>OY725329.1:40479110-45279110 GCA_963242795.1 Inga leiocalycina
TCAGTTTTGTCTCTGTAATTAATGCTCATTTTCAATGTGCTCACTCATTAAATTTTTAAACACATTTTCTAATAAGGATAAAAGTTAAAAAAAAATTCAATTTAGGATATATTTATTGAGTTAACTATAATTTTTTGTTTCCCGTGACTTAATTAAAGTGCTCTATATTATGGATCGGAGGGACTACCTCAGAAGCAATTAGATATCTACTACTCCCTCCGGTTCATAATATAGGACACTAAACTATATCACAGGAAACAAGAAATGACAGTTAAGTCATTTAATATGTCATAAAATATAAATTTTTTCCACTTTTACCCCTCTTGATAAATGTGTTTAATTACATTGGGAATATTATTTAGAGAGAGGGGATATAATGAGTGGGATGGGTAAAGTTGGAAAGTGAGTTCCACTCTAGTCCTATTTATAAGTCATTTTTGACAAAAAAAAAATTGATCCTATTTATAAGTCCAGTTTCAATATAGTAAATGTATTTTATATTTTTTTTACCCCTATTAATTATAATAAACAAAAAACATTTATTCATGTTGATTTTTGAAATCAATTATAGATGAGGGCGAAATTGAAAATTTAACCCATAATTAATGAGTTAATTAACTCTCTTTGGTATGTGAGAATTGGTTAAAAATGATTTATAAATAAGACCAGAGTGGTATTAATCATAAGGGTAAAACTGAAGGTGATTTATATTTTAGACCATATATTTTTTTTAGAGGTTTCTTATATTATGTACCGAAGGAGGGAGGATATATCAAACACTGTACTTGTCAAAATAAAAAGTCTTTGAGGGGTATTTCAAAATCAATAATTAGCTTTTGACATTTTATGTTGAATTGAAGACGAGGGGGTTGACAAAAATAAAAAATAAAAAATAGACGGGGTGCCAAGTTGAGCATGTCGGCCATTTTCCTGTTGACAAAATTTCTTTGCTATGCAACACGTGGGAATAAATAAAATTAAATATTTTTTAGAGTTTTGGTAAGATATATTGAAAGTGACTTATTAATAAAATAGGTGCAACAATTTGTCTCATAAGTCATAACCCATTTATAATAGGACAAAAAAAACTCTTTCCTACCTTATAAATAAGACCATATGAAGAAAAATTAGTCAAACGTATCTGTTAAAAAAGAAGTTAGCAGCGGAAAAGACTTAAATTTGAGCCGGTGGAGGTTATGTGCGTGTTTGTTTAAGCTTTTTGCACAGTAAAAACGGACTTATTACGCAAGCCGAGAAAAAACTCCTCTCACATACTTACCTCGTATACCGTGAATCACGAATTATAAGCACGTTTTGGACAAAAATAAGCTTTTCCAAACACACACATCTCAATGGTTGCAAGTCATTGCTAATAGGGTGCAATTTTCTTCAATTATTCACAACATATGTTTAATTTAGTTATTTTTTTTGCCAGTTTAATTTAGTTATTTACTAATGAAGACTTTTACACATAATTAAATATAAATGGCATATAATTGAAGTGGTGGAGGATGAGTCGTACAAACCCTCTTAGCCAATAATTTTTTTTATGCATGATAAATTAAATTTTTAAACAGACGTTTTTAACCAATTTTGTGAGATACTAACATGAAATTCTTAAGAAACGACCATTTTAATTCTATTTCAAGTATAGTGTGAAATAGGGAAAATTTTAGAAAAATATAATTAAGAATGGGAAAAGATAAGTTGGTGCTGTGAATTTATCAAATTCTAAGTCAGAACTGAAATAGGAATACAAGATTTTCAATTCTGATCAAATAACCAAAATGCCCTAAGTTCAGTTCACAAGTTTTAATAAAGGTGAATAACAACATCTGTATCTATATTAACAATATTCAATTTTATATTAATGATTTTACTTTCATGTTTTACAACTTTATATCCCAAAAATCATGGATAATTTTGAGGGCGCAAGTTTCATGGGTCATTAATAACATCTGTATTTATATTAACAATATTATATTTTATATTAACGACTTTATTTTCATATTTCATAACTTTATATTTTAAAAACCAAGGATAATTTTGAATCGCAAGTTTCAGGAGTTAATAACAACATTTATATCTGTATTAACAACATCAGATTTTATATTAACGATTTTACTTTCATATTTTACAACTAAACTAAGGGTAATTTGGTTATTTGGTCAGAATTGGAAATTCCATATTTTTACGTCATTTTTTACATGAGATTTTATAAATTTGTAGCACCAATTTATTTTTTTTCCATTTTTAATTATATTTTTATGAAATTTTTCCTATAAAATACTCGTAACTTTTTATTTTATTTTTCATATTATTATTTTTAAATTTGAAAGTTGATTAAGGGTATGTTTGGTTGAGCGATTCGATTGCTTATAAGTTGCTTTTTAATAGTGATTTACGGTATACGAAGTAAGTATGTGAGAGGAGTTGTGTCTCGATTTACGTAAAAAGCAACTTATAAGTTTTTATAAGTTGGAACAAACATGCTTTAATAGGGATTTTGAAACCGCATCAAAATTCTCGGGAATTGACCTGCTCTGCTTGGCGGGAACGATAGTGACGTTAATCATATCATAGGACGTCATGCATCACGTAATTCACAATATCAATCTCCACGCGCTCATAATTTTTGGCCAATCCCGCGGGTAAAAAAGCTTGTTCTCACTTTTTTAGGAAATACAAGTGGATTCCCTTTTTCAAAAATTCAGAAATAATGAATTACTTAGCTCATTTATAATACTTTGTTTTCATTGTTCTTTTCCCTATCCTCTATGCGCTCCAAGATGTTAGTCCTAATAAAGTAGTACTTCCTCCGATCCTAAATATAGGACATAGTTTATAATGATTTAGAATCAGAGGTAGTAGTATCATAAGTACATGATAAAAATCGAAACCAAAACTTAATAAAATCTTATCATCATTTGAACTCATGCTTGGTTTTCTTACTTTCAAATATGCGTGTTTCCTTAGGTGTAATAGGACTCCCGATTACTACAAGCGATCATTTACTGAGGTGCTCCCCGCGGGTTGTTGGAACGAAGCAATTCAGGTTAGACCTTCATTAATTTCAATAGTTGTAATCATCTTTAGTGTTCTTTAGTTGTATGCAAATGATTTTCGTATTGAAGAATTTTTTCACATAATTAAATATAAATTGCACACCGATAAAAAGAATTGCATCTACTAAAGATAATTGCACAAGGTCCTTTTAATAAAAAAAAAAATTACCAAATGGGAATTTTGTTAGAACCGGCTGATACCCAAGAGGGGGTGAATTGGATGTAAGATAAAAACTTAAGAACTTTGAAAATCTTTTCGTATCTTAGTGGAAGTAATAAATATAAAAGTAATGAATCATAAATTAACAGTTAATATATGCTGGAAATATAAGAGTTTAAAGAAGAGAGTATGCAAACTGTGATTTATTCTAATTCGGTCTAATCTGCGATGGTCTAGGTTCAGTCCCCAGGCTTCTCCTGAGATTTTCAAATCCACTATCTTCTTGTTTAATCCGGGCACAAGAACAGCCTTTACAACTCACAAGTTTAACCGGGCACTTGTGAAGCCTTTTACAAATCTTTCATAGAGTTACCCTCCTTACATATTGTAAGGTTACAACCGAGTTACTCCCCCTTACACACCTCATAAAGATACAACTTTGATGATGAAAGATTATAATCAATATTTTCTCTTAGAAGTGAATAAGATGAACATTGAAGTTTAATACAAATAATCTCTCTCTCAAATATACATGATATAGAAAATAGATAAGAACAGAGAGTAGTTGAGTTGGAGTGGATGATTCATGATCTTAGCATATTTTTCATTTTTGTGTTCTTCTTGAATCTTCGATATTTATAGTTGAGTAGGATATGACTGTTGTGAATATTTCAACTTATCCGTTGAGTCTCATTGCTTCATTTGACCATTTGCTTGAATTTGAAAACTAGCCGTTACGAATGTTGACGCTTCACTTCCGTAAAGTCAACTTTTGTCTCTTCACAATATCTCTTCATTGTATTCTTGGAGAAATGCATTAAACACTAATACAATGAAGTGTTAGAATGATTAGAAGCAAGATGGATGAATTACACAATTAATTTCATTGATTTTCAAAAGCTTTGTATACGTTGTCTGTTGTATTACTCGAGTGGTCACTCGAGTAATCCTGGGACATTACTCGAGTGATCCCTTAAGTAATCACCTTCAAAATCTGGCCAAGAGCATTTCCAACTTATTACTCGAGTGATCCCTTGAGTTATCCCCTTCAAAATCTATCCGAGAGCATTTCGAACTTCATTACTCAAGTGATCCATCGAGTAATTCTTTCTTTTCTTTTCTGATTACTCGAGTGCTCCCGTAAGTAATCTTTTCATTTTAATTCTAAATATGGCTAATAATATATCATCGAAAAGCTCTCATCGTCTATATTCCAATGCAACAAGCATCACCTCCAAACTCATTATATACAGAAAGTTATGATCCAAAGAGTATCTATTGCACTTAGACAATGTCTAAAATCACGAGCATCAACTTCCAAAAGGCATCGCTCTTAGGGTATAACTTCAAATATGCCAAATTATCTACCCATGGAAAGTCCTTTAAGTCTACTTTCATATGTCACTAGTTTCGTCACAATTCAATGTGTAATTTAAGAGTTATGTTCAAAATACAGAAGCTATTCTAGAATATGACGCTGATTTGAGTGGCAACTTCAACAGATCATATCTCCCTCATCTGATCTCCTTTAAATGTGATCTTGGTGTGTATTTTTTTGTGTTGAGAGTATAGTTTCATATGAAACTAGTTTCAACTCATTTCGACTTGTGGTTAAAGAGATATTATCAAAATACCAAACATCTACCCTGCTACATGAAAACAGAGCACATCAGAATTCTCATTACTCTAATGGTCACTAGAGTAATTCTAGGTCATTACTCGAGTGAACCCTCGAGTAATCACCTCCAAAATGAGGCAGTGACATATTACTCGAGGGATTACTTGAGTAATCACTTATGGAGGTAGCATAACTTCAGTATAAGTCATTTTAGCTTCATATTGACCCATTCCAACCTTCGGTATCACTTCTTTCTTCTTCTTTCTTCAATCTCTTTCTTCTTGTTTTGCCACTTGATGATCATTTTTCATAACCCAACTAGATATCTTCTTGAATTGATGATCATTCTTCATAACCTAACTAAATATATTCTTGAATATTTTCAATCTCCTTCTTTCTTTGCTTGACTAATCTCGAATCTTGTACCCTTATTGAGTCTAGTTTCAAGAAAGAATATAGACTTTTGCTAGCTGGAATCACAATATTATCAGAATTTCAATTTTTGCATACTATTCCAGAAATTTCACAGTTTTTCTATGCTGATTTCAAAAATTCATAACTTTTTGTATATAGCTTTAATTGAGTAATATCACCTATCAAATTAAAGCTTAGAATGTCTACTTTCATCCTATAAAATATCATAATTTGTACTCATCATTTAGTCTTTGAAAACCTCATGACAAGTTCACTACCTCATAGATGATTTCACCAAAACATAATTACTTTCTTCAAAATTCACCATTTTACTTTCTTTAATACCCCAAAGATATAAGAATCATTAGGGAATAAATTTGGGTTCCTGCTAAATTGAGGTTTAGCAGTCCACTTATTTCAAATTTATTCTCTAACCTCAAATATCAAAATTTAGGGTATTACATAATTCGGTTGCTGGCCTCTTATAAAAAATATCGGAAGAAGTAATTTAATTGTGTTTTTAGAATTTCACGATTCAAGAGAACCTTATATATAGGAAGCGATGGAGTAATAAATGAACAGTAAAACTGTATGTTCGTGTTAATATGAAAATGTTCTGTGTCTGCCCAGTAAACAAAACTACAGGAGTATTATCGTTCCAACCTAGAGGACACTCGCCACTCGGACTAACGGGGTGCAGTCCACGCGCTCGCGTGGGCGGTGGGCCTATGGGGGTGGCTCCAAAGTAAATAATGAGAATAATAATAATTATGAATCAACTTGTGGCGATGTGGGTCCACGAGGGAGAGCCTAATTAGTGACTAATTTGAACGGACACATTTCATATTAAAGAGCCTCACAGTAGTCAACCACTTGCCAAGCTCAACATCTGTCACACTAACTCCGTTTTAAGTTTTAATCACTCCCTCACCTATCCACTTGGATAACTTCTCAATCAGCCTTCTATTACAAGTTATAGACCACCGTCCATACAAAGAACCTTCCTTATTTTGACCTCGCACTTTTTTTTTCCGATTAAATTATTTTGACCTCGTACAAATATTAACAAACATATACAAATACATTCATACACCAATATTTATATATAAAAAGTTAATATAGTTATCAATCTTTATAATTTGACCAGATTTTAATTTCAAATCGATGCTTTTGGTTCCTATCATTTTATAGGGATTTAGTCTAAGTTTAACAAACAGTCAATATGCTTTTAATTAATTTTGGTTTTTGTTTTTATACCTAAATTCATACTAAGTCCTTATAAAACTATAGAGACTAAAACTAATTATTTGAAATTATAGGAACTATAACCAAAATTCGATTAAATTGTAATTGTTGGAAATAATATTAACTCAAAATACATAAAGACGAGATACAAAATTTATTATGAAAATACATAGAGAAAAGGTCAAATAAATACTACTTGAATTTTAAAATTTTAAATAAGTGATTTTCTAAAAATCTGAGTTATCAATTGATACATTTTTTTGTCAATCTTATTACTTTTATTGTTAACAAAACCAACTTAGAATTTTGAAGTTCAAGTGATATTTTTTTGTCTTTTTTCCAAATATATATGAGAGAATATAAGGAAAAATTTATTAAAAAAAATTTTCACTCATCTTTAATTTTAAAAATTAAACTTATTAAAAAAATTTCTTCACTTTTCATATCCCTTGAACAAACAAACCCTAAATATAAGATCATTTTTAGAAGGCCTTTCTGATATATGAAGTAAAGTGTAAAATATAAAATGTAGTGTTTACATTTTTAAATAATCCTATCCTCTTCTTATTTATTGCTGGTTTGAATTTTAATTGTATTTGTATTATTGATTTGTTTTTAATTTCAAAATGAGATAGAATGGGGATAAATCCCCATTCCGCAATTAATCTGTCAAATGGGGATTTATCCCCAAATTTCTCAATGATATTTTTTTAGGGTTAAGGAGCAAATTTACCAATAAAATTTTAATGAAGGAGCACCTGGCACAATTATGTTTTAAAGGAGACAAAAATATACATAAGGAATTAAAAGTGGAGTATCCAATACAAAACAGCAAAGTACAAAAAACCGGATCGGACCGGCCGGTTCGACCGGTTGAACCGGGAACCGGTCCCTGATCCGGTCCGGTTTGATCAGTAAATCGGTCAGAACCGGTTAAAACCGGTGGTCCAACCGGTTGACCCGGTTTCTTTCTTTCTTTCTTTTTTTTAAATTTTCCAAATTTTTATTTTGTGTTTTTTGAGGGCAAAATGGAAATTTGAAGACTAAAATGAAGAGAAAAATAGATAAAGAAAGAACAAATCTAAAAAAATGAAGAAAATAATGAAAAAAATTATTTAAAAAGATATAATAATTATAGGAAATGAGATATCTTTGTATAAGTATAGGTATTATAACTAATATTAATAGATTTTAAACATTTTTTTTCTAAAAATCTTTATTTTTATCTATAGAAGTTTAAAAATATATTAATATATATTATCACTAATAAATTATAATATTTTAATATGACCGGTTCAACTACCGGTTAGACCCCGGTTAACCCATTAACCCTTGAACCTGTGCTGTGACCGGTTCATTGCCCGGTTTGGTTTTTCATTCCTTGCAAAACAGTTAAATTTAACCTAACCGTGTTAAATTATAAGAGAGAAAAATCTCTAACAACGTTAAGTTAAATTTAACGGTTTTGTGATGAATGCTCCACTTTTAATTCCTTATGTGTATTTTTGCCTCCTTTAAAACATAATTGTTTTAGGCGCTCTTTCCTTAAAACTTTATTGGTAAATTTGTTCCTTAACCCTTTTTTTATAGTCTTTTATTGTGCTGAAGGGCAAAATTGTAAAGATAGTTGTTTTCAAAAAAGGGTGAATTTATTATATTTTCCTAATATTTAGGATTGAAAGAAATATACAATTACACTCAAACATTATTATTTTTAATTTTTTCCCTTTAATTTACTATCCATAATCTACATGACTATTATGTCTTACATTGTTATATTAGGCTTTTTCTCTTTTTTATTATTATTTTATTATTATATTCTTAAAATTTTTATTAAAAACTTGATTTTAAGAAATTCATAAATAGTGTGAAAATTTTATATAGTTTCTACTTTCGAGCTAAGAAAAGAACATAAAATACAAATTTTGATAAAATTAATAAGGAAGTTCTTATAATGAGTCCTTCTAGTGTTTTTTTCTCGATTAAAAGTATATTAGTCTTTATACTCATAATTTATTAACTCGTAAGAGAAACTTCATTAGCATATAATTAAGTGACTCTCACCCAGTATATATTTGTTTTCATTTTACCATATAGATCTAAATAAAATCAATCAATTTATGTATCATATGTGCCCGCAGGGAAATATATATGCATATAATAATTTTTTACCATCAAACGCTTGGATAAACTGTCTCTGGGTTATTCTAGCTTAATTAGTGGTCTCATGTTTGAGCCTTGAGTATGCAACCACTATAATTACTTGGAGGTAATGAGATTCCCCCCATTATGGGGCTACATTTTCATGAATTAGACTGGTCAGTTGCTAATAGCGTCGAATACAGGTTGATTAATCCAACAAAGGTATAATAATCTTTTATTATTATATTGATAATATATAAATTTTATTACATCTTTTATTTTTAAGAAAATTATTTTATATTTTATGTTAATTTACACGTATTTTAGTTAATATTCACATCAACTCTAATTAATACTACTTGTAGTAGTCAACATAAGATGCATTCTAATAAAAGAATTGAACTAAAAGTGCATCTCATGTTAATGACCAAAGATAAGTATATTGCTATAAGTTTAGGGACTAATGCCCATAACTAAAAACCTAACCCTTAAAAAAATTATACTCCCTCTATTTATTTTTATAAGATAGTATCACTCTGTATCTAAATATAAGTCGCTTGTAGGATAAATAATGATATTTTCTCAATTTTATTCCTATTTAATTTTTATTGAAAAGAGGGAAAGAGGTGAAAATTATTTATAAAGTACAGAGAGACAGAAAATTTAATAAGGGAAAATGGAAAAAAAATTATCAATTTAATGCATTCGTTATTATGTGAGAATGAGTACAAGTGGCATACATTTATGTAAATAGTGGTGCAATTTTTTGAAAGTTAAAATATACTTTTAGCCCTTTAAGTTTAGGTAAAAAAAAAAGGTTCTTTAAGTTTATATAAGGTATATTTTTTATCTTTTAACTTTATAAAATATACTTTTGGTCCTATAATTCTAACATCGTTAATATTGCTAAAGGAAAATGTTGATGTAACAAACTCAAATAATGATTGTATAAATTTAAGTGATGAATGTGTAATTAAATGCTCTTTATCTTAAATTTAAAATATGTGTAGATTACAAAATATCTAAAAATTCTAATGAAGCAGTCAATATTAAAACCTCGCTTGTATTAAAAAATTTTAGTTTAATAATCTAAATAGCAAAACCTTGATTTTATTTGCAGGGATTTTTTAATTTATTTTAGTTTAATAATCTAAATATATTATATTAAAAAAAAGTAAATATGGTTTGTCAACTGAACATTTATCACTTAAGTTTGTTACATCAATATTTTCCATTAACAACATTAACAGTATTAGAAATATAAGATTAAAAGTATATTTTATAAATTTAAAGGGCCAAAAGTATACTTCATGTTAAATTTAAAGCACTAAAAGTATACTTAGCCATTTTTTGAATGAGTATGTTGTTTTTTTTTTGGCCATGAATGTGTATGTTCCTTGTATAAGTTACATTTTAGAGTTATCTAAATATTTAATGCATTTTTTATTTTTATCCTCAATTAATTACATGTCTCTCTTATTTCTTTTTCCTACTTATTCCCTCTCATTTCTTTCCCCCCCATTCACTGCTCCTCCATCCACCTTTTCTTTTTATAAATAAGGGTGTTTTTTTAAAAAATAAGTTATATTTTTTTTTTATATTTATTGTCTTTAACCAATTTATTTATCTACATAATTTGATTATTTGTATACTATAAAAACTAATGGTGGACATTCAACAAGTGGTTGGTTGAAATAATTAGCAGTCTCACCCTATAAGAAAAATAACACAAATTCAAATCCCGAAAAACACATTTATTAAGAGAGACGAAAACATTTTACACTTCAAGTCTCGATAGAAAAAACCTTGATCAATTAAAAAAAAAACAACGGTGGAACATTGACTGAATAAAAAATTACAAGCAGCTAATAAAAAAAATTAGAAGAAATTATAACAATAGTCCCCAACAAGTTTTTCTCAAGAAGTAATCAAGAAAATAAGGCGGAGAGACGTAGAGTACAGATCAGAGCATGAGACATACCAAAATGTCGTCAGTCTCAGTCTTGTGGTGGACAAGGCATGCAAGTGTATGCTTTGACATTTGAATATTTTGACTTTGTATTTCATATCGCCTTGGTCCACCTTCATCAACACTCCATCTTCAACCTTTATAAGTACCCTCCCATCTCTACTTCTCCTCACAAACACTCACAACTTTACCATTCTCACCGCTCACCACTCACCACTCACAACTCACAATCCATACGTACACGGCCATTTTTGGTTTAATGAGTCGCAGCTCCGGCGACAACAATGGAAGCAGCGGCAGCATCACAAACCGGGACCGCGGCGCCGTCAGATATAAGGGCGTCCGGCGAAGGAAATGGGGCAAGTGGGTGTCGGAGATTCGAGTTCCGGGGTCACAAGAGCGGCTTTGGTTGGGCACTTATGCGTCGCCGGAGGCTGCCGCGGTAGCTCATGACGTGGCTTACTACTGCCTGAGGAGACCAGCGACATTGGAGAAGCTAAACCTGCCGGAGATGTTGCCTTCTAGTTATGTCTGGCAGCCGCGGGAAATGTCGCCGAGGTCGGTGCAGGAGGCGGCGTCAAACGCCGGCATGGCGGTTGATGCGCAGAGGATTGTAGAAGGACAAGAGAAGAATGAGAAAACCGATGAGCATAACAGAGGAAACAGAGACATGGATGATGGGTTTTGGTGGGACTGGAATAACGGTGACGACAGTGGTGGCAGCCGCGGTGATGACGGCTGTTTATGGCAAGGAATCGCCGGGGATTGTACACAAGGAGGAGAAGCATCGAGCATTTCCGTTGATGATTATTTTGTCGATCATCAACATTATTAGAAAAATTGTGGGATTTAGAACAGAACAATCAGAGACTCTGAAATTTACTTCATGAGGAGAAATAGAAATTGAAGCTAAACTCTATCACCTGGATCACTTGCTCAACTGAATCTGTTTGAGTTCATTTTACTGTTTTAGTGTATATGTTTCCCCATTTTTGTTGGATAAATCATAAATGTCGCTCTAATGGGGAGAGAGAGAGGGACGTATAGATTATTAGGGGCATATATCAGTTTTTGCTGAATCCAGATATCGCCTGATCAATTTGAGTAGAGTTGACCCGTCAAAAGTTGAACTTATAATCTGAAACCTTTAAAAGGAGTTAGTTATAAAAGGGTCAGTTTTACAAGACTACGGGATGGCAGGCCCCTTTGAGCTGACAATTTTTTTAAAAAAATTTTATTGAATTATTATAAATTGAGTTTTGCCCTGAAAAAATCATAAATTCAGAGAATAAAGTGACTTGAGTTTTTATATAGAGGGACCAAAGCAAATCTCTCACTCATCTCCTCCGTGTAGGAATTAGGTGAGAGTGGCATATACAAATTCTATCACTTTTTTTTAAGCGAAAATGGTAAAATTTTCAAATGTGAAATGGAAAAGTTGGTATACATATCCTATATATGGTGTTGTGCGTGTAAGTATAAAATTATGGTATTTTCCGTTAAATTTTTTGATGAAATATTTTACATTAAATCTTAAGCTTTTAATCATGGGTTAATCCATGATTTAATAATTTTTCAATTTTGATTTCCCTATTTTAGTAATTATTTTTACTTTCAATAATATTATCTACTATTCATAAGGTTCAAATATTGATTGAATAAAATTTCTTACATTTGACTCAATTGTAGATTTGTAGTAAGGATTTTTCCCCCTTCAATTTTTTAACTTTTGGGAACTTTTGACTATCAATCAATTTAATTTTCAAATTTTATGTTAACTTTCTTTACCTATCAACGTACTCCCTTTATGATAATAGTCATAATACCACTAATTATTTCATTGGAATAAAAAAGAAGCCGTGAAATCATTAAATTAATTTTAAAATGAAATACCTTGTCAAGTTTTCCCCTACTTATTTTTGATGATTTTAAAATTTAATTAATAATTTATTTTTGTATGAAAAATAATTAATATATAGGAGTAGGACTGTAGGACCACCAATATGTTTTAACACGTGAGAAATATATGGAATAAAAGGAATATATATATTTGTCAGGGAAAAATAATTATATTTGGAACTTTCCATATGGGATGTATTCTGGACATCATATGAATTTTTTTAATCCTATTTTTAAGTAGACTTTGTACTTTTGGGACGTGCGTCGTGTATATTAAATAACCTTAAAGTTGAAAAATATGTTAAATCGTAAGGCATAATTAATAAGATTTAATGTTTTTTTTATTAGTTTGAAAAAAAAATTCCACTAAATTCCAGCGAAACAGGTTGAAGTTATTGATCATAAATGAATGAGATGAGAGGAGGATATATAAAAAATTAATTTAATTAATTGACTTAGTTTGTGGCTTTGTCCCCTCCATGGTGGTGGGACGAAAAACTAGAGGCTATAAAGGCTTTGACGGAGGAAGTTTTCAAATCCTCACGTGTCTTATAGGTTTCTGACTTTGTGAGGTCCACGTCATATCCAACGTCGACAATCCTTACAACAGTAACACCCGGGCAGAGGTCAATGTTAAAAGAGTTGCCAAAATTGAATTCTAATTCTAACATGGGTAACTATACTGAAAAAGAGTTGTGATCTTTGGCTGATATTCTACTCCAAAATCGGATTGACTAATTTAGCTTGTACTCCCATCCATAAAAAAAATAAATGACTCCTTCTATAATAAATTATTAATTCATAATATTGGATAAATAAGGAGTTATTAATTAATTATAGTAATGAGAGTTGAGTTTAGCAGAAAAGAATATTTCTTTACAACATGAGGAATTAATATTTAAATCCCACGTTAGAATAGGAGTCCATATTTAGGTTATGTTTGGCTGGAAAAAAATGAGGATAAAATGGGGGGGGGGGATTAGAGAGGAAGACCTTTAAAAATGGTAAAATTTTTTTTATTATTTTGGGGAGTTTTCCCTTCTAGTATTATTTCTCCTAATTTTCTCTCTATATAAATATAGGGTTAGTGCTTGATAGAGGCTTGAACAAAATTACCTCCAATAAGATAATATCTATATTTATATAAAATAAAAGAATTATTGATTACTATCACCAGTCTTTAATATAATATTTTATTTTTTTTAATTTTACTCATATTTTTTGGTAGTACACATTGAGTGTTAAACGAAAAAGAGAGAGAGAGATGGGATAGATGTAACATCCCAATTTTTATCACCAATATTCCCTTTATATAATGAGACATTTATTGGGATAAAATGGTGAATTAAAGAGTATGGGAAATTTGTATACAAAAATGGAATTTATTGAAATTGCAAGTGCATGCTGTTTCACTTCTTCTAGTGAGGCAGTGAATTTATCATGTGGTTGTGGATAACCAAATGATGATAAAAAATTATGAAATTTTACAAAGTGAAAATAGACATCATAAGCTTTAATTTGATAGGTAATGGGTAATTTGTGGAGTTGTAGGCAAAAAGTTATGGATTTTTGAAGTTAGCCCAGGAAAACTGTTGTTTTTCTGGAACAACATTCAAAGAATTTAATTCTGGAAATTTTGTACTTCCAATTGGCAAATGGCTATATTTTTTTTCTTGAAACTAGACTCAATAAGGGTTTTATCGCCTTTAGAATCACAACAATACGATGTTTACAAATTTAGTTATGATTTTTCAAGGTTTGAGTAGAAAATCTGCCTCAATTGCGAATTAATCCGCAAATGAAGGGAACATGAATGGATAAAGGCAAATGTTATAAAAACATTTCCCTTCCCCTCCCATGCTCACTTCTGTCGTCCTTTAACCTTCAGAGAGAGAGAGAGAGAGAGAGAGAGAGAGAGTTCAAAATTTTAGAGAGACAAGGAGGAAAAAATCTCACGAGGTAGGTTGATTTCTGCTGTGAATTGATCCCTAATCTGCGTAATCCTTCCTCTAAACTTCTCTTCCATGTGATTCAAGGTGTTTGAAGCAAGAAATTGCAGTGTTTGAAGCAAGGGTTTTTGGCCAAGAAGGGGAAAGCCAGGCAGAAGCTAAGGTGAATTCATAAACTACAATCTTTGTTTATTCTGGCTGCTGTGGTTAGTTTAATAGGTGAATTTTTGTTGGATTTGCTGTGAATGTGAAATTGGAAGACATTGAACCCTAAGCACTATGCTGCCAAAATTGAGTCTAAATGGTGGTTATAACATAATTAAATAGTTAATAAAGTGGTTAGGAGTAGAAAGGAGCAAATCTACTGAATTAGATTTCGAAAACCCCAATTTTTCCCTAAGGAGTTGTGAGTTTTGACCAGGTTAGGGCTAGATTTTTGATGATCTGATGATTCCATTGAGTTTAGAAGGGAAAATTAGGTGGGGTTATAGTTGATCACTTTTCCAGAAAAGCCTTAAAAACATAATTACCAAAACGCCCCTGAAACCTGGAAATAGGAGCTACTAAGGGCATTCTGGTCTTTTGGCAATGAATTTGGTAATTATGAGTCTGAAAATGGATTCCTTGGGCAACAATATGTTAGAATAGCCCATGTCAAAATTTCAGAAAAAGTACGGTCGGACCGGATAAGTCGGAGTTGGGCAAGTCCCCGGGGGCATTTTGGTAAATTTTCACAATAGACTCATATAACCATTAAAAATACAATAGAAGTGTCTAGAATAGTACATGAATGGGTTTGAACCTAATTCTTGTACATTTGACATTTTAGGACCAAGTCGAGAGCCTAATCATTACCACGCATACAAGGCATGAGTTTCAAGGTGAAAAGGATTAAAGTAGTGACTATAATCTCTCATATACTATATGATTGTTGATATGTTGTATGTTACTATATTATGTGATATGAACACGAAGCCTGAGTTTCTGTGGTTAGGTACTTAGCTGTGGTACACCTGGGGTATATTACCTAATAGTGGTTAGGGGCCCAGCTGAGGTACACGTAGGGGATCCAAACAATGATGTGGCCCTGAGCTTTGTGTACACACACATATTGTTATGAATTTTCATTTTACATTATATGGTGCATGTCATATTTAATTCTCGCATTTTATATGTTTGGTTATATGTTACTATTGGAATTCCTCGGAATCTCATTCTTTTTTCAAAAATGATAATGTGCTAGCGGGAACTAGCGAATCCAAAGGCAAGTTGGTAGACATGAAGAAATGATGTTGCGGACCCGAGACAAAGATAGTGGTTAATATGTAGTCTTATTTTGGGCATTTTGTATAAATGTGTAAATATCATTAAACCCTGTGGGAAAAGCTTGTGTTGTAGTCAAGTACCCTGTATCAATATATCAGTATATTTATGCTATTTTTGGGTTGCTCACTGAATTACGTACAAGCACTCTGAAAATGGTAAAAATAAGATAAGGGTATGACATTTTGGTATCAGAACTTCAAGCGGTTCTTGGAAGAGCCCAAAAGGTTCTGGCAGAGTGGCAATTTTGGCAACTGGATAGTATATTGATACGGTCTTAATTATACCGTGATAGGAGATATGCACGGACGGGGGTACCAAAGGAGTGAATCCTTCCAGTTTGTGAATCAGCCTTAGAGAAATAGCGAAAGTTTGAAGGGCAACAAGTAGTGCAATATCGGACTGAGGATGGACTAAGGATATTGTGAAACCCGAGGAAGTGGGTACAAGCAAGGTTAGTGTTCAGACCACACATAGTATTTAGTCAGCCAGAGGCAGATGGCACGATGTTTGAGACAAGAGTAATCTGAGGGTATTGGTGGTCAGGAGCAGATATAGTCAGTATCTGCGTTTCGACATTGACGCATAAAAGTTAAACGTGTTCAACCAAGGGAAATCTAGGATGGGCGACCCCCTGAGAAGTAAGTTAACGAGGTCATAGAGACTTGAGGAATGGTGATTGTCTTAAGGTTTCTCTATAACTAATGATCATCTTAATTAGACGATTTGAAAAATGCTTAGAAGTATAAAGTGATTATGTAAGTATTGCTTTTAATACGGAACATTTCTTTTGCACTGAGTGCTGCCAGAAAGGTTCATTTGATGAGATTATGAAAACTTGAGGCATAATAAATGTTTTGAGGTTTCTTTGTGCTAGGTAATAAACCTTAGTAACACCGTGGTGTTAGAGGTATGATACACGGTGATACATGATGCGTGGCAATTATGCAGTATGTCGATCCTAGAGGATCTAATATGATGATATTGAGGGTTGGGATATGCTTAAATCCGATCTAAGCTAAAATAGTGCTTAGGTCAATATGCGAATCGGGTTGCACTATGTTTCTGAGACATGACAGAAGTTTGAATCTTGTGAACCTTGTGGATAGTGTTGAACCTTCAGTGATGTTTTGAGGATAATACCCAAATACCGTGACGGTTAGAATAGGCGTTATTGATTTTGATTCTTAACGAACCTATTGGGTGTAATTGAGGAAAATGATTTCCAATTTATGTGATATTGAGGTTTTAGATTTCATGAGGAACCTAATAGTTGGGTTAGAGACCTTATGATGTATGATATTACATGCCAGATATGTTGTAGTGGACTTGTGTGTCCAGAGGCCTTAAGACCTAGAAGACTAGTATGTCCTTAGACTGATAGAGGTATTCATAATTGTGTTAGGCTAGTAATGATCTGTGGAATTGAGGAACAAGATTTTTATGGACATGAATCCTTGAGAAATGAATTTAAAAAATTTGCTAGCTGTTAAGTCTAGCATAGGTAAAGATTATGATAATAAAATATTCTCTTAGAGGATTGATTGAGGTATTGGCTCTCTAATGAAATGAGAGAAGATATTGATTTACCTGCTATTCCACAAACTTGAGGTTATACTAGGAGTCGATCGGTGGATGGCAATTAGAATTTGGAATGCGGGCTGGCCCATTGGTTGGTACGGGCTGGCTAGCAAAATGCCAACCCTAACCCAAAATGTGCAGGTTGCAGGCTAGCTCGCGGCCCGGTTTTTTTTGAAAAAAAATCTTATTTTTTAAAGAAGGCCGAAAATACAAGACACACATATATATGAGTCATTAAATTTACATTCCTAGCATTAATCATTCCTCTTTCCTAGCATCAATCATTCCTCTTATAAAAAATTAAAAACATAATTTACAATTCAAGAGAGTTATCAAATTTGTCAAAATTTATAAGCAAAACATAAACTCATCCTCAAGTAACCAAGGTATGATAATTTTGTTTAAAGATGAAGGGAAGAAGCTAACATGTTTTCTCTTTGGATTGGGAGGTCCCAAGATAAGAGTGAAAAACTTATAAGTTTTGTAAAATTATTAAATGTAAACAAAAAAAATGTGGGCAAGCATGCGCCCGCGGGCTATGTTGTGCCCCCATTTTTGCGGGTTAGGATTTTCCTAATCCTAACCCTATCCCAACCCTTGGCCTCATGGGTTAGGCCTGTATTACCGGCTTTGATAGAAATTGAGGTGATAAAAGGTACAAGTATAAGGGTTACCAAGTAAACCATAACCCAGGAATCAATTGTCAAGCTTTGGTTCCACAAGCATTTCAAATGGCCCATAATAAGAATAATTTGAGTTGAAACGGGCCAAGATATGGCACAGAGAAACACATGTCTAGTGCAATTAGGTGTTATAGGAGGTTCCTGTGAGACTCCTACTAAATCACCCTGACATTATAAAAGCTTATGTGAGGAGATAAATCTCAGAGTGCACAACAGAAGTCTATGACTATGTGTTGATTACAAGAAAGTTAATAAGGTGACCATTGAGATCAAGCACCCACTTCCTGGAATAGATGATTTGCACGATCAGTTATCTAGTTCCTGTGTATTCTCGAAGATTGATTTGCAATTGGGATACCATTAACTCCGGGTAAACGCAGATGATGTGCCGAAAACTGCTTTCTGAACCAGATGTGGCCATTACGAGTCTCTTGTAATGCTATTTGGGCTGACCAATGCACCTTCCGTATTCATGGACTATAGGAATCAAATTTTTCATCCGTACTCGGACCAATTCATAGCAGTCTTCAGTGGTGATATATTGGTATACTCGCGAAGTAGAGTAGAACACGAGCAACATTTGAAAATCAAATTGAACATACTAAAGAGCAACTCCATGCTAAGCTAAGTAAATGTGAGTTTTGGTTTTCAGAAGTTAGACTTTTGGGCAATATAGTCATATAGCAAGGAGTCACAGTGGATCCTTGCAAGGTGGAAGCAGTACTAAACTGGAAAGGCTAGAGACTGTAGTTGTGATACGTAGTATTCTGAGTCTTGTTGATTATTATGAGGGGTATGTAACTTTTCCTCGGAAAACTCAACATTATGCGTGGGATGATGATTGTGAGAGAAGTTTCATAGATATAAGATGACAATTTATTATAGCACAAGTATTGAACATCCCAAAATATAATACAGCCTTGATGGTCAACAGTATTACGGTATGTGTGATGTACAGTCTTATACCCTGTGAGGTGTACAATATAATGACCTGTATGGTCAACAATCACACAACTTTTGTAGTTTGTGGTGACACATGTGAACTGGAAGTGGGGATTTGTTTTGATGCGAACCGGGAGGGCGTATGCATCTTGTCAGCTAAAGCCTTGTGAATAGAACTATTTCACCCATAATCTTGAGTTGATGGTAATAGTGTTTGTACTGAATCTGGAAACGTTGCCTTTATAGAAAAATCGTAGAGTCATACTACGACAACCAGGGTTTAAAATATTTATATGATAAAAAAGAATTGCATGTGAGAAATCACAGATAGATGGAGCTACTTAAAGATTTTAACCTAGAGGTAACGTATCATCCATGAAAGGCTAATGTCGTTGCTAACGCGTTGAGCCATAAAACAATGCCGGTG
This sequence comes from Inga leiocalycina, assembly GCA_963242795.1. NCBI lineage: Eukaryota > Viridiplantae > Streptophyta > Magnoliopsida > Fabales > Fabaceae > Inga > Inga leiocalycina. The sequence goes on from OY725329.1 coordinate 40,498,528, forward strand.
GCAGCCATGATAATTTGTGAGTAGAAACTAATTTGAGGATTTTAGAGATCTTAGTCTATTTAAGCAAATTTTGATTGTTGAGAATAATGTCAGTGAGACATATAAGGGTTTGAGAGCAGTAACTAAAAAGCTCAGATCAAGAATAGATGAGCGCGGTCTATTAGGAACATGTAATTAAATGCGAGCAGGTGGATATATGAGATGATATGACGTATGAAGTTATACCTGACTGAGTCATTTATCGGTAAGAGAAACGACTCAGAAATAGGCGCATCCCACTCATAAAAGTTATTTGGTAGGGATTATCTCCTAAAGGAGCAACATGGGAAATAGAAGAAGATATGCTGAAGGGTCACCCAAAGTTTAGGGCTATGTATATGAAGTAAATTTCGACAACGAGCTGTAACACCCCAATTTTTATCACCAATATTCCTTTATGAAATAAGACATTTACTGGAATAAAATAGTGAATTAAAGAGTATGAGAAATATGTATACAAAAATGGAATTATTGAAATTGCAAGTGCATGCTATCTCACTTCATCCAGTGAGGCAGTAAGTTTGTCATGCGGTTATGAATGACCAAATGATGATAAAAAATTATGAAATTTTACAGGGTGAAAGTATACATCATAAACTTTAATTTGATAGGTAATGAGTAATTTTTGGAGCCGTATGCAAAAAGTTATGGATTTTTGAAGTAAGTCCAAGAAAACTGTTGCTTTTTTAGAACATCATTCAAAGAATTTAATTCTGGAAATTTTGTGTTTTCAATTGGCTAATGGCTATATTTTTCCTTGAAATTAGACTCAATAGGGGTTCTATAACCTTTGGAATCACACCAATACGATATCCACAAATTTAGTTATGATTTTTCAAAATTTAGGTAGAAAATCTGCCTGAATTTCCAATTGATCCAAAAATTAAGGGAAAATTAATGGATAAAGGCAAATGTTATAAAAAAATTTCCCTTCTCCTCCTAAACTCATTTTTTTCATCCTTCAGCCTTCAGAGAGAGAGGGAGAGAGAGAGTTCAGAATTTTAGAGAGAGAAGGAGGAAGAAATCTCATGAGGTAGGTTGATTTCTACGGTGAATTGGTTCCTAACCTGCGTAATCCTTCCTCTAAGCTTCTCTTCCATGTGATTCAAGGTGTTTGAAGCAAGAAATTGCAGTGTTTGGAGTAAGGATTTTCAGCCAAGAAGGGGAAAAGCCAAACGGAAGTTAAGGTAACTTCCTAAACTACAATCTTTGTTTGTTCTAGCTGCTGTGGTTAGTTTAATTGGTGAATTTGTGTTTGATTTACTATGAATCTGAAATTGGAAAATTGAGTCTAAATGGTGGTTATAATATAATTAAATAGCTAATAAAGTGGTTATGAGTAGAAAGGAGCAAGTTTGCGGAGTCAGATTTTGAAAACCCCAATTTCCCCTAAAGAAGTTGTGAGTTTCGACCAGTGCTGGTTCAAGGGGTTAGGGCTGGATTTTTGCTGATTTGATGATTCCATTAAGTTGAGGAGGGAAAATTAGGTGGGGTTACTGTAATATCCCGATTTGTAATTAGGGCTAATGAATATGATAATCATTGAGATTAGTGTAATTAAGCACTTTTGGGATTAATGTAATGTGAATCTTGTATGTATACATGTGGTGTATAAGATCAAGGGTTGTGATTCCTTGACCGTGGGTCGGAATCCTACGTTTTGTGACTTGGTGAGCTCATGGAGGGAATTGTGTGGATGATGACATGTGTTATTGGGGGAGCCATTGGATATGGCACTAGAGGACAAAACCTCACTTTTCTCTCATTTTCTCTCTCCTATTCGGCTAGTATGGGCAAGGAAAGAGGAGGAAGTGTTCACCATCATCATCATCCTACCATCCCTCATTTCTCTCTCTATTTCCGCTGGATTGAGGCAAGAAGAGGAAGAAGAAAAGCTTGATCTTGGTAAGTTGTGATTTTCCTTTGCTCCAATCCTCTTCTCTAATATTGTTCATCTCAATGAGAGCTTTATGGTGGTGGTTGTAGAATCTTGAGAAGTGGTGATTTGTGTGTGAGACGAAATTGAAAGATTGGAGAAACAAGATTCTGGATTGAGCAAAGGGAAGATGTAGGCATTTAGAGCATTTGGATATATGGTTTATGAGTTTTGGCTAGGTTTGGTAAAATCTGGAATTTTGCCCTAAATATGCCTATTTTTGGAGATATGAAGTTCATTGTGATTTATGATTGGAAATGATGTATTATGGAGTTATTTGAGTATTGAATATGATCTGGAATGTTGGAATGAGTTTGGATGAAATTTGGATAATGTGTATCTTAGAGACCTTAGTGTTTGATTGTGGTTAAAATGGTTTTTGGGGTGTTTTTGGTATTGCCATTGTGTTCCCTAGTTGGTGCTTAGAGTGTGAGAGCATTGGGAAGAGTTTGGGAACCATTTGGAAGTGGATTTGACCATCTGGTGTTTCTGGTTTTTGGCTGCGTTTCTGGTCTCTGATACACATCACTCGAGCAGAGGAAGAACGTGCTCGAGTGATGCGCAAGTTTTTCCCTTTGTGCTTCGAGTCACCTGGGTTTTCTGCGAGTGCTGCTCGAGCACATCGCTTTGTGCTCGAGTGAGCGAAGAACATGCTCGAGTGAGCATGGTCTGCCCGAGTGAGGGTGTAAGTCCAGAGTGAAGGGTGTTCTTTCGGGTCTCCACTTGCTGGTGGATGCCACGAGTGTGCTCTGACACTCGCGAGCATAGCCTTCTCACTCGAGCACTGGGGGTCATGCTCGAGTGAGGTTGTGCTTCAGGTGGGAGTTGTGCTTGCGGGTGGTCACTCGCGAGTAAGGTGCTCGAGTGTGCCTTCTCACTCGCGGGTGTGAGGTGTGTGCTCGAGCACATATGGCTGTGCTCGAGTGATCCCGTGCTTGGAGAGCTTTGGGGTGCTCTCGGGTGCTCACCTCCTGGATTTCTCTCGCGGGTGCTCGAGTGAGGCATCTAGCCTTGTGCTCGAGTGAGGGTCAGCGTGCTCGGGTGAGCCAGTGCTCGAGGGTTTCCTTGTGCTCTCGGGTGCTCACCTCCTGGATTTCTCTCACGGGTGCTCGAGTGAGGCATCTAGCCTTGTGCTCGAGTGAGGGTCAGCGTGCTCGGGTGAGCCAGTGCTCGAGGGTTTCCTTGTGCTCTCGGGTGCTCACTCGCAGTCTCCCTCGCTATTGTGCTCGAGTGATGTCCGTACTTGTGCTCGAGTGAGAGCATCTGTGCTCGAGTGAGATGACCAAAAATCAGTGTTTTGCCTTCGAGTAAGGAGTCTTTTGGGTAGTTTCTTCCAACCCTTTAGGCATATGTTTAGGCCTATTTTAGTCACCTAAAGAGTCCTAAATGATAACCAACATAGAGTATTATTGAAATATACATATGGAAAAGAGATTGATTGGTTGTCCATAATTGATTTAGGATTTGACATTTGTCGCCCTCGTGAGGCCACGGTGCCGGAGCCAGTCAGGAAAGATACAGGTAGTGACTCTATCTTTATACCTTATGTGATGTATGATATGTGTGCTATATCATTGTGATTAAATGGATTTTGTATGCTGCAAGTTTTGTGAAAACTTTGTGTGGAAACACCGCTATACCAATAGTCCCTGAGTCGCTAACAACGGTTCGGGTGAAGGTCGTATGCCTTCCCGGCGGTAAAAGGGGATGAGGTTAGGGTGTCATATATGTTTTATGTGATATTGTGGTAGCACCGCTATACCAATAGTCCCTGAGTCGCTAACAACGGTTCGGGTGAAGGTCGTATGCCTTCCCGGCGGTAAAAGGGGATGAGGTTAGGGTGTGATATTTGTGAAGGCCGACGGGCCATTGTGAAAGCCGAAAGGCTATATGTGAGCCGTGTGGCTATTTGTATGCACTGCCACGCCAACAGTCCCTGAGTCGCTAACAACGGTTCGGGTAAAGGTCGTATGCCTTCTCGGCGGTAAAAGGGGATGAGGGTGGAGTGAGTTTGTGTTGCTGCTGATATGAGATGATGTGTTTGCATATTATATGATTGCATGTGGTATGAAATAGTTGTTACTACGGGGATTCTTTAGAATCTCACCCTCCCAAATGATTAATCTTTTCAGACAGGGCGTGTGGTTCGAAAGGGAAGCGGACAACCAGGAGTAGTTAGGCTTACTCCGAGATCTAAGTGGTAGTTGGTTATTATAGTGTTGGATTTGGGATTGCAAGTTGTACATCTAATGTAAATGAATGTTTTGGTGATGTAATCCCCTTGTTGGGAAACTTTGAACCCAAGTTATATATGTAAGTAACCCGGGGTTTGCCGGGATTTTGGTTTCCGCACTTTGATATTTATTATGTACTCTGATTTCTCTGATAATTATATCCGCACGTGAATGTGAGACCATGAATATATATATATGTTTTGAAAAGATTTTGAAATACCCCATCTTGGGATGAGGGATTATGAATTGTTATTTCATCTTATTGGTCTCTATTTCATTTAAATTTTGTAATCCGGATGTAATTACGGTGAGGGGGTTACAGTTACAGTTTATCACTTTTCCAGAAAAGGTTTAAAAAACATAATTACCGAAACACCCTTGAAACCCTGAAATAGGAGCTGTCAAGGGCATTTTGGTCGTTTGGCAGTAAATTTGGTAATTCTGAGTTTGGAAATGGATTCCTTGGGTGAAAATATGTTAGAATAGCCCATGTCAAAATTTCACAAAAAATATAGTCGCACTGGGTAAGTCAGGGACAGGTCGGGTCCTTGGGGGCATTTTGGTAAATTTTCACAATAGACTCGTATAACCACTAAAAATACTATGGAAGTGCCTAGAATAGTACATGAATGGGTTTGAATCTAATTCTCTTACATTTGACATTTTAGGACCAAGTTAAAAGCCCAGTCTTTGGCATGCATTACGAGGCACGAATTTCAAGGCGAGAAGGGTTAAGGTAGTAACTATAATCTCTCATACACTATGTGATTGTTGATATGTTGTATGTTACTGTATTCTGTGATATGAACACTGTAACGCCCCAAATTTCAATTAAAGGCTAATGATAAATATTGAGGGTAATTATTGAATTAAAGTGGAATAACTATGGGTTTTGGTGGCAAAATTAATTAATATGCCATGATTAGTGGAAATTGAAAGAATGAAATTGTTGGGCAATTAGTTAGTGATTAATAGAGAAATTAATTACTAGCTAAGAGAAAAATGAGAAGGATGATTAAATGGCTAATAGAGTGGTTAGAGTAGGTAATTGGTGATTTATTTAGTGAGAGCCAATAGAAATGAGACATGTGGCAAAAATGGGTGTGAAGAGAGAGGCATGGGAAAATTCAAATGGCATTTTAATATGATTTTATCTCTCTCTTCCTCTCCCTATTTTTGGCTGAACAATGGAGTATGGGAGTGGCACCATCATTTTATCCTCTCTATCACTCTTCTCTCTCCCATTTCTTCCTCCATTTATGCGCCACAGTTGCCCAAGAAAGAGAAATGAAAAAGCTTGAAAAAAAGGGTAAGCAAATAATCTTTAATGCTTAAATTCCCTTCATTAATGTTGTTCCTTGGAGTGAGAGCTTCATTTTGGTGGTTGTAGTTTCCCTATTTGTGGTAATTTGTGGGGTCACAAAAATCTAGAAGTTGGAGGATCAAGAAGTGTCTTTGAGAAAGTTGAAGAGGTAAGTGAAACCAATTATTCTATCTATGCTTTATGCCATTTGATGAAAGTTGGAATTTCTGAAATTTGTTGCCCTATTTTCGAAAATGTGGGTCATCGGGTGGTTTGGCATGATATGGTTATAGAAATGGTGTTTTGGTATGAGTTTTGAATAGATAGAATTGGTTTGAGGATAAAATGTGAAGTTTGTTGATTTTGGAAATTTAGTGTTTAATGTTGCCCAAAACCAAAGCATGTTAATGGAATAGGATTTTGGTGTTTCTAATGGTTCCATGTGATTCCTTGGGTGTTTTTGTGTGGGAGTAGCTTTGGTAGAGGTTTTGGTTCCATTAGAATCAATTAGGCAAAAAGTGGGGAAGTGCTGTCATACTTTCTGCGTTTTTGGTTTCTGATAAGATCACTCGAGTGATTTGGGGTTCACTCGAATGAGGGATAAATGTCACTCGGGTAAGGTTGAGTATCACTCAAGTGCTGCGTGTACATTCAGTTTTCCCTCTAGTTTTTCTGTTATGCTTCCATGTTTAAAATCCAAAAGTGTGTCTTGGCACTCATGGGTGTCAAACTATCACTCGAGTGCTCTTGTCCCTGCTCGAGTGATGTTTCCTTCTGAAAGTTTCTTGTGATCTCGAGTGAGTACTTCTTGGATCTCATTTTGTGGTACTCGGGTGAGCATTAGGCTATCACTTGAGTAAGAGGTGTTATGCTCGAGTGCAACGAGCAATTCTTTGTTCTGTGATTTGTTTCTGCTCTCGGGTCCTCACTTTTTGTGTTTCACTTCCTGGTACTCGAGTGAGCATTTGGTTGTCACTCGAGTGTGGCATTCTGGACTCGAGTGTTGTAGTCTTTTGAAAGTTCTTGTGCTCTCGGATGTATACTCGCTGTCCTTCACTCTCTAGTACCCGAGTATAGATCGTACCATCACTCAAGTGAGGTCCTCGTCACTTGAGTATCTGTAGAATATCACTCGAGTGAGGCCATCTGCACTCGAGTGTCTCAGTGAAAAATATCAGTTTTGGTGCTTCCAAAAGGGGATCTTTGAGATAGTTATTCCAACCCTTTAGGGCTTTTGTTAGAGGTATTTAAGGACTCTTAAGATATAATAATGATGACCAAATTAAGAATTGAGAAGTCATTGAGAGTTGGAATAGAGAATTGATACTTCATCACTCATTATGAATTATAGGAAACGACATTTGCCCTACTTGGGAGGGACCAATGCCAGAGCGTGCACATTGCATGATTGATACTTCATCACTCATTATGAATGAGCAGGTAGTGACTTTTCTCTCATATTGTGTATGATGTCTGGTATGCATGATTGATCATTGTGTGATTGTGAAATGTGAATGAAAATGTGACATGGTCCATTGCAGCGTGAGCACTTCAGCGGAAGACGTCGTAGGGGGTTGATGTTTATCACACCTACCCCGACGGTTGAACTGCTGTTGTAATAGACATGGATCTTTGAGAAACTGCTTTGTGAATCCGGCCAGTGTGGCTGTGTATTGTAAAATGTTTTATATGAATTCCAGCTGTGGTGAAATATATTGTTGTGAATTGTGATGTGTGTGATACAGCGTGAGCACTTTAGCGTGAGCAAATGTAAGGGTGACTGAGTCATACCTGCCTTTGCTGCCGCAACTGCCGTTGTAGTTGCAATGTGTGTGTGATGATTTGCTTTCATGCCTTATTGTTATGCATACTATGAATGATTTGTTACTACGGGGATTCTTTAGAATCTCACTCTCCCAAAACAACTTTTAGACAGGGCCAAAGGATCAAAAGGAAAGTGGGTGATGAAGAGAGGGTAGAGCTTCGGATTGGGAGTTGTTTTGATTATTTGATTATCATGTATATCATATGGATATTTGTTGGGAATTGCCTGTATATGAATTGGTGATATTGGGATAGTTTTGTGTAATCCCCAATATAAGGGAAAAGAATTATTGACTTTGTGCCTTTGTATAATCCCTTTATAAATTAATGGAACCCGAGTGTGTCGGGAATTTGTGGTGTACTATGATATTTATGAATGGAATCAACAGGTATAGGCCATTTATGTATTCGTGATGTGAATATGAGGTCATTGTAAATAGGTTTTGGAAAAATTTTTGTAAACCATTATTTTGGGCAAAGGATTATTTTATAAGTCCCAATTTGTATTATGGTCTCTAATTCATCTTAATCATATTTTATGACTTTAATTTCGGCCTTGGTTGGAAGGACGCTACAAACATGGTGCTGAGGTGTGTTACCTAGCTGTGATTAGGTACCCAGCTAAGGTACGCTTAGGGTACATTACTTAGCTGTGGTTAGGGGCCTAGCTGAGGTGTGTTACCTAGCTGTGATTAGGTACCCAGCTAAGGTACGCTTAGGGTACATTACTTAGCTGTGGTTAGGGGCCTAGCTGAGGTACACGTAGGGGATCCAAAAAACGATTTAGTCCTGAGCTTTGTGAACACATACATATTGTTATAAATTTTTATTTTACATTATATGATACATTGCATATTTAATTCTAGCATTTTATATGTTTAGTTATATGTTACTATTGGGATTCCTTGGAATCTCATTTGTTTTTCAAAAATGACAATGTGCCAGCGAGAACCAGCGGATCCAAAGGCAAGTTGGTAGGCATGGGGAAATGGTGTTGCGGATCCCGAGGCAAAGATAATGGTTATATATATAGTCTCATTTTGAGCATTTTGCATAAATGTGTAAATATCATTAAACCATGTGGGGAAAACCTGTGTTGTAATAAAGTACCATGTATCAATATATCAGTATACTTATGCTATTTCTGGGCTGCTCACCGAACTGCACGCAAGCACTCTAAAAATAGTAAAAATAAGAAAAGGGTATAACAATAGATTTGGATGGGGCATAGTTGAAATCTTTTTTCTCCAATTTAAGATATACTTAATAATTTAATTACTCTTTTTTTATTTCGATGAAGTAGTTGAGAATGATTTATATTTTAAAGTGAGGGAGTAACTAATATTTTCTAATACACAATTACTAAGTACTAAGCCAAAACATTCATGAGATTAAATAGTGAGGGAAATAAATTCAAAACAAATTTTTTCCACCAAGACCATCAAGTACTGGGGAGTCATGTCATAATGTGTGTAACCCCCGTCACGATTAAGGCCGCAATTAGTGTTTAAAAGCGTTTTATAATTGAATAAGAGATCTAGAATAATTAAAAACTTTTTACAACACATGTATAAATAGATTTCCATTCATTGATTCATAATACATTAGGCTTGTTCAGTTTGTTACATGTACAATATAAGAGTATAATCCAAATTCCCAATATTCACCCGGGATAATAACATTATTCCAAAAGTTTGTACAGGGCTTCATTGCCCATCTCAATTCCCAAACCAGGGATTACACAAAAACTACAATCCTGTGGTTAATTCAATATATGCATTGTCCAAAATGATAACCAATCAAAAACCAAAAAGATAGTAGTTAAGACTACCACCGGCAATCCTAATCACCCTTATCTATTTGCTTGCCTCTTGATCTACTTGCTCTATCTAGAAATGTTATTTGGAAAGAGTGAGATTCAAAAGAATCCCAGTAGCAACAGTTTACGTATATTATGCATAATAAACAAAGCAAGTAAGCATATATTATAATGCAGCATTACAATATTCAAGGCCAGGCACACTGCCACGTCCCTTCAACTATATTTAAGGCCGGGCTTACGCCACGTCCCCTCACCGTATTCAATGATTAATACAAACAAGCAATGCATTAAACCTGATATAGGATAAAGTGTTACTACCTTGCTCTTTTCGTTCTTGTTTAGGCACAGGCCTTCTCCGTTCCGGGAAAATATCAAATCCTAAAGTCATAATTAAGGACGAAGTGTTATTCTCTATTCTAATACTCAATTGACTTCTCAACACTTATATTTGGTTATCAATAATGACCCTTAAGAAGCTACAAATGCCTCTAATAAAAGCCCTAAAGAGTTGGGAAACACTGGGTTAAACACCACTTTTTAGAAGTGAAAAATACTGATTTTTGGGGGTTGACCGCTGTAACCCCCTTCCCACCATAGGCCGGAATTAGATCTTAAACACGTAATTAAGTTGGAATTTGAGACCATATTACAATTTAGAACTTACTAAAATAAAATCTCCCAAAATCAGGGTTTACAAAAACTTTTCAAAAATCTCTTCCACATGGTCTCCTATTCACATTTTCAAGTAATATAAATGGCCTGTACAGGTGGATTCCATTTATACATGTAAGAGTACAACATAAATTCCTGACACACTCGGGTTTCATTAATTAAATAAGGGTTTATACAAGGCATAAAGCCCATAAACTTTTCCCTTATCTTGGGGATTACACAAAACTATACAACATATCCCAATATATATACAATTAATCCAAAAAGAGATATCCAACTGATTTTACATGATAACTAATAACCAAATAATCAAAAAGAACTCCTACATCGAAACTCTAACTGCTCTTCGTCATCCGCTTCCCCTTCGATCCTTCTGCCCTATCTAAAAATTTGGTTTATGGGAGAGCGAGATTCTAAGGAATCCCTGTAGTGTTAATCAATCATAGTATACACAACAATAAGGCATGAAAGCAAATCATCACCCACACAAACCAATTACAACGGCAGTTCAACGGCAATGGTAAGTATGACACACGCCATCCCTTACGATTGCTCACGCTGTACTGCACCATAACACAATCCACACAGTATATTTCACCACAGCTGGGATTCATATAAATCATTTCATACGCAAGCCATACAGGCAAGATAACACACAGCCCATGGCTGGATCCACAATACGCCGCCCACGGGTCAGATCCACAAAGATCCATGTCGATTACAACAGCAATTCAATGGCCGAGCTAGAGATGACCACTGTCACTCCCTAAACGGCTCACGCTGAAGTGCTCACGTAGTAATGGACTATGACACATACAATTCACAAAATTCAATGAGAAGTCATGCATACCAAAACATCATACACAATATGAGAGAAGAGTCACTATCTTGATCCTTTCGGGCGTACTCTGGCACCGGTCTCTCCCCCATCAGGCAAATGTCGTATCTTATATTTCACAATGAGTGACGAAGAGTCAATTCTCTATTTCAATTCTCTATGGCTTCTTAACACTTAGTTTGGTTATCATTATTACTCTTTTAGTACCCATGAACATCTCTATCAATAGCTCTAAAGGGTTGGAAGACTATCCCCAAAGATCCCCTTTTGAAAGCTCAAAATTGATATTTTTTCCTGAGACACTAGAGTGAAGATGGCCTTACTCAAGTGATATTGTACGGATACTCAAGTGAAGAGGATCTCACTCTAATGATGGTATGGTTTACACTCGGGTACTAGAGAGTTAAGGTTAGTGAGTGAACACCCGAGAGCACAAGAACTTTTAGAAGACTACAACACTCGAGTCTAGAAAGCCAAGCTCGAGTGACAGCCAAATGCCCACTCGAGTACCAGAAAGTGAAGCACTGAAAGTAAGGATCCGAGAGCACAAGAGTTTTTCCACTAAGCGGAGCACTAGAGTGAAACACACAGCACTCGAGTGACAGCTTAATACTCGCAAGTGTTAAGGTGCACTCTTGCCATTAACCACGGAGGTGCAACAAAAATAAAGAGCAGAAAGGAAAATTGCACTATTGCACTCGAGTGAAACCTATCACCACTCGAGTGATGTTCGTCATACTCTTGAGTGAGCACTAAATCACTCGAGTGATCTTATCAGAAACCAGAAAACGCAGCAAAACAAACCACATTTCCTAACACTTGCCCAATTGATTCCAATAGACCCAAAACTTCTACTAAAGCTACTCCCACACAAAAACATCCAAGAAATTCAATGGAATCATCAGAATTATCCAAATCCTACTCCATTATCATGCTTTGGTTTTGGGCAACACAAATCACCAATCTTCCAAAATCACTAAACTTAATCATCAAATTCCCAATCAATTCTATCTATCCATATACATCCCCAACATACCATTACTATGCCAAAAACATGCCAAAAGCCCAGTGGTCATCATTTCGGATCAAAGGCCAAGATTTCCAGAAATTTCAAACTAAACCATTTGGCTTAAAACTTAGATAGATAGATTAGTCTCACTTACCTCTTTCACTTTACCAAAGAGATTTCTTGATTCACCCACCTCCAAAATTTCGTGTGGGCACAAATCAACACCAATAGGCACACTATAAACATCAAAATGAAACTCTTACTCCAAGGATCAACATTAATGAAATGAGTTTGAGCAATAGAGGCCATTTGCTTACCTTAATCACAAGCTTTTCCTTTCTCTCTCTTGCCCAACAATGGAGGACAAATTGGAGAGAAAAAAATGAGAGATGAGGAGTATGGAGGAAGAAGAAATAATGATTATTTCTCCATGCCCATGCTTCATCTAGCAAAAAGGAGGAAGGGAGAGAGAGAAAACATAAAACAATTGGGGGTTTTGATTTTTCTCACCCTCTCTCATACTCTCATCTTGACACATGTTCACATGCCATTGGTTTACACATAATAAGTCACCAATTAACTTCTCTAATCCCTCCATTTACCAATTTTTCACTAATTATGACATATTAATTAATAATTCCATAACACATAACTATTCCAATTAAATCCATAATTATCCACAATAATCATGATTAGCCCATAATAAAAAATTGGGATATTACAGCCGCGGCCAACAATAGGTCTGAAACATATGGGCCGCGGCCAAGAAAAATCCTTTTTCTTAGCTAAACTTCCAAAAATCATAACTAATTCTAGAAAAATTGAAATGAGGTGATTCCAAAGCCAAATGAAATCTATTTAAGTGCTCTTTACTGGAAAAATATGGACCATTACTAGGAATTACCACACAATTCCAAAATTACACAAAACTCAACACTGCTCCAAAACAGAATCCAGTTTTAATCCCAAACTTTGGCAAAACATAACTCTCAGTTCACAAAACGAAATGACACAAATTATGTATCCATTTTAAAGCTTAGGATGTGAAAGTTAAGATTGGAAAGTTTCAGAATTTTTCAACACCATTTGGTCATTCAAACCTTTCATGCAAACTGACTGCCCAGAACAGAGTTCACACTTGACAGATTTCCAATTTTCTACCAAAGTGTCCAATGACTCCAACATCAATAACCAAACCTATTCCCATACAATTTCTCACAAGGAACACAATGGAAACCTCAAAATGACCAAAATCACAACCCATTTGACATGCCCTGTTTTTGCCCAATACACAAAACCAACATAAAGTTGACAAACTTTACATTTAAGTTTCAATTCAATTCTATTAATTCAAAACACCAAACAAGGCACCATTTCCATGACAACAACAAACCATACTCCCCATGACCCTAAATCACAAAAATTAGGGAAAAATTTCCAGAAATTCAAGGCCCAACCAATGGCCATAAAACTTATATGAAAATGAAGCTTTCACTTACCTCAATAAGTTTCCCAAAGAGGTTCCTTGGTTCTCCAACTTCTAGATTTCCTTGTGGCCACAAAACACCACCAATGGCAAATCTAAAACCATGAAAGTGAAGCTCTCAACTCAAGGAACAACTTTATAGAAGGGAGTTTTGGCGTACAAGGTCAAGATCTCACCTTTCTTAAGCTTTCCTTCTTCCTTCTTTGGTCTCCAATAGCGAAAATGAGAGCTTGGAGGGAGAGAGAAAGAGTTTTGAGATGATGATGATGGTGAAGCATGGCAGAATTTTTGCCCCCATGCCTTTCATGAGTACAAAAAGAGAAGGAGAGAGAAAGAAATGATATTAAAATGCAACATTTGACTTTCTTCAACACTCAAACATCATCCCATCTTGCTAAGTGTCACCATTTCATTGGCTCTAATAAAGTAAGTAACCAATTAGTTACTCTAACCACTCCAGTAGCCATTTGGTCACACATCTCATTTCTCCTTAGTTAGTAATTAATCTCTCCATTAATCACTAACTTATGGCCATTCTTCCAATTTCTCACCGATTATGGCATATTAATTAAAATTGCCACATAATACATAATCAAATTCTTTTCCTTCTTCCATGCGCCATTTACCCATATTTTAGCCCAAATAATTATTTGTCATATAATTATGCTAAAATACAGGGTGTTGGGCATTTCCAATAATTGATTCATATCTCAAATCAACTTTAATTCCCAAATCATTTTCAATAATTGCCATTAGCCCTTAATCAAAATTTGAGGCATTACAATGTGATTGTCGGTGCTCATTCTTTACTAAACCATATGCAATTGCAAACTTGTTTTATTCACAAGAAGTATGTTGATATTTTTCTTTTCATTGAAAGCAATTATCTTCTTAATTTCTAGAGGCACTTAACTACAAGTCTGGTTATCATAAATGTTTCTATTAATTCTATCTAAAAGGGTCTTTGAATTAGATTCTAAAATGGTTGAATATATTCATAAATATTGTAACACCCCAAATTTTATACTCACCGAATATATTGTAATTATTAAAAAAATTCAATAAAATGGTGAATACTCATGGGAAAAATGAGCAAATTAATTCAATAAAGGAATTAGATTTCAATGGTAATAGCAAAGCCATAATTTTGCCAAGTTAGCCAAGATTAACTATTTTCCAATTAATTGAAGTTAATTTCAATTAATCAAGGAAAATATATAATTGGAATATTTTCGATGGAATAAATCAAGACTTTTGAAATTAGAGGGAATTATACATAATTTATTTAATTGAATTTTGGAAATGTGGAAACAACTTTATTTCCCTTTTCTTCCATATTTTCGCCTAACAGGGAAAATGAGAGGGAAAAATTGATTAATGAAATTAAATATGCCAAGTGTCATTACCATATGAAGAGGATATTAACTTATAATTAATTTCCAAGAGCACTTGTCTAATTGCTACATGAACATAGTCATGATGATAATGGTACACTACATGTATGCAAGGTTGAGTGTGCACTACATGAAGGCATGGTTGAGTGCATGATGGGAATGAGATGGAGTAAACTCAATTTACTAATTAAGTGCATAATTGAGTGCAAGTTTGGATTAGTTGGAGGAAGGTAACTTGGTTAGTGAGCATGAGAGGGGGACGGTTTTGTGAGGCTAACAAAGGGGAGGAAAATTGGTTCAAATTTAATGGGAAGCTAAATGGAGGCATTATGACATAAACATGAAGGAAGGGAGGATTGTGACAAGTGTCACAACAAGATTGCATATTGAAATCAAGGGATGAGAACAATTGAAGATATTTCATTAAAACACATTTCCCTTCTCTTCCCATGCACATTTTCGGCCAAGAGACCAGAAAGAAGAGAGAGAGAGAAAGACCCTGAAAAAGACTTGGAGATCTAGAGAGAAGGAGAGAAACCTTAAGGTAAATCATGATCTCTTAAGCTTTTCTTTGAATCTTTGCATGAACAACCTTCTCTAAACCTTTCTCTTCATGGAATGTATGATCTTGAAGACATATTTTTAGCTCAAGGAAAGAGAGGGGAGACGCCTAGATAGAGGATTCAAGATCTTAAGAGGTAACCTCACAAACCTTAGATCCATTCTTGTATGAAGTTATTGTTGAGGTTTGTGTTTGGTTTTGTAATTTTTGTCAAGTTTGTGAATTTGGAATGCCTTAACCCTAAGGGGTTGTGCTGCCCAAATTTATTTGAATCATGTTAAGATATGTTTAAATGAGTTAATAAAGGATTAGAAGTGGAAAAGTATAAGTTTTGGAAGCTAAAACACAAAAGAGCATTTTTCCATTTTCTTTCAAAAGTTTCAGCCGGCACTGTTCTGGGGCAAGGATCTAGATTTTCATGAAATAGATGGTTCCATTGGATTCATTAGGAAAAAGTAGGTGGGGTTATAGTTGGCCACTTTTTCAGAAAATGCCGAAAAAGTGTAATTACAAAAACGCCCATAAAATCCCTAAATTGGGGCTATCAAGGGTATTTTTGTAATTTGAACCTGAATTTGGTGATTTTTGAGCCTGGAAATGAATTCCTTGAGTGAAAATAGGTCATTATAGCCCTAGTCAAAATTTTGGGAAAATGTGCCATAAGGCCAGGTACTCCGGGGCCGGGTTGGGCCGGGGTTTGGGGGCATTTTGGTAAATTTTCATCATAGACTAATAGAACCACAAGGAACACTATGGAAGAGTCTAAAATGATACTTGAATAGGTTATGACTTATTTCTTGTACAGTTAATATTTTAGAACTGAGTCAGAAGCTGAGACGACACGTTTTACAAGGCACATTAAAAAGGGATTGATAAGACTTTGAGGTAGGGATTACCATCCTTCATACACTATGTGAATAATTGTATGTATTTGTTACTGTATTTTGTAATATGATTGCGTGCTAGAGGCACAATACCTAGTTGTGGTTCGATATCCAACAATGGTATATCGGAAAATCCTAACTGTGGTTCGGTGCCCAGCCAAAGTATATAGAAAGTTCTAGCTGTAGTCAAATGACTCGGCTGAGGTAATTATATGTGAATCGAATTGAACTTTCATTTTTGTCTAATATGGTGCATTGCATATTTAATTTTTACATTTTATATGTCGATTATATGTTTCTATGAGGGTTCTTCGGAATCTCACCCTATTTTTAAAATAAACATCTCAGTGGGTGCCAGTGGGACAAAAGGCAAAGACGTAGATGCCGAGAAGTGATTGGCACGTGTCTCAAGGCAAGGTAAAGGCTGGTGGTTATAATTAATTTATGTTTAAGATATTTTGGGGAATCCTGTAAACATTAGAATTTCTGCTGTATTTCTGTATTTTCTGTATTTCGTTGATGAACGACGTTGGGATTGTAAATGAATATTTTTATCAGTATAATTGTATTTTTTTGTATGCCTACGAAATCTTATCTTTATTACTCTTCGATTATCGAAATAAAAACAGGTGTTGACAAATATAAGAGTTAAGAGTTTTTTTAAGACACTAAAGGCAAGAACTTGGTTCACTTTATCTTTATCTTTATTTTTTTTAATCTAAACTACCATATATATAGATTCTTGTAATGTACTCTTCCGGTCCTTATATAGGACTTATTCGAGGAGTTAATCTTGATATAAATATAAGACCTATCTTTTTATATTAATAAATATTTTCTTAATTTACCCCTATTAATGTTCCATCAACAATAATCAAGGAGGGAATTAAGGAAGAAGATTATATATTTTAGAAAATACATGTCATGTTAACTAACATATCTAACTTCCCTAATCTAATTAAATTAAGTAAATATGTCTTATATTAAGGACTATGAGAAGTATAAAAATACACCAACTTAAATAATTAAAAGGATATATATTTTAAAATAATCAATACATGTTTTTTTACAAATACTACATACTTATATATATAAATTAGTTAAATAACTCTTATATTTAGAATAATAGGGAGTATTATTATTATTTAACTTATTTAGTCTGTATAAGACTTTCAAATATAATTGTTCATTTAAAATTTTTTAAAAAATAAGTATTTTTGTGTAAAATAAATATTTTTTGTGTAGTTTAAAAATTTTATGAAAAGTGATTTATTATCCAGAGATTTAATAAAGAAAACATGAATTATGTTGTAATAATAATTTATTATTATTTTGTGTTTGGTTATAAGAATAAAAAAAATTCTATATTATTTAAGGGCATTTCTTCCATGTTATATTTGTATGTATCCCTTGAAGAATTACAATTTGAACCTTATAAGTATACTAATATTGTAAGGGTCAAGGGGCAATTTTGTCTCTGGAAGTTTTCTCCTATGGACAATTTTATCCTAGAAGTTTTTCAAGGTTCAATTTTACTCTTGTCGTTATCTCAGTTAATTTTGACCTTTATTTGACAAAATATACTGAGTTGGTAGTTTACATGTCATCCACATCATTTTTGTTAAGGTGAAAATTTGCCTCAAAAGTTTTAAATATAATTTTGAGAAAAATGAAGTAGATGACATATGGAATTCCAGGGTAAATTTGCATATTGACAAAAATGACTTGTAGATTGCTAGCTCAGCATGTTTGGTCAACTAATAGTCAAAATTACTGAAATAATGGCCAAGGCAAAATTACCTCTCCCTTCAAATAAAATTTCCAACACAAAATTGCCCCCAACAATTGTCCCTCCCCTCAGAGAAAATTTCTGACACAAAATTATCCCCAACCCAATATTGTAATGTGAGAAAAAAATTTGAAAAAGAAAAATACACATGGGCTAACAAGACAAGTCTACACACCCATATATATATACATATATACATATATGTATATACATATGTGTGTGTGTATGCTCCCTTCTGTTTTTATTATAAAGCACTTTCTAATAGTGACTCAAGATTTTTATTATATGTTGTGTGATAGGAATATTAATCTAGTTTTTTATAATACAATTCCTACCTAAAGTGAGTAATTATGAGAGAGAATGTAATATAAATATGAAAAATTTCTATTTAAAATGCGTAAAATCATAAATTTATTCTATTCTCATATGAAGTTTAAAAATTGGGGTTTGTTTGGATCTGCGATGACATAAATGATTTTTGTTTTCTATCTAATTTTTACAAACTCAAGTTATGATAGAAATCATATAGCCTAATGTAATTTATATTTGAATTGTCAGTGGTAAAAGTGACTTTTTTTTACAAACTAAACATATTTGGATATTATTTGAAAAGCAATAATAGATGAAAAATGACTAAAAAAGATATGAATCTTATTAACTGATATATATATATATATATATATTATGTATGTATTGTGATAATTTTAAGAGAAATAATATAATCATAATTATAAAAAATAAAAATATTTAATTATTATTGGAAAAATTTTGAAACTACTAAAATACTTAAATATAATAAATATGATATGTTTTCCTAAAACATCCTTGCTTAAAATTAAGGTCCTCAAAGTCCATATCTTTTATTTTTAAGGGAGTATCAACAAGAGTAATTTGGAGGGAAATGATAAATATAAGAAATAGGTTTTATATTTTGAATTAAGACTAACTCCCCAATTATATTCTATGTTAAGGACTAGAGAATATTAGGTAAGTAACATTTTTATATTACGAGTATATAATGTGATAGCTTTAACAAAATATTAAAATTACAAAATAAAAATAGTTAACATATTGTGAAAGATTTGAAAAATACCTTGATTAGATATATTTAATATGTATATATATTATAAATTTTGGCATAAAAGATATAGGGAAAATTCCAAAAAACTACATTGGAAATAGCAAAAGGACAATTCAGTACATTGAAATTGCAAAAGGACAGATCAGGCGGTATCAGGCGGGCAGATGAATTTGGGATTTTGAAATCTCGGACAAATGACGAAAATGCCCTTCAGCCCTCAGTCGGAATAACAACATAGGAGTTGTTAATGGTGAATCCGGAGTTGTTAATGGCGAGATCGATGGTGTTATTGGCCCTGGAACTTGTTATTTGTGAAAGAAGAAATTTGAGTTGTTAATTTCGAATCCAGAGTTGTTAATTAAGATATGGGTGTTGTTATTGGCCCTGAAATTTGTTAAATGCGAAAGAAGAAAATGGAGTTGTTAATATCGAATCCGGAATTGTTAATGGCGAGATCGGTGATGTTATTAACCCTGAAACTTGTGAATTGTAAAAGAAGAATTGAAGTTGTTAATAACGAATTCGGAGGTGTTAATTACGAGGATCATGTTGTTATTTTGAAGTGGGGATGGAGGGTTGAAGGGCATTTTCGTCATTTGGCTGAGATTTCAAAATGCCAGATTCCTTTGCCCCGTCTGACACCGCCTGATCTGTCTTTTTACAATTTCAATGTACTGAATTGTCCTTTTGCTATTTTCAATGTATTTTTTTGAAATTTTTCCAAAGATATATATTATGAAGCATAAAAATATTAATTTTTTTACTAAATAATACTCCTATATAAATGAAATTAAAATCTATTTTTTAATGTCAAATCTAAAGCTTTTTTTTGGGACAAGACAGGACTAGGGAAATGTTTTCGGGACCCATGACAAATTTCAACCCGCCATGTAGTGGGCCCACATGCCCGCTCATCCAAAAAGATGAGTATGGCTTGCTCATCACCCCAAATTTGGGGTGGAAACCATTTATTTTTATTTTTTATGCATTTTTATTTATTTGGGTTAAATTGTATGCTGCACTCTAAAATATTTTTACTGTCTGGTATATCAAATTAATTAATTTATAGTTATGCATTCAGGAATATTTTTCATGCAACACCAAAAGCCTGAAATATTTTTCCAGTAACACCTTATATCTGAAATGTTTTTTAAAAAATAAAAAACCTTAAAATTGGGATAATAGATGAGTAGGGAATGTGGATCCACCACAGAATGGCTCACCATAAAAGCAAGGGATAAGTAGCTTTTGAAAAAAAGCCACTTAGTGTCTCCTTTCGAATACAAATTCGAGACTCAGAAGGATCTAGCATGATTTTACACCACTAAACCAACTGTATTGGTAGATTGAGGTATTATATTTATAACTACAGTAAACCCCTGTCTAGTTTGTATACTTAGGACCGGAGGTAGTACATATTTGCATTTAAGAAAAATATTAGAGGCATAAAACGTGACGCTTTACAGAATTATATTGTTCAATAACAAGGCGAAATGGCCTCAAAAGTGTAACGAGATGAGCAAATGCAAAAAGAAATGAATCTTCTGTATTTATCAAGCCAATGTAAAGGGGGAAAAAACTGAAAAGAAAAAGATACAAATTCCTTGGAACTGGTATAAGAAGACAGTCCTCAGAATTTTGGAAAACAACATGCTAGTCACTTCATCTGCCTTCTTAGGCAATATAAACCCAAAGCTTGCACTCATTTTACACATCTGTGCCATCAACCCAACCTTAACTGTTGACTTGTCAGATTCAGTGTCAAGAATATATTCATAAAGAATGGAGAGTGAATAACCAGAGGACACATCAAAGCCCCTTTATAGCAATAGAAGGAAACAAAGGAAAAATAGTATAATCATCAAGCTTATATACAAGACTAGACTACCAATTGCTAAGGTACATAAGGAGAGAAACAGGCATAGATATTGAAGAACAGATGGTTCAAGGTTGACATATGTGTGACTGGTGAAATAATATAATACTCCGTCTGGTTCTTAATATAAGATCAGTTTTAATAAAGAAATTGAACTACAAAATGGGTCTTGTATTAAAGATCAGAGAGAGTAATACATAAGGCTGTTTGCAGGAGTTTTCAAGGGAGAGACTTTTGGGAGGATTTGGGAAAAAATTAAAGGAAGACAGAGGAAGGGCGGGGATTCCATGGGCCTGGAAGGTACCAACAATGCCCAGCCCTGAATCCCAGAGGCTATACCTTTTGGTTTTATTATTCTTTCTGGTATTGCTCCTTAATCAAGGACTGGGTGAGTCCGCTGGATTTCCACCAAATTCAGAGGTAGATCTCTACATTTCTGATATTGTTCTCTTTTTGGCCGGTATCTTAGGAAGATTTTCTATCATTTTGCACTTTGAGCGTGGTTAAACCGGTACTGATAATTACCAGAATGGGAGCACAGAGGTGGTAAGTCTGGACTGGAAAACCAATTCTCAGTAATGAATGGGATGTTGGGTGTTGAAGGAAGATATAAGTCTACACAGCTACAGTGTTGGGAAGGAAAAGCCTTAATTTGGAGACAATGACATTTGAAGAGTTCCAGGAAGCTATCACCGATTATCAATTTACCCCAGGGCAACACATTCTCAAAGCAAATAGTCTCCATGTTGCAATGTCTGGTTTGTGCATATTCCCAAATGAGTATGGCAGTACTTTTCTGATATTGAAAGGGAACTGCTTCATCTCAAATTTCAAGGGATCAACTCTGCGCCCCTGATGTGAACTAACTCAAGTTTAATAAATGAGCAACAAGCTGTAATCCCACTCAAGTTTATTGAGGACCTATCAGGGGAATTCACCGGATCAAACTAACCATTGTCAAATTTGAGAAGCTAGTATCCCCTTGCAATAGTCACTAAAGTCTCTCCAGAGGTGCCTTGATTTCATTTGGCATGATAAAGAGATATCATCCCCTAGTCGACATTGCACACCAACCCATCATGATTACTGTCCTCCATCTCATTCTTGAACTCACTCCAGCTATAACCAGGATCCTTGTGTACCTGTTTGTCACTCATCATATCTCTAATACGTGTTGCATCATCCCATCTTCCCATAGAAGAATACATGTTGGCAATAAGCACATAAGAGGCAGAGTTTAGAGGATCCAGTCGAAAGAGCTCCTCTGCTGCTCTTTTTGCTAATTTTAGGTTCGCATGAACGCGACATGAGCTCAGTACAACTTCCCAAATGACTGGATCATTTTTGCATGACATGCTATCTAGAATGACTTCTGCTTCAGTGAACCGCCCGGCACGACACAGACAATCTATAATGCAAGTATAATGATCTACCATTGGCATAATTCCATATTTTTTCTGCATTGAATTGAATATTTCAACACCTTCATCAACCAAAGCAGAGTGGCTACATGCCGTTAAAACAGCTACAAAAGTAATATCATCAGGCTTTTCACCTGATTGGATCATGTCCCTGTAGAGGCAAACAGCCTCAACACCACACCCATTATGGGCATAACCATGGATCATTTCATTCCAAGTAACAATGTTTTTAAATTTCATCATATTGAAAAGACAACTGGCTCCATCCACAACTCCACATTTACAATACATTTCAATAAGAGAACTCCCCACAAATATATCATCAACATGGCCATCTTTTGTGATTTGTGCATGAATCTGCTGTCCTTGCAGTAATGAAGAAAGTTTTGCACATGAATTCAATATGTTAGTATATGAAAACTCGGAAGGAGTGATGCCAGATTCTCTCATCTGCTTAAAGAAAGAGAAAGCTTCTTGGTCAAGATAATTGATTGAGCACCCCACTATCATTGAGTTCCAGCAAACAACGTCTAGTTCAGGCAGTTTGCCGAATACATGCTTTGCCAATTCCATTTGCCCACATTTTGAGTAAACATTGATAAGACCACTGGCAACATACAGATCAGTATATAATTCAAACTTTAGTGAGCATGCATGAACTTGTTTTCCCTCAATAAGAAGTCCTATTTCAGCACATGAAGTGAGAATAATGGCCAGGGCAGTCCGATCAGGACGTACACATTGGAACTGCATTTTTCTAAACAGCTCAACTGCCTCTTTGTGATATGCATTCTGGATGTAGCCTGAGAGCATAGCATTCCATGAAGTCAAACTTGGGCTTGGCATTCTGTCAAATATATAACGCCCAGTACTAATATTTCCAGATTTGACACAAGCTGCTAGCATATTAATATAAGTAACATCATCTGGTTCAAATCCATATGACTCCATCCTTTGCAGATACTCTAAAGCTTTCTCACTATTGTACACATTTCCATAACCTGCGATCATTATATTACAAGAAACAACACTCAGTTGAGGCAAATTAGGAAAAATATTTTCAGCGCTATTCATGTCTCCACTTTTTGCATACATATCAAGCAGTGAATTGCTCAAATGGAGATCTCTTTCAAAACCTAGTTTAATTGACAGCGTGTGTATTTCTTTGCCCTGAACAATTGGTGAAAAGCCATAATTTTGACCATAGAGACCAATTTCCTCAAATCCTGCTTTTGAACAAACACCCAAGATGGCTGACAAACAGACAGAATCAATATGAACACCTTTTCTCAACATTAGCCTGCACATTTCGAAAGCTTCTCTTAACTGATTTGTTCGAGCTAATCCACTCATCATTGTAGTAAAAGAAACCTCATTAGGATCAGGAATGCCCCTAAAAATATGGATTGCATCCCTGGCAAGCCCGCACTTAGTATACATGAACAAAAGAGCATTGACAACATACAAATTTCTGTCAAGACCAGCCTTGACCACAATACCATGGCTTTTCATGCCAAACTCAGCATCTGCCAAAGCGCCACATCCACTCAATATGCTAGCAAATGTAATGTGGGAGGGTTTAATTCCTTCCAACGTCATTGAGTCAAAAGTATCCAACGCCTGCTGTTCAAATCCAGTTCGTACCATTGTGCTAATCATAGTGTTCCATGACACACTGTTCCTTTCAGGCATTTGTAGAAACAGTCTATAAGCATCACGTAAATTGTTATGTCTACAATAAGCACCCAAGATGGCATTCCAGGAATATACATTTCTTTGAGGTATTTTACAAAACACTCGATAGGCAACACTTACATCATTACACTTGGAATACAATTCAATTAGGTGGTTGGAGAGAAAAGTGTCAGAAGAAAGGGACAGACGTAAGATTCGTGCATGGAGAACCTTACCAGCTAGGAGATTTTTCTTGCTAATACACAGCTGTAGAAGATTTGCCAAATTGGGAATATTTGTTTCCATGAAATCCCAGCAAAAACTACAAGTTTAAATTACAACCATGGATGTTATCATAAATGTTCAAAATGGATGAAATTCAACAACTTAAAATATTTTATGGAAGTAATCTTGACATTCTCAAATTATTTTTTGAAAAAGAAACACTTAACAGGTATTTGTAAACTGTTTTTTTATTGACCAGCAGTCCAGCACATAATCCTCCACCTTCTCTTCGCTCTTCCTATGCAGCCTTTGCTTGATCCAATTCATGTGTTAGGATTTCCAATCATCAAAGTTACTAGGGGAGCAATAATTCAGTTGGCTATTGGGTGCTATAACTTTTCTCTTTCTCAAGGATATATGAACCTCAGCAAAATATTACTAAACCCTTGCATTTGAGGTGAATTACTATTTCATCCTTTAATGTATTTTCATTTCAATGTTGTCCTATAACTTGATTAAAAGTAATAGTTTCTTCCTAATTTATATCACATTGATCAAAATTCAGGCAGAAACTTCCTACATGGACTAACATAAACATTGTGTCATACTCCAGTCCCACTGGACTCATGTTCTCAGTTGACTGGCCAATAGAGACTCCTATTCCACTTTATTAGAGTAAGCTACCATGCCAGTCCTTGAAGCAGACCACTCTCATCAAGTTAGGGCCTAAACATTCATTGCCATCAGTTTGTCCGAATGTTTAAATAAATATTTTAGCCGTGACCTTAACTACTTCGGTTACCATGTTGTTAATGGTCTTACCCATATGGGAAGCATCTCCCACCATGGCTCATCTTATATGCTAACATGGAAAAACTATATCTCACACGTAATGTCAAACAAAAAGGCAAAAATGTGCAGTGAACAGAGAATGCCACATTGTAGCAACCAAAAGGCAAGGGATTTGCAGTCCCAGACAGCTACCAAACAAAAATAAAAGCAAGCTCCCTTTGGCTGAAAGGACAACTGCGCTGTGATTTGGTGGTGCAAAATGGTTGCCACAAGCCATCAGTACTTTCTAGTTTGTTTTAGTGTTTACATTGTTCAGGCAAGTTCTAACCTTTTCCCCCTGCGCAGCTGAATTTTTGACCGTTCACATTCAAATTTTTCTAGTGAACCCTCCCATTTTAGTTAATATGGATTATAGACAAGATGGGCTTGAGTAGGTCACTGACCTTGACCACGTAGATAAATATACATTGAGTTGCCTCTTCTCAATGCCTATTGTTGGTGGAAATCTTTCCAAGCTACTGAGTCCATTAAGCGGGTCATTTCATCAGATGAAGAGCATTTTGTTTACGGAAGGATTCCAACTAATGAACAAGCTTTAATAGATCAAGCAGCGTTTAGGATAAGGTTATCGGACTTCGAAATGAGGGGGAAAACAAAAACAAAAACAATTGAAGCGATGGCTTGTGATTCAGCTCAGTTCATTTAGACGGGAGATAAAGAGAATTGCGTGTATAGGATTTCATCTCAAAATTAGAGCAATAGTTTCAGAATTTCAATGTTGAATAATACAAGCACTAACCTTATAAAACGAACATTTGAAGAACTTCCTCTCGGCGCTCAGTCCTTGAAGTGAGGATGAAGAAGTTCGATGTTTTAGCAAATTCACCGCAACTTAGCAATACCGGTAGCTGTTCAGTAAAAGAGGATTGTTCCGATTTGTGTCGGTTTCAATTTAGGAATTTCAAGTCCTCCGTTTTGGTGGCTTGTTCTCCCTCTGAACTTTCAAGCTTCGCTTTATGCCTTTCTTCTTTTATTTTGGGGCGAACCTTCATTTTTTTTTTGGGAAAATCCTAGAAAAAGAACTTTTAAATTAGTAAAAGACGTATAGGTGCTCCGAAATTTAATATCTCATATCAGTGTGAGTGCCTGAACTGGAATATTAGAATTCGAGACAAAATGACGTGCGTGACCCTGGAAGTTTTTAAATTGAAAAGCGTTGAGGGAGGCGTGATAATGGCGTTAAAACGCATTCAGAACTATTCATCTTCTCTGTCGTCATCGGTGCCGTTGGTTGACCCTGTATCTGTGGCCTTGGATTGCTATAGTCCACAACATTTAATATTTTGTGTTTCTCTAAATTAAATCCTGTTGTCAAAAAATGAGAAGTACCAAAAGTTAAACAATATTAATAACTCCGATGCTATGAGTTGAGATAAATTAGAAAGAAAACATAGTGAAATCTTGAGCACTCGTCATCTTCTTCTCGGTTGCCAATAACTCTGATGTCATTGTAACACGCCGATTTTCGATTAAGGGCTAATGGCATTGAGATTATTATAAAATTGTGTAATTAAATATTTTGGGAGAAATATGATGTAAATTTGAGATGAATGTGTGTGGTATTTGAGATCAAGGGTTGAGATTCATTATTGATGGGTCGGAATCCTATACATTGTGTCTATGTGAGCTCATAGTGGAAGTGGATGAGATGGTGACATGTGGCATTGTGGAGGCCTTTGGATGAGGCACTAGAGGACAAAATAATTCATTTCCTCTCTTTTCTCTCTCCCCCATTCGCATGGAAGGGGCCAAGGGGGGCAGAAATTCTGATCATCACTCTCATTTCTCTCTTCTCTCTCCATTTTCACCATTGTTGGCCAAAGAAGAAGAAAGAAAAGCTTGAGATTAAGGTGAGCAAATGACTTCGAATACCAAAATGCTCTTCATTAATATTGTTCCTTGAGCTAAGAGCTTTCATCCTATGGTTGTAGATTCTCCATTGGTGGTGATTGAGGAATCACGAAATTATGAATTTGGGAGAATCATGAAGTGCCTTTGGGAAAGTTGTTGAGGTAAGTAAAAGCTTCCTTCTCATATAAGATTTGTGGCCATTGGTTAGGCCTTAAATTTCTGGAATTTTAGCCCTAATTTCGTGATTTAGGGTCTTGTGGTGTTTGAATTGTTGTCGTCATGGAATTAGTGCCTTGTTAAGTGTTTTGAATGAATGGTATTGAATTGAAGCTTAAATGTGAAATTTGGCACTTTTTGTGTTGGTTTTGTGCTTTGGTCAAAACAGGGCATATAAATGGGTTGTGATTTTGGTCATTTTGAGGTTACCATTGTGTTCCTTGAGTGATTTTGTGTGGGAATAAGCTTGGTTATTAATTTTGGAGTTATTGAACACCTTAGTAGAAAATTGGAAATCTGTTTGGTTTAAGCTCTGTGTTGCGCAGTAATTTTGTATGAGCATTTTGAATGACCAAATGGTATTGGAAAATTCTGAAACTTTCCAGTCTTAAAGTTCACATCCCAAGCTTCAAAATGGATATATAATTTGTGCCATTTCGTTTTGTCTACTGTGAGTTATAGTTGTCCAAAGTTTGAGGTCGAAAATGGATTCTGTTTTGGGACAGTCTTGAGTTTTTGGTGATTCTGGATTTGTGTAGTGATTTCCAGTGAATGGCTATATTTTTCCTTGAAAGAGGACATATATACCTTTCATTTGGCTTTGGAATCACTTCGTTTCGATTTTTCTAGATTTAGTTATGAATTTTGGAAGTTCGCCCAGTGTCAGGAAATTTCTGGGCCGCGGCCCAAGAGTGGCTGGACCGCGGCCCAAGTCTTTCTGGCCTGTTCTGGGCCGCGGCCCATGAGTGGTGGGCCGCATCCCAAGACCTTCTGACCATATTTGGGCCGCGGCCCAAGGAATGGTGGGCCAGGGCCCACCCCTGTGTTCCAGCACTTTGTGATTTCGAAAAATGACCTTCAACCTTTTGTTTCCCAATCTTTTGGGGCTTTGATTAGAGGCATTTGGGGCCTCTTAAGGGTCAATTATGATAGCCAAATCTAAGTATTATGAAAGTGAGAATTTGGAAAAGAGAATGACCATATGTTCTTGATTTGGTTATAGGGTTGGGTATTCACCCTGATTATGATTCGATATCCGCTTGGATCGTGAGTAGCCGACGCTGGAGCATACGTGGAAAGAATAAGTGTAGGGAACTTACCTCTCCTGCATGTATTGATAATTGTATTTGTGTATTGATGCATGTTATTGCTTTGCGTGATTATGTGAGACATGTATGAATGATTGTAGCTCTGTTTCTAGTTATGCTATGGCCATGAGTATGTTGTTGAAACATTGAGCATGTGGATACATCATTATGTGAACATGAGTTATTGTGATGCAAGCATGTCATGCATTAAATACTTATCTTACATGCATATTGGTATCTGTTTCCTACTGAGATTCTCTAGAATCTCACCCTCCCCTATCAACATTTTAGACAGGGAAGGAAGATTGAGGATGAAGCAAGCATCCAAGGACGAAGAAGACTCGTTTCTGGGTGAGAGCTTAGTAGTTGGTTATCAATACATAATTGGGATTATGTATTTGTATATTTGGATCAGTATTTGAGCATGTAATCGATGAGTTGTGTAATCCCTATTGGTGGAGTTGTATGGGCTAATGTGCCCTATGAGAATTGAGCGAAGATATGATCCCGGAATTGTCGGGAATTTATATTGCGTACTCTGATAATTGTATAAATGTAATTTATCTTCGCATAGTAATTATATTCGGAGTGTGAATGTGAGACCATGTTTTAAATGATTTCGAAATGTATTTGGGAAAACCCCGTCTGGTTGATAGGTTTATAAATGTTGTTTTGTCTTATTGGTCTCTATTTCACGTTAATCGTGTAATCCGGATATTAATTACGGCAGGGGGTTACAGTCATCACCCCCAACAACTCGCCATCTTCTTCTTTTATAGGATCCTGTGTATATGAGCTAAAAAACAGGGATAAACAGAGAAGAGATTGTTAAGAACACTCAAGTGATCATAGGAAGTAATGAATAAGTTTGGAAAATCACTCGAATTATTTGAGTCTTGACCCAATCACTTCCTGGGAAAATTTAGTAATGATCGCAGCTACCGACCATCACTGCCAACGACTCGTCATCTTCTTCACAGTTATCATCGATATCTGCTTCATTATTGACATGATTCCCAACTCGACATTAGGCTTTACCAACACATCGTTACATTTTCACAACATCCTATTAGACTTTCACAACTCGAGTTTGCCATTCACAACTCAAGTTCATATCATCACTGGAGAGTAATCGGCGAGTGATTAGCTTATAGGATGCAGAACTCGAGTTATGAATTGATAACTCGAGTTTACCAACACAGTCTTACATTTTCACGACATCCTGTTAGACTTTCACAACTCGAGTTTGCCATTCACAACTCAAGTTCATATCGTCACTGGAGGGTAACCGGGGAGTGATTAGCTTATAGGATGTAGAACTCGAGTTATGAATTGATAACTCGAGTTTACCAACACAATCTTACATTTTCACGACATCTCGTTAGACTTTCACAACTCGAGTTCATATCGTCACTGGAGGGTAACCGGGGAGTGATTAGCTTATAAGATGCAGAACTCGAGTTATGAATTGATAACTCGAGTTTACCAACACATTCTTACATTTTCACGACATCCTGTTAGACTTTCAGAACTCGAGTTTGCCATTCACAACTCGAGTTCATATCATCACTAGAGGGTAACCGGCAAGTGATTAGGCTTATAGGATGCAAAACTTGAGTTGTCCATTGATAACTCGAGTTTACCAACACATTCTTACATTTTCACAACATCTTATTAGACTTTCACAACTCAAGTTTGCCATTTTCACAACATTGCAGGGTGATCATCCCACTTCTGGAGATAAGACCATATTCAATAATTCAATTTTCTTTGTAAAACAATTACTGAACAGAAAATTTACCAATCTTCCCATGTGAATATGTATGCATAATTTTAACTACCACAATCAGCAAAATCTGAATGATAACGTTTACCATTTTGACAACCAAAGATTATCCAGGGTGAAGGAGCAACAACATCAGATGTCATAGGATCCAAATTTGTAGAAGAAAAAAGAGTCCATTCTAAAGAATTTGAGTGGCTTTTCCTGCTAGAACCACTGAATCTGTAAGCATAAAAACACCAATAGTATTAAGGGTTATGCAATAAAAATATCAAGATAACATCACAAGTGAATAATAATTCAAAGTTTGTCGATTCAGACATCTTGAAAATTCATTGCAGTACAAGTGTTTTTCATATTGCATGAAAAATTCAGTTACTTTACCTAAATGACTGCCATCTCCTCTTAGAGCAAGCTACAGGAATATCACCAAGATCAGGAGCATGCTACACACATTCATAGTAAAAGTTTCTAAAGAGTAAATATAAAGAATACCTGATTTAGCATTAATATAGTTAGGGCGGCTTGCTCCTAACTATAACATTCACATTACCTGATTTAGCATTAAAATTTCAAAAAAAAAAATTTAGCCTAATAGTGATCTCACATTTAATTGATCACAGTGATTTGAAGTATTGTAAAGAGTAAATATAAAGAATACCTGCAATTTGTGCAAGGAATTCCTATTAAGCATATGTCATTGGTCCATATTGATTGGAACAGAAAGTTGAGACAAATATTAACATTAAACCACAAAGAAATTGTGCTTATACTTTTCTGTTAATGCTTTCCCTCCCATTGTCTGTGACTTGAATGCAAGAATCTACAACAACACTTCTAAGAGGATCCTGGCAAATAGTTAAAGAAAGGTTTCACTTCCTCAACCTTGATCAAATAGAACAAAAACTTAATTATAACACCTCATATAAAAGGTTGATATCCAAATTAGTAATTTACTCCTTCATTTTCAAACGTGGATAATCAAGTATTTTTACTAAAGTCAAAATTTTCAGTTTATACATGAAAAGTAGCTGACTGGTTTCATGAGGAGAATATCATGTAACTATTCTCTGAAAAAAAAAACTCTTATACAAACACAATAAGCAAAACTCAACTTCTGCAAGATGTTTGCTTTTACTCTGCCATTATTAGACATTATCTTAGAGGATATATTGATATGCAGGCTCCCAAAGTAGGTTAAAAAATTTAGGAGTTTGACATGCGATTATCTTAATCTAATCATCTAGAGTTATTGCAGACATATGCATGTACAAGCATGAGCGTACAACATTGGTGCCTAAGGTTTTATGAACCGATTGCATTGTTTTCCTCTGAATCAATTAACAGACTAACCAAAAGTGAAAATCTCAAAAACCAGTTCAATATATCGTGCATGCACTTCTAAAGAAACTAAAACAAAATGATCCAATCACTCAGCCGTGTGAGTGTGCTGGCGCATTCTCTTCTAGCCAACCAGTTAACTCATAACAATTAATGTCTAACAAGAAACAACAGCTACCAGTCGAACAATCTAATCCTGATGGAAAAAAATGATAACCTTTGCTAACAAAGAATAGCAAAGAAAGTTGGTCCAGCTTCATTATGATAACCTTTACTTGTTTTGTAGGATCCTCTGTATATGTGCTAAAAAATAGGGATAAACAGAGGATGACGATGATAACTTATGAAACAAAATAGACAACAACGGATTAATAGTAAGTTTCTCTTCAGTTAACTCGAGGGCTATAGAAGTCAGAGGTCGAGTAGAGTCAACAGAAATGTTTGGGGATTGAGGGATTTAAAGCGTGGAGGGCTGCTTAACTCGAGTTATAATCAATCCACTCGAGTCCTTCTTCCCCTTTTTGTTCCTGACTTTCTAGTTACCCTCTAATCACTCGCCGGTTACCCTCCAGTGACTATATGAACTCGAGTTGTGAATGGCAAACTTGAGTTGTGAAAGTCTAACGAGATGTCGTGAAAATGTAAGACTGTGTTGGTAAACTCGAGTTATCAATTCATAACTCGATTTCTGCATCCTATAAGCTAATCACTCCCCGTTTACCCTCCAGTGACGATATGAACTCGAGTTGTGAATGGCAAACTCGAGTTGTGAAAGTCTAACGGGATGTCGTGAAAATGTAAGATTGTGTTGGTAAACTTGAGTTATCAATTCATAACTCAAGTTCTACATCCTATAAGCTAATCACTCCCCGATTATCCTCCAGTGACGATATGAACTCGAGTTGTGAAAGTCTAACGGGATTTCGTGAAAATGTAAGACTGTGTTGGTAAACTCGAGTTATCAATTCATAACTCGAGTTTTGCATCCTATAAGCTAATCACTCGCCGGTTACCCTCCAGTGATGATATGAACTCAAGTTGTGAATGGCAAACTCGAGTTGTGAAAGTCTAATAGGATGTTGTGAAAATGTAATGATGTGTTGGTAAAGCCTAATGTCGAGTTGGGAATCATGTCAATGATGAAGCAGATGTCGATGATAACTGTGAAGAAGATGATGAGTCGTTGGCGGTGATGGTCGGTAGCTGCGATCATTACTAAATTTTCCCAGGAAGTGATTAGGTCAAGACTCAGACAATTCGAGTGATTTTCTAAACTTATTCATTACTTCTTATGATCACTTGAGTGTTCTTAACAATCTCTTTTCTGTTTATCCCTATTTTTTAGCTCATATACACAGGATCCTATAAAAGAAGAAGATGGCGAGTTGTTGGGGGTAATGACATCGGAGTTGTTGGCAACCGAGAAGAAGATGACGAGTGCTCAAGATTTCACTATGTTTTCTTTCTAGTTTATCTCAACTCATGGCATCGGAGTTATTGATATTGTTTAACTTTTGGTACTTCTCATTTTTTGACAACAGGATTTAATTCAGAGAAACACAAAATATTAAATGTTGTGGACTATAGCAATCCAAGGCCACGAATCCAGGGCCGACCAACGGCACCGATGACGACAGAGAAGATGAATAGTCCTGAATGCGTTTTAGCGCCATTATCACGCCTCCCTTAACGCTTTTCAATTTAAAAACTTCCAGGGTCACGCACGTCATTTTGTCTCGAATCCAGTTCAGGCACTCGCATTGATCTGGGATATTAAATTTCGGAGCACCTATATGTCTTTTACTAATTTAAAAGTTCTTTTTCTGGGATTTTTTTTTCAAGGCTATTGTTGGATTTTGGGCAAAAATATCAAATTAAATGGCTCTTCTCTTAGATGATAAATAAAAGCATTGAAGGACCAAAAGATTTTAAAAAAATGCTCATTGACTATTAAACCCCAATAACTTCAAAGTATGGAGCTTATTTTAATGAAATTGACCAATTGAAATGGATATTATTTTAATTTTTCTACTGCCTGATGATAATTTTTAAAATTGTTCATCTTTATTTTAAGAAATAACTATAATTTGTTAATATCTTAATAGTCCTTAAATATGATATTATTCTGTAATTTCATTATTTGTCATGCAGCCTCTAACAGTAGCAGCAACAACAACAATGAGATAGGAATCAACAAATTTATTTTGGTAAAAAAAAATTAATGTTAAGAATATTGGATCAATTATTATTACTTGTGTTCATCTTTTCCAACAAGTGCGCTTTTTGAAATTTAAACTTGTGCTCTCATTCTTTAGCTTTGAAGGTGAGGTCACTTTTCAACCAAAAACTTATTAGTTCAGGCTAGCCATTCTTCTCTTATGAGCATATCATACTTAAGACCGGTTCAACCGATCGAGATAGTGGTTTGGTCCGGTTCTCAAAATAAAAAAAAAATGTCACATTTATATGTGTCCCTTATTTCCATTGAATGAATGAAAAATCACATAATTATGAATATTTTCTTTTTCTTTTTTTTTTCCGGCCAACTTAGTTTCACAATCTAGATTTTTTGCCTGTGTTTCATCTCTTTCCAAAACCCACAAGTGTTTCATGCCAAAATGGCAAAATGTTCACATTCTCTTAGTCTATTGATAGATTGGGTACTAATTAATCAATGTATCAATCATTTTGAGATTTAATAAATCACTTCAACTTTTAGTGAGGTTTTCAAACAGGGCCTCCATATATAGGCTTCTATGTAGAACAAGATATAATTATAACTTAATTGCTGACTTAATTTAACTAACAGTTATAATTTTTAGCCGAGTGTTTTCAGCACTTAATTCTACAAATAGTATATTAAGTGTCTGTTTGAGTTAATGGTGGAGAATGAGCTTTTTTTGTAGATAGGCTTTTAAAAAAATCAGATAGAAAAAAAGTCAATTATAGATGTGATTTGTGTTTGGATTGGCGATGTTAAAAAAGTCGATTGTATATATATATACACATACATACATATATATATGTACACACACACACACACACACACACACATTAGTTGTATATATTGTGATAATTGAAGTAAAAAAATATTAAAAAATTTGATAAAATAAAAAAGGTGAAATTATTATAGAAAAAAAAAGAAAAATACAGGAAAGTACTTAATTAAAAATGAATAAATTTCGCCCTTGAATACCACATTTAGCCCTTGTATACATTTTGGAGCACCATTGAACCTAAAAAAACCTTCAGGGTGATATTGATTCTCAGCAAAAACTTTTGGAGTAAATTTGTACCTTAACCCTTTTTTTAATACCCAACTTTTCAAATGTTTTTACATTTTTTCTTTTAATAATTCAATTCTATATAAAATAAGTAACATTTTGATATCTTATGAATATAAAATGGGATACTTAAATTTTTATGATTTTTCATAAAAAAATTAAATTCGTCAATTTTTATATATATACTTCAAACAAATTTTTGTCTTACTAATTCTTTTCGTAAAATTATATTTAAACATAAATTCCATTGCACTAGTTAGTGTTCGTCGTTTAGCTTCCACAAGTGTATGGGTCGCAAGTAATAATTTAGTGAGAAAATGAGTGTCGAACCACAAGGACTATGACGAAAGTGAGTTAATAATTATAACCATGTTCTTAACTAGGTTGAATGGAATCATTTAGATTTGATCATGTTAAATAAAGACTTTTGATGAAAATAACAAAGGAAAATAGTGGAATTGAGAGATTGGGTTTAACTTCAAGAGGTGTAAACTTAGGATTACTTCTTCTTCATTGTATTTCATGAAACTATACAAATATTCACTTATGTTGATTAAATGAGTGTATATGTTAGTCAAAGGTTCTAAAATCATCAACCAAGCTCTCTCAAGTCAAGATTGATTTTTAATCTTCATTAAAAATATTCAATATCTTGTTTATAGTTAATGAAAACCATCTTTCTAAAGCAATACTTCAATTGACTGTACTAGGTTGTTAGATATATCTCTATTCTAACAACAAACCATCCATTTAATCCCTAAACTTCAAGTCTAGCATGATTTTTCTCAAGTTCTACAAACAAAATAGCTCTATCACGCATCTTCCAATTGAACAACTCTAATCATGTGGTGATCAAGCACAAGATAGCATTAAGCTCAAAGAAAAATCAACATATATACTCATTAACCAACAAAACTAAGATAATCTAGTAGTTTCAATTCATATAATAGGTAAAAGTAATCCTAATTGAGAGTTTTAGCTACTCACGTTCAAATATAAAGATATGCTACACATAGTTGTTGAATACATAAGAAGCTAAGTGAAAAAAGAAGAGAAAAGAAGAAGAACCAAGGTGGAAATCCCAAAATCTCCTTTAAGAAGAGCACCCAAGCCTCCAAAATCGTCCAAATCACTCTCCCAAGCTCTCCCCTTGTGTGCTCCAACTTCCTAGAGTATAGAGTTTGTGTTTTCGGCACTCTTCCCTAGGTTAAGTAGTGTTTTTTTGCTTCTAAAATCAAAATGCGTAGCTGCTCTTTTTCAGTACTTGCTATGGCAAGTCTGTTAACTTGCCGTAGCCAGTTACACAGAGAGTCAATTTTCCTTCAAATTTAGGACTTGCTACAGCAAGTTGACAAACTTGCTGTAGCTAGTTACACAGAGAGCATACGAAGAACACTTGCGACGACCAGTTTGCCAACTTGTTGTAGCCAGTTACAGAGAGAGCAAACTTCTTGAGAATGTTTACTTGCCATAGCCAGTTGCTCAACTTGCTGAGGCGAGTTGCAGAAGTTTCTTATATCTTTGTGTAACGCCCCAAATTTTGATTAAGGGCTAATGGCAATTATTGAAAATGATTTGGGAATTAAAGTTGATTTGAAACATGAATCAGTTATTAGAAATGCCCAACACCTTGTATTTTAGCATAATTATGTGAAAAATAATTATTTGGGCTAAAATAGGGGTAAATGGCACAGGAAGAAGGAAAAGAATTTG
This sequence comes from Inga leiocalycina, assembly GCA_963242795.1. Classification (NCBI taxonomy): domain Eukaryota; kingdom Viridiplantae; phylum Streptophyta; class Magnoliopsida; order Fabales; family Fabaceae; genus Inga; species Inga leiocalycina. The sequence continues at coordinate 40,534,725 of OY725329.1, forward strand.
ATTATGTATTATGTGGCAATATTAATTAATATGCCATACTTAGTGGAAAATTGAAAGAATGGAATCATTGGGCAAGTAGTTAGCGATTAAGGGAGAAATTAATTACTAGCTAAGAGAAAAATGAGAAGTGTGATTAAATGGCTACAGGAGGGATTAGAGTAGCTAATTGGTTGCTTATTGTATGAGAGCCAATGAGATTTTGACATGTGGCAAGGTAAGATAAAGAGAGAGTGGTTGAAGAAAAGTCAAATGCCCATTGTTTATTATTCTCTCTCCCTCCTCTCTTTTGTGCACATGGAATGGCATGGAGGGGGAGAATTTCTGCCATGCTTCATCATCATCACTCTCATCTCTCTCTTGTTCGGCCATTGTTGAAGGAAAGGAGGAAGAAAAGCTTGCATTTGAGGTATGCTAATGTTCTCCTTTGCCAAAACTCTCTTCTTTAAACTTGTTCCTTGTGTTGAGAGCTTCAGTTTCATGGTTTTACATTTGTCATTTGGTGTTGTTTGAGCTCTCAAGGGATTTTGGAGTTTAGAGAACTAAGGAACTCCTTTTGGGAAAGTTGTAGAGGTGAGTAAGACAAACATTTTCATATAGGTTTTGTAGCCATTGGTTGAGTTTGGATTTTCTGGAAATTTTGCCCTAATTTTTGTGATTTAGGGTCATGGGGAGTATGGTTTGTTGTTGTCATAGAAATGGTGCCTTGTTTGGTGTTTTGAATTAATAGAATTGAAGTGAAGCTTAAATGTAAAGTTTGGCAACTTTGTATTGGTTTTGTGTATTAGGCAAAAATAGGGCATGTCAATGGGTTGTGATTTTGGTCATTTTGAGGTTACCATTATGTTCCTTGTGGAAAATTGTATGGGAATAGGTTTGGTTAATGATTTTGGAGTCATTGAACACTTTGGTAGAAAAGTTGGAAATCTGTTTGGTGTGAACTCTGTTCTGGGCAGTCAGTTTACATGAATGTTTTGAATGATCAAATGGTGTTGGAAAATTTTGAAACTTTCCAATCCTAGATTTCACATTCCAAGCTTCAAAATGGACATATAATTAATGTCATTTCGTTTTGTGAACTGAGAGTTATGCTTTGCCAAAGTTTGGGACTAAAACTGGACTCTGTTTTGGGACAGTGTTGAGTTTTGTGTAATTCTGGAATTGTGTGGTGATTTCTAGTAATAATCCATATTTTTCCAGTAAAGAGGACTTAAATAGCTTTCATTTGGCTTTGGAATCACCTCATTTCAATTTTTCTAGAATTAGTTATGATTTTTGGAAGTTATAGGCTGTGGCCTAAATGTTTTGGACCTATTTTTGGTTGTGGCCAACCCCCAAAAATCAGTAGTTTGCACTTCTGAAAAGTGGTTTTCAACCTCGTGTTTCCCAACCCTTTAGGGCTTTTATTAGAGGCATTTGTAGCTTCTTAAGGGTCATTAATGATAACCAAATCTAAGTGTTGAGAAGTCAATTGAGTATTGGAACAGAGAATAATGCTTCGTCCTTAATTATGAATTCTAGGATTCGATATTTTCCCTACTCGGGAGAGACCAGTGCCAGAGCAAGCACGGAAGGACCAAGGTAGTGATTCTTCTCTCATGTTGTGTATGATGTTTTGGTATGCATAACTTGTCATTGAGCTTTGTGAACTGTATTTGCCATGGTCCATTACAGCGTGAGCACTTTAGCTTGAGCCGTTTAGGGATTGACGCTGGTCATCTCTAGCTCGGCCGTTGAACTGCCATTATAATTGACATGGATCTTTGTGAATCCTACTCGTGGGGCGGCGTGTTGTGAACCCAGTCGTGGGCTGTGTGTTATATATCTTGTCGGTATGGCTTGCGTTGTTAACTTGCCAGTGTGGCTTGTGTATGAAATGCTTTATATGAATCCCAGCTGTGGTGAAATATATTGTGTGAACTGTTGTGGTGCAATACAGCGTGAGCAAACATAAGGGTGACGCAAGTCATACCTGCCATTGCCGCTGTAACTGCCATTGTAGTTGCCATGTGTGGGTTATGATTTGCTTTCATGCCTTATTGTTGTGCATACTATAAGTGATTTGACACTACAGGGATTCCTTAGAATCTCACTCTCCCATAAACCAAATTTTTAGACAGGGCCGAAGGATCTAAGGGAAAGCGAGTGACGAAGAGCGGATAGAGCTCTAGTGTAGGAAATTATTTTGGATATTGGTTATCATGTAAAAATTATTTGGATGTTTTTGGGAAACAATTGTATATATTTTGAATTAATGTATAGTTTTGTGTAATCTCCAAGTAAAAGGCAAGAAATTATGGGCATTATGCCTTGTAGAACCCTTTATTGATTAATGGAACCCGAGTGTGTCAGGAATTTATTTTGTACTCTGATATTTATGAATGGAAATCGTACTGTACAGGCTATTTATGTATTGAAATGTGAATATGAGATCATTGCTGAACATGTTTTAGAAAAGTTTTTGAAAACCATATTTTCGGGCAAAATTAAGGAAGTTTAAATAAGTCCCAAATCGTATTATGGTCTCTAATTTCACATAAATATGTATTTATGAACCAAATCTCGGCTTGATCGTGATAGGGGTTACACTTTGCACTGCTTCACCTCCTTTGCTCTTTCCTTGATTCTTGGTTCTTATAAGGCTTCAACACTTATCTTCATCCTCCTACAAAAGAGGGAGGATTTATAAATTCTCAATTGAATCACAAATATAACAAGAACTTCTTTGATTTTTGCTTGATACTTTGATATGAACATTTTCTTCTATACACTTCTTTCAATGTAATTTTGAACTTAAAAGTAGTTAAAAAGAGAAGAAAATGTGTTGGAATGTGATAAATTTCTAAGAGTCAACACACCCCAAGACTTAAACATTTGCTTATTTTGAAGCAAAAACTTGTATCTTCACTAAATTTCTAAAGTATTAGTCATTGATGCATGAATAAATTTGTCATCATTAGCTGCTCAAAAAGTTATATCAAACAAGAAACCAAGAAAACATGCAAAGGTGAACACTTCATAGATTTAAAACATGCTTGTCAAGAATTTCTAAGTGTGTGAGTGTCAATGGAGTTAACATGTATTCCTATTGCACTTGCTAAAGTTAAAAGCAACACTTCAAGTCATATACCCATATTTAAACAATCAATTTCATCATTCTCTAATTCCTTCCTCTTTCTTTTAATTCATTCCACTTGACTTAGAAATCAAAGGGAGTTTTCAGCTTGTAATAGGGCCAGGGGTTTAGGTTCTTAACAGAAAAGATAAAAGATAGTCAACAAATACCTCAAGATAGATGATAATCACTCAAGGTATTTCTTCCTTTTCTCATTAAACATACTCCCCCAAACTTGAACTAAACTGATCTTTTCTATATCAACCTTTTTGTACTTTTCCCCTTTCTTTCTTTTTTCTTTTTTTAAAGCTCATTTTTGGCTTAATTTCTATACATTATGAACCCTTTTACTTTCTACACTCCTTTTTCCAATCATTTGAAACTCTACAAATCACCACATTCCACAACCCAATCAATTATCATCTATCTCAAAGCAAGGGAATCATGGTTTTTCATATTGGCTAAGGTAGGTAGATGTTAGGTTTTCCAAAAACAATCACTAATTGATTTTTCAATTAGGCTCAAAATAAGGGTTCAAAAAGGGAATAACATCAATTTGGTAAGCTTGGAAGGCCCAAACGCATTTTATGAAGTGCCCTAATCATTTCTCTAAATCTCATGACATAAATCAAAAGCTTTGAAGAATTTGAAAGATTATTCTGAAATGAAAAATTTGAAACAAAGGCATATAACTCAAATTGCTACAAAGCCCTTCAACAAGAACATCCAAAATAAAGTCAACTCCAATAGTGCTTTTTTTTTTTACCTTAAAAATTCCTGAATAACATGATTTATCACCACAATGCATTCATCTACGCACATTAAACAAAATTTCCTATTAAATATAAAAGAGCGAGCGGTGATTTATATCATTGGATCATCCAAAAAACCTTGACATATAACCTAGCAATTCAATTCATTTTTCACATTCTTCACAAACAAACATTTAAGCATGAGAAATCCCAAACATTCCAAAAATTTTTCAAAATTTCATTGTGCACTTATCAAAGTTTCAAAATTCCAAACTTTTCAAAATTTCAGCAAACTCCCCCCCAAACTTACAATTGACAATGTCCTCATTGTCAACTAAAAGGGAGGGGAATAAAAGAGCTAGCACCTATATAGACTCATATCCACAGCAATAACAAAAAAAATAAGGCACACAATGGCCTGAGCAAAACCTGTAATGCTTTCACCTGTAACCGTCAATATCCAACAAAAATACTATCATGGTAGAAAGTGATCTATACAACCTGTCAAGGATCAATGTGGCATACATAATTTCTTCAAAGTATTCACGACCAAAATATGAATCATCCCACAAACGAGCCAACAGAGGCTACCAAAAACATGGCTAAACATGTAGTCATCAGAAAATGTCCCAAAAGGTATGTAGTCATGTTATCATTCAGATCAAAATAATCATGTTAGTAAACCCTTAAGTCTCTAAGCTAAACAAATTCTTACTAATCACAATGACTATTAGCAGCCACCATATATATAGTCATGCAACAATGGGTGACCAACCTCAGTAGTTGATTGAAAAACACGCAGATCATGCACAACGCTATTCAATAGAAGTCCTAATGTAAATAGAGAAATCATACATCAAGAAGGCTAAAATAACACCAAAATATGAGATAAGCCAGACAAAATATTAGAATAGCCTCCAAAAACAATAACATTAATCATCATCATTATAAGGCTCATAGTCTGAGTCTGAATGCTCCATGTGCTCCTTTCTTGAACTAGATCCTGTCTCCCCTATCTCCTCATCATTACTGCTACTAACCCCAGCTTCTGTGCTCCGGATTTAATCACTGTCACTATTATCTTGCTGGTTACCATCCTTATTTTCTGTCCCTTTCCTATTGCATTGCTCCTGAGCATTGTCTTTTTTAGCCTCAGCAGCAAGGGGCTCATGCACATCAGTACTAGGGAGTGCAAGGACATCTATAGGAAAGCCCTGATGATAAGCTAAGCAAGTAACAAGTAAAGTGAGTTTTTCGATAGCAGTGCATAGTGTGTTCTCTAACTTATCAATCTGATCAGTAATGGCCTCAAACTGTAATGCAAGCTTCGAGCGAGGTCCTTCAAGCTGAGCCCTTTTTCTCTCTCTCAGTTCAGGGTGTTTCTGTGAACCCAGATTGGTATAAGTGAATGGAGGGTAGGCTCAATGAGGGGATCATCAGCCAATTGCTTAACATTGGCTTCAAGGAAAAAGGAGGTAATGTAAGTGAGGGAAAATAAGGATTTTGTAATGTTTTTCTCGACACTTGTATAGGCTGTTATACATAATGTTCCCAATATTAACCGGCTGGTTGGTTTTAAAAAGGAAGATAAGGAGGGCTAATTTGCTAGAAATGTATGTTAGATGGGTAGTGGGCTTGATGTTATTAGCTACTAAATGCAGCCAACATTTAGCTTTTGGCATTAAATCACATCTAGCAAGATATTTCGTTTGACTGAATCTCACAAACCATGTATCCTCACCGTTAATGACCAGTTCTTTTGCTATGGCTTCATAGGGAAATTCATCCTTATTGGCAGTGAATTTTTTATACATACATTTATCATCTGAAACCTTGGGCAACTTGTAGATGCGGTTGATGGCGTCAGCGTTGATGATTATCTTTTGCCTACGTAAGTCAATACGCCTATGATAAATGATATGCTGAAAGTAGTACTACCTTACAAACTCAACATTCATACTCTGCTTTGCTTCCATGAGTTTCCCTAGCTTTTAGCCAATGGCTTGTTTATAGAAGACATATTTGATTGTCTTCTTGAACTCCCGTTCTTGGTGCAACTTTCTGCCAATGATCTTGTTTTTAACATCTTTTGAGGGGTCAGAAGGGGGCATACGGGATCTAGTCTTGTGCTTCTTTCTGACCTTCTTCATGATCTGCACACAAGAGAAGGTAAAACAAACCAAAACAAAAACCACACTCAACAACACACAAAATAGGAGCAAAATAAACTAATTTATCCTATCCTAACCCTAAAAGAAAAAGAGAAGAAAAGAGCCCCCATTCTCAGAATCTATCTAAAAAAACCATCAACAAGGATTCCAAGCTTAATCCTATTCCTTATAGCCACAGAGCACTACAAATAAGCTTAGACTAGCTATAAAAACTAGTGCAACAGAACTACTCATGTTGAAGTAATATCAAAGCATATGAAAATTTACACAAAAATGGACATAGTTGTTCTAAGACCTAACTGGCACAAACAATTATCAACAAAGGCTAGTATCTAAACACATAGGCATTGGATTGTTCATGTGAGATCATGAAAGTGCAATCATAATTTCTGAAACCTTTGAAATGTAAATACTTGAAAATCCTTGGTTTATATGTGAAATAACAAAGGTTTTAGAACTTAATCATGTGCCTAAGTTCTCAGCTCAGCAAAACATGTGCAGAATCATGCTATCACAGTAATAAAACATGTTACTCTAGGTCACCCCTATGTGAAGTCATGTGTCAATATGCAACTCTATAGAGGATTCTGAAATCCTTTGGAATTGGGTTAAGACTTTCAAACAAGAAAGAATTTGCCAATCACCTCTCAGAATGCAAAATAAATAGTTCTTTTTCCATGTAAAGCCAAAACCCAAAAGATTTCAAAGCACGTTGTAGATAAACAATTGACATTGGGGAAACCAACAACTAACCTAAGAACAAGATCAAAGATGTAGCCATAATGAAATAGGGATTGTAACAAGCAACCAAGGCTAGTGTTATCTGCGAGTCCCAAAGAACATTTGGCAATGTAATTCTAAGTGCTAATACTTAACTCACACCCCATGAGCTTAGGCTGAAGTTTAGCATACCTTTGAAATTTAAACCATTCTATAATCAAACCATAACATGCAAAACCAAATTAGCAGCAATAGATTATGAATCTCAAAACATAGTAGCATGTGACAATATGGACATATGCCAAAATCAATCAGCAATTTTAGAACTTATTTGTTAGCAACTAATCCTTGAATCACATTCAAAGTTCAAGCCTAAAGATAGCATGCTTTCCCAATTAATCTCATTCACATAACCTTTTAAAGCCACCTAAACAGAATCTCTACCATAATCCAACCAGAACTCAACACAGACATGCAGAGCAGCAAGAGATTTACCTCAAGGGGGTAACAAATTGAAAATGTCAGAGAGAAACAAACAGAGACAGTTGAAACCAAAGGAAATTATGATCTGAACTGAAAGGGAAGGATAAGGAGAAGCAACTGAGAGCAGAGATGGCTGTGATTAGTGAGGGCAGAGGAGAGCGATGAGAACAACCGAATTAGAGTGGGAGTAAAACGGTAAAGTGTATTAGCCGGACAAGGAGGTGGGTACGAGTGAACGAGCGATTACTGGCAGAGTGGGTCGGGTTTGGTGGTGTTGAGTTTCGACGGTAGTGGTTGGTGTGTTATGTAATACCCCGAATTTTGAGATTTGAGGCTAGAGAATAAGCCTGAAATAAGTGGACTGCTAAGCCCCAGTTTAGCAAGAGCCCAAATTTATTTCCTAATGATTATTATATCTTTAGGGTATTAAAGAAAGTAAAATGGTGAATTTTGGGGAAAGTAATTATGTTTTGGTGAAATCGCCTATGAGGTAGTAAGCTTGTCATGTGATTTTGTATGATCAAATGATAAGAAAAAAATTATGAAATTTTATAGGATGAAAGTACATTCTAAGCTTTAATTTTATAGGTCATATGACTCAATTAAAGCTATATACAAAAATTTATGAATTTTTGAAGTCAGCACAGAAAAACTATGAAATTTTTGAAACAGTATACAAAGATTGAAATTCTGGGAATCTTGTGATTCCATCTAGCGAAATTATATATTTTGCCTTTAAACTAGACTCAATAATGGTTCTATATGCTTTAGAATCACTCTAATTTGATTTTTCTAGAATTAGTTATGATTTTTCAAAGATTGGGCAGAAATTTGCCAGAATTTTAAAAAAATTCGAAATTGGGAAAATGAATTAATTAAATTTGGATATGTTATTAAAATATTTCATCTCCTTTCTCTAGCTCAAAACTGACGTGCTTCAGCCCTAAGAGAGAGGTGGTGCATAATTTTTAGAGAGAAAAAAGGGGAGGAAAAAGCTTACAAAGGTAAGTGATTTCTTCGGTAAATCGGTTCCTAATGCATATAACTCCATTCCTAAGCTTCATATTCATGTGATTTAAGGTAGTGAAGCTTAATTTCTATGTTAGGTCGGCTAGGGTTTTTGTCCACTATGAGGAAAAGCCAAGGGGAGCTTGAGGTAACTTCCAAACTCTGTATATTGACTGTTCTGATTGTTGTGGACAATTTAATCGGTGAAATTTTGCCGGATTATCTTTGTTTGTAAATTTGGAAAATGGGTTGGTCTAGAGGTTATGCTACCCAAATTGGTATAAATGGTAGTTGTAACCTAATGGAATAGTCAGTAAAGTGGTTAGAAGTAGAAAGGAACGCATTTACGGAGCCGAAATAGCAAAACCTTGATTTTCCTTGGAAAATCCATATATTTTGGTCAGGGATGTAAATGGGCCTTAGAGTTGAATTTTCAATAACTTGATGGTTCCATTGAGTTCATGAGGGAAAATTAGGTAGGGTTACAATTGGTCACTTTTTCGGAAAAGGCCGAAAAAGCATAATTATGAAAACGCCCCTAAAACCCTTAAAGTGGGGCCGCCAACGGTAAATTTGTAATTTGACAATAAATTTGATAATTTCGAGTCCGGAAAGGGATTCCTTAGGCAAAAATATGTCAGGATAGCCCAGGATAAAATTTCAGGAAAAGTACAGCTGGACCAGGTATGGCGTTGCCGGGCCAGGTCCCCGGGGGCATTTTTGTAAATTTTCATAATAGGCTCATATAACCCTAGAAACACTATGGAAGTGTCTAAATGATACATTTGGAATTGTAGGATTGAATATGGAGCCCGAGCTATTGTCACACTTTACAAGGCACACATTTCGAGGCGGAAAAGGGTTAAGGTAGGGAACTTACCTCTCCTGCATGTATTTGATATTTGTGCTGGTGTATTGATGCATGTTATTGCTTTACTTGATTATGTGAAACATATATGAATGATTGAAGCTCTATTTCTATTTATACTGTGGCCATAGTTTTGTTGCACGAAATATTAAGCATGTAGATATGTCATTGTGTTAGCACGAGTTTATGTAATGCAAGCATGTCATCATTAAGCACTTATCTTGCATGAATATTGGTATTTGTTTCCTACTGAGATTCTCTCGAATCTCACCCTCCCCTACCAACAATTTAGACAGGAGGAGATAGAAGATACGCTGAGAACAAAGAATAAAACCATACAAGGGGATTACGATGGGGGAATGAAGATGTCTCTATTTCATTGGGACGGGTTTGGATACCCAAGTAGCCCTGTGTGGCTACATTGATGGTAATGATCATGTATGAAGCCCTATGGGAAATTAATGTAATCATGCACATATTATCAGTATAATTATGCTATTCCTGTGTTGCCTATCGAAATGTATATCATTTTTCACAAATACTCTGAAAAAGGTTAAAATGAGATAAGGGTGTGACAGTTTGGTATCAGAGCTTCAAGCGGTTTTGGAAGAGCCCAAGCTGTTCTAGAAGGGTGAGTGGTTCTGGCAACAGGATGGTATACTAATATGGTCTTGATTACATGGTGCTAGGAAATATGCACGAACGAGAGGTACTAAAGGAGGGCATCTTCCTGATTTGTGAATCAGCCATGAAGAATGGCGAGTACCGAAGGGTGGCTAGTGGTGCAATTCTAGAAGAGAATGGTATAAGGATATTACGGAACCCGAGGAAGTGGGTACGGCCAAGGCCGATGTGCTATCCACACCCAATATTTAGTGACCGGAGATAGCCGGCGCGTCTTTTAAGACGAGGGTAGTCACAGGATACCTGTGGACGAAAGTAGTGGAAGCCGGTATCTGTGTTTGGACATAGGTATGCTATAGTTAAGCGTGCTCAACCTAGGGAAATCCTAGGATGGGTGACCCCCTGGGAAGTGAGTTGATAGGGGCATGGAGACTTGAGACATAGTGATTGTCTTAAGGTTTCTTTATGACTAATGATCATTTATGTTAGATGATTTAAAGGGTGCTGATTGTTGGTGGTGGATTATCGCCCTGGCGTATGAAATTGGAATGTGCCACTGACCTGAGAATGGTTTATGATGGAATCATGAATAGTTAAGAGATATGGTCTAAAGGTTGAGACAGAAGATGGAATGTGTGAATGGCTTCTGAGTTCTCGTTACAATGATACCTTCATCTTGAGATGACCAATTGGACAGAGCTATTTATAGAGGATTCATATTGGAGAGGGCTACCTGCGGAGAATTCTGATAGGAAAGGGCTACCTACGAAGAGTTCTGATATGAGAGGGCTACCTATGGGGAAATTTGATCGTAAAGGGCTACCTACGGAGAGTTTTGGTACCATAGTATGGAGCCACCGTGACGACAACCCTAGAGTACAGCCGCCTTGAAGAAGAACCGTGGAGTGCAACCACCATGATGTTAAATCATAGATTAGCACTACGGAAGCGTTGGTTCTCAATGATAGTGGATTGTAATGAATCCCACATGGAATGGGTTTTCTTGAGATAAGAAGTAATATGGCTCTGAATGATTCAAATTGAATCGGGCCAAGGTCTGGTCTAGTTGAATACAGATTATGAGTATTGTTAGTTGTAGTGGGGTATTCCTATAGGACTCCTACTAAATCAACCTAACATTGTTAGAGTATATATGAGGTGATAGACCTCAAAGTGTTCAGCGAAAGCATGGTGAATGTGATGTGTTTGAGAACTGCGCTAAGTAGGAGCTCGAGGTAATATGAATGATGTGTTGGTATGGCCCTGAAGTCTAAATTATCTTTTGAGAAGGGGTCTTGGAGGATCCCGATTTGGTGAAAAGAATTCGCGGTGCTGAAGGTGAAGTTGTTAAAATGCCTGGTTCTAGTTTGTTGTGATTGTGTATTATGAGTCCATTTCCTCGGTTGGGCCAGATCGGGTTGGTCCGGTGGGCTATGCCTGGTAGGCATAGGCTCAGGATGTGACGAATATTTATGATGTCTCTCACCTGCAGCCGCATGGGGCAGTTCCCATGTCGAAGTACCGTTCCACTGGGGCGGTAGTTTACGGAGGATTGACTATTGTGAGCCGTATGGCTATATGTATACACCGCCACACCAATAGTCCCTGAGTCACTAACAACGGTTCGGGTAAAGACTGTGTGTCTTCCTGACGGTAAAAGGGGATGAGGGTGGGGTGTGATTGTGGATCTGTTGTGTATACATTGCCACACCAATAGTCCCTGAGTCGCTAACAACGATTCGGGTAAAGACTGTGTGTCTTCCTGACAGTAAAAAGGGATGAGGGTGGGGTGTGATTGTGGATCTATTGTGTATACACTGCCACACCAATAGTCCCTGAGTCGCTAACAACGATTTGGGTAAAGACTGTGTGTCTTCCCGGCAGTAAAAGGGGATGAGGGTGGAGTGTGATTATGGATCTGATGTGTATACACTGCCACGCCAATAGTCCCTGAGTCGCTAATAATAGTTCAGGTGAGGCTGTGTGCCTTCCCGGCGGTAAAAGGGGATGAGGGTGGGGTGTGATTATGGATATGATGTGTATACACTACCACGCCAATAGTCCCTGAGTCGCTAACAACAGTTCGGGTGGGGCTGCGTGACTTTTCGGCGGTAAAAGGGGATGAGGGTGGGGTGTGATAATTATGAACAAGCTGTGATTAGGGTGTGGTTGTGTAGCAGAGCAGAGCTTGTTCAGCTAATAGTGAATTCGACTACATGATCAGGGGTTCTCATTTGTGAGGGCACTACCCTGGCATGGCCAGCCACCACGCTGGTTGCACAGGTGTTAACCCCAGGCTAAAAGGTGGTGCATAAAATTAGAATCTGCGATGTGTGTTTGATGTAGAAGTTGTGTGAATGCCGGAAGGGCAATGTGTAATTGTGCAAGCGGTGAAAGCCGAGGTATTCTTGCAATATGTGTATATGTGTGTAAGCACCGCCATGCTAATAGTCTCTGAGTCGCTAACAATGGTTCGGGTAAAGAATGTGTGTTTTCCCAACGGTAAAAGGGGATAAGGGTTGGGTGTGATTGTGAATATGTGACATTGGTCACGTATTAATATGGAATCATCTGTGGATATTGTTGTGACGCCGTGAAATTTGATACGACGAGATGATATTGTAAATACCCAAAAGTCCTAGTTACCACTAGCGGAGTTACTGGTGGATGTACAGGTGAGGGTAACGCTGTGAAGGTTGATACGATGATGTGATAATGTTGTGAATGTGGCAAACGGTTGGAAGACGAGGTATCTTTGCAAACAGTAGAAAGCCGAGGTATTTTTGCGAATAGCGAGAGCTGAAGTACTTGTGTATATAGTAGATGCTGTCGTTATGTGTAGTGAGTTTGTGGTGTTTTAAGTTACTCTCAGAAGGGGTGACCAGATCGGGCAGAGTGGTGGCTTAGGCCATCCAATTGCTAAGGTTTTGTGAGATGCGCTAGGCCATCCATGATCTGGGGCCTTGCGACAATTATGGTTATGTGATGATAGTGTGTTGTGGCAATCATGCGTGGAGGCGATTGCATTTGCTTGGCAATTGTGTGGTGATTGTGTTAGTGCAGCAATCGTGTAATTGGTTAATTGCGGTTTGTGGCAACTGTGTTGCATCGTACTCATACCAAAGATATGACACTGTTACCTGTATGGGGTGACAGCAGGGTTGTATGGTGATTATGAGAATCCCAAGTACTTGTGTGGTAAACCGAGCATGACACATTAGGTTGTTTAAGATTCTTGAAAGAATTAGATCGGTAGAGTACTGTGTTATGGGTGGTCTAGAAGGGACCGTCCCAATGTGAGAAACAATTTGTGAAATGGAAGCCATCGTGAAGAGGCATCCATAGTTTGTGGTTAAGTTGTGTGACAAATTTCGAGGATGAAATTTTTTGAACGGAGAGAGAAAGGTAATACCCCAAATTTTGAGATTTGAGGCTAGAAAATAAACCTGAAATAAGTGGACTGCTAAGCCTCAGTTTAGGAGGAGCCTAAATTTATTCCCTAATGATTCTTATATTTTTGGGGTATTAAAGAGAGTAAAATGGTGAAATTATGAAATTTCCCAGGATGAAAGTAGACATCATAAGCTTTAATTTGATAGGTCATATGACCCAATTAGGACTATATACAAAAAGTTATGAATTTTTGAAGTCAGCACAGAAAAACTGTGAAATTTCTAGAACAATATGCAAAGATTGAAATTCTGGGAGTTTTGTAATTCCATCTTGTAAAAGTATATATTTTTCCTTGAAACTAGACTCAATAATGGTTCTATAGGCTTTAGAATCACTCCAATTCGATTTTTCTAGAATTAGTTATGATTTTTCAAAGATTGGGCAGAAATTTGCCAGAATTTCCAAAAAATCTGAAATTGGGAAAATGAATTAATTAAATTGGGATATGTTATTAAAATATTTCATCTCCTTCCTCTAGCTCAAAACCGACATGCTTTAGCCCTAAGAGAGAGGAGGTGCAGAATTTTTAGAGAGAAAAAAGGGGAGGGAAAAGCTTACAAAGGTAAGTGATTTCTTCAGTAAATGGGTTCGTAATGCGTATAATTCTGTTCCTAAGTTTCCTATTCATGTGATTTAAGGTTGTGAAGCTCAATTTCTGTGTTAGGTCGGCTAGGGTTTTTGTCCACTATGAGGAAAAGCCAAGGGGAGCTTGAGGTAACTTCCAAACTCTCGTATATTGGCTGTTCTGATTGTTGTGAACAATTTAATCAGTGAAATTTTGTCAGATTGTCTTTGTTTGTAAATTTGGAAAATGGGTTGGTCTAGAGGTTATGTTGCCCAAATTGGTACTAAATGGTAGTTGTTACCTAATGGAATAGTCAGTTAAGTGGTTAGAAGTAGAAAGGAATGCGTTTACGGAGCCGAAATCGCAAAACGCCGATTTTTCCTGAGAAACCCATATATTTTGGTCAGGGCTGTAAATGGGCCCTGACTTGGATTTTCAATAACTTGATGGTTCCATTGAGGTCATGAGGGAAAATTAGATGGGGTTATAGTTGGTTACTTTTTCAGAAAGGGCCAAAAATGCATAATTACGAAATCACCTTTAAAACCCTTAAAGTGGGGCTGCCAAGGGTAAATTTGTAATTTGATAATAAGTTTGATAATTTTGAGTTCAAAAAGGGATTCCTTTGGCAAAAATATTTTGGGATAGACCAGGATAAAATTTCAGGAAAAGTATAGCCGGACCGGGTACGACGTGGCCTGACCGGGTCCCTGGGGGCAGTTTTATAATTTTCATAATAGGCTCATATAAACCTAGAAAAACTATGGAAGTGTCTAAATGGTACATTTGAAATTGTAGAATCGAATATGGAGCCCGAGCTGTTGTCATGCTTTTCAAGGCATACATTTCAAGGCGGAAAAAAGGTTAAGGTAGGGAACTTCTCTCTCCTGCATGTATTTGATATTTGTGCTGGTGTATTGATGCATGTTATTGCTTTACATGATTATGTGAAACATATATGAATGATTGAAGCTCTATTTCTGTTTATACTGTGGCCATAGTTTTGTTGCATGAAACATTGAGCACGCAGATATGTCATTATGTTAGCATGAGTTTAGGTAATGCAAGCATGTCATTATTAAGTACTTATCTTGCATGCATATTGGTATCTGTTTCCTACTAAGATTCTCTCGAATCTCACCCTTCCCTACCAACAATTTAGACAGGAGGAGATAGAAGATACACTGAGAACAAAGAATAGAATCGTACAATGGGATTGCTGTGGTAGAATGAAGACGAGAAGATGTCTTTATTTCATTGGGACGGGTTTGGATACCCAAGTAGCCCTGTGTGGCTACATTGATGGTAATGATTATGTACGAACCCTTATGGGGAATTTATGTAATTATACATATATTATCAGTACAATTATGCTATTCCTATGTTGCCTACCGAACATCATATCATTTTCCGCAAATACTTTGAAAAAGGTTAAAATGAGATAAGGGTGTGACATGTTATAGCGGATGACGAGTTATGTAGGTGCTTGGTCGATGGCTCTAGAGGGTGAGTGAGAGAGAGCGGTAGAGACCAAGATCTGCGACGGAGATGCTGCGATGGAGATGTGGTTCAATGGAGGAGGGTGATAACGGTGGGAGAGGGAGTTGATGGGTGATGGTGAGAGATGGTGTCGTTGAAGATAGAGAGAGAGAGAGCTGAAAGTGGAGGAGCTGAGGGTGAATCTGAGAGAGGGAGTTGAAGGTGAATCTAGGGTTTGAGGGTGAGCTGAAAGCGTAGAGAGCAAGGAATAAAAAACTAGACCGGGCAATGGACCGGTCACAGCACAGGCTTAAGGGTTAATGGGTCAACTGAGGTCTAACCGGTAGTTGAATCGGTCATGTTAAAATATTATAATTTATTAGTGGCAATATATATTAATATATTTTTAAACTTCTTAGATAAAAATGAAGATTTTTAGAAAAAAATGCTTAAAATCTATTAGTATTAGTTATAATACCTATACTTATGCAATGGTATCTCATTTTCTATAATTATTATATCTTTTTAAATAATTTTTTTCATTATCTTCTTCATTTTTTTTAGATTTGTTCTTTCTTTACCTACGTTTTTCTTCATTTTAGTCTTCAACCTTCCATTTTCTCCTAAAAAAGCACAAAATAAAAATTTGAAAAATAAAAAAAAATGAAACCGGTTCAACTAGTTGAACCACCGGTTTTAACCGGTTCAGACTGGTCCAACCGGTTTCAGACCGGTCCAACTTGTCTGACAAAAGAGAAAGAATAGGGACAATGAGTGATGGCTATTTTTTTTTTAAATTTTTAAAATTTTTTTAATGAATAATAATATATATAATTTTTTAAAATGAATAGGTCCTTCCTCTAGCACCATATTTTTTTTAATTTTTTTTTGTGAATAATATATATATATATATATAATTTTTTTTTATTGAAGATACTATTGGCCGTGGCAAGTTTTTACACTTGCTTTGGCCAGTCTGACAGAGAAGGGGATCTAGAACATTGGAACCTTGGCTACAACAAGTTTTAAAACTTGTCGAAGCCAGTTAGACAGAGAGCAAAAATAGCGAACTTTCCACGGCAAGTTGGTGAACTTACTGAAGCAACTTCAGCTGTCAAAAACAAAAAAACAGCAACTTTGTACACACATAAAACATTCCCAAATACCTTATAACCACCAAATGAGCTCCATACCAATAATTATCAACCAAATCATACTGAATCAAGCACTATGAACCATCCAATATCACAACATATCAATTTGAGCACTAAAATAAAACAGCGTGGCAAGTTTTGATATTGAAATAAGCACTAGAACACTGGAAAATTGGCTACGGCAAATTTCAAAACTTGCCGAAGCCAGTCTAACAGAGACAAACTTACCAAAAAAATAACTAACTTGCCACAGCAAGGTGTCACACTAGCCGAGGCAAGTTTTGCTGTCATGTGATTTTGCACACCAAACATTCCCATATCACCTTTATACCCTCAAACATGCTCTATGCCAACATTTAGGAGTAAAATGAAATTTAAGCAAGACTTTAGACCATCCAAGACAACAAGGCACAAATATAAGCATATTCATGGAGAATACCATAACATATCACTTTCAATACTCAAATTACATCAAATAATGGTCACAAGTAAATTTCATCATGATAAAGAATCAACAAATGATCACAGTAGCATCAATAGTACTCCAAGTTAACCAATCATCATAAATGCACTCCCAAATCACATATATGAGCCTAAAGTCAAATGAACTTCCCTAAAATGCATTCCCTTATAAGTTATAATTTCCTCCTCTCTCATTGACATTCTTATAAGCTTCAAAAGGCAAGTTCCAAGATAGGGTACCTTTTCTTCCTATAAAACACAAAGATCAAACATAAATCTACCAAAAACACTAAAAATGACAATATTGAGTTTAGAACTTGAGTTGCCTCCTAAGAAGCGCTTAGTTTATAGTCTTTAGTCCGGATCTCCATGTTGGTCACTCTTCATTAGATAAATGGATAGTGGACACAAGCCTATCCACATCTCCTCCCCAATAATGCTTCAACCGTTGACCATTGACTTTGAATTGGTCACCATCTTGGCCTTCCAGCTCCACAACACCCTTGTCAAAGACTTGAACTATAGTAAAAGGTCTAGACCATATAGACTTCAACTTTCCCAAAAAAATCTTCAACTTAGAATTGTATAGAAGCACTCGTTGACCCGACTTAAAAGACTTAAAGACAATTTTCTTGTCATGCCATGCTTGGTTTTCTCCTTAAAGCTTTGAGCTCTCATAAGCATGAAAACATAATTCTTTAAGTTCATTAAGTTACAAAAGCCTCTTGTCACCCACTTCTTTCTCATTAAAATTTAACTTTTTAATAGCCCAATAGGCATTGTGTTCCAACTCCAAAGGAAGATGACAAGCTTTCCCAAAAACCAACCTATAGGGAGACATACCAATAGGTGTCTTATAGGCGGTGCGATATGCCCATAGTGCATCATCTAACTTCATGGACCAATCCTTTCGAGTGATACCGACAGTTTTCTCAAGGATTTTCTTGATTTCTCTATTGGAAATTTCAGCTTGACCATTTGTTTGAGGATGGTAGGCTAAAGACACCTTGTGTTTAACTCCATACTTCTTCAAAAGAGATTTAAATTGATAGTTGCAAAAGTGGGTGCCTCCATCACTAATAACTGCCCTTGGAGTACCAAAACGAGTGAAGATATGCTTTTTCATGAATTTAACCACTACTTTAACATCATTTGTTAGAGAAGCAATGACCTTAACCTATTTAGACACATAATCCACCGCTACAAGAATGTATTGATTTTAGAAGGACTTGGGAAACGGTCCCATGAAGTCAATCCCCCATACATCAAATAATTCCACTTCCAACATATTGTTGAGTAGCATTTCATTCCTCCTAGAGATATTACCAACCCTTTGACACTGGTCACAAGATAGAGCAAATTCATAAGCATCCTTGAACAAGGATGGCCAGAAAAACCCAAATTGTACGACTTTTATAGCAGTTTTGTTACCACCAAAGTGGCCTCCATATTTAGAGGAATGGTAAAACTTCAATACATCTTGTTGCTCACTTTCTGGAACACATCTTTGAATCAATTGATCAGCACAATAGTGAAATAGGAAAGGTTCTTCCTAATGATAGAACTTGACATCATGTAAGAACTTCTTCCGTTGGTGATAGCTCAAGTCCTCAGAAATGATTCCACTCACAAGATAATTTACTATGTCGGCATACCAAGGGGCTTCAGAATGACTCACTAAAAAGAGTTGCTCATCCGAAAAAGTTTCATGAATGGGGAGATCTCCATCATGGTGAGCTTTAGTACTCAACCTAGACAAGTGGTCGGCAACTTGATTTTCGGAGCCTTTTCTATCTACAATCTCAAGATCAAATTCTTGTAAGAGAAAAACCTATCGAATCAACCTTGCTTTAGAGTCCTTTTCACTAAAAAGGTACCTTAGTGTAGAATGATCAATATGAACAGCCACCTTGGTACCAATCAAATAAGGCCAAAATTTGGCAAATGCATATACTACGGTCAAAAGCTCTTTCTTAGTGGTGGTGTAGTTTTCTTGAGCATCAACAAGTGTCATGCTCGCATAGTAAATAGGATGGAAGACTTTATCCTTTTTCTGCCCAAGTACAACTCCTATAGCATAGTCGATGGCATCACATATGACCATAAAGGGTAAACTCCAATTCGGAGCCATGATGATAAGAGCAATTACAAGTCTTCTTTTCAACTCATCAAATGCTTTCAAACATGCATCATCAAACTTGAACTCGACATTCTTCTCAAGTAAAGCATATAGTGGCTTAGTGATTTTGAAAAAATCCTTTATAAATCATCTATAGAATCCAGCATGGCCCAAAAAGCTTCTCACACCTTTAACATTAGTAGGTGGAGGAAGTTGTTCAATCACCTCGATCTTTGCTCAGTCAACTTCTAAACCGTCCTTGGAGACACGATGGCCTAACACAATGCCTTCCTTCACCATAAAATGACATTTCTCCTAATTGAGCACAAGATTAATGTCTTCACACCGCTTCAAGACTTGAGCTAAGTTGGCTAAGCACTCTTCATTTGAGCTACCAACCACAGTGAAGTCGTCTATGAACACTTCCATGGTGTGCTCGATCATATCCTCAAAAATAGCCATAATTCACAGTTAGAATGTAGCCGATGCATTACAAAGACTAAAGGGCATGCGCTTGAAAGTAAAGGTACCATATGGGCATGTAAATGTAGTGTTCTCTTGGTCTTCCAGAGCAATTACTATTTGGTTGTACCCCAAATAACCATCAAGAAAGCAAAAGAATTCCCTTCTGTCTAGTTTGTCCGACATTTGATCAATGAAAGGCAATGTGAAGTGGTCTTTACGAGTAGCCGTATTGAGCTTATGATAATCCATGCAAATCGTCTACTCGGTCACAATGCGAGTGGGAATGAGTTCATTATGAGTGTTAGCCACTACAGTTATACCGCCCTTTTTGAGGACGCATTGGACTGGGCTTACCCAAGAACTATCAGAAATAGGATATACAATACCAGCATCAATCCATTTAAGAAGCTCTTTCTTTACTACTTCCTTCATAATGGGGTTGAGTCTTCTTTGATGTTCAATGGAAGGTTTGTGATTCTCTTCCAAAAAGATCTTGTGCATGCACATAGAGGGGATAATCCCCTTGATATCAGCAATTGTCCACCCAATAGCCTTTTTATGAGCTTTTAAGACTTCAACTAATTGCTCTTCTTGTTAAATAGTGAGATCCTAGGCAATAATCACCAGAAGAGTGTTGTTGGAACCCAGATAAGCATATTGCAAATGAGATGGCAATGCCTTTAGCTCAAGTGAAGGTGGTTCCTCTAAAGAAGATTTTAACTTTGGTCTATTAGTTGAACCCAAATCAAGTGACTTAAATGGTATCCTCCTTTTAGAATAAGAAGTTGTTGCATCCATAATAGGCTTGCATTCTAATACATCCAAACCCTCAGAATCAACATCATGAAGAGCGGCTTTAAGTGGGTCTTCAATAATAGAGGTCTCAAATTCCTCTTATGTGACAAGACCAATTATATAAAGAAAGCAACAATCTTCATGAACATGAGGAGTCTTCATCAGTTGATTCACATTAAAGGTAACTTGCTCATAGGCCACCCTTAAAGTCAACTCACCTTGTTCCACATCTATTAAAGTTCTAGCTGTAGCTAAAAATGGCCTTCCTAATAGCAAAGGCATTTCTCTATCCAGATCAAAGTCAAGTACAATAAAATCAACCGAAAATATGAACTTATCAACCTTGATTAATACATCTTCAATAATCCCTTTAGGATAAGACAAGCTTCTATCGGCTAATTGCAAAGTAACCGTGGTAGGTCTAGCATCACCTAATCCCAACTTGTTGAACACAGACAAAGTCATAAGATTGACACTAGTACCGAGATCACATAAACCATTCCCTAAGAATTTACCTCCAACATGACAAGGTATAGAGAAGCTCCCCGGATCCTTCAACTTAGGTGGAAGTTGCTTAATAACATCAATGAAGCTTTTGGTGACGGCCACTGTCTCAAATTCATTAAACCTTCTTTTCTTTGAGAGGACATCTTTCATGAACTTGGAAAATTTGGGCATTTGCTCTAAGCCTTCCGTAAAGGGAATTTTGATATGCAACTGCTTGAACATCTCAATGAACTTCTTGAATTACCCATTTTCTTGATGTTTCTTGAGCCTTTGTAGAAAAAAGGGTGGTGGGACATATCGTGGAGGAGAAGTAGTGGTCTTTCTCTTCTTCTCTTCCATATTTTCATGAGCAACGACCTTGCTTGGCACCACATCATCTAGATTCACTTTAGTTTGCTTACTCTTCTTGTTGTCCTCTTCTTCGACCATAATATCTTCAACAACCTCTTCATCAAGGTTAAGATCTTCCACAACATGGTCCTTTGGCTTTGTTGTAGCCTTACCTATACTTGGAACATCGGTAAAGTCTTGCCACTTTGAAGAGTAAGAGCCTTGCATTCTTCTTTACTTCTTGCTTAGGATTGGGAATAATATCACTTGGAAGACCATTTCTTGGTTGAGCACTCAAGTGTGAAGCAATTTGTCCCACTTGTATCTCAAGATTCTTGATTGCCATATCATGAAGAGAAACGGTGCCAACTAAATCTTCTTGACCTATGAGAATTTGCCTCAAGAGTTTATGTCTCTCGGAATCACCCTCTTGTGGCCTTTGTAGGTGCTCAAAGCCCGGTGGACGCAATGACTTACTAGTAGAAGCATAGTGATTAATTGGATTCTCACTAGGTCCAGTCTTCTAAGAAAAGTTGGGGTAGTCCCTTATACCCTTATTGTAGGTATTAGAGTAAGGGTTACCATGTAGATACCTTTAATTATTGTTCAAATAACTCACTGACTCCATAGTATGATGATTTTCTTCATAGGAGTAGACTTCTCCACATATTTAACAAGAAAGACTTGGAGCTTGGATAACATTACATTCTTGGAGAAATTTCTATGTATCTTCAATTCAAGTTGATCAAACCTTTTAGCCATTGCTCAAGTTGAGCAACAATTTCCTTATATACGTTTGAATTACTCGAAGGACTTGGTTCCTTATATGTTCTATAGCTAGAACGTGATTTTTTAGATTGTTACAAGGAACTAGAAGTGATGTCCTTATACAACTGTGATATATCACAAACTCTCATCTTGCCAATTCCACCATTAGAGGCATTGTTGAGCATATTTAAAGTAGGCATATCCAATCTGGCTGCAAAGGCTTCAAGCAAAACATAGGTCTTCTGTTCATGGTTGGGACAACTACGTCACAACTCCTTGAATCTCTCCCATGCTTCATGAAAAAGTTAGCCAGGCTGTTGTTGAAAACCTAAGAGTTCAGCTCTTTGAACTGCCCGTCTACCCCTTAGAATGAACCTTGCCTTGAATTTGGATTTCATTTCATCCCAAGTAGTGATGGAGTTAGGAGGTAGAGCGGTAATCCAAGCTCTTGCCTTCTTGTCAAGTGATAAAGGGAAGAGTCACAATCTGAACGCATCTGAAGTTACCCCTTGAAATTTGAAGTTCTTACATACTTGTATAAAGCGTGTCAAATGGTCAGTAGGGTCTTCATTGTGAGTTCTCGAAAACAAGCCAATCATTTGGAGCATTTGAAACATGATTGGCTTCAACTCAAAATTCCGAGCTTGAATAGTAGGAAATTGGATGCTAAATTGATAGGTGGAGTTTTCTTATTCCATGTACTCATCTAAGGTGCGCTCCAAGTCATCATCATTAGGATTGACTATATTGTAATATGGATGAGGGTGAGGTGGTGGTCGCGGTTGCTCTGGTGCTGGTAAAGGTGTAGGTCCTTGGATAGGTTGCACAGGAGGTGGAGTCTTTGGTTCAATTTCAAAATCTTCTGAAAAATATTCTTCAACAACACTGTGAAGAACGACTTCCAAATCAGTTTGCATACGGAGCAAGAGTACGTACAATTCAAAAAATCCCACAACGAGTATCAAACTTATCAACGACTAAAAATAAACTAATAAAAACAAGAAAAGAAACTATAGCTATGACTATACTTAAACAAAGTAAATTAAGAAAGTGAAACAAGAGAGGAAAAGGATTCAAGTGTAATCAAGCACACAATTACACTAATTAACTCAAGAGACTTTAGTCAATAGTCCCCGGCAATGGCGCCAAAAACTTGTTTGATGTGTAGCTTCCACAAGTGTACAGGTCGTAAGTAATAATTTAGTCAAAAAACAAGTGTCGAACCACAAGGACTATGATGAAAGTGAGTTAATAATTATAACCATGTTCTTAATTAGGTTGAATGGAATCATTTATATTTGATCAAGTTAAATAAAGACTTTTGATGAAAATAACAAAGGAAAACAGTGGAATTGAGAAATTGGATTTAACTTCAAGAGGTATAAACTTAGGATTACTTCTTCCTCATTGTATTTCATGAAACTATACAAATATTCACTTATGTTGATTAAATGAGTGTATATGCTAGTCAAAGGTTCTAAAATCATCAACCAAGCTCTCTGAAGTCAAGATTGGTTTTTAATTTTCATTAAAAATATTCAATATCTTATTTATAATTAATGAAAACCATCTTTCCAAAGCAATCGGTCAATTGACTATGCTAGGTTATTAGATATATCTCTATTCTAAAAACAAACTATCCATTTAATCCCTAAACTTCAAGTCTAGCATTGATTTTTCTCAAGTTCAACAATAAAAATAGCTCTTTCAAGCATCTTCCAATTGAACAACTCTAATCATGTGGTGATCAATCAAGCACAAGATAGCATTAAGCTCAAAGAAAAATCAACATATATACTTATTAACCAACAAAACCAAGATAATCTAGTAGTTTCAATTCATACATTGGGTAAAAGTAATCCTAATTGAGAGTTTTAGCTACTCATATTCAAATATAAAGAAAAGCTACACATAGTTGCTGAATACATAAGAAGCTAAGTGGAAAAAGAGGAGGAAAGAAGAAGAACCAAGGTGGAAATCCCAAAATCTCCTCTGAGAAGAGCACCCAAGCCTCCAAAATCCTGCAAATCACTTTCCCAAGCTCTCCCCTTGCGTGCTCCAACTTCCCAGAGTGTAGAGTATGTGTTTTTGGCGCTCTTCCCTAGGTTAAGTAGTGTTTTTTCCCTTCTGAAATCAAAATGCTTAGCTGCACTTTTTCAGGACTAGCTACGACAAGTCTATCAACTTGCCGTAGCCAGTTACACAAAGAGTCAATTTTCCTTCAGATTCAGGACTTGCTACAGCAAGTTTGTCAACTTGTTATAGCCAGTTGCACAGAGAGCATATGAAGAGCACTTGCCACGGCCAGTTTGCCAACTTGCTGTAGCCAGTTACACAGAGAGCAAACTTCTTGAGAATATTTACTTGCCACGGCTAGTTGGTTAACTTGCTAAGGCAAGTTGCAGAAGTTCCTTATATCTTTGCACTGCTTCACCTCCTTTGCTTTTTCCTTGATTCTTGGTTCTTATAGGGCTTCAACACTTGTCTTCATCCTCCTACAAAAGAGGGAGGATTTATCAATTCTCAATTGAATCACAAATATAACAAGAACTTCTTTGATTTTTTCTTAATACTTTGATATGAATATTTTCTTCTATACACTTCTTTCAATGTAATTTTGAACTCAAAAGTAGTTAAAAAGAGAAGAAAATGTGTTGAAATGTGATGAATTTCTAAGAGTCAACAGTTAGCCGAACCTCCCATCTACAAAAATCAAGATAAAGGTGGCAAGTCGACAAATCCCACAACACCACTAAAAGCCATCTGCATTTTGTCTTTTTCCTTTTTCATAAAGTATAAACTATTTTTAATATTTTTTGATGGCCCCACACATTTGCTTTACTGATCAGGGCTTACTCAACTGTAATCCTCTACCACTATGAAGAGTGAGAGTAGACGCTATGAAAATGGGCTTCAAAAAAAAGCCACATTTTTTATAAAAGTGCATTGGTTATCAACGCTCTCCCAAATAATCTAAAATATACCCACTAGGTTTTTTTCTTGAAAACATGCAGCTACCCCCTGGGGGAAATGCTATGCCAAACAAACCCTAAGACCATGGATTATTTAGTGACTGTACTACTTATTAGTTCTTGACACGTGTATTTTTCTGTTCATAAAATTGACAAGTTTTATTTTCTACTTACAAAGATGTCAAGTAAACGAATCATTGATAAATGTTCAGCACAACTACACAATTTATTTTCGCCATGGATTCATACACAAGTTTATTTCCCGCCATTAATTTGCTTACAACTTCAAAGTTGACAAGTTGGTACAGCTCCACTAATTGTTGAGAATGTTTCTCATCACACCAAAACTCATGGAAACAAGTTCAATTGAATCTACATATATAGTAGACTTGATTCACAAGCCAGAGTTTTTGGCTCCTAAAAAGTAAAAAGTTCAAGGTAAATCCTTTGTAAGACACACTTCTGATCTGAATCTTCTAACTCAGACAAGATGATGGTTTAAATCTTATTAATTTTTTCTTATTTAGATATTTTTGTCTGAGAAAATCTAAACCATCAAAATATGACAAGAACGGTTCAAACCATATAACATGCAAGAGATATTGGTCTAATTTTTAGTCAGAGTTACCTATAGAATAAGTTATAGGCCTTCCTGTATCTAAAAGAGAGGAACTTCTTCGAGCACCTTGGGGCGAAATCAGTAAGTGGAAGACCCAACTGAGAATGTTAGAAGTGAACACCCGGAATAGAGCGACAACATCGTACCAACTCGGGTACTTGACATACATGTCGCCTCGACATGCCCCTGATACCATCAATCTCGCGAATTCTTGGACAGATCCACCACTCACATGCACGTAGCACAAGAACTAATTAATTAACAACAATGCATATATGATTGGTCCATGAATGAGTCAGAGCAAGTATGAAAACAGAGCAATGATGATGATGATATCAAACATGAAATTAAACAACTCACTTCTCTTTCTTCCTTCCACTGCATGTCGGCGCCGTCTGCCATCATGAACTTGCCACTTGTCATTTCACTCCCAATCCAACCATATGTTGCTATGGTAACCCCAACATCATTCTTCAGTTCAAATCTTAATGTCTCATGGAAATTCACTAATGCAGCCTTTGCAGCCTACCATGGACGCAATTACCACACAATCAAAACCCAACTACACACACACGCACGATCTTAACTACTAGTGTTTAATTTTGCTCTTATCAGTTGTCACTTCAGCAAAATTCCAAACTAATGTGTCAAGTCCTCTCTCTGTCCACAAATTTCACTAATTCCTGGTTTTGACTAATTACTCTCTTGTCTTTGTATATATCAGTGTATTCAATATAGACCAGTGATTTTGACTAGTTCATGTAGTTGTATTGTTGAAACTTTCTCAACGCCAGTAAAACTCTAGAGACAGTAATACCTAACTATATAGATATATATATAAATATATCAAACCTTTTTGAGCCTATTGCAGTTTCATTTGATTCACCTTTAAATGGGTTGAACAGTGGAATGTGGAAGAGCCAAAGGTCAACTTTTGAAACTATATAATTCTTAAGGCTTGTTTGGTATGAGGGGAGGGGAGAGGAAAAATTTTTGAGTGGAATTTTAAAAATTAAAGAAGTGGGGTTAAAAAATTTTAATTAATTTTTCTTACTCTTTTATCTTACATGTTTTCTTTATTAAAATATTATGACCCCACTTCTCAATTTTTTTTAAATCCAACTTATAAAAATTTCCCCTCCCCTCCCCTCCCAATCCCTCTTACCAAAATGTCATTAAGAAAAGCAAGAATGTTAGACTTAATTATGATAGTTAAGGGATAAGTACTTACAGCATACAAGCTCATCCTCGGGAGAGGCAACCAATTTTCGACCGGCGCGTTGACAATAACACGGCCATGGCTCTGATGAAGCTAAGGAAGAGCCACAAATGTTGGGTAAACATTACCCCAGAAATTGATGTCATGAAGGATTGATAAACATGTTTATGTTTAGACCACATTGATAATTATTTCATAAATGATTAGATTTATCCCATGATTTTTGATTAAGGGAGGAAAATAATCCTGCAAATTGAAATTCTTACCAGAAGAAGCGGGAAAACCGACGGGTCTGCAACTTCTTCAAAATAAAATGTATGTCCCAGACTTGCTGTATTCACTAGATGATCCACTACAATAATAAACGCAAACAATATATATAGTTCACCGTAAAACAAGATTTCAGTCTTGATTATTACTGATGTATATGTGTGTCCGCGTGCATAAATATATTGATTTAGAGGGACAGACATTTATAATACGAGATAACAAATGAAACAGAACTTATGACCTCTTACTTATAGAAGAACTCTATGTCACTAAGTTATAAGGTCATTGGCTATATATATATATATATTGCTAATTATAATGCTGAATAATTTTCTTAATCCCACAGGTAAGAATCTAAATACCATTCTCCCTTGATTATATATCTAAATCTAACAATGTTCCCTCAACTTTTAAAGCCAGAAAAAATTTACTGTACGGTAAGTATTTGTATGCACCATAGTACACATATATACCTCGGCTAAAAAGACTTATGGTTTCATTGACAAATCTCCTGCATTCATCTTCCTTGACTACGCTTGTGTTTGGATTAGTTTTTGGAGAATAGGTTTTACGATTTATGGGCAAGTATGTTATAGGAGTTTTGTTTAGAAAAAGGGCTTTCGAAATCACAGTTTGGAGCTTACCCGAACACACACTCATCTGCAGCCATAATTATGACGTGATTCGCGCCTATTTGCCTCTCGTTCTCCGCGATCCATCGCAGCCGTTGCTCTCGGAGTTCCACCAACACTTAATTTTTTCTCCTCTTTGCATATTCATATGCAATTCGCTACCATAATGCGATATATAATCCAGCAAATTATTAATTCAGATCAATCTGGTGTGGGCTGTGGCTGAGAAAACAATGGATATATAACATGAAAGGAAGAGAGAAAAAAGAACTTGCCTCTCCAATGCCAGAAGAAGCACCAGTGATAACAACGACCTTACCATCCATATCATCACCATTAAAGCTCTGATAAAGCCGCTCACAGGCATTGCGAAAGCACAGAGCAGGCCATGCAAAACCCAGCATTACCAGAGTCACTGGAGGGTTCACCAAGTTCAGCACTGAGTTCATCAACTCATCCATTGCTATGGCTGGCTAGCTGATGATGATTTGCTTCAGTTAACAAACAAGAGAATAATATGATGTGTGTGGAAGATACATATATAGATAGAGAGATATGTTTCAGAAGAAAAGAGAGAAATGAAAAAGAAGACGGAGGAGAAAGAAGTGAAGAAGATTGATCAGAGAAAAGGTACACGTGGGGGTGGAGAAGAGTGAGGGGTGGTGAAGAAGGAAAGAGGCGTTGTGTTGGATTTTCATGCATGAGTTTGGTGTCTCCTCAAATCCTTGCTCCACCCTCCTGACACCTGTTCCCTCAATCTGACATTATACTCTCACATGTCATTGGGTCGGGTCGGGTGTCACTTCCGTGGGCTTCCTTAGCTGTTCTCAATTTTTTTTTTTTCAAACTAGTAATTATATTTAAAGCATTGTTGTATTTTAAATGTGAGCATATTTCTTAATAGGAATTTAATCCTTAGTTTATCATATTGTGAGTGACTAGTCCCTCTCTTTGACCTCACCTAGTTGTAAATAATTTATTAAACTGATACATGTATTTATTATAAATAATTTATTAAACTAATTTTTTAATCTCGAGAAGGCTAGGCCTAATTTTTAGGCTCCAATATGTATATACTTCGGTCAGTAATTTTATCTTAAGTTTTTAGTACTGTGCCTGTCTGCCATACGGTGCTTTTCGCTTGAAGGATTAAAAAACAGAGGATTTTTTTTTTTGGCAGGGAAATATGTATTTAATTTAATTAAAATTATATTATTCATAAAAACATTGATATATACAATACAGTTAAAAAGAAACCACATTCATCATTATGGTATGCTTGCCTTTTTATTTCAGATTTTTGCTTTATAGATTTTACGGCTTGGTATATTTACATGAGTAAGTTTTGACTCAGCAGCATGAAGGCTGGGATTTCTATCTTGGCATTTGGACTCTATATTAGTTTCTTTTATTTATACGCACGACATTACAGATCACTCCTATATTTTTTTTAATGTATTTTTGTAGTTGTGTACGGATTTTTAATATTTGTTAACAGAAAGAGAAAATTAGTTATTTAAGTCACCGAGTTTATAGTTCAATGTTTATAAAAAAACTTATAAACAAATGAAGAAAAAACAACTTATAAAACAATGTTATTTCCCTTCCCTGAAATGAAAGGCTTTTATAATTCTTATGTGTTTCACTTCTTTTCTTTTGTTATTGTAGCTTTAAGAAACGGAGGGTATTAGTTGATGGATGCCCTATTTTATCTTCCTCTAAGTTATCTGTCCTTCTATTCTCATTGTCCACTTTTTCTCCAGTTCCCTTATTCTTCTTTCTTCTTCCCTCCTCTTTACCAATCTTTCCCTATTCTTTCTCTTATTATGCAACATAGAGATTTGGCAAGATAATATAAAATAAAAGTTTGATTTAGTTATGATGTGGTAGCCATAAATTCATATCCATCATTGGACAGGAAATTTTCAGTAATCTGTCTGGCTATACATTTTTAATTAAACTATATGAGTTTGTATGTGATTATATATATAAACATTTGAGTTTGTATGGTTCTACATGCATACACTGTAATATCCCAAAAAGTGATTAAGGGCTAATGACTTTAAAAGTGGATATAATTATTGTTGAATAAATACTTTTGGAGAATGTGTGATGGGAATTTGGATATTTTAATGATTCCAATGGCTTCCTTGTGAAAATTCATGTGGGGAGAGTGTTTATTGTGAAATTGGAACCATTGGGAATAATCGTGCAAAAGTTGAAAACTCTGTCCATTGAAACTCTGTACAGGGCAGCCAATTTGTATGGACGTTTTAAATAGGCAAATGGTGTCTAAAAATTCTGAAATTTTCCAGTATTAAAGTTCACATGTCAAGCTTCAAAATGAACATATAATTTGTATCATTTTGATTTGTGACCTAAGAGTTTTGGATTTTTGAAGTTTGCCCAGCGAAATTAATTATTTTCTGGAACAGTATGCAAAGATTGAAATTCTGGGAATTTTGTGGTGATTTGCAGTAATGGAAAATATTTTTCCTATGAAGAGGACTTAAATATCTTTTATTTGGCTTTGGAATTACCTCATTTCGATTTTTCTAGAATTAGTTATGATTTTTCAAAGTTTGGGCAGAAAATCTGCCAGAAAATCCGAAAATGGGAATTATGACATCATCTCATTAAAAGATGATGTCAGCATGGATTATTAATCAAATTGCTCATCTTCTTCAGCCATTTCACGCCATTTCCAGCTGAAGATAGTGAGAGAAATTTGAGAGCTCTTAGAGAGAGAAAGAGGAGAAATCTCGCAAGGTAAGCCGATTTCTCCGACGATCTAGCTCCTAACGCGTATAACCTTGTTCCTAAGCTTTTCTTCTATGTTATTTAAGGTGTTTGAGAAGAAAATTTGGTGTTCAAGGGGCTAGGGTTTTCAGCCACTCTTGAGAAAAGCTAGAAGGAGCTTGAGGTAACTTCCAAACTTTCGTATATTGCTTATTCTGGCTGCTGTGGGCAATTTAATCGGTGAAATTTCGCCGGATTGCCATTGGTTTTAAAGTTTGGAAATGATGTGGCCTAGGGGTTATGCTGCCCAAATTGGGTCTTAATGTTGGTTGTAACCTAATGTAATGGTTAATAAAGTGGTTAGGAGTAGAAAGGAACGCGTTTACGGAGCCGAAATCGTAAAACCCCAATTTTTCCCGGAGAACATGTATATTTCGGCCAAGGCTGTAAATGGGTCTTAGAGTTGGATTTTCAATAATTTGATGATTTGGATTCAGTGGGCGAAAATAGGTGGGGTTACAGTTGGGCACTTTTTCAAAAAAGGCCGAGAAAGCATAATTACGGAAACACCCCTAAAACCCTAAAAGTAGGGCTGCCAAGGGCAATTTCGTAATTTGACATTGAATTTGATAATTCTGAGTACGGAAATGGATTCCTTGGGCGGAAATATGTTAGGATAGCCCAGATTAGAATTTCGAGAAAAGTGTAACCGGTCCAGGTATGGCGGGCCCAGGCCGGGTCCCCGGGGGTATTTTTGTAAATTTTCATTATAGACTCATATAGCCCTAAGTAACACTATGGAAGTGTCTAAATAGTGCATTTGGAATTGTAGGATTCGATATTTGCCGCCCTCGTGAGCCAACTGCGCTGAAGGACGTCAGGAAAGGATCAGGTAGTGACTCTCTCTCTTATACTGTGTGTAATGCTCTGTATGTGTTTGTTATCACTATTCTGTGATGAATCTTTGATGTTGCTATGGTTACAGCTGGTGATAGCTGTCGTTTACAGCGCAAGCTGTCGTTTACAGCATAAGCTGTCGTTATTGTGATTACAGCGTAAGCTGTCGTGATTATGATTACAGCGAGAGCTGTCGTATTGTGTATACAGCCGTGAGTGCTGTCGTTTGTGGTGAAAACCATGTATCTCTGAGATTGCTGCTGCTGTTGCTGTTTGTGATTTATATACATGCTTGGTATTTATACATTGTATGAGTGGTTTGTTACTATTGAGATTCTCTCGAATCTCATTCCTTCCTATGACTAACCTTTCAGACAGGGCATGTAGCTCAAAGGAGAAGAGGCCGACCCGGAGCACTTAGGACCCTTAGGGGTATGTTGATTTTGGAAATGTTGGTTATTTCTTTTGAATTCGGGATTACTGTATAATCTGAAATATAAATAGTATATTCGATTTTGGATGTAATCCCCTAGTGGATACTTAAACCTCAGGTTATATATGTATAGAATCCGGGAGTTGCCGGGGAATTGGTTTTACACTCTGTCATACGTGAATGTAGATAAACTGCACAGGTGATTATATTCAAATTTTGAAATGGAGACCAGGAACAGGAAAGAGATTTTGAATGATTTTGTGAAAACCCTACCACAAAGTAGGAGATTGAAACGAGTTTAAGTTATCCGAAGGTCTATAATCTACTTTAATTATTTAATATCGAATTATAATTACATGATTAAAGGCAGGGTGTTACATACACAACTTGTAAGTGTATAGAAACTGCCTTTTTGATTACAGGGGTGGAAACAAATGCAAAAAACTCAAGGGACCACGTATTTTTTTTTCTTTTTATTCAATATAAAATGTAAATGGATATAGTCTGCAGCCTTTAATTCTATAAATTTTTCCCTAAAATTTCATGTTGCCCTTTTTGTAATTTGATCCCCTTAATTTTAAGTTATTTTATTTGAAATAATTGTAGCATATTTTACTAATAATCTCAGAGGCTAATATTACCTCAAAAAGAATTTTTAAAAAAATGGCATATGACTTACAAATATATATTACTTCCAATCCCCAATCATATAAAAGGGAGTTGGGGATTTGATTTAATCTAAAATATAATATTTCAATCTATTTATATATTTTACTATCACTTTTTTCCTCAAACTAATTTCTATAACCTAAAAACCAAAACATAATATAATACTCCTCTGATGCTTAATGTATGATATAATTGGAGAGTTGATATTGGTCCTAAATACACTACAAAAAAACATCAAATTACTATCACTTTTTTCCTCAAACTAATTTATATAATATAACCTAAAAACCAAAACACAATCTAATACTCCTCCGATGCTTAATGTATGACATAATTGGAGAGTTGATATTGGTCCTAAATATACTACAAAAAACATCAAATAAGTGACAAATATTAGCGACGAATCAAAGACGGAAACGAATTAGTGACGGAATTTGTTCCATCGGTAAAAATATTGTTACTAATTTAGTAACACCACTACAAAAGAGGGATTTAATAGCGCCTCTCTTGTAGTACTTCTTTAAAAAATGCCACAGATAATTCTTTAAAAAAAATAATTTAGAAGTTGTGGCACTTGCTATTATAAATGTCATTGCTAGTGTATGGGCTTGTCTGGTGCTTGCCAAGGCCTTGTTTTCTTTTTCTTTCTTTTTTTTAATTTATGGGTCAGCTATTGTCCTTAATGCCTTGTATGGCTCTTGCCTAAGCAAGTGCCATATAAGGAAATTTTTTTTTTTTAAATATATGGGAAGCTATGACGCTTGCCTCTTAATGTCTTGTATGGTGCTTGCCTAATACAAGGCACTATTTTAATTTTTTTTAATAGAAGGCCTTGGACAGTGCTTGGCACACCAAGCGCTATCCAAGGTACCAAAACCAAGCACCTTGGATGGCGCTTGGTGCAACAAGCGCCGTCCAAGGTGCTTGGTGCATCTTTCCCATGAACATGGTACCACGTGGTGCCTTGAATATTTAAGGCATTGGGGCCTTGAATTTGCAAGGTTGGGGCTTTTTTCAAAAAAATAAATTTAATTTTGTTAAGATTAGGAAATTGTAAAAAATATGTACTATGTTATTTCATTTTGTTATGAACTGTATTGTAAATTACTGTGGATTTTGGATTATAAATGGAGGTTTCCAACAAGAAAATAAAATAATTATAAAAAATTATTGTCGCAGTGCGGTGCAATTTCTTTTAAAAATAAATCCCTTAAGTAAAAGGCTTTTATTTTTTAAAAAATAAATCTCTTGTATACTTCTATTTTTTTTTAAAAAAAATGTGGCACCTATACCTATCTAATATCTTGTATAGTATTTGCCTGGGAATGCGCCATACAAAAGGTTAAAAAGATAAATCACCCATATTAAAAAAAAAATTAATTTTTTTTAATAAAAGGTACATTGGATGGCACTTGGCCTACCAAGCACCGTCTAAGGCACTTCCTTGAGCCAAGCGCTGTCCAAGGCGCACGTTGAATATATATTCAAGGCACCTAGTGCCTGGTGCCTTTAATATTTAAAGCACTGGGTCTTGATTTTGTAAGGTTGGGGGCTTTTTTGTAAAAAGAATTTAAATTTTTTTAATATTAAGAAATTGTAAAAGATACGTGTTGTAACACCCTGACTTTAATCACGTAATTATAATTCGATATTTGGTAATTAAATTAGATTAGAGACCGTCGAATAGTTTAAAATTCATTTAAAACTCCCTTTAGTAGTTGGGACTTTACGAAATTTTCAAAACTTTATTCCTCTTTCGGTCTCAAGTACAATTATCGAATATAATTACCTGTGCAGTTTATTTACATTTACGTATGACAGAGTGTATAACCAAAATCCCGGCAAACCTCGGGTTCAACTACATATATACATATATAGAGTTCCAAATCCTGATGAAAGGAATACAGGTTCGAGTGTTCAAACTATTTACAATCCATCGATATACAGATATCTAACCAACATAACCAAAATAAATGTCCCTACGAAACTCTACCCGCTCCGGGTCACGCGCTTCTCCTTGGAGCCACTCGCCCTGTCTGAAAGGTTAGTTCAAAGGAAAGAATGAGATTCAAAAGAATCCCAGTAGTAACTAGACAATTATACCACATACAAGCACATAGCATGTAAGCAATCAATGTACCGCAGCAGCAACACATATCACACTCCACCCTCATCCCCTTTCTCCGCCGGGAAGGCACACCGCCCTAACCCGAACCATTGTTAGCTACTCAGAGACTATTGGCGTGGCAGTGTATACAAATAGCCTTATAGCTCATATAGCTAACCGGCTTTCACAAACGGCCCGTCGGCCTTCACAAATAGCCTTTCGGCTCACATAATCACATATATCACATCTCATCCTCATCCCCTTTCTCCGTCGGGAAGGCACACTGCCCTTACCCGAACCGTTGTTAGCTACTCAGGGACTATTGGACTGACGGTGCTAACACATATCCACATAAGTCGCAATATCCGAATTTATCACAAATCACTTATCATACACACATACAATGCATCATAAATGGTACGAAAGAAAAGTCACTACCTGATCCTTTCCTGACGGTCACTGGCACAGTAGGCTCACGAGGATAGCAGATATCAAATCCTATAATCAAAATAGGGACATTTGGTTAATTTCCTTTTCCAAGTTCTTAATTCAATAACACTCTAAGTTGGTATTCATTTGGACTCTTTGGATGGCCATTATATGCCTAAACATATGCCTAAAGGGTTGGGGTAACTATCCCTAAAGATCCCTCACAAGAAAGCTAAACACTGATTTTTGGTCTCTTCACTCGAGCACAGAAGACCGTGCTCGAGCACAACCCCCGTTCTCACTCGAGCACAGATGCGAGTGAGACACAGGAAGTGCTCACCCGAGAGCAACTCCCGCGACAAACCTACACTCTCACTCGAGCACAAGAGGCTGTGCTCGAGCAGAGACCTCGCCAGCACTCGAGCACCACGGAAGTGAGGCCCTGCGAGTGACGACCCGAGAGTAATCCCAACTCTCTAACCACAAGCGCACTCGAGCACAGAGGGCTCACTCGAGCACAATCCCAGTGCTCGAGTGATTCCTCAACACTCGCGAGTGCTCACGCTCACCCTCCATAATCCACTCCCGAGTGATGCCCTGAGACACACCCAAAACACAAAAATGCACTCTCACTCGAGCACAAGCACCTGTGCTCGAGCACTGACCCTCAGCGCACTCGAGCATGAGAGGAAGTGAGGGCCAGCGAGTGACTTCCCGAGAGTAACTCCACTCCCAGGCACAGATTTACTCGAGCACAAGTCCTAGTGCTCGAGTGATCACCCAATACTCGCGAGTGCCAGGCGCACTCTTGGCAATCAACCCGCGAGTGATCACTTGCAACACTCACCCCCAGTGCATTCAGGCACCCTCACTCGAGCATGTTCATCCTGTGCTCGAGTGAGTTCTTCCCTCACTCGAGAAATCACCTCAGATACCAGATCGCAGCAACTGGTAAACTTCTCCAAAATCCACCAAATGAACTCCCATGGTTCCAAAACTTGTGTCAAAGCTCATTCTCACTTATTTCAACACAAGGAACCCATTGGCAACCAAAAACAACCCAATTTCAACTCATTCAACATATTCTCTCTCTAAATCATCAAACCACTCAAAACCTCATTCTAACACTTTCCCTTATTCAACTTCAAATCAAATTCTAATCACTCCCAAGTGTCAAAACTGACCAAATGAACAGTGACACTCTCATCAAAATCTACCCTTCAATTAACATCATAATTAGGTCACATTTCCAGAATTTTCATTGATTATGCAAACATCCTAATATATATACCACAATTCATCAAAAACCTACCTCTTTCACTTGCTGAATTCAAAACTTTGATTCCTCAACTTTCAAAATCCCTCACTTTGCCACACACCACCAATCACAAGTCTGAAAACATGGAAAGAGAGCTCTTGACCACTTGCACAAAATCAATGAATGTAGAATG
The DNA here is from genome assembly GCA_963242795.1 of Inga leiocalycina. Taxonomy (NCBI): domain Eukaryota; kingdom Viridiplantae; phylum Streptophyta; class Magnoliopsida; order Fabales; family Fabaceae; genus Inga; species Inga leiocalycina. The sequence goes on from OY725329.1 coordinate 40,570,997, forward strand.
AGCATTTAAGATTAAATACTCACCAAAAATTCAAGCCCTTTCCTTAGCTTGTGCAGCGAAAATGGAAGAAGATGAGAGAGAAAATGGGTTGGTGAAGATGATCACTTGTTTCTCTTTTCCCCATGCATGCCAACGAGTTGAAGAAAGAGAGGGAGGAGAAGAATAAGTTGAATATTTGACTTAATCCAATGGTCCTTCTCTTGCCACTTGTCATCATCTCATTCCTCCCACAATGATTTCACATATTCTCACATACACAAGATCCCACCCTTAGATCTTTCAATCTCAACCATTGATCTTAATTACTAAGGGGTTTTATCATCCGTAGCTAACCAGACGGTTGGTAAATTTACCGTTTTACCCCTGATTAGTACAATACTCATTAAATCATCACTAATGATCTTTATATCATAACACACAACATATACTTCAAATATGCTTAATTAACATTAATTACATCATTTGAAGTTATTATCCCTTAATTAAAATCCAGGATGTTACACGTGCTATGTCATTTCATTTTGTTATAGATTGTATTGTAAATTGTTGTGGATTTTGGATTGTAAATGGAGGTTTTCAACAAGAAAATAAAATAATTATAAAAAGTTATTGTGGCAACGTAGTGCAATTTTTTTTAAAAAAATAAATCTCTTGAGTAAAAGGCTTTTATTTTTTTAAAAATAAATCTCTTGTACATACAAGTACCGGAGGATACTTCTATTTTTAGAAAAAAAACATGTGACACCTATAGTTTGTCTAATATCTTGTATGACACTTTCCTGGGGAAGCGTTATACAAAAGCTTAAAAAGATAAATTACCCCTATTAAAAAAAATTTAATTTTTTTAATAAAAGGTACCTTGGATGGTGCTTGGCCTACCAAGCACCGTCCAAGGCACTACCTTGGATATATATTCAAGGGCCTTGGAGGTGCCTTGAATATATTCAATGCACAGTTATGTCTGGTGTTTTAGATATGACCTTTTTTTTTTAAGATTAGGAAGCTACGACACTTTGACAAAAAGTGCCGCAGCTGCTTGCACCTTATATAGAGTGTTATTTAATTTTCACAACCCGCCGTTCTTATTTTCATTTTCATCTTCTTGCATTTCCTCTAACTTCATCATTTCCCAGAACTTCGTTGCAGTACAAAGCTTCCTCGTCTATGTGTTTTTTTTTCTTGTCTCGACCTCCTTTAGAAGAGTATTTTTTTAGTTAAAATCTGTTATGAATCTTATATGTGTGCTCAAAATTTTTTTTTTCAGGTATTTATTTGAAGTGTCAACTCTCTCTTCTTAAACTTTCTATACATTGTAAGTTTTTTAAGTTTTGAGCTTACAAATATAATAATATTTAGTTTAATCCTCCGTAAAAGTAATGTGTATGGCTGAAGTTTAAGTAACTTAAATACTAAAGTTCTTTTATACTTGATACATGAAAGCACAATATTGTAGAAGATACATGCTATGTTATTTCATTTTGCTGTGAATTATATTATAAATTGTTGTAGATTTTGAATTGTAAATGGATGTTTTCATTAGGAATATAAAATAATTACGAAAAATTATTTTTTTAAAAAAAAACTTCTTACGACGCTTCTCTAAGGAAGTGCCATTGGAAGTCATTAATTATTTAAAAAAAATTCCTACAGCGTTTCTCCAATGAAGTGCCATTGGAAGTTGAGACTTCCAATGGCACTTCCTTGGAGAAGCGTCGTAGGAAGTGCCATCTTTCTATGGCGCTTCCCCAAGAAAGCGCTGTTGCTTTATATTTAAAAAAATTAAATAATTAGGCTGTGATGCTTCCATATATTCAAGAAATGCCGTAGCTTGTTTTAATGGTATTGGAAGCTATGTTTTTCCAAGCACCATAATGTTCTTTAAATTAAGTGCCATAGCTTATGTTTTTTGTATTAGTGCAAAATCATATATATATATATATATATATATCACTTTACAAACAAAAATAGAAAGATAAATTTTAATATATTATTAAATATTTCAATTTATTTTTCTTATTTTATTTTACATAAATATTCTACTGAATTTTTATTATTAATATATCTTTTATTCATTTTCTTATATATTTTTTTTTTGTATTTATAACATCTGCATTTTTTATATAATATATTATTAAAAATTCATATATATATATATATATATATATATATATATATATATATTATGATTTCAATTACAATAATAAATATGAATTAATAATTTTAATTTATTTATATTAATATTATAATTTTATAATAATTTAAATTTTAAAATTTAAATTATTCAAAAAATATATCATTATGAAAAAATCTAATTATTGAAAAATTTAAATATTATAAAATTTAATTGTTTTATTTACAAAATCAAATAATTTGGAGAGATTATAAAAGAATTTAATTATTCTATACTGTGAGTCATGACTAAATCAGATTATCTTTTTGATTGGACGTGATCTCAATTCAAATCATGTTTTACAATTATATTATCAAAATAAAAGATATTTTTAACCAATAGATTTTATCATTGTATAATTATAAAAAAAAAAATTCTAATTACAAAATATATAATTATTATAAAACCTAATCATGTTACATAACAAAATCAAATAATTTGAAAAGGTTTTTTGTACTCAATTCTGTAGCCTTTATAACTGATTAACTTATCCGGATACCTTCGGATAAACTTATTCACTAAAGCCCATTCTCTTATGATGTTGTTTTCTTGTTATGTATTTGGATTAGCTTTTGGAGAATAGCTTTTATGATTTATGAGGTAAGAGTGTGATAGGAGTTTTATCTCGATTTGTCGAAAAGGGCTTTTGAAACCACAATTTGGGACTTACCCAAACACACATGTATAATTGATTATCTTAATGATTCATTTGATTGATCATGTCTTCTTCAAATAATACTATCTACGATTATCATGGCCTTACTCAGGATTATTGTAATGCCCCAAATTTCAATTAAGGGCTAATGACAATTATTGAGAATGTTTTTGTGAATTAAAATTCATTTGAGACACGAATTAGTTATTGGGAAAGCCCAACACTATGCAATTTAGCATAATTATATGAAAAAGTAATTTTTGGGCTAAAATTTATAGGGAAAGGGTCATGGAGAAGAAGAAAAGAATTAAAAAAAGTGTTATGTGGCAATTCAAGTGAATGTGCCATAATCAAGGGAAAAATTTAAAGAATGGAAAATCATCGGCCAATTAGTCAGTGATTAATGGAGAAATTAATTACTAGCTAAGAGAAATGAGAAGGGTAACTAAATGGCTAATGGAATTGTTAAAGTAACTAATTAGTTACTTACTTTATGAGAACCAATGAGTGTTGGACAAGTGGCAAGTTGAGATGAGGATGGAGTTGGTAGAAAAGTCAAATAATACAATTTAAAGGATTTTCCTTCCCTCTCCCCTCCTACATTTCGGCTGCATGAGTATGGGGCAAGGAAGAGCCATCATTTCTTCACATTTGATAAGTAAAATATTTGCATATTTATTTTTCCTTATATGATGATTTTATGGACGATATTTGAGCTTAATATAATATATTTGGGTGTAAAATAAATAGTATTTAAAAAATAAAGAAAAATATAAAAAAAGGTCAGTACTGTAGCGTCGGTCACTATTCATGACGGAATCACTGTATCAGGACGTTACTGTAGCGGATGGAATCACTGTAGCACTATAGCAACACGGAAAAAATACGTAGGCTTGCTGAAAAGTCATGTTCATGCGTGAAAAGAAGGCAAAATACTGTAGCACCTGTGGAAAAAAGAAGAAGAAGCAACAGACGCACTTCGCTTGCCTATATATATGTGTGCTTCTTTGCAAAATGGAAGGAGGAGGAGAGAAGAAATATAGTGGAGATATTCTCTTTGATAAAGAGATACTTCTCTGATAGGGAGAGATATTTTCTTTGACAGTTCTAAATAAATTGTGTTATCTTTTTTTAATTTTATGTATTGTATTACTTTTTGCATGCCTCCTACATGGAAGGCTTAGTATTATATTATTTTCTGTATGCCTTCTACATGGAAGGCTTAGTATTGTATTACTTTTTGCATGCTGCCTACATGGAAGGTTTTACCTCCTAAATGGACGGCTAGATTTCTCCAGTTTTTTCATGTATATTTTTGGTTGTATATTTATGTTTGAGAATTTAATATTCAAGTTTATGCAGTATTTATGAAGATTTCATTTTAGTTTTATATAATGTCAATTTATTTTGATTTTGTTTTTAATTTTATCATGAGCTAAATTTTCATTTTTCTAGGATGATGACGTAGCTTACTAATGGCAGATTGAATCTTAACTTATTAAATTTAGTTTTAATTTCTCCTTCATGATTGAGTTTTAATTATTGTTCTTAATGCTTTCATTTGATTGGCCACCTTTTGAATGATTACAATATGCATGTTGAGACCGGAAGGAGATGTATGTGTGTAGATCCTATAATTAAAACCATGACTTGCATATGAAATAGGAATATATTCATATGAGTTGTGTAGTCTTATTGAGTTTCATCAATATTAATGCATAATTAATTGCTTAAATTCATATAGGAATATATTGGATTAGCAATTAATTATAGAATTGCTTGACCTTGGAAGAGGCTAGTAATTAAATTAGGGAAACTCGACTATCAATCATGTGAAATAAATTGGGCTAGAATAGATAAGTGATCCAATCCGGAATTTGTTAAGTGAAATCTAATCCCTAGAACTTTTTCTCATATTTGTTTTCATATCATCTGCACTCATATTTAATTATTTTTCTTTTATTTGTACTCTCAATCACCAATTTATCGATCGACTAAATAGAATTAAAATTACCCATTTTGGTACTTAGTGATCAATCATCGTGGGAACGATACTCTACTCACTTCTATATTACTTGATTACGACAGTGTACACTTGCACTATTTAATTGATCATCTAAACTCGTAACAACCTTCTTCACACTCTTATCTCTCTCTTCTCTCTCCATATTTTCAGCAGCCATTGGAGCAAAAGGAAGAGGAAGAAAGCTTTCAAAAGGTACGCCATTTGACCATCAAGATAAGTTCAAATGCAAAAACTCTCTTCTTTAATCTTGTTCCTTGGGTTGAGGGCTTCATTTATATGGTTTTAGATTTTCCATTGGTGGTATTTTGAGCACTCAAAAAAATCTAGAGATTGGGGAAGCAAGGAATACCTTTTAGAAAGTTGTAGAGGTGAGTAAGATGAACATTTCTACCTATGTCTTGTGGTATTTGGTTGAGCTCATAAATTCTGGAATTTTTTGCCCTATTTTTGAAAATTAGGGTCATTGAGTGTTTGGTATGTTGTGGTCATGGAAATGGTGTTTTGTTGTGTGTTTTGGATAGATAGAATTGAATTGAAGCTTAAATGTCAAGTTTGGCAATTTTGGATTTTGTGTTGAATATATGCCAAAAACAGAACATAAAGATGAAGTGGGAATTTGGTTGTTTTGATGTTTCCATTGGTTTCTTTGTGAAAATTGTGTGGGAGTAGGGTTGGATGTGAATTTTGGACTACTGAAAACTTAAGTTTAAAAGTTACAAGTTTTGGTTAGTGAAAATCCTGTCCAGGCAATCAATTTGCATGAACGTTTTGAATGGGTAAATGGTCCAAAAAATTATGAAATTTTCCGATCTAATAGAGCACATGTGAAGCTTCAACATGGATATATAATGTTTGACATTTCGATGTGTGTGATGGGAGATATGAACTTCCAAAGTTTGGTGTCAAAATTGGACTTAATTCTGGAACAGTATGGACATTTGTGGAATTCTGGATTTTTGTGGCTATATACGTCAATGATTCATATTTTTCTTGTAAAGAGGACTTAAATCTTTAAGTAGGATATGAGATCACCTCATTTCGATTTTCCTAGAATTAGTTATGATTTTTGGAAGTTCAGCCTAGAAACTAAAATTTTCTTGGCCATGACCAACACCCAAAAATCAGAACTTTTCACTATCATAAGGTGGTATTTGAGATAGTACTTTCTAACCCTTTAGGCAATTGTTTGGACTTCTAATAACGACCTAAGGGATTTTAATGATAACCAAATCTAAGTGTTTCTAAGTCATTTGAGTATTGTGATAAGTGATAACCTGTCGTCCTTAATTATGATTATAGGATTTGATATTTGCCCAGAACGTAGAAGGCCTACGCCTAAACAAGAACAGAAAGAATAAGGTAGTGACACTTTCTTCTATATCATGTTTAATGTATTGCTTGTTTGTATTTATCATTGAATGATCGATTGAGTCGTGGCGGGTAGCCTGACCTTGAATGATGCTGTTACTGATTAGGTCTATGGCTGTTAGCCCGGCCTTGAATGAATGATTGAGTCGTGGTGAATTGTGATCTATACTTATATGCTTTGTTTAATTATGCATCATATGTGTGAAATGTTACTACTAAGATTCTTTTGAATCTCACTCTTTCTAATTAACAATTTTAGCTAGGGCAAGTGGATCGAGGGACAAGCAAGTGAACAAGGGCGACTAGGATTGCCGGTGGTAGTCTTAGCTTTTTGGTTTTTGATTAGCATTTTGGACAATTGTATAAACATGTTGACCTTAGAATAGTATTGTTGTGTAATCCCTGATATGGAAAACTGAGATAGGCAATGAAGCCCTGTAAAACACTTTGGTTAATGATTATATCCCAGGTGAATGTCAGGAATTTTGCTAGTACTCTGATATTGTGTATGTGACAAACCGAATAGGCCAAATGTTTTTATTTAAAAATAAATGGAGATTGTATTATATAGGTTTGTAAAATGTTTTTAATTATGAGGAGTTTGTATAATTTAGCCTTATTTAGTTGGCATGAGGAGTTTGTATAATTTAGCCTTATTTATTTGGCATGAGGAGTTTGTATAATTTAGCCTTATTTATTTGGCATCCTTATCACACCACATCATGTTAAAACTCACTTATAGCTATACCTGTTTGGCCGCCTCAAAATCCTAACCAAGCAATGTCATCTCTCACTTCTCCCACTTCTTTTGCCATACCCTTCACTTTCTCTTTCTTTACCGCAATTTTTTCTCTTATCAAGTAAACTCTTCAGGTAGTGGCAGTAGCAGTGACAAGAAGCACAAAGCTACAAACAAACCGCATTCTCTCAGAGGAAACAAGACCTTACCCACTAGGACTAGGACGCAACCTTGGCTTCTTCAGCTTCAATGGGAGATAACCCAATAATTACTTGGCAATTGGATTGTAAGATGAAATAAAACTAAAAGGCAAGGAATTAGATTTTGTTCATCTATTTTACTAGAAGAGGTGAGTTCAAAATGTGCCTACAACATAACAAATAAAATCTGGAAAGCGAGCATAAAAGTCAAGCCACATAATAATTCACTTCACTTTAATCTCTAAAACAATTATTAAATTTCATTAAAAGACAGTTAAATTGCTCAAATTCTAAATTAAGTCATTAAACTTAACAAATCCTAAATTAGGATGGATGTCATAAAATAAGATATGAAAATTTGATAATTTTACCTTGATACCCCTTATTTAATTATCTTTCCTTATTACACAGCCTCTCTTCCCTCCCATCCACCATTTTTGGGAAATTATCACCCACTACCGTTATCCTTTCTCCTTCCCCATCCACTATTTTCGGGAAATTACCAACCCACTGATCATTCATTGAATAATGAATGTATTTCATCTAGATAAATTTAAACCATGTGGCAGCTTATGTGTAAATTTTTAATCTACGTCTGACAAATTTTTCTCAATCCCTGATAATTTTAATAATTTTTTAAAAAAAACTGTCATTCTTTTTTGCCCAAAAAAAAATTGCCATTCACTGTTATTTTCTAACTCCCTTTCAGACGCATCTTTGACCCATTTTCTTTTCTCTCCGATCTCTTTCTAATTCTGAACATCTCTCCTGGATCCACTTTCTCTCTCCTTCCTCTACCCTCCCTCTCTATTACTTCCACCATTGAAGCAAATATTGAGGAGTTTTAACAGTATCAGAAGCCATTCATCAGTGCCTCCGCCAGCAGGGTGCTCGGATTCTGTCATAGCCATGAACGGCGTCAGGAACAGCACCGAACCCACTTTAAACCATCACCTTCTTCCTTCAACCCATCTTCTCTCTTTTCTCTTTTCTCACACATAAAATATATTGTGTATATGCTTATGTGCGTTTGTGTTCAAAGGCCCATTTATTACAATATTAAATGGATGTATTATATGGAGGATCCTAATGAAAGAATGTGAGGTGTGTAAAAAGATAATGAAATTTGCATTGTCAACATATATGAGATATTGCTTGATGGTGGAAAAATGATTGCTTGCGAACCAACAAAATGTTGTAGGAGGCAATTAGCTTATCTCTGACTTTGTTTTAATGGTGGAAGGAATAGAGCGGGGGAGGATCCAGAAGAGGGAGGGATTCGAAGTTCAAGAAGTGTTTGAAAAAAAGGCACATTGTAGCAACTTCTTGGATTAATAACTCAAGGACATGAAAGTAATTTTGTTCAATTTCTAAATCCTACTTTAGGTTATTTGACCTGATTATTCATTTGTCTAGTTTAGTAACCCGAATTAGAATTTGGGTATTTCCAATGACCTTTTATAAGATTTTCCCTTTTTCTTATCAATAGCAAATGCAGTAAAACAATGATATTTCTATGCTATCTCGCTCCTGCACATCAACTTTACTGATAGCAATTTGATTCTCAGCTTCGATCATCAACTTTATTGTCTAAGTAGCAATCTCATCTAAGAGGTCATCCTTCACATACACAGCATGTTTGAGCTCATCAAAGGATTTCCTAATCTTGGGGTTTGAGTAATGTCTAGCTTCTTCATCATTAAGCACTTGATTTATAGAAATGAGAGTGACGGGCAACTTTTTGAACATGCTATGTCCTTGAGCCTTTTCAATTGGAAGTAGTGAGTGATCACAGGAGAAGATAATCTATAAATAAAGGGATTAGAGATGGATTATAATAGGTTTGTTGGCAAGTGGATAGTGATCCCCATTTTTTCTAGTTCTCTTGTCTCTCTCCCTCTATTCTCATTTCTCCCTTCTTATGTAATTGCCTTGTTATTCTATCTTCTTCCCTCCTCTTTATCAATATTTCCCTATTCTTACTATTATTATACAACATAGAGATTTAGCAAGATAATTTAAAACAAAAGTATGATTTTAGTTGTGAGGTGGTAGCCACAAATTCATATCCATCCTTAGATAATGAAATCTCAGTAATTTGTGTGGCTCTACATTTTTAATTAAACTGTCTGAGTTTGTGTGTGATTATATATATATAAACATTCCGTTCTACCAACACACTTACAAATACATAACTTGTAAGTCTATAGAAACTGCCACTTTGGTTATTGGTGTGGAAACAAATGCCAAAAAAAAAATTGAGGGACCACATATTGTTTTTTACTTTTTATTCAATAAACAAATTAAAGTAAAGGGATGTAGTCTGCAGCCTATTGGTTTCAGTTTAATTCTTCAGTTTTTTCCCCTCAAATTTCTTTTTTTTCTCCTTTAACTTTATGTTATTTTATTTGAAATAGTGGGAGTATCTTTTACTAGTAATATCAGAGGTTAATATTCCTCAAAAAGAATAAATAAAAATGGCATAAAACCCAAGAGGAGCAATATATTCATCACTTACAAATATAAACTACTTTCAGTCCCTTATTATTATTCATGGCTTACAAATAAAACTACTTCCAGTCCCTAATTATATGAAAAATAGTTGGAGGATTAGATTTAATCCAAAATATAAGATTTCAACCCATTTTATTTCTTATATATAACTATCATTTTTTCCTAAAACTAATCTACTAACCTAAAAACCAATATATAATCTAATGTTACGCATGCATTAAATTTGTTTAAATTAATCAATTTCTGTAATTAAGTAGCTTTTATGACCAGGGGTGGTACATTTCTTTATAAAGGGCACTAATCTTTGGATCCGAAGAAGTTGCAACACTTGCAAAAAAAAGAGAACTGTATATATAAAGAAATGAGTTGAATTGATTCTGTACTTTGATTTGAATTACTCAGGTTTAGCCAACTAAAGTATGAAACCGAAAGCTGTACTTGAATTACGTTGAAACTTGAAACACCAATTCCCAGAGATAATTTGAAAGATGGTAAAATTGGAGAAGATTGAATTCACTTTAGAGCCAAGTCTTTACAAGTACAGAGGAAAAATGGATGAGATTCCATCTAATATTTGCTACATGGAGCTAGAAATAATTTCATGGCTGAAGCATAATGATATTAGAACGAATGGTTTTGATGAGAAAAACTATGCATGAAGGTGAAGTTCGTGAGAGAAAATAGTACAATGGAGGTGTTTTGGGGTTAGTGAAGGGTTAGAGTACAATGGGTATAGGGTAATCAAGCAGTGATACAAATATAACAATAATGATGATGACGATGATGACTACGGTTTTTATATTTTTCTTATTACTTTAATGTAAAGCCGTGTATAAGAAGTAGAAAAATTAAACCAGGCAATGACTTGGTTGAGGTATAAGTTTCAGGGTTAGTGTGTTTTGACCGGTTAAACTCAATTTTAACTTTAGATATGGGATTAGAAAGAGAAAGAGAAGTGCCAACAAAAGTTGGTTTAGTTAATAAGGAGGTACGTTGGTGTTGAGTTCAAATCCCATAGGTGTAAGGAAATTATTGGTAGGCGATCTATGAGTATCTTTATAATCGCTCTTTGAGCTTGGAATCATACACTGATTCTAATGAGCTTCCTGTCAACATACATTTCCATTTCGATATTCAAAGAGTAATAAAGACAGAATTCAATGGGCATACAGAAAAGTACAATAATACTGAAAAAAATATTCATTTACAATTCCGATATCGTTCGCTGACGGAAACAGGAAATACAGCGGAAGTTTTAATATTTACAAATTTCACCAAAATATCACAAAATAGACTAATTATGACCACGATCTTATCCTCGCCTTGAGACACGTGCCGTTCACTTTCTGGTGTCCACGCCTTTTCCCTTTGCCCCATTGGTACCCGCTGAGGTATTGTTTTAAAAATAGGGTAAAAGTCCGAAGAATCCCCGTAGAGACATAATATCGTTCATAGAAAATGCGAAAAGTAAATATGTCATGCACCAAGGTATGCACAAATTAATTAATAATATAAACACATCATCGTCATGTATACATGAGTAGGGCCAAGCCCCAGAATCTATACCGGTTGGACTTTTGCCAACTCCCAGTGTAAGTGCACCTTTGGCACTAACTGCCCCTCTCTTGGCAAAACATGTTGATTAATAAAGTGCATTTACAAAAAAATGGCATCCACACAATCACATAACTTATGGTATAGTGTATGAAGGATAATGTCCCTACCTCCAAGCTTATAATCCTCTATTTAATAGTGTCTTGTAAAGCGTGCTGTCCCGGCGTCCTACTCGGTCCTAAAATATTAAGTGTACCAGAAATAGGTCATAACCTATCCAAGTATCATTGTAGACTATTCCATAGTGTTTCTTGTGGTTATATTAGTCTATGGTGAAAATTTACCAAAATGCCCCCGGGACCTCGGCCCGGCCCCGCGCGTACCTGGCCCGATGGCACGTTTTCCCAAAATTTTGACTAAGGCTATTCTGACTTATTTTCGCCCAAGAAATCCATTTCCGGGCTCAAAATCACCAAATTCACTATCAAATTACGAAAATACCCTTGACAGCCCCTATTTAGGGATTTCAGTGGCGTTTTCGTAATTATGCTTTTTCGGCCTCTACCGAAAAAGTGCCCAACTGTAACCCCACCTATTTTTGCCCACTGAGTCCAATGGAACCATTTATTTCTTGAAAATCCAACTCCTACTACCAGTTCTGGTCTGGCCGAAAATATGAAGAAAAATAGGAAAAAAAATGGAGCTTTGTGTTCTAGCTTCCAAAACTAGTACTTTTCCACTCCTAATCCTTCATTAACTCATTTAAACACTTCATAATCATGATTTAAAGGATTTTGGGCAGCATAACCCCTTAGGGTTATGGCTTTTCTAATTTTACAACTCAAACCAAAAATCACAAAACCAAACAACAATCACCAACAACTTCAATACACTAAGAAGTTGGGATTTTGGAGATTACCTCTTGATCCTTGGTGTTTCTCTCTCTAGGACGTCCTCTCTCTCTCCTCAACCTTGAAGATTAGCTTGCTAATCCATGATTTCCATGAAGAATAAGAGATTAGTGGATGACTACACAAAATAAGAAGCTTAAATCACTTTGGAACACAAGTTCTTACCTTGATTTTCTTCCTCTTTCTCTCTAGCCTCAAGAGCTTCACAACTCACTCTCTCTTCCTTTTCTCTATGGCTGAACGAAATATGCACAAGGGGAGGGAGAAAATGTGTTTTAGTATTTTAGTCTTCACGCTTCATCCTAGCCCTTGATCTAGCCAATGGTTGAGATTTCTCCACCTTTCATGTACACCATCCCTCCTACCATACTCTCTTGCTTTAGGCCATACTCCCTCAACTTCATGCCATCCCTTGTCATCATTAAGGTCCAATTGGATTGGGACTAGATTCCTTCTAGTTACACAAACTAGCCATTCTTCTCTTTACTCTAACCAAACTCAACTTTTCCCATGTTGGACGAAAATAATGAGAGGAAGGGAAGGAAAAATTATTTTTCACTCATTCCATAATTCACATAATTGAATTATGTATAATCCCCCTTAATTTCTCAATTCTTGATTTATTCCACCAAGAATAATCCCATTATGCATTTTCCTTTATTTTCCTTGATTAATTGAAATTAACTCCAATTAATTGGGAAAATAATTAATCTTGGGCTAAATTCGCAAAATTATGATTTTGCTATCACCTTGGTAATTTAATTCAATTCTTGAATCAATTTGCCCATTTCCTTATGAACATGAAGATTTCAAAATTCATAAGATCCAAATTTCATAAATATTCACCATTTTATTGAATTTCTCAATTAATTATAATAATTTTTTAGGATTAAAATTTGGGGTGTTACACTTCCGAGACCCAACTCATCTATATTTTTATGTATAAAAAATAAGAAAGAGAAAGAGAAGGGGTGACAAAATGCATAGCGTAATAAATGGCCATAATGAACTCTGGCGATAATAGATAATGTTTAACGTAAGGACTGGGCGATGATTGTCCTTTTTTTTTCCAGGTTCTTCTTCATTTTCCTCCGTCTCCTTCTTCTTTAGTGCACTAAGAAAAATGAAGCATATGTTGTATGACACATATTGTAACATCCCAGACTTTATTCCTCATAGATATATTATAATTAATTGAGAAAGTCAATAAACGGTGAATATTCATGAAATTTGGAACTTATGAATTTTAAAATATACATGTTTATAAGGAAATGGGCAAATAAATTCAAGAATTGAATTAAATTACAAATGTGATAGCAAAATCATAACTTTGCCAATTTAGCCTAAGATTAATTATTTTCCAATTAATTGGAGTAAATTTCAATTAATCAAGGAAAATAAAGGAAAATGCATAATTGGAATATTCTTGGTAGATGTATGCTTGTGACAAGTGTCGCATGGTCCCTTGATGAGATCAAGGGCTAAGAGGCAAGAAGACCTAAATGATGTGAAGGCATGGCATAAATTATGAGGAAGTATGGGATAAAGTGAAAGTATGGAGGGAGGCATGGGTGAAAGTATGGGAGGAGGTATGGTACAAGACAAGTGCCACCATATCATCCCTTGATTAGATCAAGGGTTAGAATGAAAGAAGAGAGATTTCATAAAACACATCCCTTTCCTTTCCCCTTACTCATTTTCTTCCACCACAAGAAGAGAAGAGAAGAGAGAGAGAGAGCTCTCCAGTTCTAGAGAGAAGGAAGAAGTTTAAGGTAATAATGATTTCTTAAGGTTTTTTGTGATTTTGTACTAGATCCTTCGCTAAACCTTGATTCTTCATGCATCCATGATCTTGAAGACACCATTCTTAGCTCAAGAAGAGAGAGAGGAGACGTCTAGAGAGAGAGGATTCAAGATCTCAAGAGGTAACCTCACAAACCTTATATCTAAACTAGTATGGTGTTGTTGTTGAGGTTTGTGTTTGGTTTTGGTGATTTTTGTCAAGTTTGTAAATTTGGAAAGTCATAATCCTAAGGGGTTATGCTGCCCAAATTTATTTAAATTATGATTAGAATGTGATTAAATAAGTTAAAAAGGGATTAGAAGTGGAAAAGTACAAGTTTAGAAGCTAAAACACAAAACTCCATTTTTCCAATTTTTGACCAATATTTTGGCCAACACATATCTGAGGGAAGGATTTGGATTTTCATAAAATAAATGGTTCCATTGGATTCAGTGGGTAAAAATAGGTGGGGTTACAGTTGGGTACTTTTTCGGTAGAGGCCGAAAAAGCATAACTATGAAAACGCCCCTGAAATCCCTAAACCGGGGTTGTCAAGGGTATTTTCATAATTTGACACTGAATTTGGTGATTTCGAGCTAGGAAATGGATTCCTTGGGCAAAAATATATCAGAATAGCCTTAGTCAAAATTTTGGGAAAACATGCCATCGGGCCGGGTACTACAGGGCTTGGTTGGGGTCTCAGAAGTAGTTTGGTAAAATTTCACCATAGACCAATATAACCACCAGAAACACTATGGAAGTGTCTAAACGGTACTTTTGATGTTATAGGACAGAGTAGAGAGCCCGATGGAATTGACACGCAAATCGAGGCATGTTATTCGAAGATCAGGGAAGGGCGATTAATGTAGGGAACCTACCTCTCCTGCATGTATTTGATATTTGTGCTATTGTATTGATGCATGTTATTGCTTTGCCTGATGATGTGAAACATATATGAATAATTGAAGCTCTGTTTCTGTTTATGCTATGGCCATACGTATGTTGATTGAAACATTGAGCACGCAGATATGTCATTGTGTGAGCATGCGTTATGTAATGCAAGCATGTCATGCATTAAGCACTTATCTTGCATGCATATTGGTATTACTTTCCTACCAAGATTCCCCAGAATCTCACCCCTCCCCTACCAACAATTTAGACAGGAAAAGACAGAATGTATACTAAGAACAAAGAAGAAAACCATACGAGGGAATTGCAATGGTGGAACGAAGACGGGAAGATGTCTCCAATTCACTGGGATGGATTTAGACACCCACGTAGCGTTGTGAGGCTACGTTAATTGTAATTATCAAGTACGAACCCCTATTGGGAATTTCCGTAATCGTGCATATAATATCAGTGTATTTATGTTATTTTTGTGTTGTCCACCGAACTGCGTATCGTTTTCCGCAAATACTATAAAATGGTGTGACACATATAGCTATTTTTGTGTGCGTGTGTTTTATTTTGTTTTGTTTTTTTAGAGTCTTTTTCTATGATTATGTGATTTGAATTCAAATGAACAGGTTAATTAGTTTTAGAGTTCATCTAGCGGCGACTGTAACCCCCTGCCGTAATTAATATCCGGATTACGCGATTAAGGTGAAATAGAGACCAATAAGATAAAACATCATTTATAAACCCATCAACCAGACGGGGTTTTCACAATTACATTTCGAAATTATTAAAAACACGGTCTCATATTTACACTCCGAATATAATTACTATGCGAAGATAAATTACATTTATACAAATATCAGAGTACGCAATATAAATTTCCGGCAATCCCGGAATCATATCTTCGCTCAATAATCATAGGCATAATAGCCCATACAACTCATTTAATAGGGATTACACAAATCTCTTTCGAATACATGCTCCAAAAACTGGTCCAAACATACATATACATAATTCCAACTACGTATTGATAACCAACCACTAAGCTCTCACCCAGAAACGAGTCCTCTTCGTCCTTGGATGCTTGCTCATCCTCAATCTTCCTTCCCTGTCTAAAATGTTGATAGGGGAGGGTAAGATTCTGGGGAATCTCAGTAGGAAACAGATACCAATATGCATGCAAGATAAGTATTTAATGCATGACATGCTTGCATCACAATAACACATGTTCACATAATGATATATCTGCATGCTCAATGTTCACACCACATACTCATGGCCATAGTATAAATAGAACAGAGCTACAATCATTCTCATATGTCTCACATAATCACGCAAAGCAATAACATGCATCAATACACAAATACAATTATCAATACATGCAGGAGAGGTAAGTTCCCTACACTCTTTCCACGTAAGCTCCAGCTCCGGCTGCTCACGTTCTGGACAATCATCAAATCCTATAACCAAGATCAAGGACATAGGATTAATCCCTTTTCCAATTCCATAATCTTTAGACACTCAAGTTGGTTATCATTATTGCCCTTTAAGTGCCCTCAAACACCTCAATCCATAGCTCTAAAGGGTTGGAAGACTATCCCCAAAGATCCCCTTTTGAACACTCAAACTTGATATTTTTCACTGCCTCACTCAAGCACAGAAGCTCTCACTCGAGCACAAGTACAGACATCACTCGAGCACAATGCTCTCACTCGAGCATTGGTATGGACAACACCCGAGCACAAGAGAAAGTGAGACAGAAAGCACATGCCCGAGAGCACAACCCTCACTTGAGGCACAAGCTCACTCGAGCACAGATCCTCACTCGAGCACAAGGCCAAAAGCCTCACTCGAGCACCCGCGAGAGAAATCCAGGAAGTGAGGACCCGAGAGCCCCCAACGCTCTCCAAGCATTGGATCACTCGAGCACACCACTCTCACCCGCGAGCACACACCTCTCACCCGCGAGCACACACGGCTCACTCGAGCAGATGCCCCCCACCCGCGAGTGAGAAGGCACACTTCTTGCACCTTGCCCGCGAGTGAAGACCAGAAAGCAACCCTTCACTCTGGACTCCCACTATCACTCGAACAGACCATGCTCACTCGAGCACAAAGCGATGTGCTCGAGCAGCGTTCATGAAAACTCAGGCGCACTCACAGCAAAACAAGGGAAAACTCACATATCACTCGAGCAGGATCTTCCTCACCCGAGCAACGTTCATCCCTCACTCGAGCACACCCCTGTCTGCTCGAGTGAATCTATCAGATTCCAGGAAAACGCAGCAAACATACCACATTCCCCTAACTCTTGCCCAATTGATCCCAATGGACCCAAAACCTCTACCAAAGCTACTCCCACACAAAATCACTCATTGAATTCAATGGAATCAATAGAATTACCAAAATCCCATTCCATTAACAAGCTTTGGCCTAGGGCATCACAATCATCATTTTTCCAAAATCACTAACTTCAATCATTTCAATCCCCAATCAATCTATCTATTCCAAACTCACACCAATATACCATTTCCATAACCATAACATGCCAAACTACCCATTGACCCATATTTTCGAAATTAGGGCAATAATTCCAGAAATTCCAAACATAATCATTTGGCATGAAACATAGATAGAAGGATTGGTTTCACATACCTTATCCACTTTCTCAAAGACACTCTTTGATTCTCCAAGCTTCATATTTTCGTGATCCTCAAATCACCACCAATGGAGAAGCTACAACCACCACAATGAAGCTCTCAACTCAAGGATTAACATTAGAGAAGAGAGTTTGAGCTAAAGGGGCCATTTGCTTACCTCAAAAACCAAATTCTCCTTTCTCTCTCCCAAGCATATTCAGCGAAAATGGAGGAAGGAAGAGAAGAGAGAGAAACCGAGAGAGAGAAAAGAGAGGAGATGGAGATGATGATGATGTGTCTCTTGTCTCATCCAAGGGCTCACCACATGCCACTTGTCACCATCTCATTCCAACTCTCATGGGCTCACATGCACACACATACACTTGATTATGCCCCTTGCTCAACTTCACAATCAATCCTAGCCATTGATCTTGAAGCTACCAATGAGTTACCTCCTCGGTAACCGATCAACTGGTCAGTAACTTTACTGTTTTGCCCCTGATTATGGAAATTCACTTGGAATTACCATCAACTCATTTTCATATTTCTTAATCACAATTTGGACTCTTGCTAAACCAGGGCTTAGCAGTCCACTAATCTCAGGCTTAATCTCTAAGCTCAAGTATCAAAATTCGGGATGTTACAACGACGACTTACCCCCAAAATTCCAATGATATTTCGTTTTATCCAAATTATTTCCTATTTTAATTCTTCAAAATTTCTTCCACACCCCTCAACTATCTAAAAATCTCTTAATTAATTCTAAATGATGATTAATTATCCAAAAAATTATTGGATGTTACAATAACACTACCCTTTTTATCTACATGGTTTCTTGAGTTAATATAAAGTTTCACCTTTGTTTTTTTTAAAAAGGCTAAGCAAACTATTTTTGGGAAATCCCATATGAAGTTAGATAAAAGGAAAAAAGACAAATAAATACCATTTGAAAATTCGTAAAAACTTGAGTTGTCAAATGCTATACTCTTTTTGTCAATCACATTACTCTTATTGTCAACAAAACCAATTTGAAAATTTGAAGTTAAGTGGTATTTAAGTGTCTTTTTCTCTAGATAAAATAGGAAAATTCTAAATAAGGTTAATAAATTAAAAAAATTCTTAATTGAGTCAATGACCCAACTTAGGATTTGAAAATATAAATAAAATGACTTTAATGCCCTGTTCTCTCCCCCATCTCTCTTTTCTAAAAGAGTTTTAATTCTATGTAATTAACTTATGCTTTTCAATATATATATATATATATCAATATTAATGTATAATAAAATTAAATATGGTTTGTTAAATCAAATAAATTTGTTGTGTTCTGAATCGATCATCAAGAATAATTCAAGTAAAAAGAAGAAGGACGTGCTTCAATCACCCTAAAATATTTAGGGGTGTAATTTTATCCTTAACACATTAAGAATAATGGATCAATCTCACCTATTCTTAGAGATCTGTTAGTTAATCGGGTCATTTCCTTCTTCAACTATAGCCCTTCACCTTCATCATTTCCTTCAAAGGGAAAGACTTTGCTGAATGGCCCATGCCTTAAAATCTCAAACATGAAATGATGGCTTTCTTTACCATCTCTCCCATGCTTTGCTCTTGAATTTACCAATCTTATTTAAAATTTTCCTATTTTAGCTTATTTTATATGGGATTTTCCCATTTACTTTTTAAAAAACACTTGGAAAAAAAGGTCAAATCTTGAAATTTATATTATCTATATATTGATTTTTATTCCGCTAGAATTCATACATATTAAGAAGGGAAACTGTACTGGAGGTATCTGTAGTCTCATTCAGTTCTTAATTTGTTATCTATGTGTTTTTTTTTTTAATTAAATCTTTGAATTTTAATTTTTTAACATCATTAGCCCATGTAACTTTGCTGTTCGCATTGTTAGCTCTTACACAGAAGCTAATTGTACTAATAGAATAAAATTAAAGGATTTAATAAGGAGTGAAAAATACACAGATACTAAATTAATAATTGAAGGAAACTATTTGTATCTCAAAAATAATTTTCCTTCTAAAGAAAAGGCAAACCCGCATAATTGCAAAAAATAGATAATAGAGATTTTATATCTAAAATTATTGTTAGTTACCTTGAGGATGGCATATGTTCGTGTAACATGGATATAAACGTGAAAATCTGTATATAATATATTTCGATCAAAAAGAAATTCTATATATAATGTAAAGTTTAATTATAGATAGTTGGGTTGATCTTGTCTTCATAATTTGATTAAGTTTTGTTTTTATTCATATATTTTTTTATAATCCCTTTTATCTTTAATATAAGACCTAATTATAAAATTCGTTTTGATTATAAATATAACACATTTATCATAAGGGAAATCCCTAAAAAATACATTTGAAATAGGTAAATCCCTATTTGGTGCAATGAAATTCGAAAATCCCTGATCAGAGCTGTGTCAGTTAGAGAAGGAATTTGGGATTTTGAAATCTCGGCCAAAAGATGCTTCTGCCCTCTAGTTCTCCCTCTCTCCACTTCGGAATAACAACACTGGCTTCTTAATTAACAACACTCTATTCTACATTAACAACACTCTATTCTACATTAACAACACCAAAATCCCACAAAAGAATTCGTACATCTCTGTTCTTCACCTTCATTCTGAGCGCTTTCTTCCTCATCTCAGTTGCAGATCTTGGCCAAAAGGTAAATGTACCCTTCAGCTGTCCCCTCCCTCTCAACTTGGAATAATAACACCTCACTCTTGATTAATAATACAGCATTCTACATTAACAGCTTGGACGAAGGTCGGTTGTGCGAGGTTCGATGGCGTTGCTTCGCCTGTCCAAGTTAAGAGGGCTCAACCTCTCTTTCCTTTTCGCCTCTCACCATATTAACAACATCGGACACTTAATTAACAACATCACCTACTTCATTAACATCTTGCTAGGAATAAAAGTGGAAATTCACAACTTGAATGCCAATAACGACACCTCTTCCTGTATTAACAACACTCGACTGTTAATTAATGACATCACCTCCTTGATTAACATCTTCCTGGCAACAAAAGTGGAAATTCACAAATTGGATGCCAAAAACAACACCTCTCCCTCTAACAAGACCTCTTCCTTGTTTCACATCTATGTATGCAAACATTGGCAAAGTTACAAATCGGATGCCTATTAACAACACTTGTCTCTATATTAACAACACAGTATTCACCATTAACGACTTGGTATCCAAGTTGTGAATTTCCACTTTTGCGTGTCTTTCATCCCATAATTTGTCACGAACAATAATCCATCCTGTTTGGTTGTCTTATTGTTGAAGATTGTGCCTTTTTTATTGTTTGTGATGGATTACGGGATGAAAGACACACACTTTGTTTTCCGTGGCTTACCTCTATTTTTCGTCACTTTTCCTCTGGTTTCATCACTTTTTGGCACTACCTTAACTCTCTATACTCCCACCCACGTGCACACTCTGTTTCCTTTTATCCTTTCACTAATATGTTGTTTTAGAGCCAAGTGTTGTTATTCGGCCTACAACTTGTTTTTTTTGACACTTTTCACTGGGCCTATCTTCGATTGTTTGTTTGATAGGAAGAAAGATTTGAAAGCTAGGATACCATGTCGTTAATGGTTAATACTGAATTGTTAATATAGAGACAAGTGTTGTTAATAGGCGTCCAATTTGTTACTTTGCCAATTTTTGCATACGTAAATGTGAAACAAGGAAGAAGTTTTGTTAAAGGGAGAGGTGTTGTTTTTGGCATCTAATTTGTGAATTTCCACTTTTGTTCCCAGGAATATGTTAATCAAGGAGGTGATGTTGTTAATTAAGAGTTGAGTGTTGTTGGAAATTGTGCCCTAAGGGCCAATCATTGTACTTTAAACATTATTATTTTAATGAAATTTCTCCATTCTGTTATCATATTATTTGCATGTTAACTGTGATAATTGTATCCTTGGATAATTTGATAAAGATTGTCCTAAAATGTCCCTGATCGATCATCTATGCGGGAGCAGAGATGAAACAAGACCAGTATGACTTTGATAAGATATGGAGATACGAATCAAAGTCTTAGGCACTTGTAAGAGTACAAGGTGCTGGACCGACCCACTATGGGAAAGCTACATGGATCAAGTCATAAGCTTTTCTCATGTATAACCACGTCACAATGCCCTTAGACCTGAGGTCATCATGGATTCCTACATGAGAGTTGTTAAGCTTTGAACTAGTCAAAAGTCACTTTTGACCGGGTGATGATAAAGGCTACGATCGGGCTTGGTGGTTTTTCATGTAAAGGAATATGAATGATCAAGATGGAATTTGTCCCTCACATTAGTAGAGAGATATTACTGGGCCCCTCGATGAGTGAGTATGAGAAATGTATGGCCATACTATGATGAAAGGAGTTTCTGTCTCTGTTATCAGGCTACTCAGGAATCGAGAAAGTAATGGTCAGGAACAAGAGGATGACATTTTCCATGCCTTATCCTTGATCGATATATCGTGTGACAAAAGGGACGTGACATGGTTGTATGACAGGTTGCATCGTGATAACGATCCTCATATGAATTTGGTAGTCGTAATGTCTTGCTAGAGGCCGCTTGCGACTTTTGGGTTAGTGTAGTTATTGGCCCACTGCCAACTTCATATAGGCCTACAGGGTCACACACAAGAATGGCCCAATACGAGAATGTTTGATTTAGGGTGGATGAATTTTATATTTATATATATATATATAATATAAAATTCATTAATAATATTATATAGATATATATATTTTTTCGAAATATATATCTTATATATATATATTATATTATATTATATTATATTATTTAATAATATTATATAGATATATATTTTTTCAAAATATATTATATATATATATATATATGTATATATATATTATATGATATTATTATATTGTGTTGGTTTTAAATTTAATTTATTAAGATATATTAAATTTAATAACTAACATGATAGAGATATAGTATCTCAGATTTAATTTATGAAGATAAATTAAATCTAATAGCTCTTTATTTAGATTAAATAAATAGGTTAAATTAAAACTGTTGGACAGATTTAATTTAAACTGAATTTATTTAATTAGCTCATCAAGATAATTAATTGTTAATTAATTTCGAAATTAATGATGATTAATTTTGAAATTTGAAAATAACCCTCATGGGTTATAAACTTGATAGAGTTGATAGACTCAGGGTACATCAGAATTGAGAGTCACAAGTTAAACCCTTGGAGACATTAGAGGCGCTAGCACGCAGTCTCGATTGAAGCGCATTCGTGTGGATACCGATAGAGGGAGCGGACCTGACGTGTTGGCTCTTAGAGATCATGAAAACTCTGAATCATCAAAAAGGTATGAATCCTTCCAATTTGGTTTAAACGCCGTTAATAGATCCTCGTTTAGGATCTGTGAACTTTTTCAAATTCTTCTGCTGTGCTTACCGATCCTACAGTTTTTGGCATCTAATTTGTGAATTTCCACTTTTGTTCCTAGGAATATGTTAATCAAGGAGGTGATGTTGTTAATTAAGAGTTGAGTGTTGTTAATATAGGGCCAGGTGTTGTTTTTGGCATCTAATTTGTAAATTCTCCATCATCGGACGTATGGGAGTAGGAGACTCTCTTGGGAGCATGTCAATGGGTGTTTTCAGTGGTGGGAGGAGACGATTGGAGATTGGCGCCTGTTGCTGGGAGGGAGGTGTTGGGCGGTGTTCAGATCTGGAATTAATTGACGGCGGTGGGTGAGATCTCGTTGGGCGGTGGGCGGCCATGGGAGGTATTGGGTGGTGGGTGAGATCGACGGGCTATAATCACAAAGTCTCAGCGAATCTCTGGTGGGTTCTTCAATAAGCTTTGAATCAACTGTATGATCTGCAATTGAAATGGTGGAGATCTGCAACTGAGACGAGGAAGAAAGCGCTCAGAACAAAAGCGAAGAACAAAGACGTACGGATTCTTTTGTGGCATTTTGGCGTTGTTATTGTAGAATAGAGTGTTGTTAATTAAGAAGTTAGTGTTGTTATTCCGAATTGGAGAGAGGGAGAACTGAAGGGCAGAAGCGTCTTTTTGCTGAGATTTCAAAATCCCAGATTCCTCCTCTGACTGACACAGTTCTGATCAGGGATTTCTGAATTTCACTGCACCAAATAAGGATTTACCTATTTCAAATATATTTTTTAGAGATTTTCCCTTTATCATATTTATCAATATTTTTATAATTTATCAGAGACTCTCAACTATAAATGTTAGAGCATAAGATAAATTGATGTATACGTGTTCAGTTTAAATTATATCACTTGTACTACTCATTGTACTTATTTCACGGCATGTGTACAGTACCCTATATAAGAGAGGAAGCTAGCCCTTTGCCTTTAGTGCAGCTAAGAATATTATACTCATTTTTGTGCTCTTTTCTATCTATCATTAAGTAAAAGAGATATATTAAGAATAAAGAAAGATGATTAGGGTTTTTTGGGGAAAATGTCATTTTAATTAACTTAACTAACTTTTTAATCTAATTAAAATAAGTAAATAGGTTTTATATTAAGGGCCAAAAGAATACTTCTTTTTTATTTTCTGCAAAACAGTAGTCCCTCCAAATAAAATAGGGAAAATCCCTGATAAAGGACCTCAAAATTCTGAAAAAATAGAGAGGTGATAGAAGATTCTAAAATCTTCCAGAGGGGATAGGTGACTGATCAGGGATTTTCATTTTGAGATCAAAAGACGGGTTTGCCCTTATAAGTTGAAAAGAAAAGAAGAGAGAGGTATGTGCAGAAGTGACACGAAAGAGCTGCAAGGCAAGAGTGAAAGAGCAAGCCAACGAAATGTAAGGCAGATGAGGTATGTACAAATATTCCCTTGAGTCGTCGATCCTCAATCATTATTTTTCCTCATCTTTATTTGTGTGGGAAACGAGGGATTCAGATCTAGGTATTTGGGTTAGAGGGACGTGAAGGTTGCTGTTAGTGCATGGGGAAAAATTACTGATATTGGGTGAATGTGGTAGAAAATGGTGATGGAAGATGAGGTGAGTTAGAGCTATGAGGGTGAAGAGAAAAAAGAGGGTGGATTTTGTAGGAAATGAGTAAGATGAAGTTGTGAAACCCTAATCAGATCTGTGAAACACTGAAGTGGGCATTTAGTTTTCTTTTTCTGAAATAATAGGACGCTACAATGGTATATTAGATGAGTTAGAGGTATAAGGGTTAAGAGAAAAAAAAATAGGGTGGATTTTGTGGTAAATGAGTAAGGTGAAGTTGAGAAACCCTAATGCAAATCTGTGAAACACTGAAATGGGCATTTAGTTTTCTTTTTCTGAAATGATAGTGTGTTGATTTATTTGTTGCAGGGGACTTGACAAAATAGATGAAAATATTGGGTCAAGTTGTGTAAAAGAGTTGTTTTGTTATTTTCGTGTAGGGGAAATTTCAAAATAATAATGAAGGTGAAGTTAAATACATTGGAAAAGTTAGAACAATGTTAGTTGTTATTGGTTTTTGGGTATTGTCATGGCCTTAGTTTTTGTATGCCATTTGATACCCCATTGTTGTTTATGTAAGGTCATACCTCATTATGAGGCCTAGATGTCAGCAAGTCAAGGTTTTTTGGTACAGGTTGTCCACTGTAATATCCCAATTTTTGATTAAGGGATAATCATGATTATTAATGATAATTATGAATTTATTGGAATTATTAAGTGTTTTATGACTATATTAGTTAATGTCATAATTAGTGGAAATTGGAAATATGGGTGCATGTGAGTGGTATTTAAGATCAAGGGTTGAGATTCCTTGACCGGGGGTCGGAATCCTATGTGTTGTGATGTGGTGAGCTCCTTGTGTGGATGCATGAGATGTCGACAAGTGGCAATATGGTGGTGGTTGGATGAGGCCATAAGAGGACAAAGGACAACTTTTGCTCCTCCTCTCCATTTCTTTCTCTCTCTCGTGCTCTCTCTCTCTTTTCTCTCTCTCCATTGTTGAAGGCAAGGAAGAGGGGAAAAGCTTGATCTTTGGGTAAGTAAATGATCTCCTTTGCTCAAACTCCATTCACAAATGTTGATCCTTGAGTAATGGGCTTCATTTTGGTGTGTGTAGTTTGGTCATTTGGTTGTGATTGGTGATCACACAAAAATTGATTGTTGGTGGATCAAGAGCTCTCTTTGGAGAAGTTGATAAGGTGAGTAAAACCAATCTATCTATCTATGTTTCATACCATTTGGAATAGTTTATAAATTCTGGAAATTTGTCTTGAATCCGAAAATTGGATGCCACTGTTCATTTGGTATGTTTTTGGCATGAGAATGGTGTTTTGGAATGAGTATGTGATAGATAGATTGATTAGAAGTTGAAATATGAAGTTTTGTTGAAAGAGGAATCTTGTTGAATTTAATGCCCAAAACCCAAAGCATGATAATGGAGTAGGATTTTGATGATTCTGAGTATTCCATTGAGTTTGTTGGGTGTTTTTGTGTGGGAATGGCTTTGGGGTTAAGTTGTGTATCCATAGGAATCAATTGGGCAAAGGTTAAGGAGAGTGCCTCTGTTTTCTGCGTTTTCTGCTATCTGAGGAATTCACTCGAGCAGACAGGGGTGTGCTCGAGTGAAGGATGAATATCACCCGAGCAGAAGGGGTCTGCTCGAGTGAGGGTTGAGTTTCACCCGAGCAGGGATGAACTCTGCTCGAGTGCTGAGTGGTTTTTCCCTTTTGTGCTTCGAGTTTGTCTGGGTTTTTATGAGCAATGCTCGAGCACATCGCTTTATGCTCGAGTGAGGGAAGATCATGCTCGAGTGAGCTTGGCGCTGCTCGAGTGGTAGTAGGAGTTCAGAGTGAAGGGTTGCTTCGGGTCTTCACTTGCGGGTGGATGCCAAGAGTGTGCTCTGACACTCGCGAGCATAGCCTTCTCACTCGAGCACTGGGTGTCTGCTCGAGTGAGCTTGTGCCTCGAGTGAGGTTGTGCTTCAGGTGGGAGGTGTGCTCGCGGGTGAGAGAGGTGCTCGCGGGTGAGAGGAGTGTGCTTGCGGGTGTGAGTTGTGTGCTCGAGCACATATGGCTGTGCTCGAGTGATCTTGTGCTTGGAGAGCTTTGTGTGCTCTCGGGTCCTCACTTCCTGGACTTCTCTCGCGGGTGCTCGAGTGAGGCATTTGGCCTTGTGCTCGAGTGAGGATTTTGTGCTCGAGTGAGCCGGTTCCTAAAGGTTTCTTTGTGCTCTCGGGTGCTCACTCGCGGTCTCACTTTCTTTTGTGCTCGAGTGCTGTCCGTACCAATGCTCGAGTGAGAGCATTTGTGCTCGAGTGATGTCCGTACTTGTGCTCGAGCATGGTCATCTGTGCTCGAGTGAAACAGTGAAAAATCTCAGTTTTGTGCTTCCAAAGGGGGATCTTTGGGATAGTTCTTCCAACCCTTTAGGAGTTTTGTTAGGGGTATTTAAGGACTCTAAAAGAGCAATAATGATAACCAATTAAGTATTATAAAGTGGATTAAGTCTTGGAATAGAGAATAACTCTTCGTCCCTAATTGTGAACATAGGATTTGACATTTGCCTTCCTCGGGAGAGACCGGCGTTAGGACACGCACGGAAGGATCAAGGTAGTGACTTTTCTCTCATATCTTGTATGATGTTTTGGTATGCATATCTTATCATTGAACTTGTGAAATGTGTGCCATGGTCCATTACGGCGCGAGCAGGTCAGCGTGAGCCGTATAGGGAGTGACAGTGGTCATCTCTAGTCGGCCGTTGGACTGCCGTCGTAATCGACATGGATATTTGTGAATCCGACCCGTGGGGGCGGCGTATGTGAAAACCAGCCGTGGGCTGTGTGTGTATCTTGCCTATGTGGCTTGCGAATATGATATGCTTTATATGGATCCCAGCTGTGGTGAATTATACTGTGTTGATTGTTGTGATGCAATACAACGTGAGCAATTCAGCGTGAGCAATCGTCAGGGATGACATGTGTCATACTAACCATTGCCGTTGTAACTGCCATTGTAGTTGCTTGTGTGGATAGTGATTTGATTACATGCATTATTGTTGTACATCATATGATTGACTTGTTACTACGGGGATTCTTTAGAATCTCACTCTCCCAAAATTAACCATTTTAGACAGGGCTGAAGGATCGAAAGGCAAGCGGGCGACGAAGAGTAGTTAGAGCTCCTATTTAGGAGTATATTTTGGAGTGAATGGTTATCATTGTATATTTTGGGAATTGTATATAGTAGATTTTGTGTAATCCCTAAGTAAAAGGGTATGAATTGTAGGCTTTGTGCCTTGTGTAAATCCCTTTTATTATGAATGGAACCCGAGTGAGTCGGGAACTTATTTGCACTCTGATAATTGTAAATGGAATCCACCTGTTCAGGCCAGTATTATTTTGTATTGAGAACTTGGGACCATTGTAAATAAGTTTAGAAAAGTTTTGCAAATCCGATTTTTGGGCAAAGAGGTATCTTAATAAGTCCCATTTTGATATATGGTCTCTAAGTACAATTTAATTGTGAGTTTAAGAACTTAATCTCGGCCTAAGGTGGGAAGGGGGTTACATCCACTCCATTATTTTGTAACTAATGTATAGAGTGGAAGAAGAAGGTTATTGTCCTCTTTTGATAGAAAATGATAAGACAATGGCACAATTATAGCGTATTGATATTTGCAAAAGAAAGCTGTGAAAGTAGTGAAGCAACATGTGAAACGCTTCTCTAAAAATGGGAAAATGTAACCTTTTCTTGACGACTGAAAAATCGAAATTGTAAAAAAGTGCAAGTGTTAGGGATTTTGTAGTACAAGTTGATAAAAAGTGTGTGAAACTGCAAAAATGGTTATCTAAACTTGCGAAATACTTAAAAAAATGATAACCGGTAATATAAAATTGGGAAAAGCATGCAAAGGTTGGGGGATATTATTGTGCTAGTGGAGAAAATAGTGAGGGAACCTGCGAAATTGCTTATATGAACTTGCAAAAGCCCTATATACAAATGACAAACTTTATTGTTTGTTAGGAAACACATGCAAGTGCCAGGGGATTTTGTTGTGCTAGTGGTAAAAAAAAGAGAGGGAACTTGTGGAAATGCTTATCAAAACTTGCGAAAGCCGTATAAATAAATGACAAACTCTTATCGTAAGTTGGGAAACACATGCAACTGTCAGGGGATTTTGTTATGCCAGTGGAGAACAAAGTAAGGGAACATGTGGAAATGTTATTTGAACTTGTGAAAGCCGTATAAACAAATGACAAACTCTTATCGTAAGTTAGGAAACACATGCAATTGTCAGGGAATTTTGTTATGCTAATGGAGAAAAAAGTGAGGGAACCTGTGGAAATGTTATCTGAACTTGCAAAAGTCGTATAAAATATTGATATATACTTATCTAAAATTGGGAAAACCTTTAGATAGTCAGGAGATTTTGTTTTGCAAGTTCAGAAACATGTCAGGGAACTTGCGGAAATGCTTATATGAATTTGTGAAACCCTTATAAAAAATTGATATATACTTATCTAAAATTGAAAAAACCTTTAGATTTTCAGGAGATTTTGTTTTGCAAGTTCAAAAAACATGTCAGGGAACCTGCATAAATGCTTATCTAAACTTGGGAAAGCCTTATAAAAAATTGATATACACTTATCTGAAATGGGGAAAACATTCAGATTTTTAGGGGATTTTGTTTTGCAAGTTCAAAAACATGTCAAGAAACCTACGTAAATGCTTCTCTGAACTTGGAAAAGCTTTATAAAATATTGATATACGCTTATCTAAAATGGGAAAAACCTTCAAATTTTCAGCTGATTTTGTTGTGCAAGTTTAGAAAAAAGTGAGGGAACCTACAGAAATGCTTATATGAACTTGCGAAATCATTATAAAAAATTAATATTCGCTTACCTGAAATTGGGAAAACATTCCTAGTGTTAGGAATTTTGTTGTCCACATTCAAGAACATGCCAAGGAACAAGCAAAAATGCTTAAATGAACTTGTGAAAACCTTATAGAAATACAACAACAGGTTATCTGAAATTGGAAAAGCCATGCCACTTTTTGGGTGTTTTCTTGTGTAAGGTGAGGAAAATGTTACGTATCTTACGAAAAGCCTTATTTGTATTTGTGAAAATGTTAAGAAAATTTGTTAAACTGTTATCTGAATTTGGGGAATTAGTTAACTATCATAAGTTCGGAAACGCATTTAGCAAGATAACACAGGACCAGTGTTGCCAACCAAATGGTTCATACATCTAACAAGGGGAAAAAATTGTTGCCTCCAACATGACAACACACATAAACATAACAATTGTGTACATAGTAAGCAGTCAGACATATTAAACAGTCTTATCCCATCTGTCCATGTTTATATGATTTCCCTTAAATCTTCCAATCTTATTCCATTTGTTAGCATTTTTACCTTCACACTACCTCCAATATATTTAACTTCACCTTCATTATTATTTTCAAATTTCCCCTTCACGAAAATAACAAAACAACTCTTTTACACAACTTGATCCAATATTTTCATCCATTTTGTCAAGTCCCCTGCAACAAATAAATCAGCACACTATCAGTTCAGAAAAAGAAAACTAAATGCCCACTTCGGTGTTTCACATACTGCATTAGGGCTTCTCAACTTCATCTTATTCATTTCCCACAAAATCCACCCTATTTTTTTTTTCTCTTAACCCTTATACCTTTAACTCATGTAATATATCATCGCAGCCCCTATCAGTTCAGTAAAAGAAAACTAAATGCCCACTTTAGTGTTTCACATATCTGATTAGGGTTTCACAACTTTATCTTACTCATTTCCTACAAAATTCACCCTCCTTTTTCTCGTTACCCTCATAGCTCTAACTCACCTCATCTTCCATCGCCATCTTCTACCACATTCAATCAATATCAGTAATTTTTTGCCCTGCACTAACAGCAACCTTCACGTCCCTCCAACCCAAATACCCAAATGTGAATCCCTCGTTTCCCACCCAAATGAAGATGAGAAAAAATAATGATTGAGGATCGAAGACTCAAGGGAATATTTGTACATACCTCAGCTACCTTACATTTCGTTGGCTTGCTCCTTCACTCTCGTCTTGCAGCTCTTTCATGTCACTTCTGCACATACCTCTCTCTTCTTTTCTTTTCAGCTCATAAGGGCAAATTCGTCTTTTGATCTCAAAATGAAAATCCCTGATCAGTCACCTATCCCCTCTACAAGATTTCAGAATCTTCTATCAGTTCTCTGTCTTTCCAGAATTTTGAGGTCCTTATCAGGGATTTTCCCAATAAAATATAACTTTCGTAATTGAAAAAAAAAACGACTTAAAAAGTATTGCTCCCTTTATCAAAAGCCAAAAGAGAGACGAAGTCATGGTTTTGATTGGACGTGTCTTAATTTCTTGGTAGTTTACTGAATATGGGTTTCACATGCCAAACTATGACTACACGGTAGTTGAACAATGTATTATTTTTGCATTTGAGTAGGCATTTTATTTAATTTGTTTTAGAAAAAAATGTCAAATCTAGAAATAAGTGACCGTATTTTTTTTGTTAACAGCGACCGTATTGAAATTATAGAGATTTGAAAAGACAAATAAAACAAGAGTCTGTGATAGCCACACATTTATATCTATGCTTAAACTCAAACAACGGTAAAGGTGCAACTAGTACATGGAAGTATTTTTTTAGGGATATTTAATATCCTAAAGTATTTTGTAATGCATTCAGAAACTTGAAGTATTTTTTTAGATACATCTATCACCCTAAACTACTTTTTTATGCAATTTTGGCTTAACAATTTAGATAATTTAAGGTGTTGGATACACTTAAAAAAAATACTTCAGAATGTTGGATACATCAAAAAAAGTTTATGGTACTAATAAACGCACTTAAAAAAATACTTTAAGGTGTGCGATGCACTAGAAAAAATATTTCAAGTTATTGATTGCACCTTAACCCTAAAATTAAACCTTATAGGAGAGGAGCAATATGGTTCATGATTGCTTGCAAATATACCGTAACTCCAATTCTCAATATAAAAGCTACTTAATTAATTTAAATAGATTAAGAAAATAAAATAAAATACTTATTTATACTATTTCTTATTCTTAATATAAGACCTAATTGGTTTTTTTGGGAGAATAAGAAAGCTAAATAAATTATTTTAAAGTATTTATATTTATATTTTTTTATACAAAACTAATTCGTCTAACTTACAAACTAATTTATAACCAAATAATATACGACATATTCTATAATTAACTAACTTATTTAGTTTCTTTAATCTTTCCAAAAAAAAAAAAATCAATTGGGTCTTATACGAGTATTAAGGATTAGAGGGAGTAACACATATGATATAATCTCCCTAAATAAAATATCACAGCGTAACATTATATTATTTTTAAGTTTATTAGTTTGGAGAAAAAATAATAATTATAAGATAAAATGGAAAGAGAACCGTAAAGAAATGATGAGTTGGATTTATTTTTTTTTTTTGAACAGTTATGAGTTGGATTGATTCTATGCTTTAATTTGGAACGCAGGTTTCGTCAATTCAAGTATGAAACCAGAGATATCACTATAGAAGCACCAATTTCCCAGAGATGATTTGGAAGAAGATCTATCATAGAATTTAAGACTGAATTGATCACTTTAGAGCTAAGTCATTATGTTCAGAGGAAAAAAGAATAATGAGATTAATTCTTTAGCAAGAAATAATTTCATGGCTCAAGCATAATGATATTGGGGCCATTAATGATTTTGATGAGAAAAACTACTACTCTAGTCCTATTTATAAGTCTTTTTTAACTAATTCTCACATATCAAAGAGAGTTAATTAACTTATAAATTATGTGCTAAATTTCCAATTCCGCCCTTATATATGATTGGTTTCAAAAGTTAACAT
Organism: Inga leiocalycina; assembly: GCA_963242795.1. Lineage (NCBI taxonomy): Eukaryota > Viridiplantae > Streptophyta > Magnoliopsida > Fabales > Fabaceae > Inga > Inga leiocalycina. The sequence continues at coordinate 40,603,355 of OY725329.1, forward strand.
GAATAATTTTTTTTGCTTATTACAATTAATAGGGGTAAAAAAAATATAAAACACATTTACTTCTCTGAAACTAGACTTATAAATAGATCAAATATTTTAATTAAAAAAAATTTATAAATAGAACCAGAGTAATTTGTACGAAGGAGGTGAAGTTTAGGGCAGAAAATATCTTTAATAAGCATTTAACAAGCACGCGTATCTTTTCATTGGAATCAATCATATTAGCATTGAATGTAGCCGTTTCTCTCCTGGAATATTAGTTCATAATTTACTTATATGCCCTTATGCTCTTTTAATCTCTCTCTCTGCTTGATTTCGTTAACTCTGTTATCCTATTTCTTCCCTCTCTTCTCTCCGCCTTCTTTGTTCTTCCTCCTTCCTTCCTCTTCCTCTGTCCCCTTCTCACTCATTCTCTTCCCCCAACAACCTCACAATTGAGTTGCGGAGAGGTCAGCGGAGTCGGCATTAATGACATAGTCCTTTGAACGATGATGTACACCCAAATGAAACCCATGAAACTTGTAATGATGAGGTGTGGGTCTTCAATTTTTGCAAAGCCCACTAGTTGTTCATCGGAGCAGGGGTGGAAGCTGCCCTTTAGGTGCCTCTAAAAAATGAGGGGCTTTCCAATTGTTTTTTTGTGTTCTTTTTTATCATTATATTCTATATAAAATGAATGATATTTTGATATCTTATAAGTAAAAAATGGAGTTGTTTTCAATTTTTTATGATTTTTTAAAGATTTTTTCGAAAAAAACAGTGCAGTTTTCTTTTTCATTTTAAGCATTGAATCTTTGAAAAATCATAAAAAATTGAAAAATCATAACCTTTTGAATATAACCTTTTGGTAGATCAAGGCCCAAGCCTAGTTTAGTTGGAGCTATTATGTAATTATAGAGAAGTATGGGTCTAAATAAGGAGTTTTATCCTTATGATTTGAATTTCAAATTATAATAACTACTAATACGTGTTATAAAGAAGAGTATGGGTTTGTGGGTGTAAGTTGGGAAAAATTGATAGAAAAATTCTACAAAAGCTTATCTCTCTAACTCTCTTCTCTTCAATAGTGAATCTACCGTATGAACATGATCGGAGTCCATATCAGTGCTCCGATCTCATGTGAGTACTCAACGAGTCAACGGATTCCAGGTACACCTGAAATCCTACAATGGTATCAGAGCATTTGGTTATTATCCATCCGGAGGCTGCATTAATTTCTCTGAACATGTTCATGAATAGTGTGCATTTCATTTTTTTTCCTCCCTGCATTTTGTTTTTTGGTGCTTTATTGTACATTTTGGTTTATGTCAATTCATTTTTGTTACGAGTTTAGAAGATCAATTAAATAGTACAAGTGTACACTGTCATAATCAAGTAATATAAAAGTGAGTAGAGTATCGTTCCCATGAGGATTGATTACTAAATATCAAAATGGGTAATTTTAATTTTATTTAGTCGATCAATAAATTGGTGATCGAGAGTACAAATAAAAGAAAAATAACTAAATATGAGTGCAGATGATATGAAAACAAATATGAGAAAAAGTCCTAGGCATTAGATTTCACTTAACAAATTCCGGATTGAATCACTTATCTATTCTAGCCCAATTTATTTTACATGATTGATAGTCGAGTTTCCCTAATTTAATTACTGGCCTCTTCCAAGGTCAAGCATTTCTATAATTAATTGCTAATCCAATATATTCCTGTATGAATTTAAGCAATTAATTATGCATTAATATTGATGAAACTCAATAAGACTACACAACTCATATGAATATATTCCTATTTCATATGCAAGTCATGGTTTTAATTATAGGATCTACACACATACATCTTCTTCCAGTCTCAACATGCATATTGTAATCATTCAAAAGGTGGCCAATCAAATGAAAGCATTAAGAACAATAATTAAAACTCAATCATGAAGGAGAAATTAAAACTAGATTTAATAAGTTAATATTCAATCTGTCATTAGTAAGCTACGTCATCACCCTAGGAAAATGAAAATTTAGCTCATGATAAAATTAAAAGCAAAATCAAAATAAATTGACATTATATAAAACTAGAATTAAATCTTCATAAATATTGCATAAACTTGAATATTAAATTCTCAAACATAAATATACAACCAAAAATATGCATGAAAAAACTGGAGAAATCTAGCCGTCCATTTAGGAGGTAAAACCTTCCATGTAAGCAGCATGCAAAAAGTAATACAATACTAAGCTTTCCATGTAGGAGGCATACAGAAAATAATATAATACTAAGCCTTCCATGTATGAGGCATGCAAAAAGTAATACAATACATAAAATTAAAAATAAAAAATAACACAATTTATTTAGAACTGTCAGAGAAAATATCTCTCCCTATCAGAGAAGTTTCTCCTTACCAAAGAGGATATCTCCACTATATTTCTTCTCTCCTCCTCCTTTCATTTTGCAAAGAAGCACACATATATATAGGCAAGCGAAGTGCATTTGTTGCTTCTTCTTCTTTTTCCACAGGTGCTATAGTGATTTGCCACTTTTTTCCGCAATGCTACGTAGTGAACAGTATCCTGTCAGTTGGTTTACGTGTTTTTTCCGTGTTGCTACAGTGCTACAGTCACCTCCATCCGCTACAGTAACGTCCTGCTACAGTGATTCTGTCATGAATAGTGACCGACGTTACAGTATTGACCCTTTTTTATATTTTTATTATTTTTTAAATACTATTTATTTTACACCCAAATATATTATATTAAGCTCAAATATCATCTATAAAATCATCATATAAGGGAAAATAAATATGCAAATATTTTATTTATCAATTTTCTTTATTTATGCCTTGGTTCTATGAGTATAAGTGTGTTTAAAAGCCTCATAACACACATAATAAGACTATGGAACGAAGCAACAACACTCCAGGTTGAACGCAATTAGAGAAACAAACTGGAAATGAAACTAAAATGAATTGGGTTATCTGAAAATGAGTATTTTAGGATTTTAAAATGATCTCATTGCATAAAGCTCAAAAAAACGATAGAAAATGACACCAAGAACACGCAAAACGGACGTCGGATGCCAAAGTTATGGAGGAGAGAGGAAACCAGGTTGATGGACTCGACCCACACTGCAACCGAGTCTGGGTCAACCACGATGGAGGTTGAAGACAACCTGCAGCACCTTGACACAGCATCGTTTTGAGCCAAATAAAAAAACTGATTGGGCTAAGGTTGGCCTAACCAAAACCAAAAAAAAAGAGATCGGGCTAGCCGGGTCAAATAGACCACCCGATCCAAAACCCAAAATTTTTTTTAATAAAAAAGGCTATAACGCCATGTGGCACATGAGGCCACGTGGCATACCCATTTGACAAGTGGCGGGTATGTCCAGACTGCAGACCGCTCATGGAATTTGGGTTGCTGGCGCATGTAACATTTTGGAAGCCCTATGGCAGCACATGCTGTGGCGAGAGTGGGATTCGTCAAATTTTTCAATTTTTTCAGAATTTAATTTCCTCTTCCTTCTCCTTCTAGGGGCATGTGAAGGTACATTTGAACTCCAATTGAGACACGTTTTGTTTCTAAAAATCCCTAAATTCAAGATCTTCATGGTGATATATATTTGAAATTTTTTGGAGTATATTTGGATTTGTTTTAGAGGCATTTAGTGCTATCTTTAATGATTTTTTATGAGTTTAAAAATCCTAAAATATTTTTGATAATTCATATTAATTTTATTTGAGATAAATATGAATTTGGGGAGTTCAAAAAGCACGAAATCAAAAAGATTTTATTCTTTTGGATCATAACTATATATTGAAAAACACTTCCCTGAGTATTAACCACCTTTGCAGTGGATTTGAAAAGGAGAAAATTATTCGTTACTATCTCTAAATAATGATCCAAGCCTAAATTACTTAGAGTAATATTAGTCTCTGAGTGATAGAAGAAAGAGGGATTTGCTCATTTAAATTTGAGCCCTGAAATATAGCCTAGAAGGAGAAGATCCTAAAGAATGTCAAGAGAAAAATGATTAAAATTAAGGTTCATTAGAACCTGAAATTGAATAAGAGGTGTGATCGAAAAGAAATTCGGAAGATAAACAAAAAGAAAAACCTGAATCTCTTGAATCTTAAGAAGGTGAAATGTCAAGATTCATATATGAATAAACCTCACAGAGGTGAAAGTGAGGATTTGATAGTAAAGAGACAATATCAAATCACATTGAAAGGGAATCTTAAATGGAGAATCTTCCCAACGCCAAAACTCTGAATCATAGTAAGATTCAGGAAAGTGATGCACCTTAAAAGATAGAGCCCACTTCATGAGTGAAAACAAGCCTTGAGCCTAGTCGAACCACCAATATTAGAAACTATAAAAGACTTGAAAGTAAATACTACTTAATGTTTCGTTGAAGAAATAAGGAAGAATTGCATAAGACTTTTTTGAAATATATCTTCAAGAAAATAGAGAAACTCTGGAAGATGATTAAAACAACATGGGACATAAAATTCTTCTAGCCTTAGAAAATAGTGGTTATTGTGAACCTTATCAAATTGGGTTTGAGAAGCAAAGAAAATTCTCCCCAAATGAAGAAATGAGATTACTATGAAACTAAAGAAAAATATTGAATTGTCCCAAATCCCCTAATAATAAGACATTATCAACATAATAATGCTCTAAGAGATATGAAGAAGTAAATGTCCAACACTCTTTTATGAGTGGAAGCTCTTGGAAAATGATGCTTCTGAGATAATCATATGCTCCAACTAAGTGGGAGCTAGTTTCATATGCTCTATCTAAGTGGGAGCTAGCAATATGCTCTATCTAAGTGAGAACTTTCAGAAATTGAACATTATGATAGTCATAATTGAGCATATTATGTGAAGTACTTATATAAAATTCTTGATAGATGATAGTAGCATTGCTGGAATCTGTGTGATAGGAGATACAAATGTATTCTCCTGATTATAGACCTAATAGTATTATTACCTTTCTAGTCAGGAATAATACAAGTACATGACATTGTATACTTCAATGTGCTTTAAAAGGACATTCTTGGTTCAAATCATTTGTGAATAACCCTATGAGTGGGATGATTTAAGTGATTAAGCCAAGGAAGGCTGCCAAGAATAAGAATGTTAATTAATAACCTAAATGGGGACAATTGTGATATCTGGCATTGAAAGGTCTCATATAAATAAAAGATGTTGTAAAGCCATTGACTTGGGTCATGAGCTGAGAATTTGCTTAGCAAATAAGAGATTATGAGACCTACATAGCTTAACAAGGAAAACTTCATAGCATAAATAACCCTGCGTATGCCTATACTTGATAAATGCATGTGCAAATGTGAAAGAAATCCAATAGCAAGGCCATATGAATTACATTCAAATATAATCTTTTGAGGTACTTCAATTACCTCTTAAGAGACAATATGTACGTGAGATAACCAACTTGACAAGGAAACTGAGAGAAGATGAACTTGTCTAACAAACAAGTGTGGCTTGTTCATCTAGACCCTCTTTTCAAAGTGGGAGCTTATGAAAGTTAGTATGAGCCATAGTAAAAATATCATTACTTTCAATGATGTATTGAAGTACTTGGGGCTTGGAAATGAATGTCTAGAGGTTTGCGAGCCCTCTGGAAAAGCTTACCACATAAGGGAGGCTAAGTCCTCCACACTCTAAACCTAACATTAGGGAAGGGTAAGAGATTCCAGAAAAGAGATAGAAGAACGACCCTAAGTTCAAAGAAAGGTAAGAAATTCTCCCAGCAGAAGGCTAACCTAAGTGAGGTTAAATGCTTTTCTTGTTAAGGAAACATCAATTTTGCAAAAAATTGTTCCAAGTAAGGGGAACACAAAATGGCATAAGCTCTATAAATCATGATGATAGGGATTGAAATTCTTTAGAGAATGTTCTTTATTGTCAAATCTAAGCCAGAAGCTTAGCGTTGATGGCGACATAAGGATTGAGGTGAAAGGCATAAGCACCTACAAGTCCACTTTATGTAGTGGAACGATCTTAATTCTCTGTTATGTACTTCATGCACTAGTTCAAATGAGAGGAAGTTGTTGTCTCATGCCATCTAGATTATGGGTTCAACTAATTTAAACTTTCATGATTTTGTCACACCTATATATAATTCTGATTCAATTTTCCTTACATAAGATTTCTTTAAGTTAAGCATTGTAGGTGACTCTCTAAGCTTAGTTGCTTTACCACTCTTTGTAATTCAAGTATTGACTTGATTACGTGTCATGCTAGACAAGGACATAGGAATTACTACCAAAATTAGCATAATGAGGATTGCTAAGTTTAGTTTCCAATGTGGATATGTCCTTGTGATAGTCTAGCAAGTAAAGCAACATGAAAAAAATTTATAGTAAAGGGAAAGTAACCGTATTTCCATTGCAATTATTCCACTATGATAAATCCGGTACTGTGTATGAGGGAAAGGCGCAGAGCTTAACATTTTATAACTCTTGTTAAGGATTATTAATGATATGATCATACTTGTTTGATTTCACATAAGTTTGAAGTTTAAGAATTTTGGACTATGAATGGATAAGTTGCGAGATCAATTGAATCAATTAAATAAGAGCTTTGTGATCCTATGTATGAACTAATCAAGGTTGTAAATGATCAAATAAGCTCTGTGATAGAAGAAAGACAATTAGATAACTCACTATCCAATGCACTCCACCACCATATGGAGTTATTGAAAGGCATAAGGAAACATTATAAGACATGGCTATGTATGTGATGGTTCAAGTTAAACCACCATATGTGAGTGGGAGAGTATTAAGGTCCACTTTTGGTGAATTAGTACACATATTTGTTTTCATCAAGTATGTGTGGTATTGAACTTAACTATGTTCCCTCTAAAGTGGTCACTTTCATCAAGTGTGTGTGGTATTGAACTTAACCATATGCCCTCTAAAGTGGTCACTTCTATACTCTGAATTATGGTCAAAGTGTGAATTGGATTTGACTTTCCGTATACCTTAAAAGTGCAAACCATTAGGGTCAGTTGCACATTCCCATTTGTGATTGTAAGTGGGAGTTCGTTAGAGTGAAGTTTTCATTTTTCATAAGTGAAAAGAAGGAATTGTGACTCAAAAGAACTAAAAGCTGCCACATTTATTATGCATCAGTTTCCAAATAAGGGCAAAAATGATGACTATGTGTCTCTTTACAAGACATATAGACAAAGCAGTACAAAACTAGCCAGCGATTCTCAATCGTCCTTATGAGTGGGAGCTTAGAAGGATCAATAAAGAGACCTAAACATGAGAAGTAGGAAGTTCTAACAAGAGGGAGTAATTGAGAAAGGAGTTCAGGGCTGCTCTAGAAGATAGAGTCGAGTTTTGTACAAGTTTCCTGCTAAGTCAAAATGGAAGAAAGAAATGGAAGTGATGATTCATTGAAAAAGAATCATGGTTAAGAATTAGCAAATACAAGACTCATTTTATTGCAAAGGGGTGAGCATAATAGGAAACCTTTCATCTTACCTGTTGTGCATTTTAATCAAACTTATTCTGGCAACAATTTACTGTTTAAATTAGATATACATCAAAAGGATGTGAAACCTACACCTTTAAGTGGTGATATAGATGACAAAATCCATTTGTAATGACAATTAGATTTCACTATAAATGATATTTGAGGTTTCATAAATGGATAACCTCATATGTTTTTGCAGATATCCTTTTATGGATTAAAGCAATCATCCAAAAAATAATGCATAAGGTTTCGTAAGAGCGATAACCTAATGTAGTTTTTCAAATGGTTGAAGAGAACCATTGTCAAGTAATGTTTTGATATTATCCTTTTAAATGGATGATATACTATTGGCCAGAAATACTTTGAATATAGTAGTACACATTAAAGAATGGTACTCATTAATTCTGAAAAGAAGCATATGGGTGGAGCAATGCATACTCTTGGATTTGAGATCCAATGAGATAGCTTAAGGAGAATCCTCTCTGTAACAAGAGAATTATATTAGGGGATTCTTAAGCGATTCTATATGAGTGAATGCAAATCTATGGATACTCTAGTGGCTTCAGCAATGATTTTGAATCTTGATACCTGTTCCTGAACTTAATCAACATAGAAAATGGAAAAAGGTTTCCATGCAAATGTTGTTGGTAGTCTTATATACGCAGTGATGTGTACATGACTGGTTATCTATTTTTTCATAAGACTTGTATATTGGTACTAGTCTAACATTGTGAAAGACAATGAATGTTTGGAAAAACATCCATGATTTGTATATATGGCTGATGATGTTTGGAAAAACATCCATGATTTGAAAGTGAGAATTTAAATATAGTGTTAATGTATTGTGAAAACACTACAGCCATTACCTAAGTAAAAGACCCTAAGTATCATATCAAGACTAAACATGAAGATGTGATTCCTGTTAGAAATAATAAAGTACATAAAGTTGTTGTTGAACAACACATTCCTATGCAAAGTCTCCTAACTAACCATGTGGCCAAGGAAATACGCGAAGAGCATAATGAGTCCTTTGGCATGCATAAGAAGTGAAGTAAAGATACTTCATTATGGTTTTACATATGTATGCGAAAGTATAAAATGTCTAGTATGTCGTACAGGTTGATGAGATCGGCTTTCTCACACAAGCGACCAACTTTAACACTCAGAAGGAGTGTGCAAAGATAAGACATATGTGTTTACTAGTAAAGCAGTGAGAGAGCTGATATGGTGGAGAAGAAACACAAAACTAAATGTTGCCTCGACTTAGTAGTGTAGTCAATCAGGATAAGATCCATGATTATAAATATGGATCGAATTATGGAAACCCACGTCCATGATACCTATAGCCAGACAACAAATTTTTCAAATTGACATCATGTGAGTAAAGCTAAAGAATTTTGGTTTAAATACTGTGTGTGTCTAAACTTAAGTCTGTACGGTGTTAATGGTAAGATTAAAATGACATACGCTTTTATAGTATAAGAGTAACACCGTAGCATGCTATTCATACTGCATGTGCTAGAGAACCGCAAACGAGAAGCAAGAGAAAAGATCCCTGCTTCATTGTTGTGTGAGTCCCAGAAAGGTTAACACTTTCATGATGTCCTCTGACTTTGACAATATCATGGAGATATGTTTCGACATTTGCTACTTTAGTATTTTTTTCCTCTGATTATGATCGATACAATCTAAAGGCATTACGTTAAGAAAGAGGTTGATTCATATTGAAATCATATATGGGTAAAAGAAAGATTACTTGGAATATACACACTTATGCTTGTGTCTGAGACCGGTCCCTTATGATGTTACTTGGGTAATTTCATAAGTGCGGTCACTACGCATATGAGAAAGGCAATCTGAGTTTTATCTTGACTCAAGAGGGATTAGATTGGGCATGAAAAAAATGTATATGGGTTAAAATCTACAACATCGGAGGCATTATATTAATATGATCAAGCTGCACTACATGGTTGTTTTGTGCTGGTCTCTGTGAAAGGAATTCCTAGTGCAAGACACCTAAATGGAGAGAGAAAAGCCACTTTTTCCTTAAGCCACAATTTCTAGCTTATCACAGTGGATAAGTCAAAAGCTTCGAGCGATTGACGGAGAGTGAGAGAGAGATGGAAAAGGGGCCCACGTGACAATTGAAAGAGAGAGAAAGGGAGAGGAAAAAGGGAAGGGTGATGTCTGAGAGAGAGAGAGGAAAAATATTTATACTATTTATTACAAATTTAGACATATTGAGAAAGCTAAATTAATTATTTAAAAGTATTTATATTTATTATTGCTTGACTTATATATAAACTGATATATAATCTAATGATACACATAAATATTTAAAGATATCAAATAATATTGTTATAATTGAATAGTTTATTTAGCTTCCTTAGCTCCTCAATTTAGTCAAGTAAGCCTTCGTATTAAGGACTAGAGGTTGTATATAATAAAATTTATGTCCTTTTAAGTCATTTTTCATCTAAACTTGCTTTTTAAAAAAATCATCCAAACAAGTTTCACTTTCAGAAAAAGCCACTAATGCTACCTTCAATTCAAATATAAATCACATTATATAATTTGACTTTTGTCTAATCTTAAGTTTGCAAAAGTCAAATTACAAAAAAAAAGTCACTTTTGCTACCGCTATTCCAAACACGCACTAGTGAGTGTTTGGGAAAGATCAAAATCATGGTTTCAAAAGCCATTTTCTACAAGCCGAGGCAAAATTCTTCTCGCATACTTACCTCGTAAATTATAAAAGATAATCTCCAAAAAATTTTCAAACATGCACTATAGGCTTGATTGAGAAAGTGGTGGAACAACATATTCATGAAGGTGAAACAAAACTCTTCTCATAAACTTACCTCGTATGTATACCGTAAATCATATTGGAAAAGTAACTTATACCACTAATCCAAACGGACACTACGTCATCAATACCAACTCCACTTGCCTCTCTGCAACTCTATTATGAGGTTGTTGGGGGCAAGAGAATAAGTTAGAAGGGGACACAAGAAGAGGATGGGAAGAGGAGGAGCAGAGAAGTAGAGAGAAGAGAGAGATAGATAAATCAAGTAGAAAGAGAAAGAGCAAAAGATATAAGGGAATATAAGTAAATTAACAACATTATAAAATTCCAAATTGATATCTTTGGAGTTAAATGGAATTATTGATATTAGAATCATTGATCCGGGTGTTCTAAATTTTAGGGGTATTTATTTGAAATTTTCCCAAAAAGAAATCGTCCTAAAAACAGGCAAAACCGAAATTAATTATAAAGAAATCAATCAATTAATAATTAATTTTAAATTTTTTTAATAGAAAAAGAGAATACGTCCCACCCTCACATAAAATAAAAATACTGTTCCGCTCCTCTATTGCATATATTCTCGCGTAGTGCAATGCACGTATTCTTTTTCTTCTGGCTTCTCTTACTTATAGTATCTTCGTTGCCATTGGAATCAATGTCTTCATCCTCTTCTTTGTGCATGGGATTTGAATTTGAAGTTGCAGATAACTATCTGTTGGGAACGGAAATGAAGAGGGAAAAAAACAAAAGTAGTTCATATGTGGAAGAACTGCGTCGGGAGACAGGTTAAGCACCACTCTGTCAAATCTGTAGAATGATTGGTGTTTCGCAATTCTCGGAGGGGTTGAAACTTTCTCTCTCTGTCGTACCAACCTACCTTCGCAAGTCCGAATCATTCATGCGCTAATTTCCTCATCTTCTTTTTCGCATTTATTTTTTTTTTAATTTTTAATTTTTTTTCCGTTAATGTCCTTCCTTCTCCAATCTCCATGTTTTGCTGTGTATAGAAGGAATCAGAGTCGAACTTCGATTTTTTTTCCCTTCTTTCTTTTGGTTCCATTTGCTGTTGAAATCACCAAAGAAGGAAGAAAATTTGTTCTCCTGAATGACCGGCCAGAAATCCTGCATATGAGAACATTTGGGTGTATGTACATTGCGACCTTCAATGTTCTGTGCTGGGAATTCTGGTCTAGGTTTTAACATTTTTCATCTTTCTTCTTAATCACGGAAGCTTCCCCTCCATTTTACATCTGAAATTTCGCGCCTATTTACGTGATTTGGGATTTTTAACTTCCATTTAGAGAGCTTGAGTTTCATAATCGATTATTTGCTTCGTTTTTAAAAATACAAGCCAATGTTGAGATGCTGCAAGGTTCAAATCCGGTGTGCTTTTGACAAAGTGGATTTTAATGTCTTATTGTGCAATTAGAACCATTGGGTTTGTGATTGATATCATCATGTTTGGCTTCAAAAGAGGGTGGCTAGAACTGCTTTTAAAGGCAAAGAGATGAATGGCTTTAGGAATTAGAAGGCGGTGATAGATTGTTAGAAATATATATCCTCTTGTTAGGAAGGGATTTTAGGTTAACGATATGGGGTGCCTCTGCTCAAAAGACAAGAATGAAGTTGACGAATGTGATAAAGAAGAAGACTTGGCCAAGTCTTCATCAGTACAACTGGTCCCTCCTGCTCTCTCAACGGCCCAGTTGGGTGGTGGTGCAGACACTGATGGCTCGGTGAATAGGCTGCTTAAGAAATATTCGCATACAAATGTAAACAACCATAGTGTAGTTGATGCAAAACCGATCAAAGGTCAATATCAGAGACCTGCATCGTTTGATGCTAGTGCTGGGGAAGGGAAGGGATGGATGTCTCGAATACTTAGCATGTCAAAGGGTTCAGAAGCAGAACATGTTGCTGCAGGATGGCCATTGTGGTTATCTTCAGTAGCAGGAGATGCCATCAAAGGGTGGGTTCCTCGACGGCTAGACTCTTTCGAGAAGTTAGGCCAAGTTAGTTCTAACATAACTGCCCTTTTCCTCTCTTTGCTGCGGTATATACTTGTATATTTTGTTTGGTTTGCATTTTTACATAATGCTGATGATTTTGGTAATGATAAATAATATTGGTAGTGTGCATATAATTCTTGCTGAGAATTGTGAAAGAGTTTGTTAAATAATTGTATGATCCAATATGAAAGTATCCTGCAGTCTACCGCATGTTAACCGTAAAGTATCATTATAATAATTTGTTGGTAACTATTTTATAGTGGAAAGTAAGCATGCATTTCTTGATGATTCCTTAAGACGCAATTATAACTTTCTATATTCGAAGTTATGAATGTCATCTTCCCTATTTGCTGAAGCTGAATTTAATTCTTCTTTTATTTTAGCAAGTCTTTATAACTTCTAAGTGAATATGGATATGTTTGGAGAATTAAATTGTAAGTGTAATTGATAACATAGGAGTGGCATATTTTATCAGCTTATCAATCTTATTATTCTTCTCTTAGTCCATGTTAATTGCCACCCCTGACAGCTGGTTGTGACATCTGGATTTACTTGCTAGCAGTGTTCCTATCATTTTTAATCTTTCAATCTGTCTTACATTCATGTGGATACTATATGCAGGTGGGGCAAGGTGCTTATAGCAGTGTACATAAGGCTCTTGATTTACTTACTGGTAAAATTGTGGCGTTGAAGAAAGTGCGTTTTTCACCTTCAGATGCTGAAAGTGTTCGGTTTATGGCTAGGGAAATCTATATTTTGCGCCAACTTGACCATCCAAATGTCATGAAGCTTGAGGGTATTGTGACATCAAGGACGTCCAGCAGCTTGTATCTTGTCTTCGAGTACATGGAACATGACCTTGCTGGGCTAGAAGCGTTGCCCGGGATGAAGTTCACTGAATCTCAGGTATATGCCATTCTTTATTGAACATAGTTTCTGATATGAATATGTAATGTAAATCCCTAATCCCCAATTATATAGTTAGGGATTTAGTTTAGCTAGGAATTTAATTAGAATTAGGGGTTAATTACAGAATTGCCATTAATGAATAAGGCAATAGGCTCATGCGCCTCATTAAGGAATAAGGCGGCATTGCCATAGGCTATCTATGGGCTGCCTATATAAAGCCTAGAGGATACTCATTGTAATTTAGTTGTGTTTGTGATTAATCCAAAATCAGAGAATATTCAGAACTCTTGTGTCTCTCTTCTATCTCTCTCTCAGTTCCCTTCTCTCCCTTCTGTCTAGATTCTCTCCTCTCATCTCTCTTCTTCCCTTCTCTTTCTACCTATCTTTCCTATCTTTCTACATGGTTCTGTTCAGAAATTACAGAACCACATCAGTTTCATAGTGATTGGATTTTGATCACAGGTAGCTTTTGTTCTTATTAAACTAGTGGAAGGACTAACACACATTCTATCTAAAATGTAATAGAAAGTCAAAAAGAAATTTGAAGGAAACTACATTATGAGAAAACCATGAATTGATAAGGAATAATGAATGCATATTTGGTCTTATAAGACTTGACCTTCAACTTTTTAGGGGATTCTATTTCAACAATCTTTGAGCAACATTATGTTTATTTTAACAAGTAGGTAGATCTACCAGTTTACCAGACATTAATGTTAGAACTGTGAATTTTAACATATTTACCAGAAACTGTTTTACATCACAACTTGGGTAGAAGATTAAAACGCATTCATGATTTTATGAAGAAAAATTAGCTAGATAATATATATGTTTTTATTTCTGTTTGGAACTTGCAGATAAAATGTTATATGAAGCAATTGCTTTGTGGGCTTGAACACTGCCATAGTCGTGGTGTACTACACCGTGACATCAAGGGTTCAAATCTGCTGCTTAACAGTGAGGGAATTCTTCAGATTGGGGACTTTGGTCTTTCAACTATTTACCAAACTGATAATGATAACAAGGAGCCATTGACTAGCCGGGTCGTGACTCTGTGGTTTAGGCCGCCTGAGCTTTTACTTGGTGCTACAGATTATGGACCCGCAGTTGACTTGTGGAGTGCTGGTTGCATTCTAGCAGAATTGCTTGTTGGGAAGCCTATTATGCCAGGAAGAACCGAAGTATTGTTTCCAATTAATATGATTATTGTATTTGGATACTTTACACCACTAATTACAAAGATATTTTCTTACTGCAGACAATTGTATGATAACGATTTTATTTATTATCTCCAGGTTGAACAAATGCACAAGATTTTTAAGCTTTGTGGTTCCCCAAGTGAAGAGTTTTGGCAGAAAACAAAATTGCCCCATGCAACAAGTTTTAAACCTCAGAGACAATACAGACGCCGTGTTTCTGAAACATTTAAGGACTTTTCTCCTTCAGCCCTGGCTCTTGTCGAAAAGCTCCTTGCAATAGAACCAGAAGATCGAGGCTCAGCAACTTCTGCTCTTCAGAGTGAGGTAATTCTGAGAAATGCATTTATCACATGCTTAAGTCATAGGCTTTGGCTTTCTTGTAGTTTTATTTTATCATTCATGCAGAAGAACCAAAACTGCATCTTAATAAATGAAATATTTAAATAATTTTGTTTGCATGAACCTGCAATAAGGAATTATTGGCCATCATCGATTTCGTTGAGGTTTACAACTGAAAGTGCATTTATCTGGGTCCATTGCTATGAGAGTTAGAAATTCTATAATCTATTGTTAATTTAACCGTCACTATTTTGTATAGCTGACTGTCTAAAATTGGCTAGACGCTAACTATGTTAGTTTCACCATAATGAAGTCTTCTAAAGAAGATTCTGAACTAGTGATATTCCCTTTTAAGCTCTGATTTTTCTATCACTGAACTTACTGGCCGTTGTATGTTCATGAATTTTAATGCCAGTTCTTCACAACACCGCCCCTACCTTGTGATCCATCAAGTTTACCGAAGTTTCCTCCTAGCAAGGAGTATGATGCCAAGCTTAGAGATGAGGAAGCAAGAAGGTATTCAACATTTTTATTTCCCTAATTTTTAGAGACATGTAGTATAATCAATTAAAAGCCTTATTGTTATTTTCTCATTTACAATGTACATATAATTAAAATCTTGACAGACCCTTCTTCCTCTTGTTAAGAACTTGTTCTCTATATCCCTTACTATTTCATACCTTTATGTTCAGGAAAAACACTAAAGCTGTAAAAAGACATGAACCAGTATCTGTTGCAAGAGGTGCAAGAGATACAAATGCTCTCCGATCGCCAGAGTATAACGCTAAAGGAAATATATCTGTACAGGTAGACGTCTTTGTAAATAAAGTATGCATGGTCACGTCACTAATCTATGCTTCTTAACTATTGGATGAAATAAAAAATGGCAGGTTAGTTCAAATGCAAAAACGTCTAGTGGCAAATATACCTCCAGTGAGGATGGTAGTTCCCACTTTAGGATTGTGCCAGCCAGAGGTTCTGTACAAAACAGTCATGATCATCCTACTTGGGGGAAGCAAATCGCTGCAACGGGATCACCATTGAATAAGAGATCAGACTTCAGGGAGAAGAATAAAGAGTTAAGGACACAGAGATCTAATGTAAACCAGGCAGCCGCAGATTTTTCCAACTCTTACATAAACAAGGTAAGGCATGTCCAGCAGAAGACCTGGAACAGAAAGAAACGACTTTTCCTTGATTATGTTATTTTTCGTGCTAGAAATAGTATATTAACTGCTATATTTGTATATCACATGTTGTAACATCCTGATCATGTTTACGATAATATGGTGCTATGGAAATTTAGCACTTAAATAATCTGTTTAGCATGAATAACATCCTGGGGAAACTACACCTTACTTTTCTGAATTTAATTTTCTAAGAAAATTTAACAAATTTAGTTCAGTCCTACGTTTTGGGAGGTGTTTATTACATTTTAAAGCTCATTTACAAATTCTGTACGTAGATCTTACTTTATGAGATAAAATGTACTTTCCTAATATTAATATGACTTGTTGATTGTGTCCGACAATGAGAATGTTCATAGTAGTGTACTAGTACAAGTATTTATTGGCCTTGATGTGGGAAAATGGGTAAATCAAGACATAACAGTCACAATACTTGTTATGCACATTCACAAACTTGTGACACTTAGCATATAGTTGATTCTGTCTCACCTTGCTTACATTCAACATGATTAACATCACATTCTGAAAATTAAAACAGTATTTCTGTGTTTTTAGTCTTTTTTTTTCATCCTTGAGAACATAATTGTTGATCATTTGGTGCTTGAATTTTCCACACAATTTCAGGGTTACATGCCCAAGAAAAATAGGATGCACCACTCTGGACCATTGGTGCCTCCGGGAGCTAACATTGATGACATGCTCCGAGAGCACGAGAGATTAATGCAGGAGGCATTCCGTACTGTCAAGGACAAGAGCAACCATAAAAAATACCTGTAACAAGAAAAACCAAAACTATATATTATATAGGTCATTCTCAGATGTGAAACTCTATGATCCTTATGGTAGGCATATTATTGTATAACTTATCTGTATAGTGGGAGTGCAATTTCAAATGCCAAAAGGAAAAAAAAAAAAAGGAAACTTTTTTGTCAACCATGGCTTTAACTATTATTGATACCAATATGCATATGATACTGATCAGGGGGGAAATGCTGAGAAGATGACAGATATAGTGATGAGATGGTTTGTGCAGACTTTTTTCTGGATGTTGGTTAAGAAGGTTTGTGTAAAATTTCTTTGGTTAACTGTATATTGTGTGAGGATTAGGTTTGTATAGTTCAAGTAATTTGAAGTCTCAAGGCATTTGCAATATCCTCATCTTCTTACTGTGTACCTGCACTAGTTAGTAGTTAATGTCTTTATCGTTCTAACAAAGTGGGAATTAAAACATGAACCTACAACTTTTCAATACTCATTCTCCTCTATCCCTTTGATTCTAATGGTGAAAAATTACTAGCCAAGACATAACATGCTACTCCTTCTCCTATCCTTAATATAAGATATGTTTACCTAATTTGATTAGATTAAGGAAGTTCGTTGAGTTAGTTAATATGACTTGTATTTTTTAAAACATCCTAATCATCTTTCTTAATTCCCTTCTTCCTTCTTCTCTTTGATTATTGTTGAGAGAACATCAATAGGGGTAAATTAGAAAAAGATTAACAAATATGAAAATTATATCTTATATTTAGGATCAAGACAACTCCACAAATATGTTTTATATTAAGGACCAGAGGAGTATTTATTTAGTTAACACCATAAGTAAGCATTTGTTAAGTTGATCTTGCTTTTAAAAATGTATTTTACTTATAATAATAAATATAAACTATTACACCAAATATATTATTCATTAACCTTTCTGTGTGAGGGAGGCATATATTACATTATTATGCACGCATTCAGCGAATTAACACATGAAGAAAAATAAATAGTTGGCAAAAAAAGAAAAAGAAAAAGAAATAAATAATATAAAAAGATTTGAGTTTTAGATAAGCATTATGAAAGTAATAAAATTAACAATACAAATTTCAAAATATGTTTCATGGATATATTAATTATGATACAGGTGGACTATCATCTAAGATACAAGTATGCTAGGCTAGTCTTTTTTTCAAAAGTATAAATGTTACTCTACGCCACTATATATCCCAAGAATATAAGATATCCCATATGTGAGTGTAAAATGAAACTTATCTTTAGAATTAGCTCGGCTAAGACTTGCCCAAACGTGTCTCAATAATATTCTACATGCAAGTGTAAACTAAAAGTTATCTCTTGGAATAAGCTCGGCTAATACTTACCCAGATGTGTCTCAATCTAATAATACATAGAGAATTTCAATAAAAAAAAATATAGAGAATGACCTAGAGCATTCAATAGATGATAAAATTTATTTTTTTCCAAGCAATGTCGCCATACCAAAATCATAGTAATGTTACCCTATTTTAACAAATCCAAACCATCAACCGTTAGTTGATCAAGTTTTGATGAGTTAGCTTTGCTATATAGGATATCATGCTAAGTTGCACCTGCTGCATGTTACCCTACCTCGGGTTTTTGCAAGATTACTCTCAGCCTGCAAAAGTGCGTGCCTCACTGGCCGGTATGGTCTAGCCCACATTCCTAGCTTTATCCACATCAGCATCACTCTCAAAAGAAAAAAAAAAACAGAAACCTTTCCCCTAGCCCTTTACCATTACTGGCCTCCCACCCTCTTAAGACTAATCTCTTCCTCAAATGATGATAAAATCGTCATGCCTCCCCCTCTTGTCCATCCGCCCTTGTATGGGGCTGCCTTTTATCTCATTCTCTCGCCTTCTCCACCTTAACCAACAACTCATCTCTATAGCCATTAACAACAATGACCCATCTCCGCTGTCATCCTCAATCAACATATCTACAGTAAGCACAGAAAGGCTAATTTCAAGTTCCAACAGTGATCGCCATATACACAATTTCCATTGATCCAATATATGCAAATTTGAGATGAATCGAATTTGGCATTAGAAAGGGACTTCATCTTGCATTGACAGGAATTATTATGAGAAGTAGATTGTCAACAAGTTTCCATTGCCTTTAAACTTGAAGGGCTTATTGGAGCGACGCCTTGTAAGCCAATAGTCATAAGTGTCCGTGTAGGAAGGAATCTCACTGCTCCTTGATACCCTTGTATTCATTCTGAAATAAGAATTTGGAATGAAAATATTTCAAGCCAACTTGTCGTTTATTTTTCATAATTCATATTGACAACACCCAACAACAACAACAATATTTCAAACATGCCTTTACTTGAAAATACAAGTTAGTATCACTAATTAGTGCATTTGTAACAACAGCAACACAAACATAAACCTAACCCTAGTAGTTAAGGAAAAACATGGTAGAATCTTAAACTTGAATGCGAATGACAATTAATTATAAAAGATAACACCCAACCCACCATTAAAACAAAATATTCCTTCATAATGTCTAAATATATGAAATATCTAAAATTCCTAATTAGCCATTGTTTTAAATCCCATCATTTCCTCTCACTTAAAGAACTTGTCTCTCCTGAGTTAAAATGGAGCTACAATATGGGGATGTCAAATGGAGTTCTGAACGACAAGATTGGGCTATGCCATGCCTTTCAAGGGTTATTTTCTTTTGAAAGTATTTTAGGGTTGATTGGTTTTGCCTGGAGATTCTGAGGGCTATTTTAGAAATAATTATATTGATTATATTGAAGCTTTTATGGACAATGTCTTTTGATTTAAAAATATTCTCTGATGAAGGCAACCCGTAATCCTAATGACCAATTTCATACAAAAAAAAAAAGGGAAAATCACACCAAAATCCCAACGAAAAAATAATATTAGAAAAGTCACATACTTTATCAATGATAAGTGATAGAGCCACCATTGATAAGTAAAAGTACCGCCATTGACAAGTTATAGAACTTTTTTTATACTATTTTTTTTAAGCTAGGACTTTGGTGTGTTTTTCCCAAAAAATATAATAGATTATTTGCATTTTTTAAATTTTGTTAACATTACATTAATTTTTCATTTTTAAAACGTACATAAATTTTCGGTAAAATAAAAATAAATTATTCAAAATTATTTTGAATTTTTTTAAAATTGCATAAAATTTATTTTTCTTTTCTTGACATGTGTTACCTTTACTTAACATATATAATAAATTATAAAATAATTTCAAATTTTACTAAAATTATATTATTTTTTATTTCAATCGAAGATTATGAAAACTTTAAAGATAAAATTTTAATTTAATCCTAGTTTGTGTATTTTTATATTTATATTTTTGTATTTCATCCTTATAAATAATTCAATTTTTGTCATCTTATTTTTTTATATATATAAAGGGTTAATGGTTAATTTTGTCTCGGAAGTTGTCACCGAAGAGCAATTTTGCCATAGAAGTTTTTTGGAGACAATTTTGCTTTGAAAATGTCAAAAAGGGAGTCATTTTGCTCTAACAATTATCTCAGTTAATTTTGACCATTAGTTGATCAAATATGCTGAGTTGGCAGTTCATATGTCATCCATGTCGTTTTTTTTAAGGTGCAAATTTGCCCCAAAAGTTTATGTGTCATCTACTTCATTTTTTTCAAAAGTTATATTTAAAATTTTTGGAGCAAATTTGCACCTTAATAAAATGACATGGATAACATGTGGACTATCAGTTCAGCATATTTAGTCAACTAATAGTCAAAACTAAATGGAATAACGGCTAGGTCAAAGTTGCTCCCTTTTTTATATTTCCAGAGCAAATTTGCCTTTGGGTGAGAACTTCTAAGATAAAATTATCCCTTAACCATTATATAAATAGGTTAAAGTATATTTTTGGTTGTTTTAAGTTCCCGCAAGGTTTCATGTTAGTAGCCTATGTTGATAAAGTGCATTTTCCCTTAAAAATTAATACAATACCCTTTTACTCCTTTTATCTCTTAACTTTTAATATATTGCATCGTGCCTTTGTGAGAGAATTCACTTATGCTTGTTATCCTTCCAACGGTTGCATCCTTCTGTTGTCATAAGGGCTTGTTTTGTATGTGGGGATGGAAAGTGAGACGAGGGAAAATTTTGTTTGAGCTGGATTTTAAAAGAAAAATTTTAGTAAAGTGGTGTTAAAAGCTTTTAATTAGCTTTTATTACTCTTTTATTATACATCTGCTCTTTATTAAAATTTTGTAAGCTCATCTCTTCAATTTTTTTAAATTCAACTTATAAAACTTTAACCTCCCATTCAAATCCCTCCTACTAGGGGATGGTTTTAGTAGAAGATCCTGAAGCCAAATAATAACACATTAGGCATATTTGTTTTGACGTTGAGATTGTTTATAAGCTGTTTTTTTACATAAATCGAGATAAAATTCCTCTCACATACTTATTTTGTATACCGAAAATCACGGTTAAAAACTGGTTTTAAACATTTCAATCTTTATTCCAAATGAGCACATTGATGCAATAAATAATTGATGTCTTTATACTCTTTGCGCCCCCCATTCCTTCCGCATGTTCAATGAATATAGGCTATAAATAATTGAGTGTCGAAACTATTTAAAACTTAGAACTTGCTCCTTTCTCTTGTTTTAATGTCTTGGATTAGTTCATGAAGTGTGGGTCACCCAAATTCATCCAACACTATGTATCAGACACTTGGGAAGAGCTTTCCATCATTACTCATGAGCTCTTATATACAAAAATGATATATATTTTCAGTGCTCTGTGTAAATCAGCCTTTAAAGCCTACATTTTTACAGCCAACTTAATACATCAGACAGATTTTTTTATATTTTCTTGCATTTACTGAACCATCCCCCTCTAAAATAGAAAGAGAAAAAATTAAATCACGTGACGTGGACTTTGTCATTTGACCATATATAACCCATGAAGAATTATTTACATCTTCACTTCCACAACATCACCATCTTTGAGCTCTGTACTGGGCAATACCAACTGGCTATTAACCAAAACCAACTTTCCTTCCATACCAACTCTCTGAGCAGCATCAGCAGCTGTGCTACCAGCTCTCAGCCTCATGATTTCTCCATGAGGCCAGCATATGATCACCACTTCCCTAAGGTTCAGAGCACCGGGCGAGTCGACAAACTTTCCATCGAGCTTTTGTCGTTTGATGCTTACTTCGGACCGCAGCTGCTCTTCCCAACAGAGCATTGTCCTCAACAATTTCACCTAAAAAGTGAATATAATCATTAACATTAAAAATTCAAAATGTCATTGAGATTTCTACAATCCTCCTTGCATTCACTTGGCTCATACGAGGGAATTAATCCAATTCAATGGACTTGTTAACCAATATAATCATTGTTTGTTGCATAGCCTACGGTGTTTGTGTTTATCGGGAAAGGGGTAGAATGGAATCATTGCAAAATGCCCTTTAAAATTTAAAGTTTATTTACACAATCTTTGCCAAGATTACTACAAGAAAGTATATTATAATATATAGCCAAATATGAAGTTTCCACTGGTCAGAGCAACCAATCAAACCAGCACAGCAACAACTTTTCATTACATGTAAATGGTTATAATTGGCTAATTCAGTTTCTCGTATATACATGTCATAACAACAGTAAAAGAAAACATGAGTTATTTTAGAGAAAGATTCGAAACATAAGAAAATGTATAATCCTCATGTAAATAACAACAGTGAAAGAAAACATGAGTTATTCTGGAGAAAGATACGAAGCATAAGAAAATGTATAATTCTCATGTAAAGCATTTATGATATTTATTGACATGTCAAGAAACAAAAAGTGAATAACCATGAGCAATTTCCTATCAACATAAAGTGCCTGAAAGAGGTAGGTTAAATGGGTAAAAGAAAACCTTGTTGTTGATGCAAGATTCTGCAGGAGGTAATGCAACTGATTCCGAATTTGATGTAGACATAATACTATCAACTGGCCTGCCTTCAAACACAGCTGATACAACAGTCCAATATTCAGATTCTTCTTGCTCTGTAAAATTGATGACCTGGATGAAAGTAGGCAGGAGGCGCCCATATTGGTCTTGCTGCAAGTATAAAGTTTTTCAGTACCCCACAATAGGATCTTAAGCAAGAAACTAGAGAACCTAAATTCCTAAATAAAGTAATTATGGTAATTAGTTGTACGTACTCCCTATAGTTTCATGGTACAGTCTAACTTCATTTTCAATAGCATAATGTTATCCCTTTTGTATTATTTACAACTTGCATAGGCTGACTGACATGAACTCAATCAATCAAGAACAAAGTAGTGCTGAGTGAAATTATCATATTATTTGTATTCAGAAAGATGATTTTAACTTTCAAAATTTATGTAATATATATGAAATTTTATTTTTCTTTTATAGAAAATACAAGTGCATGAATTATGATTTTAGGAAAGTGAGGAGCCTTATCATCCTTTAAATTTTTACAAAACAAGTTGATTCCCTTGTGTTCACACAGCAAAATTTTCATTTTTGGTATTCTATTTTGCTTGGGATTAATTTGAGATTTTGATGCCAAATACTTGAGAAAAGTAGGGAAAGATTAGTTGTAGTTGTTTTTGGTATTCTATTTTGATTAGAATGAGACTAGTTTTAGAACATGCCGGCCATAAGGAATCTGATTAGTCATACTCAAGCAACTTCCTCAACTAGTTACCTTACCTCTCAACAATTCAAGTTAATCCATAGACCGGTTCATAAGGAGACACACCAATAAATGAGTGATAAGTAGTGTGGTATCACAACTCAGCACTTCTTCTTAGGGAACATTCTAAGCACATGTTAACAACTTTGGTTTGACTATTCATTTGAAGATGATAGGATGAAGAATAATAAAGCTTGACTTCATATAGCCTAAAAGGTTTCTTCTAAAATTTCCCACACAACGAAGCACATCTATCTGACTATCTATAACTATTTTATTCTTTGGAAAACGATGCAACTTCACAGTACTGTGAACAAGAATACAGTTAGTGTGCAAAAGTCACTGATTTGTGTCGACAAATCTGCACAGCATACCTAAAACAGAAATTTTTCAACCAAAAAAAAAAAAAAAAAACCCTGGTGCATTGCCTCTACATATATGATAATTGAAAAGAAAAAGGGCAAAGGTGCAAAATTAACAACAAACTCTTTCGCAAGGTGCGCCTGACACCATAAAGTTATTTTGGGTGCAAAACTACCCATCAACTCTCCACCAATACAGAACTAGGAATTTATCAATTCGGAAATCGTAAACCGAAGGGATCGAAGACTAAGATCTGCTGCAAAATAGACATTGGAGACCATGAAAACCGGAAAAAAGATGACTTGCCAATTTTGGAAGTTAAACTTAAGGAAGAGCTTGGCCTTGTAAGAAATCTGAAGTCAGAGCCTGTAGATGAGGCAGATAAGTTGAAAGTTGAGTAGGCAGAGTTTGAAGCTGAGTAGGAATTCTTAGCAGAAGAAAATATGTCAGTTTCAAGGTTTATTAAGGATGAACGTGAAAAGCTAAGACAAGGAAAAAAATGAAATGCACGAACAGTACCCCCGAGACTTGGTCGATGTGATCAGGAGTGAAGGACACTGTGGTGGTTGGGTGATGCTCTTCAACTGTCGGAGCCATCTGGTCATAGGAGATCTGGAAGAGGAGGAAGTGGTGAGGTGGCTAGCACAAGTGGGACCCACCTAGAACTAAAAGTAACGGATGTTTTTCCTTGTTAACGGTGGTGTTAATTTTGCACCTTTTCAAAGAGTTGATAAGTAGTTTTGCACCCAAAATAACTTTATGGTGTCAAGCGCAACTTGTGAAAGAATTTGTTGTTAAATTTGCACCTTCGAACAAAAAAAATTAAAATCAGATAGGAAACTATATATATTTATAATTTAGAGTTTTGGCTAAAAATACCTTGTGATACATGCCATCGCGACATAATATATACCTCTCCAGGCAGGTACACCAATCCCCATGTCCAGGTTCACACCACCATTCATCTGACACCTAAGTAGGCCAGTAGTAAATTAGTAATGAAGTAAGTTGTGTGATTTGAAATAAAATACAAAAAAGATCGTACCAAAATAAAATACAAAAAGATTAAAATCCCATTTTGATCCCTCACGGTATTTTTGAATTTAGTCCCTCACTGAATTACCTTGTTAACTTGTTTTGGCCAACTAGTTATATTTTCAATTTACTGCCTCATTAAATTACCTTCCCAATTTGGCCTTTCATAAATAAGACCCTTGTAATGGCCTTCGATTTGTCTATTGTTAATAAAATTGATAGTCAATTCACATATTATATAATGCTGACTATGTGAGAATCTATCACAAATATTTATTGTCATTACAGTTTCTATTTTCACATATGATACATTGACATGAAGTGTTTCGTTTGTAAGGGGCCAAACCAAGAAAAACCTACATGTAAGAGATCAAATTTAAGAATACAATTATGAGAGATTAAATTTAAAAATACTCCACCTGTGAGAAAGGAAATTGAGAAGATACTTTTATAAATGACTAAATTGGGAAATAATCTATTAGTAAGGGAATGAAATGGGGTTTCAAAGTTAGGAAACACAACCTTTTTGTATAGTTGTGCATAAGCTTCCCATCGCTTATTCTGGGAAGATCTTCTGTTAGCCACTGCTTCTGAAGCTGCTACACCAAAGTCGACAGCAACAAGCAATTCTCTTCCCTCTTTTTCTACTCTAAGTAATGGGAGTGCAGGAGCAGGAATCAGTTATTGACATAATTATATGGATATATAGAAACTTCCCTTAGATGCAAGAAAAACCAGAAAGAAAAGAGGATTGTTATGTACCTGATGATCACGGCAGCAACCAAGTGGCTTCCTTCTACTCTGAGAACAGGATGCCCAGCCTTCAGTGATTTATACTTACTAAATAAAATGTCATTTGAAGAATTTTCCTCCATTATATCTTTGGAGAAATAGGAGGATGCTTCTATTTCAGATTCATCCATGCTGTTTATAATGGAAAATGGATTTCCAGTTTCCTTATATAGCCAATGTGCCGCAAGTCCATGTTCAGCATACTCATGCATCCTCTAGTAGACCAAAATAATAACCAGAAACTTCAAGAGCTACGTATAAGAAAGTAACCTAAACAAATTAAAGCAGAAATAATTTGGCACCTCTGTTCGTATTTGTACTTCTAAGGGTGAGTTGTCGGGACCTTGTACTGCTGTGTGCAGGGACTGCAATCATGAAATGTTAACTTTCACTAATGAATAAATAACCACATTCATAGACATACATGTGTAAATTAAAGAGCAACAAGATGCTTATTTCAATTCTTAATCAGAAAAATATAAAAAGGAAAGTCTAACCTGATAGCCACTAGGCTTAGGATTGATGATATAATCATCAAATTCACCATCAATGGGAGTCCAAAGGCTGCAATAGGTAGACCAATATCAATTATAAGGCAATATCTGGTACCAGTAGTTTTAATTGAGTGATATGATTCCTATTAACTATAGGTCCAAACCAAACCCCTATTATCACACCCTATTTTAAAATTGAGACAGTGGTCAGTGAAACAACTCTAAACCACCTCACTGAAATTCCAAATTATAAAGGCTTAAAAAATAGAATGGAGGGCTTCCATGTTATATGCTATATTTAAAAATCAGCCACTTCTTAGTACTCTGCAAAAATATTTATAACCTTCTCAAGAGCAAGATTATGTTATCAAGTATCAGCATAGGCTCACAGCAGCAAAATATCATGTATCTTTTAGGTTAATCTGGTTGGGAAAAAAATATTAAAATCGACCCTCAACCTGTGCACAATTTCAAGAAGATTGTAACAACACTGAACTGCAGGTCCATGTAGAGTTCCATTCTTGTCTCCCACAACAACCCTCAATGCCCGTGCATCATATACTTTATCTATACTAACATCCTTTCGTTTCATCTGCACAACATAAGAACATGACTTTGACTATGAACAAGAATTTGTAACCTGTAAGAACTGATTTAAGATTACTAGTGCATGCAATACTCAACAGGAAAGAAAAAGAAATCCAAAGTAAGATGAATCAAATATCATCCATCACTATGAGTACATTAATGGAATAATAACAGGAAATTTAAAATTTCATCAGAAAAGTTTGCATAATCATTCACTTTCCATTCATTGCTCTTCCTTGATTTCCATTTTCAATTTTGACAGATTTTCTTGTTAATCTCTTTTTTGTTAAGTAACCCCAAGGGTGTCCCCTAGCCACTTTGGGCTTGAGACTAATTCCTTTCAAGACTTGGAGCGCATCAAAAGGGTCTTTGCCTCTTCCAATTAGTGTGCTTCCCAGGTTTCAAAATTGTGTTCTCTTCCTATGGGGGTGAGGCCGCTACCACCTCAACCAACAGCTTGTTTGTTTTCTTGTTAGTCTCTGAATTCATGTTCTATTCCACTAATACCACACAAATAATCTATTGTGAAGTCCTAAAATAATTTCATATCCCTACACATCAGCGGAGTTTTCACAATTAATTTATTTGTCTATAACAATCAAGAAGCGGGATGAGGCTTGTTATTGTTGTAGTATATACAAAAATCAAGACACCAACATTGTCAATACCTTGCTATAAATACCATATAGGCTTTTTAATCGGCTTGATAATGTCACTTCCATCCCTGGAACATAACTGCAAATATAGAAGGAAACTATCAAGAGCAACAATACCAACAACAGACATCACCAAATAAATACTGTTACACCACAGCAAACATAAAGTAAAGCAAGCTTATCAGAATGTACAAGCCAAAAACCAAAATGAGTCAGGACATACGAAGTTGATATAATAAGTTCCCGTTCAAGTGCTTCCTCACAAATTGCCAATGAGGCCAAAGCTAATCCAGCATCCTGAACCACCTTAGGCTTCACACGAGTCTCAAGGCTAGTCCCAATACTGCTGAGAAAGGTAGCTCGTTTTCTCCTATCTAACAAGATATCAAATGGAACTACAGCCTCCAAAAGATCCTGGAAGTAAAGAGAGGCGGAAAACAACTGATGAAATTATAGAAATATTACTCTTACTCTTTTCCCTGGACATGGTGAAGTGTTGAAGATATTACTGCAGTTGTTACAAAGAACTTCATCAAGATATATCATATGCAGAAACATTAAATTTGATTTTTTCATAACGTAAGGAGATTGAGTTATTTAGGTCCATTTTCATTAAGTTGCTTAAATTTTATTTGTTTCTAGTTGGTTTGGATAAAATAAGAGAACTCCAGCCTCTCTCTTATCTTCCACGTTGCATTTTAGTATTATTCACTAAAATAAGTTCCAACATGGAATAATAAACCCTGATTCTTATGGATCAGAGATTACAAGGAAAGAATGCAAAATAGCAGCGCGTCATAGCCCAACCAGCCTGCCATGAATTGGTGGGGAAAGCAACACCTTGTATATCGGAGGATAAAAAGCGGAGGATTGCATCACTGGTGATTGGTTGATCAACTTGACAACTAAGGCTGTAATAAGGATTAAATTTCAAGAACTTAACTCCAAACTCGGAATACCAAGCTTGAGGCTGATATAAAGATTAAATATAATTTACTTCCTATGTTTTATTTAAGGCTTACTTATTTTTAGCTAGTTTAGATAACTCTTTGTAGTTGTTTTGATATTATTTGGGCATTCTACTTTGATTAGGATATAATTGGTTATAGAAAATAGGAACCTTGGTAGGAAAAGTTTTCAAATATTTTATTAGTTTTAGTGTAAGCCTAATTATTATCAAATATTCTGATTCGAAAGGCAAGGTTTGTTACCTCCTTCCCTATGTGTTCAATTACTTTTATTTAGTATAGCAAGTTCAAAAGAAAATCAAATCATGAATTTCTACAACATGCATAACGTTGACAAATCATTTCACTTTAAGCATTACATTAAACACTGGCCTCACCTACAAAGCGAGTATCAAAGGAAAAGAGAGGAGAAGGAAAGCAGTAAACCTCATTGTCACCCAAATACATAAAACGAGTTTCTGCACGAGAAACTTCTCACCTTCATGTTTGACACATCCTCGTTGAACATCAAGGATTCATCACAGGAAGAAGCAGAGCTGTTCTTGTCCAAAGGTAGCAGGCCCCCTTTTGCAGATAACCTTCTCATGTTTCCTGTTCTGCTCCTAGGGCTCCACATTGAAGCTAGTTCTGCTCTCATCTTCCGAAATATCTGAGGCTGATGAAAATATATGCAACGCAAAAGAATGGCAAGTTCAGGGCCAATTCTGACACAAAAATACCTGTCTTCTAGTTTTACCGTACAAACAACAGAACTAATTGGCTTATCAAGAAGAAACCTTTTCCTTGTTGGAGAATAAATAAGGCATTATAACCAAGATTTGCATGAAAAAATACAAGAAGAATATAGATTCCAAACTTCCACGTCCTGAAGGAAAAATGAACAATATCATAGACAAAAGAGACTGAAATTCTCTACTTTCTCCCCCATTCAAGTTTGTAAGAAAAAAATGGAAATTTCAAAAGCAAGTCGAACAGGCAATAGAAAATTATGAGGAAAGTATGCATGGAAGGAAAACAATAGATATCGCATGGATATGCTAGTAACAGAATACTTCTTACCCAAGTACACTCCTGAAATAGGATTTTGAGCCATCACCCAATTTAAAGAAAATAATGGCTTAAAAGATGAAATTCTTGTGAACTAAATTTCTAAGTACTTGCTTGGCTTACATTCACCACTGTTAGGCATTCCACCCAGCCCAATTTAAGCCATACTAACTTTATATAACGTTATGCCGCAATGCACCTACCTCTGATGGGAAACGCCATCACCATTTAGTTGACAAGCTAATGTTTTATGACCCCAAGCCCCCTTTATCCTAGGATCCGCAACAAACCTTCCAACTAAATAGATGAAGGCCTTTTCAGACTATTTAGCTAACTGTACAATATTTTGTCATACCGCAGTTTCAGCACCAAATCCCCACTATTTAGTTGACAACGAAGTTCATCTTTCTTTTCATTCTCCAATATTCTTCCTTTCTAGTCTCATTTCACCTAACAATCTGACAAACAAGGGGAAAGGGGATCTCCATGCTCATCTGCTTCTCACCTCAAAACCAAGATTAAATTTTAACATTGATAATAAGTAATAACTAAGAATGAAAGGTGGCAGTAGAAAACAACCAGAAATCCATTTCTACCATCTATGAAGAAAAAATATTGACATTTCTGACCATAAGCAGGTTTTGCCAAACACTTAGGTGAACTTACTCTGCACTAATCGAAAGTTTTGACTTCTGGAAACTTGCATATACAAAAAGCTTTGTAACAAAACAACAGAGAAGAAACTATTGGTCCACCTGGAGAACAGCAAAACATAGATCCTCCAATTCAGCTTTCAATGCCCACAAACCCAATCTAGAAGCAAGTGAGCACCAAATAATTAAGGTCTCCTCTGCAACTGCTTGAGCCTTTTGTAGTGGCAGAGCATAACTGTAAAGGAAATTCATCAGCAAGAAATAATCAACACAAAATTGTTAACTCCAAACGTTTTCATTGGATAACTAAAATAAATAATTGAAGCATTATGTAGCTTAAAGATAATTGACCAAAATATCTTCTTCATGAAATATCCAAAGTGAAAGGAAAAAAGGCAAAATATAGAAAACCACCAATAATTATGTACGAAGGCTAAAGACTGAAGAAGCTTAGAGTCAGTACATAGTTCTCATATTGTGAAGTCGATCTGCAAGCTTGATCAGCACAACACGTGGATCATCAACCATTCCCAAAAGCATAACTCGTAAATTACTTGCCTGGTATTGACAATCAGAGGGAAATATATTACAATCAGCACTCACATACAGATATTGACAATAATCATGGGTGTGATAGGCACCAATCGTTTTATCTTTTTTTAATTGTAAGTGATAATTGACATCCACATAGGTGCTATAAGTAACTAATTGATGCGTATATCAAACATATATCCTTTACCTCTTCCTGGCCAAGGGCACCCTGGTTTACATTTACCCTTCGATGCCGGCGTAAGAGCTGGAAAACATAATGTAATTAGAGGGGACTTAATAATGCACAATGAAATTATAAACTCTATCTCAACTCAAAAACAGCATGAGATCAGCTTTATATCATTGATAACCAACTAGTGATGAGTAACCTTGTAAATTGGAAGAGTAAAAAACAACGAGCGGTCTTTAAAAAATAGTGCTGAGTCAGAATTTAGAGCCCTAGCTCAAGGAATTATGGAGGCTTTATGGCTGAAGAGTTATGGAGAAATAAAAGTTGAGGTTGACTCCCCCAATGAAACTCTACTGTGGGAGCAAAGCATCTCTAAGCATTGCCCTAAATCCAGTTCAGGATGATAGAACCCAAACATGTGGTGATTGGAAAACACTTTATCAGAGAATAAGAACTAAGAATTCCTGAAGAAAATTCCTGAATTCCAGTTCAGGATGGTAGAACCAAACATGCGGAGATTGACCGACACCCTATACAACCTTTTTTGATGAATAATAAACGAAGGAGAATTGGAGTGACAAGAGAACAAGCAATGTGCTAAATAAAATCAAGATAAGAATTCTTTGATGAACTTCTAAGCTTGATAATCAAATGAGCAAAGATCTCCATTCCTCTCACTGTTCAGATGTGACATTCCCCAAACAGACAATAAATTGAGGAAAGGAGTATATCGTATATAATACCACTTCATAGAATGAATGTTTCATGCCAAGACAATAAAGATCAGCAACAGTATTTGCACAAACAATTTGAAATCCAGCACCCAGACACAAGCCTACGACTACCAAGATCATGATTGTAGCCACATGGCAAAAAAAATTAGTAAAAATCAGAGCCCTAATTTAAAGAATTGCTCTTAGAGGTTACGAATTTTCATCTAAATTCCTCATTTCATACTCCAACCAGATGCTTAGAAGATTAAAATATAAAGATTAGCTGAAGATAACAGACTAACTAATATGTGTCACCTCCTCAAACCAAATCATAATGAAAAAGACATTCATGGTCTAAATGATACCTGATTTATATAACTGAACCTAGAAACACCGGCTACCAATCTAACCACATCTTCACCAAACTCTTCTTCAATGTCTTGCAGACCTTGGCATGTATCATCAACCACATCATGGAGAATACCAGCCACAACCGTCTCAACAGCCTGAAGAAGAGCTCAGAAGTCTCAAACAAAGGAATCTGCTTTAAGTAAACATGTTTTGACCCATAAATTTTCAGTTAAATAGATATTTTTTTTTAACAGAGTTAAATAGATATTTCAAAACAAAGAAACAACAAAACAGTAATACTTTGAAAATATTATTAAATTCTAATTCAGGGTAGCATAGATTTAATCTAGCTGTTCAGCAATGGTAAAGATACCTAGTACACCTAACTGAGATGCATAAGATATGATGTAGACATATCACAATCCTGTATATAATCTTACAATATACAGGTTGTTCTGCACAAAATTACATATGATGTAATTCTGTTGATTTATCAAGAAGAATTTCAAGGTGCCCTTAAGGTTTTGACCAAAAAAAAAATAGGGAAAGATGAAGTAAAGCAAAATAAATTTTCAACAAAGAAGAAAGTCGGAACTTTGAGAGCTTGTGTGTAAGTATATTGATTAGTTAACTGATAGAAATGTGCGGTATTAAGTTCAACCTTCTAAATCAAATTGCTTTTATTATTAAATAAATTTTTCTATATACCAAAGTAATGTTCTTCAATTTCAATTTTTTCAGTAGATAGATGCATCATAAGAAACACCTAGTTCAAGAAAACATAACTGAACCACGTGACAGAAAAAAAATTCTGCAAATTTCAGAGATTAAATAACACTACTAAGAAAAGTGCATACTCGTTTCCCACTTGATGGGACCAAAGCTGCCAAAATTCTTCCAGTATGAATGCAATGTGTTAAATAAGGGTCTCCTGTTTTCCGCATTTGTCCATGGTGAGCTTTTCTTGCAAAAGCAATAGCCTTCTGCACCTGCCTTCACAAAGAGGGTATGTTAATGATGTAACACGAGAATAAGTCACAAAGCAAGTAGAGGTAGTAAACCTTCGCATCATTGAATACAGGATAGCCAGTAATATCAACTCCATCCTGTATAATGGCACCTGCATGTTAATAATTGATGGCTGTTAACACCATAACGCCATGATTAAATTTACATAATTACAATAACCTATTGTTAATTACCAAAGCCAGCACTACAATTTTTCTGAATAAAAATTGATTACACATTAGTCAGCATTTAGCAGCTTGAGGTTATGTTGAAATAGGCTAATATCAATCTTTCCCATAATAAAGTGCTTAAACATGTTAGTTCCACTCATGTTGGAAAGGATTCTTTGCAAAAAGAACAAAGTTATCATATAGAACTTGCATTGTACAACGTCATTGTGCTCCATCAACAACCAAATCTTTGGATAAATTATTAATCAAAAGGTCCCACTCAATAACTTCATTGACTGCTCTCCTCACTCAACACCATCAGCTTCAAAGAAGTTTTAATAGATCCTCAGAAAATCAAAGCAACAATGCAATGGCCCATTCTGAAACCCTCAAAAAGCTGTCATTTCTGGGCCTGCCTAGTTACTATGAAGGATAATAGAGAGGTATGGAGAAATTGCAAGGGCCTTGACACAATTCCTGAAGTAGAGCAACTATTCATGGACAAGCAAAACCACCAAAGCATTCCAACCATTAAGAGAACAGTCGACTATAGCTCCAATACGTGCCCTTCATAATCAAGTCAGAGTCTTCCTCACATGGCAAAGGGGCTGCTCTTCTTATGCAACAAAACCTGCACATAGCTTTCTACAGTAGAGCCCTATCACCATAGCATGCCTCCCTCTCAGTCCACAAAAAGCAGCTGCTCACAATTGCACAGGAAGTTGAGCAATGGCACCTGTACTTTAGTGGGAGGGGCTTCACCCATGAAGGCATACCAACAAAGCCTTCACTATATGTTGGATCAGAAGTATAAGACTTCATACCAGCACTTTTGGCTTGCAAAACGTATTAGGATGGTAAAGTCCACAACAAGGAGGGAAAAGAGAATGGGGCCACTGATTCTCTTTCAGAGAACAAGCAGCACAACTTCTTCAAAATGGCAGTTTCCTCAATTTCCATGTGCAGGTAGCAGCAAATCAAGGAATCATGGCATAAGTTGAAAACCCACCGGCAATAATCATCTAACTAAACCAGGACAGCACCAATGTGTCCAAATATAGTTGGGATGGGCAAATTTGAGGAGAATCATTCTTCCCCTCAGATAACCACAATGAACCTTCGATCTGCTTATTATCTAGCCTTTATTCCACCAATTAACAAAATTTTCATTTTACATTAGTTCCTTAGCCACATCGTAGGTTTCAAGCCACAAGTCAGGCGACAATAAATCACTAATAGCCTCCAAACTTCTTTAAATCAAGAAGTGAGTATCTATAAGAGTAAACTCATGAAAATTTCTATCCTGAAATAGGTCAGTAATGAAAATCATACCACATACTGTGGATCCTGAAATGCAGTAAACTTGCAAATAAAATTACTGCACAGCTTTAGCGATTCACTTGGGGGGGAAAGCCTGAGATTTTCAAATATGGAATTCATAACAAGGGGCATCAGATGC
This sequence comes from Inga leiocalycina, assembly GCA_963242795.1. Taxonomy (NCBI): domain Eukaryota; kingdom Viridiplantae; phylum Streptophyta; class Magnoliopsida; order Fabales; family Fabaceae; genus Inga; species Inga leiocalycina. The sequence continues at coordinate 40,637,798 of OY725329.1, forward strand.
ATGAACAGAATTTACAATAAAGCAGGGAATGACAAGACTTGTTATCCTCTTTTTTTGGTACTCATTTCTTTCAATATACTCATTTGGTCAAGATAGATCCATTAATCCTAAAAGCCTCACACAAAACATGGATATCCCAAGAAGTGAAAGAACTATCCAAGGCCAATCTTTTTCTTTTTGGAAGCAAAAAGGATGTGAAAAAGCAAGAGACAAATACGACAGAAGTCATATATTTTGACCATGGGGGAAAAACGAAATTTATACTAAAAATGAATTTGAATGTGGGACTTATGTACACCTATAACAACTAAGAAACCGAAGCAAACACAAGATTTCTGTTTTGGGAAAGTGTCAAATGACAGCATCACTCCTCAAATTTGCGAGACAAATCCATTATAGCAAGAGTCAAAAGCTTCAATTATTCTTTCTTCTCCCACAAGAAATTCATAAAACCTGTTCTGTAGGACGTCTACAAATTCAAATATGCTAGTCATTTTTCAAACCATATCACCCAGCCCACTCATCTTAACAGCTTTTGAGTTGCCCACCTAAATTAATTAACCAAACATCCTTGATGGATTTCAACTGGACGCTACCGCTCCCGGAGAAATAATGTAGCAGTCAATGTCTATGGTAAAATAATTATAGAAAAATGATTAAATTAATTTGGCAATAAGCAGCAGTTGATTTCAGAATTTGAAAAACACCCCCTAATTATCTACACTAGCCCAGAAAGAAAAGGGCACTTTTAAAAACAAAACTATCCTTCCAGAAGTATAAATATGCGCCACGAGTTCAGCTTCCAATATCGATTCCCAAACCAAAATAAGCAAAATCGAACCTTAGAAAAAGCGCCAAAAAAGGATAAAGAAAGAAACCAAATCACCTGGCTGTTCTTCCAATTTGGGCCAAAGGAAATCAACCTTGGTAGAAAGACAAGCCCCGGAAGCGATTGCCACGGCGGTGACGGCGACCTGCGTGATGGCGGAGGAGACAGCGCCATGGGCCGAACCAGAGCTATTGGCAGCTGCGGCGGCAGCAGCAATCACATTTTCGGGGGTGAGGACGGATGTCAAGGAGGAAGAGACAGAGAACTTGGGGAGGATCTGGTGAAGGACACAGCGGAATCGGGAGGAATTGCGGAAACGAAGAGGGAGAGAGGGTTGAAACCTAGGGAGGAAAGGGGAAGTGGTCTTGTGAACGAGCATGGCGCACCGTTGGCATGGTGAGGGCATGCTGTGTGTGGGTGGGTCTGTGAGTGTTGCAGGTGGTTGTGGCAGTTATTTTTCCCGGCAATAAAAAAGTTATGATTGAGAGAAAGTGAGAGAGAGAGGGAGAGGTGTGAACGAGTGGTTAGAAAGAAGGAGAGTTGTGTAGAAATCTGGTTTTGTTTGGTAGTATGTTTTTTGTCTGGTCTTCAGCTTAGGCTTGTCTGGGATTTTTGTGGAAAGTCTGCATTCATCTTTCTTGTTTTCTTCACATCTAAATGTATAAATAAACGGGGAAATTGTGAAAAAATACCTCATTAGTAAATTAATTGTTAAATGGAATCTGGGAAGATCATCTGCATATCGGGAAGATATTATGTATACAGGGGAAGATGTCTTGCACATGCATAGGGAAAAATATTACACACAGGGAAAATCGTCTACACACAGGGAAAGATATTCTGCATACCTGGATGATAGTTTACACACTGAGGTCCCATTTAACAATTACGTTTCCACTGAGATATTTTTTCACAATTCTCCATAAATAATTTATAAAGATTAAAAAAATAATTAAATTAGTTATTTATAAAAAATATTTTAGAGAAGAATATTTTTTTAATGATTTGATGGGGAACCCTTATATGCAATTAGGAAAAGTCTTTAAAAGATCACAAATTTAAGAGAAATGACGGATTGAATTGAAGGTTTATATTTATAACTAAAGAAAGCCCTTCTATAAACTCTTACACACTAAGAATTTTATTGGTAAAGATGATCTAATAAATTTTTTAGCACAAAAAGTGCTTGTGCTATGCAAATTTTGTAGAATAATAAAATTTTTAATGGGTGACTTTTCCCCCATTTTCCCATTTTTTCCAATTAGCATCTTAAAAATTTATACAAACATTTTATTCAAAAAAAATGTTCAAAGGAAGCAACATACTTTGTATCCAAAAAAAACAAAAAGTAACATACTCCATCTTATCCTTATTATAAGACACCTACTATTGATTCTCACAAATAAATAAAAACAGTTAAAAGCATTAAAGTTTTCATAAACTTTAAATAATTTCCAATATTATCTTTATCAACTACACTAAACTCAAATATCACAATAATTATTACTCTCTCCTACTACCTTTATTAAATTTGGACATATATGAAAAAATAAATTTATTACATCTTGAAAACTTGCAAGTGCCTTATGAAAAGGAGCAAGAACATATCCTTATTCGTTGGTTCCTTATAATATAAAATAGAGAGAGCATGCAGTAATTTTTGTTTAAAGAAATTATAACAAGCTAAAATATTTTTTTCCAATTGACCCATGCATTGTTGGGTTTTTAAAATTTAGATAAACACTGTATTCAAAAATATTAAAGGAAGTAAAATCAATAGTAATATTAATCTATGATAGCTATAATTATTATAAGGGAAAAGAACAAATAAAGACCAATACAAATAGTAAAAGATAGAGAAGAGCTTCCAATTTTAATAATCCCTATCACATGTGAGTTCCCAATTTGTCCTTTTTAAAATTAAAAGGAAATGAAAAAATTGCCCTTTGTCAGTTCATTCCTTATCGGAACTCTAATCTCACCGAAGACTCAAAAATCTTGAACTATTTGATGGCAAGAGCTCCTTCAATTCATTGAGCAGATTCCCAATGAAAACACCATCGTTGTCACCCAAGTTTATTTGGAAGTGGCGGAGTGAGAGGTGCAATCTCCGGTGACAGTGGTATGTGAGAATGAAGAAGAAGATGGTGGTGGAGAATCTCGACAGTGATGTCAATGATGGTCCGATGTCCTCTTCCTCTCGCCCTTTCATTCCAAAATCATGCCTCCAATCTCCACATCCAAGCTAGAATCGAATGTCCGCTTCCTCTTTGGTGGTGGAGATAGATTTGGGAATAAGTACCGGCCTGGCCTGACCCGGCCAATTTAGGCCCCATTTTCCTAAACCCCACCCCCCAACCCCAATTTTGAAGCCTTGGCCCGATAGCTAGGCCCACGGACTTTAGGCTCATTTAACTAAAAAAGTAGTATTCTTTCTATCTTTTTAAAGAAATAAAGTTAAAGCGATAACTTCCTAATTTAAGATAAAAATATTATAAAAATTAAATTACAAAGAAATGAAGTTAGAATAACAAGTTATCATGATGAAAATTCAACACTTTACACATACATGCTCATATTATCACATATGAAAACTATTACTGGTAGCTACATATAAGCAAACTTGTCTTTTTTCACGAAAAGAACAATCTTTATAGGTTTTTACACCTATGAATTTATCACAAGTGATATATGTTTTGCAAATTGCAATCTTCATTTTAATTCAAATAAAGTTCATTTTCAAGTTTTACAATCTAGTTATTATTTTACTTTAAATTGAGACACATTATTATTAAAACTCAAAATTTTCTAGTTAAAACCATTATATAATGTCCAAATTAGCCTATTTTTTTAAAGTTCAAATGAATAAATTGTTGTGAAAAATCAAATAAATCAAACTATTTTATAAAGTTAAATTAAAAATAATAATAACAACTAAATATTGTGATAAAATAGCCTAAATGGGTCTAGCTCGTCTTCCCAACTCTAGGTGCAGAAGACGTCGGCGATGAAGAAGAAGGTAATCAAAGATAGTAGTAGTAGTTGGAAATGGTGAGGCTCAATGGTGAAGGTGATGATGATTTTTCCCTCTGGTTCACCATTCCCAGTTCTCTTATTAAGTTTTTGTTGATTTGAAAATAACAACTCCATATTTGAAAATGATAACTATACATTTAAAAACAATCATATGTGAAAATGAGAAGGTGACATATATTGATTTCTAGAATTGATATGAGTTTATCATGTTTGGATTTAAAAATAACAACTTTAGATATGAAAATGACAATTATCCATTTAGAAATAATCAATTTTCTCGTAGGAGCTCAAGCGTAGCGGTGTTTGTCACCGGCCACCGGCCGGCAATGGTCAACAATTGGCAGCAAGGGCAGAGGTTACTTTAAAAAAAATTGTGAAGGTATTTGTGTTATTTTCTTTTAATTTTACAAAAGACAAATAAAACACTAACATATTATAATGTTCTTAGAATTGAAATCACATGTGTCATTTACTATTTGTATTGGCCTTTACGTCTCTGTTTTTTTTTATTACAATGCATTTACTTTTTCGATTTTCTTTTTTTTTAAGAAATTATATCATTCAAACAGAATGAACTTTTTTATCATAAATTTCTTAAAAATCAGTAACAACAAGATTTTTATATTAAAAAAACGAATTAAATGTGTCAGAAAAGCTAAGGCCATGTCAGAGCGTCCTTGGGTGACCTTGGAGAACCGAACAAATATACCGCGTGTCCGTCCGTCCGAAAGTACAAAATTTAAAACAGTGAAAAGTGCTCTTGTTGAGAGTCGAACTCAAGACCTCCCGCTTACTAAACGGGTGCTCTAACCAACTGAGCTACAAGAGCCTCAATTTATTCGTGCTACGTAATATTATCTTTTTCTAATTAACAGTGCTTTCAAGTATTTGCCACAAAAAATAAAGTAGCGATGCTTTCAAATAAACTTTATGAATAATTCTAATAAGCACTAAAATATACTTTTAGTCAATTAAATTTATTTGAGGTATACATTTAATCCTTTGACTTTATAAAATATATTTTTTGTATTATGATTCTGACACCGTTAATGTTTCTAACAGAAAGCGCTAACACAATAAATTCAAATGATGATTATGTACTTAAATGCTATTAATATAACATTTAAAATATGTGTATATTAAAAAACATATAAGCAGTCAATATTAAAATCTTGATTGTATTAAAAAAATTAGTTTAATAGTCTAAATATAAAAGATTTTAGTTTAATAATCCAAATATATTAGTTTAGTAATCTAAGTATCAAAATCTCGATTTTATTTATAGCGATTTGTCCATCGGTTTATTTTATTTTAATAATATAAATATATTACTTCAAAAAATTAAAACTTAAATATATTTTCTCTGCTGCACAGTTATCATTTGAGTTTGTTGAGTCAATATTTTTCATTAATAACATTAACGATGTTAGAAATAATGACAAAAAATATACTTTCTAAAGTTAAGGGACGAAAGATATATCTCATGTAAAACTTAAAAAATTAAAAATATACTTCAGCCTTATGATAAGTGATAAAAACGTTTGGAGTTTGGACCATATTGAAATTTCCATTTCCACAACAAACCTAGTTCAACATAGAGCACAGGGGTTTGTTAATCTTTTCGTTTTAATACAAAAGTTAAAGGAAGCACGTTGTTATGCTTTCTCTGTCTGTTTTTTTTTTTTTTTTTAAATTAAAGGGGCATGCACCAATGATTTAAAGTTTACAAGCATATTGAACCTACAACCTTCCACTAAAAAGAAGCTCTTAGATCATTAGGCTATCGAGTCTTTGTTTTCTAATGCAGATGATGATAAGGACAACAATTTGCTTTCACATTTCAATTTAAAATCACTCAGGTCCCATAAGATTTCATTACAATTTGATAATTTCTAAAGATTTGTTTGTGATTGTTTTTATGTTGTTATTTATTTTCCCTGATAATTATCCTCCTAGGCAAGACCATTTAACATGGAACACAGTAAGGATTAGTTTTTAAAATACGGGAATAGCGGCTACGCTGCTTCTTTGCTTCTCTTTTCTTGTCTGACTGGACACAGCAACTACACACACACACACACATATCACCTCCCTTGTGCACGCTGGTGGCTGATCAAAGATGTCTAAGCTGGTGATTCGAAAGGTTGCTATTGAAATTTAGACGGTTAGATCACTAATTATAAGAGGGATAAGGTGGCTCAAGCTTAAATTTTATAAGGAGCCTAATATCATTTAAAAATTCCTCCCTCCCGATCCTAAATATAATATAGAGTTAACTTTTTTTAAAAAATATTAAAAAAATTAAATAAATTATTTAATCATGTCATATGTTATATATAATTATAATATATATCAGTGTATATATTAGATAATATAGTTTAAAGAAAAACAATAAATAAAAATATTAATTTAATTAACTTCCTTAATATCTCTAACTAAATCAACTTTGTCTTACATTCAGGACACTAAGGATTACCAATTAGTAGACAATCTAGATAAATTAAAAACCCAATTGTTGTTTAGCTGAGAATGCAAGCCAATACTACCTCCAATCCTGAATATAAAATTTGGTTTGGAGGTAGCAATGAAACTTTCTTAATTGGCAACAACTCATGAACCTCTTAATTTCTAAACAGCAAAAAGGAGGAAGGTGATTGCAGCAGAATTTAACCATAACAAGACAACCTTTCACCACACCAACTGAAACATCTAATTTTGGATGAAAATAACACATTATCGTCCAGGACTCAGGAAAAAGAAACCATGTCAATCTCATGAATTAGATGTTAAGAGCTCAAACGTGAAGCAGAGAAAAAAGATGGGGAAAAGGGGAAGGGGTAGATGATCAAAGGGAAGTGAAGAAATGAGCCACTCAACTTCTGAAAGATGCTCTTGCACACAATAAAGGACATCCATATGCTGATATCATATTGGTTAATCATTTATCAGGCTCAAACCTCTATACATTGGATCAAGTCACATAATCTAAAGTGCCCAGCACGGCAAAGCAACTATATACTTCATGGGCAGCTTCCGATGTAGCCCAAAAAAATACGATTACAATTCACAGTGTCATTGATGAAAACGGCCGACATTTCGACATTTCACTTCATGTTCGTTGGACTGATTGATCGATAGAGGAGCAAAATACCTGCAGCCGAGAAGACACAAAGGTAAATATGCAATTGAATGATAAATGAGAAGGTGGCATTGACAAGCAGCAAATAAGTTGTCGCTCAAACCTGGGACATTAGAAAGATGAGGTTCCTAGTGAAGAGTATCCAGCAGCATTTCTCTCCTTCAGAGTTGAAGCCAACCAGTCCAAGCCCTCATAAAGGCCATCTCCCCTTAATGCACAAGTTCCTTGTATGTGCCATTTTCTATTCTTGAGTTCAAAGAGACCTAGTCCTTCACATACTTCCATCGGCGTCATTGCTCCTTTCTGAAAATGGAAAATTTTAACAATTAGAAGGCGGCTATGGAAATGAGGCAGAACTCTTGGGATTAATTAGGGGTTGGGGTAGTTTGTTCTAGAAGAGGAGCAATCTACCAGGTAAAACTTAGTTTTACAGGATACATCAGTAATATCCAGCATACACTTGACCGGGAGGGATAAAAAGTAAAAATATAAATAAGGTTCCTTTTTTATTTTGGCCAGAAAGATAAGAAGTTTGAGAAGTTCATTTCAGCCATCTGCTTATAACAAAAATGGATTTCTTTTGAATCTGTCTTAGATATCAATAACAATACAAATAGGTATATTCATGAAATTTTGTCTCTTATGCTTCTCTTTCACCGTCATGCTTAGGGGATCCATTCCTTCATGAAAGGTCTTTTGGAACCTAAAACTACCTCAAAAGTTCAAGTCATTTATTCACTTGAAACAGCTTCTCTTGTTACTATTCAGACATTCAAAGGAGAAAAAATAGTAAAACCTAAAAGCAAAAGTTATAATTCAGTAAAAGAGCACAAATAAAGTAAGTAACAAAAACATACCATGTCTTGTTTGTTGGCAAAAACCAAGATGACACTATTGAGCATGAAAGGATCACTTATGATAGCCTGCAAGTAATTTATCGATAAACTTGAAGCTTGTTACACAGTTTTATGGAATAATAAGCATTGAATCCAATTTTACCACCTGAAATTCCTGCTTTGCCTTTCCAATTCTCTCTCGGTCCAAACTGTCGACAACATATATCTGCAAACATGCACAAGTCAGCATATATGTATGTGCTTAACTTAAAAAATAGTCCTTTCCAATAAGTTCCACTGAAAGTATAAGTGATTGTTGAAAAGTAAAAGAAAGGGAAAACCATCATAATTCAAAGCACCACTCAATATATCAAAAGGCGTAAAAGCACAGAAACTAATTCTCACCAATCCATCAGTGTTATTAAAATAGTGCCTCCAAAGTGGCCTTAATTTTTCTTGCCCTCCTACATCCCAAACTGTGAACATAACATTCTTATACTGAACTTTCTCCACATTGAAACCTACAAGACCAAAACAGACCATTAGACTGCAGACACAACTTTCAAATTATGGAACTGAAAACACATCTTGTAGGCACCCATTTGACAGAGAGCAAGAACATGCCAAAGCGGATCAGAAAGCCCTAATGAAATTGATTATGGGAACATTGTTCCATGGAATGAAACAAAAGTTTTGCCCATAAAAGAGAAATCCTTGTGAAATCCCACGCAACATAGGTCTCAATTTATGGAACTGAAAAAACATCTTGTACGCACCCATTTGACAGACAGCAAGAACATGCCAAAGGGGATCAGAAAGCCCTAATGAAAGTGATCATGGGAACATTGTTCCATGGAATGAAAACAAAATTTTTGCCCATAAAAGAGAAATCCTCATGAAATGCCACGCAACATGGGTCTCTTCATATTTTCTTGACAAAAGTGCCAATGAACAATCCACATCAAATCAAATACCAGATATCATAAATAATAATCCAGTGTAAAAAGCAATTGCCAAGTGTTTTTCCATATTCAAAATAAAACTCTCCAAGTAATGTAACTAACCAGCAACAACAAATGGATTTATGAGATCTTCAGCAGCAGATAGCAATATATCAGCGTGTCACACTTCCCACATCCCCCTAATGATAATAGGTAGGTTCCGTAACCATAAAAAATAATAATAAACATAAAAAAACTCTCAGATCTTTTTAAATAACATTCCCATCAACTCATACATCAGACTGATCCTTCCAAAATCAATTACTGAAACCATTATTTTCAATATTTGAAATCACGCATTAAACACAGACATGCTAACAAGATTGAGATCTTTTACACAATACAATTGGAAAAATACATCTACATTGTTAAACATTCATTCCTCTAAATTAATTGAAACATGATTACATTTATGTTTTCATTCCAGCATTTCACCCATAAACAATGCTGCTTAATTTAATCCCCCAATGATTGCAGGGAAAGTTCTCTTTTCATCACAATCAAAATAAATACACATGTTACAAAAGTGGGCTCCTATAACAAAAAAGCTCCATATGTCATCAAACAAGCAGAAGAGCAACAATACAAGTTTGCTTACATCTGAACATATAGGCAAACCAAAAAAAAAAAATTAAGAAAATGAAGAAAATAAGAGTAACAAACGTAATCATAACAACTTTCTGCTATCAAGACAGAAATAAATCATTTATCTTAACGCAAGATGACCAGATAAAGTCCCATTTAAATTTCACAAACTAATCAATAAATATTAGTCATGATTCATGACTTTGTAAAATAGCACCCACCAATAGTAGGGACAGTCGATAAAACTTCTCCAATATGCAGCTTGTACAGAATAGTTGTTTTGCCAGCAGCATCAAGACCAAGCATCACAACCTAAGCCAAATCGCGGGGAATTTAGAAGTGTCATAGAATTTTTCTGAATCAGTTATTAACAAGAATTCATCATATCACCACAACAATGTGTCGAAGATAAAGAAAATTTCAAGGGCTATGAGCATGTAGCCAAGAAAGAAAGCATTCATGCAGATGATGAGGAAGGAAGAATGCAATGGCAGCAATAGTTATAAACATTAACTTGAAATATAAATTGCAGAGGAAATACAATTCAAAAATGAAACAATGATCAGTTACTCCGAAGAAAAATCAGAAATATCCTAAATGGGTCACAACAATCATTAATAGCATCACATTTACAAAGTAAGAACTGACAAACAGGATAAAGTATTGTGCATTAATGGATAGTCCCATAGGCCAAGTACCATGTACTGAAGGATGCATTTAAAATGATAAATTTTTGCTCATTAATGCATAGTCTTATTCCAATGTTCGTTTATGTTAGAGAGTACGATCATCCTCAACAAGCACGAGGACTAAAAGCCAAATTATGAGAATAGTTCCATAGTGCTATCGACATATTGAACAAAGGTTTCAAACGTTGACAACATCACTCAACTACAGCCCAGAAAACGAGCATATCCTCTGCGATCGTCGAGAATACAGGCAGCAGAAGAAAGATGCCCATGATATTTCTTTCAGTTTTTTTCAAAAGCTCAAAAATAAAGAAAAAATCATCAAGACTTCTACTCCAGATGGTAAGGACGTTATTAAAGCAATAACTCCTCATTTTTTAAAACCAAACAAATAATAATTACAAATTTATTATACATGACTCTATACTTCTTAAAAAGCTCACAAAGTAATGATCACGACAAAGAAAACGTAAACGCCATGTCCATTAGGGGGAAAATACATGAATTATGACCAACACAAAAATTCACCCAAGTCGAAATTTTCATTCGTGGGTTAAAAGGAGATCATGAAGGGGGGTAAACAACAACAAAGCAATCCATCACAGAAAAAAGAAGAAAATGAGAAGTACCCGCATCTCGGAGTTCCCAAAGAAAGTGTCGAAGAGCTTTCGAAAAGCTTGACCCATGGCCGCGACTCGTGACCAAGATTCTGAAACTCTTCCTTGAAATTTATGTATGCGATCAAATTCTGTCGATGATTTAAGAACTGTATAGTCGGAAACGCAAATCAGTAAGGGCTTACGCGAAGTTAGATTCGTGAATTGTGAATCCCCTTCACCGGAAAATATTTATGATTAGAAGGGGTCAAAAAAGGGGACCAAACAAGTCTGGCGGCCTTGGGTTTCGCTTTATTTTATATTTTTATTGCCTTCATACGGTCTCCTTGGCCCTTGCGGGAAGAAACCAAATAAAATCAAAAAGTTAAAAGAAAATTAAGAGAAGTGATATATTGGGAAAATTTCAGAAAATATAATTAAAAATAGAAAAAAAATTGATACTACGAATTTATCAAATCTCATCTCAGAACTGAAGTAGAAATCTGGGATTTTTAACTCTAACCAAATGACCCAATTGCCCTGAGTTAAGTTGTGAAACATGAAATTGAAGTCATTAATGTAATATCTAATATTGTTAATATAAATACAAATGTATGTTGTTATTGACTTATAAAACTTGTGCTCTCAAAATAATCCCTGATTTTTAGGATATAAAGTTGTAAAACATGAAAATAAAGTCATTAATGTAAAATCTGATGTTGTTAATATAGATACAGATGTTGTTATTTACCATGTGCCTTCAAAATTATCCCTAATTTTTGGGATATAAAATTGTTAAACATAAAAGTAAAGTTGTTAGTGTGAATTTTGATATTGTTGATATAGTTACAGATGTTGTTATTGACTCCTGAAACTTATGCCATCAAGTCAGAGCATTTTGGTCATTTGGTCAGAATTAGAAATCATAGATTCCTACTTTAGTTCTGATTTGGAATTTGATCAATTCGCAGCACCAATTTGCCTTTTTCTATTTTTAATTGTATTTTTCTAGAATTTTTCCTAATATGTTTGAATGGGAATAGGGAATGAAATAAAAACTGAGAGGATTGTTGAAAAAAAATAAAAATAATCATCGATCAATATGTTATGTAAAATAAAATAGGCAAAATCCTTAAAAAAATAACTCTAAAATAGTGCAAAGATAGAAAGGTGGTTTAAATTTGCATCTTCTTACAGAGGTGCTAGTGCCTAAACTGTGTTTATTGAAATAAAAAGAAAAGATCATATTACTCTTACATTTTTTTAATTAAAAAAATAATTACCCCCACTGGCCGTGCAGAGAAGCTCTGACTGCCAGCCAGCACCAGTGACCCATCCGCAGGCCACGGGAGCTCTGGTGGAAATATTCTCCCCTCTTGGGAATATTCCCTTAGGAATATTTATTCCCAATGGTGGCATGGGGTTTGAACCCCCACCAGTCCACCACTTTGGTTGCACAAAAAGTGCATTACCGTTAAACTATAAAAAATTTTTATCATAGATAAGGCAAAATGTGTGTATGTATTAACCTTTCATCTTTAACCAAGCCTACCAACAAAGTTTAGATAAAGAATTAGCAATTTTCATTTTTTAAGTAACAAATTCACTTACTCTTCTAGATCATTCACAAGTTTATATAAGGAGTTTCTAAGCTTAGATAAGGAATTGACAAATTAAGATAAGAAATTCACATGTTTAGATAAGGAATTCGCAACTTTCGTTTAAGTAAAAATTTCAATTATTCTCTCAACCCATTCACAAGTTTAGATAACGAATTATCAAACTCAGATAAGGAATTGAAAAGTTGAGATAAGGAATTCACATATTCAGATCAAGAATTAGCAACTTCGTTTAAGTAAAAAATTAACTTATCTCAAATTAACTTGTCAATTCCTTATCTAAACTTGTGAATTCTTTATCTCAACTTGTCAATTCATTATCTGAATTTAGGAATTCTTTATCTAAACTTGTGAATGGCTAAGAGCGTAGGTGAAATTTTTACTTAAACGAAAGTTGCGAATTTCTTATCTGAATATATGAACTCCTTATCTCAATTTGTCAATTCCTTATTTGAGCTTGAGAATTCATTATTTGAACTTGTGAATGGGCTGAGAGAGTAAGTGAAATTTTTATTTAAACGAAAGTTGTGAATTCCTGATTTGAATATATGAATTCCTTATCTCAACTTGTCAATTCCTTATCTGAGCTTGAGAATACCTTATCTAAACTTGTGGATAATCTGAGAAAGTAAGTGAATTTTTTACTTAAAAAACGAAAGTTACGAATTTCTTATTTGAACCTATAAATTTCTTATCTCAATTTACCAATTCCTTATCTGAATTTGTTGGTAGGTTTGGTTAAAGATCAAAAGTTAATATATATGTGTGTGTGTGTGTGTATTGCATTATCTATATTAAAGAGTTTTGATGGCTCAATAGTAATACATTTTTTATGCAACCAAATGATAGGGGTTCGAACCCCACCCAACCACTTTGGGAGTAAATTTTCCCTAGAATATTCTGAAGGAATGTTTTTAAGAGGGAACATTGAGCTTTGGCTGGATATTGGAGCTCCGGTGGCTAGCCGGTCGGTAGGGGTAATTATTTTTTTAATTAAAAAAATGTAAGAGCAATATGATCTTTTCCTTTTAATTTTAATAAAGACAATTTAGGGACTAGTATCTCTACAAAAATATACAAATTCGGATCACCTTTTTTATCCTTTCACTATTTTGGAGTTCTTTTCCAAGGATTTTCCCAATAAAATAGGTAAAGATTGTTATTATGGTTTTCATTTATTATTTATTGATGTGACTGTTATTTTCGAATAATTAATTGTTTTCCGAAATTCTAATGATTTAAAAATCTACATTAGGTTCAGTTCAAAAAAAATTCTAAATTAGGTGCATAAAAATTAAGACAGATTTTACCTATTAAATAATTATAAGATGTAAACTAAGAATAAAAAAATTAGAAAAAAATTGTTCCCTTGATCAATTGTGGTTGGCTTCAAGAGCAGGCACTTCGAATTTTCTAAATATAAAAAGCTACCTTAGAAAAGCCTATTCCAATTAAATTTAATCACATTTGAATCTAACCACTTAAAGGAAATAATAATAAAGGATAGAAGACCCTGGAATCTTATACTCCCTTCTATCCTAAATATAAGATCCAATAAATTAAATAAGTTACTTAATATCATATGTATCATATGTTGTGAATTATTATATTATATATCAGTTTATAAATTCAGTAAAATAGTTTAAAGAAAAATGATAAATATAAATATTTTAAAGTAATTTAATTAATTTTCTTAATATATCTAAAAAGTCAACTAAAATACATATTTATGAGGGGTAATATTGTTTTAATGTTATATTTTAGATTATTAGGATTTCTTGATTTATTTGAATTATTTTTTAGCATTGATTTGGAATAGGATTTAATTTTTTGTTGCCTTCAAAGATTACGATTTGATATTTCTCCCTTACGTATTAATTATTTTGATAAATTTAATAAAATTGACTACTTTCTGGTAACTTTCTCCCTCGCCCGGTATTAATTCCTATTCACGTCTTATTAAATTAATAATTGATGATTGATTTATTAAAGCTTGTGATGTTTTATTATTGCCCTATATTATCTCACTATTAAATTTTTGTGTGTCATAATATATCTCGTGCAATACAAAGGTTTCTAGTTTAGGTAATGATATGAATTTTGCAAGAAAAATTTGGGGCATATGTCCGAAAACATGAGAAGGAATTGCAGATAAAAATTGCCTTAGGTTTTTTAACACCAACATAAACATCAAAATTAAATTATTCAAGCAATGGGAGTGTTATTCTCTATTTGGGATTTGACGTTACTCGAATATGAATTAATCAGAGTTTAATATTAGGAAAAATTTTAAAAAAATATATTGGAAATTGTAAAAGGACAATTTAGTACATCAAAAATTGGAAAAGGACAGATCAGTATAGTGTCAGACGGGATGAGGAATTTGAGATTTTGAAATCTCGGCGAAATGACGAAAATGTCCTTCAACCCTCCCTCCCTCCACTTCGGAATAACAACAAAATCCTTTTAATTAACAATTCCGGATTCGACATTAACAACTCCAATTTCTTCTTTCACAATTAACAAGTTTCAAGGCCAATAATAACACATATCTCTTTATTAACAACAACGTATTATATATTAACAACTCCACTTTCTTCTTTACCAGTTAACAAGTTTTAGGGCCAATAACAACTCTTTTTTCTTTATTAACAACACCGTATTCTACATTAATAACTCCACTTTCTTCTGTCAGACTCTTTGAGGGATTTTGGTGTTGTTAATATAGAATACGGAGTTGTTAATTAAAAGGTCCATTTTGTTATTTCGACTGAGGGTTGAAGGGCCCTCCCTCCCTCCACTTCAGAATAACAACACGATCCTCTTAATTAACAACTTCGGATTCAACATTAACAACTCCAATTTCTTCTTTCACAATTAATAAGTTTCAAGGCAAAAAACAACATCTATCTCTTTATTAACAACATCATATTTTACATTAATAACTCAACTTTCTTCTTTCATAGTTAATAAATTTCAGGGCCAATAACAACTTTTTTCTCTTTATTAACAACACCGAGTTGTTAATTAAGAGGCCTATGTTGTTATTTCGACTGAGGGCTGAAGGGCATTTTCGTCATTTCACCGAGATTTTAAAATCTCAAATTCTTCATCCTGTTTGACACTGTACTGATATGTCCTTTTCCAATTTCGGTGTATAAACTCTCCCTTTTGCAATTTTCAATATATTTTTTTGGAATTTCCCCATATTACATCAGATATCCATTCGAATTCTATTAAAATTTTAAACAAATACTCAAAAGGGGTAAAAATCTGATGTAGAAAAAAGAGGGTATCATGATTATAACACACATAGTAGGTTATCTCATTACATAAAAAAAGTAAAAATATTACCAAAGAAAAATTAATGAAAACATAGTTTCTTTTTTTTTTAAAAAAAAAGAGTAGAACAACCCCACCAACCACCCCCCCCCAAAAAAAATCATATCGAATATCCATAAAAAGCATCACTAGAGGAGTTCCGGTGGATCCATCAAGATAGGACGTGGGATCGGAGTCCAGAAGATTCTAGCACCTCCTTCCATCACCATTTCTTTCCTAGCAGAAGATTCTCATATTTATTTTTGGGTTAATGTTCAAATTTATTTCGGAAGTTTTTATTAAGGAGTAATGTTATCCTGATAATTTATTTATGTTCAATGTTACCCCAGAAATATTAAAAGGGAGCAATGTTATCCTTTTTTGTTAAAAAGTTAACGGTCAACATCAATTTTTTAATGATTAATGTTATTTGTTTAACAATATGGGATAACATTACTGTATTATGAAATTTTCAGGGTGGTATTAAACCTGAAAAAACTTCTAAGACAATATTATTCTTTAACGAAAACTTCTAAAAAAATTGGCATTTAACCCTTTATTTTTTGTTGGGGTGTGACGTATGTGGTGATTATTTCTATTTTTAAACAAGGGATGTTTTATTTTGGATTTATCCAACCAGGTACTCGCATTCATGGGAAGATATGCCTACAATAGGGGCGCCTCGCTACCTGCATCTCTAAATAATTATCACGGTTGCATACTACGATAATAAACACTTAAATACATTGAAACAGAAGGTAATCAACACTATTTATTACAATTAATTACTATAAAGTCATGAGATCACAATTAGAAACAATTCTTTTAAATAATATTTTCATTTTTATTTTACTTGACTGTACATCTTCAAATTTTATATTTTTTAATCTAAATATCTCCTTCATGTAGAGATAAAAATGTTTTTTTTTGGCTTTCCATGATAAAAGAAATTGTCAACGAAGATGGGAGCAATTTACTCTCTCTCTCTCTGTTTTTTTTTTTGAAAAAAAAACTACATATACGCATGTTGCTTAAGGATGATTGTAATTGTTAATAATATCATTAGGAATAAATTCACAATTTTGCATTAATTTAAGCCAAAAAACAGCAACTTCAAGTAGAGGCAGTTTGTAATGGAAAGTGACATGACTGAATATTTTCACTGTCTTTTTTTTTTTTTTATCTTACAAATGCAAACAAAACAGCTTTGAGCACAGAGCAAAGGCTGTTTCCAAAAACTGTGTGACACTGAGCTTTGTATAGTGTACTGTCAGGACTCGGCAGCAACATTTCAAGCAGGAAGCTTTAGGATCTCATTGTTTTTCCAGCTGAATAAAAACAAACCAATTAACAAACCAATTGTAAGTGTAACATTGTCTTCAAAAATAAAGACAAAAGATTTATAAATGGATAGATATGTTTGTGTATAATTTAGACTAAATTACATTTTAAAAAAATAATTAATCTCTATCCTATTTTTTTAAAGGGAAAATTGGTGAAAAGTTTTTGTTTGGAGATTTTATTCGCCAGAAGGATATGATGTGTTTATATGCACGGAAAGTGTTCATGCTATGCAGGATTTCATATATAGAAACCATTGGTACTCAAACTTAGATTGTTCTGGCCAATAAAATTTTCAAACAAAAACTTTTTACCAATTTCTCCTTCTTAACATGTACATGAACTTTTTGGCAAAAAAAAAAAAAAACATGTACATGAACTTTTCTTAGAGACAAAATGTAAATTATTGAGATACATTTTTAGTTATGCTAAAATTATACAAACATTCGAAATATTTTTGAAACCTATAAAAACCTCCATTTAAACTAAGAAATTATAAATATGTTCTCTGAATTTTGTTAAAATTACACAAAGCTCCCTTATGTTTTCAAGCAACATCTGTGCTTCCTTTTTAAAATAAATTAGAGAATTTATGTAATTTCAACATAATCCAAGGAAAGTTCATAAAATTTACTCCTTGTTTTGGAGGTTTAGGCATGTGTTGAAAATAAAGAAATAATATGCAATTTCACCAAAACTCAAAGGTTTAAGGAAACACACACACACACACACACATCAAAGTGTTAGTGCTTCTTGCATCTTCTACTTTGTTATGCAATATAGAGGGATAAAATTAATCAGTTTAGTGGCTGCTATTCATTGCCATGATATAGTTCAGATGAAAGATAAAAAGTCAAATAAGTTCTGAGGGAAAATGGATTAATGAGGAAAGTGATTTACCTCTTCAAGTAGTAGTAGAAAAAGTCTGCATAAAGAGCAGTCTGAACTATGCCTGAGATCCAAGCTGTATTTAACGTTCAAAAAAGTCATCATCACTAGTAATGGCAAATAAAAAAACCATACACTTCATAACCTAAGGGCGAAAAAAATGATTATGCTTACGTATCCACCGAATTTTGTGAATCTCGGTGAAGTAGCGATAAATCCAATTGAGGATGTATAGAGCCCGGTATGCACTGCAAGAACATCAACCAGGAAATGTTATCACATCATAGTATGAGTATATACCATGATGTAAAGTATAATTCATCTAAATTAGAAAACCAAGTCATCCAAAAAATTAAAAAAAAAAATACAAAAAAAACTCAATTGAAGCAATAGGATCAGCATTTCAAGATCTCAACATCCTCTTGTATCTCAAACTCAAACAATACTCGTGTATCCTGTAACTCATCATCGTAATTAATTTCATTGAGGAGCTTTCAGTGCCTTTGCTTATCATTCTGTAATGCGATTTCAGGGCTTGGAGCCTCTAATGAGCCTCCCTCTAATACCCTTCGTAATCCCCCAACCTCTCAAATGTGTTTTCCCTTTTTTCTTCCTTTTTCTTTTTTGCCTTTTGATCATTAGATTCTACTCCTCTAGTCCTTAATATAAGATCTAATTAACTAATTTGAGTAGATTAAGAAAGTTAATTTAGTTAGTTAATATAACATGCTTTTTCTAAAAAAAAACCTAATCATCTTCCTTAATTCCCTCCCTCCCTCTCCTATTTGATTATTGCTGAGAGAATATCAATAAGATTAATTTGGGAAAAATTGATAAATATGTGACATATGTCTTACATTTAAGACAATGTCAGCTCGCCAATTAGGTCCTACACTAAGGACTAGAGGAGTACATAAAATGAGTGATATTTTGATATCTAATGGATATAAAATAGTACTGTTTTGAATTTCTTACGATTTTTCAAAGCAAAAAAACTCTAAAATTGTGCCTTTTTTTTTTGAGACCCAAAGCCCGTGATTTCATACATATGAAATTGATAAAATATGTTTTTTAAGCTCAAAATTAAAAGCACATAAAACAATGATATCTTATTGAAGGCAGGCAAGCATGAAATGAACTAAACCATCACTTAAATTTAAGCCCATAAGCATCAGGAGCTCAACTTCATAACAGTGTTAAAATCTGAACCCCTTGTACGGTTTTTTTCTTACCCAGGTGAGCTATCAAGATAAACGGTTGTACTTGCATATATAATGGAGATTCACCACTGAAAAGCTTTTCATAACTATGCCTTTTGTAGAATTTAGAATTTAAGCCAAGCCAATTCACAAGAATTAAAAAGACAACACATACCCAAGCAGGAGTACATATTTCCCAGTGAGATTGTCAATATTCCTTGACTTTTGCAGTAAAACTAATTGTGGCAGAATAGCTACTGCTTCAAGATATATTGAAAATGTCCACAAGACCTTCCCAAGGAAAAACAGGCATCCATCAGAAATTAAACCCAAATATATCATAGACATACAAATACGTGGGGAAAAATCTCAGAGCAATACAATAGATTAGAAGAAAATAGATAGATGGGGTATCTTGTGCCATATTTCTGCCGTGTGAG
Organism: Inga leiocalycina; assembly: GCA_963242795.1. NCBI lineage: Eukaryota > Viridiplantae > Streptophyta > Magnoliopsida > Fabales > Fabaceae > Inga > Inga leiocalycina. Next base: position 40,657,317 of record OY725329.1, read on the forward strand.
CAATTAATAAAATTAAACATGTGTTGGTTGTCTTGAGGACAACATTTTGATTCTTTTATGGAAGAACCTGGGGAGTTTGAACATCATGTGGCAGAATTTTATTCTAGATACTAAACTGAATGATGGGTTTGCTATAAATGATGTAGAAGATGGATTCAGTTTCACTGGACATTTTGATGGAATATATATCTTAACCTTGGGTTTCATCATCACACAAAACCATTGAAAAGGTCTTGTATGCCCAAAATCCTTTTACAAAAGGATAAAAAAGCTAAAAACAACCTTTAAAAAGTTTAGCCATTACCATATTAAAGATGGTCATTGATAAGCACTGACGCTTTAAGCATTGTTGGCCCAGGACCAAATAAAACTTTTTTTTTTTGTAAAATTTTTGCAATGCATATGACTAGTTAAAACTTGCCAATCTTGAGCAATGAAACCTCTGCCAATTTCATTTGGTTGCCTGTTATGATTTTGAAGCACAATGTCATATATAAAAGTAGTAAAATTTCAGTATCTACATATTCAGTTCCATCTAAATCATTATAAATTCCTAGCTAGGCTTTGTGAAATTATTTTGAATTTTATAATGAGTCAGCTAACCCTATTTGATGCATAAAAGGAAAAACAACAATGTAAAATAAACTTCTAACCTCTATTACAGTGAACTCGAGGGGTACCAAAATGGCTAGCAAGAAGCACGCCAAAACAAGAAAATAATGCTTGAAAGTATCTTGATCCTTGTTGTGTGTCTGCTTCACAACTTTATGGTACCTCATGTACCAAACTATGCCAATTGAACTTCCAATAAAAATCAGCTTCATTACAATGTTGTAGATGGAATAGGACCTTGTGAACAAGTCAAGATATCGGGTAATGAAAACAATAACATAGAGTTCCTGAGTCTTGAGTGAAATTCCTGGACCCAATAACAATTGCAACGGTAAAATTTAGGCAAGGAATCAACACATTTGAAAAGGGTACAGATCATTTAAATTCATCCAACAAAAGCAAAAAGCTTTCATCTCTTAGTTGTAATATGGCTCACAATAAACTGAAGCCTCTTAACTTATAGGAAGACATCAAATGCATGAATCTAATTAGTTCAAGTCAGCAATGATGTTCCCACTTAGTAATGTGCTATGAAAATCAAACAGATACATAACTCTCATCTCTATAATATACTAGCTCAAAGGGACTTGTCATCTAAAATAGGAAGAAAATGTCATTTTAGGAGCACAAGTAAACAATATTCATCCGGTCCTTAATACAAGACAGATTTACCTAATTTAATTAGATTAAGAAGGAAGTTAGTTAAGTTAGTTGTCATAATATGTATTTTCTAAAATACCCTAGCCATCTTTCTTAATTCTCTCCCTCTCTCTCCTCCTTGATTATTGTTAAGGAACATCAATAGAGGCAGATTAAAAAATGATTGACAAATATGAAAACTATGTCTTATATTTAGGACCAAGATTAACTCCCCGAATGTTTTATATTAAGGACTGGAGGAGTATTATGCATAAAGCGCATGAGCAGAAAAGTCCAAGAAGTTTATTTAACAGTATCTGATAAGAATACCAACTTTCAATTTTCTGTTGCTCAACACCCTCAAAATTTACTGAAGGTTTGCAGAACAATATAAAAAAAAGAAAAACACAAGCCACAAAAGAGAACTCACATTACAGTTGTTTAAATAGAATATGGAGATTCTATTTTTGAGAGTAAAAGAGAAGACAATTGAAAAAAACAAATTACAATTACTTCAATAGTGTATACATCCAAAGTTCAAAGCCTCAGAAGTGTACTTTATGGTATGCAGAACGTTATAACCAAGAGGACTTCAACAGTACATAGGTATGAAGTTTCAAGAATGGGATATCTCCATGAACAAACTTTTTTTGTAAATGTGCTGCGCAATGCAATGGGACTGAAACTAATAATCAACCACAAGAATAAACCAATACAAAGAGAAATAGCTCTAACATACTTCGGAAATTTAAATTAATACCGACACAAAGTGGCGTGTTCACCATTTTCTTCAATTACTAAACATCAAAGACTGCTTAATTTAGACTTATCAGTAGCTATACAGAAATCCATAAATTTGAGACTCAATTTCGACCTATAATCCACAGAAGTATAATAATTGGACTCAGAATATACTAAAATCATCTAAGTGACGGCCTCTCATTAGAAAATGAGAAGCAGCAAGTCAGCTTCCAAAACATAAGACTCAAGTGCATCCTATCACTATTTCTGCAAAAACCCATGTGGAAGTAATAGAAGATTTGACTAATTATAAAGTATGAAGATAAATAGGGAAAATAAGAGTTTAAAAACTTCAAAAGGAGAGAGAGAGAGACCTGCACAGGACTTGGTGGTTCGAATCTTGAGGAGAAGAACCACTATGCTGAGAAGGTGAGTGAAATCTCCAGCCAACCTGAACAAATTCATGCTTAATTCACTGATATGTGATAATCGCTGCTTAATAATTAGTTATGGAGTTTTTACTCTTCTCTTCCACTTGCTTCTGGGACTTTGCTGGCGTCAATGGTTTCTTTTTCTTTTATGTTTGCCCCAAAAAAAACAAAAAGTTCAAGTCAAGACCGCGACTTTATGGTCTACCTAAAACTAAGGTCCCCGCCTCGCTGTGCCCTCTCCCCCTCGTCTCTACCCGTTCGCGCCCTTGGTTGAAGCGGAAGTGATGGTAATAATTATAAGAATTTAAAGGGGAAAATTCCATTTAAATATCAAAAGAGCTGGTAAAACCCACAAAAATCGATTAAGATTTGCAAATGATAGATAAGGGTTGGGGTGGAAATCTGAATTTTGGTTATTTTGGGTTAAAGACCAAAATGCCCCTTTTAAAATGATATCACATTTAAGCTGGCTGGTGGGCAAAAATGCTGAGTGGGATGCAGCTGTGAGGTGAAGGTAACGAAGGAGGTGGCCGATCAATGTAGAAGAAAGGGAAGCTAAGAAAAGAGTCAAGTGTAAGTAAGTTTTCGACAACCATACTTTTTTTCAGATAAATCGGACAATAACCATCTTATTCCTATTGTTCATGTTGGTGGGTCTTGGGTGTGGTTCAGTGAGTTTGATGGTGCATGTATAGTAAAAATTGGGGGCTTTACGTGGCATGTGGGAGATAATTTATTTGGAGTTGTCAATGAGGGGTTAAGAACAATGATGATGGTGATGTGATTGTAGGTTAGTTATAGTGGTTTTGATTGTGGGTAAGTAGGTTTGTAGGTTGAGAGGGATTAAAATTTCGGACTTTACGTAAGTAAGACGACATCAATGGTGTGGTGTTGGTTATTTATGTATTTGGTCGTGCTAGATGTGAGAGGGAATATAATGAAGAGCTTATTGATTTGTAATAGGTTTCATTAAGTTGATGTAGATGACTGATTGGTTGGAATGAAAAAGTGAGATGTTGATGACTTGTATATGGCAGTTAGGTGGGGATGACATGAGTGTTTTATGTGCATGACTTGTTAATGGTGAAAATTTATTGCAAGTAATGTATAAGAAAAGAACATGTTCTGTCGGGTTGATGACTTATATGCATTAGGTGTAAGTGGAATGAGTAATCTTCGTTGGCAAAAAAAAGAAAAGAAAAAGGAATGAGTAATCTTTAATGAACTTTTTATTACCATATCTGTATGTGAATGGTAGTTGTTGTCATAATCATGTCTGGTTTGTTGTTAATGCCATAATAGGATTTGTCATTACCATAACCAAATTTGTCATTAACATTAGTAATAATAGTGTAGGCATTCACTCATTGTGTCAAGACCTAACGATTGTCTGAGAATTATTATGATATTTGTCAACAACATTACTGGTTTCATCACTTGCATTACTCAATTGGTGACAAGCCAAAACTCTTGGTCAATCCTTTGGCACATGTTGTTGTTAGAACTTGGTGAATTTTGTCAAATCCATTCGAAATTTGTCAACACCATTACTATTTTTGTGAATCCCATAACGGATTCTGTCAAGAACATCACTAATTTAGTCAACTCCTTGAGAAATGTATGCTGTCATGACATGGATGTAGAGTTCGAGGTTAAATACTTAGTAAAAGCTTAACTTTGTTGTTACTTGTGAAATGAGTATTGTCAAACATGTTGATGAAGTAGCCAATAGTCTAAGTGGGTGTGTAGTGGAGGATTTTTTTTAGAAATAAAATTTCATTGGCATAGTACTAACATTGTGATAAAATCTAATTTTTTCTTATATGTTAGCTTGCAAGATGACATCGAATATTCGTGCAACACCTTCTTTAAAGTCACTTATTTGTTTTTCCCATGTTAGGGGGAGTTTGTAACTAATGTTGAAGGTGAAGTTAAATATAGTAGTAGGAAAGTGAGGGTAAAATCAATAAATGAGGGGATGACAATTGAAGATTTAAGGGTAATGAAATGAGGATGGCTTGGTATAGATGGTCATTGATGTGACATTCAATACACCGAGCTTTGATGAAAAGATATTGTAGATCTCATTGATGATTCCAAATTAGAAAATCTATTTTATTATAATGACAATAGTGCACATGTGTCTATAGCATACAAAGGAAGTGATAATAAATGAAGGACCATGGATGATACATAAAGGCAAGTCATAGTTTTTGTGGTTACAAAAATAGTTATTTCCTATTGTGTTTTTGATAATTTGTTGACAACACTTGTTGATAAGTATATATTTTATAATTAAATAGCTATATATTTTACATATATTTACTGGATTCATTAATAATTTATGCCTATTTAATTATAGTTTATATACTTGTCTATCTTTTCATTAATGATAGGATAATAAGAAATTTCAACGGAAAATCTACTCATATCCTATTTTATTTTATGAGAGATATTATGAGTTTGATGATAGAAGAAAAAGTAAGAAAAGAATAATATATATATATATATATATAATGGTGCGGACCCACACATGGATTAAAGAATGAAAGCAATATCTCGAGATCCATGTCACAACTCAACGGATTTAGTCACCGAGAAGAATTCAATATGTGTGTGTGTGTATATATATATATATATATTATATTGGAAAAGAGATGGAAATCTTTGATAAGAGTCGTGGAAAATTTAAAAGAATATAATGCCAAAGATGTAGCTCAACAAAAGAAAAGGGATCAGACCTAAAGTTATATAAAAAAGGATGAGACGAGCAAAACAGAAGGCTGAGGCAGAGACGAGGAGTAGAGACGTGAAGCAGAGTTCGAACAGGAGCATACTGGAGAATAAGTCAGGATCAAAGAAGCTGAGGAGAGCTGGAAATTGAAGATAAATTGTATCAGCCCTCTGTTTCTTAATATTCTTCTTTCCTTTCTAAATCTGAACTCTGGAATGTTTTATTGCTATTTTTGTGATTTGATTATGATGAACATGAGTAGTTAATTTTCTCATTCTAGGACTTTCTTGAACCTATTTATGGATTGAATTATTTATTTACTCTCCTTTTTGCATCAAATGAAGTTTTTTTGCGTTGAGTTTATCTTGCTCTTAATGCCTCTAAATGCCTGATCACCATTTAGTTGTCTTGTTCATTTAAATCAGTCTTGATAAAGATAATTTAAGTGTAAAACTTCAGTAAAATCATGTTAGACTTGAAGTTCAGATATTAAACGAATGGTTTGTTAGTATCATAGAGATATAGTTACTAACCTAGCATTGTTAAATTAAGATTGGTGTTTAAAGTTAGTCCTTATAAATTAATACAAGAGATTGATTAGTTTATTAGGATAAATATTTCGTTTTGACTCGAGAGAGTATTATCGAATGTCTTTGAATCTTAGACAAATATAAATCTTTGTTTTATTGCTTATTGAGGGTAAATTAACTAGTTCATGAAACAAAAAGAGGATAATAATCCTAGGTTCCTTCGATCTTGAAGAAAAATCTTAACTTTAGAATTCTCAAATAAATATTTTCTTAAAAAAAAAATTAAATTTCAAAATATTCTCACTCAACCTAAGTAAGAATATAATTGGTATAACTAGCTGATTTTCTTTTTCCTTAGTCTTTGTGGGAACGATTTTTTTATATTACTTGCAACCCGTATGCTTGCGGTAAAGCTAGACGGCTAACAAGTTTTTGGCGGCATTGCCGGGGACTTTGGCAAAAAGCTCATTGAACTAGTTATCTTAATTGTGTGATTAATCATGTTTGAGTATTTTCTTTCTTTTCTTGATTTTTTTATAAGTTCGATACTCCTTGGTTGTTGTTTGGATTTGCAGGTATCTCTCGACGTATCAGTGGCGCATTGGTAATCCATTCTAACAACCTAGACGATGAGCATTATTTTGAAGAAGTGGAACTTAAATCTGAATTAGAATCATCAGAAGAACCAACATCACCAAATCAAAAGATCATGGCACACCCTAATGATGAGGATATGAATCGTACTTTGGATGAATATATGGAACAAGAGAGCACTACCTATTAATCTAGCATTCAATTCCCAGCTATTATTGCTAGAAATTTTGAGGTGAGGCCAATTATTCTGCAGATGCTGTAGATGATTGGCATATTCATAGTGTAAGAGGCAAGCTTCACCCAAGAGGGGGGTGAATTGGGTGATGTTATAAATTTTTCGCTTGATGTGGAGATATGAAAAATATAGTAGATAGAGTAGAGTTGAGAAGATTTGAACACAGAGACTTATACTGGTTCGGCCTAACAACCAGGCCTACGTCCAGTACTCAGAGATCAAGACCTACTGAGATTTTCACTATACCTCCAAGATTCAATGGGCTCTCAGAATGCCACAAAACAACAATCGTCCTTGAACGGACTACGAGCAGAAATATTCTCTCAATAAGAAATTTCTCTCCCCCTTACGACAAGTCTTACGTGCAGAAAAAACAACCTATGACCCTTCTCACTTGCTTATGTATACAAGACTTATGAGCAGCAACGTTCTCTCCTGCTTACACCACTGTAAGTCTTACGAGCAGCAACGTTCTCTTCTGTTTGTATCTTATAAGGCTTATGAGTGGAAGGTACAACAAGGAATTCTCTCAACTGCTTCTCTCGTAAGGAAAACTACCCTCTCAAGGTCCCAATACCTTGAGATCAAATAAACATAGAATTTGAATTGTATGAAGACTCTCTTACAGAGCAAATGAATAAACACTGAAGATCAATGTGTATACAGAGAAAATGATGAATAGCAGAGACTCGTGTATAAGCTTGTGAATTCTTGTGCTTTGTTGTCGTAGTTGACTATCTCTGAATCTCTGTATATATAGTTGCTTTAGTTTTTGCCCGTTTGGGAAATCATCGTTTGAGGAGTGGAACTTTTGCAACTATTGAAGGACACGCGCATGTTTGAATAATCTGAATGCGGTAGGTACGTGCGTGCTTGTAATAATGTTGTCTGCCGTTATTTGACTTTCTCCGTAACAACAAATTTCAAACGTTCATCTTCTTGCATCACACTTATAATACATTCAAAATGATGTTAAGCAATGATAATAAGTAATGATGATATGAATAAATAACAATAAACCATATTCGGATTGAACGTTGTGAGACTTGGTATTTTTGATGATCTGGCAGAGCATCACTCGAGCATGGATGGCTCACTCGAGTGATCTTCCTATTTTCCTCTTTGTGCTTCTGTTATCGGGTTGTGCTTGCAAAGGATTTTAGAGAGACAGAATTCTCACTCGCGAGTGATGTGGGGTCTCACTCGAGCACAACATCTTCTGCTCGAGTGATCTTGCATTTTCCACTGGGAGTGTCTTCTCGGGTCATCACTCGCACACCATTTTGACAATAGTGAGATTTTGTGCTCGCGGGTTATATGGTCCCTCACTCGAGCACACATACTCCTGCTCGAGTGAGATGCATATTCTCAAGGAATATGCTCTCAATATCAACACTCGCATCAGGTTTGGAGAGGGATAAATTTATCACTCGCAGCTGATGTGGGCCCTCACTCGAGCACACATACTCCTGCTCGAGTGAGAAGAATATTCTAAAGTAATATACCTTTTAAACAAGCACTCGCATCAAAAATGGAGAGAGATAGAATTTTCACTCGCAAGTGCTGATGTGTCACTCGAGCATATGAGGTGGTGCTCGAGCACACTTGCACTTCTTTGCACTTCATTACTCTCGGCCAAGCACTCGCAGTACCTTGCTCGAGTACAGAATGCTCATGCTCGAGCATTGATGTCTCTGCTTGAGTGAATCAAGGAAGCATGATAATACTTGCTCTCGGCCAAGCACTCGCGGACCTTCACTCGCATGTGCTCGAGTGAGAATTGTTACTCTGCTCGAGTGCAAACTCTAGTGCTCCAGTGAATCAAAGAAAATAACATTGGCATGCCTCTCGGGTGAACACTTTCTGGCTTTCACTCGCACCTGCTCGAGCACAGAAGGGATCTATGCTTGAGTGCAAAACTCATGCTCGAGCATTCCAGTGCAATTTGACAGCAGATACCAGAAAAACATTCTTATATGCATTTGGTAACTTTGTAATCTTTTCTTAATCTTATAAAAACATGATTTGCATACAATTGTCTTTTTGTTATCATCAAAACTTGGAATCTAACATTCTCCCCCTTTTTGATGATGACAAAACCTTTGTGGTGAAAGTTTAAGAAAGATTGATTAAGATTGAAAATTTTTGAAATTCTTCAATGTTTCCAAATGCATATCAAGTTTTAGTTTCAAGTTCAAGTTTTCCTGCAATGCTTCCTCTGGACACTTAACAACCAAGATAAGCATAGTATGAGATAAATAACTTAATAACAACTTTAATAACTTGAAACATCATTTAAACTTGATAATCAAATTCATGAATAACTTGAAATTTGAAAAAGTTCATTAATATTAATCTTGAATTCAAATGGTCAACAACATAAGAACATAATCCAAAATAACATAATAATCATCAAACAACATCAAATCCTACCCCATACAGAAAATCTACCCAAACAACCAAATACATCCCACAGAAGCTCAGAAATCATCACACCACATCCTTCTCCCCTGTTTTGTCAGCATCAGAAGGGGGCTGAGGAAAAGTGATATCAGGAGGCGGAACAAATGAAATCATGGCAGAGAGAGGGTCAATAGGTGGAGATAATGGTTGTGGTACAAAGGATGAGGGAGGTAGTAAAGGCGACCGATCAAAAGTGACATCAACATTAGAATCTGGATCGGTGAATAGTACATGAGTCTGTGGTACAGAAGTATGAGTAGTCTCTGGAGGCACCTCTGAAGATGAAGAGGGGAAATGTGAGTGCAAGAAGGTCTCCATATTGGTTATCCTCTGAGACATATCATCCTGAGTTTTGAACATCAACTCAAAATTGGTATTGGCCTTGTCTACCAATTTGATGACCTGTGCCTCCATCTTTTCCACAAGCTTCTCATACTCAGTCACTAACTCCTTCTTCAGACTAGATACAGCTTGATTGATTGCCTCAGTCACATAGTTGGAAAGAGAGGCATTAATGAAGGAAGGAGGAGGAATAGGACTTTGAGCAGATGATTGTGCCTCATCTCCTTTGGATGGAGTGGTTTCCCTCTTAGATGTAGCTTTGGTTCGACTCATAGGAAGATTAATACCCATATGAGTTAGTTGAATCTTACCAAATCGTGAAATAAGTACCCTTTCAGTTCCTTCTAAATACCAAATCTTGTTTTTCATTAGTATGAAGGACACAATCTGAGGATATGGAATGGTTGTGTATCTAGATGAAGAAAATCGAAATCTTCTCATCTCGTTGAAGATAATCTCCCCCACATTCCTTTGTTGCCCGGAAATGAAAGAGGCCAACAAATAATAATCCTTTTGAGCAAAATGGGTATAATTTTTGGAATTATTGACTATGCTTCGGGAATATATATAATGAAGGACTCTGTGAATATTAGGCATATCAATAAGTTTGAAATTGAGGGGGCCTATGGGGTCTTTTGGTCTCAAAATTTTGAAAGCTTCATTGGCAGAGAAAGAGGGTGGATCAGGAGGAGGTGCAATATAACCAAGTAAGTCATTTATGATCTTAGCAGATATCATAATAAATCTTCCTCTAACAGTAGTAGATACTGCTTCCTCAATCAATTCACCAGATCTAGACTTAATGTTATGAGACTTCATGTTGCAATAAAAGGTTTTCACAACTGTCAGAGAATATGGTATATGGATATTTAGCCAGGGAGCATGGTATTGAAGATAAGGGTAAAAATCCAAATGACAATTCTTCTTTAAGTAATCCAAATCCACATATACCACAGGACAGAAGTGTCTATGATTAAATTCATCATCAAATACCTTCTGAGACAGTGCTTTAAGTTCATCAACATTGAATCCCTCAGGAGGACTGGTGATGTGATCATCCATTGGTGATTGTGAGGTAGAAGGTGCTCCTGAAGCAGAGGCACTTGATTGGCCAATATGTTGTGAACTTGAAACACCGGCTTGAGAAGCAATCTTTCCAATTATCTTTTCAAGTTTGGACTTCTCCAATGCTTCCCGAAGTTGTTTGTTGAATGAATCACCAGAGGAGGAAGATGATTGTTGGGGTTGCTCTGACTCCTTTTTCTTCCCTTTTCCTTAAACCTCCTTGGATTGAGACCGGGTAACTATTGGTTCCTTGAACACCACACCCTTTGGTTTCTTCTGAGGAGGTTGGTCTTTCTTTGAAATTTGAGGTTTTGGGTGAGGTTTCTTAGCCGGAGTCCTCTTTTTGGTCTTGGGCTTAGGAGGTGGTGACGGTGAGGAAGAAATTTTGGGAGAGGGAGGTGTTGGTTCTGGGGTACCAGATGCACTGGCAGCAGAATGAGTAGGAGAAGGAGAGTGAGATCTTTGAGGAATAGAGGGTAGTTTGGTTCTTGCCATTGTAGAGAAAGTGGAAGAGAAGCAAAAACTCTTAGTTTTTGAAGGAAAAGCAAATGAAGATTAGGGCACGAATGAGAAATGCAGAGGGTAAGAATCACCTTTTATAGAGGATTGAAGAGTTGTAATGGTGATTTGAGGCAAATGGACGTGATTGATTGAAGAGAAAACGGTTGAAGGTGAAGAGTTACGTCCTTCGAGTGAGAGAACACCTCGAGTGAGAGCAGGAAGTGCGACGTTCTGAGCTCCCGCGTAACTGATATAAGTAACAGTGCTCGAGCATGAACCCTAGTGCTCGAGTGATGTTCATACTGTGCTCGAGTGTATTCTATCAGTGCTCGAGTGATTTTCTGGAAAAATTAATAAAATATGTAAAACGTACTTGGATTGTGGATTTCTTGACATATCTTGTGTCTTTGTACTCAAATCCTCCAAAATCATTTGAGTAACCATGATTTGGATAGCTTTTGAAAAGAAATTCTTCTTCCTCACTCGAGCAGGCACTCCTCACTTCAAGCTGTTCATATCATGCTCGAGTGAGAGTTCCTCACTCGCGAGTGAGTTCTATTCTCACTGTTACTTTTGATACAGTCCTTTGGTATTCTTATTTCCTCTGTTAACCTCTGTTTTACATGTCAAGAAGCAGAGCATTTTTAATAGTGCTGTGCTCGAGCAGAGCTGCTTGTGCTCGAGTGAACCAGCTTATCACTCGAGCAGCACTCCTAATGCTCGAGTGATAGACCTACAAAAAGGTTTTTAACACTCCGATGCCAAAGTCAGTATGACTATCATCAAAAGGAACATTTAATTCAAATTTTTGACAAGAAAACTTACAACTCATTAGGATTAACCATTCCCAATTCTCTTCGAATATATAAGAATTGATCTTTTGCAATTGGCTTTGTGAAAATATCCGCAAGTTGAAGATGAGTTGGTATGAATTCCATTTTGACATCCTTCTTTTGAACATGATATCGAATGAAGTGATGACGAATGTCTATGTGCTTGGTCCTTGAGTGTTGTACAGGATTCTTGGCCAAGCTTATCGTGCTAGTATTATCACAATAAATTGGAATTTCTTTTAAATAAATTCCCAAATCTTGAAGTTGTTGTTTCAACCATAACACTTGAGAACAGCAACTTGCCACAGCTATATATTCAGCTTCAGTCGAGGATAATGAAACTGTGTTCTGCTTCTTACTAAACCATGATACTAGAGAACCTCCAAGAAATTGACATTGACCACTGGTACTCTTTCTGTCAGTTTTGTATCCTCCATGATCTGAATCTGAATATGCCATTAAATGCTCGTTCCCTCTTTTCGGATACCAGAGACCAAGTTCTGAAGTATCTCCTAGATATTTGAAGATTCTTTTTACTGTCTCTGCATGTGATACCTTAGGAGCGGATTGATACCTTGCACACATTCCTACGCTGAACTGAATATCTGGCCTGCTTGCTGTGAGATAGAGTAATGAGCCAATCATTCCTCTATACTTTGTGATGTTGAAGCTAGGTCCCTTTACATCAGTATCCAACAGCGTTGTAGAACTCATTGGAGTATCAGCTCCATTAGCATTATCTAATCCATATTTCTTCAACAATTCTTTCAAATACTTTGTCTGAGATATAAATATACCATTCTTCTTTTGTTTGATTTGAAGTCCAAGAAAGAAGTTCAATTCTCCCATCATGGACATTTCAAATTCTCCCTGCATAATCTTATAAAATTCTTGACACATAGATTCGTTAGTAGCACCAAAAATAATATCACCAACATAAATTTGAACAATTAGAATATCATTTTTGTTATGTTTGATGAATAGAGTTGTATCAACTTTACCTCTGACAAAACTTTGATCAAGAAGAAATTTGCTTAGTCTTTCATACCAAGCTCTAGGTGCTTGTTTCAAACCATATAGTGCTTTCTTAAGTTTGAATACATGATCAGGTTTTGTTTCATCTTCAAACCCAGGAGGTTGTTCTACATATACTTCCTCCATAATATAACCATTTAGAAAAGCACTTTTCACATCCATTTGATAAAGTTTAAAACCTTTAATGCAAGCAAAGGCTAGGAGTACTCGTATTGCTTCCAATCTTGCCACTGGAGCATATGTTTCCTCATAATCAATACCTTCTTCTTGATTATAGCTTTTGGCAACCAATCTTGCTTTGTTTCTCACAATGATTGCTGACTCATCAAGTTTGTTTTTGAAAACCCATTTGGTCCCTATAACCGTATGATCTTTAGGTCGAGGAACCAAATCCCAAACTTGATTTCTTTGAAATTGATTGAGTTCTTATTGCATAGCAATCACCCAATCATTGTCAGATAAAGCTTCTTCTATATTAGAAGGTTCAATTTCAGAAATAAAAGCAGAAAAAGTTACCTCATTGAGGATTCTATTTCTGGTTTTGACACCTTCATGAATATCTCCTATAACTTGATCAATTGGATGATCCTTCATATGTCTCCATGCTTTTGGTTGATCATGATCATCAACATCTTCTAAATTTTGAAAATCATTTGTTTCAAAATCATCTTGCTTTGAAATAGATTTGTTTTTCTTGATTGAATCCATTTCTTCTTCATCAATAAGTTTTGTCTGAGATTTAATTTCATCAAACACAACATGAATAGATTCTTCAACAGTACATGTTCTTTTATTGAAAATTCTATAAGCCTTACTTCTATTAGAATATCCTAGAAATATACCTTCATCATACTTTGAATCAAATTTACCTAAGTTTTCTTTACCATTGTTGTGAATGAAACACTTACACCCGAAGATATGAAGATGAGCAATATTTGGCTTTCTTCCTTTATAAAGTTCATATGGCGTCTTTCCAAGTGATTTGCGGATATATGCTCGGTTTGAAATATAGCATGCAGTACTCATTGCATCTGCCCAGAACACTTGTGACATTTCTTTTTCATTAAGTAATGCTCTCGCCATTTCAGTAAGAACTCTGTTCTTTCTTTCTACTACTCCATTTTGTTGAGTGGTTCTAGGAGCTAAGAAGTTATGATCTATTCCTTCGTTGTTGCAGTAGTTTTCAAATAGTTGATTATCAAATTCTCCTCCATGATCTGTCCTAATAGAAACAATAGAAATACCTTTCTCATTTTGAACCTTTTTGGCAAACATAATGAATTCAGTAAAGGTTTCATCTTTTGAAGCAATAAATATAGTCCAAGTAAATCTTGTAAAATCATCGACAATTACTAAAGTATATAAATGTCCTCCAAAACTTTTTACTCTTGCAGGTCCTACAAAATCCATATGAAGTAATTGTAAAGGTTTTGAAGTAGAAATCTCATACTTTGTTTTAAAAGAAGACTTAGTTTGTTTGCCTTTTTGACATGCTTCACAAATCATTTTATCTTTGAATTTGAGTTTGGGAAGGCCAACAACTAAATCTTTTCTAATCAGTTTGTCAAGTTGATTCATATTGACATGAGCCAAACGCTTATGCCATAACCAACTTTCCTCTGATCGACTAAGAAAACAATTTTCAAAAGAATTTGAATTTAAATCAATAGTATAACAATTACCGTCCCTTTGAGCTTGAATCTTTGCCTTGATAAATTCTTTGTTCAGAGGTAGATCTTTCTTGCTTACTATCAAGCATTCTTTTGAGTCAAAAATTACCCAGTTATCTTTGTCAGTGCTTTGACTTACACTCAGGAGGTTGTGACATAATCCCTCAATATAATATACTCCATTGATTTGAACACCATCGGATTTTCCTACTCCACCAATTCTAGCAATACGACCAGATTGATTACCTCCAAATGTTAGCTTTCCTCCTTCTCTAGTTTCTAGCATGGTGAACTTATTTTTATCACCAGTCATATGTCTCGAACATCCACTATCAATATACCATTTGTTTACTCGAGATGCTTTGAGACATACCTAGAATAAGATGATCAAGTTTTAGGTACCCATATTGTTATTCTCTGGAAATTCTTGTATTTCATCACATTTTTCTCATATATTTGTGGTTTTAAACTTAAATTGTGCATAAGTTTTATACATATGAAGAAAAATGTGATATGTTGAAAATACTTGAAAAAGTGCAAATTTTGAGCTAAATGTATAAGGTTTTAGATTAAATTGAAGAATTGAAAAGCTCATAAAATCCTTCTCTTTGTAGGAGGATGATGACAAGAAATGAAAGCTTACATG
Organism: Inga leiocalycina; assembly: GCA_963242795.1. Lineage (NCBI taxonomy): Eukaryota > Viridiplantae > Streptophyta > Magnoliopsida > Fabales > Fabaceae > Inga > Inga leiocalycina. Next base: position 40,672,388 of record OY725329.1, read on the forward strand.
GATCCTTGGAGGTGAAGAAAAGAAGAACAAAAGTCAAGAAGGAAGATCAAAGTAGCTTGAAGGTGTCCCCGGTTGCTCTTGCTACGCCACAGCGAAGCAAAAGCGAAAACACATAAAAAATAGGCCCTTCTGACCGCGTACGCTGTGGGTTCGCTATAGCGAAGCGAGGGCGAAGTCGCGATACTGCAACTGTGCGTTTTGAAAAACTGATGTTTCAGCTGACTTTTTAACCTAATGGGGGCGCCGAATTGAAGCTATTCTGCACAAGGAAGAGCTCAAGGACTACAAGGAGGCTTCTTGGAGAGCTTGAGGGGGATTTTGGTGCTTCTTGGAGGAGATTCTTGGAGAAATTCAAGATTTTTCTTCTCTTTTTCTGGTTTTTCCCTCTTCTCTTCTCATTTGCTGATATGGTCATGAGTTTTATGTTGAGTTGTTGGTTTGTATTGATTATGAGTGGCTAAAAATCTCATTTAGGATTACTTCTACTCATTGTATGGATTAAAACTACTATATTTTCTTGCTTTTGCTAGTTGTTGAGAATATATGTTGATTTTTCTCTATGCTTTATTACTATCTTGTGCTTGATCACCACATGATTAGTTTAGTTCAATTGAATGATGCTTGAGAGAGCTATTTTGGTTGTAGAACTTGAGAAAAATCATGTTAGACTTGAAGTTTAGGGATTAAATGGATGGTTTGTTGTTAGAATAGAGATATATCTAATAACCTAGCATAGTTTAATGAAGAATTGATTTGGGAAAGATGATTTTCATTAATGATAGACAAGAGATTGAACATTGTTAATGAAGATTAAAAATCAATCTTGACTTGAGAGAGCTTGATTGATGATCTTAGTATCTTTGACTAGCATATGGACTCACACAACTAGCATAAGTGAATTAATTGCATAGTTTTATGAAATACAATGAGGAAGAAGTAATCCTAAGCCTTTAAACCTTGAAGTAGAATCAATTTTACAATCACCTTTGTTTTACCTTATTGTTTTTCACAAATTCTCTTAATTAACATACTCAATTCCAAATGATTTCATTCAACCTAGTTAAGAACATAGTTACAATAATTAACTCACTTTCGTCATAGTCCTCGTGGGAACGATCTTTACTTATCATTTTATTACTTGCGACCCGTGCGCTTGCGGAAGCTAATCGGCGAACACATATTTTCTTGGGTCCTTTGTGGTTAGTATGTGATGTATGTGTCCCTTTCGGAACCCATTTATATGTTCCAACAACCTGTCCCTTTTTGAAATAACACAATGAAGTGTAATGTCCTTTCCTATTACAAAAATTGCATGATACGAATGGATTCGATGTATGCACAGAATTCCTGAAATATTTAAGATAGGCTCTACTATTCTTCTTATATCCTTTATTCTTATCATGAACATAATTATATCCAATTCCAGATTTATCAAATGAAACTTTCTGAGAATTTAAAATAACCTTGAGAGTTTCACTTCCTTTAGTAAACTTTTCACCCATTGTTGCCATTTATCGGATCCTTCTCAAGCTGTTAGGCTCTTCGGAGAAGACTAGGCTCTGATACCAAATGTAAGAGGCAAGCTTCACCCAAGAGGAGGGGTGAATTGGGTGATGTTATAAATTTTTCGCTTGATGTGGAGATATGAAAAATATAGTAGATAGAGTAGAGTTGAGAAGATTTGAACACAGAGACTTATACTGGTTCGGCCTAACAACCAGGCCTACGTCCAGTACTCAGAGATCAAGACCTACTGAGATTTTCACTATACCTCCAAGATTCAATGGGCTCTCAGAATGCCACAAAACAACAATCGTCCTTGAACGGACTACGAGCAGAAATATTCTCTCAATAAGAAATTTCTCTCCCCCTTACGACAAGTCTTACGTGCAGAAAAAACAACCTATGACCCTTCTCACTTGCTTATGTATACAAGACTTATGAGCAGCAACGTTCTCTCCTGCTTACACCACTGTAAGTCTTACGAGCAGCAACGTTCTCTTCTGTTTGTATCTTATAAGGCTTATGAGTGGAAGGTACAACAAGGAATTCTCTCAACTGCTTCTCTCGTAAGGAAAACTACCCTCTCAAGGTCCCAATACCTTGAGATCAAATAAACATAGAATTTGAATTGTATGAAGACTCTCTTACAGAGCAAATGAATAAACACTGAAGATCAATGTGTATACAGAGAAAATGATGAATAGCAGAGACTCGTGTATAAGCTTGTGAATTCTTGTGCTTTGTTGTCGTAGTTGACTATCTCTGAATCTCTGTATATATAGTTGCTTTAGTTTTTGCCCGTTTGGGAAATCATCGTTTGAGGAGTGGAACTTTTGCAACTATTGAAGGACACGCGCATGTTTGAATAATCTGAATGCGGTAGGTACGTGCGTGCTTGTAATAATGTTGTCTGCCGTTATTTGACTTTCTCCGTAACAACAAATTTCAAACGTTCATCTTCTTGCATCACACTTATAATACATTCAAAATGATGTTAAGCAATGATAATAAGTAATGATGATATGAATAAATAACAATAAACCATATTCGGATTGAACGTTGTGAGACTTGGTATTTTTGATGATCTGGCAGAGCATCACTCGAGCATGGATGGCTCACTCGAGTGATCTTCCTATTTTCCTCTTTGTGCTTCTGTTATCGGGTTGTGCTTGCAAAGGATTTTAGAGAGACAGAATTCTCACTCGCGAGTGATGTGGGGTCTCACTCGAGCACAACATCTTCTGCTCGAGTGATCTTGCATTTTCCACTGGGAGTGTCTTCTCGGGTCATCACTCGCACACCATTTTGACAATAGTGAGATTTTGTGCTCGCGGGTTATATGGTCCCTCACTCGAGCACACATACTCCTGCTCGAGTGAGATGCATATTCTCAAGGAATATGCTCTCAATATCAACACTCGCATCAGGTTTGGAGAGGGATAAATTTATCACTCGCAGCTGATGTGGGCCCTCACTCGAGCACACATACTCCTGCTCGAGTGAGAAGAATATTCTAAAGTAATATACCTTTTAAACAAGCACTCGCATCAAAAATGGAGAGAGATAGAATTTTCACTCGCAAGTGCTGATGTGTCACTCGAGCATATGAGGTGGTGCTCGAGCACACTTGCACTTCTTTGCACTTCATTACTCTCGGCCAAGCACTCGCAGTACCTTGCTCGAGTACAGAATGCTCATGCTCGAGCATTGATGTCTCTGCTTGAGTGAATCAAGGAAGCATGATAATACTTGCTCTCGGCCAAGCACTCGCGGACCTTCACTCGCATGTGCTCGAGTGAGAATTGTTACTCTGCTCGAGTGCAAACTCTAGTGCTCCAGTGAATCAAAGAAAATAACATTGGCATGCCTCTCGGGTGAACACTTTCTGGCTTTCACTCGCACCTGCTCGAGCACAGAAGGGATCTATGCTTGAGTGCAAAACTCATGCTCGAGCATTCCAGTGCAATTTGACAGCAGATACCAGAAAAACATTCTTATATGCATTTGGTAACTTTGTAATCTTTTCTTAATCTTATAAAAACATGATTTGCATACAATTGTCTTTTTGTTATCATCAAAACTTGGAATCTAACATTCTCCCCCTTTTTGATGATGACAAAACCTTTGTGGTGAAAGTTTAAGAAAGATTGATTAAGATTGAAAATTTTTGAAATTCTTCAATGTTTCCAAATGCATATCAAGTTTTAGTTTCAAGTTCAAGTTTTCCTGCAATGCTTCCTCTGGACACTTAACAACCAAGATAAGCATAGTATGAGATAAATAACTTAATAACAACTTTAATAACTTGAAACATCATTTAAACTTGATAATCAAATTCATGAATAACTTGAAATTTGAAAAAGTTCATTAATATTAATCTTGAATTCAAATGGTCAACAACATAAGAACATAATCCAAAATAACATAATAATCATCAAACAACATCAAATCCTACCCCATACAGAAAATCTACCCAAACAACCAAATACATCCCACAGAAGCTCAGAAATCATCACACCACATCCTTCTCCCCTGTTTTGTCAGCATCAGAAGGGGGCTGAGGAAAAGTGATATCAGGAGGCGGAACAAATGAAATCATGGCAGAGAGAGGGTCAATAGGTGGAGATAATGGTTGTGGTACAAAGGATGAGGGAGGTAGTAAAGGCGACCGATCAAAAGTGACATCAACATTAGAATCTGGATCGGTGAATAGTACATGAGTCTGTGGTACAGAAGTATGAGTAGTCTCTGGAGGCACCTCTGAAGATGAAGAGGGGAAATGTGAGTGCAAGAAGGTCTCCATATTGGTTATCCTCTGAGACATATCATCCTGAGTTTTGAACATCAACTCAAAATTGGTATTGGCCTTGTCTACCAATTTGATGACCTGTGCCTCCATCTTTTCCACAAGCTTCTCATACTCAGTCACTAACTCCTTCTTCAGACTAGATACAGCTTGATTGATTGCCTCAGTCACATAGTTGGAAAGAGAGGCATTAATGAAGGAAGGAGGAGGAATAGGACTTTGAGCAGATGATTGTGCCTCATCTCCTTTGGATGGAGTGGTTTCCCTCTTAGATGTAGCTTTGGTTCGACTCATAGGAAGATTAATACCCATATGAGTTAGTTGAATCTTACCAAATCGTGAAATAAGTACCCTTTCAGTTCCTTCTAAATACCAAATCTTGTTTTTCATTAGTATGAAGGACACAATCTGAGGATATGGAATGGTTGTGTATCTAGATGAAGAAAATCGAAATCTTCTCATCTCGTTGAAGATAATCTCCCCCACATTCCTTTGTTGCCCGGAAATGAAAGAGGCCAACAAATAATAATCCTTTTGAGCAAAATGGGTATAATTTTTGGAATTATTGACTATGCTTCGGGAATATATATAATGAAGGACTCTGTGAATATTAGGCATATCAATAAGTTTGAAATTGAGGGGGCCTATGGGGTCTTTTGGTCTCAAAATTTTGAAAGCTTCATTGGCAGAGAAAGAGGGTGGATCAGGAGGAGGTGCAATATAACCAAGTAAGTCATTTATGATCTTAGCAGATATCATAATAAATCTTCCTCTAACAGTAGTAGATACTGCTTCCTCAATCAATTCACCAGATCTAGACTTAATGTTATGAGACTTCATGTTGCAATAAAAGGTTTTCACAACTGTCAGAGAATATGGTATATGGATATTTAGCCAGGGAGCATGGTATTGAAGATAAGGGTAAAAATCCAAATGACAATTCTTCTTTAAGTAATCCAAATCCACATATACCACAGGACAGAAGTGTCTATGATTAAATTCATCATCAAATACCTTCTGAGACAGTGCTTTAAGTTCATCAACATTGAATCCCTCAGGAGGACTGGTGATGTGATCATCCATTGGTGATTGTGAGGTAGAAGGTGCTCCTGAAGCAGAGGCACTTGATTGGCCAATATGTTGTGAACTTGAAACACCGGCTTGAGAAGCAATCTTTCCAATTATCTTTTCAAGTTTGGACTTCTCCAATGCTTCCCGAAGTTGTTTGTTGAATGAATCACCAGAGGAGGAAGATGATTGTTGGGGTTGCTCTGACTCCTTTTTCTTCCCTTTTCCTTAAACCTCCTTGGATTGAGACCGGGTAACTATTGGTTCCTTGAACACCACACCCTTTGGTTTCTTCTGAGGAGGTTGGTCTTTCTTTGAAATTTGAGGTTTTGGGTGAGGTTTCTTAGCCGGAGTCCTCTTTTTGGTCTTGGGCTTAGGAGGTGGTGACGGTGAGGAAGAAATTTTGGGAGAGGGAGGTGTTGGTTCTGGGGTACCAGATGCACTGGCAGCAGAATGAGTAGGAGAAGGAGAGTGAGATCTTTGAGGAATAGAGGGTAGTTTGGTTCTTGCCATTGTAGAGAAAGTGGAAGAGAAGCAAAAACTCTTAGTTTTTGAAGGAAAAGCAAATGAAGATTAGGGCACGAATGAGAAATGCAGAGGGTAAGAATCACCTTTTATAGAGGATTGAAGAGTTGTAATGGTGATTTGAGGCAAATGGACGTGATTGATTGAAGAGAAAACGGTTGAAGGTGAAGAGTTACGTCCTTCGAGTGAGAGAACACCTCGAGTGAGAGCAGGAAGTGCGACGTTCTGAGCTCCCGCGTAACTGATATAAGTAACAGTGCTCGAGCATGAACCCTAGTGCTCGAGTGATGTTCATACTGTGCTCGAGTGTATTCTATCAGTGCTCGAGTGATTTTCTGGAAAAATTAATAAAATATGTAAAACGTACTTGGATTGTGGATTTCTTGACATATCTTGTGTCTTTGTACTCAAATCCTCCAAAATCATTTGAGTAACCATGATTTGGATAGCTTTTGAAAAGAAATTCTTCTTCCTCACTCGAGCAGGCACTCCTCACTTCAAGCTGTTCATATCATGCTCGAGTGAGAGTTCCTCACTCGCGAGTGAGTTCTATTCTCACTGTTACTTTTGATACAGTCCTTTGGTATTCTTATTTCCTCTGTTAACCTCTGTTTTACATGTCAAGAAGCAGAGCATTTTTAATAGTGCTGTGCTCGAGCAGAGCTGCTTGTGCTCGAGTGAACCAGCTTATCACTCGAGCAGCACTCCTAATGCTCGAGTGATAGACCTACAAAAAGGTTTTTAACACTCCGATGCCAAAGTCAGTATGACTATCATCAAAAGGAACATTTAATTCAAATTTTTGACAAGAAAACTTACAACTCATTAGGATTAACCATTCCCAATTCTCTTCGAATATATAAGAATTGATCTTTTGCAATTGGCTTTGTGAAAATATCCGCAAGTTGAAGATGAGTTGGTATGAATTCCATTTTGACATCCTTCTTTTGAACATGATATCGAATGAAGTGATGACGAATGTCTATGTGCTTGGTCCTTGAGTGTTGTACAGGATTCTTGGCCAAGCTTATCGTGCTAGTATTATCACAATAAATTGGAATTTCTTTTAAATAAATTCCCAAATCTTGAAGTTGTTGTTTCAACCATAACACTTGAGAACAGCAACTTGCCACAGCTATATATTCAGCTTCAGTCGAGGATAATGAAACTGTGTTCTGCTTCTTACTAAACCATGATACTAGAGAACCTCCAAGAAATTGACATTGACCACTGGTACTCTTTCTGTCAGTTTTGTATCCTCCATGATCTGAATCTGAATATGCCATTAAATGCTCGTTCCCTCTTTTCGGATACCAGAGACCAAGTTCTGAAGTATCTCCTAGATATTTGAAGATTCTTTTTACTGTCTCTGCATGTGATACCTTAGGAGCGGATTGATACCTTGCACACATTCCTACGCTGAACTGAATATCTGGCCTGCTTGCTGTGAGATAGAGTAATGAGCCAATCATTCCTCTATACTTTGTGATGTTGAAGCTAGGTCCCTTTACATCAGTATCCAACAGCGTTGTAGAACTCATTGGAGTATCAGCTCCATTAGCATTATCTAATCCATATTTCTTCAACAATTCTTTCAAATACTTTGTCTGAGATATAAATATACCATTCTTCTTTTGTTTGATTTGAAGTCCAAGAAAGAAGTTCAATTCTCCCATCATGGACATTTCAAATTCTCCCTGCATAATCTTATAAAATTCTTGACACATAGATTCGTTAGTAGCACCAAAAATAATATCACCAACATAAATTTGAACAATTAGAATATCATTTTTGTTATGTTTGATGAATAGAGTTGTATCAACTTTACCTCTGACAAAACTTTGATCAAGAAGAAATTTGCTTAGTCTTTCATACCAAGCTCTAGGTGCTTGTTTCAAACCATATAGTGCTTTCTTAAGTTTGAATACATGATCAGGTTTTGTTTCATCTTCAAACCCAGGAGGTTGTTCTACATATACTTCCTCCATAATATAACCATTTAGAAAAGCACTTTTCACATCCATTTGATAAAGTTTAAAACCTTTAATGCAAGCAAAGGCTAGGAGTACTCGTATTGCTTCCAATCTTGCCACTGGAGCATATGTTTCCTCATAATCAATACCTTCTTCTTGATTATAGCTTTTGGCAACCAATCTTGCTTTGTTTCTCACAATGATTGCTGACTCATCAAGTTTGTTTTTGAAAACCCATTTGGTCCCTATAACCGTATGATCTTTAGGTCGAGGAACCAAATCCCAAACTTGATTTCTTTGAAATTGATTGAGTTCTTATTGCATAGCAATCACCCAATCATTGTCAGATAAAGCTTCTTCTATATTAGAAGGTTCAATTTCAGAAATAAAAGCAGAAAAAGTTACCTCATTGAGGATTCTATTTCTGGTTTTGACACCTTCATGAATATCTCCTATAACTTGATCAATTGGATGATCCTTCATATGTCTCCATGCTTTTGGTTGATCATGATCATCAACATCTTCTAAATTTTGAAAATCATTTGTTTCAAAATCATCTTGCTTTGAAATAGATTTGTTTTTCTTGATTGAATCCATTTCTTCTTCATCAATAAGTTTTGTCTGAGATTTAATTTCATCAAACACAACATGAATAGATTCTTCAACAGTACATGTTCTTTTATTGAAAATTCTATAAGCCTTACTTCTATTAGAATATCCTAGAAATATACCTTCATCATACTTTGAATCAAATTTACCTAAGTTTTCTTTACCATTGTTGTGAATGAAACACTTACACCCGAAGATATGAAGATGAGCAATATTTGGCTTTCTTCCTTTATAAAGTTCATATGGCGTCTTTCCAAGTGATTTGCGGATATATGCTCGGTTTGAAATATAGCATGCAGTACTCATTGCATCTGCCCAGAACACTTGTGACATTTCTTTTTCATTAAGTAATGCTCTCGCCATTTCAGTAAGAACTCTGTTCTTTCTTTCTACTACTCCATTTTGTTGAGTGGTTCTAGGAGCTAAGAAGTTATGATCTATTCCTTCGTTGTTGCAGTAGTTTTCAAATAGTTGATTATCAAATTCTCCTCCATGATCTGTCCTAATAGAAACAATAGAAATACCTTTCTCATTTTGAACCTTTTTGGCAAACATAATGAATTCAGTAAAGGTTTCATCTTTTGAAGCAATAAATATAGTCCAAGTAAATCTTGTAAAATCATCGACAATTACTAAAGTATATAAATGTCCTCCAAAACTTTTTACTCTTGCAGGTCCTACAAAATCCATATGAAGTAATTGTAAAGGTTTTGAAGTAGAAATCTCATACTTTGTTTTAAAAGAAGACTTAGTTTGTTTGCCTTTTTGACATGCTTCACAAATCATTTTATCTTTGAATTTGAGTTTGGGAAGGCCAACAACTAAATCTTTTCTAATCAGTTTGTCAAGTTGATTCATATTGACATGAGCCAAACGCTTATGCCATAACCAACTTTCCTCTGATCGACTAAGAAAACAATTTTCAAAAGAATTTGAATTTAAATCAATAGTATAACAATTACCGTCCCTTTGAGCTTGAATCTTTGCCTTGATAAATTCTTTGTTCAGAGGTAGATCTTTCTTGCTTACTATCAAGCATTCTTTTGAGTCAAAAATTACCCAGTTATCTTTGTCAGTGCTTTGACTTACACTCAGGAGGTTGTGACATAATCCCTCAATATAATATACTCCATTGATTTGAACACCATCGGATTTTCCTACTCCACCAATTCTAGCAATACGACCAGATTGATTACCTCCAAATGTTAGCTTTCCTCCTTCTCTAGTTTCTAGCATGGTGAACTTATTTTTATCACCAGTCATATGTCTCGAACATCCACTATCAATATACCATTTGTTTACTCGAGATGCTTTGAGACATACCTAGAATAAGATGATCAAGTTTTAGGTACCCATATTGTTATTCTCTGGAAATTCTTGTATTTCATCACATTTTTCTCATATATTTGTGGTTTTAAACTTAAATTGTGCATAAGTTTTATACATATGAAGAAAAATGTGATATGTTGAAAATACTTGAAAAAGTGCAAATTTTGAGCTAAATGTATAAGGTTTTAGATTAAATTGAAGAATTGAAAAGCTCATAAAATCCTTCTCTTTGTAGGAGGATGATGACAAGAAATGAAAGCTTACATGGATCCTTGGAGGTGAAGAAAAGAAGAACAAAAGTCAAGAAGGAAGATCAAAGTAGCTTGAAGGTGTCCCCGGTTGCTCTTGCTACGCCACAGCGAAGCAAAAGCGAAAACACATAAAAAATAGGCCCTTCTGACCGCGTACGCTGTGGGTTCGCTATAGCGAAGCGAGGGCGAAGTCGCGATACTGCAACTGTGCGTTTTGAAAAACTGATGTTTCAGCTGACTTTTTAACCTAATGGGGGCGCCGAATTGAAGCTATTCTGCACAAGGAAGAGCTCAAGGACTACAAGGAGGCTTCTTGGAGAGCTTGAGGGGGATTTTGGTGCTTCTTGGAGGAGATTCTTGGAGAAATTCAAGATTTTTCTTCTCTTTTTCTGGTTTTTCCCTCTTCTCTTCTCATTTGCTGATATGGTCATGAGTTTTATGTTGAGTTGTTGGTTTGTATTGATTATGAGTGGCTAAAAATCTCATTTAGGATTACTTCTACTCATTGTATGGATTAAAACTACTATATTTTCTTGCTTTTGCTAGTTGTTGAGAATATATGTTGATTTTTCTCTATGCTTTATTACTATCTTGTGCTTGATCACCACATGATTAGTTTAGTTCAATTGAATGATGCTTGAGAGAGCTATTTTGGTTGTAGAACTTGAGAAAAATCATGTTAGACTTGAAGTTTAGGGATTAAATGGATGGTTTGTTGTTAGAATAGAGATATATCTAATAACCTAGCATAGTTTAATGAAGAATTGATTTGGGAAAGATGATTTTCATTAATGATAGACAAGAGATTGAACATTGTTAATGAAGATTAAAAATCAATCTTGACTTGAGAGAGCTTGATTGATGATCTTAGTATCTTTGACTAGCATATGGACTCACACAACTAGCATAAGTGAATTAATTGCATAGTTTTATGAAATACAATGAGGAAGAAGTAATCCTAAGCCTTTAAACCTTGAAGTAGAATCAATTTTACAATCACCTTTGTTTTACCTTATTGTTTTTCACAAATTCTCTTAATTAACATACTCAATTCCAAATGATTTCATTCAACCTAGTTAAGAACATAGTTACAATAATTAACTCACTTTCGTCATAGTCCTCGTGGGAACGATCTTTACTTATCATTTTATTACTTGCGACCCGTGCGCTTGCGGAAGCTAATCGGCGAACACATATTTTCTTGGGTCCTTTGTGGTTAGTATGTGATGTATGTGTCCCTTTCGGAACCCATTTATATGTTCCAACAACCTGTCCCTTTTTGAAATAACACAATGAAGTGTAATGTCCTTTCCTATTACAAAAATTGCATGATACGAATGGATTCGATGTATGCACAGAATTCCTGAAATATTTAAGATAGGCTCTACTATTCTTCTTATATCCTTTATTCTTATCATGAACATAATTATATCCAATTCCAGATTTATCAAATGAAACTTTCTGAGAATTTAAAATAACCTTGAGAGTTTCACTTCCTTTAGTAAACTTTTCACCCATTGTTGCCATTTATCGGATCCTTCTCAAGCTGTTAGGCTCTTCGGAGAAGACTAGGCTCTGATACCAAATGTAAGAGGCAAGCTTCACCCAAGAGGAGGGGTGAATTGGGTGATGTTATAAATTTTTCGCTTGATGTGGAGATATGAAAAATATAGTAGATAGAGTAGAGTTGAGAAGATTTGAACACAGAGACTTATACTGGTTCGGCCTAACAACCAGGCCTACGTCCAGTACTCAGAGATCAAGACCTACTGAGATTTTCACTATACCTCCAAGATTCAATGGGCTCTCAGAATGCCACAAAACAACAATCGTCCTTGAACGGACTACGAGCAGAAATATTCTCTCAATAAGAAATTTCTCTCCCCCTTACGACAAGTCTTACGTGCAGAAAAAACAACCTATGACCCTTCTCACTTGCTTATGTATACAAGACTTATGAGCAGCAACGTTCTCTCCTGCTTACACCACTGTAAGTCTTACGAGCAGCAACGTTCTCTTCTGTTTGTATCTTATAAGGCTTATGAGTGGAAGGTACAACAAGGAATTCTCTCAACTGCTTCTCTCGTAAGGAAAACTACCCTCTCAAGGTCCCAATACCTTGAGATCAAATAAACATAGAATTTGAATTGTATGAAGACTCTCTTACAGAGCAAATGAATAAACACTGAAGATCAATGTGTATACAGAGAAAATGATGAATAGCAGAGACTCGTGTATAAGCTTGTGAATTCTTGTGCTTTGTTGTCGTAGTTGACTATCTCTGAATCTCTGTATATATAGTTGCTTTAGTTTTTGCCCGTTTGGGAAATCATCGTTTGAGGAGTGGAACTTTTGCAACTATTGAAGGACACGCGCATGTTTGAATAATCTGAATGCGGTAGGTACGTGCGTGCTTGTAATAATGTTGTCTGCCGTTATTTGACTTTCTCCGTAACAACAAATTTCAAACGTTCATCTTCTTGCATCACACTTATAATACATTCAAAATGATGTTAAGCAATGATAATAAGTAATGATGATATGAATAAATAACAATAAACCATATTCGGATTGAACGTTGTGAGACTTGGTATTTTTGATGATCTGGCAGAGCATCACTCGAGCATGGATGGCTCACTCGAGTGATCTTCCTATTTTCCTCTTTGTGCTTCTGTTATCGGGTTGTGCTTGCAAAGGATTTCAGAGAGACAGAATTCTCACTCGCGAGTGATGTGGGGTCTCACTCGAGCACAACATCTTCTGCTCGAGTGATCTTGCATTTTCCACTGGGAGTGTCTTCTCGGGTCATCACTCGCACACCATTTTGACAAGAGTGAGATTTTGTGCTCGCGGGTTATATGGTCCCTCACTCGAGCACACATACTCCTGCTCGAGTGAGATGCATATTCTCAAGGAATATGCTCTCAATATCAACACTCGCATCAGGTTTGGAGAGGGATAAATTTATCACTCGCAGCTGATGTGGGCCCTCACTCGAGCACACATACTCCTGCTCGAGTGAGAAGAATATTCTAAAGTAATATACCTTTTAAACAAGCACTCGCATCAAAAATGGAGAGAGATAGAATTTTCACTCGCAAGTGCTGATGTGTCACTCGAGCATATGAGGTGGTGCTCGAGCACACTTGCACTTCTTTGCACTTCATTACTCTCGGCCAAGCACTCACAGTACCTTGCTCGAGTACAGAATGCTCATGCTCGAGCATTGATGTCTCTGCTTGAGTGAATCAAGGAAGCATGATAATACTTGCTCTCGGCCAAGCACTCGCGGACCTTCACTCGCATGTGCTCGAGTGAGAATTGTTACTCTGCTCGAGTGCAAACTCTAGTGCTCCAGTGAATCAAAGAAAATAACATTGGCATGCCTCTCGGGTGAACACTTTCTGGCTTTCACTCGCACCTGCTCGAGCATAGAATGGATCTATGCTCGAGTGCAAAACTCATGCTCGAGCATTCCAGTGCAATTTGACAGCAGATACCAGAAAACATTCTTATATGCATTTGGTAACTTTGTAATCTTTTCTTAATCTTATAAAAACATGATTTGCATATAATTGTCTTTTTGTTATCATCAAAACTTGGAATCTAACACATAGGAAATCATAATGAAGATCCAATTAAGCATTTGACAAAATTTGTTCGAATGTGCAAAAACTTCAAACAACGAGGAGTGTCTTTTGATGCACTAAGATTGAGACTCTTCACCATGTCATTAGATAAAAAGGCAATAGCTTGGCTCACAGCTCTACCTCCCAATTCTATCTCTATATGGGACACCCTAGCTTCTCTATTCAAAGCAAGATTCATTCCAAGGGGCAGACGAGCAGTGCGGAGAGTTGAGTTATTGGGTTTTGCACAAGAACTAGGTGAACTCTTTCATGAGGCATGGGAGAGATTCAAAGAAATGTGGCGTAACTATCCTAATCATGAGTAGAAGACTTATGTGTTATTAGAAATTTTTTGGGTTGGATTGGATGGTCCCACTGTTTCTGTGGTTGAGAATGCTTGTAATGATGGGATTGGCAAGAAGAAAGTGTTTGAATTATTAAAGTTGTATGATGAAATTACTTTTAGTACTCTATAACAATTCGATAAAGCACGCTCTGGGTACAGGACTTATAAAGAGCCAAATACTTCAATGTTTCTAGTGTATCTAAAGATATTGCCACTCAACTTGTAGCTATGGCCAAGAGGTTTGATCAACTTAAAATTAAGATAAAGAGGACATCATCTAAGGGTATTCACACTATCCAGGCCTCAGGCCTCTCTTGTGAAACTTATGGAGAAGCACATTCTTATGAGGATTGCCATACTATAGAGACAGTCCATTACTTGAACAACAAGCAAAAATATCCTTATGGCAATCCCTATTCTAACACCTACAACCAAGGTATGATGGATCATCCAAATTTCTCTTGGAAGAATGGACCAAGTGAGAATCCACCTAATCATTATGCTAGTAAGCCAATGGCACCACCAGAGTTTGAGCAACAACAAAAATCTAGAGAAAGTGATTCAGAGACAAACCAACTCTTAAGATAGCTTCTCAAGAGCCAAGAAGGTATGATAAACAAGGTTAATCTTCATGATACTGCCATCATAAATCTTGAGATACAAGTGGGCCAAATAGCATCTCAAATGAACATATTCAGTAGAGATAGAAATAGTCTCCCCAGTGACACTGTTCCTAATCCGAGAAGGGATGGTAAGGAAGATTGTAAAGCAGTAACCTTGAGAAGTGGAAAGCAACTAACTGACATTCCTAGCCAAAGTGGAAAGAAAAAGAGTGCAAGTAATGAGGTTACTAATAGGTAAAAAGATGAAATACATGCAGATATTGATGAGGTGGTTAAGGAAAAATATGTTGATCTTGGATGAAAATAAGGAGAAGACTTGCACTTCCCCTTTAAAATATGTGCTTCTACTACTATTCCCTCAGCGACTTAACATCAAGAAGATTCACATTTCAAGAAGTTCATTTAGATATTCAAGCAACTCAACATCAACATACCATTTACTGAAGCTTTGGAACACATGCCTAAGTATGCCAAGTTTATGAGGGATATTCTATCTAAGAAGCAATGATTCAGTGAGTTTGAGACAGTTGCTGTGACTAAAAGTTTCACTGATATCATTAAGCAGATGTCTCCAAAGTTAAAAGATCCTGAGAGCTTTTCTATTCCTTGCCATATTGGAGATAAATTCTTGGGAAAAGGAATGTGTGACCTTGGAGCTTGTATTAACCTCATGCCTTTATCTGTCTTTAACCAGTTGGGATTGGGTGAAGCTCGACCAATGGCCATTACTCTTCAATTTGCTAATAGAAGTCTATCTCAACCTCGTGGAATAATTGAAGATGTATTAGTGAACGTTGATGTAATTCCCTAAATTTTGATTAAGGGCTAATGATAATTATTTGAAATAATTTGTGAATTAAAGAATGAATTATTATGTGTTTTGTGGCAATTTCGTTAAATGTGCCAAAAATCAGTGAAAAATTAGAAAGAATGGAAAATTGTCTGTTAATTAGTAAGTGATTAATGGAGAAATTAATTACTGACTAGGAAGAAATGAGATGTGTGACTAAATGGCTAATGGAGTGGTTAAAGTAACTAATTAATTGCTTACTTTATGAGAGCCAATGAGAGTGGGATATATAGCAAGCGGTATGAAAAGAGAGTAGTTGGTAGAAAAGTCAAATCAATATTTTATTGTTTTCTTCTCTCTCTCTTCCCTCCAATTCGGCTGATGGAGTATATGGCAAGGGGAAAGTCATCATTTCTTATTCTTTTACCTCACTCTTCTCTCATTTCTCTTTCTTGTTCGGCAGCCATGGGAGCTTAAGAGAGATAAAAGAAAAGCTTGATTTTAAGGTAAGCTAATGACCTCAAATGCAAAACCTCACTTCATTAATGTTGTTCCTTGGATTGAGGGCTCCATTTCTATTGTCTTAGATTGTCCATTGGTGGCGTTGTGAGCACACAAGGGAATCTAAGGATTGGTGAATCAAGGAACCTCTTTGAGAAAGTTGTTGAGGTAAGTGAAATGAACCTTTCTATCTATGTTTTGTACCAAACAATTAAGCTTTGAATTTCTGGGATTTTTGGCCTTATTTTCAGAAATTAGGGTCTTAGAGAGTTTGGCATGATGTGATAATAGGAATGGTGTTTTGGTATGTGTTTGGAATAGATAGAAATGGTTTTGAGGTTGAAATATTAAGTTTGGAAATTTTAGGATTTTGGTGTTGAATATGGCCTAAAACAAAGCATGGTAATGGAATAGAAATTTGGTAGTTTTTGATGTTTCCATTGGATTCCTTGTATAATTTTATAGGGGAGTAGCCTTGGTTGAGAATTTAGGATCATTGGAAACACTTGGGCAAAATTTGGGAAATGCTGTCAACTCTGCTGCGTTTTTGGCTTCTAATATGCATCACTTGAGTGACCAAGGTCTCACTTGAGTGAAGCGTTGCATATTCATTTTTCCTTCAAGTTTTCTGTTGCACTTCCGTGCAAAAAGCCAAAAGTGTTGTCTCACTTGCGAGTGTTGTAGGTTCTCACTTTGGTGAACCTTGTCTCACTTGAGTGTAGGTGTATTTCACACTATGAACTTGCATCTCGGGTTGTCACTCACGGTCATTTTTCAAGAGTGTGTCTTAGCACTTGCGAGTGTTAAGCCATCACTCAAGTGTTGCTTCCAGGACTTGAGTGTTGTTCCTCTTTGAAAATTTCTTTTGCTCTCGGGTGAGCACTTTCTGCACCTCACTTTGTAAGACTCAAGTAAGCATTTGGCTATCACTCAAGTGTTGACCTTTATGCTCAAGTGCTGCGGGCATTTCTGGTTTTCGTTTGTGCTTTCTGTCAAGCACTCACGCGAGTGAGCTTTCATGCTCGAGTGCAAAGTTCCTCATCACTCAAGTGAGGCCTTCTTCACTTGAGTGCATCAGTGAAAAACCAGCATTGGTACTTCTAAAAGGGGATCTTTGGTATAGTTCTTCCAACCCTTTAGGGCTTTTGTTAGAGGCTTTTGTAGCTTCCTAAAGGACATTAATGATAACCAATCTAATTGTTGTAAAGTCATTTAAGTATTGGAATAGAGAATAATACTTCATCTCTAATTATGAATTATAGGATTGACATTTGCCCTACTCGGGAGAGACCAGTGCCAGAGTATGCATGTAAGGACCAAGGTAGTGACTTTTTTCCCATGTTGTGTATGATGCTTGGTATGCATGACTTATCATTGTGTTGATATTGTGAAAATGTGTATGTGTTATCTGCTGTAGGGCATTACAGCGTGAGCAGTTGTAAGGGGTGATGAGTATCACACCTACCCCCGCCGTTGTATCTGCCATTGTAATTGCCGAGGCTGTGTTTGTGGAATCGTGGATTCTTGCTTTAAGAATATGCCACTATGGCTTTGATGTGTTGTGAAATACTTTATATGAAACCTAGTTGTGATGAAATATATGATGTGGTGCAACACAGCGTTAGCAGACGAAAGGTGATGCACATCATACCTGCCCCTGCCGCTGTAACTGCCGTTATAGTTGCTATGTGTTGTGTGATGATTTGCTTTCATGCTTTGTAGTTGTGCATACTATAAGTGATTTGACACTACAGGGATTCCTTAGAATCTTACTCTCCCAAAATAAATTTCAAACAGGGCTAGTGGTTCCAAAGAGAAGTAGGTGACGAAGAGTAGATAGAGCTCCAGGCTTGGAGTTAACTATTTTGGATAAATAGTTATCATTTTGTAAATCATTGGGTATTATGTTGGGAATTACATGTATATTTTGGAGATATTGGATAGTATTTGTGTATTCTTCTTGATTAGGAAACTGATTATGGGCGTTCGTGCTTTGTAAACCCTTAATTGATTATTAGAACCCCAGTGTGTTGGGAATTTACATTGTACTCTAATATTGATGAATGGAAACGATTTGTATAGGCAATTTGTATATTTGAAATGTGAATATGAAACAGTGTGGAACAGGTTTTGAAAAGCTTTTTGAAAATCATGTTTTTGGGAAATTTACTTTCATTAAGTCCTAAATTATCTTACAGTCTCTAATTTCACATAATCAAGTATTTATGAACTAAATCTAGGCCTTGATGAGAAGAGGGTTACAGTTGACAAGTTTATCTTTCTAGTAGACTTCATTGTGTTGGATTTTGAGGCAGATAAAGAATTCCCTTTGCTATTAGGGAGACCATTTTTAGCAATTGCTAGAACATTGATTGATGTAGAGAAAGGTACTTTAACTTTGAGAGTAGCTGATAAGCAGGTCACCTTCAACATGACTCTGTTGATTAAATCTCCTAATATTCCAGAGGATTGTTTCTTCATTGACATGCTTGATCCTGTGGTACAAAATGAATGGGAAAAAGTTATGACTGATGACCCACTTAAAGCTGCGATACCTGGGATTGATTCAAAAAACTTTATAAAAGAGGAATGCAAAGCTATCATAGATGCATCGATTCCTTATCTTCAAGGATGAATGTAGTTTGAATCATCTAAGAAGCGGTATGATAAAAAGATTGTATTCAAGACCTTTGAACCAGGACAACAAGTGCTCTTATATAATTCCAGGCTAAGGTTGTTTCCAGGAAAGCTAAAAGCTTGTTGGTTGGGGGACCATTCACTGTGGTTCAATTGTTTAATCCTAGCGCAATGGAGTTGGAAGGCAAAAGTGGAGAGAAATTCAAAGTCAATGGGCAAAGATTGAAGCACTATTGGGGTGGTGAAATGGACTGTCAGACCATTACATTACCTTTAACAGATGATTCTTGAGATGCTGCCATAGTCTGGCTGAAGACTATAACCTTAGCGCTTGTTGGGAGGCAACCCAATGATTTGATTTTCATTTACTATTTTTTTCCTTTTTCTTCTCATTGTTATTCAAGCTTTAGGGTGATCGCTCCTCTTGCAGCTACAAGTTCTGGCTCGTGTGCTCTTTCCTCCTTCAATTTTGAAGCATCAGAGGAATAACTTCACATTAGAATTAGAGACTTAAACAAGGGGAATACTAGTTTCTTTATCCTTTATTAATTTTTGCAACATTGAGGGCAATGCTTGATTTTAGTGTGGGGGAGAGAATTAGGACTCACAATTCAATTAACATTTTTTCAAAAAAATAATGAAGGGAAAAGAAGTACTTTGTCTTGATTTTGAGATTGTTGGATTTGGATAAATGTATCTTAGTTACTAGTTGTATGAAGGGAAGTTGATTACATATATTGCAATTTATATGATGATATATTGTTTAACTTGATTAAATTGGGTGAGATAGTATACCCCCATTGGAAGGAAATTTGAGCCTAAAACATTCGATTCTAGTGTGATATTTCACTTGTCTCAACTTACTCTTTAGAACTTGTCTTATTTCTTTTCACTACTATCTAATACATGTGCAATTCTTTAATAGGATAGAGGCATTTATTTTTATACCCTTAAATCCTAAACACAAGCTATAAATATTTCATCCGTTGCTACCTCTTTGAGCCCATCATTTTTTCTTTACATCTATCATATCTATATTAAGTTAATATGCATCTACAATCATTATTGCAGCAGTTTTCTCATCACAAGATGTGGTATTGTCATTGTAGTGCTTTTATGTTGATGGGTATTTAAAAAAAACAAACACAACTCCAATGGCTTCTCTCAACATCACTTAGTAACCGGGGGCATTTCATTACCAATGTTGGCACTCGCGTCAAACGATGGAGTGAAAGAGAGCTATGAGTTGGGCTAGAAGCCCCTTAAGGCACTTGTTAGAGTAACTGAGTAATCAGTGCTGTATCACCCATATGCAGGGTAGCTTCAAAAGGGAACCTACAACAGCTCAAAATGAAAAAAAAAAGTAAAAAAAATGGAGAGAGAATACCCTTCTTGAATCTTGAAAAATAGTACGCATATTACTATTACATTAAATTATTTGTATAACATGATTTACATGCATATTACTTAGTATCCATCATCCACTCCACGTATCCTGTATTCCAACATTACAAGCCATAAAGTCCTCTTGATTTTTGAATGCACATGTAACTGGTGATAGAAGATTAGAATTATTACAAGCCTATGGTAAGGTGATTGAACAAGTGAACTGAGCAAAAAAGAACCTATATGCTAGTGAGTTGAGTGATACACTTTATACCTTTGTGTGGCTATTTTACCTGGATTTAATCTTATTAAACTTCGTATCTTAATATGAATTTCTTTATATGTGATTGACAACCCATGATGCGCACTTAGTTCCGAGGTTATGTTTACTTGAGTTCTTGCAGTTTCTTAGTTAATTCAATTTGTCTCTCTTCTTTCTTCAACCTATTTTCAAGATTGATTTTTCTTTGCCCCGGAGTGCAAAAGATTTAATATGGGGGAGTCTGATGTATATTTTATAATTAAATAGGTATATATTTTACATATATTCACTGGATTTATTAATATTTTATGCCTATTTAATTATAGTTTATATGCTTGTCTATCTTTTCATTAATGATAGGATAATAAGAAATTTCTATAGAAAATCTACTTATATCCTATTTTATTTTGTGGGAGATATTATGAGTTTGATGATAGAAGAAAAATAAGAAAAGAATAATACATATATATAATGGTGCGGACCCACACATGGATTAAAGAATGAAAGCAATATCTCGAGATCCACGTCACAACTCAATAGATTTAGTCACCGAGAAGAATTCAATATGTGTGTGTATATATATTATATTATTATATTGGAAAAGAGATGGAAATATTTGATAAGAGCCATGGAAAATTTAAAAGAAGATCATGCCAAAGACGTGACCCAACAGAAGAAAAGGGATTAGAGCTAAGGTTATATAAAAAAAAGGACGAGACGTGCGAAACAGAAGGCTGATGTAGAGACGTGAAGCAGAGTTCGGACGGGAGCGTACTGAAGAATAAGACAGGATTAGAGAAGCTAAGGAGAGCTAGAAATTGAAGATAAATTGTATCAACCCTTTGTTTCTTAATACTCTTCTTTCCTTTCTAAATTTGAACTCTGGAATGTTTTTTTGTTATTTTTGTGATTTGATTATGATGAACATGAGTAGCTAATTTTCTCATTCTAGGATTTTCTTAAACCTATTTATAGATTGAATTATTTATTTACTCTCTTTTTGCATCAAATGAAGTTTTTGTATTGATTTTATCTTGCTCTTAATGCCTGATCACCATTTAGTTGTCTTGTTCATTTAAATCACTTTTGAAAAAGATAATTTAAGTGTAGAACTTGGGTAAAATCATGTTAGACTTGAAGTTCAGGTATTAAACGAATGGTTTGTTAGAATAATAGAGATATAGTTACTAACATAGCATTATCAAATTAAGATTGGTGTTTAAAGTTAATCCTTATAAATTAATACAAGAGATTGATTAGTTTATTAGGATAAATATTTGATTTTGACTTGAGAGAGCATTATCGAATGTCTTTGAATCTTAGACAAATATAAATCTTCGTTTTATTGCTTATTGAGAGTAAATTAACTAATTCATGAAATAGAAAAGGGATAGATAGTCCTAGGTTCCTCTGATCTTGAAGAAAAATCTTAACTTTAGAATTCTCAAATAAATCTTTTCTTTAAACAAATTAAATTTCAAAATATTCTCACTCAACGTAATTAAGAATATAATTGGTATAACTATCTCATTTTCTTTTTCCTTAGTCTTTGTGGGAACGATTTTTTATATTACTTGTGATCCATACGCTTGCGGTAAAGCTAGACGGCTAACACTTGTTAATATCTATGCAAGGTTGATCAATTCTTGGGAGTTGCAGAGCAAATATGTTACATTGATGAGGCTGTGTGTTACAGAATGAGTGATCAATTTGTATGAAAAGAGTGCAGTGCAAGACCTCTTCTAAGCCTTCCTTGTGTAGTTGAGAGCTCACTAACACCGATGCCAGAGGTGAACTCTAAGAAGTGGATGGATTTATTAGTAGGATGAATCAAACATTTGCACATGTGGATGATTTCAAGAAGGTGCTGTATAAGTTCAGTATTGTGCACATATGTGAAAAATTCAAGGGACTATGTGTATGCTAAATGTAAGGTTGAAGATTGTCCTTGGAAGATAACTGCGAGGGCAATTGGGAAGAGCACTCATTACGTACGTGTGACGAGATACACTAAAGAACATATTCATACAGCCAAAGACAATATTGAAGTAACACACACTCGAAGTGCTAGCTTGACACCATCAATTATCATTGATGAGGTTAGACATCACATAGATAAGTGTGTAAATTAATAAGGAAGAGTTTGGCTACAGATTATGGTTTGCAATTGACATATACACAAGCATATAGGGCAAAGAAAAAGGCAATAGAGGAAATTTATGGTAGACCTAAACAAACATATATGTTAATACCATGGATATGTGATTGGTTGAAGGAAAGTGATGACAAGACTGTGGCTAAATGGTCATCTAATGGGAGAAACACCTTTAAGTGTGTATTGCCTATGGTTGTCTTATAGAGGGTTCATTGCTGGTGCTAGACATGTACTGTACATTGACGGATCCCATTTAAGTGAACCATACAAGGGAACTCTACTGTTAGCTTCTGCCTTTGATGTAGACAATGAATTATTGTCATTTGCCATTGCTATTGTAAAGGGAGAAACAATTGAGGACTGGACATGGTTCCTTCAGATGATTAAGAAGAAAAGAATATCTTGTATATGGTTCCTTTGATGTAGACCATACAATGGCTCTTTCGCTATTGTATAGGGAAAAGAATATCTTGTGTGGTGGGAATAACAAGAAAACATTAGGTGGAGATGGAATCATAATGTTCACATATCATTTGACTATATATATGGTAGTTCCTGTCATGCAGAATCTAGTTTTTTGTAAATCTCAATACTGTATTTGTCATTACCATTACAACTTTTGTTAATGGTTACACTTTATTGTAAGTTATGTATACATGAAGGAATATGTTCAATTGTGAAAACCATTATCAATTTTGTCAAAACCACTAGTCATTTAATCATTCCCATTACTGAATTAGATGTGGGCCCTGCCCTTTTGGATCAACACTTACACATTTGGTGAGGTCTTGCATTAGTTGTCATTCTTATTATCCATTTTGTCAAATCATTACTTGTTTAGTCATTCCTATTATTGAATTTTTCAGAGCCCCCATCTTATCCAATACTTTCACACATTTGGTGAGGATGTCTTGCATTAATTTTCATTCCCATTATCTCTTTTGTCAAAAACGTTAATACATTTGTCATTCCCATTACTGAATTTGTCAGAGCCCACTCTTGGCCAACATTTTCACATATTTGGTGATGACGTCTTGCATCAGTTGTCATTCCCATTATCCATTTTGTCAAAACCATTAATACATTTGTCATTCCCGTTATTGAATTTGTCAGAGCCCCTTTTGGCCAATACTTTAACACTTTTGGTGAGGATGTTTTGCATTAGTTGTAATGCCCCAAATTTTGATTAAAGGATAATGATGATTATTGAGAATAATTTGTGAATTAAATCTGAGTTATTATGTGTTATGTGGCAATTTTAATTAAAATGCCATAATCAGTAAGAAATTGAAAGAATGTCCATAAGTTAGTGATTAATGGAAGAAATTAATTAATAACTAAGAGGAAAATGAGATGGGTAACTAAATGGCTAATGGAAGGGTTAGAGTAACTAAGTGGTTACTTACTTTATGAGAACCAATAAAATTTTGACATGTGTTTAGTTGGTAAGAAGAGAGAGTGTGTAGAAAGTCAAATTTGTAATTAAAAAAATCAGTTTCTCTTCCCCCTCCCATTCAGCTGACATAAGGCATGGGGGCAAAGGAAATGTGATCATTCTTTATCTTCATCACTCTTCTCTCTCATTTTCTCTCTCTTGTGCATCCTCTATTGCTGTCCAAGGAAGGAAGAAAAGCTTGTGAAATAGGTGAGTTTTGACCCTCTTAATGACCTTTAATGGAAAAACTCCCTTCTATAAAGTTGTTCCTTGTGTTGAGAGCTTCAATTTCATGGTTTTATATTTTGCATTTGGTGGTATTTGAGCACTCAAGGAAATCTAAAGTTTGGAGAACCAAGAAATATCTTTGGGAAAGTTGTTGAGGTGAGTAAGATAAACCTTTCTACATATGTTTTGTGGCATTTGATTGAGCTTTGAAATTCTGGGATTTTGGCCTTATTTTTGAAAATGAGGGTCATTGTGTGGTGGTAATGTTGTTGTCATGAATATGATGCCTTGAGAGGTACTTTGAATAGATAGAATGGATTTGGGTTTGAATTGTGAAGTTTGGCAATTTTGGAAATTTGTGTTGTTGAATGTTGTCTAAAATAGAGCATGTCAATAGAATGAGAATTTGGTTATTTTGATGTTTTTATTGGTTTCCTTTTGGAAAATTGTGTGGGAGTAGTGTTGGATATGAATTTTGAACCATTGGGAACTTAGTTTTAAAAGTTGCAAGTTGTGGTTAGTAAGAAACTATGTGCTGGCAGTTGTTTTTCATGGACATTTTGAATGGAAAAGTGGTGATGAAAAATTCTGAAACTTTCCAGTCTTAAAGTTCACATGTCAAGTGTAACGCCCCAATTTTTGATTAAGGCCTAATGATAATTATTGAGGATAATTCTCGGATTAAAGTGAAATTAATGTATATTGGTGACAATATTAATTTATATGTCATAATTGATGGAAAATTGAAAGATTGGAATTATTGGCATAAGTTGGTAATTAATGGGGAAATTAATTACTAACTAAGAGAAAAATGAGAAGTGTGATTGAGAGATTAATTGGTGACTAAGTGTGTGAGAGCTAATAGGAAAATGACATGTGGCAAAGTGGGTGTGAGAGGAAGATAAAGAAAAGTCAAATGGGATTAAAGAATGAATTTCTCTCTCCTCTCTTCCCTTTTGTGCGCTGCAGAAGTTTGGAGGGAGTATTGTCATCATTTGTTCCTCTTCTTCACTACTCCTCACTCCATCTCTCATCTCTCTCTTCTCTCTCCATTTCCTGGCTCCATTTTTGCAGCAAAGTGAAGGAAGAAAAGCTTTGAAAAGGTAAGGAAAATGGCTTTCATTGCTCAAACTTCCTTCTTTAATATTGATCCTTGAATGAAGAGCTTCATTTTGATGGTTGTAATGTGTTCATTGGTGTTAGTTTGTGACCTCAAGAGATTGAGAAAGTTGAAGAATCAAGAAATCTCTTTGGCAAAGTGAAAGAGGTGAGTGTTAACTCCCTTTTGATATATAGCTTGTGGTTGTTGGTTGAGATTGATTTTTCTGGAATTTTTGCCCTATTTTCGAAAATTAGGGTCTTAGTGAGTTTGGCATGTTGTGATCATGGAAATGGTATATTGTGATGTCTTTTGGACAAATGGATTGGTTTGAATCATTAAAAGTAAAGTTTGGGAACTTTGTGTTGGTTTTGGTGTATTGGTCAAAACAGGGCATGTGGTTAGATTGTGAATTTGGTCATTTTGAGGTTACCATTATGTTCCTTATGAAAAATTGTATGGGAATATGTTTGGTTAATGATTTTGAAGTCATTGAACACTTTGGTAGAAAAGTTGGAAAATGTTGTCAATGTAAATTCTGTCTGGGCAGTTTATTCGTGTGGACGTTTTAAATGACCAAATGATTTCAGAAAATTGTGAAACTTTCCAGTCTTAAAGTTCACATCCCAAGCTTCAAAATGGACATATATTCTGTGTCATTTCGTTTAGTATTCTGGGAGATATGGTTGTCCAAAGTTTGGGGATGGAAACAGAACTCTGTTCTGGAGTAGTGTTGAGTTTTGGCTGATTCTGTATTTTTGTGATGATTTGAAGTTATGAGCCATATTTTTCCTTGAAAGAGGGCTTAAATACCTTTCATTTGGCTTTGGAATCACTCCATTTCGGATTTTCTACAATTAGATATGATTTTTCGAAGTTTAGCCAAGAATCAGGAAATTTCTTGGCCGGGGCCCATAAGTGGCTGGCCGTGGCCCAAACCTTTCTGGCCTGATTCTGGCCGCGGCCCATGGGTGGTTGGCCGTGGTCAGTGGCCTTCTGACCATATTTTGGCCACGGCCCAAGGAAGGGCTGGCCGCGGCCAACCCCTGTGTTCCAGCACTTTGAGTTTTTGAAAAGAGATCTTCAACCTATTGTTTCCCAACCTTTTAGGGGTTTTATTAGAGGCATTTGTGGCTTCTTAAGGGTCATTATTGATAACCAAATTTAAGTATTGAAGAGTCAATTGAGTATTGGAATAGAGAATAATGTTTCATCCCTAATTATGACTTTAGGATTTGATATTTGCCCGGAGCATAGAAGGCCTGTGCCTGCTCAAGGAAGGAAAGAGAAAGGTAGTAACACTTTTATCCTATATCATGTGTATTGCATTGCTAGTTTGCATTAGTCATTGAATACAGTAAAATTGAAGAGGACGTGGCGAAAGCCCGGACTCGATTATAGTGAAAGTGAAGGGGACGTGGCGAAAGCCCGGACTCGATTATAGTGAAAGTGAAGGGGACGTGGCGAAAGCCCGGACTCGATTACAGTAAAAGTGAAGGGGACGTGGCGGAAGCCCAACCTCATATATAGTGAAGGGAACATGGCGAAAGCCCGGTCTCGAATATTGATTGCTGCATTGTGATATATGTGACTTGCTTTGTATATATGCATCATATAAATAAATTGTTGCTACTGGGATTCTCTAGAATCTCATTCTTTCCAAATAACATTTTTAGACAGGGCAAGTGGATCGAAAAGCAAGCAAGTGGCAAAGGACGATTAGGACTGCCAGTGGTAGTCTTAGCTATATATCTTGGTTTTATATTGAACTGGTTATCATTTTGGATAAATGTATACATATTGAATAGAATTGTAGTGGTATAGTTTTGTGTAATCCCCGGTATGGATACTGAGATGGGCAATGATGCCCTGTATAAACCTTTGGATTGATGTCATTATCCCGGGTGAACGTCGAGAATTGTACTTACTCTAATATTGTATATGTAACAGACCAAACAGGCCAATTATTTTATTAATGAAATGAATGGAGATCGATGTGTAGAAGCATTTTAAAAAGTTTTAAATTATTCCAGATCTCCCATTTGATTGTTAAACGTGCTTAAACGCTAATCCCGGCCTGATTATTGAAGGGGGTTACATCAAGCTTCAAAAAGGACATATAATTCATATTATTCTGATTTGTGAGCTAGGAGTTATGATTTCCCAAGGTTTGGGGTTGAAACTGGATTTAATTCTGGAACAGTATGAACAATTGTGAAATTCTGGATTTTTGTGGTTATTGAAAGCCTTGATTCATATTTTTCCTGTAATGAGGACTTAAAAATTTTTCATTAGGCTTTGGGATCACCTCATTTTTCTATAATTAGTTATGAGTTTTGGAAGTTCAGCCCAGAAACTGAAATTTTTGTTGGCCGCAGCCCAAAAGCTTTTGACTTGCTTTTGGCTGCAACTAGGAGACTCTTGGCCATAGCCAAAAACTCTTTGACCTGATTTTCGCAGCAGCCAAAAGTATTTAGCTGCAGCCCAAAAGTTTCTGATATATTTTATGCCGCAGCCAAAGATCCTTGGCTGTAGCCAACATCCAAAAATTAGAACTTTTCGCTATTGTAAGGTGGTCTTTGAGATAGTACTTCCCAACCCTTTAGGGCTTTTGTTAGAGACAATTATAGCCACTTAAAGGACATTAATGATAACCAAATCTAAGTATTGTGAAGTCATTTGAGTATTGGAATAGAGAATAACGCTTCATCCCTAATTATGAATTATAGGATTTGATATTTGCCCTGCCCTTGAGAGACTGGTGCCAGAGCAAGCACGGAAGGACCAACGTAGTGATATTTGCCCTACCCATGAATACCGCAGGTGCGTTGGTTAGCCCAAATGGCATTACAAAAAACTCAATGACCATACCTAGTCCGAAAAGCAGTCTTCGAAACGTCTTCTGCTTTCACTCGCAGCTGATGATACCCCGACCTTAGATCAATCTTCAAAAACACGCATGAACCAGATAATTGATCTAAAAGGTCATCAATTCTGGGGAGAGGGTACTTGTTCTTAATGGCAATCTTGTTAAACTCTCTATAATCAATACATAAACGAAGACTCTAGTCTTTCTTTTTAACAAATAAAATTGGAGCTCCCCAAGGCGACATACTAGGTCTAATAAACCCTTTATCAAGCAAGTCCTTAATTTGCTTCTTCAAGTCCACTATTTTTGGGGCCATACGGTATGGGGCCTTAAATATAGAACCAGCTCCAGGCCCAATGTCAATAGGGAATTGAACTTCCCTTTCTAGAGGTAACCCACTAAGGTCATCCGGAAATACCTCTGGGAATTCATTTACTATAGGTATACTACTCAATGTTTCACCAGTCTCTCCTTGCACAGAGAAGAATACCATATACGCTTGGCAACCCTTTTTCAAACACTTCTCAGCTTCTGCTGTTGAAAGGAAGTTCAAACTAGCATTCACATTCTCAACACTCTGAGGCATGGAATATACAATCCACTTATTTCTACAATCGAGCAACACATTATTTGCCATCAATAAATCAAAGCCCAAAATGACTTCTAATTGGTAAAGCGGCAGGCAAATCAAGTCCATAACAGATTGATGCCTGTGAACACCCTATTTTGTCCGGGCCCCACTAAAAAATAGAAAAATAGTTGATAATGATTGGTGTCCAAATTGGCAATCATCATTGAAAGAAAAAATAAAAAAAATGAAAATAAGAAAAATAAAGAAATCCTCCTATTGATGATTATCGGTGTCTAAATAGGCAATCATCATTAAAAGGGAAAAAATAAAAAAAATTAAAATTAAAATAAATCCCCTCATTGATATGATTGGCATTGTCATCCATTAAGGGAAAATAATAAATAAAAAATGAAAAAAAAATCTCATTTATGTTGATAGGTTTAAATTAGGAAGTTACTTGTGGGGAGAATAATCAAAAAAAATTAAAAACGAAAAATCTCCACTAACAATAATTAGGTCAAGTTAGGAAGTTTTATCAATAGAAAATATAAAAAAAATAAAAAAAAACAAAAATTAAAAAAAAAACTCCATTGATGGTGATTGGGTCAAGTTAGGTAGTTCTTAACATAAAATACAAAAAAAAAATCAAAAAAATGAAAAAAAAGAGCATTTATGAAGAAAACCCTACCTTGAGACTATAAATAGGAGTGTAAGGGTTGAAGCAGGGGGAACAAAAATTTTAGGAGAAGGAGAGAAAGAGATGGTTGCAAGCGTTGATGGCATGTTACTAAATTGGCTTGCTTTCAAGGACAAAAGGTATGTATAAGTTTTCTCACCTTTGGCTTCCCCTTCTTTTCACTTGTGATGTTTTTCTTCTTGTTCTTCTTTATCCCTTTCTTAGGTTCTCTTTCAAAAGAGAAAAAGAAAAAAATATTTTAACACATTTTGATAAATGAAAATAAAATGGAAATTTTTTTTTAAAATAATAAAAAATACAAACCAAATAAAAAAAATATTTTTCTCAAATAAATTAAATAAGCATTTTTTCTAAAAAACACAAACAAAGTGACACGCATTTCTACCCACGAACTACGTGGGCTTTGATCCCTCTAAAGGGTACGTAGGCCCTAGGTTTTCATCATAGGTTAAGTCCAATTTTGTAAATAAATATATTTTTTCTTATAAGTGTTCCTTTTTTTAAAATAAATATTTTTTTTTTCTTTTTGTAAATAAATGTTCCTTTCTTCTTCTTCTTTAGTTTTCATTTCATTTAGTTTTGTAACTATTCTTTATTTATTTGGGTAAATATAATAAAGTTAAATGCCATAATATTTTTAAATAATTAACTTAGGGTAACCATTCTTATGAATGGGTATTGTGGGGTGCCTAACACCTTCCCCACACACAATTGACTCCCGAACCCTAAATGATTTTTGTAGACCAGTTTCCATTTTTAAAAAAAGGTTTCCAAAGTTATCCTATCTTTAAAATTTTGGTGGCGGCTCCATGTTTTTCCAAATTCCAGCCGCTACAGCTTGGCGACTCCACTGGGGATGGTTTGAGTGTCAAGCCCATTTAAGTTAAGTATTTAAAAATAATATGGCCTTAATTTTATTTTAATTGCCCTTTTCCTTTTTTGTAGATATTTGTTTTATTTTTTTTAATTCTTTATTCATCTAGTTGTTTATTCTTTTTTTTTCCAATCTATCTTGTGATCTGCTTAGCAGATGAGGGTTGGGTAGAACCTAGGCCCATAGGTCGGTATGCTCTCCACACACACTGAACACATACACTATTCTCCTCATACACATTTTGGGCCCTATACCCGGGTCTGTGAGTTCCTTAGGTGAGTGGAAGTTTCTAGCGGTCCTCCCTGTGGGGTTTTAAGAACCCCCTGAGATTACTGTGAAAACTTCATCCTAGCCGTTACTCATTTGGTGAGGTTGATCCTTGTGGGGTTTTTAGAACCCCCTGAAGGTCAACTTCATCAAATGAGGTCTTCATCTTTACGATGGGGGCAGTTAGGAGACCTTTATCTATGAGAATTAGAACTACCTTGAAACCATTGCACCTATTAGGAGAAATTATTGACCTACCCAATTAATTAGTACCTGCCTTTCTTAGGATAGATACTACTAACCTAGGGTCATTCCTAAAATAGGACACTGGAGGGCATATATTTATTTATGATTGATAATCTTTATTGTCATCCATGCATAATCAATGGAACCCCTAGGATCAAGTGACTAACCGTCGCTTCACCTGAGTATGTATCTAGCATCATTCCGCATAAAGACACATCACAAGGACGGTGTATGCATTAGATAGCTAACCTTAGTCTAAGGGTCTATGACCCTAAAAGACCATGATCTCATCACATCAATCATGTTAGAAAACATCTTGATGAGAGATAACCCTTTAGGACTCATAAGGTATCATTATATCATCCATTAGCATTTTAACTTCATTTGATATGGGCCTTAGACATAATCATCATTTTAAAAAAAACCCTTAGCCGCATGATGGTTTGGGCCATTCGCAGGTTAATGGGCACTTCATTCTCCCTATGAGGTAATAGATCACTTGAGGAGGTGAAGTTCTTTTTCTTAATGTCCATCACCCATATCAAAACTTGAAGTATAAGTCATCACTCTTTCACGTCTCATGAGGTATCCTTGCATCATCCATTAGCATTTTAACTTCATTTGATATGGGCCTTGGACATAATCATCATTTTGAAAAAACCCTTAGCCGCTTGATGGTTTGGGCCATTCTAAGGTTAATGGGCACTTCATTATCCCTATGAGATAATAGATCTCTTGAGGAGGTGAAGTTCTTTCTCTTAATGTTCATCACCCATATCAAAACTTGAAGTATAAGTCATCACTCTTTTTATGTCTTATGAGATATCCTTGCATCATCCATTGATATTTAGCTTCATTTGATATGGGCCTTGAACATAATAAATATTTAACAAAACCCTTAGCCTCGTAATAGCTTGGGCTATTCGCAAGTTAATGGGCACTTCATCCTCCCTATGGGGTATTGGATCTCTTGAGGAGGTGAAGTTCTTTTTCTTAATGTCCATCACCCATATCAAAACTTGGAGTATAAGTCATCATTCTTTCATGTCTCATGAGGTATCCTTGTATCATCTATTGATATTTAACTTCATTTGATATGAGCCTTGGACAAAATAAACATTTAACAAAACCCTTAACTGCGTAATAGCTTGGGCCGTTCGCAGGTTAATAGGCACTTCATCCTCCCTATGGGGTATTGGATCTCTTGAGGAGGTGAAATTCCTTTTCTCAATGTTCATCACCCATATCAAGGCTAGAAAGCACATGTAATCATCTGCATAACATGCATTCGGAAATACTTTCTAACTCTTCCTTTTATTTCCTTTAATAAAGGACAAGCAAGTTATCTAACAACTAAAAATTTGGCACAAAGGTTAAATGGCAAAAGAACCAGGTATAAATCAAGTTCCTATAGGAAAGGTGTATTGCATGCTTATCACTATGGTCAATGATAAGATCTTGGCAAGGATGGGACTCAGGGTCCCTCCTATCTAATGATCAACTCTAGTTCTCCCTCTGGAATAATAGATTCCTGAGGAAGCTAGAGGATGCTTGTGCCAGAATACCTTTATGCCAATACACCATGGATAACTCACTATGCCTGCTTGAAATTGTGAGTTCAAATAAACTAATGATATTTTGTTCCTTTAAAGGCACGTGATACAATATTGCTCCATCTAAATGTCCTAACCAGCTACCCTTTAAGCATTCATACAACACGCACTCACGTAGTCGTCAGATGGCAGCCAGCAGTGGAAATGAAGCCGAATCTAATATGAATCATTGGATATGGAGGGAAGATTAGCACTCTGAAATCCTGATATAAGGAAGAAATTCCTGATGTCCTCTGAAGTACTAAACAAGCCGACTATTGCAATGATTTCAACAATAGGCAAAAAGAACTGCACATGGATTTCAGCTGATGATTCTGAAAGGGCTCTGGAAAATTGAGAGTTTGAGGACACCTTCAATTCTATTATTTTAGAGTAATATGTCTAGCTAAAAAGTTGTCCTTTTATGTTTTGTATGCGCCTTTAGGAAATCTCTAATATGAATCATGAGTAAAGAATGATATGCAAATAAAACTCACTTATTTATATCCATTCTTCCTTATTTTTTCCTTCTATTCATTCATTGTTCATTTTTTGCCCTCCAGGAAATCGATTTCCTCGGAACTCTTATCCAACGCAGAAGTTCCTGAGTCCCTGAATGATGATTCGCTTGTTGCCATTGATATGCATGATTATGAGTATGATAATGATGAGATCATTCAAGTCTACAAAAAAATCCTCGAATTCGACGACAATAGAATGTGCCTACATGAATATGTAATTGAAGTAATAAATATAGGCACAGAGGAAGAAAAGAGAGAACTAAAGATAGTAGATAACCCCGAAAGAGAGCAAATGGTTGAACTCTTCAAAGAATTCATAGATGTGTTCACATGGTCTTATCAAGACATGTCAGGCGTTGATTCAGGAATTGCTTCTCACAAGATCCCCTTATTCCTAGACACTAAGGCTAAAAAGCAGAAATTGAGGAGGCTCACTTCCGATATGTCCTTAGTGGTTCGAGAGGAGGTGATGAAACAATTAGAA
This sequence comes from Inga leiocalycina, assembly GCA_963242795.1. Classification (NCBI taxonomy): domain Eukaryota; kingdom Viridiplantae; phylum Streptophyta; class Magnoliopsida; order Fabales; family Fabaceae; genus Inga; species Inga leiocalycina. The sequence goes on from OY725329.1 coordinate 40,705,664, forward strand.
GCGGGTTTCCTAGAAGTAGCTAAATACCCACAATGGATAGCAAATGTCGTTCTTGTCCCAAAGAAGGACGGCAGAATTCGAATGTGTGTGGATTATTGAGATCTGAACAAAGCTAGCCCAAAAGACTATTTTCCATTGGCTCATAATGATGTCCTGGTTGATAATACAGCCCGTAGCTATAGGTACTCGTTCATGGATGGGTACTCAGGGTATAACCAAATCCCTATGGATAGAGAGGACAAAGAAAAAACCATATTTATTACACAATAGGGCAGTTATTGTTACTGCGTCATGCTATTCGGGCTAAAGAATGCTGGGGCAACTTATCAACGTGCCATGGTGGCACTCTTCCATGATATGATGCATAAAGAACTTGAAGTATATGTGGATGATATGGTAGCTAAATCTTCTGAAGGAGAAAGCCATGTTGTGGTGTTAAGAAAGCTGTTTGAAAGGCTACGCAAGTACAAGCTACGACTAAATCCTAACAAATGCGTCTTTGGGGCTTTATCTGTAAAATTGCTGGGCTTCATTGTAAGCCAAAAAGGGATTACAATAGATCCAGACAAAGTAAAAGCAATATGGGAAATGCCCCTCCTCAAACAGAAAAGGAAGTTCAAAGCTTTTTGGGGTGACTGAATTATATTGCACGATTTATTGCCAACCTGACTGCAACTTGTGAGCCGATATTCAAGCTTTTAAAGAAAAACTGCACAAGGAAGTGGGATGAAGATTGCTAGCATGCATTTGATAGAATCAAGGATTATTTGCTAAATCCCCCAATTTTGGTTCCTCATATACCAGGACGACCTTTAATTTTGTATTTAACAATACAACCAAACTCCATGGGAGTCATGCTGGGGCACAAGATGCATCTAAGCGAAGAGAACAAGCGATCTATTACTTGAGCAAGAAGTTTAATGATTGTGAGTCACGTTACCAAATGATCGAGCGAACTTGTTGTGGTTTAGTCTGGGCTACTAGGAGGTTTAGGTAATACATGCTTTACTACACCACTTGGTTAATTTCTAGAGTAGACCCGCACAAGTACATCTTTGAAAGCCCACATGTAGCTAGAAGAGTCTCTAAGTGGCAAGTAATATTGTCTGAATATGATATAAGATATGTCATTCAAAAATCCGTTAAGGGTGGTACGATAGCAGATCACTTAGCGGAAAACCCCATAGATGAATGCCAGCCACTAGATTTCAAATTTCCAGATGAAGACATATGTGCTACATAAGATCCGATCGAGGAAAGCAAATCGAAGGGGAGGGAAATGTATTTTGATGGGGCAACAAACATGCATGGCAATGGTGTAGGGGCAGTAATCATATCCCCAGATGGAAAGCAATTCTGATTGCTATAAAGTTAGGATTTGACTACACCAATAACATGACAGAATATAAAGCTTGTATTAATGGTCTCTAGGCTGCCATAGATATTGGGATAAAAAGCCTAAAAGTCTATGCTGACTCAGCTCTCATAATTTATCAGGTGAATGGTGTACTAAAGACCCAAAGTTGATCCCTTATCAAGAGTATTTGATAGAGTTAATAAAAAACTTTAAAGTAATCAATTTCCATCACGTGGCTAGAGAAAAGAATCGCTTCGCTGATGCGTTAGCTACTTTAGCAGCTATGATCCAACTTGATTTTGGGGTCCAAGTTCAACCAATACAGATTGAGACTAGAAGATCGCTAGCATTTTGCTTCAATATTGGAAGAGAGCACAACGAGCAACCTTGGTACCATAATATCAGGATATATATAGAACGTGGTACTTACCCTCCAGACGTGACACATAATGAAAAGAAGACCATCCGGCGATTGGCCATGGGCTTTTTTATTAGTAATAATGTCCTATATAAGAGAAGCTTTGATGGGACATTGCTACGCTGTGTAGAGATGAGGGAGGTGCACAAGATTATGGCAGAGATCCATGAAGGCGTATAAGGTATACATGCAAATGGCCACTCATTAACTAAACAAGCTCAAAGATCTGGTTACTACTGGATAACTATGGAGAAGGATTGTATCAATTATGTTAGAAAGTGTCATAAGTGCCAGATATATGCCAACAAAGCTAATGCCCCTCCGACTATAATGCATAGTCTCGTATCTCCATGGCCATTCTCCATGTGGGGAATAGATGTCATTGGGCCGATCAACCCAAAAGCTTCGAATGGTCATCATTTCATCCTCGTTGCTATTAACTATTTCACTAAGTGGGTAGAAGCCAAATCCTTTACTAGTATTACTCAGAAGGCCTTCATCAAATTCTTAAAGGCCAACATCATCTGTAGATATAGTTTACCAGAGAGGATCATAACTGACAATGCACCAAACCTCAATGGGGCAGCAGTTAAAGAATTATGTGATCAGTTCAAGATCAAACATCATAATTCTACACCATATAGGCCACAGATGAATGGTGCAGTTGAGGCAGCCAATAAAAACATTAAGAAGATCATCAGCAAAATGATAGTGACCTATAAGGATTGGCACGAAATGCTTCCATATGCATTACACGGATACCGTACCACAATGAGTACTTCAACTGGGGCAACCCCTTACTCTTTAGTTTATGGCATGGAGGATGTTACTTCAATTGAGGCGGAAATACCATCCCTGAGAATCTTGGCTGAATCAGACTTAGATGAAAGCGAATGGATACGTTCTCAATTTGAACAATTAAATATGATTGAAGAAAAGAGGCTCACAGCAATATGTCATGGGCAGTTATATCAGTCACGAGTGGCAAGGGCCTTTAATAAGAAACTACGACCTAGGTGGTTTAAAGTAGGAGACCTAGTCCTCAAGAAGATCCTGCCAAATCAAGAAAATGATAGAGGTAAATGGGCTCCGAATTATGAAGGCCCATATGTTTTTAAGCAAGCTTTCTCTGGTGGGGCATTGATATTGACAAACATGAATAGCTAAGATCTACCAAGGCCAATCAATTTAGATGCTGTAAAGAAATACTATGCGTAAAGAAAAAAAAGCTCGCTAAATTGAAAACCCGAAAGTGCTTAGGCAGAATCTAGAGCAAAAAAAAAAGAAGCTAAGTTGAAAACCCGAAAGGGCGGCTTAGGCAAAAGTTAGAGCAAGAAAAAAAAAGCTCGCTAAGTTGAAAACCCAAAAGGGCGACTTAGGCAAAAGTTAGAGTAAAGAAAAAGAAAGGCTTGCTAAGTTGAAAACCCGAAAGAATTTTTTTTTGGCAAACTAAAGCAATTTGAAATTTTATAAAAGTACTCTAGGCAGAGGACTCTCAGAGTCAGATATATCATTCCCAGAAAAACATCAGCATACCATCTAAATCCAAAGAGGAAGGGAAATAGAAGATATACCAATTTTCCAATGCTGGATGGATCCTCCCCTATTACAAGAAACGATATGCAGATCATTTTAGCCCCATTCCATGAAGGAACCTATCTCAAGTGATCCTTAATCTTGTGCCATATACGCCTAACCAGATATGCAAGATGACAACTGTAATATCCCGATTTGTGATTAGGGCTAATGACTCTGATAATTATTGTAATTATCTTGATTAAACCCTTTTGGAGTTAATGTAATGTGAATTTTGGGAATAAATACATGTGGTATTTAGGATCAAGGGTTGAGATTCATTTTGAGGGGTCGGAATCCTATGTGTTGTGACTTTGGTGAGCTCATAAAGGAGTGAGTGGGTGATGACATGTGGCGTAATGGAAGCCATTGGATGATGCACTAAGTGACAAAAAGCTACTTTTCCTTTCTTCTCTCTCTCCTACTCGGTTGAGTGTGTGTGTGAGGGAAAGAGTTGACTTTTCATCATCATCATCTCCTCCATAGCCCATTCTCTCTCTCTCTCTTTCTCCTCCATTTCCGGCGACATTGAGGCAAGAAAAGGAAGAAGAAAAGCTTGAATCTTGGTAAGTTATGCTCCTCCTTTGCCCAAAACCTCTTCTCTAATATTGTTCATCTCAATGAGAGCTACATTGTGATGATTGTAGAGCCTTGAATGGTGTTGATTGGGATTTTGGCCGAAATTGAAAGTTGAGGAATCAAGGTTCTGAATTGAGCAAAGAGAAGAGGTAGGTATTTTGAGCATTTTGATATATTGTTTGTGAATTGTGGATAAGTTGGGAAAAATCTGGAAATTTGCCCTAATTTGCATCAAACGTGGATTTTAGGAGTTTTATTGTGTTTGATGTTAAAAATGAGTTATTGTGGAGTCAGTTGATTATTGGAAATAATCTGGAATGTTGGAAATGTTTTAAGGGAAATTTGGAGAATGTGTATCTTAGAGACCTTAGTGTTTGATTATGGTCAAAGTGGTTTTGGGGTGTTTTTGGAGTTGCCATTGGGTTCCCTAGTTAGTGCTTAGAGTGTATGAGCATTGGGAAGAGTTTGGGAACCATTGGGCATGATTTTGACCATCTGGCGTTTCTGGTTTTTCTGCATTTTTGGGTCTCTGATACACCTCACTCGAGCAGGGGAAGAACGTGCTCGAGTGATGCATTAGTTTTTCCCTTTGTGCTTCGAGTTCTTCTGGGTTCTTATGAGTAATGCTCGAGCACATCGCTTTGTGCTCGAGTGAGCGAAGAACATGCTCGAGTGAGCATGGTCTGCTCGAGTGATGGGGTGAGTTCAGAGTGAAGGGTTTCTTTCGGGTCTTCACTTGCTGGTGGATGCCACGAGTGTGCTCTGACACTCGTGAGCATAGCCTTCTCACCCGAGCACTGGGGATCATGCTCGAGTGAGATTGTGCTTCAGGTGGGAGTTGTGCTTTCGGGTTCTCACTCGCGAGTAAGGTGCTCGAGTGTGCCTTCTCACTCGCGGGTGTGAGGTGTGTGCTCGAGTGCATGTGGTTGTGTGCTCGAGTGATCTGGGTCTTAGAGAGCTTTGTGTGCTCTCGGGTCCTCACTTCCTGGACTTCACTCGCGGGTGCTCGAGTGAGGCATTTGGCCTTGTGCTCGAGTGAGGTTCAGCGTGCTCGAGTAAGCCAGTTCCTGAAAGTTTCCTTGTGCTCTCGGGTGCTCACTCGCAGTCTCACTCTCTCTTGTGCTCGAGTGATGTCCGTACTTGTGCTCGAGTGAGATGACCAAAAATGAGTGTTTTGCCTTCGAGTAAGGGGTCTTTTGGGTAGTGTCTTCCAACCCTTTAGGCATATGTTTAGGCCTCTAGTGGTCACCTAAAGAGTCCTAAATGATAACCAACTTAGAGTAATATTGAAATATACATATGGATAAGAGATTGATTGGTTGTCCCTAATTGATATAGGATTTGACATCTGTCGTCCTCGTGAGGCTAAGGTGCCAGAGCCAGTCAGGAAGGATACAGGTAGTGACTCTCTCTTTATACCTTGTGTGATACATTGTATGTATATTATGTCATTGTTTTGAAATGAATATTGTATGCTGCAAGTTTTGTGAAAACTGTGGAAGCATCGCTATACCAATAGTCCCTGAGTCGCTAACAACTGTTCAGGTGAAGGTCGTATGCCTTCCCAGCGGTAAAAGGGGATGAGGTTAGGGTGTGATATGTGTATATGTGGGCCGAAAGGCTATTTGTGAAGGCCGACGGGCCATTTGTGAAAGCCGAAAGCCTATATTTGAGCCGTGTGGCTATTTGTATGCACTGCCACGCCAATAGTCCCTGAGTCGCTAACAACGGTTCGGGTGAAGGTCGTATGCCTTCCCGGCGGTAAAAGGGGATGAGGGTGGAGTGACTTGTGTTGCTGTATGAGATGAATTGTGTGCATATTCTGTGATTGCATGTGGTATGAAATTGTTGTTACTACTGGGATTCTTTAGAATCTCACCCCTTCCATATGACTAACCTTTTCAGACAGGGCGAGTGGCTCGAAAGGGAAGTGGACAACTAGGAGTAGTTAGGACTACTCTGAGGATTAGTGGATGTTGGTTATCTTAGTTTTGGATTTGGGATTGCCAAGTGTATATTGAATATAAATGAATATTTTGGTCATGTAATCCCCATTTTGGGAACTTGTAAACCCATGATATAAATATATGTAGATGAACCCGGGGTTTTGCCGGGATTTTGGTTTCCGCACTTTGATATTTATTATGTACTCTGATTTCTCAAGTAATTATATCCGCCTGTGAATGTGAGACCAGGAATAACTATGTTTTGAAACTGATTTTGAAATACCCCATCTCTTGGATGTGGGATTATAAATTGTTATTTCATCTTATTGGTCTCTATTTCACTTAAATTTCGTAATCCGGATGTAATTACGGTGAGGGGGTTACAACAACAACACATAGGGCACCAATTAAAGGACTCAATGCTGATTTAAATGAACTATTAAGCCTTTAAACTTGCTCACCCAAACCTCCGTTACCAATAACCCATTCCAAACCTCCATCGCATACAGAGAAGAAATTAAACAATCTAACACAGCCATACCTTGTAAGGAGTCAGATCCCAAGCTCTTCCTCTCCATAAGCATCCACTACTACAAAAAAGATAAAAAGTGGCGCACATTTTGTGGCACTTCTTTAAACAAGTGCCACAGCTTCCCTTTTTTTATTTTTAGCCTGTATAATTTTTTTTTAGGTACCAGATGTGGCGCCTAATAGATTAGGGGCCACAATTGGGGATACCTAATGTGGCGCCTGTCTACACAGGCGCCACATTTGGCGCCACACAAGAAGCTGTGGCGCCTGACCCATCAGGCGCCACAGCTGCATCATATATCATGTGTGGCGCTTGGGCATTAGGCGCCACACATGATATATAATATATCATGTGTGGCGCCTAATGCCCAGGCGCCACACATGATATATATATCAGCTGTGGCGCCTAATTGCTTAGGCGCCACAGCTGATAGGCAATGTGTGGCGCCTAATTAATTAGGCGCCACACTTGCCAATTTTTATAAAAAAAAAAGGGAGGGAAAATTTTAAATGGATAGTATATATCTCTTAATTATTTCATTTCCCGCATAGTAGTTCCGTGTCCGTTCCCCATTCCATATCTTTTTGACTACTACTTCACTTTAATTATTCAACTACTCTCTCATCCATTAAATTACTTTTCCTTTCTCATCTTCTTAGTAGATCCGTCGGCCCCCTCCCTCCATTTCCTATCATCTTCACACTAAAAAACACATTCAAACGCTCACTCGTCACTCAAGCTAGCGTCACCAACGTGGTCTCCCACTCCCTGCGCTGGTCAATTAATAGATTTGTAAGAAGAAGACTATTTCATTCTAGCTTGCTTTGTTTCGTTTGTCTTTTTGCTTTGTTTAATTTTTTTTGCCGACAAGTTTGCGTTTTTTAGTAATCTTTTAATTTACTTAATTAGTTATTGATGTACTTTGTTCACATATCAAGTTCTTGTATTGTGATATTTTTTATGTTAGCTTTGGAGAGTATTAATATAAGAACATTATTGTTGGGGAACTTGAATTTTAAATGTGAAAATTATATATATATATATATATATAATAGGTTGAAATATAAAATAGAAAGATTGACAATTTGTGGAGATGATAAATACGAAAGCCACTCATTTTATATAAAGCTTCACAATCAGGAAGCATAAAAAAGGGGCCACAGGAAAAAAAAGAAGAAGAAGAAAAAAGAAAAAAAAAAGAAAAAAAAGGACCCTCCTGTGGCGCTTGTTTGAGGAAGTGCCACAGGAGGGGGGTCTCCTGTGGTGCTTGCTGAAGCAAGCGCCACAATAGGACCACCCTCTTGTGGCGCTTGCTTCAGCAAGCACCACAGGAGACCCCCCTCCTGTGGCACTTCCTCAAACAAGCGCCACAGGAGGTATTTTTTTTTTTAAAAAAAATTTAAATGTTGTGGCGCTTCCAAGCGCCATAGCTTTTTTTAGTGGCGTCCAGATATGTGGTACTTCTCTAGCGCCACAGTTAATGCAATTATAAGCGCCACAGCTTTACCTTTTTGTAGTAGTGATCCTTTCGCTAATCCAACGCTAATCTAGCATTGCCATACCTTGTAAGGAGCTTCCGCCACAATTTCTTGCCCACAGAATTCCAAATCCTCTTGTTCTCCGTTGCACCCATTTGATGCCATCACCTCCATAGTTGGTTTCAAATCCATATGAAAAGGACGCCACTGTAATATCCCGATTTGTGATTAGGACTGATAACTCTGATAATCATTGAGATTTGTGTAATTAAGCACTTTTGAGTTAATGTAATGTGAATTTTGGGAATAAATACATGTGGTATTTAAGATCAAGGGTTGTGATTCATTGTTAATGGGTCGGGATCCTACGCTTTGCGATTGTGTGAGCTCCTAGAGAGAGTGCTTGAGATCATGACATGTGGCATTGTGGTAGTGGTTGGATGATGCACTAGAGGACAAAAACCACCTTTTTACTCCCTTTCCTCTCTCCAATTCGGTGGAGTGTGTGTGTAGGCAAGGGAAGAAGTCTTCATCATCATCTCCTCCCATTTCTCTCTCCCATATTCTCTCTCTTTCCTCCATTGTTTCCGGCGATCAAAGGAAGAAGGAAGAAGAAAGGTGAGATTTTGATGCTTTGTTTGATCTCTAATGCCCTAAACCTCTTCTTTAATATTGTGTGTCTCATTGAGAACTACATTATGGTAATTTCAGAATCTTGAAATAGTATTGGTTTGTGATATGGTCGAAATTGGGAGTTGGAGAAACAAGATTCTGGATTGAGCAAAGGGAAGAGGTAGGCATTTAGAGCATTTGGATATATTGTTTATGAGTTTTGGCTAGGTTCGGTAAAATCTGGAAATTTTGCCCTAAGTATGCCAAATGTTGAAAATGTGGATTTTATGGTGTTTGATAGTAAAAATGGGTTAATGTTGAGTTATTTGATTATTGGATAAGATTCGGAATGTGGGAAATGTGTTAAGGGAAATCTGGAAAATGTGTGTCATAGAGACCTTAGTGGTTGATTGTGGTCAAAGTGGTTTTTGGGGTGTTTGTGGAGTTGCCATTGTGTTCCCTAGTTAGTGCTTAGAGTGTATGAGCATTGTGGGGAGTTTGGGAACCTTTGGGCATGAATTTGACCATCTGGTGTTTTTCTGGTTTTCTGCAATTCTGGGTTTCGGATGAGCATCACTCGAGCAGAGGAAGAACGTGCTCGAGTGATGGGAGAGTTTTCCCTGTTCTGCTTCGAGTGCGTCTGGGTTTCTTTGAGTCATGCTCGAGCACAGCGCTTTGTGCTCGAGTGAGCGAAGAACATGCTCGAGCAGGCATGGTCTGCTCGAGTGAAGGTGGGAGTTCAGAGTGAAGGGTTTCTTTCGGGTCTTCACTTGCTGGTGGATGCCACGAGTGTGCTCTGACACTCGCGAGCATAGCCTTCTCACTCGAGCACTGGGGGTCATGCTCGAGTGAGGTTGTGCTTCAGGAGGGAGTGGTGCTTTCGGGCTCTCACTTGCGAGTGAGGTGCTCGCGGGTGAGAGGTGTGTGCTCGCGGGTGTGAGGTGTGTGCTCGCGGGTGTGCTCGCGGGTGAGAGGTGTGTGCTCGCGGGTGTGAGGTGTGTGCTCGCGGGTGTGCTCGCGGGTGAGAGGTGTGTGCTCGCGGGTGTGAGGTGTGCTTCTGGTGGGAGTGTGCTCGCGGGTGGGAGTGTGCTCGCGGGTGTGGTTTTGTGCTCGAGTGATCCTATGCTTGGAGAGCTTTGGGTGCTCTCGGGTCCTCACTTCCTGGTTTTCTCTCGCGTGTGCTCGAGTGAGGTATTTGGCCTTGTGCTCGAGTGAGGGTCAGCGTGCTCGAGTGAGCCAGTTCCTGCAAGTGTCTTTATGCTCTCGGGAGCTCACTCGCAGTCTCACTCGCACTTGTGCTCGAGTGATGTCCGTACTTGTGCTCGAGTGAGAGCATCTGTGCTCGAGTGAGAGGACCAAAAATCTGTGTTTTGCCTTCTAGTAAGGGGTCTTTTGGGTAGGTTCTTCCAACCCTTTAGGCATATGTTTAGGCCTATTCTAGTCACCTAAAGAGTCCTAAACGATAACCAACTTAGAGTATTGTTGAAATATGATTATGGAAAAGAAATTGATCAAATGTCCCTAATTTATATAGGATTTGATATCTGTCGAACGCGTGAGCCTACTTTGCCAAAGATTGTCAGGAAAGATTCAGGTAGCGACCTCTCTCTTATACTTTGTGTAAATGTACTGTATGTTTGCCTATCATGCATTGTGTGCTGCTGCTGCCTTGAGATACATTGTGATACGTTGTGGAGCTTTGTGTACTGTGGAGCATAGTGCCTTGTGATACATTGTGTTTGGAGATGCTTAGTGATACATTGTGCTTTGAGTTGCTGCTACATAGTGTTCACCGCGAAAGCGGGCGTTGTGCATAGTGATTACCGCGCGAGCGGGCATAGTGTTTGCAGCGAAAGCTGTCATTGTGATTACCGCGTAAGCGGGCATAGTGCATTGTGATACAGCCGTGAGTGCTGTCGTCTGTGGCGCGAGCTATGGATCATTGTGTTGCTGATGATGTTGGTGAACATGATACATTACATGCTTTGTGTTTATATATTGTATGAGTGAGTTGTTGCTCTGGGATTCTCAAGAATCTCATTCCTCCATATGACTAACCTTTCAGGCAGGGCAAGTGGCTCGAAGGAGAAGCGACCAACCCGTAGTGGTTAGGGTCTCTTAGGGACATTAGGGATTTTTGGGATAGTTGGTTATCCTTACTTTGGATTTGGGATTGCCAAAGTGTAAATTGATGTAAATGATTATTTTGATCGTGTAATCCCCGTTGTTGGGAAATGTAAAACCCATATTATTTATGTAAGTAACCCGGGGTTGCCGGGATTTTAGTTTCCGCACTTTGATATTTATTATGTACTCTGATTTCTCAAGTAGTTATATCCGTACATGAATGTGAGACCAGGAATATATAAGTTTTCAAATGATTTTTCGAACGCCCCATCTCTTGGATGAGGGATTATAAATGGTTAAACCATCTTATTGGTCTCTATTTCATTTAAATTTCGTAATCCGGATGTAATTACGGTGAGGGGGTTACAGCCACCATCACGCCAATCTGCCACCGCAGACCCGACATAGATGAGGGAAGAGGAAGAGGGCCCTACGAAACCCTAACAGAAGGAGCCCTTACGCCGCACACACTTGACTAATCATATTTTGATACATGCATCAGATTGGAAATGAAAAGAGAACAAAATGACAAATGGATTAAGGGCCTATTTGGTATGCAGGAATCGGTGTGGTGGAAATGGATTTGAAATTTTGAGTGTATGTTTGGTTTGCAGGAATTAGGCCTCCATGTGGAAATGAAATCCATCAAAATGGGCCAATTGAATTCCAAGCCAAGACCCATGGAAATGTAGTGGGTTCCATGGAGGGCATAATTTTCGGACTAAAATGTCCTCCGATGTTTTTGGCTAAATGGGGGGATTAACTCAATTTATTTTTATTACTTTACAATTAGGGGCAAAATTGTCTTTTTCTTATATTTTCATATTTTTAATATACATTCCAAATAAAAAATATATATGGATTCCATCTTCATTTCCATGACATACCAAACATCTTTTTAAATATCATTTCCATATCTAATTCCATATCCATTTCCATAACCATCAAAATCAATTCTATTGTACCAAACAGGCCCTAAATGGAGGGAAGCTGTGAAATTTTTGGAGGGAGAGTGAGTTTTAACTCTATAATAGAAAGAAAATTTGAATCTTGTGGAAGAAAGAATCATGGTTTCTCATATACTAAATAATATATTTAAATTGTTGTAATAAATAATATATTTAAATTTAAAGACTAATTTCAGGTTGTAAGCATAATGAGAAATATAATCTGAATAATTTACATATTAGAGAAGGGTTTGTATTGAATATATATATATATATATATATATAAATATATATATATATATTTATATATATATATATATTTATATATATATATATATATATATATATATATATATAAGAGGATTTTTAAAGAGTATTAAATGTGATAATTCTAGATCCTAAATTAACTCCTATAATTATGCCTAATTACACTAATCAAATCTAATAATATCATATCTTAACTCATGTCAGAAAAAATTAAAGACTAATGAGAAAACTTCTTAAATTGGAAAAGTACAACTTCAATAACTCAATAAAAAACCAAATATTAATTTAACTAGTCATGATATATATATATATATATATATAATAAAACTTTCATGGAAGGAAAAATCATACTTAACTGCAGTTAACACTCAAAAGTGAGAAATTAATTCAGATCAAAAGAAGATAAATTAATTATCAATTCAAAATCAAATTAGTTGGATAGATTCTAACTCTTATTTCTTTACTCACTAAATATATGTTTTAATTTACTTTTTACTAACTTATAGTGAAATCTTGAAATTATCTAACTTGGATATTGGGATTAATATGAAGAAGAATTCATTATTTATCAATGATATTGCCTCTCCTTATTCTAGAAAGATTATTTTCAATTGAATTTAAATTTGTTCCATTTGAACTTCCAACAATTAAGTCAAGAGATAGATAAATAATACATGTATCCCATTGCATTGATCGGGGCCTTTGTAATAACTAAAGGGATAAAAAACCAATAAGTGAGTTATTTATCAACCAATCATTTTATATTTCTTATGGCTAGATCTAATCTACATTTCCTTGTAAAAAGGAATACAAATGATACATGTACTTCATTTTTAAGGGGAAAATGGTTGCAAAAAAGAAAGACGGGGGAGGGGAAAGAGGGAGAGAAAGGAGGAAGATTAGAAAGAAAGAGAGGAGAGAATACAATGAAAATAAGAATTCTTATGTCATCCTATCAAAGGTCAACAAAGCTGAGAACCATTTCTCTATTTATAGACCTATAAAATAATAATATAACAATAATTCAAATTTAATTTTGAATCCTAATCCTAGAATAACAAAGAAAATTATAGGATCATCTAAATATCTTGCTTTATTGAGATGATGCACATATTAAAAGATAAATAAACAAATCCTACTTTTAGTGGATGAATATTCTTACTTAATAATCAAATGAATAACTTGGATATGTAAATTAAACCCTAATTAACCCTTATCCTATATCTATCAATAGATTATATATATCAAAATTAAATAAATAATAATGTTGAATTCATTATTTAATTAAAGCGATAAAACGTTACTAGTATGTCTCAAATAAGCAATTGAATAAGTGGATCTTATAAGAATGAAGTTATGAAATACCTATTTACATAGTATTTAAGAGAAAAATATTATATAATACTTCATATGATAAAAATATATGGAAAAAGATAGAAAAAGAACTTTGAAATTGTAAAATCCTAAATAAGGTTTGTTACTAAGAGCTTATAAGAGAATGAGAAAACTTTTTTTTTTTTTGGAAAATTCCTGATTTAGAATTTTTCTATGGTTTTTCACATACATCTATAAAAACCAATGAAACAGATTTTTTATTACAAAACTATAACTTTAATAATATAACTTCAATAAATTTAAGAAAAATAATGTGAAGCACATAACAATGAAGTTATCAACTTAAAATCAAATTAGTTAGAGCTATGATTCTAATTTTCATTTTTGACTCATTAAATATATTTTATTTTATTTTTTCTAAATTATAGTGAATTTTCAAATTGTATAACTTAAATATTGAGAATCTTACTCCAAAATACAACAACTCATCATCATCATCAATATATACATAAGAGGAATAGCATTTTAAGCCGTTGCTTTTTGTCTTCTCCATTCTGTCTCTTGCTTTACTGTTCCTTACAATAGTAGCGGCTTACCTTACCAAGCCGGTTGCACATAGTTGGCTTCGTTCCAACTCAATAAAAAAATTCAACCATGATTTAGTTCAAAACATTGGATGTTGTTCCAATGTCATTTATTGATAGCTTTTTCCACTTCTTAACTTCACCCACCCTATACGTCTGCTTTTTCATTTTTTGGACCTCACCCACCCTGTCACTTCTGAATGGAGTTGATCTTCAGTCTTCACTCTGGTCGACTGCAAAATTTCTATCTTCACCGACTCTACCCGACTGCTAGGCTTTGATCTTCACCCACACTGATGCCGTTCAATTTTTGGACTTTTGCTTGGAGTTAGCCTTTATTCCACCTGAGGCTGTGAAGGAGTGTTGTTCTTGCTCGACATCTCGGTAGTCAAGCAAGAAACAAAAATTTCTTCAAAGTTCGATTCAGAGGTGAACTGAAAGTAATATAGATTTCAGATGTCATTCCAGATCTTATGGATCATTCTGAACTTGGAAACTGCTTTTTTCCAAATCAGTCTGAGCTCGGCAACATTCCAGATCTGTCTTCCAGAAGCCAGAAAAATACTGTCGACGGGAGATCAAGCCGAAATATGGGTAACGAAGAAAGGCTCCGTTTTTTTCCTTCTTTTTTGCTTGCGATTTTCATTTCGTTCACTTTTTCTTCATCCCATCATCTTATACTTTTTCTTCTATATGTCTGCTTGCAGGAAACACTTTTTACTTCTTCGCACTAAAGACAATGGTTCTGCCGCTCTTGATTTGGTTGCTGGCGACGATCGACTCTTTCCTCCTGCTTCAGTCCCTTTTTGTGTGTTTCAGATAATGTTCCTCCTGGTATGCATCTTCTCACTTCCTTCCTATATACAATTCAAACCAAGCGTTAAAACTCAGAATAAGTCCAAATTTCCTCTTCAGGTATAGTTGTTGGCATCAATGGCAGCTGCTAAAACAGAGGAAGTAAAGGAAAAAATTGCAAGTTAAATCAAATGTAGTGAAGTTAAATCAAATTTCAATTTTTCATGTGCTGATTAATTTCCCTCTATTTGTATGTTAATTGACCAAATGTGTAATGGGGATCCTTTTTTTGGCTTTCAATTTAACCTGTTGCAAAGTTTTAAGAGGTCATAGACGACAACCAAATTCACTAAGCAATCCAAATTGTCTCAATTTTATCTATTTTCAATTTTGCTCTTTTGAAAATTTCTAAGCATTAATATGGACTCACATTTTGTTTCTTCTCATTCTAATTACGTGTTTGATTCCTTTTATTTAGCTCTTTTTTTTTCATGATCTGTGTTTTATTTTTAGGGATGGAGTTAGTGAATCACAATTTAATCAGGTTTGAACATTGAGCTGGACCAAATAATTAAGGTGTTACTGGAACCTAACTCTTTCTCTTGTATCATCTACATTTCAATTTGTGTGAGGGCTGTTAGATATAATTTTTTGTTTCTGTGGTAATTATCATGGTACTATTTTTCTGATGACATGTGGATATTGTGATTAAATTGATGTTGATAAGAAAAAGTGAAGATATTGATGTTCTTTCTTCCGAAAATACGCAGATTATGAGTAAGGAAGGTGGATTGCTTTTAAAAGACAATTTTGAGGGAGGGGCTACATGGGCATATGAGATTAGCTCGCAATCAATGGTTTACCCCATCATAGTTGAGGATCTGAATCCCCCCCGTCAGATGTTAATTGAGGTAGTATTTGGTGCTATAATAGTCTATTATAAATTTCTTCTCGGGATATTATATTTCTGGATCACCTCTGTAATGTGTATGGTTGATTAATATATACAGATGCTTTGTGAAGAACATGATTTCTTTCTGGAGATAGCTGACTTAATCAGAGGATTGGCGTTGACCATCTCGAGGGGGTGATGGAAACCCGAAACAACAAGATCTGGGCATGCTTTGCTGTAGAGGTAATGCCCTAGAAAGGGACTTGCATTTTCTTATGGTTGGAACTAGATTATGAATTTTTTGACAATGAATTATCCATGTTGCATGCAGATGCTATGAGGAAATGCTATGTTTAAAATTAAAACATCATAATAGTTCTATAAGCTGAATAGGATCTGCTGATCTGTGATGTTATGTTGCCACTCATTATTGGTGAGAAGCCCAAGACATTTGCATTTGATTTTTAATGAAGCTTGAATGCTTGACGCTTTTGTTCCCCTTCCTTTTGGGTGTTTAAGCAAATGGTCTTTTAGAAGGGTTTATCTACCAAACTCGCACATGGATCAGTGAGCTGTACTGTATTGATGTGTTTTCTCTGTTTTCCCTTTTTTATTTATTTATCTAAAGAGTAATGTATGCCATATCCTTTGTCTTTGTATTTATCTTACTTTCTTCTCCAGTAAATTAGATTAAATTATGTTACTTTTATAGCTAAGAGCACACTTTTTTTATTCTATTCTGTCCAAATCAATCAGGGTGATTTGGTTTGTATTTTTTCAGGGTGGACATTCTAATTGATTGGGTACTAAATTGTAGGAATTGGGTGAAGATGTGAGTGCTAAAACCATGTGATTATTTTCTTTAATTTGATTATTGTATATTAATCTTATATTCCCTGATTAATGTATATTGCATGTTCAAAGTTAGAACCATACTGCTTTTTGTCTAGTTTGGAGTACCACAACTTCTGAGTGATGTTATAACTCACCAATTAATTAGTTGTAATATGTTGGTCTATAACTTATAAGAAATGTTATGACTCCCTAATTAATCAGTTGTTATCTGGAGGACCACAAGTTTTGAGTAATGTTAAGGGCAGTTCAATCAAAAAGGATGAAATGTTAAGGGTTATTAAGATATTCAATCAATCTGGAAGGGTCTAAGGCCAATTTATTTTTCTGCGGATGAAAAAAAGATTAATTCTGATTTCAGTTATGATATAATGTGGTTTTTTGATGGTATTCATATGCATCAATTCATAATGCAAGGGTTTAATGACATTTAAGTTATGGCCATGAATGAAAGTGACTGATAATTTGTTCTTCTTTACTCATCAAATACTAAGGGAGAAGTAGATTCCATGAAGGGGAGTCTTTTCTTTTTTCTTTTTTTGCATCAGTCATCTATCAAGGTCTCCCACATCCACAAATATGCGTGCCACAGCAAAATGTTCATAATTTAACTGAGTCATCTTACATGCCTGTCATTGAATGTGTTCTCATCAAGATCTTTTCACTGATCTGTTTTAAATGCACCATTGGTTATACGATGTGACAATTGTCTGTAGCTTCTATCTTTGATTGCTAAGAAGGTAGGTGATACAGATGCTCCATACTTGAGTAGGTATCAACAGTGACGTTCTATGGTACATTTCCAACCTACTGCATAATTTTTAATTTTCATAATTCTAATTCCTAATGCCTAATGTCTACTACCTTCTGCCCAATAGAAATAGATGTACTGTAGAGGGCAGTTTACTGTGGTTTATTATTTTTCTTAAAATTGAATTACTATACCATTTTCCTCTACATCATCTCATCCTTTGAAAATCAATGTGCATGTTTTGTCTATCCATATTCTGATAGTCACCTTCTGAGGAAGTTTTTGTTTTTTTAAAGGGGGTAAAACAGACATGATGCAGATGCTCCATACTTGAGTAGGTATCAATAGTGATGTTCTCTGGTACAGTTCCAACCTACTGCATATTTTTAAAAAACTCCTACTTCGTAATGCATACTGCCTTCTGCCAATGTCATGTATGTACAAAGTAGATCCAACTTTTTATGACCGGAAGAGTATCAGTTCAGCTAATATACGAAAAAAATCAAGAGCATGTCTAGAGTATTAATGGGTGGCATAATAGAAATAGAAATAGAAATAGCTGTACTGATGAGGGTAGTTTACTGTGGTTTGTTACTTTTCTCAAAATAGAATTAATATTCCATTTTTCTGTGCGTGTCATCAAGTGAATGCCTATGTCGGAACGACTTCTTCTATATAAGTCACCTTCGTTTTCAAGCTTTCTCAATATTGAGCAGTCTGGTATATGTTGACATTGTGATCTTATTATATGTCTTCAATGGCTGTTAGGAAGTGATCAATGTTCAAAGATATTGATGATAACACTGATATGTGGAGGATTGTTGTATGTGTGTTGAGGAGGTAGAATAGCTATCAGAAGGACTCACCAACTCAGTTGTATGCTATATGTTTCCTTCTTATGGATGAAGAAGTCAGTAGGTTAACATAACTACCTTGCATATCTTAGCTTCAATGTGTTTCCTTACATCACAGTTTCATCTTTTGCATATTTGTTTGTAGGGTAGTAAGATCCAAGCTTCAATCATGAACAAGTATCTGTTTAAGTAGTTTGAGAAAGACCCTATAGAAGGGCATTCTTATTTTATTGCAAATCTGGAGGTGATACCTAATGGGAAGGATTATAAGGCAGCTAAGCACCAGTTTAAATTGCTTTTTAACTCTGCCACTTATGTGAAAGAAGAGGCTGCTTCGATTCCAAATTGACTGCCTTTTAATATTGCTGCCTGTGGTTATCATGTTGATTTTTTTCCCAAACTTATTTTACAACTTTCAAATTTCGAAATTTGAATGTCCCCTATTATAGCCATCATTTTTCTCTCTCTGTCTTCACTGAATTTTTTTCTCCTACTTAAATGCTCAAATGCTCTCCATATTCCTTCTTCCTCAGGCACAATTTCAATGTGTTGAAAGCATCTACACTGAATCATGCTTCTTTCATTACTGTGGCCCATTGTCAAATTCGCTCTCTCTTGAAAGTGGCAGAGAAAATGAGAGATGTGATAGTGAAGCTTGCTTCTCGGTTCTTCCTTACGCTTATGCCATGTGGTGCTCTTATTTGAAGCAAGATGGTTTCTTTTTTAACTCCTTTGATACTTCAGGATGAGTATTTTATTAATGAAATTAAATTATTAATTGTAGTGAAATCATTTTGGGCGTCATGTGGGGGAGGCCATGCTTTTGAAATCATATGCATAATAGGCCGGGGGTGTTAAAGAAGTACCTAATTGATAAGAACTGATTAATTATATTTGCAGTCAATGAAAATATGGTTGTGATGAATAGCCTATATGTAGGGTTGAAAGAGATGAGTTGAAGTTTATACATCCTGTGCGGGGGGTTGGTGATTGGTGATTAACTTTTGATCAAAACTATAGCTACATTTGATTAGCATATAAAATGAAAATATATATCAAATAAGACTACTTTATATGAAGAGAACAACATTTTATTTTTGTTTGAGAGAGCCACAAATGCAACTTGATTTCATATATGCAAAGATATATCAGTTTGAGAAATGAAATAACGATGATGTTGTCGAAGTTCTGGACTTTAATTAATATTGATACTATCAATGAAAACTTTAAATGGATGAAGGGAAGGTATGTGCATTGGTTGAATGTGAAATATAGCAGATGCAACCCATGCAACTCAAGGGGAGTCTGTGCTTAAGAATCACATGAAAAAAATGACTGTTTTAGGTGGTCTACCATCTGTTAAAAATGACTGTTTGACTTACAAGAATCACAAATGCATACTCTTGTATTTAAGGTAGTGGCTTTAGTTGTGAGGGTAGATCTTGATGGCAAACCCATAAAGCCAATCATAATTTGCATGATCAGTGCATGTGGGTTTCCCACCACTAAGAATTCTTCATTTCATGGTAGGGTGCATTGCACTATTGTTTAAGTTTAAGGGATACATTGAACCATTTCATAATGTAGGTATTTAGCGTTTTGAGCTGATTTGTAATTATTGTTGAAATGAAAATAAACTATTAGTTGCATGTAAGTGAAATCATTCTGCGCATCACAAATTACTTTCAAAATGAAGATAAAAGACAAGGAGTTATTCCTACAATGATTCTTGGTGTTTATAAGGAGTTAGTTCTTATTCTTGAGGATCCAATAAGACAAGAAGGTCAGCAAGTTTTGGGCGGTTGCATATTTATTTTTTGCTTGCCACATTTTTTCTAAAAATGAATGTCTATTAAGTGTTTGTCAATTTTCATCTTAATATGTAATTAGTGCAATGAATGAACTTAGAGTTGTCCTGTTTGGGGAGCTTGCTGGTATAACTATTGCAAACACACAGTCTTTGGGGTTCAACTTGGGGAATATGTGCTGGTGCAGCATGCTGTTGGAGGTTTATACAGAAACTATGGTTAGAATAAAGCATTTTACAGCAACTAATGTGTATTACATTAAATATTTTACTATTCTAAATAACTTAATATGTTTTTTTCTTTTTGTAGATGGCCAAGATCTAACTTCATTGTGTGATGCTACAAGAGGTTTTTTTACCTCCGTTGAGATATATGTGTATTTGCCGATTACCTATGTTTAATGAAGTTAGTTTTTCTTTTTTTGGTTGGTGCAGAATCATATATGTACTAGGTGAAAATTATGATAAGGTTTTGCTATGTATTTTGTGACCGTAGATGCTGATTAGGTGATGAATGATGTATGGTTAAGAATATTTAAAACATGGAATGAAATTGTTTTGTATTAAGTTGGAGTATGTACAAGATTTATGAATACAATGGAAGTGAATGCATACAGTGTCAGTTTGTGAGTCAAATGTTGTAGATGTTGCACCGCGCAACGCCTGGGGGGATTTGTTGCTTGTTATTTGAAATGGTAGAATACATTATTGCAATTTGTCACAAATTCAATATTTTATAAATAAAATCCCAAGCTTTGCATAAAACTCAAAGAAACAAGTTGTGATGTCTATATTTTGTAAATTGTATCATGAGTTGTTATGAATTTTAACTTTTACATATTAGTGTTCTTTGTTTGTATTTTTGTCTAATTTTTATCTATGGATTTTATAACTATATATAGCTTCCAAAACAACTATTGTGTTTTTATTTTGTTAAAGAAATCATATTAGTAACACTAATAAATGAGTGTACGAATAAATTGATTCTAATTAATTTCAAAAAATTAGCACTACAATTATTCTTTCTTCATTTATTATGTTAATTTCTAAAAAGAGAGTAGTTTATATATTATTTCATTGTTTGTTTACCTAATAATACGAAGTCACTTGATGACATCATTTTTATGATATACGAATGCGTTTCATAAGAATTCATCTCCATGATGTCTCAATAAGTTTTACATAATTATATTATCATTTATTCTTTAAATAGTGAAAATTTAAATTTTCAAATTTGCGATGGAATTAGTGACGAAACTTAGAGACGAAACAATTTATTTCGCTAATTTCAGTCAAAAAACCAGATTAAATTATCCCTTAAATTAGTGATGAAATTTGTGACGGAATAATGACGGAATAGCAACGGAATTGGTGATGGAATTTAGTGACGGAATCATAGACAGATTAGAGACGGAATAATTCCGTCTCTAATCCGTCCCTAACTACATTTAGAGACGGAACTTAGTGACGGAATAATTCCGTCTCTAAACATTTAGAGACAGAAATTAGCGACGGAATTATTCCTTCTCTAATCCGTCTCCGATTCCGTCTCTAAAATTTTAGAGACAGAAATTAGTGACGGAATTATTCCGTCTCTAAATTCCGTCTCTAAAATTAGTGACGGATTTATTGACGGTTTAGAGACGGAATAGCGACGGAATTCATTCCGTCTCTAATTTCCTGTTTTTTTGTAGTGTTTGAAAATTCATATCTTTATGTACAAATGTCTAATGACAGTAATTTCAAAGGCTATGTGACTCTTATTAAATCCATTTTCAAGGAAAAACATCACCCACAGCTAGTTGAACACACAACATTTCTAGAATTGTCATTTATTGCACACTGC
The DNA here is from genome assembly GCA_963242795.1 of Inga leiocalycina. Taxonomy (NCBI): domain Eukaryota; kingdom Viridiplantae; phylum Streptophyta; class Magnoliopsida; order Fabales; family Fabaceae; genus Inga; species Inga leiocalycina. The sequence continues at coordinate 40,727,218 of OY725329.1, forward strand.
CAGAATTCAATCCAGTTTTCATGACTTAAATTCAAAAATTCAGAACTCCCAATGTACAAGTCCAAATGACATAAATGACCTGTCAAATTAAAAATTAATATGCCTACTTTTATTCTGAAAATTTTCATATTCATTGGACATCATTTGGTTATCCAAAAATATAATACAAACAGGGTACCTCGCTGGAACCCTTCACTAGCAGAAAATCCAGTTTTTTCATTTTGAGTTTCAGTAATCCAAAAATCACAACCAGGGACTATTCCCACATAATTTTTAATGTAGAACACAATGGTAATGTCACAATAGCCAAATTCTCACTCATTCAACATGTCCTATTTTGGCAGGTATTCAACAAAAATTCCAAAAATTACCAAACTTCCAATTTAAGCATCAAACTTGTATCATATGGCTTCTAATCATCATAAAACACCATAAACACAATCAAATCACTATGACTCCTCCAAACCCTTATTTGGCCGAAATCAGGGCAGGTTCACACTTGCAAAAATACTCATTCAACCATTACAACCAATAGCTCAAATTAAAGTCAATACTCACCTCTTGCTCCTCCTTTGGTTCTTTCTTTGATTCCACAACTTTTGTTCTTGGATGATGGCTCAAAACACCTCCTCTTAAAATTCTAAAACCATATAAATGAAGCTCTCATGAAGAGGAATAATGTTTATGAATAGTATTTGAGCCATAGAGGTGATCTACTAGGTCAAAATCAAAGAAGATATCACCTTAACTTTGTTCTTTCTTTTCTCTTTCCTCTGGAACTTTGTCAAAATTTTGAGAGTCTGAGAGAGTGTTATGTTCTAACTTTTTCTCTTTCCTTTGCTCCTTAATACTTGGACAAAATTTTCCAAAAGGAAAGGGAAAAATATGTGGCCAAAATTAATTCCTTTGGTCATACACTTATAGTTAATTAACTAGTATGATCAAGTTACTTTAGTTGAGCTTTTTCCTTTCCTCTTCCCTTCTTTTTTGACCGAGAGTTGCTGCCCAAATGGAGAGGAATTGTTGACCAAATATACTCTTCAAAAAGGTAGAAAAAGATTGACCAACATTACTACAAAAAATACAAGTTGTGGCACTTAATTTAAAGAATACCATGGTGCTTGGGAAGCGCTATAACTTCCAGTGCCATTAAAACAAGTTATGGCGCTTCTTAAATATATGGAAGCGTCATACCTTGATTATTTGATTTTTTAAAAAAAATATAAAGCTATGGCGCTTCTTCAGGGAAGGGCCATAGGAAGTCAATGACTTCCAATGGTACTTCTATGGAGAAGCGCCATAGAAAGTCTTTTTTTTAAAAAAAATTCATAATTATTTTATTTTCCTGATGTAAACCTCTTTTTACAATCTAAAATCCATAGCAATTTACAATACAATCCATAGAAAAATGAAATAACATAGCATGTATCTTCATAATATTGCGTCTTCATGTATCAAGCATAAAAGGATTCCAGTATTTAAGTTGCTTAGACTTGAGCCACACACGTTACTTCTACTGAGGATTTAACTAAGTGTTATTATATTTGTAAGCTCAAAAATAAAAAAACTTACAATGTGTAGGAAGTTTAAGAAGATAGAGTTAAAACTTCAAATAAATACCTGTAAACAAAATTATGAGGACACATGTAAGATTCATAATAGATTTTAATTAAAAAAGAAAATGTGAACCAAATGTTAAAAAAAACACTTGCACGCTAGGGGGCTTTTGAAGGAGGCCGAGACAAGGAAAACAAACACATGGGAGAGGAAGCTTTATACTGCAACGGAGTTCTGGGATATGAGGGAGCTAGAAGGAACACAGGAAGATGAAAATGAAAATGAGAACGGCAGGTTGTGAAAATAAAATAGCACCTTATATGGTGCTTTACATACAAACATCATATAAGGTGGGAGTAGCTGCGGCACTTTTTGTCAAAGCGCCATAGCTTCCCAATTTAAAAAAAATGCCTATATTTAAGACACCAGGCACAAAGATGTGTCTTGAATATATTCAAGGTTGGTGTTTGGTGCTTTGAATATATTCAAGGCACCCACCAGGTGTCTTGAATATTTTTTCAAGTGCCGAGCACCGTCCAAGTGCCTTGAATAACCAAGGCACTTGGAATTGCCAAGGCCTTGGATGGCGCTTTTTTAAAAAAGCACTGTGCAAGGCTTTTTATTAAAAAAAATTAAAAAATTTTTTAATAAGGGTGATTTATGTCTAGATTTTGACCTCTAAACCAATTCTTAAATTCAGTTTTTGTTTCTTAATATAGACAAACTTTCCTAAGGAAGTATCTATCATGGTAATAGAGCTTTGTTACTTGCGGAATTTCTGTTATTCCGTATGTAACTAGAGAATAAAAACATTGGCCTTTAAAGCATCTATCATGGTAATGGAGCTTTGTTACTTTCCCAACAAACTTTCTCTTATTTAAAAAAAAAACACATGTGACAACTATGGCATTTGACCAGGAAGAGTCATAGCTGCCACATGTATTTTTTTTTAAAAAAAATAATAGAAGTCTCCTTCAACGCTTGTATGTACAAGAGATTTATTTTTTAAAAAATAAAGTCCTTTTACATAAGGAATTTGTTTTAAAGTGCAATTTGTTAACTAATTGATCAAATTTTGTTAACTAATACTTTTTATTGCGAAAAAAATTAAATTATATATATATAATTAATTTTCTCATCTTAGGCAATTAAAGTAGTTAAGTGAAATTTATAAAAGGAATTGGAGGGAGTATATTTTTTGATATTTTATTAATTTTCTCATCTTAGAAATAGTAATCAAAATCAAAGAAAACCAGAATTCTTATTTGTATTGTAAGAATATAATTTCTATTCTATTTCTATTTATTTTTTTAGAAAAATAGAGATTCAAAATATTTTTATTCAAAAAAATAGAAATAAAAAAAATAGAATTAGAATTCAAAATTTTAATAGAATATTTTGATTTATTATCAAAATCCAATATAAATTTATTAATTAATATGAAATATATTTTTAAATATATAATTAGAAATATATAAATAGAAATAGAAACATATTTAAAGGCTTCTAGTATTTTTTTTTTTCAAACACGTTAATGATAACCTGAACATTTTGGATAAGTTAAATAAAGATCACATCTAAGACAGTAGTACTAATTAATGCAATATTTAACATTACATTTTGGTTAAGTTAGCCCTTTATTAATTTTTTAAAAAATAATGACATTTCTCACAAGGGTTGTTAAAAAAAATTCCACCACCTTGTATACAAAGCCCTTGTATGGCTCTTGCAATGGCCTTTATATGGCGCTTCCATTAATTCAAGGCCATTTGAATTAATGGTTGGCCGCCCTTTTTTAGCATCTCCTTGCCACACAAGCGCCATATAAGGGGAGTAATTTTTTTTTTAAATATCTCCTTGTATGTCGCTTTCCCAGAAAAGCGCTATACAAGGTATTAGGCAGCCGCTATGATGCTTCCCTGGTCAAGCGTTATAGCTACCATATATATATTTTTTTAAAAAAAAATAGAACTTTCTTCCGGCGCTTGTTTGAAGAAGTGCCATAAGATTAATGCCACTAAATCCTTATTTTGTAGTAGTGCAATCATCTCTTGTTGTCTTACTTTTTGGGTTAACTTTCAAGTTGCAATTTTTAACTTTTCTTGCCTTCTTCTTTCTTTGTTTTTTAACTAGTCAATGCCTATGGTTTAATTCAATTCTCTTTCTTCTCTTTGTGGTTGTCTTGACCGAAAATCAATGCCCAAAAAGAGAGAAGAATTTATTGATCAATTGACCACTTGTGCACGTGATCACATTTGCGCTAGGTCTTATTATAAAGAGTTGACACTTTGGCTAACTTCTTCTTCCTTCTTTGTTCCTTGTTGGATGAAATTTTGACCATGTGTGTGAAGGATTAATTCTCTTCTTTTTTTTGTCCAAGTTGGGTCTTTGGTCATTTTTTACTTTCGGTGAAAACTAGGTAATTTCTGCGAGCTAAACTGGACTAGGTTCATTGAAAATTTTTCCCGAAGTAACTCTATCCTGGTTTTCACTATCTATTGAGTACATATAGCCCTTGAGTATATTTTGGGATATTACATACAAGGTGTTTGATGAAATGTTCTAATGGAGAACGTCTCAATTACATACATATCTTTATAGTTTTTTGAGTAGTGAAGAATATTTAAATTTTATTTTGGGTAAGTGTGTTAGAAATCTTAGTTAATGGCAAATTTAGAAACTTTATATTTCATGAAGATGTAGAAATAAAGTTTGTGTGAATGAAGGTTGTCTAGTCTGCGTTTGAAATTCAAATAGGATTTGAATATTTATGCATGCCACGGTGGCGGTAAGGTTTGAGGTATAAAATGAAAATTTGTGGTATGTTTAAGAAATGAAGAGTGGAAGAAGTTCTTTCAAGCTTTTAAGTATCGGATTTAATAGCCAAGTGTCATTAGATCCAATTACTAATTGGACTTAGGATTATATTTTTATTGGAAAATTAAAGTTCTTGGAAGAGATTTTCCTTCTTTCCTACTAGCATGAATGTGTGGCTATGCAATGTAATAAAGAAAGTAACTAGTACAATTATGTTGAGTTTGGGGATGGATGTTTAAATCTTGAGAATACATTTAAGTAGAAGAATTATATTGAAATATAATGATGATACAGTTCTATTGGTTAGGTAGCTCTAAGGCTGATTGTTTTGGGAAGTTTTGGAAAGAGAGAATTATATTTTGGGAGTACACCAAGTGAGTGAATAACATCCCATTATTATCTTTATAAATGATGTTTTACTACTTGTTATAGTTTTATATTAATTACCAGGCCACATTCTAAGCATGGTTTTATCAAGAAAAGTTTATTAGGCTTATTTAGTTTCTTATTAATATTGAAATGAGTAAAGGATGATGATTTTATATATTGTTATTATTTATTCTTATATTAGTTCATAGCATAATTCATGATTATGCATGGAAACCATGAGGAAAATTTTGAGATATCTTTCATAAATTTTTTAAAGTTAAAACAGTCTTGCATTTTGAAATGTTCATGCATGAGTTCTTATTATCTGGGAAGGGTTTTGTTGATAGATTGAATTTGAAGAAACGTTTTGACATATTGTTTGTAAACTTTCATGCTGGGATCCTTTGTTGTGAATTATTCCTTACTAGTTTCATTATGAGAAGTTATTCCTCATTTTTAAATAGCAAATTGATCCCACACATGGTTCATGAAAATGTTTTTGAGAGGACTGAATAAAGAACACTGGTTACTAATAGTAGTGTTGTTAGTCCTTGATGCGTCATGGTTAACTCGAGCTCACTTGACATTCGTTAGCACTGTAATATCCCAAGTTTTGGGATTAGAGGCTTGAGAATAAGCCTGAATCAAGTGGACTGTTAAGCCCCGATTTAGCAAGAGTCCTAGGAATGAGGATTTGCTGCCAGTGCATTTTTCTTGCGTGACAGTCTAGTTGTGTGACATTTTTGAATGGGCAAATGATGTCCAATGCCTATGATATTTCTAGTATGAAAGTAGACTTGTCAAAATTTAATTTGATAGGTAATATATAGACTTATTAAGCTTTAATTTGATAGGTAATATAGATCATTTGGAGCTGTACATAAAGAGTTATGTATTTTTGAAGTTAGCCTAGTAAAACCGATGATTTTTAGTGGTAGTGTCCAAAAAAAAAATAATTTTGGGAATTGTGATCTTCCAGTTGGCTAAAGACTATATTTTTTCTTGAAAATAGACTTAATAAGGGCCACATAGCCTTTGGAACCACACCAATTGGACATTTACACAAATAGTTATGAATTTTCAAAGTTTGATGAAAATTCTGCCCAGTTTTCCAGCAAGTGTGAAAAATGGAAGTAAATGTAAGGGCAAAATGGTCATTTGACCAATAAAGCAAGCAGTTATTTATTTTTCCCTTTAATTGGGATGAATTTTGACTGAAGTAGGGAGTAAGAAAGGAAACCATAATACTTGGCTCATATTAACTTTAGAGAAAAATTCTTAGCCAAGTAAATGAAGTTGAAAAGTCAATAATTGTAGGCTAATGTTACAACGTTTGAGGAGGCAATATTATGACATTTCAAGAAGCCAATTTAGTTATTTTGAGGCCTCCATTTACATCACTTTTTGGCATGAGGCAAAGGGAGTAATGATTATTGAAGTCTAAATGTCATTAGTTGGAGTATTTTGGTCAAGCAAAAATGAACTTTGAAAAGTCAAGGGAAAGTGTAATTAAAGGAGCTCTTACATGGTTATCATAAGACTTAAATGAAGTCAAATTAGGAGACTTATTTGGTCTCTTTGAGCAGCCACATATACGTAATGAGGAGAGAGGAAAGGAAGAGAAAGGATGAAGATAATTAATTGCCATGTGATAGTTACAATAAAATGTAATATTTTAAGAGGAATGAAGGAGGGATATTTTAATAGCTTCTCAACCCTTATCTTTTCTAATTTTTTGATCAGCTGCACCAAATAGAGAGAGAGAGAGAGAGAGAGAGAGAGTTAGCCAAGGTTTGGAGCTCAAGAACCAAGGGTTAGGGTTCCAAAAGAAAAAATCAAAGGTAAGAGCTTGTAATCTTAGTGATTTTGCCTTCTAATCACCTTGGAACTTCCTCTAATCTCTTATCCTCCTTGAAATCTATGGATAGCAAGCCAAATCAAGAGTGTAGAGACAAGGCGAAGTGTCATTTTTAGAGAGAGAAAGTGGAGAAATCAAGAGGTAATCTCATAAACTTAATCCTCTTGTGCTATAAGAAGTTGTTATGGTTGTTGTTGTTGGTTTTGGCTTGGTTTTGATTGTTTTGTAAATTTGGGCTGATGAAAACCCTAAGGGAAATGCTGCCAAAATTTCCTATAATCATGTTCATTTAGTGTTTAAGTGATTAATCATGTGATCACAAGTGGAAAGGAAGAGTTTAAACAAGTGGGATCAAGAAAACTCAATATTTTCATTTTCTTTGGAATTTTGTCCAGCCACTGTTCACAGAGGGTTAGAGCTGGATTTTGGTATTTTTGATGGTTCTAATGGATTCCTTAGGCAAAATTATGTAGGAATAAATGTGTTCATGATTTTTTGATGTTGGTAGGCAAATATGAAATTTATGAAATTAAGGGGAGGTGCTGTTTGATAGTTTCACTGGGGGCAGTGTTGTTATGTAATAACTTTCGTTAGTTAAACTTAGTCCAAATATTATAAAATTTGGTATGATTAAAGTAGAGATGTAGGGCTTTAATTTGATAGGTGGATCATAATTTTTGGACTAGTAGATTAAAAGATATGTTTTTTCAAAGTTGAGCCCTGTTTCTAGAAGAGAATTTGGAACAGGGGAGGTTAGATGAATTTTTGGGAATTATGTGGCTATAATTGATGCTATGTAATGTTTTTCCATTAAAGAGGACTTAAATATCTTTGATTAGCCACTGAAACCAACCCATTTAAATTTTTGTAGAATTAATTATAAATTTTCAAATTTGGTCGACAAAACTAGTAGATTGGGTCAAGCCCATGAATTATGGCAATTGTGTTAAATTGTCATAAGTATTGGGCCAAAGATGAAAGACATGTCCTAAAGGCCCATGTAGCTCCATTGGACATTCATTTTCATGACTCTAATAATATGGCTATGTATTTAGAGCCATGAGAAGTCAAGAAGGAGAATTTCCAAGAAGCATCTTCAATGGTTGGAGGAAAATGTACAAGTGGAGAACTTAAATAAAAGAGGTAGGGGACTTATCTTTTTTGCATGTATTTGATATTTCTGCTCATGTAGTGATGTATATGATTGCTTTACTTGATTGTGTAGAGCATATTTAAATAATGAAGCTCTGTTTCTGTTTATACTGTGGCTATAGTTATGTTGCATGAAACATTGAGCATGCAGAAATGTCATTATGGGGCATGCATCTAGTTAAAGCTAACATGTTATACACATAGCATCTATCATGCATGCATTATGGTAACTGTTTCCTATTGAGATTCTCTCGAATCTCACCCTCCCCTACCAACAATTTAAACATGTGAAAATAGGAGGTGTGTTGAGAACAAAGAAGAGAACTGCACGCAGAGTAATGCAATGGTGGAACGAAGATGGGAAGGCGTTTGCATCTCACTGTATCGGGTTTAGACACCGTAGTAGCCCTGTGCGGCTACATTAATTGTAATTATTGTGTACAATCCCTGCCGGCAATTTTCTGTAATTAAGCACTTATTATCAGTATGTTTATTCTAGTTCTGTGTGCCCACCTAATTGCGCGCAAGTACTCTGAAAAAGGTGGAAATAAGATAAGGGTGTTACAAGCACAGTACTCAAGCTTGATATTCGTGGGATTCATTCTCACGCTTGTTATTCGTAGGTTTTGTACTTGCGCTTGTTTCGTGGCTTCAAGCCGCGCTTGGTTACCTACCATCATGGACTGTGTGTTGACGCTTGTTCTCATGGCTTCATGCTGTATTTAGTTATTTACCCTCATGGACTGTGTGTCCTCACTTGTTATCTGCTCTGTTGAAGTCTAACGAAATATGAGATATGATATTTATTGTTTTTGAATTGATTTTGTTCAACAAATTGCTTTACTACGTATTTGGTATTTGTTTATATAATGATCTTTCATATAGTTTGATTTATGATTATAAAAGTATGCTCTAGAAGTTGAAACTTGTTATCATGTTGTCATCTTTCAAAGTTGAATCTATTTAAATTATTTTTCATAAGCATTTTATTAAATTTTATAGTTAGGAAGTGCAACTGATTATGTTCCTTGAAAAATCTCTATTTTTATATTTTATTTAGGATTTTTGGTATACTTATTGAGCTTAAAATACTTTCTTTATGATTAAATTGATATAAAGAGTAAATACATTAAATTAGAATTAAAAAGGATAAAATTGTCATAAAAATTGTAATTACTCTTAATCATTAGTTTTTAATAATATTTGATGTTGGTTTAATTATTTTTAATTATAGGTGTTTGAAAAATTGGATTAAAACTGAAAATGGTAGTCTAGAGCTCGCATTTTAGAAATAATAGTTTAGCCCCACGAATTTACAAAATGACAATTTGGTCTTCGACAAGCCACCAGCGTTTTGTAACATTAGGTCAGAGAGCTTCACTGAAGAGAAAAACGCACAGAACAGCAGCCGCAAAAGGGGGGATCTTCAACCTTCATCTTCTTCACCAAGACCTTCGCTATCTCTTGCTCCCTCCGCCTCCGTTCTTCTCCGTCGCCGGCGACATCCCTTCCTCCATCGTTGCCGGCGACCTTCAAGTAAACCAACCAGGGCCGAGATAGAGCTTTAGCAGCAAGAGAGAAGGGCGAACCTTCCATCCTCCACCGTCACCACCATCCTTACTCTTCACCATCGATTCCATCGCCGGTGACCACGAATCCACCATTACCTTCACTTTCTTCCCACCCTGCCATCACCTTCGCCTTTAGCTCGTGTTTCAGCAACAGAGGAGAGCATTTCTAGATCGATTCTGGATCTTCAAACTTGAATTTCACGCTCAGCCGAGAGACTCCATCTTCACTTTCTTGTCAATTCCTATATTCATCTTCCATTATCACTCACCATTTTGCCATCTTAATCTTTAATCTGTCAATTTTTACTATGTTTCTTCATGGCTGAATGGTCGGTGAAGGTGACTACTTCTTTACTGGTTGGTTGCATGGTAGTTTGTAGCTGAATTTATCTTCTTCCAAAGCAATGAGTTGATTCTTGAGCTTGGAGCTTAAAGGGCTGAGTGTTCTACTATAATATCTATATTTAATCTTTTATATTAGTTAAATTTTAGGTTTAGAGTTTAAATTCTAGGTGTAATGTCTATTATTTAATCTTTTGGATTAGAGTTTTGTATTGGAGTTCCATACAATTCTTGGCACTAGATGTGCATTTGTTTTTAACTTTGTGCACTTAACATTTTCAACTTAATTAGTAGCAATTTCTTCTGCAATGACTTGGCTAAACTTGTGCTTGGAATTACCACAAATATATTATGCTTGTTATGCAAGGGTTCTTGGTTACTTGTGTCTTACATATTGTTAATTTCAATTGCTAGTATTTAAATTGGGCTTCAGTTAGAAGGATTAATTTCTACTCAGTGTGGAGGAATTAATTCAACTAGCTCAAGCTAGTTCAAAGGGTCTTTTGAGCAAATTTGCCAAATTAGCACACTCCCATTATCTATCTTTTGAAGCAATAATTGATGAAATTCATTGTTTTAAGAGGCTTAGCCATATCTTTCAAAACTAATTTTAATTCCATTCCACTTTTATTCCAAATATCCAAAAATATTAGTTTTTTTTATAGCATTTTAGTTTAATTACAATTTATGTTATCTTTTTGTAAAGAAAGAACAGAGTTGAAGAGAAATAATTGAGTAGAAGAGAGGAGACAGAGATATCGAACAGACGAGAGAGAGAACAGAAAAGAAAAGAAGAGATTCTGAGAGGGAAATAGAGACACGTGGACTGTTGAATAATACTTTCTTATTAGATCAGTCAACAACAATGAATAATGGGAACAATAGCTCTTATATAGAGAGTCATGGGATTCAGGGGCAGAATTGTAATTAGCTAATCCTAATCCTATCTAATTAGCTAAGGGATACAATTAGGGTGTGTTTGGCTAGTGCTATTCTAAAAATAGTTAATGCCACTCTCACTTAACATTGCTCTTCCCTTAACTAACCTAACTAACTAACCTAACATTCTAAAATTAGGGTTCACAATTAGGGATTAGGAATTACATTACATATTCATATCAATACCCCCCCCATTTTGACATCCTTGCCCTCAAGGATGGACCACAATGAAATCTGGAAATTGTTCTTGGAAACGTGACAATGGAATCCAAGAAGCTTCTTATTCGACAATCCCTTCTATTGCACAAGAACTTCAGTGATCAACCTTTGTCGCCTCTTAATAGACCTTCTATTCAAAAGTTTCTCCGGAAACAAAGAAGGTGGAGGCCCAGAAAAGTTCGGAGGAGGATGTCTCAGTTGGACAGTAGGGTTGGGACGCAATTTGAGTTGAAACATGAAATGTAGGATGAATTCGTGAATTAGGGGGCAACTCTAGCTTGTATGAAACCTGACCCACCTTTTCTAGCACTTGATAAGGCCCAAAAAACCTTGGAGCCAACTTTTGAGAGCTCCTCACAGCAGCTGAAAGCTGTCTATAAGGCTGCAATTTCAGAAATACCCATTGGCCAACCACAAATTCCCGATTAGACCTATGCAGATAAGCTTTTTGCTTCATTCTATTGGCAGCACAGTGCAGGTGGTACTTAAGCATAGCTAGCAACTGTTCCCTTGCTTTAAAGCTTCTATCAACAGCTTCTAAAACTGAGTTATGAGGCAAGTAGGGACAATGAATAGGTGGCTTTTGACCATACAAGAGCTCATAGGGAGAGGCTTGAGTAGAGGTGTGAAAAGTTGTGTTGTACCACCATTCAGCTTAAGATAACCATTTACTCCAATCCTTGGGCTTCTCCCAACACATAAACCTCAAATAAGTTTCTAGACACCTATTGAGTACTTTCGATTGCCCATCGGTTTGTGGGTGATAGGCGGTAGATAACTTTTTCTCAATCCCCAAAACTCTCAAGAACTCCTTCCAGAAATTACTTACAAAGAGCGAATCTCGATCACTAATAATTTTAGTAGGAGCTCTATGTAGTTTGTAAATATGGTCCAAAAAGACTTGAGCTAGTGAGGATGCTGTATAAGGATAAGATAGGGCCACAAAATGGGAATATTTGCTCATCCTATCAATTATAACCCAAATAACCTCCTTACCGTTGGATTTAGGAAGACCCTCAATAAAGTCCATGGTGATCGATTCCCATACACAACTAGGAATAGGTAGAGGTTGTAGAAGACCGGGAGATGCAATAATTTCATATTTATACCTTGCACATGTGTCACAAGTCTTCACATAGGAAGTAACATCATCCATCATCTTTCTCCACCAAAAGAGGGCTTTGATTCGGTGATAGGTAGCTTGGATGCCCGAATGCTCCCTTGAGGGCTTGAATGCAATCAATCAAGGATCTTCTTTTTCAAAGTGGCTTCATTGCCTACCACTAACTTACCCTTCCTTCTTAAGAGTTCATCACTCCATGTAAAGTGGTGGAGAGCTCCCTCCATAGCTTGAATTTGAGGTAATAATTGCTGCAAATACTCATCATGTGCCCAACTTTGCTTAATGTGCTGCAACAGATCAGGTGAGGAAGTATCAAATATAATTTGTAACAGCTGTAATTTAGGCATTTGAGAAAGTGCATCAGCTACTGAGTTGTCTTGCCCTTTCTTATATTGAATCTCATAATCAAAACCAGCTAACTTGGCCACCCATAGCATCTGAAATGAAGTCTTCAGTTGCTGTCTAAGTAGATATTTGAGGCTTTGCTAGTCTGTACGTATGACAAAACGGTTTCTTTCTAGATATTGATGCCAATGCAACATAGCTATCACAACCGCCATGAGTTCTTTCTCATAAACTGATAATTATTGATGTTTAGGAGATAACCCCTTGCTGAAATAAGCTAGAGGCCGCCCTTCTTGCATGAGAACATTCCCAATACCAGAGCCACATGCATAGCCTCTACCACGAATTGCTTTGAGAAGTTAGGTAGAGAAAGGACCAGAGCTGAAGTGAGTGCCCTTTTTAGGTTATGAAAAGCATCCGTAGCCTTTTGTGAACATATAAAACCATTCTTCTTAAGTAGGGATGTGAGGGGTCTTGCTATAGTACCAAATTCACGAATGAAACGCCGATAGTAGCCGGCAAGCCCAAAAATTCCCTTACTTGCTTGATGGTAGTAGGTAGAGGCCAATCAGCAACTGCTTGTATCTTCTTAGGGTCTGTAGACACTGTTCCAGCCTCAATTATGTGCCCCAAATATTCTACGTTGGTGGTTGCAAAGATGCATTTGGACATCTTGACATAGAATTGGTTGTCTCTCAATAGGGTCAACACCTCTTCTAAGTGTATAGCATGATCTGCAAGAGTAGAACTATAGATCAAAATGTCATAAAAAAATACCAACACAAACTTACGTAGGTATGCCCAGAAGAGGTCATTTATAGCTCCTTGAAATGTAGCCAGTGCGTTGGTCAAGCCAAATGGCATTACCAACCATTCATAATGCTCGGAATGTGACTTAAATGCTATCTTATATACATCAACAGGCTCCATTCTGATCTGATGGTAACCAGCCCTCAAATCCAATTTAGCGAACCATCCCAATTCCTCAAATAATTCTTCTATTAATGGTATAGGATATTGGTTCTTGACCGTTGCTTTATTAAGCTCACAAAAATCAATGCACATGCGCCATGTGCCATCCTTCTTCTTCACCAACACAATAGGAGCCAAAAAGGGTAAAGAACTTGGCTGAATAACCCCATCTTGCATCAGCTTATCAATCAGCTTTTTAATAGTGTCTCGATGGGCTGCTGGGTAGCGATAAGGCTTCAAGCTAATGGGGTTTATGCCTTCCTTAAGGATTATAGGGTGATTATGGCCTTCCCTAAAGGGTAGAAGGCCCTTAGGTTCTTCAAAAAGGTCTTGAAACTTACCAAGGATCCACTGTATCTTTGCTGGAATGTCAGTTTCAGAACCAGAATTAGCTGAAATAGGGCTAGAGGAAGGTTGCTTTTGGACCAATTGCAGAAGGAATAATTGGTCTTGTTGAATGGAGTGAATTTCATATTTATTGGGGTGCATTACTTGCCAAGCGTTTAGTGGTGCAGCCTGCAACTTCCTAAGATCCCCTTTGTACCAGAAATACATGGTCAACGAATCATAATCCCAGAAAGCATTTTTTATGCTTCTTAACCAGTGTAATCCTAGCACAATGTCATAGGTGTGTAAATCTAATATCCTGAGGTCAAACACAAATTTCAGGCCCTGCATCTTCCATTTAAACCCCTTCCACACACATTGCACCTTTAATTTTCTGCCACCAGCAACTTCAACTGAGGGAAATTCAGAATTTTTGCCCTTCTGACCCAATTTCTTAGCCAAACCTAGATCAAGAAATTCATGGGTACTGCCACTATCAATTAGGACTTGAATTAGTTTCTTACCAACCTGCCCTCGCACTCTCATGGATGTGGAATTATCAACTCCAGCGAGTGCATGAAGAGATATACAAGATGGCATGTCTTTACCAGGAAATATATCAGAACCATCTTCACTAGGATCTTCAGGTTCAGAATCGTACTCGATATAATGCGATTGGACTCTTTGTCGCTGGGGACATTTATGGTCATGTGAGAAAAGTGCATGACAATAGAAGCATAGGTTTTTTAATCGGTGCTCAATTTCTTCCTCTGGTGTAAGTGGCTTGTAAGGCTTATTTGAAATCTTGGGAATCAAAGGTTGAGTTTTGGGAATAATCCCAGTGGATTTATCGGTGCTGGTTGGTTTATTGGCTTCGGAGGATTTGGCCGTTAGTAAAGCCGACCGATAGGAAGAAGAAGAAATTGACGGATTCAAGTACCTAGTCGACAGTAATGAAGAAGAACTAGATAACGCCCCTGTTGATGCCGAGTTTCGAGTATAATGGTCAACCAGCAATTTAGCATAGTGGCATTGGTAGTAATAATCTCCTGCATCCTGGCAATCTTGCTCGCTTCTGTCAATTTTCTTGGATCGAGGAGGCGAACCGGACCTGCTAGTTCAATACGTAAACCAGCCACGTAGATATCGACTAAATAGTCTTCGGGAAAATCCAATTTGGCCGATATTAAGTCGAATTCGGCATTAAAGTTTGCCAGGGACCCAGCCTGCCGCAAGTGTGCGAGATCATTCATCGGTGTCTCAAAGGGAGGACCAAAATTGTCCTACAGTAATACCGCGTACTCCTCCCACAGCGGTAGTCGTCATCTCAGGCAGCATTCCAAGGCACGATGCCACTAAAAGGTGTGATCATCGAGACCCATCGATGCTAATTTAACCTTGTTGGCTTCTGGTGTCTCATCAATCTCAAAATATCATTCACAATGGAGGAGCCGCGTAAGAATATTGTCACCGTTAAATTGTGGAAATTTGAGTTTGGTGAACTGGGTCGGCCTTTGGTAGTGGTGATTATTTGGATGTGGTTGTCGATGATTACCATTTCTGGGGTTGTTCGGAGCATTATCCACACGTTCTTGTATCTCCAGATACAAGGTAGTGATGCTGGCATTAACTCCGGCAGCAAAATCTTGAAAACTAGTCGTTAACGCCTGTAATTGTCTTTCCATCATTTGGAAACATTCATTAGCCATTCTTGCTTGTTCTTGATTCCTCGTTTCAACCATGCAGCGTCAGGTGAGTCGGTAGAGGATGATTTCTCTAATACCAATGTTATCTTTTTGTAAAGAAAGAATAGAATTGAAGAGAAAGAATTGAGTAGAAGAGAGGAGACATAGATATCGAACAGACGAGAGAGAGAACAGAGGAGAAAAGCAGAGATTCTGAGAGGGAAATAGAGACACGTGGACTGTTAAATAATACTTTCTTATTAGATCAGTCAACAACAATGAATAATGGGAACAGTATCTCTTATATAGAGAGCCGTGGGATTCAGGGGCAGAACTATAATTAGCTAATCCTAATCCTATCTAATTAGCTAAGGGATACAATTAGGGTGTGTTTGGCTAGTGCTATTCTAAAAATAGCTAATGCCACTCTCACTTAACATTGCTCTTCCCTTAACTAACCTAACTAACTAACCTAACATTCTAAAATTAGGGTTCACAATTAGGGATTAGGGATTTATATTACATATTCATATCAATTTAGTTGTTAGATAAAAAGCTAAAAATACTTTTTATTGTTTTATGCCAATCATCACACTTAGTTCTAGATAATTAAGAAAAGACTTCTCAAGAGACGATCCGGGATTGCACCCTATATTGCAATTCTTGGTTATTTTTGAAGAGCTTATCAAGGCAAAAAGCACACGCCTTCTTTTTTCCTATTGGTGGGTTTTGAAGATCCATACTGCTTTTTGTAATTGAAGCGTCATGTTGAAAAATCCCAGTTAATGTAAAATTTAATTCGATGTCTTTATTTTTTTAATTTAGGTGCTCCACATATGCTATAGTTAGAATCCTTGCCTTATATAGGTATTGTGTAATTGTTCTCCTCTTTATTATACTAGGTTATTATAGAATTTTCCTACGGTCTTACTCTCAAACGAGATTCTACATAAATTTCTATAGAAAGTATTTAAATTTTGTAATTCTGAAATGTATTCATAGTCATTATATTATGTGTGTATGTAAAGTATGAAACATTTTATATATTTAAGGCTTTAGGGATATGGGTTTTCTTATATTCCGTGCCTGTCGCATCTCAATTTTTGGGGCGTGATAGGGTGGCAGAAGGGAAGAATTTTTAAGCAAGATGATGTCAAGTTAAGAAATTTAGTTAAAAGAATCAAAGTTAAAGAGATACATGTTTTAAGAGTTAAGAGTTGGCAAAATGGGGAGGCTACTTATGCATAGAGAATGCACAAAGATAACATGATTTGATCTATCTATGTTTAAATTTGTTAGGATTGGAATTGTGCTAAAATCCTACAAGCAAGTAAGAGCAAGAGAAGCTAACTAAGGAAGTAAGTTCGGAAGAAAGCTTCAAGAGATAGTGAAACTTACTCTTATATAGTTTAGAGTAAAATACTCTGACCACCCTCCAGTTTTGTCTTAATTACACATATCTCCCCTCTATTTTGAAAACATATATTTAAGTACAAACAGTTAACTCCATTAAGAATATTCTAAAAAGATTCCAAAAATATATTTTTTTAATTAAATTTATTTTTTCTTGCACATTTTGACTAAAGTTGTTTTAAAGAATTTAAGAGTTTTTTTTTTCTATTCCTTAATTTCTATTTTTATCTTTACAAGTAGTTGCCTGTTTGATGATTTTAGCATTGGTTAATGTAAATGTCACAAACGTTGAATATTCAAGTAAGATTTTAAATAAAAATATGCTTGATCAAATGTGTTTATAAATATTTGTGGAAAAAAAATATTAAATCATAAATTTAAATTACACATACAATCTCATACTTATATAGTTTATTATATTTGATAAAAATATGTGTTTAATATATATTTTTAGTCAAAATTAATTTATAATAGAATAGAATAGAGTTATGGTCGTATAAATTTTTATTAGCCCCTATATATATATAAATAATTCTAATACTAAAGAAGGACATTTTGGTTAAAAAAAGTTTAAAAGTCAAACTTAAGGTCAACTAACGATTTTGGTGGATGGAAATAGAATCTCAAAATATAAGGGAGGTTTGTGTAACATATATTTTGGTTTTAAGGGAGGTTTATATGGGTTTCCAAAATAAATGGGAGGTCTGTGTAATTAAGGCAAAACAGATGGGAGTTTAGAGTATTTTACTCTATAGTTTATGCTTTGTAGCTTGCATGTTTTCTAGCTATGTATGTTGTAGTTAGGCCTTTGAACATGTAATATTCTTACTTGAGTTTGTGCTGTGGCCATGTGTTTTTACTTGTAAGGTGTTGTTCTTACTTGACTATTTACATTACTTAGTTAATTATCATTGCACTTTATATATTGAATTAATATTTTCTACTAAGATTCTCTTGAATCTAACCTTTCTTCTATGTACAAACCATAGGGACATGCAATTATAAGGGCAAGAACAAGCTGATGGAGGAGGTTTGAAGGTGGAGAACTAAAGAAGCGATTGTTGTTGTTATTTTAATTTCCTTAAGTTATTATATTATGTGGCTGTTGTATATATCTGTTCAAGGTATTGTAAGTCAACTTTTATAATGGCATGTATTTGATCTTTATAAAGAGGAGAAGGAGGGCTGTTCTAAAGCCTAAGGTAAGTGCCATGTGAAGAGGCAAGTATGCATGAAAACAGTTAGGAGATAGGTAAAGATATATTTAGTTTAGTTGAGCTATGAATTTATGGATGCATGTTGACAAGGCATCTGAGCCATTTAGGCCCTGCTATGGTGTAGGAATAAAGTAGACATACGAAGCTTTCTAACAAGTCCTAGAACATGATTTTTGGATCTATAGATCAAGAGTTATGATTTTTTGAAATTTAGACTGAATTCTGTAACAATGCTGTCAAAATTATGTGTTCAAGTTTGAAAATAGGCGTTTTTGAGCCAAATGGGTTACCAATGAACTTGGGTCTTATTATTTTTTTTAATAAGATCAAGGGTTTCCTTCTCGAGGTTTAGAGGGCAAAAGGTTCTCACCTCTTCCAATAAATATGCTTCCCAGGATTCGAATTTGTGTTCTCCTCTTTACAAAGGTGAGGCCTCATACCACCTTAAACAATAGTTTATTGATAACCCAGGTTTTATTTTTATTGCAAAGATAAATCTACTAGCTAAAAATAGAGCTTTGAACAACTAATTTTGGAGTTATATTGAATTACTTATTAATTTCCAAAGTTTTAGGAAAATTCATTATTCATGCCCAATTTTTGAGAAAGAGATTATTAAAGTTTTATTTAGCCTATCTAAGGGTACCGTTTGGATCATGTGTAGTTCATAGAGTCAGGTGTTACAACCCTCAGTCATGCAGAACCATGGTCAAGCCGATTGCAAGTTTTTAGACTGTTTTACTAAATTTCAGTATCTTTCACCTATTTTGAAACAATTAAAAATAAGAAAAAGATCTCGTAAAATTTCTTATCAAATTATAAATATTAGCAAGTTAAATTGAAAAATTATTGTCCAAACTTCTGAAACCAAACCAAATTGTTTACCAAATCAAACAATTGTCCTCAACATTGATAAACTATTGTTGAAAAGAATCAAATTAAAACCAAATAAACAAGACAAATCACCATACAATCCCCAACATAATAAAATAAAACCCTGCATGTGATAACAAATAAACTATAAATTAAAAGAATTAAAAATGAAATTCATAAAAACATGAATTAACTCCCTAAAATATAGTTGATAACTCTATCTTATGAGAATTTTTAAAGAAAAATTAAATTAACATTACAATATAATTAGGAAACCGCTTATGTTGCTTTTAAATTTGATTGCTAATTTAAATGGAGAAGACACAAATTAAATGATTTGAGTAGATGAAATATCAAAGCTACTCATTTAATAATTCATCAGATTTAATAAATTGGATCCGTCAAAGGCGCCCTTGCACCTGTTCTTCGAACAAACGAGAATGAACAACTGGGACCATGGCCACCGATCAACCTCTGCATCCCCATCTTTTTGGTCATGTTCTATATTGCTTTATAATCTTTCATAGGTGCATATCTCTATGAACAAAAATGATATGACATAGGTGACTTTTAGTGTTACAACTCCCTACAAAATTCTCCATTTAAATTTGAATAAAACATATATTTGATTCTTTAAGTTTGCACCAAGTTTGAATTTAGTCCTTTATATTTTAAAAGGGTACTTTTAGTCCCTCAATCTTAACACTGTTAGTCTTCATTAACAAACAGAAAATGCTGACTCATCAACTAAATGCTGATAAGACATACTTCAGTTTTTTTAAAATATAAAAATAATTATATGCGTAAATCAATCAAGGGTTAAGGTGTACCCAGCACCCTAAACTAATTTCTCAGGGCCACCTAATGTGACACCCTATTTTCATCACTAGTCAGATAAGCTATAAACATAATGAATTTGAACCATTAAGCCAAATTTGATCATGGGAAGAGAATACTTCCTCAAATAGTTGAAAACTCAGCCCAAATATAAGGTTTGAACCTGCAAATGAATGTGCTTTTCTGAAAAATTTAAAACTACTTTATAAAACACTTAATCAGTTGTTCAAACTCTTCATTATAGCTCTCAATCCTTTAACTATAATTAGTTTTATTAGAGTTCTACTCTGCTCTCATCTTTAATCTATCACTAATATAAGTCTGAACATTTATCCTTCAAAATTTGTACAGTTTATTCGTAGAAGATTACTGTTCATTTGGTAAAAATTGTACTTTCTAGATTTCTTATTTTAACTTCAAAAATTCATAACTTTCAACATGCACATCCTCTTGAACTGATCTACTACTTCATCTAAAGCTTAGAATGTGTAGTTTAAGTTTACCAAGTATCAAGAGCTAACTCATTTATTTAGCCTTTCGAATTTCAGTCACAATCTAACAGCTCTAGAATTACTTTTCTAGTCTCAACTAGTCAAACATCTAGATTACTAAGTTAAATAAATAACAATATACAAACTTCTTTAGTTCTGTCCCCTTCAAATTTCACCAACCACTACGCGCTTGCCATTAGCAATACTTGCCTTTGCTGTATATCATGGAGGAAAATGGTTAGATTTAAGGGAATCTCAATAGTAAAATATGAATTCAATATATAATGTGTAATGGTAATAAATATCATTGTACAAAAAACCGGACCGGACCGGCCGGTTCGACCGGTTGAACTGGGAACCGGCCAGTGGTCCGGTCTGGTTTGATGGTTAAACTGGGGAACCGGTCTGAAACCGGTAGAACCGGTGGTTCAACCGGTTGGACCGGTTCCATTTTTTTAATATTTGTTTATTATTTTTTTTCTTTTTCTAGGGGAAAATTGGAAGTTGAAGACCAAAATGAAGAGAAAATTAGGTAAAGAAATAAAAAATCTAAAAAAAATAAAGAAGATAATGAAAAAAATTATTTAAAAAGATATAATAATTATAAAAAATGAGATATCATTGCATAAGTATAGGCATTATAACTCATATTAATAGATTTTAAATATTTTTTTTTCTAAAAATCTTCATTTTTATTTATAGAAGTCTAAAAATATATTAATATATATTTCCACTAATAAATTATAATATTTTAATATGACCGGTTCAACTACCGGTTAGACCCCGGTTGACCTATTAACCCTTGAACCTGTGCTGTGACCGGTTCATTGCCAGGTCCGATTTTTCGTTCCTTGATAAATATAGCATATAAATTGTCAATATAAAAACAACACCTTAATTACAAGCATATACACATAGCCATGGCACAAAGTCAAGCAAGGATATTACATGTTCAAAGGCATACATGACAAATAAACATGCAATCAACCAAGCACAAACTATATAAGAGTAGGTTTTACTATCTTTTGCTTCTACTATGAACTTAATCCCACACTAACTCCTATTTTAAACTCATAGGATATTTATTTTCCATTCTAGGCTCAAGGGAATGCTCAAATTGATCAACATTTAATTCAATTAAGTTAGCCCCTCAAATCTGTCTCCAACATTCACTAACCATCACCAATTACATTTCCTAAAATTGTGATCAATTGTCCAACTTAACTCATTCTGCCTCAATTTTTAGGAAGTTTTGAAAAATCATATCTTAAACTAGGAAACTCCAATTGAGGTGGTTGAAGTTCCTATGTAAAGCTCTTTTAATCCTCTGTAAAATACAAATAAAGTCAAGTAATAATTCATGGTCCTAAATTCCTAGATCTCGCTATCAAATTGACTGTCTATATTGAGAATCAAAATTTTCTAGATTTGCTACCTAAAGTTTAAAAATTCATAACTTACAATTTACACACTCAATTTCTAAGTTCTAATACTTGATTGAAAGATCTATAAGTATACTTTAAGGGAAAAATAATCTCACTAACAAATTATTAAATAACCTTGTGTAATTTGCCTATTTACTCACTGTCAAGAATCTAGTACACAGAGTGTTCCCAGTTTTCTGACCAAAATTCCAAAAATTATAATTTTTGTCCTAGATGTCCAATTCATATGTTATAGGACTTATTTTAAAGCTTAGAATGTGTACTATTTTCTTACCAAATTTCATGGACAGTGGACATGATTTGCTTGATCAAAGCCGTGCCCGAAAACATCTGCCTCACTAACTCCACTTTCCTCTTCCTAAATTGAGCTCTTCTTGTTTCTATCTTCTAATACACATGTTAAGCTCTCTAATTTTCAAGAAAAACCAAATCAAACCCACTCAAAAACTCAATTTCTTGCCTCTGCAACCACATGCAATCAGCACCCTATTTTTCCGACGATGAGGATAAGGAGAAAAAAGTGACATGCAACCTCGAATTCATGTCTTAAACCTCAGAAATTTCAACACCTATAGCCCAAAATACATGTTCTGTTTTTGGTGCCAAAATCATAGAATCAAAGACCCCAAAACACACACCTCAAAACCAACATGCATGTGCTTACTCTTACTGTCCAAGATGACAACAACTTCCTCCCCAAAGATACTCAACTTCCAGCAACAATTAATCCTCAAAAACACCACCAAACTCTTGAAATGAAGTTGGAAATGAGTATAGACGGCTTACCTAAGTTGGAATCCCAAGTTGCATGCGATCTTCAGTGAAAATTGCCGATGACTCTTCTCTCTCTCTCGGTCTCTCTCTTCCTTTCCCTCTTTCTCTTTTCTGTTTTACAGAACTGAATAAGGACCTAAGGGAGCTGGTGAGGTGCTTTAGTGTGTGAGAGTGTGAGTGTGAGTGTAAGTGAGGGTGTGCCATGTGTCCGTGAGTATGAGAGAGAGAGAGCTAAATGGTGAGTGTATGTGTGTATAGCTGAGAGTGTGTCATGTGTCCGTGAGTGTGAGGAGAAATACTTACAAACTCCAGGAGTACCATTTCATTTGTAACAAATTAAAATTCAATAACTCATCTTATTTTAATCCTATATGGCAGAGGAGTCATCAGGAGGAATTCAAATTTTATGATTTTAGGGATGATAAGAGGGAATTGAGTTTTTTTTTTTTCTAAATTAAGAAGTTTATGTTTTTTAAAATCATAAAATTTAAATTTCTCCTGATGACTCCTTCGTCATGTAGGATTAAAATAAGATGAGTTGTTGCATTTTAATTAGTCAGAGTATAGAAGAGGTGACATTCCTAGAGAATGTAAGTATTTCTCGAGTGTGAGAGAGAGCTAAATGGTGAGTGTATGTGTGAATAGCTGAGTGTGCCATGTTGGTTGGGTGTGAGAGAGAGCTAATGTGTGTGGATTAATCTCTATCCTATTTGGCCTACTCACAAAGCTTTAAATTTCCTACTTTGTCCAATTTAAAATCCTTTAAATCTTTTAGGTTCCATAATTTGATTTAACTTTAGCCCAATTCCAATTTTCGAGTTGAATAATAAAGTTACTAATTTTTCCCATTTTTCTAAATCGGCATTGGCTCACCATATAATTTTCATAAATTAATCCTTAATGCTTTATAAGGATTTTTTTCCTTAATTAGCTTCTTCAAGCCTTGAAATAATTTTTTTGAAATTTTCAAGCCAAATCATAACCTATAACAATTTTTCCTTGAATTTTTGGGAAAATAAGCTTTTAAATTCCCAGAAATTAGCTTTAAAATTATTTTGGCCATTTTTGGAGGGAACTAAGCCTCCTTATAATTTCTATAACTCCCCATAATAACATTTCATACTATTTTCTCAATACATCGGGGCCCTTAAATAATTTTTTATATAATTATCTTAAGCATTTTCCTCATGATATGCTTAAGATATTTGGCTCAACTGAGCTTAGTAGTTTACTTAATTTAGACTAATTCTTTATATTCTAAGACCACCATTTGGGATGTTACAAAGCACCCAGTGCCCAAAAATAATTATTGGTGCAATTCCACCCCCGAAGTAATTAAAATGGTGCAATTTCATCTAATCTAGCATAACTGTTACTTTGACAATTAACAATGATGACTCAGTAACATTTTGACCCAAAAAATCTAACTTGGCATATGAGATAAGTAGGTCACAAGTAATATATGGTGGTCCCCCGTTGACTCCTTCGGGTTCCCCTTCCCTACTTGTTCCCTTTTGCAATTAGATGACTGATGGTTGACAAAGGGCTGCTATGGTTAGACAAATCAGAGTTGAGATGGAGTTTGAAGAGGAGATTGGAGGACCCATGAGAAGAACTGCGGCAAGCTTGAGTATAGAGATTACATATTGTTAGATATGATTAGTTTTGATGATGTCAAATATTAAGAGTAAAAAGTTTGCATAATATACTTATCTTCTACATTGACTAACTACTATATTTAATATTGTATATCTTGTAGATTAGTCATAACCCCAATAGTGGGTTGACTTTATTTTGCTTATAATGTCTCATAAATGGAGAATAATCATCAAGAAGTAAGGGATTGAAGAAAGAAAAAATTGTAAGATATAATGAGAATATCAATATTCAAACTCTTAGAAGTGATAACGGAGGTTTCTATGATCATATGGAGGCTGGAATAGGTCAATTTGAAGCCAAGATAACTTATATGGAAGTTATGGAACTTCCCCAAGGTGTTCGCTTGAGTTTTGGCTCTCTGCCAAGTTTTGGAAGGCATCACTCGAGTGATGGACATTCTGGTATGCTTTGTTTTCTCGCATCATAACAAAGGTTCGGTATTTTGGCAATATATCTCAAACCATACATCGGATTGAACTGAAACTGGTGGCATCTGAAAAAAGAATCCTAACACAAAAAATGCACACGAAGATCACATTCAAAGGAGCTCAGATGAAAGAGATATGATCTTTGGAAGATGCCATGCAAATCAGCGTCTTATTCCAAAACAGCTTTGGTATTTTGGACACAACTCTCAAACTACTTATTAGATTGAGATGAAACTAGTGCCATATGGAAATAGACTTAAAGGGCTTTCCATGGATAGGTAATTTGCCAAATTTGAGGTTATATACTAAGAGATATGCCTTCTGGAAGTTGACATTGGAAACTTTAAAGACTATTGGGAATAGTAGACACTCATTCAATCATAACTTTCATATTACAGTAAGTTTGGAGCTAATTCTTGTTGTATTGGAATATAAACGGCAAGAGTTTTCCGATGATATATCATTTTCTATATTTTGAATCAAAATAAAGAGATCACTCGAGTGATGTCCCAAGATCACTTGAGTGACCACTAGAATGATGAAGTTGGAAAATGGCTCTGATGCTCTCTGCCACATTTTGAAAGGGCTCACTTGAGTGATCACTCGAGTGACCACTCGAGTGATGCGACAAACAATGTACTGAAGTTTCTAAAAATCATGGGAATGATTACGAAACTCACTCTTCTTGCTTCCAATTACTCTAACACTTCATTGTATTAATATTTGATGTATTTCTCCATGAATATAATGAAGAGATGATGTGAAGAGACAAAAGTTGATTTTACAGAAGCGGAGTGTCCACCGAACATAATGGCTAGTTTTTCAAATACGAAGAGCGGTCCAACGAAGCAACGAGACTCTAACGGACAAGTTGAAATGCTCAAATAGTTATCAATCCTCATCAACTATAAATAGAAGATCATCCAAAAATAGAAAAGAGAGACCCAGTGCATACATCATCTAAATGCCCACATCTTGACATCAATGCTCATCGCACATACTCTCTGTTTCTCAGTTTTTACCTAATCTATTTTAGATAGAGATTATTTGTATTGTACTTTAGTGTTCATTTTATTCACTTCTGAGAGAGAAGTTTGATTGTAATCCTTCATCATCAAGGTTGTAACCTTATGGTGTGTAAGAAGGAATAACCCAATGAGAGATTTGTAGAAGGCTTCACAAGTGCCCGACTAAACTTGTGGGATTGCAGCGGTTTTCAAGTACCTAGTTAAACTTGAGGAAGATAATGGATTGAAAATTTCAGTAGGAGCCTGGAGACTGGACATAGGCCATCGTAGATTGGACCGAATCAGGATAAATCATAGTTTGCATATTCTCTTCCCTAAGCTCTTATATTTCCAGCATATATCATTTAAATATCTAACTGTGATTTATGATTCATTACTTTCATATTTACTGCTTCCACTAAGATGCAAAAAGATTTTCAAAATTCTTAATTTTTTTTATCTTGCACCCAATTCACCCCCCTCTTGGGTATCAACTGGTTCTAACACATATGAAATAGAGATTACATATGTTTTATTGAAAGTAGCAACCAGACATAACAAAGATCACAACAGGGACTACGTTCATAACTCACAGCAAAAACCATGAATAACTCAAATAACGAAAACTTATGTATATATCCATCAACACATTGGGAAACAAACACGAATGAGGTTCGAGGTCCTAAGTTCAAAATCAAGTTCATACGAGGAAAGCGACCACATCATTGTACATGAAGTTGACAGACATATGAGACTTGCCTGCTTGTCAAAAGGGCATCTTCGTTCCCACCTCTCATTCATCTGAGTCACTCTCCAAGTCATGTTCATCTGAGTCAACCACCAAGTCGTCCGAGTCCACTGCAACATCATCTTCTCCCCAGTGCACATCATCTCCTAGATTCACATCTTCTCCCATTTTCTGCAGAAAAAAACTCTAGAACGTTAGTCAGTCAACCCCCAAGAAAGGCCCCAAAGAAAAAAAACACAAACTTATACAATAATTCTTACCTCGGCCAATCTCTTTGATAGACGAAGACAGAGATTCTTCAATCAACGATCGTCACCGGAACACCAATGATTTTGATAGTCGGCAAAGCTATCTGAACTAACTCTAACTCTCTTCTGCCCTTTGTTCTATTTTTCATCGGCAATAAGTTCTTCAAATATCCAGCAACATAATCCCCCTTATTTTATTATTTCCTATAATCCCGTTATATCTTCCTGAAATAAATAAAAATTGTTATATTCATGATTCGATATAATCCCGTTGTATCTTCCTCTCGTTATATTTTGATTTGATATAATCCTGTTATAAATTCCTCAAATAAATAATGATCTTAGCATCAGTATCTTTTTTTGAATTTTTTTGAATGCCAATGATTAATGTCAGTATCTTTTATATATAAAAATTAGAATTAGAATATATATATATATATATGTATATATATATATAATATGTAGCTGATGTGCACTTAATTTTTTTTCCACATCATCATCATTATTTGATATGCTTATCTCCTATGCCAAGTCAGATTTGTGGGGTCAAACTGTTGCTGAGTCATCATTGTTAATGGTCAAAGTAACGGTTCTGTTAAATTGGATGAAATTGTACCATTTTAATTACTTCAGAGTGAAATTGCACCAATAATTACTTTAGGGCGCTGGGTGGCCTTGAGAAAATAGTTTAGGATGCTGGGTACATCTTAATCCATCAATCAAAATGTAACATCTAATTTAATTTTAATATGCCAAAATAATTAGGTGTTGCATTCTAATTGGCTCACTTATATAACTTTTTTTATATTTTAAAATTTAAGTATACTTGGTCAGCATTTAATTGTTGATTCAGCGTTTTTCATTAAAAAAGATTGACCGTGTTAAAGTTGAGGGACTAGAAATACCCTTTTTAAACTTGAAGTACTAAATTCAAACCTAGTGCAAACTTAAAGGATTAAATATATACTTAAGCTTTTAAATTACTTACTCCCTCCGGTTCTAATTATAAGATAAAGTTGACTTTTTTTTGAAGAAATTAAGGAAGCTAATTAAATTATTTTAGAGTATTTTTATTTTTTATTTTTTTCTTCAAACTAATTAGTTTAGCTAATAAATTAATATATAATATAAGGATATATAACATATGATATGATTAAGTAACTTATTTAGCTTCCTTAATCTCTCCAAGAAAAATCAACTTTATCTTATATTTAGGACTGGATGTAGTAACTTATAAGGACACATGATTTTTACAAAAATAAATCTTTTTATTTTAAAAATATTCGAATAGAAACCTCCTTGGGCATCTTATGCAATATTAAACCACAGTTGTTTTTTTTAAAGAAAAAAGCTGAAACGTTTCCTTCATCGCACATAGCAATGAATAATACATCATTATTTTAGACAGAAGCTCACACAAACAGAAGTCAGATCGGCTGGAGCTACATAAGGCATAGTTTTATTTAGTTGTGATAAAGTGTGCTAGGCATTGTCTAAGCTTCCAGCACTTGATTCATAACTTGTTCAGCATAATTTTATTTAGCAGTGATATGAAGTGCTAGGAATTATCTAAGCTTCCAGCACTCTATTCATCACTTGTTCAGCATAATTTTATTTAGTAGTGATCAAGTGCTAGGAATGATCTAAGCGTCCAGCACATTCTTAATCACTTGTTCATACACTTCAGATGATTCAAATTTGAGGAACACAACAACCAAAGGGTGACCATTAGTGATAACCAAAAGCCTATGTCCATGTGCATCCCTGGAAATGCCAAGATCTCTACATGAACCACCATGAATGGGACAGAACACGATCTTATAGGCTCCGATATTGTGTCGTTGAATCTTGAACCGACCCTTGAGAGTGGTCTTGAAACCTCTGATTTTCACGGACTTGATCCCATGCTCTCCGTCAACAATAGTCCACTTGGAAGGCAAAGGAACACAGCTTGGTACTTGTCCCTTAACAGAGAAGAAGTCCACTGTAGTGTTCGTTGTAATGAATCGAATTTTTAATAGGGAACTAATTGTCCATGGCAAGCCTTTGTCGACGTCAAAGGGTGATTGGACAACACTAAGAGGGCAAGTTTCGTTGCCTGTCTTAGCAAGCCTCAAGCCACCACCAAGTGGCGGTATATGAGGACGAGGAAGGATGTAGTACTTGCCACCGTTGATGACTTTGTTACCGTGATTGTCAACGACGAACTCGGCTTTTGCTGAAGAGGCGATGAAGGCAAAGAGAAAGAAGAAGAGAGCAAACAAGGAAGGCTTCATTATTGGTAGGTTGAGAGAGAGAAATATGATGTGGTTGTGTGGAAACGGACGAGGCCAAAGGATCTATTTATAGAACTAGCGAGTAGTGGTTTAGGTGTTCAATTATTGAAGGAAGACAAATGAATGATTAAGATATAGCATTTGTTGGCTTGTAGCACTTTAATATTACGTTGAGGGAAACCTTAGTTGTCATTATTTTTTTTCCTTACTATTATATTTCTCACGATCAAAATAGGAATTTTTCATATAAAAAAGGAAAAACTAATATGTGGATATTCTTATAGTTTCACTTGGTTTTTAAACAGTTTCTTGTATTTTGTTTCTTTTAACTGGGTCTTTACAATTTCTCAATTATAGACTGCTCCCTGTACTTATAATTTGTTAATTTATGAGAGAAACGATGTTAGTAGCTGATGAGATACATATTAAATTTTCCTATACAAAATTACTTTTATATATTTTATATATTTATTTTATTCTATGCGGCGGCCAAATAGCTTCTAGATTGAAAATTTTTGGGAGAATTACAATGAGGTCCCAAGGAAGGAAAAAAATGAAGAAATGGTCCCTGTAGATTGCAAAATGAAAAAATGGTTCTATTAACAACTCCATGAGCCTGTATTGACAACTCGTTAACAACTCCAGGAGCCTGTATTAACCAAGGTTATGGAAACTGGACTGGACCGGCCCGGAAACCGGAGAACCGGCCGGTTGGCCGGTCCGGTTCCCGGTCTGGTTTCCAATTTTTAAAAAAAAAAAAAAATTTTATATTTTCTTTAGAATTTCATACCAATAAGTCTAAAATCTTCAATTTCTCACCGGTTTGGTCCCGGTTTAGCTCCGGTTTGGCTCCGGTCTAACCCACTGACCCTTAACCCAGTACCCCGACCGGTTCAGTACCTGGTCCGGGTTTTAATACCTTGGTATTAACAACTCCATGGGACCATTTTTTCATTTTGCAATCTATTGGGACTATTTTTTCATTTCTCTTCTTCTATGGGACCTTAGTGTAATTCTCCCAAAAAATTTTTTCAACAACCACGGATTAGTATCACGAGGATAATATAAAATAGGGTTAAAGGGCAAATCTACTAATGATCTTTTAAGAAAAGAGCATTTGGCACAATTATCTTTTAGAAGGGGCAAAAATACACATGAACAATTAAAAAGGGGCATCCACCACAAAAACCGTTAATCCGTACTAACGCCGTTAGGAGTTTTCTTCTCTTATAATTTAACGCCGTTAGTACGGATTTTAACGGTTTTTGTGGTGGATGCCCCTTTTTAATTGTTCATGTGTATTTTTGCCCCTTCTAAAAGATAATTGTGCCAAATGCTCTTTTCTTAAAAGATCATTGGTAGATTTGCCCCTTAACCCTATAAAATAACTAAACCAATCGCAAATTCGCAGGTCACAATCTCTAATAATAAACAATTTTTAAACATGGCTTCTCTACTTATATTAAAAGTACAGCTGTAATAAGCATCCCAATAAAACACAATGTTCCATTAAGAAAACGACCACTACAAAAAAACAATAAGAATTTAAATATCAAATAAAAATAAATATCATAAAAATAATTATTTTTTTATTATCTTTTAATAATTTATATAAAATAAAAAAAAAGGAAAATTGTGAAAAAATCCCTCATTGGCAACTTATTTGCCAAATGGGACCTTCGCGTGCAGATTATCTTCCACGTGTGCAGAATATCTTCCCTGGTGTGCAGATTATCTTCCCGGTGTGCACAATTCTTCCCTATGTGTGTGCATAAATCTTCCCTACGTGTGCAGATATCTTCCCTCCATGTGCAAGATATCTTCCCAAGTCCCATTTAGTAAATAAGTTGTTAATGAGGTCTTTTTTAGCAATTCTCCCAAAAAAAATCTATAACAAATAAAAATTTAAATATCATAAAATTAATATTTAATATAATATATAAAATATATATAATATTAATAATAAAAAATTTTAAATGAAAAAAGAAATTAAAAATTTTAAACTTTATATCATAAAAACAAAATATATAATTATATATACATATATATTTAATATTATATATATTTATATTAATATTAAATATTTAAATGAAATAAGAAATTAAAAAATTTTAAATTTTTTATTATAAAAAAAGAAATATATAATTATATATAAATATATATTTAATATTATATATTTTTATCTTAATATTATATTTTTTTATTTAATTTTTATATTATATATATTATTACGTGAATAAATAATACAAGGTTAAAGAAGCTCAACTGGCAAAGGTATCAGAACACATACCAGAGGTCCAAGGTTCAAATCCTATCTTTGTCACAAAACACAACAATTATCTATAGAGACACGTGATGCAAGGTTAGAGGGATATGTGGCCCCTACTTGGGGGCCAGATGCGAGGGCCGGTGGTGGGGGCCTCCGGTGATGTCCGCATGTGCTCTTTTAAGATTGCCACATGGATTTTTTTTTTAAAAAAATAATATTAAATTACTGACGGACTATCACAGAAAAATTTCGTCTGAAATTACAGACGGATTTCCGACGGAAACTTTTTAGAGACGGAACTTATTCCGTCGGTAATTTCGCTTTCATCCCTAATCTGTCGGTAATTTCCATTTCAGTGATGGAATTCCATGGGTAATACGATGTTTTTTTGTAGTGCGACATTGTCATTTTCCCCTAATCAGCATCCCAAATCGCATATACTGTATGCCTAATGCCAGAAACGACATTGCCAATTTCTTTCTTTTTGTATTCTAATTGTTTTTAAGAGGATATATGGATAGTCTTGAATCTTGGTAGGGAAATAATTAGTGTGTTTGAACTTCCTTTCGTTAGGGAAATAGTTAGTTCAGCATTTACGACTACTGTTTTCAGAATCTGGGGTTATGAGTTTGAAGTGTTAATAGTTCCTTAAAGTTTAAATGACAAGTTTAGAATATATATAACATATAACAACTTGTTTACACCATTCCATCCTCATTTTCTCCATCCATGCAAGATATGCAAGAAGATGGTGGTTTAAAAATCTGGTTTAGTAAGAGAATGTATTGGAGCAAGTAAAATAAGGATAGATGAACATGAGTTAAAGCTTATATTGATGATATGTAGAGCGGTATGTGGTTAGATGTCTTTGTTTGATGTGTTCCGAACTATGGGAGCGAGTTTTTAAAATCTGGAAATCCATATCAGTGGGTGCTGCTGTTCGAAGTTTGAAGGCTACAGTATATGTGTATATATATATATGTTAACGAGCATGTGGTACTGTGCGTTGCACGGGAGCTTATACCCCTAGTGATATTTTTTTGCCTTTATTTCACATTTTGTTTAGTTTTACTATTTTCTTCACGCAGTATTATTTAAACCATAAATAACTACACCTACATTATAATTATAAAATAGAAATGACAAATTCTCTTCATAAAATTTCGTAATTAGTACAACTGATCAATAGGATTATGCCTCAAGATTTCTAAATATCTCCTTGTGTTATAAAGGATATTTGTGTGATTAATTCCTTTTTAATTCCAAGAAAAAACTCACATCGATCATAATGAACAAATATCTAAAAATCAAAGACATTTCAAAAAATTACTATACCATCCCAACAATATATCATTTCTTGTATGCTTACCTTCACAAGATACATTAAAATTTCATGACATGCAAATTTTTTTAGAGCCATTTTTACTTTTATGCAGAACTATTTCAATCATTTCCCTACTTCTCACTCTTGATAATAAAACATATAATTAAAGAAGCATTTTATTATGACCACAACTTGTAATGAAGTTCTTCTGCCCAAAGCACAGAAAGATTTAAAATTAATAATGTTTGATTGCTTATGGTTGGAATGATTCACTTTTTTAACAGAGTATGGATAATTGATGAAAAAAAATGAATTGAAACACTTGATATAATATTTGGTTAACATATTTTTATTTTTTGAACTTATTTTGTTTCGTGATTATAAGTTAAATCAATATAATCCTCAAATATATATTTAAATAAAAAAATTATTACCCAACTCTAAATAATGTATCATGATATTTTAAAAAATGCAAAACAAAATGGCAATGATATTCTTGTGACTTTTGTTTTACATCATCCCGTCTTTATCTGTAGTCCTAATTTAAAATGGAAGAGACCACATCACCAAAGAAATGAAAGAAACTACATGATATTCTTGCGTTCTAGTCCGCAAACTCCTTTTCCTGTTCTGGTTGCATACATATGACTCTGGTTTGGAGAGAATATTTAAAAAAGAAGAGAAAAGAGAAGAGAACTTTTATTGGACAAAGGTGTTAGCACACACAGATAAATCTCTCTCTCTCTATATATATATATATGCACGTTTATGAAAGCAGGATTTCATAGCTCTCTTTTTAGTTTCAGTTTTCAAAGTTGTCAGCTTTTGCCCTATTTCGGATGCTCCTTGTTGTAGCCAGAATGCCTTCCATATGTACACTACTATAGTAACCTTTTGTGGGTATCTTTAATGGAAGAAATGTGTCTTTTACAAAAGAGGGAATTATACATTACATCTGCATTTTCTCCATGCTTGCCAGATGTAGGGGCTAGGCTCATAAACAACACCAGCATCAAGATCTTTTGGATACTGCCAATTGACTTTTTGTGGTTCATTAAATAAGACAATGCTCTTCCAGTTCTTAATATAAGACATAGTTGATTTTCTTTAATTTTTTAAGAGATTAAGGAAGTTAAATAAGTTAGTTAATCATAACATTTGTCATATATCATTTGAGTATATATTAGTTCATAAGCCAGATAAATTAATTTAGTATAAAAAAGATAAATATCAATATTTTAAAGTAATTTATTTAGTTTCCTTAATTAATCTCTCAAAAAAATGTTAACTATGTCGTATATTAAGGATTAAAGAGTATCATTTACACAAGTTAGGCATGCTGCTTTTTTCTATTGAGGTTTGAGCATGAGGGAGAATAATTGAGGGAAAATACTCTCGAGGGAGTATTTTGACAATGCAACATTTGTCAAATTACCGTATTGACCCTATGCGTAATACATAAAAAATAGTTGTCACGGTTCAACTTGTAATTATAATTAGTTATAATCAAATTTGTTATTCATTTGTATTAAACTTGTCATTGAGCTCTCGGTGACTATTAAACCTTTAAACCTAGAACTTCAATTTTTTAAAAAGTAGTAGTGAACGTAGAACTTATAATTATCATTAGTAATAATCACAGTTGTTAATCGTTATACGGAACTAGCTAGTCAGCTATCCATTTCCCCACGCCAAAGGAAGCTCATACACACGCCAACTATTTCCTCTGTTGTTTAATTGTAAATCACTCTCAAATACCTCACTAAAAGTAAGAGAAAGCAGTACACAAATTAAATATCTTAAATTTTAGAAAATTTTCAACTTTGCTCCACTTGAGGAGAGAGAAAAAAAAATCATGACATACAAGAAGCCATAGGTGATTTATATGAGATCATGAATTTATTCTGAAATAGAACCGCAGGGAATTACTCCCTCCGGTCTTAATTATAAGATAAAGTTGACTTTTTTGAAGAAATTAAAGAAGCCAATTTAATTACTTTAGAGTGTTTATATTTTTATTTTTTTCTCCAAACTAATTAATTTGACTAATAAACTAATATATAGTCTAAGGATACTAAAAATATAAATACTCTAAAATAATTTAATTGGCTTCCTTAATTTCTTCAAAAAAGTTAACTTCATCTTATAATTAGAACCGGAGGGAGTACTATTTTTTCTAACAAGATATCATATATGCTCTTAAAAAAATGAGAAACAAATCCTAATACGCAAGAACATATAGAAAACTCCACAGGCCTGTGTCTGTTTGAGACCTTAATTAATATCTCCTCTCTTTGTTTCATCTCTAGTCTGACGAAGCCAAATTAAAAAATTTTGGCCAAGTGTAACACTGCAATTTGGCACACAAAATAGAATAAAATGAAAAATTGAAAATAAAATATAAAAAGAAATTTTGTATATGAAAAATATCTGTTATCTTACGTTCAAGTTGGGTAATAAAAAAAAAAAGTAAGAAAAAAATAAATGACAACGAACTTCACATGTCTCTACCTACTTTTGATTATCGTATTCATTAATGTTGTCGCCCATCAATAATTGAACACCTAAACTATGACTCACTTGTTCTATAAATATATCCCTTGGCCTCTCACGTTCCCACACAAGCACTTCACATAAAAACATACTACCTCCGGTTCAAACTATAAGAGTCAGATAAGTAAATTAAGTAATTCAAAAAGTTAGTTAAAATTGATTAAAAGACAATAAATATGTAAAAAAATATAGCTTACTTTTCTAAAAAATCCCTATTTATCGAGAGGGTGAGTGGGAGAGAGAATGAGTGGAAATAGAGATAAGAGACAACTAATGGAAAAAATAGACGAGAGAGGCATATAATTAATTAGGGGTAAAATTAGAAAAAATATTAAATGATGAGATAAAAGCAAAGTGGCTCTTAGATAAAAACCACACCCTCTCGTAAGTTTGGCTCTTATATATATATATATATATATATATATATATATATATATTTTGATACTGAAGAGGGCTGAGCCCATAATTCAATCAACTAAAACATGGGGGAATTAAATCCCATACACACGCTATTAACCACAGTCTATAGCTGATTGGGACATTCCTTAAGAACACATGACTTAGATAAGCCCCTTGACACATATTTCAAATGAAGTTCGCATGCTTGTTCCATGAGGTTCTGGATTTGTATAGACGGTAAACCCCCAGACTTGTGACTTCCTCGATCCAAAAGCACATCAATGAGTGATTTGGCATACGATTCCAGTATGACAAATCCCATATCCCATACTAGCTAGCTGGAGTCCCTTAATTAAAGACCGCCTATTTTTCTGCCTCAAACACACTGCAGTCTCCAATAAAATAAGTAAAACCAATAATCCAATAACCCTCGTGATAACTAACCATGCCCCTGTTAGTTGTGGTAAAAGTCCCACATCGGTGGGTTATTTGAGATTGAGGGGCTCTAACACTATAATAAGGCCTCTCCTCCTTCAAAATCATCTCTCAATTGCCTTTTATTTTATATAAGGCATTCTGTATTTCCTCCTCTCCTATAATATTTCATTTATAAATTATTTGGAGCGAAATTAGATTATGGTATTTCTTTCATTATTGTCTTATTTATTATTTATTATTTGTTATTAAATATAGTAGCTGTGATTTATTATATTATTAAATTACGACTAGAAATTTTATTTTCTAGTATTGTGATTTTTTAGTATAATTGGATACGATTTATATATCCCGCTTCAGGAACAATCGGTATTAGAGTTAATGTTTTGTCTGAGTATGCTGCAAGGTTGCAGCATAGTCTATACTTCCACATCAGAAAATAATTAATGCATTGGCATCTATTAAATAGTATCTGGAGCAGAAATGATGGACAAAAAGAATGAAGAATCTGCATCAAATGTCAACAATTCGTTATTGGCATCATCGCTTTTGACAAAAAATTGTGTCCAATGCAAAGTTTGCAGTTGAAATTTTTGAAGGATAGGGACATTTTGAGATGTGGCAAGCGAGGTTCTTGATAGCCTATTTTAGCAAGGACTATACTTTGCTATTGAAGAAAGGAAACCAGACAGCGTGGGGAGGAAGATTGGATAATCATCAATTATGTTGCTTGTGGTACCATTTAATCATTGTAACATCCCATTTTTAGTCACAATATTCCTTGTATGTAATTGATACATTTAATGCAATAAAGATCTTAGCATCAGTATCTTTTTTTGAATTTTTTTGAATGCCAATGATTAATGTCAATATCTTTTATATATATAAATTAGAATTAGAATATATATATATATATATAATATGTAGCTCATGTGCACTTAATTTTTTTCCACATCTGATTGAACCATATTTGTATATGATTTTTAATAATTAAATTGAGATTTTGATGCATTTTTCTAGGACATTATTGTATTATTAAGCATTAATTTTGGTTAGGGACAATTATTTTGAATTAATGGGAATTATGGGTAAAATGGTCAAAATTCATTAATTATTATTATTTTTATATATTGTCCCTTGAACTTTTGATATTACCTTATGCTTAATATTGCATTTCAGGTGTTTTGGAAGAAAATTATAGATTTTGGAGGTCAAATTAATATTTTGAAGATTGGGTAAAATCACAGAAATGGGCCCTAGATTTTGGGAAATGTACAAAAGTCATGAAGAAAAGGATAGGGTAGAAATACAGATAAGTACCCAAAATTTTCAGAAATTTTAGTCCTGCCTCTCAAGTATTTCAAAATATTGCACTTTGATCCTTCCTTCAGAACTTTTCAAGTTGCAAATAGGTCCCTGGTCAAAACGCAAGTTTTGACCAGGACCTACGTACTGTTCCCTTTATTCATAAACAATGAAGAACCCGATCTGGAATTGACGACAGACCCGATCAGCTTGAAGACCCGACCTATTATTGGGCTTCATGGAGAAATTCTGGGTGTGGTCTGCAGCTGCATGGGAAAAACAGATCCGAAAGAAACACAGAACAGGGACCCGAGAGGCCGAGAACATCACAGGAGGGGCGCCGCTGGAAAAGAAAAAGGGGGGAGACCAAGAATGAGAACGAGAGGTGGGGCGCCGCAAGAACCTGGGAGGAACAAACCTGAGGCCGTGAGTGAGCTAGAAATCTGAAGCTGAGGGTTCAAGGGCGGCCGACAGAGAGAGAGCTTGAGGGAGACGGTGAAGAGGCAAAGGACCATCGGTCCTCCATTTCCGGCGAACTGGAGATTTGGGAAGGACCGAGAGTTGAAGGAGGGAGTTAAGCTGGGAGTCTGAGGCGCCTGAACCACCGTGGAGCTGCATTTCATCACCGCCATTGCTCTCCAAGTTAGCACCGTCGAATCACCACTACACACCACCATCGTCACAGCATCTCCACCATCTTCATCAACGCCATCCTTTCTCTTCACTTCACAGCACCATCGTCTTTCCTCCACTACCGTGAACCACCATTCCTGCTTCCTCTGTTCCGAATCCACTTCCAGATTTGCCAACGTCTCTATGTCCTAATACCACAACTACCCAGAACCTATTCGGTGGCCACTTCTGTGAAATGTTTCAACAAATTGCAGATTGTGTGGGCTCTCTAATGGACATGAGAGGCTGATATTTTTGCTTCTTGGTGTTGAGGAATTGTGGCTTGAGCAATTGTGCTTGTACAGGGGGAGTTCTTTGATTTAATCTTATACTTAGACTATATATTTGATTTCCTTGTTTAGATTAATCATTGTATGATTTTAAGACTTGGATTGCTGTTATGTATGCATACATGTGGATTGATCATTATAGTTTTAATTGGATGATGTATTTTGATGTTCATTTTGATACATATCTTTGATGTGCTTGATGAAATTATTCTTGCTGTCATGTTATGGATTGGCAATTATAGTTGATTTTAGCTCTTAAATGGTTCGTTAGAACATTCTAATTAAGAAGAACAATTTGCATCACTCCAATTTTAATTTCACATTAAATGGGTTTAAATAATATCTCAAGAGGTAGTAGCTAGCTATGTTTGTAGGAGCTACTATCAATTGGGAATATTGGACTCAAGTATTATCTTGAGGTTGTTTTTGAGACTTAGTGAAATTTGAACTCCCATGATTTGTTTAGCAAGAATTGCCACTTTCTTCATCACCAAGAGCATCCATTATACATATTTTCACTTTCAATTTGACATTTCTCATTATCTTCAAAAATACCAAAAAGATTAGAAATAGCTTTATGTTTCATGAATTTTGATTTAGAGAAAACCAATTTCAAAAACCCATTTTTCTAACCATGTTTATAACACTTAGTTTTTCCTAAGGTAGTAAAAATAAATGGCTCCTTGATAAGAGAACGATCCCGAGTTGTTTGCACTATATTACATTTAATTCGTGGTAATTAGTGATTTGACACTGAGGCGGCTAAGGTTGTGTCAAATCAACATCATCATCATCATTTGATATGCTTATCTCCTATGCCAAGTCAGATTTGTGGGGTCAAACTGTTGCTGAGTCATCATTGTTAATGGTCAAAGTAATGGTTCTGTTAAATTGGATGAAATTGCACCATTTTTATTTCTTCAGGGTGAACTTGCACCAATAATTACTTCAGCGCGCTGTGTGGCCCTGAGAAAATAGTTTAGGGTGCTGGATGCATCTTAATCCATCAATCAAAATGTAACATCTAATTTAATTTTAATATATCTTCTAATATAATCAGGTGTTGCATTCTAATTGGCTCACTCATATAATTTTTTTTTTATATTTTAAAATTTAAGTATGCTTGGTCTGCATTTAATTGTTACTTCAACGTTTTTCATTAACAAAGACTAACGATGTTAAGGTTGAGGGACTAGAAATACCCTTTTTAAATTTAAAGGACTAAATTCAAATCTAGTGCAAACTTAAATGATTAAATGTATATTTAAGCTTTTAAATTACTTATTCTCTCCAATCCTAATTATAAGACAAAGTTGACTTTTTTTGAAGAAATTAAGGAAGCTAATTAAATTACTTTAGAGTATTTTTATTTTTTTCTTCAAACTAATTATTTTAGTTAATAAATTAATATATAATCTAAAGATACATAACATATGATATGATTAAGTAACTTATTTAGCTTTCTTAATCTCTCCAAAAAAGAGTCAACTTTATCTTATATTTAGGATTGGAGGTAGTAACTTATGAGGACACATGATTTTTTAAAAAAATAAATCTTTTTATTTTAAAAATATTCGAATAGAAACCTCTTTGGGCATCTTATGCAATATTAAACTACAGTTGTTTTTTTTAAAGAAAAAAGCTGAAACGTTTCCTTCATCGCACATAGCAATGAATAATACATCATTATTTTAGACAGAAGCTCACACACACAGAAGTCAGATCGGCTGGAGCTACATAAGGCATAGTTTTATTTAGTTGTGATAAAGTGTGCTAGGAATTGTCTAAGCTTCGAGCACTTGATTCATAACTTGTTCAGCATAATTTTATTTAGTAGTGATATAAAGTGTTAGGAATTATCTAAGCTTCCAGCACTCTATTCATCACTTGTTCAGCATAATTTTATTTAGTAGTGATCAAGTGCTAGGAATGATCTAAGCTTCCAGCACATTCTTAATCACTTGTTCATACACTTCAGATGATTCAAATTTGAAGAACACAACAACCAAAGGGTGAGCATTAGTGATAACCAAAAGCCTATTTCCATGTGCATCCCTGGAAATGCCAAGATCTCCACAAGAACCACCATTAATGGGACAGAACACGATCTTATAGTCTCTGATATTGTGTCGTTGAATCTTGAACCGACCCTTGAGAGTGTTCTTGAAACCTCTGATTTTCACGGACTTGATCCCATGCTCTCCTTCAACAATAGTCCACTTGGAAGGCAAAGGAACACAGCTTGGTACTTGTCCCTTAACAGAGAAGAAGTCCACTGTAGTGTTCGTTGTAAGGTATCGAATTTTTAATAGGGACCTAATTGTCCATGGCAAGCCTTTGTCGACTTCAAAGGGTGATTGGACAACACTAAGAGGGCAAGTTTCGTTGCCTGTCTTAGCAAGCCTCAAGCCACCACCAAGTGCCCATATATGAGGAAGGATGTAGTACTTGCCACCGTTGATGACTTTGTTACCGTGACTGTCAACGACGAACTCGGCTTTTGCTGAAGAGGCGATGAAGGCAAAGAGAAAGAAGAGAGCAAACAAGGAAGGCTTCATTATTGGTAGGTTGAGAGAGAGAAATATGATGTGGTTGTGTGGAAACGGACGAGGCCAAAGGATCTATTTATAGAACTAGCGAGTAGTGGTTTAGGTGTTCAATTATTGAAGGAAGACAAATGTATGATTAAGATATAGCATTTGTTGGCTTGTAGCACATTATTATTACGTTGAGGGAAACCTTAAAAAATTAAAATATATTACATATATTATCCCGTTTGTTGTCATTATTTTTTTCCTTACATTTATATTTCTCACGAGCAAAATAGGCATTTTTCATATAAAAAAGGAAAAACTAATATGTGGATATTCTTATAGTTTCACTTGGTTTTTAAACAGTTTCTTGTATTTTGTTTCTTTTAACCGGGTCTTTACAATTTCTCAATTACAGACTGGTCCCTGTTCTTATAATTTGTTAATTTGTGAGAGAAACGATGTTAGTAGGTGATGAGATACATATTAAATTTTCCTATACAAAATTACTTTTATATATTTTATATATTTATTTTATTCTATTCTGTGGCCGGCCAACTAGCTTCTAGATTGAAATTTTTTTTCAACAACCTCAGTTTAGTATCACGAGGATATTATAAAATAACTAAACCAATTGCAACTTCGCAGGTCACAATCTCTAATAATAAACAATTTTTAAACATGGCTCCTCTACTTATATTAAAAGTACAGCTGTAATAAGCATCCCAATAATACACAATGTTCCATTAAGAAAACGACATTGTCATTTCCCCCTAATCAGCATCCCAAATCGCATATACTGTATGCCTAATGCCAGAAACGACATTGCCAATTTCTTTCTTTTTGTATTCTAATTGTTTTTAAGAGGATATATGGAGTCTTGAATCTTGGTAGGGAAATAATTAGTGTGTGTTTGAATTTCCTTTGGTTAGGGAAATAGTTACTTCAGCATTTACGACCACTGTTTTCAAAATCTGGGGTTATGAGTTTGAAGTGTTAATAGTTCCTTAAAGTTTAAATGGCAAGTTTAGAATATATATAACAAATAACAACTTGTTTAAACGCCATTCCATCCTCATTTTCTCCATCCATGCAAGAAATGCAAGAAGATGGTGGTTTTAAAATCTGGTTTAGTAAGAGAATGTGATGGAGCAAGTATAACAAGGATAGATGAACATGAGTTAAAGCTTATATTGAT
Source organism: Inga leiocalycina (assembly GCA_963242795.1). NCBI lineage: Eukaryota > Viridiplantae > Streptophyta > Magnoliopsida > Fabales > Fabaceae > Inga > Inga leiocalycina. Next base: position 40,768,886 of record OY725329.1, read on the forward strand.
GATATATATGTAGAGCGGTATGTGGTTAGATGCCTTTGTTTGATGTGTGCCGAACTATGGGAGCGTGTTTTTCAAATCTGGAAATCCATATCAGTGGGTGCTGCTGTTCGAAGTTTGAAGGCCACAGTATATGTGAGTGTGTGTATGTTCACGGGAGCTTATACCTACTGATATTTTTTATCCTTTATTTCAAACTTTGTTTAGTTTTACTATTTTCTTCACGCAATATTATTTAAACCATAAATAACTACACCATAAAACAAATGACAAATTCTCTTCATAAAATTTTGTAATTAGTACAACTGATCCTCGATAGGATTATGCCTCAAGATTTCTAAACATCTCCTCATGTTATAAAGGATATTTGTGTGCTTCCCCATAGGGGATTGTAAATATGGAGTAATTTCTTTTTAATTCAAATAAAAAACTCAAATCAATCATAATGAACAAATATCTAAAAATCAAAGACATTTCAAAAAATTACTATACCATCCCAACAATATATCATTTCTTGTATGCTTACCTTCACAAGATGCATTAAAATTTCATGGTGTGCAAATTTTTTTAGAGCCATTTTTACTTTTATGCACAACTATTTCAATCATTTCCCTACTTCTCACTCTTGATAATACAACATATAATTAAAGAAGCATTTTACTACGACCACAACTTGTAATTAAGTTCTTCTACCCAAAGCACATAAATATTTAAAATTAATAATGTTTGATTGCTTATGGTTGGAATGATTCACTTTTTTAAAAGTGTATGGATAATTGATTAAAAAATGAATTGAAACACTTGACATAATATTTGGATAATATATTTTTATTTTTTGAACTTATTTTGTTTCGAGATTATAAGTTAAATCAATATAATCCTCAAATATCTATTCAAATAAAAAAATTATTATCCAACTCTGAATAATGTATCATGATATTTTAAAAAATGCAAAACAAAATGACAATGATATTCTTGTGACTTTTGTTTTACATCATCCCGTCTTTATCTATAGTCCTAATTAAAAATGGAAGAAATGAAAGAAACTACATGATATTCTTGCGTTCTAGTCCGTACAATCTCGTTTTCCTGCTCTGGTTGCATGCATATGACTATGGTTTGGAGAGAATATTTAAAAAAGAAGAGATGAAAAGAGAAGAAAACTTTTATTACACAAAGGTGTTAGCACACACAGATAAATATATATATATATATATATGCGCGTTTGTGAAAGCAGGATTTCATAGCTCTCTTTTTAGTTTCAGTTTTAAAAGTGTTCAGCTTTTGCCCTATTTCGGATGCTCCTTGTCGCAGCCAGAATGCCTTCCATATGTACACTGCTATACTGACCTTTGTGGGTATCTTTAATGGGAGAAATGCGTCCTTTACAAAAAAGGGAATCATACATAACATCTGCATTTTCTCCATGCTTGCCAGATATTAGGGCTAGGCTCATAAACAACACCAGCATAAAGATCTTTTGGATACTGCCAATTGACTTTTTGTGGTTCATTAAATAAGACAATGCTCCTCCAGTTCTTAATATAAAACATAGTTGATTTTTTTTTTAATTTTTTAAGAGATTACGGAAGTTAAATAAGTTAGTTAATCATAACATATATCGTATATCATTTGGATATATATTAGTTTATAAGCCAGATAAATTAATTTAGTATAAAAAAGAAAAATATCAATACTTTAAAGTAATTTATTTAGTTTCCTTAATTAATCTCTCAAAACATTATTAAAAATGTCTTATATTAAGGATTAAAGAGTATCATTTACACAAGTTAGGCATGTTTCTTTTTTCTATTGAGGTTTGAGCATGAGGGAGAATAATTGAGGGAAAATACTCTCAAGGGAGTATTTTGACAATGCAACGTTTGTCAAATTACCTTATTGACCCTATGCGTAATACATAAAAAAATAGTTGTCACGGTTAAACTTGTAATTATAATTAGTTATAATCAGATTTGTTATTCATTTGTATTAAACTTGTCATTGAGCTCTCGGTGACTATTAAACCTTTAAACCTAGAACTTCAATTTTTTTAAAAGTAGTTGTGAACGTAGAACTTATAATTATCATTAGTAATAATCACAGTTGTTAATCGTTATACGGAACTAGTCAGCTATCCATTTCCCCCACGCCAAAGGAAGCTCAAACACACGCCAACCACTACAAAAAAAACGTGATTTAGTAGCGGTTAAAAATGGGTATTCGTAGCGGTTCTAACCGCTACAAACTAGGTTAGTAGCGGTTACTCAAACCGCTACTAAATCGTATGTTGCAAGCGGTTTTGTAGCGGTTTTGTAGCGGTTTTATAAAACCGCTACTCAATCAAAAATAATCGCTACATACTTTGTAGCGGTTCATATTAACCGTTACACCATCCAGAGATATTTGTAGCGGTTATATAACCGCTACAAATATAAAAAATTATATTGAGAGCTTAAAAAAATAATTTTTTTGTAGCGGTTAATAAACCGCTACAAATATAAAAAAATTGAAAATTTGTTGGCAAAAAAAAAATGACATTTTTTATTTGTAGCGGTTAAGGAACCACTACTAATTTTGAATTTCATGAAATTAGTAGCGGTTTTTAAAACCGCTACTAATTTCATGAAATTCAAAATTGGCGCCAAAAAATTTAAATTGAGTCGTAAAAAGGCGCGTTATTTAGTAGTGGTTTAATAACCGCTACAAATATTTAAAATTTTTTTTGAAAATATACGATGATTTTTTTTCTGTTTTTTCAATATTATATTAAATAGTTTATTTTGTTATTATTTTATCTATTTCAATTAATTTATTATTCAATAGTTTAACTTATTAATAAATAAAAAGAAAAAATGTAATTGAATAGGATTAGTATAAAATTTATATTAATAATATTATTAAGGATAGCTAGGTAATAAGGAATTATTATGTTTTCTAATATAATGTAATTGTGTATGAAAAATAGATGAAAATGAGATAGAGTTATGATATATCTAGAAAAAAAATGGTTAGAATAAATTTTATAGAAAGAAAAGAAGTATTCTAAAAAAAATTGAAAATCTTGTTACCATATTTGATCGTATTATTCAGCTCCTCTACTCATAGAAAGAAGTTGTAAATGAGAGGAAATGAAAGAAAGGTAAGGTGAAAAGAAATTGGGGAGTGTTTGAAATGAGTTGTGGTAAGGGTATTTATAGGGATCCACGTACTATTGTAGTGGTTAATGTAGCGGTTATTAATTAGTAGCGGTTATTTATATTTTTGTAGCGGTTTAATATTCATTGTGCTATTTGTAGCGGTTAATGTAGCGGTTATTAATTAGTAGCGGTTATTTATATTTTTGTAGCGGTTTAATAACCGCTACAAATATTATTTTAATTTTTTTTTTAAATTTTTTTTTACATTTTATTTTAACAAATTTTTTGCATTTTTTGTAAAGACAAATTTTTTACACATGAATTTGATCACTTATCGTCGCCATCCCTACAGAAATTTTGTAGAAAAATTATTGTTATTGATGTATTATTAAATTTAAAAAATTTAATTCAAATGACGTGGACTTAAAAAAACTCACCGCAGTAGAAGTAAATTGTCATCGCCTTCAGGGAAGTAGTTTTCAAAATCAGCTGGCTGAAATGGCTCACTCTCGAAGGCGATGTTATCGCCTTCACCATGTCGTAAAGGTCTCTTGACTTTAAATGAACGACCATGTGCCAATCCCTATGCCTCTCGTCCTCGACATAATAAACCTGATGTGCCTCTGAAGCTAGAATATACGGCTCATCATCTTGAGAAATACCAGTATGAATCGGCCGTGAGAAATTGACTGATGTGATTCCTAGGTCGTCAGTTGTCAGTCCCCGAGAAGTAGTGGTATTTGCCCACAAACACTTGAACAGCGTCACGGTGAAACGGCCTTGATAATTAAGCTCTACCACATCAAGAAGCTTGCCATAGTAAGGGACGCCTCCGAACTGCATGTTGGCGTCACTGCTGCTCGCATAACTCCTTGTCCCAAATGTGCCATAAACACCCGAATTCTGTGTTTGCAATCCTTGATCCCGTGAAACCGTGCAAAACTTAAAACCATTGACATTGTATGCTGTAAACCGTTTTGCATGATCAAGAGGGGCGATTGCGAGAGCTCTGAAATCTGGTGAGTGTGGGTTGTGGTCATTTAGTATTCTGCATGCAAACCAGCTCGGGAATTCTCTGTGGACCCTCCTATCAACTTCCGAGGATGTCTGTGTACGGATCCTGAGTTGACGCTTGACATGACTTCTGAATTCCCTGCAATTAATAATGGAAAGGCGTTAGTGAAATGAAAGTGAGAAATGTTACAAAAGATATAGATCGTAGCGGTTATGTGAGTGTACAATTATTACCGTATGAAAGGTTCAACTTGAGTGCAATTAATCAAGACATGTCTATGTGCTTGGAACTTCTCAGTTGCCATTAGTTTGAAGTTTTCAGTTGCTCCAACTGGTTTACCAACACGAGGGATAAATTCTCCTGATGTCGGCGTAGGTTCTGGACAATTGTCAACACGAGGCGGGTGGTTGAAAGCCGTCTCAAGATCATCAAAATACCTTGAGCAAAAATATAGCACATCATCCCCTATATAGCCTTCAGCTATAGAACCTTCTGGCCACGCCTTATTCCTCACGTAAGATTTTAATTTCCCAAGGAATCTATGAAGTACAGAAGAGAAAATTGATATAAAATGATGAAAAGGATGACTAGCAAACATTAAATACGGACAATAATTTAAAGCACAAATTTAAAATGAGTACCTCTCAATCGGATACATCCAACGATATTGTACTGGTCCAGCGAGCTTTGTTTCATGAACGAGGTGGACTATGAGGTGAACTATCACAGTAAAAAAGGACGGAGGAAAGATCATCTCCAAATGACAAAGCGTAAGAATGATTTTCGACTGCAGCTGATCGAGCTCCTCAATGATCAAAACCTTAGAACACATCTTCCGAAAGAAAGAACAAAGTTCCACCAAAACGATGGAAACATCGGGAGGAAGTGTATTCTTTATAGCCAGAAGGAGTAACTACTGCATAAGAACATGTGAGTCATGACTCTTCAGGCCAGCAACCTTTCGAGCCTGCAAGTCGACACATCGAGATATGTTGCTTGAATACCCATCAGGAACTTTTAATTTCTTCAATGTCGTGAGGAACACATCCTTGTTCGGTTTTGTGAGGGTAAACTTTGCCGGTGTAAATCTGTCATGCTCATCTGGCCAAGCGTCTTCACGAACTCTCATGTCGCGTAAACTTTGTCGGTGTAAATCTGTCATGCTCATCCTGCATCTGCTGCTGCTGCGTCTGCTCCAAATCTGACCGCAGCTAGTCAATAGACTCGTCCCTCCGACGTCTGACCTCTCTAGAGCTGCCAGCCTCAGAGGCAGCGCTCCTACTGTAGACCATGCTGGGTCTGGCGCCTATCCCCATCCCCCGCACGCGTTCGGGGTGCTCAGGCTGAGCCAGACCCGCCTTCAAAGGAGCCGTCGGGTCCACTGACCCCTGTGACTCCTCAGGCTGGGTTGTCGCTGCTCAGCCTGCGACTGCTGCATTCGCTCCTGCCATTTTATGAAACAATTACTAATTAGCATTTTTCATTATTAACTTAGTTTTATAAAAAATATAATAATAAAATTACTTACAATGGCTGCCTCTGCCTGCTGAGAGGTCGCAATCCCGTCACGGTGTCTATGTGTGATTGCGTACAGCTCCGCATAGTCCGTCTGACGGTTCTCCTGCTGTGCCTTCGTCTCCTAAAACAATTAGAAAACAATTAGTATTATGAAATAATCAGCTAAAAGTAAGTAATATTTTGAAAAGTTACTAGCTCGCTGTAGGTCACAGCAAAGGTCTTCGATCCTGCTGTGTGGTGGATCGTCTGCTGCGCCCAGATCTCGGTGTTCCTCTGAGAAAACTCCTGGAAAAACAAATAATTAAATGTATTATAATTTAAAATTAAATACAAATTAAATTGAAATTATAATTTAATATTTAACAATTACAAAATTATATATAAAAAATATAATAAATACATTACCTGCGCCTAAGGGCTCCTCCTGAACTGGACGAAACGCGCCCAGTCGTTCGGTGGCACGCCGTCCGGGGTGCTCTCGATCAGCTGCTCCAGAGGCATCGTCCCGTCCTTATCCACCCTGTGGAAGAGATGGTTCCTCCTGTTCCTCCAGGTGTCGCCCATCTTCACGAGGGCGTACCTCTTCCGGTTGGCCCGGACGTCAAACCGCAGCTGAAAAAAATTTATTTAAATATCAATAATTATAAAAACCATAATTTTAAAAAAAATAATTAAATAGAATTAATTACAAAAAATATTAATTAAATAGTTTTAATTACCTGAACCACCTCCTCCCAAGCCTGGTCCTTCGGCCCCCTCGGAATGTGCCTCCACGTCGGGAAGTGAAGGGGGAACCGCATCCAATTCGCTCCCAGGTCATTCAAGAAGCGGTTGAGCAGGTGACCCCCATTGTGGATCGGCTGGTCAGTGCCCTCATTCCACGGCACTATAACTCGCAGGGACCGGTCCATGCTGTTCAGACCGGCCACATCCAGCCTCCTCGTCGACACGTTCCCCTGCTCATTTGCACAGTTGACCGCACGTTAGATAAATTATAATTCAAAGTTAACATTTCTAATTTAAATAAATAATTTACTAAATTAAAAAAATAATTTACTTTCGACCTGCACCTCAAACCCAGTGGACCGCAAAGACAACCCTAGTGGGTTGTTCTACTCCCGAGCGTCCTCCTCATCGAGGAACTGCTCCATCTCCCTGAACCCAATCGGGATCTCGAACTCCTCCTCGTTGAGGAAGTCCTCAATGCTAATCTCTGGCCTCTCCACCTCAAGCACCTCTGGTGCAGTCGTCGCCAGTGGGATCATCTGCGGTGCCTGTGGGAGGATGGGCTGAGATGCCGTGGTAGCCCTGCCTGCGCGCTGCCCCCTCCCTCTACCCCCTGCCCGGCTGCTGCCACCCCGTAAAGTCGGTCTGGGGACCTCAGGGGCCTTCCCCTTATCCTGTCCTGAAGCCATATCAACTGTAAAAATTAAAAAAAAAATTTAGTCACATTATTATGCAAAAATATAATAAAAATACAAATATAATAAAAATAAGTGTTATATACGTACCTCAAGTGCGAATATTGCGGAATACTGAGCAAAAACTCCTATAGAGACATCTGAACACTCAAATCTCGAAGAAATCACTCAGAGAAACCTCAGGAAACAAAATGAGCAAAAGGAGAAATGAAGGACGTGGGGGTTTAAATAGGCCAGATATTAGTAGCGGTTATTCAAATAACCGCTACTCTAACCGCTACAAATAATTAAATTTGTAGCGGTTTTAAAATAACCGCTACAAAAGTTCACAACGTTTGAAATTCTGTAGCGGTTATTGCCCAAAACCGCTACAAATGTCGAGACTCTTAAAATTCTGTAGCGGTTATCGCCCAAAACCGCTACAAAATTCTGACCTTTGGTGTTTTATAGCGGTTTCTGTGCATTAACCGCTACAAAATCACCGCTACAAGTTTTGGCGGGAATTTCGCGCCAAATTTGTAGCGGTATTTTGTAGGAAACCGCTACAAAAAATCTTACCGCTACAAATTTGTAGCGGTTTAGGTGAAAACCGCTACAAATTCTATAATTTGTAGCGGTTTAATATAACCGTTACAATTGCACCGCTACAAAATACCTTTTTTTTTTGTAGTGAACTATTTCCTCTGTTGCTTTAATTGTAAATCACTCTCAAATACCTCACTAAAAGTAAGAAAAAGCAGTAAACAAATTAAATATCTTAAATTTTAGAAAATTTTCAACTTTGCTCCTCTAGAGGAGAGAGAAAAAAAATTCATGACATACAAGAAGCCATAGGTGATTTATATGAGATCATGAATTTATTTTAGTATAGAACCGAAGGGAATTACTATTTTTTCTAACAAGATATCATATATGCTCTTAAAAAAATGAGAAACAAATCCTAATATCTCCTCAGGCCTGTGTCTGTTTGAGACTTTAATTAATATCTCCTCTCTTTGTTTCATCTCTAGTCTGACGAAGCCAAATTAAAAAAATTTGGCCAAGTGTAACACTGCAATTTGGCACACAAAATAGAATAAAATGAAAAATTGAAAATAATATATAAAAAGCAATTTTGTATATGAAAAATATCTGTTATCTTACGTTCCAGTTGGGTAATAAAAAAAAGTAAGAAAAAAATAAATGACAACGAACTTCACGTGTCTCTACCTACTTTTGATTATCGTATTCATTAATGTAGTCGCCCATCAATAATTGAACACCTAAACTCAAGGTATTAAAACTCGGACCGGGCACTGAACCGGTCGAGACAGTGGGTCAAGGGTCAGTGGGTCAGACCGGAGTTGACCCGGGGGTCAGACCGGAGTCGACCCGGGAGTCAAACAATTTGAGAATTAAAAAAAATTCCATAGAGGTTAATGAGCATCATAGTATCAAATTGTAATCCAATAACATCAAAAGCAATAACCAAAACAAAGTCACAATAATAAAGGTTTTTTCCACCCATAATCCTTTAAATACTTAACTAATCATCAATTAACTCCATAATCTTCATTAACAGCATTCAAATCTGCAGGTATTGCAACATCAGGAGGTGTAGCTGAAGGAGGAAAACCAGAACTACTAGGACCAACATCATCATCATCATTCAAACATGGAAGTTCAGGAATGGCCACATATTCATCTCCTACATATAAAATATTGAAATGAATTAAATTCTTCATATTCATAGTTTTGTGAAGAAGAAAACATAATTATGTACTATTATATAATATAATCTTAATAAACCATTAAACCTTCATAATTCCTTGTAAGTTCTTCAAGTTCAGAATGTGCCACATCTGGATTATCAAACTCAGGAGTTGGATCATCTTCAACAACCCAAAAGTCCACTTTATCTATCGATTCAAAATCAATCGGATCGTAACTTTCCTTCTTCTTTGCCAATGTATCCCTTTAATGCCGAAATGAAAGAAGTTCAATATTAGTAAATTTTAAGAGCAAATTAAGTCATAAATTTTAAGATTACCTATACTTCAACTTCAGATTGTAATTTGTGAAAACCAAGTCATTGAGCCTTTGATGCTCCAAACGATTTCTTCTTTTTGTGTGAATGCGCTCAAATAAACTCCAGTTTCTTTCACAACCAGAAGAAGAAGAAGTTTGGCTAAGTAGACGAATAGCAATCTGTTGCAACTCCGGAATTGAACCACCATAGTAGATCCACCACTCATCTACATTAAATAAAAGACATTCAGTTAAACATAGTATGAAACATCGAATATGTATTAAACATTCAGTTTCTTTCTTACAAGGATTTAGTTTTTGGGCAGCTTTTTCACATGAAACTTTATTAAAAGATTCTTTACGATCACGGTAGACACTCATTTGCTGCATCAGTGTGACATAACGATCCATATCATCATGTGAATGGGCCTCCAACACATCAATCAAAGATTGCATTAATTTGTTCCTTGTAGCAAGTTCTGCATTGTAGAAGAAGGCAGGATTCAAAAGATAAGCTGCTGCATGAAGCTCACTCTTTAAATGTTTATCCCATCGAGCCTGAATAATGCTAGTGTATGGCTTGTACAGCTCTTCCTTATTCTGAAACATCTCCTTGATTGCTGTTTTAGCCCTTTGCATGCCTTCATAGACATAAGGCATGGAAGGCTTGCCATCAGAATCAACAATTCTCAATAGTTTAATAATCGGGGAAACGATCTTGACAATTTGAAAACATTCGTTCCAAAACCGATTATCAAGGATGATTGCACAAAATGTTTTCCCAGGCTCACTGTTAGCCAATTTGTGTTGCACAAAATGCTGATCAACAACTAGAGCTTGTAAGTCATGTTTGTGCAAAAAAATGCTATGCAAGGTAATAAATGTGGTGGCAAACCTTGTAGCACCAGGACGTACAATTTCCTTCCAACCAGGTCTTTTCCGTAACCATGATAAGAAGACCATATGATTATAAGCAAAGATAGAGATTTTAGATGCCTTTTTGGCAAGATCAGACACATGAAGCATGGAAGCAATATCTTTCAAAACAAGATTCAAACAGTGAGCTGCACAGGGAGACCAATAAATGGTTTTATACTTCTCTTTAATCAGTCTGCCGCATGCTACATAGTTAGCGGCGTTGTCAGTCACCACATGGACTATATTCTCAGGGCCAATCCACTCAATGACTTCATTGAACAAAGAAAATAAAGTTTTTGCATCTTTAACTACATCTGAGGCATCAACTGATTTCACAAACACCATGCCTTGCACTGAATATACTAAGAAATTAATCAAAGTACGTTGTCGAACGTCAGTCCAGCCATCAGCCATTAGAGTACAGCCACTTTCTTTCCACTTAGCTCGATAACTATCAATCAATAACTGACACTCTTTTTTACGGTCTTGCAACAAGGTAATTCTATACTCATGAGCACTAGGGGCCTTAAACCCAGGACCAATGGCAGCAATAGCATCAACGGCTTTTTGAAATAAAGGGCAATTCAATGCATTAAAAGGAATGCAATTCACATAAGCCCAGTCAGCAATAACAACCTTAGCAGCATGTTGTGCTTCTTGACTTGCCCAAGCACTTTTGATGCTTGGTTGAGCACCCGGGGTTGTTCTAGGTGCAAAATACTTGTCAAGCTTCCCAGTTGCTTTCCTCTTTGTGCCACTACTCTCATGGGATGTCCTAAGTGGTTGTGAATCTATTGGCTCTTCAATTTCCAAATCATCAATATCTTCTACATTGTCACTAGCAATAGGTTTTTTCTTTGCACCCTCTATCAATGATTCTTTCATTCTAGCACGTATATCATGAGATACTTTCTTACAAGAAGACACCTGACCACTTACACCAGCTAGATGTTGCTTTAACCTATTAATTCCACCTCCTCTGTAACTTGATGCACATAAGAGGCAAGTAAAAACATTAACTCTCCCCTCTTTTTTGACAGACACATATTGCCAAGCAGGATCAGTTTTTTTGACACTTCCTGTTGACTCTGTGGGATTAGAGACATTCGGGTTAAGGGGGTTGCTAGACTCTTCTGTAGGGGCAGTGGTGGTGGGGGGATTATCACTTCCTTCACCACTTCTGACATCCATGAGCAAATAAGGTGGCAAATCCAAATACAGGGTCTTTTCAATCAACAAAGGAAAGCAAACAAGAAACACCCAGTTCACTGTAAATTGCAAGAAACACACATCTTATATCATTTTGACATTTTCAGAAACAAGAATTCCAGAATGCTTGTAAATCCTAAAACTCAAAATGCAATATACTACTCCCTTTCAAAAAAAACACTTGTAAATCCTAAGGCTCACTGTTCTACCAACATTTTATTAAAACCTCTAGACATTTCCTTTATATGATTTAATAATTTAGAGTACTCATGTAAAAAAAATGTACTCGTGTCACAGCATATATATATATATACATGAGCTCTTTCAACCTCTTTCAACAATTCCGGATGTAATCTTTCTTTAAAAATGGAAATTTTCCAGCATCAAAATATCATCCAAACCATCTTATTAGAAACTTCAATCATACTATAATTCAATCATCCCATATATTTTTCTCTTTCACCCAAATCAAATCATGATATTCGGTCCCCCCAAACCAAATTTTGAAGCATAATCTTTTTTAAGAACACAGACCAATGAGTTTTCACTTCTTCACTAATAATGCAATAAGTGAATAAACTACCACCGGAGAGCCACGGAAACTACACCCTTTCGCTCAAAAAAAATTAATACATACCAGAGCTGAACAGAAAAGAGCACACAATCGGATTCAGACGCTGGAGGGGAAAAGAGCCACGGTCACGCCATCACAACCGGAGCAAATGACGAGCCAAGACACGGCGAGCCAAGACCACACACACAATCGGATTTTTTCAACTTTTGGGAACGAAATCCGCCGCAAGGATCGATTTGGGGACGGAATCAAGACGCGGCGGACGAGCAAGGTCGACACTGATCTGGGATTTGAGGGAGTTCGCCGGCGCCGCTGAGTGGAGAAGAAGAAAAGGCCAGAGATTCTAGGGCAAAACTAACGCTGTCGAGGAAGGAGAGGGAGCTGTTTTACGGGTTCAGATTCAGAATGAGAATGCTGAGCTGATGCGATGATGCGATCTGATGATTTTTAAAAAAAAAAAAAAAAAAAACCCTCAAAACGGCGTCGTTTTAGACGCTGGAGGGAAAAAAAAATGTGACCCGTCCGACCCGCACAGCTCGGCGGGTCGTCCGGGTCGATACCGGTTTGATCCGGTTCTCTCCGGGTCAGACCGGGTCGCTACAGTAGCGACCCAGTGACCGAACCGGACCGGCCAACTGGCCGGTTCGCCGGGTTCCGGTCCGAACCGGCCGGTCCGGTCCGGTTCCCATAACCATGCCTAAACTATGACTCACTTGTTCTATAAATATATCCCTTGGCCTCTCACGTTCCCACACAAGCACTTCACATGAAAACATACTACCTCCGGTTTAAAATATAAGAGCCAGATAACTAAATTAAGCAATTTAAAAAGTTAGTTAAAATTGATTAAAAGACAATAAATATGTAAAAAGATATAACTTACTTTCCTAAAAAGTCCCTATTTATCGAGAGGGTGAGTGAGGGAGAGAATGAGTGGAAATAGAGATAAGAGACAACTAATGGAAAAACTAAACAAGAGAGGCATATAATTAATTAGGGGTAAAATTAGAAAAAAATATTAAATGATGAGATAAAAGCAAAGTGCCTCTTAGATAAAAACCACACCCTCTGGTAAGTTTGGCTCTTTTATATATATATATATATATATATATATATATATATATATATATATGTATTGATACTGAAGAGGGCTGAGCCCATAATTCAATCAACTAAAACATGGGGGAATTAAATCCCATACACTCGCTATTAACCACAGTCTGTGGCTGATTGGGACATTCCTTAAGAACACGTGACTTAGATAAGCCCCTTGACACATATTTCAACTGAAGTTCCCATGCTTGTTCCATGAGGTTCTGGATTTGTATAGACGGTAAACCCCCTGACTTGTGACTTCCTCGATCTAAAAGCACATCAATGAGTGATTTGGCATACGATTCCAATATGACTTTCCGAAATCCCATATCCCATACTAGCTGGAGTCCCTTAATTAAAGACCGCCTATTTTTCTGCCTCAAACACACTGCAGTCTCCAATAAAATAAGTAAAACCAATAACCCTCACGATTTCTAACCATGCCCCTGTTAGTTGTGGTAAAAGTCCCACATCGGTGGGTTATTTAAGATTGAGGGGCTCTTACACTATAATAAGAGAAGGTCTCTCCTCCTTCAAAATCATCCCTCAATTGCCTTTTATTTTATATAAGGCATTTTGTATTTCCTCCTCTCCTATGATATTTCACTTATAAATTATTTGGAGCGAAATTAGATTCTGGTGTTTTTTTTTCATTACTGTCTTATTTATTATTTATTAACTGTTATTAGATATAATAATTGTGATTTATTATATTATTAAATTACGTCTAGGAATTTTTTTGTATTCAAGTATTGTGATTTTTTAATATAATTGGATACGTTCTATATATCCCGCTTCTGCAATAATTGGTATTAGAGCCAAGGTTCTGTCTGAGTATGCTCTAGAGTTGCAGCATAGTCTACACTTCCACATCATAAAATAATTAATTTGGGCTTTTGCATTGGCAGCTATTAAATAGTATCTGGAGCAAAAATAACGGACAAAAAGAATGAAGAATCCGCATCAAATGTCAACAATTCGTTATTGACATCATCACTTTTGACAAAAAATTGTGTCCAATGCGAAGTTTGTAGTTGAAATTTTTGAAGGATCGGGAAATTTTGAGATGTGGCAAGCGAGGTTCTTGATGGCCTATTTCAGCAAGGACTATACTTTGCTATTGAAGAAAGAAAACTAGACGACGTGGGGGAGGAAGATTGGAGAATCATCAATTATATTGCTTGTGGTACCATTTGATCGTTGTAACATCCCATTTTTAGTCACAATAATATTCTTTATATGTAATTGATACATTTAATGTAATAAAGATCTTAGCATCAGTATCTTTTTTTGAATTTTTTTGAATTTTTTTGATTAATGTCAGTATCTTTTATATATAAAAATTAGAATATATATATATATATATAATATGTAGCTGATGTGCACTTAATTTTTTTTCCACATCATCATCATTATTTGATATGCTTATCTCCTATGCCAAGTCAGATTTGTGGGGTCAAACTGTTGCTGAGTCATCATTGTTAATGGTCAAAGTAACAGTTTTGTTAAATTGGATGAAATTGCACCATTTTAATTACTTCAGAGTGAAATTGCACCAATAATTACTTTAGGGCGCTGGGTGGCCTTTAGAAAATAGTTTAGGGTGCTGGGTACATCTTAACCCATCAATCAAAATGTAACATCTAATTTAATTTTAATATGCCAATATAATTAGGTGTTGCATTCTAATTGGCTCACTTATATAATTTTTTTTATATTTTAAAATTTAAGTATCTTTGGTCTGCATTTAATTGTTGATTCAGCGTTTTTCATTAAAAAAAGACTGACGATGTTAAAGTTGAGGGACTAGAAATATCCTTTTTAAACTTGAAAGACTAAATTCAAACCTAGTGCAAACTTAAAGGATTAAATATATACTTAAGTTTTTAAACCACTTACTCCCTCCGGTTCTAATTATAAGACAAAGTTGACTTTTTTTGAAGAAATTAAGGAAGCTAATTAAATTACTTTAGAGTATTTTTATTTTTATTTTTATTTTTTTCTTCAAACTAATTAGTTTAGCTAATAAATTAATATATAATCTAAGGATATATAACATATGATATGATTAAGTAACTTATTTAGCTTCCTTAATCTCTCCAAGAAAATTCAACTTTATCTTATATTTAGGACTGGAGGTAGTAACTTATAAGGACACATAAATAAATCTTTTTATTTTAAAAATATTCGAATAGAAACCTCCTTGGCATCTTATGCAATATTAAACCACAGTTGTTTTTTTCAAAGAAAAAAGCTGAAACGTTTCCTTCATCGCACATAGCAATGAATAATACATCATTATTTTAGACAGAAGCTCACACAAACAGAAGTCAGATCGGCTGGAGCTATATAAGGCATAGTTTTATTTAGTTGTGATAAAGTGTGCTAGGCATTGTCTAAGCTTCCAGCACTTTATTCATAACTTGTTCAGCATAATTTTATTTAGCAGTGATATAAAGTGCTAGGAATTATCTAAGCTTCCAGCACTCTATTCATCACTTGTTCAGCATAATTTTATTTATTAGTGATCAAGTGCTAGGAATGATCTAAGCTTCCAGCACATTCTTAATCACTTGTTCATACACTTCAGATGATTCAAATTTGACGAACACAACAACCAAAGGGTGATCATTAGTGATAACCAAAAGCCTATGTCCATGTGCATCCCTGGAAATGCCAAGATCTCCACAAGAACCACCATTAATGGGACAGAACACGATCTTATAGGCTCTGATATTGTGTCGTTGAATCTTGAACCGACCCTTGAGAGTGTTCTTGAAACCTCTGATTTTCACGGACTTGATCCCATGCTCTCCTTCAACAATAGTCCACTTGGAAGGCAAAGGAACACAGCTTGGTACTTGTCCCTTAACAGAGAAGAAGTCCACTGTAGTGTTCGTTGTAATGTATCGAATTTTTAATAGGGAACTAATTGTCCATGGCAAGCCTTTGTCGACTTCAAAGGGTGATTGGACAACACTAAGAGGGCAAGTTTCGTTGCCTGTCTTAGCAAGCCTCAAGCCACCACCAAGTGCCCATATATGAGGAAGGATGTAGTACTTGCCACCGTTGATGACTTTGTTACCGTGACTGTCAACGACGAACTCGGCTTTTGCTGAAGAGGCGATGAAGGCAAGGAGAAAGAAGAAGAGAGCAAACAAGGAAGGCTTCATTATTGGTAGGTTAAGAGAGAGAAATATTTTGTTTCTTTTTATATGATGTGGTTGTGTGGAAACGGGAGAGGCCAAGGGATCTATTTATAGAACTAGCAAGTACTAGTTTAGGTGTTCAATTATTGAAGGAAGACAAATGTATGATTAAGATATAATCGATTGTTTGGATACACGCGAAAATTTCTCCTCTTGAGGAGAGAGAAAAAAATATTCATGACATACAAGAAGCCATAGGTGATTTATATGAGGTCATGAATTTATTCTATTATACTCCCTCTGGTTCTATTTATAAACAACTTTCTCCTTTATTGTACAAAATGAACTGGTAGTTAAAAGTTATAAGTGTGTCAAAAATGTCATGTTTTTTCCATATATGCCCCTATTTATGAAAAGAGTATAGGAGAGAGAATACATAAAAAAGTATGAGAGATAATGAGTATAAGATATGAAAGAGAATAATTGTTTAATAAGGGTAAAATAGGAAAAAAAACTTATATTTTCAGACAAAAGATAAAAGTTGCTTATAAAAGGAATCAGTCTTATGAAAGAGAAAGTTGCTTATAAATAGGACAGGAGGGAGTAGAACCGAAGGGAATTACTATTTTTCTAACAAGATATCATATACTTCCTCCGGTCCTATTCATAAGCAACTTTCTCCTTGATTGCGTAAAACGAATTGGTAGTTAAAAGCAATATATGTGTAAAAATGCCATATTTTTTTCCGTATATGCCCCTATTTATGAAAAGAATATAGGAGAGAGAATAGATAAAAAATATGAGAGATAATGAGTATAAGATATGAGAGAGAATAAGTATTTAATAAGGGTAAAATAGGAAAAAGAAGCTTACATTTTCAGACAAAAAGTGAAAGTTGCTTATAAAATGGACCAGCCCTATAAGAGAGAAAGTTGCTTTTAAATAGAACTGGAGGGAGTATGCTCTTGAAAAAATGAGAAACAATTCCTAATACGCAAGAACCTCTAGAAAACTCCGCAGGCCGCTGTCTGTTTGAGACCTTAATTAATTTCTCCTCTCTTTGTTTCATCTCTAGCCTGATGAAGCCAAATTAAAAAATTTTGGCCAAGTGTAACACTGCAATTTGGCACACAAAATAGAATAAAATGAAAAATTGAAAATATAAATATAAAAAGAAATTTTGTATATGAAAAATATCTGTTATCTTACGTTCCAGTTGGGTAATTAAAAAAAAGGTAAGAAAAAAAAATAATGACAACCAATTTCACGTGTCTCTACCTACTTTTGATTATCGTATCCATTCATTTAGTCGTCCATCAATAATTGAACACCTAAACTATGGCTCACTTGTTATATAAATATATCCCTTGGCCTCTCACGTTCCCACACAAGCACTTCACATAAAAACATACTCCTCCAGTTCAAAATATAAGAGTCAAATAATTAAATTACGCAATTCAAAAAGTTAATTAAAATTGATTAAAAGACAATAAATATGTAAAAAAAAATATAACTTACTTTCATAAAAAGTCCCTATTTATCGAGAGGGTGAGTAAAAAAGGAAATGAGTGGACATAGAGATAAGAGACAACTAATGGAAAAAATAGATAAGAAAGGTATATAATTAATTAGGGGTAAAATTAAAAAAAATATTAAATGATGAGACAAAAGCAAAGTGGCTCTTAGCTAAAAACCCCACCCTCTCACAAGTTTAGCTCTTTTATATATATATATATATATATATATATATATATATATGTATATATATATTGATACTGAAGAGGGCTTAGCCCATAATTCAATCAACTAAAACATGGGGGAATTAAATCCCATACACACGCTATTAACCACAGTCTGTAGCTGATTGGGGCATTCCTTAAGAACACATGACTTAGATAAGCCAATCTTGGCTAAGTGTAGTCCCTTGACACATGTTTCAACTGAAGTTCGCATGCTTGTTCCATGAGGTTCTGGATTTGTATAGACGGTAAACCCCCAGACTTATGAGTTCCTCTATCTAAAAGCACATCAATGAGTGATTGGGCATACGATTCCAGTATGACTTTCCGAAATCCCATATCCCATACTAGCCGATCCCTTAAAGACCGCCTATTTTTCTGCCTCAAACACACTGCAGTCTCCAATAAAATAAGTAAAACCAATAATCCAATAACCCTCATGATTTCAAACCATGCCCCTGTTAGTTGTGGTAAAAGTCCCACGTCGGTGGGTTATTTAAGATTGAGGGGCTCTTGTTAGTGTAAGCATTTCACCCAAGAGGGGGGTGAATTGGGTGATACGAGAAATTTCGTTGCGTATATAAAAATTGACTGGAAATTTAATTTCAGAATTGCAAGTTATAATTATTATTTAAAAATAAAAAATAGTATGGTTTAGGATAAAATATATAATAATTATAACTTGCAATTCTGAAATTAAAAATACATAGTTTATTTTATTTTATTTTATTTTATTTTTCTGCATCTTTTCTCAACCTCACATGCAAATGAAAGTTGAAGGCCTTATCCCTAAGTAAAACGCCACGAGGAACACAAGAGGCCATACATATACATGCTTTGCATAATCAAATAAAGCAATACAACAAATCAATACACATTATAAACATCACATACATGTATGTAAGTAAGTAAGTTCACTACCTTTTGTCTCTAAGTCTCCTTTTTATACCTTTTATTCCAACCATTGAAGTTGCTTCCTTTTTGTCATCTCATAGCCCTAGATAAATAGTCATATTATTAGAGCGATGACAAATAAATGTCTAATATGCTACTTAAGCCTCTAGGACTTGTCTCTATTCTTTAGGCCCATACTTATTTCAAATTTTAAAAACCCAAGACACATTGGTTGGTTAACCTTAAAGTTAACACATTGGGCCCAATAGATATTTAATAGACCCACTCAAACTTTATGGGCTTTTTCGTTTCCTGTCTTGACAAGAGTCATGCCACCACCTAAAAAATTTATATGTGGAAGGATGTAGTAATTGCCACCGTTGGTAATGAGGTCGCCGTCAGTGTCGATGAGGAATTGGGCTTTGGAGGAAGAGGAGATGAGGGCAAAGAGAAAGAAGAGAGCAAACATTGAAGGCTTCATTATTGGTAGCTAGAGAGAGAGAGAGAGAGAGAGAGAGAGAGAGCAATGTGTTTGTTTTAATGTGATTTGGTTGTGTGAAAACGGGAGAGGCCATGGGTTCTATTTATAGAAATAGTGAGTTTAGGCATTCAATTATTGAAGGACGACAAATTTGTGACAAAAATCATCAAAACTTTTGAGAGACACGTGAAACTTTTGTTAAATACATTTTTCTTGATATTATCAATACTAAATTAAAGGAATTTACTTAAAATTTTGATAAATATCAATTTGGTGTTTTGGTTAGTGGCTTTTGATGTAAATATAATAATTTTTAATGTATTTTTAATTTCAGAATTGCAAGTTATAATTATTATTTATTTTATCCTAAACCATACTATTTTTTATTTTTAAAATTAAAATAAAAAATAGTATGGTTTAGGATAAAATAAATAATAATTATAACTTGCAATTATGAACTTAAAAATACATAGTTTATTTTATTTTATCTGTTTTTTCTGCGTTTTTTTTCTCAACCTCACATGCAAATGAAAGTTGAAGGACTTATCCCTAAGTAAAACGCCACGAGGAACACATGAGGCCACTGTTCATTGTTAGTTTCAATCATCTATTGTAAATAATGTGTGTGGGTGTGTCAAAGGAAGAGTCCTATATTGTGAGAGATTATGGAGCCCAAGTAATAACAAGTGATCTTGGGCTGGTAAATAGCCAAGAGGAGAAATAAACTTTTGCTCACATGACAATAGGCCACCAGTAATGTACTTGAAATCTGGCAATTTCTCCCTCCCTTGTATGTGAGTTAAATGCAAACTGAACACCTTTTATGGAAGACATTTTACAAAACCATAAAATTAATTTTGTACCAGTTTTATGGATCTGAACGTTGATGACATATTATAAAATGTATTGATGATGTCCTCAAACTGATATTTTCAAATTCATTAAAGGATTTTAATATGTTTTATTCTCTTTAACGTTATATATTCAATTTCATAATGGAATTTCATGAGCCTATAGTACCCGACGTTCAGAAACCACCCAATCAATGTCTTCATTGCTGCACGTTTGACAATTAGAGTTTTAATCACATTTAAAGTGACCGTATGTAGTGCTCAACGGTGCTGTACATGGTTGCCTATAAAAGGTGCTTCAAGTTAGAGGTTAAATGTGTGTTGATGTAGCTTTAGAGCACTACCCTTCCTCCTCTTGCATATACTTTAACCTGCTGAGTTCTATTATCTTTCGTAGTTCTGCTCACCCTATTTTTCAAGAAAGTTTTGTTTAATCCTAGGAAGTGTCGCTTCTTATCTTCCGGTAGTTATATAATAGCTCTTAAGGACAGTATCCTTGGGTAGACTCGAATCAACTCTATCATTGGCAGGTGCTACTGCTAACAAGATCTGCATATAGCACTAAGAGGAGCTGGAGGATCTACTAAGTTGCTTGACAATCAATGAGCTACCGCTAACATCATCTTCGTCTTCCTCTTCTTCTCTTGAATTGGAGAACGTGATAGGGAGTTCATAGGCTAGAGGGACAACGACGTCTCCTGTTCTTCTTCTCCAATAGTCTTCATCATCGAGCAAAGGAGGACCAATTACCGACACTCGTTGACGAGAGACGAGAGGACACCACGGTCACTGTGATTGTTACTCTTCTTTTTCGACGAGTCTCACCAGAGAGGAGAGATTCATCATATCATTGTTTTCAAAAAGGGAGTTGAGATATGGTTCACCATCTAGGTAAAGTATTGATGCTCTGCAAATTTCGTACACACAAGAATAAGGATACACTGATTTAGGGTTTTTTTACCAACTAAATTTTTAATGGGGTTAACTAATTTTCCCCAAAAAAAAACATCATGGTGATTGTAATACCCCAATTTTTATTCACTAATATACATTGTAAATATGTGGAAATATCCAATAAAAGGGAAGGGTGAATTTTGGAGGATGTGATTTTGTTGCAGTGAGAATTTTCGGTGAGGCAGTGAGTTTGTCATATATTTTTGGATAAACCAATGATGAGAAAAAATTATGAAATTTTACAGGATGAAACTAGACATCCTAAACTTTAATTTAATAGGTCATGGATATTTTTGGAGCTGTATGTAAAAGGTTATAAATTTTTGAAGATAGCCCAGGAAAACTGTCTATTCTCTAGAACAGCATCCAAAGAAATTAATTCTGAAGATTTTGTGCTTCCAAATGGCAAAAGGCTATATTTTTTCTTGAAACTAGACTCAATAAGGTTCCATAGCCTTTAGAATCACTCCGATACAATATCTACAAATTAAGTTATGATTTTTCAAAGTTAGGTCAGAAGGAGCTTAAGATAACCTCCAAAACTTCGAATATTGATTGTTCTGGCTGCTGTGAGTAGTTTAATAGGTGGATTTCTGTTGATTTAGCTTTGATTGTAAATTTTGTGAAGGAGGTGTCCTAGGCGTTATGCTGTCAAAATTGGGTCTAAATGGTGGTTATAATGTAATTAAATAGTTAATAAAATGATTAGGAGTAGAAAGGAGAAACTCTACAGAGTCGAAATTGGAAAACCCCAATCTTCCCTGGAGTTTTGTAAGTTTCGGCCAGAGCTAGATAGAGAGGTTAGAGTTGGATTTTTGAATTTTTTATGATTCCATTGAGTTCAGGAGGGGAAATTAGGTGGGGTTACAGCTGATCACTTTTTCGGAGAAGCCCGAAAAAGCATAATTACGAAAAGGGCCCTGAAACCCGAAAGGTAGGGCTACCAAGGACATATCTATCTTTTGGTAATGAATTTGGTAATTTTGATTTTGGAAATGGATTCTTTGGATGAAAATATATAAGAATAGCCCCAGTCAAAATTTCAGCAAAAGTACAGTCGGACCAGGTACGGCTGGGTCCAGTCTCCGGGGGCATTTTGGGAAATTTTCATAGTAGGCTAATATGACCACTGTAAACACTATAGAAGTGTCTAAAATGGTACATGAATGGGTTTTAACTTAATTCTTATACATTTGATATTTTAGGACCGAGTTAGAAGCCTGAGCTTGGCACATTTTACGAGGTACTCAAAAAGGGTGAAAGAGACTTGAGGTAGGGACATTATCCTTTATACATAATGCCATAATTCATATGATTATTTGGTTGCTATTGTTTGTACTTTTGTTAATCAACATGGTTTGCCTAGAAGAGGCAGTTAGTGCTATAAGTGCACTTACACCTGGGGATTAGGTGTCAATCCAACAGGTGTACGATTAGTGGAGTAGGAGTCCTATTACATGACGATGATGTCTTATATTGTTTATTAATTGGTGCACATATGGTGGATATCATATCTACTTATCACATTTTATGTGAACGATAGTATGTTTATACTGGGATTTCTTGGAATTTCACCCCTTTTTCTAAATAAAACTATTTCAGCGGGTGCCAACGGCTTGAAAGGCAAGGACGTAGATACGGGAAACTGACGGGCACATTTCCCGAGATGAAGGTCGTGGTTATACATAGCCTGTATTGGGAATATTTTGGATATTTTGTACATATTTGTAAATATTATCAACTTTTGCATGGTTGAGTTCGGTCTGTAAATAAATACTTATTATCAGTATATTTGTACTTTTCTGTATGCCTGTGGAACTTGATCTTTATTACTCTGTATATATCAAAATGGAAACGAGTGTTGACAATGATAAACGAAATTCTATTTTTTTATTCTCAAGGATCTTAGTCTTTAAGAAATTAGAAATTTCAAATTTTTTTTAATTATTCAAGAAGAAATTTCACATAATATTAAAAAATTCAAAATTCATTTAATTAAGTTCACCATATTTTGTCGAGAAACTTCATAGTATACTATGAATAATAATTTCAAAGAATGGTGTTAGATTTAAATTATCTTAATAATAAAGAATCACATGTAGAGATACATTTATGAATATGATATTGGAATTTGAGATCATTATACGGTTTAAGACACTCGTAACAAGCGCATCCAAATAATTACCAAGAGTTGGTCTGGCTCATTCTTGAGTAGACAAAACAGAGGAGTCGAATCATGTAGCACAGATGGAGAGAGCCTATCAATGAGAGAAACATCAGCTTGAAAAGGATCAACCCAATATGTTACGGGCAGTTGGACATGAGCCAACAATGTTAAACTCATTTCGACAATGTGACAATGTTTTCTATGTGCTCTCACATTTTGCGGACATGTATATGGCAGGTCTAGTGCATAAGCTTACGCGCATCTTGTGTGATTGGAACAAAAGGTTTATACTTAATGCCATTGTCACACTATAATGTCTTAATTTTTGTATTAAACTGATTCTCAACTTGGTTTCTAATGAAAAACATTGAAAGCATGGACAACATCACTTTTGTTTTTCAACAGATATATAGAACCAGGTATATCTGCTAAAAACATCCAAAAAATGAATATAATAACGATGTCCTCCAGTAGATTGACTTGGTGAAGGAACCTTAAAGGTCCGTGTGGACAAGTTCAAGGGGTGAAGATGCACGGGAAGAAGAATTCGTAAAAGGAAACAATTTCGATTTTACCCAACTGTCAAGCTTCACAAACAAACCTGTCATTAATATGAAAATTTGCATTACAAATATTTATTACTTGTTTTAAAACTCTATTACTCGGGTGCCCCATCTTGTAATGCCATTGAAGAAAATAATTTTCAGCAGAGGAAACAAACGAAGACGCCACACTTAATAAATTCTTAGTCGCATTAGGAACCATAAGAACATCATAGTGAGATGAAGACTAGACTTAGAACAAGTTAGAGATGCAAGAGTATATTCTGTAGATAATCTGAAAAGTAATTGTACAACTGTAATTCTATACGTGTGGGGTTCATATCATTATGTTATGGTATTCCCCTCTCTCCTGGACCACCAGGTCATTCTGTCGTACTCAACAATATATATATATATATATATATATATATATATATCATACAGAGGCTTGATCATTATCATCTCAGCCCTATTTCATCCATTTCGTTATTTGTCTTTCTAAACATTTATTAATTAAATCTTTTAACACTTTTTTTACTGTATTAACTTCGTTGAAAATTGTCAACAGCTTCCAATCTGAGCTTACACATGCGAGAACAAAAGGAGCTTTATTATCTTGAAAAGAAACAATTACAACTACCACTCTAGTAGGGTCTGACCCTATATATTTATATACTTTTACAAGCTATGGAGAAAAAGACTTGTCCCACTAATAAATCCTAATAATGGTTACAATCAAAATTACACAAATATCCTTACATACTAATTAGTATCTGAGCACATTTCAACACTCCCCCTCAAATTGGAGGTTGAAACATATTGACAACTTCCAATTTGCAGAGTAGCCTTTGTTGAACATCTATGCCAATAGCTTTAGTAAGTAAATCAGCTTCCTGATCCTCTGATTTAACCTGCTGCAATGTAATAATCTTCTTCTTTAGTTTTTCACGGATGAAGTGGCAATCTATCTCAATATGCTTAGTTCGTTCGTGAAAAACTGGGTTTTTTTTCAATATGAATTGCTGCTTGATTATCACATAACACTTTTACAGGATTTTTGCAGCTTATGTTGAGATCCTTGATCATACCAATTGTCCAAACAATTTCTGAAACAGCCATACTTAAGGCACGATATTCCGCCTCTGCTGATGATTTAGATACTATGGTTGGTTTCTTTGTTTTCCACATTATTAAGGATCCTCCAAACTTCAACAAATATCCAGTCACGGACCTCCTTGTGGTTTTGCAAGAGCCCCAATCTGCATCACAGAAGCATTCTAGCTCCAAATTGCCTCTTGAACTTAGCAACACGCCCATGCCTGGACTTCCTTTCAGATATCGTACCACATTCAATGCTACTGCCATATGCTCTATTATCGGCATTTGCATGAATTGGCTCAACGTCTGCACACAAAATGAAATATCAGGACGAGTCATTGTCAAATAAATTAACTTACCAACAAGTTTTCTATAACATTCTGGATCCTTCAGCAATTCATCCTTCTTATTCCTTCCTTCTTCAAATGCCATAAGTTTCTAATTCTAAGCTAAAGGCACTCGAAGTGGACGACAAGCACTAATCCCTGTCTCAGCCAAAATTTCAAGAACATACTTTCTTTGACATAGAATTATACCATCCTTTGAAATAGCTATTTCAATTGCCAAAAAATACTTCATTAAACCAAGATCCTTTATTTTAAAAGTGTTATGCAAAAAGGTCTTAATTTCATAGATACCATACTTCCTATTACCTGTGATGAGTAAATCATCAACATATACAAGTATTAACACAACACCATCATCTCGATTTTGAGTAAATAGGGAATGATCATACTCACTTTGCTTGAATCCAGCACAAGATAGTGCATCACAAAGCTTAGAATTCCACTGCCTTGAGGCTTGTTTAAGGCCATATAATGACTTATTTAATCTACATACCAGGTTCTCCCCCTTAATAGTAAACCCTTGGGGTATTTCCATATATACTTCTTCATCAAGATCTCCCTGCAAGAAAACATTGCATACATCCATCTGATGCAAATCCCATTTATACATGGCAGCTAGTTTTAAAACTAATCTCACAGTTAACATTTTAACAACCGGTGAAAAAGTTTCATGATAATCTATTCCTTCCTTCTGACTATATCCTTTAGCCACTAATCTTGCCTTAAACTTATCTATACTCCCATTCGAATTGTACTTAACCTTATACACTCGCTTACAACCAATAGCTCTTTTTTCTTTAGGTAAAGACACAATGCTCCAAGTTTTATTATCTTCTAGGGCCTGAATTTCACTATTCATTTCCTCGACCCAAAGTTTATCCTTTACAACATCCTTATAAGATTCAGGTTCATGTATCATATCAATAGATGTTACGTACAAAGCACATGTGATCATAGGAAATATTGGCATATGAAACATAGTTATGAATACTATAAAAGTACCTATTATCTGTTTCAGTTTGTATAAGGGAGCATACATAGTCTTTGGACCAAATGGGAGGCTGCCTTGCTCTGCTGGACCGTCCTCTATTTTCAGAATGCAAAGAGGTTGGTCCCTGCATTCTAGCACTACTAGAAAAAAGGGTTTTAACGTCCCTTTTTTTGGCCTTTCAACGTCTAAAAATAGAGGGACGTCTATGTGAGAGTCGTAGAAAAAAACGTCATTAACGTCCGTAAAACAGGGGACGTAGAAGGCAGACTTTAGACGTCCCCAATTCACTGGGGACGTCTAAGGTGGGACCTTAGACGTCCCCAAGAGACTTGGGGACATCTAAGGTCCCACCTTAGACGTCCCCAGTTGGAACTGGGGACGTCTAAGGTGTCGCCAGCTACTATCAACGTCCCGTTTTTATTAAGGACGTTGAAAGTTTTTTTTTTAAATGGACCTTTTATACATATTGCACTGTCTGGAAAATATGTAAACTGCAGAAATAGAATTCCAACAACAGAGTAAAACAACAGCAGTTCAGCAGAATGAAAACAACAACAAACACAGTGATCAACCCAAGGCAGCACATGCCACACAAACTTTCAAACCACACAAACTACACAACAATCTATATCCAAGTCTACTACATGCCACACAAACTTTTAAACCAGACAAACTACACAACAATCTATATCCAAGTCCCCAGTTTGTACAATAACCAAGACTAAAATCCAATCCATATCCAACAACAATAACGCTAATTATATGTACTACCACAAAAGTATGTCCTACACAAACTACTAAAGACTTTACTCTTCTGGTATACGTTGAAGAAGATGTCCAGCCAAAAAGTCTCTGATCATATTTAAGTCTTCATATAAGTAGGCATCTTCATTGTCAAAAATCTGTAAATTAGAAAATAAGCTTAGATGAAATAATGAATGAAGTGAATGAATTGCCATTGAATCACAACACCAAGAATATTATCCTCTGAGAATGAAGAAGCGATTACTTGTTCAAAATCTGTCGTAATGCCACTCTGAATGATGTTAAACATATAAAGCAAGGCATAATATCCACATTCCCAGCGGCCAGGTTGTCGAGGACACTATAAATCAAAAGCAAATGGTTAAAATCAATAAAGGCATATCTAAAACGACCGTCAATCAAAAGAACTTGATTTGAAACTACGTACCTTTGAAACAACCGTCTCGGATCTTTGCCACCTCTACGTTCGCGTGGCCCGCCAAGCGCTCGATACGTCGTGCATGCGCTATCATTAAAATGAAAATCAAAATAAATTAGAATAATTCATTAAGTCAAGAATCAAGAAGCAATGAAATACAAAAAAATAACTTACTGGTTGAAGACGCTTTTAGTTTCTTTGTCTGGTCTTCTATTTAAGGAATCAAACTAGTAAACAACGTGCGATCGAGGACAGACAACACACAAACTCCAGTGATAACTATCACAACATATACAGATTAAAAAGAAGTTAGATGGGAAGGCAATTATTTATTAATAATCTCAAATACACAAAATTAAAATACGTACCCTTGAACAATCGGTGCTAGATAACAACGATACTCGTCCTCTGCCAATTTGAAGCCCACATAGTTCGTCCTTCTTTTCAATGTATTCCCAACCCTTGTCGTATGTGCAGGAGACAAGAATCCATATAAATCAACTTTCTGAGAGTCAACGCATACACGACGGAAGGAGCTATAATAGAATTAAAATGATGAATGTATTAGCTAGTTAAAATCAACTTAACTAAATGAATCAAAAAATGGGAAATAAAAAACTTACAGGATTGCAAATTTGCCCCATCCAATATCTAGCTCCTCGAACTTCATGAACTGTTTAAGATCTTGTTTATCAATTGTGAAGTGATACTCTGTTCCCTGGCCCACAATCCCTGGAGGCATATGTAAATCAATCTGGCGAATGCCTTTATAGATATGCTGCAGTCGTGCTAAGAAGGGTCATTTCTCTGCTTCCTGCTCGTTCTTTTAGAACATAAAAACACATACTGTTAGTAGGATGTCAACACATCTCAAGTAAAAGTGAGGTAGTTCCATACCATTGAAGGTGTTGGTGGTAACAAGCCAATAAGATGTACAGGCCAAAGGATGAAAGATCCTCTCGCCTGAGCTATCGTGGCAACCTCGTCATCAGGAATAGGGATGGCTGTACCTTCTTCCCCCTCTCGAACACACGTCACAGTCACCCTACACAAATGCTGTGGAATTTGCTGATGATGGTGGGTGGTAGCTTGTGTGTGAACGAGAGCATCTGCAACTACACGCAGCACTGGGGCATCCAAAGAGAGGATGGCAGGTTCTCCCTGCGCTGGAGTGGGAGAAGGGTCGCCAAGTGGTTCCTCCACCGGGTTGTAACTTCCTTTGGTGCTGTGGAAGGCCGGGGATGAATGGGTTCTACGCTTGGTAGTTGCCATCTGCGAGTCAAACATCTTCTGAATTTCAGCTCGTAGCTCAGGCATCAGCTCAAGACGTAGCTCTGGCAACAGCTCTTGTCGGAGCTTGTCGCGAAGGTTGGCCTCGAGCTCTTGTGAGACTTCCTGACGAATCTTGGCCACAAGCTCCCTACTGGGTTCAGCTTGTGACGAATAAGGATGTGAGGTTGGGCCAAAATACTTTGTGACACGAACTCCCACTGCCTCCCCTCGAACATGACCAGGGTGATCTGGCTTCCCAATCGCCGTTGACAAGATGTCCATCCGTCCACTTAGAGTGAACGAACCTTAGCTACTATGATCTTCCAGTTCATCCTGCAGCATAAAAGTTATCGTAAGCACTCCCAATATGAAAAAATAAGTTTGTAATTATGCTCTAACTACTTACAATTCTTGCGGCAACCTCAGCAACAGTCGGATTTACGTACTTCCCACCCTTAAGCCTCCCTGCTTTCCATTTTTTGTGACGTGGTGGAGGTGGTGGGGGCTGGACCACAACGGTAGGATCTGATGTGGCTGCTTCCTTCAATTTCTCCAACTCTTCTGCCATCATCTGTCGCTGAAGCTTCCGATAACCACCACGAGACATGCAATGTTGATAGTTATTAGCTGCTTGCCTCTCTGCATTTGCTGCACTTAATGCCTTTTAAAGGAAAACAACGAACACCGAATCAATAATGTCAACTATATTCAAATAAAACACTATGATTACAGAAATCTTACCAAAAAGTTTGGATCTTCTCATGATGCCATAAACAACCTCCAGTCCTCTGGAGACAAAAATGGATACTCATGACATGGATCCTTACCCCTCAAGTCCCCTCGAATGTAATCTCGTGTGAGCTTGTTCTTGAAATCTTTCCATCGTAGACGAACCTCTGTCATCCACTCCTTGTACATCTCCGCGGTGTCAGAGACATCATAGGTTTGCTGCAAGGTAAAAACATACGTTAATTATATTTGAAGCGATAGGAATAAAGATATAATGCAGATGTATTGAAACTTATATATACCAAAAGTTGTTGCCAAATCAAGTCTTTGGTTTTTGGTGGAACCAACTTCCAATTAGCATAGGTAATGCGAACTTTGCTTCGAGCCAAAAAACCTACGTAGCTAATGAAATGGTCTTCCTCCGGACCAATTAGTTTCATATCTTGATCAAAGTCAATATGCAACCTCTCCTGTTGATGGTTATGATGTGCTACCAATGCAGGCATTTTTGTACTGCCTCTAACCCTTCGTCTCGCAACCGGTTCACGTGTCGCATCACGTTCAGTCCTATTCATTTCATTGTCCCTATCACTTGAAGAGTCACCAGAGTTGTCCATATTCCTGTAAGCACAAAAATCATTGTCAGATAGGTGAATAAATTATAAGTAAATGAATAAACTGAGACGTAATAAAACAAACAGCACACATTACTATTTTCTAAGTTAAGCTCTTACTCTAGATTGTTTCCCATATTCCTTCACCATGATCATTTCTTACAGCATATTCTTCATCATCTACCAATTCTCTTTCTTCAATTGTTGTAGGTGGATTAATTGTGAAAGGTGGTGTGTCCTCAAGGTTGAAGGTCGGATCACCATGCTTCTGTTTTTTACTCTGAAGTACAATGGACATTTTTTTATTTGCGGGATCTGTGACATAAAACACTTGTTTCGCCTGGCTTGCTAGAATGAAGGGCTCATCCCTATAACCTACTCTTTCAAGATCAACTGAGACAAATCCAAATTGTTGATCTATTACCACAGCATTATTGCTAACCCACTTACATTTGAATAAAGCAACTTTGAACTTGTTGTAAGTGATTTCCCATATTTCTTCTATCACTCCATAATAGGCCATGGATGCTAATATGGGGTTTTTGTCTTTCGAACTAGAAAAGTGCATGGATTCAGCTTCTACCATCACCCCACTATTTTGCATGGTACTCCTGTCATCTTGGTCTTTTGTGTAGAAAGAATACCCGTTTATATCATAACCGCTCCAAGTAATGATCTGAAACGAAGGCCCCCAGGCTAGCCACTCTATTGTCCCAGACACACCGGACTCATGCAAAACCTTTTCCTCAAACCACTGAATGAATGTCTTGTTTTACTCAATAGTAATCTGCATGTCATTCTTCCTCGGATTCTCTTTCTTCAATCTGTTTCTGTGTTCCTCTATGTACGGTTGCACTTCTGCCATGTTATTCAGGATATAAAGGTGTGCTTGCAACACCTCTTCACGAGGCATAGTCTTCACTTTCAGTCCTCGTGTTCCCTTGCTCCTCCCCTCTTCATGCCGAGATTGTTCCTTCTTCCCTGATAGATAATCGCTGCAGAAGTCCATAGCCTCTTCAACAACATACCTTTCAACTATTGAGGCTTCTGGTCGATAGGGATTTTTAGAGTACCTTTTTAAGATCTTCATGTATCGCTCGAAAGGGTACATCCACCTCAGGTAAACTGGACCGCAGAGCCTTACCTCCCTTACCAAATGAACTATCAAATGGACCATTATATCAAAAAAAGAAGGAGGAAAGTGCATCTCTAATTGGGACAATATGATATAACCCTCAGCTTCCAGTTCATCCAGCTTTTTAGTGTCAATGACTTTGTTACAGATAGCATTAAAGAAAACACACAATCTTGTCACAGTGTTTCAAACTTCATCTTTCATAATCCCTCTAATAGCTACTGGTAACAGTTATTGCATCAACACATGATAATCATTGGACTTCATTCCCACTAACTTCAAATCGTCCATTGACACACACCTTCTCACATTCGAAGAATATCCTTGTGGTACCTTAATTTCATGCAAACACCCACACAAACTTCTTTTCTCCGCTTTTGATAGTGTATGCGCTGCTGGCTCCATGTATGCCCTCCTACCATCATCTCTTAGCTATGGATGTAACCGTTCTCTTATTCCCATATCAACAAGGTCTAGTCTCGCATTAATCCCATCCTTGGTCTTCCCTGGAATATGCAAAAGTGTACTGACAAGGCTATCACAAACGTTTTTCTCCACGTGCATTACATCAATACTGTGCCTCACGTCAAGACTACGCCAATATGGAAGATCAAAGAAAATTGATCTCTTCTTCCATATGTTCTTCTCACCCGAAATCTTATGATTCTTACCGAGTAAGACATTGATACGTTCAACCCGACTGTAAACTTCCTCTCCGGTTAATGCCTTTGGAGCCATTCCATGCTCCGGCAAGCCGTTAAAACGCTTTCTTAACCTACGATACGGGTGGAATCTAGGAAGGAACCTCCTGTGACCTAGGTAGACCGTTTTTCTTCCATGTTTCAGTTGGTGGAAGTGAGTGTCTGCTTCACAGATCGGACATGCTTTATGCCCCTTCACACTGTACCCTGAGAGGTTTCCGTAGGCAGGGAAGTCATTTATGGTGGTGAACAACATTGCACGTAGCTTGAATGACTTATTCTTATACGCATCAAACACATCTACGCCTTCCTCCCATAACTTCTTCAAGTCCTCAATCAAAGGGGCCAGGTAGACATCGATATCGTTTCCTGGCTGTTTTGGTCCAGAAATCATCATAGAAAGCATCACATACTTGCGTTTCATACAAAGCCAGGGAGGCAAGTTGTATATTACAAGGAGTACTGGCCACGCACTGTGTGTGCTATTAAGAGTTCCATACGGATTGATGCCATCTGTACAGAGCCCAAGCCGAAGGTTTCTCGGCTCGCTGCCAAATTCAGGGAACATTTCATCTATTTTCTTCCACTGTGGAGAGTCAGCTGGGTGCTGAAGATATTTTCCGTCGGATATTCTGTCATCCGAATTCCATCTCAACTTCTTCGCCTTTTTTGCAGTGCCAAATAAACGCTTAAAGCGCGGTATTATTGGAAGATACCACAAAACTTTTACAGGTTGCCTTTTAGTCTTCCCATCGCCACAACCACCATCTTTCTTCACTTTGTATCGTGCGGTTTGACACTTAGGGCACTCACTCAGGCCTTCATACTCCTCTCTGTACAGTACACAGTCATTAGGGCAAGCGTGTATCTTTTTATACTCTATACCCATTGTCGATAGGATTTTCTTGGCCTCATACATACGATTTGGAAGTACATTATCGTCTGGAAACATATCACACAACAGTTCAAGCAGCAATGTGAAACTACTATCAGTCCACCCACAAGTTGCTTTTAAGTTAACCAAATGTAATGTTCCTGTGAGCCATGTGTACTTACTCCCAGGGTACAACGGTGTCTCTGCATCACTCCGCAGGCTATCATATTCATGCGACTGCGCAAACGATTCTACCTCAACATCGTGAATCATTCTCTCCATTGTATCTTCATCTATGACATCCACAGCTTCCTTCTTGTGTGACGGACAATCAGTTACTTCCTCACCATGCCATATCCACCTTGTGTATCGAAGATTTATTCCATCACAAAGTAGGTGATCCCTTATAACTTCAACATCCCGTTTTCTCTCATTTAAACAATTGACACAGGGACAAAAATACATCCCATTTTTTGCTGGAACGTTTCTCCTAGCAAATTCAATAAAGTTTTCAACCCCATTCTCATATTCTTCACTTGTTCTCAGAGCATTCATCCAATTATGATCCATTTTATTACCACCTATGCCATTTCCATTTACACTCAAGTTTAGAATAATTGAAAACACGGGGAATTGCCTTTTACAAGCATGTTTTTCAAAATTTTGGCAGCATTTCCCCTTAAAATTGAGACATCCCAAAATCAAAATAACAAACCATCTCAGCTTAATTTAAATGAAACAAAACTTTAGCTTCTAGCACCAAGCACAAACATAATACACTTATATTTTAGCAACCAAATTATTAAATCAAGTACGCGAATTTAATGAAAAATTGTAAAAAAAAAAATGCAAGTACGCGAATTTCTTATATTAATGTCTATGTACTCTAAGTTACAATAAGATTGCCTAATTCTAGCACTAAATATATATATTAATGCGTGTGTCTTATGGCAAAAAAAAAAAAATATTGTGTGTCTACAAGATAATTTTTTTTGTATTTTTTTACTTTCTTTTTATTCTTTATTCTTTTCTCATTTCTTTTCCTTTCCCTACTAATTAAAAGCATTATCATGTGCCAAAACTAATAGTTACCATCATCAACCTAATCAAAATGCATAAACAGAGTAATAAAATAAACCTCTAACTAATACTAAAAATATACTATACTAAAAATATAAAAAATTAAACACTTATTCAATTCATCATACAAAACTAATAATAAAAAGAATAATAAAACGCCCTGCATTTCTTTGCCTTTCCCTACTAATTAAAAGCATTTATCATGTGCCAAAACTAATAGTTACCATCATCAACCTAATCAAAACGCATAAACAGAATAATAAAATAAACCTCTAACTAATACTAAAAATATAAAAAATTAAACACTTATTCAATTCATACAAAACTAATAATAAAAAGAATAATAAAACGCCCTGTCATCTTATTCAAAACGAAAATGCTAACCTGAAAATTTCTCACAGCTTTGGAGGAGGCCGACGGTGGTGGAGAATCTGCAAACCAAGAATCTCAAAAACTGCAGCAGGGGAGCAAAGAAGGTGGCCTGGTGACGGAAGTGAGGAAGCTTTGGAGAAAGAAATTAAAAAACCAAGAAAGGGAGAGGAGACCGATCAATGGGGATGGAGTGATGAATTTGGGAGGAGATGCAGCAAGGGAGTGGAATGGGAAAGGAGAAACAACGAAAAAACTGCAGCAATGGGGACGGAGTCTAACGGAGATGGGAGTGAATGAGTGATTGAGTAAAGTTGGGAGGAGGAGAGATAGATGGGAGGAAGAGCTCTCTGACATCCTCACATGCACCGGTCACTTCATATCAGGCGCATGTGAGGCTTTACAACGTCCCCAGTTGTGCTGGGGACGTCTATACATACCTTTAGACGTCCCGTCTAAAGATGGGATTTAGACGTCCCCAGCCCAGCTGGGGACGTCTAAAGGTACCTTTAGACGTCCCCAGATGGGATGGGGACGTCTAAAGGCTTTCTTTGTTTTTTTTATGACGTTTAAAGGTAATCAGACGCGCCAAAAGATAAAATTTGAACCTGACCATATTTTGGGCGTCCCTTTTTCAAAAAGGGACGTCCTTTAGGGACTTTATAAGTATATTCTGTAGTAGTGCACATGCGAGAACAAAAGGAGCTTTATTATCTTGAAAAGGAACAATTACAACCACCACTCTAGTAGGGTCTGACCCTATATATTTATATACTTTTACATGCTATGGACAAACAGACTTGTCCCACTAATAAATGCCAATAATGGTTACAATCAAAATTACACAAATATCCTTACATACTAATTATTATCTAAGCACATTTCAACAATAATAGACATTATTTTAATCAAATTATAAAGTTTCTTATATTTGGTAACTTTTCAAACACAAGTAATTGATGAACTTATTTCTTTGTAAAAATATTGAAGTTTTCTTTATTTTTTTTAACACATCACTCCAAAGTCACTCATAAGAGCTGTATAGCCATTCAAGACTCACATGTGGCCCAATTAGTATCCTTGGTTAAGCTAAAAATTTAAAACTCTTTCTCAAAGATTGAGTACTAGAAGATAATGAATTTTCCTTAAACTTTAGAAATTTATAACTAATACAATATATCTCCAAAAGTTAGTGGTTCAATGCTGTTCTATTTGGTCCACAAACACCTATTTTTTAAATCTGGACAGGGTATTTTCACAATTTTTACCAGATTTCTGGGACATATTTGAAAAATCATATCTTTTTATGTACATATCCAAGAATTATGATCTATGACTCATTCTAAACCTCTGGATGTCTATTATTTCCTTGAAAAATTTTGTAATTTGAATCACTGGTTTGCCTCGTGGCCTAAGCATTCACATGTTTGTGGCTCATACAAGCATATAGACTAGCTACTACTAAATACTTTCATTTATACTTGCCATGTTCTTTACATGGAACTTATCGTGTGCTTGAGAACAGCTCTCTTTCTCCTCCTTATAGAGGTTAGATATATTCCTTGATACATGATTGATTTACATAAGCAAATATAAATGTACCAACAGCCACAAGTTATATAAACTTAAGCAAAATAACAATAACAAAAATGGTTTTTTTAGTTCTCCTCCTTCAAACTTCCTCCACTATCTTGTTCTTTCCCTTAGAATTGCAATTATTATATATTTATATATTTGAGAAGTCATCATTGCTAAATTAAAAAGATTTAATTCTAATTTTGATAAGATATCAATTTTGTGCATTATTATGTGATTTTAATATAGATATCATAATTTCAAATAAAAATAAAATAAAAATAGTAGAGAAGGGAGATTCATCACCGTTTTCAATAGCTGGTTCCTCGTCTAGGTAAAAATGCCAAGAAATGTGTCGTCACTGACGTATTCACAATTATAAAAAAGGAAAATTTCAGAAAAAAATACATATTGAAAATTTTATTACAGAAAACACAACTTGATAAATTGTTAAACACAAAGGATTGATGCTCTACAAATTTTGTACACATATAGTATGGATGATTAAGGTTCTTTTTATCAATTGAATTTTGACTAACTCATACAAAATCTCCTTGAATTTTGACACAGTTGCTTATAACAACATCCTTGATATTTCAAAGCTTACATTTAACAGCCTGAATCTTTTTTTTTTAAATAATGAACTCTAACAGTTAACTTACTATTATCTTTCTGACAGAAACTACCATATCATATCTATAGAAGACACATCACATCCTACATGGCATCTATTAATTTTATAATAATTATATCATTTTTATAAAAGAGTTAAAATGGCATTTTATCACTAAAAAAGACTAAGAAAAACCTCCTTGCGGTATGCAACACACCCTTCTTTCAATTCTTAAAAAAGCCTCGTGCCTAAAATGTCTAAACTCTTCTGTGGTATTGGCGTAGTGTAAGCCCTTATGTGAAAATGGTAGAGTTATAACAAAACCAGTAGCTTATATAGGATGCCATGTATGATGCAAGGTGTTTTCTATTGATTTGACAATTGACATGGCAACTTCTATTAAAGATGATGGTAAATTAAGGACAAAGAAGATCATAATAAAAAATAAAATAAAAGATTGGGAGGAGTTAAATTTAAACTTTAAAATTTTAAGGAGGATGTAGCAAGTGTCTTAAAATTCAAGGATGTTTTGTATAATTTAGTCTTAAATGTTGAAAGGGAGTTACCTTATTTCCCAAACTATATATCACGGTGATAAACGGGCGTCTATTTTTTTTATTCTTAAGGAACTTAATTTTTAAGAATTTAGAAATGTCCAATTTTTTGTTTTCAAGAAAAATTTTCGCATAATATTAAGAAATTCAAGATTCATTTACGTTCACCATATGTTATCGAGATTTATTAAATTTCAAAATATATAATCAATAATAATTTCAAAGAATGGTGTTAGATTTATATGGACATAATGACTTTCCATTTTTTATATATTTGAGTAGTCGTCAATGCTAAATTGAAGGGTTTTTTTTTCTTAGATTTTATGAGATATCAATATGGTCCATCATTTATGGGATTTTAATATAAAATAGAAGGTTTTAAGTTTAGAAAATAAACAATATTATTATTATTATTATTTTCGTTTTCTTTTAATTGCTACAGTCATTGCCCCAACACCGTTTGGAATAGAAGGGCTTGGAAACCTAATAGCCCGTTTGGTTTGATTATATTAGAGATGATTACATGTAATTCTAATACAATTGATTGATTATAACATTTGGTTGAGCTTATGTAATGTAAAGAGAATTACATTTTCTAATCCTATTACATAACTTGATGTAATCAGGATTACAGTGCTAGGACTCATAAATAAGGATGTAGATATCCTGTAATCAAGTGAAAAAGACACTATTTCCATTATAATTTTTTAATTTGACCACATGTCCGTCCATGTTAAATATTAAATAATTATCAACATTAAATATTTAAAAATTAATTAATAATATCAAAATTTAAAAAATATTCCCCCACTAAAAAATTAAAAAATTATATTTCACAATTAAAAATATTACAATATCCCATTACATAATATTCCCACCATTAAATATTAAAAAATTTTCATAAACCTAATATGTACACTGCATGATATTTCCTCCATTAAATATTTAAAAATTATTATGAACCAACATATATACCGCACAAATTGAAAAAATTATTATAAATCCAACGTGTACATTATAGATATATGTTTGTGTGTGTGTGTGTAAATGGGGGTAATTTTGTTTCTTACTATATTATTCCCATATATTCTCATGTTCGATGTAATTCAACCAAACATTTTTATGCATCTGCATCATCTTTCCTTAATAATGAATCAAACAAATTTATGTATTTACATTATATTCTATCATATTGCATTATATTACCTCGGATTCCATGGACCAAACTGTCACTAAGGACTTGGGGAGTAAAACACGAAAAAGAGAAGCAAAGGTGGCGGCACTATGCACTCTGGGCATCATCATTGAATTGGAGCTTGATTATTCATCATCATTATTTGCTTGAAGGCAGCGGCAATATTCCCTTTCATCGCCGTACCAGAGCGCCACCTCGGGGGGGACCACTTAACTAGGATCAGCGACCGTCTTCTTTGAATCAAAGGATATTCTGAGGAGAGCTTTTGAATCAGCAGCGCAGAACCGAGAGAGTGAGAGACTAAGTTGAGAGTACGCTATTGCTATCACTGTTTTCTTCCTTGTAGGCTGTTTCTTTTCTTTCTTATCTTTCTTCTTCTCATGGATTCTGAATTAGTTTTTGCTGTTGGGATGAGATCGATTGAAGCCATGTGTGGCTAGATTTTCCTCTTTAGCCCAGAGCAGCCATGAACTTGTTAATTCAGTTTATTTAATCTTATTTTTATTGGTTATTGCTTAGTAATTGGCCACCATAGAGCATATCTTGGGAATTTATGATTGAATTTGATGAAGGAAATCTTAAATTGACCTTGGGATTAAATAATATGGAATTAAAGTTTATCTAATTTGTATCTAGGATAGACATATACCTAGAAGATGCACATGATCAAAATTGCATCTTATTTAATTGTGAGACATTAATAATTAAATGAGGTAGGTATGTAAATGAAAGGACATGCATGTATAAAAATTTATACTGTAGATTAGCTGATTATGTTAAGCATAATTAATTTACTTGGGATAACGTTTAAGGAGCAAATAAGATATTAGTGACTCTAGGTTGTCTTTTTTGACATTAGAATTTGTTCTTTGTGAAAAGTCTTTATTATTACTAGCTTTTAATTTAATTTCTCTTCACTCATACTGAAAGCAATTTTGATGTGTTCAACTTAAATGAAATAAGAAAATTTGATATCTAATCACTAGTTTTAATAAGTTTATGTAGAACGATCTTGATTTACCAGTTTACTATTTTACCACCGGTAGTGTCTACTTAAAATTTGGTTGCATAAGGACAACGACAAAAAATTAAGTAAATAAACAACCAAAAGCAATGATGACTTAGGTTAATTTCATGTGAATATAAAAAACGACCTTAGAGTTATCTCCTATTAAATCTAACAATACTT
This sequence comes from Inga leiocalycina, assembly GCA_963242795.1. Classification (NCBI taxonomy): domain Eukaryota; kingdom Viridiplantae; phylum Streptophyta; class Magnoliopsida; order Fabales; family Fabaceae; genus Inga; species Inga leiocalycina. The sequence continues at coordinate 40,808,073 of OY725329.1, forward strand.
ATATATTATATCAAACTATATAATACCCGATATAAGATAGTTATATAAAAAGTAAATAAATAAAAGCTGGACAAATAATAAAAGGTAAACAAGATTGTGACCAAAAGAAGTTGTCACAGACTCTGTCGTTCAATTTTGTGCGGAAAATTTTGCAGATTTATCACCAAAAAATGAGACATTCTAACTTATGATGGAATGATCTCAAATATTGTACAGTTTATTAAGAAATGCTTTTCTTTGATTAGCAACACATTTTTTAGAGTTTGAATTCACATAATTTAATTTTTGTTTATGCAACTAATAATTTGATGTAACAGTGACAATTTTATCACCTTAAAATAAACAATAAAAACATTTATTTATTAAATCTTTAACACTTTTAACCGTGTTAACTTCATTAATAGTAGACATTATTGGAATCATATATTATAAAGCTTCTTATATTTTGGTAACTTTTCAAACACAAGTAATTGACGAACTTTTTTTTTTAAAAAAAAAAAAAATTTGAAACTTTCAATCAAGTTTTTTAACAATTTCTAGAAAAATTATCTCAATTTATGAGAAATTGGGAAAAGAATAATTCTTAAGTTGGTAAACCATTTTTTCCCCCAATTTTCATGCGATGGGCCAATTCTTAAAAAATTACATAATTTGTTACATACATAAATTGAAACAACATAAATTTTAGAAGTTGGCACACACATGCATACACTCAGAGGTGAGATGATCAGCTAGAGCCGCTTAAGCATAATTTTATTTAGTCGTGATCAAGTGCAGGAAATTATCTAAGCTTACCGCACTTTATTCATCAATTGTTCATCATCATTTTATTTAGCTGTGACAAAGGGCTAGGAATTACCAACGCTTCCAGTACATTATTAAATCACTTGTTTAGACACTTCAGATGATTCAACTTTGACGAAAGTAAAACCAAAAGGGTATTCATCAGTGATAACCAAAGGCCTATATCCATTATCAATGGATTGCCCATTATCTCCACAAGAATCACCATTTGTGGGACAGAAAACGATCTTACAGGAAACGTCACTTAATTTATGAAAAAGATAATCAAAAGTTTTGATAGACACGTGCAACATCATTAGCTTGCGACTCGCGTACAACAAAACAACACCACCAAATATATAAATATATATATATATATATATATAAAGAAGGAAGTTAACAAGACATTCCAAGATACATTACAAATATACCTATACCTATATATATATATATATATATATATTAAAAACATTGAGCAGATTACCAATTTATCATTCCACCCAAGAATGAGTACGTGGTTAATTATTTTTTTCATTTTCCGCATGACCTCTGATGCTAAATTAAAAATATTTATTTGGAATTTTGATAAGATATCAATTTTGTACATTATTTGGGGGTTTTAATATAAATATCATAATTTTGAATAAAAATAAAAAAGAAAAATCCCAATTGACTCCAGTTAGAATACCAAAATTTAAATTTAGGCCTACACACTTTTAACAAATTCCTAAGCCAAGACATTATCCACACCAGATCCATCGGGAACAACTCGATATAGGCCATCTAATTTCCCATCATGTGATCGTTTAACCACATAGTTATTACTTCTTCAAGTTCTTTCCCATCTCGTTTTGTCCTATATGTTAATTTCTCAATCCAATTGAGGTCTTACGAGTTTATGATCCTGGTTTTGTTGGGATTCAATTACAGATGGAAAATGTGAGGGTGGACTTAGAAGAGAAGCAAAAGAGGCAGACCAGGAGGATTTTAGAGGCAATAGAAGTGAGAATGATGAAGAGAAGGTGAAGTCGTTGTGCGTGGCAGAAAATTCTTTGATATTAGTTTGTTTTATTTTTTCGTTTGTGTTCATTTTCAAATAATTAATCAAGCCGGACAATTCTTTGATATTAAACTAAGCAATGTATCAAGACAAGCTTCCATTGTACAACTGCCCAAGCATGGATCAAACTTGGTTGGGCATCGGGTTAGTGAACTGAACATGTTTGACAATGAACATCCTTCCTCACAAACAAATAAACAGATCATAGAGGGGCGTTCTCGTCTTATACCAACATTCAAAAACCCCTAATGAGGCCTCTTAATCTGCTTAATAATTTGTTAAAAATGTATGCCTAAATTTAAATTTTAGTATTTCAACTGGATTTAAATGGGATTTTTCTCAAATAAAAAAGGAAGAATTGCTCATAAAGACCTCATTGGAAACTTATTTGCCAAATGAGATCTAGGGAAGATTGTTTGCACAAAAGAGAAGATTATTTGCACATACATAGGGAAGATATATTGAACACATGAAAGATTTTTTGAATACAAGGGAAGATCTTTTGCACATGGGAAGATTGTTTGCACGCGAAGGTCCTGTTTAGCAAATAATTAAGTTTCTAATAAAGAGGTATTTTTTAACAATTTTTCCAATAAAAAATTGTATAGGTTAGGAAAAAATAAATAATAATTATAACTTGCAATTCTGAAATTAAAAAGTTTGTTTCATTTTATTTTATTTTTTTATCTGCTTCTTTTCTCTGCCTCACATGCGGCGTGGTTTAGAATAAATAATAAGTTGAAAGGCTTGTTCCTAAGAAAAACTTCACGAGGAAAACGGGTAGAGTGAGATGTTTCAATCATCTTCATCGTCTTCTTCTCCAATTGTCTCCATCATGGAGCAGAGGAGGGTCATGTTCATCTTGGAGACTGGAGGACCAGTTGCAATCATCATGGACGAGAGATAGGAGGACGCCGCCCATTGCTTTGATTTCTTTTCTTCTTCTCTGACGAGTCTCACCAGAGAAGGTGAGCATGGCAATTGGAGCTTCAAAAATGCGAGTGGAGAGATAAGAGATTCATCACTGACATATTGATAATAAAAAAGGGGAAACTGAAAGAAATACCATATTAAAAATTTTATTAGTGAAAAATACTTGATAAATTTTCATCCACAAAAACTATTGGTACTCTATAAATTTTGTACACAAAGTACGGATGCTCTAATTTAGATTTTTCTTACCAATTAAATTTTCAATGGGGGTTACATAATCTCCAAACAAAATTAGCATGATGATAAACGGACTTCTATTTTTATTCTTCATGAAAAGAGTTTGTAAGAATTTAGAAAATTCGAATTTTTCATTTTTCAAGAAGAAATTTCATATAATATTAAAAAAAATCAAAATTCATTTAAGTTCACCACATTTTGTCGAGATTTATTAAATTTCAAAATATATTATCAATAATAACTTCAAAGAATGGTGTTAGATTTTAAATGGAAAACAACAACAACAAAAAAAAGTATAAAAAAAAACAACCAAATGCCCTATGGCTACTTAAACACGATGACTAAGGTCGAATCCAAGTGAATGCGAAAAAACATGTTTAAAAGAGTTATCTCTAGTTAAATCTGACAATAATTATATCAAACTATAAAATACCTTAAATAGGATAATTATATAAAAAAGTAAATAAATAAAAGCAGCCAAAATAATAAAGAGTAAACAACAAAATGGTAACGAGGTCGACGGCTGGCAGTGGTGAACTGGGCCAGAAATGGCTATAGGCGTAATTCATTGTCGTTTGTTGTGTGTTGGATCTCGCTATAATGCGTTAAGTTCGGAGGAGATGGAGGGACAGCGTATCGCGATGAATCAGGAGGCAATAGGGAATTCAACTATTGATAAGGGGGTTCGACCAGGATCAGTTCTGGCGGGGAAGACAAGTGGGCTTGGATGTTGGGCCTATGACTCTTAGTAAACAAAATGGGTCCCATGGAATCGGTCAAACATCTCAATCTAGAGGGAGTAAGAAAGCTTGTCTGGAGAGCTTTGACTGTGCTGAAGAGCTTTGAATTCCTCGACCATTGCCTCCTTCTAGGGAGGAATAGCAAGAGGATCAGAGATACTTTTCCAGTATTTGGTCCTGAAGATTCTCCATCCCCTTTGTCCTTGTTGTCATGAGATGGACATTTTTATCTGCTGCTCTTTGTTGGATTGAAGTGGGTTCATCAGAGTTATTGGGCTCAATGATCAATCGGGCTTACACTCATTATTGGTGATAGAAGCTCTGGACTCATATATTGGAGAAACAAAACCCACACACGGATTGACTAGATTGTGAAGGTGAATTTGAGACAAGTTGATTTGGCAAAGCCATTGGTAGAGGGGATTGGGGCCTCTGCTGCCCCAATCCCGCTGCCCTCTCTGCTGCCCTCATATTTTAGGGGCCTTCCCAAATGTATTTTTTATGACTTTTTGAATCATTAGATTCTACATAAAATGAGTGAAATTTTGACAAATCATGGGGAAAAAATGGATATGTTTTCAATTTTTTATGATTTTTCAAAGATTTTTCAAAAAAATTGGGGTATTTCTTTTTCACTTTAAGCACTTTTTTCTGAAAAATCTTTGAAAAATCATAAAAAAAATTGAAAACAGATTCATTTTTTTACCCATAATGTCAAAATTTCACTCATTTTTTGTAGAATCTAATGGTCCAAAAAGTCATAAAAAATACATTTGGAAAGGCCCCCAAAATATGAGGGCAGCAGGATTGGGGCAGCAGAGGCCCCAATCCCTTGGTAGAGTGTCTTGAATAACCAGAGGAATTGAAAATTCACATTTGGAGTAGCTATGATAGACCGCCTATTTAGGAATCCCAATACAAAAGGAAAATTTGACGCATCAAAAGTCACTTGTCAAGAAACATAAACACGACCTGTAGAACTCATATGAATCCTTTATGTTGTGAGGCTGGTCTAAGCTAGGCAGAATAATTTGTGACTGCGATATTGGAACTTTTGATTATGAAACAATTCAAGACACGGATGACAAGTACATCTAAAGGGTTGCAAAGCAAGGGCTGTAATCTGGCTCTATTTTGAATAGACAACCCAAAGGAGTGGAACCATATAGCATATTGAAAGGCTTTTAACTGCTTTTTCTCAGCCTCACATATCGAAAGGCTTATCCCTAAGAAAAATGCCATGAGGAACACAAGCAAAGTGAGACAGTCTCGGTTCATCATTACATTTCAATCATCTTTATCGTCTTCTTCTATTGAATTGGAGAACGTGTTATGAATCCTACATCGGAAAGCCTCACAAGTATAGTGCGGTTTATAAGTTCAAGGGGCTCTCCTTCTTAATAGGCTAGTCTTTTGGAATGGGCTCTCCCTTTGGGTTGTTGATCATCACATTGGTTCTTTCATTGAAAAGCCTAATGTTCATGGAAAGGGCTACCCATAGACGGTTCTAATCGGCAGGAGGCCAAGTAAAGTGTCGTGGTATGGAGCCACCGGGGACGTTGGCTTTTAAGGTGGTGACTATGTTATGAGTCCTACATCGGAAAACCTCACAAGTATAGTGTGATGTATAAGTTCAAGGAGGTTTCCCGCTTAATAAGCTAGCCTTTTGGGATGGGCTAGTCTTAGGTGGGGCCTAAATCCCTTATCACTGTTATAGAACGTGATAGGGAGTAGGCCAAAGGGACAACGACATGTCCTGTCTTCTTCAATAGTCTTCATCATTGAGCAGAGTAGGCCAGTTGCAGACGCCGCTGACGAGAGGTAAGAGGACGCCACTGTTGCTGTGATTCTTGATCTTCTTTTTCGACAAGTCTCACTGAAGAGTGAGATCTGGTTCATCATTTAGGTAAAGGAAGGAGAGACGCCATTTTGGGGGGGTGTTATAATCAGTTGATTGTCTCTGTTTTCTTCATAGTCATTGTGATTTTGAGTATTGCACTTGGTTTAGTATGCTGATATGGATTTTATTCTAATTATGAGTAGCTAACACATATTTTCAAGTGGTTTTGAAATTTGAACCTTAGACTAACTCAAATTTTCTTGTGAACACTAATTGAGGGGTAATTAATCAGATTTAAGAAATACAATAAAGGGCAGCATAGTGCACATAGGTGCCACGGGATTTGAAGAGGATAAGATGTATGCAATTTTACTCCTACAAGTGGATTGGCTATTTCAAAGATTTAAATCTATGACCTCTAAATCACATAGCAACAACCTTTGCCCTTGTTCCAAGGAGAGAAATAATCCTAAGCTCCACTTGTCTTGAAGAAAAGTTTTACTTTAACTACGTAGGGAAACTTTAGGTGCTGAGCTCACTCCTGAGTCAAGAATAGGAAAGTAAATTTAGCACAAAAAATTGAAATATATTACATATATTATCCCCTTTGTTGTAATTATACTTTTCTTACTTAATATTACTCAGGATCATAATTGGCATTTTTTATTTACAAAAGGAAAAATTAATACGTAGATATTCTTATAATTTCACTTGATCTTTAATTAGGTTTTTGTATTTTCTTTTCTCTTTTAATTGGGTCTTCACTTCTCCTCAATTGAAAGCATTAGTCTCTATACTCATAAATTGTTAATGTGTAAAAGAAAAAGCCACTAATATAAAAGAGAAATTTAGTGGTATCCAATTTGTGACACTTCTTTAAAGAAGTGACACAGATAATTGCTTTTGTTTTCTTTAAAAAAATTAGAAGCTGTGGCACTTGTTACTATAAGTGTCATAGCTATTGTTAGGGGTGTCTACGTGATCCCGCTCCCGGCAATCCCGACCCGGTCTAGACAAGACGAGGACTAAAAAATCCTGGTCATACCGGGATCGAAACCGGGAAAAGTGGGGACTGGGAGTGAAAGATACCGGGATTGGGATGGATTCGGTCAAGCCTTCGGGATTCCCGGTCCCAATCCCAGAATCTTATGTTTACTTTTTTTTTTGTGTTATTTTTTAATGGCACTTGATTTGGATTTTGGTTATAATGGGGCAAAAAATAGGCCCAAAACTGATTAAAAATGAACCCAATTGTGGCACACAAAAAAAGAAGCCAATTAGTCATCTGAATATCTAATTTCATTCACAATTTGCATCAGTTCTAGACTTCTAACCTTCTCGGTCTCAATGAGTCAATGACGATGACCTAGGGTTCTCCATTCTCTCCTTCTCAGTCTCAGCTTCGCCTTCTCCCTTCTCTCGGCAGTTCCAACCTCCAGGTCGGCATCCGCCTTACCTCCATCTGAGCATGCTCATTGTCACACCTCGGTGTCCCATCTCCCGTTACCCCTCGCCGTGTCGCAGTCATGGCTGAGAGGTATTCTCTAAATCCCCCTCAAATTTGTAAATTATTGTCTTGTAAGTCATCACTCTTGGTTGTAATCACTAATCGGTGTTGCTTCTTGAACTTGGGATGATGATTATTCAATTCTGGTCTTGTTTTTATGGATACTTGAAAAGTGAGCAACAATGGTATTAGATTGAGGAATGGGTGTTTGTAATTATTGGTCTTGTTTTTTTGGCGACTTGAAAAGTGAGCAACAAATATTAGATTCTGGTCTTGTTTCTTTGTTCTGTGATTCATTGTAAATAAGGACTGGATGTTTTAGTTGGTTGTTTGTCATGTCATTGTGAGCTGGGATAATAGTGCTGAAAAATGCAATAAGCGATGGTTCTATTTTTCAATTAGGAATGTTATATGATTAGCTTAGCTATATGGATGTCTTTTATAATACCCTTGATAATAGGGCTGAAAAATGACGTGAACAAGATGAGAAATACCTAACAACTATCCATGAAATTTGTTGGTTCCCTATATTTCATTTTGCTTGACATTTTTCTTGACTCCTTAACATGTTAGGCAATTTTGCTTGGGGTCTAATGGTTCATTCCCAACATTTTACATTCTCTTTGTGATCCTTTGTTATTACTTTAAATGAAGATTCAGTTATATCTTAATCCTAAATATTTGGCTTGCATTGTTGTAATGTTCTTGATGTAAGTTGTGAATTGTTCATAAATATGACAACTACACTTGCCAATGAAGGAACCATCCAAGCAACTCCAGGTACTATAGAACAAGAAGCTAGGGAAGCAGAAGCAAACAATAAAGAAGATTCAGAGGGAGATGAAAGGCCAAAAAAAGGGAAAAAATCTAGTGTTTAGGACCATGATGAACAGATGCAAATAGATAAAAGTACAGGAGATCACAAAGCCAAGTGTAAGTATTGCCCAAAAGAAATTCTTTGCCATCATACCAAGCAGGGGACTACTGGATTGTGGAGACATTTTAGTACTTGTAAACAAAATCCAAACAAAGCAAATAAGCAAAACCAATCTTTGTTTGCAATCTCTCAGTCTCTGACGGGGTCATGTAATACTGTGACTTCTCATTATTTAGTTAAGAGCGATGCAGACGAGGTGTTGCAAAATACATTATATTGGAGGAGAGGCCTTTTCAAACTATGGAAAGTTTTGGTTTCAAAGCGATGATGAGTGATGAAGAACCCCGCTTTAAGGTTCCCTCACGATCGACAGTTACCAGAGATTGCTACAACTTGTATCTTGAAAAGGCAGAGAAATTGAAAAAGTATTTTGAGACTTCAAAAGTTTGAGTATCCTTTACTATAGATACTTAGACTTCAAAGCATAATGCCAATTATATGAGCTTGACTGCATATTGGATTGATGAGAGTTGGACATACCAAAAGCGTATCTTGAATTTCTGTGTAGTTGAAAACCATAAGGGTGAAATAATTGTAAATGAAATTGAGAGATGCTTGTTGTCTTGGAGCATTGATAAGGTGTTTATTTTCACTGTTGATAATGCTACTTCCAATGATAGTGCATTGTTAAGGTTGAAATATGTTTTCAAGCATTGGAATGGTTTAGTATGTGATGGGGACTTCATGCACTTGAGGTGTTGTGCACACATCTTGAATTTGATTGTTTCTGATGGTGTCAAGGATATGCACGAGTCAATTGAAGCCATTCGGAATGCCATTAAATATGTAAGATCTTCTCCTTCAAGGTTTCGGAGGTTCAAGGCACTTTTGGAAAAAATGAAAGTTGAATCAAAGGGTTTATTAAGCATAGATTGTCCAACTAGGTGGAATTCAACTTACATAATGTTAGATAGCCCCAATCAATTTAGTAGCGTGTTTGACAGGATGATGGAGTCAGACGAGGACTACAAAAAACACTTCTCTGATAAAGGTTTAATTGGTCCTCCTACAGTTGACTCATTCAAACAAGCTACTGAGTTTGCTAAGTTTTTGAAATTGTTCTACATTGTCACTCTGAAACTTTCAGGATCACTTTACGTGACCTCAAATTTGGCCTTCTGACAAGTATCAAATCTTGCTTTGGTTCTTAATAAAGCTTCATGTAATCATGGTTCTTTTATGTATGCCATGGCTAAGAGTATGAAGAGCAAATATGATAAGTATTGGGGCCACTTTGAAAACTTTAATCCTTTGTTAGTGGTGCAGTGGTGCTTGACCCCAGGTATAAAATGAAGTTTTTGAAGTATGCTTTTAATGATATGTATCCTAATGATCCTGATAAGGTGTAGACATGATACAAAAAGTTTCAAATGTAATTTATTGTTTGTTCAATCATTATTCAAGTGTTTTTAACACATCTGAGAGTATTATTCATAGTCAAACACAAGTAGAAACTGAAAGTACTTGTAGCATTGTAACAAATGTTGAGCAAGATACCTTTGATGTTGATATAAAAGAGACTGAAGCAGAGAGAAGATTCAGGGTTGATAATCAGATTGAGACTCAGACAGATAAGTATGCAGAGTCGGAAAAGTATCTTCAATCTGAGTTGGCTGAAGGTTGTGATCCTGATTTTCTTATCTTAGATTGGTGGAAAATTAATGGTGGCGAGTTCAAAGTCCTCTCCATGATGGCACGTGATGTATTGGTCGTGCCTATTTCAACTATTTCTTTAGAATCATCTTTTAGCACAGGAGCAGTGTCATTGATTCATACAGAAGTTCATTATGACCCAAGATAGTTGAAGCACTTATTTGTGCACAAAATTGGCTCTCTCTATCCACATCCATCCCAACCGGACTTGAATCGCTTGATATTGATAACTTCAATGAAAATGAGGAAGTACTAGCAGCTTTAATTGGTAATATCATAATCTTTGTTTTATTTAATTCATTTGTCTTCTTTAATTTCTTAATAATAATTATTCATTTCTTTCCATTTTTTTCTTTTCAATTTTGCAGCTGAAGAGCAAGGACTAAAGTCGTGAACATCATTTTGTTGGTGTGAATGGTTGTTGCTTGGCCGTGTTTCTTGAAGAGCAAGGACCAAGCACTCATATTTTATTGCTGCTTGTAATATTGTTGTTGTTCTTTAATTTCTGTACTGAACTTTTGTAATTGATGTTGTGAACTTGTAACAATGAGGTGAAAGGTGTTTAATTCATGTTTGTTGTTCGATTTCTCCACCTGCCATCTCAATCATTAATTTGCCTATTTATTGAACTTGTAACAATGATGTGGCAGGATAGGTAGGTGTTTAATTCATGGTTGTTCACTTTGTTGCTTGATTTCGCCACCTGCCATCTCAATCATTAATTTGCCTATGAATATTTTAGGTTATACAATTTTTTTTCCATACATATGATCTGCAATTTTTTAGAGTCATACATAAATTATGTGGGGGAGAAGACATAAAAGCCATATACATGTTTTTTTCCTTTGATTCTTTAATTGGGCTCATGTCATATATGCTTCTTTAATGACTTGTAATATGTTGTTGGGTTCAAGCCTTTCATTATCACGAGCCCAAAGAGTCTCCTCAAACCAGATTTACTTTGTGCCAAAGGAAAAAAAGACTTCATATGTTGGTGTGTCAATCTGGGAATTCCCAGTCTTGGTCCCGGGATAGTCCCGGTTGTGCCGAGACCGGGACCGAGCACAAGTTCCCAATCCCGCCCTCATACCGGGACGAGACCCGGGATTGGAGGATCCCAGTCCTGATCTCAGATTTGAACATTCCTAGCTATTGTATAGGCCTATCTTACACTTGCCTGAATAAAAATAAAAAAATAAAAGTCACACGCCTTATATGACACTTGCCTAGGCGCTATCATACAAGGCCCTTCTCTTGTATGAAGATGCCATTGGGGGGGCTCACCCTATGCCTTGTATTATGCAAGGCACGGCCATCAGGGGCATTGTATCAAGGCGCCATTAGGCGCACCCTTGTATGATACAAGGGTATACAAGGCCCTTGGCCCAATGGCTAGCTTTGGCGCTTGGAGACCATGCCTTGTATTAGATATTAAATTATATATTGAGGTCTGTTGTCATCATCTTCTTGAGCTCCCAATTTCTCGGTAGAATTTTATCTTAAATCCTGTGTTATCCCTTCAATCTTCACTTCATTGGTCCTTCACATTTCCTTATCCATTCTCCCCACTCCCCTTTTCCTATAAAATATTTTGTTCTCACTCCTTTCACTCTATTTTCACCAGCAATCCGCCATTGTTCCCACTCCCTCTTCTCTATTTTTACGATGGCAAGCTAAGTACAGAAACTTCCTTGATCCCCCTCCTTTTTCTTTTTGTTTCTTGTCTACTCCCTCCTCTACATTTCTTCAACATTTGGTCTCCACTTCCGTCTGCACTACAAAGCTTGGTCTCCCACATTTGTTTCCTTCTTGTCTCCTCCTACAAAACTCCCTTGTAAGTCTTTTTTTTAATTCAAAAGCTTCTTTCAATCAGCACTGCAATTCTTTTTTTTTTTAAGTTTAAAATCCATCATGAATCTTAGCTTGTAGTTTTATGGTTCTTATAATTTTTTTTCAACTATTTTCTTGAAGTTACAACTCTCTCTTGTTAATTTCCTATACATTATAAGTTTTTCAATTTTTGAGCTTACAAATATAATTTTATTAGTTGTTACTAGTTTAATTTGCTCAATATCTTTTATATTTAATTTATTACAAAATATGGAAAAAATTATTCTCAATTGTAGTACTTATATATGAATTTACTCAAATTTTGTTATTAAAAAATGTTATTCAAAAACTAACTCAACTATTTCATTGTATATATTGTTACAGTGCTCATTCCAACCAAATAATAAGGATTGTGGATATTACATTATGAAATTCATGAAAGATATAGTTATTCATCATCAAATTTTTGTTCCTATGAACGTAAGTCCTATTACATGCAATTCATATTGTATTTTAAATTTAATTGAGAAGTGTCTAAGCTAATTGATCTTTTGTAATTTTAATTCGTTATATGCATGATTGTTTATATAATATTATGAAAATCAATGTTTTGCTAAGTTGACTAACCAACAAGTGGATGCAATCATTGAGGAATTATGTGAATATTTGGTCAGATAATTAGCTAATATTTAGGTATCTAGGTTGGTTTTTGCATATTCTTGTGTTGTTTATTCACTTAGAATTAGTTGTACATTACAATTGTTGTAAATATATTTAGTAGTAATTTAATAAATTAGTTATTTGTTTGGAGTTATGTCACTTTGGGTTGGTTTGATTCTGATTTGGTTTTGTTCATTTTGCTGTGGATTTTGACTATACATACATGGTTCATTAGGAAAAGGAAAAAATTACACAAAATTATTTTTTAAAAAAATACTTCATATGATGCTTTCTTGAAGAAGGGTCATAGGAAGTGTATAATTATATTTTTTAAAAAAAAAGTACTTCCTATGACGCTTTCTTGAGGAAGATCATACACTTCTAAGCGCCATAAGATCACCCATACTTCCCGTGGCACTTCCTTAAAATAAGCTATTTAAAAAAATTAAAATAAATTGTGGTGCTTTCACAGTTACTTTTAATGGTGTTAGAAGTTGTAGCGTTTCTCAAGTATCATAATATTACTATAAATAAGCGTCATTTATAACATTTTTTTTTGTAGTAGTGAACGCTAATAGCTGATGAGATACAAATTAATTTTTCCTATACAAAATTACTTTTAAATTTTATGTTTTCATTTTATTCTGCCTAATGTCTCGTGAGCTCACTTGTTCTTTATTTTGCCGAATGCCAGAAACGACATTGTTGTTTTCTTTCTTTTTGTTCCTTATCGATGTTAAGAGGATATACTCAATTTGTTAAAATTATATATCAATGCCCTATTTCAGTGCTTATCATGTGTCAGTCTCTACCCCTCTTCTTCTCCCTCCCTCATCTTCGTAGGGAGGTTCTGATCTCACTGTGTAGAGCCACGCGGAAGATGAAGAAAAATAATATAAAATTTGACTACATGTATCCTTGCCAAATGAGAAGGACGAGGGATCTTAATTATTATCCATCATGAATAAACTTTGTCTTGTCCATAAAAACTAACTGTACGTTAGCCTACCTTCAAAATCATGATTTCAGAAATATTTTTTTATAAATCGAAATAAAACTTCTCTCATATATTTATTTCTAAAATGTAAAATCTATTCTCCAAAAACTAATCCGAACACACATTAAGAATTCATTACTTTATTCTACCCACAATGTTAGAAACGACATTGAGTTTCCCTAGCATAACAAAAAAATATTAAAGGAGAAATGTGTCATGTCATATCGCACATATTAGGTCTAGAAGTTTAAGAGTAGGCTTAATTAAATAAGCTATAAAGCTCAGTCGGCGAAGAGTCCTGAAAATACTTGAAAGATAAAATCATTCTTAGAGATTATGTAGCATTCAACTTTCTCAAATAAAGGTCAAATGTGCTATTAAAGTTTAGCCAGTGGCCAAATTAAATAAAATAGTAGACTTGCAAATATAACATGATATAGCTACCGTCCCAGGTTTCGGTAAAAGCATAATTTCTGAATATTATGGCTACGTAAGGGCAATTTTGAAAATTATGCTTGAAATTTCAAGAAAAATAATCCACACACAAAGGTAGAAAATAATTATTTGGATTATATTTTAGGCTTAATTAAAGTATAAATGAGAGAATTACCTTAAAAATTAATTTTTAATTATTGGAGTAGTGGCTAAATAAAGTGTAATTAGCCAAATCGTAGCATGAAAAATATCATGGTGCCTCAAATAATTGGGAAAGAATAGGAGAAAATTATTTAAGGATTAATGTGAATTTATAAAAATGGTTTTATATCGTTGAAATGAAGAATTTAGTTCAAATAATATTTTAAAGGGAATTTTGCCCAAAAATAAGGCATTTTCTTGGGAATTAAACGGGAAAAAACATTTATGGGTCAAATTTCGGCCTGATAAAATCAGAGAATTGTTTTATGAGAACAATGAAATTTTGGAAGAGTTATATGGATTTTATTGGTTGGAAAATTAATTATGGAATTTAATTTCTTATATGCCAAGAAATAGTCCAAAATTCCTACCATAAATCCAAAACCTCAAAATTTTATCCAAGGACATTTTAAGGATAAAAAGTCATGCTACGTTAAGCCAATGGAAGAGAGAATACTTATTTGACTATTTTGCCCAAAAAGAAAAAGTTGTGGTGGTATTAATGGACTTGTAAGTTATCATTGATTAATAACTTTTTAAAAGCCTCCTATCTCCTTCATTCCTCTTCATTTCGGTGCAACTCCAGCTAAACTATGTGCATTAGAATGATCTTCAAATATACATTAAGTTGTTTTTAACATTTTATCTCATAGATGACTATAAATACGATAGTAGAAGTAGTCATTAATTAGATAAATTGGAATCAATGCAATTGTTTGAGACTTGATGAAAAATTAACTCTTATATTATTTTAAGAAGCTAGAAAAACTATTAACTTTGCTATCAAGACTCATTTCCTCATATCCATCTCATTTTTATAAAAATACCAAAAACAATAGTTTAACTTTTAATTAAATTGCATTATTCTTTTTAGTTATTAATTTGAAAAAACCCAAAACCAATTTTTCCTTATTTGATTTCATTTGCATGGTATTTAGATTACTTAGGAATTAATAAAATATTCCTTGAGAATAGAGAATAATCCTAGGTTTGCTTATGCGAAATCTTTGATTAATTTTTTCATTGTGGACCCAAAGTTTAACGAAACAAAAAGCCATCATCACAGATATCTTAACTTGGACGTCTTCAACATAAGGATATTTTCGGCAAGTTAGGAACATATGATTACACTGTTCCTAACTTGAGAGGGAATGGGATGAATGTTGATTGTAATGAGTGTTGGTGAGTTTATTAGTTAGGTAGTTTTGGGTTCTGTTGTCATTACCTGTGTTTATTCTTGCTGAGTCGATGTGGGCCTTGTCTGTGTCTATAAATACTGAAGTATTTGTACAATTCAGTCTGTCAATAATATGGTGTATTATCCACTGTAATGGGCTCCCATGTTCAACACTAACAAATCAGAGATAACAAATGACAACCATGAATCATTTAGAGCTTAAAAAATTCATCCAATCAAGCCTTGAATTCACTCACGCATACACACATATACACTCCCTTTAGTTTCAAGCTTCATCATTTGGACGACGCCTCTCTACTCTCAAGGTTCTTAAATTCCCAGCTTTATGTTTATCCTGAAAATCATCATTTTACCCTGAATCATCTCTTAATTCAATTCCTTGAGTTACTAGTTTATCATTTATAAACGTTAAAGTAGCAACTTTTCATACACTCTTGATTCTTATTTTGAATCTGACACTACACTACTCAAAGCAGATACTTTGGATTCGAAAATTGCTTCCAACCTCTATATATTTACTTTCCCGGGAGAATTACACATAAAATGCTTTATTAGAAATTTATTTATCAAATGGGACCTAAGAGAAGAATTTCTGCACACAAAAGAAAATTGTTCAAATACAAGGAAATGTCATATAGGGAAGAAATATTGAACACGGAAGAAAATTGGAAGAAAACTGTTTGAATACAAGGGAAGATCTTTTGTATACAGAGAAGATTTTTTGCACCCAAAGATTCCATTTAATAAATAAGTTTTTAAAGAGGTATTTGTGGGCAATGTTACTTTCTTTCTTTCAATTCCATACTCTCAAGAATGGGGGGGGGGGGGGGGGGGTTACACACGCACACACAAACCCAATCTTTTAATCCTCTGTTTTAAAATCCCTTTTTAGTAGAAGAAATCAACATTCAGGCACAAGACAAGCATTTATACCACTGCCTCTCACTAATTTTCGTGCTTATTTAAGCAATTTAACTTTCCCTAAGCTTAACCTCAGAGAAGCCAAGACCCAAACACACAACAGTGAACAGTGAGTTTGGGAATCATAAATCACGGCGACTTATTCACATGAAATACTATATTCATTTCAAAGATCTTCCCTTAACTTTCATTCACCCCCAGACTCTACTATTCCAGCAACTAGAATCAACCCAATGGAAGAAATAGAAGATGGAAAGGGGCTTAGGTGGCTTACCTTGATCAGATGCTAGCCTTGCATGTGGATTCCGACGTCTCCTTCTCCCTTTTCTCCGGCGATGATCTCCGGTTCCTTCTCTTGGTGTCTCTCTCGTTCTATCATTCTCTGCTCTTCTGATCGTGAAATAATGAGAAGGCGAAAAGGCAGACGAAGTTTGAGGGAACACGCGTGAATGGCGAAAAGTGGGCTAAAAGACTATTCTGCCCTTTGATCAATCCTTTTGTTTGCAACTTGATCCTGTGATAGATAAATTAATTTCCAAAAATTAATCTTTAATACTCCCTCCGGTCCACAATATAGGGCACTTAGAGAAACATAGATTGGTCCACAATATAAATCACTTGTAGGATAATTAATGCTCATTTTCTAGTTTTGTCCATATAATTAATGCTCATTTCCAATTTACCCACTCAATAAATTTTCAAATACATTTTCCAATAAGGGTAAAAGTGGAAAAAAAATTTCAATTTAGGACTCATTTATTGAGTTAACTGTCATTGTAATGCCCCAAAATATGTACAAGGGTTTAATGACTCCAGAAGAGAATGTGACTAATGTTAGGAAACACTTTTGTGGAATAAAGTGTGAATTATTATCCAAATTAGCAGTGGAAAATGCCTAAACCCATCATCAAAAATTTAATCGTGATAACAAAGTCTAATTGGGATATTTTGAGAAATTATTATCTTCTTCCAATGGGCCATAAATTTCGTCCAACATGAGGGAGCAAGAGGAAAATAAATGTTGAGATAATTATGCTATAAGATGAAGCAATTTTGACCAAGTAAATGTGGTGGAAAGTCAAAAGTTAGTATGTGCTTAATTGCAATTGGATATTGATATGTAAGCAAGTAGAATGGCTGATTCAAGAAGCCACTTAATTCCTTCACAAGGCCACATTCACGTCACTTGAAGAGAGGAAGGAGGGAACTCAATTGTGACCAAGTATTACAAGAGAAAGAAAAGTCAAAAATATCATTCCAAAAGCAATATGTGAGAAGGAGGAAAATATGATAAAGTAAGGAGCCATTTTTTCTCTTCCTCTTGTCCCATTTTCGGTCAACAGTTGTTGGCTAAATAAAAGGTGATGACTTGCATTAAAAGAGGCATCTTACGTATGGAATAAAGAAGGCAAGAGAAAGATGATGATATCAATTTATTTGGCATATGTTAAAGCCATTAAAATATATTATTTTGAGGAGGTGGAAGTGTGATATTTTTTTGATAAATCATTTATCCTCCCATATTTCGGTTGGACTTTAAGAGATAGGAGGGACCAAAAATCTGATCATTACATCACATATTTTCTCTTTCTTCAAGTCGGTTCTGCAGCTCCAACGAAAGAGAAAGAAGAGCAAGGTAAAGGTGAGACTTTCTACCTTGATTTTCACCTCATTAACCTCATCTATGGCTCAAGTGTACTTCACAAACTTTGTTCCTCTTGATGAGAGCTTCATTTCTATGGTTTTAGAATTTTAAGAGGTGTTTTGTGCCATCATCCAAGAACAAAAGCTGAAAAACCAAAGAAAGGAGCTAAGGAGAAGCAAGAGGTGAGTATTAGCATCAATTTGAGCTATTGGTTGTGTTGGTTGAATGAGAATTTTGGCATGAGTAAATCTGCCCTAATTTTGGCCAAACAAGGATTTGGGTAATTCATGATGTTTTGGTTATGTTATTGGTGGTTTATGATGATTGGAAACCATTTGACATTAGTTTGATGCTGAAATTGGAAGTTGGTAGTTGTTAGAATTTATTTTGAATTTTCTGCCAAAACAAGACATAGAGAACAAGTGGGAATTTGTTAATTTTGATGTTACCATTGTGTTCTACAAGAAAAATTATGTGGGAATAGCCCCGGGTTGTGAATTTTGGGTCATTGAAACTCAAAATGTAAATCTGGGTTTTCAGCCTAAACAGAATTCCAGCGTGGTACTCTACTTGTGTGGTGTTTTTGGATAACCAAATGATCTCTAAAAATTATGAAAATTTCCAGTCTTAAAGCTCACATTCCAAGATTCAAAATAGACATATAATTTGTGTCATTTCGTTTTTTGATCTGGGAGTTCTGGTTGCCCAAAATTTAATGTCAAAACTGGACTTAATTCTGGAGCAGTGTGGGATTTTGTGTAATTCTGGAATTTTATGGTGATTTCCGGTAATGATTCATATTTTTCCTATGAAGAGGACTTCAATAGCTTTCCATAGGACTTGGGATCACCTCATTTCAAGTTTTGTAGAATTAGTTATGATTTTTCAAAGTCTGGAGAAAATTCTGGCAGATTTGATCCCTTATGCGAAAATTTAAGATGTAATGGCATAATGTAGTATTGTTGAACTTTGAGGTTAGGAATTGGTCTTTTAGGTTAATTGACCACTTTAACGCCTTAGTTTATCTTATTAAATGTCCCTAATGATAACCAACTTGAGTGTTTGAATTAAAGAATTGGATTAAGTAATAACCTGTCGTTGAAATTCTAATTATAGGATTTGACATTTGCCCTGCACGTGATAAACCAGTGCCAATGCACGAGCAGAAAGAACAAGGTAGTGACTCTTTCTCTTATTATGTGTATGATGCCTTGCATGTATGTCATTTCATTGAATATGACGTGATGTAATATTGCCGTTGTGAAATGCCGTTGTTGTGCTGTTGTGAAGCATGCCGTTGTGAATGCAGCAAAAGCTGTCACAAAAATGCCATTGTGTTGTTGTTGTTGTTGTGATTTGCTTATATGCTTTGTGATTGTACATATTATAAGTGAATTGTTACTACTGGAATTCTTTTGAATCTCATTCTTTCCAATGACTAACCTACAACAAGGGCAAGAGGTTCATAGGAAAAACAAGTGATGAAGGGCGGTTAGAGCTCCTAGTTAGGAGTTTTAATTTTGGTAGTTGGTTGTCATATTTTGTTGGGGATTAGTTGCACATGTTGTATATATTGAATAGTGTTGTGTAATCCCCTGTATGGGAAACTAAGTGTTGTAAACCCTTTATTAAGTAACGAAACCTGAGCGTTGTCGGGAATTTTTGGTTGCACTCTAATATGTATGAATGAAACTGAACTGGACAGACCAATTATATTCAAGATGTGAACGTGAGACCGCACTAAACAAGTTTTGGAAAAGTTTAAAATTAATCGCTGGTCTCTATTTCAACTTAATGACATATTCTCGAACTATAAATTTGGCTATTAAGGTAGGGGGTTACAGTCATTTCTTGTTTCCTGTAAATTAGTTGAAGTGCCCTATATTATGGACCGGAGGGAGTACTTTAAAAGGATTTTCTTCCTTAATTGACTTCTTTAAGTCATAAGGTAATTTCCCTAAAATTTACAGGCCCAACAATAACATCCAATTATTTTTATTGAATTATTTCAAGAAAATAAGTCCTTAATTCCCAAAATTAGCTTTACAATTATCTGTAACTCTTTTAAGGAAACAAATTTCTCCATGTAATCCTTTATTTCCCAAAATACTTGGCTATTATTTTTCCTAAGATTCTGGCCTGCAATTAAGCTTTTGACTTTTAATTTGTTTTGAGATTTTTTAAATACGTAGATATTATCCCTAATACTCAAATAAGCTTGATAAATCTCTGCTTAAATTTTTGGGAAGTTACAATGGTCATGCATTGTTTGATGTTAAAGTTTGGTAATTAGCTACTGAGGTTTTCAAGAAATATCATACCTCTCGTTTTCATAAAATCCATCCAGGCGCAGGCAAGAAGTGGAAGAATGAAGAGATTCTATTTAAACTATATTTAAATATTTTATTTTGAAGGACTTAACGTTTGGTCTCTTATTGTGTGGAAGCCTTAGCTTGTATAAATTTGTATAATTCCCATATGCCTTAGTTTATGTTTTTGTCATCTTGAATGGCCAACGTATCATAGAGTGAGGTCAAGTAATAAATTGCACGGCCATAAATACCAACCTACAGTAAGGACAAAGGATATGAGGTTAGAACAGAGCAAATGCGCAAGTCTGCACACGAAACTATGCGAGTCAAATAGTACACATTTCAAGTTATAAAATGAGTCTTATTTGGCATCCATTGGATGTGCATGTTGGAATAAATGAATTTTTGAATTCCGAGCAAAACGCTGGAACAATTCTTAACATTTTTATAGGACAACAAAACTTGGTGCAATTTCAGGAAATAAATAGCAAGAATACGAACCAGTTTGTATTTTTCCCCATAGAGAATATTGAGAGCTTTGTATAGATCGAAACTTGAACCGAGCCATTTTAAGATTTCTAGAATTATTTATGATTTTTTAAAGTTAAACCATGAAATTGTTTATGCCAAAAGTAACCCAAGAATCAGCATGCAAATTTTAGTTTATGGGCTTCAATTAACAATTCACCTAAACCTCAGTGCTTCCATATACAAAATAAAGATACATAATAAAGGTGGTAAAATGATGGATGCGACATGTCATGACTCACATATGTTCACAGTAAAAAATAGGAAACATTGAAAAAAATCCGATAAAAAATTTTATTGGTCAAAAGATGTATGTTGATAAATTTTTATACACAAAAAATACTAGTGCTTTGCAAATTTTGTACACACATAGTATGTATACTATGAATTAGGTCATTCTCACTAATTAAATTTTTAATGGAAGAGATTTACCCCCAATTTTCCCAAAAAAAGTATCATTTCTATATTTATTTTACTTGCATCTGACTGTATAACACCTTTATAATACCAGATAATTATATAAAAAATAAATAAAAGCAGGACAAATAATAAAAGGTAAACAACAAAATTGTAACAAAAAGAAGCTTGTCACAAACTATTGTATAATTTCGTTTGCTAAACATTTTTCACATTTATCACCAAAAAAAATAGTGACATTCTAATTTACGACGGATTGATCTTCCCAATAAGGGCATTGTTCCAATTGACCACTATACGAGCAAATCAGCATGATGGAATGATCTGACAAATGAAACAGTTTTATGGGACGTTCTTTTCCTCGATTAGAAACATATGTTTTTAGAGTTTTAATTGACATGATTTGTGTTTAGACAACTAATAATTTGATGTAATTATGTGTTAGAAAGACTTTGTAGTGCCTTGGGGTCGCTATTGTAACTACTAACCAAGAGATGCAACATAGTGCGACCCTCAAGTTTTTATTGGATCCTAAGCAACCCAAACATCTAAAATGCACTATTAACATTTATAAGATGCAAGAATGAGTAAATGATCTAATCTACCATATTTGTCTTTTTATGTAAATGGATAGATAAATGGATGTAATTTGGAATGATTGACAGTGAATCTCTTCAGAATGGTTTGGTTTGCTATACCAATTCAATTAACGATATGGTAGTTAAAGTTGAGATTAAGATTTGCTCAATATAAGTAATTCTTTTCTCAAGAGAATTCTACTAGCGTAGTAGCCTCACACTAGCCATTTAATCAAGTATGTAAAAAAAGCCTCACACTAATCATCCTTAAGAGAATTCAATGAAATATATATATATATATATATATATAATATGCAAGATCAATTTGATTGCATAAATATACTATAACTAACCGTTTAATCTTGAATGTTAAAAAGAGCCAATACAGATGGGTTGTTGGCTTTAACAGTACAGTTAAATCTATCTGGAGGTGATTAAAAGGATTTAAACTAAAAGGACATGATTCAAATTTGAGGTAAATTACAAGGACATGTGAATTAGCTCTCCCCAAATTTAAAGACAAAGTTAATGGTATCTAAGGTTTTTTTCTTTAGTGAAACATGTTTAAAATGACTTATAAATAAGACTTAATGGATATTTTTTAGGGGGAATGTGACACACAAGTCCCAAGAAAGAGCTATAATTACATAAGTTGTGACAAACATAAACTGAAACAACATAAATTCTAGAAGTTGGCACACAGAAACATACACAGAGGTGAGACCAGCTTGAGCCACTGAAGGCATAGTTTTATTTAGTAGTGACTAAGCTAGGAATTATCAAAGCTTCCAGCACATTAGTAATCACCTCCTCATATTTAGTCTATTACATTTGAGACACTTTTTCAGATATTGATTCATTTTTGAAGAACACAACATTCAAAGGATCATCATCATTGATAACCAAAAGCCTATTTCCCTTACCGTCCTTGGAAATGCCAAGATCTCCACAAGGATCACCGCTAATGGGACAGAACACGATCTTGTAGGCCCAGCTATTAACTTGTAGAATTTTGTACCAACCCGTGAGAGGGTTCTCGAGCCCTCTGATTTTCACAGACTTGTTCCCATTATCTTCTTCAACAAAACTCCACCTTGAGGGCAAAGGAACAGATTCTGGTACTTTTCCCTCAACAGAGTAGAACTCCAAGCTGGAGTTCGTTGGGACGTGTAAAATTCTTAATGGGCACGCAATTCTCCACGGCAAGCCATTGTCGACTTCAAAGGCTGATTGCACAACACTAAGAGGGCTAGTTTCGTTTCCTGTCGCAGCAAGCCTCAAGCCACCACCCAATACCCATTCATATGGAAGGATGTAGTATGTGCCTACGTTGGTAACGAAGTCGCCCGCAACGTCGAGGACGACCTGGGCTTTGGCTGAAGAAGCGATGACGGCAAAGAGAAACAAGAGATCAAACAAGGAAGGCTTCATTATTATTGGTAGCTAGAGAGAGAGAGAGAGCAATGTCTTTCTTTCTATGTGATTTGGTTATGTGGAATCTGGAGAGGCCAACGGTTCTATTTGTACTTATGGAACTAACTACTGAGTGATAGGGTAGGTATTCAATCAATGAAGGACGACAGATGTGGAAATAAGATAATCAGAAGTTTTGAGAGACTCGTGGAACTTTAGTTCAATTGGGTTGAGGTGCATCTAGTACCTTACAATATTTTTTCAGCTGCATCTAATACCCTAATTAAAGTCCTTTGTGATGAGCTCTGTACCTTAAAGTATTGTTTCATGTACGTCCATCACCTAAAATATTTTTTTATATAATTTTTCACTTAACAATTTAGGTAATTTGGGGTGTTGGATACACCTAAAAAATTAATTTAGAATGTTGGATGCATTTGGAAAAAATTTTAAGGTGTTGGCTGACCTGAAACATACTTTTTTTGGGTGCTCGAAGTACCACAAAATACTATAGGATGCTACTATATGCACTTAAAGAATAGTTCAAGGTGCTGGCTTTCATCATGGCCTTTGATGGCTGGTTAAATTTGAGATATATTTTTTATATTTTTGGAGAGTTATCAATGCTAAATTAAAGAAATTAAATTTACTTGAATTTTGATAAGATATAAATTTTGTGTTAGGATATTTTAGTTTAAATTAATAATTTTAAATAAAATAAAATGGTATAATTTAGTGTAAAATAAATAATAATTATTCAGGTAAAATAATAATAATACTAACCTGCAATTCTGAAATTAAAAATATAGTTTATTTTCTTTTCTTTATTTTACTTGTTTTATCTGTTTCTTTTCTCAGCCTCACATGCGACGCGATTTGGGATGAAAGTTGAGAAGGGCTTATCTTAACCCTTAAGAAAAACGCCACGAGGAACACTCTGAAAAGGGCTCATCTTAACCCTTAAGAAAAACGCCACGAGGAACACGAGCAGAGTGAGACGGCCACTGTTCATTGTTACGTTTCAATCTTCTTCGTCGTCTTCTCTTGAACTGGAGAACGTGCCAGCGACTGAGACAGTAGGCCGTCTCCTGTTCTTCTCCAATAGTCTTCATCATCGACGAAAGATAAGACTACGCCACCGCCGTTGCCGTGATTCTTCTTCTCCTTTTCCGACGAGTCTCACCTAAGAGGGAGAGATTCATCATCCTTTTCATGATCTGGAGTTGAAATCTGGTTCATCGTTTCTCTCAGAGGAGAAGAGATGCCATTGTGGGGGTGTTTCTGATAAGTTGATTGTCTCTATTTTCTTCATTGTCCTTGTGATTTTGGATTCTGAGTAGAAAAACTGTTTATTCTAGGATTATATCAAGCCATTGTATGGATTGAGACTTTTTTATTACTCTCTTTTAGTTGTTAATAACAACTATTTGTTGTTTTTATATATATTTTGTGCCTTCCAATTGTTTGACCACCATTTGGACAGTGTTGTTCATTTAAATTATGTGATAAATTAAACGTAGAATTTAGGTAAAAACATGGTAGAGTTGAAGTTTGTCAATTAACTTAGAATCACATGAACTTTTCATTAACGGATGTTGCAAAATGTAAGTTCAAAATGTTTACTGAATATTATTCATATATGTACTATATTGAGAGGATTACAAGGTCTATATATACACAAAAGAGAGACAGATCAAGCGTGATTGATAGAAGCAATTTAAAGAGTAGTTGAAGGAATTGTCAACAAATTCCACTACCGACTTGCTTCTTCAACAATATCATATCACCGTCTTAAACTATATTCACAACTACACTACTTCTAACACTCCCCCTCAAGTTGGAGCATATATATTTATCATGCCCAACTTGTTACAGAGATTTTGAACCCGTGTCCCATGTAAGGCTTTTGTCAGAAGATCTGCCAGTTGATCGTCGGATCGTATGTGCCCTATAGATACAATATTTTCTTTGATCTTATCACGAATAAAATGACAATCAATCTCAATATGTTTTATTCGTTCATGGAACACAGAGTTCAATGCTATATGAAGTGTTGCTTTGTTGTCACACCATAGTTTTGCAGGTAATGTCGTGGTGATGCCAATTTTCTTTAAGAGTTGAAATACCCATACAATTTCTTGTACTGACTGTGACATGGCTCTGTATTCCACTACTGCACTTGATTTTGACACAGCTCCTTGCTTTTTACTTCTCCAAGATATCAAATTTCCACCAACAAACACACAGTAACCCGTAGTGGATCGTCTTGTAGCCTTAGATTCTGCATGATCCGCATCACAGTAATACTCAATTTTAGTGTGCCCATAATCTGTATAAAGAATACCAAGACTTGGAGAACCTTTCAAATAATGCAATATATGTTCTAAAGCTTCCCATTGTGCCACCGTTGGTGATGCCATAAATTGGCTAAGCCTACTGATTGCGAAGGTTATATCAAGACGAGTTACTGTTAGATAATTCAGCTTCCCAATGAGTCTTCTATATCTCTCAGGAAATGGATACGGTTTCAATTTTTCTGGATCAATCTTCTTCAAATCATCAGGAAATTCATCAAACATACTAGCATCAAGATCTAGGAAGGGATTCAAAATCATGGGAATGCTGCTTGGCGCAGCTCCAAGCTTTCCAGCCTCCTTTAAGAGATCAAGAACATACTTTCTTTGAGTCAAAAGAATACCTTTCTTACTTCTCAAAACTTTAATACCAAGAAAATACCTTAATGACCCCAAATCTTTTGTCTGGAAATGAGAATTCAGGAAGACTTTAAATTTTGAGATTCCGGAATTATTACTCCCTGTAATCACAATGTCGTCA
The DNA here is from genome assembly GCA_963242795.1 of Inga leiocalycina. Lineage (NCBI taxonomy): Eukaryota > Viridiplantae > Streptophyta > Magnoliopsida > Fabales > Fabaceae > Inga > Inga leiocalycina. Next base: position 40,833,733 of record OY725329.1, read on the forward strand.
ACATATACTACTAGAAGAATCATGCCTGAATCAGATTGTTGATAGAACACAGAGTGATCACACTTGCTTTGACTTAATCCAAACTTCTTGACTACATCACAGAATCTATTAAACCAGGCATGAGGACTTTGCTTTAGACCATACAATGACTTCTGGAGGTAGCACACTTTCCTATTCTCCCCCTGAGCAACAAACCTAGGTGGTTGCTCTATATAAACTTCATCAAGAAGGTCACCATTCAAAAAAGCATTCTTAACATCTAACTGATGCAAATCCCAATGATATGTAGCAGCCAAAGAGATAAGAAGACGAATGGAGGTGAGCTTTGCCACAGGAGAGAAAGTCTCAGAATAATCAATACCATAAGTTTGTGCATACCCTTTGGCAACGAGTCAAGCTTTTAATCGTTCCAAGGATCTATCAACTTTAGTTTTAACAACAAACACCCATTTACAACCAATAGCCTTCTTTCCAGGAGGGAGATCAACAAGAGTCCAGGTACCAGCCTTGTCAAGAGCAAAATTTCATCTTCCATCGCCACATGCCAACCAGGGTGAGTTAGGGCTTGGTGAAGGGTAGTAGGAGTAGAGATGGAATCAAGTGTGGCAACAAGGGAGACGGAAATTGGGGACAAAGTCTGGTAGGATACAAAAGATGAGATAGGATAGGTGCAGTCAGCATATCTTTTAGGAGGGCAATGAGGACGGGTACCTTTTCGGAGGGCAATGGGCAGGTCATCAGAAGTAGCAACAGGAGAATCTGGAATAGGTGGTTCAGGGACAGCAAGTAAAGGATCGATGGAAACAGAAGCAGGAACAAGGGAGGCATCAATGGAATCATTCGACGAAGCAGGAACTGGTAAAGGTGAAACATTGGCAACATCAGCATCATTGATGATATCAAGTTCAGGAATAGCAACCTATGAGTAAGGGACAGGATAAACCAGGAGATCATTCGTTCCATCCATGACAAAGGGAGACTCAGAGATGGTCGAAGCCTTAAAGAAAGGAAAGGACTTATGAAAAGTAACATCAGTGGATACAAGATAACAACAGAGATCTGGAGAGTAACATCAATAACCCTTCTGAACTCGAGAATAACCAAGGAAAACACATCTTAAGGACTTAGGATCAAGTTTACTAACACTAGGACAGACATCTCGAACAAAACAACACAACCAAAGAGTTTAGGATCAACAGGGAACAACTTAGTAGTGGGAAACAGAATAGAATACGGAATATCCCCACCAAGAACAACCAAAGGCATGCGATTGATGAGAAAACAGGTAGTAGAGACGGCATTGGCCCAAAAAATTTTAAGGACAGAGGAATGAAACATGAGAGCTCGTGCAGTTTCTAAGAGATGTCGGTTCTTTCTCTCAGCAACACCGTTTTGAGCAAGGGTATCAACACAAGAAGTTTGGTGAAGAATACCATGATTTTGCATATAATCGGTGAATACGGTGGAACAATATTTTTTGGCATTATCACTACGTAAGATTTTCACAGAAGTATTAAACTGGTTTTGAATTTCAGCACAAAAATTATAAAAGTGAGTAAATAATTCAGAACGATGTTTCATTAAGTAAATCCAAGTGGTTCAAGAAAAATCATCAACAAAAGTGACAAAGTAATGATAACCAGTTTGAGACATAACTGAACAAGGACCCCAAACATCAGAATGTACTAACTCAAAGGGGGACACAGCCTGTTTATTTATGCGAGGTGCCAAATGAACATGATGGTGTTTGGCAAACTGACATGACTCACAATCTAAAGTAGGCACAAATGAGAACTGAGGATACAATTTTCGGAGAGAGGATAGGGACATATGACCTAGACGACAATGAACTTCAAAAAGGGATGACCCACTAGAACAAGCAATGGAATGTGGGACCATATCATCAAGAATGTAATGCCCATCAGATTTGTAACCTCTACCAATAATCTACTTCACCGGCAGATCCTGAATTAAACAATGGTCAGGGAAGAGTGAGATAAAACAATTCAAATGACAAGTGAGTTTACTAGGGGATAAGAGATTAAATGTAAGATCAGGGGTGTTAAGGATAGAGGTTAACAAAATAGAGGAAGTTGGGTTAGTTGTGCCGGAACCAAGCACACGAACAGAGGAACCATTGGCTACGAATATGGATGATGGATTGGTGTAAGGTGCATACGATGAAAATAAATTATGGTTACCTGTCATATGATCGGTGGCGCCAGAATCTATGATCCACTTCATGGAAGAAGTAGCAAGACCAGAGGATAGATTACCTATAGCTAGTCCCCCAGCATGTGATGGACCAACATTGAACTGATCAGAATCAGGTGTCTGTCTACTATGGGCAAAACCACGTTGCTGATCTCACTGTTGCTTATTCTGTAATTTGCGATAGTTTTTCTTAATGTGACCAGGTTCCTTGCAATAATTGTAGATAATACCACCATAGTTCACTGGTTGAGTGCTAGTGCCATGTTTGGACCCATAATTCTTGTTTTCAAAAAAGCTACGCCCAGCTAGAGCACTTGCAGTTGGATCAATGGACGGATGCACCAAATTATCAGCATGAAGTACTCGTGGAAACACATCTTCAAGAGAGGGAAGCTCTTGACTAGACAAAATCTGAGAACGAATCGTTTCATATGCAGGGTCAAGAGCTTTAAGAAAGCTAATAATCACCTGAAGTTCCAGATTCTTAATACGAGTTGAAAGATCTGCCTGCGGAGACATGAGTACTTTCATTTCTTCATACAACCTCTTGAAGTCGAGAAATAAGTCCTTTAAGGACCGGCCCTGCTGTTGAGAAAGATAAAAACCTTTACATACCTCATGAACCCGAGTGATATTGCCTTTACCAGAAACGATAAATTCAAAGTAATGCATAATTTCTTTGACGGAATTATAGTGGCTAACTAAAGATAGAATCCGTGGTTCAATAGAATTTTGAATTTGAAACAGAATTCAAGCATCCTCTCTTTGCCAAGCCAAAAGTTTTGTTTCATCACCAGAAAGAGGATCCTCAGTTAAATGAGTTTCCATTTCAATTCCCAAAATATAAACTCTAACAGTTTTGTTCCAATCACTGTAATTTGTCCAATTCAACTGTGAAGCAATGATCTTAGCAGACATAGGCAACATATCAGAGGATTTAGAATCAATCATGATGGAAGTTAAGTAGTAGTATACGAACTATCGTCACAAAGTTGCAGTATTAACAAATAATAAAAAAAAGAAAGTACCACGCTCTAAACTCAAACTAGCTGCAACACACGGGCCCCACAAAGATACACTCAATCAAACTAATGTCAGAAAGATAAAATGCTTTAAACAAGGAAAGGAACCCTCAGAAACATAAAACACTAACTCAGAACACTAACTTTAGTGACAAACTGCAACTTACGAACGTGGAAACAGAAGCGAAGACCAAAGCTCAAATTTCAAACATGTCAGATGACCACAAAACTTCAACGGTAGGAAGACGGTGAGAAGTCGATCAGAACACCACAAACGGCGTCATAAACGGACACCAGAGGAGCTCCCACGCGCCGGCGAGTGTCTCTGGTAGTGGAGCGTCAGTCAGCGCGTAAGATAAGACACGCCGTCAGAACAGGATGATTTTTCTGGGCTGAGCCGATTTTAGGTCAGGGATGCTGGAAATGTGGTGCGTGTAGGAATAAATGGTTCAGGTGAAGTGGATCTGAGACAGAAAAAAGGAGCTTTTATGGCCGGAAAAAATGGTGATGTCGCCGGAATTTCAGAGAACAAATACTGAACAACAGAGACTAATGTAGCTCTGATACCATGTTGCAAAATGTAAGTTCATAATGTTTACTGAATATTATTCATATTTGTACTATTTTGAGAGGATTACAAGGTCTATATATACACAAAAGAGAGATAGATCAAACGTGATTGATGGAAGCAATTCAAAGAGTAGTTGAAGGAATTGCCAAGAAATTCCACTACTGACTTGCTTCTTCAACAATATCATACCACCGTCTTAAACTATATTCACAACTGCACTACTTCTAACAACAGAGAAAGAGGTGGTTTGCTGGAATTGTGTTGTTTTGGAGGTGAAGCTACAAATCTTAATCATGATGGTGAAGAAGAACGTGAAGGTGCAGGTAAAAGGAAGGAAGAGGTCGCGAGCAAAGTCTATAGATAGGAGATGGCGAGTAGCAATGACTGAGAATTGAGATAGAGCCTAGAGAGAGAATGTAGTGTGAGGAAAAGCAAGAGAGAAAGCCTGATCAGTCCTCAGTCATTCTCCACTTCTCTGTGGAGTCCAAAAATTTGGATTTTTATAACAGCGAGTAATTAAGGATTTTATATTTGGACTTCATCACTTTTCTATGAAGACACATAAAGGACTGTTGGACATGGTAATGTATACTCTTATGATAGTCTTAGAGGGGAAATTAGAAATGCAAAAAGCATACAAGAGGTAAAAAAATATTTTAAACCATCCGAACTTGTAAGAAAAAATAGTTCTTCTTTCATACTATCAACCTGTATCCGGTGTTTTTAAATCATATTGTCAGGCATCTAAGTAATAGACTAACCTAGTTTTGAGGTTTGTAACTTCACCTCCCAATACAAATAGCTCCTCTAAGACTAGATCTTAAGACACAGAGGGAACTAGTGGGGACTTACATCATTAGACTAACTTTATGTTGGTTAAAAATATAGTTCTTCTAAATCAGGTGTTAATAAATTTCTTTATGGTTATTCATTATGACTTTGTGTATGTGGTTGTCTTGTTTTGGATTGTTATATAGATGAGCAAACATTATGTATGTCATTGTGTGGTTTTGAATTGTTCTATATATTATGGTGTAGCAATTTTATTTTATAAGTACCGAGATTTTTTTTTTATGCCCTCTCTCAACTTTCATGGTTTTCGAACCCAATGAGCATATGGGTGAGGAGACTGTTCATCTCAACCAATCATCATGCTATTCGAAGTACCAAGATTAATTTTAATAGTATTATTATGGACATATTCGTTATATCAATTTCTCATGTTATTATAGGTTTTCATTTTATTCAATTTTTGTCATTTTATTAATAATATTGGATAATGTATAATTTATTTATTTTCTTCTATTTTATTTAATTTCAAAAAAATTATCCACTTTTTATTTTTCACCTAGAAACATAACTTTCTTTGCTAAATTATTTGGTTTCTTGGTTAATTATTCATAATATATAAGTGTATTTTAGTCATTCTGACATTTACGTATTTTCTTTTTTCCCTATTTTCTCTCATCTATCCAAATAAGATCGGTAATTATATTTTCGTTTAAGTTTTCTTCTCTCTTTATTTTATTTCTTCTCATTTTCTTTCCTCCCAAATTTTCTGCCTATCAAAGCAGAGCATTATGCAACACTATGAGTGAGAGAAAAGCTCACTAAAACCTCATTTACACGCACAAAGTTGGCCCCCTTTCATTAATTCATTTATTTAGTTTGATTGATATCCCCAAATGAAATAAAGAGGTCTTATAGATAGGAGGTAGTTTTACAAGTTCAATCATGATAATTATTTTCTACTTTTTATGCAAAGGGTCTGTATGGTGATTTGGCACCAAAAAAAAATTGCTAGCTGTAAAAAAGTTCCAAGAGATTGTAGTGTAATTAGCTAATTTTTGTAAAAAAAAGTTTTTTTCCGATGGTTATCATGGGTCATTCGCTCTCTGCCTTTCTTCTTTGTAGGGAAGTTACTGATTGTGATTATATAGTTTAATATATTGTCACGGGGATAACGAAGAAATAAAACAAAAAACAAAATTTCATCATTGCCAAATGAAAAGGACAAGAGGAATCTGAATTATTAATGTCTAAACTTCGTTGCTTGCATATAGAAATAAGAAAGAGGTTCATTACTTTTTTTTTTTTTGAATTTCTTCCTCCGGTATCCCACACCCGAAGGTGCAGACTAATCCGGAGTCGCCCCTTGGGAGGGACTTCCCAGGGATCGAGCCCAGGTGGCGGAAGGGAATCTTTGCCTCCCTTGTCTCAACCACCGGACCAAGCCCCCCTGGGCTAAAGAGGTTCATTACTTTATTATATTCTACCTACATCCTTAGAGAGGACATTGTGTTTCTTTAACAAGACAAATATTCAAGGAGAAATATGTCATCACTGACGCATTCACAATGCGCTATTAAAAATTTGGTATAATGAAAATCTCTTTAAAAGCTATATAACACAGTCAAATACTAATTTGGGTTATTAAACTTTACAAATAATTAATCAGTTCATATGAAACAAAGAAGATTTAGAAATTGGGTTAAATGATCCACAGGCCCATAAGGTATTAAAAAAAATGGAAAATAAATATTTTGTTCATTAAAGTTTTAACTCACTTATAAATTAATCTTTGATTTTTTGACTCATTCGAAACTCACTCTCTAATCTTTCTATTTGTCATCCTTATCATACATAACTAACGGTAAGATAGGGGAGAGAGAATGGGGTATATAGGTAAACTCACTTAATTATAAAATCTTCAATTTGGCTGCTTAACCAAATTAAGAATTTGTTGAATTTAGAGGTCTGATTTAAAATTTGAGAATTTCAAATAGTTTTTAATGGGATTTTTCCCTTCATAAATTTTAATGCAAATAAAGTATTGGTATTCTACACATTTTATATACAAAGTACGGGTGCTTTGATTTAGGTCCTTCACAACAGTTAAATTTTTAATAGGGCGAATTTTGCCCTATTTCCCTAAATAAAATAATATCATGGTCATAAATAGAATTTTGTATTTTTTTTTATTCTTAAGGAACTTATTTCTTAAGAATTTAGAAATTTTAAATTTCTTACTTTTCAAGAAGAAATTCCACATAATATTAAAAATTCAAAATTCATTTAATGTCACCGTATTTTGTCGAGATTTATTAAATTTCAAAATATTCTATCAATAATAATTTTAAAGAATGGTGTTGGATTTAAATGGATGACAATTAGAAGGAAATAAGTAAATATTAAAGGACTAAATGCACTAGGGCTACTTAAGCACGATAAATGAGTTCAAATCCACGTGTGTAAATGTAAAAAAACAAACACTTTTAAAAATTTTATCTTCAATTAAATCTGATAATACTTGCATATCACTATATATATGATACCTGATTTCAGATAATTATATAAAAAGGAAAAAACAGAAACATGATGAACTATATTTACATCAAGTTTCTTATATTCATTATTTCACGTTTTCCACTTACACAAGGTCATGTATTATATATATATATATATATATATATATATATATATGGGTGTATAGGTAAATGATTATATTTCAAAAATAAGACAAGCAGCCACATGTGGTTGGATAATTTAATATAATAAATATAAGAAATTTGATCTAAATATTTTCTAAACGTTTTTATGTAATGCTGTTGTGAGTTTTTGGTTCCAAGTCCAACCCTTAGTGGAATACTCCACTCCACCATTAATGGATTAAAGCTCAAACCTAAATTAAGAGGATTTATTTTGTAAATTAAGAGGGTCATAATATTGTCACGTGGATAACGAAGAAATAAAAAAAATCAAAATTTCACCATTGCCAAATGAAAAGGACAAGAGGAATCTGAATTATTAATGTATGAACTTCGTTGCTTGCAGATAGAAATAAGAAAGAGGTTCAGTACTTTATTATAGCGAAAATCACTCTAAAATACATTGGAAATAGAGAAATCTCTATTCAGTGTATTGAAATTGAAAAATCCAAATCAATTTAGTGTCTGTACGAATGAATAGTGCGGGCGGTGCCAAAAGACGATTTTGCCCTTTAGTTCTTATTCTCACCACTTTAGAAATAACAACACGCAGTTCTTAATTAACAACTCTTGATTCTTGATTAACAACTCCAATTTTATCTCTTTTTTTTTTTTACAATAACAACACCTGTCTTATTATTAACAACTCCATTTTATTCTTCCACATATTCGCATCTAAAAAATATAGTGTTGTTAATGTAAAATACGGTGTTGTTAATAAAGAAAAAAGTGTTGTTATTAGCCCAGAAACTTAAATTACGAAGTTGTGAAACAAGAAATGGGAGTTGTTAATGTATATGGTATTGTTAATAGTAAAACTGGTGTTGTTATTGTGAAAGTAAAAAGATGAAACTAGAGTTGTTAATCAAGAATATGGAGTTGTTAATCAAGAATTCGGAGTTGTTAATTAAGAGCGCGTGTTGTTAATAAAAAAAAGAGGTGTTGTTATTGGCCTTGAAACTTAAATTAGGAAGTTGTAAAATAAAAAAGGGGGGTTGTTAATCAAGAATCCGGAATTGTTAATTAAGAACCGCGTGTTGTTATTTTTGAAGTGGCGAGAATGAGGGTTGAAAGATAAAATCGTCTTTTTGGTGCCGCCCGCACTATTTATCCGTACTGACACTGAACTGATCCGGATTTTTCAATTTCAATATATTGAATAGGGATTTTCCTATTTCTAATATATTTTAGAGGGATTTTCCCTTTATTATATTCTACCTACATCCTTAGAAAGGACATTGTGTTTCCTTGACAAGACAAATATTCAAGGAGAAATATGTCATCACTGACGCATTCACAATTTAAAAGATATAAGAAAATGGGAGAATTGCTGGTAAACACCTTTTTGGTAAATTAATTGCTGAATGTTACCATGGTAGATCTGATGCACATAATGAAAGATATTTTACACACAATGGAAGATTGTTTGCATATTTATATGAAAGATTTCTGCACACACGGAAGATGGTTTGCACAAAACGAAAGATCGCTTGCACTCGCTTTCACACTTGATAGCAATCAATAATTAATTTACCCCAAAAATATTTTTACACAATTCTCCCTAAGAAAATTGGGAAAAATCCGCTATTAAAAATTTTATTAGTGAAAAAAAATTTGGTATAGTGAAAATCTCTTTAAAACTATATAAAACAGTCAAATACTAATTTGGGTTATTAAACTTTACAAATAATTAAAGAGTTCATATGGAGTAAAGAAGGATTTAAAAATTGGGTTAAATGATCCATAGGCCCATAAGGTATTAAAAAAACAAAACGGAAAGTTATTTTTTTGTTCATTAACGTTTTAACTCATTTATAAATTAGTGCTTGAGCTTTTGACTCATACAAAATTCACTCTCTAATCTTTCTATTTGTTGTCCTTATCATACATAACTAATAGTGACATAGGGGGAGAGATAAGGGGGTATATATATAGGTAAACTCACTCAATTATGAAATCTACAATTTGGCTGCTTAACCAAATTAAGAATTTGTTGAATTTAGAGGTCTAATTTAAAATTTGAGAATTTCAAATAGTTTTTAATGGGATTTTTCCCTTGGTAAATTTTAATGCAAATAAATTATTGGTATTCTACACATTTTATATACAAAGTACGGGTGCTTTGATTTAGGTCCTTCACAACAGTTAAATTTTTAATAGGGCGAATTTTGCCCTATTTCCCTAAAAGAATAATATCATGGTCATAAATAGAATTTTATATTTTTTTATTCTTAAGGAACTTATTCCTTAAGAATTTAGAAATTTTAAATTTCTTACTTTTCAAGAAGAAATTCCACATAATATTAAAAATTCAAAATTCATTTAACGTCACCGTATTTTGTCGAGATTTATGAAATTTCAAAATATTTTATCAATAATAATTTTAAAGAATGGTGTTGGATTTAAATGGATGACAATTAGAAAGAAATAAGTAAATACTAAAGGACCAAATGCACTAGGGCTCCTTAAGCACGATAAATGAGTTCGAGTCCACGTGTGTAAATGTAAAAAAACAAACACTTTTAAAAGTTTTATCTTCAATTAAATATGATAATACTTGCATATCACTATATGATACCCGATCTCAGATAATTATATAAAAAGGAAAAAATAGAAACATGATAGACTATATTTATATCAATTTTCTTATATTCATTATTTCACGTTCTCTAATCACACAATGTCATGTATCTTTTTTTTATTTATTTATATGGATGTATAGGTAAATGATTATATTTCAAAAATAAGACAAAAAACCACATGTGGTTGGATAATTTGACATAATGGATATAAAGAATTTGATCTAAGTATTTTCTAAACATTTTTATTTAATGTTGTTGTGAGTTTTTGGTTCCAAATCCAACCCTTAGTGGAATACACAAGTTCACCATTAATGGATTAGAGCCTAAACCTAAATTAAGAGGGTCATAATATTGTCATGTGGATAACGAAGAAAAAAAAAAACAAAATTTCATCATTGCCAATGAAAATGACAAGAGAAATCTGAAATATTAATGTCTAAACTTCGTCGCTTGCAGATAGAAATAAGAAAGTGGTTCATTAATTTATTATATTCTACCTACATCCTAAGAAAGGACATTGTGTTTCCTTAACAAGACAAATATTCAAGGAGAAATATGTCATCACTGACGCATTCACAATTTAAAAGAAATAAGAAAATTGGGAAAAATCCGCTATTAAAAATTTGGTATAGTGAAAATCTCTTTAAAAGCTATACAAAACAGTCAAATATTAATTTAGGTTATTAAACTTTACAAATAATTAATGAGTTCATATGGAGTAAAGAAGAATTTAAAAATTGGGTTAAATGATCCACAGGCCCATAAGGTATTAAAAAAACAAAACGGAAAATTATTATTTTGTACATTAAAGTTTTAACTCACCTATAAATTAGTCTTTTAGTTTTTGACTCATTCGAAACTCACTCTCTAATCTGTCTATTTGTCGTCCTTATCATACATAACTAACGGTGAGATAAGAGACAGAGAATGGGATATATAAGTAAACTCACTCAATTATGAAATCTTCAATTTGGCTACTTAACCAAATTAAGAATTTGTTGAATTTAGAAGTCTGATTTAAAATTTGAGAATTTCAAATAGTTTTTAATGGGATTTTTCCCTTCATAAATTTTAATGCAAATAAAGTATTGATATTCTACACATTTTATATACAAAGTACGGATACTTTGATTTAGTTCCTTCATAACGGTTCAATTTTTAATAGGGCGAATTTTGCCCTATTTCCCTTAAAAAATAATATCATGGTCATAAATAGAATTTTATAACTTTTTTTATTCTTATGGAACTTATTCCTTAAGAATTTAGAAATTTTAAATTTCTTGCTTTTCAAGAAGAAATTCCACATAATATTAAAAATTCAAAATTCATTTAATGTCACCATATTTTGTCAAGATTTATTAAATTTCAAAATATTTTATCAATAATAATTTTAAAGAATGGTGTTGGATTTAAATGGATGACAATTAAAAAGATATAAGTAAATATTAAAGGACCAAATGCACTAGGGCTACTTAAGCACGATAAATGAGTTCGAGTCCACGTGTGTAAATGTAAAAAAACAAACACTTTTAAAAGTTTTATCTTCAATTAAATATGATAATACTTGCATATCACTATATGATACCTGATCTCAGACAATTATATAAAAAGAAAAAAATAGAAACATGATGGACTATATTTACATCAAGTTTCTTATATTCATTACTTCTTGTTCTATAATTACATAAGGTCATGTATCTTTGTCTTTTTTTTATATGGATGTATAGGTAAATGATTATATTTCAAAAATAAGACAAACAGCCATATGTGGTTGGATAATTTGATGTAGTGGATGTAAGAAACTTGATCTAAATATTTTCTAAACATTTTTATTTAATACTGTTGTGAGTTTTTGGTTCCAAGTCCAACCCTTAGTGGGATACACCAGTCCACTATTAATGGATTAGGACCGAAGCCTAAATTAAGAGGGTTTATTTTGTAAATATATAGAGATATGAGTTCATGAATAGAGATATTTCTTCATGATTTAAAGGTTATATCTCTTCCTATGTAATCATGTTTAAGAGTTACATATATTTCTATATGATTGTATATGTGCTATATATAATATGTGGGAATGATGAAGTAAGTAATCTGAATATAACACACAAAATAATGTTCTTCTTTATTTAAAAATGTTATCTGTAATTGTTATCTTTTCTTCCTCTCTCTATATAGTGAATTTTCTGTGTATAACGGTACTACAGTTTCGTATGAGTACATTAACGAATCAATTAAATTCTAGGTTCGTTCGAAATTCTTACAACTTCTATGCCATGGCAACAGAGAACATTTTTCTGTGTCTTCTATCTCCATTTCTTTCCTCCCTTACGTCCAGTTTTATGGTAGTTGCGCCTATACGCTCCTTCCTTCATGATCTTGCTCAATGCTCCTTCTCTGCAAGCTGCAACCCAGTTCTACTAGATCATTGGGCTGCATGTTGTTTCTTCGTGTTTGATGTTGTGTTTTCATGCAGTTTGTTTTCGTGTTCTCCTCTCTTCTCTTTTGGGATTGGGCCTTACTGGGCTAAAACTCTACTAATCATGTAAAGTGGCCCAATATGTTGTAGATGTAGCTCATTTCGCTTGTGTTTTGATGAATTTGCCTTGTTATATTAAAACAAAAAAGGCTTGCGGTTGTATTCTTTACTACTACCTCCGGTCCTAAATATAGGACAAAGTTTGTAGTGCAAAACTTTGTCCTATATTTAGGACCGGAGGGAGTATTACAATTAATACCACGTGGGCCCACATGTATTTGGGCCCCATAATATGTATTTGAATGGATCTGATCCATCTAGAGTCGATTCTATTCTCATGAGTTGCAGTTAGGGGTGGGCGTGGGCAGGGCTGGGCATGGCGAGACCCCTGCCCGATGCCCTGCCCAAGGGATGAACGGGCTGCATTTTGCAGCCCGATACCCGGCCCTGCCCGCTAAAAGCCCTAACTATTTTGGGCTGGGCAAGGATGGGCTGGGCAGGGTGGGTTTCCCTACCCAAGTGATAACGCTTTATTTTGTCCACTTATGAAAAAATAACTCCTTATTAATTTCATAAACATTCCTGTAGTTACTAATACCATATATATCTTAACTTCGCCCTAAGTAATACAAACTTCAAATACATTCGATGATTTCACATCTTGAGATATTTTAAAATAAGTCTACAACTTAGAGTCTTGAAATTTAAAAATACTATATGTCTTAGCAAATATCCATACTTTAAAAATTAAACAACATCCATAATCCATTATAAATAAGAAAAAAAATGATTTAATTAAAACCGTGAAGTCAAAGTAGTTTGCATCAATTCAATGTCCTAAAAGTTGATCAAATGATGAAGCATCTGGAAAGAAAATAAAAAGCAAGTATAATTTAATACAGCACAAAGTAAAGAAGAAAGGAAGAAATCTAATTGTAAATAGTGTTTAGTGGTTAGGGCAAAAAAGAAAGGATCAGAAGAGTATTATACAATAGACAATATATATTTTAAATAAATATATATATATATATATATATATATATATATATGAAATAATATTTAATTGGTATGAAATTTTATATTTTAAATAAATGAAAATAATTTTCAAGGCAGGGAGGGCCAAATGGGCAGGGCAACACCCCTTGCCCGATGCCCGCCCTGCCCGGTTATTAGCCCGCCCAAAATTGCCCAAAATTTTTTCAGGCCACTTTTTTAGGGATGGGCTGGGCAATTTTTAGCAAGGTTAGGGTGAGCGCACCGGGCTACTGGGCACCATGCTCACCCCTAATTGCAGTGTTCAATGATGATCAATTACTGCCTATTTGGGAAAAATCATGCGTGCACGCACAATATATTAGATTTACACGGGTGTCATTTTATTCTTTTCTATTTTGAAAAGAAACGTAAAAAATAAAAATAATGTTCTATATATTAACACGAAAAGAAGAGAAGATTTAAACAAAAACTTGAAATTTAAAACTATCAAAATAAAATTTTCAACTTGTAATATAATACTACTATTATTTCATTTTATGGTGGCCATGAGATAAAAGCTGTGTATGCATTATTAAATGGTCAGGATAGGAGCAACGTTGCTCATAAAATGTAGAGCATGAAGTAGTGGCAGAGCATGTGGCAAGTGCAATTTCCTTTAGAAAATTAAGAATTCAAAAAAAAAAAAAAATTAAAGTAGGTATGCCTAAGTGGCTCGCCATGGACAATACAAATATACATTATTTCCCAGAAAAAAACTCTAATTTTCCATTGGCTTTTTAGAGGTGCGCCATATATTAATGTTTGGAAATAAGGGTATTTATGAAATGAAGCTTCAAAATTAAAGCCTAAAATATGGTTTAGTGCGGTGTTGAAATGGAAGCAATTAACAAAAAAACAATTAAGGAAACTTGCTACTCTCATTCCAAAATTTATTCCTCAAATGAAGTTAGAATTTGTTCAAGAACCGAGGTGTAGGATGCAGCCTATTGTTAGTGGCTAATAAGTATTTTTTTAGTTATGTCAACCGACCTTCAGTTATATACAAAAAAGAAAACATTTACACATAGTTGAAAAAGAATTACACCAGTTAAAAATGAGTTGCACTTGTTCAATGATCTAGTTCATTAAGTACTTTAGGGCAATAAATTTTAGTGATGAGAAATTTTTCACTATTTTTTTAAAAAATATAAAATTTTAAGTTTAATTTATGTAAATAAAATAATTTTTTAAGAAGGTCTGCCCATTTAAGCCCTTATAGCTCACTCAGATTTCAAAAAAAATGGCTCATAAGACTACTCTTCTGTTCTCACTACTGTCCTTTCTCGTCCTTCTTTACCAACCTTCACAAATCTCAGATTCTCCTTCGTCTTCTTCTTCTTCAGACAGCACTTTCATACATTGCCTTCTCAATCATTCCCAACACTCTCACCCCATAAAATCAGCAATTTTCACTCCAAATAATGCCTCTTTCTCTTCAGTTTTACAAGCCTACATCAGAAACCTCCGTTTCAACAACTCATATACCAGAAAGCCAAACCTTATCCTCACTCCCCTACATGTCTCCCATGTTCAGGCGGCCGTTATTTGTGGCCAAAAGCACAACTTACAGATGAAGATCCGAAGCGGAGGTCACGACTATGAGGGCGTCTCGTACACATCTTCAGACCCCTTTTTCATCCTCGACATGTTCAATCTCCGGTCCATCGACGTCGACATAGACACGGAGACAGCTTCGGCACAAACCGGAGCGACTCTCGGCGAGGTCTTCTACAGAATAGCAGAGAAGAGCAAAATCTATGGCTTCCCAGCTGGGGTTTGTCCCACAGTTGGTGTAGGAGGTCACATAAGTGGTGCTGGATATGGTAATATGATGAGAAAGTATGGCGTGTCGGCGGACAATGTTGTCGACGCAGAAATAATCGATGTCCATGGAAGATTGCTTGATAGAAAATCTATGGGTGAAGATCTATTCTGGGCCATTACCGGCGGCGGAGGAGCCAGTTTCGGAGTTGTAATTTCCTACAAATTGAAGCTTGTAAGAGTCCCTGAGGTTGTTACAGTGTTCCAAGTTGCCAGAACATTAGAACAAAATGCCACAGATATATTATATAAGTGGCAACATTTGGCTCCAAGTACTGATAATGACCTGTTTATTAGGGTTATTATTGAAGTGGTTAATGCTACTGAAAATGGGGGAAAGAAGACTGTGAGAATTACATTTATAGCCTTGTTTCTTGGTGACTCCAAAAGGCTTCTTTCTCTCATGAACCAGGACTTCCCTGAATTGGGTTTGAAGGAATTGGATTGTATCGAAACAAGCTGGCTTAGATCGGTTCTGTTTTGGGATAACATTGATATTAAAACACCTTTGGAGATTTTACTTAATAGGGTTCCTCAGTCACTGCGGTACTTGAAAAGAAAGTCGGATTATGTGAAGGAACATATTTCTAAAGAAGGTTTTCAGCTGATATGGAAGAAGATGATCGAGTTAAGGGACACTGCTATGTATTTCAATCCTTATGGTGGACGAATGGCCGAGATTCCGGCCACCGCAATTCCTTTCCCTCATCGAGCTGGGTATCTATGGAAGGTACGTTTTGAAGTTACTTTACTAATTATTTCAATTCAAAAGTATATACTTATAGATATAATTATGGGGATATCTATGGGGTATTTAATCAAAGAGATTGCCTTTGATACATCTCCAAGCTTATTTTTATCTTTATCATTCCCCCTCAAAATCTTATCATTAAGATTTAAAAATGGAGAGTTATTTTATAAAATTATTGTTATAAACATAAATAAATAAATTTAAAATATCATAATTTGATTTGCACAGTTCATAACTACATATCAAAAATAAAAAAGTTAATTTATAAAATTTAATAATAATAATATTTTTGTAAAATATTATCTTTGAACAATTCATTTTCTAATCAAAGGTTAAAGATGAGATATTGAGAAGAAAATAAAAAAGAAAATAACAGGACCTGTTTACCCAGACATGGGCTTGCATCCACAAAAAATTGATGAGCATGTCCAATCTTGTCTGTAATCTCGAGTGGTTATTGAGTACCCTTTTGAATTCAAAAAAAGAAAAGAAAGAAAGAAAGAAAGCTATGCTAAGTTAACTAGTAGTTTCCTGTTCAAATATGTAGTTTTTTTTAGAGAGGACAATTACTATGAGATTTTAAAGAGAGAAAAAAAATAATTTGCAAATAATTCCAATAATAAGTGAGCATCTTAAACCTGTTGTATTTCCTTCCTTAGAAATTAGAACTTGTCATTTAATACATTCCTTTCCTTGTGGCCTTATAATAATACCTTAGGAGAGCTTTGTTGTCAACTAGTTGTTGTCTAATATGACCGGTAGATATTGGGTAGATTCGCCCATTAACGGATCCTCACTTGTGGAAATGTACAACCTTAAACTTTAATGGACTTGTTCCACGGTGAAAGACAGGTGGGCCTCTCTTGATCTCACGGGTCTTTCTCAAATTGCGTGGTTTAAAATAATAGGCTAGTATTTCGACTTAGAAAAAAAAGTGAAGATTTAAAATGAAAGTGATGTATGATTCTTTTTAATGATTATAATATGCTAATTCATAGGAGCATTATTGAACAGATACAATATCATGCGAACTGGAATGAGGAAGGCAAGGAGTTAGCAGATTATTACATAGAACAACTCAGAAAACTTCACAAGTACATGACTGGCTATGTTTCAAAGAACCCTAGAGCAGCATACCTAAACTATAAGGATCTTGACTTGGGAATAACCAACCAAAATGACAAAAATTGCTACCAAGAAGGCAGTGTTTATGGAGTCATGTATTTCAAGGACAACTTCCACAGGTTGATTCAAATTAAGACCGAAGTTGATCCTCTCAATTTCTTCCGAAACGAACAAAGCATCCCTACACTATGAACTCATAAAAGCTACCCATCTGGTTTTAAATGTAATATCTAATTTATAGTATAATTTGTATTACAAATTAGGTCATATATTCAGGATCGGAGATAGTAATATCTATATGCATCATTTAATTTATCTCATTGTTATGGAACAAACTGCTTCAATAATAGCCAATCTGTCCTTGATGAAGGAACTCATCTAGATTGGAGTTTTGAATTTATTTGGAATATTGCGCGCGCGCGCACATATATTTATATGCATTATTGGTAAATAAACATCTTGATTGCAGAAATTCAGATTGTTGCCGACAATAGTACTCTCTCTTGTTCATATTACAAGTAATCCCTAACTATCTCAACATAACTAATTAAAGAGATGTGGTTCATTCGTTAACTTTACCTAAAAATAAAACATTTTTCTAATTTTGATAATATTTAATAGCATTAAGAAACACTAAATTATACCTCGAATCTTCTTCCAATAAACTGTAATAGAGATATTATTTGGGAAAAGTTTATTAATGACTCACTAAATGATTTATATTATAGATAAAAAATGTTTTCTAGAAAATACTCCCTCCGGTCCTATTTATAAGAAACTTTCTCTCTCATAGGGTTGGTCCCTTTTATAAGCAACTTTTACTTTTTGTCTGAAAATGTAAGCTTCTTTTTCCTATTTTACCCTTATTAAATACTCATTCTCTCTCATATCTTATACTCATTATCTCTCATACTTTTTATCTATTCTCTCTCCTACACTCTTTTCATAAATAAGGGTATATATGGAAAAAGAATGACATTTTTGACACATTTATTGTTTTTAACTACCAGTTCATTTTGCGCAATCAAGGAGAAAGTTGCTTATAAATAGGACCGGAGGGAGTATCCTATATCTGAATCGGATTACATGCATATAGATATATGTATTTAATACAATAATAAGACTATGAAAATATTACAAGTGAAAATGGGGGCTAATTTAGAGCATTATTACACTCTTCACACGTCTTATATAGGAGTATCGCTACAAAAAAAATGTGATTTAGTAGCAATTAAAAAGGTGTATTAAACCACTACAAACTATATTAGTAGCGGTTAACAAAACCGCTACAAAATCCAATATTGCAAATATTTTTGTAACGGTTATTTGCAATGAAACCGCTACTATATTTGTAGCGGTTGTAAAAATTCTCATGTTGATAACAATCACCTGTCAACATTGCAGCGATTTTATAACTGTTACAAATGTTGCCACTACAATTTTGCCTGCACGGGAAATAAAAAATGAAGATTTAGCTTCATTTTTGTTGCGGTTACAAAACCCTATATAATTGAAATAGTAATTTTTTTAAAAATGGCTCCAAAAGTTAGTAGCGGTTTATGAACCGCTACTAATATCACCTGAAATTTTAAAAAGTTGTGCCAAAAATTTAAACCCATTTTTTAAAATTTGTAGCGGTTGCAGTTTTGAAAACCGCTACAAAGTGTTGAGAAATTTTTTAAAAAAATTATACAATTATCTATCTACATTTTTATAATATTGGATTGAATAGCTTATTATTTAAATAATTTAGCTGATAGTAGTTATTATTTAAAAAGAACAATTAAATTAAGTTGGATAAGTATAAACTTTATATTTATAATATTATTGAGGATATGTAGGAAATAAGAAATTATTATGTTGTCTGCTACAATGTGATTATCATTACGTAAGGAAAATAAAAAACGGTAAGAAAATATACTTCAATATCTGCAAAAAAGAAAAAAAGTGAAAATAAACATTATGCAAGGGGAAAAAATATTAAAATGAAATAATTAAAAAACGCTTTATCATATTTGATCACCTTGTTCAGCCCCTCAGCTCTTAGAAAAAAATTTGTAAATGAGAAAAAATGAAAGAAAGAAAGGGTTGAAAGAAATGGGGGAATGTTTGGAATGAAGTGTGTGGAGGTATTTATAGGGATCTGCGTAGCAGTTATAGCGGTTAATATAACAGGTGTTATAGTAGTTGATATTTCACTACTACAAAAAACGTTTTTAACGTCCCCTTTTTTAGGCCTTTTAACATCTGAAAACAAGAGGACGTCTATGTGAGCAACGTAGTAAAAAATGGTAATAATATCCATACATAAAAGGACGCCTAAGGTCTAGACTTTAGACGTCCCTATTTTAAAAAGGGACGACTAAAGTACTACACTGACACTTTAGACGTCCCCATTTTAAAATGGGGACGTCTAAAGTGACTTTTTTAAAAAATATCGTTTATATTACATATTTGGACTAAACAGTATTTGAAACCAGAAATTATAGATCATAGTTAATTAAATTACAGATCTAGTATCTGAAATCTAAATCCAAAATCTACACAACAATAACTCCAAAGTTGAAATCTCATAGGCAGAAGATGAAAACACTAAAAGGAATTAGTTGTAAAAAAACTTATCTCCTTCTATTATTGAAATTCATTTTCTCGTAATAATGAATAGAGAAGAGTGACAGGGAGAGATGAACCTTGTTTTCTCGGAGGGAACGTGGCCATGAAGCATGTTTCAGAGTCTTGATCTACAAGCCATAACAACACGAGTTAGAAGATAAAATAGAAAGGAAACCCAAAGAAAAAAGAGAAAGAAGATAAATAATAAAAAATGGCAAAAAAACATAACAGATCTGGAGGTAAAAAAACAGAGAGAGAAAGGAAGAAGTAAGAGTAAAAAGAGCATATCACTACTACAGAATTATGATATAACCACCCCATTTTTTAGGGACATCTTTTCTTAAAACATACTACACCCCCTACATAGACGTCCCTCAATTTTTGGATGTTAAAAGTGCCAAAATAGGGACGTTAAAACCCCTTTTTGTAGTAGTGTATAAAGAAGAAGAAGAAAGAGTTAAAAGGCGTGGTGGTAGTGGCTCTTCTTGTATTTCCGGTAATGGGAAGAGAAAGATGAGTGTAAGAGTGGTATAAAATTGACAAATAAAGACTGTCAGTATAAATTTGAATTATTTTTGGTGTCCCAAATTTAATTTAGGGACCCCTAAAGTTGTCCTTTTTTTTTTACTTTAAACGTCCCCAATTCAAATAGGGATGTCTAAAGTCACACTTTAGACGTCCCTATATGTATTGAGCACGTCTAAAGTCAAAGGTTTTTTTTATAAATAAGGGACACCCTTTGGCGTCCCTCATATATATAGGGACGGCAAAGGGCGTCCTTGATATATCAAATGGCGTCCCTAATTATTAAGGACGCCAAAATGGCATCCCTGATGATATATCAGGGACATGCTTTGGCATCCCTCATATATCATAAGCGTCAGGACCAAGCGCTCTACCACTGAGCTAAAAGCTTAAGCTAATAGCCAAGGCGAGGAACTTAATCCTTAAACCCATATGCACCAAGGCTAGTTTAGTCCGCGTGTTCTGTAAGGCAGGGGTGACACGTGCCCCCACGAGAGAGCACCCATAATACTCTCCCACCCCTTTATTTTTCACCCACCCTTGGGATTGAACACGGGACCTCTGGCTCTGATACCATAAGCGTTAGGACCAAGCGCTCTACCACTGAGCTAGTAACTAAGGTGAGGAACTTAATCCTTAAACCCATGCGCACCAAGGCTAGTTTAGTCCATGTGTCCCGTAAGGCAGGGGTGGCACGTGCCCCCACGAGAGAGCACCCATAATACAAGGAAGTCAATGATCCATCTTCATCATCTAGTGATGAAAAGGAACCAGAAGCTACTGAGAATTTCTTAAATCTTATATCAAGAATTTCAATCCAAAAATGGCATATTCCAGTCAAAATTATTGTTGTCAATACCTTCATATTAGAAACAATAGCTTTGTTTGACACTGGTGTGACCCCGAAAGGATCTAAATTAGAGGGAGAAGAAAGAAAGCCTGAGAAGAAGGGACCGACATGGAGTCGTTAGTTCATTAAATGCAGAATGATATGCAAGAAAATATAGAAAGGAGAAGAAGATTTATAAAACTGATATATTATTGAATTCAAAATGATACAAACATAAAGAAATTACAAAGAAAGTAAGAAAACATATAAGGCTTATCAGCCTAAAGGAGGAGGGGAGAGAGAATTGAGACCGAAAGCTCTAAGTCTCGAGGTGTATAACAACTGAAATGAGTTGCCATTTTATAGGCGTCCGAATCAGTTCCTATTCACCATTTTACTTTGGGTAAAATTACTTTAACCAGAGTAGAAAATATGTTACTCAGTTAAAAGTACTTTTACTTTTGCTTTTGCTTTTACTTTTACATAAAGTAAAAGGAATTACATTATTTTGTCTGCAGAAAGTAAAGATTCCTAACTTTATGTCTAATCTCTACTAAAAGCAGAAAATTTGTGTCAGCTAGCCTTGGACTCTTATGCCGACAATTTTGCTTTGGAATCAATCTTTGCCGAGGCTAATGATCTCATCATCTGAATCATGGCCAAAGTATTTGGCTGGATCTTCAGTTTCTGACCCATCTGAGGATTGGGCCGATATGCTACTTTGGGGTTCTTGGGTTTGGAGGAGCCCAAGAATTTCTTGAAGCTGTAGGCCTCCTTATCTATTGCCAATACCAAACATGCTTGAATTTTTGCCTTCTGGTTGAGAAATACACTATATTTATGATCTCCCGCCATAAGGAATTTTGGATTTTGCCTGAACCATTTCTTGAGATTTGTTTCAGACACATTTTTGATATTTGGAAACTTTGCCCACCATTTGACTGAAGCAGTCCTTTGAAGCATGGGGAACAAGTTTTGATATTTTGAGGGGCCATAGTTGAAACTCCATTTGAATACCCAGGCTAAACCAAATTTTGAAAAATAATGAAGGTCTGCTGGGAAAGAATCTTCACTAAGATTGATACGACTTTTGAAATAGTCGAATCCAATTTTTGCTGTGGTTGGAAGAATTTCCTGGATAGGACCAAAATAATCCCACTATTGATTGAACCATAACGGAAATTGATATTTTGTGTCATACGTAAATATGAAAAGCCAGGTATGACTGGATTTTGGTACCAAAAGGTACACCACCATGCATCCAAATAATTCCAGTAATTGAAACCAATTGGATCCACGTCTTTGATAGAAAATCTTTTCCTTTTGTTTAAATCTTGACCCCAATCTTGAGGTGATAAAAATTTCCATTTTTGAAATGTCGAATAACCATGGATACTTTTATCATTGGGGTGATCAGGATCTAAGAAATGTCTTATTTCTATAGATTTGGTATCTACAAGAATAAGCTCATAAAATTTTTGAGATTTCTCCAAAGCTTTTGGGGTAAAAAAGAACCCTTTGGAAATATTTTTATTGCTAATGCAATGGGATTTTTGTCACAGAAACCTGGTTCTGTGTGGAAAAGGTTTAAGACCTTTTCTGGTTTCAACACAAATGTGGTTTGTGTTGGTTGAGAGTATAAGGCTACTTCTTTCGATGAACTAGCCTTAGTGACCTCTTAGGACAATTTTTTGATGGCTAAGGCAAGAGCCTTAGGGTCTAAGGTAGATGGGGTAAGAGCCTTAAAATCTTCTTCTTCGGCAATATCAACCCATCTTTTGGTTGGCAATTTGGCCAAGTTTTGGTTAGCTTGCAAGGCTAAGAGTGTTTCAATTGGGAATTTATAATGGGAAGGATCCATTATAATTCTAGAAGTTTTTTGAATGGGTTGTTCAGAAATTTTGGACCTCGAAAAGGATCCCTTTTGGTGGATTGATGATCCTTGGGTCAATGACCCTTTTGATAATTTGATAGCAACCTTGAGCTACTTTGCTTCTTCTTTTGTGATCCTTTATGGATCTTCTTTTAGTGGGGCTTTGCCCCTTCCTTTCTTCTTTCGCTCTGTCACTCATTTTTGGTCACCTTATTTCCCCTGCAAGAACTCTCTAGTTAAAAAGTCTGGGAGAGAATTTGAAGTACCTTTAATAAAATCATTTTCAAAATCAAAGACACTTAAAATTACTTGCCAAAGGGCAAAAATCTGTTTTGATGCCAAAATTTTAACATCTTTTTGCAAAACATCTTTTCCAGCTTTGCAAATCAACTCTGATTAAAAATTTTTGATTTAGCAAATCGTTTTGAAACTTGTTTATTCTTAAAACAGTTGCTAAAATTTCTTTTTTTGATTGTGGAATAGTTCTATTGAGCCCTATTCCAATGTTTTAAAGTAAATGCAATGTAATACTCTTTACTATCAATTTTTTGTTTAAGAATGCCACCATAGCCTATGTCAGAGGCATCAGTTTTAACAATTTTGAATGCTTGTGGATTTGGGAGATACAACTATGGGAGATTTTGACCAAGGATTTGATTTTGATAACCACATTAGTGTGATCATCTATCCATGGAGGAGGAGTTTTCTTAAGACGCTTATGAAGAGGTTTAATGATATTGTTTAGGTCAGGAATAAAATCACTTACGTAATTCAAACAACCTAAAAATTTTTGAAGTTGAGTTTTGTCCAGAATTTGGTCTGAAAATTTATCGGCAAACTGAATTGCACAAGCAATTAGAACAATAGCTCCTTGGTATATATGATGACCAAGAAACTGAACTTTTGTCTGAAAGAGACTGATTTTGGTTTTAGAAACTGCTAAGCCATTGAACCTAGCAATGTCTACAAAGATTTTAACATGTTTAAAGTGTTGTTCAATTGATTCTGAAAACACTAAAACATCATCAATGTACACAATGATGAATTTTGTAAAAGGATTGAAAATTTCATTCATAACCTTTTGAAATTCTGAAGGTGCATTTTTTAAACCAAAAGGCATAACATTCCATTCATATTGTCCAAATGGGACAATGAATGCAGTCTTATACCTATCTTTTTTTGAAATTTGGATTTGCCAAAAACCAGATTTCATATCAAATTTTGAAAATATTTTGGCCTGATGAAGGTGATTTAGAAGATTTTTTTATTAGGTATTGGATACCTAATCCATTGAAGAGCTTGGTTGAGAGGCTTGTAGTTTATTACAAATCTTGGAGTTCCTCGTTCAAGTTCAACATTCTTATTAACATAGAAAGCTGCACAAGAGCAAGGACTTTGGCTCTTATGAATTAACCCTTTTGCAAGTAAATCCGTTATTTCTTTTTGACAATGTTCCAAGAGTTCTTGGTTCATTTGAATTGGTCAAGCTTTCGTTGGGATAGCTCTTTCATTAAAATCCTTTTCATAAGGTAAATCAATTGTGTCTTTTTCTTTCCCAAAAAGCATTTGGAAAATCAGAACAAATTGTGTCTTGAATATTTTTCAAAACATTTTGAATTTTCTGTTTAAGAAAAGGTTTCTCTAATTGATTTTCAATTTCTTTGTAAGAAACTTCTTCTTTTAGAAAATTAATTTGATTTTCCTTATACTCAATTTGGTTGATAAACTTCGTATAAGGAGGATCAACACATTTAAGAAAAATCCTTTTGCCCAAAGCATCAGATTCAATACCTTCATCTATTGTTAGAAAAGGTTTTACTTTACTAATGAAAGGAGATCCAAGAATTACATCTTAAGATAAAATTTTTGCCAAGATAAAAAGATTTTTTTATTTTAACACCATTATTTTCAACTACTAGATTTGAAAGTTTGTAGCTGATATCTAATGGCGATCTATTTGGTCCACAAAGATTTTTAGTGGTTTTTTCATAAAATTTTGTTGGAATTAGACCTTTCCTGATACAGCTTAGAGCCGCACCAGTGTCAAACAAAGCTATTGTTTCTAATACGAAGGTATTGGCAACAATAATTTTGACTGGAACATGCCATTTTTGGATTGAAATTCTTGATATAAGATTTAAGAAATTCTCAGAAGCTTCTGGTTCCTTTTCATCACTAGATGATGAAGATGAATCATTGACTTCTTTCTTTTCTTTATCAAGATTTTCTTCCTAAATTTGATTTAAAATAAGAGAATGGAAATCCTGAGTATTTTTTAGATTTCTTATCTCTTCTTTTAAATTATTTATTTCATTTTGAAGGTCAGAAATTGAAACAGGTTTTGGGTTGGTCTGAAATCTTTTTATTATTTAAGAGAAATCATATTTTGTTTGCAAATTCTTTTGCAAAGGTTTTTGAGATGATTTTGAAGAGGAGGCAACACCTTTTCTTAGTTTATTGAAAAACTTGACTTTTTCTTCATTACTTGGAAAAGAGTTAATGATTTCAAAAACCAAATCTTCTTTAATAACATTTATTTGTAAATTGTCTATTCTGGAATCAGTTAAGACCGATTCCTTGATTGGGTCATCATGTACATGATTTCCTAAACTCTCAGCAAACTTGTAACGCCCCAAATTTTGATTAAGGGCCAATGAGGATTATTGTAGAGATTGTGAATGTAAATTGGATTTATCATGTGTTTCGTGACAATATTAATTAATATGTCATAATTGGTGAAAAATTTAAAGAAAGGAATTATTGGCCATAAGTTAGTGATTAAGAGAGGAATTAATTACTAACTAAGAGGAAATGAGAAATATGATTAAATGGCTAATAGAGGGATTATAGTGACTAACTGAGTGTTTACTTTAAGAAGACCAATTACCTTGTGGCATGTGGCAAGCTTGTTGGAAGAGAGAGAGTTGTTGGAGAAAAGTCAAATGCCTATTGTTTATTATTTTCTTCTCTCTCTCCCTCTCATTTTTTGGCTGACATGGGAGGCATGGGGAAGGATGATCATCATTTCATCTTCTTCAACTCTCATCTCTCTCATCTTTTCTCTCCCTCTCTCGTCAGCCATTGTTGTCCATAGGGGAAGAAGAAGAGCTTGAAAAAGGTAAGAATAATGATATCTAATGCTCAACTTCCATTCATTAAAGTTGTTCCTTGAGTTAAGAGCTTCATTTTGGTGGTTATAGTTCCTCCTTTGGTGTTGGTTTGAGCTCTCAAGGAATTTTGAAGGTTTGAGAATCAAGAGGTCCTTTTGGAAAAGTTGAAGAGGTAAGTGAAACCTATCTATCCATTTAAGCTTTTGTGCCATTTAGATTAGTTTTGAATCTCTGGGAATTTATTTCCTATTTTCGAAAATAAGATCTATTGGGCATTTGGCATGTTATTGGTATGGAAATGGTATATTTGGAATGTATATGGATAGATAGAATTGATTGGGGATTGAATGATTGAGTTTAGTGATTTTGGAAATTTAGTGTTTAATGTTTGCCCAAGACCAAAGCATGATAATAGAGTAGGAATTTGGTTGTTTTAATGGTTTTATTTGACTCCTTGAGTGATTTGGTGTAGGGAGAGCTTTGGTTGAAGTTTTGGGTCCATTGGGAGCTTTTGGGAAAGTTTGGAGAAAATTGTTAGTATTTCTGCATTTTCTGGTTTATGATACATATCACTCGAGTGAGGGGGTGTTACTCGAGTGAGTTAGTGAAATTCTTCGGTTTTCCTTCAATTTCTGCATTGCACTTCTGTGCAAAAGAGCAAGAGTGTTGCCTGACTTGCAAGTGCGGTGGGTTCTCACTCAAGTGAGCTTCCTCTCACTCAAGTACTGGTGTATTTGACACTAAGAACTTGCCTCTCGGATTGTCACTCGCAGTTAATGAGCAAGATTGCGTTCTGGCACTCGTGAGAATTCAGTCTCCACCCGAGTGAGAAGTCTCATGCTCGAGTGCTTCTTCCCTTTGAAAACTCCCATTGCTCTCGGGTTCTCACTTCTTGGGCTTCACTCTCTAGTGCTCGAGTGAAGCATTTGGCTATCACTCGAGTGAGGTCTTGTGTGCTCGAGTGTCCTCGTCTCTGAAAAAGTTCTTGTTCTCTCAGGTGCTTACTCGCTAGCCTTCACTCTCAGATACCCGAGTACAGACCATACCATCACTCGAGTGAGGCCATCTTTACTCGAGTGAAATAGTGAAAAATGTCAGTATTTGAGCTTCCAAAGGATGATTTTTGGTATAGTTCTCCCAACCCCTTTAGTGCTTTTATTAGAGGCATTTAAGGGTACTTAAGAGACAATAATGATAACCAATTTAAGTATTGTGAAGGTATTGAGTATTGGACTAAGTGATAACGCATCGTCTTTAATTATGACTTTAGGATTTGATATTTGCCAGAGCGTAAAAGGCCTGTGCTTACTCAAGAACGGAAAGACCAAGGTAGTAACACTTTATCCTATATCATGTATATTGCATTGCTTGTTCGCATTAGTCATTGAATATAGATACAGTAAAGGGACATAGGGAAAGTCCGGCCTTGAATACAAATACAGTTTAGGGGATGTGGCAGTGTACCCGGCCTTGAATATTGATTGTTGCATTGTGATATATGTTTACTTGCTTTGTTTAATTATACATCTTATACGTAAGCTATTGCAACTGGGATTCTTTAGAATCTCACTCTTTCCAAATAACATTTTTAAACCAAGTGGATCAAGAAACAAACACATGAGCAAGGTTGACCAGGACTGCCGATGGTAGTCTTAGATAAATACTTTTGGTTTTGACTGGTTATCATTTTGGACAAATGTATATATTGGACATATCATAGTATTATAGTTTTGTGTAATCCCCGGTATGGATACTGAGATGGGCAAGATGCCTTGTATAAACTTTTGGATTAATTTTATTATCCCGGGTGGGTGAATGTCGGGAATTTTGCTGATATTCTAATATTGTATATGTGACAAACCGAACAGGCCTATTGATTTTATAAATGAATGAATGGAGATCTATTTGTACAAGTGTTGTAAAAAGTTTTTAATTACCCTCGATCTCTCATTTCATTATAAAGTGTATTTAAACACTAATCACGGCCCTGATCGTGGCGGGGGTTACAAAATTTGTCAAGACAATTTATTTGAAAATCATCTTCATCAGATGAAGATGAAATATCATGTTGAAGTTCATTGACTTCTTTAGAGGATGATACCTCATGTTTTTCTTCAGAAGAGGTTTCTTCAATCAAAAGATTGTTTAATTGTTGAAGAACTGATTCTTCAAGATGTAAGGCGTTAATTCTTTTATTAAGCCTACAATATTTTGCCATGTGGCCTTCTTTGCCACATCTAAAACAAACAATTTTTCCTTTAGGAAGATCCATAGGATTTTTTTATTTGAATTCATTTTTCAAATTTCAGGGTTTATTTGTTTTTTATTTTTTCCAAGGTTTTTCGATATTTTTTGTAATATCCTTTATCCTTGTAATTTTTGTCTTCATGTCTGTGTTTAAGGTTTTTAGGCTTTTTACAGGCAGGAAAACCAAATTGTTCATAGAAAGCTCCTAAATCTTTTCGATTTGATGCCTTTTCTTTGGTAAGTTGATGTTGAAGTTTATCTTCTTGACAAATTTTTAAAGCAATTTTTTGAACAATTGCAATTAATTATCCATATGTTAAATTTTCGTAATAGATTTGGCCATCACCAGTTTGGTTTCTTAATTTTTCTCTGATCTTATCTCCTAGAGATCTAGGAAGACCAGTAAGGAATTTTTCTTTCCAGATTAGATGATTTCCATCTTCTTTGGCCATTACTCTTAGCAAGAAATTATCTCTATACCATCTGAAACTAGATAGAGTTTTGCATTTTAAATTTGACAGAAGATCTGCTGAATTATCTCTCAAAATATATGGATCACCAACAAAATGTGCATCGATTTAACTATAAGATAGTTAACAGCATCAGACAATGGTTCACCATTATTTGTGATTAATGTGCCATCTTGAGTAGTCTTTACGGCTGTCAAGATTTCATTCTTTTGTTGTTGTGTGAGATGGAAATCTCACCAACCTCTGAGTTGCCCAGTAAAGCTAGAAACCAATATATGAACAACGTCTTCCTCTAGACAATTGTTATATATTGCATAAGCATTACAAACCATCGTCATTTGTTGGAAAATTTCCAAAATATTTGTTTCAGATTGGCCATCTATGTTCCAAACATAGATGTTGTTTGCATTAAATTGTTGAAGAGCAGAATCGCTTTCTTTGAGCATTATATCCGGAGGAGTAACTCTCAGATAATACAATTTTGTTGGTCTTTTCCAATCTTCTTGTTTTATTTCTTGAATTTTGGGACAATCTTCACTTGAACTAGTTTGACTGCTTTTTACATCATTTATTGTTAATTTTGAAACTGAAGCAGCAGATTTAGGAGGAAGTGTGTCTTGGACAGTTATCTTCCTTAATTATTCTTCAATTCTTGCTTGGAAATTTCCTTTCTTAACACTACTCGAAACAGTTGTAGGAATAGGGTAAGGTTTAAAAATTGGTTGTGTACTCGTGGAACTAGGTAAGATGACCTTACTAGTTTCACTAGTAACAGCTTTTTTCAAAATATGTTCTCTAAGAGTTTGAAGATAAGAATTTGTATAGTTATTTTGTTCAATGATGGTTTTAATATCATTTGAAGTTGTATCCATTTTGGGATCTTTAATTTTGAAAGGAGAGGCAATAACAGTAGCTTCACCAATTTTTGTACCAGAGACCTGGTAAGATTGTTTTGGAAGAAGATCAAATTCAAATATGTCTTCATTTTTTAAAATCCAAGAGATGTTAACCCCTTCAAATGGCTCAAAAGGATAATCCTTTATATTCTGATCTTTCACATAGGTTTCAAACCAAAGAAAGAACGGAATATGAAGTTTATACTTAGTGAGCATTTTATAAAACCTTTTTTGAATTGGTTTTCGCAATTCTTCAATCTTATATTTTTTGAAAAACCATTTTTGTCTTTCAGTGTTTTCATTAGAATATAAATCTTTTTGCAAAAGTTTCTTATCTAATTCAAAATGTTCCTCAATGACATTCATATCTGAATATGTTAGGGATTGGCAAGTTTGAGTTTCAATTTGTTCATCTTTAGTATTTTGGTAGACATGTTTTACAACACTGGCTGACTCATTTAAGCCTTTCATTACTAAAGGTGAAATTACAGGCTCTTTTATAGAAGAATTGCAAGAATGCCTAGAAGGTTGTTTTAGAGCAGTCTTAAAGCTTTCCTGAATTGATGAAGTTGTAGAAATACTAAATGATCGTCTCCGATCAAAAGTAATTCTAACATCTCCATTTTCATTTTGCCTAATTCTATAGGAATCAGGTATAGGTTTTGGAATGACAGGGGAAATTTTATTTAAATCTCAATCATTTGGAAGGGTGACTTCATCCCATTTTATTGTTTTTGGAACCGTAACATTTGCTCTAGTAGCATCTGTTAGGAATAGACATGTTTCTTTTCTTTGGTTGTATATTTTGAC
The DNA here is from genome assembly GCA_963242795.1 of Inga leiocalycina. Taxonomy (NCBI): domain Eukaryota; kingdom Viridiplantae; phylum Streptophyta; class Magnoliopsida; order Fabales; family Fabaceae; genus Inga; species Inga leiocalycina. Next base: position 40,864,194 of record OY725329.1, read on the forward strand.
ATTTGAAGTGCATGAATTCATAACTTTATACTGGACCCTATAGATTAAAGCTATAGGTAAAACACCAGGTTTCATATGAAATCCATTCAACTTCAAACTTAATTTCAAAGTTTCAATGATAGGATCGTCATGTAATGAAGCTGTCAAATTTGGGAAACAATTGAAGTAGATTGATCCATTATGGAGACTTGCTTCAACAATTCCAAAAATTGATTCAAAAAAGATTTCATGTCTACCATCTCTAACACATACTAACGTCGAGACATCTAGATCAGCTTTTACCAAAGGTTTTATTGCCACTTGAACACACCAATGTGTATGAATTTATATTTCTTTTGATGTTTTAGAATTGATTTTTCTCACAAGAGACACATGTTAGTTGGTTCTGATTTTAAAGGAACTGTTTCTTCAACTGTTTTAATTATATAATCAGAAGATTTAAAGAATTTTTTATCCTCAGGTTTATATATATCATTTTGGTTAATGACTGGAATAGTCCAATCACTAAAATTTTGATCAACATCTTCAAAATAAATTTCATTGTTGAAAATATTATTTTGTAGGGAAGATTTCCCTAAATTTTTGTTGGTTGTTAAACCAGAATTTTGAGAAGATGAAGAAGGAGTAGAAGAACAAGAGGAGTTGGAGCGGAAAGAGAAAGATCTAAACATAATAAAACTTTACTCCCTTACACTGATATCATCACCATCAGGTTTCATAGAATTGTGCTAGATAAGATGAAGTTTTATGGGCTACTTATGGAGTTATTATAGATATTTCTTTGTATGTTTTTATAAAGATAAAAATCTGTAAATATTATTATCACTTAGCCAATGCCTTAAACATTAAACCCTAATATCATATGAACATTCGAACAATAAGCATCTGGACTTACTTGCCCTATCCGTCGGGACTTACTACCATAGCCCTAAAAAAAATGGACGAAGTTCATATGCTATTATAAGATCAACTAACTTGCGTGCTATCAGATAATAATAATATTAAGCAGAGACTTAGCTTTATATTAACATGTTTCTGATGTGGAAGATCAACCAAGGTTGCAACCACAGAGCATACTTATCCAGAAATATTCATAAGAACTTCATAAATTTTCCAGAACTTCCAAGCATATAATACATCCCTACTTCCCCTTCTGGCTCTGATACCAACTTGGGGGAGTGACCCCGAAAGGATCTAAATTAAGCGTCAGGACCTACACGGAGTCGTTAGTTCATTAAATGTAGAATGATATGCAAGAAAATTTAGAAAGGAGAAGAAGATTTATAAAACTGATATATTATTGAATTTAAAATGATACAAACATAAAGAAATTACAAAGAAAGCAAGAAAACATACAAGGCTTATCAGCCTAGAGGAGGATATTTAAAAAAAATTAAGTGTCCCTGATTTTTTTTAAAAAAAATTAAAACTTTAGACGTCCCCAATGTATATAGGGATATGTAAAGTGTGACTTTTGACGTCCCTATTTAAATTGGGGACATCTAAAGTAAATTTTTCTTTTTACTTTAGACGTCTCCAATTCAAATAGGGATGTCTAAAGTCTGTAAAGTCACACTTTAGATGTCCCTATTTAAATTGGGGACGTCTAAAGTTATTCAGTTCTCACCCATAATTACAAAAATGCCACCGACTTTGTTTTTTACTTCTCTTTTTTAAAAGGGACATCCTTTAGGGACGTAAAATCTATATTTTGTAGTAGTGTTTGTAGCAATTATTATGACATTCGTTGTAGCGGTGGTTACATTTGTAGCAATTTTAGTTGATTTTATAGCGGTTATATAACTGCTACAAATATTGTTCTGATTTTTTTGAAAAAATATATACATTAAGGTTTACAAGAACAAAAGCATAATTTGTTTAATCATTCTTTGTCACCATCCCTACAAAAATTGTGTGAAAAAATTGTTAGTGTGGTATTATTTTGTATAAAAATTAAATTTAAATGGTGTGAACTTAAAAAAATGCACAGAACTATGGGTAAATTGTCATCGTCTTCAGGGAAGAAGTTTTCAAAATTGGCGGGCTAAAATGGCTTACTCTTATAGGCGATGTTATTACGGCCTTGTTCCACACTATATCCTTCGGCCCCTTGGGAATGTTCTTCTACATCCTAAAGTGGATGGGAAACCGCATCCAATTTGAGCCTAGCTCGTTTAAGAAGAGGTTGAACAGGTGACCGTCGTTCTCGACCGGCTGGTCTGTGGCCTTATTCCATGGAACTACCACGGGCAGGCTCCCGTCCATGCTATTGAACCGGCCAAGCCCAGACTCCTCATCGAAATGTCCCCGTGCTCATATACACAACTTACCACATCCGTTAATTGAACTTTAAAAAACATTTAACCTATGGAATTTCAATTTTAAATTTATTAAAATAATAATTAAATTTACCTTGAATCTGCACCTCTCTGTGGGTTGTTCTGGTCCCTCGCCTCCTCCTTATCTAGGAGCCATTCCATCTCAATAATAGGAATTTGGATATCAAATTCCTCGTTCTCCTCCAGATCGCTGAAATTGATCTCCCCCTTGGGCTTAACATGTAGCTTTGGAGCAGTTGTCTGCTGTGGGCCTTTCTCCTGGAGGGATGGCTGCGGTGGGGTCACATCTTGTGGCTGCTATAGCGCTGTCGAGCCCTGCAACGGCATGGAGATGTGCCTACCCTCGCGCTACCCTTTGCTGTCGCCTCGCCCACTACCCTTTCTGCTGTTGCTCCCCCACAAAATAGGTATGGGGGGAAGTTCAACCACCTTCCCCTTACCCTTATCTCGATCAGAAGTCATAATATATACCTGTAAAAAAAAATTAGCACAATTTATATCAAAATTATGAAATGATAGCCAAAAAAAGAAATAAAGCACATAACTTTACTAACCTCGTGTTGCAACGCTGTCAAAGGCTTCAACAAAACCTCAGATCTTAAGGAAAATCTCAAATGGCGCGTGAGAAATCAAAATGGAAAAATTTGGAATTGGAGGAGACGTGGGGCTTTTATAGCACCTGGTTTTGTAACGGCTTTTTACTAAAACTGCTACCTTAATCGCTATAAATCTAGAAACCCTACCTCAGCCAACGTGAACATTTGCAACGGTTACAAACCTGCAAATCCTCTACATTCTGTAGCGATTATAAGCTATACCAGCTACAAATTTGCGTCTCACTTTGTACCCGTTAAGGTTAACCACTACAAATATGTGTCTCTTTGCATTCTGTAGCGGTTGCTTTGATTATAACCATTACAAAATAACCATCACAATTGTCACGCTAGCTTTGCACCATTTAGTGCTAAGCTTGCGCCAAATTTTGTAGCAGCTGTACATTGTTAACCACTACAAAGTCCGTTCCTTAACCCACACGCCACTTGACGTGAAATAACCTGTTGTAGATTTGTGGTCGTTTTTGTCAAAATTGCTACAAATACTCATATTTATAGTGGTTTTTTTTACCACTATGAATTATCATTTTTTTTGTAGTGTATCGATTTAGCAATACATGAGTTTACTTGTGTGGAGATATCCTATAGTTGATTGGAAACTAATTAACCCCTGTAGTTATTGTATTTAATGCTCTTAAACATGACACAACAAGCGAGTTAAATTCCTAGGGTCCCATTAATTGTGGCTCACTAATTAAAATCAATTATTGGAGCTTACTTTTATTGGAACACGTGAATTTGAAACTTTTGTCAGTGATGGTTTCAATTGGCAAAATAAAAAGTCAGCGATGGTTTCAATGTTTCCTTGTCGCAAAGGCAGTGGTTGTTTTCTTTTCCTTTTTGTTTTCAAAAAGAAGTTGTGGTTCATATAATGGAAAATTCTAAAAATATACATTGGAATATAGGAAAGGATAAATCTGTGAAATTCGAAAATCTCAGGTCAATGCTGTGTTAGTGCGGAGAAGGAATTTGAGATTTTGAAATCTCGGCAAAAAGATGAATATGTGTAACACCCCAAATTTTATTCACCAAAAATATATTGTAATTATTTGAATAATTCAATAAAATGGTGAATATTCATGAAGTTGGATCTTGTGAATTTTCAAATATTCATATTCATAAGGAAATAGCCAAATTAATTCAAAAATTGAATTAAATTACAAAGGGGATAGCAAAATCATAATTTTGCCAATTTAGCCTAAGATTTATTATTTTTCAATTAATTGGAGTTAATTTCAATTAATCAAGGAAAATAAAGGAAAATGCATAATGTGATTATTCTTGGTGGAATAAATCAAGAATTGTGAAATTAAGGGGAAATTATACTTCATACAATTATAGGAATTTTGGAAATTATGAAAAAAACATTTTTCCTCCTTTTCCTCCCTAAGTTTCGGCCACACATGGAAAGAAAAGGGAAATTGTAAATCCAAGAAGCAAGATGAAGGTGATGTTGACAAAACTACATGCACAACTCGATGATGGCAAAGTTGGAGTGCACACAAAAGGGAAGCATGGCAAGGTTGAGTGTACACAAAAATGGAATGATGGTGTACATGAAAGGTGGAGAAATCCTAACCTTTGGTTAAATCAAGGGCTAGGATGAAACATGAAGAGAAAAGGTGAGATAATTTATGAAGCCACTTCCTTCATCTTTCCTTGCTATTTCTGTTCAAGGCTAAAGAAAGAAGAGAGAGAGTGAGTTTGTGAAGCTTCATGCTCTAGAGAAAAGGAAGAAGAGAAAGACTAAGGTAAGTTATGATTTCTTAAGGTTTCTTCTTCTAATCTTCCATAAATCTCTTCTCTAATCTTTTCCTTTCCATAAACTCCATGGATTAGCAAGCTAATTTTCAAGGTTGAGGAGAGAGAGAGAGAGGACGTCCTAGATAGAGAAACCCCAAGGATCAGGGGGTAATCTCCAAAATCTCAACTTCTTTGTGTATTGAAGTTGTTGGTGATTTTTGTTTGGTTTATGTGATTTTTGGTTAAATTGTAAAATTGGAAAAGCCATAATCCTAAGGGTTTATGCTGCCCAAAATCCTTTAAATCATGTTTAAGAAGTGTTTAAATAATTTAATCAAGGATTAGAAGTGGAAAAGTATAAGTTTTGGGAGCTAAAACACAAAACCTCATTTTTTCCATTTTTCCCTAATATTTCGGCCAGGAACAGAACTGGTAGTAGGAATTGGATTTTTATGAAATAAATGGTTCCATTGGACTCAGTGGGCAAAAATAGGTGGGGTTACAGTTGGGCAGTTTTTCGGTAAAGGCCGAAAAAGCATAATTACGAAAACGCCACTGAAATCCCTAAATAGGGGCTGTCAAGGGTATTTTCGTAATTTGATAGTGAATTTGGTGATTTCGAGCCCGGAAATGGATTCCTTGGGCAAAAATTAGTTAGAATAGCCTTAGTCAAAATTTTGGGAAAACGTGCCAACGTGCCGGGTACAGCGGGGCCAGGCCGGGCCGGGTTCCCGGGGGCATTTTTGTAAATTTTCATCATAGACTAATATAACCACAATAAACACTATGGAAGAGTCTAAAATGATACTTGGATAGGTTATGACCTATTTCTGGTACATTTAATATTTTAGGACCGATTTGGAGGCCGAATACGACATGTTCTTCGAGACACATTTAAAATGGGATATTAAAGCTTTGAGGTAGGGACATTATCCTTCATACACTATGCCATAAGTTATGTGATTGTGTGGATGCCATTGTTTTATAAATGCGCTTTATTAATCAACACGATTTGCCCAAAGAGGGGCCAGAAGTGTCAGAGGCACTTACACCAGAGTTGGTGAAAATCCAACCGGTGCAGAATAATGGGGCTGAGCCCTACTCATGTATACATGCAGATGATATGTTTATAATGTTCATTAATTGGTGCATACATGGCATATATCATATTTACTTTTCGCATTTTCTATGAACGATAGCATGTTTCTACTGGGGTTCTCCGGAATCTCACCCTATTTTTAAAATAAACACCTCAGCGGGTACCAGTGGGGCAAAGGGAAAAGACATAGACGCCGGAAAGTAAACGGCACGTGTTTCGAGGCAAGGACAAGAACGTGGTCATAATTAGTCTATTTTGTGATATTTTGGTAAAAATTGTAAATATTAAAACTTCCGCTGTATTTTCTGTTTTCGTTGACGAACGATATTAGAATTGTAAACGAATATTATTATCAGTATAATTGTACTTTTCTGTATGCCCATTGAATTCCATCTTTATTACTCTTCGATTATCGAAATGGAAATGGGTGTTGACAATATGCCCTCCAGGTGTCCCTCTCTCTCAACTCGGAATAATAACATCGGTCTCTTTATTAACAACACTGCATTCTATATTAACACCTCCTCTTTCTACTTTCACAATAACAACACCGATATCTTTATTAACAATACCATATTATACATTAACAACTCGACCTTATTGTTTACAATAACAACACTAATCTCTATATTAATAATACCATATTCTACATTAACAACTCCACTTTCTTATTTCACAACTTCATAATTTAAGTTTCAGGGCTAATAACAACGTCTCTCTCTTTATTAACAATACCGTATTTTACATTAACAACGTCATATTTTGAGATGCGAAAATGTAAAAGAATAAAGCGAAGTTGTTAATGTAGAATGTGATATTGTTAATAAAGAAAGATGTGTTGTTATTCCGAGTTGAAAGAGGCGGACAGCTGAAGGGCACATTTTTCTTTTCGCTGAGATTTCAAAATCCCAAATTCCTCCTTCGTACTGATACAATTCTAACCTGAGATTTCCGAATTTTACCGCACTAATTTATCCTCTTACATATTTCAACATAGTTTTTTAGAATTTTCCCATCATATTTATATGGAGAGCGGAGTTAACGGGGTAAGTTAAAAAATCTGAGATTCTCCGTTGGCAAAAAGACAAAAAAAACAGAGAGAGAGAGAGAGAGAGATTCTCTGCTCTCCCTAATACCAATATATATATATATATATATTCGTTCAAAGATTAAAAACTTACCTTCAAATTGTAGTTTGTAAATTTAAAATATGAAGGGCAGGGTTAATTAATAATAGGGTAAATTTAAATTTTTGAGATTCTCTACTCTCACTAATGCACTAATAGTTTAATCAGAAAAAATCATTTCAGCTTTCTTATATTATACATGTTAGTTCAAAGATTAATAATTTCTTACCTTGAAATTGTTTGTAGCATATCTTCAAATTATAAAAAAGTTACATCCTGAAAAATTTTATAGATTTATCCCTATTCTGTATAAGCTAATCAGTTTTATGACTTTTTTTTAACCTGATCATGTTTGAGTTGAATGTAGTAAATTTAACTTGTACGTCCTCACTATGATCCGTACAATAATTGAGATTCTTTTAAATCTAGACGTACACCTTTACCTGAGAGTGTTCAAGGTCTGTGGGAGGTGTAACAGTTGCTTCTATCAGCAAGACTTGGCTATTGCAGAAAATAATCAAATATATGGAAAAGAAAATGACACATTATGATGAAAATTTCAATGCTAAAAGAAATAATGATGACCCCCGCCTTTAGGGTTTGTTTGGTCTGAGAGGAGAGGAGGGAAAGTGGACGGAAGGAAAATTTTTTTAAGTTGAATTTAAAAAAATTAAAGAAGTGTGGTTAAAAATTTTTAATTAATTTTTCTTACTCTTTTATCTTATATATTCTCTTTAATAAAAATTTATTACCCCACTTCTTCAATCTTTTAAAATTCAACTCATAAAAATTTCCCCTCCCCTCCCCTCCTCTCCAAATCCCTCACACCAAACAGACCCTTAGGCGATATGCATCTTGTTTGGTTAAGCTATTCGATTGCTTATAAGTTACTTTTTAATAGTGATTTACGGTATAGGAAGTAAGTATGTGAGAGGAGTTGTGTCTCGATTTACGTAAAAAACAACTTATAAGTTTTTATAAGCTCAAACAAACATGCTTATGGTTATCAAAGTGTCTTTAAGGCACTCCCCCCAAGGGGATTCGAGATTCGACCCGTTCACCGTTATATCAAAAAAAACAAAGAAATAATGACAAATTATATACTGAGAATCTGTCGGAGCACCAATGCGACGTGGAATTTTGTGTCCCATCAAGGATGAATTTTGAGTATCTTGGTTAAAAGTTGAAGGATAGGGAACACGACAAAAAACCATAATGCGCTTTAAAAAAGAAAGGTCTGGTCGTGCGGATTTCCTTTGGTGCTTTCATAACCAAGAAGTATGCTTTTGTTGTAAATTTGCAATCACAATATCTGTGAATTCTCTTGTTTTCTTCTTCTTGTTTTTTTCTCTCGTTTTCTTCTTCTTGTTTTTTTCTTCTTATATTCTCCGCCATATTAAAAAATGGATGGTTTAGGCCTAATATTTTATTAAATTATTATTTTAAACATAAATAAATAGATATGAACTATTAAAATATGATCCATACAATTACAATAATTATAATATAGATAAAATTAGAATGATAATTTATAAAATATTATAATAATATTTTTATAAAGTATTAAATCAAAACCATTCATTTTTAATCTAAAAGTAGAGATAATATTTTGAAAATAAAAGAATAAAAAAAAAGATTATGCATCCTCCAAATTTTCCACGGCAAAAAGCAGATCAGAGATGGCCATGGACAAAAGTTGTCCCCTAAAAAATAAAAATTTTAAAAAAATGTCAGTGGCACCTATACGCGCCGACACAAATTTGATAGATGACTTTGGCTGCGACAGAGGATTCTCCGTGAAAAACAAAAATATTTATAAGGATTTAACAATCTTTTATTTATATATATTAAAGTATACATTTAATCCTTTAAATTTAGATAAGGTTTCATCTTAACCCTTTAACTTTTAAAAATGTGTTTTTATTCCTTTTAAATTAACAGTATTAAATTTACTAATTGAAATCTTCACTTCCTCACCGGTCTAGCCCCGAGTTAGCCTCGACTTGACTTCAATCTGACCACTGACCCTTGACCTAGTACCACGGCTGGTTCAGTGGTAAGTTCGGGTTTCATAACCTTGGTTATTTTAACATCTTAACCCTTAATTACTACCCTTCTATCTTTAATATAAGATCTACTTTATAATTTAATTTCTTCATTATAAAGGGAGTATAAAAGTTGAGTTATTTTCAATCAAGAAACCACTAATATTAGATTCTTTTAAGTTAAAAGTTTAGAAACTAAATAAATCAAAATTGAAGGAAAGTTTGATCGAGTACCAAAAATTATATATATTTTTTCAAAAATTTAAATTGAAAATCAGTTTGAAGAAACAATAAATATGCAGCCCCAATATCTTAGGACCACCAAATGGGCATACTCCTTTTTACTTTTGTATCAAAATAAACCATGTAGGCATATTCCATTCAACATCCCCAGCATCCAACATAAGATATCTTGCGGTTCTTAAATAATATAAAATGGAATATTGACAAGCCTTTGGGATATACCACTATACAAAGGGTTGCCTCCATTATACAATGAGGATGCAAGCAATTAATGTTATTGAAACTGGATTGGACTGGTAAGTTTGAGCCGAAAACCGGTGAACCAGTGGTCCAACCGGTCCTATAGGTTAGATTGGTTCTACATTTTTTAATTTAAAAAATAATTTAATTCATTTTTTAAAATTTTATTCAGAATTTTATATAAATAACCATGAAATCTTCATTTCCTCACTAGTCTATTCCCGAGTTAACTTTGATTTGACTTCGATTTGACCTATTGATTCTTGACCCAGTAATTCAGTCAGTTCAGTGGCCGGTCTGGGTTTAATAACCGTGGCCTAAATTCAAGTACATAAGTGTCGCCTTTAGAGCACTCTAGAACTAAAGCCCTAGTCATAAAATGCAATAAATATGCCTTAATGATGATTGATTGTCTTGATTGGCACTATTTAAGTATAAAAGAATTAAAAAATTACTTAATGTTCAGGAATAAGTTAGCTACCTAAAGATAGAAAATTAAAACAAAGTCTTCTAGGACAATCTTTATCCAAAAGGTCTTAGTCAGTGCAAATAAAAAGGAAAGCCATATAAAAGTGAAATTCAATTAGAATAAAATCATAAGGATGATTTCTAGATTGTTCTTAAGTGATCTTGGACGCCGCTAATGATCCTCCTACAAAGCATCTGCTTGTCACATGGTATTTTAAGTAAACATTTCAATGTGGATTACATATGGGCTTTGTGCACCATCTTGTTGGCCTTATTGCTTTACATTACACCAATTTCATGAACATTCATGCTCTGCCATGTGTTCAATCTTCTATTGGTTGTAAAAGCATGTATATGGGCCTGAATATGTATAGTTAAGGCCTCTTTTAAACCCTCAACTTATATTTTAATATTATAGGCTTTTAAAGAAGCAAATTGTAGCTCAAATATTTTCTCTAGCCTCTTAAAAATCTCATTCTTTCCTAGGTTTCTAGTAATTGGGCCCTTGATGTCATAAATAGGATTTTGGGCTTACTTAAACTCTTGGATAACATCTTATTCATTGTAGCACCAGTGAAAAAAATGATTTTTTAGATCAGTTAAAAATGACTTTTTAGATCAGTTCTGAATTAGGTTTTGATACAACCGATCTAAAACGTATATTACTTTTTAGACCGGTTGTTAAATTCTTACTTTTTAGAGTGGTTGTAGACACGACCGGCCTAAAAAGTAAGAGTTTTTAGACTGGTGATAAACTCAACCGATCTACAAATTTTTTTTTTTAATTTTCCAAACATCTACATTATTTGACATTTTAGACCGGTTGTAGACACAACCGGTCTAAAAAGTATTTTTTTTTTCAAACATCTACATTATTTTTTCTTCTAACCCACTATCCAACACTTGAAAAGAGACCCAACATTTTTAAGAGTATAATTCAATCTATAATTTCAACATTCTCATTCCTACAACTCAATATTTTCAAATAACTATTCAAAAGTTTAAAAATGAAATTTAATACCAACAATCTTCCCATTCAAATATCTTTTAATGTAAATATGTCTCATTTATTTTTTCTAACTCTATATTATTCCTCCTCTCTCCTCTGCTGATCTACAGCTTCCCTTCACTAAGCTTCTTCAACCTTCCTCAGGTTCTCCTCAAGCATCCTTTACCAAGCTCTTCTTTCTCTTTTCGAGCTTGCTCCTGGTAAAAGCAACAGACTTTTTGATTGGACAAATTACTTAAAATTGCAGGATTACAATAATTTAAAAATTTCCAAATAAAAACTAAGGAAAAAGAACCATCATCACACCAGATCAAAGTATTAAGGATAACTTTAAGTTAATACCTCCTTCCGCCTAGCCTCAATAAGAGCAGTTTACTTTTCTTTCTCAAGTTGAAATGCAACTTCATCAATTAGTCTTCTTTTTCCCTATTCCAATCGTCATAGAATCTCTACTTGAATTTCTTAAGATTTCAAGCTCACTTCAACTCTCCTGCATCTTCCACTATCTTGGTAGTCTCTTCTTTCTATTAAGTTCAATTCTGCTTCTTGCTGCCTCCTGTGAATAAATGATAACAAACTTGGACAACAAAAAACTTGAACTGCAGGATAGACAAAAGAAACTTGAACAACACAGACGTCTGCTTCATTTTAGCCCCCTTTTCATCCTTGTAGAGAATCATAATCATTGGCAGACAAACCTTCATGATGACAGGCACTAAAAAATGCTTATGTTGTTAAGTCATACCTCCATTAAATCATGATCCAAACAAATGAGTATCAAAACTGGTGAACAAGTTGAACTCTAGCAAACTGTCAAATAAGCTTAAAATGATGAGAATCTTTTAAAGAATGCCTTTCAATGAAAATATGAAAAATTTTCAAAGTAATTCCTTCAAGATATGAATTAAGTTCAATCATAATCAAGAGTGACAGCAACCTCTAAGAATCATCTTATGTTTAGAAAGGTAAGGAGTTCAGCTATAAATCAGATTCAAGAGATTGGAAACATGTGTAACTTCCACAAAATATTCAGTCCATCCAAGAAGCATATCAGAGCACTCTAGCTTCAATTGAATAATATCACGAATAATCCTATCAAACAGAAGTCATGAATTATTTAGTTATATAGTTTTAGCCATAAAATAGCCATTCATTACAAAATAAGTCAACAACACAAATTTCAATAACAACATGCATTTGAGATAACATCTAGAAGTCTGATCTAAATATCTAATAAGAATATAAAATTGGAATATATATAATTGTTTTCTCAATGTTCTCATCTCAGAACCAATAATTGCCATAACTTGTCATTTGACAACATGTTTAGCAAACTAATTAGAGACAATTCACCTCACATACCCATACTAATCAAAACTTTGGATTGGAAGTTCAACTAATAGAATTCTAATTAATAATCAAACCAACATCAGGAATAGACAAAATCTTTGGACAAATGATAGACTGCGCCCTAAATCAGTGTCCCTCACAAGGAGCATATCAACAATAGAATCAATTATGGACATGTCTAGTATATATCATTGTGCTCTGCTTAGAACTTCATATTCAACTATATTTGGCTATTGCACTTATTGTAACTTACTGGTTGAAACTTAAGAGAACAAGACTCTCCTGTCAATTTTTTCAACAAAGTGACCAAGATGTTAGCAATTTTTTTTTCTTTTAACACTCTCTGCATCAATTATAAGGGAATGGAATCGACAAAATGCTTCCAATTGAACCCATAATTTATCAGCACAGAATAAAAGAAAGTTGCCATAAAGTAAAATAAAGTGTTGTCTATGGAAAAAATCAAAGAATTGGGAAATGATTAAAGTAGCAGATTTAGGGAATTGATACAGAACAGAAAGGAGAAAACTCTCCAATAATTAAAAAAATTGATTCTTCAAAAATAGTTAAGCTTGAGACTTTACATGCGAACTTCCCTAAAACCTAAAGAAGAACAAGGACACCGTCGACAAATGTTCACTTGAAATCGGAGACCTGAAAATGACATGGAACTAATCAAACATAGGAAACCCCTCTTTTACAAAAGGATCTGACTGCAATCAAATCACCACATCTAACTAAAAGAATGATCAGATAACAATAACTAAGAATAAAATAAAAAATTACAGTGAAATTGGTACCTGGTAGCAAGTGATAGTTTGGAAGCATTCATGCTCTTAGTTGAAATTGGGCAAACCCATAGTGTGATGGATGATCCGGTTGGTGCCATATTCGTTGGTGTTAGGACCACCGATGATACAAGCGACAATGCAAGCACCGACGCCACAGGAGTGATTGTAGCCGTCAGCTACGTAACCGGAGTGAGAGAGTGCAACGGAGACACGCGACAGAGATCAAGGAGTGACGTGTGGTGAAGATTGAGAGCGAGGTGCAATGGTGAAGTTAGGTGTGACGGAGAGCTGAGAAGAATCTCACAGTAAATTACGCGAGAGAGGGATCCAGCTTTTAGGGATTCATCTTTTTAGACCGATTATCTTGAACATTAGGTTTAAAAAATTCATCTTTTAAATCGGTTATATTAAAAATCAGTTCTAAAAATAATAAAAATTTTATTTTTTTAATTATTTTTAATACAGAACACATTTAGACAGGTTATTTTATATAACCGGTCTAAAATATGTATTATATATATGATTTTTTTTAATTATTATTATCTTTTTTAGACCGGTTATTTGAAAATCAAATCTGAATAATATCTTTTAGACCTTATTTGAAAAGAATCAGTTTAAAAAGTTCATGATAATTACAAAACTGCCACCGGTTATACTTTTTAGACCTTATCTCATATAACAGGTCTAATGGTGGTTTAAAAACCCTATTTTGTACTAGTATACATGCCATCTATGATGTGGTTGCCATTTATGATGCCACCTAGGCTGCCTTATTGGATACAACATAAGACACCACCTTTACTCCTATCATTCCAAAATTTGAATCACAAATGTTTTTGTAGTCAAAGATGGTTTGAGAGCTCAGTTTATGGCGCATGAACTATCAACTTCTTTTATGTATTGATAAGCTTTTTATAGACAAATCCTAAATATGTTGCGGTGATTTTGTTGTAGGCAATAAAACTATTGGGAGCCCAAAAATTGTGTGACATTTTACTTTTCCATAACTTATAAATAATACTACCTCTTGTATATTATATAAATGTTAGTTAAGGGTTTGATTTAATCCTACATATATGACCCCAATCTACTTTATCTTTTAATTTTTTTTTTTTTTCAAGATACCTCTATTGATTATACATATTAAGAGGGTTTTCATCTAAGAGTAGTTATAATTAAAAAGGGTAGTTTAGAAAACTTAACTCATATTTCTTATAAATAAGTAACTTAACTAAATGTTTTATCTACCCAAATTAATTAAATAGCTATTATATTAACAACCGTAAAGAATTAAACTTTTTATATATTTATTGTCAGCTTGTAAATAATGAATGGGCTAAATTTGATAATACTTGCTAGTCTATAAAAGTTTAAAATTGGGTAAAAATGTTAAAGTATATTTTAAAAAAGGTACGATATATTATGAATCCATATCCTCTTGTGTTATTTTGGGATAATTACTATAAGCTGATAACGATGAAGGAATATAATCACTATGATAGATTTCCATATTCAAACGAGCTTGTGCTTCGCACGGGGTGATAGTACTTCATGGGTTACTCAAACATATTTTGCTTCTTAAGTGATGCAACTTTCTTGCCTTTAAGGAACATTACCACATCACTACTAATGTACTGGCAAAAAAAAAAAGAAAAGAAATAACTATCAATGAATTACTACATGTTAGAAATGAAACGTCAACAATGGTAAATAGAAATATCCACCAATCGATTTAGAGTACATATTACAAATGAAATCTCAACAATGTTAAACAACAATGTCTTCTAATCGATTAACATTCCTAAATATCTCTTTGTACAGAACATTCCTTGTTGTGTTCTTGTTGCCACAACCATTATCATCCACAACAATCTTTAAACCATACATGCTTTTAACCATGGATAATGGAAAATATAATTGGCCATGTGTAAAGATCAAGGTAATTAAACCCGGACTGGTCAGTGAACCAGTCGGGGTACTGCGTCAAGGGACAATGGGTCAGATCGGAGTCAAACCAGAGCTAAACCAGGACCAAACCGATGAGAAATGGAATATTTTAGGCTTATAGTATGAAATTCTAAAGGAAAAATTTTTTAAAAAAATTAAAAAATTTGACCCGGACTGGACCGGTTTAGAGGCCGGGTCGCCAGTTTTTGGTATGGTTCAGCTTGTCTGGTCTGGGTTAGATAACCCTGGTAAAGATTGGCTTGTAAAGATATAAACCAACATGGTGAAGAGATTGTCCTTGACTTTTGTTAATAGAGAACTGTCTCTATTGCATGTGAAAAGGTCATATGCTTTCAGAAGGATTCATGTCCATCATATAAATGAGGACCTTTTGATTTGAATGTGAACCATTTAATGTGATCTCCTCAATGATAGTCTTCCCAAGCTGAGTTATACGGAGCTATATTCCATTGCATAATCTAGAGAATTAATCAATATTCTTCAACAACATTATAGGTGCTCCTACTTTCAATGTTAGCTTATGTGGAGGCATACCATAGCAACTAATAGTGTTAAGAAATTATGTGGTGTAAAGGTTGTCAAAACTATCACTATCTTCACCTGACTTACACATGTGCTCATTTGTATAATAAACCATTTCAATAGTTGGAGCCAAGATTGCTCTATCATTGAAGTATTGGTTAGAGTTGAGATTTTCCAAGAGGTTTATATATGTTGATTCCACAATCACACCGATTGGATCTTGATGGCTCGAAATTAACAAATCACCAGGTATTTCAATTTTGGCAACACCGTCATGTGAGTCCTCCAATTTGCCATCACCAACATCTAATAACCATCTTGAGAACCATTCCAACTTATCATGATCAGTCATTGAAGCAGAAGAATTCAGCCGCATACTCTTGGTCAATTGGAAAATGATGCAATGATCCCATAGATAAGAAGAATTGATGCATGCATTAACAATATGCCTCTTGTTCCTTTTGGTATAACTAGTAATATCTGATGAAAATCACCTCCCAAATAACACCCTTACCACCAAAAGGTCTATCACAATGCATGATATCCCTTAGAGTCCTATCAAATACCTCAACATAAAAACGTTGCACGATCAGTGCCTCATCCTATATAATAAGTTTTATGGATGTGATAAGATTTGCTAGTGGGGAATTTTGTTTTATTGAACACAATAAGGAGTCAGTAATTTCAATAGGAATTGCAAACCTATGATGTGATGGTCTACCAAATGGTAATAATGTTGCACCAATTCCACATGATGCAACTATAAACACAATTTGTCCTTTTGTACGGAGTGATGTTGCAATGCATTCCATATAATGTCTTCCCAGTTCCACCACAACTATATATGAAAAAGAAACCACCTTCATCTTTTTGTAAACATGACATCACGTTGTTGAAAATTTTTTTTGCTCCAAATTTAGTAAGTTTTGAAGGTTGTTTGCTTCTACTTGTAAGGCATGTTTGTCATAGTTCAACTCTTATAAGATAAATTGGTTTGAGATATCAATTGGAGGCAATTCGTTAGGTAATGACATAGTAGGGAAGTAAAGGAGTGACTATA
Organism: Inga leiocalycina; assembly: GCA_963242795.1. Lineage (NCBI taxonomy): Eukaryota > Viridiplantae > Streptophyta > Magnoliopsida > Fabales > Fabaceae > Inga > Inga leiocalycina. The sequence continues at coordinate 40,880,812 of OY725329.1, forward strand.
GAAAAAGGTAAGTTAGGCAAACTTACTTGAAGATATGGGATCATTGCGATGGATGTATAATACATCTTCTGAAAGTAGTTTTGACGTCTCCTTCCATATAAAATCAAGGCATTGTAGAGAAAAATAAAGTAACATGCTAACAAATACTTTCCTTAATGAAAGACTTGATACCCAAATAGATTTTTCTTTAATGGATGAAACATATTCTTGATCATCATCCAATAACCCACTTGTAAAATATGCATCTTTGAAGTATTGTTGATAAAACCATCAACTGTTTTGATTTTGTCGAATGACTGGGGACCTCTTATTTTGTGAGCAACACACGTAGGTAATACAATTCTCCTAATGATGGTGACACGTATGTTATTCTGCCAACAGAGGAGCCTTCCTTTCTTCATTTCTATGCCCTATTGTTCCTTTAATAGACGTAGTCTTTTGGGAATTCAATATATGTCAAAGTCTTAGCAATGCATCTGTCTTGTTCTTTTCATCCAAGTAAGAAATTGTGATTCCCAGACTCTAGGTTTATGCAACAATTCAACAACTTTATCATGATTGGAATAAATGACATATTGTTGATTTGGAAGGTGGAAACTCAATCTTTCAATAGATGGATTCCTATGATGAATGTTAAATCCAAACATATGTCATGAACCCTCACATGTAGATATGTATCTACAATTATAACATTGTTGAATCTCATCAACAATGGCTTTACCATGCTCATTAGTGGCACCATCAAAAACTGCAGCCACAACTTTATCGTTACCTTTGCTAATATACTTGAATAAGTACTTTATAGCAGTTGAGTGATTGCATTTCTTAATATTGATATGTGCATGAAACTTCTATGACAACAACGGATTATATGAGACAACATATCTATTATCTAAAAGGATACCTTTCACTTTAATTGTTCTACCATTATTGCTACGTTTGTATATTAGATACCCATCTTCATTAATAGTTGTATTTTCATTGAAATTCTTTGGAAAATACTTACTGCGCTTTTGATTCTTCATGCATGGTGCTTTTATGTTACTTGTGCCGTAGGGTCCATAAAGCATAAAATGCCTAACCAACTTATACATAAGAAGAGAACTGTTCTTATCAAGTATTTCTGTATAGATGAAGTTGTTGATTACTTTTGGATCTTTGATCTTGTCATTTGGATCAAGGAACAACAATATGTGGGCATGAGAAAGTCTTCTCTTTTGAAACTCTATAGTGTATATGTCTGTACAAAAGAAATAAAGAATGAAATTATCAAATAGGAACTGTTAAGAAATCATGGAAGATATATGGACTTATCAAAATGTATGAAGAACCTATATTGATATCAATTTAATCTTGGACAAAAAAAGTTTAGCTAACATGCATGGAGAGTCCTAAAATTTTTTTCCTCCTTTATAATTTTCATCAAGTGATCTAACTTGATTTTGAATATCCGAGCCAATATGCCAGGCTGATTGCACAGCTTTACAGAATGCTTGCAACAAAATCATGGAATTTGAGGCCAAGCAAGATTACATGTGAAAGTTAAGAAAATATCTGAATAACCTTCTGATCTACAAATTGCCATAGTATCCTGGTAATTTTGCATCATATATCTTGCTTCTTCTGTGAATGATGAGGGTAGAATAATCCTCTTATAAATGGCTGCACTGTTTATTTCTCCACTTATAACTGTATCAGATAATCCTTGATATAAATCAACCCTGAGCTCTTTTTGGTGTGCTCTAACTCAAAGTAATCTTTGAGATTCTATCATAGTATACCCATCCATGATGAATTACTGTATTAGCCTTGATGCATGCAATAGTGTAGATATTTCATATAATTCGATCATTAGTCTATAGCTAAAAAAACTCTTGCATACATAGCCTTTTTTCGGTCTTCATAGCACTAAGTGTTACTTCCCTGTGCTTAATATAATCTCGATAACCATCTTCACCAAATGGAAAAAGTATAGGGTATTGAAGCGGAAGGTAAGATGCATGCAATTCATTTATTCATTGTGGTCTGCCTAATTGTTTCTCTACAATGATATCCCTGACATTGAATGCCATATCTATATCCTTAACAACTAATGCTGCAACTTTGGAAGCACTGGATATATTGTAAGTACGACCATCATTCTGTCTTGTGCTGAGCAAACACATTTTCAATGTGGGAGAGTTAAGATGATTGAGCAATATTGACACAACACGATAGTACTGAATGTAATATCCTGAATTTTGGGCATAGAGACTTAAGGATAAGCTTGTATCAGGCAGATGACTAAGCCCAATTCAGGAAGAGTCCTAAGAATGATAAGAGATAAAAAAACTCTTAGGGACTATGTGACTCGGCCCTACCAGGCAGAGGGCCCAATATGCGTAAGCAGTAGGATCAAAGTATTAGTACAAATGTACACAAGACACAAATACAGTGTCATTGGGTTGGTAACAAAGGTGCCATCCAACTATGTCATGAGGTATGGGACTGATTGGTTGAGCAAAATATGCCAGTATAGGTGTGCATATGGCATTTTTCAGAGTAGACTTGTGTATCCAGCGTTTTTGGAAAAAGCCACTGGTATGTGGCGCTATATGGGGCTCACACACACACACACAAGTGTTCTCTCATCATGACAAAGTACCAAGTACCTTTTGTGTTGGCTTGATAGGATGGTGACACGTGTCCCTCATGATGACACTTACTTTTTGCCTTTTGTGTTGGCATCCCTGGGATATGCCATATGTCACCTGAGTCAGGAAAATCTGCTGGTCTTTGGTCTGGTCGCGTATTTGACTCCTTGAACACCGAACCCTAGAGTCTCAAGAAATTGTCAGGCCTTTCCTTCCCCTACCAAAAAGGATGCCACCTAAGAAAGAGAAAGAGATCCCAAGATGCTTTTCTTGACATATGGCAATCTTGAGCTCGCATTTGTTGACACTTGGCACACCATGAACCATCCAAAATGTAAGATTAAATCCTAACCCTCCATTATTCTTTAAGATTTCAGCCAAGGGAAGAAATATTAGAGAAAAATGTGGAGAAAACTAGAGAGAAAATAAAAAGAAGAGAGAAGGTGTGTGAATAGCGATTTTCCAGGAGTTCCGGAGCCAATTTCACCTCCGATTTTTCATTTCTAGCTCCTGAAGTCTTCTGTAATATTGTTTCTCTCAGTAAGAGCAATATTTTTATGGTTTTAGATCTCTATCATAAGTATTTGGTGTGGTCTAGCTTGCCAGAGTGCCGCCAAAATACCAAACCGATTGTAGAAATACGAAGAGGTAAGCCTAAACTTCATTTTGAACTGATTGGCTTGAGGTTTTAATGAGTTTTTTTGGACCTTAGGGCTGCCATATGTTTCGTCCAAGCTGGGTTTTTGAGGTCTAATGATGTTTTAACTATGAATATGTGATGATATATTATGTTTGATGATAATATAAGACTAGTTTAAGTGCCGCTAGATTCAAGTTCTGTGAGGCAGTATGCTTGTGACGCATTTTGTAACTAACCAAATGATATTCAATGGCTATGAAATTTTATTGAATGAAAGTAGACGTCTTGAATTTTAATTTTATGTGTAGAACATAGTTTTTGGATAAATGAATTTAAAGTTATGATTTTTCAAATTTAAACCCTGTTTCTAGAACAAATTCTGGAACATATAAGGTTTGATGAATTTCTAGGAATGTTGTGGTTGTAATTTCTAGATGGCGATATTTTTCCTTGAAAATATATTCAAATATCTTTATTCTTATATATGAAATGTTTCATTTGAACAAGTAGATTGAGAGATATGAATTTTTAAAATCTGATAATGATTCTCGAACTTGTCTTATAATAGTTTTGGTAGTTGCGAAATTTTGGGTGTCTGTGGTTCCAGTTTTCAATGGACCATATTTTTCCTTGATAAAGCACTTAAGATGCTTTAATTAGCCACTGGAACCATCTCATTTGGATAAGTACACTAAAAATTATGATTTATTAAAGTACAATTTAAAAGCTAGAGTGATGTTTCTAGCAGAAAGGACAAGAGTGAGCTCTGGGATTTTGGGCATGTATTTGACGACTATAGAAAATATTTTTCCCTTAAAGTGGACTTAATGAGGGTTACAAAGGACTTTGAACCACCCCAATTGGAGTTTCCTAGACAAAGTTATGATTTTTCAAAGATAAGTGAAAATCTGCAAGCTTTTTAATTCCATGCGAATTTAAAGCAAAAAGGGTAAAATGTAATAATTAGTAACTCCAAGGGTTAGGATTAGGCCCTTAAAGTTGTTGAAGGCCCATGTAACTACATTGGCCATTCATGTATCATGGCTCTAATGTATGGTTATGTACCTAGGGCCATAAGATGACAAGGAAAAGGAAAATGGAAGGGTTCCCAAGTAACTTCAATGGTTGAAAGAAAAGGTACAAGATAAGACTCAAAGATAAAAGGTAGTAAACTTACTTACTTGTATGTATGTGATGTTTATGCTTTATATTGATTTGTTGTATTGCTTTGCTTGATTATGTGAAGCATGTATGAAAGAATGAAGTTCTGATTCTGTTTTTACTGTGGCCATAAGTATATTGCACGAAACATTAAGCATGCAGAATATCATTATGTGAACATGAGCTTGTGTAAGGGAAGCATATCTCGCACTAGCATTCATCTTACATGCATTGTCTATAACATTTGCTACTGAGATTTCCCCGAATCTCACCCCCCACCAACCATATAGGTATGGTAATATAAAAGAAAAGAATGCTGAAGATAAACAACAAGGAAAGAAGATGAAGAATCGAAGAGGAAAGAATGTGTATTATTTTACTGTATGTAAATTATCTGTATGACAAGAATATTTGTATGAATATGCAAGATCAAATACGCATAATTTAAGTAAATTGTAATTGGGATCGCTAAACTCACTACAACTAAGAATAAGAACCAAAAATAGAATTAACTTTGATATCTGGTAAATATAACGGCTTAACAGCCGAAATGCAGAAATAAACCCCTAAAGAATTGAATAGAAACGCTTCCGACATGTATAAAAGGGGTGAAAATGTAAGGTATTACATTGAACAAATGAGTTGACTGCATCCAACTATTGTTTTATTTGGTCAACTATAATAGCATCAATTGTTGATTGTTATTGAAATTTGCTGCAAGAATGTAACAATAATAAATGTTACTACATTAAATAGCAATAAATGTAATTTTAAGTATGACTTATGTTGACGTACCTAACTGTAGATATTTTGTTAGACACTTTGTTCTCTATGTCAAATATGTATAGCTGTGAATACATAGGTCTTGAGCCTTCTAGTGATAATAAGCTGCCAATATTGTGTTAATTCATTCCAGACATGATAAATAAGTATGGTTTGCCACCAGTATTTTTTGAATGATCTATCTTGCCTCCCATAGATGTAAATGAGAACATGTTATTGTATTGCCTTATATTCTCATAGAAGTTCCTTGATAGGGTGATTCTTTATCAAAAAATAAGCTCTCAAATAATGGAGGAGGCCTTTTCATAGCTAGCAAGACAACCTTGCCTTTCAAATAACATAGAGAGTGTGTATTGGTAGTGCTTTGCTTCCTGCCCTTTACACTTTGTTCATTAAACCAAAGCAATGGCCTATAAAATTTGCATTCATATATAGGGTCTCCTTCATCTATATCCTGTGACAATGTTGACAACAATTATGTAGCTTTAGTAAAGTTACGTATCACACACACATGTATATGTATGATTAGATGAACTTTGTAAAGGGGTATTATTTACCTTCACATTCATCTATGTCATCAGTAAGTTTAGTGGTCTCAACATGATTAGAGGGGAAGTGATCATGTAGAACATGTAGAGCCTCATAAATAAATATTATCACCAATTATATTAAGAAGAAAGAAATAATAGAATTTGATATAAGGGAATGCTATATGTGAAGGTCTTTACCTTCAAACGCATCAGGGGGAACATTTTGAACTTCATTATCATCATCACTATCGTTAGTATCAAATTGAAATTAAATGTTTCTATAGTACATTTCTTGTGGTGGACCTTCAATGGAAGATTTACACCTTCTCATTATAAGATATAAAATATTAGTTAATTATAATTGTAACTTCATTGCATTATTAAAAACATTAAAATATCATAATATTATTTCTCAATTTGAATTCAACCAACTCAGGACTAAGCAAACCACCAATGAAGTATGTATAATGAAATAACAAATACCTATAACTTCATAATAAGCGGCATGAAAAGTACTAAATTCGCATTTAGTTGACAATGTTCATTACCGAACTCAATGACATGTATTAGCTCCTTAGAAGTGTGGGCTTGACAGTTTCATCTGCAACATTGTCGGTGCTAATCACAACTTCATTTACTATCATAATTAAACAAAGTAATCGGTTTTGTAGTATATTATGTGCCTTTTGTAACAAAAGTGGTTTATCTTAGGACATGTTATTATTTAAGTATAAATATAAATGTAAATTATAAATGCAATGGTAAATCATAATGGTTGTACTATTATGAACATGAAAGTCATTAACAAAAATTGCAGCTTTAATTCTATCGTAAAACTGTCATGGGAAATAAATGGTTCATTGATATCTATTAGCTCTTTCAATGCTGGTGATGGATAGTTCGAATTTTTAATATTGTTTATAGTAACCGGAGGTTCATTTTCTAACATAATATAAATATATCAATCCTTTTTCCTTGTACTTTATCATATTATTATTATTATTATTATTATTATTATTATTATTATTATTATTATTATTATTATTATTATTATTATTATTATTATTATTATGTTGTTGTTGTTGTTGTTGTTGTTGTTGTTGTTATAGAAATAATTACAATTTTATCATAGAAATTAATACTATACTATCTACGTGTAATCATTTTTAGTACTCATGGCACAACTATATAACTAATAACTAACTTTATATGCGCTTTGGTGGATTCTCTTCCTGGTGCATTTTGCCTTCTTATTGTAACTGAAATTCTGATTTTCTAAAGATTTGAACCTACAAGTTATATGTATGAACAGATGTTTCCCTTTTTGTTGTCTTGACTCTTCTGGGAAACATAATATAAGCTTATCATGATGATAATCAATATGACTACCAATAACACACTTGATAGAAAAATATTAACGTCTCCTTATGATACTTCAAATAAGCATAACAAACTTCTTAAGAAAAAAATATGCATAACCCAAATGAAAAGATAATTATAGTTATAGTAAGAGTTGTATAGATAGGTACCACTTGCAAAGCGATTCTTTAAGTTGGAAGCAACATTTGTTATATCTTGTAAATTAGTTCTTTTTCTCCTTTGTTTCTCTGTCGTTCTGGAGATTTGAGAGGAAAAGACTACACTTGGCTGTGTATTGGGTTCATCTTTTCCAACCAATATTGTAACTGGAGGCACTTGGGTTAGGACTTCCAACATTGTTTTTTCAAATAAGAGGTAAAAGTATCAACTGTAACATGCTTGAATATATTTTGGAGGTGAAAACTTATATTTACAGAAAAATATACTTACATGGAGTACTACAATTTGGGTGAAACAAAGACATCATTTGTACAATACTTCCCTTAATGTTGAATATTTCATTAAGTTATCTTATGTTATATAGGAGGGCAGATTTTAACATTGTGAAGACGGCACCCAGAGACAATAAGATATAGTTGGTTGAAGAATATTTATTAATAAAAATGTAAAAAGCTTTTCAAACATGGACCCAGCTTTTCAAGACACAAGTTTACTAGAGTGTTTGCCAAGCCTCTAGATAATAAGAAAAGTTTTGTAGCTTGTCAAACCCCTTATTTATTTTGACATTTACTAGAGTGTTTGCGCACAGTTCGGTGGGCATATAGAAATAGAATAAAACTACTTATACAAAGTACATGATTATATTACAGGAATCCCACAGGGACTTGTACATAATATTTACAATCTTTAAAATAATAAAAAGCCTTCAGATAATCGATGTTAGCACTTGAACTGGACCGAAACCTACAGTTCCTAGTAATTGTGACATTGCCCTTAGAGTCGCTTCCTGTTATGGAATAAATTTTACATTATGGAAAGGGGTGAGATTTGTACGAATCTTAGTAGTAACAAGCTATCAATTATATAAAATATGATAAATAAATATGCAATACACCACATGGTGTAATAGAAAATTCATACTGTTACGTGTGTGTGTGTGTGTGTGTGTGCACTATTAGGGCTAAATGACTTTTTGGACCCTTACTTGTCTATCACCTCAGCTGGATCCCAGACTAGAGCTAGGTGTTGTTCATACTATGTATATCATAGCTGGGTCCCAATAGGCTAGCTGTTACCTGTGCTTTTCCCATACCACAACTAGACATTGTGCCTTAAGCACTGTGTCTATCACAGAATATGGCATACATATAACATACAAACAATCACATAGTGTATGAGAGATATAATTACTACCTGTATTGCTCTTTCGTTGCCTGTTTATTGGTCTAATACCCTTTATCCGGCTCGGGTAGTTAATATGTCCTAAAATTATAAATGTACAATAAATGAGTTATTACTCATTCATGTCACATTCTAAACTCATGTTGTTGGTTATCTTGACTCAAAATTATGAAATGACCATAATGCCCTTAGGAACCCGGTTTAAGCCCCTTTATACCCGATTTATCTTTACTTTACCAAAAAATTATGACCCGGGATAATCCTACACAATTTCACGTGTAGAATTCATTCTTGACCTCAAATTTATCAGATTATGCTCAAATTACCAGGATACCCTTGCCAGACACTATGTTAGGGTTTTAAGGGTAAAATTGTCATTTCACTCCCTAAAGCCTTCACACTTCATATTACATGTTCCCTGCACAATTTTCCATTCTAAACACAATAGATCATCAAATTCACTCAAAACCAATCCAAATGCTACCAAAAAGCCCTGACAAAAAATCTAGACAATTTTAGGAAAAATGGAAGTTTTATGATTTATCCTTTGAAACACCTTCTTTTCACTTCCAATAATTTCTTTAATCACTTAAACCCCTATTAATCATGATTAGTGGCAATTTGGGCAGCATAACCCCTTAGGGTTTGGCCATCCCAAATTACAAAATCCAAGCAAACAATCCACAAATCAACCATAACCACAACAAACAACCTTGAATCAACAAGATAACAACGTTTAGTGTGATTACCTCTTGTTTCTCTCTCCAAGTCTTCAAAACCGTCCCCTTCCTTCCTTCTTCCTCTTGATTTTGTGCTTGCTACATGTGTTCAAGGAAGGCATAAGGATTAAAGGAAGTTTCCAAGAGTGCAAAAGGACATAAACTAGTGAAATTGCTTGGAGACCTACCTTAATTTACTTCTTGAACTTGCTCCTTCTCTCTTGTTCTCTATATTTTCCAAGACACTCTTTCTCTCTCTTGCTTTTTAATGTTGGATGAAAATGAGGCCTCTTGAAAGGGATAATGATCTCTAAAAAATATCCCAATTCCACCTCCTTTACAAATGATATTTTAATGGCAATTAGTATGTGAAAATTGACTTTTGCTTCTTGCTTTTTACTTAGCTCAAGAATGTTTTCTCTTTGCTCTCTTTAACTTGACCAAAATATAGGCCTTGAAAGAGCTAAAAGGCCTTCTTGAATTATCATCATCCACCTCCTTGAATAATACTATTTAATTGCCAATTACCATGTGTTTACTTTTTTTTACTTTTCTACTCATTTTACTTGGCCACAATTGCTCCTTCTTGATTAATTTTGGACCAAGCATTTATATTTTTCCTTGCTTCTTCCTTTTGGCTGAAAATTGGCCCTTAATTATTAGGGGGGAAAACAGCTTCTTGCTTTATGGCCAAAAGACCAATTTGCCTTTACATCTTTTTCAATTGTTGTATTAAATTGTGTCTTTCTTCTTTTTATTTTGTTTGGGCCAAAATTCACAATATATTGGGTCCAAAAATTGTGCTCTTCCATTTTCCAATTTGGGCTCCTATAATAGGCTTTTATGAAGACAAAAATTGAATTTTTATGTCTTATGTTGGCCCAAAATTCATGTGGTCATCGCTTATATTATTTTGTCATTTGAAGCACACCATAATTCACCATTTTATTCCCTCTATTATACCAATTGTATATGGATTTTTTTTTGTGACTGAAATTTGGGATGTTAAACAGCCTACTGTGGTACGTTATTTGTATCATGTAACCCCCTTCGATAATCAGGCCGGGATTAGCGTTTAAGCACATTTAATTATCGAATAAGAAATCCGGGACAATTAAAAACTTTTTAAAACACCTGTACAAATGGATCTCCATTCATTTCATTCATTAAAACAAATGGCCTGTTTGGTCTATTACAAATACAATATCAGAGTAAGCACAATTCCCGACGTTCACCCGGGATAATAACATTTAATCCAAAATATTGTTCAAGGCATCATCGCCCATCTCAGTATCCATACCAGGGATTACACAAAACTATAGTACTATGATCTATACAATATATTTACATTGATCCAAAATGATAACCAGTTCAATATAAAACCAAAATATATAGCTAAGACTACCGCTGGCAGTCCTAATCGTCCTTTGCCACTTATGTAATATCCCAGATTTTGACCAAGGATTAGCAACTTCAAAGTAATGTAATTAATATTAATTGAGCACTTTTGAAGTATATATCATGTATTGTGATAATCAGGGGCAAAACGGTAAATTTACTGACCGACTGGTTAGATACCATTGAGAACACTTCTTAGTAATCAAGATCAATGGCTAGGATTAAAAGATAAGAGGTGGAATCTTGTGCATGCAAATCTATGTGAAATCATGGTAGGAAGAGTAAGATTTTGCCAAGTGTCATCATAAGGACCCTTGGATCAGAGTCAAATATTCTTCCCTTTCTCTTTCCTTGTCAAGGTCGGCTATATGTGTGTATGTGTGAAGGAAAAAAACTGCATCATCATCTTTCCTTTTCTCTCTCATTTAACTTCCATTTTCGTTGAGCTTGAGCAAGGAAGAGAAAGAGAAAAGCTTGAGTTGAGGTAAGTGAACATCTCCATATGCTCAAATGTTCTCTACTAATGTTATGCAAAAAGTTGAGAGCTTTAAACCTATAGTTTCAGAATTTTCATTGGTGGTGGTTGAGAGATTGAGAATTTTGGAAAGTTGAAGAATTGAAGAATTGACTTTAGGAAGAAGAAGAGGTAAGAATTAGAAGCACTTTGGTATGGTTGCTTTGATCATTGGTTGAGTCTTGAGGACTTTGGAATTTGCCCTAATTTTTGGTAAATTTTGAAAAGCATGACTTGGTTAGTGTTTAGTGTGGAAATTAGTGTCATAGAGTGTCTTTGTGCATTTGGAATTGGCTTGGAATTTTGGGTTGGAATGGGTTGGAATGGATTGCAATGTGTGTGTTGATTGGAGATGTTAAGGTGACATGTGGTGATTGTGGTAGAACATGCTCATGGATAATGAATATGGTCATTTTGATGGCTCCAATGTGTTCCTTGAGCCAAATTGTGTGAAAATAGTATGTGATTTGAAATTAGGGACCATTGGAAGCCAATTGGCAAAATCTGGAAAATCTGTCCAATGTAAGTCTGTTCTAGACACTCCGATGGTGTGGACGTTTTGACTGGGCAAATGATGTTGAAAAATTATGAAACTTTCCAGTCTTAAATTTCACATCTCAAGGTTCAAAATGGACATAAATTTTGTGTCATTTCGCTTTGTGAGCTGGGAGTTTGAACTGTCCAAAGTTTGGCATCAAAACTGGACCCTGTTTTGGTACAATGTTAGGTTTTTGGTAAATATGGACTTTTGTGGTGATTTCCAGTAATGGCCAATATTTTTCCTTGAAAGAGAACTTAAATATATTTCATTTGGCTTTGGAATCACCCCATTTCAAGTTTTGTGGAATTAGTTATGATTTTTGGAAGTTTAGCCAAGAAACTAGATTTTCTGGGCCGCAGCCCAAATATTTCTGAGCGTTTCTGGCCAGTTTTGGGCCGCAGCCCCTGGATTGTGGGCCACAGCCCACCCCCAAAAATCAGTATTTTACACTTTTCAAAGGTGGTTTTCAGTATAGCCTTTCCCAACCCTTTGGGTATATATTTAGGCCTCTAATAGCCACCTAAAGAGTCTAAATGATAACTAACTTAAGTACTATTAAGAACTTGGAAAAGAGATTGATTTATTGTCCCTAATATGGTTTATAGGATTCAACATTTGCCGTCCTCGTGAGCCCACTAAGCCAGCAAACGTCAGGAAGGAACGAGGTAGTAACTTTTCTTTCGTACCATATGTGATGCATTGTATGTGTGTATTATCATTGATTTGTGATCAACTCGTATGCTGCGACATTGTGAATATGTGTAAACACCGTCATACCAATAGTCCCTGTGTAAACACCGTCATACCAATATGCCTTCCCGGCGGAGAAAGGGGATGAGGATAAGGTGTGGTATATGTGATTATGTGGGCCGAAAGGCTATTTGTGAAGGCCGACGGGCCATTTGTGAAAGCCAGATAGCTATATGAGCTATAAGGCTATGTGTATGCACTACCACACCAATAGTCCTTGAGTAGCTAACAATGGTTCGGGTTAGGACAGTGTGCCTTCCCGGCGGAGAAAGGGGATGAGGGTGGAGTGTGATTTGTGCTGCTGCTGCTGTATGATGATTTGCTTACATGCTGTGTACTTATATGTGGTATAAATGTTTTGTTACTACTGGGATTCTCTTAAATCTCATTCTTTCATTTAACTAACCTTTCAGACAGGGCGAGTGGCTCTAAGGAAAAGCGTACGACCCGGAGCAGTTAGAACCCTATAGGGACATTTACTTTTGGATGTGTTGGTTAAACCTTTTGGACAGGAATCTTGTAAATTATTTTTGGGCTGTATTTAGTAACAGATTATAGTTGTGTAATCCCCTATATGGGAAGTTTAAACCTTCTAGTGAATGAATAGAACCCGGGGGTTGCCGGGATTGCTATTAGATATTCTGATATGAATGAATGTAAATTAACTGCACAGGTGATTATATTCGATAATTGAATTTGAGACCGGAATAGGAAAGAAGTTTTGAAAATTTTGTAAAGTCCCTATTATAAAAGGGAGTATTAAATGAGTTTTGAACTATTCGACGGTCTCTAAACCAATTTAATTAAGTGATATCGAACTATAATTATGCTATTTAAAAGCAGGGGGTTACAACTTGCTTGCTTTTCGATCCACTTGCCCTGTCTAAAAATGTTATTCGGAAAGAATGAGATTCTAGAGAATCCCAATAACAACAGTTTATTTATATGAAGCATATATACAAAGCAAGTCACATATATCACAATGCAGCAATCAATATTCGAGACCGGGCTTCCGCCATGTTCCCTTCACTATATACGAGGTCGGGCTTCCGCCACGTCCCCTTCACTTTATCTGTATTCGAGTCCGGGCTTTCGCCACGTCCCCTTCACTTTACTATAATCGAGTCCGGGCTTTCGCCACGTCCTCGACACTTTCACTGTATTCAATGACTAATGCAAACAAGCAATGCAATACACATGATATAGGATAAAGTGTCACTACCTTGGTCTTTCCGTTCTTGAGCAGGCACAGGCCTTCTAAGCTCCGGGCAAGTTTCAAATCCTAAAGTCATAATTAAGGACGAAGCATTATTCTCTATTCCAATACTCAATTGACTCTTCAATACTTAGATTTGGTTATCAATAATGACCCTTAAGAAGCCACAAATGCGTCTAATAAAACCCCTAAAAGGTTGGGAAACAATAGGTTGAAGATTTCTTTTCAAAAACTCAAAGTGCTGGAACACAGGGGTTGGCCGCGGCCAGCCCTTCCTTGGGCCGCGGCCAAAATATGGTCAGAAGGCCACTGGCCACGGCCAGCCACCCATGGGCCGCGGCCAGAATCAGGCCAGAAAGGTTTGGGTTGCGGCCAAGAAATTTCCTGAATCTTGGCTGAACTTCGAAAAATCATATCTAATTGTAGAAAAATTGAAATGGAGTGATTCCAAAGCCAAATGAAAGGTATTTAAGTCCTATTTCAAGGAAAAATATGGATCATAACTTCAAATCATCAAAAAAATACAGAATCACCCAAAACTCGACACTATTCCAGAACAGAGTTCTGTTTCCATCCCCAAACTTTGGACAACCATATCTCCCAGAATACTAAACGAAATGACACAAAGTATATGTCCATTTTGAAGCTTGGGATGTGAAATTTAAGTCTGGAAAGTTTCACAATTTTTTGAAATCATTTGGTCATTCAAAACGTCCACACGAATAAACTGCCCAGACAAAGTTCACATTGACAGCATTTTCCAACTTTTCTACCAAAGTGTTCAATGACTCCAAAATCATTAACCAAACATATTCCCATACAATTTTCCACAAGGAACAAAATGGTAACCTCAAAATGACCAAATTCACAATCTAACCACATGCCCTGTTTTGACCAATACACCAAAACCAACACAAAGTTCCCAAACTTTACTTTTAATGATTCAAACCAATCCATTTGTCCAAAAGACATCACAATATACCATTTCCATGATCACAACATGCCAAACTCACTAAGACCCTAATTTTCAAAAATAGGGCAGAAAATTCCAGAAAAATCAATGCTCAACCAACAACCACAATCTATATATCAAAAGGGAGTTAACACTCACCTCTTTCACTTTGCCAAAGAGATTTCTTGATTCTTCAACTTTCACAATCTCTTGAGGTCACAAACTAACACCAATGAACACATTACAACCATCAAAATGAAGCTCTTCATTCAAGGATCAATATTAGAGAAGGAAGTTTGAGCATTTGGAGACATTTCCCTTACCTTTTTGCAAGCTTTTCCCCCCTTATTTCTACAACAATGGCGCCAAGAGAGAGGAGAAGAGAGAGAACGAGAGAGATGAGAGTGAGGAGGAGTGAAGAAAGAGAGAAAATGATGATACACTACTCTCCCACGCCTTTTCAGCGTCCAAGAGGGAAGAAGAAAGAGAAAATATATTTTACAAATGCCTTTGACTTTTCTCATCTCCCTCCCCACATGTAAGCATGCCATGTGTGCACTCCTCATTGGCTCTCACTCACTAAATCACCAATTAGCTTCTCTAATCCATCCATTAACCATTCAATCTCATTTCTCACTTTCCCATAGGTAGTCATTAATTTCCCCTTAATCACCATCTTAAGGCCAATAATCCCATTCTATCAATTTTCCATCAATTATGACATATTAGATAATATTGTCACCAATACACATTAATTCAACTTTAATTCATGATTACATTCTCAATAATTCTCATTAGCCCTTAATCAAAATTTGGGGCATTACATATCACATATTCTTTTTGTTGGAGCATACTTTTTGTTTGCCTTGAGGCTCACCCAGTTTTAGTTGTAAATTACAAAAACTTAATTAATAGGTTTCAAATGCATTAATGAAATATTATTTGTTGTAACGTTAGTTTTTGTTTTTTTATTTCCTTGGAATATGGCTTGATCTTCAATGAATTGGAATTAATTATAACTAATAATAAATGCGTAATAAGTACACATTACAATTCTTACAGTAATTACATTTTTTTAAATGCCTTTCATTATGGCACTTGAATGGGAATATTAAGAGTGCATGTATGATATTTGACTTAGCTTTTAAGTGTCCATATTTTTTTCTTTTTTATTCCCATGTAATACGTCTTTAAGGATTTATTAAAGCATGTGAAACCAATTATTTAAAATTGGTTTTGTATGAATTGGAATTAATAATAAGTAATCATAAATGGTTAATACATACACATTACAATTACATTACAATCCTTATAGTAACAGAGAGCTATAATGTCATTGGAATTAATAATTTATTTTTCTTCAGTATGATACATGAAGTGAGTGACTAAAAGTGCATGTATGATACTTTACTTACTAACATTTAAGTATCAGTCTTCTGTGTCAAAATAATGTTTCTCCTAACTTACATCCGTTATGCATGTTATCAAAACTGCATATTTAAGGTATATTATGTTAATAAATATTAAGAATGGAAACTTTATTCTCAATTTGGGCGGACATGGAAATGAGGGCCATGTTTAATAGAGAGAAACATAAGTGCATTGAAATTGAATTAGGAAATCATCACAATACATAAAACCACAAACATTACAAATGTTGAACATTAATTAAAACCACAAACATTAAGAACGTAGAAGATTAATAACCACACTGGAACTAAGTCTTAAAATAATATGACAGAAAAAGCCACACAACAACCTAATAAAGACTGAACTACTTCTCTTGCTTTATCACTTTCAAAACTCTTTCCTAAGTAGGTCTAGCAAAAGGCACACGAGAAGTAGTTGCAGAGTCACCCTTAACAACATTCCTCTTGTTGGTTATCCTTCTTTTCCCCTTAACAGGAGTAGGGGTGACATGTTGAGAAAGGTCAAATATGGTGCTATCTTCAAGAGGTGTTATGAGTGAAGTAACACCTTCAGCTACAGGTTTCACAATAATGTTGTGAGAACCATTTTGAGCTTTAACACTCTCCAAAGTTACCTGAACTTTATAACTCCCTTCTGAATGACTCTATTTTTTCAAACAACCATAAATGCAAATGTTAGCAAAAATATTTAAATTCTTTACCATTAGGAAAAATATATATTCAAAAAAGACATAACACATAAGTAGTTGAGAAGTGAAAAACCTCCGTATTTGCTTTATTGAACTAGTTCAAAAGATCTTTGCATATGGTGTATTGGCTAATGCTGATGCTAGAAGTAGGATGCTTCTTGTTGTAGTCATTCATCTTCAATTTTAACAAAACACTCTTTATGACTGAAAAGTCTAACTCGGCAAGAAAGTCAAACTCATGATCATCTTGTTAATAACAAATGGACCCAATTAATGACTACATTTGATGATATAGTATATGATGTTTTGTGTAGACGATGTTAACCTCCTTTAGTAAACATTGCAGTTTAGTTGTTGTCTTCTTAACCAACCGAAGGCAAGTTTATCCTAGAAAATGATAGAAGCTGATCTAGTTTTGTCTTTGACAAGATAATGAATCTTCATCCTATCACACATGAACAAAGTAAGAATTATATGAGACTAATGTAGTAACTGAACATTTGCCAAGCAGAAATTGACTTTTTTACTTTGGTTCAATTGACTCTGGTACTTTCTTGTAGAGGGGACAAATCGATGAAGGATAATCTAATTTGGCCTTTGACCCATACTTTAAGCATCCATCATAATTTCATTCGTATTTTGTTTCAAGCTTTTGAATTTGATAGGTAATTACAAACAAATCTCCTTGTAAGACATGGTAAATCCACAAACGATCAATTATACTTTAAGTCTTAATGAAAAAAACCAAATGATGAAATATTACATACAATTGCTTGAGAAGCTATTTGAGAGATAGTGACTTTGGTCTAATTGTGTAAAGAAGCCCCATTTAAATGTTGAGTAAAATGTGAAGTAATGGGTTAGGAGAGTGCAACCATGACAAGGGAATTTTCATCCTTTACACTACATAAATACCTTTCTATAAGTTAAGGGCTAAATCAATAGAAATGTAAAATGAAACAAACAATAAATACCTTTCTATGAAATTTTTAACCTCTATGATAGGAGAGTTAAATAATGCCCTTGTAGCATTGAAGGAGCTACAGACTTGTGGTGTACCTGCAAGGAAGCTTAGTTACAATGATGTCATATGATGTGCTTTTAACCATGAAGGAATGAATTGCTTTGTATTGCCATCCTTAAAAAGCCAACTCTTGCTAAGTTAAACAACTACAGGACTTTCAGTATTTTGCAAGTAAGCCATATAGGCATCTGAAGCACAGTTATCAAACAAAGTGCACTCCACTTCATTGTTCTTGAAATTTGCATTCATTACCTACTATGAATTTGAATATAAGAAAACATGTCATTGGGTAAATCTGTTAAATGTTGTGATATTTGCATTACTCAGCATCTTCTAGTAATAGACGTAGCCTATTCTTCATCTCGTTGTCTTGGCGAAACTCTTTAAATGTGCCTATTGATTTCACAAAAGCTAGTACATCTATGCCCAAATAGATAGATGATGACAATCAAACGATTGAGTTACACTTCATAAGGAACAAATATTGAACATATGAAAAATAGATATGAAGGATCAAATATATAATATACCAATAAGATAATCCACAGGATGACGAAAATCAATTTTCGTGATTTCTGGGATAGGGAAAAATGAGTAGGCATAACTTGGAATTGTAGCAATATCTTTTGTAGAGTACATCTGAAGAGTGAATGTTATCTTAAAAAGGTGCACTATGTAACCCCCTTCACGTTCAAGGTCGAGATTAGTTCATAAAAACGTAATTAAGTTTGAACTAGAGACCATATATGATTTGGGACTTAGACAAAATAAAATTTCTCAAAAATAAGGGTTTTAAAAAACTTTTACAACACTTATTTCACAATGGTCTCATACTCACATTTCAAACATAAATGGCCTGTACAAGTTAATTTCTTTCATACATATCAGAGTACAGCATAAATTCTAGACACACTAGGGTTCCATTGACTAATAAGGGTTTATACAAGGCATAACGCCCATAATCTCTTTCCCTTTTTCTTAGGGATTACACAAACTATATCATACCACAAATATATACAATTGATTCCCAAGAATATATCCAAAAATTACAAGTATGATAACCAAATATTCCCAAAGTGAAACTCCTCCCCGGAGCTCTAACTGCTCTTTGTCAACCGCTTCCCCTTTGATCTTTTGGCCCTGTCTAAAATTGTTTTTGGGAGAGTGAGATTCTTAGGAATCCCCGTAGTGTCAAGTCACTCATAATATGCACAACAACAAAGCATAAAAACAAATCATCACACAACACACAGTAACTACAATGACAATTACAACGGCAAGGGTAGGTATGACTCATGTCACCCTTACGTTTGCTCACACTGTATTGAACAATCACATGATCATATCACATATATCACCAAAGCTGGGATCCATAAAAAATATTTCATACACACACACAGCCCCACTGGAAGAATACTCAAATAGGAATCCACGATTCCACAACGCACCCCTGGCAGTTACAACGACAGAAAAAGCCTTGATCCTTCCGGGTATGCTCTAGCACCGATCTCTCTCGAGTATGGAAAATGTCAAATCCTATATTCATAATTAGGGATAAAGCGTTATTCTCTATACAAATACTCAAATAACTTCATATCACTTAATTTTGTTATCATTTATGCTCTTTAGGATGCTACAAACACCTCTAACAAAAGCCCTAAAGGGTTGGAAGAACTATCTCAAAGATCCCCTTTTAGAAGCACAAGAACTGATTTTTCACTGTTGCACTCGAGTGAAGATGGCCTCACTCAAGTGATGATGAACTTTGCACTCGAGCAAAAAGATTAACACTCAAGTGATAGCCAAATGCTCACTCAAGTTCTAGGAAGTAAAGCACAGGAAGTATAAACCCGAGAGCAATGGAAATTTTAAAAGTAAAGGAGCACTCGAGTGAAGAAGACTTCACTCAAGTGACAGCTTAACACTCGCAAGTGTTAAGGCATACTCTTGAAACTTGGCAATGAGTGACAACTCAAGACTAGAGTTCTAGGTGTCAAATACACCTGCACTCGAGTGAGAGGAGGCTCACTCGAGTGTGAACCTACCACACTCGTAAGTGAGGCAACACTCTTGCCTAAAAATACGGAAGTGCAACATAAAACTGGAAGCATAAAGGGAAAATACACTACAGCACTCGAGTGGAACCCATCCTCACTCGAGTGGACCCCAGATCACTTGAATGATGCTATCAGAAACCAGAAAACGCAGAAAACTGACAGCACTTCCAGATTTTTACCAAAGTGATTCCAATGGTCCCAAATATCAAACCAAAGCTATCCCCACATAAAATCACCCAAGAAACCCAATGGAAACATCAAAATCACCAAATTCCTATTCCATTATCATGCTTTGGTTTTAGGCCACATAGAGCACCAAATCCCAAAGCATTATCAACTTCACATTTTAACCTTAAACCAATTCTATTTATCCAAAACACATACCAAAACACCCATTTCCATACCAATAACATGCCAAACTACCAATGACCCATATTTTCAAAAATAGGGCAATAAATCTAGAAATTCTAAACTAAATCATTTGGCATAAAACTTAGATAGAAGTGTTTCTCTTACTCACCTCTATAACTTTGCCAAAGAGGTTTCTTGATTCTCCAAACTTCATAATTCCTTGAGAGCTCAAATCAACACCAATGGAAGATCTATAACCATCAAAATAGAGCCCTCAATCCAAGGAACAATATTAAAGAAGTGAGTTTTGGCACTAGAGGACATTTAATCACCTTAAATCAAGCTTTTCTTCTCCCCTTTTTCTCCAACAATGGCGCAAGAGAGAGAGAGAGAGGAATAAGAGAGATGAGTGATGAAGGAGATGGAATGATGATGCTTGCCCATACCTCCTTGCTTTATCCAAAATGGAGGGAAGAAGAGAGAGAAAGAATCATATTAAAATGCCATTTGACTTTTCCATGCTCTCTCTCTTCATGCTAACTTGCCACTTGTCACCATTTCATTGGCTCTCCTCAAATAAGTAACTAATTAGTTACTCTAACCACTCCATTAGCCATTTTGTTACACATCTCATTTCCTCCTAGTTAGTAATTAATTTCCTCATTAATCACTGACTAATTACCTGACAATTTTCCTAATTTTGGCATATTAATTAAAATTACCACAAAACACATAAAAATTCCAATTTAAATTCACAAATCATTCTCAATAATCGTCATTATCCCTTAATCAAAAATTGGGGTATTACACACTACTATAAAAAACACAAGCTATGACGCTTAATTTAAAGAATACTATGACGCTTGGGAAGCGCCGTAGCTTCCAGCACCTTTAAATAAGCTACAACGCTTCTTGAATATATGGAAGCTCCATAGCTTGATTATTATTTTTTTTAAAAAAATATAACTTTCATGACGCTTCTCCAGAGAAGTGCCATAGGAAGGGAGATGACTTCCTCTAGTACTTCCCTGGAGAAGTTCATAGAGAGTCTTTTATTTTAAAAAAATAATTTTATGACTTTCTATGGCGCTTCCCTCGAGAAGCGCTGTAGAAAGTATTTTATTTAAAAAATAATAATTTTTCATGATTATTTTATTTTCCTGATGAAAACCTCTATTTACAATCAAAAATCCACAATCCATGGCAATTTACAATACAATCCACAGCAAAATAAAATAACATATCACATATCTTTTGCAATATTGCGCCTTCATGTATCAAGCATAAAAGAACTTCAGCATTTAAGTTGCTTAAACTTGA
Source organism: Inga leiocalycina (assembly GCA_963242795.1). NCBI lineage: Eukaryota > Viridiplantae > Streptophyta > Magnoliopsida > Fabales > Fabaceae > Inga > Inga leiocalycina. The sequence continues at coordinate 40,902,241 of OY725329.1, forward strand.
GCCATGCATGTTACTTCTACGGAGGATTAAACTAAGTATTATTATATTTGTAAACTCAAAAATTAAAAAACTTACAATGTATAAGAAGTTCAAGAAGATAGAGTTGATACTTCAAATAAATACCTAAACAAATTATGAGCACACCTATAAGATTCATAACATATTTTAACTAAAAGAAAACGTGAACCAAATGTTGAAAAAAGAAAAACACTTACAGGCTAGGGAGTTTCTAAATGAGGCCGAGACAAGAAAAAAAGCACATGGGAGATGAAGCTTCCTACAACAACTGAGTTCTGGGAAATAGTGGAGCTAGAGAGAAAGTAGGAAGATGAAAATGAAAATGGCAGGTTATAGAAATTAAATTATAAGGTGGGAGAAGTTATGACACTTTTTATCAAAATGCCGAAGTTTCTCAATTTGAAAAAGAAAATGACGGTCAATTTAAAAAAAATAGTAGAAGCTACGACGCTTTGTTTTCAAAGCGCCAAAGCTTTTCAATTTAAAAAAAGTGATGGCCAATTTTTTTAAAAAAAATAAGTTTTAGACAGCGCTTGATTAGCAAGTGCCGAATAAAATTGAGCCTTGGACGACACTTGATTTCCAAACATCGTCTAAGGTGCCTTAAAATATCAAGGCATGGTGCCTTGAACATTTAAGGAATTGGCCTTGGACGGTGCTTGTAAAGGCGCTCAATGCCTTGAATTAATTTAAGGTACCACGTAGTATGGGTTCTAAGACCTTCTGGCTCTGATACCAAGAAGTGGGAGGGGCCCCGAAGGTGAATCTAACTAAAGAAAGGGAGGAGCATGTGAAGAAGGGAAGAAGACATAATTCTTAAGGCATAATTAAAAATTTAAATAATGCATAAGAGAGGGATGCTCTAAAATGGATGAGAAAGTGAATGAATTAAAGGTGGTAAACCTACCAAGATTAATCCATTAAATCTGCTAATCTCAGACCATTAGAGTAGGAGAAGGATATGATGCAAAGAAATATATGGAAAATTGAATAATTTTATTGAAAGTAAAACATAAGCATTTGCAAATGAAAGGAGAAGGATGAGGAAGAAAGAAGTAACTTACCCGAACCAGGACTCAAGACAGACTCAGAAAGGACTCAGAGCCTCTCTCACTAAGTTTCTCTATCTAGGCCCTAACCGAACTTGTCTTCAGAATGAGACTGAACGGCTTTAAATAGACAAGCGAGGTTACTGTTTGAGGATAACCGGTAACTAGCTAGTGACTTGCACTATTTGAACAATTCTAGTGAATAGTAACCGATAACTTGTTATTATTTGAATAGTTTTGGTTGATACTATTCTGCTAAAAATTAGTACCAATATTTGACACATGGTGCTACAGTGACATATGTCTACAGTATCTATGTTTACAAATACAATGAAAGCTACGGTGTATACTATAGTGTATGGTGTTACAATGCTTTCTTGTATAATTACAAGGAAAACTCAAAAATGATTCTAAGTCGTAGGGAGTTTAATCTTCATCCAAATCTACAACATATTCTTCTTCGTCATCCTCTTGATTGTCTAAGTCTGTTGAAGAGATTGGTTGATTGGTCGAAGCCGTTTGATCTTGTTGTTGTAGGATTGGCAACATTGAGTTGAGTTGGTTGATAAGGCTGGCCTTGTCCGTGGTTGTTGCTAGGATAGATTGGATCCTTGACCTTTGATTTAGTAATTTTCTTTGTTCCGTAATACGGAGATGCCAAGGGTGTTCCTTGAACCATTTTTCAACTGCTCTATTATCAATCCTATTAATTTCGAATTTATCCCACTACTTACTGAAGGAAATCTTTATAGTATTGGTAAAAGGGTTAATCCTTGGTTTGTTTGAGAAAATTTGTAACTCTAAGAAAAAACCCAAGATACAAATAGTTTTGAAAAATAGTGAAGATTAATTGGAAAAGGGTCCTCACCAATGTTGAATTTTTGTTTAAATAACTCAAAGGCTTGTACAACCTTTGGCGGTAGGATTTCTAGTACTAGACCAAAGAATCCCCACCAATGGACAAACTATTGAGGAAAACCATACTTGATTTTTCTTTTGAAATAAATAAACCAAGTATGTGAAAAAAGTTCATTTTAATCCCAAAAGACATTAGACCATGCATCAACATAATCCAAATAATCATATCATTTGGGTTCATATTTTATTTCCCGAAATTTTGGTTTTCGTAAATCCTGTCCCCATTGGGAAGGGGTAAGAACTTTTAGAATGAGTAATCTTAGGTCCAATCTTTTTGTCCATTTTTCTTGCTATTTCAATGGACCCAAAATGAACCAGTATTAGCTCATACCATTCTCTTGTTTTTCTCAAATTATGAGGCCTAAAATGAAATCCCGAAGGAAAAACATTTAAAGCTACTTGATTTGGATTTTGGTGGAAAAATTCTAGTTCCACCTGGAGCAGATGCCTTGCTTGTTTTTCTTTGTGAAAGTATGGCATACATGTGTTTGCTTGTGTTTGGGTTTGATTGACAATTGATTTAGATGAAGAGGCTGCAGTTGTCAGTTGTTTCTGTGTTGAAGGAGTAGAGGGTTTTGGCTAAACCTGTAAGCTAGGGGGTGCTTGGTTTAGTCTGTTATACTCCTGTTTAGTTAGATCTTTTTGGGAATATGGTACAAGGGCTGTGTTTTCCCTTTTTTTACTACCTTTTCCCATGTTTGGTCTGGGAGCTACTTCTGGGCATAAGACTCTAGAGTCTTTTTTGTAGAAGCTGCTTCTGTTTGAGGTTTCTAGATCAATGACTCAGATGGAGTGGATGACTCCATTTGAGACTGCTTCTGCTACTGGTATCCTTGAGTTTGGGATCCAAAATGTTGCAGCAATTGTTGCATGCCTCCAGGCTTTCGCTAGAGACTGTTTGATTTTGGGCATCTTGCATGGCACCCTTGAGTTTATCACTCTGTTTATCGTCATGATCTTTCCTTTTCTTGGGCATTTTGTTTAGTGGTTTGGTTTTCACTCAGATTTACTACCTACCTTGTAAAAACTCACGGGTGATGAAATCTGGTAAAGAGTTTGAAGTGCCTTTGCTAAATTCAATATCAAAATAAAAAATACTTAATATGGCTTGCCATTTGGCAAAAATTTGTTTAGATGCAAGGGTTTTTGTAAAAACATCTTTTGCCGATTTACAATCAATCGAACTAAAAACCTTTTTTTTAAAGATTAGATTGAAATTTGGAAATGCATAAAAAAAATTGCCAAAATTTCTTTTTTAATTGTGGAATAGCTCTACTGTGCAGTATTCCAATGTTTAGACGTAAAAGACACAATTTTTTCTTTACCGTCTATACGCTGTTTAAGAATGCCACCATAACTAATGTTAGAGGAATTAGTTTCAACAATTTAGTGAGCAGAGAGATTAGGAAGGCTAAGACAAGGAAGCTCCTTAACCTAAAGTTTGATCTGTTTAACAATGTTTGAATGAATATCCATCCACGGAGGAGGATTCGTTTTAAGATACTAGTGAAGCGGTTCAATGAAATTTCTAAAATGAGGAATAAACTCGGCAACATAGTTTAAACATCCTAAAAATTGTTGAAGTTGAGTTTTATCAGTGATTTCATCAGGAAATTTATCTGCAAATTGAATTGCTCGTTCAATTGGATTTATGGATCCCTGGTAAATCCAATGACCAAGAAACCAAACCGTAGTTTATAAAAGACTAATTTTAGGTTTAGAGACTACTAAAACATTTGTTTCTGCAATTTTTATAAAATGATAAACATGTTTATAATGTTGTTCTATCAAATCAGAATAGATCAAGACATCATCAATGTAAACAATAATGAATTGACTATAATCATTGAAGATTTCATTCATGATCCTCTGGAATTTAGAAAGAGCATTTTTTAAACCAAAAGGCATAACATTCCACTCATACTGGCCAAAAGGCACAGTAAAAGCAGTTTTATACCTATCATTTTCAGAAGTTCTGTCATCATTTGAATTGGTTGTGCCTTAATTGGTATTTGTTTTTCAGAAAAACTTGTTTCGTAAGACAAGTCAACCACTTGTTTTTTGCAATTCTAAAATGCATTTGGTAAATCCGAACAAATTGTTTAATGGATTTTTGCAAGACAAGTTTGAATTTGTTGTTTAATTTGTGTTTGACACAATTGCGTTTCAATATGTTTAAAAGAAATATCTTCTTTCAAAAAATTAATTTGTTGTTATTTTGAAGAAAGAAGATTTAATTCTTTAACTCTGGGTTTTTGAGTAAAAGGAAATAAAATTGTTTTACCCAGATGTTGTTTTGAAATTCCATTTTCATCAATTATATATGAGAATCATAGCCTAGCAAATGGCGCCCCAAGAATGATCTGGGTTCCCATATCTTTAACTAATATAAATGGGGTTTGAATCTTTAAGCCTTCGTTTTCAATGACATCATTTGAAACTTTGTACTAGACGTCTAGACGTGAGCCATTAAATATTTCAGTTGTTTTTTCAAAATATTTTGTAGGAATGATTCCTTCTTTAAAATAATTAGAATAAGCTCCTGTATCAAACAAGACTGTTTGTTCCAAAACAAAGTCATTATTAATAATGATCTTAGCTTGGACATAAAATTTTTGAATTGAAATTTTTGAAGTCAAGTTTAAAAGTGGTTCAAAGATTATCATCTTCCTGACTGGATGATGTTTTCTATTGCACTTCAGTTTGAGTTGCAAGTTGAATATCCTGGATTTAGGATATAGCAGTTGCATGGGTAATTTGTTAAAGTTTAATAAGACTAACTTCAGCTTTAATGTTATTTACCTCATACTAAAGATCTTGGTTGGTTGTTGGTTTAACAGAATGTTTGAACTTGTTTAAAATATTTGTTAAATCATATTTGTTGAAAAGAGCATAAGGCTTAGAGTTTGAAGAACTTGGAGTTTGATTGAGAATTTTTCTTAGTTTAAGCTAATATTCTCCTATATCAGAATCTAGAAGTTTAGTAATGATATCAAGAAGTAAATCATGTTCCTTCGTGATAACATTGATTTCTGAAGAAGTTTTCTGGAAGATGTTCGTTTTGAACTTGATTGAGATCTTCAGAAGAACTGCTCTCAGAATCTGATTCAGAAGTTTCAATCAAAAGATTGTTTATTTGGTCAAGAAGAGCCTCTTCAACACTCTTAATCTTCTTCAATTTTTGAGTCAAATGACAGTATTTTGAAATATGACCCGGTTTACCACATTAAAACAAGTTACTTTTGTTTATTTAGGAAAATCAACTTTTGGTTTGGAGCAAAATTCCTTTTTGAGCCTTTGGGGAGGTGTACTGGGTTTATATTTTTGGTAAGTGTGTTTTTTCTTTTTGTGGTAATGTTTACAGTGAGGTTTGGATTGTTTACAAGGAGGAAAACCAAATTGTACACAAAAAGTTCCCAATTCTTTCCTACTTGTGGCCTTTTCTTTATTAAGTTGACATTGGATTTTATCATCCTGACAAATTTTAAGAGCAGTTTTTTGAACAAGAGAGATCAATTGACCATATGTCAAGTGCTCGTAAGGGATGTTGCCATCATTTTGGCTTCTAAATTTTTCTCTAGCTTCATCACCTAAAGATTTAGGTAATCCAGCTAGGAATTTTCTTTCCAAAATGGTTGGTGAGCATCATCTCTAGTGAGTACTCTAGTCAAAAAAGTATCTCTATACCATCTAAAATCAGATAATGTACTACACTTAAGATTTGAAAGAAGTTCAGCAGCTCTATCTTTCTAGATAGATAGATCTCCAACAAAATGTTTAATAATTGTAAAAATAAGAGTGTTTACAGAAACAAGCATAGGTTTGCCATTAGATGTATTGGGTGTTCCATTAGATTCAGTTTTAATAGATGTAAAAATGGTATTTCTATCTTTAGCAGAAAGATAATTATCCCACCAACCTTTAAGCTATCTAATGAAACCATAAACTAAAAGATTAGTGATCATTTCATCTGTAAAATCGTTAGTAGTTTGGTAGGTTGTGCTTACCATGTCATTTGTTGAAGGGTTTGGAGGATGTTTGATTCACTCTGACCATATATGTTCCATTCATAAATGTTGTCAGTATTGAAAGATTTAAAGTTTTGGTTCATTCGATCTTCAACCAGAATATCTGGAGGGCTGGCTCTAAGGTAATATAGTTTTGAAGGTTTTTTCCAATGTTGATGGTTAATTTGGAGTTGTGACTCAGAAGAGTTAGAGTCTGCATCTCCAGTTTGGGAATCTTTTTCAAAAGTCATAACATCTTATTGATTTAGATGTTGATGACGCTTGAGGTGCTTCAAGGACAATTTGTAGTTTGAAGTTGGCTGATTTGTTGATTAACCCTTTTTAATAAATCAGACCATGTTTTATGAAAATCTAACTTAAGTTTGGGGTTAATTTGAAAAGGTTTAAAAAGTGGTGTTTCAATCCTAGTTTTGACCTTTTTTGAAGAAACTGGTGTTTGAACAAAATAATCACCCAATACCTAAAGGTATTGATTCATGTAATTCTTTTGCTCAACAATATTTTCAATATCCTTGCATCAACGAGGTTTTCGATATTTTTAAATTTGAAAGGTGCAGCCATAATAGTTTGACATTTGTCGTCTACCAATTATGGAATCTGCACTGGTTTTGGTGGAAGAAACTCAGAAGAAATAGTTTCATTTTCAAAAGTTTTCCATTGTTTCTTTGTCATATTGATAGTTTGCAAGAAAGGATATTCTAGATTTTGATCTTGTGCATAAGCATTAAACCAATCAAAAAACAGAATATTTTCTTATACCTTTTCAAGAAATCTGTAGAATTCCTTTTCTAACAGATCTTTTGAAGTTTTCAAAAAACCATTCTCTCTAAAGGGTATATTTCTCAGAGTAAAATTTCATTTGTAAAGTTTTTTTGTCAATTTGGAAAACATTTTCCAAAGCGTTTATAACAAAGGGTTCCCTTAGTTCTCCAAGAGATGAATAGGTTGGAGACTCAATTGATCTCAAGCCTTCATCCTTTTCATAACTTGTTTGTGGGATATTTAGAGAATTGTCAACTCCTTGAATTGGAATGTTTGTGGTTGGTTGTGGGGTTACCGTAGGTGCTGGTGAATAAATAATGGATGGTACCTTTAGTAAAGTTTGTTGGGGAGTTGATGTGTTAAGGGCTGGCATGTAAATGATAGACGGTGGTTTAGGTAAAGAAGAACAAGAATATCTTGGAGATTCAGACCTAATAGATCTACAATCTTCATATAATGAAGGCTAAGTTCTGATAGTTTGACTACAAGATCTTCTTAGTCTATCAAAAGATAGTTTGATAGTTCCATCTAATGTTTTGAATGTCTTTGCTTACTTGAGACATGGGTCTAGGAATTGGCTTTGTGGCTTTTTTCATTGTCCAATCGTCTGGTAAGTCAATATCATCCCACATAATTGTTTTTGGAACTGTCAAGTTTTCATTTTGTTCATCTAATAAAAAGACAATTGTTTGGCCATTATTAGGAGGTATTACAACTAAAGAGTTAGATGAATTTAAGACCTTTTACTATATCCTATATGTTAAGGTAGCAGGTATAGATCCTAGTTTAATCTTTAAACCATTTAGTTTAAGTTTTAGTTTAAGAATGTCAAGGACATATTCATCCTTTAAATCTGCCATCCTATATGGACAACAGTTAAAGTAAACAGGTCCTTTATGAAGTCCAAATTCTGCTGCTACAAGCAGAGAATTCAAAAATTCATAATGTCTAGTATCTATAAGGCATACTAACCTAGACACATTTAATCCTTTACGAATTAATGGTTTAATGGCAACTTGAACACTTCCGATGTGCAAAAAGATGTAATATTTGTGATGTTTATCAATTGATTTACGTGAAAAAAAGAAAAATTCTTCTTTGTCCAGTTTGATAGGAATTGATTTTTCAACTGTTTTGATTATGTAATCAAATTTGGAGAACCACTTCTTATCCTGAATTTGCATTTGATAAAGCGCATTTAGAGTAATTAGAGGTAAAACTAAAAAATTTGTTTAGAAGTTGAAGACTTTGATCCCTCATCATTTAGCGTAGAGTTTAATGGAGTTGAAGAAGAGCTACTACTACCGCGTTTGGAAGAAAAGGAGCAGAGAAGAAAAGACATAATTTAAATTGCAAAATTTAAATTGACAGAATTTAAATGGCTAAAAAGAAAAGGCAGAAATGAAAATAGTGCTGAAATGAAAGGACTGAATGTAAAGAAGCTGAAAGGAAAGCAGAATACAAGCCAAATCAAAATCAAAATAAAAATCAGAATAATCTTATCTCCCTTGCCTTAGTATCTTTACCTTGTGGATCCATGTGGTATAATAATTAAAAATATATCTATTTTTATAGATTAAAATATATTGTTAAGAAATTAGTAAGATTTCTCATATCTAACTCTAGCCAAACTTATAGTATATATTCAGATCTAAGTATTACATCCCTACTTCACCTTCTAGCTCAGATACCAAGACGAGGGAGGGACCCCGAAGGTGGATCTAACTAAAGAAAGGGAGGGGCATGTGAAGAAGGGAAGAAGATGGATTTCTTAAGGCATAATTAAAAATTTAAATAATGCATGAGAGAGGGATGCTCTGGATTGGATGAGAAAGTGAATGAATTAAAGGCGGTAAAACCTGCCAAGATTAATCCATTAAATATGCTAATCTCAGACCATCAGAGTAGGAGAAGATATTATACAAAGAAATATATGGAAAACTGAATACTTTTATTGAAAGTAAAACATAACCACTTACACATGAAAGGAGATGGAGGAGGAAGAAGGAACTAACTTCACCGGACATAGGACTCAAGACAGACACAGAAAGGACTTAGAGCCTCTCTCTCTCTCTCTAAGTTTCTCTATCTATACCCTAACTGAACTTGTCTTCAGAATGAGACTGAACGGCTGTAAATGGATGAGCTAGGTTACTGTTTGAGGGTAAACGGCAACCGGCTAGTGACTCGCACTATTTGTATAGTTTTAGTGAATAGTAACCAGTAACTTGTTACTGTTTGAATAGTTCTGGTTGATATTGTTCTACCGACAAAATAGTACCACTATTTGATAGTGACATATGTCTATAGTATCTACGTTTACAAATACAATGAAAGCTACAGTGTAATACACTACTGCATGGGGCACAAACTCCTCCTGCCTCAACATAGAGGACTTACGGCAACCTTAACCCACGGATGGTCTCATGTATGATAAACAAGAACTATATACAAAGTGCTATCAAGAATAGATCTTTAAATCATATTAATCCGCTAACAAAAATTTTAATGCTATAAAAACATATCCAGATCTAAGTATTACATCCCTACTTCACCTTCTATCTTTGATACCAAGACGTAGGGATGTAATACGTAGATCTGGATCTGTTTTGTAAGCGTAGCTTTCATTGTATTTGTAAACATAGATACTGTAGACATATGTCACTATAGCACCACATGTCAAATAGTGGTACTATTTTGTCGGAAAAATAATATCGACCGAGACTATTCAAGTAGTAACAAGTTACCGGTTACTACTGTATTTGTAAACGTAGATACTGTAGATTGCTTGTTGTGCTCAATGAAGATGTTTGTACTCAAAGGTGCTGTCCATTGTTGCTGGCAACGAACAAATGAAGAGGAAGAAAGACAATAGTTGTGATGTTATTTTGTAGTACAGGCTTGTTGTTGGTTATGTATATATGTCAATATTTTGTAGAAAAGCCTTGTTGTAGGAAAGGCACTCATGTAATACTCATGTAATGAGTCGTTTAACAACATCATGAGTTATTTTGACAACTTAATCAGTTATTTTGACAACATGTTATTATGGAATGTTTTAATTTTAGGTTTGCCAAGCCTGTACGTTAACAACACTTTATACTTATGTTAACAACATGTTTAGTCATTTTTTTGAGTTGTTTTATAGGTCAAGGGAACTACGTTTTTACACATCAAGGTCACCACAACAATTTGCTTTACAACTCGATAAGCCTGTTTTCACAATATTGCAAGTCATTTTAACAACTTATTTTTAAGTATGTTTACCACAACAAGAGGCTCAGTTTACAACTTCATAAGGTTCTTTTACAACATGATGAGTCATTTTAACAATGACTAAGCTCTTGTCTATATGAAACTACGTTGAACATTGAAAATACGTTTGTTCACTACTTTATATTTTTTTACAACACGTTCAGTTAGTTTTACAACATGTTAAATTATTTGTACAACTTCTTTGTGTCATGGCACCAGGAAACTACATTTGGCCACACCAATAACTTTAACACTACAAACCTCGTTGTTTACAACTTCATAAGCTTCTTTTACAACATGATGAGTCATGATAACAATAACTAAGCTCATGTCTAGATGAAACTATGTTGAACACTAAAAATACGTTTGTTCACTACTTTGCATTATTGTTTTACAACATGTTTAGTTAGTTTTACAACATATTAAGTTATTTTACAACTTCTTTTTGTCATGGCACCAGGAAACTCTCACAACTACATATTCTCAATGGGTCTGTTACAAGAGCCAATTTGGTTTTTAACAACTTGTTATGCATATTTTATCAAGTTCATTAATCATTTAAGTTAATTTAAATTCCTCCAGGAGTTTATAAATTTCACAACTTCCCACGGTCACAAATTCTTACCATCAGTTTAACATAATAATGACTCAATTTGATTATAATTCCTGATGCCAATTTGGCAACAACTGATTGCCTTATTCACAAGTCATTAAGTATGTTTTCATAACGACATGAGTTATTTTCACAAGGTCATTAACCAACCTGCTTGAGTTTGCAAAATTTCATGTGCCCCCTGTGACAACAATACATCATCAATTTAAACAACATCTTCTACCCATTTATTGCAACTTAATACCTATATTGTCACAACTGAATAGCATACCATATCCATATATCATATGACATTAAAATATTAAGTTGTATGAATGAGTGGCTATTCCCGCCTACTTATTTAACTTAATATGATATCATCTTTAAATACGTACACCAACTTTTGGACCCATTCAACAAGCAAAAGGTGTCACAGCATTCGGAAAAATCTGTCCTTCCTCAATAATCAAATCCTTCCATTTGGTATGATTCATTTCTGGTATGGGTGTTGGCACCATTTGAGTACAATATATCAATGATTACTTCTGTATAATGGGAGAGCAAAAAGTTCATAAAGTAGTTTTCATCTTTCATGACAATCTGTAACACGAACTTCGTATTAACAACTACCATAACAATATTTACAACTACAAATGTACATATTAACAACACTTATTTTAACATCATATCAGCATTTTGTAATCAAACAAACCATAATCACATTCAATTGGTCCCACTTAAAACAAGGTCATCCCTCTGTTTTCTTGCCCAAAAAAAAACCATTCCCTCTATTACATAGCCCAAAAACATAGCACAGGTCTGTATTAACAACTACAACAGCCATATTAACAACTACAAATACATGAATTTACAACACTATTTTTTCATACCAGCGTTTTCACAACAAAGGAGCACTATCACATTCAACCATTCCCACTTAAAACACAACACTCCCTCTGTAACCTTCTCAAAAAACACAGCAATATAATATAAACACAACCCAACTAAAGTGAAACCCCAACTTCAATGGTTAAGATCATATCCCTACCAAAATCTTAGCATTTCTTATCTACCACCTACCACTTACTCCACTATTGAGCCCAAACACTAACCTTTGACCAACCCCTCAAGCTCAATTTACCCAACGTTCAAACTGAAAAGAAAAAAAATTCAATTCGATGTTCTACCTCTGTACCTGTAGATGGAGGTTGCAGATCCTTTTCCAAGGACATTAACAACACACTTTATCCCTTCAATGTTGCATCTCCAACATGTTGCATTTAGCCTTTTCTCTTTCTCTTTAATGACAAAAATCGTGCCTTCCCTCCTCTCCTCCTGTGCCTTTCTTTTAGCAATTCCTATGAGGGCAACTATGTAATAGGACTTTAGGGAATAATCATAGAAAAGTCTCTGGAGACTTTTCTGATCTTTAACTTTTCAAAGGGACTTTTTTGGAGTTTTCGTTGGTCCTTGGGACTTAGGTGTCAATTTCCCTATTTTATTTTGGAACAACGTAAAAGTAATATTTCATGAAAAGCAAGTTCACAATGGATCAATTAATATTTTATGACAATTATATATTAAACTGAGATCACAATTGATCAAGTTCAAAATAAAGTCAAATGTATATCATTTGGTCCTGATTAAAGGCAATGCCTCATCAAGGGCCACAACTACAGAATATGCCTATAAGGACTCTCAAGCCAGTCTATGAACCTGGAATGTGTGCTAGGCGGCTGACGCAGTACATGTATCAGCAACAGCATAGACTTGAAGTAAGAAGTATTCTATCTATTATATTGCCTTTGTTATGTGCGCAATCTCTGTCTCACTAAGATGGTTTGTTTCTTCATTTTATTTAGGATAACAACATTGAGTTTTGGAGGAAATTTGTTGCTGAATATTTTGCTCCAAATGTGAAAAAGAAGTGGTGTGTTTCTATGTATGGAAGTGGCAGACATACAACTCGGGTTTTTCCTCAGGTATGCCACTATTGAAACCCTTCCAAACTATTTTCTTGGGGCCTTGATAACCCCATCACAGCAAATTTATTAGTTATTATATGAGATCCATAATTCAAAAATAAATTTTTTTATCATAATCTTTTTTGTCATTATCATTGTCATGTATTGGGCAACTGTTCCCTTTCAAGTCATCATAGACAAATTTGGGATCAAAGGAGTAGATTAATTCAATGCTAAGCATCAACAAAATCTAAGATGACTATTCTTGAATTTTTTTTAGGACGTATGGCACTGTGAAATATGTAAAAATAAACGCCATGGATTTGGTAAGATACTGTTTTTGGGTTACCTTTTCAGCATATCTTTGTTCATTTTTCTCTATTGTCTCAATATGGTCCTGATTATTTTTGTAAGCCATATATGATTTTTGAATTTAAGCTGCAAGAATACTGAAGTATTGAGCAGCTTATTACTTTACTTTTCCATTTCATTGGTAACATCTATAGCTTCTTTCTACTGGTATGTGAAGGCTGACATGAAAAAAGAAACCACTTTGGCCACCTTCATTGAAAAAAAAATTTCACTTCATTACAACTACCAATAAAAATAGGGGCGAAGGTGCAAATTTGGCAATGAACAATTTCACCCAAAGCATCCATAAGACTTATCTAACTTTGAGTGCAAAAATAGTCATAAACTATTTTTTTGGGACCAGATTTAGCAATGTCATTAAATATGCTTAACGGCCGTTAGTTTTTGAAATGTGGGTCCCAACAGGCTTCTCTATTGTTAGATATGATTAGTTTTGATGATGTCAAATGTGAAGTGATAAGAGCAAAAAGTTTATATAATGTATTTCTTTAACTAACTACTATATTTAATGTTACATATTTTGTAGATTAGTCAAGCAAAGAATGAAGAAGATTGAATTAATGAAAATGAACAAGAAGAAGAAGAAGAAAGAAATTAAAGATAATCAAAGAGATGCTTACTTTGGTTATGGAGAATTATTATCAAGAGGAAAACCAAGAAGAAAGATATTGAAGAATGAAGAACTTGGAAGATCTATCATGAATATCAAGATTCAAGTTGTTAGATGTGATATTGGAGGTTTCTATAATGATTCCGGAGGTTTCTATGATCAAATGATGGTTGGAATAGGTTAATACGAAGCTAATATGACTTATATATGAGTTTTGGCACTTCTAGAGGTGTTATGCTCGAGCACAAGGTGTTATGCTCGAGCACAGGAAGAACACACTCGAGCACAGACCACTTCACTCGAGCACGAGGTGTATACTCTGTTCTACTCTGTTTTACGTTCAGCCTGAGCGATGTCTGGTATTTTGATCATATCTCTTAAACCACACGTCGGATTGACCCGAAACTAGTGGCATATGAGAGAAGACTCCCAACACGTAAAATTGGCACCAGGATTACATTGAAAGAAGATCAAATGAAGGAGATATGAATCGTGGAAAATGAAACTGAAATCACCGTCACTTTTTGACACAGGTTCGGTATTTTGAGCATAACTCACAAACCACACATCGGATTGAGACGAGACCAGTGCCAAATGAAAGTAGACTCAAAGAGCTTTCCATGGATAGTTAATTTACCTAATTTGAAAGTATATTCTAGGAGGTATGCCTTCTGGAAGTTGATGCTTGTGCAGACTAGCGAAATATACACTCTTTCGATCATAACTTGCAGAATACAAGGAGTTTGGAGCTGATTCTTGTTGCATTGGAATGCATTTGGCAAGACCTTTCTTATGATACATCATTTGAATCAAATAAACAAAATTTTTCTAAAGTGGCCCCACATCACCTGCGAGTGTAAAAACTGACTCTCTGAAAAAGTTGTGCGAGTGATGTCTAGAAGCAGCTGAAACGTGAAGGAAATTTCATCACTCGAGCACTAGGATCCATGCTCGAGCATTGGATGATTTCTCACTCGAGCACATGGAAGTTTTGACGTGGAAGTGATAACCCGAGAAGAAGTTTGTACGTGGAAGCATGAAACTCACTCGAGCATGACTGGTTGTGCTCGAGTGATTCGAGAATTCACTCGAGCATATGCGAGTGAAGTGCAGCGAGTGCTTGCCCGAGAGGAAGTCAGAACGTGGAAATATGAACTGCACTCGAGTGAGGCATATTGCACTCGAAGTGAGGACCCGACAGAACGTGGTAGAATGTACAAACAAAACAGAGCCTCACAACCATCAATCCAAACATGGTTAAACGTTATACAATCATTATGTTTTCACTTGTTATTGTTTCTAAACATTATCTAACATATATTTCAAGTGTAAAACAGGAGATTAAATATTTGGGTTGTATCTTCAAGAACGGAGGTCACAGCGAATATCTTCACTCAACGTGATGAGTCACAGAAGCCAGAAAATCATCTTTGACCAATGATCCAACATACCCATGACTAATACTTCATCATATTAGTGATTAAGTATTTTGCAGTGTGAAACAGGATTTTAAACGTTTGGGTTGCAGATTCAAATAAAAGTCAACTACGGTGAACTCCATCATTACGCACCGAGCATCAGCTACCTACCACGACAAAAGTTTGACCCACCATGAGAGATTGTCTGGAAACTCAAACGTATTCATCCCGCTCCACAACGTTACTACAGCTCAAAATGAATCTTCCTGCTGTTCAACAAAACGCTCCACTTTGCAACGGACAGTAGCTCGTTTTCAAATATGCTCAACGGTCAAAATGACTCCAACGGATGAATGCTCACAACGGTCATCATATTCATCAACTATAAATGAGAGAGCATTCAACGTCGATAGGTAAAGGAGAAAGACAGAGAAAATAGTGCAACGACACCAACATGCGAATAACATGAATCCTCTGCTTCTACCCAAACTCTCTCTGTTTTCCAGTTTCTGTATTACTTATCATTGAGAGAGTGATTATTTGTATTGTACTTCAGTGAGTGTTATACCCACTCTGTGAGAGAGTTTGTAAACACCTTCAACTATATTTCTGAGTTGATCTCAAGGTAGAGGGACCTTGAGAGGGTTGATTTTCTTACGGGGAAGCAGTAGAGAGAATTGCCAGTAAGACATTCTGCTCGTAAGACTTACAAGGTGCAAGCAGTAGAGAACGTTGCTGCTCATAAGACTTACAGGGGTGTAAGCAGGAGAGAACGTTGCTGCTCGTAAGACTTGCATGAGTAAGCAGGAGAGGAAGATCTTCGGGATTGCTCTGCTCGTAAGACTTGCCGTAAGGGGGAGTATTTCAGTGAGAGATTTGTAAAAGGTTTCACAAGTACCCGGCTAAACTTGTGGGATTGTAAAGTCTTTTCTTGTGCCCGGATTAAACAAGAAGATAGTGGATTTGAAAATCTCAGGAGGAGCCTGGGGACTGGACGTAGGCCATCACAGATTGGACCGAACCAGGATAAATCACAGTTTGCATATTCTCTTCCCTAAACTCTTATATTTCCAGCATATATTATTTAATCTAACTGTTGATTTATAAACCTTCATACTTACCACTTTCGTTAAGATACGGAAAGATTTCTAAAGTTCTTAAGTTTTTATTATACACCCAATACACCCCCCTCTTGGGTGATAGCCGGTTCTAACATCTATATGTATTGTTTTAACATTTTTTTAATGGAAAAATATCACTTAGGCCATTTGGAAAAATTTTCATTTCAGTTAATGCCCAAAGATTTTGAAATTTCATTGCAAAACTTAATTTATTTTTACTGACAGAGCTTAATGTCATTTTAACCCAAGGGGTGCAGTGATATTTCAGAATCTTTTGGGCCTTATCTGAAATGAAATTTTTTTCATGTGGCCTAAGTGATATTTTTTCATTAAAAAAATTTTAAAATAATACAGAGAGAGAAGCCTGCTGGGACCCACATTTCAAAAAGTAACGGCAGTTAAGTATTTTTTTAACAGCGTTGCTAAATCTGCTCCTAAAAAAATAGTTTATGGCTATTTTTGCACCCAAAAATAGATAAGTTTTATGGATGCTACAGACGAAATTGTTCATTGCCAAATTTGCACCTTCACCCATAAAAATAAACACAAAAGTGAACTTTTAAAATAAGACAGAGCAAAGATGATTAACTTGGGAAAACTTTGAAGATGTTGTTCTATATTAAAACAATACAACATACTGCAAAAGGTTTAAATGCAGACCACATATGCCTTTTTTGTAGCTAGTGTATGAAAAGATAATAAGCATATTTATATCATAAGGACAAGAGTATTAAAGCTAACCATTTGGTTAAAGTATAGTGTAATATCATATATTTAATACCTGCACCTACAAGGGCCAAGAAAGAAACCAATGTAGGCAATGAAGATGTCCATACCATAAAAGCATGCAGTGGATTCATATATTTAAGACCTGTACCTACAAGGTTTGAAAAAGAAACCAGAATGCCTATTAAGTTAGTTAAGCACGATGACATGAAATAGCCGTATTAAACCATATTTGTGGTAGAACAAAAAATGTGATCTTTACTACCTTACCTAAAAATGGACATACTGATTTGGCAATTACAAAAGCTACCAAATCCCATCTGCTAGTGGAACATGAACTTGTAAACCTGAAAGGGATGGCTCAATGTTGCTTTATGGGGAAAATCGTGCTAGGTTGGAGATCCTGAATGAAATGAAAGGTAGAAGCAATAAGTTTAAGGAATATAATATTGACCTCTATTCTTGTCGGGTAGTATTCTATTCATTTTGGATCTGAGATGTTGACAAGTTGGAGATTATGACACGTTGGAGATCCTTGGCAAAAGGAATGGCTTTAGATATTTGTTTCAGGATTCCTTTACATCATCTATCAATCATCTCTTGACAATTCTGTATCTAATCTCACATAGAAAATATCTTTTCAAAATGCTCATTGATTTCAAAATTAGACAAAATAATATGCCTATTCAACGAAGGCCCAAAGCGATATAGATAGGTGTCTGGAAAAGCACACTTCTATACTAACCCATGATGACAATGGACATTAACCACAGGTAAGAGAAAAGACCAACATAACACTCAAAGCATACTAACTCAGTTCTTCATGGTTCCATAAGAAGTAGACAATGACCAAATTCAAGAATAATGGGTAGGTGAATGGGTGCATTAATGTTTAGTTACAATGAGTACTTATAACATACAGACATCTAGTAATAATTATTATACAAAGGCATCAAAGAACAACACAAAATACCTCATTAAAGGCTAGTCCCAGCTACTTATCTTTCTAGTATTCATCAAGTATGACTAGATTACAAACCTTTTCAGAAGATGATTTATATGGTATGCTATGTCGTTGGAGGGAAGGAAGAGTCCGCTCACTTAGAATTGCATGCGGACCTTTGATTGTATTTGTAAGCCATAACTTTGATAAAGCGGACACAAGGCATGTCCTATTTTGTTGTTTATATGGAATCAAGCGGACACAAGGCTTAGCCAACCGTGAATGGGAGAATGCTGATCCTTATAGTTTCAGCCACCACATAAAGCACCTTAATATACTGAGGAAAAATTAAACGTGAGGGCTGTGTATGTGGCATTACCTCTCCGACATAACAGATGTGTCCTCTAAAACTAAAATGACCTTAGTAGAAGGAACTCCACCAGTCAGAGTCATACCCAGTTCATACATAGGTTTAAGCAAACTGCACACATCTATTAACACATTGTTAAATCAAATGAGAAGGAATCCCAAAAAATAAATTGTAGAAACATAAGTGCATTAATTACATACCAACTACAGTACCAATCCTTAAAACTTCAGAGACAACATCAATAGCTCTGAGGAGGTTAAAACAGTGTTCTGGAAAGCTTTCACCTACGTGAGTTAGCTCTGTGGTAGGAAGAATCCTAATTCAGAATTTCTTTTGAATGCCCTATTTATTCCTCAGTACTGAAAATTTTTTGATTCAATAGCAGCAATCTTCTCTAAGAGATGAAGTGAACCTCTAACTGGTAGGATTGTTGTCAAGTGAGACTATCATGCAATATATCTAAAATATAGAGTATAAAATAATAAGCATAAAATCATCAACAAAAATCTAGTCAAGAATACTTCATGCCATAAGATAGGGAACCAATCAATATAGATGTAAAGGCCTTATAGAATGGTCTAACACAACCAACTGCAAGGAATGCACTCTTTTATCAGACATATGGGCCCAATCAAATAAGTGATGACCTCAATTTTAATTATCCTATCCACCTTCACCAAGATTTAGTCTTCACAGAGACCTTCATACAAGTTCAGGAGGCTGACCACAACACTGTTACCTTCCATCCCCGACGACACCTACAAGGACGTTTAGAAAAATAATGGAGGAATTTAGTGATGTGAGGGACTTGAGTTTTTAAGAAGTAGTTTTTCAATCACCACTTCATTACCGAATAGGACTGGGGTCTTTGGCCAAATGAGTTTCACAATGTAAGCTAACTCTGAAAAAGGTTGCCTGAAAAAGCGATGTGAAAATTTAAATAAGATGTTTGATGTAGTGGTAATCCTAACACATGTACTAACTTTTAAGGTTTAATGGAATCGTGCCTATATTTAGTTGCCTTAGCCTCCTACATATTAAATCAGGTTGTTCACCCTATGGATCTTGAAGGCCTTTTATGTTATGGAGCGATCATTCATCTCCTACCATGGATTTGGTCAGAAGCAGGGGCGAGGCAATAAGGTCTAAAATGGATGAAGAGGGATGTGGTATGCAACAGTTGTTTGGTATGGAGAGCTATAATAAGAAGGAAGGCCAGAAGTTTTGAAAATTTGTGTGTTGGCCTGAATTTATGCCTAGAACTTTAAATAGTGTGAAAAGTGCATAGACATCAGAGGGAAGAGTAAGTGATTTGGACTGTTGTGTGAAGGAAAGAGAAACTGATTTTTAAAAGTGCTGAGACAAGGGGGATTACTTGTTTGCATTAGAGGGAAGAGTAAGTGATTTGGACTATTATGACTCCTCTTGTGATTGAGCCAGTAATGAGCCCAATGAGAATATTTTATAATGGTTTATATTGGTTTCAACTAACTACAGTGTTTTTGTGAGTGTAGCCGTGCATAAGCCATTGGAGTAATCGGCTTGATGAGATGCGATATTATATATATATTAATTGTAGTTGGGTGCATGTTTAAAGGAAAATCTCTTATACCATGGACCTATATAAGGGATCATTTCAAAGAGTTCCCTAGGGGTAGTATAGTCAAGGACTAGTTGGGCTAAGTTGTTCTTATTTATTGGGCTAGCCTGTGTGATTAAATAAATATGCCCCATAAATGTATTCATCATCAGAACTTTCAAAAATAGTAGAGGAACCAATGGGGTTGGGTTTACCAGAAGGAGCTAGTCCCTCACAATGTGGCAAACCAAAGTTCGAATCCTTAATAGGAGAGGTGCCCACATATAATGCCTGACATACAACGCCTCAAACAAGATTGTCTCCAATAGGAAGATACATATTCTTAGCCCAAAAAATAGTAAAGGAAGATTCACAGTGTAATTTACATTCTCATTAAATTTAGTACTCCTCTGAAAAATCTTTTGCACTCTAAGCCTCAAAAGAGAAAACCCTTCATATTATTAAAAAAAAGTACTATTCTACTTCTTAGGACTTAATTGAGTAGTTGATTATTGTCCTAATTATAAAATAAATTTTTAATATTGATCACTTTTCTTTTTGAAATTACTCTTATTAATACTCCCTCAATAATAATTAAACATAACAATAATTAAATAATGCACATATGTATCTACAAAGTGAGCAATGATTGTTATTCGGCCCTGGTGTTGCTCTTTCTCTCTCTAAGAACTTTGCTAGGGTTTATCCCTTTTATCTCCTTATTAGTAGGATTTCGGTTGATCATTTGATTGAAGAAGAATAATAAGATTGCATCTGGACCTATTGTAACACCTCAAATTTTATTCACCAATATGCCTTGTAATTATTTATGGTAACTAATGAAATAGGATGGTGAATATTGGCCCACCTTGAATAGCGTCTGGCTATAAATTCTGGATCATAGGAATTAAACACTGAAAATTGGAATGTGAATAGTGCGGTCAAAGTAATATTTGGTGAGACAACGAGATTTTCATGTGATTTTGGAAGACCAAATAATGTTCAAAAAATGTGAAATTTTATAGGATGAAAGTAGACATCGTAGGATTTAATTTGATGGGTAATGGGTAATTTTTGGATTTATATATTAAGAGATATGATTTTTCAAAGTTAGACCTTGTTTCTTGAATCAAATCTAAAATAGGTAAGGTTTAATGAATTTCTGGGAATTATGAGCTTTTAGTTGGTTAAAGGCTATATTTTTTCATGAAATTAGACTTAATAAGGGTTTCATAGCCTTTGAAATCACTCCAATTTGATGTCTACAAATAAAGTTATGATATTTCAAAATTTGGTCAGAAAATTTGCCAGAATTGCAAACTATTGCGAATTTGCAAAAAAAAAATGTAATGGCAATTGTGTAAATTGTGGGATTAAGTAAAAGCCCATATTTTTCCTTTATTGGTGGATTATGATATGCCAAGTGTCATAAATCTAAAGCCAGGGGATTAAATTATAATTGTTAAAGTATGAGTACATGTTAATTAAGAATAAATTATTATATACTTGAGCATTTAGTTGAGATAATCATATGAAGCCTAAATTGGTTTAGGAAGGACCCTTTAGGCGTCATTTTGGGCCAATAAAAAAGAAGGAAAATTGGTTTAAATGGAATGGGGAGTTTATGACACAAATTGGTAAGGGATAAGGTCAAGTACCATTCTTATGTCATACACCCAATTTTACAATAATAATTAATTAAGGAACTGATGAAGATATTTTAGTCTTGTCTTCATCTCTTCCCTTCCGTTTTCACTCCTTCATCATCAAATAGAGAGAGAGAGAGAGAGAGAGAGAAGCTTGAGAGAAAGAGAGCTCACGGAAGAAAGATTAAAGGTAAGGCTAATGCTTTCAGGTGATTTTGCTTCCTAATCTATGTAATAACCTATCTAAGCTCTTGATCTCCATAAATAATCATGTGTAGCAGGCAAATCTTCAAGGTTGAAGAGAGAAAGAGTGAGGGAGACTCCTAGTGTAACCCCTTACCTTAATAATCAAATTTATAGTTCTAGAATTCATCATTAAGTTAAAATAGAGACCAGCGGTTAATTTAAAACTTTTCCAAAACCTGTTTAGTGTAGTCTCACATTCACATTTCGAATATAATTAGCCTATGCAATTCGGTTTCATTCATACACATAGAGTGCAACCAAAAATTCGCGACAACGCTCGGGTTTCATTTACTTAATGAAGGGTTTACAAGGCATATTGCCCATTTACAATTTCCCATACAAGGGATTACTTCATACTATTCAATATATACAACACATACAATCAATCCCTAACAAAATATGATAACCAACTATCCAAAATTAAAAATCCTAGTTAGGAGTTCTAACTGCCCTGTGTCACTTGCTTTTCCTTTGAACCGCTTGCCCTGACTATAGGTTACTCAATGAAAAGAATGAGATTCAAAAGAATCTCAATAGTAATAGTTCACTTATACCCTATACAATCACAAAGCATGTAAGCAAATCACAAGCAGCAACACATCAACGACATTTCTATGACAACTTTCATTGTATTTGTAACAACATATTTTACAACTGCATGGTTCACAATAGCATGTTTCACAACGGCATGTTTCACAACGACATGTTCACAACGGTATATCCACACCGGCATGTTTCTCAACGGTGTGTTTCAATGATAAGGCATGCATACAATGTATCATACATAATATAAGAGAAAGGGTCACTACCTTGATCTTTCCGTCCTTGTTCTTGCATAGATTTCTTTCCTCAGAGCATATTTCGAATCCTATAATTAGAATTACGGACAACAAGTTATTACTTAATCCATTTCTTCTTTAATTCAAACACTCAATTTGGTTATCATTAGGGACATTTAATCAAGTCAACTAAGGAGTTAAAGTGGTCAATTAACCTAAAAGACCAATTTCTAACCTTAGAGTTCAACAATATTACATTATGCCATTACATCTTCAATTTTCGCACACTTAAACCAAATATGATAGAATTTCATCCAGACTTTGAAAAATCATTACTAATTTTGAAAAAATCAAAATGGGGTGATTCCAAAGGCTATGTGACCCTTATTTAGCCTATTTTCAAGGAAAAATATCACCCACAGCTAGTTGGACACACATCATTCCCAGAATTTTCATTTATTGCACACTGTCAGAATTCAACCCAGTTTTCATGACCTAATTTCAAAAATTCATAACTCCCAGTGTACAAATCTAAGTGATGCAAATGTATCTATCAAATTAAAGCTTGATATATCTACTATTTAAATAAAAAGTTTCAGAATTTTTAGAGATCATTTGGTTATCCAAAAATACCACACCAATAGGGTACCTCACTGGAATTCTGTTTAGGTAGAAAATCCAGTTTTACATTTTAAGTTTCAATGACCCAAAATTCACAACCCGGGGCTATTCCCACATAAATTTTTGTATAAAACACATTGGTAACATCAAAATGAACAAATTCTCACTCATTCCTCACGTCCTGTTTTAGCAGAAAAATCAATAAAATTCCAGAAATTACCAAACTCCTAAATTGAGCATCAAACTTGTGTCAAACACCAAATACATAATCAAAACACCATGACTTCTCCAAACCCTAACTTGGACAAAATCAGGGCAGAATTACATATGTCAAAATACTCATTCAACCTATACAACCAATAGCTCAAATTGAAGCCAATACTCACCTCTTACTTCTCCTTAGCTCCTTTCTTTGATTTTTCAGCTTTTGTTCTTGGATGATGGCTCAAAACACCTCCTCTTGAAATTCTAAGACCATAGAAATGAAGCTCTCATCATGAGGAACAATGCTTTTAAAGGATACTTGAGCCATAGATGAGGTTAAGGAGGTGAAAATCAAGCTATAATGTCTCACCTTCACCTTACTCTTCTTTCTTTTTTGTTGTAGCTGCTGCAAACCAACTTGGAGAAAGAGAAAATGAGTGATGAATAAACAGATTTTTGGCTTCCCTTATTCCTTAAAACCTGACCGAAAAGTTGGACAAAAGGAGAGGAAAATATGTGGTCCATATTTGTTCTTTCTTGGTAAAATCCTATGGTAATTTCTAATGTGTAATTACTCCAATTTGGTTAGCTTTTCTCTTACCTACCCCTTCCACACTTGGCGAACTTTTCCTTAGGTGATTGATGAAGAATTAATTGCTTTAGTCCATTCACTGTTCTTGCTCCTTCTTAGCTGTGAATGTTGACAAAGAGGGAGCGGTTTGTTTGACTGATCGTCTTCTTCCTTTTGGTATGCCTTTGACCATTTTTCCTTGAGTAAAAGGTGAAGATAGAAATTAATTATACTTTCTTCTCTCTCTTGATGCCTTGAACGTTATTCATGGATGGAAAGGTGGAAATAGGTTTTGACTTGTATCTTTGTAGGTTATGTCACATCCCCCCTTCGGCCAACCGGCCTACCCGTCACTGGGCTCCAACCCAGGACTGAGGCTAGGATGCTGGACCCACCCACCGGTGCGGTCCATTGGGCTTACGGGCCCAAGACTCACAAGAGTCCCTCGCTCCCCAAGCGAGATTTTTCGCCTCCGTGGGAATCGAAGCCACTACCTGGGGGTAAGTAGCGCCTCAATCCATTCCCACTACCACTTGAGCTAGTTAGCTCAAGTGGTAGTGGGAATGGATTGAGGCGCTACTTACCCCCAGGTAGTGGCTTCGATTCCCACGGAGGCGAAAAATCTCGCTTGGGGAGCGAGGGACTCTTGTGAGTCTTGGGCCCGTAAGCCCAATGGACCGCACCGGTGGGTGGGTCCAGCATCCTAGCCTCAGTCCTGGGTTGGAGCCCAGTGACGGGTAGGCCGGTTGGCCGAAGGGGGGATGTGACAGGTTACATGTGTATGTATGTCATGTTTTTCTTGCAAAAGTAGGTGGACTTTGAACAAACTCTTTTCTCTTGCTTTTCTTTTTGCTTGGACATCAATTTGCTTCTCAAAAGTAAGGAAGTTGTATTTATTAAATCCTCTCTCCTTCTTGCTCTTGTTTTGGATGAAATATTGAGGAAAAACGAGAGGAAATTGGTTGCATTTCTCTTGTTTTTGTAAGCATGAGTCATGTAGTCCAATTTTAGAAAAAGAGGAGTCTTTTACTTTAATCATCTTCATCTTTACCTTTACTTTGTAAGAACGAATCACTTTGTTTCCCAAATCTATCCTCAAGATAAAGTGGCAATTAACTCCTTTACCCTTGATCATCACAAAATTAATTAAGATGCCATTAATCCTTTTATTTCACTATCTATTACATTTATCCCTTGAATGCATTTTGGGATATTACACCTAAAAAGAGAAAGTCCAAGGATCAAGAGGTAACTTCAAGAACTTCAACTCCTTTTGTGTGTTGGTGTTGGTGTTGTTGTTGTGGTTATTAGCTTGATTTGTGGTTTGGTCTTTGATTTTGTAAGCTTGGGATGATGAAACCCTAAGGGTTTATGCTACCCAAATTTCCTCAAATCATGTCTAGTAAGTGTTTAAATGGTTTAACAAGGGGTTAGGAGTGAAAAGGAGCAAGCTTAAGGTATTGAATCTCAAAAATCACAGTTTTCCTTTTTAAGCATAAGGCTAGAGCTGGAAATAGGGGTTAGGGGTGGAATTTCATTAATCTAATAGTTCCATAGTGTTCAGGAGGAAAAATTGTGTAGGGTTGATGTTGATTACTTTATGAGATAAGCCCTAAAAAGTGAAATTACAAAAATACCCCCAAAAGGGCAAAATTGTCATTTGGCAGTGATTTTGTGAAAACTGAGATCAAAAATGGATTATACACGTAAAACTATGTAGAAATAGCCCAAGTCAAAAATTCGAGAAAAGTACAGTCGAACCAGGTAAAAAGGGGGTAGACCGGGTCCCCAAGGGCATTTTGGTAATTTTGTAGAATTAGACTAATATACCAACAAAAGTAATTTGAAAGAGTCTAAAGTGATACATGAATAGGTATTAACCTAATTCTTGTAAACTTGAAATTTTAGGACGAGACTGTTGAGCCCAAGCTGGATCGAATTAAGGACTTAATTGGACATAAGGTAGTAAATCTATCTCTCATACACTAAGTGAATGTTGATATGTTGTATGTTGCTATATTTTGTAAAATGAACACAATGCCTACAGGTACACCGAATTATAATACCTACGGGCATACTGAATTATGCTCAGTCTGTGGTCTTGAGCCCAGCTGAGGTACACGGACAAGTAGGGGATCCAAATAGTCATTTAGCCCTGAGTAATGTGCACAAACATGATACACAAACAAGTAGGAGATCCAAACAGTCATTTGGCCCTGAGTAATGTGCGCACACATAATACAATATGGGTTTTCATTTTACACTATATGGTGCATTACATATTTAATTATCACATTTTATAGATTGGTTGTATGTTACCACTGAGATTCATTTGAATCTCACCATTTTTCAAATATTAAAAAAAAATTCCAGCGGAAGCTAGCGGCTCTAGCGATAAAATGATAAATACTGGCAACTGAAATATGCAGGTCAAGAGAACGGAGCTGTTGGTTATATTTAGTTTATATTTTGATATTGTGGACATATTGTATATATGATCAAACCCTGTGGGGAGACTCCTGTAAAATAATCATGTACATTTTATTAGTATATCTATGTTATTCCTGTGTTGCTCACCGAACTACGCTCAGATACTCCGAAAATGTGGAAATAAGATTAGGGCGTTACACCTATTGATGGTCATTTGATTAAAGAACTTGTTGATTTAAAGAAGAAATTGGAAGAAGCATGGAAACAAGAAGAATTATTTTGGGCTCAAAAATCTCAGATTCAATGGCTCACTTATAGGGACAAAAATACTAAATGTTTCCATATGGCCACAATTTTTAGAAGATGTAAAAACCGGATATCGAGTTTAAAAAATTCTAATGATAAATGGATTAAGATAGAAATATGCCAGGCCCTTAACAGGGGTCTACGGCCTAGCCTACATAAAGCCTGGCCTAGCCTAGCCTATTTAGTAAATAGGTTAGGTTTAGGCTCAGGCTTGTTGCCAAACCTATTTAGATAAACAGGCCAAGCCTATTTTCACAAAACCTAGCCTACAAGCCTGACCTATTTAACTTTTTTAATTTATACTATAATATAAGAATATATAATGTCATCTAAATAAGTGTATAGATTATTTATAAATTTACCAATTGTAACTTTGATTCTACATTTCACATTTCATCATTATTACTCTTAACCCTTACTTTTGCATTAATCATTAACCCCTACCTCTCTTCTCTCCAATCGTTCGAGATAGCAATGCTAACTCACTCCCTCTCCCTTGATTTGCGCCGTCACCTAATGTAACACCTTCATTTTCAAAGCGTATGGACAGCTCATATGCAGTAATACCTTTAAAAAGGAGACCAATAATCTTTTGTAAACAACGGAAGTCCCAACATCAAGCAGAGTGTAGAGCTGTACTTGAGTGGGTTTTTCAAAAATCTTTTTGAAAATCATTTTTAAAGTTGGTCTCATAATATTTTACAATTCATTTTAAACCATCCGTTTTAGGTTCATTTCTTCATATCAAAGTTTTTACCATTAAGTTCTCTGCTAGAACCCAAACTACTATAATTAATTAACAGCCCTAAATGGACGGTTGTCCACTACTGGTTGGTGTCACTTTGCATTTGCATATATACAGGCGCTTATTTACATGTCTATGGACTTGCCAATACAAGAGTGACCACACTTAAATACAAATTAAATACAACTCCAAAATAGAAAACCAACGGAAAAATAAATTCCAACTCCTTCGCTTCATTCGCTCATGTTTACCTTCTTGCTTAAGGAACTACTTGCCCGAGCTGAAATTTTGTTTTGGAAAAATAGGGTGAGATTCAATGAATCTTAGTAGTAACAGATATTACTCATATAAAATGCACATATATCATGCCATGTCAACTAAAGTTACAATACAATCAACATATTCAACATTTAGAGATAAATTCACAATATGCAAAAAGCATAAAGTTACCAATTCAAGGACAATCGTCCCTTACCAGAGGGCTAGAAAATTCTACTGGGCCTAAGCCCTTCTCATCTGAATGCTTAAAATTCACGATGGTACAAACATGCATATAACATGTCATGTCACACCCCACCGGCCCACACACACGCTCCACCGTGGCCCTCACCGATGGCGGCGGACTCACAAGAGTCCCTCGCTCCCCAAGCAAGGTTTTTCGCCTCCGTGGGGATCGAAGCCACTACCTGGGGGTAAGTAGCGCCTCAATGCATCCCCACTACCATACTTAGGCGCTACTTACCCCCAGGTAGTGGCTTCGATCCCCACGGAGGCGAAGAACCTCGCTTGGGAAGCGAGGGACTCTTGTGAGTCCGCCGCCATCGGTGAGGGCCACGGTGGAGCCGTGTGTGTGGGCCGGTGGGGTGTGACATGTCACATAGTATGTGAGGGATAAGTTACTACGTGACAATTTTTCCAAATCTTGATCTTGATTGATGTGCTTTGGACGTCGTGGGCAAGTATCAAGTCCTATAAATTATAATTTACAGGCAATGAGTTATTACTTAGTCCAATTCCTTCATAAATTATTCTCTTATGTTGGTTATCATTAAGGTCACTACATTAGGCCCAATATGTAGCTAATAAGGTCAAGCGACTCCAAAGGCTAGGCTTAATTCTTAAAGGTCCAATTGTATTACAAAACACTTTACTTTAAATTTTCGCACAATTACCAAAAGCTGGCATATTTTTCACTGAACTTTGAAAAATCATAATTAATTCTAGAAAAATTCAATTGGGGTGATCCAAAATTTTGTGTGACCCTTATTAAGTCTATTTTAAGAGAAAAATACTTTCCACAGTCTTCTGTACACACAAAATTCCCAGCTTTTACATTTTCCCTTGCTGCCAGAAACTCTGACCAGTTTTAATGGTCTACTTCAAACACTCATATCTCCTAGTATACTTATCAAAATCCTTGATAATACCTATCCAATTAAAGGTCTTTAAGTGTAATTTAATTCTGGAAAAAATCATCATCATCAGATGAAGTTTGCATAGTGAAATTTTTGCCAAAACAAAACTGGTGGAAGAAAACACATACTGGCAGCTTAGTGAACTAAGTTTCCAGTATTTGAGTTTTTTAACCAATCTTCCAAAAATTATAACTATAGCCTATTCCCACACAATTTTTCATGTAGAATTCAATGGAAAGTTCAAAAATACCAAAATCAAACTCCTTCTCCCAGATCTGCCTCTGACCGAGACTGCTCTCCAAAAACAACAAAAATCTAGTTTGTGTTTTTGACCTCCAACAAGTCTAATACATCATTAATCATCATATATCAACTTATATATGATTTAAAACATCTTTACTCTTCAAAAACACCCCTTGGTCGAAATATATGGTTGGTTCAAGAACAAGGAAAAACTCAACGAAAACACGAAGCAATCAATTCAAACTGAAACCTACACTTACCTCTTCGCGTTCCTACAAGTGGTTTGGTATTCTGGTGGCACTCCGGCTAACTAACTGACACAAAACACCTCAGATGAGAAATTTGAGACCATAGAATTGAAACTCTCATCAAGAGGAATAATGTTTATGAACACTACAAGAGCTAGAAAAGTGATTTGGAGAGTGAAAATGACTTACCTTTGTTTCTTATTCCTTTGCTCTTCAAGTTTCGGTTCTTTCTCTGTCTTTTTTCCTATGGTTCTAGCCGACTTGTGTGTGTGTGTAAATGAGGAAATGAATGGATTAAACATTTATTCCCATTCTTCTACGTGTTGGCCGACAATTTGAGTGAGGAATGAGAGTGTACATGGTTTTATTCATTAATCTTCCACCACCTTGAATGCTTGGCCTAAAGTTGAGAATGCTTGGCTGAAAGTTGGGAGAGAAAAGATGAGTTGCTTTGTTTAAGTGTGTGTGGTGCAGTGTGGGTAGGTGTGTGTGGTGGGGGAAAATGGACAAGTGTAGATGTATTATATAACTACTTGCTCGGTCTCTTCATTCCTTAAGTGCTTGACCAATTCTAATGTGTGAGGATGTGGGAGTGCAATGTTTAAATATTTGATCATCATCCCATTTAATTCTTTGGCCGACATGCTCCATTAAGGAGGAGGGAAATATGCAAAATAAATATTCATTCCCCTTGCATCATGGTGTGTGGTGGGGAAAAGTGCTTTAATTAAATGGACAAATGTGAGTGTAGTGTTTGGTTGATGTTGTCCACTTTGACATTAGGCACTCTTGCTTTTTGGATCATTTAACCCTTAAGTAAATTTTGGGGTATTACAACTAAAGCATAATAATTTATGAGTTTATTTGAGTGCCAAATGAAATCTTATAATCTTAGTAGGAGGAGTTTGTCCGAATTTATGTGGGAATAGTAAAAGAGATAAAATTTAGTTTTACATATTAGTTGTTATACTTAGTCAATTTTAAAAAATATATCTCATTAGTCAACAAATATTAGTTTTTCTTATTCCTATTTACTCGAACAATTGTTGTCACTAGAGATTCTTTTCTTTTCCATACTAAACCTTTATATTACAACAAGAATGGATGCTAAGCTTTTAAAACATAATGTAATATTTAAAATAAGCATGAAGTCGTTATATATGAATTTAGATGCATAAGTTTTAAAGGTTATCACCACAAAAAAATACTGAATTTCCAACGGAATTTGCCACAAAATTTAGAGTTCCCGACGGAATTTCTAACTTATTTCCGATGGAATGGATTCTGTCGCTAATAATAGCCTGACAAACCAATGTCCGACATAATTCAGATTCCGTAGCGTATTTCCGACGGAATTTCCATCATAAATTTGCTACGGAATTGAATTCCGTCGGAAACGTGTGACAGAATTCAATTCCGTCGTGCAAAAATTTTTTAAAAAATTTTAAAAAGCCAAGTGGCAACTTTAGTGGCCACCACCTCATCACCGGCGGTGGTGTGTGTCAGCTCCAGCGGCCTCTACCTTGTCGCAGGCCCTGGGATCCGCCACGTGTCGTGGCCTCTTTTTTTCCTGAAAATGTAACTCAACTTGCCCTCCTTTAGTTTGAACCCACAACCTCATCTGTACGCGCGCGATACCGTACTAGATGAGCTCGACTGCTTTGGCGTTTTATTATTACACAATTATATATATAATCGTATTATATATAATCAATTATTTATAAATATATATTTTCTTCTTATATATAAATATAATAATAATTTAAAATAATTTTATATATTCTTATAATTTTTAATATAAATTAACTTCAAATTAAAAATTTTACATCTTAAATGGGAGTTTCACGGTGCAAAAACAAGAACCAGGAAGTTACTTTTGGAAGCATCAAGATCAATTTCAACAGAGAGCAGATCAGTTACGGTTGCATGGAGTACAAAATGGATCATGGGAAATTCATTTCAAGACACGTTGTGAGGGGATGAACACAACCCTTGCTTATGTTATTCGCTTAGTATCCAATCATTTGAAAGGCCTTGATGTGAATCTTTCGTATCCTCACTTTGAATTATGTCGATTTGGGCTCCTCCGAATCAGACCTAATTTCCATTGCCAAAAACACTGTAGTTCTGGCATGGACCAAACTGCCATTTTGTAAATTCGTGGGCCAAGCTGTCATTTCTGAAATTCGAGCGCCAAACTGCCATTTTCAGTTTTAATCCAATTTTTCAAGTACCTACAATTAAAATAATTAAACTAACATCAAATATTATAAAAAAATCAATGATTAAGAGTGATTATAATTTTTATGACAATTTTACCCTTTTAGTCCTAATTTAATGTATTTACTCTTAATCTCAATTTATCTCAAGAAAGGCATTTTAAACTCAATAATTATAACAAAATATCCAATTAAAATATAAAAATATATAATAAAAATAGGGCTTTGCCAATTCCCCTACACTTAAACTTTTGCACTCTTGGGCAAAACATTAATCAATTTAAAACTAAAAACAAATGAAAACTTCAAGGGCCTGTTTGGTATGCAGGAATTGGTGTGGTGGAAATGGATTTGGAATTAAAATCCATGCTGAATGTATGTTTGGTATGCAGAAATTGAGCCTCCATGTGGAAATAAAATCCATCAAAATGGGCCAATTGAATTCCAAGCCAAGACCCATGGAAATGTAGTGGGTTCCATGGAGGGCATAATTTTCGGACTAAAATGTCCTCCGATGTTTTTGGCTAAATGGGGGGATTAACTCAATTTATTTTTATTACTTTACAATTAGGGGCAAAATTGCCTTTTTCTTATATTTTCATATTTTTAATATACATTCCAAATAAAAAATATATATGGATTCCATCTTCATTTCCATGACATACCAAACATCTTTTTAAATATCATTTCCATATTTAATTCCATATCCATATCCATATCCATTTCCATTTCTATCAAAATCAATTCCATTATACCAAACGAGCCCCAAATGCTCACAAGGTTGGAATCAATGAATCAATCAATCATCACTAATTAAGCCAGCACAAGTCTTAGCATCGGGTAATGCGAATGGACTAAATTAATGCACAATTAATCAAAAGAATGTACAAGAGAGCACTTAAGGATTTAAGTGTTTAACTCATCTCTCGCAAGTATGGAAAATTTGATTCAATACCACCTAGGCTAGGTCCTACCATATGCTTGTAGAAATTCTACTATCTCCACCACTAAGTAGCACCTAGACTCATGATGGAAATGGTCTCATGGAAGGGATCATAATGAAACAACAAGTACTATACATGCACAAATGTGTACAATGGCACCCTTTTTTTTTTTAACTTTAGGCTCAAATAACCACATCTCCTTGCCAATCAAAACAAATGCCTTATTTTTTATTTTATTTTATTTCTTTTCCTTCTACTTCTTTTTTTAATATATTTTTTTCTTTCTTTTCTTTTTTTCATGCTTTTTCTTCTATTTTTTTCATATATAATGTATGTAAATGGAATTTTTTCATACCTACAATATT
The DNA here is from genome assembly GCA_963242795.1 of Inga leiocalycina. Lineage (NCBI taxonomy): Eukaryota > Viridiplantae > Streptophyta > Magnoliopsida > Fabales > Fabaceae > Inga > Inga leiocalycina. Next base: position 40,934,948 of record OY725329.1, read on the forward strand.
AAGGGCAGTTCAATGATGTTTGGATGCACTACTACAAAAGAGAGATTTAGTGGCACCCTTCTTGTGGTACTTCTTTACAAATAATTGTGTGTTTTAAAAAAAAATAGAAGTTGTGGCGCTTGTATTTCTAATGTATGGGCTTGTAATCTTGTATAGCGTTTGCCTAAAAAAAGCCATACAAGGCCTTTATTTTCTTAAAAAAAATAAAGGGCCGACTATGGCGCTTGCCTAGCTACTCCCAAGGCCTTGAGCAAGTGCCACACAAGGGCTTTATTATTTTTTTAAAAAAAAATAAAGGGTCAGCTATGGCTCTTGCCTAGGTAAATGCCATAGCTACCTAAGGCCCTTTTACATATCCAGATCTATATCTGCGACATCATCTTCAGATCTAGATCTGCGATATCATCTTCCAGAGTTCCCCATTTTCCAGTAGAATCTTATCTCAAATCTTATCTTATCCCTTCGATCCCCACTCCATTGGTCCACCACCTTTCCTTATCCATTCTCGCCACTCCCCTCTTCCTATATAATACTTTATCCCCACTCCTTCCTCTCTATTTTTACCAACAACCAGCGGCATTGTCCCCACTCTCTCCTCTCTATTTTTATTGTGGCAAGTGCAAAAGTTTCCTTAGTCTCCCACTTTTTTTTGTTTCTTGTCTCCTCCTCCTCCTTGTTTCTTCAACATTTGGTCCCCACTTCCGTTGGCACTACAAGCTTGATCTCCCACTTTTTTTTTCCCTTCTTGTCTCCTCGTATAGAAGCTCCCTTGTAAGTCTTTTTTTTTAAATACATAAGCTTTCGTTGATTGGCATTATAGTTTCCTTTTTTTTTAACTTTAAAATCTGCCATGAATCTTAGTTTGTAGTTTTATGTGTGCTTATAATTTTTTTTCCAGGTATTTTCTTGAAGTTACAACTCTCTCTTGTTAAACTTCCTATCCATTGTATGTTTTTAAATTTTTGAACTTACAAATATAATTTTATTTGATGTTACTAGTTTAATTTGCTTAATGTCTTTTATATTTAATTTATTATGAAATCTGAAAAAAAATTATTCTCAAGTGTATATGTTGAAAATTAATTGAGATAATATTACATGTTACTATATGTAAGTTGTATATAATTTTTAGCTACTATAGTAATTGTTATTGATGAGTTGCACAAGTGAAGTAATTATTACACTTGTATTTTTGTTGGCTTGTAATGCAACCAATTAATTGAACAATGATATGTAGTGATTTTATAAATTAGTTATTTGTTTGTAGTTTTTTCATTTTGGTTTAGTTTGATAGTGGTTTGATTTTGCTCATTTTGCTATAGATTTATACTGTAAAATACAGGGTTCATTAGCAAAAAAAAAATTACGCAAATTTTTTTTCTTTCAAAAAAAGAATACTTCCCATGGCACTTCTTTAGGGAAGGGCCATAGGAAATATCATTTCCTATGGCGCTTCCTCATAGAAAGTGTTGGCCATAGAAAGTGTGATACACACTTGTTGACAGGAAGCACCACATGAAGTGTCATACTTCCTGTGGCCCTTCCTCAAGGAAGCGCCATAGGATGCTATTAAAAAAATAAAAATAAGCTGTGGTGTTTCCATAGCTTTAAGAATTGCCACAGCTTCCTTTAATGACATTGAAAACTGTGGCGCTTCTTAAACGCCATAGTATTCATTAAAATAAGCGTCACTTATGATATTTTTGTTAGTAGTGGATGCCAATCTAATGTAAATGGGATGCATACATAGTGCTTGTTAATCAATGATGGATTTTGGAATGTGAAGGGCTCAAAGGGGGTTAACAATGGATTAGTGTGCAGGGTTTGTGTTTGAGATAAAGGGTGATGAAATGAATGCCCCTATCATGTTCATTAATCTAAATACACATGTGATTTTGAAAAAGAATTTGAACAAGTTCTAGGGGTACACTAGAATAGATAGCAAACACACATTAATGAATGGAAATTAGGCTCAAAATCCTTCCAACAAAGGTTTTCTTCTCAAATGCACATTCACAAAGATTAATTGAACATTAGCCTAATCAAAATGCAATAACTCAACTAATCCTAGTGCTAACTATAAGAGCAATAACCAATCAATTCATTAAAGATCAACCAAGAGCATATGCAATTCCTATAGGTATTTAGACAAATTTCTAAAACAAGGGGTGGCAAATATTCAAAGTGTGGTTTGGACTAAGAATTTAAATTTTTTTTTTGAAAAATGGCATATTTTTGCAATTAAGCATAATGTAGCACACAAGACCATACAATGAAGCACGTAAGACCCAAATCTTAATCCCTCCCCCACACTCAAATATTGCATTGTCCTCAATGCAAAACCTAAATGCAAAGACATGGCAAAAACTCAAAGCTTAAATGGGTGGAAAACAAAAATAAATATGCTTTTTACTACTAGATCATGTCCCTCCCCTACACTTATCTTCCTCATACACCAATTAAACTGACAATAATAAAAACTAGGAAGGAAACAAGTGAGGAAAGAGACAAATTTTATTAGAATCTTTTAAGACACTTAAAAGAGAAGTTCTCATCAAATATGAAAAACATGATGGTCTTCATGGTTAAAACTTCTCCTTGCTTGATTTTCTTAGGTGGTAGCGGTTCAGGATCAATCAGAAGATCTCTGAGAATGTAGGGCAGAGGTTGGTACTGCAAAGGACCCTTCCAATTGTATGCCTACAAAGAAGACAAGTTAGAAATAGTACCTAATCTAAAGATATAAACATGGAGAGATTTAGAGTATTGTGGAAACATGTTAAGAACAAAACTCTCCAAGTAGGAATCACACCCAAGAAAATCAATTTGGTTCCCTTCAGTAGGAATCGAATAAGTGGTCATATTTTCAAAATCCTCTTGTGTTTGCAATGGGAAAATGTAGAATCAAACTTAATGTTGAAGTGCACTACATCACTTTTGCAATCATAAAAGGTGGGAGGTCAAAGAGTGGAAGAAGAAAGAGAATTGGTTAAACAACATTACCCAAAATTTTAAAACAAGTATTTTTATTTTCTATATCAGGCAACAAATCACAAGAAAGAACTAAATAGAAAGAATTAGTTTCATTTACAGTCTTATGATTCAAAATCATTGAATCTTTCCTTAATGAAGTATCTAAAACAAGCAATTCAGAGGGATCAAAATGTGCACAATTGTCAAGGCCTTGATCAAGTGTAGCATGAGCACTTGTGTCATTAATTAAACTAGATGAAGAATTAAGGTCATGTGAGGTAGAAAGCCAATTATCAATTTCAGCACATATGGCACATGACATATCACCCTCCCATGAACAAACAAAAGAAGAATGTAAGAATGGGGGGAAATGAACTCTTCATCATATTCAACAGCATTATAAAATTCCAAATCATGCTTACAAACACTTGAAAGAGAGGAAAATGCATCATCAATGGAGATAGTTCAAGTAACATCATCAACTATACAATTAATATTGGACACATCATAGTGAGCATTATCAACATCAAGAATTTGAGGGGATTCATCTACAATTTCTTCATCCACCTCATCATCACTCACATCATCAAGAATATTAATAAGAGGAGAGTCAACCTCTTCAAGAAGAAGAGGAATCTTACCTTTGTTTGAGAGAGACTAATTTGGTAATTGAGAATGTGCTTGCATTATCACTACATCCTGTAATGACCCAATTTGGGATTAACAGCTAATTATGTTAGAAGCGATGTAATTATGGTTGAATTCAATGTGAATATGTCTTAATCAATGCCTAAACCCTATATTTATGATTAAGTTTGGATTAATATCTAAATTGAGTCAAATAAGAGGGAGGGCACATGGTTGAGTGATATGAACTATATAAATGTGTTTGGTGGTGGTGTGGTAAGCATTGTGATAGTCAGGGGCAAAGTGGGAAAGTTATCAACCAATTGGTCAGTTACTGAAGAGGAAACTCATTGGTAACTTAAAAATCAATGGTTGAGATGCATTGCCAAGAGATCAAGAGGTTAGAATCACATGTTTGTATGCCTGTGAGGTTATAGAAGAGAGAACAAGATCTTGACACTTGGCACTATATGGACCGTTGGATCAAATCAAAGTGTCAAAATTTGCTTTCTCTCTTCCATCTCTCATTTAGGACGTTGGGCAAGCAATTGAGGGCAGAAATTTCATATCATCTTCTTTATCTCATCTCTCTTCTCTCCTCCATTTTTGTTCAACTAGAGAAGGAAAGAGAAAGAAGAAGGCTTAAAGAAAGGTGAGAATTTGTCCATGAATGCTCAATTTACCTTCATTAATATTGTTCATGATGTTGAGGGCTTCATGGCTATGGTTTTAGGTTTTTGAAAAGTGGTGTTTGAGAACTTGAGAAAAATTGAAAGTTAGGGAAACAATGAAGTTGCTTTGGGGAAGAAGAGGTAAGAATTTAACACATTTTGAGCTAAGTTTTGTAACCATTGATCAAGTTTTGAAAATTTCAAATTTTCCCCCTTATTTTCATGTGATTTTGGGTTGGAAGAATTGAATTGTGTGATGTGTTGGAATAGGTGTCATTTTGTGCTTTGGTGCCAATAGAATTGGTTTGGAACCTTAAATGGATAGGAATTGCATTGAGTTTTGAGTTGGGTTATTGTGTGACATGTTGTGTTTCTTGTAAAACATATCAATGAGAGTTGAATTTGGTCATTTTGGTGTTTCCAATAGATTCCTTGTGGAAAATTAGTGTGGGAATGGTATTTGTTGTGAATTTGGAACCATTGGAAGCAATTACTCAAAAAACTGAAATTATGTCTCTTAAAACTCTGTACATGGCAGTCAGGTTGTTTGGACGTTTTGAATAGGCAAATCGTGTCTAAAAATTCTGAAACTTTCAAGTCTTAAATTTCACATTCCAAGATTCAAAATGGACATAAATTTTGTGTCATTTTGTTTTGTGAGCTAAGAGTAATGACTGTCCAAAGTTTCGGATCAAAACTGGAATCTGTTTTGGAGTAGTGGGGAATTTAGTGTAATTCTGTAATTTTGTGGTGATTTTTGGTAATGATCCATATTTTTCCTATGAATAGAACTTAAAGAGCTTTCATTTGGCTTTGGGATCACCTCATTTTGATTTTTTCAGAATTAGTTATGATTTTTCAAAGTTTCCTTGGCTGCAGCCAGAAATTATTGGCTGCAGCGCAAAACTTTCTGTGCACATTTTGGCCGCAGCCAGAAAATTCTTGGTTGCAGCCAAAATACTTCTGTGCTTTTTTTTGGCCCCAGCCAGAGAATTCCTAGCTGCAGCCAAAACCTTGTTTTCAACACTTTGTGATTTTGAAAAGTAATTTCCAACCTAGTACTTCTCAATCCTTCTAAATTTTTGTTAAGCCTATTATAGTCACTTAAGGGAACTCATGTGGTAACCTATTTTAAGTGTTTGAAAGTGAGAATTGGGGTTAGAGAATTAATCCTTCATCCTTAATTTTGATTTATAGGATTCGATATTTACCTTACGCGTGAACAACTCGTGCCGGAGCACGCCAGGAAAGAACAAGGTAGTGACGCTTTTCCTTATACTATATATAATACATTGTATGTTTGATTTATCATTGTTTGTGAATCGGCCCATTGGTGTTGACGGTGGGAGGACCGTGCCTTCGGGGCGGTGGAATACGGGGGATGTGTATATGTGAAAACTGTGAGGCTATATGTGAAAGCTGAAAGGCTATTTGTGAACCTTCACCTACGGCCCATCGGTGTTGACGGTGGGAGGACCGTGCCTTTGGGGTGGTGGAATCCAGGGGATGAGATTATGTGATTATGTGACAGCTTGCACACTGTGTTTGTGTTGCATGATGATATGCTTGCATGCTTTGTGATTAGGTATGGTATGAGTAATGTGTTACTATTGGGATTCTTTTGAATCTCATTCTCTCTTTTGACTAACCTTCAGACAGGGCAAGTGGCTCTAAGGAGAAACGGACGACCAGGAGTGGTTAAAACTTCGTAGGGATGTAAATTCTGGATTGTGGGTTATCACATTTTGGATTTGGATTACTGTATATTATTTTTGGGATGTAAATAATATTCTGGATTTGAATATGTAATCACCTTAGATGGGAAATTGGAACCCTTACTATATATTTGAACCCGGGGGTTGCCGGGATTTTTTTTGTACACTCTGATATATAAATGTAATATAATTGCACAAGGTAATTATATTCGAATTATGAAGTTTGAGACCAGGTAAGGCAGAAATTTTGAAAATATTTGTGAAAACTCTACCGTAAGGAAGGGATAGAAAACGAGTTTTATTATTATTGGTCTTTATTTCATTCTAAAATACATATTTTGAATCATAATTACGAAGGGGGTTACACATCCTATGTGGGCATAGGCACTGGAGGTTGGGAACTTTCCACTTGTGAAGTTGCATTTGGATCTTGCTCTTTGGTTCCCTCATTATTGGAATCATTGTTCCATGGAGCTCCTTCTTCTCCTTCAGTCTTTATCTATAGCACATGGTCAACAAATGCCTTGATAAAGTCTTGTATCTCCTCAAATCACTCTTCCTTCTCCTTTGAAATCACATTTGCCTCTTTCAACATTAACAAATGATAGCGTTCAACCTTGAGCTCATTATACATTCTTTTTAAAGCAAGGGTTCAATCATCCATTTTATGCAATGTTAGAAAATCATCAAATCAACTAGGTTGTAGATGATTGGAGTGGAGGTTCATAGAATGATGGAGAAGGTGGTTCATAGGGAGTTCTACATGGCATGGAAGTAGGTGGAAATGAGAGAAGATAAAATGGAGATTATAGTCTTGGTAGAGTGGAGTAGGTGATTCTTGATAGAATATGTAGGGTGGTGAAGAAGTATGGTCAAAGTGGGGTTGAGGTGATTGGAAGGTGGGTCGTGGTCAAAATAGGGGGTTGGTAGACAAGGTGGTTCACAATGTTGGTGGACATACTGTGGTTCAAAGGCTCTTTTTTGATAATTTATTTATGCTTGCAGGGATCTAATTCTTGTTGAAGCACATCAAGCTTTTGAGAATATATGAGATTAGAAAATGCTTCATGTCTCCAAGTGCCTTAGGGTCCATCCAAAGATTGATAGGTAGGTGTTCCATCATTCTTCAAAAAGGAATGCATAGGAAGATTAGTATTGAACTTAAACTCATAATCATCATTAAACCAAGCCATTCAAATTGCAATCAATCAAATCCCAATGAATTCTAAGTCCTAAAAAGTCCTAGAGATGCAAATGAATCCTAAAATTTGGAAGAAAGCAAAAAAGAAAACTCAAAAACTAACCTAATGAAAAATCTGGAAAAATTCCAGAAAGAAAAGAAAGAAAAAATTGAAAAGTGCTCAAAATGATGGAATTTAGCTGAAATTCACCACACACAATAGCAAAGCTATTGAACTTGCTTAGAATCGCCCATAACTTAAAGAAACCAAAGCTTATAATTTTCTGGGCAAAAATTTTCCAACAAGCTCAAGTGGGGGTGAGTGGGTTGCCTAATCAATTTCCAAACAAAGTAAACTCAAGAAAACACTTAATTCCAGCCTCAAACTCAATGAAATTGCTAAGAATCAATGGAATTTCACAAGATAGTTCTGATATGAACAGTTTAGCAAAAATTCCAGCAAGCACTTCCTTCCATGGAAATTCGGTTAGGAAAGTCAAGTCAAATGGATAGTAATATTTAATGCCCAACAAGTGCATCCAGGTCCATAACAGTAAAGCTTATCTTAAGCAGGAAGATTTCCAACAATTAAACCAGTTTAGATACAACCAAACGCAGCAACAGAAGTTTTTCAACAATCAAAATCAACTTCACAGTAAATAAAACAACAAGGTTCACGAATTGAAATGCCGCAACATAATGAAAATTCTAGTAATCAAATTCCAATTGCAACCCAAGTCAGATTCCAAACCAGAATGCACTTAGTAATTTTGAAATCAGAACACAAGTTCAGATTCTCAAGCCTTCACAAAATGTAGCTAAAGAAGAGTCAAATACACAGTGATGAAACTCAGGTTTTTCTCAGAAGCTTAAAAGTATCCTAGCCAAGAGTGTCCATTTCCACAACTTCACAGCTATCTCAATGCAATGCATGAGTCTGAAATCAAAATGTGCACAAATGATGCAAACTCAGATAGAACTTAGAATATCAAATTTGTTGTAGATGCCTCAGAATATAAGAACCAGCAAAAATGATAATTTTCCACAATTGAGAGCACAACAAAACACCAAATCTTAAGAATTCCAAGTCAGCAAATAAATTGCAGTTGAAGCAATAAGGGGTCCATAACACAAATCAGAAATTTTAACATCATAACCTAGGTTTTGTTCTATAAAATTACTGCAAAGTTCCACAATCTCAAGTTTAAGATCAGATATGCAATCTTCATAAAATCAATAACCAATTTTCTCAATGACGGGAAAAAGAATTTCCAACAGTTTCAGTAGTAGATTTGACTCTTTCCTAACTACAATCAATCATTCAATCGGCAAACAATCCGCTTTATACCAATCAAATCAAGAATTTCAATTCCAAATCTCTTCTTCGAGAGCATAACTCCAATTACAGATGGCACTCTAGCCTCTAAAATAGTAGGGCAGAAACAGTGAGAAGAAATAAATGTTTTTTTTTCCTCAAAATTGGTGCAAGCTTACTGTTTAGGACAGCAACACAATATTTACTTATTTAGAAATACAGAGATTGCTTCAATCAGAAATCTTAACTAGATCAGATATTTAGTTGAAATTCACAAAAAAGAAATAGCTTCTGTTGGCAAGATTTCTTTCAAAACTTGTAAGAATTTCAGCAAGTTTCAGGGCAAAAATCAGATTCCAAACACCCGCAATTTTTCCTAACAATTTCAAGTGATGTTATGAAAGAATCAGATTATGCAAATCATATAATTTCACATCTCAAGGCTTGACATAATCAGATTCCAACGTTCAAAATCCTAATATCAATATGATATGTAAGATCAAATCAAATGGTCGCTTGGATTCAGAAGAATTGGTCCCCAAAGCAGCAAGTTTAATGAACCATTTTAAACAGAACAGAACACACACAGCATTTTGAACAGTTAATTGCTATTTTCCAGCAAACAATTATGTTCTTACAAATTTAGTCAAAAGCTAGTCAAACCTGATGCAAGATACCATTAAATGTCTATTAAGTTCAATAAGGTTTAGAGACGAGAAATCCAAGCAAGAATACTCAAGAATTAGCCCAGAACAGCACAACTTCAGCACCAATAACAAAGAGACTCCCCAATTCACAAGAATGAGCCTTGCGCATCAGTTGGTTAACTTTGGCTGAGAAAATTTGAAATTCCAGCAATCTTAAACCATATTCAGATCAGCACACCCTGGAAAACCAAATGACAGTCAAGTGTTTTCAAATACAAATTCCTCAATCAGTCAAAATTTCTTCATGCATGACGGTGAAAAACAAATTCTGAAGCAGAATGGTCAATCCAATCCTTCCAAAATCAGCAGCAACATCTTTTTTCACACACAATAAGATTAGATTAGCTCAAAGAATTCAGTTTTTGCACAGCATTGGAATCAGCAAGCGAAAATCCAAATCAATGACAGCCATGGTGTTATGATTCCAAGCAAATTCCAAGTACAAGTCAAACTTCACAAATGCAATGCAACTCAAGGAAAAAATGAAATGAAAGCAATGATGCACAAAACAGCACTTCACCAACGACTTTCACAGGTCTAGCCGAACAACTAATTAAAGAAATATTGTTCCAATCCCATATGCAATGTTTATTTGAGTTTTCTATGTATGTATGGAAGATTAAAAATGCAAGAATAGTGGTATGCAAACTAGTATGAACTAAAACTCTAATATTAAACAACCTAAAGACTACTTACTAGCAAACACGCCCTAATCAATTTAATTTGACACTTGGCTCACCAGGGCTCCTTGGCAACAATGCCAATTTGATAACTCCCTTTAGTCGCCTAAGGGGTTCAAATACCGAATAATAATACAATATAGGAGTACGATATGTATCATGTTCACTTTATGGAGCCGAAAATGAAAATGATTCCTAAGTAAACTAAGTATCAAAATTAACTTAAAAAATGGAGAAAATGGTTTGGTCTTTTATCTATGAAAAATTACTTTTGCAAGTGGAATTAAAATGATCCTCAGTCACTTCTTTTTGAGATTTTAATTTGTAAAGATGGAAATGGAATGAAGAAGGAATTAATGAAATAAGAGAAATACCAAGATCAATAATGGGATGAGCAGCCCTTCAGAGCAATGACACAAGCAATCCTCACTTCAAATGATTATGAAAGATTAAATATGCTAGTTTCAAAAGATTCTAAGGGACATCCCTTAGACTAGGCCTAACTTAGATTAATTAATACCAAGTCACCTTGAATATTAATTTCTCTAAAGTAGGTTGATTGAATACTCTAGCAATTAAATGAACTTAAAAATTGTATTTAGCTTTCAATCCAATAACCGAGCCACCTCACATTACTACTTGATTTTCTCATTAATCTTAATTTAACAATGGCCGCCCACATGAAAAATCAAGATTAATGATGCTAAAGCCCAATGCTAAACACAATTAATAAATTTACATTCAATAAACCAATTCAAACACAGGATACCATTGATCAACTTAGAGCCGGTAATTCGGGCCGACCCGCTAGCCCGCCCAAAATAAATGGGCTCGGCGGCCCGTTTAAAAACCGGCTAAACAAACTCAACCTATTTAGCCCGTGGGTTGATGCGGGCTGGCCCGCATAATTATTTTTTGTTTCTTTTTTTTTTTTAGTTTTTTCTCAAATGCACTTAGTCTCTCCCGTATCTTCTTTTCTTTGATAATGTGTTTAATTAATTCCTCATATTTTTTATTTGACACTTATTTTCATATTATATTTATTTATTCTACTATTATTAAAATTAAGATGTGTTTATATAGTTTTGTTATGTGAATAGATGAAAAAAAAAGGAAAGGAAGAATGAAATTAACTTCATAACACAAATATATAAAAGAAAAGAAGTGTGATATGAAAGGGTGAAAGAGAAAGAAAATAAAAATTTAAAAAAAACGTGAAATTTAAAAAAAAAAATTTGGCAGGCTGGCCCACCAACCCGCCTAAACGGGCTTTGCCAGCCCGCGAGGGGAGCGGGCTACAAAAGACTAATCAAGACACCTTAAAATTAGCACAAAATGTTCATAAAATCATCAATTCAATGACTAACCAACATAAAGAAATGATAATTAAACATCTAATAAAGGTTCAAGCCACATCCAAGTTTTAAATACATCAAAATAAATCAGTCCCATGTTATAAAATTCATCCTAAGACTTAAAAATCACAAATATAATATAGAAATAGAGAAATGGAAGAGCAAAAAGTCCCCTGTTGAAGCCCCAAGTTCATGCGATTATCTCTTGCTACAAAAGATTAATGGATTCAGCCACTGCCACTCATAGAAACAGCATTAAGAAGCACAACCACCGTCAGAATCGATCTCTCAACCAATAGAGAAAGTCATGGAACAGAGGCTGGACGTTGAAGACCACCGGAAAAAATGGAGGAATGAAGGAGAAGGTCAGATCCGGCTCTAATATGGTCTCTGCAATATGAAGCTCTGAAGTTTCGAGTTTGTCTCACCGGGATTTGATAAATATGACAAAACGCAGTTGAGATTTAGAGTCAACATATTTCTCTGCAATATGTGGGATTCATGAGTATCATGTACATATAGCATGCAAAACATCAATCAATAGAAAGAGGAGGAGTGAGGGACGGCTAGGGAGAGAAAGTTGATAGTCCCAGCCTTTGTGCGTTTTGAGCAATCACGCATTTAAGAGTCTGATCAAATAAGTGTGTGTTTGGTAAGATCCTAAATCTAGGTTAGATTTGTATAATCTAAGATAAAACTCCTCTCATATACTTACCTCATAAATCGTAAAAGCTATTTTTAAAAGCTAATCCAAACACACACTAAATATGAAGAGTATTTTGGTTTTTAACCCAAAACATAAAAAACTCATATTCTCACCACAACCCTTATCTGTCCTTTGCAAAGCATAATGAATTTTTGTGGGTTTTAGAAATTCAGTTGATATTTAAATGGAATATTTTCAATTTAAAATTGGATACTTTCTTTTTTTTTTTAAAGAAAAAGGAAAATGCGTTCCATATGGCACATAGAGTGATAGCTAGTACAAAAAGACTCTACCTCACATGTAAGTATGGACAGTGTAGAAGAGTTTTGTAAAAGGGAAAATTTTAGAAAAATATATTTGAAATAGGAAAATCCCTAATTAATGCTGTGAATTTTAAAATTTTGGATTAGTACACTGTCAGTACGGATGAACAGTGTGGGGCGCCAAAAGAAGATTTTGCCCTTCATTCCTCATTCTCGCCACTTTAGAATAACAACACACTGCTCTCAATTAACAACTCCAGATTCTTGATTAACAATTCTCATTTCTTGTTTCACAACTTCGTAATTTAAGTTTCAGGCCAATAACAACATCTCTTTCTTTATTAACAACACGTGGCTCTTAATTAACAACTCCGTATTCTTGATTAACAACTCCAGTTTCATTTTTTTGCTTTCACAATAACAACACCGGTCTTGTTATTAATAACACCATATTCTACATTAACAACTCCCATTTCTTGTTTCACAACTTCGTGACAGCACGTCTTTCTTTATTAACAACACCGTATTTTACATTAACAACACTATATTTTTTATATGCGAATATGTAGAAGAATAAAGCGGAGTTGTTAATCAAGAATCCGAAGTTGTTAATAACAAGACCAATGTTGTTATTGTGAAAGTAAAAAGATGAAACTGGAGTTGTTAATCAAGAATACAAAGTTGTTAATCAAGAATCCAAAGTTGTTAATTAAGAGGAGCATGTTGTTATTCTGAAGTGGTGAGAATGAGGATTGAAGGGCAAAATCATCTTTTGGCGCCCCCGCACTATTCATCCGTACTGATAGCGGGCTGATCCGGAATTTTGGAATTCACAGCACTGATTAGGGATTTCCCTATTTCAGATGGTTTTTTCTGGAGTTTTCCCTTTTTAAATGCATATTCAAATTCTGCGGAAAATAAATCCTTGGAAAGTATAGTGAGGAATGAAAAAACTAATATCCTGGCAGTTGGACGATGGGATGATGGCTCCTTTTAGTGGAAGATAGAGTTTCTTCAAGCACATAACTTTCAATTTCTGCTGTGGACTATCTGAATAGAAAATTCTGCACCGTAATAGTATTATGACTACTCTTTTTAATTCTTTTTATAAAAGTTCAAAATTTAAATTATAGTTATCTTTTTTATAAATGTCCGATAAGAGTTGTCTGAACATTTAATGAGTTTTTTCCATTTTTACCCCACATTAATTATATATATTGCATTAATTAAAAGGTTGGTGATATATATATATATATATATATATATTATTTCTCTCTCTTACTTGTCTCTCATAAATAAGGGCATACTTGAAAAAAAAATTATTTCAGACATACTTATTATTTTTAACTAATTCTAACGGCTTTATTAGATTGCATAATTTGCTTGTTAAACTATTATAAATAGGGCCAGAAGGAGTATTTTCTATATTTATGTATAAAAAAGCATGTAAGGTTTAATAAAGATGTATAACTAATTTATAAATGCGAAACTTTTTCCAGTAAAAATTTAAACCTTGATTCGAATCGTTGTAAAGGACTAGCCTCCTTCGTGAGAAACAGCCTCGTTAGTAGAAGTAGAAGGAGTATTATTAGAAGGTAAAAAGAAGGAGTATTATTAATTTATCCAAAAAAGAAAAGAAAAGAAGGAGTATTATTAATTTATTAAGGGAAGAACAAGCCAATGGGCGGGGAGGCGTGAAGACAATGGGCCTCAATCCAACAGGCAGCTCTGAAGTATTCTAGGTGTAGCTTAACCATTATTGTTATTTTATTAGTTTTATTGAAAATGTGATTGTGATCATACGACAGTTGTTGATCTTATTAATTTATAATATGTTTTTTGTTAAAATAAAAACCATTGTCGATTAATTTAAATAAAATATATTTGGAAAAAAAAAATTCATATTTATGTACATAAAACATTTTCAGTCCTATGTTAATTTAGAAAAACATTCCTCGAGCATCCACTACTAATTTAGATTGAGACAATTGCATACATAAAACTGACATGGTAGAAGATGAACGAAGTCAAAGCCATATACCATTATCTACGTTTTTATTATAAAAATACTCTATTTTAATAACAAAACCATTTTAATACACACAATTTTTAGATAACTATTTCAGATTACATATATCAAAGTCATTCAATATATATATATGAGGGGTAAAACGCATGACGGTGAGATAAATGACTTTCCTACAATGATTTTAACCCCTTGTTCGTTTAACTTAGCAGTTGACATTCTAATTGAGCTTATCAAAAAGAAAATCCTTAATCGCATACATTTTGCTTGGCTGAATCAAGAGATAAGATTAAAATGCTAAGCTGAATAGCCCAAATGAAGATGTTAATGATCATACACATTTGTTGAAACATCTAGTAAAGAATAAATTGTAGTAAAAAATATCATTTGATGTGATTTGAATACGTTCAAAAACACACCTTTAGATGCACTAAAAAGGAGGATCAATGAGAAAGAGGTAGAGGAAGACCAAGACCTGCTCTCAACAAGGTTAAAGTGAGATTTTTTAGCTAATGTGTTTGGATTAGCTTTTTTTAATAGTTTTTATGACTTACGAGATAAGTGTGTGAGAGAAGTTTTATCTCGGATTAAACAAACTATGGTTTGCAACCATGGTTTGGGATGTTATCAATACATGTACGATTTTGATACAACATAATGACACCATGCAATACTTGTAGTTTTTTATACAACATAATGACATCGTGATACATACAGTCGATCTCACCTAGTAGGAACAAGGCTTTTTTTTTTATTTTACTAAATTATTTGTCTATCAAATTAAATTATCACTCAAATTTCAACTACACATCACGACTTAGAAATACATTAAGCATACGTAATTCTAATTACTCTATTAATGGGACAATTTAGATGTTCGATGCAGTAGCCATTTAATAAAGTGGTGCGCAAGTGAAGATCTTTTTAAGGAAACAACAAATCCAGCGTGATCTACATAAATTTGCAAACTTTTACAAGTCCCACCAATCAACAAATTGATTCCTATTCAATACATCATTGTTACCTACAGAGGTGTATCCAGTACTTGAACACAAGATTTGGCCAAGACTTCAGGTTTTAAGAGTTCAATGACAAAAAATTGGGGGCCAGGATAAATGTTTCAAAAAGAAACACTAATACCACGAAACCCATATATTAAATGCAGCAAGTGTACATCATCATCATCATCAATGCCCTAAAAATTGATCATTAAAAAAGGCCCAAAAAAAGAAATACAAAATTATCAAAACACAAAGGGTTTTTCTGCACAAAACCGCCAAAGGTTAGGGAGGTCAGATCTAAGAGAAGTAATGAATACTAGGAATTGAGTCACATCCAATCCCATCCTGTGAAATTCTATAGCAAAGGATAGGACCCAATATCACCTTCCTAAATAAATTAGCCACTAAAATAATCTACACTCACCCAATAAACAAGGCAGTATCGCCGGCCCAACCAAACCTCTGCAATCAGCAACCTTCTTTTGCCAAAGCCAACTCCCAACTTAAAATCATCATCATGGGAGGAAGGTAAAACCTTAACTTTGGGAGGAAAATGGCGAACGTCTGTTTCAAAATATCTATAACTTCAATTCAGGCACCTGCTAAAACAAAGTCTCCAACTCAACCTATGAGTCCACCATGTCGTCTTGCAACTCATTTGGGGCGATAAGCCCAGGAATAGAAAGCATCCTTTGACGTTCTCTTTCTCTCTGAGCCGCAGCCTCATCAGCATAAAGATCCTTGTTATCCTGAACCAACCAGGTTTGTAAAGATCGACATACAACAGGATTAAATTTTACACATGTTTGCATGTATTATGCAAACAAAAAGAACACATGAAATATTCATCGGTTATAAACGTCAAAACTTTTCATGTGTTGCCAAAAAAAAATTTGACCAGAGAACTGCCAGACATCTAATTCCGCAATAATTGAAGACTTTCCCCAGCAAGATGCAACATTAACAATTCTACACACAACCACACAAGTCCAAACGGACCTCCCCCTGGGTCAAAGGAAGGCATCTATATAGTACAACAAATTAAATATTACATGAAGCATTACCTGAGCTGAAAACTCTTTTGATTGTACAAGAAAATCTCGAATGTGATCTTTGAATATAGAGAGATCATTGGTAGACTCATAAAGTCCATTGACAAATTGTGTAACCTGAAAATTTATTAAAAATGAGTCATCTGTTCCGACCAGCCTAAAATTAATTGGTATTTATCTTTCACTTTACCTCTGATGAAGTCATGTTAGGAAATGAACTGCTCAGAAGTTTTATGGTGCACTCACGTACATACGCTGCATTACTTGGGTAAGGAAATGGATTTGTAGTAACATCCCAGAGTGGCTCAGTTAAGACACCACTTTCCAGCTGAAGAAATTCAAACTCGTCAATCAATATATTCCATGATAAGGTATAACAGAAGAAGGACGAATCCCAGCTATGATACTATACCAGACAGAACAAATGCTGTAGAACTAAAACATGTAACTTGAACCCAGGCTTGTGAAATGTGTCAGTCAAAACAGCAAATATCTCTGTCTCGATTGTCAAAAAGTACGTCCTATAAAACTGATTACAGAACTCAGATGCCTGTTTGATTCCCAAAAAAGGGGTATGAGCACGGCTGGCAACTCATGAATATGAAATATTAAAAAAGAAATAATATACACAAACCACACCTGAAACTTCTTCAGCATCTCCAACAACAAGTTAAGGCCAGTTTCAGCAATATTCCTTTCAGTATGCCGAAACGCCCATATAATTGAATCCATAATAAGTTTTAGTTGCTGCCAGTGATCACAATCACAAACGACAAACAACATAGTTTTAGTGTCCTAGTATCATATTGAGTCTAGCTAATTGACATGTAGTATGTTTTGGGAAGGAAGTGAGGACACAAAAAACAACACCTGACTTGATAAGCAGATTAACGCAGGAAAACAATAAGTAGCAATGGCTCGGAGTAAAGAGAAGAACTTGAGCCTATGCTCTGGGTAATCTTCAAAATTCTTGATAATCATCTGCAGGCACATCAAGAAGCCAATAGAAACAGAATTAAAAGATTAAGACCAATCAATCAATATACACTTGCATACATCACGATCTAATGCTAATCTAGTTCTTTCACACTATAGCTAAATATACCTCCAGTGTGCACTGAAAAACAGCTTCAAATATGCGAGGTACATCTTCAACCATTGCAGCTTTATATCTACAAGTACATGAAAGAAATGGGGGAAAATATCACTCTACCCCTTCCAGTTTTGTGCCATGCTAGGCACAAAATAATGATGCAACTATACATGAACACTTGACATGCCAAAGCACCATACTACAATCATATAAAAATATAGGAGATAGATTAAAAAAACATAAAATTAATAAAACAGAGAATGAGAAGAATACTTGTTCACAATTGTAGCAAAAAGTGACAAAACTTCTGATTCCCTGGCATCTGGCACATTCCTGGAGTAATCTCCCAAAACAGGATCCAACATTGGGGGCACAAATTGTTTACCGATTTGTGGTTGATCTTCAGCTTTGTCCAAGAATGTATCGATCAACTTGAGCGTCTCCCTCTTAACCGAACTGCATCAAATGCCATTATATGAAAAAGTATTCGGAGAGTTATATGGCTTGTGCATGGTACAAACATTCTCAATTAATCTCACCGTAAGAGTTTTACATATGATGTTTTAGATGCAAAAGGGCCTCCTTCGGAAATGCTTGTTGATATAAGCTCACTGTACATTCTGCAGCAAAAATCAAATACCATTAGTAATTACCAGCAAAGAAGAAACAAATCAAACAGATTTTTAAGTATCCACAATGCTAAGAACATTTCAATTTATACAGTACTTAAACATACCTGTACACATTCAGCATGTCCAAAAAGATCACCGTAATTTGGGGCAGAAAATATGTTCCTAAAGAAGATGCAACACTTGTGTTTGTCTGCAGAGTGATTCAAGTGACAAGTTAGTTATCACAAGGTAACAAAATAATCAAGATAAAGACCTTAGAAAATACTGTATCGCATTGCACACCAACACAATGAAAATTAGTACATACTAGATTATTATTAGCAAAGGGGCTTATATAACCAAACAATATATAAAAAATTTGCAACTAAACCAATATATCCCATATAAAACAGGTAGTTGCATAATTCCAAATCTGATCGAAACAACAACAAAGCAGCCTTATCACACTAGGCAGGCTCGGCTACTTCACCAAATCTGATCCAAACACAGAAGATAAAATAGACCATACAATGATCATATACATCATTAATAGATTAGAAAGATGTACCTGTAATATATTAAGCACAGTCCGGATCACCTCCTGATCCTTCAGAAACTCGACATTTTGATGCGCCTGCCCAATGATTTCACCCCATTTCTGCCAGAAACAGCATGATGAAAAAACATCCATGAAAAATGACACAAGTTCATAGATGCAGCAAGGGAAAAAAAGAAAGGACAAACAACATTTTTCAAGCAAAGAAAGAACCTGATTTGGAAGTTCCATTAGCCGATGAAGATATTCATCTCTTTTCTGGACGTCAGATTCTGCTTGAATCATGTGGCCAACCTACAACAAGAAGCACCATTAATAAATACAACAAGAAGGACAATCTTAATGTATTTAAGATCTAAGAAATCAAAGAGGCATACAGATTCATAAAACGTGTGAATCTGATGGGGCTCAAGATCTGCAATGGTTGTTGGAAGGCCTGTGAGAAGTTCAGATACAAATGGCTCAGATTCACCAACCTGAAAAAACAATGATGGTAAATATTACAGCACTGTGCACAAGGACACTTCACTTCTGTCTTCCGTTTTACTTTTAGGAAGAGGGGATTTGAAGCCCATATTACCTGGGTGATTACAAATTTACGTTTACACTTCTGAACAATTTTCAAGAAAGTGTCACATGCCATATCCTGAAAAAAATGAAGGATAGAAGTACTGTCAGAGTGAATGCAATTTCAGCAGCATATATATTTAAATTTTACTAGTACAGAAATGAAACCATAAAATGTATCCCATCATATTAAAAAGTTAATTGATAACAGAAACTGGCTGCTTCTGTTTGGCATATTTATAATTTATTACTCCCTCAAATATTAAATGTAGGAGCTAGATAATTAAGTCACAGAGATAAAGAAACTCAGTTGAAGTAGTTATTTGTATCAAATTCTAGACCTAATTAATCAAATTCGTCACTTCCAAGCTCAAACACAAGGACACATGCATATATAAATAAATAAAGCCATGAGGGTAAATATATAACCTGAACTCCAGGATGTGTCTCATGCATAAACTCAAACAACTTGTTAACAACAGTTTTTAGAAACTTCCAGTGGGCTCTTAAAAAGCGTGGATACTGCCCAACAACATACCTGCCAATAGAAGCAATTATATAGAAAAGGAGAAAATTGCAATATTCAATGTTAAGAAAAACAAAGCAAAATTTCAAAAATCAAAGGTCTGAATAAACAAGACTTACATGATATTACTTGCAATAACAGCTTTGTTATCTTTTCCCTTCGTGATCTCACATAGATTCAACAAATCCCGGATGACCATAACCAAAAATCTGTTTTCCTGCCGGAGATCCAAAATATAGAGAATAAGAAATAGAAGAAACACGAGTACAAAAAGAAGGTTATTATTAAAACTACAAAACATATATGAAGATTTTAATCATTTACGTAGTTGATTTTTTAGATGCATCAATTCTTTTAAATCAAAAGGAGTGCAATATAAATCACTGCAATCATAAATCAGAAAGTTAGCTGTTAGATAACTCAAACAATTTATCAAAAAGTAAGAAAAAGCGAATAAGTTATAAATGAAGTCATGAAAAATAAGAAGTGGAAGAAATAATAGTGACAAAAGGAGTTTTAAGTCTGGAAGTTATTTTGTAACATGTATATTTGGTCATCATGTCAATTTTAACCCTGAAACATGGAGCAGTACCTGATCTTCCATCATGGAACCAGATATGGACCCTATTGCCCAGCAGAGAGTGTTCAAATTATTCCATGTCCAATCCTCACCACTCAATTGTTTACTTAATTTCTTCAGCATCTGCATATTACCCAACAAAGAAGGACAATCCCACATCAAGATTCTAAGTAGGCAAAGAAGCGCAACAATTTTGTAAGGAGTATCTACTAGAAAGCCATGTCACCCAAAGCAAAAACATAGATAAACAGCCGTCATTCATATCTTCTGGTTATTTAGTTTCAACTAATAATATATTTCATGAATCATTAAACAACTTGATATACTTCTTTTAACATTTAAGAAGCTAACATAAGTACATAAAAGCATTTTCTGATGTAACCATTCAAAAAAAATGTAAAACAATTTGAAAATAGAAAAAATATTAAAGTGTTTCTAGAATAACTACGTCAAAAGAACTCAAGGAACAAACAACATTGTATGCCTTCATATCAGTTGAATCTGTTCAAACTTCAAAAGAACCAATTCCTTTTAGAATCACATACCTGCTTTTCAGTATCCTCGTGATCCAGATGTGACAAATAGATAAGAGTCTCCCTCATACTCTGTTTAATCAAAGCATGATTAAAAGCCAGGAATAAAAGATGTAATCTAAGAAAAAGGGCCTTAGGATGAAGATCTAAGTTTAGTGTGTCTGTTTCTGTGTCCATGTATACTCCCACACACACATTTGTATACATAAAATATACATACACAGCAGCAATTCTGTCATTTTATTACCTTATATTGTACAAGAACATCATTGTCCTTCATTGTTTCACGAACAATATTCCCATTTTCATCTTCAACTATAAGAACTTCTTCAGGCTTTGCCATACGACAGATCATAAGCATCCTCAACTTTGACATTGAGCCAGCATAAAGCTGCCGGCGCTGAAGAACCTGTGAACCATGACCATCAACCATACCAGGTATCATTATTGGAACCTGCTAGATCCAGTGAAATTCAACGATAAGTAATGCTTCCATGTGAAAAAGACACAATGAATTTGAATATACCAATCACACGATAAATGTTGAATTTACCACAAAAAAAGTCAGTAAACAAAATGATTGAAATTGTAATGACATTAAATGTGCTTAACTTTGAAGTAAAACTAATTTTCTATACATAGTTCAGTGGGTGAAGACAGAACAATATACTCGAGCACTGACTTGCGCTAGGACTAGGCCGATTAGTTCTAACTACACTTCTAGCACTAATTATACACTATCAAACAATATATCAATGGCAACAGGGAAAACACAAAACAAGATGCAAGAGATTGGCAACTAATTTCATGAATCGATTCAGGTTATCAAGAGAGACACACCTGAAGGCCCATCAAGTTTGCCGCAGCTACAGCAGGATTTTCCAAATTCCGATGTGCCTCAAACAGCTCCAATACCAAAATGTTCCAATAGTCCAGACAGACCTGTTATTTGAGCAAAGCAAAGACAGGACAAATCATAAATATTCAGAGAAATAAGTAACACCTTGGCAAATGATAGAGATTAAAAAAACGGATGGGGAAAGAGAACTGCACATGGAAAAGTGAATATTCAAAACAGGTGGCGTGTGAACAAAATATAAGGCAAGTGTAAGCCTGAACATACCTTAAAAACCTCCGTGTCATCCACGTATGAAATGTTGATAAGATATTCCAGACCCAAAAGCAAAGCAGATATATTCTCTTGCGAAGTTTCCAGAAGTCTAATATGCAACTGAAAATATAGAAGGGCAACAAAAGAAACATCAACAAAGAACTGAATCACCAGTTAGGAAACCAAAAATTTAAAAAAAACAAAACAGAGAGAGAGAGAGAGGATAAATGAAAACAAGGAGCAGCCACTGGCGAACAGAAGCTGCTTTAGAAATCAGTATACAAAAAATTAAAAAATAGATAAATTCTTAAATATGCCCCATGCATGACACGGATTATATAATTTATTATAGTGTTCCATTCATGAAGTGATACCACTGTTTATGAAAAAATAGTAATGTCCAGAAAAATAAACAAGAAACACATCCTCATCAAATCATGAGAATCAAGGGGGGGAAACACTTGCCTTGTAAAATGAAGTGAAGAACAGCGCCAGGTTCTGTATAAATGCCTAAAATTAAAATAAACAAGCCAAGGACTCAGACAGACAACATACAAGCAAATCAAGATTTTTTTCACATTAGCGAATTATAGACACTCACTTGTTCCTCACCGGAACCATGTGCATAAGCCTCAGGTATATTTGTAGTAGAAGGAAGTATGCTCTGCATTAAAAAAATAAAAAAAAGATCATCTAACAATCACCCACAAAATTGTACATAAAGCCAAACAAATAGAGCAAAATAAAAGAAAAACTGAAGCAGAGGCATGAGAAAAAATAAAAAACACAGCGTATGACTTATGGGAATGAAACCAATCCAACAAACCTGCAATTGAACCATGAATATATTATACATCTTAACATACTGTGCACCGTAAATGCTCCCATATAGAAGTGCTGCCACCTGTAAGTAAAAGGGGGAAAACAGAAAAATGAGTGAAAGTTGAAATGAAAACTAGCCTAAAAAACAGTGAATAGAGAAAACACAAGTACTCAGAACATGTACCTCTGTTAGGCATTGCAATGTCAGGTTCCGATATGCCGGAATTGGAAAAAACTTGAGGAGCGTCTCAAGCTGTCAAGTGACAAATACCAAAGAGATTACAAATTTCATTCCTTCAAAGATATTGATTAAGGAGAAGATGGCACCAACCAGGGGTGATTCAAATACAAATCCCACGGGAATCCAAGATAGGAAGGCATGTAATGTAGATAGTGTTGCGCGAATCAGTTCAGTCCGTTGGGATGCCGATAAGACATACAAGCATAACTCGTGGATGAGATGAAAATCACTGTAAACAGCCAAGTAAATTTCTCAGTCACTGCAAATCCCCTGATTGAACAGATAATCTAGAATATATGGACCATATTTGTTAAAGAATACAAAGCTGTCAACAGTTACCTATTCAATGAATTTTTAAGCTCTTTTGTCTTCAGCTGAGTCATTTCTCCTCTTGAAAAATCGAAAACTTCTTCGCTCAGAAGCTGACAGAACATGCTTATGTTATGTATTGATTTAAGGAATCAAATCTGAGGAATAAAAGTAGGATAGACTCACTTTCAATATAGCCATGCAATTCTCACAAATTGTTTCACTGGTTTTAGCTGCTACAACAAGGTCAGGAATAAAGTTTTGCCATCTTGCTGGCCACTCATGCTTCAATATCTGCATAAGATACACCAAACATTATGTACAGTAAATAGTCATCAATACATACACCATGTACCACCAAGAACACAGCTGAGGGTTCCATTCAAAGAAAGTTTATCAATCCATATTAACGAGAATGAGCAAAGCAACAACCTACATAACAAGTTAAAGGTTCGAGACAATAACATTTTAACAATGATAAACAAGCATAGCAAACATAAGACATCACAAGAAAAGTAAGGAAGAGGAAAAAGGATAGAGATCTCTGAGCATCTAAAATTTATGAAGGTGAGGAAAAGCATAGAATATACTCATTGAATGACCAATAAAAAAGAAAACCACAAGAAAAATGAACTTCAAAGTAATATAATGGAGCTGCAGTATTACACCTGAACTAATATAATGTTCAGCTTGTTGACATACAAGCGTTCTGTCCGAAATGAGGCCTCATTGGAAGAAAGCTACATGAACAAATAGATATAGATATATCAATAATGTGAGCAGGCATTCAGAAAACTCTTGATAACAAATGATTAACTTTCTCTAATTATGGCTTATACCTTTACAATAACATCAGAAATAAAATTCTTCATTCCATCTCGCTGCTCAACAGGTAGAACATTCCATCTGTATTTAATTACACCTTCTAGAACCTATAAGCAAGACAGAGAATCAATACATAAATTTAAAAAAAATTATAAGATTCTCAAACAAAACATAATTTAACACCTAGCACTTCATGCTTTTAAAGACACTAACAATAACCAAATGGGATCAGTCATTTAAAGGTCCAACGTTATTACGATCAAAGAATTGACCAAGCCCTACACTAACTTTTTGAGCCAAGCTTGAGCCAAGCAAGGCAAAAAGGCCCAATCCATTGACCTATCCACTCTCTAACCTCCACATTTAGCATTTTTGTCTCCCTATTCAATTTTCAACACTGATTTCCATTAAAAAAATATATTACAAAATTGTGTCTTTTTAAAACAAAAAAAAACCTCATTTCTAAAAGTGGCACTAAATATAAACTCCATTTTTGGCTCATTTTTAGACTGAAATTCCCTTTATTTATCTAAATTGGGAAGTCCACTCCATATTCCCTTGAATAACCACAAAAATGTCTACACACATTATTAAACATGAGCTTGATTGGACCTCACACATGCAATTGGGCAATGGCCATCCCATAACAAAAGGCATCAGCTAAATTAGAATTAGCCTTAAGTTTTTGCTGGACACGTTAATCAGCCTGGCTCATAGACAAAGATAAATTCCTAGACCATTGATGCCATAAGCCTCCTCAAAACTAAAAATGCATGTTAAGAGACTAGCAAAAATATGGATTCTGCACCAAGTAATACTTCAGATTTACTTGTCTTGAGTCCGCATCAAAATACATGCTTCCTACAGTACATGGCAAGAGTTAGTGACATGCTTTGCACATGCATTTGGGCAAAGACCCTACTACTAGTTACATAAATATGGGTTATGGGATCATGCCGACCACCTAAAGACACCTAGGCCGCAAATTCGGCTAGATAATCATCAACATATGAGCATCCTGCTGTATAATATTCAAAATAAGACACCTAGATTATTGGTTTTACGCTATTATTCTCTGGGTGAGGGGATGGGAAAGGGAAAGAACATTGCTTTGTCTTTATGTGCCAGATGCATAAAGGGAATTGGCATAGGAATTCGTCCCACATAACATAAAAATTTGTCAAGATCAAACCTCAAAAAACAGACCTGCAAGGCAAAGAACTTAGTATTGAGACTTTGAGTGTTCTGTAAAATATGCATGACTTGAAGCCAAGTGTCTGGATTATTTTGCAAGTCTCGCAAAATCAGGTCAGCAGCACTTCTCTGCAGTGCAACAGAAAGAATTGATAAAAGTTGCAAGGTTGAATAATTGGGGGGCGCCATTATGAGCTGTAAATAAAATTAGAAACAGCCTCTGAAAAATCTAATGGCTACTGTTCCATGCACCCATATCGATGATGACAATACAAACGATAAAATATGACACAGCAATTGTAGAAGGCAGGGCACCCTACATATTATTTTAAATATGCTAAAATAACATTATATTCAACCATTTATTCGATTTTTTGATTCAATTGCGTGAAAAGAGGGAAAAAGAAAGTCTAAAGGATTCTGCTGATGACCAACTTACGAAGAGTTATATGATACGGGCAAGCCAAAACTTTTTCAGTAAACAAACAAGAGTCTCATACTATACAAAGAAAGAGACGCTATCTCCTCATAGACATAAACAAAAAAGCTAAAACTTACGAGAATTAAACCCTAAAACTGCAACTCTCGCGTCATTCCGCTGCCCCACACACTCTCTAATACCAAAACAGTAATGAGCGGCTAGAACCCACTAAATCAAAACTGAAGGTTCCAGTAAATGCTCAGTGACACTAAAGACACTCAACCAGCACTCAATTGCCCCCTAAAGCCCACCATTTTCCCGCGCTTCCCAAAAACCAAATAAGAGTTATGTGAAAGTACAGGAGGGACCATGCCCTGACCTCTTCCTTAGATCCGGTGCCATAGAAAGCAGCGACAGTGGCGTCGAGCAAAGCGACATCAATCGGCTGGCTCAAATCTCTGAGCCTCTCGGCGGCCATAGTGAAGAATTAACACGGTGGGCAGTGATAAACCCTAGAAGGAGTACGGCCACCACCAAGCAACAAGCCAAAACCCTAGAAGAGCGTAATGTTCTAGAGAGAGAAGGAGGGGGAAGAGAGAGTGGGGGCGTGAGAAATCCCTGAGAGATTTGGAATGGGAAAAAGGGAGGGAGGGAGGGTTTAGACTTTATATAGTGAGGGAAAAAAGACAGCTTGAATTTGAAGCAGAGTAGGAGGAAGAGAGAGAGAGGGGTAGAGAGAGAGTGGGCGTGCGATGTGAGTGATTTGGGTGTCGTTGTGGGATGACTTTCTGGGCCTGTTTGGCGCCTCTTGCATTTCGCGTCATCCAAACAGATCGCAAGCGCAGAGCCTGACTGCAAGTGATAGTACTGTTTATAGTGTTTTATTTAGAGCTGCTTGGGACAGCGTTTTGCCTTTCTAGGCGTGGCTTTTTTATAAAAAAAAAAAAAAGAAGAATTACATTCAGGTTCCAAAAAAGAGGAGTAATGAAGAAATGATTCCTATAGATTGTAAAATGAAAAACTAGTCCCATGGAGTTGTTAATATAGGCTCCTGGAGTTGTTAATGAGTTGTCAATACAGGCTCATGGAATTGTTAATGGGACCATTTTTTCATTTTACAATCTACAGGGATTATTTTTTTATTTTTTTTCTTCCATGGGACCTAAGTGTAATTTTCTCTAAAAAAAATCCCAATGGTATCATTTTAGTACTTATTTAGAATAACGATTGGAATGCTCAAAAATAAATTTTTTAATCTTAATTTATGATATACGATATAAGTATGTGAGAGGAGTTTTATCTCGATTTACGTAAAAAATAACTTATAAACAATCCAAAGGTCATACCAAACATGCCCAACATGTGTTTGGATTGACATTTTAGCAACTGTACTTTTTTTTTTCTATAAGTAGCTTATGAGAAGAAGCTCAAATTTTGAAAAAAAAAGTTACTTTTATCACCATGAATTCAAACACAAATCACATTTACAATATGACTTTTATCCTATCTTAAGTTTGTAAAAGTCAAATTGCAAAAAAGCCACTTCTACCAACACTAACCCAAACAGACCCTTAGTGTGATTCTAAATATAAAACCCCTTTATCTAATTTAAAAAAAATTAAGAAAGTTAAATAAATTATTTAATTATAACATATATAACATTATTTCTCTGAAATATTTAAGGTGTATTATTAGATTATATATCAGTATAAGTAAATTGATAAGTATAAAAGATGAAATAATAAAAATCTTATATTTAAAATCAAAATTGACTTCTAAATCAGGTCTTATATTTAAAATTGAAGTTAACAATGTCCTGTGAGGAGAGAGTGGATACAATCTTGGGTGTTTATACACGATGATGTGGAAAAATGAAAAACATTCAAACATTTTTAGTAAAGTTTTCAATTCAAATCTTATAAATAAAAAATATATTTAGAGAATTTATTTCTTGTTTAAAAATCTAATCTGAAGTTGATTTAATATCAATATCAATCACGTAAAAGATTAACTATAAATCAACTAAATATCGAATATTTTAGGGAAGGTAATAAATTATTTTGATATATTATTTTTTATTCAGAAAAATTATTATATCCAAATAATATTTTTGATGAAGATATTTTTCAAGAAAATTATTGATAAGAGTAGGCTTCACTGTTTTTCTCTTCAGCTTGTTATTTTAGATTATTCTAACTTAAGAAGATGGGGGGCCCTTCTGGTTTTGGAGGAGGGGAGAGCCTAGCGGTGGTGTCGAAGGAGGAGGCGTATGCCCTGCTCAGGAGTCGGAAAAAGGTTCGTACTGGGGAAGGCGACTTTTCTTCGTCGCAAAGTCTGGTACCGAGGGAGGACGATTGGATGGAGGATGTGGCGGAGGAGAGGGCAGAGTTAAGCCCGAAGGTGGGGAGGGCGGCGGAAACTGGACTAAAGCAACAGAAGACGTATAAGCAAGCGTTTACCCACGAGATGGAAAAGGAGGTTTACGACGAGGAGGATGAAGAGACTGACTGGTGGAGTGAGGATCATTGGAAGAGGAGACTTACATTGGAGGAAACTGCGAGGGGGCCCAATTTAGTGGTTCCACCGGAGGAAAAAGAGAGACTGGTCAAACGGTGGAGGCAGACTCTGATAGTGAAATGAGTAGGAAAGATGAT
Source organism: Inga leiocalycina (assembly GCA_963242795.1). Lineage (NCBI taxonomy): Eukaryota > Viridiplantae > Streptophyta > Magnoliopsida > Fabales > Fabaceae > Inga > Inga leiocalycina. The sequence continues at coordinate 40,963,262 of OY725329.1, forward strand.
TCGAGAAGATCACTTGGTTATGAAGCTTCAGCAGATATGGGGGGTACATGAGGATCAATTCCAAACTATAGATATCGGTTCAGGTTTTTTCCTGGCACGATTCAATAAAAAAGATGATTATGACTATGCACTAACAAGGGGTCCATGGCTCATTATGGACCATTATCTAGCGGTCCAGCCATGGAAGGAGGATTTTGTTTCGGACAGGGAGAAAATTAGTCGTATCGCTGCATGGGTTCGTATTGCCGGCCTACCGATGGATTACTACGATAATGGGATCCTTTATGCCTTAGGATGTCAGATCGGACGGGTATTGAAGTTGGATACAACTACGCTAAAAAGGAGCAAAGGGCGTTTTGCTAGAATGTGCGTTGAGTTGGATTTAACCAAACCATTACTTCCAATGATTCTGATCAATGGTTTGGAGAGGAAGGTTGAGTATAAAGGAATCCATTTGATTTGCTTTTCTTGTGGGAGGTATGGCCACGACACTCTGCGTTGCCCGCATAAGGCAACTTCCAATGGGGATGAGTCTACTCCAACGGCGAGTGTGGTGAGCGGTGGTCAGAGTCAGAAGACGACGGTGATGGCGCTTGAGGTGAGTAGAAAAGGAAATGAAGCCTGTTTGCCGACGAATCAGGGAGATGATGGTGGCGGAAAATTCGGGGACTGGATGACTGTTAGGAGGGGGAGGTTTAGGAAAGAATTATCCCAGGATTTGCGTGGAGAAAAGATGCAGAGGGAATCTGGGAGCAATATGGGGGCATTGAAAGGGGGCTCGCGATTTTCGGCTCTGGCAAACGGGGAGGATATGGAAATAATTCATTCAGGAGCGATGTGGGAGACTCATTCAAAGGGACCTGTGTTAGTGCCAATAAATAGAAAGAGCATGAATAAAGGGGTGCATGTGGGGCCTACGGTGTTGACAAAGAAAGAGAGTGAGGAGAAAAAGAAAAAGAAGGAAAAGGGAAGTGACGTGATGAATGAATACGTGCAAGTGAAGAACAAGTTGGGCTTGACTATAGGTGGGCCAAAGGGGGGTGGGCTAGAAGGTGTAAGTGAAGGCAAGGACAGACAAGCAAAAAATAAAGATGGGGCGTTTGCTGACTTGGACCGCATGGAGGAGGTGGTGGACACTCTTGAACATCTCTCTCATGCTTTAGCTTCAAAGGCGGCAGACAATCCACAGGACCCTGGGGCAAATAGGGCCTTAAAACTAATGATCTGTGATAACCCGTTAACCTTGGAAAATCGCATGGTCGGACTTAACAGTTGGAACTCGTCCTCTCAAGGGGAATTGCAGCATTGATGGGTGTGCACCTCTCCTTTGATTTATAGTGGTTTATGGATTTTTTAGTTTGGAATAGCCGGGGAGCTGGGGGCCAGACGTTTCCCATACTTCTTAATGACTTGAAGAGCATCCATGCATTAAAGTTCATTGCTCTTTTGGAGACAAGACAAAAACGTGAAAAAGCAGGGGTAATTGCCAAAAGGCTAGGTTGGAACAATCATATGGTGGTTGAAGCACAAGGTTTTAGCGGTGGGATTTGGTGCTTTTGGGATGATAGCTTAGAGTTTCAGGTGCTGGAAAGTACAGAACAGTTAGTACATGGGTGTGTGGAGTCGAGGGGGGAGATAAAGTTTTTTCTAACTGTGGTGTATGGGAAGCCGAACATTTGGCATCGGAGAAGGCTATGGGAAGAGCTGGGGCGGATTGGGGAGCAGATTGGATCGGCATGGTGCATTATAGGGGACTTTAATGCAACATTAAGAGTTGATGAACGTGTCTCGAAGACTGGGAGAGGAATGGGTGTGGACGCTAATTTCCGAAGGTGGTTTGCAGAAGGGGAATTTATTGACTTGGAGTTCCAGGGACCCAAATTCACGTGGAGTAACAAGGGATGCTGTAGTAGGTTGGATAGGGCGGTAGCAAATGCTTTGTGGTGTGATCGTTTTCCGGAGTCCAAGGTGGTGCATTTACCAAAATATAAGTCTGATCATAATGCTCTTTTGCTGAAGTTATGGGATTCCATAGGTACAAGAGTGCGAGGGAGGGATCAGTTTCGTTTCTTTGCGCCATGGGTAACTCACGAACTTTTTCCAGATATGGTGAAGCAGGCATGGGACCCACGTCTTGAGTGGAGTGAGAATGTGTCTCGGTTCCAAAACCAAGCAACGAGATGGGGGAGAGAGGTATTTGGGCATATTGTGGTGCAGAAATGAAGGCTCTCCCAACGACTGAGGTACCTAGAAAATAAACTTGAGCGATTCCCGTGGCTTGAGGAGGTGGTGCAAGAACGGGTGGAGGTTTGGAATCGATTAGAAAGCATACTTATGCAGGAGGAGATCATGTGGTTGCAGAAGTCACTGTGCAATTGGTATTCATTTGGCGACAAGAATACTCGGTATTTTCACTCCATAGCTAGTAGTAGAAGAAGACGTAATCGGATTGAGGTTTTAAAGTTGGATGATGGCGAGTGGTCGTATGATGTGAATGCTATTAGGCAGCATGGGGTTCTGTTGTTTGACGAACTCTATAGAGAGGAGGGGTTTGAGGGACCGGAAGTGACGTTTCGTATTTCCTATCCTAGTATTGAAGAATCTGCCCTTGAAGGGATGAATAAGGAGGTCACTTCGGAAGAGATCAAGCGGGCTCTATTTAGTATGGGGCCCTTAAAAGCCCCAGGCCCTGACGGGTTAAATCCACTTTTCTTCCAAAACCAATGGGATACAGTGGGTCCTTCGGTGGTTGAGCAGGTGAAGACGGTTATCTCAGAACCAAAACGGGTGAAGGATATCAATGAAACTTCTATTGTGCTAATACCTAAGATTGAGGTGCCGGAGACATTTCGGGATTTTAGACCAATTAGTCTTTGTAATGTAATTTATAAAATTATTACCAAGACATTGGCCAATAGACTAAAGAGAGTTATGCCAGGCATTATTTCTCCAAATCAATGTAGTTTTATTCCAGGAAGACAAGGAACGGACAATATCATTCTGGCTCAAGAAATAATTCATACTATGAGCCAGAAGCATCGACGGAAACATTTTATGGCTTTGAAGATCGATCTAGAGAAGGCGTATGATCGGTTGAGGTGGAGCTTCATTATAAAGTGCCTACAGGAGCTAGCAATACCTTCGTGGATGATTGAGGTGATCTCAGAGTGTGTTTCTTCTCCTTCTATGAGGTTGATGTGGAATGGTGAGAAAGCAGGTGGGTTTTGTCCGTCACGAGGTATAATCAAGGGGATCCCTTGTCCCCATACCTTTTTGTGATTGCTGTGGAAAAACTAGCGCATCTTATCCAACAGGTAGTAGAGGAAGAGGATTGGCGACCTTTCCGACTGAGGAGGCATGGCACAGCTATTTCACACCTATTTTTTACTGATGATTTATTTCTATTTGCTGAAGCCTCATTAGATCAAGCAGCGGTAGTCAAAGCCTATCTGGATGACTTTTGTGACATGTCTGGGGAGAAAGTGAGTGCGGCCAAGTCGAGGATCTTCTTCTCGGCAAAGGTCTCTCACACGCAGAAACAGGATATCAGTAACTTCTTGGGGTTTACCCTAACACATGACCTTGGTAAATATTTAGGTGTTCAGTTACATCATACACGGGTGACAAAGAACTCTTACCAAACTATATTAGACAGAATGGATCGTCGTCTATCGAGTTGGAAGGCGGCATCGTTATCTATGGCAGCACGTCATACGTTAGTAACGTCGGTAGTATCGGCTTTGCCGTCTTATACCATGCAGACGTGTCCACTGCCTAATCAAGTTTGCCAGGAGATTGACAAGAGGTGCCGAACATTCCTATGGGGGAGTAGTCGTCAAAGTCGGAAACCCCATCTTGTTGGGTGGGAGGAGGTGTGTCGTAATAAGGATAAGGGTGGTTTGGGTTTTCGGAGGGCAAAGAACCAGAATGTTGCGTTTATGATGAAGCTAGGCTGGGGGTTGGTGGCGATACGGGATGCACTTTGGGTACGGTTCATGAGGGAGAAGTACAAGTGTGGTAATGATATACTCCCTGTTATTAGCACTAAGCGCGGAGGTTCCCAGGCGTGGAAGGGTATCAAGAATAGTTGGGAGAGGACGACAGATGGAATAGCATGGAAAGTGGGTAATGGTGAGACCATTCGTTTCTGGCAAGACCGATGGCTCTCTAACTTTGAGCCGTTGAAACAGTACTCAGTCAACGAAGTTACGGAAGAAATAAGCAATTGGTGTTTAGCCGATTATGTCTCAGAGACGGGCAGTTGGCGATGGGAGTTGCTGGTGGATGCCTTGCCTTCTCATGTTCTCAGGGAAATCGAGAAGGTGCGGGTTCAGCGAGGGAGTGGAGAGGTCAATAGATTCTGGTGGCGCTTATCCAGTCATGGTGGTTTCTCGGTCAAGTCTGCTCATGAGAGCACCAGGCCTAGGGGAAGTCGAGCATTAATGGGAGTTTGGAGGAGGATTTGGAAACTTCGTGTGCCCCAGCGGTGTAAGACCTTCTTGTGGTTGGCTATGAAGGGACGACTGTTGACCAACGTGGGTCGTAGTGCTCGAGGAATGGCGGTCAAGGATCATTGCCTGCTGTGTGGTCGAGAGAGAGAAACTGTTTTACATGCGTTGTGCCATTGTGAGTGTGTCAGAGATCGTTAGAAGGCAGTGATACTAGACGCGCTGCTAGTCCAGTTCTTTCAACACTCAACAATGGTTAGCTGGGTTCGGTGGAATCTGAGCCAAAGCATAGAGGTTGATGGTGCACCGTGGGCATCCTGTTTTCCGATTGCTTGCCGTAATATGTGGATGGCTCGTAACCAATTTGTCTTTGAGAACACAAGGGACTCCGTGGAGGGTTTTAAGGCTAAGATGCTTTCGTGTTTGAGCTGGCTGCGAGTCAGTTGGGGTTCGGCTAGTAACACAAATGGGGAGTCTTTGAGATGGAGCACCCCGGCTGTCGGATGGGTTAAAGTGAACGTTGACGGTGCGAGGTCTGAAGTGTATGGGGATGCAGCCTGTGGTGGTGTGTTTCGTGATCACAGGGGGTGAGTTTCTGCAGGGTTTTATGGCTAAGTTAGAACCCTGTGGGAGCAGTATAGCGGAGTTATGGGCGATTCTTTGGGGGTTGAAGCTAGCCTGGGATGCGGGCTACCGAAGACTGGAGGTTGAGTCAGATTGCAGTGTAGTGATAGACTGGATTCTGAACGAAGAGGAAGGCGAGCATGCGGGAGAGATAGCAGTGCATGAGATTCGCTTAATGATGGAACGTGAATGGGAAGTTTCACTTCTGAGCTGCTCACGTGATGTAAATGGCGCTGCTGATCATGTGGCTAAGCAGGGACTGGAGGTGACACAGGGACTTATCCGCTTCTTTAATCCAATTAATGGTTTGGAGGAGGTGTTAGCGAAGGAGGCAAGGGCGTTGTCGGCTGTAGGCGTACGTGATGGGTGTAACACCCCAAATTTCGAGACTCGAGGCTAGAGAATAAGCCTGAGATTAGTGGATTGCTAAGCCCCGGTTTAGCGAGATCCCAAATTGGGATTAGGAGTTAATGACTACAAAAGTGGACGTGGTTAGTGATTAATGAACCTTTTTAGAGAATATAAAGTGGATTGTAGTCACTTGTGTTATGAACAACGCCAAAACCCTGTATTTGAGTTCAATTGTGGATTAACATCCAAATTGACTTAGAATAGAGGGAATAATTGAATGGGGTATTGTGATGGAAATGGTGTCATGTTGTGGTATTTGATCATTGGAATTGATTTAAATTGGATTGGACACATTGGTTGCAAAATTGGAAATGCTGTCCAATGAAACTCTATTCTGGGCTGTCAGTTTGTGTGAACGTTTTGAATGACCAAATGGTGTCTAAAAATTCTGAAACTTTCCAGTCTTATAGTTCACATCCAAAGCTTCAAAATGGACATATAATTTGTGCCATTTCATGTTGGGAACTAGGAGATATGACTGTCCAAAGTTTGAGGTCGAAAATGGACTCTGTTTTGGGGCAGTGATGAAATTTGTGTAATTCTGGAATTGTGTGGTGATTTCTAGTAATGGATCATATTTTTCCAATGAAGAGGACTTCAATACCTTTCATTTGGCTTTGGGATCACCTCATTTTGATTTTTCTAGAATTAGTTATGATTTTTCAAAGATTGGGCAGAAAATCTGCCAGAAAATCCGAAAATGGGAATTATGACATCATCTCATTAAAAGATGATGTCAGCATGGATTATTAATCAAATTGCTCATCTTCTTCAGCTCATTTCTGTCGTGAGTTGCAGCTGAAAAGAGAGAGAGACGTTTGGGAGCTCTTAGAGAGAGAAAGAGGAGAAATCTCACAAGGTAAGCCGATTTCTCCGACGATCTAGCTCCTAACGCGTATAACCTTGCTTCTAAGCTTCTCTTTCATATTCTTTAAGGTATTGGAAGCTCAATTTTCATGGTTTAAAAGGTGCTAGGGTTCAGCCATATTGAGTAAAAGCTATTGGGAGCTTGAGGTAACTTCCAAACTCTTGTATATTGACTATTCTGGCTGCTGTGGGCAATTTAATCGGTGAAATTTCGCCGGATTGCCATTGGTTGTAAAAATGGAAAATGGGTTTCCCTAGGGGTTATGCTGCCCAAATTGATACTAAATGGTAGTTTTAACCTAATGGGATAGTCAATAAAGTGGTTAGGAGTAGAAAGGAACGCGTTTACGGAGCCGAAACCGAAAAACCCCAATTTTCCCCGGAGTATTTGTATATTTCGGTCTGGGCTATAAATGGGTCTTAGAGATGGATTTTCAATGATTTGATGATTCCATTGAGTTCAGGAGTGAAAATTAGGTGGGGTTACAGTTGGGCACTTTTTCGAAAAAGGCCGAGAAAGCATAATTACGGAAACGCCCCTAAAACCCTAAAAGTAGGGCTGCCAAGGGCAATTTCGTAATTTGACATTGAATTTGATAATTCCGAGTCCGGAAATGGATTCCTTGGGCGAAAATATGTCAGAATAGCCCATGTCAAAATTTCGGGAAAAGTACAGCCGGACCGGGTACAGCGGGGCCGGGCCGGGGTCCCGGGGGTATTTTGGTAAATTTTCAAGATAGAATCATATAACCCCCAGAAACACTATGGAAGTGTCTAAATAGTATATTTGACATTGTAGGATCGAATGTGAAGCCCCGAGTTGCTGGCACGTAAATCGAGGAGAAAAGACTGGAGGTAGGGAACATATCTCTTCTGCTTGTATTTGATATATGTGTTAGTGTGTTGGTGCATGTCTTAGCTTTGCATAATTATGTGTAATTTGAAGCTATGTTTCAATTTATGCTATGGCCATAGGTATATTGTTCGAAGCATTGAGCTTGCAAATTGTCATTGTGTTATCATGAGTTGTGTGATGCAAGCATGTCATGCATTAAACATCTATCATACATGCATTTTGATATTGTTATCCTACTGAGATTCTCTCGAATCTCACCCTCCCCTACCAACAATTTAGACAGGGTAGGTGGATCGAGGATGGAGTAATCAATCAAAGGCGACGGGACTCGTTCGGGTTGTAATCTTGTGATAGGTGGTTATCAATGCATGATTGGGATTAAGTATATTTGGATATATAATTGTGTAGGTTGGAATGTATATTCGAGTATGTATTTGATATGAGAATTTGTGTAATCCCCATATGAGGGCTTGTAGGGGCGAATATGCCCTGTAAGGCTTTGAGTTAATGTATGGAACCCGGGATTGCCGGGATTATATTGTGTACTCTGATTTCCCATGAATGTGATATTCCGCGTAGTAATTGTATTCGGAATGTGACTGTGAGACCAAGTTTATAAATGATTTTGAAAGGCATTTATGAAAACCCCGTCTGGTAGATGGGTTTGTAATTTGTTATTTGCTTATTATTGGTCTCTATTTCACTTTAATCGTTTATTTCGGATATAATTACTGAGGGGGTTACAATGGGCATGTGATGTAGAGCTGGTTTTGTTTTGTTCCATGTTGACTTATAAAAGAAAAAGATTATTCTAACTTGATTGAAATAATAAGCACGAGAAATTTTTGGTAATAGGTTATAGATTTTGGAACCCTAGATTGTAGATTTAGGGAAGAAAAAGAGTTAGTTCGACCTTTTGTTATATTCCAATAATGATAATATTCTTAATAAGAACAATTATGTTCTAGAAAAATTGCTCGGCAAGCATTGTAAATGAACAAATAAAGGTATAGTCTAATTTATATAAATTAAAGTTTTGATTATTCTTAGGTTCAAAATCGAAGTGCTTATCACCGCTTATGTCAAGTGAAAAATACTCAATATTTCTTTAATAAAATTTTAAATTCAAATAACATGAACTAAAAAAATTGTGTTAAGAGAACTTGATTAGCCTCCTCTTTAAAAGCTTGTCGGATTCGTTTTAAAGTACTAACTAAGGTTTTGATATAAGATATAGTTGACTATATTGAGAGGATTAAAAAAATTAAATAAAATACTTTAAAGTACTTGTATGTATCAATTTTCTCTAAATTAATTGATCTTCCTTTTAAGCTGATATATAATATAATAATACATATAAATAGTTTAGACATATCAAAGGAATATATATACTACAATTAAGTAATTTATTTAGGTTTTTTAATCACCCCAAATTAATTAATTGGATTTTATATTGAGGATTAAAAGTAGTAATAAATAATCCCTAAAACGAAATAATCTATAATAAAAATTGTGAAGTGTTTTAAAGCTTTATTTTTATTAAAAAAAACTTACAAAGTTCATATCTATATCGTTTTCTATACTTGAAGTTAGGGATGGAAATAGGCCAGGCCCTTAACAGGGGCCTACGGCCTAGCCTACATAAAGCCTAACCTAGCCTATTTAATAAATAGACCAAGCTCAGACTCAGGCGTATTGTTAGGCCTATTTAGATAAACAGGCCAGGCCTATTTTCATAAAGCCTAGCTTATAGGCCTACAGGCCTGGCCTATTTAGCTTTTTTTAATGTATAATATTACATAAGTATATATAATATAATCTAAATAATTCTAAATAATTTTATAAATTATTTATAAATTTACTAACTTAACCTTAATTCTAAATTTCACATCCCGTTGTCATTACACTCAACCATTACTTTCACATAAATCATTCACTCTTGCCTTTCTTCTCTTCGATCACTCGAGATGACAACACTAACTCACTTACTCTCCCTCAATTTGCACCCTCCACTGTGAAGGATTATATATAAATTTAGAGGCATTGGCTTTAAAGGTTATTTGAAAGCCTACATTATTTAAGTAGGCCTTTAAACAGGCTTCAGGCCTTGTCAGGCCTTTTGAAGGCCCAGGCTTTGGCCTAAAAAAAGCCTACATACAGGCTCAGGCCCAGGCTCAGGATTTGAATCTCTGTTGCAGGCCCAGGCCTATTTAGGCAAAGCCTAGCCTAGCCTAGCCTATTTCCACCCCTACTTGAAGTATTCTAATTGTTCATATTTAAGTAATGTAGGGCTTTAATTCTTTTTTCCCATCAATGCAATGACTCCAAAGGAAATCAACATCCATTGAACTCCACGGAATGATTGATCAACTCACATGAAACAAAAATCCAAACTCTATTACCTTTTTTTTTAACAAGAATTTTAAGAAAGGGGTTAGGCTCACCCACGATCCAAGGGCAGGGCTCCAAGTTGGAATACTTCCCCCAACATCTCGACTGGACCACAACTAAGTGGGATTCCCCGAGATCGAACCCTCTCCCATTGATAAGAGTGTCCGACCCCTTCGCCAGTTGAACTCAAGAACGAGGGGTATCCAAACTCTATCACTGTCATATAGTAAATAACACCAATAATGAGAGAGGGAGGGTTTTCTCTTTTATATGGTTATTTGACTGAGTCATATCTAAGTGTAATTGAGTCATATTAAGACTTCAAGTTTAAATGGCCAAAACCCTTTCCACCAATAACAATACATGTTAGTTATCTCATAGATCCCCAAATCTTGATGTGATGATTTTAAACAAAAAAAAAAAAAGCACTACCTCCCATCCTAAATGCAGGGCATTACAAACTAGATCCTATATTTAGAATTTGATATGACTCACATATTATATTAAAATATTATGCCTCACTCTTAATTTGACTATTCAGTCATAATCTGTCAAGAATAAACTTGAGAAGACCCAACAACCTCAATCATAATCTAAATGTGGGATCACAGTTTCCTAACAAATTGACCATGAGCTCATACATATGCTCCTCGGTAATGGCTGTCACCGATTTCAAATTGCTAGAAGTTCTCTTGCCATCCTTTCACATCATGGCACTTTGATTTGTTTGTAAAAGCTTTGTTCTCACTGTCAAAAGCTTCTATTTTCTCCAAGTATCCTTTTAATGTCTTATATTAAGAATCGGGAGTACTTTATCCCTAGAATTTATAAATTTTTTCTTAAGGTATTCCTTTTTTTTTTTTGGCAATAACCTAAAATATTCCTTTTGATTACATATAGTAAAAGTGTTTTCATAAAGAGGTAGGTTTAATACATATAAGAGCAAAATACTCTAATCATCTTTCTATTTTACCTTAATTATATAAATTTCCCCTCTATTTTAAAAACTCATTTAAATCTCCCTTAAAATTAAAATGTATATTACACAAATTTTTCTTATATTTTGAAATATGTTTTCATCCACCAAAACTGATAGTTGACCGTTAAATTTGACTTTTGAACTTTTGTTTTACCAAAGTGCCCTTCTATAACATTAAAAATATATATATATATATATATGAATATGGGAAAAAATTTTATACCACCAAATTTTTATCCTAATAGATTTTTTTAAAATTTCTAATATGTTAAAAATTTATTAATTTTGAGATTTTATAATTTAAAATTTAATTTTTTTACCATATTTATTGAAATTTATTCATTTTTAGTTTCTTAACTGACTAAAAATATAGATCAAATACATTTTTTCCATCAAATATAATAAACTATATATGTTAGAGAGATTATATTAAGTCATTTAAATTTATAATTTGATATTTTTTCTACAAACATTTAAAAAAAGTACTCAAATTTTTAAAAGTTTGTGATATTTACAAGCTACAAATTAAAATTTAGGATTTAGAATTAAGGGTAAACTAGTAAATAAATTTTTTTATATAAATTTCAATTAAAAAATATATTTTTAGAATCTTTTTAGAATATTTTTACTGGAGTTAACGGTTTGGAATTAAGTACTCCCTCCGGTCCTAAATATAGGACATAGTTTGTAGTGCAATTTGCACTACAAACTATGTCCTATATTTAGGACCGGAAGTAGTATATATTTTCAAAATAAAGAGGAGGTATGTGTAATTAAGACAAAACAGAATGATGATTAAAGTATTTTACTCTACACATAACTAAAGATGATTTTTTAGGAAAATTAACATACATTTATTATAAACAATTAACTTAACTAATTTTTATAATATTTATAAATTTATTATCTAGCTTTTATAATGAGAAATCGAGGATATAATACACATGGGAGTGAGAAGTTTGCATCAATCTTTAAATTTTATCAATAATATTTGAAAAATTTGCAATAATATTCATGTTTTTTTTAAAAAACTTATCCTAAACCCTTCCTATAGGTAGAGTCGGGAATACAATTAGGCCGGGCCCTACAGGGTCGGCCCTTCATGGACTCGGGCCTAAACAGGCCGGCCTGTTTATTTTGCTTTAAATTGAGAGACATTATTTTTAAAACTCATAATTTTTTAATTAAAATAATCATTTAATGTCTATATTAGCCTTTTTTTTAAAGTTTAAATGAATAAACCATTGTAGAAAGTAAAATAAATCAAACCAATTAATAAGTGCTTACCTGTTATTAATACTCTATTAGGTACTTAGGTGTCTCTCATATTGATAATTTGATATAATGATATTATATTTATTAATTTATTTTTAAAAAAATATTAAACGGGCCTAAAAAGGCCGGCTTTTTTAGGCCCGCTTCCTTTTTTAGCCTCTAAATCATAAGCCGGGCCCTTGAAGGGCTTAAACCAGCCTAACGGGCTCGGCCCGATTTCCCGGCTCTACCTATAGGAGAGACTACTCACTCACCCAAACACAATACACACACTTCCCCTAAGTCACATACAGGGTTTCCTAACCTTCTCAATAGAGCTTGTAATACGAGTTCAACCAGTAAGTTCAACTTACGAGTTTCGGTGGGATTAGGGTTGGCAATTTGTCAGTACGAGCTGACCCGTATTCCCATCTCTACTTCTCAATAAGAGGGGTGGGGTGATACCAATGATCATTACATTGGTTGGCATTAAGTTTCTTTGGGGAGGCTAGTGAAACAGGTTCTATCTCACCCTAGGTATGTGTTGTGTTGTGAAATATAAGTGTTTGAGTAGGTGTGTTAAAGAAGCTAATCTCATATTACTTGGGAATAAGATATCACTAGCCTATATATATCACTATACTATCTTAGGATTTTAAAATCCTAAATTAATGATTTGATAAGAACTTATGTTGTCAATACCATTACGCTTTCAAGTTTTTTTAAGTTAGGTTTAAAAAAAATCAGAGAAGTGGGGTTAAAAAATTTTAATTAACTTTTCTTATTCTTTTATTTTACATCTTCTCTTTATTAAAGTATTGTGACCCTAATTCTCCAATTTTTTAAATCCAACTTATAAAAATTTCCCCCTCCCCCCTCTTTTCCCCTCCAAATCCTTCATAACTGCCGACTCGAAGTAGAGATTGAAGAAATCTGACCATTCATATTTGCTCCTCCAAATTGCAAAACATAACAAGGTTTCATTAAATATGGGTGTGGTATGTACCCAAAAAAAAAAAAAAGTGCGGTGGCGAAATCCTGAGCATAAGAAATGGATGGTGGACATTACATCTAATTCGGGGAGAGTGGTTAAGGTCTTTTGAACGGAATCCACATCCCAGGACCTAGGATACCGATTCTGTGCTGCCGCAAATAGAAGCAGAGAGATGCTCTCTTTCAAAATGATCCCTCCGATTGATCATTGTATCACTATAAATAATGTTATGTCACTAAAAGCCAAGACACATTCCTTCCCTTCTCACCCGAAAGCAGGCAAGAGGACCTCTGCAGTCTGCACATTATTCCATCACAATATTGCCTTTCACGCTCTTTATATTTAAATGAAATAAAATTATGCATAAGTCCCTTAAACTTTATATTATTTATAGATAATTTCCTTAGGTTTTTTATTATAAATTCCTTTTGTTTCGCTCGAACTTTATTATAAATTCCCCTGAGTTCTTACATCTCTGTAAATAGTTATAAATAGTTTTTTTATTAGTTATCTGATCTACATGCATATATTATCTGATCTACATGCATATATATATATGTATTAAAGTTTAGGAGGCTTATATATATATATATATAATTTAAAAGTTTGAGAGGTTATATTCACACAAAAATATAATTTAAAGGGTATATAGTTAATGATTAATGTTTATCCATAGAGTTAAAAGTTTAGGGGGATTGGTTATTCAGAATGTTGAGATGTTATTGGTATGTGGTTCAAAGTTTAAGGGTGTTTTCAGTAATTTTGTTTTATATTTATTTAGTTTAATTTATTTTCAGAAGTGGCCCCCATAGTCGTAGATTCTGGCAGATTATTAGGCCGAATTTTCTGATTTTGTGCTGGTCAAATCTTTCTTTTTTTCCCGTTGATATCTACCGGTCTAATCTTATTATACATGTCCATGTAGTTGATTTGAAGGATGTGTGATTTTACTCGTAATATAAGTGTTGGTTTGTGATAACTTATTTTTGGATAATAAATATTTATAAATCGTGATTTACAGTATATGAGATAAATATGTAAGAAGAGTTTTATTTTGACTTATGTAATAAGTGCTTATTAACCCCCAATAAATAATACCAAACACGCACTAAATGTTATCCATTATAGAATTTTTTTTCAATAATTATAAACTTAAAATAAAAAGGTCTTGATTTCAAAAATACTTTATTTAAACATTCAAAATTGCATAATTAATTTAATCTTTTTTTAACAAACCCAAAATAAGTATTATTTTTATGAGAGTTATTTTATTTTTCAAGAATAAGTTAAAAGATGCGAGGAAAATGGGCTTCACTAGCTAACGGACTAAGATGGAAAGACTAGAAGCCCATACGCCAACACAACATGGATAACAAAAAAGTAACTACACAACACTAGAGAAGGACCCAACAGAAATCAAAATATAAAACCCAAACAAAAATCTAAACTTGATGCATCCGCAATGGTGTTCCAGCCATGGCATGCAAGACAAGCTTGAAATAAGTAAGAACTAATTCAAATTCGTTGGCCAAAAAAAAAAAAAAAGAACTAATTTAAATTCGTTCAAAATTATTTTTTACATTACCCGCTGTTAACTGAGGTGGGAAGCGATCTCTTCCTGTATAAGGAGGAGAATAAAAGTTTGAATCCTAAGAATATTGACACTATAATTTAAATCATTCTCACCAAAAACATTCTCAACATGAAAAATTTGGAAAAAGGTCTAAGTCATTAACCCTAAAATGAATACAAATGATTTGATTTCATCGTCAAATCAAGAGTCTCTGACAGCGATAGAGTGTAGGGAAGCTAAGGACCCGTTTGGTATGCTAAACTGAAGCTGAGAGGAGGGAAGCTTCCACACTTCCCTAGGCCAAAACCCGTTTGGCGCTCCAACAATAACCAAAAATCAGTTCCCGCCCCTTGCCATGTTTCCTTAAACATGGGAACCTTAGATCCCTCCGCAAGTGGTGTGATTTTAAAATTGTTCCCGGGAAGGCAATTTGGTTTGATTAAAATGCCCCCTAAAAGTATAGTTGTGCAAGAGCGCTCTCTCTCTCTCTCCCCCCTACTTTGTTTCTCTTTGTTGGGGTATCCATTTTCTCTTTGGTGGTGTGAGAGGAAGATGATGATGACGGTGGGTGAGTTTGGCGAGGCTGGAAGGGAAGGTGACAGTGGTGGGAGGAAGAAGAGGGAGTGATGCCGAAGAGAGAGAGGACGGTGAAGACGGTGGAGAGAGAGTGAAGGTGGTAAATGAAGGTGTTGGTGCTGAATGAAGAAGGGTGTGACGGGTCCAGTTAGTGTGTGGAATGGTTTCATTCTCATTGAAACCAAACGAGGAAGATGATGAATAGTACCGCGAGGAAGATGATGAAAAGTACTGATGAGGTTGAGTTTGAACTGGGCTGTTAAGTTCGAACTTGAACTTTTGTTGAAGTTAGGGGTGTTTTAGTTTTTTCACACAATCTTTCCACTTAAACTACTCCATTTTCTTCCGATCAAACATTTCATCTTTCCTCAATCTAGGCAACTTCCCATGTCAACCAAACAGGTCCATTTTTAAAACTTCTCTCCCAATCTTCCCTTCCCTTGCCTTCCTGAATCTTCCCACCAAAAACTTCCTTCATCCAAATAGGCCCTAAGATAGTTTGGAAGCTGCAGGAAGCAAAATAAAAAAATAAAGGAAAGGGAGAATTACAATAAGATCCCAAGGAATCAACATAGAATTGGTTTAGCGATGTAAGGTCCCACTATATCCCTCTGGATCTTGAGTTAAAGTCCTAGAGGAGACACTTGTGTTGGGAGGGGCAGCCACGAGCCCTGAACTGGATACCAGATAATAATATTAAAAAAAAAAGAGTTCCCAAAGAAAGAACTTAATTACTAAGAAGTCCTAATAACAAGTGAAGAACATAAACTTGCTGTCATTTCTTATCATAGCATTTGTTATTACATGCTTTTAAGTTGTTATTGGACTTCTAAATAATTAATCTCTTCAATGGGATCTCATTGTGATCAACTTGAGCGTCTCCCTCTTAACCGACCTGTATCAAATTCCATTTATATGGAAAATTTACTTGTCGACAGAATTTTTTGATGGCATTTTTCCATCGGAGATCCATCAGAAATTTTTCGGATGGAAAATCCGTCAAAAATTACTGATGGAAACAATTCCATAGGTAATCCATTGGTAATAACATGGTTTTTTTTTTTTGTAGTGGGCACAACTATTCTCAGTTAATTCTCACCAATTCTCACCATAAGAGTTTTACATATGATGATGTTTTAGATGCAAAAGGGCCTCCTTCTAAAATGTTTGTTGATATAAGCTCACTGTAAATTCTGCATTTATGGTGCCTATACCCATTGTTTCTACGATCTAGCTACGGTGCCACATCTATACTGTTAAAATATAATTTTTAAAATTTTATTTTTAAATAAAATTATTTTAATGGGTACAAAATCTAAAACGGGAAATTCTAAAAAAAAAACCTCCAAAATTTCAAAATCCTAAATCAAGTTTGTTTCGTACAATTGATAAGGGGTTGACTAACTTGATAAGAAATGTACATCTCATTTTAGAAGGAAATGACTGATTTGAGATTTTAAAATTTGGAGGTCTTTTTCTGGGATTTTTTCATCTAAAATAAAGATAAAGCACACTCTCACTTTGGAGAAAAGTGTTTTTATGTCCTAGCTCATTCATATATCGTCCGTTAATGTATGGTAAGTGTTAGTATATAGACCCGGTTTCCATACTCATCAGGGTGAAGAACTGAAGATCACCTTTGGTGACATGTGCACCGTCCACATACATTTTCAATAGTCTAGATTAAAAATTTTCAGTTGATGATTTTTTGTGACATCAACTGGTAATTTTTAAATAAAAAGAAAACTGACAGAGTGGTGAGTTTAGTCAAGGTATTGTGAAGGAATATCACCGGAAAATCGAGTTTCACAGAGAAATACTGAGATAGAATGGAAAGAGGACAACTCGATATCAAGTTACAATGGAGGCAAAAAGCAGATAAAAGTGAAGAAGAGTGTAAGTTGATTGGGAAGGTTCTCACGAATTCCAAGGTAGGCTTTGCGACAGTTAGAGTCGGTCACAGCTGCTTGGAGAGTAAAAGGGGGCTTGGAAGTAAAACCGATTGGGTTCAATCTGTTCTCATTCACATTCAAAGACCAAAGCGAGGCACAAAGAGTACTGAAAGAGAGCCCATGGGTGATTAAATATTATATGCTAAGCTTACAAAAGTGAAGACTGTTCCTAAGCGATAATGAAATTGTCATCAATACATGTGAGTTCGATTCAATAACTTCCCTCCAGAAGGCAAGATGAGCACAAATATCAGTATGATGGCAAGCATTGTGGGGACACTACTACAGAAGGCACTTTTAATGTCTGTTTTTATGCCCTTTAGATGACCATTTTCAGGGGGACATGTATGTGAGTATCGTTGAAAGTTCAAGAATAGGCGACTATTCTAGAACAGTCATGGAAATAGACTTACAACGATTGTTTTTTTAAAACCAGTCGTTGTATCTATAATATAAGGACTGTTTTAAGTAAAATAGTTGTTGTAGTACCCTAAATCTTATTCACCAATATGTCTTGTAATTATTTGTGACATTTAATAAAATGGAAGGGTGAAATTTTGGAGAATTTGGTTATGCTGCCAGTGAAAATTTTATGTGAGGCAATGAGTTTATCTTATGGTTTTGGATAATCAAATGATGTCCAAAAATTGTGAAATTTTTCAGAATGAAAGTAGACTTATCAAGCTTTAATTTGATAGGTCATATAGATCATTTGGAGCCGTACACAAAGAGTTATGAATTTTTGAAATTTACCCAGTGAAACTGGCCAATTTTGGGGACAACGTTCAAATATTTAAATTCTGAATATGTTAAGCTTTCAATTGGCTAAATGTTATATTTTTTTCTTGAAACTAGACTCAATAAGGGTTAAGTAGCCTTTGGAAGCACCTCAATTGAATGTCTACAAATAAAGATATGAATTTTCAAAATTTGATAAAAATTCTGTCAGCTTGTGGAAAAATCACAAAAATGTATGGGCAAAATAGTCATTTGTCTAAATAAAATTAAAAGCCCATATTTTTCCTTATTCTTATGGTTGGGACGTACAAATAGGGAAGGAACATGGAAAACAAGATGCTTGGCTTCAATTAAATTAAGAGGGAATAATTGGTAGCCAAGTAAAAATCAAAGTTGAAAAGTCAAAAGTAAAAATGGTAATTAATTGATTTCTTGAGAAAAAAGGATCATGATAATTCATGAAACAATTTCTTTATCCCTTTTCTCATGGTGAATTCGGTTAAGAGAGGAGATATTGGAGAAAAAGAATTACTTGGATAAATATGATACCATGTGTCTTGAATTGGAGCCAAATAATTAAAAAGACCTCATAAAATAAAAGCACATGGAAAATTGTCATAAAATATAATAATACAAGAGAGATAAAGTGGATATTTCCAAGAGCTCATCTTTTCCCATTTAACGCTCCATAATGACGTGAAATAAAAAGAGGAAAGGGAAATCATATTGGCCAAGTAAATTAGGCACATCTTTATTTGCCTTAAACAATGTTATTTCCAAAAGGCAAGAAGAGAGATATGATCATTTAGGCTTCATTATCTCTTATTCTTCTTCATTTTGGCTGAACCTAAACCAAATAGAGAGAGAGAGAGAGAGAGAGAGAGTTGGATGAAGTTGGAGAACAAGAGAGGAGCAAGAAGAGAGCTCAAGCCAAAAATCCAAGGTAAGAGGTTGAAAACTTGGAGTTTATGTCACTAGAGCTTGTAATAGCTCCTCTAACCTTCATATCTTCATGAACATGGCTTGTAGCAAGCAAAATCAAGAGGTTAGAGGGAGGGAGCACCCATGGTTAGAGAGAGAAAGTGGAGTAATCACAAGGTAATCTCAAGAACTTTGATTATCTTGTTGATTCTTGTTGGTTGTGGCTTGTTTTTGCTTGGTTTTTGATTTTGGGAAGACAAAAACCTAAGGGGAGGTGCTACCCAAATTCACACTAATAATGTGCAATTAGTATTTAAATGGTTAATCATGGGATTGGGAGTGAAAAGAAGGTGTCTGGTTGATTGAAATCAAGAAATTCCATTTTTCAAAATTTTTATGGAATTTCATCCAACATCTATTTTCACTGTGTTTGGACTGGATTTTGGTATTTTTGGTGATCCCATTGTATTCATAAGGGAAAATTGTATGGGATTCATGTTCATCATGAAGTATGAAAAGCCTTGTAATGTGAAATGGCAAAATTATCCCAAAAACCCTAAGTTAGGGTCTGCCAAGGGCATTTTTGTCTTTGATAGTGAATTCGGTAATTCTGAGGTCAAAAAATGGATTCCTTGGGCGAAATTGTATAGGAATAGCCTGGGTCAAAATTTTTGAAAAAGTACAGTTAGACCGGGTCCCCAGGGGCATTTTGGTAATTTTACAATTTGGAGCAAAGATAACCAACAAAATGAGTTTAAAAGAGTTTAGAATAGTACATGAATGGGTATTAAGTTAATTCTTGTAAACTTGGAATTTTAGGACCGGACAGTTGTGGCTAAGCCGGATCGAGACAGTTTACGATTAGGCGGGAAAGGGCTATTTCAGGTAGTAACTCTATTTTTCATACATTATACCAATGTTTATATATTTGTGTTTGCCATCTTCTGTGATATAATTAATGAACATGATTTTGCCAAGGAGGGCAATTTGTGTGTGGAGGTACACTTACCTGGTTGTTGAGTAAGAATCCAACTGAGGTTTTCGAATAGTGGGGGAATGAGCCTCTAACTCATGTATACATGCCGTGATATTGTTGTTAATTTGTTGCATAACATGGAGTATGATATATTTAATTTTTCTATTTTATATGATCGATTATATGTTACTACTGAGATTAGTTTGAATATCACCATTTCCATAGATGTATAAAGTTTGTAGCAGCGGAAAACAACTTTGAGGGCAAAATCATAACTACTGGCGATTAAAGGTTTCGGTCAAGTTCAAGAGAGAACGTTGGTTATCTGAAGACCTTTTAGTTAGTTTAAGGTATGTAATTTACTGTACAATGCCTTGTTTGGGAATTCTTGAATATAATCAAGTACAATATATCATTAATATCAGTATATCTATGCTATTCTTGTATGCCCACTGAACTGCGTGATGGCTACTTTGATTATTATCAATGATAAGTGGTATGTAAGACAGTGTCTTATAGTCGTTGTATCTTTTAATATACAACGACTGTTTTTATTTAAAACAGTCATTGTAACTTCTTTTTTTATAAATATTACTCGATGTTTCTCCCCATAGCCATTGAAAAACCACCAATCCCAGAAAATTATATTTTGAATCTTGAAAGTTCAATCATCACATATCACACAAAAGAACTTAAATTCAAGCATATATCATCATAACATCATTTTAATGTTCAAACTTCAACTTTCAATCTAAATCATGACAATCATATGCCCAAAGAGATGACATGCTTCCATGAAATCTCTATGGTTCATTATCATTTTCCAAAGTGTTCTCTATAAATCATAATGCCTATAATAAATTCAAAGTACTCATATAAATAAGAAACTATGAAAGTAATAGGAGGAAAAGTATTTAAGTATGCAAACATAATATAGGATTGTACAAAACCACTGCACTATGTAGAAAAACCTCTACACATCATCACCCTCTATGTGTTGTAGAAGATGTCTTTACAAAAGGTCTCGGATTAAATTAATGTCTTTGATTGTGTAGGCGTCCTGATTACCAAAAATCTATGCGCAAATTGGAGAATAAGTTAACTTAAATCAATCAATTGAATGAAATAATTAACAATGTAATTACAAGAACAAAAATGAAATTCAGTTGAGAATTAAGAAATGATCACCTGTTCAAAGTTGGTACATAGTAAGTCCACTAAAATGATCTTATACATATATAGTAAAACATAGTAGCATGGTTCTTAAGACTAGACCAGATCGGTCGGTTCGATTTTGAAACCGTTGCACAGGCAGTCCAACCAGTCCGGTCTGGTATCTGACCCTGGTTTGACCGATTTTTTATATTTTTAAAATAATTTATTTAAAATTTCATATAAATAATCCTAAAATCTTCCTTTTCTCATCGGTCTAGTCTCGGTATGACCCACTGACCCTTGACCTAATACCCCGACTGGTTCAGTGACCGATTCAAGTTTTAGAACCTTACATAGTAGCCACACTCAGTTTTCCTTGATAGCTGAGGGCACTATAAATGAAAAGCAAATGGTAAAAAAGAATAAAGGTATATGTAAAGTGATTGTTGTCCAACCCCTTAACATTTCGATATATGCAGAGTAATAAGCATACAGTTCCGTAAGGCACACAGAAATAGCGGAACATACTGATATTAAGTACTTGTTTATAATACAGGAAATTCCCCGTAGGGTTTGAAATATATACATATACATGTACATGTACAGAGTGTTCAAAAGGAACTAAATTACAAGCTAGATAACCAACAACAATCTTTATGTGTACACCGGAACTTTACTTACTAGTAGCCGCGAATTTGTTCTTTGAGCCGCTACCTTCAGGTAGAATATTTTAATTTTTGAAAAAGGGTGAGATTCAAAAGAATCTCAGTAGTAACATACAATCAATCATACAATATGCAAAAATTAAATATATCATGCTCCATGTTATGCAACATATTAACAACACAAACAATCATCACGACATGTATACATTAGTTAGGGCTACTCCCCCATTATCCGTAAACCTCGGTGGGGTTCTTACTTAACAACAAAGTAAAAGTGCCTACTCACACAAAATTGCCCTGCTTGGCAAAACAGTGTTCATCAATTATGTAATGACCCAAAATGAGATTAAGGGCTAATGACTTCAAAAGTGAATATAATTATTGTTAATTAAACACTTTTGAAGAATAAGATGTAAATTTCGATATGAATGTGCTTTTGATCAATGCCTAACCCCCATATTTAAGTTCAATAATGGATTAACATCTAAATTGAGTTAAAGAAGGGGGAGGGCGCATGGTTGAGTGATATGAATCATAAACATGTGTTGGTGGTGATTCAGTAAGAACTACCATAATCAGGGGCAAAATGGGAAAAAGGAAAGTTAGCGACTGATTGGTCATTTACTAAAAAGGAAGCCCATTGGTAACTAAAAGATCAATGGTTGTGATTAATTTTCAAGAGATCAAGAGGGTGGAATCACATGCTTGCATGTACATGGAAGAAGTGGTGAGATGTGGACCCTTGGCACAATCTTGTGTAGTCAAAAGGTCCACTATGGAAAATTACTCCTTTCTCTTCCTTTCATAGTCGGTTATTGAGAATGGGAGCAAGGAAAATCTGATTTCTCATATCTTCATCATCATCTCACATCCTTTATCTCCAAACCTCATGAACGTCCAAACCTAAGAGAAAAGGAAAAGAAGAAAGTTCAAGGTAGGTGTCCTATTTGACCTTGAATGCTTAAACCCTCCTCACTAAACTTGTTCCTCTTGTTAAGGGCTTTATTTCTATGATTTTAGATTTTTAAGAGGATGTGTTTGAGAGCTTGGGAAACATTGAAAGTGTTGGAATCAAGAAACTAACTTGAGGAAGTGAAAGAGGTGAGAAATATCTATCTTTTGATATATGTATTGTGACCATTGATGAGACTTTGAAATTTTTGGATTTTTACCCTAATTTTTGTGCCATTAGGGTCTTGTGGATTGCATGGTGATTTGGTATTGGAATAGGTGTCATATTGTGTTTTGGTGCCATTAGAATTGGTTTGGAATTTTGAATGGAAAGAAGTCGCATTGTGAGTTTTGAATTGGGTTATTGTGCGACATGTTGTGTTTCTTGTGGAACATGTCAATGTGAGTTGAATTTGGTTATTTTGGTATTTCCAATGGATTCCTTGTGAAAATTGGTGTGGGAATGGTATTTGTTGTGAATTTGGAACCATTGGAAGCAATTGCACAAAAATTGAAATTCTGTTCCTTAAAGTTCTGTACAGGGCAGTCAGATTGTCTGGACGTTTTAAGTGGGCAAATGGTGTCTAAAAATTCTGAAACTTTCCAGTTTTAAATTTCACATTCCAAGCTTCAAAATGGACATATAATTTGTGTCATTTCGTTTTGTGTGCTTGGAGTAATGATTGTCCAAAGTTTGATGTTGAAACTGGACTCTGTTTTGGAGAAGTGTTGAATTTTGTGTAATTATGTAATTGTGTGGTGATTTCTGGTACTGGTTCATATTTGTCCATGAATAGGACTTAAATATCTTTCATTTCGCTTTAGAATCACCTCATTTCAATTTTTCTAGAATTAGTTATGATTTTTGGAAGTTCAGCCAAGAAACATGATTTTCTTGGCCATGACCAGCTGATTCTAGGCCACGGCCCAAATGTTTTTGACCAGTTTTTGGCTGCGGCCAACCCCCAAAAATCAGTATTTTTCACTTGTGAAAGATGGTTTTTGTTAGGATCTTTCCCAACCTTCTAAGCATATGTTTAGGTTTCTAGTAACCACCTAAAGAGTTCAAATGATGACCAACTTTAAGTGATATGAAAGTAAGAATTTAGAGTAGAGAATTAATATGCCGTTCTTGATTTTGATCTATAGGGTTCGACATTTTCCCTGATTGTGAACGACCCGTGCTAGAGCACGTTCGGAAAGAACCAAGTAGTGACTCTTCCCCTTATACTATATGTGATACATTGTATGTTTGATTTATCATTGTTTGTGGGTCTATCACTTACGGCCCATCGGTGTTAACGGTGGGAGGACCGTGCCTTCGGGGTGGTGGAATCCAGGGGATGAGACTATGTGAAAGCCGAAAGGCTATTTGTGAATCTTCACCTGCGGCCCATCGGTGTTGACGGTGGGAGGATTGTGCCTTCGGGGCAGTGGAATACGGGGGATGAGGCTATGTGCTTGTGTGCATATATGGTAGCCTGCTTGTTGTGTTATGATATGATGCTGCTTGATAATGTCATTGCATGCTCTGTGATTACATGTTGTATGAGTAATTTGTTACTATTGTGATTCTTTTGAATCTCATTATTTCCATTGTTAAACCTACAAACAGGGCAGGTGGTTCCACAGGGAAGCGGACAACCAAGAGCGGTTAGGATTTCTTAGAGATAGATTTTAGTTGTTGGTTATCCATTTTGATTTGGGATGTAAATACTATTTGGGTATAGTTGTATAATCCCCTATATGGGAAGCTGTAAACCTTTAGTGAATGAATGAAACCTGGGGGTTGTCAAGATTTTTGTTATACACTCTGATATATATAAATATGATTTAACTGCACAGGGTAATTATATTCGATTTGTGAGATTTGAGACCAGGGTAAGGCAGAAATTTTGAAAGAATTTGTGAAAACCCTTCCGTAAGGAAGGGATGTTAAATGAGTTTTGATTATTATTGGTCTCTATTTCATCTTAATTACGTATTTCAAATCATAATTACTAAGGGGGTTACAAATTATATCACAGAAGATGGTGTACACAAATATATAAAATATTCACATAATTTATGAAAAGATAGAGTTATTACCTGTCTCCTTTCTCAATTTTTCAGTTGTCCTAACTTTGATTTCGGCTTGGAAATTCCAATTCCTATCAAAATTTAAGGTGATAAGTAAATGGTTATTATTTGTACCATTACTACCTTTAAATCATAGTATCTATCACAGTTTCAACAATTTCTGCTCAATACATCTCTACTCAATGCAGTTTCACAGTTTTCCAGAAAACTGGCAGATTTTCGGTCAAATTTGAATAATTATAGTTAATTCTAAATTGACTGATTCCAAATCCTAAGTGAAGCTCTTTAAGTGTATTTTCATGGAAAAATACCCAAGTCTAGCCATTACAACCATAGTATTCCCAGAAATTCACCAAAACTCTACAGTTCCAAATTGTACTCCAGAAACATGGTCAAATTTTGAAAAATCATAACTTTCAATTTACTAGGCCAAATGAATCATATTACTATCAAAACCGTAGCCCAGGATGTCTACTTTCACACCATAAAATATCATGCAATTTGGATCAGGTTTGACTACTAAAAAATACGCCACAACAATACTGGTTTCCAGAAATGAATCTGGACAACAACAACTCTAACCTCCAAAAATTCTAGAATTATGTAAAATCGTCCAAAAATCACAACTACATGTGATTTGACATAATTTTTCATATAGAATCCAATGGAATACTCAAAAACATCGAAATCCAGCTTCTTCCTCAGATTCTATACAAAACTGAATAAAACCCCTGTCCCCAAGAATCCAATTTTGCAAATTAAGTTTCAAAACTTGCAATCTAACATCATTAAACCTTCTTTAACCCATTTTTCATGATTACAAGACTGTTAAGCTTCATTTTCATGGTGTAAGAAAATCAGGGTAGTAACACAACTCCATAAATAATTACTTAAACATCACAATATTCGGCTCAAATCTAAGCTTATGCTTACTTGATTATGATTTTACATTACCTGGTTGTGGGCCAGCTTGAGCGGGTTGCAGGCCAGAACGGGGAGGGTTGGTGTAGCCTGCCCTTTCGCAGGTTGGCATTTGGCCCCCAAGGTGGGCTGGTGGGCTAATTTTTTTTTAATTTCACTCTTTTTTTAAAAAAATTCTCACTCTCTTTCTCTTTCATCCACTTATATCATACTTCTTTTCTTTTATACATTTATATTAGAAAGTCAATTTCATTCTTACTTTCCTTTTTTTTTCATCTACTCACATCACAAAATCTATAAACACATCTCTTTTAAATTTAATAATAGTAGAATAAATAAATATAATATGAAAATAAAAATGTCAAATAAAAAGTATAAGGAAGTAATTGAATACATCATCAAAGGAAAGACGATAAGGGTATTTGGATTTATTTTATTACAAAAATAAAAATAAAAAATAAGTGGGCCAACCCACGGGTTAAGCGACTAGCCCGGCCCTTGGCAAGTTGGCTAAATCTGTCAAATTTGGCGGGCTAGTGGGTTGGGCTCGTAAGCCCAACCTGTTTTACCAGCTCTGGATTCTACAACCAGTTCTTGATTCCGGTAGTACTCACCCTGAGTAGATGACACCAAACTCTACCAATCAAAAATCTAAAACCATAGAATTGAAGCTCATGATGAGAAGAAGAAGATTTATGAAGGACTTTTAAGATGAAAGCAGCGATTCGGTAGTGAAATCGATGAACTTTTCCTAGAGTTTTTACTATTCATCACCTTCTTTCCTTTTTCAAAATTTTCTGAATTTTTGGCAGGTTTTTATGATTTTCTGAGCTTTTGGACATTTTAATGGATAGAGGAAAGATAAATTTTTTCCAATTTCCAAAATTGCCCTTACATTTTGTGATTTTTACACTTTGCTGAAAATCTGACAGAATTTTCATCAAACTTTAAAAATCCATATATTTATTTGTAGAAATTCAATTGAGGTGATTCTAAAGGCTTCTCAATCCTTATTGAGTCTCATTTCAAGGAAAAATATAGTCTTTAGCCAACCAAAAGCTCAACATTCTCAGAATTTGAATCTTTGGACGTTGCCTTAGAAAGTAGCCATTTTTACTGGGTAAACTTCAGAAATTCATAACTCTCAGTGTATAGGTCAAAATAATTCCTATGACTTATCAAATTAAAGCTTGAAATGTCTATTTTCATTTGGGAAAATGTCACAATTTTTGAACATCATTTGGTGATCCAAAACCACGTGACAAACTTACTGCCTTACAGGAAAATTTTCACTAGCAGCATAATCAAATTCTCCAAAATTCACCCTTGATTCTATTTTTTGAATAAATATACATTGAATCTTTGGTGTATGAATTTTGGGATATTACATTTGCCAATTAAAGAAATTGAATTTAAACAACTTACTTTTGGCCGGAACCAATTTGTCGAACTACTTTTACCTTCGCGCTTCCCACCCATTGTATAATATGCCTCCAATGTACTATAATTAAAATGAAAAGTAGAAAACATTAAAACAATTTAGTCAAGTAAAAAACCAATGATTTACGAACAAATTAACTTACATGTTGAAAAAGGTTTTTATCTCTTCGTCTAGCTTGCAACCTAAGGATTCAAACCAAAAGATGACGTTGATGAAGGGGCAAGCAACACACAAACTCCAATGATAACTATGAGAACATATATAGATTAAAATGCGGTTACTGTTCGCCTCTGCAAGTGCACAGATCGTGTCAAGTAATAAAGTGATAAGTAAAGATCGTTCCCTCGAGGATTTGAGTAACAATTTGGTCAAGTAATAGATTTGGTGAATTTGATTAAGTTGAGCCAAAATAAGTTGTTGTGTGTGGAAAAAGGAATTTCAAAAGCTATAATTGTGAAGCTAAAATTTACTGAACAAAACTCTGATTTGTGTGACTTCAATCAAGTATAATAAGCCTAGGATTGTTCATCCCCTTAGTATTTCATAAACTTACTTCTTTTCCTCTCCAAGGATCCTTTCCATGGGGTATATATATGTCAGTTTAAGACTCCCAAGCATATGATTAAGCTCTCTCAAGTCATAACCAGTTTTATATCTTCTATTAACATGCACAATCTCTTGCTACAGCTAAGAGAAGATATTCATTACATACCAATTTTAATTTGACAATGCTAGGTTAATAACTATATCTCTATGTTACTAACAAACCATTCGTCTAGTTGTAAACTTCAAGTCTAGCATGATTTCACTCAAGTTCTGCAATTAAATTAACTCTCTCAAGCTTAATTTAATCGAACATATCCTCCACAGTGATGGCCAGTCACCCACAACAGTAAAAACGGAGTGAAATCAACATATATATGCCATTAGATACTTAGAGAGGAAAGGAATCAAGTTTAATCCATACAAAGGGTCATAAACAATCCTAGAAAATGACTCTAGCTATCCATGTTCACAAATGAATCATAGACATAAGCTCTCATTACAGCCATATCAGAATTACAGAGGAGAAATGGAAGGAATACAGAATAACCAGAGAATCTAAGCTGAAATCTCTGCAAATCTTCAATCTCTCATTGATTCTCCTTGATTTCAGGCACACCCAAGCTTAGAGGATGTTCTCAGCCGCCTCCTAGGTCTTTCCTAATCTGGATCTCCTCCTTCAGCCTTTGGTTTTCGCTTTTATAGTTCCCAGGTGACAAAACGCATAATAGCATTTTCGGGGGTTGCTCGCGGCTAGGCAATATGTGGGCCGCGGTCAGTGAGCTTCTGTCCAGTTTTGGGCCGTGGCCCATGGATGCTTGGCCACTGCCAGGAATCTCTGAAGCTCAGCTCCCTTTCTTCCTATGCTCTATTCTCATTCCTTCTTGCATTTCCTTAACATGGTTGATGGCTTCAACTTCATTTCACCTCCTCCTCATTGCTTTTGGCTTTCTCTGGTCCAGCTATGACTGAATTTGTATCCTTTCAACACAAGGAACTCACAAACAATCACAGTTGAATAATCATAGCAGTTAACAATATATTTCCTCCACATTTATACTCATTTTGTGCCAAGCATGAATAGAACACATTTCATCTACTTTAGCACTCCCAAATGCCCACTAATATACCGAAGTGTGGGAAAAATAGGATGAAATGTGCAATTCTGACAAGAATTTCATGAGGTTAACAGTTACATAACATGATACTTCTTAGCAAACTGAATATGTCTAAATAGGTAAAATTAAGTTACTTGCCTTTCTACAATTGGTGCCAGATAACAAGGAATCTTAGTCTGTTTGATTGTATAGTCCACATAGCTCATCCTATCTTCCAACTTATTATTATTATGCCTTGCTAGGTGGCCAAGACATAAGAATCCATACGAAATGTCGAGCTCCCTTTCAACACACATTTTGGTGGAAGCAACTAGTGTTGGATATGATTAGTTTTGATGATGTCAAATATAGATGTGAAGTGATAAGAGCAAAAAGTTTATATAATGTATTTCTTTGACTAATTACTATATTTAATGTTACATATTTTGTAGATTAGTCAACCAAAGAATGAAGAAGATTGAATTAATGAAAATGAACAAGAGGAAGAAGAAGGAAGAAATTGAAGATAGTCAAGGAGATGCTTACTTTGGTTATGGAGAATTATTATCAAGAGGAAAATCAAGAAGAAAGATATTGAAGAATGAAGAACTTGGAAGATCTATCATGAATATCAAGATTCAAGTTGTTAGATGTGATAATGGAGGTTTCTATAATGATTCCGGAGGTTTCTATGATCAAATGATGATTGGAATAGGTTAATACGAAGCTAAGATGACTTATATATGAGTTTTGGCACTTCTAGAGGTGTTATGCTCGAGCACAGGAAGAACACACTCGAGCACAGATGGATTCACTCGAGCACGGGGTGAATACTCTGTTCTACTCTGTTTTACGTTCAGCCTGAGCGAGGTCTGGTATTTTGATCATACCTCTCAAACCACACGTCGGATTGACCTGAAACCAGTGGCATATGAAAGAAGACTCCAAACACGTAAAATTGACACCAGGATCACATTGAAAGAAGATCAAATGAAGGAGATATTATTCGTCGAAAACGAAACTGAAATCACCGTCACTTTTCGACACAGGTTCGGTATTTTGCACGTAACTTCCAAACTACACATCGGATTGAGACAAGACCAGTGCCAAATGAAAGTAGACTCAAATAGCTTTCCATGGATAGTTAATTTGCCTAATTTGAACGTATATTCTAGGAGCTATGTCTTCTGGAAGTTAATGCTTGTGCAGTATAGCGAAATATACACTCTTTCGATCATAACTTGCAGAATACAAGGAGTTTGGAGCTGATTCTTGTTGCATTGTAATGCATTTGGCAAGACCTTTCTTATGATACATCATTTGAATCAAATAAACAAAATTTTTCTAAAGTGGCCCCACATCACCCGCGAGTGTAAAAATTGACTCTCTGAAAAAGTTGTGTGA
This sequence comes from Inga leiocalycina, assembly GCA_963242795.1. Taxonomy (NCBI): domain Eukaryota; kingdom Viridiplantae; phylum Streptophyta; class Magnoliopsida; order Fabales; family Fabaceae; genus Inga; species Inga leiocalycina. The sequence continues at coordinate 40,993,078 of OY725329.1, forward strand.
GTGATGTCCAGAAGTAGCTGAAACGTGAAGGAAATTTCATCACTCGAGCACTAGGATCCATGCTCGAGCATTGGATGATTTCTCACTCGAGCACATGGAAGTTTTGACGTGGAAGTGATAACCCGAGAAGAAGTTTGTACGTGGAAGCATGAAACTCACTCGAGCATGACTGGCTGTGCTCGAGTGATTCGAGAATTCACTCAAGCATATGCGAGTGAAGTGCAGCGAGTGCTTGCCCGAGAGGAAGTCAGAACGTGGAAATATGAACTGCACTCGAGTGAGGCATATTGCACTCGAAGTGAGGACCTGACAGAACGTGGTAGAATGCACAAACAAAACAGAGCCTCACAACCATCAATCCAAACATGGTTAAACGTTATACAATTATTATGTTTTCACTTGTTATTGTTTCTAAACATTATCTAACATATATTTCAAGTGTAAAACAGGAGTTTACATATTTGGGTTGCATCTTCAAGAATGGAGGTCACGTATGAAAATTCTTCACTCAACGTGATGAGTCCCAGAAGCCAGAAATTCAGTTTTTGACCAATGATCCAACATACCCATGACTAATACTTCATCATATTAATGATTAAGTATTTTGCAGTATGAAACAGGATTTTAAACGTTCGGGTTACAGATTCAAATAAAAGTCAATTATGGTGAACTCCATCATTACACACCGAATGGCGGCTACCAACCACGACAAGCAAATGACCCACCATGAGAAATTGTCTGAAACACAAAACACTCCACCACGTGATGTACAGCTCAAAATGAATTTCTTTGCTGATCAACTAGATGCTCCATATTGCTCCACAACGGACAGGAGCTTGTTTTTCAAATATGCTCAAACGTTCAAATGAAGCAATGGGACTCCAACGGACGAATGCTCACAACGGTCATCATCTTCATCAACTATAAATGAGATAGCATTCAACTTTGATGAGTAACTGAAAAAGATAGAGGAAACAGAGAAAAACGGAGAAAAACGGAGACAGCGTGCAACTACATAGAAATGTGAATCCTCTGCTTCTACCCATACACTCTCTGTTCTGCGGTTTCAATATTACTTTTCATTGAGAGAGTGATTATTTGTATTGTACTTCAGTGAGCATTATATCCACTCTGTGAGAGAGTCTGTAAACACTTTCAACTATATTTCTGAGTTGATCTCAAGGTAGAGGGACCTTGAGAGGGTTGATTTTCTTACGGGGAAGCAGTAGAGAGAATTGCCAGTAAGACATTCTGCTCGTAAGACTTACAAGGTGCAAGCAGTAGAGAACGTTGCTGCTCATAAGACTTACAGGGGTGTAAGCAGGAGAGAATGTTGCTGCTCGTAAGACTTGCATGAGTAAGCAGGAGAGGGATTGCTCTGCTCGTAAGACTTGCCGTAAGGGGGAGTATTTCAGTAAGAGATTTGTAAAAGGTTTCACAAGTACCCGGCTAAACTTGTGGGATTGTAAAGGCTTTTCTTGTGCCCGGATTAAATAAGAAGATAGTGGATTTGAAAATCTCAGGAGGAGCCTGGGGACTGGACGTAGGCCATCACAGATTGGACCGAACCAGGATAAATCACAGTTTGCATATTCTCTTCCCTAAACTCTTATATTTCCAGCATATATTATTTAATCCAACTGTTGATTTATAAACTTTCATACTTACCGCTTTCGTTAAGATACGAAAAGATTTCTAAATTTCTTAAGTTTTTATTATACACCCAATTCACCCCCTTCTTGGGTGATAGCCGGTTCTAACAACTAGTACAACATTAAAATGAGAAATGACTTAGTGAATATGGAAAGCTAAAATCCTAAATATCAATGCATTAATTAAAGTTAAAAACAAAAAATAAACTCACATGATTGCAAACGTGACACATCCTATATCTATCTCTTGCAAAGATAGGAACTCTCTAATATCTTTGTTATCAATTCCAAAATGTTACAAGATTGTACGACCCACAATCCCATAAGGCATTTGCAAGTCGACCTTATTAATTTGTTTATGAATATTTTGCAGTTATGCCAATAAGGGAAATTTTGTTGCTTCTTCTTGATCCTAGCAACACACAAAATAAAGATTATAACCATGATGTGTAGGGAAAAGAAAATAATAGAAAGATATTTCCTACTATTGGTGGTGTTGTCACCATATGAACAAGATGTTGAGGCCAAAGGATGAAACATCCTATTGTCTGACTAAGATTGGCAACCTCATCATTCAGAAAGGGGACATCTACACCTTCCTCCCCTTGTCGAACAGTTGTGACATTGACTTTACGTTGATCATCTTGAATTTGGATATGATGGTGGGTGGTAGCATGCATGTATACAACAACATCAGTCACAACACGTCGAAAAGGGACATCCAACAAAAGAGAGTAAGGTTCTCTAGTGTCTTGTGAAGGACTAGGGTCACCATGCCTAATCTCTAGAGGATTGTAACTCCCTTTGGTGCCGTGAAAGGTCAGGGATTCCTAGGTAAGAGAAATGAAAGAATTAATTAAAATAACTTAAGGAAAAACTCAATATTAAATGACATTATTTATAAACCTGAGATCTATGCTCCTCGTTACATATCTCGACTTGTATGTGCGACAACACCATCGAATTCATCTCACCACGTAGCTTACGCAACAACACTTCTTTAAGCTCTTCTCGAAGTTATTGACACATTTGCAACTCCAGCTTTGCTCTGACTTCCTCTCGAACCCTGGCCACACACTTTCTACTCGATTCACTTTGTCCATAAGGTTGTAAACTTCGGCCAAAGTATCTTGAGAGACCAATTCCTCTTGGCTCCCTTCTAACACAACCAGGGTGATATGGTTTTCCAAGCACCATTGCTAAGATGTTCATCCTCTGCTCTTCAAGCTCATCCTGTAGCATACAATTGATAAATAAAAATTAATTACATGCAATCTTCTAAAGAAAATGAAACAAACTTAAAATATACTTGTTATTAAATACTCAATCCTTTTAGCGACGTCAGCAATGACTGGATTTATATATTTTTCTCCCTTTATTGTAACCCCCTATCTTAAAAACACGTAATTATAATTCGATAACACATATTTAAATCGGATTAGAGACCATTGGATGCTTTAACCTCGTTTTAAACTTTCTGTCTCACAGTAAAATTTTCACAAAACTTTCAAAACTCTTTTCCCATCCTGGTCTCAATTTCAATATTCGACTATAATTACTTGTGCAGTTAATATACATTCATCATATCAGAGTGTATAACCGTCTCCCCGGCAACTCCCGGGTTCTATACATATATAACCTGAGGGTTTATAAGTATCCACTAGGGGATTACACAACCAAAATCGAATATAATACTCCTATTTCAAAATATACAGTAATCCCGGGTTCAAAATAAATAACCAACGTTTCCAATTCAACTATATACCCCCAAGGGTCCTAATTGCTCCGGGTTGGCCGCCTCCCTTTGAGCCACATGCCTTGTCTGAAATGTTAGTCATAGAAAAGAATGAGATTCGAGAGAATCTCAGTAGTAACAAACCACTCACACAATGCATAAACACAAAGCATGTATATAGATCACAATCAGCAATAGCAGCAGCAACAATCTCAAAGATACATGGTTTTCACCACAAATGACAGCACTCACGGCTGTATGCACAATACGACAGCTTTTGCTGTAATCAACATCATGACAGCTTACGCTGTAATCACCATCACGACAGCTTATGCTGTAATCACAATAACGACAGCTTATGCTGTAAATGATAGCTTGCGCTGTAAATGACAGCTTGCGCTGTAATCACAATAACGACAACTTACGCTGTAAACGATAGCTTGCGCTGTAAACGATAGCTATCACTAGCTGTAACCGCAGCAGCATCATAAATCATCATAACACAGTGATACAACACACATACAGTGCATTACACAAAGTATAAGAGAGAGAGTCACTACCTGATCCTTTCCCGACGTTTCTTGGCACTGCGGGCTCACGAGGACGGTAAATATCAAATCCTGTAAACCAAGTTAGGGATAACCCGTCAATCTCTTTCCCAAGTTCTTTTCTCTATAATACTTTAAGTTGGTTATCATTTGAACTCTTTAGGTGACTATTCTAGGTCTAAATATATGCCTAAAGGGTTGGGAAAGGCTATACCAAAAACCACCTTTAAAAGTGTAAAATACTGATTTTTGGGGGTGGGCTGTGGCCCACAATCCATGGGCTGCGGCCTAAAACTGCCCAGAAACGCTCAGAAACATTTGGGCTGCGGCCCAGAATCCTCGGGCTACGGCTCAGAAAATCCAGTTTCTTGGCTGAACTTCCAAAAATCATAACTAATTCAGGAAAAATCAAAATAAGGTGATTCCAAAGTCAAATGAAAGCTATTTAAGTCCTATTTCAAGGAAAAATATTGGCTATAACTAGAAATCACCACAAAAGTCCAGATTTACCAAAAACCTAACATTGTACCAAAACAGGGTCCAGTTTTGATGCCAAACTTTGGACAGTTCAAACTCCCAGGTCAAAAAGCGAAATGATACAAAATTTATGTCCATTTTGAAGCTTGGGAAGTGAACTTTAAGACTGGAAAGTTTCATAATTTTTCAACATCATTTGCCCAGTCAAAACGTCCACACCATCTAACTGTCTAGAACAGACTTACATTGACCAGATTTTCCAGATTTTCACATTTGATCCCAAATGATTCCCATTCCAACCCAAACACCATTCTCACACAATTTTGCTCAAGAAAACCATTGGAATCATCAAAATGACCAAATTCAACTCCCATTGACATATTACACAACAACCACAACATGTCTCACAATGTCACAACACAATTCACACATTGCCACACTTTCCAACCCAAGTTCCCAAATTAATTCCAATGGCCAAAATGTTCAACAAAAGACCAAATTCTACACAACACATAAGCCAATTCATTCCATTCAAAAATTGCACAAAATCAGTGCAAATTCATAAATTCTCAATACTCAACCAATGATTACAACAACTATACCAAAATGCTTCTAATTCTTACCTCTTCTTCTTCCTAAAGCCAATTCTTCAATTCTCCAACTTCCAAATTTCCACAAGTTCTCAAACTTCACCAACCAAAATTCTGAAACCATAAGAATATAGCCCTCAACCTCATGAACAACATTAATGAAAGACACTTGAGCATATGAAAGCATTAACTTACCAAAAACTCAAGCTTTTCTCTTTCTCTTTCCTTAGCATGTTCATCGAAAAATAGAGGAGGATGAGAGAGAAATGAGATATTGATGGAGATGATCACATTTCCATTCTTTCTATGCACTTAGCCGACTTGGGAGGAAGAGAGAATGAGTTTGAAAACTTTGACCTCATCCACGGTCCATATCTTGACACTTGGCACCATCTTGTTCTCCCTTCTATGATTTCACATACATTTGCATGCACAAGATTCCACCTCTTGGTCTTTCAATCTTAGCCATTAATCTTGATTACTAAGGAGTGTTCTCAATGGTATCTACCCAGTCGATCAATAAATTTACCGTTTTGCCCCTGATTATCACAATGCACGATATATACTTCAAAAGTGCTCAATTAATATTAATTACATTACTTTGAAGTTATTAATCCTTGATTACAATCCAGGATATTACATTTATCCTCCCTGCTTTCCATTTTTTGGGACATAGGGGAGGAGGCAGCGCTAGCACGACAATGCTAAGAACTAATTTGGATGCTTCCCCCATTTTTTTAATTCAACCTGCATCATCTTCTTTTCCAGCTTCTGATAACCCCTACGCGATATGTAATGTGGATAATTGTTTTTAGCTCGCCTCTATTTATTTGATTGACTCAATTCCTATATAAACAAAGAATAAAGAAAACTAAGTTAGTGAGGTCAAATAAGTTCAAGCAAAATATTTCACACTAAGATGAACAAAATATATATACCAGAAATTTGGGATCCTGCCGCGATGCCACAAACAACCTCCAATCATTTGGAGAAATAAATGAATATTCTTTACAAGGATCCTCATTTCTCTTTGACCTTCAAATGTACTTGGTTATGCCTGTAGACTTGAAATCTTTCCATCGCTCACGAACTTCCCCTATTGTTCGCAACCGCAAGTGCACGGATCGCGTCAAGCAATAAAGTGATAAGTGAGATCGTTCCCTCGAGGATTTGAGTAACAAATTAGTCAAGCAATAGATTTGGTGAATTCAATTAAGTTGAGCCAAAACTTGTTGTTGTATGTGGAAGAAGGAATTTCGAACGATATATTTGTAAAAATGAAATTTACTGAACAAAACTCTGATTTGTGTGACTTCAATCAAGTATAATAAGCCTAGGATTGTTCATCCCCTTAGTATTTCATAAACTTACTTCTTTTCCTCTCCAAGGATCCTTTCCATAGGGTATATATATGTCAGTTTAAGAATATCAAGCATATGATTAAGCTCTCTCAAGTCATAACCAGTTTTATATCTTCTTTTAGCATGCACAATCTCTTGCTACAACTAATAGAAGATATTCATTACACACCAATCTTAATTTGACAATGCTAGGTTAATAACTATATCTCTATGTTACTAAGAAACCGTCCGTTTAGTTGTAAACTTCAAGTCTAGCATGATTTCACTCAAGTTCTACAATTAAATTAACTCTCTCAAGCTTACTTTAATTGAACACATCATCCACAGTGATGGCCAATCACAAACAGCAGTAAAGACAAAGTAAAATCAACATATATATGCCATTATATACTTAGAGAGGAAAGGAATCAAGTTTAATCCATACAAAGGATCATAAACAATCCTAGAATGGGACTCTAGCTATCCATCTTCAAAAATGAATCACAGACATAAACTCTCATTACAGCCATATCAGAATTATAGAGGAGAAATGGAATGAATATAGAAAAACTAGAGAATCTGAGCTGAAATCTCTACAAATTTTCAATCTCTCCTTGATTCTCCTGGATTTCAGACATACCCAAGCTCAGAGGACTGTCTCAGCTACCTCCCTAAGTTTTTCCTTATTTGGATCCCCTCTTTCAGCCTCTGGTTTCTGCTTTTATAGCTCCCGGGTGACAAAACGCACAACAGTATTTTCAGGGGTTGGCCGCTGCCAGGAAATCTGTGGGCTGCGGCTAGTGAGCTTCTGTCCAGTTTTGGGCCGCGGCTATTCTTGGTCGCGGCCAGTATCTTTTTGACCTTTTATTGGCCACGGCCCATGGAATGGTTAGCCGCGGCCAGTCATCTTTGAAGTTCAGCTTCCTCTCTTTCTATGCTCTGTTCTCGTCCCTTCTTGCATTTCCTTGGCATGGTTGATGGCTTCAACTTCATTCACCTCCTTCTCATTGAATTTGGCTTTCTCTGGTCCTACTATGACTGAATTTGTATCCTTTCAACACAAAGAACTCACAAACAATCACAGTTGAATAATTATAGCAGTTAGTAACATATTTCCTCCACATTTATACTCTTTTTGTGCCGAGCATGAATAGAACACATTTCCTCTACTTTAGTACTCCCAAATGCCCACTAATATACCTAAAGTGTGGGAGAAATAGGAGGAAATGTGCAATTTTGACAGGAATTTCATGAGGTTAACACCCATCTAATGCTTGTACATCTGTCTCGTGTTGGGGACATCATAGGTTTACTGCAAAACAAAATATATAATAGTTATATATGAACAAATAAAAATAAAGATAGAGATGAAAGTACAACTTTATATACCAAAAGTTGTTCCCAAATCATAGCCTTCCTGTCTTTTGAAACTTCCTTCTAAGTAGAAAATAGAATGCCAACTTTGCTCCTACTCAAATAGCCACAACAGCTAATGAACGCGTATCCCTCTTCGCCGATTGGATGCAAATCAGCATCACATTCCATGTGCACCCTTTCCTTTTCTTCCTTATGAAGTTTGACCAATGGTTGTAGCTTCGTGCTTCATCTAACCTTTTTCTTAACAGGAGAGCCACCTGAATTTGAACTTGCCATGTTCCTGCAAAGAAATAAAGGTGAGATATGATAAGTAAATTGCAATTAAATGAATACTTTAAACAATTCAAAATCTTACTTTATGTGTTTTCCCAAATTCCTTCACAATGGTCAATTCTAGCTGCATATTCATCATCATCTACCAATTCTACTTCAGTTGGTATAAGTGGATTTATAGGGAAAGGCGGTGTGTCATCAAGATTAAAACTTAGATCATCATTCTTCTATTTTTTACTTTGGAGTACAATAAACAATGTTTCATTTGCTAGATCAATGCCATAAAACACTTGTTTTGCCCAGCTTGCTAGAATAAATGGCTCATCTTTATAACCAAATCTTTTAAGATCAATTGAGGTAAATCCAAATTGATCTATTTCAATAGTATTATTGTTAACCCACTTACATTTGAATATATGAACTCTCAACTTAGTGTAGCTTATCTCCCATATGTCTTTAATAACTCTATAATAGACCATGGATGTTAATATGAGGTTTCTGTCTTTCAAACTAGAAAAGTGCATTGCTTCGGTTACCATTATCACCCCACTATTTTACATAGTCCTTCTATCATCCTGAGCTTTTGAGTAGAAAGAATACCCATTTATATCAAAACCACTCTAAGTGATGACCTCAAAAGAAAGGCCCCAAGCTAATCATTTGATTGTTTCAGATATACTAGTCTCGTGCAAAACCTTTTCCTTAAACCATTCTATCAAAACCACTCATTGTTTCAGATATACAAGTACGCTTGCAACACCTCTTCACGACTCGTACTCTTCACTTTGAGCCTTGTGTTCCCTTACTTGTACCCTTTTCATGACGAGATTGGACCGTCAACCTTGATAGATATTCTTTGCAAGAGTTCATAGCCTCTTAAATGATATATCTTTCAATAATTGAGGCTTCAGGTTGATAAGGATTTTTAGAATACCCTTTTAAGTTCTTCATGTATTGCTCAAAAGGGTAAATCCACCTTAGATAAACTGGGCCGCATAGTCTTATCCCCCTTACCAAATGAACTATTAAATGCACCATTATATCAAAGAATGCGAGAACAAAATGCATATCTAGTTGGGATAGAATAGTTTAACCCTCATTTTCCAATTCATCCAACTTTTCAGTGTTAACAACTTTGCTACAAATAGCATTAAAGAAATTGCACAACCTTGTAATTGTGCTTTGCATATCATCTTTCATAATGCCTCTAATAACTACAGGTAATAGTTATTGCATCAAGACATGGCAATCATGGGACTTCATTCCTACTAACTTCAAATCTTCTATTGAGACAAGCCTACTCACATTTGAAGAATACCCTTGTGGTACCTTAATGCCATGCAAACACCCACATAAACTTCTCTTGGCTTTTGACAATATATGTGCTGCTGGCTCCATATACGCTCTCTTACCATTATCTATTAGTTGTGGATGTAGCCATTCTCTTATTCCCGTTTCAACCAAGTCTAGTCTCGCACTAATTCATTCTTTAGTTTTTCCTGATGTGCGTAAAAGTGTACCAATAAGGCTATCACATACATTTTTCTCCACATGCATCCCATCAATACTGTGTCTCATATCAAGACTACGCCAATATGAAAGATCAAAGAAAATTGACCTCTTCTTCCATATGTTCTTCTCACCCGTAGTCCTCTAATACTTACCAAAAGTGACATCAATTCTTTTCACCTGACTATAAACATCTCTCCAATAATTCCTTTAGAGCCATTCCATTCTCAGGCAAACTATTGAAAGTTTTCTTTAGCCTACAGTATGGGTGGAACCGAGGAAGAAATCGTCTATGACCAAGGTAGACCATTTTTCTTTCATGCTTAAGTTGATAGAAGTATGTGCTTATTTCATATATTGGACATGCTTTATAACCCTTCACACTATACCCTGACAAGTTCCCGTATGCAGGGAAGTCATTAATCATAGAGAATCATTGCATGTAGCTTAAAGAACTCTTCCTTATATGCATCAAACACATCTACGCTATCCTCCATCAACTTCTTTAAGTCCTCTATCAAAGGTGCCAAGTAGACATCAATATCGTTCCCTAACTGTTTTGGTCCCAAAATTATCATAGAAAGAATCATATACTTGCATTTCATACATAACCAAGGAGGTAAGTTGTAAATTACTAGTAGAACCGACCATGTATTATGTGTACTACTAAGAGTACCATAAGGATTGATTTCATCTGTGCAAAGCTCAAGTCGAAGGTTTCTTGGCTCGTTGCAAAATCCGAGAAATATTTCATCTATTTTCTTTCATTGTGGAGAGTCAGTAAGGTGCCGAAGGTATTTTCCATCACATATTCTATCATCATAATGCCATCTTAACTTCTACGCTTCTTTCGTATTAGCAAACATTCGTTTAAACTGCAGTATAATTGGAAGATACCATAAAACCTTTAAATGTTGCCTTTTACTTGTCTCATCACCACACCCAACACCTTTCTTCACTTTATATATGGAAGTTTTACATTTTGGACACTTACTTAGTCCTTCATACTTCTTTCTGTACAATATGCAATCATTAAGGCAAGCATGTATCTTTTTATACTCCATACCCATTGCAGACAAGATTTTCTTGGCCTTATACATACAATTTGGAAGTACATTATCCTTTGGAAATATATCACACAATAATTCAAGTAACAATGTGAAACTACTATTAGTTCACCCACAAGTTGCCTTTAAGTTGACCAAGTGAAAAATACCTGACAAGCATGTATACTTAGTACACCCAGGGTATAAAGGTGTAACTGCATCGCTTCTCACGCTATCATATACAGGCGATTGTGCAAAACATTCTACCTCAACATCATGAATAATTTTCTCCATTCTATCGTCATCTCTAACATCCAAAACTTCCTTCTTGTGGGACGCACAAGCGGTTACTTCCTCAACATGCCATATCCACCTTGTGTACCGAAGATTTATTCCATTACAAAGTAAGTGATCTCTTATATCATCAATATCCCATTGACTCTCAGTTAAACACCTAACACATGGACATAAATACTTTTCATTTTTACTAGGCGCATTCATTTTATCAAATTTAATAAACTCTTCCACCCCATTCTCATATTCTTCACTAGTTCTCAAAGCATTCATCCAATGGTGATCCATTTTACTACTACTTGGCCTATTCCATTTTCAACAATACTCAATTTTAGATCAATTGTTATTATAATATGACTATGGGTCAAGGAAGGGGATGCCTTACTCATTTTTAAAAATTCAGCAGCATTACCCCTTAAAAGTAAGACATTCAAAAATTCAAACAACAACCCAATTAACAAGAACAGAACTCTGACATACCAAAGAGGATTTCAACCTCGGTTATATAGAAAAATAGTTATTGAAATTGAACAAAACTAAGTTTCTTTCTCAATCCCATGTGTAGGACCATAGGAGTAAATATATGTCACCTCAAACAGGACTTGCAATGGACTACTCGAGAGAATCAATGACAACATACATCAAGTGAATGTAATAAGTCCATGCTCATAAATTAAATTATGTTGTTGCACAGGGGAAAAAACCTTAATTATGGAGCGTCAATTGTTATAAGCACTCATTCAAGAGGTTCAATTAAAGAAACAATTTACATCATAAATCATGCATGCATAACAATTACAATATAAAAATTGAATAATTTTGGGCAAATCATTCTTGGGTATCTATAGTTTTAATGAATTTTTAATTTCTTATCTATGTGTTTTATTGTCATTGTTAAATCATTTAATTTTACTCTATTAAGACAATTAGATTCTATAAATGGGCTAAGAATACTAACCTATCAAATATACTGGGGATAATTGTGTTGAAAGAGTAAACTTAAAAGATTTAATAAGGAGAAAAAACACATATTCCAAATTGAAAATTGAATAAAACTAAAGTACTTCAAGAATTATTTTCCCAATAATTTTTTCAAAATTAATTAAGGGGAAAAAAACTAGAGCTCAAAAATTCTAAACACGACAAATATTCTTTGCCATCAATCGTTTGAGTCTAAATAACAAGGGTTGTGACATAAACTTCTAAGAATATCAAATCTTGTTTAGTAATGATATTGTGCTTTCTGCAAATTTAAACACAATCTTGTGTTTTAAATATAGATACAGGTAAGAACCAACAAGAAATGGTCACATGCCAGAAATCAAGCAGCGATGAGAGTGAGCAATTTCTTAGGTGAGGTGACAACATAATTTTTCAGGGCACAAGCCATAAATCAAGCAGCAATTTCTTCAGGGCACGTCAACATACCAAGTGTTGACAGTATCATCACATAATTTTTCAGGTGAGGTGAGCAATTTCTACTTCCCCTTTTAATTTTATCTATTTAAAGTTTCCTCAAATAAATAAAGCAGCCTATAACAAAATTTTTTAGGATCTTTTTTTTCCCTTCTTATGCTACTCTTCTTATTTTTTTCAAATCAATCAACAAAGGGAATCCATTTAAATTAAATGGATCTTGCAAAGGCATACAACATAAAAGTCAACAAAGATAGAGATTTAATTTAATTAATTAAACTTCAACAAGCAGGAGACAAACTAGGAAAATGAAGATAGAACAACTAGCCAAAGAATGTAAACAAAGGGATTATGTGAATTACTAGTAAAATGAAGGGAGTTGGAGCTAATGGAGGCAAACTATAAGATGATGACAGTGGTGGTGTGAAATGACGGAGTCACCGGAGCGGAGAAGGGGAGGGAGAAGGATGCACTAGAGAGACAGAGAGTGTGGTTGAATAGAGTGTGCGCAAGAGAGGGGGACAGAGCCATTATCACGACTTGTGAGGGTGGTCAGAGAGGGGGCGAAAGAAGGAGGCGCGAAGAGACCCAAAGAGGAAAAGCGAGGTAAAGGAACAGAGCATATGGGTTAGGGTTATTTGAACCATGTTTCAACGACCGTTTTTAAAACATGGTCGTTGAAGCTGAACTTACAATGGCTGTTCTCTAAAACAGTCGTTGAATCTCAGCTTCCAACGATCATTCTTGGAAACGGTTGTTGAAAGATATCTTTCAACGACTGTTTATTAAAATAGTTGTTGAAAGATGAATTTCAACAACTGTTTTAATGAAAACTGTCGTTGAAAAGCTAGCCAAACTTTTAGATTTGCCACCGCATGCTTTTTTACTTCTATATTTTTTTGAAAATAGACGTTAGTTAGAGACATTAAATGTACTAATTGTAGTAGTGGGAAAGTTTTGGAAGTAAAGGAACCAAAAGATCAGTTATTCTCTAGAAGAAATTTTGGTAGGGCAGGTTTGGTAATTGATGCGGAATGACTGCTTATACCTAGGTTTTTAGTACCACGACTTATGAGAATCTAGATGACGTGTGGATACAAGTTAAATATGAGAAACTAGTGCGTTTTTGCTATAATTGTGGAAAACTTGGACATGAAAGTAAAATTTGTGAAGAGGAGATAGTGGAATGTGTTGTCAATGGAGTAAAAAGAGGATATGATGCTAGTTTGTGTGCACAACCCCTTAAAAACTAGTGGGTAATGCCCGTGGGAAAGAATCCTGTGAGTTCATTAGAAAAGAAGACTGGGTATGAAGAAAACAGAAAGCATCATTACTTGTATAGGGATACGAGGCCAATTATGCTTCCAAAGAAGTTAGGGAGGGCTCAAGTGGGTAGGGTATGGGGAACAGAGAGAAGGGTCGCTATCAGCCAAATATAATTAATGCTAAGATGATTTTGGTTTAGAGGGAATTTCAGGCAGAAAAAAATAATAGGTTATTCCCTTGATTAAAATTTACAAAAAGGAATGGCTTGGATTAGAAACCTAGGGCCCAAATGGTAATGGAAGTAAACCAAAGCATCAATTTGGACTCAATGATAAAACACTTGGATGGTTCCATTAGCCTTTTAAGAGCCCATAAAGAAAATCTACTAAAAACCCAAATTAAATATTGGGTTGAATTTGCTGAAGATGAGGATGAAGGGAACAAGGAAATAGGGGTAATAGTGCCAATTCACAATCCTGCTATTGGAGAAATTGCACAAGGGATCTGTGAGGTCTCTTTGAAGAGGAAAGTAGATGAAGAATTGTAATCTTTGGTGAATAAACGAAGAAAGGATCATGAGCAAGATTCTCTTAAGAGTGTTGGGGATAAAGAGAAAGCTGAAGAAGAATTAAGGAAGCTTGCTAAAACTGAAGGCTCCAAAGACTTTGAGTACATGTATGATGGTGACTTATAATTTAGTTATGGGAATTGCTCAAAGGGTATTGGTTAAGTGCAAAGAAAAGCTAGAAAGGTGTTGTTTTCGAAGATGAACAAGAATCACAAAGTGTGCAAGAGTTGGAAAGCAATAGTGTGGGTAGGGAAGTGAATGTTTTTGTGATTGAGGGTGGAGTCGAGTCTGAAGGGTGAGGTGGCTGGCCTTATGCACCCACTAAGGAGCCGTGAATTGCTTGGGGTGGAACTGTTAAGGTTTAGGGACTACCTTGACAATTCAAAATTTAAAGTTTCAATTTGGTAAATTAAAACCCCTTATGGTGTTTTTGTTTGAAACGAAAGTGAAAAGAGAGAAAATTGAAGGAATTAGAAGGAAACTAAAGTTTGATGAAGGGTTCTATTTTGATCCAGTAGGAAGGTCAGATGGCTTGGTAGTGTGGTAGAGGGAGAAGGTCTAGCTGAAAATCGGGTTTCTTAGCAGATTTTTGATACACCTGGAAGAGTTGACTGTAGAAGGCTGATATATGGGAAATATATCTTTGGTATATGGGCCAAATGAGCTAGCTGTGAATTAGAGAACTTGAATTTGGGCATGGGAATTCTATGGATAATTCTGGGAGACTTTAATGATTTGCTCTACTCATTAGATAAGGAAGGAGAAAGGGAATGCTCTCAACAGGATTTGGACAGATTTAGAAAGTTCATGATAAACTGTGATTTAATGGAAATAGAATTCAAAGGGTGTAAATTCAAATGGATGAACAACAGATATTGGAGAAATTCATTCGTGAAAGGTTAAATCGAGCAGTTATGAACCCCAGTTGGCAAGAGAATTTCCAGAGAGGTTAGGGGCAAGTATTGGAAGTGATTAGGTCATATCATTGGCCAATATTATTTGAATATGATCATTTTGAGTAAAAAACACCCCCTCTTTTTTGGTTTGATGCCAAATGGATAAATCACCCAAATATGCTTGAATTGATAAGGAATAATTGGAGATGGAAAGAAGTGGGGAGTATTTATTAGACTTTGTGAGAAATTTGAATGCATTATGAAAGGTTTTAACTGATTGGAGTAAGAGGGAGTTCAAGAATAACATAAAGAAAATAAACCAGTTGGTGAAGAGGGTGCCAGAATGCTTAGAATCAAGCTAGAATGAGGAAACAACAAAGGAAATGATTGAGTAAACGATACAGATTGGGGACTTATGGGAGCAAGAAGAAATTTATTGGGCACAGAAGGCTAGAGTGGAATGGCTAAAATGTGGGGATAGTAACTCAAAATTTTCCACATGACAACAATAAGAACAAGATGTAGAAATAAAATCTCAAGGGTAAAGGGGAATGATAATAATTGGGTGGAAGAGGAGATGGCAATTGGGGATCAATTTGCTCAATTTTATAACTTACTATTTTCCTCAGTGGGACCTAGAGATTTTTCTAGTGTGCTGGAATGTGTTGAAGAAGTCATTTATGATGAAGATAATAGAGTATTAATGGTAGAAGTCATGAGGGAAGAGGTTAAGCAAGTAGTATTCCAACTTGGTGGACAAAAAGCATTGGGACCTGATGGCTTCACTTGCACATTCTATCAAAAAGCTTGGGACATCATTGGTGAACATGTATGTAGCATGGTTAAAAATTATTTCCAATATGGTTTTTCTCTTTTGGATATAAATGAGACTAATTTGGTATTGATCCCAGAGGTAGATTGCCCTAAAACTGCTAATGACTATAGGCCAATAATCTTGTGTAATTTTGCATATCAATTTTTTTCAAAAGCATTGGCAAATCGAATGAAACCCCTACTCAATAAGGCAATTGATGTGAGTCAGAGGGCCTTTGTTGTAGGTAGATTGATTCAGGATAATATTGTAATTGTGCATGCAGTTTTTCATCATATAAAACTCAAGAAGAAGGGGTATAGTGAGGTTGCACTCAAGATTGACAAGAACAAAGCCTATGATAGGTGGAATGGAACTTTTTGTGTGCAGCACTCTTAAAAATGGGTTTCAATAGAGAATGGGTGAATAGAATTTTTTGGTGCTTGAATTCCATTAATGTTTTTGTAATGATGTCTAGGAAAAGACTAGCTAAGGTAACTCTAAAAGAAGGGTTGAGACAAGACAATCCTTTATCCCCATATTTGTTTATAGTAGTACACAGTGTCTTGTCTAAACTAATGAAGAGAGGCAAAAATAGAGGGAAGGTGAGAGGAATTTCTGTGGCTAGGGGCTGTCCAGAAATTACTTATAGCTTATTTGCAGATGACTTCGTATTTTTTCTTCAAGCAAATTAAGAATATTCTAGGAATTTGAAAAGTATTTTGAATGATTATTGCGGGGCTTTGGGTCAAGCTATAAATTTGGGGAAATCCTGTTTGTATTTCTTGAAAAATACTCTTGATTTGTTAAAAGAAGAAATTGGTCAAATTTTTCAAATCCATATTGTGGATGTCCCTGGCAATTATTTAGGGCTACCTATCATTTGGGGCAAATCCAAAATCCAAGCATTGAACTTTGTATTAGACCGAGTAAAAAGAGAGCTCAGGGATGGAGGAAGAGATTCTTGTCAGAAGTTGGGAGGGGAAGTATTGATTAAATCAATTGCAAACTCCACACTTGTGTACTTAATGTTCTGCTTCTTGTACCCTAAGAGAGTTATGCGATTGACCCTATCTTTGACAACACATCGATTGACCCTATCTTTGTTTTCTCTCAGGCTGAAAAACTGCTACATGAGTTATGGCAGGCGTGAGGATGGCATAGCACTGAGGCTAGACTTCCTCAAGCGGAAAGAACAGAAAATATGGGGCAGCCTCAATAGAAGAGCCCATAAGGTAATGCTATCAAGATAAATACTGATTGTGCCTTTTCCTCTATAGATAATAGGGCAGCAGTGGCTTTTCTTGTAAGGCACTGTAATGGATGGTTGTTAGATGGGGATACCCAGATATTGCTTGTTGGGTTGACTTTCGTGGCAGAAAGCCTAGCTTTCCTCAAAGCTGTGCAATATGCCTATGACGATCAACTTACAGACGTCCTTTTTATACCAATAATCAAGTGTTGATAAATACCTGTTAAATGATACCCCTCCCAATGATTGGAGGAGCGTAAATATCCTTGAAAACATTCAATTTTCAAGGAAACTAGTTATGAACCATTCTTGTAATTAGATTTCTAAGAAAGCAAACTTGGTAGCCGATTGGGTTGCTAAAGTTTCACTAGACGGTCATGCCTGTCTAATTGGGTTGCTTGACCACCTGAACATCTGAGAAGATTATTGGATATGGATGCAAAAGCTTTTGAGAGAGCCCCTGACTAACGTTATTTTGATGATGTAATATAATTTGTAGTTTTATAGTTAGCTTGTTAATATTGTATGAACATTGTAATATCAGAATCTGTATCAGGTTATTATCTCGTAATGGAACTTCTTTCATTGGGGAAAAAGAACAAGCTAGGACATGGAAATGACTAAATGATATGTAAGTGATAGGCAACCAATTTCAGGACGATTTAGGTTATCAAGTGAGAGAGTACACCAAAGACGAGACACACCTGAAGACCAATATAGTTTGCCCCAAATAACTCTCCAATGCCAAAATGTTCCAATAGTTCAGACTGACCTGTTATTTTAGCAAACCATGGACATGACAAATTATTAACATTAAAAGGAATAAGTGAGTATTCATAACAGAAAACGTGTGAACAAATGTAAGGCAGATATAGACCTGAACGTACCTTAAAAACCTATGTGTTATCCACACATGAAAACGTCAAGATGTAAAAATACTCTTGAGTTTTTACTTTTTACCAAAAGTGTATCCAACATCGTATGCTTTTCAGAGGTGCAAAAATACCCATGAATATTAAAATGAGAGCAAAAATTTTAAGACTGTTAAATACTCCTCCGGTCCTTAATATTATACATAGTTGACTTTTTTTGGTGAGATTAAGGAAGTCAAATAAATTACTTTAAAGTATTGATATTTATCTTTTTTATATTAAATTAATTTTTTTGACTTATGAACTGATATATAATCAAATGATAAAGGACATACACTACCAAAAAACACTCGATTTTCGACGGAATTTTCTACAGAATGTTTTCCGTAGCAAATTCCGTCGGAAATTTTTCCGATAGAATATCCGACGGAAAAATTCAGACTTTCTTAAAATAATATTTACAATATTAAAATATTAATTACTAAATAATTCTATTTAATCTTAATTATTACAATTATATTATTATTTACTAATATTATATTTAAAATTTTCTACTAAAATAATATTATGATATTATGATATTATTTATTATTTTATTTTATTTAAAAATAAATTATATGTTATTAATATTATATTTATCATTTTATATTAAAATTAATATTTATAATATTAAATTGTTATTTATTAAGTAATTTTAATTAAAAAATTGGATAATTAAATATATAAATACTTTTTTATATTTTTATTTAATTTATCATTAATTTTAATAATATTATATATAATTAATAATTAATTATCATATATATATATAATTAATTATATGTGTGTGTATATGATAATATTATATATATAACAATATGTAATAATTTAACACAGGTTTATTTCGGCTCAACTGGAAAACGCTCGCGCGCGAAGGCGTTGACACCATGAGGTTGCGGGTTTGAACTGGAGGAGAAGCATTTTCAGGAATTATGAGATGCTGACACGTAGTAGCACGAGGAGCCAACATATGGCAGCGATTGGAGGAGAAGGACATGTGGCGTACTGTACATAATCTCAATTCCGGTGCAATTTTTTTTTTTAAAAATTTTTTTCTGTTGCAAATTTCCGACAGAATAAATTCATTTGTAACACACCTTTTTGAGACGGAACGGATTCCGTTGGAAATCCTTTTCCGTCGGAAAAGCTGAATTTCGTAGCAAATTCCGTCAGAAATTTATTTATTTTTGGTAGTGATATGCTACGATTAACATACTTATTTTGTTTCCTTAATCTCTCTAAAAAAAGTCAACTATATCTTATATTAAGGATTGGAGGAGTATAACTTAACACCATTTCATATGTATATGCAAAAACAGCATGTGCTCCACCACAAAAAGTAACGGTGTTATATTATATTTAACAGTCCTAGCATTTTTAACAACAAAATTATCAGTTAAATAAATTCCTTAATATATATGAATTCGATCCCACGACAAATCTAGGAAAAAAACAAGAGAGATTTAGTGCGGAAACTTACTTGAATTAATAGTCGAAGAATCTTAGGCGAATCCTACATTTCAATGACAAAAAAGGCTAGCTTATTATGAAACATGAAATATAACAAATATTATCAATACAACTAATAGTAATTAGTCTTCAATATTTGGAATACAACTATAAGCAATGAGTCCAACATTATATTTTTTTTTCAAAAGAAGGAACACTCAAAAGAAATGGACAACAACCTATATTGCATTACACATCACTTTAGTGCTCTTTCATACATATGACATTGTCTAATTAACACTCAAAAGAAATGGACAACAACCTATATATTACATTACACATCACTTTATTGCTCTTTCATACATATGACATTGTCTTTTGCATGAACATGAGCTTGATCTTGTTTAGTGGCACTACAATATCTGTCGTGTTGCTAGGCATTTTTGGACAATCAGTGCAGCAACTCAGCCAATTAAAAAATGGAGGATGTAGAAGTCAATATATTATCAATATGATGTTGTTGTTCATCATCGCCTTGTAATAAGTTGGAATCTATGACTTGCATTATAGCAGGTGGCACTGACTCACTCACCCAACTCTTCAAGCTCAATCCTAACACAAACATATCTTCTGTTGTTTTTTTTCCTGTGACAAATATAATCAAGTTTGTGTTGTATTGTGTAAGCAAAGAATATTGGCTATTCTTTCATATACTTGTAAAGCATACGTTTAATTTATCTGTAATTAAATTGTTCTGAGGCCGTTGCTGTCCATTGGAGGCTTGATATGATTTATGATGCTTTAGACAACATGTTTTGCAATAAAGTGTATTGTGTTGGAACATGAAATGTACCTTGAAATTTTCAAGCACGCTAGTGTACGTTGGAAATTCTCCTAATGTATAATGGTTTTGAACTTTTTAAGCCTGCTTGTGTGCATTGAAACATAATGCACATTGGGATGGCCCTTGTAAGGCTATATGTTCTCCACGTTCTCCTTTGGGCATAATTGCAATGAGAATGTGGGGCAAGGACAATTCCTAGTTTGTTCCTCCAAGGAGGGGAGCCACAGTCTGATGAGTTTAGGCACAAGCCATTTTGAAGGGGTGATATATCATTTTCAACTGTGTAAGCCTACGTCTCTCGTCAGTGTGTAAGGACAAAAAGGTGAAATTAGGGACGTTGGGCCTTAGGATTACATTTGTATATCTTGTATGCAGGGATTCTTTTTTTTTTTTTGGAGATGATTTTAGGCAGCCAAGTTTTGATTCTTTTGAATTGGCCTCTAAAATAAAATGTGAAAAGGTGCGGGCCAAATTTGATTTTTTTAAAGCCTATATTTTTTTAAAAAATTATTTTAATGGTTATACAATATAAAACAAAGACAGCTTCTTAATTATTATTTTTTTTTCAAAAATATGATTTTTTATTTTAAAAAGCGCCATTCAAAAAATTCAGGTCTGAATAGTCCAGATCTGATTAGCTCTTCCTCTAAGCAAAATGCTTAGTAGGGAAAATGGATCTTTATTATCATGCCTTTTATATATTCTCATATGCCATCGCTATGACCCCTTTTTGATAAAATTGTGTGGGATTTATAAAATTTAACGTTGCCATTTGACACTTTAGGATCTCAAACTTATGTTATTTTGGCTTGATTTTGATTTGTGACTAAACTTATGTTAATGATACTTGTGATGTAATGGGCTGAGGCCTTGTTTTGGAAACTCATGATGAGATTAGATAAATGAACGAATAACTCAGGATTTTATGGTGATTTTGGGCTGTTATGGTTGATTTGCTATAACTTGGGCATCGAAGTGCCCTTTGCTCAATGATTTTGTTTACATTGTTTTGTGGGTGGTGTATGTTTTGAAACTTGTTTTTTGTTGAGATTTTTTATATGAAACATGTTTGCGGACAACATCCATGGAACTGTTTATTTATAAAGATTAAAACAAGAATATCTAATATGTTTTGGAAAATAAGCAATTTTTCTCTGCCCACAAATGTTACTTTCTGCTGTGCTAAATGTAAAAAGTAATATAATTAACCAATTCACATGAATTAAAAAAAAAATTAGGTAAGTTAGTTATTTGAAAAAAACGTATATATTGGTTTTACACTTTTACTAGAATACTTCTCTTAGTCATTTTCTTTGAAAACTACCCTATCGTTTGTGTGCTTTTTTGGGGGGGGGGGATAAACGGGAGAGAAAAGGAGTTTAAAGTTTTACATTTAGGATCAAACAATAAATTTCCCACAATCTAACTTACACATTTGTGAACGGAAGGAGTAATTAATTTCTTATTAACTAATTTTACAAGAAATCGCTAATTTAAATAATGAGTTACAATATATGTAAGATTTTATGAGTATCATCTATTAAAGTTGCCCCAAAGTAAATGATAATTTCTAAAAGCAAAATTTAACATAAAACTAACACAAGCTAGAGTTCTTCGAGGCGAAAGCGAGGAAGGGCGGCGGAGGAGAGAGTGAGAGTAGCGAGGGTGATGGAAGGACGGTGGGGGCTGGTGACAGAGGCGAAGGAGAGGGGAAGGCTTCGGGGAAGAGTGGGGTGTTCGTTTTTGGGAGCACGTCAAACAGTATGGGAGATGGTCGTTCGGCGGTGAAGGAAGGAGTGGGACTGCAGCGCCAACCCATATCACACTCCTACAAGGAGAAGCTGCTCGCGCCTGGGTGTGGGGGCTTCCTAATAAGATACGACGAAAAGGAGGATATAGTCAATGGATGGAAGAACTACTTCGCAAAAAAGAATGCGAATATGGGTGAGCAAGAGGATGGGGAGGACAGCACTGAGGAGGAGGATGGGAGGAGTAGTAAGGTGAAAGGGAAATACCCTGTCCTGCAGGTATCATCTGAACAGTATACGGCATGGTGCCAACCATGGATGAATTCCCTCATCATCAAATTATTGGGACATTCAATTCCGAAGGCTGTGTTGATTGATCGAGTGAAGAGGATGTGGAAGCCAAAAGACCTTTTGAAGGTTGTGCCGTTGAGCAATGATTATTACATAGTATCATTCACTAATTGGGAAGACCGAGACTACGCATACCAGGAAGGCCCATGGATGATTGAGGATCACTACTTAATGGTGCAGCACTGGAGACCGAACTTTAATCCTAGGAAAGCTGAGACTCAAAGAAGAATCGCCGCTTGGGTTCGTATACCAGAACTACCTGTGGAATATTATAACGTGGAATCACTATGGATGATAGGAAATATGATTGGGAGGACAATTAAGGTGGACCGGACTACATCCATCTATGACAAGGGTGAATTTGCGTGCATATGTGTTGAGCTTGATTTACAACAACCGTTGCTGCTGGTGTTCACAGCGTTTGGAGAGGATAAGCAGATTGTGTATGAAGGACTACATCAAGTTTGCTTTGAGTGTGGGAAGTACGGCCATGAATGACACTAGTGCCCTTTAACTGTTCCAGGCGAGGGTACTAACCATGAGGGTGGTGGCGCATCGGCAGGAGTGATAAACACTGGCAAAGAAAATCCAGCGGAGCAGATAGCTACGGATGAAGACAGAGTTCGGCCACAGGGCATGACGGTGCACGGCGGCGAGCAGTTGAGGAAGAATCACCTGGGTCCACAGATGATTGTGCGGCGGGATTTTGGGAGACGAGTAAATGGTACGGAATTCAAGGGATATGGGACAGATAAGATCACTCAAAATTAGCACACGATGAAGGGTAAAGAATTAGGAAAGTCAGAGGCTAAGAATCAGGGATTGCGAAACGTGAAAGATGGGGTCTTGAAGGAGGCAGTTACGAATATCATGAGAGAATCTGGGAAGGGAATTAAGAGTGATTTGAGATGTAATGGTGAGTGGGTCCCAGTAGGCACAAAAAGAAAGCAAGTGGACCGAACAAGACCACGTGGGAAGGAGAATAAGACGCTGATCAAAATAAATCCCAAGAGAAGTGACGTCATGAGAAGAGAGGCGAACATGCCCACCTTGACAAACGCATTTGCAAGCTTAGAAGAGGCACAAAACACTAATGCCATGCAGGTGGGCCCGGACATGGAGACATCCCATGCACGTGATTTAGACGCAGGCTCTATATGTAAACAAACTGACATACTTAAATTCAAGGATTCAGGAAAGTATGCCAAGTAATTGTAGAACGCCAGATGATACGATGGAAGACTCGGGCACCCCCATTGATATGGAACAGGCCATGGCACTTATTGAGGATATTGTCCAGGTGGAGGACACTACTATACCACCGGCCCTCCCAGTGGTTTCCCCATGAATTACATGATATGGAATTCTAGAGGTACAGGCTTGAAGTCATTTCCTGGCCTGATACAAGGACTGAAGAAACACTATAGTCTTGATTTTTTGGCATTACTAGAAACACGGTCACAAAGTAATACGGAGAGGAAAATTGGCAAGCTGGGCTTTCAGAATTTTACTTTTATTGCCGCCGAAGGATTTAGCGGGGGAATATGGTGTCTTTGGGCTAGCACTATCAAGAGGGTGGAAGTTCTGGTTCAACACAAACAATTCATTCATCTTTTGATTTCCACTAACAGAGATAGCCAGTGGGCCCTTACAGTAGTGTATGCTAGTCCAAACATTATGCTCCGACGCACACTTTGGGAGGAAGTAACAAATATTCACAACTCAACCCAGGTACCATGGCTCGTAGGAGGAGATTTTAATGCTACCCTTTCTGACTCTGAAAGGAAATCGAACGCTGCACACACAACTAAAGCGGACCGAGATTTTTGCTGCTTGGTTGAGACCTTATTACTACAGGATTTGGGGTACACAGGTTCAAAATTTACATGGAAAAGAACACAATGTGAAGCTCGGCTGGACCGGTTCCTGGCAACAGAGAGTTGGATGGATAGGTTTCCTGATGCTCGGGTATCGCATCTACCTTTCTTTAAATCTGATCACTGCCCACTTCTTCTACGGCTTAATATTAGAGAACACAGGCAGCAAGTTGCCCAGCCTTTTAGATTCTTAGCTTCATGGGTTCTTCACGAGAACTTCAGCGACTTTGTTAAGGAAACATGGAAGGAGAACACTACATGGAATGAGAATGTCTCTCAATTTACTTCTGCATGCGTCACTTGGAACCAACGTGTGTTTGGCCATATTGAGGGACGGAAGCACAATATTATGCGTCGTCTTGATGGTGTAACAAAAGCACTCAGCAGAGGGCATGAACGTGATTTTTACGAGCAACTTCAATGGGATCTCTGGCAAGAACTGGAGAACATCCTTATTCAAGAATCCCTTCTATGGGCACAGAAAGCAAGGGTTGACTGGAACTTATATGGGGATCGCAACACCAAGCTCTTCCATTCCTATGCTAATGGCCGACGGAAGATGAATAAGATTGAAGTGATACAACTTGATGGTAGTGATTGGTGTTATGACACGGAGGTCATCAAACAACGGGCAACTTCCTTCTTTGCCAAGCTGTTTACTGAAGCCTCCCCGGTAAGGAATGCGCTTAACTATTCTATTTCCTTTCCATCTGTTGATAATAATGATTGGAGACTGCTCGCCTGTGATGTCACTGATGATGAAATCAAGGATGCCATGTTCCATATGGGCCCCCTCAAAGCGCCAGGGCCAGATGGGCTAAATGCCCTCTTCTACCAACATCAATGGGATACTGTAGGCACCACAGTGACCAAATATGTGAAATCTCTCTTCCAGAACCAGCGTGGAATAGGTGATATCAATAGCACTCTAGTTGTTCTCATTCCAAAAAAGGATCCCCCGGAGAGTTTCAAAGATCTGCGACCTATTAGTCTTTGTAATGTTATTTATAAAACTATTACTAAGGTTATCACAAACAGGTTGAGAGCAATTATGCCAAAGATCATTGCCCCAAATCAGTGCAGCTTTATAAGGGGAAGACAAAGTTCTGACAATATTATTGTGGCTCAGGAGGTTATTCACTCTATGAGAACTATGAAAGGGAAGAAAAGCTTCATGGCAATTAAAATAGATCTAGAAAAGGCATATGATAGAGTAAATTGGCGCTTTTTTGCTCCGCTGCCTTGAAGATTTGAACTTTCCGTCTCAGCTGGTTGAGGTTCTGAAGGCTTCTTTAAGTACCTCTCATCTTCAACTCCTTTGGAACGGTGCCAAGGCAGACGTTTTTAAGGCCTCGAGGGGAGTTAGGCAAGGGGATCCACTATCTCCCTATCTCTTCATTATATGCATGGAAAAATTAGGCCACCTAATCCAAGAACGAGTGGAGAAGAATGACTGGCTCCCCATTAGACTTACAAGGAATGGGCCTCCAATATCTCATCTTTTCTTTGCAGATGATATCTTATTATTTTCAGAGGCTTCTGTTTCTCAAGCCTCAATGATTAAAAATTGCTTGAATATTTTCTGCGAAAGTTCTGGTCTCAAGGTTAGCACTACTAAGACCCGTGTATTTTTCTCCCAGAATGTAAATCATAACAAGCAATTAGAGATTAGTGAGCACTTGGGATTCAGGCTTATAGGGGACTTGGGAAAGTATCTTGGAGTCACATTACACCATAAAAGAGCTTCCCGAGAGTCCTTTCAAATGGTGGTTGAAAAAGTGAAGTCTAGGTTATCCAAATGGCATAGCAATACTCTTTCTCTTGCAGGTAGATCTACCCTCATCCGCTCTGTATCAACAGCTATGCCCACCTATATCATGCAAACCTCCTTACTTCCATCAGCGGTACAGGAAAATTTGGATCGGAACAATCGCAATTTTCTCTGGGGACACTCAGATGCACAACGTAGAATCCCTTTGGTTTCATGGGACAAGACATGCCAAGCTAAGAAACATGGGGGACTGGGTTTGCGTCATGCTAAATACCAGAATCATGCTCTCCTTATGAAGCTCGGATGGAACTTGGTTAAGAACAGGGATGCTCTTTGGGTGAAAGTGGTTTGAGATAAATACCGATGTGGAAGTGATCTACTTCCAAAGTTTGAATCTAAAAGGCCAGCATCAAATGTTTGGAGTGGTATTAAAAAGATATGGAACACGGTCCATGATGGCTTAGAGTAAATCAATAACGGTACTGATGTGCGTTGGAAATGGGAGAAGTCGGGATGTTTCACGGTTAAATCAGCATATGAGAAACTATCTAACCAACTTCCTCAAACTGATCGACCATGGGAGAAACTATGGAAGCTCAAGATCCCACAACGCTGTCGATCATTTGCATGGCTGGCAGCGAGGAAACGGTTGCTCACGAACGAAAACCGATTTCGGCGAGGTATTAGTGCAGATGCGCTATGTCCGATCTGTCATAACCAAAATGAATCTAGTCTTCATGTGTTCCGCGACTGCACTCAGACGAAAGACTTATGGAAGCAGGTGGTTCCCCGGTCCAAGTGGCTCAGGTTTTTCACTGTGGACTTTGATGACTGGTTCTGGCACAATAGTATTCAGAGGGGCTATGACGAGACTGATTGGGGTGCTCTGTTCATTATAATTAACTGGTGGCTATGGCGTCGTCGTAACCTACTGGTGTTTGAGAAAAAAGCAACCTCTAATGAGACCATTTTGCTAAACGCCAGGGGTATGGTTGCTGGCATGCTAGAGGCACGGACAAGACTTCAAGGAGTCAAGGTGAATGGAGCTAGGCAAACATCACCCCCTCACTGGAAGCCACCAGACACAGGTTGGGTAAAATGCAACACGGATGGTGCCTTTTCTGTGTCTAGGAATGCAACGGCGTGTGGCGGCTTGTTACGATCTGAGACCGGCAATTTAATCCAAGGATTCCTCTGTCGGCTCGACGATGGAGATGCACTCTGTGCCGAGCTATGGGGTGGTCTCCATGGCTTAAAGCTAGCATGGGATCTTGGGTTCCGGAAGATAATCCTTGAGATGGACTCGACGGAAGCCATAGATTTGTGCACTAATGGAGTAAATGATGAGCATGTCGACAGCAACCTCGTTCGTGAAGTTCATACGATGTTGGAAAGAGCATGGGAAGTGCAATTAAACTATGTGGATCGGAGGTGCAACACCGCTGTGGATTGGTTAGCTAAGGAAGCACTTCAGGCTAATAGTGGATTCTATGTGTTCTCAACAGCTCAACCTGGTCTTGCATGGCATATTAATAAGGATCTACATGTGGAGCAGGGTAGTGGTAGTGGGTGAGATACTGTTTTCTTTGTAATAAAAAAAAAAAAAAGAGTTCTTCTAACATTCATGTTCATGCAAGTTAGGGTTCTCATTCAATGCTCATCAATGTGATGAACATCGAGTGCTCATTGCTGCGATGAGATTTACACAGTTCAAATTTAATAAGAATAGTTCAAATTTAAATTCTTTAATATGTGATTTTTAAATAATATATTCATTTTTTAGAAATGATAGTTTTTTTTTATTTTATATTTCACATTTGTTAAAAAATTATTTAAAGTATAAAAATTAAATTAAATCTGAACTGTCTAAAATAAAAATCAATCTAGTTGGTCTAAATTGGTGATGAGCACACCATGCTCACTGAAATCATGAGCACAAAATATGCTCCCATGCAAGTTGAGCAAGTTTTAAAATATTACCTGGTGCGATATAGCCAAGCGTAGCCATTGTCTGTGTATGTGTCTTGGATTGCTCTTCATCTAATAGGTTAGAAATTCCAAAGTCACTCGCATGAGCAGCCATATCATCATCCAACAAAACGTTTTTTGGCTTCAAATCACAGTGAACCGCTGGTGCTAATAAACCATGATGAAGATACTCCGAAGCAGACGCTACAATTATCATTATGTTCAACTTTGAAGATAATTTGAAGAAAATCTAAGAAATAGTTATGAGAATATAACCACTTTTCAAGGCTTCCGTTGGGCATGAACTCCATTACCAAACAGTTGAAATCAACATTGGAACAACTACTTACAACCTTCACCAAATTACGATGTCGCACATTGCGCATAATGTCACATTCTACCTCAAAGCTCTTTGTCATTACTTCTGAATCAAAACTGCAGATTTTAAATGCAACCATCATCTCACTAGAAAGGTTTCCTTTGAACACAGAACCATAACTTCCCCTTCCAAGTAAGTTTCTTTCATCAAATCCATTGGTTGCTTCTTGAATTTAAAAGTAAGAAACCCTTCTTGGGATTCCCACTAAAGTTGATATATCCCTATCAACTTGATTATGATCCCTTGAATTTGTTTGTTTATGAAGTAAAAGAATAACGCATGAAACAACCAAAATAATTGTGATAACAAGGGGTAATATAAAATTTTTTGACATTGATGACTTGTTTCTTATTTTTCTGCATGGTGGAACTTCTAGTTGTGGCTGCCCACAAAGAGCTTTATTCATCATAAAGGATTCGGCTGTCATATTTTTAAAGATTCCGCCACTTGGAATCTCTCCTTTTAGTTTAAGAGAGATTGAGATACTTGAGATCAACAAGTGATTGTAGAGTTTTGGGGATCTCACCAGACAAATTATTTTGGGAAAGGTCCAACTCTACTAAGCTTAGCAAACTCCCAAAAGATTCCGGGATATTCCCTTGCAAATTGTTGTGTGCTAGGGAGAGATTTTCCAGATTTTGCAAGCCACTTCCCATAGTTGTTGGAATGATGCCTGAAATATAATTTCTGGACAAATCCAATATAATAAGACAAGATTTTTTAAGTTGCCAATATTGAATGAAAGATTTCCGTCTAAAGTATTTGAAGCCAAGTCTACTTTCAATATATCATTCAAATTCCAGAAAGAAGAGGATATTTTCGAAGTCAACTCATTACAGGCTAAGTAGAGTTCTCGTAAAGAAGTAATATTTCCAAAGCAAGGTGGAATTGCACCAGAGCACTTTTTTGCACTTAGATAAAGATAAGCAACTCTTCAGATTTTACAAAGCTCATCAATGATCAAGCCGTGTTGTTTGTTGCCTTGAAGATTCAACCATTGAAGGCCTTGTAAGCTGCTAATCGTTATTGGGATTGGTCCATCCAAGGAATTTTGAGCCAAAGGTAGTTCAAACAAACCAGTGAGATTTTCGATTTCTTATGGCAAGTTACCGTTAATATTGCAACTGTCTATCCTCAAATATTGTAGAGAATCTGAGAAATTCCCAATGGACTTGGGAATTTTTTTATCCAATGAGGGATTTAATGAGAGATCCAAAGTTTTCAATTGTCTACAATTTGTGAGTGACCTAAGAAAGCAGCTGGTTTCAGAATTGGAAGTAATGGTTTAGTTGTTTATAGCTATTCGAAGATCTTGCATCTTAAATCCCCAAGTGTGTTTGGGAAAACCCCTTGAAACTTGTTATTCTCCAATCCTACAATGGTTAGATTAGCAGCATTGGATATAGTATTTGGGATTCTTCCAGAAAGTTTGTTTCCCCATAAACGTAGCTCTTCTAGATTAGGAAGGCCACTCCCAAATCTGATGGAAGATTGCCTGATAGAGAATTGTTAAACATAGACAAGAAATTCAAAGTTGACAAATTAAAAATTTTCCGTGGAACTGATCCCCACAGTTTTTTGTGTCCCAAAAATAACATCTCAAGCTTACAAAGATTGCCTATCTCCATAGGTATTAAACCTGAAGCAAAACATGCATATTAATTTTTGCTT
This sequence comes from Inga leiocalycina, assembly GCA_963242795.1. Lineage (NCBI taxonomy): Eukaryota > Viridiplantae > Streptophyta > Magnoliopsida > Fabales > Fabaceae > Inga > Inga leiocalycina. Next base: position 41,023,097 of record OY725329.1, read on the forward strand.
CAGATTAAGATAGATATATTAATTTAAATTATTTCACTAAATTTAATTAGTTAATACCTAAAAAAAGGAATTAAAAACAATGTATAAGTAATTAGACTATGTAACTTGGATGCTAGCTTCAATACTAATGCTATCCATTTGGATTCCACTCCTCTGGACTTTAATGTAAGACCTAATTAACTAATTTGAGTAGATTAAGTTAGTTAAAATGATATGTTTTTTTTAAAACACCCTAATCATCCTTCTCAATTCCCCCCTCTTCTACTTGATTATTTTTGAGGGAGTATCAATAGGGTTAATTTGGAAAAAATGATAAAAATGTGAAATAGATCTTACATTTAGAATCCAACATCAACTCCCTAGTTAATTAGTTCCTACATCAAGGAGCTGAGGGAGTAATTTATATGTTCATATATGTTAACAATTTGGTGGGGGATATCATATGTATAAATCCTTTAATTTTCATTACAAATCCATCAGAGTCTTAGAAAAGGGGGGGGGGGGGAGATTAGAGAGAGAGTGAGTTTAGTCACTAATTCCTCTACACAACTTCTTTTTATCGTCTATCTCTTTGACTTCACATTAAATTTTTTATAAACAAATTCAGAAGATTTGGAGCAACATTTATATCACATTATTCTCATATCAAAACCAATGTAAATCATGAATTTTAATTTCCATTAGGCATTAAAGCAATGAAACTAAGATATAAACAAAAAAGTATGTTAACCCAAATCATTATTGAGGACTTGAGGTTCATAGCATATATAGTCAGTTGAGATTTTTGCATGTATATAAATATAAGAGAAAACGATAGAAAAATTCTGTCAAAATTTATAAAAGATAAATAAGAGTGTTGAATTTTAATAATTCCAAATAGACTGATTTGAAATTTTGAAATTTTGTCAAATGTGAAAAATTACCTAACCACCCTTAGTTTTTTTTTTTAAAAAAATCCTCAAAACCCCCTTGTCCACTGGCCGTTAGAGCTCCAGCCCTAGTGACCGCCTCTGGAGGCCTGTCACTGGAAGCTAGCAATCAACTGCCGGAGCTCCAATGATGGTGGCTGGTCACTGGAGCTCAGACAGTCTAATATTTATTTTTTGAATTTCTCAAGAAAAAATCGTCAATATGTATACTTGATTTGTTAACTTATATACTAAAGTAGTAAATATGGTACTTGTTGAATATTTCTTAATAACTAATTTTGTTGTCCTATTAACAACTTAAGTTTTCATATTGGTTACTTTAGTTTCAATATTGACTACTTTTGTTTCTTTAACTAAAGTAGCCAGCCGGCACTTTTGTTTATTACTTTTTTTTATTACACTTTTGTTTATTACTTTAGTACACATACTAACAACTCAATTATACATATTAACAACTTGTATTTGACAAATTCAACTCCAGAGCTCGATCCGGTTTACTACTTTATTATGTATATTAACAACTCAAGTATATATATTGATGGCTTTTGCTTGAAAAATTAAAAAAAAAAAATAGACCATCAGAACTTCGGTGATCGGCCGCTGTTGTGGGGGTTTGAGGATTTTTCCAAAAAATAAAAAATAAGGGTAGTTAGGTAATTTCCCACATTTGGCTACATTTCAAAATTCCAAATTAGACCATTTAGAACTATTGAAATTCAACACCCTTATTTGTCTTTTTTATCAATTTTGATAGTATTTTCTTGTCTTTTTTTCCTAAATAAAAACACATAAATGATGATCAGAAGTTTATAAAATTACCAATCAATTTTATACGCACTACATTTTAATGTTTTATAACTTTGAAACAAATCTAATCCGGTCGATTGAGTTTTTATTTCTTATAACACTAAAGGAATTTCCCAGTGTTGGATGGTTTTGATCATTTAAAAAATATACAACTTAAAAATAAAATTAAACTTGGAGGTTTAATTAGTTTGATCTATAGATGGTGGGCGGTGGTAGGGGTGTTCGGGATCGGGATCGGGATTGGTAAATGCCATTCCCGATCCCGATCCAGAGAAGGGTTTGGGAATGAAAATCATTCCCGATCCCGATCCCGATCCCGAATTTCTTTTATTTTTTTAAAAATTCCTATATTAATTTTTTTATTTTATTTTCTTTAGTCTAGTATAAATATATAATTTATCTAATATCATATTGTACTAAATTAGTCCAATACAAATATATCATTAGTCCAATATATACTTAAAGTTGTCGATTTAGCTACAAAAAGCATAAAGACAAGAACAAAAAATTAGAATTATTTAATAAATAGTAAATAAAATTAACTAAATTAACTAAAAGAATAGATATTACCTTGAGGGTGTTAGGAATTTTCATATTTTATTTTGCATTTGGTCTTACTTTCTTAAATATTTTAAAAAATTATACATAATATATATATATATATATTTTTTGGGATCGGGAAAAAGTCGGGATCGGGAAGTCCCATTCCCGATCCTGAAAAAAAATTTCCCGATCCCGAACTTTTCCCGTCCCGATTTGCTCGGGATCGGGACAGGAAGACCGGGACGGGAAATACTTGCACACCCCTAGGCGGTGGCACACACCTGTCAAAAAGTTCTTCTGTAAATTTAACTCTTGAACCACAGTCAGATTTCACATGCCTCTCCGTATACCACCAGAAAAGTTGTTAGAACTAGATCTAAGTAGTTTAGATTTGTGAGATGGCCAATTTCTTTGGGAATATTTCCTGCAATATGGCAATAATAATAATAATAATAAAAACATGAGGGCCAATGCATAAAAACCAATGTTGAGAGAAAAATGAGTAGCATTTGATAATTTGTAATGCACACATATTTTAAGTTGTTCTGATCCCGATAGAACATGATATTGCATAAACAGTGCTCCCATATAAATTTAAAAAAAGATATAGCCCTTGAACCACAAAGAAATTTTCAATGTCTATGGGTATGCATTGCTCTAATCCTTATTTTAAGTTCAGTTTGACCAAATCTCACATACCAAAAAATGGAAGTTAAGACATTTAATATGTTTTAAATTGATTGACTTTCCCAAATTTCTCCTTATTTAATAAGGAGTATTGAAAAAAAATACTATTGGTATTTTTTCTTTCACCCATTGAAAATTGGATATGCTTGGACAAATTGAGAAAGCATACTTGTCGGTTATTGTAACCAAGATCCATTGTCAATAACTTGGACAAATTGGATAGGCTTGGGGAATTTGTCCGTTGAATTCATTATAACTCAAATCGAGAACTTTCAATCTGTGTAACTGAAGTATCTCTCCTGACAATTCACCGTAAAAGCTGTTATTATGAAGGTCAAGCTCAGCTAGGAAGGACAAGTTTCCAATTTGTGATTGTAAGGTGCCCTTCAAACCCATTTCACCAAGATTCAACATCTTTACTCTCTCATGGTGATGAGCATCACATGTAACCCCAACCAGATTGCAAATGGAAGAAGAGTTGGACCAATCAGCCAAGTGATTGTAAGGGTCTCTCGTAGAATATTTGAGAGCAACAAGTGCCAATTCATCAGTGGCAGAATTAGTGTGAGATACAGTGCGAAAAACTGTGAGGCAAAGCAGTGAGAACATGAAGAAGGAGAAGAAATGAAAACAAAGGTTTGCCATGTCTGATAGGTTAAGGCTTCCTGAGTGCAAAGGGAGAAGGAGGTCCGCTGCAATATATATCCTTTGAAAAAATGATGATGATGACAGAGACAGAAGTGATTATAACATTTCGATATATTTTATCGGAACTAAGAAAACTTTAAACCTAATTTTTCAACTTTACCCCAATTAAGGAATGAGTGAGTGAGAACTGAAAGCCCAAAAAAATAATAATATACATAACATGAAATCAAGGGTAAAACTATACATTTATATAATACATTTAACGAATTCACTTATTTTGGGGAAAAAAATCTCTTTTTGCTCTATGACCAAAGGAGTAATTATTAACCTTATATAACGTTTATATTTCAGAAAAGGAAGTGGACTGTTTCCATTCATATATTAATAGAGAGAGAGAGAGAGTGCATGGAAAGTATTTTTTTTTTTTTACAAACTGAAATAAAACTCTTTTCACATATTTACCTCGTACTCGTACATACGCCATAAAATTACTTCCAAAAAGCTCATCCAACTACCCTATCATAAGTTTGATTGATTTGAGAAAGCAAGTTCGTAAAGGTGCTTAAAAGTAACACTATTTCCATTCCTTAATATAAGATCTCTTATATTAAGTACCAGAGGCAGTAACAAGTAATAATAACAAGGTTTGGCACAATGCTTGACCCTCAAATGTTGCCATTTTTTTATTTTTAGTTCTATAGTTCCAAATCGTATTGGCCCCTCAAGTTTCTTTCTTCAAAATGCTAGTCTCTATAGTTCGATAGCGACCTGGATCTAAAGCTAATGGCGTTAGGTTTGCTGATGTGTTACTAACGCAATTTATTTCGCTCATATGGCATGCTGACCAGACAGATTGAGTAGGAATCTGATGTGTTAAAAGAAATTGTAGTTATATTTTTTAAAATGTTATATAATAAAACTTTAAAAAACAAAAACCCATCTTGCTGATCATGAAACGCATGCCATTGGAGGGTACTGGCTTATCATCTTCTTCGTTGACATCTAGACCGGTACAGCTGTGCACACCGTTTGGGGGACTACTGGTGTGCTTCTTATTGAACAATATAATGGAGGGAGGCAACTAGACACAGGACGCATCTGGGGAGACGAGAATAGAGGGCAGTGATCGTCTTCCTCATTTCTCGAACCAAAGACGCCAATTGGGGAAAGAAGATCTGAGAACCACGAGCTAGGAGCGGAGAGAAGAGTGACATCATGGAATTAGCTTTATCACAGCTTGAACGCAAGACACAGAAAGGACCAGGGGACGCTACTAGAGGAGCACTATTCATCATCTTCCCAGGATCTGAGAGAAAAGACGAGACTGGACCAGAGAATGCTATCGTTGAGCATTATATTATTCTACTTCCTCCAAAATGTGTCTCTCCCAACTCCCCAAGTTGACGGCGTTGGAGATGGTGAACAGTGATCGAATGGTGAACAAGTGTGTCTTATTTTTCTTTAAGCCAATTCCAGGTCATAACATATTGAGTACCTATTCCACATCATCTTTTCAAGTCAGCATGCGACGTAAGCAACATTAATGGGGTTAATGCTGTGAAAGCGACATTGGGTCCAAATACTTTTCAAATTAGAAGGACTAACGTTTTAGACGAAAAGAAACTTGAGGGACCAAAACCTATAATTTAAAACTATATGAACCAAAACACTAAAATAAGGTCAAACTACAAGAACTAAACATTGTATCAAGCCAGATAATAATAACAAGAGGAGTAAAAAGGGTACCGTGGAAAATATGAATATGAATAGAAAGATAAGATGTTTTCTCTTCCTCTTTGTCTTTGGCCACATTAATCAATTATATATAGGTTAAATGTCTTATCAGGAGGTTAAATATTGTCTAAATTAAACAATGATGGGAAACATAAAATATCATTGTGCATTTTCCAGTCTAACGAGATGTCTATTAACATCTTGTAATGAGACAAGGTTTACTCATCTTGAAGCTGTATTCGATATTCATCAATTGAAAAAAAAAATGTAATATAATATGACGAAAAAACTTTATCAACTATAGTCTAATTCCGAAATTTCAACTTTTATAATGTAATTTTTGCCACTCCAAAGACTCGATTTATCAACATCCTTTTTGCCGTTTTTTCTAGAATAGTTAGACGAATTGACTCGAAATATATTATGGACAGAGGTACACATATAATTGGTCACCTTTCATGAATGATTTTCCTCGTCTTTGAAAATTTGGAGATCATGGGTGGAGAGAGGGCACTAGTGGGGGCTAGGACCCCCGAGCTCTTAATTCTTTTTAGTATGGCGTATATATTATATATTTATGATCCTTTTAGTTTCGTATAGATATTATATACTCCTCCCGTCTTGATGTCAGAATTAATTGGGGAGTTGATCTTATACCTAAATGTGAAACCTATTTCCTATATTTGTAAATTTTGTTTCTAATTTATCCCTATTGATATTCCTTCAACAATAATTAAGTAAGAGAAAGATGGAGAGAATTGAGGAAGATACATGATTATGGTATTTTAGAAAAAACATGTTATATTAACTAAATTACCTAGCTTCCTTAATCTAATCAAATTGGGTCAATGGGTCTTTAGTCTTACATTAAAGACCAGAGGTAGTATTCATGATCCCTAAAAAATTATGTAAAATGTGTACTTGTTAGTGTAAAGCTGAAGAGGGATGAACAGGGTGATTAAAAATTTTGATAAAAATAAATTTAACTAATAAATGCAAGAGATAGACATTAAAAATATCACCGTGAATAATTGGAAGGGGAAAAAAGAATTACCCCACAATCAGTTTATAGCTCTATATTGGTTATTAGGTCAATATATTCACGCGATATTCATTCAATCATTAAGCAGCTTCTGAGTGCTCTACTATGTTAACAAGGTTCAAATGGGCTCTTCATGTCTCAGTGCAATACCTCAGACTTTAAGTATGCTAAACTCTCCCTCTTACACGATGTAAGAATATAACCCAATCAAGATTCCCTTAATAGCGAGTCTACTTAGAAATAAATGATCGATGTTATGAAATCAAGAAAATATATAGATGAGAGAGATGAAGAGAGAATTGAAGAGAAAGAGGGGAAAATATCTTATTCATTTGGATACAATAAAAGAAAATTATTCTGAAAATCACTATAATATATTTTGCATCCATATATTCAACTTGCATTGGGTTTTTTCAAATAAGGTTTTAATGAGGCACAATATTTGTGTATGGACATCTAAGGGGGAGCGTTATAAATATTTCAATATTTATTGTAGATGTCCGTAACCTTCCAAGATGTGTCTTTTGGAGTTCTACACTTAAACCTATGTAACCTACCACATGATTAATATGCATAGCCTCTAAATATTACATATTATACATAGGTTTAATCTTTGTTGTAACTCTTGGACAGAATTTAAGGACTTGCAGCCTATAAATAGTGACCATGTATCAAGTGATTGGAGGTATCCAAATAAATAAGATATTGCTCCTTCCTTCTCTCCAATTCTCTCTTCATCTCTCTCATCTCAATATCTTATATTTTCTTCATTTTATAACATGTTATCAGCACAAGTTTGCTAGGGAGATTTGAGGTATGAGTTATTTGTAAATTAATACGTTCTTGTGGTATATAATAATACATTAGCTTCCCTTTACTCATTTAGTCCCCTTACCCAATTATCATGTTCAATTTTAATTTTCTATTTATTTGCTGCAACATTATGTTGTTATTCTATATTATTTATTATGTTGTTTCTTTTCAGTACATTTTACTGTCAATCATTATGTTGTTTCTTTAGAGTACATTTTAATATCAATCATTATGTTGTTTTATTTTGAAATATTATGTTGCTTTATGTTGATTTTATTATACGTGTATCAATTTCATCTGGTATTCATCACAGCGCCATTATTTATGTTTTCTTTTTGAACTTTTAAGTTTTATTCTTACATGTGTTTATATGGTCAATTGGATATCTATTGAATGGCTAGTAGCTATAGTACTTTTGTATTTGTGATTTGATGACCATAAGTCACATAACTTCTATAGTGGTTCTTTTGTAAAAGATTACTATTAGTTCCAATAAATGGCATGACAAAAAAATCATGACACTTTGATTATCCAATGTTGCAAATATCAAGCCCTGAAGGCTAGATGTTCAAACAACAAATGACAAGAAAAAAAAAGCTTTTAGCTTTAAGAGATTTTTTATGGTCCTGATAGTTGAAAATTGATAATGTGCTATTGAAAATAGGAAGCATATATATGAGAATGGTCATAAGCATAATCACATTACTTTGGAGAAATTGAATAGTTGGAAAAGAGAACTAATAGAATGCATTATTACTATTAAGTATAGATTCTCAAATATGGCAATATGAACCAAAAGTTCATCATGCTTTGTATTCATGAAATATTATAAAATATCTGTCATATGCAATTATTGACCTAAATGAGAGTTACCAAATTTCATATATATTCCAATTGAAAATGCTCCAATCAGTATAAATGAAAGTGAAACATGCTTGAAGCATGAGAATTCATTTGGTTCCGTATATAAATATTCTGGATAAAGAGGAGCAAGTAATTAAGATGATCATATTGAGGAGATAGATACTCTAGAAGAGTGCCAAGACATAACTAACTACAAAAACCTCAAAAGAGGGTCAAGTACTTGAAAGCGATAAAGAGAGCTCTCTGAGTAATGTCGTAATGTCATATGCAACGGTTTTGATAATAATTTCATGTGATCAAGTGAGAATCTTATGCATGAATCTATTATGCAAAGCAAACAAAAATGTTATTAGCTGAAAGGAAAAAGACACAATGAAAATATGGGTAAATTCTTTCATGTAGTCCAATGTTCGCAACCGCAAGTGCACGGATCGCGTCAAGTAAAAAAGTGATAAGTAAAGATCGTTCCCACGAGAACTAAGGCAAAAGTGGATTAATCGTCATGATTATGCTATCAATTAGGTTGAGTAAAACCGTTTGAAGAGTTTTGTATTTTCAAATTTAATTATATTAAAAAGATGAAAAATTAATTGACAAAGACTAAATTGAAACTCTACTTGAAAACAAGAGGAGCATAGGATTATTTCTCACCATTGCAATTCATGAGACTTAAGTAATTACCACTCCATTAGAAATTAAATGACTTGATGTGTTAGTCTAAGGTTCAAAAGTATTTGATTGAGCTTTCTCAAGTCAAAACCAAATTTATATCCTCAATTAACATGCACAATCTCTTGCTACAGTTAAGAGAAAATAATCATTAAACAACAACCTTAATTTGACAATGCTAGGTTAGTAACTATATCTCTATGTCACTAACAAACCATCCATTTAATTCTTAAACTTCAAGTCTAGCATAATTTTATCTAAGTTCTACAATTAAATTAACTTTCTCAAGCTTAATTTAATTGAACAAAATAATCTAAGTGATGGCTAGTCACATAGAAGCATTATGGACAAGATAAAATTAACACATAATTGCCATTAACAACTAAAGAGAATAATAATAATAAATCTCAATCCTTACAATGCTATGAAATAATCCTAATGCAAAGTAACTAGCTACTCATAATTAACACCAACATCATCTCAGCAACATTCAGATGCAATAGCAATATGGAAATCAGAGGGAAATTAAATAAATAAATGAAAAACAACCCAAGGTGAAGAACGCTGCTACAGTGATTAATGTTGCTCTTCTTTTATCTGATTCTTCCTGTTTGCTGCTCTCTCCAATGTCGCTCAAGCAGAGGACCGTGAAGATCGCCGGAAACCAGTACCGCTTCTCCCCTCAGGTTCAGCTTGCTGGTTGTTTTTCTGGTTCAGCTCTGAGTTTGCGACGAAGAAGATCCGAGAGAATGATGATTCAGTTCTCAATGAATCAGCTGCCTCCTCTGTTTCTGATTCAGCTCTCGTCACCGTCGAGGACCTGGGGAAGAAGAAGAAGAATCAGAAGCTAATGGATCTTCCCCAGGTCCCGCTTTCAATGACGCTTTCTCGCTGCTCCCGACGTTCAATGATGGTGAAGATGATGAATAGTGTCCTCTGCTGAAAAACAGCCGCCTCCTCCAAAACTCTCCCCTTCTTCTCCAGGTTATTCCTTTAGAATTCTGCATGCCCTCCAAAGCCCAAACTGTGTCGTCACATGTAGCAGCCCAAAGGAGTCTTCTATTCAACGAAATTGGTCCAACCTCCCATGGCCCATGTATGGTTCTCTTAGATTAGGAAATTGCTTCAGCTTCTCATCCAAAAAAGTAAATCAATGTCACCTGTTGCAATCAATCAAGAAAAGAAAAATAAAAGATAAGATAATAAAATAAAAGCAACTTCTTCTTCTTCTTTTAATTTCAAAACAGTGAATTATTATTATCATCATCCTATATTAAATTATTTTTATTTTAGATTAAAATTGTAATATTTAAAATAAAATCCCCAAATTCTGCACCAAATTGATATCTTATCAAAATCCCCAATAAATCCCTTTATTTTAGCATTAATGACTCCCAAAACATATCAAAATATATCTCAAATTCTATTAAAAATGGGGAGTTATCATCCAATGAACTCTTATTCTTATTCTTTCTCTCTTTTTTTTTAATTCCTTCATTCTTTTATATCCTTTTTCTTTTTCTTTTCATGTCTATAATTCTTTTCTTTTTCTATTTCTATTTTCTCTCTCTTTTTTTTTCTATTTATCCAAATTTACAAAATATTGCTTTTATTTCACCAAATCCTTCTCTCTTTTGTAAACTGTACAACTTAGCACCTACTAAAGTAAAGAGTGAAGGAAAATATAAGGGAGAAATTGCATCAGCTGAAACAAAGGGCTAATTAGTTCATGCAATTTATCTTTAAAGGAATTTTAGGCTCAAATGGGTGAAGCAAAGGATTCATGTGATTAGGAAGGTCATTTGGCCAAACTAAGTATGAAAATGAATGCCTAAATCATCTTTGTGCATTCAAAAGGGATTTTAAGTTTTGAAAAAGATTCAAGACAAGTTTTAGAGATGAAATAACAATAAGTGTACTCCCTCTTGAAAGAGATGAAAATCTAGGCTCAAGTTTCTCACCGGTTTTGGACATCCTACAGTCATTTTCCCAAGCCAAACTATTTGCCTATTTACTAACATTCCAAGAAGATAAAATTGAATTCTAATAAAACTCAATCCTTTTCAAATTCCAATCATCTCAACTTCGCCAATATTCACAATTAAAATCCAAGCTTCCATGAAAAGCAATTTTTTTTTCTTTTTTCCAAAATTTGTCTATTTATGAGCAAAACCAAAGAAGTTTTTCAGTATTTCCAAAACAATTGAGGACAAGTCATATAAAATCAATGGTACCTTCACCCCCACTTGAATGTCACATTGTCCCCAATGTGAACAAGTAACACTAAGTAATGAAAGTGAAGAACTAACCATATCCAAGTGTAGGGATAGCAAAAGCTTCAAAGATCTGAAATTTTCACCAATTTCGCAAAACTAACAAGTGCTATCTAAAGATGACTAATTTCGCAAAACTAACAAGTGTAGGGATTCATGACTAATTGTGCTCATTTTGAGCTTTTGTGACAGAAATATTTGAGGGAACTCAAATCTAAAGATGAGCTGGAGGTTCCTTTATTGCTAAGGGAAGTTGTCAAATAACCCGAATGGGCTACTTTATACAATCACAACAAGATGAAGCATTCAAGGTATGGTAAATTAAAAGGAATAAAAGTCAATAGTACTTCTATAATGTAATGTAACTTGACCTATATGTTATTTCTTTTCACAGTAATTAACATAAATAGGGTGAATAGCCATTTTTTTGTTTGAATATATGTTAGGTCCTTAGTTTAGATATTTCAAATTTGGATAGGATTACATTGTTTAAATTTGCCAGATATGTTAGGTTCTTAGTTTCCTATGTGTATGTATATAACTTATTGGAATACATATCTGTTTTAGTTTTTTTAATTACAGGTATTTGTATATGTAATATGTATGGGTGCTAATAAAAAACTAGCCCCTATTTTAAAAAATTATCCCCAATACTTCATGGTTATTCGCTAATAACCGTAATATATTGAGACATATATCATAGTTCTTTCAAACAACTGTGAAGCATCTCAAAATATTTTGAGGTTATAGACTAACAACCATCAAATAAACTCTTTACAGATAACCAAAATTGGTGCCAGATACTTTACAGTTCAGTATTAGAGCCATAAAGTATTTTGTAATGTATTTTACAGTTTTTTGTGAATGACAATTGAATGTTGATGACTTCCCATCTTTAGTAGATTTGAGTTATATTTTGATATATTTGGGAAGTCATCAATGCTAAATTAAAGGGGTTTTCTTGAAATTTTATAAGATATCAATTTGGTGCATCATTTATGAGATTTTCTTTTTTTGATTTGAACAAGGGTTTCCCCCTCGAGGCCTAGAGGGCAAAGGGTTCTCACTTCTTTCAACAAGTGCACTTCCCGATATTCAAACTTGTGTTCTCCTCCTTACGGAGGTGAGGCCCCTTACCACATCAAGCAATAGCTTGTTGGTAAAGGAAAAAAATTCAGTTTTGTTGTTGCTTCTGCTGCTGCTGCTGCTGTTGTTGTTGCTATTGTTGTTATTGTTGTTATTGTTGTTGTTGCTACTGCGCTGTTGTTGTTGTTGTTGTTGTTGTTTTTGCTATTGGTGTTGCTATTGCTATTGCTGTTGTTGCTGCACTACTATTGTTGCTGTTGTTGTTGTTGTTGCTGCTGCTGCTGCTACTGTTGCTGCTGCTGTTTTTTTTCACCTTCTTTCCTTTTTTTTTTGTCTACAAGGAGGTGCCATTTTGGAATGAATAAAGTGAGGAGACCAAAAAGCTACAAATGACGATTGGAGGAGGATATGTGTGGTAGCCACTATTAAGAGCACATTTTATACTCATCAAAGATAGCGGAGCGCTCTGGAAGGTGGAGGAAAGACGAGGGAGAATAGAGTGAAGTAGGAAGAAGACGGACTTCTTAGCACATGATTAAAATGAAATAAACATGCAGAGTGGATGCTCTGGAATGAACCTTAGGTGCATGAACTAAAAGGCGGTAGAACCTGCCGAACTCAGTTCATAGAATCTATCTATCAGTTCATCAAAGGAAGGGAAAAGATATGATGCAAGTAGATTAAAACTGAAGAATTTTATTGAAAAATAAAGTACTTACAAGTATAAGGGATAGAAGGAAGAAGGAAGGAGGTAGCTACGTCTCTCTAGGCTGAGCCTCTCTCTCTAAGCTTGTCATCTTGAAACCTTGGTTCCAAAACCTGTCCCAGCTCTGGAGAGTAAGTTGGTTTAAATACATAGACGATGTTACTGATTGAATAGTAATTTGACCGTCAACCTGTTAGCGACTGGCACTGTTTGAATAGTTTCGGTCGTGATACTATTTACACAAATTGCTGACACTATAGTAACACTATTCTACCGACACTACAGTGACATTATATGCATTATGATGCTACAATGCTTGTTTTAATTACAATGAAAATTTAAAGCAAGTAAAAATGCTAAGTCTTTGGGTATGCTTAGTCCTCATTTAAATCAACAACAAATTCTTCTTCGCCATCTTCTTGATTGTCTGAGGCTGATGAAGAAACTGGTTGACTAGTTGAAGGAGCTTGATCTTGTTGTTGAAGGATTTGCAGCATTAAACTGAGTTGGTTGATTAGGTTAGTCTTGTCCATAGTTGTTGCTAGGATAGACTGGATCCTTGATTTCTGTTTTAGGAATTTACTTTGTTCCATCATGTAGAGATGTTGAGGATTGACCTTAAACCACCGTTCTACTGCTTTTGTGTCGATCTGAATGATATCGAATTGTGCCCACCATCTTATAGAAGGGAGTCTCTGTAATACTGGCAAGGTTGTTAATCCTTCAACTGTTTGTGAAATTCTGTATTGCCAAGCAAAAATCTAGGCTCCAAATAATTTTGAAAAATAGTGAAGATCAATTGGAAAAGGATCTTCACCAATGTTGTATTTTTGTTTGAAAAACTCAAAGGCTTGTAATACCTTTAGCAGAAGGATTTCTAGTACTGGACCAAAGAATCCCTACCAATGAACAAACCATTGAGGAAAATTGTAATTGGTTTTAGTTTTGAAATAAATAAACCAAGTGTGCTTAAAAATTTCATTTTGATCCCAAAAGACATTGGACCATGCATCAACATAATCCTAATAGTTATATCCTTTAGGATCATATTCTATCCCAAAAAAATTTTGCTTTATGTAAATCCTGTCCCCACTGGGAAGGGGTGAGAACTTTGAGGATTTGGAGAGTAGAATGAGTAATTATAGTTCCATATGGTTTTTTCTGATTGATTTTGATGGATTCTGAATGGACTAAAATTAAATTATAATATTCTCTAGTTTTTCTTATATCTTTAGGGCTAAAATGGTATCCGGAGGGGAAAACATTTGAGTCTACCTAGCTTGGATTTTGGTGGAAAAATTCTGGTTCCACCTGGACGATATGCCTTACATAGTTTTCTTTGTGAAAATAAGGTGTGTCCATGTTGGCTTGTGTTTGGGTTTGACTAACAATTGCTTTGGACAAAGAAGTTGTAGTTGCTAGTTGCTTTTGAGTTAGAGCAGCAGAAATTTTTGGCTGAACCTGTAACTTGGAGGGTATACCTGATTCAGTAGATCATACTCTTGTTTAGTCATACTACCTTGAGGAATTGGAGGAAGAGTTTTTCCTTTCACCAATACTTGTCCCCAAGTTGTTTGTGGAAGCTTCTTCTGAGCATGAGTAGTGCATAAGACTCTAAAGTCTTTTTTGTTGAAGAGGCTTTTGTTTGAGATTTCTGAATTGATGACCTAGATGGAATGGATGACTCCGTTTGAGATTGCTTCTACTGCTTTTGGGATCCTTTTGTTTGAGACCCATATAGCTGCAGAAGTTGCTGCATAATTGCCTCCAGCTGATCACTAGAGATTGTTTGACTTTGGGCATCCTTCATGATGCCCTTTTGTTTATCATCCGGCTTACCATTCGGTTCTTTCTTTTTTCTGGGCAATTTAATGTGTTTGTATTCAGAACGGTTTTCAATCAAATCTATCTACCTTGTAAAAACTCGGGTAAGAAAATTCGTTAAGGAGTTTGAAGTGCCTTTGATAAATTCAATATCAAAATAAAAAACACATAAAATCGCTTGCCATCAGGAAAAAATCTATTTTTATGTAAGGTTTTTAACATCTTTTTGTAAAACATCTTTTGCCAATTTACAATCAATGCGGACTAAACCTTTGGTTTAAAAGGTCAGATTGAAATTTGGAAATGCATAAAATAATTGCCAATATTTCTTTTTCAATTGTGGAATAATTCTGCTGTACTGTACAATATTCCAATATTTAGATGTAAAAGACTCCGTCTATAAGTTGTTTGAGAATGCCACCATAACCAATGTCAGAGGCATCATTTTCAACAATTTTGTAAGCAGATGGATTAGGAAGGCTAAGACAAGGAAGCTCCTTAACCTAAAGTTTAATCTGCTTTACAATGTTTGAATGAGCATCTATCCACAAAGGAGGACTTGCTTTAAGACGTTGGTGAAGCAGTTTAATAAAATTTCTAAGATGAGGAATAAACTCAGCAACGTAGTTTAAACATCCCAAAAATCTTTGAAGTTGTGTTTTATCAATGATTTGATCAGGAAATTTATCAGCAAATGGAATTGCTCTTTTAATTGGCGTTATGGATCCCTGGTAAATCCAATGACCAAGAAACCTAACCCTCAGCTGGAAAAGATTGATCTTGGGTTTAGAAACTACTAAACCGTTTGTTTCCGCAATTTTAATAAATTGATAAACATGTTTAAAATATTGATCTATTGAATGAGTATAAATCAAGACATCATCAATGAAACAATGATGAATTGACTATAATCATTAAAGTTCTCGTTCATGATCCTTTGGAGTTTATAAGGAGCATTTTTTAATCCAAAAGGCATAACATTCCATTCATCCTGACCAAAAGGTACAATAAAAGAGGTTTTATACATATCATTTTCAAAAAATTGAATATGCCAAAATTCAGATTTCATGTCGAATTTTGAAAAGATTTTTACAGGATGCAAACATTTTAGTAAATCAGATTTGTTTGGGATTGGATACCGAATCCATTGTAACATTTCATTTAGCGGTTTGTAATTGATTACTAGTCTAGGGGCTCCACATTCTATTTCTACATTTTTATTTACATAAAAAGCAGCACAAGACCATAGGCTTGCAAATCAACTTTTTGCTCAGAAGTTTTTGAATTTCCTTTTTATAGGTTTCAAGAAGTTCTACCGTCATCGAATAAGTCTTGCCTTAGTTGGTATTTGTTTTTCAGAAAAACTTGTTTCGTAAGGCAAATCAACCACATGTTTTTTGTGATTCCAAAACGCGTTTGGTAAATCTGAACAGATAGTTTTATGAATTTTTTCAAGACAAGTTTGAATTTTTTGTTTAACTTGTATTTGATAAACACTACTACAGAATTATGATATAACCACCCCAATGGACTCCCAATTTTAAAATTGGGTGGTTAAAAAGGAAGGTGGTGACATTTTCGTAATTATGTGTACGTAGGGAAACCTTTAGATGTCCCAAATTTGAATTTGGGATGCCTAAAGTAGAGTTTAGATGTCCCAAATTTTATTTGGGACACCTAACTATTTCCCCTAGGGCCAAAAAAGTAAATTAAAAAAATTTAACTTACTTTATGCGTCCCAAATGGGATTTGGGGTGCCTAAAGTCTTACTTTAGGAGTCCCAAAAAAATTTGGGACTCCTAAAGTCATGTCAGAAATTCTGATATGCGTAAGACTTTTCTTCCCTTTTCTTCATTCCCATATCAGAAACACATCCCTTCTTTTCCATCTTTCCCATCCCCCATGATTTCTTGGTATAGAAACCATACACTCAAATTCTTAATCAATTCTCTAATCAATTTACAATGAAAAATGAACACCTATTTATACTAAAAATGAAACCTCATAAATGCTTTAAATAATGAAGAAGTCAGATCTGGCAACTCACACCAACCCCCACAACGTCAGTGCTCACATCATGTGCAATGTCAACATTGGCTGCTTGTTCATATGCAATGTTCACACTCTCTGTTCAGTTTCTGTTTCATTCTCCCGGGGTTGGACAGGACTCGTCCTCGAGTCAAAAACAACATCATCATCAATGAATGGAGATTGATCTGAAGTTTTATGCTTCAGTAAAAATGACTTGGGCTTATTTTTTATTTTGACGTGTTTATCTGGTGGCAAAGGTTCAAGCTGAATCTTCACATCATCCTTCTGGAAGGAATATGTGTTTGCAAACCCGTCGTATAGAGCGTGTCGATCATATTGCCAAGGTCTTCCCAGAAGAAGATGACAAGCATTCATCGGAACAACATCACACCAAACTTCATCGTGATACCTTTTACCGATAGAGAAAGTAACAAGGCATCGTTTGGACACTTTTACCGCGGTTCCTTTGTTAAACCATTGGAGTTTGTACGGGTACGGATGGTTGTGAGTTGGTAGTTGCAGCTTTTCTACCATGTAGTTAGAGACTACATTTTCACAGCTTCCGTTGTCGATAATGACGTCACAAACTTTACCTTGAGTAGTGCAGCGAGTATGAAAAATGTCGTGACGTAGCCAAGGCTCTTCTTCCTCTATGGCTGTGTGCAAGCTTTGTCTAATCACAAGTGTTTCACCATAATCAGGAGGAATGACTTCATCAAAAATTGGCTCTTCATCAAGGACCAGCTCTTTATCAGGCATAGAATCCTTTTCTTCTTCAAATATTGCAAAAGTTTCCCCTTCAATAATAGTAACAACTCTGCGGGTAGGACATTCTGAAGCGATATGACCGAACCCTTGGCATTTGAAACACTTAGGTGCTTTAGAGCTAAATTCTTTGGCAACCTTAAGTGGAGGCTTACTTGAAGAGCTTGGTTGATATACTTGTGTGGACTTGCTTGAGGAGCTATGCTGATGTATTTGTGTAGGTTGATGCACCTGTGCTTCATGTCCCTCAAAAGGAATTTCAGTTGAGGAAGATGACTGGTAGGGAGGTCTTCGGATCAACTGCTTCTCGATACGGATGGCTAAACGAATGACGTCGTCCAGAGTCCAATATTGCTGGAGTTGTACTGGATGGGCGATGTTTATATTTAATCCTCCTAGATATCGAGCTATTGTTTGCTCCTCCCTCTCTTGTATATCACATTTCATCATAAGCTTTTCAAATTCCCTGGTATATTCCTCTACAGACATAACCTTTTGGCGGAGATTATGTAATTGAAGGAAATTATCTTGATAATAATTGTCAGGAAGAAACTTTCGTGAGAGCTCGCGTTGCATTTTGTCCCACATTCTTATTTTGTTCTTTCCTTCTCTTTCACGCCTTCTTTTGAGATTCTCCCACCATATGGAGGCATGTTTCTTTAGTTTGATAGCAACAATTTTAACTTTCTGCTCATCTGGAATCTCTTTATACTCAAAGACTCGTTCAACAGTTTGTAGCCAGTCAATGAATTCGTCCGGTTGGAGTCTTCCCTCGAATTCAGGAATGTCTACCTTAATGTCATTAAGGCGGAATGGTTGTTGTCGAGGACGCTGATGATAGTCAGGAGATGACGAACTGTGGCTATTCAAATCATCTTCTGAGTGGTTTCTACGAGTTTCGAGCAAGGCTTGTTGTTCTGTCATAGTGGCCTCTAGTTCTTGAATCCAGCGTCTCATTTCCTCCATCTCAATCTCCTGTCTATTCCGGCGTCTTGGAGGCATTTTGTAGTTTGTTGGACAGGTTATGACTTAAGTACGTAGTTATTAGGTACAAGGTGGAAAGGTAAGGGAAGTTCAGGGGTCTGAAATGTAATTTTGGCAGAATCTGGGGGGGTTAAAATGTAATTTCAGAAAGTTCAGGGGTCTGAAATGCAATTTTGGAAAAATCTGGGGGTCAAAATGTAATTTCAGAAAGTTTAGGGGTCTGAATTGCAATTTTGGCAAATTCTGGGGCTCAAAATGTAATTTCAGAAAGTTCAGGGGTCTGAAATGCAATTTTGGAAAATATTGGGGGTCAAAATGTAATTTCAGAAAGTTCAGGGGTTTGAAATGAAATTTTGGCAGAATTTTGGGGTCAAAATATAATTTCAGAAAGTTTAGGGGTATGAAATGCAATTTTGGCAAAAAATTGGGGTCAAAATGAAATTAAAGAAAATTGAGGGGTCCTAACTGTAATTATCTCAGTATTTAGGGCACAAAACTGTAATTTTAACAAAATCTTGCTGACCGTTATGTTGACGTGGCAGGTATGACACGTGGCAGTCGCTGATTTGTTTGACTTGGCATTGACTGCTGGCGTGGTCGCTGACTGGACTGGTGACGTGGCAGGCGCTGACGGTTGGGCTGACGTGGCGCTTTCTACACGTGGCAGTATGTGATTGGTTGACGTGGCGTTGACTGGTCAGACTCTGCTGACGTGTGCGATGACGTGGCACTGACGTGAAGTCGTCTTCAACCTTCTGCAGCGCGTGGCCGGCGCGTGGAGCTCTGTTGATGGCGCGTGGGACACAGAGGTGGCGCGTGAGGGCGCGTGACGGTGTTTCACGGCGGCGGCTGAAGCTTGTCCTGGGTTTTGGGACGTTCTGAAGGCGATGGCGGGGTCAGATTTCTGAAAATCCGTCGGTAGGATGGAATTTCGCACACCCTGTTTTTCCAACGGTGTTTCTCTCAATCCTATTCCTCACTCTGTCGTTTTCTCTCCTTCTGGAACAAAGCTCTGATGCCAAAATGGTATAGAAACCATACACTCAAATTCTTAATCAATTCTCTAATCAATTTACAATGAAAAATGAACACCTATTTATACTAAAAATGAAACCTCATAAATGCTTTAAATAATGAAGAAGTCAGATCTGGCAACTCACACCAACCCCCTACAACGTCAGTGCTCACATCATGTGCAATGTCAACGTTGGCTGCTTGTTCATATGCAATGTTCACACTCTCTGTTCAGTTTCTGTTTCACTTCTCTTCCCTTTTTTCTGCATTTCCTTTTCTCTTTCATTCCCGTGACTTCATCTTCTCTACACCATGGGTAAGCTTTTTCATTATTTCCTTTTCTTCATTACACTTCGTCTTACTCAATCTTCTTCCTCTCTTTCTTTTCTTCATTCCCTTTTCCTCCACCTCCTTCCATTCTCATAGCACCTTCTTTTCTCTCACCCTCTAGCGTACACCTCCTCCACCTTTTTTGCCCCCTCCACCCTCCGGCATAGACCTCCTACTTTCTTTGTTGCTTTCAGCCTCCAGTGTACCTCTCCTCTCCACTGTGCATACACAACTCCTCCAACGTCTTCTCTCCACTTTGGAAGCACATAGACACCGTTGGCTGTCCTCTCCCCTGCTTTCATCAGGTTTGTTTTTTTAAATATAAATTTACATGAAGAATTAAGTTAAACTTGCAATGTGAAATTATTATAATGCTTTCAATTTATTTACATGATTCTAGTTATTGGAGTGTTTTTCCCTTGATTTTTTTTTTGCCAGAATCATAAACTAGTTGTTAGTAGTTATGCAATATTAATAATGTTTTTGTTTTATATGTTTGGAGCTTGGAAATCGAGGGACATACATATGTATATTTATTTTGATGAAATGAACAACAATTAGTTTGTAGTTGTGTGGTGACAAATATTTTGACACTTTCTGGTTGTTGTTATACATATATAATATTAGGTTGTATGAGTTGTTGTTATTATACATACATATATATATATATATATATATAGTAAAAATATTGCAGTGCTATATGTCCTTACCATTTTGTAAGGGACATTTTGTGGTTTATGAATCCATCTTCAATTCTGTTTCTGCAATTTTAATTTGCTGGGAAATGAAGAATATAAATAATCATTTAAAAAAAATAAAACCTTTTAATGTCCCAAATTAAGAATTTGATATGTCTAAAGTCCCCCTGTGGAGGACTTTAGACGTCCCAAATCTCAATTTGGGACATCTAAAGTCCTCCACAGGGGGACTTTAGACGTCCCAATTCTTAATTTGGGACGTCTAAAGTCTCACTTTAGACATCCCATTTTTTTGGGATGTCTTTTCTTAAACCATACTACGCCCCCTACATAGACTTCCCCCAGTTTTTGGACATTAAAAGTGCCAAAATAGGAACGTTAAAACCCCTTTTTGTAGTAGTGAAAATTGTGTTTCTATATGTTTAAAAGAAATATCTTCCTTCAAAAAATTAATTTGTTGTTGTTTTGAAGAAAGAAGATTTAATTATTTAACTCTGGGTTTTTGAGTAAAAGGAAACGGAATCGTTTTACCTAAATGTTGTTTTGAAATTCCATTTTCATCAATCATATATGGGAATAATAGCCTTGCAAATGGCGCCCCAAGAATGATTTAGGTTCCCATATCATTAACCAATATAAATGGAGTTTGAATCTTTAAACTTTCATTTTCAATAACATCAATTAAAAATTTGTATCTGATGTCTAGACATGAGCCATTAATGCCATTAAACCTTTAGGTTTTTTTTTGAAATATTTTGTAGGAATGATTCCTTCTTTGAAACAATTAGAATTAGCTCTTGTATCAAACAAAAACAGTTTGTTCTAAAACAAAATCATTATTGATAATGATTTTTGCATAGACATAAACTTTTTGAATTGAGATTTTGGAAATCAAGTTTAAAAATGGTTCATAAATGCGCTCATCTTCCTGATTAGATGTCCTTTAGTTTGGGGTTTAAAGGTGAGTTAGATATCCTGAATTTGGGATATGGCAGTTGCATTGGTATCTTGTTGAAGTTTAACAAGACGTACTTTAGTTTTAAGGTTGTGTACCCCATACTAAAGATCTTTCATGGTTGTTTGTTTAATAGAATGTTTGAATTTGTTTAAAACTTCTGTTAAATCATATTTTTTAAAAAGAATTGAAGGTTTGCAGCTTGAAGAACTTGGAGTTTGATTGGGAATTTCCCTCAGTTTTAACAAATATTCTCCTTTGTTAGAATCTGGGAGTTTATTAATGATATCAATAAGTAAACCTTGTTATTTCGAGATAACATCAATTTCTGAAGATGAGTTTTCCGAAAGATCTTCATTTTGAACTTTATTAAGATCTTCAGAAGAACTAGATTCAGATTCAGAAGTTTCAATCAAAAGATTGTTTATTTGTTCAAGCAGAGGTTGCTCAATATTTTTAATTTTTCCAAGTTTTTGAGTCAGATGACAATATTTGGAAATATGACCTGGTTTACCACATTTAAAACAAGTGACCTTTGGTTGTTTGGGAAAATCAAATTTTGTTTTATATTGAAATTCTTGTTTGAGTCTATGAGGAGGTGTGGTTTATGTTTTTGGTAAACATGTTTTGTCTTTTTGTGGTACGGTTTTCGGTGAGGTTTGGATTGTTTACAAGCAGGAAATCCGAATTGTTCACAAAATGTTCCCAATTCTTTCCTATTTGTAGCCTTTTCTTTGGCCAGTTAATATTGGATTTTGTCATCCTAACAAATTTTAAGAGCATTTTTTTGAACATATGAGATCAATTGACCATATGTCAAGTGCTCATAAAGGATGTTGCCATCATTTTGGTTTCTAAATTTTTCTCTAACTTTATTACCCAAAGATGTAGGTAATCCAGCTAGGAATTTTTCTTTCCAAAACGGTTGATTGGCATAATCTCTGGTGAGTACTCTGGCCAGGAATGTATCTTTGTACTATCTAAAATCAGATAGAGTCTTGTACTTAAGATTTGAGAGGAGTTTTGTTGATATATCTCTCCATATGGAAGGATCTCCAACAAAGTGTTTAATAATTGTAAAAATAAGAGTATTTACAGAATCAGGAATGGGTTGGCCATTAGAGGTAATGGGTGTTCCATTAGATTTAGTTTTAACAGATGTAAAAATGGAAATTTTATCTTCAGAAAAAAGATAATGATCCCACCAACCTTTAAGTTGTCCAATAAAACCAGAAACTAAAATATTAGTGATCAATTCATCTGTAAAATCATTTTGGTTTTGGTAGGTTGTGCTTACCATTGTCATTTGTCGAAGAATTTGAAGGATGTTTGATTTGCTCTGACCATCTATATTCCATTCATAGATGTTGTCAGCATTAAATGATTTGACGTTTTGGTTTATTCTTTCTTCAACCAGATTTTCTGGGGGGCTGGCTCTATGGTAATAGAGTTTTGAAGGCCTTTTCCAGTGTTGCTGGTTGATTTGAAAATCATTTTGGCTCAGAATGGTTGGAGTCAGTTTCCGAGGTTTGGGAAAGTTGTTCAAAATTCATAACATCTTTGGATTTAGATGATGAAGATTGAGGTGTATCATGGACAATTGTAGTTTGAAGTTGGTTGATTTGTCATTCAACTTTCTTTAGTAAATCAAACCGAGTTTGGTTTGAAAATATGTCTTAATTCATGGGTTTATTTGAAATGGCTTGAAAAGTGGTGTTTCAATCCTAGTTTTGACTTTGTTTGAAGAAATTGGTGTTTGAACAAAATAATCACCCAATACTTAAAGATATTGACTAGTATAATTGTTTTGTTCAACAATATTTTTAATATCCCTTGCATCAATAGGGTTCTCTATGTTTTTGAATTTAAATGGTGCAGCCATACTAGGTTGTCCTTTGTCATCTATTCTTTGTGGTATCCACACGGGTTTTAGTGGAAGAAACTCAAGAAATAGTTCACCTTCAGAAGTTTTTCATTGTTTTTTTGTCATATTAATAGTTTGCAAAATGGATACACCAATTTTTTATCTTGAGCATATGCGTCAAGCCAGTCAAAAAATGAAATATTCATCTATAACTTTTCAAGGAATCTGTAGAATTTTTCTTGAACCTTTTGTCTAACAGATCCTTTGAAATTTTGCAAAAACTAGTTCCTCTGAAGGGTATATTTCTCAGAGTAAAATTCTTTTTGTAAAGTTTGTTTGTCAATTTGAAAAATATGTTTTAAAACATTTATAACATAGGGTTCCCCTAATAATGAATAGGTTGGAGACTCAATTGACCTTAAGTCTTCATCCTTTTCATAACTTGCTTGAGGAATATTTGAAGTATTGTCAATTCCTTGGATTGAAACATTAGTAGCTGGTTGTGTAGCTACCGATGGTGCGATTGGTGTTGGTATTGGCATGTATATGACAGATGGTGGTTGTAACCCCCTCACCGTAATTACATCCGGATTACGAAATTTAAATGAAATAGAGACCAATAAGATGGTTTAACAATTTATAATCCCTCATCCAAGAGATGGGGCGTTCGAAAAATCATTTCAAAACTTATATATATTCCTGGTCTCACATTCATGTACGGATATAACTACTTGAGAAATCAGAGTACATAATAAATATCAAAGTGCGGAAACGAAAATCCCGGCAAACCCCGGGTTACTTACATAAATAACTTGGGTTTATAAGTTCCCAAGACGGGGATTACATAACCAAAATAATCATTTACATCAATTTACACCTTAGCAATCCCAAATCCAAAGTAAGGATAACCAACTATCCCAAAAATCCCTAATGTTCCTAAGAGACCCTAACCACTACGGGTTGGTCGCTTCTCCTTCGAGCCACTTGCCCTGCCTGAAAAGGTTAGTCATATGGAGGGATGAGATTCTTGAGAATCCCAGAGCAACAACTCACTCATACAATATATAAACACAAAGCATGTAATGTATCATGTTCACCAGCATCATCAGCAACACAATGATCCATAGCTCGCGCCACAGACGACAGCACTCACGGCTGTATCACAATGCACTATGCCCGCTTTCGCGGTAATCACAATGACAGCTTTCGCTGCAAACACTATGCCCGCTCGCGCGGTAATCACTATGCACAACGCCCGCTTTCGCGGTGAACACTATGTAGCAGCAACTCAAAGCACAAAGCACCACAAAGCATCTCAAAGCACAACGCATCACTAAGCATCTCCAGACACAATGCATCACAAGGCACAATGCTCCACAGTACACAAAGCTCCACAACGTATCTCAATGCATCTCGAAGCAGCAACAGCACACAATGCATGATAGGCAAACATACAATACATTTACATAAAGTATAAGAGAGAGGTCGCTACCTGAATCTTTCCTGACAATCTTTGGCACAGTGGGCTCACGCGTTCGACAGATATCAAATCCTATTCAAATTAGGGACACTTGATCAATTTCTTTTCTATAATAATATTTCAACAATACTCTAAGTTGGTTATCGTTTAGGACTCTTTAGGTGACTAAAATAGGCCTAAACATATGCCTAAAGGGTTGGAAGAACCTACCCAAAAGACCCCTTACTCGCAGGCAAAACACTCATTTTTGGTCTTCTCACTCGAGCACAGATGCTCTCACTCGAGCACAAGTACGGACATCACTCGAGCACAAGTGCGAGTGAGACCGCGAGTGAGCACCCGAGAGCACAAGGACACTTGCAGGAACTGGCTCACTCGAGCACAAATCCTCACTCGAGCACAAGGCCAAATGCCTCACTCGAGCACCCGCGAGAGAAATCCAGGAAGTGAGGACCCGAGAGCACACATT
Organism: Inga leiocalycina; assembly: GCA_963242795.1. Classification (NCBI taxonomy): domain Eukaryota; kingdom Viridiplantae; phylum Streptophyta; class Magnoliopsida; order Fabales; family Fabaceae; genus Inga; species Inga leiocalycina. Next base: position 41,048,312 of record OY725329.1, read on the forward strand.
GCTCTCAAAGACCAGGGTCCCTCGAGCACACCCCTCTCACCCGCGAGCACACCCGCGAGCACACCTCACACCCGCGAGCACACCACACACCCGCGAGCACACCTCACACCCGCGAGCACACCACACACCCGCGAGCACACCACACACCCGCGAGCACACCTCTCACCCGCGAGCACACCACACACCCGCGAGCACCTTACTCGCGAGTGAGAACCCGCAAGCACAACTCCTACCAGAAGTACAGCCTCACTCGAGCACAAAGCGATGTGCTCGAGCAGTGTTCATAGAAAACCCAGGCAACTCGAAGCACAAAGGGAAAAACTTGCATATCACTCGAGCACGTTCTTCCTCTGCTCGAGTGAGGTGCATCAGAGACCCAAAACGCAGCAAAAACCAGAAAACACCAGATGGTCAAATCCTCCCCCAAAGGTTCCCAAACTCTTCCCAATGCTCTCACACTCTAAGCACCAACTAGGGAACACAATGGCAACACCAAAAACACCCCAAAACTCAATTTGACCACAATCAAACTCTAAGGTCTCTAAGATACACATTATCCAAATTTCATCCAAATTCATTCCAAATCATAATCAATACTCAAATAACTCCATAATACATCATTTCCAATCATAAATCACAATGAACTTCATATCTCCAAAAATAGGCATATTTAGGGCAAAATTCCAGATTTTACCAAACTTGGCCAAAAATCATAAACAACATATCAAAATGCTCTAAATGCCTACCTCTTCACTTTGCTCAATCAAGAATCTTGATTCCTCAACTTTCAATTTCGACCCAAAGCTCAAATCAACACCATTCAAGGCTCTACAACCATCACAATGTAACTTTCATTGAGATGAACAATATTATAGAAGAGGTTTTGAGCAAAGAAGAATCACAACTCACCAAAATCAAAGCTTTTCTTCTTCCTCTTCTTGCCTCAATGTCGCCGGAAATGGAGGAGAAAGAGAGATGAGAGATGAGAGAAAAATGATGATGAAGAAGCACATGCTCCCTCCCTTGCCCATGCCTCCAACCGAATAGGAGAGAGAAAATGAGGGAAAAGTGATATTTTGTCACTTAGTGCATCATCCTATGGCTCTCCACTTGCCACATGTCATCATCCATTCACTTCCACAATGAGCTCACCTCACCACAACACGCAGGATTCCGACCCACGGTCAAGGAACCACAACCATTGATCTTAAATACTATACACATAAATTCTCAAAATCACATTACATTAATCCCAAAAGTGCTTAATCACACTAATCTCGATGATTATCAGAGTTATCAGCCCTAATCACAAATCGGGATATTACAATTCTCCCCCCGTTCATTAAATTTCGTCCTCGAAATTTGTTACACCACTTGAGCCATAAACTCTGGATATCGCCTTCGCATATCCTCTTCCGTTTCCCAAGTTGCTTCTCGCTGGGTCATACCCTTCCGGATCACTTTCACATAAGGAATACTCCGGTGTCTGAGCCGACGTTCTTCTCGTTCAATTATTCGCTCTGGCTCCACCGCATACGTGAAGTTATCTCGCAACTCCACATTCTCATACTCAACGACATGAGATGAATCCGGTTGATACTTCTTCAACTGGGAAACATGAAACACATCATGCAATCTGCTCAAGTTCGGAGGTAGGGCTATACGATAAGCAACAGGCCCAATCCTATCAAGGATCTCAAAAGGACCTATATACCTCGGGCTCAACTTCTTTCTCTTTATAGCTCGCCCAATACCGGTGACAGGTGATATTCTCATAAATACATGGTCACCAACTTCAAACTCTAGAGGCCTTCTCCTCTTGTCAGCATAGCTCTTCTGCCGACTCTGAGCTGCAAGAAGCCTCTTACGAATGATTCGAATCTGGGCTGAGGTTTGATCAACAAGATCCGGCCCATAGAGCTTCCTCTCGGACAACTCATTCCAACACAACGGTGATTGGCATTTTCTCCCATACAACGCTTCATACGGCGCCATCTGAATGCTCGCATGATAACTATTGTTATAGGCAAACTCCGCAAGTGGAAGAAAACGGTCCCAACTCCCTTTGAAGTCAAGAACACATGCCCGCAACATATCCTCTAAGGTCTGAATAGTCCTCTCTGACTGTCCATCCGTTTGAGGATGATAGGCTGTACTGAATCTCAACTGAGTACCCAGTGCCTCATGCAATGCTTTCCAAAATCTCGAAGTAAAACGGGGATCTCGATCCGAGATGATATTCTTCGGTATGCCATGGAGCTTCACGATTTCACGAAGATAAATCTCCGCTAGTCTGTCTGGAGAGTAACTAACATTGATCGGTAAGAAGTGCGCTGACTTCGTTAACCGGTCCACAATGACCCAGATCGCATCATAATTTCTGATCTTGGGCAATCCCGTAACAAAATCCATGGTCACGCTTTCCCATTTCCATTCCGGAATTTCAGGGCTTTGCAATAAACCAGGCGGTCTTTGGTGTTCAATCTTTACTTTCTGACATGTGAGACACCTCGCCACATATTTCGTCACATCACTCTTCATACCCTGCCACCAATACTCGGATTTCAAGTTATGGTACATCTTGGTCATACCAGGATGAAGAGTGTATTGGCTCTTATGCGCCTCATCTAAGATCTTCTGTCTCAACTCCGCCTTAAGTGGAATACAAATTCTCTTCTGATAACGAATCAATCCACTAGGTGACACATCATAGCCCTGAGCTTCACCACGCTCTATTCTGGCCAGATTACGCTGAATCCAGTCATCTTGCCTCTGAGCTTCTTCAATCTCAGCTCTCAAATCACTTTCCCCTTGGGAAACATTATAGTTGGCACAAATGATCTGGTTCGCCAGATTCATATCACGAAAATCCGCAATCAGCTTCCCCTCGTGTATCATCATTGCTGCCACAACCACTGTCTTCCGACTAAGAGCATCAGCGACTACATTTGCCTTACCCGGATGATATTTAATTTCCAGGTTGTAGTCCTTAAGCAATTCCATCCAGCGTCGTTGTCTCATATTCAATTCTTTCTGATCATACAGATATTTGAGACTCTTGTGGTCGCAGTACAGTTCCACAGTCACACCATACAGGTAATGACGCCAAATCTTCAATGCAAACACTATGGCCGCAAGCTCCAGATCATGTGTGGGATAGTTCAATTCATGGGGTTTGAGCTGTCGAGAGGCGTAGGCCACCACACATCCCTGCTGCATAAGGACACACCCTAATCCCTGCCCACTGGCATCAGAATACACTATGTAAGTCAAACTGGGATCAGGTAAAATCAACACAGGTGCCGTAGTCAACCTCTGTTTCAGCTCCACAAAGCAATTATCACAATGTTCATCCCATACAAACGGCTGATCTTTTCTCGTGAGCTTGGTCATCGGCAACGCAATGCGGGAGAAATTCTGAATGAATCTCCGGTAATAACCAGCAAGACCCAGAAAACTGCGTATCTCAGCAACAGTTTCTGGCCTCTTCCAGTCCAGTACTGCTTCCACTTTACTAGGATCCACAGAGACCCCTTCTTGCGAAATAACATGGCCTAAGAATCTTACTTCTGACAGCCAGAACTCGCATTTACTCAACTTGGCGTAGAGTTGCTTCTCACACAATGTGTTCAACACAATTCTCAAATGATGCTCATGCTCTTCTCTACTCTTAGAGTATATCAAAATATCGTCGATGAATACCACGACGAACTGATCCAGATATTGACGAAAGATACGGTTCATGTAATCCATGAAAACCGCAGGCGCATTGGTTAACCCAAATGGCATCACTAAGAACTCATAATGACCATACCTGGTCCGGAAAGCAGTCTTCGGAACATCGTCCGCTTTCACACGCAGCTGATGATACCCCGACCTTAGATCGATTTTCGAAAACACACATGAACCAGATAGTTGATCTAATAGGTCATCAATTCTCGGGAGAGGGTACTTATTCTTGACGGTAACCTTATTCAACTCTCTATAGTCGATGCACAAACGAAGACTCCCGTCTTTCTTTTTCACAAACAAAACTGGAGCACCCCAAGGCGACACACTGGGTCTAATAAACCCTTTCTCAAGCAAATCCTCAATCTGCTTTTTCAACCCAGCCATTTCATTTGGAGCCATACGATATGGGGCTTTGGATATCGAACCCGCTCCAGGCACAATGTCAATCAGAAATTGAACTTCCCTTTCCGGAGGTAATCCGCTTAGATCATCCGGAAAAACCTCAGGGAACTCATTCACTATGGGTATATTACTCAAAGTTTCACTGGTTTCTCCTTGTATAGAAAAGAAAACCATATACCCCTGACAACCCTTTTTCAAATATTTCTCAGCCTTAGCTGTCGAAAGGAAATTCAAACCGGCATCTTCGCCCTCAATGCTCTGAGAAACAGGATACACTATCCTTTTGTTCCCACAATCTAATAACACATTATTCGCTTTCAACCAATCAAAACCCAAGATGACTTCCAATTGGCAGAGCGGTAAACAAATCAAATCTATCACAGACTCATGACCCTCTACGGTTATAACACAATTCAAACAGGCTTCAGTAGTCACAGCCTTAACACCCATCGGTGTGGACACAATCAGATCGAATGGCAACCTATGCACATTCACTCCCAGACGCTCTACACAAGCATAAGCAATAAAAGAGTGACTAGCACCCGAATCAAATAACGCTTGTAACTCAATGCCATAGATAAGAACTTTACCTTGTATCAGCTCTGGGGATTTTCGGGCCTCTTCATGAGTCATAGCAAATACTCGGCCCTGAGTCCTCTGTCTCTGCTCTGGTCGTGACTGTTTGCACTCAACAGATGTATGCCCCACTTGCTTACAATTGAAGCAAATCACCCGACCATCACACGTCTTGCCATGATGTGGCTGGTTGCAACGAGGACATGTCCATACACTAGGAGTTCTCTGCTGATCACGACTCCAAGATTGATAAGGCTTCTTACTACCCCCTCTAAATGAAGAGGATGATCCCGAGCCCTTCCGCTTCTGAGAAGCACCGCCCTTACTAGGCTCACTATGACCACTACCAGCCTTAGCCGGATACAACTCTCTAAGATTATTCTCAGTAATCCGACATTCTTCAACGGCCTTGTTGAACTTGGAAAACTGATGAGTTGCTATTCTCTTTCTCATATCACGCCTCAAGCCCCGAATCAGCAAATCTGAGCTCAACTCCTCATCATCCATTTTCTGAAGATAAGAAGAATATCGGGATAGGCGGGTAAACCGGGACAAATATTCATCGAAAGACTCCGCGTCCCCTTGCTTGATATTCAGAAATTCGGTTTCTTTCTCAAGCCTCACTGACTTAGGAAAATATTTCTCGTTGAAGTGTTGTTGGAACACCTCCCAGGTCAATGGCTCATTCTTTAATCGCATTGATAAGGCAATGTTACGCCACCAACGATCAGCATCGCCTTCAAGCTTGTACACTGCCAACTTGGCTTTCACTTCTGAGGGACACACTAAAACTTCAAAAATTTTCTCAAGACGGTGTAGCCAATCTTCAGCCGCCTGAGGATCAAACTTCCCTTTAAATGCCGGAGGTAGTTGTTTACAGAATTTGGAGACCCAATACTCAAGGTCTCGTTCCTCCCTGACTGGCACTCCATGGGATCCTTGGTTCAGAATCACATGAGAAGGAGATTCAAGTGGTCGTGCCGACCCCTCAGCAGTATCTTCTATTCTAGTCTCCTCTCGGGTTTCCCCTCGAGTTCCTTCATGAGTAGACTGACCCCGGCCCTCATTGTTCTTGGCCTTTTCAGCTCTAAGCTCTTCTCTAAGCTCCGCAATCATATCCCTCTGATCCTTTATCAAGCCCATTAACTCTTGCATAGGATCCGGTGGATTGTCATTGACCAACTCCACATCGGGATCTTCTTGTTGTACTCTGGGGCGACCTTTTGTTGTTCTTTTCATTCTACAAAGAACTCACCCCATTAATCCAACAATTATGGTATACACATCTCTACAGAGCTCATATATCCACAATTATAACTCAAAGATGTGTAAACGAACAAACATTCACTACCAATCCATTATCACTAAGGACACACTATGGGAGCTATCCTAGCAAACTCTACCCTTGCCAGGAACTGCAGCTCTGATACCAAAAATGTAACCCCCTCACCGTAATTACATCCGGATTACGAAATTTAAATGAAATAGAGACCAATAAGATGGTTTAACAATTTATAATCCCTCATCCAAGAGATGGGGCGTTCGAAAAATCATTTCAAAACTTATATATATTCCTGGTCTCACATTCATGTACGGATATAACTACTTGAGAAATCAGAGTACATAATAAATATCAAAGTGCGGAAACGAAAATCCCGGCAAACCCCGGGTTACTTACATAAATAACTTGGGTTTATAAGTTCCCAAGACGGGGATTACATAACCAAAATAATCATTTACATCAATTTACACCTTAGCAATCCCAAATCCAAAGTAAGGATAACCAACTATCCCAAAAATCCCTAATGTTCCTAAGAGACCCTAACCACTACGGGTTGGTCGCTTCTCCTTCGAGCCACTTGCCCTGCCTGAAAAGGTTAGTCATATGGAGGGATGAGATTATTGAGAATCCCAGAGCAACAACTCACTCATACAATATATAAACACAAAGCATGTAATGTATCATGTTCACCAGCATCATCAGCAACACAATGATCCATAGCTCGCGCCACAGACGACAGCACTCACGGCTGTATCACAATGCACTATGCCCGCTTTCGCGGTAATCACAATGACAGCTTTCGCTGCAAACACTATGCCCGCTCGCGCGGTAATCACTATGCACAACGCCCGCTTTCGCGGTGAACACTATGTAGCAGCAACTCAAAGCACAAAGCACCACAAAGCATCTCAAAGCACAACGCATCACTAAGCATCTCCAGACACAATGCATCACAAGGCACAATGCTCCACAGTACACAAAGCTCCACAACGTATCTCAATGCATCTCGAAGCAGCAACAGCACACAATGCATGATAGGCAAACATACAATACATTTACATAAAGTATAAGAGAGAGGTCGCTACCTGAATCTTTCCTGACAATCTTTGGCACAGTGGGCTCACGCGTTCGACAGATATCAAATCCTATTCAAATTAGGGACACTTGATCAATTTCTTTTCTATAATAATATTTCAACAATACTCTAAGTTGGTTATCGTTTAGGACTCTTTAGGTGACTAAAATAGGCCTAAACATATGCCTAAAGGGTTGGAAGAACCTACCCAAAAGACCCCTTACTCGCAGGCAAAACACTCATTTTTGGTCTTCTCACTCGAGCACAGATGCTCTCACTCGAGCACAAGTACGGACATCACTCGAGCACAAGTGCGAGTGAGACCGCGAGTGAGCACCCGAGAGCACAAGGACACTTGCAGGAACTGGCTCACTCGAGCACAAATCCTCACTCGAGCACAAGGCCAAATGCCTCACTCGAGCACCCGCGAGAGAAATCCAGGAAGTGAGGACCCGAGAGCACACATTGCTCTCAAAGACCAGGGTCCCTCGAGCACACCCCTCTCACCCGCGAGCACACCCGCGAGCACACCTCACACCCGCGAGCACACCACACACCCGCGAGCACACCTCACACCCGCGAGCACACCACACACCCGCGAGCACACCACACACCCGCGAGCACACCTCTCACCCGCGAGCACACCACACACCCGCGAGCACCTTACTCGCGAGTGAGAACCCGCAAGCACAACTCCTACCAGAAGTACAGCCTCACTCGAGCACAAAGCGATGTGCTCGAGCAGTGTTCATAGAAAACCCAGGCAACTCGAAGCACAAAAGGAAAAACTTGCATATCACTCGAGCACGTTCTTCCTCTGCTCGAGTGAGGTGCATCAGAGACCCAAAACGCAGCAAAAACCAGAAAACACCAGATGGTCAAATCCTCCCCCAAAGGTTCCCAAACTCTTCCCAATGCTCTCACACTCTAAGCACCAACTAGGGAACACAATGGCAACACCAAAAACACCCCAAAACTCAATTTGACCACAATCAAACTCTAAGGTCTCTAAGATACACATTATCCAAATTTCATCCAAATTCATTCCAAATCATAATCAATACTCAAATAACTCCATAATACATCATTTCCAATCATAAATCACAATGAACTTCATATCTCCAAAAATAGGCATATTTAGGGCAAAATTCCAGATTTTACCAAACTTGGCCAAAAATCATAAACAACATATCAAAATGCTCTAAATGCCTACCTCTTCACTTTGCTCAATCAAGAATCTTGATTCCTCAACTTTCAATTTCGACCCAAAGCTCAAATCAACACCATTCAAGGCTCTACAACCATCACAATGTAACTTTCATTGAGATGAACAATATTATAGAAGAGGTTTTGAGCAAAGAAGAATCACAACTCACCAAAATCAAAGCTTTTCTTCTTCCTCTTCTTGCCTCAATGTCGCCGGAAATGGAGGAGAAAGAGAGATGAGAGATGAGAGAAAAATGATGATGAAGAAGCACATGCTCCCTCCCTTGCCCATGCCTCCAACCGAATAGGAGAGAGAAAATGAGGGAAAAGTGATATTTTGTCACTTAGTGCATCATCCTATGGCTCTCCACTTGCCACATGTCATCATCCATTCACTTCCACAATGAGCTCACCTCACCACAACACGCAGGATTCCGACCCACGGTCAAGGAACCACAACCATTGATCTTAAATACTATACACATAAATTCTCAAAATCACATTACATTAATCCCAAAAGTGCTTAATCACACTAATCTCGATGATTATCAGAGTTATCAGCCCTAATCACAAATCGGGATATTACAGTGGTAATGAAGAGCAGAAGTATCTGGATGACTTTGTCCTAACAGGTCTGTAGTCTTCATATATTGAAGGCTCAGTCCTGTTAGTTTGACTATAAGATTTCCTAGGTCTATCAAATGATAATTTGACAATCCTGTCAGATATTTGTGTGATTCTACTTATCTGAGGCATGGGTTTAGGAATAGCCTGTGTGGCTTTTTCCATTGTCCAGTTATCAGGTAGGCCGACATCTTTCTACATAATTGTTTTGGGAATGGTCAAGTTTGCATTGGTATGGTCAATTAAAAGACTATTGTTTGGCCTGTTTCTGGAGGAATCTGTACCATTGAAATGGATAGGTTTAAGACCTTATATTGTATACTATATATTAGGGTAACAGGTATAGATCCTGGTTTCATGTTCAAACCATTTAATTTGATTTTAAGTCTAAGGGTTTCAAGGACATGTTTATCCTTTAAATCTACCATCCGATCTGGAAAGAAGTTAAAGTAAATAGGTCCGTTATGAAGACCAACTTCTGCAGCCGCTAGGAAAGAGTCAGCAAAGCTGTAATGTCTAGTATCCATGAGGCATACTAGACCAGATACGTTTAATCCCTTACAAATAAGAGGTTTAAGGGCAACTTGAACACATCCGATGTGTAAAAAGTTATAATCTTTTTTATGTTTTTCAATTGATTTAAGCGAAAGAAGGAAAAAATCGTCCTTTTCTGGTTGGATAAGAATTGATTCTTCAATTGTTTTGATTATGTAATCAGATTTGGAGTACCATTTGTTGTCCTGAATTTTATAAAGCATGTTTGATGCAATTGGAGGTAAAGTCCAATAATCAATTTTCTAGTTTATTTTTTGAAAAGAAATTTCTTCTTTGAAAATTTGTTTGGAGGTTGATGAATTTGATTCCTCATTGTTTAGCATAGAGTTTGATGGAGTAGAAGAACTACTACTACCGCGTTTGAATGAAAAGGAATGAAGAAGAGAAGACATAATTTAAATTGTAAAATTTAAATTGACAGAATTTAAATAGCAGAATAGAAAATTGCTGAATGAAAAGAGCAGAAGATAAGGAAGTTGAAGAAAGCTTAAAGAAAATAAACTAAAGAAAGATTAAATAAAATAAGTATTTGATTCTCCCTTGCTTTAGTATCATTACCTTCTGGATCCATAGTGGTATAATAATTAAAAAGTGTATCAGTTTTATAGATTAAAACATCTTGTTAAGAAATTAGTAAGATTTCTCAAATCTAACTCTAGGTGACACATATACAGTATATAAACTTTTTATTTATTATACACTACTACATGGGGCACAATGCCTACCTCAACACATGGGACTTATGGCCACCTCAACCCACAGATGGACTCATATATGATAAACAAAAACTATATACAAAGTGACATAGCCATAGCGTGCTATCGAGTAAAGATATTTAAATCATACTAATCCGTTAACAAAAGTTTTAATGCCATAAAAACATATCCACATCTAATTATTGCATCCCAACTTCACCTTCTAGCTCTGAGACCAAGATGAGCATAAAATGTGCTCATACCCATCTTTACCATTAGATTGATTTTGAATGATCTAGATTGAATTTAATTTAATTTTTATATTTTAAATAAAATTTTATTTTATTATATGCAAAATTAAAAATAAAGATAGTCTTGTAACTATCACTTCTCATAAAAATGAGTTTATCATTTAAAAAATCAAAAATTAAATTTTTTAATTTGGATTGTTCAGATCAAAATTTAAATGGTTGGGATCTCATCACAGTGATGAGAAATTGGGTGCTCATCACTGTGATGAGCACGAAATGTGGACCCTGTTGATTCATCATCTCTCACTGGCAGAACAAAAAGGAGGGAAGAGGGAGGTGGCTGGGTTTTGGGAACTATTATTCATCTTCATCGTCCTTGCAATCAGAGAGGAAAGAGATAGAGATAGAGCTGGAGAATGCCATTGAAAGTATTGTTAAGACTGTTTCTTATATTTTTCTTTCTTTCTCTCATAGATTCTGAATTAAGTTCATTCTTTGTTGTGATGGATTTGATTAAAGACAAGTGTGGCTGATTTTTCTATTCAACCTAGAGGAGCTATAAACTTGCTTGAGACCTAGAGATTATTCCCACTAATTAGTTTTATTTAAAATTATTTCAGTTTGCTTAATCTTGTTTTTTATTATTTATTGCTTACTGATTGGCCACCATTGAGAATGTTTAGGGAATTTAGGATTGAACTTAACGAAGGGAATCTTAAATTGGCCATGAGATTAAATAATGTGGAACTAGATTTTAATCTAATTTGTGTTGAGGATAGACATATACCTAGAAGCTCCGTATAATCAAATTAGAGTGATTCCAACTAAATTGCACCTTGTTTAATTGTGTGAGACATTATATAATTAATTGATGTAGGTATATAAATGGACCGATAGACATTTAGACTCTAGATTAGCTTATTAAGTTAAGTTTAAATTAATTTAGTGGGGATGAAATCTAAGAAACAAATAAGGGATTAGAGACTCTAGGTTGTCCTCTTTGATATTGGAATTTGTTTCTTGTGAAAAGTCTCTGTTTATTATTAGTTTTTTAAACTTAGTTTCTGCTCACTCATATTTAAAACACTTTGGATTTGTTCAACTCAAATAAAACAAGGAAATTTAATAGCTAATCACTAGTTTGTCTGAATCTTTGTGGGATGACCTTATTTGCCATTTACTATTTTCTCGACTCATATACTTGCGGTGCTTAATTAAATTTTGGTAGCATCAAATGTTTTGTCCTATATTTTATAGTCATTGACTAAAAACCATGAAGTTTACATCACATAAATAATGGTTTTAATTGAACCACCTTGAAATATAGAGTTCTATATTTTACGGTTGAAAATCATAAAATATTAATATTCAACGCTAGAATATTTAACGGCTGAAAACCATAAACTATTGCTAAAAATAACCGTGAAATATAGACAATTCCATTGTAGTGTGAACCTGTTATCATTTCCTACACTAAAACTTGTCATTACATATGCTACTTAGTTGTTGCAAGTCTTTCTGGTGATTACACATAAAGAATGGGTACTTCAAAGGATCTCATACAAAAAAGTATCACTACTCGAATTCAAGTCCTTTTGACAAAGGACTTTTCATTGATTTTCTCTGAATATTTAGGGCCTCCTTCTCTCTACCATTTGAAGCTAGTGAAGAGGTCATTGCTTTCCAAGTGCAGACCTCTCTGGAATACATAATTGAGGAAACCCATCTTCCCATAAACATCGACCAACTAGTGAAGTTCCCAAAAAAACACCCAAGTTGATCCCATTCATTACAATGTATCCATGTACCTAGATTGGGACAGGACGAAAGAATACTCACATGCGTAGCCTCGTTTGGCATAACCAAGCGATCCAAGACATCCACGTGAGCCATCATCTTCCTAGAAAGCTGAATATATAGCCTTGCCAAATTTCGCATTCCTTGCAAACCCATTTATCATATATAGTTGTCCAAGAACCAACATCCCACTTGCGCATGCGTTTGAAGAGTGACTTGGCAGATCAGATCCCATATTCCCATTTGAACAGAAAGCATGGAGCATTGCATTACAGGCCACGATGCAAATATATATATGAGGACTTTCATCGAACACCTTACAAGCATAAGCTAGATTGTTATTACTCGCATAGAAAGCAATAAAAGTAGTTTGTACAAACTGGTCACATAGAACGCCTTGCTTGATCACTTGGGTATGTGAAGGGCTCTTCCCAAAGAAGGAGAGTGAGAAGCAGCTTTGCATTCCTCAAGCTTTGATCCTCTTCCGAAGGCAACGGCCTTCCTGAGGTGGTGACGAAAACTCATAATTGGTGTCTCCATTAAACGGATCTAATGTAGAGAAACAGTGATTTTTCGTAATTATTTGAAATGTCTCGATTAACTTCTCTTCGCTTAATGTCTGATGTCCACTATTGATGGCTTCAATGTCCCGATAGAGTTCAATCCAACTTCGAACTGGTGCCACGGCATCCAGTGAGCTGCTGATATCTGTAATGGTATACCTCTTGTTGGTAAGCCCAATCCAGGCCCAAGGGATATGGGTCCGGCCTTGTCGGTAAACCTGGCACTTTAGGCCCAAGGCAAGATATTTCCCCCCTCCACCAGAAGGATTAGGGATTTCTTTCGCCTCCCCATAGATTGAAGACTTGCCTTGAGGGTTGAGTACAAGCCTTATGTGATCCGTGGTACCATTGAAATATCCTGCCTTGGGTCAGGAGTGCCAAGTTTAATGACAAGGCTGGACCCATATCCCTTGGACCTGGATTGGGCTTATCGACAAGGGGTGGACTGTTACAATATCAACAGACAGTTCTTAGACAAGCTAAGAGCTACAGGTGGTTGAATAACCTGTTCACAGTGTTTAAAACGGATCAATATTGTTGCAGTTCTGGGAGTTGTGGACCCACTAGTTATTCAACATTCTTCAAGAATAGGTGTCCTGATGCTTTTAGTTACCCTAAGGATGATGCTTCCAGCACTTTCACTTGCCTAGGAGGAACAACCAACTATACGGTTGTTTTATGCCCAGAAGTCCAGGACAATTCCGAGTTAAAAATATGTGTATTTGTCTTAGTGAGATGCCAAAGAATATCCTATAACTCGTGTCTTAGAATTAGATAAGGGATTTATTTTTGTGTCTCAGTCCACTTTGTTTCTCAAATTTATAATTCCCCCCCCCCCCCAAAATATGCATATTGATTTTGCATAATAAGAGGGTTTTCATTGAGGAATAATTATACAATGCACATGATTAATAAAGGGGATATTTTAAGAAAGCCAACTTATTGTTATACATATCTAATTTAACTAATTTTCTTAATATTCATAAATAAATAATATATATCTTATATTAAAGATTGGAGGGAATATGTAATATCTTTCATCTTATTGGAAAACAATACATTACTGATGGTTTTGTTGGCAATGATTTTACTTGATTTCTTCTGGTTTTTCATGAAGTAACTTTTACTTCCTTTCTTCTTAAAATTTGTCTCAATTATTGATTTCGTCTCAAAATTTTGATGTAATACAGCTCAATTTTAACTTGTAGCTCGAAGTTTATTAAGTTAAGAAATTATAGAATTGAATTGTTTTAAGTCAACAAACTCTATGAGAACTATGCTATTTTCAATCAAAGTTCAGAAAATTAATAGTTGAGGAAAATTGTAGGGGCTAAAATAAAATCTTACATTTTGAATTGTTAAGAAAATAATATATTCAAGACCCAACAATTACTATATATTAAGTTAAAAAAATATTGATAATCATTTTTTTAACAATTCTTCACTTAACAAAAGGAACTTACACACAATTATACTCATATGCTTAAAAGAACTTAAAGGAAGTATTTAGTGTGACATGACATATTAATAGTAATAATTGATACTTTAATATTGTTTACTCCATGATTTATATATTGATATAACATTCATTAATTCTTACTTCTAATTTTTAAATAATATGATAAATAGAGTCCCATAAAAAAACTTTTTGGAACTAATTATAGCTGGTTAGGTATATAGTTGACTTGACTTTAAAAATTATGGACACTTTGCTAGCATAATAATGGTTACTTTCCACATATTGTCGAGGCGAAGAAGCTGAGGAATTGAGGAAGGGTGAGAGGGAGGCGAAGAAGCTGAGGAAGTTGTAAGACTGGGAAGATGAGGGGAGGACTCAACCGGACATGGGGAGGGCCTTTATGCCATTTCCTTTTTATTTCAAAAAAGACAAATAATTATTATGACTATTGGAAATACTTTTATGTCTTTTTCTATTTTTAAAGTTCTTTATGTGTGCTTTTTCTATGTTATTTCAAGTTAACATATTTAACAGTTTTTACATATGATAATTGATAACAATACTTGACTGTTATTTTAACCATCAAGTACAATTTAAATATATACTTGAAAATTTTTATTATAATTGATAAATATAAGTTTGTCTGTCTTATTATTATATTTGACAGTGCTTCTCTTTAAATTTCAAGTATTAAATATTATGTACTATTGGTCGTAACCGCTGATGGATCCTTCTCCAAGGATGTTGCTGACTGCTTCGTGGGCTTGTTGATCAATGTTCTCATGAGGATTTGTGCTGCTAATCGATGTGTCAAGGAATTGCTTCGATCTGAGGAGCCCCCGAAATATTCCTCCTGCTTCACGAGTAATCTGTTTTTTTCAACCAAAAAAAAAAAAAAAACCTTGTTGCCACTTAATCTGTGGTTTTGTGCATTATTGCTGAAATAATCTCTGCATTATTTAGGAGGTGCTTGCCTAATTTTGACTAAACAAGTATAGCGAATAGAAGCAAGGAAGGATTATATAATAATCTCTCCTCTTGTCTTCATCTCTCTCTAGTTGCATTTGTCGGTCTCTGCCCTATAGTGAGGGGAATTTCTTAACAAAAGTTGTTACAACCCCATGAAATGAAGGGAATGCCTTAACAATATAGATTTGTTGCTTCATGTCATTCATAACTTTTGTTAAGGAATTCATCACATTTCATTAGGTTTTAACCATTTTTGTTTACCAAGTAATAACAAATTCACACTATCAGGTCATTCACAATTTTTATTAAAGAATTCACCATATTTCATTAAATTTTTACAACTTCGTTTACCAAGTAACAAATTCACACTATCAAATTATTCACAACTTTTATGTAGGAAGGCACCACTTTGCCGATAACTATTCTTGCCAGAGTTCTAGGGTTGGCAGCAGGCCGATTGGCCAATGGAGCTCCTGCACCGGAAACCGGTAGGGGTGGGGTTACGTTTACAAAAAATATGTGTAAAGGCATTTTTGTCATTTTCTTTTGATTTCTAAAAAGTCAAATCAGGCCTAATACTTCTCTAATATTATGAATATTGAAAGTACCTTTTTGTCTTTTCCTATTTTTTTAAAGTTCTTTATCTGTCTTTTTCCTAATAATGTGTCTTTTATACAAATGATATGGTTTAGACCAAAAATAAAACTAACATTGGGTGTTTAAAACAAAATATAAATGGGCAGATGAATGTTGATGATTTTAGATACATTTGGACCAGTAGATACACCATTCATTCATAGAATGTAGGAATTTGCTTTTGGCAGATTGGTGGGGTATGCTTATTAACCGGTTTTCTCTTGTTGGACAATGCACCTTGTTTTAAAAAAAAGAAACGAAAAGAAAGATGATTTATGTGATGTACTACTATCAAATAAGTTTGTAAAACTGTATAAATTAAGATAGAAATTTAAGAAAATTTACTTCACAACAATTTTCTTTGTTTTGTCATTAGATTAGCCAACTGCACATGATATGATCCGGAAGAGTTCGATCAAGTTAAATTACTACGTCCTAGTACGCTGTGATTGACCGAAGGGCATAATAGGCAATTCATCCACAGCCCTCCTTTTTTTTTTGATAAAAGGATCCAAATGCCATAAACAAAAAAGGTTTAAGATTTCATCTACGGCCTTCTTTAAATGTGAAACCTGTTTTGGTGCCTATCCAAAGCTCGTCTAATTTGAATCATTCAAATCAGATGTGGATAATCTAGATTTAATTTCTTTCATTTTTTTATTTTTGAAAAAATTATTTTAACTGGTAGAGAATCTAATACAAAGATAATCTTTTAACTAACATTTTTTTAAAAATAATTTTTTATTTAAAAATCATCAATTGATAAAAAAAAATAAATCTGAACAATTCAGATATGATCTAGACGGTCCTGATCATATGAGCTCTTGGATAACCACCGAATCTGGTTCTCTTTACTGTTTGTGTGAATAGAACTTGCGAGTCCGTGCATGCAGAATGAAAGCCAAGAACGTGCCAAAGAAACAAAGGGAACCCCAGATGATGAAAGTGCTTCTATAGCATTCAATGCCCCTACATTTTCCATCTCCACCTTCTTGTTTACTATAAACAAGAGCAGCCAAGAAGCCAAATAGAAAAGAGCCGATGGGAATGTTGGCCACCACCACGTTGTGGTTCACTGAGAAATTCTTGGTGCCAAATAGTTCAGTGGTTGTGGACACAGAAATGGAAGTGATAGCTCCAGTACACACTCCAATTATCGCAGTGCTGGTGTAGAGAGCAACCTCGGTCTTGTTAAGCAGCAAGAAGAATGATCCTGTTATTGGAATCATCAACACCAAAGTTGATGCTGTTCTTGAAACCTGAACCTTACCTCTGAAAATTTCAAGACATACGGGTCACAAAACGACAAAATAGTTTTCCAAAGATTCAATCATATATAGTATTAAGTTTGAATATAGAAGATTTTGATATTAAGGGCCACTTTGTTTCTGCTTTTTCTGTAATAGTTTTAGAAAATTGTTTTTTTAAAAAATAAAACAAAACATATCTGTCTGGGTAGGTGTTTTTTTTTTCAAAAAAAAAAAAAAACTGTTTGGGTTGTCAGTGTTGGGGGCTGTTGCCGATGGTCACATGTTGGTGGTCGGCAATGATGGTGTGATATTGATAGTGAACAGGTGACAACCTCAAGAAATAATAAATAGAAAAGCAGAAACAAAAAACACTTAAAAACTATTTTGATTTTTAAGTTTTTAAAAACAACTTAATGTTTTTTAGGTTAAATTATATAAAACTCGAATTTTTAGATAGTTGCATATGACCTCTTAGCATTTCAAAGTTTAAATGACCTCCCTACCATCAATTTATTGTTATCTTTTTAATGGAAATTTTTACGTCAGACTGATATAAGACAAATGACATCCTATATTGTATCCTGTACAATATAATAATTTTGTATTAATCATATATCTTTCGCACAAGTGTTAAATAGTGATTTTAAGATTAAAAAAACCCTCATTCTGCGTAATCCGAAGTGGAAAAAGCTTGTTGCCCCCAATTCAAAACTCGGAGAGATGTCAAAGAGTCTAATTGTGACAGTATTGACCCATTATGGTCTTGAAGGCAGAATACTTGAAGTAATTTACGATTAGCAAGTTGACGATCAAGAAAAGGAACAACTGCAGCGAAGTTCTTCAGGAATGAAACCAGTAAAAAGAATTTGAAGAGATGTCAAGGAGCCGAAGATGGAAGAGTTGGCTCAAGAGAAGGCAGGACGGGACCAGATTTACTAGTGGGAGACTGATTGAGAAGATGTAGATATCAAATTCAAGGGGAAGCTTTCTTCACTTCCACAAAATGCAGAACGAGGTTTTTTTTTTTTTTTTTGGGTTTTTATTGTTAAAATCACAATCTAATCCTTGTGCAAAAGATATATAATTAATACAAAATTATTATATTATATTGTATATGATGCAACATAGGGTGTCATATGTTTGATATCTCTATGTCAATTTCCTTTAAAAAAGTAACGAAGAAAAATGAAACATTATTAGAGAGATTAAATTTAAAAATTGAAACGTCAGTGGGGTCACATGCAATTGACCTAAGTTCATGGAAGTTTTGTATAATTTAGCCTTTTTAAAAAAACAATTTATTGAAAACAGTTTTTCAAACTAGTTTTATTTTTTTATTTTTTAAAAAGCTGTTTTAAGAACTGAAACAAATAGCTCATAATTTACCAGAGTTTTGTTTTTGTTTTTTTTTTTATTGAGTAAAATCTTTTGACCACCTTTGTATTTTGCCTTGATTACACAGACCTCCTATCTATTTTCAACACTACACTTAAGTTCAAACTATTAACCTCGTGAAGAATATTCTAAAAAGTATATTTTTAATTAAATTTATATTATAATAATTCTAATTTACACTTTATCATCTCAAATCCCTAATTTATTTTTTAGGGTTTGAGAGCTTAAGGGGGAAAACAACAGCCGCAACGATGAAGAGAAGTGCAGTGATGTTTTCAGAACAAGTTTATTTTTTTTTCAGCACAAATTTGAGTAATTCAGTCAACGCACAAATAAAACAATTGTACAAAAATTCGATAAATTATTTTAATAAATATATCATTAAATAAATGTGTTTATAAATGTTTGTATAAAAAATGTGTTTATGAATTTTAAATTATTCATGTAATATCTCAAACTTATATCATTTATACTATGTGATAAAAAAAATATATCACCAATAAATAGGATGAAAATTAAAATTATAAAATTTTACATAGAAAAAAAAATTATAAGGTTTTATAATATAATAAAAATTAATTAATCTTATAATATACTACCAGAAATTTTGAAAAAAAAATTAGAATTATTTCTTGTTTGTATAATGTTTTTAGTAAATATATTCATATGTTAAATAGGGGTATTTTTATAAGTCAAATTTAACGGTCAATTAATATTTGAATGGATGAAAATGGAATATTCAAATTATACGGGAGGTTTGTATAACATTTATTTTAATTTTAAAGGAGGTTTAAATGAGTTTTAAAAATAGGTACTAGGTATGTGAAATTAAGGCAAACACGAAGGTGTGATTATTAGAGGATTTTAAATTACATACCTGCGGAAGTAGTCCACGAGAGATGGCAGGAGACGGCCGAAGAACGCAAAAGATGAAGACAAGGACACGAGAGACGAAGTTGAGGAGCCTCTGGATTCAGCAATTTGCCCCAAGTTGTTCAGATATACTAAACCAAGTGTTGCACCAAAGAAGTAGACAAAGAAATATAACCAGAAATCCATTCTTCTCACCATTAACTTCACTCCAATTTCTTCTCTGACACGAACAACAAGAACCTCGTCGTTGTTCTCCTCCAAAGAACCGTCATAGACTCTTACTGCTTCTTCTTTGTAGGTTTGCCATGATTCGTTGATCTTGTGCGAGATTGGAACGAAAAGAGGCAAGACAAGAAACACTAGCATACCAATCACATTACTTGTTAAAGATAAGTTGCTTGACACAAATTGCAAGCTGCTTAACATAGCATATAACCCAGTGGGGATCGTAATAATAAACATTAAAACAAACCCAACACCCAATCTTTTAGGCTCTTCAACAACTTCAATTTCTCTTGTAACAGGAATTGCTACTAGGCTCACTATCAGAGGTAACACTGAGTTCAAGAGAAGAAAGGCTTGAGCTTTTCTGTGAGGAGAAACAAAATCAACAATTTCAGTATAGATCTTTGCACTTAACCCTTGGTAACTAGTTGATAACCCCACAGCAACTTGTTGATCAGAAGGGAAGTTTCTTAATGCGATGACATAACACACAGTGTTAATCCAACAAATGCTATTCCCAGCAAGGAGAGTTAGTAAGAAGACATGCCAATAGGATAGAGAGGCAATAATAATGTGGTTTGTAATGAAGAGATATTGCACTCCATAACCAATCAATCCAAGGGTTGAGCCCAGCATGAGGACGAGCCAGAGGGGAAGGCGAAGAGAAGCCATGCCAGAGAGAAAGCCGACAAGTTTTCCGGCATCGGAGGCAAATGCGAGGTTATTGAGCTGCACTTGTGAAATTGAAAGGGTTTGCCTCAGTTGGGTTGAGTATGAAGGGAAATTGGTGTTGGTGCCATTTATGGCTTGTAGCCAAATGATGCCCACAAGACTTAGCCATTGAAGAGATGTTGAAGCCATAGTGAAGAAGAGTACAATCTCAAAACGATAGAGATGTAAGTTCTGTGAGAGGCTATGGCTCGTAGGTGAAAATAGAAAGCCGAGCAATATTACAAGAAAAACATGTATGTGGAGAACTTCAACTACTAGGTCAGTCCAATTATGCGTTGTCAAGAGAAAAATCATTGCTTAGTTTTAAGAAAGTTTCTACTAAATTTTACTAAAATTACTTAAAACTACATGTAAACATTCTATTTTGTCCCAACCCAACTAAAAAGTAATAAAAATTAAAAAAAACAATAAAAAACATAAAAAATACTCTTGATAGAATGTTGATGAATCTCCATTGATGATGATTTGTGTTAGATTAGGAAATGACATTTTTCATCATTATTGCAGAAAATTCAAAAACAAAAATTGATTATGATTAGGGGTCATTGATGACGATTTGGTTTCATATCGGGGAGTATCATTAAAGCAAAAAAATAAAAATGAATAATTATAAAAAAAATTAAATAGTCTTTAATGATAATTGGCAAGTGATTATTGCAGCAAAATTTAAAAAAAAAAAAGAAGAAATTTGATGATGATTTGCCTTCAGATGAGGAAACATATATAATTAAGGAGGAAAAATTTAAAAATAAAAAAGCAAAAATTAAAAAAGGATCAGTTATGAGGGAAAACATACGTTGAGCCTATAAAAAAGGAGAGGAAGGATTGAAACAAGACACACAAGAAAATTTGGTAAAAAAGGTACACAACAAAATTGTGAGAGAGAGAAGACAAGTGAGAAAGGAAGAGGGCCAATATCTCATTGCTCAATCTTATTTTTTCATGATTTTTTGAAATTAGAAATTTGTTTGAGGCATCCACAACCACAATGACACATATTTCTACCTCCAAACCATGTGAGCTTTGATTTCTCTAAAGGGTACATATGCTCTAGGCTCTCTTCCTACGTCAAGTTCAATAATGTAAATAAACAATTTTTTCCTATATTATTCTTCTATTTTTTGTAAATATTTTATTTTATTTCTTTTCTTTTTTAGGTAAATATCATAAAACTAAAAAGCTATATTTATTTTTAAATAATTGATTTAGGATAACCGTAATTTTTTACTTTTGGTGGCCGCTCCATTGCTATCGGATTTCGGGTGCTAGTCTACGAGTTTCCTAAAATGTAATAATAAGTTTCCTAAAATTTAATTAGTTTTTAGGCAAGTTATCAGTAAAATTTTCAAGAAATTTATTACAAAATATTTTTTTAAAAATTTATGGTTAAAATGCACATTTGATTATTTTAACTTATAAAAATTTATTTTGGCCCCTTGATTTTATAAAATGTCATTTTAATTTAACCTCTTTAGTTTCATTAACAACAAGCCAAGCGACACTACTAAAATTTTAAATATGGACAAAACAATATCAAATATCTATACGATAAGTTTAATTAAAAATCAAATGGTAAAAAGAATCATTGAGAGTAAATATTTTATAAAATTAAGGAATCAAATTAAAACCTTACAGCAAAAATGAACTTTTGCTGGACAATTATTTATCCTGCCGTGAATCGGACGTGGGTCGGCCGGATAAATTGTGAAGGCGTGAACATCCTGGCGCTCAAGTAACTCTTTGGGAATACACAACATTGGAATATAATATCAGAGAGGCGGTGGTCAAAAGATATAACTAGAAACAGAAAATAAATCTAAGTGGGATACAGTTGAAGAGAGCTTTTAATTTCAGTAGTGTTTTGGCCAATAAGAGCCCTTCTTTTTTTGTTAGGCACATCTATCATCTTAATGGAGGCAATCTTGTTTGAGACATTGTTAGCACTAAATATGAGCACGTCTCCTAACTGAATTCAAACTTTGGTTCACCACGTTATGAAGGACTAACTCTTTCTGTTAGACCAAATTAACTCAAGTTGGTGGCCTATAAGAGCTTTTAATTTAAAACTTAATAGATAATGTTATAAATATCTGAATAACTAAAATACCTCCTTGTCCCTGTGTCATAAAATATATCATGTTTTAAATCAAATTAACAACAACAAAGCCTTTATCCCATTAGGTGGGGTCGGCTATATGGATCGCACGATGTCATTGTGCTCTGTTAAAAATCATATCTTTAGATATATTATTAATCAAAAGGTCTCTCTCTATGACCTCATTGAGCAATTGCTTCGGCCTTCCTCGACCTCGTTTTATATGACTCCATATCGCTTGATCAACCCTCCTCACCAGAGCATTCAAAGGCCTTCATTGAACATATCCAAACAATCTCAAATGACTTTCTACCATTTTTCCTTCAATAGAGGCCACTCCAACTCGTTCACATATATGATTATTACGAATCTTATCTTTTCTTGTATGACCACACATCTATCTCAACATCCTCATCTCGGCTACCCCCATTTTATGTTCATGTTGTCCCTTTAAAGCTCAACACTCACTACCATATAACATTGCTGGTCTTGTAGCAGTGCGATATGATAGAACTTTCCTTTTACCTTATTAGGTACTTTCCGATCACAAATAACTCCAGTAGCTTTTCTCCATTTATATCATCTAGCTTGAATTATGTTATTGACATCTCCATCAATTTCACTATCTTGTTGTATAACTGATACCAAATATCTAAATTTTATCACTTACGGAATAATGTCCCCCCCCCCAAATTTAACTTCCACTTCACTTTGACTTTGTCTCTTATCATACTTGCAATACAAATATTCAGTTTTGCTCCTACTCAAGCAAAAACCCTTTGATTCTAAAGTCCGGCTCCATGTTTTAAATCAAATAAACATTAACAATATCAAACAATTTAAAATCAAATTATTTGGTAAGGACTAAAGATATATTTTTTCATGTTATTCTACTTTAAAATTAAATAACTCGAAGATCCTAGGTACATATGTTTAATATTTCGTTGTTTAATTCTTAACTATATATCATAGTGAAGATCATTCATAAAAAATAGCTAATTGAAGTGGAGGGAGGAGAATAAAGTGAAAACGTACTTGGGAAGGAAGCAAGGGAGTGAGTGTATGCTCAATGGGAAAGAAGCAAAGCTCACTTGGGGCAAATGTGGAGTGGCTTTCTTCCCCAAATCTCTCTCCGAACTAACACTAAAAGCTTCTATTAAAAATAAATATTATATTTAGGATCAATATCAGCTTCTCAAATATATTCTATATTAAGGACTAAAGGGAGTATTTAGCTTTTATTATGTGTATGAAAGATTTTTTCTTGGCATTCGACCTTTCTAATTCTTCACAATGCCATACCTATTGTGTATACTCTTATAAACATCTCAATTAGCTTCTACACTGGAGGGGCTATACGATAATTATTGGTTGAAAATTTATTATGACATCAGCAAATATAGATATGAACACAAGCTGATACAGATAACTAAGTAACCATATAGCTTTTGTGGGATTCATACATTGCATAGCTTTTATTTGGAGTGCGAAAACTTAATACGACGACGTATTATACAAGCATATTCAAGGGCAAAAGACAACCCTATAATTGGTTGTTCCTCCTGGACAAGTGAAAGTGCTGGTAGCATCATCCTTAGGATAACTATAGGCATCAGGACACTTATTCTTGAAGAATCTTGAATAATTAGTGGGCCCACAATTCCCAGAATTGCAACAATATTGATCCGTTTTAAACACTGTGCATGGGTTGTTACAACCCCCTGGAGCTCTTAGCTCATTTAAGCATTGTCCGTTGATATCGGCAACGCACCGGATGCTACGGCACCGGCTCGACGTTGAACTGAACTCCATCGGAACATTGAAGCCATCAACGAGTGAGATATCAAAGAAGTCTAAATTCATGTATTGATTCAGGGCAAATTCTGCAAGTGTGTTTGGAGGTGTCCCATAGGCCTGGCACCTAAGGAGACCTCCACAATCACCAGTCTGGCACCGGCCATGACCCGACCCGTCGAAGTTGCAATTGGTCCGGCCCCAAATGCGAGCACCGGTAGTGCCAGCAGCCACGTTGAGGCTCCATGTTTGGCCGGGGTTCAGCTGCTGGCCACCGCCAGGCACGGCCGCAGCCCAGACGATGTAAGGGCATCTGTTAGTGACATCAAACCTAGCGCCAAGGGTGAAGCTGAAGCTGATAGCAACAAGGAAGGAGAACACAAGGAAGCTCTTGATAATTATCATTTTTTTTTTTGGAATTAGATTGTATTGTGATAGCTTGGTGAAGAAAACAAGCAACAACAATGAGAAATTATAGGGCTCAGCAAGTGGTTGTGCTTTGAAAATAACATATGTCATCAAGTGTTGTGAGATATATATATATATATATATATATATATATATATATATATATATATATAGCTTAAGTGGTTCATTTCAAATATATAAAAAAATAAGGACAATTAATTTGTAAGTTCATAAAATTTCATCTAATATGTAATTAGGTCATTATAGTTTTTTCTAATCCGGTCATTATAGTTTCAATTGTTTTTAATACTTAGTTTCAGGTGACTAATAAAAAGGATAAAACTATAAGAACCAAATTAAAAATCAGATCAAACTATAAGGACATAATAAATAAAAGTACAGGAACGAACCTTAAGACTGCTGGGATTTGCTTATTAATTTTATAGTTTAATTAAAAGCATGTCTATGTAATATTAAAGTTATTTTAATTTCACAACAGATTGAGGCGATGAAGATAAATAAAAAATCCATAGATGATGGCCACATATATCTTATCTTTCTGAAGTTGCCGATTACTTTCTAACTCAAGTCAATTCGCATGCTTGATTGCATAGAGCGAAAATAGCACGATGATATGTTGAGTCTTTGGAATAAGAATAGTCCACAAAACGTTTAAAAATAAATCAATACTCATTGTCGATCCCTCCGGTCCTAAATATAAGAGCTAGTTTGATTATTTATTTCAATACTAAATGTAGGATTGCAATCCATTTTATCTCAAAAATTCTTAAATTTTCTCAATATCCTTATTAATTAAACATGTAAAGGGAGTTTCCATCAATTAAGGTAATTTTCAACATAAATGAACAAATGGTATTTGAGGAAAATCAACAAATATTTTGAAAAGTTATTATAAGAAATTTGTAATTTATATTTATATTAAACCATATATTCGATGATTACAACATAAAATCATATGGAAGTTAAAATAATTTTTCCAAAAATGTATACGAATTATTATCACAGAAAAGTATAGGAAATCATTAATCACTTTATTTGAGTTTTAAAAAGTTAAGAAATTTATAATTTATGTGATTAATATATTGTTATGGTTTGAGTATTATCTTTATTTTAAATTTTGTAGTATATTAAAAATAAAATATAAAAAATATGACAATTTTGTTACAGATAATAAGTAAAATATTCACAAACTATTGGCACACGTTATATGAATAAAACCTCATAAGCCCAATAATAAAAATAATAATAAAAAAGAAGCTAACAAGTGTCAGTTTGAGTAGCAGGGGTTTTGACCTCAAGCATTGAGACTCATATTAGTATGTGTAAATGTAGAAAACACCTATGAGAAAGCTACTCTCATTAGGCTTGACAATACTCAAATTTGACTAACATATATATAACAAAAAAGAAACTAAAACACATAACATAAACAAAAATTGAGCAATTGATCTAATCCTGCATACATGTGGTCTTACCAATTGTGCAACATCGAACATCAGAAGTCAATATAATACTGTTTTTTTTCTCCATCGTTGGCCTCTATCATTATTCATTCATGTTTCTAGAATCTGAAAATGGAGAGAAATTAAATTATTGTGTTTCGAAAATGGGTAGGTGAAGAAGGTGGCTTTTACTTATGTCCAAAGGTTAATTATGTTACATCCAATATCAAATAGTTGATGCTCCATTCTTTTTCTCATTTCAAGATTTTTTTCCTCTCCCTTTTGCAACTAGACAACTAGCACATTATATTATTTAATACTCCCTCCGATCCTAAATATAAGACATAGCTTGTAGTGTAAATATAGGACATAGTTTGTAATGCAATTTGCACTACAAACTATGTCCTATATTTAGGACCGGAGGTAGTATTAATTAAAATATTGTCTTCAATGTCTGCATGCTTCCCATATCTTATCATATTAAATCTCATGCAATTATTACCGTTTTCCTTCAATGAAATATTAAGCTCAAATATTTTTCTTCATTTTGAGAATAATTTTCACATTCAGCACACAAATTATGCAAAGGATGAACACTCAACATTTAAAAACTAAAAGCAAAAATTTCTATATGGCATGAATTTTCAAGTATCAAAAAGAGGTATTATCAAGCTTTTTCTTTTTTATTAGTTATCTAGAAGATTTAGTTAATCGCATTTACGCCATGGAAGGGGAGCTCAATTGTGCTTATTGATATAAAATATCTAACTGTAATTTGGAATAAAAATATATTGTTTTGCTTCTACACAAAATATCTTCTCGATTAGAATGACGGTTGTGCTATGTGACTAGACATTCACTCGTTTCTTCAGTTTTTTCACTTGCAAATAATATTAAGAATAAGGGAAGATTAATTTCTCAACCCTTCAATTTTTAACTCACTTTTAACTTAATCCCTCAATTATGACTTGGTGTTGCTCAGTTCCTAAATTTTTTATTCGTCTATGACTCAGTCTCTCTTCTTTTCACTTTTTGTATTATTATCCTTGTCATTTGTAATTAAGTACCGGCGACAGGCCTTGGAGAAGAATCTGAACTGCTGAGTCAAAAAAGAATATAGTCCAATAGAATAAATGTTACTCTTGATAAATAAAATATTTGCATATTTATTTTTTCTTATATGATGATTTTGTGGATGATATTTGAGCTTAACTTAATGAATTTGGGTGTAATTGATAAATAAATAACGATTTTGGAATAAAATAGAATTTATTGAAAAATACTAAATTTGACCCTATTTCAATTTTCAGGCAATATTTGGAGCTCTAGATTTCGGATTGGGACGTTCTTTATATGGATAAAAAGCTAAGAAAAAGCTCAACAACTTTTATGTTGAGGCCACAACCCAATTCTGTCTTCAATGGTTTCGAATTTTGCTTGAAAGTTGAGAACGTGAATTTGTCCCGGACTGACCTTTGCCCACTAATTTGACCATAATTTGAGCTGCAAATGTTGAAATGGGGAGCTTTTAGTTGCGTCTTCAAGCTAAGATCCAAATCCTCAACTTTCATGAAGATCACATTGTGAAATTCCACTGTTTTTACTATCAAAATTAGGCTGCAATGAAGAAGTTTGGCTGCCACAAGATCAATATTGGTGCCTTAAGGTCAAGATTCATGACTAACAATGTGAAAATTTTTACACCCCTCCATCCATAAATAAAGGAGCTCAAGACACAAGGAAACACACCATCTTAGAGTTCATTTTATGTATTGTATTTTCTTCTTGCATGCCTCCTTCGTAGAAGGCTTAAGTAATCCTCCTTTATGGATGATATAGGTTACCTCCTACATAGAAGGTTTTACCTCCTATATGGAAGGTTAGATTTTTCCATTTTCATGCATCTTATAGTTGTATATCTTTATTATTTAGAAGTTAATAATTAAGTTTTATATAATCTTTATGAAGTTTTCAATTGTTTTTTATTTTGTTTTTAGTTTTATCATGAACTAAATTTTCATTTTTCTAGGGTGATGATGTAGCTTACTAATGACAGATTAAATCTTAACTTATTAAATCTAGTTTTAATTTTTCCTTCATTATTGAGTTTTAATTATTGTTCTTAATGCTTTCAATTGATTGGCCATCTTTTGGATGATTTTAATATATATGTTGAGACCGAAAGGAAATACTTGTGTGTAGATCCTATAGTTAAAACCATAACTTACATATGAAATAGAAATATATTCATATGAGTTGTGTAGTCTTAATAAGTTCCATAAATTTTAATACATGATTAATTGCTTTAATTCATATAGGGATATATTATATTAGCAATTAATTATATAATTGATTGACCGTGGAAGAGGCTAGTAGTTGAATTAGGAAAACTCGGCTATCAATCATGTGGAATAAATTGGACTAGAATAGATAGGTGATTCAATCCGAAATTTGTTAAGTGAAATATGATCCCTAGGACTTTTTCTCATAGTGGTTTTCATATCATTTGCATTCATATTTAATTATTTTAAATTTTATAATCTCAATCAGCAACAAATCGATTGACCTAATAGAATTAAGATTACTAATTTTGGTACTTAGTGATCAATCCTCGTGAAAACGATATTCTACTCACTTCTGTATTACTTGTTTGTGATAGTATCCACTTGCACTTTTTAATAAATCATTTACACTCATAACAACTCCCTCCGATTCTTAATATAAATGTCAGATGACTTTTATTTTTTGGAGAGATTAAAAAAGTTAAATGAATTGCATTAAAGTATATATTTATATTTTTTTTTTCTAAACTAAATTTTTTAACTTATAAAATGATATATATATATATATATATATATATATATATAATGGTACATAACGTATGTTATGATTAAGGAATTTATTTACTTTTCTTAATCTCTAAAAAAAAAAGTCATTTTGCTCTTATATTAATAACAGGAGGTAATACTTAGACTAGACAACTTTTTCAGTGTGTTCCATAGAGTATGAGGACTGAGTTTCACTTTTCATAGTGTGTGAATATTGTGGTTTATCACATTTTTTAATTATGTTATCCTTATCTCATATATGGATTGATTTAAAATTATGTGTGTATGTATATTTTTTTAAAAAAAAATTATAGCAACTGGGTCACCATATCAAAGTAATTTTTGGATAAAAAATATTAACACATTGCTAACAATGGCATTAGTCATGAAGAAACAATTTATAGTAGCTGATAAGAATATAGCGTTGAATCCTATCATTGATGCGACAACATATCAAAATTGATAGGTGAGGTTTGTAAGCGCACTTTAAGTTTTGAGATTTTTTTTTTTTTTTTGCCTTTTAGCTTGCAGCTAGTATCCTTCAATTAAAAATAATTATATTTAAGTTATGGTTAAATACTGAATGTGGGTACCTCCTCTCAAATCCCAGCTGGAATTCAATTTTGAAAATTTTAATTCGCCACTTTGTGAAGGACAAACACCTTCTGCTAAATCCAACTCCCTTGATACATTCACTCTTGCGTTAAACCCGAACTTAATTTTTTTTTACTCTAACGAGTCAGTTTTGGAATTCTATATGGGATATCAAAAAGGCAGGGATCAAGAACTTTTTTGTTGTTGTCATAATTCATGCACTATATACTTTCCACAAAGGGTTCAAACGCAGAGTCTCAGGTAATTAAGAAAACCTGGCAGGGGTTTGGTGTCAGTTAATTTAATAGGTTTTACTACTATTTGACCATCTTTTAGTGCTCCACTAAAGCCTAGGGGATTAATGAGGTGTATCTAGCCTCTTATTAAATGGGAACGTTTCTGATTAAGCTACCCTCTCACTGTCCTATAATTAGTTCTGTATGATTATAACAAAGGAAAATTAAAATAAAGGACCTTGAGAAAATAATATTTATTGTAAAAGACCATAAAAATTATAATTACTTAGAAGGACCAAACATAATAATATAAATTTAATATTACTAAATTGTCCCTAACCAAACCTCATACATTATCTTTTATATTCATAATTTAAAAAATAACTAAAATTAAAATTAAAACCACCTATCATTCACATGTGATATGATTGTATCTTTTTTTAAAATTTTCAATATATTATTTAATTAAAAAAGGTTAAACTCATATTTTTTTTTAAATTTTTTATTTTTCACCAAGTTTCATACTCATATTATCAATATATTATTTAATTAATCATTGTATCATCAAGGTGCCTGATTGATGTTATCAACATTGATATCAATTATGCTCATTTTATACAAATAAAAACTAAACTCATTTCCTTTTTTTTTTAATGATATAATGGATTATTTAGATTTTTTAATTTAATTAACATTAAATGAATTTTTCAACCCTCATGAATTTCTTCTAAAATAAAAATAAATCATATAAAATTTCTTGGTTTAACATATATAATAAATTATAAAAGACCTTGATTTTTATTAACAGTAATATGATTTTATTTTAAATTAAAATTTTGTTGATTTTTAAAAATTATAATTTTGAAAAAATTGAAGAATATGTAATTTTTTTTCCATAACTATCTATGCAAGTTGTGAAAATTGAAAATTTACAAAAATTTTGTTTAATTTAGTGAAATTTAGAATTTTCTATTAGTTTTAAAATAAAATGTGGGAGATAATGTAGGAGGGAATAAGAAGATTTCGTTAGGGGAATTTTAGTATTTTTAATTTTATATTTTTGTATTTGGTCCTTTCAAATAATTACAATTTTTAGGGTCATTCTCAATAAATAGCTTTTCCTCCTAGTCCTTCATTTTAACACCTCTCATTAGTTATCTAGAAGATTAAGTTAATCACATTCACTCTTTTTACAATTTTTAGAGTCCTTCTCAATAAATTTATTTTCCTCATGGTCTTTCAGTTATCTAGAAGATTTATAATCATACAGAACTAATTATGGGACAGTGAGAGGATAACTAAATGATAAACGTTCCCATTTAATAAGAGGCTAGATACACCTCATTAATCCCATAGGCTTTAGTGGAGCACTAAAAGAATGTCAAATAGTAAAACCTATTAAATTAACTGATACCAAACCACTGCAAGCTTTTCTTAATTACCTGAGACTGTGAGTTTGAAGTTTGAACCCTTTGTGGAAAGTATATAGTACATGAGTTATGACAAAAAAAAAAAAAAAAAAAAGGTTCTTGATTCCTGCCTTTTTGAGATCCCATTTAGAATTCCAAAACTGACACTTAAAAACTATAATTAGAGTTAAAAAAAAAATTATGTTTGCCTTTAACGTAAGAGTGAATGTATCAATGGAGTTGGATTTAGTAGAAGGTGTTAGTTCCTCACAAAGTGACGAACTAAAATTCAAAATTGAATTCCAGCTAGGATTTGAGAGAGGCACCCACATTTAGTATTTGATTGTACCTTAAACATAAATGTCTTTAATTGAAGGATACTCACTATGAGCTAAAAGGAAAAAAAAATAACAAATCTCAAAATTTGAAGTGCGCTTACAAAACTCACCTATTAATTTTGATATGTTATCACATCAATGATCGGATTCAAAGCTATATTCTTATGAGCTACTATAAATTGTTTCTTCATGACTAATACCATTGTTAGCAATGTGTTAATATTTTTTATCCAAAAATTAGTTTGATATGGTGACATAGTTGCTAGAATTTTTTTCTTATTAAAAATCTACATACGCACATAAGTTTAAATCAATCGATATATGAGATAAGGATAACATAAAAAAATGAGATAAACCACAATATTCACACACTATGAAAAGTGAAACTCAGTCCTCATACTCGATGGAACACACTGAAAAAGTTGTCTAGTTCTAAGTATTACCTCGTGTTATTGATACAAGAGCTAATTGACTTTTTTTTTTTTTTTGAGAGAGATTGAAGAAGTTAAATAAATTACTTAATCATAACATACATTATGTACCATTATATATATATCATTTTATAAGTGAAAAAAATTAGTTTAGAGAAAAAAATAAATATAAATACTTTAATGCAATTCATTTAATTTTATTAATCTCTCCAAAAAAAAAAATAAAAGTCATCTGACATTTATATTAAGAATTGGAGGGAGTAGCATTTTTTCTAGTGGACTATGTTCTTTTTGACTCAGCAGTTCAGATTCTTCTCCAAGGCCTGTCGCCGGTACTTAATTACAAATGACAACGATAATAATACAAAAAGTGAAAAGAAGAGAGACCGAGTCATAGACAAACAAACAATTTAAGAATAGAGTAACACCGAGTCATAATTGAGGGATTAAGTTAAAAATGAGTTAAAAATTGAAGCGCTGAGAGATTAATCTTCCCTTATTCTTAATATTATTTTTAAGTGAAAACACTGAAGAAATCTAGTCACATAGCACAACCGTCATCCTAATCGAGAAGATATTTTGTGTAGCAAAACATTATATTTTTATTCCAAATTAAAGTTAGATATTTTATGTCAATAAGCACAATTGAGCTCCACTTCCATGGCGTCGCGCTTGTTGCATCACTTGATGTTATAATCCTCAAAAATTTTCAGAACAGCCTAGCATGCTAAACCCTATATATACCCCATTGTTCATATATCTTTTCCCCACAAAACCAGTCACCACCATAAACCCTAGCTCTAAAAATTGGCTCTCATTATCAAAAGCCACCACCTAGTGTTGTCATTCGTTCTAGCTCTCAACTTCTTTACCTTCACCACCCAGGCCGCATGGTTTGACGTCACAAACCGATGTCCCTACACGGCGTGGGCAGCCGCCACCCCAACGGGCGGTGGCCAGCAGCTGAACCCCGGCCAGACGTGGGGCTTCAGCATGGCGTCAGGAACCGGTGGTGCTCGAATATGGGGCCGAACCAACTGCAACTTCGACTGGTCGGGACGTGGGTACTGTCAGACCGGTGATTGTGGCGGCCAGCTCTATTGTCAACTCTCCGGCCAGCCACCGGCCACCTTGGCAGAGTTTTCACTGAACACATGGAATAATTTGGACTTTTACGATATCTCGGTGATCGATGGCTTCAATGTTCCGATGAAGTTCAGTCCAACCTCTAATTGTCGTGGCCTCCGGTGTGACGTCGATAAGTGCCCTGATGCTTACCTTTACCCAGAGGACAACACTAAAACTCATAGTTGCCAAGGAGGGACTAACTATGTGGTTGTCTTTTGCCCTTAAATGTGTTAATCCTCGTAGTATATGTTTTTCATATTCCTAGCTCCAAATAAGGGACTGTTTAATGAGACCACTCATTCTCAGCACATCTTCGTACCTATGTTATTCGTGTGAACTCGTATTAGAGAATATAAAAAATTCTCAGCCTATGAGCAATATGCATACAAATTATAATAAAATAGACTTAATGCAGGAAAGTCCTCCGTGAATAGAATTAAGCTTATTATAATAATGGGAAAATTTTAGTTAGTGCCTCTGTAGCAAATTAATTTCAGCCAGCTCCAAAACTTGTTGAAACTTCACTACACCCCTTAATCAAAATGAAATTAATTTTTGTGGGTAAAAAGACAATGATGCCCTTAATTTTTTTTGTCTTGTAAATTGTCTTATTTGTCTTGTAAATATCTGTATTTGTTTTGTAAATGGCCAAAATGTTTTTAAGTCTCTAGGTTCTTTTAAATCCCTTTATTTGTCTTATAAATATTCTTATTTTTCTTGTAAATGCCCATATTTGTCTTATGAATTTCTATATTTATCTTGTAAATGACCAAAATATTTTTAATTCCCTAGGTTCTTTTGAATTGTTTTATTTGTCTTGTAAATGGCTTTGTTTGTCTTGTAAATGCTTATTTGACAAAATAAAAGAAGGGCATCATTGTCTTTTTACTAATAAAAATTAATTTCATTTTGACCATGGGGGTGTATTGAAGTTTTAGAAAGTTTTGGGGGTTTGCTGAAATTAATTTGCTATAGATGGGGTTGATTAAAATTTTCCTTAAAATAAAATGTGTATTGTGAAATGACCCATACACTCAATCCTTAATGATAGAAAGAAAATTAGAAGAGACCAAGGTTATCAAACCCAGACTGGTCTTTGAACCAGTTGACATAGTGGATCAAAGGTCATATCGGAGTCAAATTAGAGTTAATCCCGTGTCAGACTAGTGAGGAAGTGAAAATTTTAGATTTATTAATATGAAATTCTAAAAAAAATCAAAAAAATCAAATTAATTGTTTTAAATAAAAAAATATTGACTTGGGTTGGTGGCCGGATCAGATTGGTTAGGTGGTCGGTTCACCAGTTTCCAGCTCAAACCTATTGGTCTAGTTCAGGTTTAATAACCCTAGAAGGGATGAAGGACAACTCCCAAAAATACTTTTCTGGATGTTGATGTAAGATCTATTTAACTAATTTAATGATTATGTATTACTCCCTCCGGTCCTAATTATAGAACAATATTTGAGAGTTGATCTTGGTCCTAATTATAGGACAAAGTTCTAATTTTTGTCAATTTCTTCCCAAAATACCCACTATTGATACTTTCTCAATAATAATTAAACACATTAATAATTTAATAAGAGTAGATCGGAAGTTGTTGAGGGAGATTGACGATGCCATTTTAAATTTAACCACTATCCTTAATTTTAAATTTTAACAAGAAAAAACAAAGAATCAACGTAATTGAATGCCATTTTAAATTTTAAATAAGGATATTTTAGGAAAATAAATATGATTAACTAATTTAATCACTATCCTTAATTCTCCAAAGTTAGGTAAATATGTCCTATAATTAGGACCGAAGGGAGTACTTTATTAGAAACCAGACTCAGAAGAACTTTCTAATGATAATGATAGGCCATTTCCCCAGTTTAGATTTAAATTGAGAAAGTCATGTCTAGTAAAATTTAAGCTTTAATGTGACATTTACAAGAGCAAGCAAAATCGATTTTGATTGATGTATCAAAATCGAATTTGCTCATTTACTGTATAAGAATGGCCACAGTCAACGACCTTCGCTTTCTTCATGAAGCGTCCAAGCCAGCAACATTAATGAGTTGGGTAACGCAACAATCTTCATTCCCTTCACTCAATTCAACAACATTGAACAGGGCAAAAGTGACAAAGTGAGAGGCACAGATCGCCATCCTTGACCTTTGTTAATGACGATGGAGATGAGGTCGTTGGCTATGGGCTATGGCTTAGACAACATTGTTGAGGGACAAACTTGTCCTTGAGATTTTAAGATTTTCCCACTGTTAGAAAATTGGTTGCTGCCCATGTTCAAGGGATAATTCATTGCCGCCAGAAAATTAGGTTACAAGAAAATTCGCCAGATTTTCAACGTACCAATTGGGCCCTAATATATTGCCCTATTTCCAAGCTATATATAACAAGCAAATGCCTTACAAGGGAAGAAAAATAGCCCGGGGGTAGGGGATCTCCTACTGGTAAGAAAGACCTAAATTAAGAGTATCCAGAATTTTTATATACAGAATTTGCAAAGTACCATATTTTCTCAATATCTCATCAATAAAATTTTTTGGGGGGCTTTTCCTATAGGGTGTTTTTGGTTTGAGGGGAGGAGAGGAGAGTTAAATTATCTTTTTGGGTTGAAAGTATTTAAATTTTAAGCGGGAATTCAAAATTTTAAAGGAATGAAAGGGTAAATTTTAGATGAAAATCCAAAATTTAAAAGAATGATAAGATAAATTTTGGATTTCTCCTGTCTAAAATTATAATTTGTCACCCCTCCCCTCCCATCGCCCCTCCCCTCAAACCAAACACATCCTTAAAAGCAAAACACACGAAGGGCTATAAAAGCGAGTTTTTAGCAAAACGAGCACAATTTAATTGATAAGATTAAACAACGCGAATTTAAATGTTCAAAAATTCATGTTAAACAAACCCAAAAAGAAAAACATTCCGGGCAAAAAAGAGTGTACCATACAACACTGGACAACCCTGAGCGTTTGCTGAGATTCCTCCAAATGCTCTCTCTACCTTTTTATTCACTCAAAGTTCAAGCTGTATGAGGAGTTGAGGACCAAAGATCCCCCTTTTGGGTACAGTGCAGCATATGCAGGTATACAAGAAGCAAAAGCATTTCCAGCTTCAAACTTGCAAGTCTAGCAAGAATTGAAGTCACCAAAACTATGATGCTCCTACAAATTTGTCCAGAGCAGATGTGTCTAAGCCTGCAAACTCCTTTACAGCTGCAGCCACGGCGAGTCCAAGCTTTACAGCTTCATCATTGCTTGGTGCCTGGATGATCGTTCCAAATTAGCTATGCAATGTTCCAGTATTGTTCCTGACAGCTCATGCAAAGGCTCAAGAAACTTTTACCTCAATATTAAGGGGAAGGACAGGATCATGGAGTGAGAGTCTGAGAAGGAACCATCCGCCATAGCCAGAAACTCGAACCTAATTCACAATCAGGTTGAGGGGAAGATGGATGAAATTATATTAAAACCATGATAAGAACACAAAGGAAACATTGCTGAACAATCCCTCATTGCAAAATTTATAGCCCAAAGGTACCTGAAATTTGTTCAAGGACCCATTGCAATATATTTTCAGCGGGTGTAACTCTTATTCAGTTGTGTGTAACATATCTTCAGGAAGATATGTTGCACATGTTGGAGATGAGTTGCATCCACTCAACAACTAGGATCCTTAAGTACTCTGGGTAATAAATTTTGTTACAGGATATTTCAGCAATTTTCCCATACATAACCACCAACAAGAGCAGGTAAGCTATTTGCGGAATGGATTTGTATTTAATGGTTTTCCATTTCAATATTGAGATGCCTTTTTCATAAATCCTTCAATAATCCTGGCAAAAATTCATTTTAATTACTGCCAACAGGTTCAAATCTATCTACACACGAGGTTTAGCATACCCCTTCATAGTTTACAGGTGCCTTTTGTAGCCTTGGATCTGCACTAATTGAGTTCTCCAAGTGCTTCAGCACAGCTTCTCCATAATCCCGAAATGATCTGAAAATTCCAGCTTCTAAGTGAGTTCATACCATTAGAGTACAGGTGCATGCTAACAGAATCTTAAATACAGTAACTTACCCTCCCTTAAGGTCCGGATGATTTTGGTTGATCTTTAGTCTCAGTTCCACAGAAAAAGCTGGTTCCTGTAGTCCTTCTAATAATTCAGTCAAAACCTTGCTTCCTCCACTCCTCCCTGAAGCTCTTGCTGACGCAAGTTTGTTTAAGATCTTGACCTGCATAGTGTAACATGACCGTCATTTCTGTCCTTACAAGACATTTTTCTCGACATGGTATGCCATCCGCCATAAGAATTCATCAAGTTTTCAGACTTCAGATACTTTAATTCTCTTCAATTTAGTCCTTACACCCCTGTTTGCTTAAAATGCAATATACAACAGATTCATGCAATAAGAATGGAGGCAAATTAATATTTTCTTGAGGACCAAAATGAGAGTGTACTCAATAGTCGATGATTGACTAGATGACATAGTTTCAATAAAAGCCTACCATTAGGTATGCACCATCGTCAAGCCAGTGATTCTCCTTGAGAGCTCCATGTCCACTGGTTTCAATTGCCAGATGTGACTCCTCGCCAACTGAATTCTGTCAGAAATATTGCTTCATTAGGCAAATATATAACTTATAACATGGAAATCAGAGATTTCCAGTCAAAGCATGCGAAGATTAGAATGTAAAAAGAATGATGAATACAATGAACATAATTTCTTCTGTGCCTAACTTCAGTTTCCATTTTATCTACTTGTCAATGAGCAGCAATAACTAGATAGGATGGGTACTAGGATTAATTGTCGAATAGAAGTTTCCATTTTATCTACTTGTCAATAAATATAAGTTTCTTCTGTGCATAACTTCAGTTTCCATTTTAATATAATAAACTCAATTAAACTTTATGAGGTTCAAATTTCATACAATGGTGAACTATTCTTTATATGTGATTATGAATTTCGACAAGACTTAGTTAGATTTATTAGTTTTTTGGATGTTAATTAGGATTTAAATAAATTTAGATCAGATTATTTGCATTATTTGAGATTTAGATAAGAATATGATACTACCTCCGGTCTATAATATATGATACAGTTGACATTTTTGGAGAGATTAAGGAAGCTAAATAGATTACTTTAAAGTATTTATATTTATCGTTTTTCTTTAAACTAGTTTGCCTGACTTATAAACTGATATATAATTTAATAATACACAACATATGTTATGATTAAGTAGTTGATGTGGCTTCCTTAATCTCTCAAAAAAAGTCAACTGGATCTTATATTAAAGACCGAAGGTAGTATTTATTTATGCAGATTTATGCCTATGAATAAGTGTAGCCTACAGACCTGTCTTGCTATGTAATAAGATTCATATTTTTTTAGATTATTCTCATACTCTCAAACCCCTCTGTTTTCTCAATATCTCTTTTCTCTCTCACTCTTTTCATGATCAAATTCCATGACAATTCCAGTCCAATGAAAGGGCTTCCTCACATGATAAAAATCATCCATATTATCAATGGAAAAGCTATGATAGACAACTGCTCATCTCACCAGTCGAATAGCTTCATCAATCACATTTTTGTAGCCCCTCTTGAACCGATGATGTTTCCCACCTTAAAAGAAAGAGCAGCTAGCATGTTACCGACACCATTTAAAAGCAAAAGCACTTTGAAATTCAAAATGAAGCAAGGAACAGGTACGGATTATTTATTCCATAAGCATTTTCTAAGGTAAAAGTACTTTGAAATTCAATAACAAAGAATAGGTCCAAATTATTCTAACACCCAAGGAGGGGATGTCAGAGGGTAAAGATTATGCCCAAATTAAATTACTTCATACCAAGCTTCTTCTCAATAAAGGAGGTGAGACCATCAGAGGTTACACTGTCTGTGACAATTGTTGTTCCAGGATGCTAGGGAAAATGATAAGAGGAAGAGAATTGAATAAGCCAAAATATCTATTACAAGTACTGGGGCAAAGATAGCTAAGGCAAAAGGTTATACTTCCTCCAGAACAATGGCTGACATTAAAGCAATCAAGCGATTCCGGTTAAATTCACGGCCAGTGGAGTCCACAGCAGCAGATCTAGAAGAAAGTGATTGATGTTTATTTTTAGGTTTTTAGAAAATTAATAAGCACATGAATGAAATAAATAAGAAAAATCTTTACCTGTCAACATCAGTATCAAAGATAATTCCAAGATCAGCTTTGTTATCTAGAACTGCCTGTGTAATAGCTTTCATTGCTGTCTTATCTTCTGGGTTAGGGATATGATTTGGAAACATACCTGAACGCAAAACATTGAGTTAAATTCTGACCACAACACACGGCTCAAATCAATCCCCCGGAGATAGATATTACCATCTGGCTCCAAAAATTGGCTTCCAGTAGTAATTGCACCCAGTGGTTCAAGAACTTTTGCCTGATTAATCATTGATGAAATGTCTGAATTTCTAATCATATTGAAAAGTCAAGAAACATTCAGACCAAAATGAAGTCCAAACACATGGGTATTTATAGAATCTTGGAGAAACAAATCCCTAAAAATGAGGGACTACTAAATTTCCTAGTCACATTAAACACATGTCTAGTTCCCAGGACCAGCTAATAATGTATCAAGTGTCAAGTAAATATACATATTGTCACTGACGGACCCAATCCAGCATGATAAAGAGCCAAATTGTTGTTTATGACCGAGAAATGAAAGATGATATTCTTGTGTATAGGTTCTGTATGCAATTTGGATGGGACATCTTATTGTGGATTTGAGTTGACCAAAGGTTCAGAAATAATAAATATCCCAACCCATCAATAGATACCTTACACTGTACTTGGTTAGAATCAATTTCAATTATTAAGCATTTATTGTATCTGTTGAAGGCTTGTATATCAAACACAAAATAATTAATTATAACAGTTATAGATGTTATAGCGAAAACAAATTCAACTCAAAAAGTACAGATTTATGTTTTAAAATGTACAAATTGGTTGAGTTAAAGACAAGGAAGATTGAATTATGTTTACTCATGTCTCTAACCTAACTTTTTTAGACAATGGAAAATAAGTAAAATTGCACACAAGTCCTCCAACATCATGAATAAGGTTAAACTATACATATCTCCCATGAACATTAAGTTAGTTGTGCGCAACATCCTAACATTTCAAAGTTTAAAGTCAATCCTCTTGAAAATTACAATCTAGTGCTTTTCTTAAGTTGTATTGAGAAAAATAATAAATTATTCATATTCCAAGTACGACGTCATGTGTCTTTCATTCATCTCACATAGCAATATCTATTAACAGGTAAGAGTTAATAACTGTAAGGGGCTTCAGGTCAAAATTCAGAAACTTGATGAGTTTAATTTTAAACTTCAAAATGTGAGGAGGTTTATTATAATTGCAAGGGGCTTCAAGTCAAAAATCAGAAACTTAATGAGGTTAATTTAGTTCAAAATGTGAGGAGGGTTATTTGTAATTGAGTCAAAGTTCAAGAGTTGTGAACATTTTTAGCCAAAACATAAATACAACCATACAAAATTCATTTTATGTACCATTTATTGTACAAGATGACAGGAAATTTTATGTAGATGTTATGCATAAGATACAAGCTAAGTGGTTGCAATGGAGGAAGGCATTGAGAGTCATTTAAGACTGCAAAGTACCTTCTAAGCTTAAAGGAAAGTTTTGTTTAATAGCTATAAGAACAGCATTGTATGTTAGTGAAAATTGGGCATTCAAAGGAAAAAACCAAAAAATTTAGGTAGTAAAGAAAAGGATGTTGAGATGGATATAAAATCATACAAGAAAAGACGATCTGTAATGATTGCATATGAAGAAAAGTTGGTGTGACATCTATCCAAAAGAAGACGGTAAGAAATCATTTAAGGTGGCTTGAACATGTGTAAAGAAGGATGATAGAAGCATCAATTAAGAGAGTTGAGCAAATAGCTTTTAGCCTGATGAAAAGATGTAGAAGCAGATTGAAAAGAACTCTCAAGGAAGCAAGATCTCTAGGTGAATGATACATCTAAAGAGCTGATTGTTGACAGAGCACAATAGTGTTATGTAATCCATATAGACTTCATTTAGTAAGATAAGGTTTGTTGTGTTGTTTTAGCCCTCCTATCATTTTGTCTGTTTTCACTTTGCCAATTCGAGGCTTAAGAGTAATGCAGTTAGTGCTTTGCAATAGCAATGCTTGTTGTAATCTAATATCCACCCCGTATCTTCTTCCCATCAGATTTCAGCAAAAATTGTGTGTATATGTCATAGGCACTTATATACACTATTAGTATGTCCATAGAAAAGTAAAAGTTTATTAATGGTTTAGTTAGTGAGTATATATTATGTTACTTTAGTTTGCAAATTCATTTTGATGGATCTTTCTAACATAAATGCCTTAATACTCAAAATATCATTTGGCAATAACCAAGGAGAAAATAAAAATCATTTACCGCAAAAAATCCCCCTGCTCCATTGCCTGCATCCACGACTATGTGGAATCCCTCCAATGGCTTCTCTGTGGATTGATAGTACCATACAAAAGTTAGTGAACAACATATGTAGAAAGAAAAAATGAGCAAACCAGAAAAGTAGTCACAATATAATATAAAGAGTTTCTAAAGGCAAAGTATCTCTTTCTTGTCTCCACTTCATTTAAGAAGTTAATATCTATATCTCCTAAATCCACTAACTGTCATACAACGTTCAGGGAATTTATACCTGTATTTCCAGCCGCTTTACGAACTGCCTTCACCAAATCAGATGCATACACAGCCATGTAATCAACTTTCTTAATGGATTTGAAGGCCTTTCCCTCTGTATTCATCAAACTCTCTTCTGTAAATTGGTTGTATATGTCTGCAGCTCGTTCTAAGATGTCTTTAATGTCAGCCTTCCCAAGCCCACCAGCGTTTGTGAAAAATTTAAATCCATTCCTGTTGAAAGGCAGATGACTTGCTGTTCATGAACAGGAAAATTTAATAATTAGCGGATGAAATAATATTAAAAGGTGATGTATACATGAAACTACTTTAGTTACCACAATCCACATAGAAATTTACTCCAATGTCACTTGCACCACACATATAGTCATTAACAGGAAAGGGTTGGTCATGCTTGCAAAATTCATATTAAATATTCAACCTAACAGCTTAAGTTTTTGTGATGAATTAAAAAGTTTTTTAACGTAGTTTTTGTGAATTTTAAAATCCTCAACTTTTTTTTCCTGTCCTTTTTTAGTGAGATGCTTGCTTATAACCATTTGAAAATTTCAACAGAAAGGTAGATGTTGTTGGCTGTGTATCTCAACATTTCAAGCCGAAAAGGATTTAAAGCAACAGGGCAAGTTAAAGGCAAAATGCCATTCCTGCGATTCTGTCTAACAACTCAAAATTTTATGTTTGATGGTTCCAAAACAATAGGACAAGATTTCCATTATGGATCCATCAATAGGACAAAAATGCACCTGTTAACATAGGGTTGCAGAAGAGTTATTGAATTAGTGAAATCAAAATGCACCTGTTATCATAATGGATCCATCAACAGGACAAAAAACTGCCTCATCCATCGTGAGAGTGCTATTAAACATGGCCGGTGTAGATGCTAACCTACAAAGAGTAGAAAAATAAAATATCAACTCAATGGGTCCTCAATAATGTCAGAGGAAAATAATAACAGTATCCATGGTAAGAACATATTCATTGAAAAGCTCATTCATTGAAACAGAAATAAGCTAGCAAGATTATGTCTGAACCCTGCTAGCAATGGCTCCACTTCAAATGGTTTTCCATGACAGATCAGTGAAGAAATTATTAAAACTCTAGTTTTTATAATCACAAGTAAAAGCAATATCCGTGGTAAGAACATATTCATTGAAAAGCTCATTCATTGAAACAGAAATAAGCTAGCAAGATTATGTCTGAACCCTGCTAGCAATGGCTCCACTTCAAATGGTTTTCCATGACAGATCAGTGAAGAAATTATTAAAACTCTAGTTTTTATAATCACAAGTAAAAGCAGCTCAATCTACTTTCCATTTAGAAGCTACTCAAAAATTAACTAATAATAGCAGAATACCAGCCTCATTCACTATCATATTAGCTACTGTGACACTAACCAGTTTTAGCAGGATGACTTGCTTCAATTATTACTTAGGAGACTTGGATTTTATTATTGTCAAGGAGCCCTATAGTTTATCTTTTTGAGTATTATATATAGAAGAAAGAACGGGGGCTGTTCCAGGAGTGTATGAGCCATGGGTTCCCAAGCCATGAATTTAAGAGTAAAGACGACAGAGCTTTGCATAGCGTTGTAAATCCATAAGCATTATTCAAAATCAGATAACTTCAGCAAAAGTTTTACATAACTTCAGCAATCCTTATGTAGAATTAATGAAAATATGAGTACTTAAGAAAAATAGATATCACCCACCCATACTGGATAACTTCTAGGCCAGTACCAACAAGACCTCGAGAGATCGCATTCTGAAATTTTGTAGGTTGATCACCAATGAGTCAGTAACCAGATATAGTATGATATGGTAAGCTATTTATATACACGCCCTTCCACTTGAAAGTTGTTAAGAAAGGTCTCTTCCAAACACACCATATTATATTCTGTTCAATGTACAAAGGCCATGCAAAATCAAGTTAAAATGAATATTTATAACAAGCAAACTATTCAAAGAATGTTTGTGATTATAACTTATAAGAACTAAAATCAAATTCTAACCCACTAATTTTGATTCAGAAAGTGAGCTTCTGAACGTGCACATGTGTTTATTTGATTGAGACAATAGGCTTCTATAGAATCATATTATATTGTTAAACCATTTCAAATTTAACATAATCACCAAAGCCTTAAAAGACACAACTGCACAAGACAGACACCAAACCACCAAAGGATATAAGTAACAAATGTAGACCTGTAAGAATTTAGCAGATATTCGGGAATCATGACCAACAGAAACTCTCAAGTGCTTAGAGGGATCTGCTTTCTTTTTCTCCACTAACCATCCAGCAAAGGCTGCTCCTATTGCTTCAGCAACAGGTTCAGTGAGATTAAGTGGCTCTCCCTCAACACCATCAATAGCCACACCACGTATGTCACTGTTTGAGTTTGTATCATATAAACAACATAAGTCTGCAGGAAGTTAGACCCTAGCTGACTACATAAAAAGGGGGTCAAGATGAACTTGTGCCGAGAGAAGCTCTGATGTAGGACAGGAACAGGATTAAACGAATTACATCCAAAAAACAAGAAGAACGAAGAAGAAGAAGAAGAAGAAGAAGAACCTCAAACTCAATGTATCAATTTATCGATGGTAATCAAGGTAAATTTCAAACAGTACTACAGGCAGCCAATTTATAGGCTTTTTTATTTTTTTTGGGGGGGGGGGGGGGGGGCGGGGTGTCCTGGAGGAATAATCCAAGTCCTAACAAAATACAATATAGGATGCATATACCTAATAATAAGTAAAATGCCTCATCCCAAAAGAAATGATAATTATATCACGAATTATTAACTCCATCCACATAGCATTACCTTGCCAGTAAAACTGTAATGCCTCTCCATTACATTGTGCAAGAAATTCAATACAAGAAAGGGGGAAAGCAATATGAAATAAATTATAACCCATAATCTTAATAGAAGTCTTAAGAATGCACACTTAATATATACACACACACACACACATATATATATATATATTAGTGGAATTTTCCAGACCTTCCATTTTGAAGCTTTAGAAAATCAACTTCGTCTAGAAATGGCACTG
This sequence comes from Inga leiocalycina, assembly GCA_963242795.1. NCBI lineage: Eukaryota > Viridiplantae > Streptophyta > Magnoliopsida > Fabales > Fabaceae > Inga > Inga leiocalycina. The sequence goes on from OY725329.1 coordinate 41,093,124, forward strand.
CAGAAGTGTAGGCAGAAGCTGCAAAAATGGACCAAAAGGAAGAAACAGGCATCCATTAGAAGGTAGATTAGATAATCATGACAGATGGTGCATGGTACAACCAATCCTACTAAAACAGCAAGGCAATGTACGGCCCATTTACCAAGCAAATAGAGATGCATGCAACCATACAAAAAAGGGACAGGGAGGAGTAGGGACAGATAAAGAGTTTCAATGTGTTAAAAAGTTTATAGTTTTACACTTGATAGCAACCTGTATAATGAGAATCTAGAACAGACCATTGCAGTGAATATTTCTCTGGATAATAAAATCACTCTGGTGTTTTGCCAACGTGCGCAATTGCATGGAAGAGATGCCAATCCATGCCAACTTCCCTTGTTGGGAGGGAAGCAAGATGTTCTTATAAGGGGCAAAATAGTCCCTTCGACTGTGGGTGCTGAACTGCCTATTCTGTTGGTACCATTGTGATACAAAAACATTTTGGACAAACTTCGCTGCATAAAAATTTACCATTTTATCAGATTTCAGTTCCAGATTCATAAAAGCTTAATCAACAACCTTTTCTTAGTTCTAACTTCTGTGATTCTATCTTCATAATATTCCTTTAAATTAATTCTAGATTTTTTGACCACGGGGTTAGATCCCAACAACGTCAAGCTGTCAATGACATTTTAAACATTAGTGAGCCAAGTAATATAAGTAGTATCTTCATGAATTTTCAGCAACGATTCTTCAATCAATGGTTATCAAATCCCTAATCCAATATTACTTCAGTATTGAAATAAGAAAAGCTAATTCAGCTGACATCCCACCTAATCTGACCCGACTTTTCCCAAAAAAATTAGAAGTCTTTTAAGCTTTCTTCAACATCCATTCATCGTTTTATCAGAAACACTTGAGCTGAAGTCCAAATTGTATGAGTGAGCCATAACTAACTAACACGCAAACTTTGAAGATTGGACATTGCAGCCGAAGACAACCCAATAAAGAAATCACATCAACGAACACAAAAACAAATTCATCGATATCCTCATTACACCAAACTATATTATTCCAGCTACAACTACATGAAACTCAAACTTTAACTGACATGGAAAGTAGGTTCCACTGTTACCTGCCATTCGAGGACCGAAATTGGGGATGCGTTCACGATCTCGTCGATGGAGAAACCAAGAGAAGGTAGAAGAATGGGTAGGTGCGTGCGTGCGTGTGGGTATATACTATATAGTATATGAGAAATCGTCAAGTCGCAGGTGGTATATGACAATTAGACACAGCCTCGCTTTGTTATATATTTTGGAGGCGGGGGTGAGGGCTGAGGGGTATATTGACATTACTGTGTGCGTGTGTCAAGAATAAATTTTTTTTTGTAATATATGACTTCTGTAAATTTAAAATTGAATAAAACTCATGTGTAGTATGATTTATGTTTGAATTGAAGGTAGTATAAATGACTTTTTTTGAAAGTGAAACTTGTTTAGATGATGTTTTTGAAAAACAAGTTTAGACGGAAAATAACTTAAAAGGACATGATGAATTTTATTATATACAACTTCCAATCCTTAATACAAGACTCAGTTGGAGAGATTGAGGATACTAAATACTCCCTCCGGTCCTAATTATAAGACAAAGTTGACTTTTTTGGAGAAATTAAGGAAGCCAATTAAATTACTTTAAAGTGTTTATTTTTTTATTTTTTTCTCCAAATTAATTAATTTGGCTAATAAACTAATATATAATCTAAGGATACTAAAAATATAAACACTCTAAAGTAATTTAATTGGCTTCCTTAATTTCTCCAAAAAAGTCAACTTTATCTTATAATTAGGACCGGAGGGAGTATAAGATAGTTGACTTTTTTGGAGAAATTAAGGAAGCCAATTTAATTACTTTAGAGTATTTTTATTTTTATTTTTTTCTCCAAACTAATTAATTTGACTAATAAACTAATATATAATCTAAGAATACTAAAAATATAAACACTCTAAAATTGGCTTCCTTAATTTCTCCAAAAAAGTCAACTTTATCTTATAATTAGGACCGGAGGGAGTATATTATTTAATTATAACATGTATTATATGATATCTCTAAAATATTATGTGTATCATCATTAAATTATATATCAGTTTATATAAGTCAAACATTGATAAATATAAATATTTTTAAATAATTTATTTAGCTTTTTCAAACTATCCAAATTAGTAATACATACTCTCTCTGATATTAAATATAAGACAGAGTTAACTTTTTTGAGAGATTAAAGAAGTTAAATAGATTACTTAATCATATCATATGTAATGTATCATTAGATTATATATCAGTTTATAAGTTGGGTAAAATAGTTTCGAAAAAATGATAAATATAAATATTTTAAAGTAATTTAATTATCTTTTTTAATATCTCCAAAAAATTAACTATGGTTTATATTTAAAATTTGATGGAGTATAAATTAGTAATACATATAAATATTTTTCCTCTATCTTTCTCTCTCTCTCTCACACATCACCTTGCCCTTTTTCCTCTATCTTTCTCTCTTTTCCAATTATCACATGGCCCCCTTTTCCATATCTCTCTCTCCCGGGTAAAAGTTGAAAGCTTCTGCTTATCCACTGGGATGAGCTCTGATTTTTGACTAATGGAGAAAGCTACTTTCCCTTTAAAAGTCCAATTGCCCGAAAGTTTTTCCAAACATAGGGCATGTTTGTTTTAGTGTTGAGATTGTTTATAAACTACTTTTTACGTAAATAGATAAAACTTCTCTTACATACTTACCTCGTATGCTGTAAATCACGATTGATAAATTATCTTTAAATATTATAATCACTGTTCCAAACGAATACTATATAAAAAAGCCAAAGCACCTCATAAACCCAATTGGCCCTTGCAGCCGTGCGATTGGCATGTTGATAAGCCATTCCAAACATGCTCATTTGTCGTGGTTCTTGACACCGATCCTTCCTTCTTGCCATGTGCTGCGTGCTCCACATAGTTCTAGGTAGTTCGGGTTGGGCATTCATTTGACAATATTCCAAACTACTCTTCTCCTATCTATTTATAGGGCAGAGAGGAAAAAAAATGTTACCCTATTTATAAGGCATTGAGAGAAAATTTTTTATATGAATATATAATTTTACTCTTTATTTATTATTATATTAATTTTATTTTCATAAAGTATAATGAATGTTAAATAGAAATAAAGTTGAAAAGTTGCTGAATTTTATAAAAAGATAAATGAAGTTTAAGGTTTTTTTTCCTTTGGTTTATCATGTTGAAAGCGCTTTGTAAATAAGACTAGAAGCATATTCCTTGACCTAGTTTCGGGCTTTCAGCATTAAAGAATGATGGTTAACTGTCAAAAAAAATTGTTACCTATCAATTCCTCAAAAATTGAAATTAGTTTTTAACTCTATCCTTATTAAAATTTCTTTCATTTCTCTTATTCTTCTCGATATACAATGTGTGTGTATGTATCACTATCACCAATAAAAAAAGGACAAGCTTCAAAAATAGTAATTACTAACTCTAGCAATCATATTATGAAGGGTTAATGTGCAATTTTACCAACAAAGTTTTTCTCGAGGAGCGCCTGGCATAAATAAGTTTTGGAAGGGACAAAAATACCAATAAGTAATTTAAAAGGGAGAAAATTTACCAAAATTGTTAAATTTCACCAAATGACAATTAGAGTCTTTTAACAGCCGTTTAGTGAAATTTAACGGTTTTGGTGAATTTGCACCATTTTAAATTGCTTATTGGTATTTTTTCTCTTTCCAAAACTTATTTGTGCCAGATACTCATCGACAAAAACTTTATTAGTAAAATTACTCTTTAACCCTATTATGAATCAATAATTTCTTCTAGAAGGTGTCCTATATTTTGGACTTGAGAAAGTATTCTTATCACTCATTTGTTCTTATTTAAAAGGCAGAAAAAGAAATTTTTGATATAAAAATATAATTTACCTTTTATTTATTACCATATTGATTTTTTTTGCGAGGGCATGCATTAACAGCCTGCATTATAAGCAGAATCAAACTTACAACCTTTTACTTATATGAGAGCATCCAAACTATTAGGCAATAAGGCCTTTGATTAGTGTATTGAATTTTCTCTTATTGAGTATAATGTATATTAAATAGAGATAAAGTTAGAATATTGTTAGATTTTGAAGTATAGTCAATCAGTTTAATGTTTTTTATCTATATGGTACGTGATGGAAATGATTTATAAATAGCACCATATGGGTATTATATACCTTTTAGTTCTCCATACAAGGCATCTTCTACGACTTCAAGGTATATTTGATTCTTTTAGCGAGGCATCACGCATTTGATTTGATACTTTGAAGGAGTAGTAAATACTCATACGATGTTTCATATATCCTCCTATGTAATAAGGATTTTGAATTATGACGTTTAGCCCTTGCTGGCACAAGTATGATATGTAATAATGGTGGACTTTTTTTAATGAAACGAAAAAATGGCATTAATAACTTAATAGAAAGCTTATCGTGAAGATAAAGTAAGCGAGCTAATGTGTAACTAACATATTAAATTTATCTAAAAAATAAGAAGTAGCAATTAAAGTAATAAAAGAAGAAAATTCCTTGAACACGTGTTGGATGTCCTAAAGCACCATATTAATATGATCTAAATTGATAGTTGCTAAGGACATGAAAGCTTTTCCTAAAAGCAAAATCTGTAATTTTTTTGTTTTCCATGGAAAGTTATGTTACATATCTTCTAATCCACAATGAGGAGATTCTGACGCGCGCATTGATAATAAAAGTGATGGTCATCAGGGTTTGTCTTCCACCAAATGAATTGATGCAGAATTGAACTTGTTGAGCATATTTAATTTGCACGTAGCGACCCTTACTTCTTTGTCTCCCTTCTATCTTTCGCAGAATAATGAGCCAACCCTTGGTATTGAACTCATTTGTAGTCACTGCAAAAAGCCTTGGAGTTGACTTCCGACGATCTTGAAAGTGAAGCTCGGCAAATGTATTTCTTTAATTACCTTTGAAGGATGATCCATATTTCTATGATGTAAGGCCTAATTTCTTCTATTCCAAATAGAATTAATGAGAATTATAATGCCTCACATGAGAGAAGTGTCACCCTTCTTGTAAAGTTGGCTTAAGGTGTTTTTGAGCCATAATTTGAATCTTGAAAAGGATGAAGAATGAAATTGGATCAAGACGCATCCAAAGCAGACAGCTTCCGCATGCATCAATTATAACGGTGGACTGTCGGTGAATGGTGTTCACTTGTGTGTGTGTCTATATATATCAGGAAAAAAACTCTCAATCTGTATTCAAATAATAATGTTTACAATTAAATTGAATTTTAGTGGTAACAACTACTACTTTGAAATTTAAATTGATGACATATATAATTTTTTTTACCAAAGAGGACATATATAAACTGAGATAATATAACTTTTAGTTTATAAATATTTTTTAGTTATTAACATAGTTGATAAACTTGGACTCCATGCAACTCTGAGAAGTTCTTGTGCAAACCTGGTTTGTCAGATCATTTGTGGTATAATCAATTAAAATACAACAACTCAACTATATTATTAATCCTAGTTGTTGCTCATGTAATTTACATTTTTACTTTTTTGGAAAAATAAATCCCTTAACTAAGATTTCACAAGTAATGAAAAAGTAAATATTTTAATTTCATTAATATGCACACTAATATTTAGAATGTGCCAAATCAGCTTATGAGTTGTTGAGCTAATGGTAAATTCGGTCAAACTTGTGAGTTTACACACCAAGTTTATTGTTTTTACATTTTTTAACTTATAAAATCGTATTAACTCACTTTTAAACTTGTGTAAACCTTTTCAATTTGATCATGCTTAGTGGCTTTATGTATGAATTTTAAAGTAATTTATTTGTTGAGTATGATAAATTATGAATGTTGATGTATTTAATTTCAATTATTTGGATTTAAAATATATTTAAATAAAATTGTTGTCATTACGAGTTTATAATTCAAGTTCATTGTATGAGTTTACATCTCTATCACGGGTTTGATTAAACTCGTGAGTTTGACAACCTTGGCTGTTGATATTATGTTTTTGGGCAAAAATTGGGGCTTAGCCTCCATATAATTTTTACATTTTAATTGTATATCCATTGCTTTAGAAGGCTTAATATAATGGGAAAATCTCAAAGAAATACCACTTGAACTTCAAAATCCTAAATTGGTTTTGTTAACAATAAGAGTAATGGTATTGAAAAATAGAGTAATGGAATTGACAATTCATGTTTTTATCAAATAACTGATTTGAGATTTTGAAGTTCAAATTGTATTTTCTTGGAATTTCCCCTAATATAATTCCATTTTCAAATTTCAAAACTATATTCTACCCGAAAATTAGCGATCTGATTCTGAGGTGGATTTTTTCATTTTCTTTTCAGTCCAATTTTTTTAATATCAAAATTAGAAGTGATTTTTTTTTTAATTTTTGAATATGCATTTAATTTTTATTTTATTTTCATTAATTTTTCAGATAATTTAATAACAAGTGAGAAAAGTTAGATATCAAATCATATATATAAAAGTAAAAATATGAAAATATACCGAATATAAAATATTTTGGATACAAAATTAATCTTATCAGGATATTTTAATGAAAAAATGAAAAAAAAAATAAGTTTTCAAATTCTAACGGTTTTTCAGGTCAAAAAAAATTCCCACGGTTTAAGGACTATATATCTTCCGATCCCTAATCCTCGCCGACTGCTAAGCCTTCCTTGGATGACATCCCTTTCGAGTTATGAACAATATGAGCATAAGCACCCTGGAGCAGCAGATGGTAATGTTTATAAACTTCTTACGATTGCTTTTGTTTATTTGAATTTCCCTTTTCATCGTTGATTGTGAAACTGATAAACACACGTCATGGACCTGGAAATAGAAGAAACAGGATCAAAGAGAAATGATCCCTTCCCTTCTATATTTATAATACATTCCAAAGTCATATACAAGACACTGTGCCAGTGGGCCTAAACATACGCACATGAGCCCACAAGCTAAAAAGAAACACCTAATATACTTAGCATATTACCAAAGTTATAATATACAACTTTAATACAATACTAAGACAATATTCTAATATTCCTAACACCCCCTTCAAGTTGGGGGCACAAACAGATTCATAGTGCCCAACTTGCTCATCAATCGATCATAATCGTTAGTGCCAACCGCCTTGGTAAGCAAATCTGCAAGTTGACTCCTAGAATTAACATGTTGCAATTTGATAATCCCTTGCTGAAGTTTTTCACGAACAAAGTGACAATCGATCTCTATGTGTTTTGTTCGTTCGTGAAAAACCGGATTAAATGCAATATGTATTGCTGACTTGTTATTACAATAGACAGAAACTGGCTCAACATCTCTTATCCCAAGATCTTTTAACAATCGTGTCAACCATACAATTTTAGAAACCGCTGTCCCTAATGCTCTATATTCAACCTCAGCAAATGACTTTGAAATGGTGTGCTGTTTCTTAGACTTCCAACACACAAGAGATCCTCTAAACTGCACTAAATATCTAGTAACGGACCTTCTTGTGTCCGGGCAAGTTGCCCAATCAGAATCCACATAGCATTTGAGCTCCTTTCCTCCTTTACCATCCAAGAAAATTCCCAATCCTGGCTGCCCTTTGAGATATCGGACAACTCAAATAGCAGCTACCATGTGTGACCTTTTTGGGGCACTCATAAATTGACTCAACGTCTGCACAACAAAACAAATGTCAGGTTGAGTAGTGGTAAGATAAAGTAACCTACCAATTAATCTCCGATATGTAGATAAGTCAGAAAGAAGAGGATCCTCTTGCTTATAAGCGTTGTTCCTTCGTTTGTGCCTTTTCTTAGCTTGCTTTGCTGACCCATTCCCTTCAGCACACAATCGGATATGGCGTTCCATAGGAACCTTCAAGGGTTTGGCCCTACTCAATCCCATATCCGCAATAAGATCTATAGCATACTTCTGTTGACTTAGCACAATGCCTTTCTCGGATCTTGCCAACTCTAACCCCAAGAAATATTTGAGGTGGCCCAAGTCTTTAATTTTGAAATTATCATGCAAGTGTGCTTTCAACTCATTAATTCTATCAATATTATTCCTTGCTATTACAAGATCATCAACATATGCCAACACAATAGTTATATCCCCCATATTTTCCTTAAAAAACAATGAGTAATCATATTTGCTTTGTCTAAAACCACCTTGTATCAAGGTTTCTGTGAGCTTAGCATGCCACTGATATGAAGCTTGTTTAAGACCATACAATGATTTAATCAACTTGCAAACTTTACCATTTCCAAATTGATCAAATCCTTGTGGCATTTTCATGTAAACTTCCTCATGTAAATCCCCTTGCAAGAATGCATTGTTGACATCCATTTGAAAAAGGTGCCAACGATGCGTTACTGCAGGAGTGAGGACTAATCTCATAGTAACCATCTTGATAACAGGGGAAAAAGTTTCAAAGTAGTCTATTCCCTCTTGTTGGCTATATCCTTTTGCCACTAATCTAGCCTTATACCTTTCTACCTTACCATTTGAGTCATATTTGACTTTGTAGACCCACTTACAACCTATGGCATTCTTGCCTTCCGGAAGGTCAACAATCTCCCATGTTTTGTTTAACTCTAGTGCATTCATTTCATCCTTCATGGCCTCAAGCCACTTGGGATCTTTGTGTCACAAAAGTATATGAATTGTGTAACTCTAAATTGTGTAATTCTATTCACAGGAAGATACAATATATATATATATACAAAGAGTGAGGAGCCTGGGTATTAATTGCTCCTAAATGAGGGGATCGTAACGGTCAATCAATCCCGCTAATTATGCTAATTGATATAATAATAATGATAGAATATTTCCTTAATATATAATATTTCCTTAACACTCCCCCTCAAGTTGGAGCATATATGTTAATCATGCCCAACTTGTTACAAAGATACTCAACCCGTATCCCAGTCAACGCTTTTGTCAGAAGGTCTGCTAGTTGGTCGTCCGATCGCACATGTCCTGTAGATACAACATTTTCTTTGATCTTGTCCCGAATGAAGAGACAGTCGATCTCAATGTGCTTCGTCTGCTCATGGAACACAGAATTTGATGCTATATGAAGCACTGCTTTATTGTCACACCAAAGCTTTACAGGTAATGTCGTGACAATGCCAATTTCCTTCATGAGCTGAAGTACCTATACAATTTCTTGTACGGATTGTGACATAGCTCTGTATTCTGCCTTTGCGCTTGATTTAGATGCCACCCCTTGTTTCTTACTCCTCCAAGATATCAGGTTACCACCAACAAACACACAGTAACCCGTAGTAGATCATCTTGTGGCATTGGATCCTGCATGATCCGTATCACAGAAACACTCAACTTTAGTGTGCCCAAAATCCGAATAGAGAATGCCCCGACCTGGGGATCCTTTTAGATAGTGCAAGATATGTTCTAAGGCTTCCCACTGTGCCACTATTGGAGATGCCATGAATTGCCTAAGTACACTAACCGAGAAGGTTATATCTGGACGAGTCACTATCAGATAATTCAGCTTTCCAACCAATCTTCTATATCTCTCAGGATATGCAAATGGCTTCAGTTTCTCTGGATCAATTTTCTTTTTCAAGTCATCAGGAAGTTCATCAAACATACTATCATTCAAGTCCAGGTATGGATTTGGAATCATGGGAAGGCTACTTGGTGCAGCTCCAAGCTTTCCAGTTTCCTTCAGGAGGTCGAGAACATACTTCCTCTGAGTCAACAGAATGCCTTTCTTGTTTCTCATAACTTCAATACCTAGAAAGTACTTCAATGGTCCTAAGTCTTTAGTCTGGAAGTGGAGGTTGAGAAAGACTTTAAGCTCAGAAATGCCAAAAGTGGTACTCCCTGTGATTACAATGTCGTCAACATATACAACCAGAAGAATCATACCTGCATCGGTCTTCTGATGGAACACAGAATGATCACTCTTACTTTGACTCAATCTGAACTTCTGAACCACGTTACAAAATCTATCAAACCAGGCACGTGGACTCTATTTCAAACCGTACAATGACTTTCTGAGATAGCACACTTTCCCACACTCCCCCTGAGCAATAAAACCAGGAGGTTGCTCTATATAAAATTCCTCAAGAAGGTCACCATTCAAAAATGCATTCTTAACATCCAACTGATGCAAATCCCAAAGATAAGTGGCAGCTAGAGAAACGAGGAGATGGACTGAAGTGAGCTTAGCGACCGGGGAGAAAGTCTCAGAGTAATCAATGCCATAAGTCTGAGCATACCCTTTAGCAACAAGCCGAGCTTTTAGTCGTTTCAAGGAACCATCAGCGTTAGTCTTAATCACAAATACCCATTTACACCCAATGGCCTTCTTCCCAAAAGGCAGATCAACAAGAGTCCAGGTACCAGCCTTTTTAAGGGCCATCATTTCTTCTTCCATCGCAGCACGCCAACCAGGATGAGCTAAGGCTTGGTGAAGGGAGGTAGGGGTGGTTATAGACTCAAGGGTGGCCACAAGGGAAGAGGAAATAGGGGACAATTGCTGGTAAGACATAAAGTTTGATATAGGATACATGCAGTCAGCATAGCGTTTAGGAGGACAATGGGGGCGGATACCTTTTCTGAGGGTAATAGGGAGGTCATTAGACGGGTCAATGGCAAAATCAGGCATAACTGTATCAGGGCAGGAGTGGGAGGGTTTGGAGTCGCAGGAATAGAATCCAACGGTGAAGCATCTACTGACAGAGGCTCAGAATTGGTGGGATCAGTCTTAGTGATGATATCAGGAACCGGAACAGCAGCCTGAACTGGTGGGACACGATAAACCAAGAAATCATCCGTCGGATCAATGACCGAGGAAGACACAGAGATGATTGAAGACTTGAAGAAAGAAGAAGTCTCATGGAAGGTGACATCAGTGGACACAAGATAAAGACGAAGATCAGGAGAGTAACAACGATAACCTCTCTGGACTCGAGAATAACCAAGGAAGACACACTTTAAAGACTTAGGATCAAGTTTACTGACACTCGGACGAACATCCCGAACAAAACAAATGCAACCAAAGATTTTCGGATCAACAGGGAAGAGTTTAGTAGTGGGGAACAAAACAGAATAGGGAATGTCACCATTAAGAACAGTCGAAGGCATGCAATTGATAAGAAAACATGCAGTAGACACGGCATCAGCCCAAAATGATGTCGGAACACTAGAATGAAACATAAGAGCTCGAGCAGTTTCTAAAAGGTGTCGATTCTTTCTTTCGGCAACACCATTTTGAGCAGGGGTATCGACACATGAGGATTGGTGAAGAATACCATGGCTATGCATGTAATCAGAAAAAGGGGCAGAAAAATATTCTTTCGCATTATCACTTCAAAGGATTTTGACAGGAGTATTGAACTGAGTTTGAATTTCAGCATAGAAGTTTTGAAAATGAGTAAACAATTTAGAGCGATGTTTCATTAAATAGAGCCAAGTAGTTCGGGAAAAATCATCAACAAAAGTGACAAAATAATGATAACCAGTCTGAGATAAAACTGAACAATGACCCTAAACATCAGAATGTACTAACTCAAAGGGGGACGCAGCCTGTTTATTGACTCGAGGTGCTAAATGAACACGATGGTGTTCAGCAATCTAACACAACTCACAATCCAAAGCAGATACAGAAGAAAACTGAGGATATAACCTCTTTAGAGACGAAATTGACACATGACCAAGACGACAATGAACTTCAAAGGGAGATGACCCACCAGAATAGGCAACGGAACGCGGCACCTGATCATCCAAAATGTAGTGTCCACTAGATTCATAACCTCTACCAATAATATGCTTCGTCGACAGATCCTGGATCAAACAATGGTAAGGAAATAGTGAGATAAAGCAGTTCAAATGACGAGTCAGTTTACTGGGAGATAGAAGATTAAAGGTGAGATCAGGAATATCAAGAACAGAAGATAGTGAAATAGAGGGGGTAGGGTTAATAGTGCCTGATCCAACTACACGAACGGGAGAACCATTGGCAACGTAGATGGAAGATGGGTTAGCATAGGCGGCATACGACGAAAATAAACGATGGTTACCTGTCATGTGGTCGATAGCACCAGAATCAATGACCCACTTCGAGGAAGTGGTAGCAAGACCAGAGGGCAGAGTACTTGTAGATAAGGCCGCGACAGAGGGCGAACCAGGGTCAGGTTGATTAGAGGTCTGGACAACATGAGCAAAGCCACGCTGCTATTTATTTTGCAATTTTTGACAATTTTTCTTGATATGGCCAGGTTCCTTACAATAATGACAGATAATACCGCCAGAAGTCATACTCGAGGCACTGGAACCCTGTTTGGAGCAAGAATTCCTATTGTCAAAGGGGCCCCGACCTGCCAAAGCACTTGCATTGGGATCCACAGAAGGGCGAGTCACACCATCAGCGCGAAGGACGCGAGCGAACACATCTTCAAGGGATGGGAGCTCCTGACTAGACAGAATTTGAGAGCGAATGGTCTCATAAGATGGATCAAGGGCTTTGAGAAAACCAATGATGGCCTGTAGTTCCAGATTTTTAATGCGAGTCTCAAGATCTGCTTGTGGCAACATGAGAACTTTCATTTCCTCATACAATCGTTTATAATCCAAAAAAAAAGTCCTTCAATGGATTACCCTGCTACTGAGAGCGATAAAAACCTTTACAAACTTCGTGAATCCGAGTAAGGCTCCCTTTACCAGAGAACATAAATTCTAGATAACCCATTATTTCCTTAACCGTAGTACAATGACTCACTGAAGACAAAATCCGGGGTTCAATAGAATTTCTAATCTGAAACAAGATTCTAGCATCAGCTCTTTTCCAAGCAACCAGTTTTTCTTTGTCACTAGGGGGTTCATCAGTTAAATGTTCTTCCTTCTCAATACCTATAATATAGATCTTAATAGTAGTGCTCCAATCATTATAATTAGTCCAGTTCAATTGTGAGAAAGTAATCTTAGCCGACATGGGTAACATTTCAGGAGCCTTAGGGTCAGCCATAAAATCCAGAACCGAATAAAAAAAGTCCAACAAATGAGAAAATCTCTAAATTCGGACACAAACAGTACCAAACAGTACCCAAAAACAGTACCAAATAGTCCAAACAGTGCGAAACAATACCATAAAACAGTGCGTAACAGTATAAACGTCCAAACAGTGCAAAACATTAATGAAACAATGTAACAGTACCGAAACAGTGTAGCGCTATAGTACCACTACAGGACCGATGAACAGTGACGCGCTACAGTGACGAACAGTACCGTTACAGGATTGATGAACAGTGACGAACAGCACTGCTACAGGATCGATGAACAGTGACGCGCTACAGTATTCTAATGAACAGTACCGCCGCCGATGAACAGTGTCGCGCCAAAAAAATAATTTCAGAAAACCCTACTCTCTGATACCATGTCACAAAAGTATATGAATTGTGTAATTCTATTCACAGGAAGATACAATATATATACACAAAGAGTGAGGAGCCTGGGTATTAATTGCTCCTAAATAAAGGGATCGTAACGGTCAATCAATCCCGCTAATTATGTTAATTGATCTAACAATAATGATAGAATATTTCCTTAACACTTTGCTTGCTTCCTGAAAACTATAAGGCTCAATAACATTGTCAGTAGATAAGATATAATCCTTATAATCTTTAGAAATATTTGCATAGGATAAGTACTCATGGATAGGATACCTGTATTTTACCTTTTCAGAGGAATCTGCCACCTTTTTAGCTAAGCACACATAATCATTCATCCAAGAGGGAGGTCTTCTGTCACGCACATGATTACTTGGCCCAACCATATGTTGTTCAATATCAATTTGAGTCTCATTGCTAGGCTGGTTCTCATCTAAAACAGCTTGGTCATTCTGATTCAGGTCTATTATTGGTATTTCTGGTTGGGTTGGAATCTTATCATATGCAAAATGATCCCCAAATTGATCCCATATATGTCTAATGGCCCCCCTTTGGTTATTACAATTCATGTCCTTGAATGGAAAATGATTTTCATGAAAAACCATATGCCTATTGACTGACATTGTTCCTTTTCTAGGATTGTAAAGCAAAAATCCCTTTTGGTTAAGGGGATACCCTATAAAAATATTTGGTTCAGCCGGGGTTGGAATTTATCAGTATTATTCTGGAGAGTCGTAAAGGTTAAGCATCCAAACACCTTTAAATAAGATAAATCAGGTTTTTGATGATAAAGAATTTCATATGGAGATTTGAAACCCAAGGTTTTGGAAGGCGTTCTATTAATAAGAAATGTTGCAGTCTTAATACACTCTCCCCAGAACTTAATTGGAACCCCATAATGAATCAAAATGCTTCTAGCTATATTTAACAAATGTTGATGTTTCCTCTCTACAACCCCATTTTGTTGAGAAGTATAAGGACAAGTGGTTTGATGAAGTGGTTTGATGAATAATTCCCTTTTCACTTAAGTATGTTCTAAGGTGATTATTTATAAATTCTAATCCATTGTCAGTTCAAAGTTTCTTCACAGTGGTAGAAAATTGAGTGCTAACATATGCTATGAAATTCTTCAAACAAAGTACACTCTCATTCTTATTTATCATCAAGAAAATCCAGGTACATTTAGAGAAGTCATCTACTAGAGAAAGAAAATATCTCTGTCCTGTATAGGTGGGTTCCTTATAGGGTCCCCATAGATGTACTAGTTCAAAAGGACATGTAGAAACAGATTCTGACAAAGAAAAAGGCAATCTAGTCTGTTTAGATTGGGAGCATACATCACAGCTAGTTTTGGGGGTTCTGATGACCTCTTTATTTATTATATCTAAGTGTCTAAGGATCTCTATTGGAGCATGGCCTACCCTATTATGCCACAATTCTGTAATAGAGGAGTCAATTTGAAAGTTCAGGGTTCTATCATTCTTTATTTCCTTCTCAATCAGATATAACCCATCATGCAGTTTACCAATCACAAGGCATTTCCCAGTTAGGGTTTCTTGCAAGGTGCAACAATCTGGATAAAATGCTATGCTACAATTAAGTTGCTTAGTCATCTTAGAAATGGATATCAAGTTGAAACAACATTCAGAGGTATAATACACATATGTTAATAGGATATTATTAAGCAATTTAACAGTCCCAACATGCGTGATAGTGATTTTATGTCCATTAGGCAATTTAATCTTCCTAAGGGGTCTATTATAAGTAGTGATTGTATCCAGCATGGCAGGGTTACCAACAACAGGACACGTTGCACCAGAATCAAGAATCCAACTAGAACGACATATATTAATAGTAGGGGCAGCATTTAACAAACCTAGAATGTTCTCCTTTATGTAATGATTAGTACCTACAGCAATATCTTCAGTGTCTTTCTTGAGTAATTGAAGAAGCTTGTCATATTACTGCTGTGTGAGGGGCGCTTAAGGATTGGTTGGATTTTCAAAGGATGTAGTGTCCAATGATGTATTGTTGACTTGATTGTTGGAGGCTCTTCGGCCTCTATATTTAGGAGGGTATCCGATTAGCTCATAACAGCACTCCCTAGTGTGTCCCTTACGTTGACAGTGTGTGCATTCTTCATTTGACCGCCCTCTGCCTCATCCCCTGCCTAGCCGACCACGTCCTCGAGTTGTGGTAGCAGCAGATTCTAGCAAATTAGAGCATGCTGAGAACTAATTAGACGATTGTCCTTATCTTGACAAATCATAGAATAAGCGTGGTTGACTGTGGGTAGAGGTGACATTAAGAGGATTTGTGAGCGGGCTTGATGGTGCACATCATTTAGACCCATGGGGAACTGAAATAAATGCTGCTGTTGTACTATCTTCATATAATCCTAAGATGTGGAACATTGACATGAAGGGTGAGGGACAAGAAGGCTGTATTCGTCCCAGAGTTCCTTAAGTTTTGTAAAGTAGCTTGTAACCATAAGTATGCCTTATGAGAAAGAGGAAAGAGCCTTATGTAGAGAAAAAATCCTTGACCATTCAACTTTGTTAAAACGCTCTTGTAAATCAAGCCAGACAGATTCAGCACTGTCAGAGAAAACCATGCCATTTGCTATTTCTTTGTCAACTGAATTGATTAACTATGATAAAACCACAGCGTTACATCTATCCCAATGATCAGTGAATTTTGTGTCCTTGTTGTGCCGAAAAGTACCATCTATCAATCCCAATTTATTCTTACCTCGAAGTGCCAGCTTCATGGCACAGCTCCAAACTGTGTAATTGTGGGAGCCGATTAAAATTTGGGGCACCAAACTCACAGATTATGTATCAGACGGATGTAAGTAGAGCAGGTGTGTGTTGTCGATAGCAGGGGGTGAGGAAGCCATAGTGAGGAAATGTTGCTTAAGAAATAAAAGAATGTTTGGACCAGAAACCGTGAATGCGATAATGCAGAAAAGGAAGGAAAGCACGGAACCTGTAATCTATTAGGTTGAACAAGTCTTCTTGGTCGATTTGTAGAATCAATACAATCGGGTGGAGTTAATGTAGAACAGAGGCTACCGATTGAGTAAGAGATTGCCAATTTGAACAAATTCTGTCGGTGGAATCGATGCAAAGAATCAATGCAAGATCTTGATATTGTAAACCAGGGATGGATCTTGAAGATGATAATCCCTGAAGTCGTAGAACCTTGTTTTGGTAAGGAATCTTTAACAAGAAAGACGGTGGCGACGAGGAATTCCACCTGACAATAGAACCCCCCGACGGAGACGGTACAGGAAAGCCTCTGCAGAATGTGACGAAAAAGATGAAGATGATGGTGATGGTGGCGATTGAGTGAACCTCTTCTGCAGTTATTACAGATTTAGGGAAGAAATCAGTGCTTCGCGGCTTTAGGGCTGGAATAATCGAAGCATGAAATTGGGTAATGATTCTTGGAGCATTTGAAACGACGTCGTTGCACCTCTCTTCTCTATTTTCTGAGCCTAATCAAGCATGTGAGAAAAAAAATCAACATGAGAGAAGGATTTGGGCTTCAGGGACCTGCGCTCTAGTACCATGATAAACACACGTCATGGACTTGGAAATAGGAGAAACAGGATCAAAGAGAAATGATCCCTTTCCTTCTATATTTATAATGCATTCCAAAGTTATATACAAGACATTGAGCTAGTAGGCCTAAACATACGCACATGAGCCCACAAGCTAAAAAGAAACACCTAATATACTCAGCATATTACTAAAGTTATAATATACAACTTTAATACAATACTAAGACAATATTCTAATATTCCTAACAGAAACCTTTACTCTGTG
The DNA here is from genome assembly GCA_963242795.1 of Inga leiocalycina. Classification (NCBI taxonomy): domain Eukaryota; kingdom Viridiplantae; phylum Streptophyta; class Magnoliopsida; order Fabales; family Fabaceae; genus Inga; species Inga leiocalycina. Next base: position 41,110,449 of record OY725329.1, read on the forward strand.
AAATTCTTCTTTTATCGGTTGATCTCCATGAAGGAGATAGTAATGGATGGCGACACGCCAAATCTTCCTCAAGAAATCATCATAAATATTCTCAAACAACTTCCTGTATAATCCCTAATCCGTTTTAAATGTGTGTGTAAAGATTGGAAGGATCTCTTCAAAGCCCCATATTTCATGGGAGAACAATTGCACCATTCCACTCAGCAAAACCCTTATCTTATCTTCAACTGCAGTGGCTATAATTGCAATGATCCTAGGCAATTATGTTTGATCAATGGTGATTTACAAGTCCTTGAATACCAGATTCCAATTTTCACATATTCCTTAATGGGTAGCTCCATGATCGTCCATTCCAGTAATGGCTTGTTCTGTCTTGAACTCACTGGGTCCTATTTCTTGTGGAATCCGACAATTAGAGAGTTCTACCGGGTGCCCAAACCTCATAACCTCCATTATAATGAGTTTACACATGTAGGATTTGGGTTCAGTTCAATTGTTAATGATTACAAGATATTAAGACTCTTTTATTCTCCTTGGAATGATCGTCGGGTTCACTCAGTGAATGTGTTTTCATTAAGCATAAGATCATGCAAAGAAGTTGAAATTGGGAAATTAAAGGGTATATTTCCTATTGTAGTTCATTATGGCTTCATGTTTAATGGAACAATTTTTTGGTTTGGCACCAAAAAAGGTGTGGAGGAGCAAGGTAAAAGTAGTAGTCGTTTAATATTTTCATTTGACAGCAACAGAAGTCTTCACATTGATACCATATCCTACATCTGCCCCAAAATCAAATGACAATAGGTTTACTATATATGAGCGTAAACTTGCTATGCTTTCTTAAAGTTGGCTTAAAAATTTTAAAGCAACTCGGATTGATTTGTGGGTGATGGAGAAGTGCATAGATACATTCGAGGAGAGATGGATTTGGACTAAAATATATACATGCAACTCCTACCCATACATATTAGATCCGATGACTATTTGGTGAAATGAAATTGTTTGCTTTGTTAATAGTATACGTGGGGATCTTCAAAAACAACTTGTTTTATGCAATCTACATACTAATGTATTCAAGACATTTGCCATAGGCAAATGTGCCAATGGTACTCCAATTTGGAACTATGTAAAAAGCCTTGTATTAAGTTAGAAACGTCTCCACATTGAAGCCCTTCACCCTAAATCCTAGTTATGACATTGCAAATGTATTTATTTTTTCTAACTATTTTCAATGCAAATGATTGTCCTTTAGAGATGTTATTTAGAATGATGAATGGAAGTATTTGTATAATTTGGAATGTTCAATTTTATTGTTTCAAGGATTCATCTATAATTTAATTTGTTTGGAGAAATGAAAAAAATCACTTATATGGTGTAACAGTTATCACTACCCTGTATCATTTTTGTTTTTTTTAAAAGAAAGTTTCTATCTACATAAAATTTTAAAATATAAAAAAAATACAATTTTTAATATAAATAAACAAGAACAAACAAAAAAATTTTGTTCCTAAGCTATAGCATGTAGATGAAGTTAAAACATTATTGTTTTTCATACCAAATTTTAATACCAAATATGAAAAATCACATGTATGGTGTAACAGTTATCACTACCCTCTCTCATGTTTGTTTTATTTTTTATCGGCTTCTCCGCCTTTGGTTCCCTCAACATAGCCTTCATTGTCAACTGACTAAAATTTACACCTTCCTGGCTCCACCGCCTTACTCCATCATCCTCTGCCATCATCGTCTTTATACCTCCTTGTCTCACTTTTATTTTTTGTTTGTTGTTAATGTTTGCAAGTAGCTTAGCAGGTGTTTAAATGGGTCTTTGGTTGGATCTTTTCCTCCCAGTATAGGTTTGTTTGGGACTTTGTATGTACTAGCAAGTGTTTGAATCAAGGAATAAAAAACCAGACCGGGTAATGAACTGGTCACGGCACAGGTTCAAAGTTAATGGGTCAACCGGGATCTGATTGGCCATATTAAAATATTACAATTTATTAGTTATAATATATATATTAATATATTTTAAACTTCAATAAATGAAAATGAAGATTATTAGAAAAATATGCTTAAAATCTACTAGTATTAGTTATGATGCCTATACTTATATAATGATATCTTCTTTCCTATATTTATTATATCATTTTAAATAATTTTTTTCTTTATCTATTTTTCTCTTCATCTTAGTCTTCCACCTTTCATTTATTCTTTCTTCACCCACAATGATATCTTCTTATCCTTATCTTGATCCTCGTGTTTTTTCCTCCAGCCAACACTCTTGTGATCATATCTTATATTTGATATTATTTTGCCAGCTCATTCTTGATACATGTGTCATTATTTTATTTTAATGGAAGACGTTGGGAATCCAAAGCTTTTCAAAACTATAGAGTAGAATAGTTAACCTCTTTCATCTTCCATTTTTCTTTGCTCACTTTTCCGATATCATCTTCAAATTCTCACCTTTTCTTCATCAACCTCCACAATCTCACCTTATTTTGTTCGCTTGGTTCCACAAGATCTTTAGCAGCTAGATTCTGCCATTGCCTTTTCTTTATCAACCTCCACAGTTTCGGCATCTCCCATCTCCTACAGGTCACAGTCGTCATTGGACGCTGGGCTGGGTATAGGGTTATCGTCATTGCCAGACGCTATGCTAGGGGACAAGGTCACCATCATCTAATTTTCATTTGCGAGAGGAGGCTGCTTGCCCAAGTTTTGATCTTTACTCCTTCCTCTTTCGGTCTTTCTGAATCTAATCATCTGAGTTTTTTTTAGAAACTATGTCGTTAGTTGTAGGCAAATTTTTTGACTTGGCCAAACCGCCGAGTTAGGCAGTTTGGCCGAGTCGACCAAAAACGGCCGGTTCAACTCGATCAAGACCGAGTAGATCTCCCCCCTTCCCAAGCATCAGAAGGAACTGGATAAGGGACCGGTTTGCCGGTTTTTCGGTCGGACCGGCTGGTCTAGTCCAATTTTTTGTACTATGGTTTGAATTGTCATTTTTTAACATGATTGAAGATGAGATAATGATGGAACTAAAATAACGTTATTTCATATACTGCAAATAGTGATTGTAATCTAATGGCATGAATGCTCCCTTCGGTTTTTTGTAATTAAAAAGTTACAGGTTCGATCCTACTTGTAATTCCCACCAACCTATTAGTAATTAAGGGGAAAAAATCTTTTGGTCCTTATTTTTTTGACTTTCTTATGACTTGATCTTTCAAATATGATTTGGTGCAATTCTGTCCTTATACTTTTGACTCATTTATAACACTCTTTCTAATGTTTTCATAATTTATAAGTCAACATAGTGTCATCTTACATAATAAAAAACATTACTAATATCATTAAAATATATGATGTGGCTTCCAACAGAGCTTGAAAATATAGATTGTCACGTTTATGCGTCATGGACTGATCATTGATAGGGTATTTTGCCGCAGTGATTACTCCATGTATTGGATTTAGAGCCGGTAATACGGGTTCAACCCACGGCTCACATGTTTTGGCAGGTATAGAGTTGGGAGTTTCCCAGGCTGCAAAAGTGCAGGCCTCTGTGTGGCCCCGATTTGTTGGGTTGGCCTGCTCAAATTTTCTATTTTTTCTTTTAAATATGCTAATTTCACAAAATCTACAAGTCTCACACTCTCACACTCTCACACTCTCAACAGTCAAAATCCGAGTCATGATCAACACATAGGCTAAGTCAAATAACTCCACTTAGCCTAACAAGCCAAAGTACAATTCATACAGACCCTCAAACAAACATCTCCAACACTATAAGACTTGACATCGCCATAGTAGTCATGCAGTCACAAAACCCCACAAGATGCAACACTCCATTATGTTCCATAAGTTATGAAGTATATCATCCACAATTAATTTTACAAGTTGCATTATCTGGAAAAAAAAAGGATACAAAGAGAAGGTGATAACTCCAGGAATTTCATATTATTTAGCACATTTTCCCTTCAATTTAGAGTTTCATTGTAAGTATTTTGCAAGGTAATTAAACCCAGACCGGTCAGTGAACCGGTCGGGGTACTGGGTCAAAGGTCAGTGAGTCAGATCGGAGTCAAACTGGAGCTAAACCGGGACTAAATGTAACCCCCTCACCGTAATTACATCCGGATTACGAAATTTAAGTGAAATAGAGACCAATAAGATGAAATAACAATTTATAGTCCCACATCCAAGAGATGGGGTATTTTGAAAATCAATTCCGAAACATACTTATTGCTGGTCTCACATTCACGGGCGGATATAATTACTTGAGGAATCAGAGTACATAATAAATATCAAAGTGCGAAAACCAAAATCCCGGCAAACCCCGGGTTACTTACATATATAACTTGGGTTTACAAGTTCCCAATAATAGGGATTACATGACCAAAATATACGTTTACATCTTTTTCTGTCTACGCTTGGTAATCTCAAAACCAAAATAAGGATAACCAACTACCACTAAGATCTCGGAGTAACCTAACTACTCCGGGTTGTTCGCTTCCCTTTTGAGCCACTCGCCCTGTCTGAAAAGGTTAGTCATTTAAAAAGAGTGAGATTCTAAAGAATCCCAGTAGTAACAACTATTTCATACCACATGCAATCACATAATATGTAAACAAATCATCTCACATCACAGCAACACAATCACACTCCACCCTCATCCCCTTTTACCGCCGGGAAGACACACCGTCCTAACCCGAACCGTTGATAGCGACTCAGGGACTATTGGCGTGGCAGTGTATACGAATAGCCACACGGCTCACATATAGCCTTTCGGCTTTCACAAATGGCCCGTCAGCCTTCACAAATAGCCTTTCGGCTCACAATTAGCCTTTTAGCCCACATATACACATATATCACACCCTAACCTCATCCCCTTTTACCGTCGGGAAGGCATACGACCCTTACCCGAACCGTTGTTAGCGACTCAGGGACTAATGGTATAGTGGTGCTTCCACAATTTTCATAAACTTGCGGCATACGATATCCATTTCAAAACAATGACATAGCACACATACAATGTATCACATAAGGTATAAAGAAATAGTCACTACCTGTATCTTTCCTGACTGGCTCCGTTATCGTGGTCTCACGCGGACGACAGATATCAAATCCTATATCAAATTAGGGACAATTGATCAATCTCTTTTCCAATTACTTAATCCCATAATACACTAAGTTGGTTATCATTTAGGACTCTTAAGAGGCCACATATGTCTCTAATGAAAGCCCTAAAAGGTTGGGAAACAAAAGGTTGAATGTCACTTTTTGAAAACACAAAGTACTGGAACACAGGGTTGGGCCGCGGCCCGCCCTTCCTTGGGCTACGGCCCAAATATGGTCAGAAGGTCTTGGGCTGCGGCCCACCACTCATGGGCCGCGGCCCAGAAATTTCCTGACTCTGGGCTGACTTCGAAAAACCATAACTAATTCTAGAAAAATCGAAACGAGGTGATTCCAAAGCCAAATGAAAGGTATATGAGTCCTCTTTCAAGGAAAAATATAGCCCATCACTGGAAATCACTACACAAATACAGAATCACCAAAAACTAAACACTACTCCAAAACAGAGTTCTGTTTCAATCCCAAACTTTGGACAACCATATCTCACAGAATTCTAAACGAAATGACAAAAAATATATGTCCATTTTGAAGCTTGGGATGTGAAATTTAAGACTAGAAAGTTTCACAATTTTTCAATACCATTTGGTCACTCAAAACGCTCGTGTAAGCTGACAGCGAAAAACAGAGCTTAACCAAAACAGATTTTCCAATTTTTCTCAAGTGATCCAAATGAATCCTAAAATCAACAACCAAGCTTATTCCCACACAAAATCACTCAAGGAACACAATGGTAACCTCTAAAGCATCCCACAACCAACCTAACCACAATCAAACACTATGGTCTCTATGATTCACACAATGTCCAAATTCCAATCAACACAATTCCAAACTTCAAAACTATCTCCAATACTCAAATATCATCATAATGAACCATTTCCAACATCAAACACAATGAAACTCATATATTCAAAAATGGACATAAGCTAGGGCAATTTTCCAGATTTTTATAAACTTATCCAAAAATCATAAATAATATATCAAAATGCTCAAAATGCCTACCTCTTCTCTTTGCCAAATTCAGAATCTTGATTCTCACACTTTCATATTTCTCCAACTCACAAATCAACACCTTTTAAGATTCTACAACCACCACAATGTAGCTCTCAATGAGATACACAACTTTAGAGAAGAGGTTGAGCAAAGGAGGAGCATTACTTACTCAAAATCTAAGCTTTTCTTTCTCTCTCCAAGCTTAAGGTCACCGAAAATGGAGGAATGGGAGAGATAATATGATAGATGGAAGAGATGATGATGATGAACTTTTCTCTTCCCTTCCCTAGCACACAACCGAACAAAAGAGAGGAGAAAGAGAAAAGTGCTATTTTGTCTTCATGTGCCTCATCCAAAGGCCTCCACTATGCCACATGTGACCATCTCATCCACTTCCACTATGAGCTCACATAGACACAAAGTATAGGATTCCGACCCATCAAAAATGAATCTCAACCCTTAATCTTAAATACCACATGTATGCACACCAAATTCATATCATATTTCTCTCAAAATATTTAATTACACAATTTTTATAATCAATCTCAATGCTATTAGCCCTTAATCGAAAATTGGGGTGTTACACTAAACTGGTGAGAAATTGAATATTTTAGGTTTATAGTATGAAATTCTAAAGGAAAAATTTTTTACAAAAAAAGATTTAAAAAATTTGACATGAACCAAGTCACCAAACCAGATCGGTTTAGTGCCCGGCTCGTCGGTCTGGTCCAGGTCAGATAACCTTGGTATTTTGTTGAATATTATAAGAAAAATGTGCTTTAATTGTAAAAGTAATTGGGAGAAAATGTTGTGCTTTTGAAACGATTTATCATAGAATGGAGCTTATTTGGGTATGTGTTGATTTTCAGGTAAGTGTGGAAGAAAAATTGATGGAAAATTTAGTTTGGAAGAATCTCAAGTTGTAGGAAATTACAAACTGGAAAGAAATCATGATAAGGCTGTTCATGACATATTGATTTAGAGGCACAATTCTAAACCTAGAAGAAAAGCAAATCGTATCATGATATGAAAGAAATATACACATATGCCTATAAGCTATACCCTCATAACAACATGTCTTATGACACTGCTGTATACACATGCATGATTAAAACAATAATCCTAATACCCCCTTCAAGTTGGGGGCATAAACAGGTTCATAGTGCCCAACTTGCTCAACAACTGATCATAATCTTCACTCCCAATAGCCTTAGTAAGCGCATCTACAAGTTGATTCCTGGAATTGACATGCTGCAACTTAATAATCCCTTGTTGTAGCTTTTCACGAACAAAGTGACAATATATTTCTATGTGATTTGTCCATTTGTGAAAAACTAGATTAGATGTAATATGTATTGCTAATTTGTTGTCACAATACACTAAAATAGGCTGAACATCTCTTATCCCAAGATCTTTCAATAAACGTGTTAACCATACAATCTTAGAAACTGCTGTTCCCACGACTCTATACTCTGCCTCAACGGATGATTTTGAAACTGTGCTATTTCTTAGATTTCCAACACAGAAGGGAGCCTTCAAATTGTACCAAATACCCAATAACAAACCTTCTTGTGTTCGAGTAGGTTGCCCAATCAAAATCTATATAGCACTTGAGCTCCTTCCCTCCTCTTGCATCCATGAAATTCCCAATCTTGGCTTCCCCCCTAAGATACCTAACAACTCAAACAACAACGGCTAAGTGTGATCTCCTTAGGGCACTCATAAACTGGCTCAACGTCTACACAACAAAACAAATGTCAAGTCGTGTAGTAATAAGATAAAGTAGCCTACCAATTAACCTTCGATAAGTATACGAGTCCAAAAGGAGAGGATCCACTTGCTTAAAGTTGTTATTCTTTCATTTCTACTTCTTATTAGCCACCTTTGGTACTCCAATCCCTTCAACACATAACCGAATATGGTAGATATAGCACTCTATAGGAATCTTTAAGGGCTTTGCCCTACTTAATCCCATATCCATCATCAAATTCATAGCATATTTTCTTTGACTAAGCATGATACCTCAGATCTAGCCAATTCTAATCTCAGGAAATACTTGAGGTGGACCAAATTCTTGATCTTAAAGTTATCATGCAAATGTGCTTTCAATTCATTGATCCTATTAATGTTATTTCTTGTTATCACAAGATCATCAACATGAGCCAACACAATAATTATATCTCCTTTATGCTCTTTGATAAACAAGTAGTAATCATATTTGCTTTGTTTAAAACCTCCTTAAATTAAAGTTTCTGTGAGCTTAGCATTCCATTGATGTGAAGCTTGTTTAAGATCATACAATGATTTAGTCAATTTGCAAACCTCACAATTTCCAAATTGATCAAATCCTTGTGGCATTTCATATAAACTTCATCATGTAAGTCTCCTTGAAGAAATGCATTGCTGACATCCATTTGATAGAGATGCCAATGATGCAGTACTGCAAGGGTGAGGACTAATCTCATAGTAACCATCTTGACGACGGATGAAAATGTTTCAAAATAATCTATTCCTTCTTGTTGGATATACTCTTTTGCCACTAATCTAGCCTTATACCTTTCTACCTTACCGTTCGAACCATACTTGATTTTGTAGACCCACTTACATCCTATGGCATTCTTGCCTTTAAGAAGGTCTACAATCTTCCATGTCTTATTTTGTTCAAGTGCACTTGTAATATCCCAATTTTTGATTATGGGTTAATCATGATTATTATGGATAATTATGAATTTAATTGGAATTATTATGTGTTTTATGGAAATATTAAATTAATATGTCATAATTATTGAAAAATGGGAATAATGGAAATATTGGCCATAAGTGGTAATTAATGGAAAAATTAATTACTAACTAAGAGAAAATAGGATGTGTGATTAAAATGGCTAATGGAGAGATAAGATAAGTTAATTGGTGATTTTTTTTGTGAGAGCTAATGGCAATTTGACATGTGGCAATAGAGGGTGTAGGGGAGAGTGCATGTGTGTAAGTCAAATTGATTAAAATAATCAATTCTCTATCCTTCCTCTCCTCTCTTTTGGCTGAAGTGTGGGTAGGAGGGAAGTGATGATTGCTTCTTCTCCCTTACTCCATCTCTCTCTCGTTCTCTCTCTTCTCTCTCTCGTCAGCCATTGTTGAAGGCAAGGGAAGGAAGAAAGCTTGATCTTTGAGTAGGTAAATGATCTCCATTGCTCAAGTTCTTTTCATTAAAGTTGATCTTTGAGTTAAGAGCAACATTTCTATGGTTGTAGTTTGTTCATTGGTTGTGGTTTGTGGCCACACGAAATTTTGGAAAGTGGTGAATCAAGAACTCCCTTTGAGAAAGTTGATAAGGTGAGTGAAACCTATCTATCTATCTATGTTTTATGCCAAATGGATTAACTTAGTTTTTCTAGAATTCTTGGGCCATTTTCAAAAATGAGGGCCATTGAGAGTTTGGTATATGTTTGTTATGAAATTTGTATGTTTGGAATGCATTTTGGATAGATAGAATTGTTTGGGTTGGAAATTGTTAAGTTTTGAGAAATTGAGATTTTAGTGTTTAATGTTACCCAAAACCAAAGCATGATAATGGAATACGATTTTGGTGATTTTGACATTCCAATTGGATTCCTTGAGTGATTTTGTGTGGGAATGAGCTTGGTTATTGATTTTGGGTTCATTTGAATCACTTGGGAAAAGTTGGAAAGTTGTCTGGTTTGAGCTCTGTTTTGTGCAGTTCGTTTGCATGAGCTTTTTGAATAACCAAATGGTATTGGAAAATTATGAAAATTTCCAGTATTAAATTTCACATCCCAAGCTTCAAAATGGACATATATTTTGTGTCATTTCGTTTATTATTCTGTGAGATATGGTTGTCCAAAGTTTGGCATTGAAACAGAACTCTGTTTTGGAGTAGTGTTTAGTTTTTGGTGATTCTGTTTTTTTGTAGTGATTTCCAGTGATGGCCTATATTTTTCCTTGAAAGAGGACTTATATACCTTTCATTTGGCTTTGGAATCACCTCGTTTCAATTTTTCTACAATTAGTTATGGTTTTTCAAAGTTCAGCCAAGAGTCAGGAAATTTCTTGGCTGCGGCCCAAGACTTTCTGGCCTGATTTTGGGCTGCAGCCCATGGATGGCTAGCCGCAGCCCACGGCCTTCTAACCATGTTTGGGCCGCAGCCCAAGGAAGGGCTAGCCGCGGCCCACCCCTGTGTTTCAGCACTTTAAATTTTCGAAAGGAGATATCTAACCTATTATTTCCCAACCTTTTAGGGCTTTTATTAGAGGCATTTGTGGCCTCTTAAGGGTCAATTATGATAACCAAAATTAAGTGTTTCAAGTTAATTAAGTCTTGGAATAGAGTATAACTCTTCGTCCCTAATTATAAATATAGGATTTGACATTTGCCTTCCTCGGGAGAGACCAGCGCTAGGACACACACGGAAGGATCAAGGTAGTGACTCTTCTCTCATATTATGTATGATGTTTTGGCATGCATAACTTATCATTGAATTTGTGAAATGTGTGCCATGGTCTATTACGGCGTGAGCAGGTCAGCGTGAGCCGTGTAGGGATTAACGGTGGTCATCTCTAGGTCGGCCGTTGAACTGCCGTCGTAATCGACATGGATATTGTGAATCCGACCCATGGGGCGGCGTTTGTGAATCCAGTCGTGGGCTGTGTGTATCTTGCCTGTATGGCTTGTGTATGAAATGCATTATATGAATCCCAGCTGTGGTGAAATGTATTGTGTGGATTGCTATGATGCAATGCAACGTGAGCAATCGTAAGGGATGACACGTGTCATACTAACCATTGCCGTTATAACTGCCGTTGTAGTTGCTTGTTGTGGTTAATGATTTGCTTACATGCATTATTATTGTACATTATATGATTGATTTGTTACTACGGGGATTCCTTAGAATCTCACTCTCCCAAAAACCATGTTTTAGACAGGGCAGAAGGATCGAAGGGAAAGCGGGCGACGAAGAGCGGATAGTGCTCCGGTTTAGAAATATATTTTGGTTTATTGGTTATCATGTATATCTTTTGGATATTTTTGGGAAACAATTGTATATAATGGGATTGTAGTATAGTTCTATGTAATCCCCAAGTTAAGGGTAATGAATTGTGGGCTTTATGCCATTGTAAAATCCTTATTAATGATTGGAACCCGAGTGTGTCGGAAATTTGCCTTATACTCTGATATTTGTGAATGAAATCAACTTGTACAGGCCATTTAGTATTGAAATGTGAATATGAGACCGTCATGAACAGATTTTATAAAAGTTTTTGTAAGCCATGATTTTGGGAAGTTTGATTTTGCTTAAGTCCCAAAATTATTTATGGTCTCTAATTCTATATCAATTATGTGTTTATGAACTAAATCTCGGCCTTAATCGTGAAGGGGGTTACAACACTCATCTCGTCCTTCATGGCCTCTAGCCATTTTGGATATTTAGTTGCTTCTTGAAAACTACAAGGCTCAATAACATTGTCAGTAGATAAAATATAGTCCTTATAATCTTTGGAGATATTCGTATAGGACAAATATTCATGAATTGGATACCTACAATTTACCTTTGTATGAGAATTTGTCATATTTTCAGCCATGCACACATAATCATTCAGCCAAGAAGGGGGTCTCCTATCACACTCATGACTACTCGGCCTATCTATGTGTGTTAGGTATCAATATTAGTCTTATTTCCAAGTGGATTATCATTTAGGTTAACTCCTGTTTACTGGTTAATCTGATTCAAGTCTATTTTTGTTTGGATTGGATCTTTATCATATGCAAAATGGTCCCCCAAAGTGATCTTATACATGCTTAATGACCCCCTTATTATTCATACTATCCATATCTTTAAAAGAAAAACGGTTTTCATGAAAAACGACATGACAAACATTGTTCCTTGTCTAAGATTATACATCAAGAACCCCTTTTGATTAGGGGTATACCCCATAAAAATACTTATTTTAGCCCAGGGAGAAAATTTATCATAGGTGTTTTGGAGAGTAGTAAAACCCAGGCATCCAAACACACTCAAATAAAATAAATCAGATTGTTTCTTGTAAAGAATTTCATATGGAGATTTAAAACTCAAGGTTTTAGAAGGTGTTCGATTAATGAGATAAGATGCTATCTTAATACTCTCTCCTCAGAACTTAATTGGAACCCCAGAATGAATCAAGATGCTTCTAGTGACATTTAATAAATGCGATCTTTTCTCTCTTCCACCCCATTTTGTTGCAGTTTGTAAGGACAATTGGTTTGATGAATAATCCCCTTTTCATTTAAGTATGGCCTAACCTGATTATTTACAAATTCCAATCCATTGTCAATTCAATCTTCTTTATAACAGTAGAAAACTGAGTACCAATATCAGCAATGAAATTCTTCAAGCAAACCACACTCTCATTCTTATTCATCATAAAAAATATCTAGGTAAATCATTAACCACAAAAAGAAAATATCTATGTCCTTTATAAGTGGGTTCTTTATAAGGCCCCTATACATCAACAGGCACTAATTTAAAAGGACATATAGAAATATATTGAGACAAAGAGAAAGATAGCCTAGTTTGCTTAGATTGGGAACATACATCATAGTTGGTACTAGGAGGTCCTATGGCCTCTTTCTTTATTATATCTAAATGTCTAAGGATTTCTATATGAGCATGGCCTAGCCTATTATGCCATAGTTTCTGTAAGAGATGAGTCAATTTGCATGTTCATGGTTTTGTCAGTCTTTATTTTGCTTCCAATCAAATATAAGCCATCATGCAGTTTACCAATCATAAAGCATTTCCCAGTTGAGATTTCCTGTAAAGTGCAAATATCCGGATAAAATGCCATGCTACAATTAAGTTGCTTACTCATTTTTGAAATGGATATCAAGTTAAAACAATATTCAAGAATATAATAGACATTTATTAGCATGACATTATTAGGTAGGTTGATAGTCCCAACGTGTGTGACAGTAATTTTATGAGTGACAGTAATTTTATACCATTAGGCAACTTAATTTTTCTAAGAGGTCCCTATAAGGAGTTATTATATCTAGCATGGCAACATTACTAACAACATGACATGTTGCACCAGAATCTAAAATCCAACTAAAATGACAAATATTAATTGGGATTGCATCGAGCAAACCTGGAATGTTTTCCTTTATGCAGTGATTGGTGCCAACCACTATATCTTCAGCATCTTTCCTCAGCAGCTAAAGGATGGTGTCATATTGTTGTTGTGTAAGAGGCACTTGTGGAGTAGGTGGCTTTGTATTGGAGGTAGATTCCAATGAGGCATTGTTAACTTGACTATTTTGAACTCTTCTGCCTCTATAATCAGTAGGGTAGCCAATTAATTCATACCAATGTTCCCGAATGTGTCCCTTCCGTTGGTAGTGTATACATTCCTCATTGGATCTACCTCTTCCTCTGCCCCGGCCTTGATGCCCACGGCCTCTGTTTGTTGTAACAACAGATTCTAATGCATGAGAGGGGTGCCTAATACCTTAGTAGGTGATTTTCATCATCTTTACAAATCATGGAATATGCATGATTGATTGTAGGTAGCAGAGACATCAAGAGAATCTGTGAATGGGCTTACTAGTGCACATCATTCAGCCCTATAAGGAACTAAAGTAAATGCTAGTGTTGGACTATTTTAATATAATCCTGAGATGTAGAACACTGACATGTAGGATGTAGAACAAGGATACTGTATTCGTTCCAACGTTCCTTAAGCTTCGTAAAGTAACTAGTGACTAAGAGCGTGCCTTATGCAGAGAAAATATTCTTGACCCATCAACCTTATTAAAATGTTCTTGTAAGTCAAGACAAATAGACTTAGCACTGTTAGAGAAGACTATCCCATTTGCTATTTCTTTGTCAACTGAATCAATCAGCCATAATAGAACCACAGCTTTACATCTATCCCATTGATCAGTAAGCTTCATGTCCTTATTGCCACGAAATGTCCTGTCAATGAGTCCCAATTTATTCTTGCCTCTGAGTGCCAACTTCATGGCACGGCTCCAGATAGTATAGTTGTGTGGGCCTATTAAAGTTTAAGGCACCAAGCTCATGGATTGTGTATCGGATGGGTACAAATAGAGAGGATGAGTATTGTCAACAGTGGACGTTGGAGAAGTCATGCTGATAGAGATGAATTTCTCTCACAAAGGTTGTTAAAGCAGGGATTCAGACTAGACTGGAAATTATGCTATCGGAAGATTTACTGCTAGGAAATTAAAAGTGAGAGAAGACTGAACCTGTAAAGTCATAAATCCCTAAAATCTCATGGAGGACCAATGATCTTGCTTGAGCAATATCATAGCCTTGAAACTGGTGGCAGAACAGCCATTTAAACAATAAAGCCAACAAGAACCAACCAATTTACATAATTGACCCAAGAATCAACGATCTTAACAAAAGGGAAATTATCGTGAAATCGCAAGATCACAAGGAACCAGGAAACAAAATTTCCAGAAGAGGAAGGGGTGAATCAACCCGATCTTGAGGAGAAAATGTTGAAGAGAATTTTGGAGATACTAAACCCCTCAAAAACAGTGTGGTTTCTCGGTGCAAAAGTAGGGCGATCTTCTGGCAAGATTATTGGCAAAGATGTTCCTATGGTGACCAGAAAGTCGTGTAAGGAAGATGAGCGTGGAGAGCAATGATCAACTTGATGGCGAATCTTGATGAGAGAGCTGGAACAACGATCATGTTGACAAGAATCTTGACAAGATTTAGGGAGAGATCGGTGGAAATGAAAATCGCTATTGTCTTGCTATTGTCATGATGTTAAGGCAATTTGAGCTTGTCATCTGAGCAGATTCTAATTCTTTGGGTGCTGCAACGACATTTTTGCACATTTTCTTCATTTTCTGAGCCCAATCGAATAAGTAAGGAGATGTGATTCAGCACGTGACAAGGGTTTGGGCTTCAGGGATTAACCTGCTCTCTGGTGCCATGATAAGTATACGACATAGGCCAAAACATGTGAGAAACAAGATAAAAAAGAATTGATCCTTACCCTTCCATATTTATAGAACAAACTAAAGATAGATACGCAACATTGCACTATTGGGCCTGAACATACACAAGCCCATACACATACATACAAGCCCATAAGTCATACCCTCTTAACAACATGTCTTATGACACTGCAATATACACATCCATGATTAATACAATATTCCTAACAGCCCCTAATAATAAAAGTACGTTTCAAAGTGATGATACTAAATTTTAAATATGCACCGCAAGTGTACGGGTCGTAGAATAGTATAGTAGCAAATCAAGGTCATCCCACAGAGATTCAAAGTAATAGATAATGAGGCATTAAAATTTCCATTTTCATTTAAGTTGAGCAAATCAAAGGAAAAGATTGAAAGACAATTTAAACAACTGAAAAAGAAATAAATCTAATGATTTAAATATTTCAATTGACAAAAACGACCTAGAGTGGCTAATCCCTTCTTTAAGTTTTAGAGCATGCATTTACCCAATTAAAAGTATTTAATGTTAATTTGTTAATCTAGAGTTTAAATGAATATAAGTATCTTCCAATCACTTATACTCCTCTCTCAAGTTAAAATTGTTATTCCTAACTAATTTACTCAAGAGGCGATAAATGTCCAAATTCACTCTAATATGATTATATGGGTCCAATAGGTATATTCCTATCCTATTGACAAATTAGAATAAATTCTAATCCCACATTACTTAATCCTATGGTCCAATTAAGATCCCTCTTCCAAGGTTAATCTAAATTCCCCAAATTCCTAATTAATGATGATCAAGTACTAAGTAGATAAAATAATACATTATTAAGTAAACAAAAATTAACACTAAACATAATTAAATGGTTCATACATGCTCATATCCTTAAATTAGTTCATAACTACTCTAGGTTCAGAAAAGAATTAGCCACACATTGCTGTCAACAAAGTCATCATCTCATCTCAGTAAAACCAAAATTCAGAGCTCCAATTCATATGGAAAGGAAAACAACCACAATAACAGGGAATTGAAGGCCAGAATCAGTCACGGTGAACATAGCATAGGTGGAAGGAAACCAAAGCTCACTCCACGCTGAACCCAAAGCTCTTCCAGTCGCTGCTCTGTGCTTCTTTTCTGTGCAGCTACTCCTATCTGTTTTTCTTTTCTGTGCTGGTTCTTTAGTGTTCCGATTCAGTTGCTGCAATCAAGAAGGATGACCAGTTCACACACCAGCTGATACTCCTAACAAGAAAGCCCACTCCACCGTCAAGCTTGTCGGACCTGGGGAAGGAAAAGACGAACCAGAAGATAATAACACCTCCCCAGGTCCCACCTTCGACGATGCTCTCTCGCTGCTGCTTCTCTCTGGTTCACTGGTTCGCCGAAGATCGCTGCTCTGTGAAGCTGCCTTCGATAGATGATGACGATGACCTCCAATAGATATTGCGGCTGTGTCCTCTCAAACCTGTAGCTCGCTCTCCTTTTTTTTTTCTTTTCACTGTGCAGCCCCCCACTTTCGTTTCTGTCCTGCTCTTTTTTCCTTAGGTTTTCCATTAGGTATCCAATTCTCTATTGCCCAAGCTCCTTGGCCCACCTCGTCCTCTTCTTTAGATATTGAATTGACAATAAAAAGCCCCAAGCCCAAACCGCTGATGTCCCCTACCTGTCAAGAATTGTTTCCTGATTCAAAATTCTCATCCCAAATGAGATCACCTATGACCATTATTAAAAGATGGCCGACAATCTAAATATCTAAATCAAAAAGTAAGAGGGAAAATAAAATAAAATAAAACAAAACTTCTTCTTCTTCTTTTTTTAAGAAATTTTATATCTTATTAAAATTAATTATTTTTATCTTCAATATTTACAATCTAACCCCCACAAACAATTCATCGCTTTAATTTGATCTTTTCATAATAAAATATCATTAAATCTTCTAAAATTGTATAGATAACTCTCCAATTATCTTTAAAATATTCTTTCAATGTATAAAATATAGAGAGTTATCACAAAGCCATATATCAATTTAGAAAAAAAAATTCATATCAATGTACAAAATATGGAGAGTTATCACAAAGCCATATATCAATTTAGAAAAAAAAAATCATATCGAACTGGAAAAAAAGATTTACCAGTATTTTTTCAGTTTTGATTATGCCATAAAAGTAACGTCCTTATTAATTTTTACTTTAATTATTTTACTTTTAAACTTATTCTCATCAAGTTTTTAAACAATTTGATAAAAAAATCTGGAAAAATTAAAAAAAATAAGATATCAAGTCATGTGTAATAAAATTAAAATCTTAAAAATAGCCAAAATGTAAAATATGTTGTTAGTAAATTAATCTTATCATACATCTTAATGAAGTTTTCTTAAAAAAACATAAAAAGATAAAAATTTGCGAGTTTCCAACGTTTTAATAAAGGACTATATATATCAGGCCAAAAAAGGGACTATATATAATTATATATCGCCGGCCAAAAAATAAACGGACTATATATCTTCGGAACCCTAATCCTCGTCGATTGTGAAGCGGTGAAGCCTTTCCTGTGCGAGATTCCTTGTGTTGACCGATGGTATTATATAAATTTCTCATGATTCCTAATAGTGCTGTAAGTTTCTTTTGGACTCTGTAATTACACTACTTATTCCTTACGGATTACGAAGGGTGTGTTTGGTTCAACGGAAGTTAGGTTAGATGAGGTTTATTTAAGTTAGATTAGGGGAGGCTATAAATTTGTTTGGTTCAATAAGAGGGGAGGGGAGGTTTGGTATCTTGTTTGGTTCAGAAGGGGAGGTGAGGGGAGTTAATTATAAGTGGACAAAAATACCCTTATATATATTTTCCTTTTTCTTTTACAATGTATTTATTAATAATTATTGTTTATAAAAATTATTATTTATTAGTAATTATCATTTGCAAAATTATCATCAACACACAGAAATTATGAGCGAATTGGGCCAAGAAAACACGTTATTGTGCAAGTATAATTAATAAAAAGTATTAAAAAGTTAATTGCTTACTGTGCTTGCAAGAATCAGATATAGCCCCACAAAACATCAAAAGGATCTATGCATAATCACAAATAAAAAATATTATTAAGCTCAATTGTGGACAGAACGGCTGAACTGCTGAACTAAGAAGATAAAGAGGAAAGAAGGCTTTTTTTACTAGGAGGGTAAGTATGGAATATCAAATAATTGATAAGGGCAGTTTGGTCAAGATGAGAAAAAAAATTTCTCTCCCCTAGAAAAAACCCCAAATTTGGGGGTTGAGAGAGGAGGGGAGGGGAGCACTAGAAGACAAATTATTTTTTCACCCCTAACCTCCCCTCCTTCCAACCAAACACACTTTTTTCTTTCATAAACCTCACCTCCCCCAACCTCACCTACAAAAACCCTGAACCAAACGAAGCCGAAATTTCTTTTGTATCAGCGTTCACCATGAAGGATCAGATCGTAATGAATAGGGGCGCACCACATCTTCCTCAAGAAATAATCACAAATATTCTCAAACGTCTTCCAGTGAAATCCCTAATCCGATTTCAATGTGTGTGCAAAGATTGGAAGAATCTATCCAAAACCCCATCTTTTGTTGCAGAACACCTGCACCATTCCACTCACCAAAACCCATGCCTTCTTTTTGAGCGCATTAATCCACGGCGCTTATGTTTGATCACTCCTGATATGCAAGTGCTTGAATATCAGATTTCACCTTTCACAAATTCCTCTGTGTGCAGGTTCGTCCCATCCAGTAATAATGGCTTGGTCTGTCTCCAACTCATGAAATCTAAATCGTATTGTGTGTGGAATCCAGCAATAAGAGAGGTCCGCCATGTGGCCAGACCTCTTAGTTTTGATCGTTATGGGTTTTCCTATCTAGGATTTGGTTTCAGTCCAATTCTTAATGATTAGTGAGACTTGTTTCTACTGTGAATCTTCATGTGGGTCAGAAAGTGGAAGTGTTTTCATTATGCACTGGGTCATGGAAAAGAGTTGAAGTTGGGAAATTAGAGGGTATAATTTCTGCTATACATTCCCCTGGTTTCACTTTTGATGGAGCGATCTTTTGGCTTAGCTTCGAACATGAAGTGGGTATGGATGGATATCGCGTAGTTTCATTTGACATAGCAACGGAAGCGTTCACATTGATACCATTTCCTAGTTCTCCTTGTAAATCAGATTACTATAAGCTTGATTCATATGGAAACAAATTGGCTATGCTTTCACACAATAAGACTTTAAACATGGAATCATCTTGGATTGATTTGTGGGTGATGGATAAGTGTAAAGATGCCTCCAAGGAGACATGTATTTGGAATAAAATATATACAACCAATATCTATCCATGCTTATTACATCCGGTGACCGTTTGGAGAAATGAAATTGTTTGCAAAGTCAAAGAAATGCGTACATCCATCAGGGGAGAAAAGTTGTATGGGAGAATGACGTTGAAGCAAGGCTTGTTTTCTGCAATCTCCATACAAATGAATTCAAGGAATTTGGCAAATGTTCCTTCACTACTCCAATTTGGAATTATAAAGAAAGCATCATATCAGGTGGCAACATTCTTTTTGAAGCTTTCCTTCATCCTAAATCCTAGTTATTATATTGCCTATTTACTTGATTTAACCACTTTCAATGAAAATGAATCCATATAAATATAAATTTTTAGATCATTTGTCAGTTAGAGATGTCATTTAGAATTATGAACGTGTGTATTTCTATAATTTTTAGGTGTTCAGTTTTCTTTCAAAGATTGATATATGATTTATTTGCTCCTTTTGTTTAGTCATTATACCAATGGATTTAAATACATTGAAAATTATTTAAAGTTAACAATTCTTTATCTGGAATTTTTTTTTTAAAATAATGGGTTAATAGCATTATTAATTCTTACAGAATTTTGATTTTGGTTCTTTTGTAACAGACCCGGCTGCAATTGGCCTTGGACAAAATGGAATTGGAGGACCAACACAGAAATATGAACCACTTGCACCAAGAAGGAGCCTGAGACTGAAGAAAAGGGCCTTTAAGCTTCTGGATTTGGACGAGCTTTAATATAATATAAGATGATGAAAGCCGTTAGGGAAGAGTGTGAAAAAAATTCTGGCATAAACTCCTTCTCAAGATTCTTCCGTACCGTCTTTCTTTCTGAATGCTATTCCCAGCATTGTTTTCTGCTATTTCCTATTCTATGATATGATTTGTTTCTTTCTGAATTCCTTTATGTTTCTATAGATTTGTAATTGGCTGGGAAAATATTCAATATATGTGTGTGTATTTCCTCAGAGCTGATTTCATCTTTTCCGTTATAACTGCATTGTGAGTTTTCTAACGTGACAACCTGGTGGTTTCAAATCGTGCTTTTGAGTTCCTGTAATTTCACAAGAACTTAGTTTGAGCTAAAACCCTCAAGTATAAGAACTAAAATTAAAACTGGTTAAAAGTATAGGAACCAAAACCAAAACTTGTTTGGTCCTGATACTTGTAAACAAGTTTTAATTTGTGTCACTGTTCTTTTAACAAATTTTGATTTTAGTTCATATACTTAATGCGCATTAGCTAAGCCCTTAAATTCAGACCAAGTCTCTATGAAAAAGCCCTTAAATTCAGACCAAGTCTCTATGAAACTATAGGGACCAAAAACTATAATTTGAAATTACAGGAATTAAAATCAAAATTCGATCAAACTGTAAGACTAACAATAGTATTAACCCTAAAAAAAATTATTTATAAATAAAATAAGTAAGATATTATACTACTAATTTGGTACCCCTTTTCTTAGGTTTCTTATTTGGTATTAGATATTGCTTGGTTTAATTGCGTGGAAGTTAAGTTCCCATGAATCATCCTAGCAAGTTACACACTACTGCAAGCAACAATGTGCATTCTTAGGGGTGTTACAGTTAAATATGATTTTTTTTTTTTCCAATTTAACTTTCAAATCATCTTCCAATCCTAGACCAATCTAGGTATTAACTACTCCCTCCGGTCCTAATTATAAGACAAAGTTAACTTGTTTGGAGAAATTAAGGAAGCCAATTAAATTACTTTAGGGTGTTTATATTTTTAGTATCCTTAGATTATATATTAGTTTATTAGTCAAATTAATTAGTTTGGAGAAAAAAAATAAAAATAAAAATACTCTAAAGTAATTTAATTGGCTTCCTTAATTTCTCCAAAAAAGTTAACTTTATCTTATAATTAGGACCAGAGGGAGTAATATATATGTTCTTGATAAGTAGAATGTTTAACATCCTCTAAACTAGTTTTGTTTCATTCCATGGAACTTGACTTTTGTACTTGCATATGATGTATATTGTTTTTGTATAGGGGTTAAATAAGACAGCCCTTAGAAGAATGCACATCATACAAATAATTATCCAGAGAAACTATGTAAACCAGCAGAAAAATACATTATCATTTGTACTCGAGATATATAGGAATAAACTTCTGACAATGGGAATTGAAAACAAAACGCAACTTCTATTATGAAAATAAAGATAATACAAGAGATGAGATGAGGGGATGAATTCACACTAATAGGTTTTAACAACTTTCGTTTTCTTAAAAATATCGTGAATTTCTTAATAAAACTTGTAAATGACCTGATAGTGTGAATTTTTTTTTTTTTGGAAAACAAAAGTTATTAAAAATTATTGAAATGCCGTGAGTTCCTTAACAAAACTTGTGAAAGGGTTGGGGTTAAAGATCAAAATTTAACACACAAACACATACATGTGTGCGTGTATTTATTTGCATGTAGTATATTTAAAGCTATCGATCGGTAGTCCAATGGCCACAAACCTTTTGAGGAAACAAAGTGGTAGGGGTTCAAACCCCACCCCCACTAATTCCATTGGGAATAAATAATATTCCCACAAGAGCTCCAATGGCCAGTATCCCATCGGAGCTTCAACCCCTGGTAGGGGGTGGTAGGCTGGTAGCCGACCGCCGGAGCTCAGTTGTTGTGGCCTGTGGGGGTAATTTTTTAAAAAAAAATATATTTAAGGGTAATTTGGTTATCTCATTTTAATTTCAAAAAAGATGAATTGAGTTTAACATCTCTCTAGGATTATGAATATTCAAAACATCTTTTTATCTTTTAAGATTTTTAAAGTTCTTTATTAGGACTTTTCGTACAAATAATTGGGGATAAAAATAGTCAAATTGATCTCAGACGTCAAAAAATATATAGAACACATTTTAGTGATGATACTATTACAATCACACATTAGCGGTCAGCCAATCAAACAAAAAGAACAAAATTGAACCAACTTGTATTAACTACTAATACCAAGAAGAGGCTGTTTATAAAAAAAAAATAAGTTATAAAAAAAAGAGTGCAATCAATCCTACGAGGGTTCATATAATCTCATAATAGGAATAGGAAAAAATTAGTTGCTCAGAACGAATAAATTTAATCTATTAATCTATCTTTAATATATAAAAGCAGAAGCAGGGTTTTCTAGAGTGAGCCATGTGGCAACATTATGTGTTAGATAAATTAGCCATTTTCAACTTTTTAATTAGTTTTTGTTTATTCAATATGTTTAAATAAAAAACAGGTCGGTTGAATTAAAATAATTTTGAATTTTAAATAACCGTAGTCATTACTCTTATTATCGTTATTTGTTCTGCAATTTTTTCAGCATTTATTATGTAAAATTATTAGGTTAAATAAATTGGATTAATCATCTAGAATATATGATAAAATTATTCTTATTTGCTCTAATTTATTTAAAAAAATCCATACCATAGTTATACAATTATATTTTAAAAAATTGAGATGATAGCAAAGTTTTAAGATCTTTAATAACTATCTCATTAATTTAAGATATTCATATATATATATATATATATATATATATATAACTCAATTTCTAATTTCCTATTATTTTCTGTTACAGACCAGGGATGTTTAGTATACCAAGCTTTTTTAAAAAAAAAATTATAAATACTCTTTTATAGGGAAAATAACTCATAAAGACTTTTTGGGCAACTTAATTGCCAAATGCTATCTTGGAAAATCAATTGCACTTAACGGAAGATATTTTGTATAAAATGAAAGATTGTTTGCATATTTATAGGGAAGATGTTTGAACACATATAAAATTGTTTGAATACAACGGAAGATCTTTTACACACAAGAAAAGATATTTGTGAGCCATTTTCCCTGTTTTATATCATGTCACATTATGATTTACTTTTTATACGCAATGTCTCATTCTTTCCCATGTTTAGATGGAAGATATTATTATGCAATATTTTTATAAGTTTACCTTTTTTTGTTTAACAGGTGGCCTGCAATTATTTTTCTTTCTCCATTATTTTTAATTTTACTTCCATTTGATATACTGACGGTTACTTATTTATTTCTTTTATACCATTACATTTAAAAAAAATGAGACGATAACAAAGTTTTAAGATCTTAAAAAAAATATCTCATTAATTTAAGGTATTCATATGTATATATATATATATATATATATAGCTCAATTCTTAATTTTTTATTATTTTCGGCTATAAATAATCTCTCTCTTACTACATAAAAGCAGCGGTTTGTGTAGCACTCCTCCTGTCACGTAATCATTTCACCTAGCGTATTATTTATTTATTTATTTATTTACATATTATATTTTATATATTTTAATTTAAAAAATAACTTCCAATATATGTATAACAACTAAATACTCCCACAAATTGAGTCATGGTCTTTTGAGTTTTATATTTTATATATTTAAATATTTTGACTTAAATGATAATATCATAACTAAAACATTCTGAAAAAAAAAACTGAAATATATTTTAGGGAGATGTACACTTAGGTCCCATGCAAGGAAAAAAATAAAAAAATGGTCCCTATAGATTGCAAAATGAAAAAATGGTCCCATGGAGTTGTCAATACAGGCTCCTGGAGTTGTCATATTAACAACTCCAAGAGCCTGTATTGACAACTCCATGGGACCATTTTTTCATTTTGCAATCTATAGGGACCATTTCTTCATTTCTCCTCTTCTTTGGGACTTCACTGTCATTCTCCCTATATTTTATATATTTTGAATTAAAATTCCGTAACTGTCTTAATTATTTAAAAAAACATTTAATATTTTCAATTTTAAAACATTTTGTAACTAACCATCCCATTCTCCCTCTTTATATTTGAAATATTTTGTCAGTAACTAATTTCTTTTGGGAGAATTACATTGTAGTCACATGAAAGACAAAATACGAAGAAATGGTCTCGGGAAATTCTGAAATTACCGTTAAGTCCTATGGGACCATTTTGTAATAAATTTTAAATGAGAAAAGTCACAAATATCCTTAGGTATTTCCTCTCTCCCCTTCATGATAGGCCCAATTTCTTTGTGGAGACTTGATAACCACAGTTCGCCGGCCAACTTCGGCAATCTCGCAGCCATTGTGTTCGGTCGCCGTTGCTGTCGCACTTTGTTTCCAGTCATTGTCGCGAGTCATTGCCTCCCAAATTTGCTGGTGTTTGTCTGAACACAAATGATTCCTCATCTGCTGGTTCAATTTATTTACTTGAAAGAAAGCCCCAAGTTTCGACTTAGGCGGTCTCCGAAAGAGCAGAAGCCACGACTCTGTTGCAACCATGGTATGTTTGTTGTTTGATTCTTCAAGTGTTTGTGAGTGTTTCTACGATCCAGTATGTTTGATTCCCAAGTTTTAATAACCCATGTTAAGATACTCATTAATAGTTGCTTGATGAGTTCATAACTGGCTACGATGGACATACCCATGGTCCTGCAATATCAGAGGTAAGGAATGAAGATAAGGGTGAAAGGTTTGGAGTTACATGACTTGATTTGCGTAGGAAAAAAAGAGCTGTTAATGGAAGCAGCGATAGTTGTCAATGGAGGCTCCTTAACTTGTTAATGACAACTAGATGTCATATTTAAATGTTTTTTTGTGACAACTAAAGGTTTTTTTGATTGATATTTGTTTTGGTCATGATAAATTGAAAGAGACTGTCTGATTTTTGTGGGCATTGTTCTCAATATACTTGCACACTATAAAGGAAAGCCTAGTAAATGCAATGAATATGCTTTGACTAAGGTTTCAATGTGTTTGAGTATGGTTTTGTATGCTCTGTTTTTGCTGTCATTATGCTCTATTTTCTGGTTCATGGTGGTGTGTTTCTGCAATAGAAGAGGTAAGAAATGAAGATGAGGGTGAAAAGTTTAGGGCTACATAACCTGATTTGCGTAGGGAAAAAAGAGTTGTTAATGGGAGCAGCAATAGTTGTCAATGGAAGCTCCTTAACTTGTTAATGACAACTAGAGGTAATATTTAAATGTTTTGCTTGTGGTGTAATGGTGTTTGGAATGGGTTTGAAAAGTTTGCCATGTTTTTTTGGTCTTTTGTGTTGTTTTGGAAGGTCCATAAATGCTTTTACTATCTGTAACAATTATTTAAGTACATTTTTCTCTTTTTGTGTCTTCTTCTCTCTTTACCTCCATGAGGCAATGATTAAAGGAGATTTCACACAATTGGAGCAGAATACTCATGACTTCAGTTACCTGAAGCAATGTATGAGTAAAAGTGAAGTGCATATGGCAAAAAGGAATTATAAGGACTTTTCCTCTGTGTTTTGAAGCACCAAGGGTCTTTCTTATTAACACATGTAGCTAGAACATGCATGAAAATAAAAATAATTACAGTCGCCTTTTTGACTCGTGTATACTTTAAAACTCTTGACCATTTATTCATAGAGTTTATGATACAGCGACAAGTGATTCAAGCCACTGTGATTTCAAGTGCCAAGGGTCTTTCCTATTTGTGTGTTGCTTTTCCATGAGCTTGACAGAGATGGAAAAGCCTGAAGAAATCCAAAAGTTTTGTTTTGAGACTTGTAAAATGCTAAGCAAGTGATTCAAGTACTACAGTTTGATTTAGGATGCTGAAATAATTAATAGACATGTTTTGAGACATTATAATGAGGAATTAAGGACTTTCACCTTTATATTTCACCTAGACAACACATAACATGTTATTGGGACTTATTGCTTTTATCACTCAAACCAAAGGTGTTGTGCAGCTTAGTAAGTACTTGAGTTAATGTTTTGTCATTTTTTGATGAGCCTTGAATTTATTTTCAAGTAAAAAAGATGGAGAAGGGAAAAATGGTTATATAAAAAAGGAAGGGGGGGAAAAAGCAAAACTAGACCAAGGGCACCAATGGCGAGTCTCTGCTTGATGTTGCAAATAGTTGAATTCCTATATTTTTACATATCTGATTGTATGTATTAAATTTAATTTCAGAAGGCATGAATGCATTTGCCTACTTCTGAATGACTGATTCTTGTCTTCTCACTGTGAAAGATATAGCAAAGAAAGCTCCATTTGAAGTGCCAAGTCTGGCCCGGTCCATTATAGATGCCCTGTAAATTTGAAGCCAAAAAAGATGAAATATGTGACTTTTAAACAAGACACCCCTTGAGGAGGAGTTAGCAGTCAACTCTCTCAAGAACATGCCTTGTTATCTGGAGCTACAATCCTTAACATTAAACTTTGTAGTCTTATTGATTTTCCAATTTATGCACTGAAGAAGCTACTTGTTTATTCAGTGAAAGGAAAAAGAAGCTTTGTAATGTTTTTCTCTGTAATGTTCGCGTCCTAGTATGTTGTTGAAACTTTGTGGCTTTGTTGAATTTCTAGTTTATGTAATGAAGAAGAAGGTGCTACTTTATTCGGTCAAAGAAAAGAGATGCTTGTAGTTTATTCATATAAAAATGCCCTAGTGCTGAGGCAATTGGCCTAAGTGCCATCACACCAGAGAATTCAATGCTGCACACACTTCTCAGGTGCCATGGCACTTGGGCCAATTGTCGTGGCATGAGTGTGTTAACAATTTGCTTATGTACGTTTTTCGTTGTCTCAGCATCTTTTATTCAATTAGTACCATATCGTAGTGCATCACTTGCCATCGGACCAACCCATTGAGTGAGTGTTTCGGAATTTCCCAAACCTAGGTTTCACCTCGTAAATCGTAAAAGCTAAACCAAACACACACTGAGACTCACTTGACAATTCATAACAGCATAAGTGTGTTAACAACTCGAGGGGCCCCCAGTGACAACTCAAGGGGCTTCACTGACAACTCAAGGGGCCTCCACTGACAACTCAAGGGGCGTTCATTAACAACTCAAGGGGCCTCTACTGACAACTCAAAGGGGCTCCACTGACAACTTAAGGGGCGTTCATTAACAACTCTAGGGGTGTTCATTCACAACTCAATGGGCCTGCACTGACAACTCAAGGGGCCTGTACTCACAACTTAAGGGGCTTTCACTGACAACTCTAGGGGCCTTCACTAATAACTCAAGGGGCGTTCATTAACAACTCCATGAGCCTCTACTGACAACTCCATGGGCCTACAATGACAACTTGACGTCCATTCGTTGACAACAAAATTTACATCAACTTGAAACATTCAAAACATGACAGTGGTTTACACAAATGTCAACATTACTGCATAAATATATATATTAACAACTCCATGGGCGTTCACTGACAATTCCATGGGCTTACAATGACAACTTGACTTCCATTCGTTGACAACATAATTTACATCAACTTGAAACATTCAAAACATGACAGTAGTTTACACAAATGTCAACATTACTGCATAAATATATATTAACAACTCCATGGGTGTTCATTGACAACTTCATGGGCCTACAATGACAACTTGACGTCCATTTCTTGACAATATAATTTACATCAGCTTCAAACTTGCAAAACATGAAAGCGCGTAACGCAAATGTCAACACTACTGCATAAATATATATTAACAACTCCATGGGCATACACTGATAACTTTAGGTCCATACATTAACAACATAATTTACAACTCATTACAACTTTCCATAAATGAAAGTGGGATACCAAGCCATATTATATCCAACTTCATATCCAACCTTCATTTATAGCTGAAAATGCATGCACAAGTAAGATAAAAGTCACATACCATTGCTATAGAACTAGTATGGATTTGTATCTATTCATATTTACACAAATACTATGACATGCACTTTCCAAAATTAAAAGAACCAAAACGACCATGATTTATCAGCTTGGATTAGGATTCTTGCAAGTCTTTACGGTGTGGCCAGCTTCATTGCACCTGCCACAATGATAAACCCTTTTGTTCCTTCTTTAATGGTTCTAGATTTGACACTTCCACCAACATATGTTAAATCACCATCTCTACTAACTTCAAACCTTCCCCTTATATGAAGGAAACATAGTAGATTCTTGTCGGACGTCGTAGCCATCTCTGCTGTCTACTGCACAAAAAAGTTGTCATTAACAATGTCAGCAGCCTTATTAACAAATGCCACAGCCCCTATTAACAACACTTTCTTACTACATAATCAACACCGCCAACCACACATATTTCACACCTTGTTCATTAAATCCCACTTATAATGACTCAAAACGGCACAAAATACCAAAAAACATAGCAAAATGTTCAGCCCCATTCCAAACACCATTACACCACAAGGAAGGAACATTTAAATATGACCTCTAGTTGTTATTAACAAGTTATGGAGCCTCCATTGACAACTATCGCTGCTGCCATTAACAACTCTTTTTTCCCTACGCAAATCAGGTTATGTAGCCTCTAACCTTTGACCCTTATTTTCATTCCTTATCTCTTCATTGCAGAAATACACTACTATAAACCAGAAAACATAGCATAATGACTAAAAAAACAGAGCATACAAAATCATACCAAAACACATTGAAACCTTAGCCAAAACATATCCGTTGCATTTACAAGACCTTCATTTATAGCTTGCAAGCATATGGAGGACAATGCCCACAAAAATCTTGACCAAAACAAATATCAATAAAAAAAACCTTTAGTTGTCACAAAAAACATTTAAATAGGACCTCTAGTTGTCATTAACAACTTAAGGCGCCTCCATTGACAACTATCGCTGCTTCCATTAACAACTCTTTTTTTCCTACGCAAATCATGTCATGTAGCCCCAAACCTTTGACCCACATCTTCATTCCTTACCTCTTATATTGTAGAAACACAGCACCATACACCATAAAACAGAGCATAATAACACCAAAAACAGAGCATACAAAACCATACCCAAACACAATGCAAACTTTGTCAAACCATATCCATTGCATTTAATAGATCTTCCTTTATAATTTGCAAGCATACATAGGACAATACCCATCAAAAGTAGATAACTTTTTCAATTTTCATGATCAAAACGAACATGGCTCAATAAAACCTAAAGCTATGTTTATCAACTAAACAGAATATGTGAGTCAGATGCAATAATCAAGACAAGACAGTGGATGGCATGAATTCCCTACCTTAATCTTCAACCATGGCTGCTGATCTCCACTGAGTTTTTCCCACTTTCTCCAGATTTAATGTGCGTGATTCACAACATTTAATCACCTATTTTACTGTTTTTCTGACAGGGGGCAATTGTGACATTTCTCACCTGGATTTTATTACAAAATGGTCCCTTGGGACTTGAGGGTAATTTCAAATTTTCCTGGGACCATTTCTTCGTATTTTAGCTTCCATGGGACCCCTATGTCATTCTCCCATTTCTTTTCGGCGCGCCTACTAAAACCTGCCACTGGACCAAATCAATGTTATTTTGCATATTCCTATAGTAAATATATTTTACTTTTTTACATTTTTTTTCTCATTCTAACTTTAAGAATTCAAAATATTTCATGTCCCCATTATCTATCATTATTTCTGTTTTACTTATTTTGAGAATACTTTCATTTATACCTTCATTTGATTTTGGGAAAATGACACAGGTCCCAAGGACCAAACAAAACAATAAAAAAGTCCTTGAGAAAAGTCAAAGATAAAAAAAGTCCCTATAGGCACTTTTCTGTGATTATTTACCAAAGTAAAATGACAAAAATGCACCCCAAGAATTTAAAACTCTATTATTTCTCTCTCTCCTTCATTCCTCTGAAACTTGAAATTCTGCTATGCACCTGCATCTTCCTTGCCTTGTTCGTCGCTCCTCCAAGTCGTAATGTTGGTGCGTTCATCTGTCACTCCTCCATTGTCCAAGCCTTCATCGCTCTTCCACTGCCCAAGCCTTTGTTGTGATGTGGCAGAGGTAGAACAGTGAACTGATTTTTTTTTCATGTGTGTACGTTGGTTGGATTGAGATTGAGGGGTTAGTTAAAGGTTGGAGCTCGGGCTCAATAATTGACTAAGTGGTAGGAGGTAGATATAAGTAATGCTAAGATTTTGTTAAATATATGATATTGACCATTGAAGTTGGGGTTTTACTATGGTTAGGTTGTGAATGTTATAGTGCTCTGTTATTTAGGAAGGTTACAGAGAGAGTGTTGTGTTTTAATTTAAGTAGGAATGATTAAATGTGATGGTAGTTGTTTGCTGTGAAAACGCTGATATGAAAAAAAATGTGTTGTTAATTTATACAGTTGTAGTTGTTAATACAAAACATATACTATATTTTGGGCAATATAATAGAGGGAATGCTCTGTTTTTGGGCAATGTAACATAGGGATGACTTTGTTTTAAGGGGGAATGATTGAATGTGATTGTGGTTTCTTTTATTACAAAATGCTTATATGATATTAAAAAAAATATTGTTAAAGTGTTGTTAATATGTGCATTTGTAGTTGTTAATATTGCTGTGACAGTTGTTAATACGAAACTCATGTTGCAGATTATCATGAAAGATGGGAACTAGTTCGGGGAAGAATTTATTATGTTCTTTTCATGTGGGGGGGAGTTTTTAAATGGTGGAAAAGATGAAATGCAATATGATTCATGCAGTTGTAAATATGACTCATGATGTTGTAAAAGCAAGCATCACCAGTTGTTAAAAAACCAATTTGCAGTTGTGACAGTAACCCGTCCTGATATAATCTTCTCGGTCAGTAAGCTCAGCCAATTCATGGCATCTCCAACAGTGGCACAATGAGAAGCTTTAGAACATATCTTGCATTATTTGAAAGGTTTTTCAGGTCGTGGTATTCCTCATACAGATTATGGGCACACTAAAGTCGAGTGATTCTGTGATGCGGATCATTCAGGATCTAAAACCACAAGACGGTTCACTATGGGTTATCATGTGTTTGTTGGTGGAAACTTGATATCTTGGAGAAGTAAGAAGCAAGGAGTTGTGTCAAAATCAAGTGCAGAAGTAGAGTACAGAGCCATGTCACAATCAGTATAAGAAATTGTGTGGGTATTTCAATTATTGAAGGAAATTGGCATCGCTACGACATTGCCTGCAAAACTATGGTGTAACAATAAAGTAGCATTTCATATAACATCAAGCTCTGTGTTCCATAAATGTGCAAAATGTATTGAAATCGATTGTCATTTTATTCGTGATAAGATTAAAGAAAATATTGTATCTACAAGGCATGTGCAATCAGACAACCAACTGGCAAATCTTCTGACAAAAGCCTTAAGTGAGACATGAGTTGAGTATCTTTGTAACAAGTTGGGCATGATAAATATATGTGTTCCAACTTGAGAGGCAGTGTTAGAACAGATCCCATAGGATTAGGAAACGTATTGACTATAACAATAGGAAACGTAAGTAACTATAAGAAACGTAAGTAGTCGTAAGAAACGTAATTCTCTCTTGTGTATATAATCATTTATCATTGTACACTAATTGAAATAAGGAATTCTGAACTTACAATATGTTTAGATCATTTTGTATTTATACGTTTTATCTCCTTCAGATATGTTATCAAAGATGTATGACAAAGGCATATATGTAAGACCTGGCATTATTTGATCAAAAAAAAAGTAAGACCTGGCATTAAACTATTTATAATATATTTAGTTGTGAGTGTGTGGAAAATCTTGCCTTTATATAACATGGCTTTAAATATATTGTTTTACATAAATAGTTTGGCGTCTTGCAATTAAGAGGGTGTGTTCTGATTTTTAGTGGTTAGGACAATATTAGGTGAGCTTTTTTTTTTCAGGATTTAGAATACAAAGTCCCTATCCAAAACTCTATGAGACCTTTTGGCATGTTCTCAGTCTTTTTTACTCCAAAGACCAAAAGTAGTTTCCTAATCAATACTCTCTCTGGCCAGACGTCGACATGTGTTATAATATGCTTCTTCTTGATCTTTTTATGAAAGATAGATAACTAATTTGAAGATATTAATAAAATTAGTTTAGTTGATTTTTTATTTGGGAAAACCAATCTGGAAGTCTTATAGTTTAATTCAATTTTTCTGCCATTAGATCAGTTAATCCGTCCGTTAAATAAATAGCAAACGGTGTTAAAAAGTTCTGTTAACCTTCACACTGATTGTTACTGCTTCTGCGTCTTTTTGGCTCCTCCGGTTTTGGTTCTCTATTTTTATTTGTTCTGCGTTGTTTCTTCTTTTACTTCTCTGTTCGCCGTTTAGCTACCCAAGCGCACGGGTCGCAAGTAATAAAGTGATAGGTAAAGATCGTTCCCACGAGGACTATGACAAAAGTGAGCTAACTAATGTAACCATATGTTTAATTAGGTTGAATGGAATCATTTGGAATTGAGTATGTTAATTAAGAGAATTTGCGAAAAACAATAAGGTAAAACAAAGGTGATTGTAAAATTGATTCTACTTCAAGGTTTAAAGGCTTAGGATTACTTCTTCCTCATTGTATTTCATAAAACTATGCAATTGATTCACTTATGCTAGTTGTGTGAGTCCATATGCTAGTCAAAGATTCTAAGATCATCAATCAAGCTCTCTCAAGTCAAGATTGATTTTTAATCTTCATTAACAATATTCAATCTCTTGTCTATCATTAATGAAATCATCTTTCCCAAAGCAATTCTTCATTAGACTATGCTAGGTTATTAGATATATTATCTCTATTCTAACAACAAACCATCCATTTAATCCATAAATTTCAAGTCTAACATGATTTTTCTCAAGTTCTACAACCAAAATAGCTCTCTCAAGCATCATTCAATTGAACTAAACTAATCATGTGGTGATCAAGCACAAGATAGTAATTAAGCATAGAGAAAAATCAACATATATTCTCAACAACTAACAAAAGCAAGAAAATATAGTAGTTTTAATCCATACAATGAGTAGAAGTAATCCTAAATGAGAGTTTTAGCCACTCATAGTCAATACAAACCAACAACTCAACATAAAACTCATGACCATATCAGCAAATGGGAAGAGAAGAGGGGAAAAACCAGAAAAAGAGAAGAAAATCTTGAATTTCTCCAAGAATCTCCTGCAAGAAGCACCAAAATCCTCCTCAAGCTCTCCAAGAAGCCTCCTTGTGGTTCTTGAGCTCTTCCTTGTGCAGAATACCCTCATTTCGGCACCCCTATTAGGTTAAAAACACAGCTGAAGCTTCACTTTTTCAAAACGCACAATTGCAGTATCGTGACTTTGCTTTCGCTTCGCTATAGCGAACTCACAGCGTACCCTGTCAGAAGGGCCTATTTTTTTATGTGTTTTCGCTTTTGCTTCGCTATAGCGTCCCCACAGCGAACGCGGTCAGAAGGGCCTATTTTTTATGTGTTTTCGCTTTTGCTTTGCTGTGGCATAGCAAAAGCAACCGGGGGCACTTTCAAGTTACTTTGATCTTTCTTTTTTGGCTTTTGTTCTTCTTTTCTCCACTTCAAAGGATCCATGTAAGCTTCCATTTCTTGTCATCATCCTCCTACAAAGAGAAGGATTTTATGAGCTTTCCAAATTTTCTTCCATTCAACCTAAAACCCTATACATCTAGCTCAAAATTTGCACTTTTTCAAGTATTTTCAACACATCACATTTTCCTTCATATGTATAAAGTTTATGCATAATTTTAGTTTAAAACCACAAATATATAAGAAAAATGTGATGAAATACAAGAATTTCTAGAGAATAACATTCTCCTTGGCCATTTATAGATGTTTCATCGATCACACTTTGTGGGTGGGGCTTTCTATTTGACAGATTTGTATTTCTGTGGGATTAGTGCCCTTTTCTTTTGTTTTCCACTTAAGCGATTCATATGGCCAATGGGCGCTTGCTCAGAGGATACGAAAGACGCAGAAAACTATAAGACACGAAGCAGTAACAATAGGGTCAAAATTAATAGGATTGTTTAACACCGTTAGCAATCTATTTAACGGAAGGACAAATTAATCTAACTATAGAAACTTAAAGGATCCAATAAAAAAAATGTAGGGACCTGGTTCAGAATTGAGGTAAACTATAAGGACCTCCATATTAATTTTCCTTTTTTTATGATGAGTTAAGTTAAGGATCATTCTTACATCAAGTTTGTTATATCAATTACATCAAGTTCTCCAATCACACAAGATCATATGTTTTACTTTTTTTATATTGATTTATAATTAAATGATAATGATTCAAAAATAGGATACATCATCTTGTGTGATTGGAGAAATTGACTAAATTGATATAAAAAACTTGGCGTAAGCATTTTCCTTAAGTTAATTATTTGTAACAAATTTATCTTGATTTCTCTAAACTACCATATTTAATCATGTGCATTAGAATTACCCATGGTAATTAAACCAGGACCCGTCGGTTCGGACTGAAAACCGTGGAATTTGGAGAAAACTGGTCTAGATGAGCTATAGAACCAGGGTCACACTAACTCGGTCGACTTGATCCAACTCGGTGTGACCTAGTCATGACTTGGGCAACTCGGTGAGTTGAGCAAGTCGCCAAAGTTAATATTTGTTTAGTCTTATAAAGGAATAAACGACATCATTTCGTCCTTTTTAATGTTTTTTTTTTTAATAATTCCAAAATTTCCTTCATGCTTCAAAAGCTTTTCCCTTTTAATAACAATAAATCAACAATAAGATCTTACTATATAATAACGATTTTCTCAGAATCAAAGCCTAATGATTTCATCAAAATCAAAGTAGAACATATGTGAAAATCTTTTTAGATTTGAACCAAAACTGAGATGCAATATTTGGTTGCCAAGAATTTTCACAGCAAGACAATTAATCCTACTCAAATATGAGTTCATCAAAAAAACCAAGCAAAATGAAGAACTGAAAATCAAGCTCAAAAAAATACGGCAAATAACCATGGATTAAAGCACAAATCATATTGTTTGAAAACGTAGATTAAAATTGATCAAAAGCACCTCTCGTTTTTTAAAATCGTCAATAACCAGAAGAATATAATTGCATCGATTACAAATGACCGCATATATTATATTCAATTAACGAAAACAAGAATCCCAGAAAAAAACATATATCAAACATGAAAGAAATCAAACAAATTAATATGTCTCATTCAATAATCCTAGATCCCAATACGGATTCCCGATGAAAAAGTAGAAGGCAAAGGATTAAAGAACTTAGCTCTGATTCTACATGTTGGACAAAACTCATGAATATATAAATAAATCATAAATTATAGTACATGAATTTTCCTATATCAATAGCGGAAGACATATAAGAATTACTTCTTTCCATTGCTAAGTTTTGATTGGATAAAGAACTCACAAATCCTGATGAAAGAGAGCTACAAAAAGAATTGAAGATAGAAGATAATTGTCAGGTCTCTTTTTGACTGGCTGTGAGGCACAGCGATGGCAACTAGGTTAAGAGTCGTCGTCAGTCAGAAAACCTCATGAGCAGACTAGATTTTTCTAACGCTGGTATCAATTGGCCGTAAACTCTAATATGTATTTTCCACCATTAGAAAATCACATTAATAACCAATAACCCTAATCTTAAATTAGGCCTAAATTTGACTTACAGGCCATACTCAGAATATTTTAATTAATCATCAAATTAATAATAACTAATAATAATTATAATATATTAAAATATTTTACACGTAAAGCATGAAGCAAGGATTCCTACTCACTTGAGCAAACCGCACATAGGCAAAAGAGATGCAAGCCACGTGAAAATCACAGCATGTTCATGAGGAGACGATTATGGCAGCAAAGCCATAGAAATAAACAATATCTCTGGGGCACCTGAAGCTTCCATATCAACTTCCACAGAGCAATCGATAAAATATCGTCATGAATAGCTAGCTTCTCATATGCTGATTTAAGGGTAACACACCTATGGTTCGACGACCTCCCAATTGGAAGATCATCATCCCTAGAGCTATTAACATGAATGCGCTTAATGGCATCAATGACATCCGACGTGAAATAATTCCTGAACTTTTGCCAATCCCAAGCTCCTAAGGGTGTCAAGCAATCAGCAAATTTCCAATCTAGAATATCTACATGTAAGTCACAAGGCGCCAGACTCTTGAGCGGGCCATAATGAGGCACCCAAGCATCATTCCGAAAGGAAGTAGATCAGCCACTCTTGATACAACAAGCCAAAGCTCCTTGAACTTGTGTCCCATTAGACCGAATACCCATCCAAGTACGGGATTCTATCCTACATTTTTCAACCTTGGGGATTAAGTTCGACCCACACTTATATTTCTCCTGTAAAAATTGAACCCATAACAAATCAGGTCGATTGTTTTAGTGACCAACCAAGCTTTGTCATAAATGCCATGTTCAAAAGATGTGCTTGTTGCAATCCCAAAACCCCCTCCTCCTTCCGACGATAAACTTGATCCCATGAAACAAGATGAATCTTTTGACTTGTATTATTGCGACCCCATAAAAAGTTTTTGCATCTTTTGTCAATATCAGTACAAGTGGATATAGGCAAAGGTAGTTTGCATGGCATTTATATGAGGGTATAGTTGATGGTATCAGTACAAGTATGTCTACCCGCTAAAGAAAGGGTATTTGCTTTCCAACTGGACAAATGTGAGTCAATTTTATCCAAAATGAACTGGTAGGTGGATCGCGTGGCTTTATCATTAAGAATCGGCATCCCAAGATACTTCTCCATATTTGAGCATGGAGTGAAGTTCAGAAAGTACTTATCTCCTCAGGCCTGGTATGATTCACATTCTTTGAAAAAAATATCCTGGACTTTGCTGCATTTATTTTTTGACTCGAGGTTTCGCAGAAATCATCAAGGGTAGCTTTATTTTTACAACAGCTACTTGGTCCATGTCTGCTTCTGCTAAAAAAATAAAATCATCAAGAAAAAGATAAATGAGACTCGGCCTGACCACGGTGGTCTTTTGAGGGGTGTCAACTATAGAGTCGACAAAAATTAAAAGAATACTTTGGGAAACGGAAAAAGCCGACAAGGGCGTCATATTAGAAGCTTCAATAGCATATGGAGATGACTGAGATGCTGAAGCATACAGTTGAAGAACAACAAATTGTTATTGATCAGTTAATGAGCCAAAAGACCGCGGGGAGGTAGGGAATAGCGCACACCCCAATTGCCAAAGAAAGTTGCACATGCCCCTCTCAGACTCTACCTAGGGTAGTATGACTAATGCCAAAAGCCTATTCTTTATTTATTTTTACTTTACACTAATTGTATTCTCTTTATTCAGGCAAGGCAGAGGTTGAGTGTGTACAACTTATAGGGGGAGAACATGATTCACAACTCGCCTCTCCCTCAGAATCATGTTAGGATAGAGCTGAAGACGGCCATTAATCCTAAGTATTCCCTTTTGATACCTACCCCAAACGTAGATACAATGGAAGAAGTTGTACTTAGCTTTGTTACGTGGCCAGACCAACTTATTGTCATTCTTGGGAAGATGAAAAAGGTATATCGTCGTCTTTTGAGCTTACTAATGAAGTTTATAGTAATTATTTTCCTAACTTCTCAACTTGTTTAAATGAAGAGGTGGAAGAGCAATTTTGGAGCTTAGTCCGGCTATGGTTCAGTGTCTTGTGCTCTAAAGAAGATGGATGAGCCTGCGGTTGTACCTCAATCACCAATTCCTCTAGTTTCCAATAAATACTAGACGGCTCTTGAGGCACACGACACATTTGTCACCAAAACTAATAGTGGAGCGAAATGACTACACCAAACAAGTCCCCTTTGAGCAAGATATATACGGGCGATATGGCTAGCTCAAGTGCTTGTAACTTTTATATCTGGTATTTCTTCTACTACGAATGAATATTTCACTACTCATAGCATTTATACATATTTGATTTTCCTGTTTTTGTATGTAAGGTACCTTCAAAACAAGGAGCATATAGCCCACAATGACCTATAGGACACATTCATGTTCCTCAACCCCCACCTCTATTCAGTAATGTAGAACATAGGCAATAATCCAAATTTTGTAGCGAGAAAAGTGAAGGAACTAGCGGATATAGTTATTAAAAGGGCACCAAAGAAGAATGACAATTTTTTCTTAGTGTCATACTGTAAGGGGTAAGTATGCTACCTCATTAAATTGGATGTTTATTATATTATTTTTTAGTTTTTTTCTCATTATGTTTAAAATATTTAGGGGTCATTAGATGCTCATCATGCTAAATCCCTTCAAGCAAAGGATTTAGTACTTTGATTTGGTTCATGGGGTTGCAAACAATCGACTACAAATGGTCAATGTTTTCAATAAATAAGTTGATGAATTTAAATTTGATGCTTTAATTTCTTATTGTCCTATTAGAGTTTATTATGAATTTGGTGTTTTAATTTCTTATTGTGATATATCTTATCAAAATTGTTTACTATTACACTAAGGACGAAGGCCTCAACTACCCCTATTAAAATGGCAAAGGCATTGCATTCGCTTTTAAATGGAAGAGAGTAGTGGTACTTCACCAATACTTACCATTTTGTGTTAGACTTGTCAGAGTTGGTTTTTTGTATTAGACTAATACATTCCATTTGTTTGTTTATAGTATCCGTGGCGACCAGATAGGAGCTCTTATTGTGGGTATTGTCAGGAAGTGCATGAAGGACATAGTCACACACAATCCCAGTTCAATTAATACTAAGGTATGTATATACATGCATGTATGTTGTTTAAGTTAAATTAAAAGTCAAGTCATATATATTTTAACATACTTTGTTTTTGCATGCAGTACTTTGAGGAAAGTTATTTTGAACAATATTTGCCTGGACAAATTGAAGAAGTCATAGAAGAGTTGGCTGTGACAGTTTATCATCAATGGATGGGAGCATAATGGAGTTAGCTATAGAGTACCGTTTTGTTGTTTAAGTGTATGTTAGGTTTTTAGTTTAGTTAGTTCAAATTTGGTTTTGGCTTATGTTTTGGTTACTAGTTTTGGTTTATATTCTATTTTCTCTTTTGCTCTAACTCATTTGCTTTTGGTTGGAAATTTTGGGTTAGCTTTTGGTCTCTGTAATGTGCAATTTTGTATATATATGTACTTTTTTATTACTGTAATTGGTTTCTGTAAGTACATTGGTTTCTATAATGGATCTGTAATTGGTTTATGTAATGTACATATGAATGTAACATGCATATGGGGGCTTATCAAAAGTGAGCCCCCCAATTTTTTTAAAAAAAATTATCACACATATTTAACGGTTATTCGCCAATAACTGTGAAATATTATACATATAGAATAGTTTTTCCAAACAACTGTTAAATACACTCCTTCCTCTGGTGACAAATACTTTACTGTCCATAATTTTAACCGTTAAGTATTGTACAATATCTTTCACGGTTATTACTAAACAACCATTAAATATAGAAGGATATATTTAAAAGTCATTGTCTTACAATCATTACGTATAGTGCCCTATACATAACGGTTATACTTGAAAAAACCATAAAATATAATACCCAATATTTAATGGTTAAAAACTATTGTGTGTGTGTGTGTGTGTGTTTAATGTTCGGACATTTAATGGTTAGAAACCGTTAAATATCAGTAAAAATAACCATTAAATATAGACAAATATGTAGTAGTGAAAGGTGGCTTGGGAAAGTAAAATCTTTTTTTTTTTTGTTATGTAAAATTGAGCAATAAGTGAAAAGTTTTTTCTTTGTTTTTTTTACAGCACTTAACCGTTTGAACCCTCACCTCTCAAACTCAAACATGTCTCATTACATTTGCCTTCTCCCCTCTTCAATCTGCTCAATGCTCACCCAAGCTTATTTTAACTAATTATTTCAATCAAGTTTTTATTATTTTTTTAATTCTCAAATATGAATTTTTTTTTTTTTACCAATCATCCAAAAATATTTTTTCCTCAAAAATTTTTCTAAAAATCAATTTATAAAAATATTTAAAACAAAAAAAATTTTAAAAACAGAATCAAGTCCTCTGTTTTGTTGATTTCTGTTTTTCATCTCAGCTCATTACCCAATTATAAGCTTGGAAGAGAGGGTTTTGCTATGTTCATGATAGCAATGGAAATAATTATGAAAAAAGGAAAAAAAAAAAAAAAGAAAGAAAGAAGTTAATGCAGGAAGCTATCCCTCAACAATGTGAAGAGAACCCAATTCAATGATATATCTTGAAAATATTTTTATAAGAAAAAAAATTAGGGAGGGAGTGTATATTCTATAGGTTATAGTGAAGCCTAAATCTGACTATTACACTTACTGATATTGAATCATAATTATTAGTACCTACTATGATCAATTCCAAACCCCCCCCCCCCATCAATTTGGAACAATTAATAAATAACAGCATGCCGAGGATAAAATGTAACAAGCCAGCCTTGTAGTTCATCAAATAAAAATAGGTAAAAATCCCTGGTTTTATCAACAAAGTTTGGTCTAGTTAGTAAGGAATTGACTCATAACTCACAGGGTCATAAGACTAATATCGTTGCAGATGTAATAAGGACCTTGTTGGTGAGTCATGTGTTAGTACATATGTAAATGTTCCTTGAACTTGGAGGTATAGCCTGACTTTGGTAAACTTTTGGACTCAATTCACCTAAACTCGTGTGCATAAAAAAATCTCTAGTTGTACGTACAAAAATCCTCATGCGCTAATTATATGATGTCATCAGTTAATCCCCAGATCTATATTTGCTGTTGTTTGCTTTTAAACAAATTTTGCAATAAATTTTTTAAAAAAATAATTTTACAAAACATTGAATGTAAACAACGGCTGATATTGCAGTTTAATGGTTCACTTGGAAAGTAGAAAGAAAGAGGTAGAAAGGGAAGTGGAGGGAAGCCAAACCCCACGTCCCGCACCAGATCTGGTATAAGTGCATGGCTTGGTGATTGTGTTTTCCATATCCAGACGTTCTTCTAGTGTCCTTCCCAAGGTGACGTGTTTCTGCTGCCCACGCGGTGGCCCCACCGTCGTTGGCCTTGCCTCCTCCTCCCAATCATCCTTACACACCTCTATGGCTTCCTCAATAGTTTTAACATGTGTTTCTGCAGGTGCTTCTGCCGACAATCTATTCGGTGTAAGGTGTTGATGTCAACATACGGCTTCCTCAATAGTTTTAACATGTGGTGTACACCCTAGTCAGCCACCATATTCTTCATCACTATCCTTATCTTCCATATATATCCCCATGCTGGTAGCGACAATGTTTGACTTCTTGCCCTACTGGTTATTTGTATATGCCACGACTCCATTTTGTCAATGGGATTATCCAGGATCATCCACAGTAGCTGATTACGCCACTAACTCAAAAGAGGAGAGGAAAGAAAACTCTCACAAGACGAGGGGATATTCTTTCTATTCTTATGACGATTTTGTTATTTTGATATGCGATAATTAATTTATAGGTTGTTATAGTTTTAACCAATTTTTAATTAGGTCTTTATAGTTTTTTTTTTATCATGTCCTTATACTTTTACTTATTTTTAATCAGATCCTTGTAATTTTTTTTATTTTAATTAATTGAAAGTTAAGTAAATGAAAAATATTAAAATATAATTTATGAATAATATATTTAAATTAATGATTATATAATTCAAAAAATAAGTAATATAATTTATTATAATTATATTATATTTTAGAGAATTTTATTATTATAATTCAAATTTTAGTATTCTTCATAATTTTTTAATTAAATATATGTTTCTATTATTTATTTTTTATTCTAATTTTTATAATTATAAAACTTGAATTATATTAATATTTTTTCCAAATATAGACTAGGATAAAAATAAATTAATTAAGGATTACTAATTAAATATATCAATTACTTTTGAATTATGTAATTATGAATACAAATTTATTATTTGTAAATTATATTTTAATATTTTTCATTTATTTAACTTTCAATTAAATTAATAAAATAAAATCCAAAAAAAAAAACTAAAAGGATCTTATTAAAAATCTGGTGAAACGATAAGGACTTGATTAAAAAAACTACAAGTATCCGATTAAAAACAAATGAAAGTATAAGTACTCAATAAAAGAAAAAAAAAACTATAATGACCTAATTAAAAATTAGTTGAAACTATAGGGACTTACAATTTAATTATTCCTTTGAAATATTGATAAGTGTGAGAAATTACATAATTAATTATCCTTAATTTTTTATTTTTTTAAAAAAAAAAAATCCTTAAAACCCCTTGTTGGCTACCGACTGCTGAGCAAGGATTTTTAAAGATTTTTTAAAAAAATAAAAAGTGAGGATAATTATGTAATTTCCCACCATTGTCAATATTTCAAAATTTCAAATTATTCTATTTGAAATTATTAAAATTCAACACCCTTATTTGTATTTTGTATATTTCAATTGTATTTTTATATCTTTTTCCCTATTTTCTTTCATAAGCACGTGAAAATATTTTAGCAAATTTGTAAGACTTATTAATAAATAAATGTTTATAGCACTTATCTTATTATATGTAATATCTTATACATATTAATTAACAAAATTACACTGTTCTCTACTCTGCCTTACGCAACTAATCTTATAAAACATACCAAACAAGTAAATATAATATGTCAATGATAAATTACGTTGATGCCCATACACAAGTTAAATGTGCGAGCGTGAAATACTTGGTTTAACAAGTACCTAAAAGTTTCTTATTACAAGTGGAATTTCCACCAAAGTCTTGGCATGATAAAAATAATCCACTTGCCTTAATAAGATTGACACAAAATACATGAAGTTTCTTATTACAAGTGGAATTTCCACCAAACCCTAAGCATTATAAAAGTGATCACACAACCAAAGTGTGCTAATGATTTTTAATCAGAATTGTATGTTTTTCAAAATACATGAATGGGTTAAATTTCTAGTTAATAAATCAATTGATGAGGCATCATGAGTCATGTTTATGCATTGGACATATGGCTAAATAACTTGATTCACATATAGTATAAGCTCAAACATCTAATACTTAAGGCTGGAAAATAAAG
Source organism: Inga leiocalycina (assembly GCA_963242795.1). Lineage (NCBI taxonomy): Eukaryota > Viridiplantae > Streptophyta > Magnoliopsida > Fabales > Fabaceae > Inga > Inga leiocalycina. Next base: position 41,153,764 of record OY725329.1, read on the forward strand.
AAATGTCCAAGTACAAATTATTAATGTCTAGAGACACAACCAAAACCAAAAATTTCAATATATAAGAGATGCTTGGAAAACTTTTCCTTAAGTATCTTTAACAGTCTCTGGTTACCTTTTCTAAGAAACTCCAAAATTTCAATGAATTGTTAATTTTAGTAAACTTAAGCAAGATAATTCAGGTGGGTTCATCCTTATCCAACAATAATAGTGACTTTCCTAAGTACATGTCCCTAAGAATAGGGGAGGTGATGGGGTGCTTGGAAGATAAATTTCAGAGAGTTTGATCTCAACAACAACCGTCGTCCCCATGATCCACTCCACATCCGTATGCGATGAATTTAGAAATTATTAGGAGCTGTCTAAGCTCCTCATGCACTAACTTTATCCGCAGCAGCAAACTTTACTCTCTGTTCATGCTCTACGACTTTATAATCTACCACCTCACGTGATAGAGTTGGATATCCAGCACATTGTAACATTCGACATTTTTCCTCCTTTAGTTGCATCCAGAAGTGCTATGGTTCAAGACATTTGTTGATTAAAACCCATAAACTGAAACTTGCATATTTATCTTTAGGTTACCCTTCAATTTGTATTTTCGGATTTTTGATCCAATTTGAAAATTCATAACTAATTATAAGAAACTCACATGAGCATTCTCTAAAATGCTTTTCAAATCTACTGAAGTCCTTTACATGAGAAGTAGAGAGAAGCCAAATCCCATGTCTTGGAAGCAATCTACCGGAGAATCACAGGATATTTAAGCCTAACAATCAAAACGGTGCAATATGACAAGCTGGTAATTCTGTGTTACATAAGTCGAGGCAATCTGAAAAATTGACAGCTGAGAAAAACAAAAAGCAGAGGCAAGATTCAACTCTGAAATTTTACCCGCACTCCATAAATTCATCTTACTGGAAAAAAAATTCACAGAACAGAATTTGACAACCAAGAAAATTCACATTCACAGATGCAAAGACAAAAAACTTCATCTTGCTAACAAAATTGACAGCCAAGAAAAACGCAGAGCAGAGGCTAGATTCAACTCTGAAACTCTGAAATTTTAGCAGCACTCCATCTTGCTAAAAAAAATCACAGGATGAAATTTCAATGTGCAGATGCAAAGACAAAAAAATTCATCTTGCTAACAAAATTGATAGCCAAGAAAAACGCAGAGCAGACTCCATAAATTTTGCTAAAAAAACGCAGAGCAGACACACTCCATTATTTCATACAGAGGAAAACCGAATTTATGTACTCCACTGAATCATTTTTCTAAGTTGCTAGAAGAAAACATATTTCTAAGTTACTCCATTATTTCTTGCTCTGCGTTTTCTTCTAGCTTTCTCCGCTTCTATTACACCAAGAAAAACGATTCATACAGACCGAGAAGTGAAACTCTGAAACTATAGGAAAGCTGAATACTGGAAAAAGGAAGAAAACTTACCTCAACACTGATACTCATGGTGACCGCCAAGGCAGCGATGGACTAAGATGTGACCGGTGAGGAGAGGAGGAGAGGCGCTCGGAAGAGGCGAAGTGGGCGACAAGGTATAATGCCCCAAATTTTGATTAAGAGCTAATGATAATTATTGTGAATGATTTTGTAAATCAAAATGGATTTGAAATCCAAATAATTATTAGAAACGCTCAACACTCTATATTTTAGCATGATTATGTGACAAAGTAATTTAAAGGCTAAAATTAGAGGGAATGGCATATGGATGAAGAAGAAAGGAACTTAATTATGTGTTATATGGTGATTTAAGCGAATGTGCCAAAATCAGAAAGAAATTGAGAGAATGGGAATTATTGGATAATTAGTTAGTGATTAATGAAGAAATTAATTACTAACTAAAGAGAAATAATACGTGTAACTAAATAGCTAATGAGCTAGTTAGTGTAACTATATGGTTGCTTATTTGGTGAGAAATGAGGAGATTTGGACATGTGGCATTGAGTGATCATGCATGAAGGGAGTGGTTGGAGAAGAAAAGTCAACAATCATTTTTTTAACATTTTTCTCCCTCTCTCCCTCTCTCTTATGCGTATGGACAAGGGAATGGGGGCAGAAATTCTGCTTCCTCCTTCATCATCTTCATCATCACACATTCTCTCTCTCCAAGCTCTCTCTTGTGCACCATTTTTGAAGAAGAAAGAGGAAGGAAAAGCTTGAGATTAAGGTAAGATTTTAACTTCAAATGCCAAAATCTCCTTCTTTAAAGTTGTTCCTTGGGTTAAGAGCATCATTTTCATGGTTTTAGATTTACCATTGGTGGTGATTTGAACTCTCAAGGAGATAGAGTTTGGAGAATCAAAGAACTCCTTTGGAGAAAGTTGAAGAGGTGAGTGAGTTGAGCATTTTGATATAAGTTTTGTGGTCATTTGGTTAAGTTGGAATTTATGGGAATTTTGCCCTATTTTCGAATATTAGGGTATTATTGTGTTTGAGTTGTTGTTGTCATGGATATGATGCTTTGAGATGTATCTTAGATAGATAGAATTTGATTGAAGCTTAAATGCCAAGTTTGACAATTTTGGGATTTTTGTTGAACATAGGCCAAAAACAAAACATATAGATGGAAAGAGAATTTGGTTGTTTTGATGTTTCCATTGTGTTCCTTGTGAAAATTTGTGTGGGAGTAGTGTTGGATATGAATTTTGAACCATTGGGAACTTAGTTTTAAAAGTGGCAAGTCTTGGTTAGTGAAAAACTCTGTTCTGGCAGTGGCTTTGCATGGACGTTTTAAAATAGCAAATGGTGTTGAAAATTTCTGAAACTTTTTATTCTTAAATTTCACTTTCCAAGCTTCAAAATGAACATATATTTCATGTCATTTCGATTTTTGAGTTAGGAGTTATAACTGTCCAAAGTTTGATGTTAAATCTGGGAATAATTATGGAGCAGTGTGGACATTTCTTAAATTCTGTATTTGTGTGGTAATTTCTGATAATGATCCATATTTTTCTAGTAAAGAGTACTTAAATAGCTTTCAATAGGCTTTGGGATCCCCTCATTTTGATTTTTCTAGAATTATTTATGATTTTTCGAAGTTCAGCCAAGAAACAGAATTTTCCTTGCCGTAGCCAGAAACTTTCTGTGCTGTTTCTGGCCGCAGCCAAAGGTTTCTTAGCTACAGCCAACCTCTATTTTCAGCACTGTGTGATTTTGGAAAGTGGTTTCTAACCTAGTACTTCCCAATCCTTGTAGGCTATTGTTAGAGACTTTCATAGCTACTTAAAGGACTTTAATGATAACCAAACTAAGTGTTTTGAAGTCGATTGAGTATTGAAATAAGTGATAACACGTCGTCCTTAATTATGATTATAGAGTTTGATATTTTCCCGGAACGTAGAAGGCCTACGTGTCACATCCCCCCTTCGGCCAACCGGCCTACCCGTCACTGGGCTCCAACCCAGGACTGAGGCTAGGATGCTGGACCCACCCACCGGTGCGGTCCATTGGGCTTACGGGCCCAAGACTCACAAGAGTCCCTCGCTCCCCAAGCGAGATTTTCCGCCTCCGTGGGAATCGAAGCCACTACCTGGGGGTAAGTAGCGCCTCAATCCATTCCCACTACCACTTGAGCTGGTAGCTCAAGTGGTAGTGGGAATGGATTGAGGCGCTACTTACCCCCAGGTAGTGGCTTCGATTCCCACGGAGGCGGAAAATCTCGCTTGGGGAGCGAGGGACTCTTGTGAGTCTTGGGCCCGTAAGCCCAATGGACCGCACCGGTGGGTGGGTCCAGCATCCTAGCCTCAGTCCTGGGTTGGAGCCCAATGACGGGTAGGCCGGTTGGCCGAAGGGGGGATGTGACAATAAAAAGGCGCCTTTTTATTGTCACATCCCCCCTTCGGCCAACCGGCCTACCCGTCACTGGGCTCCAACCCAGGACTGAGGCTAGGATGCTGGACCCACCCACCGGTGCGGTCCATTGGGCTTACGGGCCCAAGACTCACAAGAGTCCCTCGCTCCCCAAGCGAGATTTTTCGCCTCCGTGGGAATCGAAGCCACTACCTGGGGGTAAGTAGTGCCTCAATCCATTCCCACTACCACTTGAGCTAGTAATAAACAAGGACGGAAAGAACAAGGTAGTGACACTTTATCCTATATCATGTTTAACGCATTGCTCATACGTATTTATCATTGAATGATGCTGATTGGGTCCGTGGTGAGTAGCCCGACCTTGAATGTTGTTGATTGGGTTTGTGGCGGTTAGCCCAACCTTGAATATTGCTGATTGGGTCCATGGCGGGTAGCCCGACCTTGAATGAATTATTGAGTCACGGCGGGTAGCCCGGTTTTGAATGCTGTGTAGCTGAATTGTGATATATACTCACATGCTTTGTTTAATTATACATCATATACGTAAATTGTTGCTACTGGAATTCTTTTGAATCTCACTCTTTCCAAATAACATTTTTAGCAAGGGCTAGTAGATCTCAGGACCAGCAAGTGAGCAAGGACGACTAGGATTGCCGGTGGTAGTCTTAGTTTCTTTTTTTGGTTTTTGGTTATCATTTGGACAACTGTATGTATATATTGGATTGACCATAGATTTGCAATTGTTGTGTAATCCTCGTTTTGGGAAATTAAGATGGGCAATGATACCCTGTAAAACTCTTGGATTAATGATATTATCCTCAGTGAATGACGGGAATTTTATTAGTACTCTGATATTGTATATGTAACGAACCGATCAGACCAATTGTTTTTGTGAATGAAAGGATGGAGATCTTGTCGTACAGGTTTTTGGAAAAAGATTTTTAACTACTCTCGATCTCTTATCCAATTATAAAACTTGTTTATACACCTAATCCCGGCCTTGATGACGGTGGGGGTTACACAAGGTCTGTTGAGGACGCATGACGAGGACGCAAGCCGTCGAGCAAGAGACACTGAGACAAGAGCTTGTCAGATTCAAGTAAGAGTGAGAGACCTAGGGTTCTTCCTTCTGAGTTCTGCAATCTTGAGAGTTGAGACTTGAGACTTCGATATTGAGAGTTGAGAGTTGAGACCTAGGTTGTGTGCGTGTCAGTAAGTAGGGCTGAGCATTCAGTTTTTCAGTTTGATTATTCCCATTAACCGAAAATCGAATTGAAGATGAAACTGAAACCGAACATAAAAATTAACTCAACCGAATAAATCAAAATAATTCGGTTCAGTGTTCATTAATTTCGGTTATAACTGAATTTTTAGGCTATAAATCAAAACCGCAACAATTTTTTCAAGAAATCAAATCTATCAAACTAAATCTAAAAATAAGCCTATAATCTAGGGGAAAATGGGAAATAACAGCGATAAAATCACCGGATCAGAAGACAAAACAGAAAGACCGAGGAGAGATGGCGTGAAGAGAAGAAGACACGTGAAGTGAAGGTGAAGGATACTATTCTTTTTCTCTATCTCCTTGCCTTCCAATGGACAATAAAACTCACCAGATCTACGATAAGTTCGACATTAACGGTGACATCAAACTCTCCAATTATGAACTAATGAAGACGCTGCTCAGACTTAACTCAAAAAATCAAACAAACTCAAGTGCATTGAGGAAAGATAGTAGAGATGTCAGAGAATGGGTCACTGGTTTGATTTGCTTGAGGGGGTGAAGACCGACGATAGAGAGCAAAGGTCATGACGAGGGAGATGTTGAGTGGATAATGGAGCCAGATTGAACCAATCGGTATCAATTAAGAGTATTTTCTAGCGTTAGCCGTTTAGGATGTGGGATTAGTTGGACTTGGGCTGATAAACATGTTTTAAATCACAAATAATGAGTGTTGGGCTTGGGCCATTGAAAAGACATATAAAACATACACAGAGCCCATATGTTACATTTGTTATTTTTGTTATTCGATTATAACCAAAAAATTTTTATAATCACCGAACAGAAGATCGAACACCAAAATACTAGAAGAAAAAAACCAAAAAATATCCAAAAACCGAAATAACCGAACTAAAATAACCGAATTGAGTTTGGTCCGGTTCGGTCTTCGATTTCAATTTGATTTTACTCACCCCTATCAATGAGAGCCATGAGCACGTATGGAGTGTGAGATAGTGAGAGTGTGAGACTATGTCCAAGTGTGTGTGACTAGGTAGGGGATTTAAAAAAAATAAAAACACAACTCAGGCTAGACTGGACCAAACCAAAGGTTCTAAGGCCTTGGTCAGATGTCTAGTTCGGCTCGAGATGATCAGTCTGGTCTGGTCTGGCCAATATTGCTTCAGGCCAATTTTTTCACAATCAGACAGTGTCAAACCAAGTTACTTGGACCATCGGGTTTTTTGCTCATCCCTAATAGCAAGTTAACATGGTATAAGAGCATTTAAAGTCAAAAGGGCATGTGCTACCAAAATTTATTTCAAGAAGCAAAGTGAGTTAACAACTTAGTGCCCGTTTGGATTAGCGGTAAAGAAGTGACTTTTTTTACCATCTGATTTTTGAAAAAGTAAGGTAAGAAAAAAAGTGAAAATGTAAATGTGATTTGTGTTTGGATTAGCGGTGGCAGAAGTGACTTTTTTTTCTAACCTTGAACATGTTTGGATTTGAGTTTAAAAAGCCCGTTTAGATGCAGAATGACTAAAAAGGACATGAATCATATATATATTATTTGTATGTATTGTGATAACTGAAGTGCAAAATTAAATTAAAATTAAAATTTGATAAAATACAATAAGTCATATTAATGTATTTTTTGGGACATTATTATATGATTAAGCATTAATTTGACGACTAGAGAAAATTACAGAAAAGTACCCCATAATTTATGAAAATTACAAGTGATGAAGAAAAGGGATCGGGGAAATCACAGAAAAAGACCCAAATTTTTCATAAATTACATTTTAATCCTAAAATATTTCAACAAATTTCACTTTAATCCCTTCTTATAAACTTTTGAAGTTTGCATAGAAGTCCCTGGTCAAATCTAATTTGACCAAAGCATCTTCTTCTTCCAGCGAAATAGAGCATCACAAAGGAGCGAAACAGAGCATCACAAATGAGCAAAACAAGCATCTTCTTCTTCCTTCCGGTCTGCCTGCGAGCATTGATTGAAGAGAGAGAGCAGAAGCGCGGGGAGGGATTGGAAAAAGCTACGGCAATAAGCTTTTAAAAAACGCCACGGTGATATTAAAAGCTCAGCAAAAATCACCGCTTTGCCAAACGTATGAAAAACGATCATCGTGATTTTTCAGCTCCAAACGCATGATCACAGCAGCCTACACTTTGCCAAACTGACCTTTAACATGGTATCAGAGCATCTAAAGTCAAAAGAACATGTACTAATAAAAATTATTTCAAAAAGGAAGAGTATGGTATGAGGGTTGTGATGCTTGTATTTTTTGCAATTCCTTCATGAAGTTGCACCTCAATTTGTAGGAGTTAATGATATTACTATTAAACCTCCTGGCATGAAGTGCCGACATTTTCTTCAAATGCTTCCTATAAGGGCTCATTTGCAGAAGAAGCGCGAAAAGAGCCGATAATGATGTATTTAACCGGGAGATACATTTTCTTCTTTTGGTCGTAGTAAAACCCTGGAAGACGTTAACATATCTTCGTCAGAACAAGGACTGTACATGTAACAATTAGGCGATGGAATCATAGTGAAAAATGATCGCGGCCCAAGCAGTCCACGAACCAAAGTTCACAGTCTGGTGTCATATTCCTTTGGGTTGCTCTGTGAGTTTGTAAATTGCTCTGCTCAGCACTTGAAAAACAATTCTTGTTAATTTTGTTCATGTTCCTTCTGGTTGCTCCGGGCAGTAGTTGAAAAAAAGGGACATATGTTCAAATTTGCTTGCCAAGGGAAATGATTTCGTTTGTCTATGAAATTGGAATTTACTCAATAAATTCCAATTTCATAAACCTTCCAGAGACAAAAATTCAATGCTAAATAAATTTTAATTTGGTAAACTTTCCATAAGACGTTTTGTCATCTTCCATAAGTCTCGCTTGACCAATTCTTCGAGCTGACACCAAGAGTTATTATGCATCAAGTGTGCTCATTCATTTCAATTACAAAACAATAAGTGGTTTTTACATCTCGAAGCTACTAGTTGGCTTCACCCTATCAAATTCAGTGCTCTCCTTTAACTTCAATCTTGGATGTATAAAGCTTCTGTTAATTATCCACACAAAGCATCCATTTCTAAGGTGTGAATATTGGATTTCCATTCACAGCTGTTAATCTAATTTTAAAAGGTTCAAATTATGTTTTAAAAAATAGAACATTTTTAAATTTAGAGCATAATAATTCAATATGTTTTTCTTGTATTTGTGATTTAATTTTTACGGTGCATCTGATCACAGTAAGTGTTGGTTCTCGTAACTCCTTTAGTTTAATTTTGCCAATATTTTGTTTTATTCATAAGATCTCAAATAAGCACACAAGAAAGTCCCAAAATATATTTTAAATGTAATAAAAAAAAGCACACGGATTTATATCTTATTCGAGAGATGCTTTTGGCTTTGATAGAATTCCCTGCAAGAAATTTTCTATTGCACAAGCTTTTGACGTTGAATTTTTATAAGGGGATTTTATTTGTCTCAATTCTGAACCAAGAAATCTAGTCATATCAAGCAAAAATTAATTCATTTTTTATCTCAAATTTAAGGATTAAAATTATATCTCAAATTTGAGGTGGGAGATTTTTTTTTCTTTAATCCAATTTGTGAGATGGAACATTTTTCAAAAATATTTTTTGATTATTTTTCCTATTGTTTAAAGAGAAATACTTACATACTCCACATTTTTTGAACTTTGCCAATAAAAATACAAAAACTCATACTATTTTAATTTTAATTGACAGATGACTCATCTCAAACAATTCATATTTTTTTAATAAACATCTTAATCCAATTAAGAGGGTCATTTTAAAAAAATAAAATGTTAATTATTTCACATGAGTCATTTCTAAATGCTCTAAGTTGTTGTTCTTTTATTGGACAAAGTAAAGATGATGTGGCACTCATAGAGTATGTATATATTTATCCGTTCTGTGTTTTTTTTCTTATATAATGGGAATGGAAAATAAGAAAATTTAAGTTTCATAGGAGTGTTCAAGATCTTCCCGTTCCAATACCAAGCAAATTGGGACTGGAAAATTTCGGGACCAAAAAATTCGAGATCAGGATCGGCATTGAGAATTTCCCGATCCCAATCCTAATCCCAAATTGAATTCCCTAATATCTAAACTATCCTGAATATATATATTATATTTTTTTTTAGAATTTTGATGAATTTGTAAGTTTAGTTTGCTTTAAATATTTGTATTAGACTAATTGATGCAATATGATATTTTGTATCTTAACTATTCTAAAAAAAAATACAGGAAATTGGACCCAATTCATATCAAAATTGGGTCAAAGTCATTAGAGGGAAAAACAAAGCAAAAATTTTCGGAAAATTCCGATCTCATCCCAAGAAATCCCAATCCTAATCGGGATGGGAAATTTTCGGGATCGAGATTGATTTCCCTTTCCAAGCCCTTTACATAAAAGTTTGGGAAAATCCTAATTAAATCCTGCTAAAATTTCAAAATTCAAATTCAGGCATACACTTTTAACAAATTTTTAATTGAGTCAAAGGTGTAATACCCCGAATTTTAAGAATTGAGGCTAGAGAATAAGCCTGAAATAAATGGATTACTGAGCCCCGGTTTAGCAGGAGCTCAAATTTATTCCCTAATGATTATTATATCTTTGGGGTATTAAATAAAGTAAAATGGTGAATTTTGGAGAATACAATATAAGTTGTGATTCGAATGTGTTATGAGCAGTGCTGAAACCCTGTATTTAAGTTTAATTGTAGATTAACATCTAAATTGACTTAAAATAGAGGGAGGATGTAACCCCCCTCCGTAGTTATTATTCAAAATATGTAATTAAAATGAATTAGAGAACGTCGAATAAACAAAACTCGTTTACAGTCCCATATCCTTGAGATAGGTTTTTCACAAATATCTTTCAAAATATATTTCACCTGGTCTCATATTCACATTTCGAATACAATTACTTTGCAAAGATAAATCACATTCATAATTATCAGAGTGCACAACATAATTTCCAGCAATCACGGGCTCATACCTTTACTAAGAATTCACGAGGCACATTCACCCTTTACAATTTTCCAAATAGGGGATTACACAAATCCATTCCAAATACAAATTCAAATATAAATCCTACACATATATAGTTATCCCAATCCATAACTGATAACCAACAACCAAATCTACCTCCCGGAGGAGTCTTCGCCACCCCTGGTTGGTTGTCCCCTCCTCGAGCCTCTTGTCCTGTCCAAATTTTTTGTGGGGGAGGGTCAGATTCGAGAGAATCTCAGTAAGAAAATAATACCAGTATGCATGTATGATAAATATATAATACATTACATAACTCATACTCACACAATGACAATTTACAAGTCAATGTTTCAAACAACATACTTATTGCCATAACATAAACAGAAACATAGCTTCAAACATTCATATATATTACATATAATCATGCAAAGCAATAACATGTATCAATACACCAACACAAATATCAAATACATGCAGGAGAGGTAAATTCTCTACACTTGTTCTTTCCATATGTGCTCCAGCACCGGCTACTCACGATCAGGGCGAATATCAAACCCTATAAACCAAATTAAGGATATAAGGTTATTCTTTATTCCAAAGTCTCACTTTCATAACACTTAAAGTTGGTTATCAATTATAACCTTTAGGTGGCTACTCAAAGCCTAAACATATGCCTAAAGGATTGGGAGAAACTTAACCAAAGATCCCCCTTTCAAAAGAAAAACACTAATTTTTTTTGCTGATGCACTCGAGTGATGGATGGCTTGCACTCGAGTGAGAGCGGCTCACTCGCGCGAGTGATTGCCCAAAAGCAACAACAGAGACAGAAAGTAATCACTGCACTCAAGTCCTAACCCCAACACTCGAGTGATAGCCTTATGCTCACCCAAGTCCCACCAAGTGAGGCACATAAAATAACTACCTGAGAGCAACAGAAATCCTAGAAGTGAAGAGTGTACTCGAGTGACAACCATTAGAATCCAAGTGACACTTCAAAACTCGCGAGTGCCAACACACACTCTTGACAAATGGGCTGCAAGTGCTAACCCAAGGACGGCCTTCGTGCAAAAATACAGATGCACTCGAGTGAGACACCTTGCACTCTAGTGAGGACCCACTTCACTCGCAAGTGGGGAAATGCACTCTTGCTTTTTGGCATGGAAGTACAACTGAAAACTGAAGGGAAAAGAGGGAATATGATGCTGCACTCGAGTGAGACCCATGTTCACTCGAGTGAGGCTTATCATAAGTCAAAATGCAACAGATGACCAAACTTTCCCTAACTTCCAACATATGTTTCCAATGGTCCTAAAACTCTAACCCAAAGTTATTCCCACATAACTTTACACAAGAAACCCATTGGAAACCTCAAAACACTCAAAATCACATCACAATGACATTTTCCACATTGGTCACACTTATTATACACATTACCCAATTCCAACACTTTTGCTTCCAATATTCCAAATCAATCCCAATGGCATCAAAACACAATATGACACCATTTTTACATCAATACACTATCATTCCACAATTACACTAAATTAGGGCAAATTCCACAATCCTCAAAACTATAGAGTTGCAATGTTGAGGTTTATGTTGTAAAATTGTGTTGACATGTTAGGGCCATTGTGTAACATGTCAATGTGAGTTGAATTTAGTTGATTTGGTGCTTCCAATGGATTCCTTGTGAAAATTGGTGTGAGAATGGTGTTTGTTGTGAAATTGGAACCATTGGAAAAAAAGGTGCAAAAACTGAAATTCTGTCCAATGTGAATTCTGTTATGGGCAGTCTGTTTTTATTGACGTTTTGAATAACCAAATGATGTCTAAAAATTCTAAAACTTTTCAGTCTTAAATTTCACATTCCAAGCTTCAAAATGGACATATAATTTGTGTGAATTCTATTTGTGAGCTAGGAGTTATGATTGTCCAAAGTTTGGGATTAAAACTGGAATCTGTTTTGGAGCAGTGTTGGATTTTGTGCAATTCTTTGTGTGGTTATGTATAGCCTTGGTGCATATTTTTCCTGTGTAAAGGACTTAAATAGATTTCATTTGGCTTTGGAATTACCTCATTTCTATTTTTCTGGAATTAGTTATAATTTTTAGAAGTTCAGCCAAAAAACAGGATTCTCTTAGCCACGGCCAAAAGTTCTTAGCCGCGGCCCAAATGTTTCTGACCTGTTTTTGGCCACGGCCAGTGAATTTGTGTGCCGCGGCCAATCCCCAAAAATCAATATTTTGCACTTCTGAGAGGTGATTTTTGGTATATTTTCTTCCTTTAGACATATATTTAGGCTTTGAGTAGCCACCTAAAATCTTAAATGATAATCAACTTTAGTGTTTAAAAGTTGAAAGGTTGGAAAAGGGAATAACCCTGTCATTGATTTAATTGTCAGGATTCGGTATTTGCTCTGATCGTGATCTACTTGTGCCGTAGCACACGTGGAAAGAATAAGGTAGCGACTCTTCCCTTATACTATGTGTAAATGCAGTGTATGTATGTGTAATCATTGTTTTGTGATGTTGCGGATGCTGTGAAGCTTGTGTATTTGTGTGTCTTTCACCTGCCGTCGCATGGGGGGTTCCTATGGCGGAGGACTGTCCCATTGGGGCGGTACTTTATGGGGGATTGACTATGTGAGCCGAAAGGCTATTTGTACTGCCGTGCTGCATGATGATATACTTGTATGCTATGTGACTATGTGTGGTATGAGTGATTTGTTACTACTAGGATTCTTTTGAATCTCATTCTTTCCATTGACTAACCTTTCAGACGGGGCAAGCAATTCGAAGGAGGAACAAGTGATAGAGGACGGGTTAGGCTCCTAACAAGGAGTATTAGTGGATAGTTGGTTATCATAGATTGCGAGTATTGTATAATCTGTATTTATATTTGGATAAGGGATGTAAGTTGTGGTTAAGCATTGTGTAATCCCCTGTATGAGAAGTTGTAATGGGCGTATGTGCCCTGTAAAGCTTGAGTTAATGTATGGAACTCGGGGTTAGTCGGAAATTTTATTGTGCACTCTGAGATATATATATATATATATATGAATGTGATTGAACTGCTTTGTGTAATTATATTCAAGATGTGAATACGAGATCAGGTTATTTGGATTTTGAAAAGATATTTGTGAAAATCCTATCGTAAAGATGGGTTTGAAAATGGGTTTTAATATTCGTTGGTCTCTAATTCATTTTAATCACGCACTTTCGAATATTATTACGGATTGTAAGGCAGGGGGTTATAAAAGGACCTAATTAGAAATTTCTGAATATTATTAAAAGACCATAATGCCTTTAATTGTGGACTAAATCTAATAAAAAATTATGGAAATATGAAATCCAAAAAAAAAAAGAGAGATATTAAATTCTGGTAAAAAATGAAAAAGATGTTAATAAAATCAATTTCAATTGGAACAATATGATAGAAAATTATTCTCATGTAAATGATTATACCTGTAACTTCTACCTCTACATTATAGCCTATAATTGATATCAAAATCCATCGATTATAAAAACATTAATTATTAATCATAACAATACAAAAATTTATTCTCTATTGAATTGATACATACGGTTTTTATTGATACTTTCCCCACCTAGCCTTCTGATATTGTGAAGCTATATATTGCTTTTAGGAATAAAAATATTAATAATTAATCAACAGCTAATTGTATATTACTTCTTCCTCAGTGAATAGAAATCTGGAGATTGATTGTTTACTTTCCCATTGATTGATATATTTACTTATTTCCGTCAGAAAACAAAAAACATGTTTTTAAATGTAAAAGAACAAAAATAAATTTTATATGTTTTTTTTTGTAAAATCATTTTTTTGTTACGTAAAATTGAGCAATAAGTGAGAAGCTAAAGGGTTTTTTGATTTTATTTTTTAAAACAGTTTTTTTTAAAAAAAAAACTATTTAAAAAACCGTTTTCAATAAGTTGGTTTAAAAAATAATAAAAAATAAAAATTGAAACAGGTTTTAAGTGTTTTCTTGTTTTTATTTTTTTATTTCTCATTTTTTGAGCCTACAACCTATTCACTATGACATCACACCACTAGCACTGACCACTGACCACTGTCATATCACCATTGGCCATGATTGTCACCACAACACTTAAAAAACAGATTTTTTTTATAAACAACCATTCAACCAATTTTTTTTTAAAGAAAAAACTTATTTTTTAAAACCAATTTTATAAAACTGTTTAGAAAGGGGGGAAAGGAAAACATAAACAAACATGCCTGTATTTTTTTGTCTCAATATATTTACCGTGTCCACTCTTCAATTTGTTCAATACTCGCCTAAGTTTATTTTAGGAAAAGTTTCATATAAAGACAATTGAATTACCTAAATTCTAATTTGGATCACTGAATTTAACGAATTATATATCAAGTTATACATTATAATTAGAGATTTAAAATTTGAATCAAATTACCTCCATATCCCTTAATTATTAAAAAGACAAAATTGAAAACATAACCCTATTATTTGCTTTACCAATTAATGCCTTAGGAAGTATTGTACGAAAGAGCACAGTTTGTTCCCCGACTTTCTTTCAAATATTAATTACGCACAATATTCATTTTTTTCTTCTCTTAGAGATGGACATGAGAAATTGGGGTTTTTCGGTCAAACCACTGCCTTGGAATATTGAACAAGAGGGATATAGAGTATAAGCAAAGTTCATTATCTGTGTGAAGTCCATTGTCTGTGTCGTGTGAGTGTTATTACTTCTGCACAACTCTTTTGATCGAATATCAGGGGTGTTTCTTTGATTTTTGGCTTGAAAGAAAACCTATAATTTTCACTCCTTTTCAAGTGAAAAGATTTGATATCTTTGATCTTAATCCTTAGGGAAACCAAAAGGCTCAAAAGTAAGAATTACATGGAGAGATAACATAAACTTCTTTTTCTTTCCTGCATTATGCCATGGATTCCTTTCGCAACTTCATTTATTCTGTTCAATCTAAAACGAGACTTCAATTTTTCCCACATCCTTCTCCAGTTGTTAGAATAAATAAATAGATCAATCAAACAAGGGCAAACGCACACTCCATACCATAAGAACCTCCCTCTTGCCCTAACGATGGTTTAACGTTGGTTAAGTGCTGACTGGCTAAACTAATACCTGGACTTAAAGAACCTAATTAACTTGACCTAAGTTTTGTCTTATATATAAGTGAAAGAGGTAAATTCTTCTGTACTACTAATATTTCACAAATAATCTCATCCGATATCCCGATCAAGATCAACTAATAACTTATAAGTTTACTGCCACTAAACTTTTTTTAAAATCAAGCTTCTAGCTATATAGTTTAACACGGTAGGTACCGGGATGAAAGTAATTTACAATTTATTTATTATTTATTTCAATTAATTGATAGAGCAACCGAAGATAGATTATATATAGAATAAATTACTTGATAGTATAAATAATAGGGTTATGTTTTCAATTTTTTATGCTTTAACGATTAAGGGATATGGAGTTAATTTGACCTAAATTTTAAATCTCTAATTATGACGCACAACCTGATATATAATTTATTGAGTTCAATTATTTAAATTAAAATCAAGGTAATTAAACCCAGACTGGTCAATGAACCGGTCGGAGTACTAGGTCAAGGGTCAGTAGGTCAGACCGGAGTCAAACCGGGACCAAACCGGTGAGAAATGGAATATTTTAGGCTTATAGTATGAAATTCTAAAGAAAAAATTTTTTAAAAAAAAAAATTAAACATTTTGACCCAGACCATACCGGTTTAGAAGCCGGGTCGCCGGTTTCCGGTCCGGCCAATCCGGGTTAGATAACCCTAATTAAAATTGGATAATTCAACCATTTTTATATAGGATTTTCTCTTTATTTTAACATTAACCATTTCAATCAAGTTTTACATTTTTTATTCTCAAATATGAATTTTTTGCCAACATTCAAACAGATCTTTTTCCTTAAAACTTGTTCTGAAAATCAATTTTATAAAACTATTCTAAAACAAAGGTTAAAAACAGAATCAAGGCCTTTATGTTGTTTATTTCTGTTTTTCTCAGCTTATTACCATAAAGCATGGGAGAGGTTTCGCTATGTTCATGATAGCAACGGAAATAATTATGAAAAAGGAGGTGGGGGGGGGGCGGAATGAAGTCAATGCAGGAAACTGCCCCTCAACATTGTGAATTGAACCCAATTCAACGATATATCTTGACAACAATTGAAAACAAAGGAAGGGGGTGTGTATTCTATAGGTTATGGCGAAGCCAAAATCTGGCTATTACACTTACTGATATTGAATCATAATTATTAGCACCTGCTATATATGATCAATTCCAAAATCCCCCCATCAATCCGGGAAAAATAATGAATAACAGCATGCCCAGGATAAAATGAAACATGCCCGCCTTGTAGCTTAGCAAACAAAAAACAATTCTCTGGTTGTACCTACAAAATTCCTCATGCCCTGACTTTATCAGCAGCAGCCAATTTTCTTCTCTGTTGATGCTCTGCAACTTTATAATCTACCACTTCACGGAACAGGGTTGGATCAAGCGCACAGTTCTCACTTCCGTATACTGCGGCTTGGACACTTGCCATCAGTTTCGCTATCTCCCTTCCGGAAAATCCTTCAGTTTTTGCTGCTGCTTCCCTTATGATGTCATCAGTCAATCCCTTGATCTCTATCTGCTGTTGTTTCCTTTTAAACAAATTTTGCAACCCAGGTTTCTCTGATCCAGCCTGGACTATGTACTTATCCAGATAGAGTTTAAGGAGTTTGAAGCGCTCATCTTCCCCAGGCAAGGGGAATTCAAGAACCTCGTCAATACGATCGGCCACAGCTGAATCGAGATCACCAGGACGGTTTGTGGCAAGAGCAAGGACTATGTCTTTCGACTGATCACCTGTACGAAAGAGTAGTGCATTCAGTGCACTTCTCTGAGCTTCACTCATATAAGTCTTGTTCCGCCTGCAAAGTTCATCCAATGCAATCAACAACGTGACTTGCACTAATTTAGACTCAAATCTTTCACTTAATATCATGTAGCGTCAATGTAATCCAGACAAAATCACAAAATATACACTGGGAAATTAGGTCGTTAACCAAATTCAGATAAGTTTCTTCATTCCATGTCATGCAATAGATAAGAGCAATTCTTTGTAACTCATCACAAATTACATTTGAAGCAGGCATTCCTTAAATGTCACAACGTATCATCTCCAGTGCAAGTACTACTGTACACAGGTATAAACAAGGAAGATCCCAAAGGAGATCAGGTTATGGTTTTGGATCAAACGCTGGGAAATGGGAATGAATAAGTAGGGCGCTTACAAATAGTAGCATAGCTCTATGGACCCAACCAGTCATTGTTTGGGCACAGTGAGCAATACCTGTGAAAATAAGTTTGATGGTTTCATTGGTTGTATGGAAAGATTCAAGCAAAAAGGAAAAGGATTTATGATTGAAATTAATTTAAAGAATATCTGGCCAAAAAACAGTGTTCATGCTTGACACTGATAAAACAGATAGGACCATAGGGGACGAGCAACTGAGAAAAGAATTAACAAAAGCACAATCAACATAAATGAGCAATTAGGGTAGAAACATTGCTTACTCGCACAGAAATGCATCAGCTTCATCGATGAAAAGTAACAAACCCTTTTTAGATTTCTTAGCCCAATCAAACAACTGATGAATCTTTGTAACGGCCTGTGATCCCAGTGGAGCAACATCTCCTCCAGTCATTAATGCATAGTCTAATCCCTGCATAAACATAGGATTCAGTAATTCACAATTTATACCAAAAAACATAAAAAGACAACTGACTCAAAATGTAAGGTAACTTCAAATTAGCTATAGCCCTAGTATAACATGTACACTATTAACGAAATATAAAACATAAAATTCAGCCTACCATGTCTCAGCCTACCATGTCAAGTATTATGTTTCACACAATTTATACTACCCATCTATTAGCAAAGTGAATAATGTGTAATAATTGAAATCTAGAATGAAGAGAAGTACAATATCATACAGATTTACGAGCCAACTCTCTAGCAGCCATTGTTTTCCCTGTTCCTGGAGGTCCATAAAAGAGCATGTTTCTAAATGGTGCCTGATGTGCTTTTGTATTTGCAGTTGCAGATGACAGCTGTTCAATTCTTTTCTTAAGAGCGGGATGCAAAACAACATCACCAAATCCATTTCCATTTTTTGATGAAGATCCAGAATCTGCACGAGCCAGGGTACTCTTGAAACGAGAAAACATGCCTGACCAGGGGTATTTTCCTCTGGAGGATTCTCGGATCAATGATGGCTGCCCCAATATTCTATCCACATATCCCCATATAACACGTGCACCTTCCCTGAATTGGACCAAAAAGAGACTTGAATAAGACACACCTTTGCTAACAGCAACTTAAAAGCGTTATAACTCAAAAGTCAACTGACAATAAAGCAGCACAAAATTCATGAGTAATAAATACATATGAAAAAGAAAGAAGACAAGTAACACGCACGGAGGCAATACTAAAAGTTGAAAATCCCTAAAAATGTGAAAAGCTGTGGAATATTTTACTTGAACTGACTTTTTCGGAACACATAAACTTCAGGATTTAGCTCATGAAGAGAAGATTACATCTGCTAGATACCACAAAGTTGAACCACATTAATCCAAAGGAAGTCAAGTATTCCAATAGGTGGTAGCTAAAAATGACAAGTTTCCTTTTTCTTCCCCACATTTGGCATCAGTCAAGAAAAGCTATTTGGCGGTGGAAAATCATTCTCGTGTAAATCACCTAAGTACATTTTGAAAATAACTGTGGCATGAAAACACAAGTTACATTACAAATACAAACACAATCAGTCAAGCAATAGTAACTCTGATGCCTTCTCCAGAGTGAACTGGCTAGAAAAACCCATTAGTCAAGCGTTTAGTGGGGTATATAGGTGGATTAATTCTAAGCTAGAATACCGATAAAACAAAAGGGAACTGTAAGAAAGGTCAACAATAACCAATTATTGCTTAAGCTGGAGGACACTGGTATAAATAATGGACCCATAAGTTGTGTAGGTTTGTTTGGACCCAGAAAACTGTCCCAATTAAATGTGGTAATTTCAAGTTCAGGCAACTAAGCTAGCTACCAATGTTGTTTTTTTAGTGAAATTTATGATTTATTCCTCTAATATATTTATAAACTATGCGAAAGAACCTTGAGCACATGCACATCAAATTTGGATTTCACATTCTTGGCCCATGCAAGACCAAGATCATCATTGGCAAGGGCAAGCTAGCCTGTTTGATGGTCCTAAGTGCAATGCATGTCAAACATAACCTTTAAAAGGTAAACTTAAACGCTGAAGTTGTTTTCAGAAAGCCTTTTCTTAGCTGAACAGTTTATACCTGGTGGTGTAGATTCCTGCAGCCAAAGCTGTCACTCCACCAACTGCTACAACCAACTTATTTTGATCGGTTAGAATGGCTCTTAAACCCCCTGCAAAACAAAGATAAGATTTTGTTGACAAAAGAACCTTATGCAGTCCATCTGAACAAATTAATTAAAAACACAGCTCAAAGAAGAAAGCAAAATGTCAACAACCGGTAAATATCTACATGCAAAGAAATAGAAGGCTGAGCCCCAATACAAAGCCTAATGATTTAATTACTTGCGTATTGCATACAATGCATCAGGTAGATCTACCTCCAATATGTTCAAAAGTAGTATTTATGGCAGCAACCCATTTCTCTCTTTCTGCATTAGCACGATCAAATTGCATTCGTCTATTAACATCTTCAGCTAGCTTTGCTTCATGGGCTCTTCCCTCTGCTTCTGCCATAGCCCTTACTCTGATTGTTTCACGTTCAATCTCAGCTTTCTCTCGTTCAGTTTGTCTACGTTGTGCTTGAATCTGTTCCTCTGTTGCACGCCGAGCTTGCTCCTGTCTAATTGATGATTCTTCTTGCAGTTTTACTAGCTCTTGGTTCCTGGCTCTCTGGTATTCATTTTCTGCCTGATAATGATACAACAATGAGAATCATTCCATAAAATTGCAAAATTAAACACCAAACTACCAAAGTCAAAAGATAAAATACCTGCATCCTCTTCCTTGCCAGTTCATCCTCATAGCGAGCCATTTGCGATTTTGTTTGTGCTTGATGCTGAGCAAGCTTTTTTTGTTCATCATATATTATCCTTTGTCTTTCCTGCCAAACAAAGTAGATATAATCTGTGAAATAATTGCTAAGTCAGAAGGAAGAACGTAAGCAATGCCCACAACATCCTGAAGAAACATGAAGTAGAAGTTTCATGCACGCATGACACTTCTGAAGTCACATACTAGAGATCCTGATGGAGCTTCATTAATAGGGAGTAGATATGATGTAATGTCTCTAAGTCAACCCAAACCCTGTTCCCAAAGTTCACAGTAATAAAACTTCAGCGAACAAGCCAATGACTCCCCCTCAACTGAGCTGTTCTTAGCACAAAAAACTTTTACTGTATACATCAAAAATACATCCTTTATTGGAAAGAGCCATGGGGCCCACCACTGACTAACTTAAGCTGGCTATGTTTTAGGTTTTCAAAAAGTAATCTAAATTTAATATATTAAAACAAGAGTCTATACTAACCTAGAAGTTGAAACTATCAAAAATAAGAAACTGATTTCTTCCTGACGTGTAAGCTTGATAAAGTTATAAAATTTAGAAAGCTCACAAAAGTCACTCATGGGCTATGGCTTTGAATTCAAAATAAACAATTTTAGACCATGAGTTTAAAAGACATACAGCAGTAACAAGTACCAGATCCACAACTAGAAGAGATTAGGAAACAAAAAGGTGTAAAAGACCACCAATTGGAGTTTTAAACAAAAGATACAAGACCATTCGGTGAAGAGAAAATTATAGTTTATGGTCTAACCAATAAATCTCTAACAAAATGCATGTTCAGTAAATTTTAAGTTCATACAAAAACAAAATATGCATTTTGGTATTCTAATTCCAGCCAGTACTATCACATTGTTATGTGTTTGATGTAGACCATAAAGTTGAAAAATCAATTGTGATGACATAGCTCTTCACTGAGCCAGGATCTACTTACAATTTCATGCTGTGCTTGCGTTTGTTTAAACTCTGCAACCTTTGCGGTCAGTTCAGCTTGCTTTGTCTCCTCTTGCTTTTTAATAACATCAAAGACCTTTAGAAAACAAAAGACCCAACTTAATTAGCTACCAAAGAAATTTATTTTATTAAATACAAATAAAAAAATAAAAATGCATCATCCCTCTGTTTAATTTTTTTAACCCCCATGAAGTATAAAAATAGAAATTTTAAGAGAAAGAGCATATAGATGAACACAAATTATAGAAACACATATTTCAAATTAAAAAAGAAAATCTAAGATCTTAGTAATCCACTTTTTTCATGCTTCATCTGCTTGAACTTCCTCAATCAAACCCACTGGTACTTTACCTCCCACAGGCACAACTGAATGAAGGATAAATTAAACCTCAGACTTCTTTTATTAGTTGTGCAAAACGAAGGGTAGGAGACACAACAAGATAGAGGACAAGGTGCCCCCCTCAAAGGGGAGAGGACAGAGAAAAATAATTGAAACGGACTCGCAAATAAAAAGTGTTTTTCATCTCTTCAAATGTCAACTAATTAACCTCCCCTAAGAGTCAAAATTTGGAAGAGCCAATAAGATCCCATGTTCGTCCAAACGTAAGATTAACTTATTCTCGCTGCTCTTTTTCCTTACTCTGCGTTTTTAAAAACAAAAAATTTCGAAATATGTTTATTTGCAAAAACAGGCCATATAAGAGGAATAAATGAATAAATCCCTCTGTACCTTTCAAGCACAAGGAACCAAAAAAAGAGAGTTCAAAATCCAAACCAATTACCAAAAAGGCATAAGAAATCTAATAAAAAACTATGGCTGCGCAAGACACATTACAGAATCAAATGAAAGACAAAAAATGAATGAAGATGTCACAATAAGGCCAGCATTCCATCATCAACATTTGAAAAAAAATGGAACACAATGTCCCAACCTTTTTCCCGTGCGGTGAACTTGCAATTTCTCTGAGAGCCTTCACCCCTCTCTCCAGCGCCTCCGGATCAAAACCAGCAGACGAGGTCCTCGGATTATCATTCCGAACCTTGGGAGGAGGCGGAGGACTATCCTGAGGCAAATTGTCGGCCTGCGGCAACTTGGGATCCGAAGAAGATGGCTGAGGAACATTGGAGGAAGAGGGAAACCCCGAAAACGAAGGAAATTTGAAAGGACCATCAGCATAGGCATGGTTATTCTGAGAAACAGCAGCTGCGGCCGCCATGGCTGAGAGCAACCCTGCTGTGTAAGTTTTGGCCATTATATTCTATGGATGATGATAAAGATGAATCGAAAATGAAGAAATGAAAGTTTGTTGCTGAGCTGGGGGAAAATGCAATGCAAGGGGTTTAGGAGACGTTTAACCCTTGAGCAAGAACACCCAAGGGTTTAGCTCTCATGGAAAAGGACGCAGAAGCAAACGACTAGGGGTTTTGGTAGGGTTTCTGGGTTTCGTGGACAAAAAGGCGGTCTATTTTTTTTTTTTTCCCCCAACCAACCAGTTTCCCTTTTTTTTCCTTTACTTTGGTTTTTGTTTTTTTCAAGGTAATTAAACCCGGACCGGTCAGTGAACCGGTCGGGGTACTGGGTCAAGGGTCAGTGGGTCAGACCGGAGTTAAACCGGGACCAAACCGATGAGAAATAGAATATTTTAGGCTTATAATATGAAATTCTAAAGGAAAAATTTTTTTAAAAAAATAAAAATTAAAAAAAAATAAAAAAGTTGACCCGGACCGGGTCACCGAACCGGACCGGTTTAGTGCCCGGGTCACCGGTTTCCGGGCCGGTTCGGCCGGGCCGGTCCGGGTTAGAGAACATGGGTTTTTTTCCATGTCATCAGTATCGGAGGCACCGGCGGTTTGGTCAGAAATTGGCCAATAGATGGTCCAATCGGTCTGATAGGTTGGATCCATTTAACCTTTTTAAAATTAAAAAAATTAAATTAATTCATTTTTTTAAATTTTATTCAGAATTTTATATAAATAACCCTGAAATCTTCACTTTCTCACAGGTCTAACCCCCGATTAGCTCTGGTTTGACTCCAATCTGACCCATTGACCCTTGACCCAGTACCTCGACCTATTCAATCATCAGTCCAGATTTAATAACCTTGGTTTTTTCCCTGTGCTTTCTAACTTTCATTTAATTTTGGGTTAAGGGATAATTTTGTCCTGAAAGTTTTTCAAGGAGCAACTTTGCCCTAACCATTATCCCAATTAATTCTGACCATTGTTGATTAAATATGTTGAATTAGCATTCTACATGTCATCCACATAATTTTTGTTAAGGTATAAATTTGTGCCAGAAGTTCATGTGTCATCTACTTCATCTTTTTTCAAAATTTGATTTAAAACTTTTTAGGCAAATTTGAACCTTAACACATGAATGACATGTGGACTACCAGCTTAACATATTTGATCAACTAATAGTCAAAACTAACTATAATAACTGTCAGGACAAAATTATTTTCTTTTTTACACTTTTATGACAAATTTGCCCCTCAATAAAAACTCCCAAACCAAAAATGCCCCTTAACTCTTTAATTTTAAGCGTTGAATAGTTTTTCTGGAAAGGGAAGAAAAACTTGAATAATTTTAAATTGTCCTCTTAAGTTTTGAAGAATGTTTTCCTTCCAAAAAAATTTTAAAAAATGTTTTAAAACTTCTAGAAATAAATCAAACTGAAAATATAAATCCCATTTGGTTCACAAAAGCGTGAAAATATAATAAAAAATGTAAAGAAAGAGAACAATGAAATATATAATGTAGTATGACGACTATCATGACTCATGAGTCATTAATGTGTTTGACATGTAATTAATAAATAGTAGAATTAAAACTTATTTTTATATTTAATTAAATATAAATAAGATTGAAAAGGTAATAATGCCCTAAGCAGCTATCAATACCCTGATGTTATTTCTAGTAGCATGAGTATCCTAATCTTATTTATGGTTGAATTAACACATGTGTAGAAAGTGTTTTTAGTACTAGTTCCTTTGACAACGGACAAGTAAAAAGTCAATGGTTTCGCTCTTTATTTACAAAATTGTCATCGATCATATATTTTTTTCATGTTGTAATTGAGGTAGAAAGGTTGCCATAAAAAGAACGTATTTTGCCCCGATGCAGGGTAAAAAGCCCTTTGGCCTCCTTGGAAATTATGATTCCATGCATGAATTTTAACTTAATTGATTACAATAAAACCATATTTTCTTTTTACCTGCCGAGTTAATACATTGTTCTCAATTCTGTGTATGTGTCAATGAGAAGATTGAGAACGACACCATCCAGGGATGTTGGAATACTAAGTGTGTGTTTGAATTAGCTTTTGAGAATAGTTTTTACGATTTATGATGTAAGTGTATGAGAGGAGTTTTATCTCAGTTTGTGCAAGCCTAAGTTTGAAACCTAGGTTTGGGCAATACCCAAACACTCACTAAAGATGGTTTATGAGACAACTAAGCTGCACACTCCAAGTGAGGGGCATATCATGATAACTTGACTGAACTTTATTTCATATTCATAATCTTTAAATAGTCAGGTCCTCAATTTTCTCCCACCTTTCAAACTCTCTTGCCTTTGTATCTCTAACAATTTATGGGAGGAATAATTGATTAAATCGCTCCTTAGTTCTTGTAGTCTATGGGAGATGACTCCTGTGGATAAATCTCAAGGATTGCTTTTTTTTCTCTTATTCTCTTTACTTAGTGTCAAACCTTGTTTTCTTAGTTTAGGAGTTGCTCCCATTTCCCTCGTCGTAACTATTAGAATTGCTTTTACTTTCTTTTCCTCTAGTTATCAAGGATGTGTTTGGATTAGCAGTGGTAAAAATGACTTTTATTTCATTTGACTGTTGTAAAATTAAGTTTGGGTAAAAGTGAAATAGTGTATTGTGATTTAAATTTATATTGGTTTTATGTATATATGGTTATTAGATCTTTCAAAGTAATTTAATCTTTTTTTTTTAATTAAAGCAAGATTCACGTCGTTGTAGCAATTTGCTTTTTTCCTCTCTCTCCATGCTTCCTCTCTTTTCTCTCCCCAAGATTGGACCAAATAGCAACTAAAATCCTACTTATGCTTTTACCCCACAATTGGACTAAAAGCCATCGATGTGCCAAACAAGGGAGAAAGAAATAGTTGGAGCTTTAAGTGGCTTTTTGGGCAATCTGATTGGGGTTGGGGCTTTAAGTGGCTTTTTGGACAATCAGATTGGGGCTATGAAACGTGTTGCCAAACACATACTAAGATATTTTAGTTTGCTCGGTTATCTCTTGTTTGCCCATAGATTCAACAGCACTAGAACAGTTCAAAAATGTTGACCTATTTAGGAATCTCTGAATTTGTGCTAATTTTCAACTCCTCAAAGCATTTTGCCACTTACTATGTCCTCATCTCTGGGTGCCTGGGTATCACCATAAGCTTTTCCTCATTTGATCGAACCTTGCCCTTAATTTGAAGGCTTTGCCATCCTAAAGTGCTAATTAAAGAAAGGATCTAATCAACGTTGATGAAAGCTAAATTATAACAGATCCAACTATCAAATCAGAAAATTTTGGTATTATCATAAAAGCCAAAGCCTCTATTAAAGTAAGTAACTGAAAATTACATCAATCAAACTATTAAAAAACATAATATCTAGATATAAATCCCAATAATCTTTTAGACTTCGATATCATATCTACTAATGAGTTGATGAATTGACAACATTGTTAGTGCTACATAGGATGTGCTTATGAGAGATTTGGATGTTTTATAAAAATAAGGAAACTTTAGAAGCGACAGGTCAAATTATAAAAATTGAGTTCTAAATTCGATAAAATTATAAAAATTAAATAATTAATTTTTCCCTATAAAATATATTAAATCACAAAACAGAGAAGGGCTTAGAAGTTAAATATTCAGGGAAAATGATAAACAAGGACCCTTTACAAACAAATTAATGAAACTAAAAGGTGTTTTGTTTTCAATTGAACAGTTTGGTACGGTAGAACTAATTTTGATGGAGATGGAAATAGAAATACATATGGATATGAAAATGGAAATGCATACGAAGATGGATATGAAAATAAAATTTGAAAAGATGTTTGGTAGGAGCATGGAAATGTAATTTACTTTTTAATTAAATTTTATATTTAAAATGTGTAAATACCCAAATAACCTTCAAATACAAAAAAAAAAAAATCTTCATCCAACTCCTATGCATCACCATCGAGAACCACCACGGTTCTTCTCAAATGGCCATAAACAAATAGCAATTGATGACCACCAGAAACAAACCATAAATCATGAGATCCGCTTAGACTAGAGGTTTTCTATTTGATGGTTCATGATTTTTTTTCCAGATTGTTAGATATGATTAGTTTTGATGATGTCAAATATAGATATGAAATGATAAGAGCAAAAAGTTTATATAATGTATTTGTTTGACTAACTATTATATTTAATGTTACATATCTTGTAGATTAGTCAAGCAAAGAATGAAGAAGATTGAATTAATGTAAATGAACAAGAGGGAGTAAGAAGAAAGAAATTGAAGATAGTCAAGGAGATGCTTACTTGGATTATGGAGAATTATTATCAAGAGAAAAATCAAGAAGAAAGATATGGAAGAAAGAAGAAATTATAAGATCTAGTGAGAATATCAAGGTTCAAGTTGTTAGAAGTGATACTGGAGGTTTCTATGATGATACCGGAGGCTTCTATGATCAAATGATGGTTGGAATAGGTTAATACGAAGTTAAGATGACTTATACGTGAGTTATGGCACTTCTAAAGGAGTTTTACTCGAGTGTGAGCTCAACACTCGAGTGCCAGAGGTGTTGCACTCGAGCATGGGATGAACACTCTGTTCTACTCTGTTTTACGTTCAGCCTGACAGAGATTCGGTATTTTGGCCATATCTCTCAAACCACACGTCGGATGGACCCGAAACCGGTGGCATATGAAAGAAGACTCACAACACGAAAAATGTACACCAAGATCACATTGAAATAATCTCAAATGAAGGAGATATGATCCATGAAAGATGACACTGAAATCACCTTCACTTTCCAAGACAGGTTTGGTATTTTGCACATAACTCACAAATCACACATCGGATTGAGACGAGACTAGTGCCAAATGAAACCAGACTCAAAGAGCTTTCCATGAATAGGTAATTTGCCTAATTTGAACGTATATTCTAAGAGCTATGCCTTCTGGAAGTTGACGCTTGTGCAGTCTAGTGCGATAGACACTCTTTCGATCATAACTTGCATAATACAAGGAGTTTGGAGCTGATTCTTTTTACATTGGGATGCATATGGCAAGAGCTTTCTTATGATACATCATTAGAATCAAATAAATAAATTTTGTCTAATGTGGCCCCATATCACTCACGATTGCAAAAACGCACTCTTGAAAAATGTCGTGTGAGTGATGTCAAGAACCAGCTGAATCGTGAAGAAATTTACAACACTCGAGCACTAGGATCCACACTCGAGCATCAGACTCTTTTACACTCGAGCACATGCAAGTTTTTACACGAAAGTGTTGACCCAAGAAGAAGCATGTACATGAAAACAAGAGGCGCACTCGACTAGGATATGTTGCACTCGAGTGATGTCCAGAATTGCACTCTAGCACTAGCGAGTGAAGAGCAGCAAGTGTTTGCCCGAGAGGAAGCTTGTTAGCCGTTTAGCTTTACCGCAAGCGTAAGGGTCGCAAGTAATATAAAAAGATCGTTCCCACGAGGACTATGACAAAAATGAATTAATTATCTCAATTAAGTTATCAATCAGGTTAAGTGAGAATATTTTGAAAGAAATTTTATACTTAAAAATTAATTAATTAAATCGAGAACTTCAAGACAGAAGGAACCTAGGATTATCTATCCCCTATTTATTTTATGAACTAATTAATTTACCCTCAATAAGCAATCAAACGAAGATATGTATTTGTGTAAGATTCAAAAGTATTCGATAATGCTCTCTCAAGTCAAAACCAAATATTTATCCTAATAAACTAATCAATCTCTTGTATTAATTTATAAGGACTAACTTTAAACACCAATCTTAATCTGACAATGTTAGGTTAGTAAATATATCTCTATGATATTAACAAACCATCTGTTTAATATATCTAAACTTCAAGTTTAACATGATTTTACCCAAGTTCCACACCTAAATTATCTTTCTCAAGATTAATTTAAATGAATAAGACAACTAAATGGTGATCAGGCATTTAGAGGCATTAAGAGCAAGATAAAATCAATACAAAAATTTATTCGATGCAAAAAGAGAGTAAATAAATAATTCAATCCATAAATAGGTTCAAGAATATCCTAGAACGAGAAAATTAGCTACTCATGTTCATCAACAAATTAAAACCATAAATAATAATTCGGTTCATATCAAAAACTAAGAAAAAGAGAGAAGAAAAATTAATGAAAAAGCAAATTTTAAAGCTTCAAAACTCTTTGAATCTTCAAGTCCCAACCCCCCAAAACTCTGCTTCTCGCTCCGCTCTCGCGTTCTCTGCCTGAGCTTTCTGTCTCGCATTCGGATCTGGATCTGTGTGTCTCAGCGTTCTCTCATGTGCCTTTTTATAGATATACTTATATGCTTCCTTCGGTTTTGGCTGCGGGCCCCACGTTGCCAATCTTTTCAAGATTTGATATATCCTTGCGTTCATCTCCGCTGTATGTGGCCTTTGGATGTTAGTGTATTATTACTTATCTCCCACACACGTTATCCTGAGGCATAATGGGAGGAAAAATCCAAATATTAAAATAATGGTGATAATAATAATGATAATAATAATAATCAAATCTGAAATATCTTTATCTTATTTTAATCCCTTTTTTTTCAGATTATTAAATTATTATTGTTTATCATTATTTTATTAAGAATTTGATATTTATCATGAAATCTCTTCAAATCGGTATCTTATCAAAATCTGATTAAAATCCCCCTGATTTATTATAGATGACTCCCAAATATATTAAAATATGTCTCAAGATTATCTTAAAATAGGGAGTCATCACACCCCCACCTTAATCTTTTGCACTCTTGGGCAAAGAAAAAATCAATCTTGAAAATAGGTTGAAGAAAGAAGAGAGACAAATTGAATTGACTAAGAAACCGTGAGAACTAGAGTAAACATAACCTCGGAACTAAGTGTACAATATGGGTTGTCAATCACATATAAAGAAATTCATATTAAGATACAAAATTTAACAAGATTAAATTCAGGTAAAATAGTCACACAAGGGTATAAAGTGTATCACTCAACTCACTAACATACGGGTTCTTTTTCGCTCAGTTCACTTGTTCAATCACCCTACCATAGGCTTACAATAGTTCTAATTTTCCACCACTATTTACACATCCATTCAAAAATCAAGAGGACTTTATGGCTTGTAATGTTGGAATATAGGCTACGTGGAGTGGATGGTGGATACTAAGCAATATGCATGTAGATCATGTTATACAGATAATTTAATGTGATAGTGATATGTGTACTATTCTTCAAGATTCAAGAAGGGTATTCTCTCTCTATATATTTTTTTTTCTCTCTCTCCCTTTTTTTTCAAAATTTTTTTTTCATCTTGAGCTTGTTGTAGGTTCCCTTTTGACGCATCTCTGCACATGGGTGATGTAGCACCGGTTACTCAGTTACTCCAACAAGTACCTCAAGATGCTTTTAGCCCAACTCATAGCCCTCTTTGGCTTCACCATTTGACGCGAGTGCCAACATTGGTGATGAAGGGCCCCCGGTTACTAAGTGAAGTCGAGATAAGCCATTGGAGTTGTGTTTTTTTTTTTTGAAAACACCCTCCAACATAAAGCACTAATAGCGACAATACCACATATTGTGATTTGATACATGATCAAACTATTGCAATAATGATTGTACATGTATATTAACTTAATATGGATATGATAGATGTAAAGAAAAAAATGATGGGCTCAAAGGGGTAGCAATGGATGAAGTGTTTGTAGCTTGTGTTTAGGATTCACGGGTATAAAAATGAATGCCTCTATCCTATTAAAGAATTGCACATGTATTAGGTAGCAGTGAAAAGAAATAAGACAAGTTCTGAAGAGTAAGTTGAGACAAGTGAAATATCACACTAGAATCGAATGTTTTAGGCTCAAATTTCCTTCCAACAGGGCTATACTATCTCACCCAATTTAATCAAGTTAAACAATATATCATCATATAAATTGCAATATATGTAATCAACTTCCCTTCATGCAACTAGTAACTAAGCTATATTTATTCAAATTCAACAATCTCAAAATCAAGACAAAGTACCTCTGTTCCCTTCATTATATTTTTTTTTGGAAAAAAATTCAATTAAATTACGAGAGACCTAATTCTCTCCCCCACACTTAATTCAAGCATTGTCCTCAATGTTGCAAAAATTAATAAAGGAGAAAGAAACTAGTACTCCCCTTGTTTAGGTCTCAGATTCTGATGTGGAGTTATTCCTCTGATGTTTCAAAATTGAAGGAGAAAAGAGCGCACGAGCCAGAACTTGGAGCTGCGAGAAGAGCGATCACACTAAAGCCTGAATAATAGTAAGAAAAAGAAAAGAAAAAATAGTAAATGAAAATCAAATAATTGGGTTGCCTCCCAACAAGCGCTAAATTTATAGTCTTCAGCCAGACTATAGCAACATCTCAAGAATCAACTGTTAGAGGTAATGTAGTGGTTTGATGGTCTACTTCACCACCCCAATAGTGCTTCAATCTTTGTCCATTGTCTCTGACTTTCTCTCCACTTTTACCTTCCAACTCTCCTATGCCAGGATCAAACACTTGAACCACAGTGAATGGTTCCGACCAATAAGATTTTAGCCTTCCTGGAAACAACCTTAACCTGGAATTATATAAGAGCACTTGTTGTCCTGGATCAAAGGTCTTGAATATGATCTTCTTATCATGCCACTTCTTAGATGATTCAAATTGCATTCGTCGTTGAGGATAAGAAATCGATGCATCCATGATAGCTTTGCATTCCTCTATTATAAAGTTTTCTGAATCAATCTCAGGTATCACAGCTTCAAGTAGGTCATTAGTCATAACTTTTTCATATTCATTTTGTACCACAGGATCAAGCATGTCAATGAAAAAATAGTCCTCTGGAATATTATGAGATTTAATCAACGGAGTCATATTGAAGGTGATCTGCTCATCAGCTACTCTCATAGTTAACTCACCTTTCTCTACATCAATCAATGTTCTTGCAGTTGCCAAAAATGGTCTCCCTAACAGCAAAGGTAATTCTTTATCTGCCTCAAAGTCCAGTACAATGAAGTATGTTGGAAAGATAAACTTGTCAACCTTCACTAATACATCTTCAATGATTCCACGAGGTTGAGATAGACTTCTATCAGCAAATTTAAGGGTAACCGTCGTTGGTCGAGCTTCACCCAATCCCAACTGGTTGAAGACAGACAAAGGCATGAGGTTAATACTAGCTCCAAGGTCACACATTCCTTTTCCCAAGAATTTATCTCCAATATGGCAAGGAACAGAAAAGCTCCCAAGATCTTTTAACTTTGGAGGCATCTGCTTAATGATATCAGTGAAACTTTTGGTCACAGCAACTGTCTCAAACTCACTGAATCATCGCTTCTTAGATAGAATATCCTTCATAAACTTGGCATATTTAGGCATGTGTTCTAAAGCTTCAACAAATGGAATGTTGATGTGGAGTTGCTTGAATATCTGAATGAACTTCTTGAACTGTGAATCTTCTTGATGTTTCTTAAGTCACTGAGGGAATGGTGGTTGAGGCACATATTTTAAAGGGGAAGTGCAAGTCTTCTCCTTATTTTCATCTATTTTCTCTTTAATCACCTCATCAATATTTACATGTATTTCATCTTCTTGCCTAATAGTAACCTCATTACTTGCACTCTTTTTCTTTCCACTTTGGCTAGGAATGTCAGCTAATTGCTTTCCACTTCTTAAGGTTATTGCTTTGCAATCTTCCTTACCATCTCTTCTAGGATTAGGAACGGTGTCACTGGGTAGACTATTTCTGCTGAATGTGTTCATTTGAGATGCTATTTGGCCCACTTGTATCTCAAGATTTCTGATAGAGGTATCATGAAAATTAACCTTGCTTATTATACCTTCTTGGCTCTTAAGAATCTGCCTCAAGAGTTGGTTTGTCTCTGAACCACTTTCTCTAGATTTTTGTTGTTGCTCAAAACCTGGTGGTGTCATTGACTTGCTAGCATAGTGATTAGGTGGATTCTCACTTAGTCCATTCTTCCAAGAGAAATTTGGATGATCCCTCATACCTTGGTTGTAGGTGTTAGAATAGGGATTGCCACGAGGATATCTTTGATTATTGTTCAAGTAATGGACTATCTCCATAGTATGTGGGCAATCCTCATAACAATGTGCTTCTCCACAAGTTTCACAAGAGAGGCCCGAGGCCTGGATAGCGTGAATACCCTTAGAAGATGTCCTCTCTATCTTCATTTCAAGTTGATCAAACCTCTTGGCCATAGCTGCAAGTTGAGTGGCAATATCTTTAGACATACTAGAAGCACTGGAAGTATTTGGCTCTTTATAAGTCCTGTACCCAGAGCATGCTTTATCGGATTGTTGCAGAGTACTAAAAGCAATTTCATCATACAACTTTAATAATTCAGACACTTTCTTCTTGCCAATCCCACCGTTGCAAGCATTCTCGACCACAGAAACGGTAGGACCATCCAATCCAGCCCAAAAAGCTTCCAATAACACATAAGTCTTCTGCTCATGATTAGGACAGTTGCGCCACATTTCTTTGAATCTCTCTCATGCCTCATGAAAGAGTTCACCTGGTTCTTGTGCAAAGCCCAATAACTCAGCTCTTTGCACGCTCGTTTACCCCTTGGAATGAATCTTGCTTTAAATAGAGAAGTTAGGGTGTCCCATGCAGAAATAGAATTGGGAGGTAGAGCCGTGAGCCAAGTTGTTGCCTTTTTATCTAAAGACATGGGGAAGAGTGTCAATCTCAGTGCATCAGAAGACACTCCCTACTGTTTGAAATTTTCACATATTTGAACAAATTTTGTCAAATGCTCAATTGGGTCTTCATTCTGATTTCCTGTGAATGTACTAATCATCTGGAGCATCTGTAGCATAATTGGCCTCACCTCAAAATTTCTAGCAGTAATAGTTGGGAATTGAATGCTAGATTGATAGGTGGTGCTCTCCTGTTCCATATATTCATCCAAAGTACGATCCATATCCTCGTCATTAGGGTGTGCCATGATCTTTGGGTCAAGTGACGTCAATTCTTCTGATGATTCTGATTCAGACTTAAGTTCCTTTTTTTCAGAATGATGCTCGTCGTCTAGGTTGTTAGGGCGAACTACCAATACGCCACTCATATGTCGAGAGGTACCTGTAAATCCAAACAACAACCGAGAAATATCAAACTTATAAAAGAAAAAATCAAGAAAAGAAAAAAAAATACTCAAACGTGATTAATCACACAATTAAGATAACTAGTTCAATGAGCTTTTTGCCAAAGTCCCCAACAATGGCACCAAAAGCTTGTTAGCCGTTTAGCTTTACCACAAGCGTACGGGTCACAAGTAATATAAAAAGATTGTTTCCACGAGGACTATGACAAAAATGAATTAATTATCTCAATTAAGTTATCAATCAGGTTAAGTGAGAATATTTTGAAAGAAATTTTATACTTAAAAATTAATTAATTGAATCGAGAACTTCAAGACAGGAGGAACCTAGGATTATCTATCCTCTATTTATTTCATGAACTAATTAATTTACCCTCAATAAGCAATCAAACGAAGATATGTATTTGTCTAAGATTCAAAAGTATTCGATAATGCTCTCTCGAGTCAAAACCAAATATTTATCCTAATAAACTAATCAATCTCTTGTATTAATTTATAAGGACAAACTTTAAACATCAATCTTAATCTGACAATGCTAGGTTAGTAAATATATCTCTATGATACTAACAAACCATCTGTTTAATATATCTAAACTTCAAGTCTAACATGATTTTACTCATGTTCCACACCTAAATTATCTTTCTCAAGATTAATTTAAATGAATAAGACAACTAAATGGTGATCAGGCAGTTAGAGGTATTAAGAGCAAGATAAAATCAATACAAAAATTTATTCGATGCAAAACGAGAGTAAATAAATAATTCAATCCATAAATAGGTTCAAGAAAATCCTAGAACGAGAAAATTAGCTACTCATGTTCATCAACAAATTAAAACCATAAATAATAATTCAGTTCATATCAAAAACTAAGAAAAAGAGAGAAGAAAAATTAATGGAAAAGCAAATTTTAAAGCTCCAAATCTCTTTGAATCTTCAAGTCCCAACCCCCCAAAACTCTGCTTCTCGCTGCGCTCTCGCGTTCTCTGCCTGAGCTTTCTGTCTCGCATCCGGATCTGGATCTATGTGTCTCAGCATTCTCTCATGTGCCTTTTTATAGATATACTTATATGCTTCCTTCGTTTTTGGCTGCGGGCCCCACGTTGCCAATCTTTTCAAGATTTGATATATCCTTGCGTTCATCTCCGCTGTATATGGCCTTTGGATGTTAGTGTATTATTACTTATCTCCCACACACGTTATCCTGAGGCATAATGGGAGGAAAAATCCAAATATTAAAATAATGGTGATAATAATAATAATCAAATCTGAAATATCTTTATCTTATTTTAATCCCTTTTTTTAAGATTATTAAATTATTATTTTTTATCATTATTTTATTAAGAATTTGATATTTATCATGAAATCTCTTCAAATCGGTATCTTATCAAAATCTGATTAAAATCCCCCTGATTTATTATAGATGACTCCCAAATATATTAAAATATGTCTCAAGATTATCTAAAAATATGGAGTCATCAAAGCTAGAACGTGAAAATATCAAATGCACTCGAATGAGCCATACTGCACCCGAGTGAGAACTTGTGAATCCAAAAATGAAACAGAGCCTCACAACAATCACCTCAAACATGGTTAAATGTTATTTATTCATTATGTTTTCACTCGTTAATATACAAAAATGTTAACTAACATATATTTCAAGTGAGAAACAGGAGGTTAAATATTTGGATTGCATCTTTAAGAACAGAGGTTATTTATGGCAAATATCTTTACTCAACGTGATGAGTCACAGAAGCTAGAAATTCATCTTTTGACCAATGATCCAACATACCCATGACTAATACTTCATCATATTAGTGATTAAGCATTTTGCAGTGTGAAACAGGAAATTTAACGGTGAGATTATATATTCAAATGAAAGAGTCAAGTGTGGCGGGTGACATCATTACACACCGAATGGCGGCTACCTACCACGACAAGCAACTGACACACCACGAAAGACTGTCGAATATTCAAACACAAACGCTCCACAATGTGACGTACAGCTCAAAATGAATCATCCTGCTCTTCAAAGAGACGCTCCACTCTACAACGGACATTTCATAGTAGCTCGTTTTTCAAATATGCTCAACGATCAAAATGACTCCAACGGATGAATGCTCACAATAGTCATCATCTTCATCAACTATAAATGAGAGAGCATTCAACATCGATGGGTAACAGAGACAGCGAGCAACTACGAGAAAAATGATAGAAATATGAATCCTCTGCTTCTACCAAACACTCTCTGTTTTCCAGTTTCTATATTACTTATCATTGAGAGAGTGATTATTTGTATTGTACTTCAGTGAGCATTATATCCACTCTGTGAGAGAGTTTGAAAACACTTTCAACTATATTTCTGAGTTGATCTCAAGGTAGAGGGACCTTGAGAGGGTTGATTTCCTTACGAGGGAAGCTGTAGAGAGAATTGCCAATAAGACATTCTGCTCGTAAAACTTACAAGGTGCAAGCAGTAGAGAACGTTACTGCTCATAAGACTTATAGGGGTGTAAGCAGGAGAGAACGTTGCTGCTTGTAAGACTTGCATAAGTAAGCAGAAGAGGAAGATCTTCGGGATTGCTCTGCTCATAAGACTTGCCGTAAGGGGGAGTATTTCAGTGAGATATTTGTAAAAGGTTTCACAAGTACCTGGCTAAACTTGTGGGATTGTAAAGGCTTTTCTTGTACCCGGATTAAACAAAAAGATATTGGATTTGAAAATCTCAAGAGGAGCCTAGGGACTGGACGTAGGCCATCACAAATTGGACCGGACCAGGATAAATCACAGTTTGCATATTCTCTTTCCTACACTCTTATATTTCCAGTATATATTATTTAATCTAACTGTTGATTTATGATTCATTACCTTTATACTTATTGCTTTTATTAAGATGCAAAAAGATTTTCAAAGTTCTTAAGTTTTTATCTTACACCCAATTCACCCCCCTCTTGGGTGTCATCCGGTTCTAACACATATGAGTATGGAAATTTGTGGCTTTTGATATTTTTTTTAGATCTGAAAATGGGGGATATGAGTTTCAGGCTGTCAACGAAGCTAGAAAAGTTGAAGATCTGGCCATCATCATCTTAAGCCACGAAGACGGAGAGGATGAGTCACCTTTGACATCAAGCTTCAACTGTTAGAATAAATCATGTTTTTTCTCAATTACATCACAATAATCACAGCATAAGATATTCTACAAGTTACAGCGGAAGACTTTAATAAGTACCTCTCGCTATAGCTTTTCTCTAATAAAAAAGAGTTCACGAACACAGGGAATTGAGACTGCAAAACAGAAATGAGTTAGAAGAAAAGTTGACATCTTACTCTTCTGACTAACTGTAGGGCACAGTGATGGTGAGAGCCGTCGCCAGTCAGGGAACCTCAAAGAGCAACTAGGGTTTTCACTTGTATGCTCAATTCAGACAGCTGTAAACCTTAATTGTTTATTTCACCATTAGAAATAAACATAAATAGCCAGTCCACTTATTACCCTAATCCTATAGTTGGGCCTAGATCTGACTGACAGGCCACACTCAGGATATTTTAATAACCTAATTAATAACTCATAATTATATTATAATAATTAAAATATCTCACATTCTCCCACTTGGCCTGTATCTAAATGTCAGTTGCCCTTTCCAGATTAAATTAAGGCTATGTTGCAAGAATCATAGCAATAAGTCCTCTTGGATTGAGTATTATCTTCCATGTATTACATGCAACACCCCACTTAATAGGTATAACCTTATGAATAAACTCCAATGTTTATTTAGTTCCAAACTTAGTGTTTATTATTCTCATCAACAAAATGTATATAGATAATGATAGAGATAATAAACCATAAAGTTAATTTCATTGCATACCTCTTCTATATGAATGAAGGTTTAACCCCCCATCTGAGGGACGTGTAACACAAACGCATTCGGTTTCATTCCCTTAGTCAAAGGATCAGCTAGCATGTCCTTTGTATTGATATGATCAACTGAAATTTCACCATATGCAATTCTCTCTTTTAAACTTAAGAATTTCAATTCGACCCACCAGCTTCGTCTTCCACTCCTTTTGCTATTTGCAATGGCTACTGCAGCTATGTTATCATAGTACATCCTAATTGGCCTAGAGATTGAGTCCACAATATTAAGACTAACAATGAAATTCCTTATCCAGAATGCTTGTAAACTTGCCTCAAAACACTTTATGTACTCAGCATCACAAGTAGAGGGAGCTGTAAGTGTTTATTTTGTACTTTTCCATGATATAGTTCCATCTGCTTGTAGGAAGATGTAACCAGTAGTAGTCTTGTTTATGTCTAAACATCCTCTTAGATCAGAGTCTAAGTAACCAACCACTTCTAGGTCATCTATTCTTCTGTATATGAGCATATAGTGTTTAGTACCTTGTAGATACCTAAACACTTTCTTTACAGCTGTCCAATGTGCTTCCCCTGGATCGCTTTGGTACCTTCCCAATATGCCAACTACGAAAGCTATATCAGGTCTTGTACAGACCTTTGCATATATCAAGCTTCCTACTGCTAATGCATATGGACCCTTTTCATTTGCTTTCTTTCAAGCTCATTTTGAGGACATTGACCTAGACTAAACTTGTCCCCTTTCTCAAGAGGAGCTACGTTAGCTGAATAGTTTTGCATCCTGAATCATTCAAGAACTTTATGGATATAGGGTTGTTGAGACAAGCTAAAATGCCTTGAGCTCTATCCCCATGGATCTTGATGCCAATGACATAAGATGCCTCACCCATATCCTTCATATCAAAGTTCTTGCACAAAAGCTGTTTCACTTCACGTAATAGTCCTAGATCACTGGTTGCAAGTAGTATGTCATCGACATACAAAACCAGATATATGATCTTGCTCCTATTAACCTTATGGTACATGCATTCATCCATGATATTCTCATCAAAACCAAATGATGTGATTACCTCATGGAACCTCAAGTACCACTGTCATGAGGCTTGCTTTAAGTCATAGATCAATTTCTTTAACTTGCATACCAGATGTTCCTTATCCTTTGCAACAAATCCCTCGAGTTGTTTCATGTAGACTTCTTCTTCAAGAACCCCATTGAGGAATGCAGTCTTAACATCCATTTGGTGCAACTCTATATCAAAATGTGCAACCAATGCCATGATTATTTGGAAAGAATCTTTCATTAATATAGGAGAAAAGGTTTCCCTGTAGTCGACCCCTTCCACTTGTGTGAAGCGCTTGGCAACCAACCTAGCCTTGTATCGATCAATGTTACCTTGTGAATCTCTTTTTGTTTTGTAAACCCATTTACAGCCAATGGTTTTAGACCCACTTGGTAACTCCACAAGATCCCATACATCATTATTTGCCATGAAATTCATTTCTTCAGTCATAGCATTATGCCACAACTTAAAGTTCTCACTCTTAACAACCTAAGTAAACGTTAATGGATCATTTTCAATGCTAATATTGCAGTCATTCTGAAAGAGTACACCACGTAGTCACTAGGCAATGCTGGCCTTCTTTCTCTAGTTGATCTTCTTAATTCAACCTCTTGGGTTGGTTCAGATTGTTCATTCGAGACATCCTCCACCACAACTTGTCTTGCTTCTCTATTTGTAGGAGGTGGATAAATCTAAACAAATCCTTCAAATCAGGGGTTACTTCCATATGATCGTTGTTTGTTTGATCACTCCCAATAATCACGTCATTCTCAAGAAAGATAGCATTTCTAGATACTATAAAACGTGCAGAAGGTGGAGGACAATAGAACCTATAACCCTTAGTCATATATGGATAGCCTACAAAGTAAGTTTTAATAGTTTTAGGATCTAGTTTTTTTTCTTGTGGATTGTACACTCTTATTTCTGCAGGACAAGCCCATACCCTGAGGTGTCTTAAACTAGGTTTCCATCCTTTCCAGATTTCAAATGGTGTTTTTGGCACTGCCTTTGTTGGAACCCTGTTTAATAAGTACACAGCTGTCTTAAGTGCCTTCTTCCACAAGGATGTTAGAAATTTGGAGCTACTCATCATGCTTCTAACCATGTTTAGGAAGGTCCTATTTCTTCTTTCTGCTACACCATTCATATCTGGTGAGCCGGCATAGTATATTGTACAACTATACCATGCTCCTGAAGAAAATCAGCAAAAGGACCTGACGCTTGTCCTTCACTAGTATACCTACCGTAATACTCACCACCTTTATCGGATCTCACGATCTTTATTGGTTTCCCAATTTGTTTCTCTACTTCAGCTTTATATTCCTTAAAGGCATCTAGTGCCTCGCTTTTATTATCAAGCAAGTAGATATAAGTATATCATGAGTAATCGTCAATGAAAGTGATAAAGTATTTTTGACTGTTTGCGGATAAGTCAAGACAACAAATATCGGTATGTATAATTTCAAGTAAGTCAAAACTTCTTTTAGCTCCCTTTTGTAACTTATTGGTCTGCTTTCCCCTTATGCAGTCCACATAGGTATCAAATTCTGAATGGTCAAAAAATGGAAGGATTCCATCTTTAGTTAACCTTTTGATCCTGTCAACGGAGATATGTCCTAATCTCTTATGCCACAAGCTAATAGAATTCTCATCAATGATACTTTGTCTAATACCATGCGAAACAGAAAAAATTTCAGGCGGTTCAGGGATTATTTTAAATAAATCATCAATCATAAGAACCCTTGCAATTGGAAAATAGTTTTTACTGAAATACATCAAGTCTTTTTGCAAATAAATACCATAATTCAAAGGAATGATTTTTGACATAGAAATCAAGTTTCTCATATAATTAGGAATGTAAAAACAATTCAAAAGATCCAATACGGTTTTATTTGGGAAAATGATTCTAAAAGTTCCAATTGCTTTGACCGGATCTCCTTTCCCACTTCTTGAAAGGACTCGAGCTCCATTGGGAAGTGGAGGCCTGGTGTTTAGAAACCCCTGCATGGTAATAGATATAAGATCATTGCACCCGTATCGATCCACCAAGTATCATTACTAATACTAATATGATAAGCTTCTAAAGCTAAACTTGAAAAATAAATACCTTTACGCTCCAACCATGCCTTCCTCTTCAGGCACTCATCCTTCATGTGCCCTTTCTTCTTGCAGAAGACGCAAATAGCTTCAACTTTCTTGATGGATGGCACAACAGGAATCTTTTTCTTCTTTTTTTGCTTGTCCTTGTTAGTTGTTGCCCTTGGCACCATTCCTGTTGGAACTTTTAGCCAAATGAGCTGCCCTAGGTGTGTCCCTCCCACTCATTTGAAGCCTAGTTTCCGCTTGAACACACACGGATAATAGTTCATCAATTGCCCATTTTTTTCTATGTGTGTTATAGGAGACCTTGAAGGCATCATAATGAGAAGGAAGGGAGTTCAGTACCAGATGCACTAGGAACTACTCTGTTGGTTCCATGTCAAAGCCTCTCATCTGAGAGGACAAGTCTCTCATCCTCATGATATGTTGTCTAACTCCATTAGTACCTATCAGCTTCATGGCACACATTCTTACATGATGGAACCACCCATCTGCTTGCCAATTGGCTTAAACTGTTTGTCAACAGCTTCTAGAAACTCCTTAGCAGTTTCACATTTGGGAATTGCTCCCCTAATGCTTCTTTAGATCCTGGTCTTAATATATGACAAACACATGCGGTTGTAGTGCTCCCAGCGCTCTTGATAGTCAATTTCATCTTTAGTTGACTTGTGAGTTGATTTGAGAGGTCTAGGTTTCTCCATTACAAAGTGCATGTGCAACATATCGATATGTAAAGTTATGTCCTCTCTCCACTCAGGGTAATTAGTACCATCTAGCACAATTTTGCTAGTAGTGTCAGCAAAAAGGTTAGGGAAAGTTGTAGGTGCTGCAATTTAAAGATTTAAGTTAGCTCACAAGATAAATATTTGAGACAATCACGAATTCTGTGCCTTTTGTATGCATGCTATGCACCAATGGAAACATGTAATATATATAAATGCGTATCACTAAATTCTACCTGTGGGCAAAGAACCTAGCATTGCATACATTTATCTCAAATTGATGGGCCTAGAGTGTATAATTTACAATACCTGTGGGCAATTTAGAAAATATAAGACCAAACTATCCCACCCTAATTAAATATATAATCATAACTGTCTACCTGTAGGTGAAGATCAATTATAATTCTATATTTAATTTCAATTAGATATTTTATAAGTTCCATGTGATTATGTTGCATGCAAAACGAAAGGATGCTGTAGCTATTCCTTGGAAAAAGTAGCATGCTTGTCACAAATATCATTTAAGTGCATTTAAATCAAAATGTGCACGTCATAATGGAGAGATTAATTAATTTAATAAATCTAGTAAATAATTAATTAAATCCCTCCCACTGTTTTATGTATTCAAAATTGTTTAAAGAATTAATTTTGGCACCTTTCAACTCAAATTTCATTTTTGCAAAATTTTTGAATTGTTAAATAATTGTCTAAAGCTATTTTCAAAATGTTAGACAGTTAATTAACTCATGAAAACAATTTTACAAATTTTCCAGTATGTGAAAATGTCAAAATTAATCATTGTCACTAATTTAAACAATTTAATGTCATTAATAAGAAAAATACATAAAACATAAATTGTTTTAATTAAACAGTGAAGATAAGTGTTTAAAAAGCCCAAAAATGTTTTCTAGAATTTAAAAATCCATAGCCCAGAAGAACAAAAACATGACAAAGCCCAGAATTTAGCAAAAAACCGTCACTGTTCAATTAAAAAACATATCACCCATTTTTTTTGTGTTCAGCCCAGAATCCCTGATTTGGCCCAATTCGCGTTATGCTTTAATTGCAAAAACAAAATACAAAAGCCCAGACCGTGATATTCATTAAATGACTGGAAAAGAAAAACAATTAAATGTTAAAAAGTCGGCTCAAAAATGCTTGTTTCGGCCCAGTAACGCGTCCGGCCCACCTTGCAGGATAAGTGAGACGCAACATTTCAATTAAGGGCCAAACGACGCCGTTTTGCGCTTGGGAGGGAGCTCTTTAGAATGACTTGAAATGGCGACGTTTTGAGCAAGTCAAAACGCCATCATTTTGGGTCGCCTTCCCCACCCGTTCTCTACAAACCCACCCGATGCTGACCCGAGAACGACCAGAAACCAGTTGCCACAACCCGTGACCTCAGGCGGTCCTTTCTAACATCAAAGGTTCAAAACGGCGGCCTTAATAGCGGCTCTTACCAGAAAACTCATCAAAAACACAATACAAGCATCATATGAGTAGTAAATGATCGAGTAAGCACAACTCTTGGATCAAAATTTTCCCATATTTGAAAAGGCAAAAATGGAGGTTCCGACAGCGTTAGCGATGATAATAGAGAGCGTTAGCTAATGGAAACTAGACATACATTCAGGTTGAAACAAGAGCATTTGACAGAGATTCCATGTTCAATCAATATTCAGCTATTTATCATAGAATCGAAAGCTCTCTAAACACATAATTGAAAAACAATTTTTTTGAAAACCCAGATTTATCATAGACACAGAAAATGATCCTTCAAAATCCAAATGAAGGCGATAATGTTTCAGAATCAGCAAGTCGTGATCTCTGATTTAAGATATGAAACTGTGTAGAAATTACTATGGTAGGATCAATTAATTTTCATACTTAAATCGTCCCCGATCAAAGAAAAGTAGGCAGAGAATCAAAGAACTAGGCTTTGATACCACATGTTAGAATAAATCATGTTTTTTCTCAATTATATCAAAATAATCACAGCATAAAATATTCAACAAGTTACAGCGGAAGACTTTAATAAATACCTCTTGCCATAGCTTTTTTCTTATCAGAAAGAGTTCACAAACACTAGGAATTGAGACTGCAAAATAGAAATGAGTCACAAGAAACGTTGACAGTTTACTCTTTTAACTGACTGCAGGGCACAGTGATGGCAACTGGTGTGAGAGTCATTGCCAGTCAGGGAACCTCAAAGAGCAGCTAGGGTTTTCACTCGTATGCTCAATTCAGACGGCTGTAAACTTTAATTGTTTATTTCACCATCAGAAATAAACATAAATAGCATGTCCACTTGTTACCCTAATCCTGTAGTTTGGCCTAGATTTGACTGACGGGCCACACTCAGGATATTTTAATAACCTAATTAATAACTAATAATTATATTATAATAATTAAAATATCTCACATCAACCACATCAAAATTGAAGGCGAGAGGGAGGAGGAGGAGATCGTTGACATCTTGGCTTGGGGTGCAAATCGTGAGAGAAGATAGCCAGATCTGAAAAAGGGATTTGTAGAGGTCACCATTACCGTTGGATGGAGGTCTCCTCCATCGCCGTTACCGGTTGATGGAGGTCACCGCCATCTGTCGATGGGGGTTGCCATCAAGTGGAGAGTGGAGACCAATGATGATGCGATGAAGTTAGGGGAGACCAAAAAAAGGAAAAGGGCAAAAATGAATTTTTATAAGATGAAATTGTAAAAATGAGTTTTTTGTATGAAAATCATTTCCATCAATTTTGATAGAATTGACCTGCAGATGGAATCCAATTTCATGTGTCTAAATTTGTACCAAATAGGCTAATAGCATGGAAGTCAATTCCAATTCCATTTTCATAAAGCTAATTCCAACATACCAAACAGGATAATAGTTTCAATGTCTGGAGTATCACTGCCCTGTCAAGATCATTTTCATCATTTTCCTATTTACTAAGATATATGGGGTGCCTGCTTGTCATCACATTACGATGTGTGAAAGTGTCAGTGATAATTTGAATG
This sequence comes from Inga leiocalycina, assembly GCA_963242795.1. NCBI lineage: Eukaryota > Viridiplantae > Streptophyta > Magnoliopsida > Fabales > Fabaceae > Inga > Inga leiocalycina. The sequence goes on from OY725329.1 coordinate 41,198,155, forward strand.
ATGATTGGTAGTAAGAAAATATTGAAAACTTATTGGGTTGCCTGCTTGTCATCACATTACGATTTGTGAGAGTGTCATTGATAATTTGAATGATGATTGGTAGTAAGAAAATATTGAAAACACGTGCACTATGGAGTTAGTATTGCTGAGTGTTGATAATAATTTCGAATTTTTTAGGACTTAAAAGTTGGCGTGTTCTAAAAATGAATTTATTGCCAATGGACATGTAGTCCAGTGGCATGATTTTATTGCTAAGTGTTAATCCTGTTTGTAATCTTGTGCTGTTAAAGCCCACGCCTCTAACTAAAAAATGGATTTCTTTATGTTGGGAATGATGAAAATGCAATGGCTTGATGGACCATATCATTGTAACTACAATATCAGGAAAAATAGTTTTTTCATAACAATGCAATACTTTATGGCAGGGCAAGTCAGCTATAAACAGAGAGTGCGTAGATAATTCACAGATAATTCCACACTTGCACACTCAGTTGTAGGGAACTGGTGAAAGATGAACAACATTGTTTTGTTGTTATTCAGAAGATGCTAACAAAGGAGTAATCATCACCATTACACCATCAAATTAGTCAAACATTGTAACCAAAGACAACAAGAATTTCAACCATGATCAATGTCACAAAATGCAGACCTATATAATACTGGCCAATTACAGGTCCTAATGGTGGTGATGGTCCTGAACATAACGTAGGCCACAATACTTGCACACAGCTGGTTCAGCCAAGTCAAGGCATATAAATTCAATTGGATGTCCAAGTGCGGGATTGGTATCTGCAACCATGAACATCAGTATCCAAATTAGGTGTCTTCCTACTTTTGGTGAGATAATTTATATGCAGTTGCAATACACACACACCAAAATATTATAATATATAAGAATCCAGATCTTAACAAACGTTGGTTTAACGATCTTATAAATCATAATTAATCTCAAAACCTATCAGGTTCCATGCCAAGTGTTAAAAATACAAGTAATAAGAATAATAACAAAGTTAATATATATAGCCCTCCTAAAATCTCATAATTACTTTGTTAAAACTTATATTAAGTCATGTAAGACTTGGGAGCAACTTTAGTCTTTGAAACTAAAAGACTTTTTATTTTCAAGTCATGTAAGATTTGTGCGATATGTAATATTTCCTGCACGTATCCCTCACAGGAATGATGTCGATAGAAAAGAAGATATCAGAATTTGCAGAAGTTTTCACCTCCTTCACAAGCAACAATCCTGCTTTCCACCTTAATGGGCGGAACTTCATTAATCAGCTCCATTGGGGATTTCTTGCTCGTATCCTATTAACAAAGATAAGTTTTACAACTTTCAGAGCTCATTCAACATGCAAGTAATGAATTCAATACAGGAAACTTAACCCTAATAACCAAAGCATAACAACATAGAAAGAAATAACACAATTGGAGTCACTTGAAAGGAAATGCTGCTGTTAAAAATAACATTAGGTCAGTCACATATTCCATAACATTGTGTGGGCAACAACCTAAAGTTCCCAACCTGTCTCCACTGCACGAACTGTTCGTGAGAGGGAACGGTGAGTCCAAAAACGGTCATGAACCAAAAAAATGGCTCACGTGTCAATTTTCTAAAGAATAGACATAATCTAAAACTTCATATGATAACCAAAAAAAACTGTCGTTTCCTATAAAAATAGATTCCGACAGTTCCCACAACAATTACAACTGACTAAACACTCAACTGATGCGGCTAGATATAGCATTTATCTCATCGTTTCCTCAAGGTGGGACAACTAGCTGAAAAAAACAAAGTAATTCAATTAATGTCAGACAATTTTCATTGTCTTGATTTAAATATTGAATAATTTTCTGAGTTAAAAAGTCATATTATAACATATATTGTCAAAAAGCAAAACACACAAACAAGGGAGAGATTTCCCGACATGATTTTGGTGCTTTCACTTGTTTTTTTTTTGGCCATTTTACTCTATGATTTTAGTTTTTAATCAAACAAATCCGCTATAAGTAGCTCCCACGATTTCCCTTCCTGCTCCTTTAATCATAAATGAAGTAAACACCTATTCAATATAACAAGGTCACAAAAATGTTTTCTCCCCTTCATATTTCTTTTATTACCTATTCTAGGAATAATTGTTTTTCCTATCTAGCCGAGTACTGCAGCTAAGCAACTTAGCTCACACTCGTTTCATCCAACAACTTCAACCTCAAAATTTGCAGTTCATTCTGCGTTATCTTTCTGATATTTTACCGAGATAAGGCCAAATAATCCTTATGCCCGTCAAAACTACAAGCCCATTGGTTGACTTGGGAAAAAAGAGCTGAAATGTGAAAGGAAACTCCACCAACCACCACTTCCGCCCTGGCAGACACCATTACACCATTATCAACAGCCACCACACCCATAGAAGATGCCTTAGCGCCACCAGAAAGAAGTTGCCGCGCCATTGACGTTTTGAGGCCTGAAGCCAAGGAAACTATTTGGCATCAAAGGAAAGGTTCAACCATTACACTTTATGGGGCTTCCAGCGCCATATTTTAAACCGTTATATGAGATCAAAAGAAACCAGATGAACTATCAGGACTTTAAGATAGCAACGAATCACGAATACACAACAAGAAATGCTTATCAGAGGAGCATTTTAAAAACCTAATAAATTAATATTAAGGAATTATTGATTACCTGCATCCACTTGGCGGTGTGATTGCCGATTTGACCACTTACAAGACTTAAACTTCTCGTGGTTAATGAGAATTTGGATGATTGAACAAGTGTCTTGAACAGACTAGACGCCATTTCTAGGAGAGAATCAAAAGAGGAAAAGAAAAACAACAGAAATTACTAACTCGGAGAAACCCTACCTGGAAAAATCGAAATCAACAAAAGTCAGCGGAATTGATTGAGATGGAATTGCAAAAGAGTTAACAATAGATCGATTCATATAAAAGGGAAAACAGATAGAGCGAATACGTATTCGGAATTGTACCAAGCTTCAAGAAGCAACGCGAAAAATGAATGATTGAAAAAGATGGGAGGCAGAGCTTTGCCAATTTCCGTTCTGATCGACGGAATTGATCTTCGGAACGAGGAATGGTTGTGCTCCGTTCACTGGGCTTCAGTCTGGGCTTAATGGACCCAAATTTAAAAGGATGTGGTTAAAACATCTAACATAATAGTCATTTGTTGTACCAAAAAAAATAATACTCATTTGTCCTTTCATTTAATCCTGATCGGAAGTTGTGATTTTTTACCCTCAAATTTAAAAGGATCAAGATGTAAAAATATTCATGAATGTTTTTTAAAAGCATATCCAATATTATAAATTTTTTTAAATATAAAAATATCTATGAACTTTTTAAAATAAGGAAAAAATACTCACACCATTAATTGGTACAAATATCTATTTTGTGGGACCTACATTATTATTTTTTGAGGTGTAAAAATACTCATGAACTTTTCTTGAAAGTGCATCCAACACCATAAACTTTTTTTTATGCAAAAGTGCCTATGAACTTCTCAAAATGGGGCAAAAATGCACACATCGTTAACTGGTACAAACTTCTACTTTGTGAGACCCACATTATTGTTTTTTAATGATTATTTAATTTTTTTTTTTTTTTAAAAATGTCCTCCCCCCTCTCTTCCCCGCCCTTCTTCCTCTGATCTCTCATGAGACCCTCCCCACTTCGACGATTCACTCTTCGTCGCTCTCAATCTCTCCATGGAGCGTCATTTCTCTTCATCTTACGCTTCTTTGCCAACTTCGGCCTATTCCTCTAAAGAATAACCCTGATTATTCATTTAGTCAAGCTAATAGAGCATCAAAAGAAAGAAGCCCCAAAGTCACTAACTGCAAATCACTCATCAGTGTCCCATCACCTGTCCCCAATATCTTTAAGAGTTTGATTATTTGAATTCAAATAAAAAAAATTGTTGCACAGTGTTATTAGTCTCACATCAAGAAATTCCACAAGTAGAGTAGGGTTTATAAGTTCAAAGGGCTCTTCCTTCTAATAAGCTAGTCTTTTGATATAAGCTCTCCCTTAGGCTTTTGATCATCACATTGGTACTTTTATTGAATGCACACTAGAAGCCTAAAACTTGATGGAGAGTTTGAGGGCGACGAAGAGTGAATTGTTGACGTGACGGGGGTCTCACGGGAGATCAAAGGAAGAGGGGTGGGGGAGAGAGGGGGGTGGAGAGTTTTTTTTTAAAAATTAAATAATCATTAAAAAAATAATATGGGTCCTACAAAACAGAAGTTTGTACCAGTTAAAGGTGTGTGTATTTTTGCCCCATTTTGATAAATTTGTGAGCACTTTTGCACCCGAAAAAATTTATGGTGTTGGGTGCACTTTTGAGAAAAGTTTATTGATATTTTTGAACCCCAAAAAATAATAATATGGGTCTCACAAAACAGACGTTTGTATCAATTAATGGTGTGGGTATTTTTCCCCATTTTGAAAAATTCATAATTATTTTTGCACCTAAAAAAAGTTTATAGTGTTGGAAACACTTTTAAAAAAAATTCATAGGTATTTTTGCTCTTTAACTCAATTTAAAATCCTATTTGGATAGGAAGAAAAGTTAAAAGAAAAGAAAATGACAGGAGAGAAAATGGAGAGAAGAGAAAATTAGGATGAATATGTTATCACCCCACTATTTGAATAAACAGGAGAAAACAAAGGAAAAAAAAAAGAGCAAATACATAAATGACTAAAACACCATTCTATGTAAAAAAAAAAAATCATATTTAAAATCAAAGTAAATTTCACAATGCATCATATTAACATTAATATCTTCCTATAATTTAAAACCTAATTATTTAGTAAGACATACTTTCATGATATTATATTTTAAAAATAAATATCTTTAAGAAATTATTTTTCAAGGTAAGAAAAGTGGATCACTTTTTGAAATTAAATATCATAAAAGAAAATGAATAAATTATAAGTTATCTAAGATAAAAATATGATAAAAAGTGAAAGGGTTAAAATGGAATATAATATCTTCAGAAATTGATTTCATAAAAAAATTTATTTTTAAGGTAAAAAATAATATGTAGACAATTTTTTGAATTTTTTAAAATTAAGTAAAATAAAAAGATATAAATAAAGGACAAAGATGGGGAAAAAAAAGGAAAATGTGTTCCTAAATGTATGTGCGCATGGCATTTGTTAATGACTTTTATTAATGCGTGTAAAGGCAAATGATGGAAAAAGAGTTTTGTTTTCCATTTTCTCTCCATATAAGGAGAGACAAGTTGGAGAGAAAATGATGTGGGACTCAAACCCCAATTTCTTTTCTTCCACTTTTCTTCCTTCATCTAAGCATGGGAAAACACTTTTCTCTTCCCATTTTCTTCCCAAATTTTTTCTCTATCCAAATAGAGGATTAGTGTGCTAGGCATCTTATACCAAAACCATGATTAGAAAAATAGATTGTAGGAAAAATGAGTTGTTTTTTCCACAACTATGGCTTTCTCACCAAAACAATGGTCAAGGATTTTTGTTTTTTGGGCTTCCCATGGTCAAGGATTTAAACCTTTGGATCTAACAAAGATATGATGCACTTGAAAGAACAAATAATAGAGAATTACTATAAAGTCCTAATGAAGGATTTAATAACTAAAGATCTCAATAATATGTGAGGAGCATAAACATTTTGTCACTGACAATACTAGAACTTGTCATTATATATTTAATCAGTTGTTATCAAACTTTAGGGTGATTAAATCCTTCCTTATAACCTTGTGATAATTCCCCCCCTGAATCATCTTATATATTACTCTCTCTGGTCCTAAATATAAAACTTGATTGATTTTTTTGGAGAAATTAAGGAAGCTAAATAAATTATTTAATCATAATATATGTTATGTATTATTGAATTGTATGTTAGTTTATAAGTCACACAAAATTAGTTTGAAAAAAATAATGAATATAAATACTCTAAAGAAATTTATTTAGCTTATTTAATTTCTAAAAAAAGTCAACTGGGTCTTATATTTAGGATCAAATATAGTATTACGCATTTAATTTAATTGTTTTTGCTAGAAGGTCAATTTATTAAAAATTAAAATGATAACATAACATAAAAGCCCAAGGGACTTCAAGATAGTAGTTGATATACCAACCTTTAACCTTTTAAAATCTAGAAGTTGAATTTCAAGGGAGTGGTTGTCACTGATAATGATTTTATCATTTTATATAACTAAAGTTGTTAGTTTATAAATGATGGAACGAGTTTCAGTGCTAAGTGAACTAATGAGCATTAACAAGTCATCACCAATGTCTAATCTCTGTATCTAATTTAAATGATTCATATTGATTTTGTTATGTATATTTTTTTGTAAATCAAAATTATTTTAATGTTTACAGAAACTAAAATAAAAATAACTTTGGAATAGTCCTTTTTTTCAAAAACTGATTTTTTAAAAAAATTTTTTAAAACCATCGATTTAAAAGTTTGCATCTAGACTGTTAAAACTGTATATGAACATTGCTCTGCCGACCCCGGCCATAACCCCAAAAATTCATCAACCACCCCTTGTGACAGCTCTGGCTGCATTTTGGGGACCATTTTAGAATTTGCAAATTTCAATGGTACTCATATATCATTATCCCTTTTTTAAAACCATTAATACAAAAGATTATGTTAAAACAAGGCGGGTTGACTCATGATCCATCCCCCAACCCAAAAAACAAACAAACAAACAAACAAATGAGCATTCATAGAGGTTGAAATTGGAAAACCGAACTGATCAACAAATGAGCATTCTAAAAGAAATCATTTTAAAAATTTTAGGATAACATTTAAATCCCCTGAATCGTATCACAGAATGGTTGCACGGCCGAAGTATATACCATAAGGTGATTAAAATGGCCTTGCCGGAAATTTAACTCACGACGTTGTAGTAAGATCTTTGTTTTATTATAAGCCCAGACAAGTTTATGTTTTGAGACCAAGTCAAAAAATACTATCACCAAAGTGAATGGTTCTCTTCTTGCTAAACAAATTTGGAGAATTATCAATGCTCAGGCTGGCTCTCTTCTTGCCGAGAATTCAAAGCCAAAATATATAGATCTTGAAGGGGAATCATTAGTGAAAAAACCTTATAATTCTTCTTAGTTATGGAAAGGAATTTATCAATGTACTTCTATACTCACAGATCATTTAGGGTGTGTTTGGTTTGAGGGGAGGGAAGGGGAGGGAGGTTAAATTACCTTTTTGGGTTGAAGGTATTTAAATTTTGGGCGGAAACCCAGAATTTAAAAGAAATGAGAAGGTAAATTTTAGACGGGAATCCAAAATTTAAAAGAATAAAAAGGTAAATTTTGGATTTCTCCTATCCAAAATTGTAATTTACCACCCCTCCCCTCAAACCAAACACACCCTTAGGATGAAAAGTGAGATCTAGAAATGATTTCTATCAACCACCCTTTGTGATGGTCCATGCAAATATGCAATCTGAATCCTCTAGTTCTTCATCACTAAGAACTATCTCAGATTTATTAGTACATCTTCTATCTTTCTGGTGCTCGGTTAGATGGAATCATAACTTGGTAAGGGAAGTTTATCATTCTCACATTGCCAGATCTATTCTTCATATTCAGATTTCCTTCATGAATGGTCTAAGATAAATTAATTTGGTTGTCCAGTCTTTCACGAGAATATAAGGCCTCTCTTGGTTTCAAAAATATCTACCTCTCAACACAACAGAAGCAAAATGAGGATTTTTGAAAATTCTTGTAGACCATCTCTCTGCCTTTAAATGATCTTCTTCTAATTTGGAAGATTTTGAACAATGCAATTCTTTCGATGGATATCCTTAATAAGCATCATCTACCAATTCAAGGTAAATGCTTATTTGGTTGCAACCACAAGGAATCTATAGAGTATTTGTTTGTAACTTGTCCGTTTTCAAAGGCTATATGGTTTGGAGGACTTTCAATTGTTTTCCCTTTTAGTACATTGCCAGCTTTTAAATTTTGACTTAAAAAAGTTCTTGTCAAACGTCACGGGGATGGATTTCAGAAGGAAGTAACTCATATTATCAAACTCATTTTTGTGTTGTAGATGAATAGAAACCACATGCTTCATAAAGGGATATCAAGGTGATCAAAGTTGCATCCTCCCTTAGTATTGTAGCTTACTCATCAAAGGACAATGTCAACCTCAATTGTCCTCAAGCTCCTAATGTTTCTGCTCCTTTGAACAATAATCCAATAACCGGTTGGAGCATTATTATTGATTTCACAAGATCTTGTGTTGATCGAATTCTGAGATTTTTTGTCTGTTACCAAAGTCAGTCAGTGCAATGCAAGTGGTGGAAGAAAGCTATTTCAACAAGTCAATTGGCAACAACAGGACCAAGAGCACCAATGATCTGGACTGTTAAATGTCCCTTTTTTAACTTGGAAGTGAGGTAGTCAGTAACCTTAGTTTGTTGAAGGAAGAAATGGTTCCATAAGATGGAGAATTCGAAACAGCATTCAAATATAGTCCTTCAGGATATAGGGAATTAATTAGAATATTTTCACTTTCAAAAGGTAGTTAGTGTCAGGATTTAGCCATGTTGTTCTTGTTTCTCTGCAGTCATGTCCTTTTTGAGCTGCAGGGTTTTAATATGTAACATCAATTGACATTTTAATGACATTTGATCTTTAATTAAAAAAAAGGTCAAAAAGTACTTTTAAGTAAGGGTATGTTTGGATGGTAGGATGGGTGAATCAATCAAAATCCTCATCTATAATTTAATGGCATTCAAATTTTGGTAATTATATAGTCAATTATCCTGTTAGAAAACCTTCCAAAACATTGTCCTACTAAACATTTTCAACTTATATTGGATGAAAGTGCACAGCCTGAAGTGTAACATATACCACCAAAGATTGAAACAAGTAAAATTTACACCAGATTAAATTGAAAAACTAATCCTATGCTGGTACATACGGTTCACACCGGCAAACAATTAGCCAGAAATGACTCCTTGGAATTCAAAAGCACAGGTGGCTATCTGTGACTACCCTACAGACTGACTTGGTTGGCTGTATTCTTAACCATCATGAAGGTGTATTGGTTGACAGGAAAATACTTTACAAAAGCATATAGACATGCTAAAATAACGCAAGAGGGACGAAGTATAATTGCATATCAATGCTCATGCTTAACCCTTGCCTTCAATATTCCAGGGAGAGGCGGCGAGGTTGGAGTTCTAACCGGTTGGTTTGATGCTGAAGGAGTGACCTGCGCCTGATACAAGCCTGACATGCTAGAACCTTCACCCCCGTCTGCAAGATTCTGCGTCATGTTATCACTCTGTGGTCTCTCACAAAATTTCATTGCCTTGAGGACATAGTTGTCATCATGCAGCTCAAAAGGAGTGCTGTAGATGGAGAGGAGAAAGTATGCACAGATTAAAGGAAAAATTTTGAGAAGTTTGGATATAGAAGACAAAAGCGGGCAGCCCATGCACTTCTCAATATGGACAGAAAAGCTGTCTCCATCTATGGTGTAATTGAGATATGATGTTTCCCTTGATGGAAATTAGACAATTGCAATAAAAAGAAATTTATTAGTTAGTTTTTTGCAAGGTTTCCATTTTCAGGGATTTATGTGAAGCTGAGATGTATGATTTTCCCAAGGATGATGAATGTTCAGCTAAATTGAGTAATTAGAGGCCCTAATATGTGATTTGATGATAAGGATGAGTTTGATTCATGAATTGAAGCAAATGACTGAATTTTCAATATTTTAGGGGGATTTTCTTATAACATGTTCTTCCGGGAAAAAGATGTTCATGCATGAGGTAGCCACGGTTCAAAGTTCAACTCTTGGTTAATATGGTGAATTTAGAATGTCTGAAATACATGAAAAACCAAGAGGTTTAAAAATACTTCAACCTAAAATGGTTAGGTGAGGAAAATGTAACGGAACCGTAGAAAGTTGGTAAAGGGAAGTATGGTTGGTAAAGGGGAGGTTGGCAATGGTTAAACATCCAAAAGGTACAAATACCACTCTTCTTGTATGCATTATTGTTGCTAGATTGTTTTGATTACTTGCATGAAGAGTTATGTGCACGTAAAGATCCCCACGAGCCCTCATGAGGAAAATGCCTTTATGGCAAGATTTTATGTTATACTCCCTCCGGTCCTAATTATAAGACAAAATTGACTTTTATGGAGAAATTAAGGAAGTCAATTAAATTACTTTAGAGTGTTTATATTTTTTGTATCCTTAGATTATATATTAGTTTATTAGTCAAATTAATTAGTTTGGAGAAAAAGATAAAAATATAAACACTCTAAAATAATTTAATTGGCTTTCTTAATTTATCCAAAAAAGTCAACTTTGTCTTATAATTAGGATCGGAGGGAGTAATCAAGTAGGAAATGGTACTCGATTTCTTCAAGGTCTAAACTGTATCCTCAACTTTTTTATTCATCAACTTGCACCATGTCTGACTACTGACTTCTCTTAAATACTCAAAATATTCCATCTTGCTTTGATCCTGAAAATCATTGGCTTGTGCCATGGTTTTCCTTTACATAAGAAGATTTGACATTTGGACTCTCTGGGTTAACCATCTATATACTATTATATTTGTTCATTATTGAACTTCTTTATTTGAAATCCAAATCCATAAATTTTCTGAGTCTTCCTGGGAGATCCAAGCTCCCTCTAAGTGAAAGGTTTTTGTTTCGACTAAAATAATCAATAGAATTAATACAAATGAACTGCTTCAGACTCAGACCCAATATGGCAAATGATGACACCAGATGTTCAGACTTCAGAGAGAGAGAGAAAACTATATTTTTTGCATTTTGAAGTAGCATGTAAAATTTGGAATAGGATGATTGATCATTTAATTTAATCAACATTTTGTTTGTCCAGCTTTCTACAGGTAATTTCAGGCATAAAGTCCATTGGTTTTGGGCAGCATAAGGGGCATAAAGTCCGTTGGCAGTGCACTTAGTTTTAAAGGGAAGCAAAAGCTCTTAAAAGATAATGTCTTTACGCTTATGTTCATGGTCTTGGGAGGATTACTAGGATAGAGATCAGATCAACCCACCAATGCTTTCAAGAACAATACTAAATATTCAAAGAAGGTTTCTCACCTATTGAAATCAAAATGAACAAGCTGCATATCTTCTGATATTTCCACTTCAACAGTAGCATGGGGGCGCGTCTACAGTTTAAATAAATTCAGAAAAGACAAGTATCAGAAAGACTACAAGGAAACAATTTCAGAGCCAGGCACTATTATCATGTAAATTTTCTAATTTAAAGTTTCTTCCCTCCTTTAAAATCTGACTGTTATGTAATAAATAAATGAAGAAGAATAGAGTGTTTTTTTTTGGGGGTTGGGGGCGGGGGGCCTATGGAGAAAGAAATATATAGAGGAAGAAAGAAATACAACTCAATCCATTAATCTCAAAAGCCTTGACTGCAAACTACCCAACCCATTTTTATAGCATAACACCCTTAACCCTAATTAACTAAGCTAACTTCCTATGTAACACATACTCCCCTATTTATTACATAACACTGACCTTTAATTAAATTTTAACAAGGGTGCAGTCCCATAAGTTTGACAACTATAATTACAGCCATAATCCATAACATAAAATTGTGAAAATATAATCCCAAAAAGATGGTCCGAGAGTTCAGTAATCTAACAGTGCTAGCTGCTGAAATAGTTCTAGCAAATAAAATATTTTACAGCAAATGTGATGATGAGAGTTAGCCCACAAAAACCATGTCAGACAATATGAATGTTTAAACCAACAAAAAACTGAGCAGCAATTTAATATAGGTCCACCCAAAAAAAAAAATCAGAAGAAAATGAGAAGATGGCATACCTGTACAAGAATAAAAGGTAAGGCTACACCTCCACTGGGAGCATCTCCTGAGCCATATAATTGCTCATTTCGTTGTATGAGATTCTGGAGACCTATGTACTTGATGAAATAGGACAAGAAGTCAGCAAACAGACACTAATCAATATAATAGAAGCGATTTGTCAGGTACTTATAATAACACATTCCAACAGGAAAAAATACAAATTCCTTGAACTGGAAAATTGGCATTTCATTCCCAAAATAAAATCCACTAGTGAGCACTGGCTTACTTGCTCCTCCAGCTCCTGTAGGTAGGCAGCTTTCTTTTCAATCCGATTCCTAAGCTGAAGGCGCTCTGTCTGGATAAATTACATGAAAGGTGTCATAATCCTTCTTCTATTTTTGTATTATCTCAGAACATTACAGGGAAAGTATGAACCATTTGACACAAAAGATCATATGAAATGTATGTAAACCTTTAATTCTTCAATATCATTCAGGCTTGTATGAGGGAGACCCTTCCATTGAATTTCCTTTTTATCCTTAGAAATTATATCCATTGCCATGAGAACATTCAAAGCATCATAAACCCTTCGACGAATGTTTTTCTCATCATATTGTTGCTGTCAAATATTTGCCCTCAGTTAGTCCAGAAAATCTAACTTAAACTTTCATTCAGTATATTGCAATTGATAGTATTAAGAGTTAACCTGATCAGGAGCTGAAACACTACTGCTTGGGTCAGCAAATTCAGCCACAAGTTCATCTGCAACCTATTAGAATAACTACGATCTTCAGATATGTTAAATTATAAGAAACAAATCAGAGATTAGCAACTTGTCCAGCGGGAAAAAAAAATATTTTGCAAAGAATTCTAACTTAATCAGTTCATGACTTCAAGTAACATGTTGGGAAATAAAGAAAGACCTGGCAGGATAGATAAATCTTTCATTTCCTTTCATCCCTATCTATTTCTTCTTGAGTTTCCAAGAAGTTCCCTAGAATTTACTATAAGATCCCCAGAAATTTCCCAGAACCCATCATATTCACGACTAAAACTTGATCACCAAGATATGGCTGCTCACTGCTATCCCACCACCTTACGACAATAATACAGATTGGCAAATTACATTTTTTTGGTCCATCAATAACGGATTCATTATACAATCTACTGCATAAAATTGAAGCAAAAAATTTACTACATGTAACAGATACTGAGGTAACCACCTAACCTCATTGTAAGTGGTTCTTCCCTTACTTTCCACCTTCTCACACACTGCAGAGGAAAAAAATAAATTACTAAGTAAACAAGAACATCAACTGCATAAAATTAATGTCTAAAACTCTCAGTGTTAAGAGCAAAAGCATATAAAGCACTACAAGTTTGCAGTTATTAAAGCACACAAAATGCAACTCAGCAAGGCCAACATTAAAAACAAGAACAAAAAGGTGAGATGGATGGATTATAAACCTTTCATGCTAAATTGGCGGAGCCCTCTTCCACTCTTGTCACCTCCAACAGCACGCTGGCCTCTCTTTTTCTTCTTGCTACTATTTAAAAACTAAGAATAGGTAAGAATAGAATAACTGGGTTAACAAAAAAGCATCAAGAGATTTGTAAAACCACATGCATATAATTGACACTATCAAGAATTAATTAAAATTCATATCCAGTATCTAATTCTAAAACGAAAGTAAATGTGTGAGCACATGCATTGACTTGAACCAAAACTAGAAACCGAGCAATTCAGCATGCATCAGGAAATACACAAAGCAACCATATTCAACAATGTAACCTACTACAACCTTGAAAAGGAAAGCCACCAAGGCCCCGAGCATACTGCATTATAAAAACTACACACTCACTCTAACCCCATAGAATAACAGAGAACTCACGCAACCGCTCCCTGAGATCCAGCATCATCACCATGGATGTCAAGATGGTTTAATCTTAGAAAAGTGTTATCACAGGCTGGTGTAGCCATTGTCTGCTCACTCCGACTGGATGGAGACCCTACACTTTTACTTGTGGAAATTGATTGGCCAGAAAGTGATGTTCCACGACCTAGCAGCTCATCCTCATCTTCCTCTCGACACGGTTGCTGAGGTCGTGTCCCCATTTTGGTGAGTTACTTACCTAACCTCCTGATAACAAATCCCAATGTACAAAAAGACTTCAATTGAACTGGAGATTCAAGGTAGGCTAAATGGTTTCCTGCATAATATAAACTAAGGTCAATTCAGTAGCACTTCAAACACCATTCCCACACTAGTTAACAGAAGATTGTCCATATAATAAAAACAAAAAGCATGAGCGAGCACCAGGAAAGACCTTATATCAACTATTCAGTCACAATTAAATGATAAGATTTCTGTCTTCCTGAGGGCTCCATCAAGATTCATACCAACATATAATAACACAAACTGAAGCAGGATAGAAAAAAAACAGTGAAGAGAATAACTTGGTTTGTACCACATAACATGAGTAGCACTTATGAAAATGGGCATCAACACAGGAGTTGCAGACTCAATTCTGTCTTCCTGAGGGCTCCATCAAGATTCATACCAACATATAATAACACAAACTGAAGCAGGATAGATAAAAAAACAGTGAAGAGAATAACTTGGTTTGTACCACATAACATGAGTAGCACTTATGAAAGTGGGCATCAACACAGGAGTCGCAGACTCAATTCAGAATTACTGAAGATAATTATTCTTACCATACATGGAAAGCAAAAATGTTTTTGATTCTGTCTGCTAATAGAGGACAGTTTGAACATGAAGAGACAGAGGAGTGGTGACTTAAGCTCTCAGTAGCAATATGCTTCTCGGCGTGCACACCACCTAAATTGAAAGTTAAACATATCAGGATAAAAATATAGAAAGCAAGAAGTTAAGTAGTTAAAACAGGTAAATAGGCGCCTCAAGTAATTATACAAAGCTCATGCCCAGCCCCACTTCTGTAACAACAAAGAAATATATTTGTTTATTTATACGTTCCCAAAAATGAAAAACTGAAGGGAAAATGAAAACTTAGCAGCACTTTTAGAGACTGTTCATATAACTTTTTTCCATATTTAGACAATGCCATTGCCTCAAAAGTCAAGGATTCATTTCAAAATTGCTATCCGAAATTGAGGTGTTCCTAAAGTAAACAAAACTACTATTTTCTGCTCCAGAGTTCAACAAAGCATGCATTCAGATTTCCCAAATGCTTCCTCATAATCAAGTAAAGTCCATTCTCCTCGAGAAATAATTACAAAAGCTGAGACACCAACATGCACGGTGAAATTTTGCAAACTGAGAAGCTACGCATTCTGTATCCTAGAACTAAGATTTCGACATCAACAATCAAAGTTTCACAAAATAATATCACATGGGATTCCCAACACTCCAGATAGAAAAGACAAGATAGCTCAACTACAAGCTCTTGTAAAAACTTAAATTTGTTCCAGCCTCTGCCATAGGAAATGTAGCACCAAAAAAAACCCTAGAGGATCTCACTCCATAACAACAATAAAACCCTAATAAAGTTCAACGCTACTATAGTAAACATATAATAAAAATAACTCATCCATACAATAAAACTTCCAAATAGCAGAAAGTTGTAAAGGTCCTAAAATTCCCCTCGAAAAATAATATATATCTATGCTAATATGTGTAGATGCTCTATCAGTATCTTGGTATGATAAACACCATCAGAGAAAAAAGGATTACGATGTACAGGTACGGGAGAGTCAGTGGGTAGCTATATAATTCTAGGGTAGATAATTGTTTGACCATTTCTAAATTCCCACAGTTTCTTTTCATTGCTTTTAAATAATTATCATATAATCCCCACACAATTGGAGCCCAATAAAATAACAATCATCAGAAATTTCAAATTTTCCCTCCGACGAACCATTGAGAAGAGGACAGAACATACTGGTACGCATAATGACCATGAGAACGGAGTCATGAGCGCGAAAATAAAAGAGCAAAGAAAGGAATAACGAGAGAAGAAAAAGGAGAATCCAATGCCTGGTGGGAAGGTGGTGGCGAGATGGCGCGAGAAGATGGCGAAGACAGTCCGATGATGGCCGTTAAAGCAGATCTGAGTCAGTGAAGCGGAAGCGCGCCACCTTCTTTGTTCGCTCAGTTTTCTACCCTCGACAAAAGAAGTTACAGACTTCCAGCGGTAGCGGCTTCCATTTTATTTGTTATTTAATACGAGTATTTTTTTTGCTGAATACCAGTGTTAAATATATTAGGATCAAATGTAAAATGTAAAATTTAAAATTAAAAAAAAAATACACACCCACACACTTTCTGAAAGTGTTATCTTTGCCTATTTTATCATGTAAGTGTTGGTTTGGAATAGTTTTTGGAATAGTTTATTTTTAGACAATAAGTGCTTATAAATCGTGATTCATGGTATACGAGGTAAGTATGTGAGAGAAGTTTTATCTCAACTTACGTAATAAGTGCTTATTTGGACAAAATAAGCCCAACCAAACACTCACTATTTTTGGGTAATAAGTGCTTATAAATCGTGATTCACGGTATACGAGGTAAGTATGTAAGAGAAGTTTTATCTCGACTTACGTAATAAGCACTTATATTCAAAAAATAAATGTTCTCGATGTACTAAAAATCGTAATGTCATGATTTGGGCTGCCAAGGCACTAACCACATGTTCATTTTATTTGTTATTTAATATTTTTTCAATCCTTAATATAAGATATATTTATCTAATTTGATTAGATTAAAAAAATTAATTAAGTTAATTGATATGATATGTACTTTCTAAAACACCAAGAGCATCTTCTTTAATTCCTTCTTTCCCCCTCCTCCTTGATTATTATTGAGAGAGCATCAATAAGGATAAATTAAGAAAAGATTGATAAATATGAGAATTATATTTTATATTTAAGGTTAAAATCAACTTCATAAATATATCTTATATTAAGCATCAGAGGAAGTTTTTTTGTCAACTATTATTTAATAAATTTACAAAATCCTAGTATTAAATATATTAAAATATTAGCGATGTTATGATCAAATATTAAAAAAAAACACACTTTCTTAGATGTTATCTTTGTCTATCCTTTCAAGTAAAAATCGTAATTCCATGATTTGGGCTCCCAAGGCGCTAACCATGTGCGAAATGCTTGTTTTTTTGCCCAATGTGCGAAATGCTTGTTTAATTGTTAAGAATTTTCACTTAATGAATCAAGTCTCTTACCTAACACGCCGATTATATATGAAAACATGTCATTCACTTTTGAAATTCTTTTGAGGGTAAAGGTACATTTAGCACTCTGAATTAATTTTGGAGATACAATTAGTATTCCACCCCTAATCTATTAATTATTAAAATTAGTTCAATTTCAACCCTCCTAGCATACTTCAAAACGCTGTTATAGTCACAAATGCTTCCTGAGAAGAGAGAGAGAGAGTCTGACTTGGGAAGAGTGCTAGAGAAAGGAATTGGTCCGATGAGGGAGAGAGAGCGGAGTAGTGAGAAAGTACGTGAAAGATCGCCTTTGAAACCAAGTGAGGGAGCGGCCTGGAAACTTCCTCCTGATCGGTCCAAAACTGAGACGTTGGATTCTGGTGAAGCTCCATTTCCCGTGCCAAGCACAATCGAGGTAAAGGGGAACGGGCAGACAAGGTTGGTATTGCCTGAACTAGGATTCGAAGGAAAAGAGCATAGCCAGGAAGAGCCGGTAAAAGGGAAGAACCAGAGAGTTACGGGGAGTTTTCTGGAGACATAGCACTGGAACCAAGGGAAGAAGAATGGATGGTTGATGAACTTGCTGCTAATAACAATAGACAAACTGGTACACTCTCATATAGAGAGGTCCTGAAACCGTTTACATCTCAGGAACAGAATCATGCTTCAGGGCGAAGTCTGGAGGAGGTGTGGGATGGAAACCTATACCAAAGTAATGATGAGGAGATGAAAAAGGGTGTGAGTCTTAAGGATACTGATAAAGGGCTACAGATTGATTTTTCAGAGGCTGAAAAGAGGAGAATGGCAGGGAGCTGGGCTAACTCTCTGATAATCAAACTTCTTGGGGGAACCGTGGGGTATATGCAGATGAAGAAAAAGGTACAACAGATGTGGGGAAAGGTGAGCACGGTGGAAGTGTCGGATATTGGCAATGGCTACATGATAGCAACCTTTAAAGCCAGAGAGGATTATTTCTTTGCACTGGACGGAGGTCCATGGTTGATTCAAAATCATTACCTCACGGTCCAGACGTGGAAATGCAATTTTAATCCCTGGAAGGAGAAGATCCATAGAGTTACAATCTGGGTTCGGCTGCCTGGTCTTCCGGGAGATTATTATGACCGGAAGTTCTTCTACAATCTGGGTAATAAGATAGGTCAAGCTATCCGTGTGGATGAGATGACGCTAAAAAGGGCCAGAACCATGTATGCACGTATGTGTGTAGAAGTGGACCTAAACACACCTCTGCTACCTTCTTATACTATCGACGGGAACGAACTCAAAATAGAGTATGAAGGACTGCATTTAATTTGTTTTTCCTGTGGCAAGTTTGGTCATAGTGCCGAACAATGTCCCAGAAAAATATTGTAAGAAGCAAGTGGCTCCAAGTTAGTTCCAGGGATGACAGAAGTGAATACAACCGGTAATTCGGAACCGCTGGCGGAGCAGACTAACGGAGTCTATGGCGGTTGGATGATCGTACCGGATAAAAGAAAAGGACGGCGGAACATGGCTCGAGACAGTAGGGTGTACGGAGGACAGGGTAAAGTAGGAAAGGGGGAGAAGCAAGTCAACGTCTCAAGGTTCGACGTTTTGGCGGTAGAAGAGGACAAGATTGGGTCAGAAAAGGAAGGATCTGATACGAGGGTGCCATTGCAGGAGATCTCGAATGTCAATGTTAAGCAAGGTGAGAAGAAAAAGACTACCACACTACCAAATACGAGGTTTGCAGAGTTGGTAGGTGAGGATTTGACTATAAGCAAGCTACAAAAGAGTGAAAAAAAAAACTGGAAAGTCAGAGGGGAAAAAGGCGCAAGAGCAAAGTGAGGATGTCAGAGCGCAGAGGAGCGTGGGAGGTGCTAGCAGGAAGGAAGTAGGATCACAGAACCTTTTGAAGGAACATAGACAGGAAATAAAGAAAAGCTTGACAGTGAGCAAAGAAGAGAAGTCAAAAAGTGGGCCAAAGGAGTCAAATTCTGTGAGCAAAGAGAGTGAAAAGTTTGAGCAAAATGTGGGCCTTGGACTGCTAGAGAAGGATAGGCTTTATGAGGTCCCCATAGGCGTCACAGACAAAACTCTTATGGGCCAAGATTGCATCGGCCCAACCAAGGAAGTGATAATGTTAGATGGTAATGATCCACCGGATCCTAGAAACTTAAATCACCCACTGGACCCTGTGGTAGCTGAGGAAAATATGGAGATGTTAGTAGATGCTGAGAACGTTGATGTGCACTACACAGAGTGTCCATGTCCGTCTGAGTCAAATTGAGTTCTCCCAGGTGTGCTTGTCCTTTTACTTGTTAGTTTTTTAATGATTGTCGTTTGGAACGTTCGTGGAGCAGCAGGTAAGCAACTTGGTCTTGCTCTAAAAAACCTTAGACGAAGTACTCAGTCGAGTATTGTTGTTTTGGTTGAAACTAGATGTAGTGGAGATACTGCTCAGAAGGTCATACGCAGAATGGGATTTAAGTTCCAGATAATAGAAGAAGCCCGTGGTCTTTCAGGAGGAATTTGGATATTATGGAATGATGATAATATTGTTATTTCAATTCTTGAAAAACAGAAACAATTCATTCATTGTCAGGTTGCTGGAATGAGTAGACAACCATGGAATTTTACGGCTGTTTATGGTAGTCCAAGAGAGGCGGAGAGAATGCAGATGTGGGAAGCCATCTGGAATATATCCCAGAGAAACTCCTTGCCTTGGTTGCTCGCTGGAGATTTTAATGACATCAGAGCAGCTGAAGAACAAAAAGGAGGTGTTGGAGTTAATGAAAGGAAATGTAAAAATTTCAATGAGAACATCAACAGATGTAATTTGATTGACCTTGGTTCAGAAGGCCCAAAGTTCACTTGGAAAGGTCCTTTAATTCAATTCGCAAATCGTCTCTACAAGAAATTAGATCGTGGCCTCTGTAACGTTTCCTGGAGGAATGAGTTATGTGATGCTAGTGTTAGAATTGGACTGAGATCACAATCAGATCACCACCCTTTAATCATCTCCCTTTTTCGAAATATGGCACAAAGAGGTCCTCGCCCATTTAGATTTGAAGCTGTATGGATGAAACACCAAGACTTCAAGAACGTAGTTCAGGCCAACTGGAATCAGCAAAATGGGGTTTGGCAAGAGCTGAATAGCCTGGAGCCAAAATTACTAAAGTGGAACAAGGAAGTGTTTGGGCATACCACGCAACAAAAGAATGAAATTACAAGGCGGCTTCGGGGGATTCAAAAGGCACTTCAAGAACAGAGTAACCCCTTCTTGGAGAATCTAGAGAGGAAACTGAACATGGAACTAATGGAAATTCTTGATAGGGAAGAATTAATTTGGTTCCAGAAGGCACGCACAAAGTGGTTGAATGATGGTGATAGGAATACTACCTATTATCATACAAAGACTAATATCCAAAGAAGACGGAACAGAGTTAATACTTTAAAGGATGACAACAATACCTGGGTTGAGGGTGAGAAAGAAGTGGGGGAGTTGGTTAATAATTCCTTCAAGAAGTTGTTTACAGAAGAGGAGGAGGTGCGCCCCTGGACTCCCACGTCGCATTCCTGGCCAGAGATAGAAACAGAAGAATGGAGCTCAATTTGCAAAAGCATCTCAGAGGAGGAAATCAAAGAGGCTATGTTTGCCATTGGAGGCCTCAAAGCTCCAGGTGCTGATGGATTTCCTGCAATTTTCTTTCAGAAAAACTGGGACCTAGTGGGAGATTGTGTGACAAAATCGGTAAACGCATTATGGAATAATCCCAATATGATCCAGGAGGTAAATAAGACAATCATCACTTTGATCCCCAAGGTGAATTGTCCTGAGAAAGTTGGCCACCTAAGACCTATTTCATTGTGCAATGTAATTTACAAATGTTTGTCTAAGATCTTGGTGAAGAGACTAAAAAACATAATGCCCAAGCTTGTGTCTCCTTACCAAGTTAGCTTTATACCGGGTAGGAATATTCATGATAACATTATTATAGTGAATGAAATGATCCCCTTTATGAGGAAGAAGAAAGGAAAGAAAGGATTTATGGCCATTAAAGTTGACCTTGAGAAAGCCTATGACCGTATAAGCTGGAGCTATATGGAAAATGTGCTTCTTGAAATCAAATGCCCAGAGGAAATGATAGAGAGAATTATGAAGTGTATTAAGATGTCAACTATCAATATCCTGTGGAATGGAGAAAAGTTGGAGGGCTTTTATACATCCAGAGGGTTGCGACAAGGGGACCCCCTTTCCCCATATCTCTTTGTGCGTGGAATGGAGAAACTCACTCATTTGATTATGGATAGAGTGAGAGCGAAAAAGTGGCAAGGTGTGAAAGCAGGTCATAGAGGACCATTAATTTCCCATATGATGTTTGCTGACGATTTGGTTTTATTTGCAGAGGCCAGTACGGATCAAATTGATGTAATAATTCAATGTTTACAGGAATTTGGGTGTATGTCTGGACATAAACTCAGCCAAGAGAAAACCTTCATCTATTTCTCGCCAAATGTCAGCCAACATGATAAGCGAGCGGTGTGTAATAGAAGTGGGTTTCATCAGGTGACAGAAATTGGGCGTTATCTTGGAGCAGAGATTTCCTACCCATGGAGGAGGAAGGACAGATACAATAGAGTAGCTGAGCGAGTCAGGAAGCGGTTATCTGGGTGGCAAGCCTCGAGTTTGTCCCTTGCAGGTCGGCTAACTCTTGTAAAGTCAGTAACGAGCATAATGGCCCTTTACCCCATGCAACATGATAAGCTGCCAAAAGGAATCATCGAAGAAATTGAGCGTGAGCAAAGGAGGTTTATCTGGGGTGATAGCACAGAAGGGAAGAAAAAGCATACAGTGGCGTGGAAGCAGCTCTGTCAACCAAAGGAATGTGGTGGAATGGGTCTGAAAGAACTTAGTATGATGAACGATGCGTTTCTACTCAAGATCCATTGGAGAATGCAATACGAACCGGAGAACTTATGGGTGCAAGTACTAGAAGGAAAGTATGGTAGAAGCGGTAGGCTATCTCAAAATCGGATTGCCAGAGGGGGGACTCGAGATTGTGGAAAGAATTAGTTAAACTAAAGGGAGAATTCCATGCAAACCTTAACTTAGGGGAGGGTGGTGGAGATGGGACAGAGGGGTTTTGGAAGCCAGCATCTAATGGAGAGTTCTCTATTGCTAGCACCTATAAATGGATCCAGAATATACCCCAAGGTGTGGAGAGCAGGAAATGGAAAGCGGTGTGGAAGCTACAGGTCCCGGAGAGAATATGGGTGTTTATTTGGATGGCAGTCCTCAAAAAACTCTCCACAAAGAGCATCACCTGCAAGTGGGACGGGTCCAATGCTTTTTGCTGTATCTGTGACCGATCTGTGGAGAATCAGCTCCATGCTCTACGTGATTGTCCGCCAATTGTAGGGATCTGGAAGAAACTTGTGCCACGCGATTGTTGGTTTAGATTCTTCAATGTAAACTGGTCTAACTGGATCAAGAACAACCTAAGGTTATGTGGTAGGGATTATCAGGAGGTTAACTGGCCAGAATTATTTGCAGTTGCTTGCTGGAAGATCTGGGGATGGAGGAATAAACAGATACATGTACCTGGATTTGAGGTTCCCTACAACGCTGTCGAACAAATTAAAGAATTTCTTCAGCATTATAATTCGAAGTGGGAAGGAGAGATGATGCAACCACCAATCGGAAATGTGGAAATGGTCCATTGGAAACCCCCCAGGCAGGTTGGTGCAAGCTGAATGTAGATGGTGTGTGGTCCTTTGAGAAGGGAACTGGTGGTGGAGGAGTAATTAGAGGCGATGGTGGAGAATGGTTAAGAGGGTTCTCGATAAGACTCACAGCTTGCAACCCGGCTGAAGCAGAAACGTGTGCAATTATAGAAGGCTTGTCCCTCTGTTGGAAACTGGGGTTTAAAAAGATCATAGTGGAAAGCAATGCAAAATTGGTAGTGGAAGCCATCAATAAAGGAAATAGTCTTCCCAGCTGTAAGGAAGCACTGGTAGAAGTCAAGAGGTTGATGGGGCAAGAGTGGCAGGTTAGCATAAATCATGTGTTTCGGGAGGCAAATCGATGTGCTGATGAACTAGCGGCTTTAAGTCTTCAGTTGGTGCAAGATAGATATGAATGGGTAGTACCCCCTATCTCTATTGATCCTATCCTTCAGGAAGATCTTGAGGGACGTTGTTTCCCTCGGCGAATTTCGTCGGAGTAGTTGGGCTAGGCCCCTGTATTGACCAAAAGAAAAAAGAAAACCCACCCCTTCCCTTATCCTTCCTCTTCTTTAGAGGTCAGAGCCTTATATATGCTCGTCACAAGCAGTACCCTCTGCAGCCCCTGAGTTTCTCCTACACCGACTTCAAGCTAGATCCAAAGTCGACTGCTACAATCCCATCTTTTGTGTATTCCGTTAAGTCCTCATTGATAAGCTAACCCGAGCATGCCGGCATAGCAGATAGGGGTGTTCAAAGTATCTGGTCCTGGTTGTCTTGGCCTGATCCTGGACATTTTGATCGCGTGAATTTCCTATCCTGACCTGGATCGGGACCGGGATAACCGGGATTGGGATATATTGGAAACAAGATTACCCCTGAGATCCCGTCCCTATTTCTTTTTTTAATTTTTCACCTTATTAATTAAATTATCATTTGATAAGATATGTATCACATCTTTAGTTGGAATTAAACCATATATATCTTGATATTAATCCTAACTATATAATGTATAAAGATAATAACAAAGATAATGATGATGATTATAATAATAATAATAATAAAATCTTATTCTTCTATTTTAGATCAATTTGTGTGATATTGTAGCCTTGTTAATCGTTAAATGACCACTTTAAACACTAGATTATAAAAAATTTAAATAATATAATAAATATTTTAAATTTAATCTTTCTTTAAAAAAATTGGGATTTCCTGATCTCGTCCTGATCCCGATCTCAAGATTACCGGGACCAGGATGTAATTTGCATGCCGGCCAAAAATGGGACTGGGAATCGAGATTGGGGAATCCCGCTCCGGACCCAGGTTTTGAACACCCTGAATAGCATAGCAGAGAACACAGAGCAAAGGTCCCTCCTTCACCATTGTCATTTGCTGGAAGCATAATGAAGACATACTTGACCAGGGGTATGAGCGCAAGGGTCCAGAACACAGAAGACAAAACCTTGAATATTTCATCTTTAGTCTATGAATGTTAAATAGAAAGTGCTTTTGTAAAGTAAAGAGGGGAGGTGCTCAAATCTCCATAGACTTTTCTAAGGCTTTGATAAACCAAAGTCAACACGGCTTTCCATAATTCATTCTGCGGAGAAGTAAACATGATCAAAGAGAAAACATTTGTGCAGGTGACTGTCCTAACACTCTGCACCAGAGTGCTATATATATGAGTTACCTTAATTGGATTTTTGTATGTCAAAGACTCCAGATCCATGAGTGGCTGTCTCAAAAATATAGAGCATTCGTTTCTTCAGTTCAAAACTTGTGGTGAAAGTGGCGTTGGATATCTCCTGTGTTCTTGTTTTTTAGGGAAAAAAAAGATAAAAGAAAATAAAGGGTGGGCAAGATTAGTTCTATGGCAAAAAATGCAAACAAAGCAAGGAAAAATAGGCACGGAACACCACCAATGCATAGTATAGAGAAGAGTGTTAAAACGATGAAGGGTTGTTGGGATGGGAGCATTGGGACTAGAATATAAGTGGGTGGTGGGTGTGTGCGCTAGAGAGAGAGAGAAGTAGAGCTAAGGCTCCGAAGAAGAAGAGGAAGACAAAGCGCAGGAGCTAGGGTTTTTTCTGGATGCTCAATTGCTTTAACGGCATTTTAGAGTATGTTAGTCAAAAGGTAAAATTGAACCAATTTTAATATATTAAGAGTGAAATTGTATCCATAAATACTTTAGGGTGTTAATTGCACCTCTAAAATTAGTACGGGGCGCTAGGTGCACATTTACCCTTCTTTTAATATGTTATTCGTTATGGCTATTAACTTGTTAATATGATTATTAACACAGAGTTGGTCTAGCAATGTAAGCTTTGCTAAATATATTCCTTTAGGTTTCGAATTCAAGTCCTAGAAACACTTATGTTGGGAGAGGCAGCCACGAACCCCAAACCGGATACCGGATAATAATGTGAGGAAAACAAACTTGTTACCATGCTTCTTTGTTCAAATTAGCATTGAGTAAAATTGTCCTTAACGCATTAATACACAACTTCAACATGTTAATCATATATTATGCATTTGTGTTTGCTTCTGTAACTTTCTCAACATGTTAATGAGTCTTATTCCAAAATGCTACAAATCCTAATCTTGGTGGCTCTGTAAAAGCTTGTACAAAGATCATTGGTAGCTGGTCTGCAACCGCCTAAGTTGCCGGGATTTGGGGCTCTCCAACAGCGACTTCTAGTGTTTTGTTTGCCTCTACTATGCTTTAGGATTTGTCTTTGTAGGGTGTTTTCTTTATTTCTCTATGTGTGTTGCTTAGGTTCAGTAATAGTCTTGCCCTGTGGATTAAATTTGCTTATAGTGGTGGTTGTTGTATGCCAGTGATGATCTATTTTGAAACATCAGTGCCAAAGAGGTTGGGCTTATATTGAAGCTGGTCCTTAGACTACCATCCTCTATTGCCACTTATTCTATTATAACAGATAGAAATTGGTCATGGCTCCTCTCAATCCATAGGGTATGGAATCTATTTATTTTTGCTTTGACAATGTTTTATGTTTGTGTCTTGAAGTTTAGATTTTCACTTTTAATGTAAGCATAAGACATTAACTAACTTCAAATTATGTTTTAAAGAGCACTTATCCCATTAATCACTTGCTCAATATGTTAACTAGTTTTTTAACCCTCATTAAAAGAGGTTGGTAGAAAACATTTTTTTTTTCAGATAATGTCTTTAGGGTTTTCAATGGCCAGGGGCCTCTCCACTACAGGCTTCTCTCCACTTTGCCTCCACGTAGACAAAGTGACATCGTTTTACATTAAACATACAATCTTAGTCATTCATTTTTATTTCTAATCTCAACCATTGATGTTCAAAAAACCTAATATTTCATACTACTCTCATGTGCTACTACCGCTCTTTCATCCTTTTGTCTCAAAAAAAAGAGAAAGAACATGATTGGCTATGCAAGCAAGAAACCATCAAAGAAGAAGGGGGAAGTTGCTGGTTTATAGTTTTTCGTTATTGGTTTTTCTGTCAAAATCATCCTTGGGGAAGAAAACATTATCGGGTTTTCTGTCTTTTTACTCTTAGTATATATATTGTAGTTTTTCGTTTATGGGACTTTTATATGAATGTATCGCGGAGAGAGTAGATAAATATTAAATATATATGAGAACACAAGTTGAAACAAATTAGGTGAGGTACATAAACTATATACTTCCTCGGACAAATGAAAGTGAAAGTCACCCGTCTAAAACCTATATTGCAGTTTTTTGTTTCATGGTCAATATATATATATATATATATATCTTTGTTTCACTGTCAAATGTTAAGTGATTGTTTTTATTTTTTATAATATGTATGAACTTTATAGTGTTTTATTATTTATTTCAGCTACTTGCTCTTTTTATCCAGGTATATCTATTTTCAACTTCTCCTTTAGCTTTTACATTATGGATACGAATATAGACCCCTCATCCAGTCTTGAATTTGATAATATAGAAGAGGCATGACAATATTAGGTTAGCTATAGTAGAAGGTTAGGGTTCCGTGTTAGAAAAGAAAACTCTAATAAGAGTAGAAAATATGATTCTATCATATATTACATATATATTTATCACAAGGAGGGAGTCAGAAAACAGGATAAAAGAGATTTTAAAACTAAGAATCCTCAATAAGAAACAAGAGCGGGGTATGAAGTTAGAATGGTGGTTAAGAAAGTAAGTGGAAGATATAAAATTACTAAACTTTTTTTGGAACATAATCATATTTTAGAGACTCAAGAAACTATTCATATGCTATCATGACAAAGGAGGTTACCAAAAGCTTAAGGCTATTCTTTGGAGGCTGCTGAAGATATTGGAATTAAGCAAAAAGCCTCTTTCAATTTAATAAGTAAATATGCAGGAGAGAGGGCTAAGTTGGGATATAACAAAGAAGATATAAAGAGTTATCTTAGATCAAGGAGGCAGCAAGAAATAGAATATGGTGAAGCTCGGTTTTTACTCCGTTATTTCCAACACCAACTAACAAAAAATCCTTCATTTTTTCATGCCTACCAAATGAACTCAGATGAACAAATTACCAATGTTATTGGGCTAATGCATGCATGTTGTTAGACTATGCTTGTTTTGGAGATGTTATCTCATTTGATACAACATATTTTGCTAATCGTGACAATAGACAGCTTGCAATTTTCTTAGGTTTTAATCATTATAGTAAAGTAGTGATATTCGGTGCTACTTTATTATATGATGAGACCATTGAGTCATTTAAATGGCTTTTTGAAACTTTTTGGAAGCACACAACAAAAAAATGACATTCACTGTGTTTATTAATTAAGATGCCGCAATGGCACGAGCTTTAGAAAAGGTAATGCCAAATGTGTAGCATGGCTTGTGCACATTTCACATTAATAAAAATGCAATGAAGCATCTTGGGAACTTACTGAAAGCTGACTCCAATTTTTTAGGTAAATTTAATTGGTGCATGTATCATTGTGAGGAAACAATAGTAAGTGAGGAATCTTGGGAAGCTTTATTATCAAAATATGATGTAGTAGATAATCCATGGTTGAAGTCCATTTACGAGTTAAAAGAAAAATGGGCAACATGTTATATGAAGAACTCAATGACACTTGGTATGAGAAGTATATAGCTTAGTGAAAGTATCAATTCATTTATAAAAAGTTGCACAAATCCTAAATTGGATATCAATCAATTCCTTAAAATCTTTGAACAAGTTGTTGTGGATAAACGGTACAATAAATTGAAGAGTGATTTTACCTCACGACCGAAATTGCTAAGGTTTATTTTCAAGAGTTCATCTATGCTTCACCACCTTTCTCAAATCTACACGCCACCAATTTTTGACTTGTTTCAGCAAGAGCATGACTTACGTGATGCTACATGTATAAAAGAGAGAATAGAGAAAAAAGAAAATGAAGATGGCAATAGTATTATATTTGATTATGTCATCACAAGAGTCGATAAAAAAGGAGAGTGGAGATTGACATTTGAGCGATCAAAAGAAGAGAAGGAGGCTACAATTACTTGTAGTTGTAGGAAATTTGAACAATAGGGGATATTATGTTGTCACGCACTAAAAATATTGTACAACCACCTTATCAAGATACTGCCACATAATTATATTTTAAAGAGGTGGACAAGAGAAGCAAGGTGTGGTGTGGTATATGATAATAAGGGAAAGGAAATTGATATTGATCCAAAATTAGAATGCTCAAATCGATATAGGCAATTGTGTCCAATACTTATAAAACTAGCCACTGATGCACTGAATGTCCTAAGGCATTCTCTATGGTTTAACAAGAGGTACTAGAGCTTAGTGAACAAGTTTCTAAACTTCTTATTAAATAATCACTAGATGGTGATGATAATGAATGTAGTGGTGCTGTTCGCCGTTTAGCTTCCGCAGGCGTATGGGTTGCAAGTAATAAATTAGTGAGAAAACAAGTGTCGATCCATAAGAACTATGACAAAAACAAGTTAACTAATGTAAACATGTTCTTAATTAGGTTGAATGGAATCATTTGAATTTGATCAAGTTAAATAAAGACTTTTGATAAAAATAACAAAGCAAAACAGTGGAAATTGAGTTTAACTTCAAGAGGTATAAACTTAGGATTACTTCTTCCCCATTGTATTTCATGAAACTATGCAATTAAATTACTTATACTAGTTAAATGAGTTTATATGCTAGTCAAAGATCCTTAAATCATCAACCAAGCTCTCTCAATGCAAGATTGATTGTTAATCTTCATTAAAAATATTTAATTTCTTGTCTATAATTAATGAAAACCATCTTTCCAAAACAGTTCTTCAATAGACTATGTTAGGTTGTTAGATATATCTCTATTCTAATAACAAACCATCCATTAAATCATCAACCAAAATAGCTCTCTCAAGCATCATTTAATTGAACTAATCTAATCATATGGTGATTAAGCACAAGATAGCATTAATCATAGAGAAAAATCAACATATATTCTCATTAACCAACAAAAGCAAGATAATTTAGTGGTTCCAATCCATACAATGTGTAAAAGTAATCCTAATTGATAGTTCTAGCTACTCATGATCTGTACATGCCATAATGTCATCACAAAATCATAATCCATATAAGCAAAATAGAGAAAAATGAGAGAAGAACAAGGAAAACCCAAGAGTTGAAACTTCAAAACCCTTCTCAATCCAATCTCGAGCTCCAAGCTCTTGAAAATGTGAAGCCCTAACAGCTGATCTGACCAAGGAGTGCAGAATATCTTATTTTTGACCTATCCCATGCTTTTATACTACTTTTTCTAATTCAGTTTTTAAAATACACAATATCAATTTTGCGCGTTCATTGTGGGTTCGCTATGGTAAATGCCATAGTGAATTGTCATACAGAAAGAAGCAGTGCTTTTTCAAGTGGTTTCACTATGACTTTGGCTACAGCGGATTTCACAGCCAAAGGGTAGACAAAAAGGCTATCTTCTAAGGTAGTTTTGCAATGGCTTGGCTACAACACTTCCACAGCAAATGCAGGCTTCTCTTTCATAGTGTCCTTTTTTATCTACCTCTTGCATTCTTCCCTTCCTTTCACATCTTCCCATGATCTTTGAGAGCTTTTACAACTTGACATCCTCCACCTACAAGGAGGAGGGATTCATGAGCTCTTTAACTTTCACAAATAGTCAAAACTATGTGCCTTTAACTCATGATTCAACAAATATTTATTTTAACTTATGTCCTATCACATCTTCTTCTATAATCTCTTTATATGCACAATTTGAACCCAAAAATAAGTGAAAAGAGAAGAAAATGTGCTAGAATACTCTTGATTTCTATGAGTTAACAGCTACTAATGATGGTGGCAATAATGATGGTGAAGGAATTGGATTCAAGAAGAGAGAATGCAAGAAGATCGATAAAAGTTGGGTTGACAATAAGAAAAAAGTAAAAGCTAAACCTTCAAGAAAACCTACTAACAAACCTTCACAACGTTCAAAGGTATTAATTTTTTTTTACGCTCATTTTTAAGCACACACCATTGTATTGTGTTATTTATTGAGATTTTATTGATAATGGTGTAGAAAAATAAAAATATGTTGTAAGTTGCTAACTCGTCAAATACACTAATTCTTGTGCAATATGGTTCCTTTATGTCAAATATGCTACTGCCGGAGTAATATGGTCCCTTATGTCAAATATACATTTGCTAGTGCAATATGGTCTCCCTATGTCAAATACTCTAGTATGAATGTAGCATGGTGTCCTTGTGTCAAAAATACCACCGCTAATGCAACATGGTGTTCCTGTGTCAAATACAACATTCACCCCATTAATGATAGTGAGTCTACTATATTTCAAATATTTGAGCATTTTATTTCAAACATATCAAGTTTTTATTTTTCATTTTTTTGTGCTTGTAGGCTTCATTGGACCATGATGTGAAATCACTTGAAGTATTACAATTTAGTCAAGTATTTACAAAAGGTAAATCATATCCCTAAATAAAAAATATGTTGAAAAGAAAGAGACAATTTTATTCAAATAAAGACATTTTATTACAATAGAACTACATTACATTGCATGTATATAAACTATGTTACAATATGTTGCAGATACAAGTTTACAAATCAACTTAGATCCTCCTAAATGAAGTCATCCGGTTCAACTCTTCTCATTCCAGCTACTGCTCCATTTCAGCTCCTTTGTGCTTCCTTTTGTAACAGCATTTGTGTTCTTTTGCTTCAACTTAGCTCTTGGAATGATTGTATAGCATTATTATATTTGGGCTCCTCTATGTAGCACATTTTGTTCACAAATCACAATTCATTGGTGAATTCAAGCAACCATTTTTCTTTTGGATTTCAATCATGAAGTTTGGTTTACAGTTCTTAATCTACCTCAAATATATTAACCCAACACTACCACAAACCCTGCTATAATGAAGATACGAATTTAAAAAACTTCTTTTGCACTCTCCATATGTTGTCACTTACAAAAAAAAATGGGTTTTTCAAAGACGCAAGTAGGTGAAGTTCTCATTTTATTGTTTTGTTCCTTGGTGTAGCACTATATATTATGATAAATCAAGGAAAAGAGTGATAAGACCCGAATCCATTTGATGAACAATGATCATAATAAATATATATCAGAGGCCATCTGTTTGTCTCAAAAAATTGAGAAACACAATCCAAATTAAGTGAATCAAATCAAACCAAGAAGTTCTAATTATTTTATACAAGTATAACATTGGTAGAGATAACAACATTTTTGCCCCTTTTTAATTGTTCATTGGTATTTTTGCCCTTTCTAAAAAATATTTGTGCCAGACGCTCCTCGAACAAAACTTCGTTGGTAAATTTGCACCTTAACCCAAAAATAAAATAATAAAATCAAATATAGAAATAAACTACATCACCAAAATTGAGGGATGTGTTGCTGGAAGTAGGATTTCTTCATATGTATGTACATGAAATATTGACCTAGTTAATATTCCACTAAGAGATTGAAGTTAAATGCAACAAATCTTTGTATGCATTTATAAAATAATAGAAGTTATTAAACTCTATAATTCAACAATAATAAACTATATTGTAAATTATTTGATTTTAAATTAGATGTCACAAAGCAATTTCTATTCTTCTATAAGAGGATTTAGGACATAGAATAATAAACTAATATCACTTAAAATGAAAATTACCCTAACATCATTGTCACAATGAAATTGATAACACATAAAAATAAAATACTTAAACTAAATCCCTGAGTATTTATAATTTTTTTTTGGAAAAAATATATATAATTTTCAATTATGATAACTCCTTGATTTATGGAGATAAAACAAAATTCAATTATGAAGAAATATAAAAAAAAATGGCGTTACTAAACTGAATTTTTTTTAATCAAAATTTACTAAACTGAATTAACGATGTTACTACGAGTATATTATATAATATATAGATATAGATATAGATGGGAATTACCGCATATGAATAAAAGGAGACAAATAAATAATCATTAATAACGTCTCATTAATAGTATTAAAAGAATTAAATAGGAATACTCAATGAATATTTATTGGGATATTATTGCAAAAAGTAAGTTACTGGATATTGGTAGTTGAGATAAAATCAAGTATTGTGTATAAAAATAAAATCAGATTGTCAAAAAAAAAAAAGATTAATCAAGTTTTGCAAGATTTCAAAGATATAGTTAATTATTGATCCTTTTTGCTACTTTTAACAAGTACCTTCCCAACTTTCTGGCAAAAAAAAAAGGTACCTTACCAACTTGTAATATGCTTTAAGGGGTGATTTTTATTATTAACGATAGGCTACATAATTTTGAAATTATACACAAGTGAATTTTTATTATTAAAAGAAAATATGTACTAAAATTCAATGGTAGAAATCGACTTAATGAATATGAGTAGATGGATATGGACCTAAGTTTTGTCAAAAAAAAATTAATTATCAATATTGTTATTGAAACATTATTATTTATTATTTTATCATAAAATTTTAAAGGAATAATGACAAAAAAATACCATTTGAACTTCAAAATCCTAAATTAGTCATTTGATAAATATTTGCGTTGTCAATCCCATTACTCTTATCAGTGAGATTTTAAAGTTTAAATGATATTTTTTTGTCATTTTCCCAATTTTAAATTATTTAATTAAATAATGATAGGGAAAATCCCATAAAAATACCTTGGAAATTATAAAAGAACAAATTGATAATTCCAATATACCAAATCCTATGTTAGTACAGTCGGACAAATTTGGGATTACAAAACATTGCTAAAAGACATCTGTGTTCTTAAGTTTATACTAAAGCTTCATGCCCTCTCCAGTACCTTCACTCCATCTTCTTCTCTCTCCCTCTTCCTCTGAGCTCAGAAATCATAATCAATGCTGTCTCTACGGGAGCATATTACCTCATAAGCTCTTTTCTCCTCATCTCTCATAAGTTTTGAATCCTAACCGTATAAATTGATCGGATGGTTCACACAAAGACACCTCATGAGACTTTTAAAATTGTATCTGAGCCTTCTACCCTAGTATAATCCTGACCGTCCATCTATTCAATTTCATACAGGCTTCATTTGGTTGGGGGGTTTTTTGAGGTTTAGTTAGGATATGTGAGGGTTAGAAATTAAAATACCTTATTTAGTTGGAAAGAGGAGAGGTGAGGGGTGGTAAAAAATTTTGTTATGTAGTGGTCCTCTCCCCTCCTCTCTTAAGTCTCAACCATTTAAATTTAGGGCCTGTTTGGTTGGAGGGGAGGGATAAAAAATGAGCCCCTCCCCTTATTTGGTATGAAAAATTGGAGGGGAAGGATCTCAAAGAAGGGGCTCCAAATCCCTCCTCTCATCCCTTCATTTTCATTCCCCCAAGTTGTGGGGATTTGGAGGAGATGGAAAATGAGCCCCTCCCTTTCCATCCTCTCCCTTTGAACGAAACATGCCCTTAGACTGTGTATGGTTGAAGGTTTTATTAGGTTAGGTTAGGTTGGAGAGGGTTAGAGATTAAAAATAGGTGTTTGGTTGGAGGGAGGTGAGGTGTTGGAGGTTTTTTTGTCCTCTAGTAGTAACCCCCCCACTTTACAAAACCTTCAAATTTGAGATTTTTTCTAGGTGAGAGAATATTTATGTCCAACTGTGACTAAATTACCATGACAATTTTTTAGAATTTCAGCACTGCACTCACCCATGAAACTTGCACGAGAGGCTCAAGAGGCTCGAGAAGAAGTTGGGACTCTGATCAGAAGAAGCGTAGAACTTGCACGAGAGGCTCGAGATATTTACTATGATATATGCACGAAAGATTCTTCTGACTTCGTTAGAGATTGAAGATACTGGAGATGCCCACTTCTAATTGCAGCTTCAGTCGGAAGTTATGGTGCTTATTTGGCTGATGGATCTGAATATTGGTCAGTGAAAATCAATAATCCATGCTTGATCAAACTAGAGATATGTAGAATGATAAAATTATATGGCATTTTTGCTATAGTTAGTTTGATACTAGTTTTAGAGGTGTTATAATTTGTTTTTGGATTATCTGGTCATTTTAATTGGTGATTCTATGTAGGGATCAAAAGAAAAGTTATAATTTGATGTGAATTTTGTATGACACTCGATGTTGGTACTGAATAATATGACCTGTTCAATGCGATGTGAATTTTACCCTATCCATAAGGCTTGAATCCAAAAGGTCTAAAGTCGTATTGAGTTCATTTCATTTGAATTTAAGTAATGCTGGTCATGTGCATCTCAATTTTAAGTTTTAAGGATGATGGATTAGTAATATGATGATTGTCTATCTTCACAGCGGGGACTATGGTGATGCAGTTACTGTTGAAACACTGAAAGATTTTCACTGGAGAAGGGTAAAGCTTCTTGTTAATGTATGTGCTGACATAATTGCCTTTGAGACAACACCAAACAAACTGGAAGCACATGTATATTTTCCTATTCTATTTAGGTCAGGCTTTACTTTGTTGATTGCAAATATCTATCAAATCAAATTTTTGGAACTTGATATATTCAGTTATCAATATCTAATATCACATAGGATGTTTCTTCAACATTGAAACTACTGTTGAATCATGTGTAAGAAACACTAATTAGTCAGGTTGAGTGAACCAATCCTTTCTCCTTTTCTATCCACTTGGATGGTCCAAGACCTTAAAAGAATCCTCTCCATACAAGTTAACCTGTTCTACTACTTGGGGTAACATGTTAAAAAAGTAAGCACATTGATGACTTAGGATGTAGTTAGTAGCATATATTTATGTAAAACAAGAATCAAGAGACTAAAACAAGACATGAAAGACATCAAGTTTACTATCTAGTCTTCTTACCAGCTGTTTGATTCTTCTTGTGGTCCATATTAAAGATTTATTCTCCATGTCATACGCATCATTTATTGAAGATCAAATTGAATTAAAAAAACACTTGGCAACTGGTTTATGACAGATAGAGAGGCTTTCGTCTCTGACCCTGCAGTTAAACCTTTATGGTAGTTGACAAATTCTGTATTTAACAGATTTAATGAACAGATTTGGCATTGTGCTCCTAACTTGTATCGTTCATTTCTTGCTAATTAGTCTCCAAAAATTATTGTTTTGTCTTCAAATTGTGTAAATGTCAGGTTACAAGTAAACCTGTTCTGGTGTATCCCAACTAAAGAATGTAAAAACAAGAAAATAAAGTAAACGAATGAAGGCTGAGAATTGTAATTGCATTCAATGATTTGCACAATACATCTTTGTCCTATTTATAGGATATACAAAATCATCTCAACCCTACACGTATTACATGTAAGAGAATATTCTAGATTTTATCCTATCACCATTTACTGTGCTTTCCTTTTTCTGTTATTTTGAGAAGGAGAATTTTTACTGTGGTTAATACTCCCCTGCGAGTCAAACTAGACAGGATGAACAATGAGACTCGAACAAAAGAATCCAAATTGAGAAGATGATAGAGGCTTGGTAAAAATATCTGCAATTTGATCCTTGGCTGAGATATGAGTAATGCGAAGTGTTTTGGCAGCCAGACATTCTCGAACAAAATGATAATCCAAGGCAATATGTTTTGCCCTTGAGTGGAAAACAGGATTTGCAGCCAAATAGGTGGCACCCAAATTATCACAGCATAATAAAGGAGGAACCGAGAGAAAAATGCCAAGCTCTTGTAACAACTGTTGAACCCAAATAACATCAGAGGTGGTAGTAGCAAGAGCTTTATATTCAGCCTCAGTACTTGAACGAGAGATGAAGGGCTGTTTCTTAGAACTCCAGGCAATAAGATTGGGGCCAATATAGATAGCAGAACCATCAGTTGATCGACTATCAATAGGATCACCTCCAAGATCAACATCACAAAAAGCAGTAATATCAGTCGAAGTTGAAGGTTGTAAAAGCAGAGCATATTAAGTAGTACCTTGCAGATGGCGTATAATACGCTTAACTACAGTCCAGTGAGAATTTTTAGGACAATGCATAAACTGACAGACGCGATTGATTGTAAAGGAGATATCTGGCCTTGTAAAACTAAGATATTGCAAACTTCCAACAATGCCGCGATAGAGACCAGGATCATGAAAATCAGGGTAGTGGAATCAGTAAGAGACTTAGACGAAGCCATGGGAGTAGTAACAGCTTGAGTGCGAGACATATTAGCTGTAATAAGTAAATCAAATATATACTTCTTCTAAGATAAAACAAGACCAGATGAAACAAAATGGGCTTCAACACCCAAAAAATAGTGTAAATTCCCAAGATCCTTAACAGGAAATGAAGAACCAAGAGTAGCAATAACATTAGAGATCATAGTCGAAGAAGATCCAATGATAATTATATGATCAACATACACCAGAACATACACAGTGGAAATAGCAAATTTGTAAATAAACAAAGAAGAGTCAGAGCGTGAGGAGGAAAATCCTAATTCCTGCAGACAAGAACTAAGACGAGCAAACCAAGCTCGAGGAGCTTGTTTCAAGCCATATAATGCTCGATTAAGCTTACACACATAATTAGGAAATTCAGGATGCACAAAACGTTGAGTCATAAAAACGTCCTCATCCAGAAAAACATGAAGAAAAGCATTTGGATATCAAGTTGTTTAACCAACCAGCCTTTGGAAATAGCTAAAGACAGAATAGTCCGTACCATTGTAGGCTTGACAACCGGAGAAAAGGTCTCAGAAAAATCCACACCAGGCTGTTGATGAAACCCTTTTGCTACAAGACGCGCCTTAAGCTTATTCAAGGAATTATTAGGATTGTATTTGCGGCGAAAAACCCATTTACAACCAACAATATTTTGAGCCGAGGAAGGAGGAACAAGAGACCAGGTTCTAGTATCCATAAACACCTGAAATTCATTATGCATCGCTGCTCGCCATCCTGGATCTTTTAAGGCCTCGAAAACTGAGTGAGGTAATAGAGGCTCAGGTCCCGAGGCTGAGTGGGCATGAGGTAAAGGCCAAGAAACCATACAGTCACCAAGAGCTTTGGGTTTAGAAATAAGATTCTTTGACTGAGTAATCATTGGATGCAGTGACGGAGGCGGTGATGTAGACGGTGCAGACGACTCAGTCAGAGAATGTGCCAAAGGAGAAGTAGGTATAGGTGTAAAACTCGAATCAGGTGTGGGCTCAGTAATAATGGGCCGCGAAAAGACTCTTGAAGAGGGCCCATAATGAAGAATGGGCAAGAGAGCATTAGAAGAATGCGATGATCCAGCAGATGAGATATGATCCAAAAATGGGAACCTGGATTCATCAAAAACAACATTACGAGAAACATATATGCGACCAGTGGTTAAATCCAAACACAAATAGCCCATATAATGAGAAGCATAACCCATAAAAACACACAAGGCAGAGCGAGATTCTAGCTTATTCAATGCATATGGACGAAGATGTGGCCAACAAGCACTACCAAAGACTTTTAAAATATTATAATCGGGTTGTTGGTTGTAAAGGAGTGCATATGGACTTCGAGAATTCAACACCCGGCTAGGCAATCGATTTATTAGATAAGATGCAGTGGCAAAAGCATAAGACCAGTAAGAATTTGGAACATGAGCATGAGATAGTAAAGCAAGACCTGTCTCAACAATCGTGTGATGACGATGCTCAACAGTTCCATTTTGAGTATGAGTATGTGGACAAGTAATGTGATGAAAAATGCCAAGAGAGACAAGAACACGATGTAAAGATCGAAACTCTCCTCCCTAATCAGATTGAAAAGAACGAATACAAGAATTATAATGAGTAGATACTAGTTTATTGAAGGAATGAAAAATAGAGACAACTTCATTTTTGCTCTTAATTGGATAAAACCAAATAAAGCGAGAAAAATTATCTATAAATGAAACATAGTATTGAAAACCATCAGAAGAAACTATTGGGACAGGACCCCATATATCACAGAAAATTAAATCAAAAGGAGCAGTGGAATGATGAGGAGACGCTGGAGAAGGAAGAGCATGACTTTTAGAGAGACGACAGGCAGGACACTGATGGTGAGCTGACTGAGAAGAAACTGGAAGTTTATTGGCGGAGAGAATCTGCTGAACAACTTGAAAGGCAGGATGTACTAAGCTGTGCCATTGAAGAAAGGAAGTGCGGGCTCCATAAAAAGCTTCTGGTGGACTAGAGGGAGGAAAAGGATACAAGCGTCCTTTAGGAAGACCTTGAAGTAGCGGAGTCTTTGTTTTGGAGTCCTTGACACAAAAATGATCACCATGAAATTAAAAAAAGACGTTATTATCATTACAAAATTGATAAACAGAGAGCAAATTTTTGGTAATATGAGGAATATGAAGGATATTAGAAAGAATAAAAGAGCCACCAGTAGTAGAAAAAGAGCATGTGCCATGGTGTTGAACTTGAAGCTGTGCACCATTACCAACACGAACAGGAGAACATGAATATATCTTATAGTGTAAATTAAGATTGGATAAGTCTGAAGTAATATGATGGGTAGCACCTGTATCTGGATACCATAAAGCTTCACTGTCAGAGCCCAAATCAGAATAATGAGCCAAAATGGAAGGTAGAGCAGAGGCCTGATAAGCATGATTATAGCAATTGAAACATACTAGGGCATCATGCCCATACTTGCGACATATTTGACAAGGAGCATCATCAGATTCATTTGGAAAGGATTGACGGCCTTGTGAGCGACCATTTCCACGAGTATTTCGTCCTCACAAACCTCGACCACGATAACCACCATTAAATCCTCTAAAATTGCCTCGTTGATTAAAGAAGGAGTGACCTCCTCTGTTATGTTGGAAACCACGAGAATTTTGAGAAGACACTGATACAGTATTAGCAACTAATTCAGAAATAGCAGATACAGAGTGCTGTTGGTTCAGACAAGTTTCAAAAACTAACAAGTGACTAAGTACTTCTTCAATTGATAATAAATAATGCTGAGTAGTAAGAGAAGTCACAATTGGATCAAAATCCGATCCGAGACCAGCAAGAAGATAAGTGTGGAAATCAAGATCACTTATAGTGTTTCCAGCTGCTGCTAGAGAGTCAACAATTAAAATAGCACGACGGTGGTAAGCACTAATTGAGTCACCGCCCTTTTTCAGATTTGTCAATTGTTGATGTAACTGAACATATCGTGCTTGAGATTGCTGGGAAAACAGAGTTTCTAATGCAAGCCACATGTCTTTAGAACGTTTATGGCGCATTACTCTGGGAATCAAATTTTCAGATAACGAGGCAATTAGGATTGATAGTACAAG
This sequence comes from Inga leiocalycina, assembly GCA_963242795.1. Taxonomy (NCBI): domain Eukaryota; kingdom Viridiplantae; phylum Streptophyta; class Magnoliopsida; order Fabales; family Fabaceae; genus Inga; species Inga leiocalycina. The sequence goes on from OY725329.1 coordinate 41,237,674, forward strand.
TTAATCTTTGTCAAACCATTCCAAAAAATTTGGATTCGGAAGGCCCGTAGGCAACTCTGACAGTGGTGCAACTTTTGTACCATCAATATACCCAAACAAATGCTGACCATGGAGATAAGGTAGCATCTAAGTACGCCAAATTAAATAGTTTTCTTCATTGAGTTTAACAGTAATAAAGTGAGTGAAATTTGAAGATGAGGTAGTAGAAGTTGCTCCAGATGTTGCAGAATTATGAGCACCTGAGGATTCAGACGTTGTGTCCGTCATCTTGACACTATACAGTCAGTCGACGCTCTGATACCATAAAAAATGTAAAAACAAGAAAATAAAGCAAACGAATGAAGGCTGAGAATTGTAATTGCATTCAATGATTTGCACAGTACATCTTTGTCCTATTTATAGGATATACAAAATCATCTCAACCCTACACGTATTACATGTAAGAGAACATTCTAGATTTTATCCTATCACCATTTACTGTGCTTTCCTTTTTCTGTTATTTTCAGAAGGAGAATTTTTACTGTGGTTAATACCAACAATGGTGAGACTTATAATGTTGAGACCAAGCAGTGGTCGGTGAGTTCTTGAATCACTTTCTCTGTAATGTAACATTACAAATCCTACATTTTCACCAAACTTCAATGAATATTCATCTCTTTATTAAATGCCACTTTCTTCCAAATAAAGAAAAGGGAAAAGGCTTAACCAAAAGTTATTTTGCATAAAACAAGTGGGGAGGTAGAGTAAAATTTTGTCTCTTACGTAGGAAAGTAGCGTGAAGCCGGAGCAACCTTCTTTGGTGGTTGCTGTAAAACTACACCTAATACTATCAGAGGCATAATCAAGGCACTTTCTGGAAAAGCTTCTGTAGATAATGATAACCTCAAGTTTCAAGAGACTATTTAGTGTTTCTTTTTCTTTGCTTTTTTCTACGATGAAAGGAAACGAGAGTGGTGCATAAAGTGGTCATCTCTCTAACTCACCATCTTTTTTGCTATGGCATGCTCCAACCTGTATTATATATGCATTGGACCAGTGGGGTTTTGAGTACTAATGACAAAGATTCTATTTATATTCTATAGCATTGTTGGGATGGAAAAAACCAATCATTCTCGACATCTCCTTACACAGATATCTCTTAAACTATTTGGATAGACATAACAACCACCCTTATATATATGTATCACCATGCTCTTCTCAATGAAATGTAATTTAGGATATTTGATCCTACGGCTCTTGGAAAGAGAAAAGTGGTTGTGGTAACTAATATTGTTGAGGTTTCTTTGACAATTGATGGGATTTTCTATGTTATTGACTCTGGATTTGCTAAGCAAAATATATACAACCCAAAACAAGGATTTGATTCTTTGGTGACATCGATTTTACTGCATTCTACTTTCATCTATGTTTATTATTAATTTGCATGGCCAATTGTTTTAAGGGTTTTTCTGTTCATTTATATACTTGCTTTTCAAATTTTAAATTGCATTTTTGTATCTATTGTTTGTAAAGGTTGAATCATGGAGAAAACATAGAAGAATAAAATAGATCCAAAGTGGAGAATATTTTTAAAGATTGGATGACTCTTTTATATTCTGTCTCAAATTTGTATTATCATTTATCATTTCTACTATCATTAATTAACAATTAGTTTCACTGCATTAAATAATTATTTTCTCACTTTTTTTTCTATAAACAATGATATTTTTTAAAAGTTATATTTTTTTATATATTTATGATCTTTAATTAATTTAAATCCAATTTTTATTTTTTATTATAACTCATCTTTTTATGTATTATAAAAAAAGAAGAATAACTTTTTATTTATGTGATTTTGTCTGCTGGCAAGCTTTTTTCTTATGGGCACCCTTTCTTTGATAAAATAAAGTCTTTCTTCTAATTTTTTAAATATAGAAAGAAGAGGGAAAACGTTAAATATGAAAAGCATTTACTGACCAGAAAAAATATTCTTTTCTTTTTCTTTAATCTTTTTTATCGTCTTAAGTTTTAAAATGATAAATATATGAAAGATGTGTATATAATTGTTAGAATAATTATTTTATAAATAATAATTTTATAAATAATTATTATTAATAAATACATTATAAAAAAAGAAGGAAAATATGTAGAAAGACTTTTTTGTTCACTTATAATTAACTCCCTTAACCTAACCCTGAATCAAACAAGATACTAACCCTCCCCTACTCTCTTCTTAAATCAAATAATATTATAACCTCTTCTAACCTAACTTAAATAAATACCATCTAACCTAACCTCCGTTGAATCTTTTTTTTTTTTGTCAATAACCTCCGTTGAATCAAACACACCGTTGAATCAAACACACCGCTAAGCTATTTTTTTTTTTTAGGGAAGAGAAAATTTGCGTGTCATCCTGACCGAATTGTCCGTGGAAATTTGTTGATAATCCAAAGCTAGGCCTGTAAAATAAAAAACCCTTTTTCCCTCATCAAATCAGACGCCATCGATCGTTTGGTGCTCCAGCGTCGTCACTCGGCTTCTTCGCTTCAGTCCTCTCCTCCTCCGGCGTCGGTGCCGCCGCCGCCTGCTCCTGAAGTCACCACCGCCTACTCATTCAAGTAAGTAAAAACCTTTCATTATTGTTCTTCGACCTTGTTTCTTGTGACTCCCCAAAGTTCCTATTTCCTTCTTCTACCTTGTTTGAACTGAAACTTCCATGGCTGCCAGAACAAAACAGAGTTTTGTTTATTCCTTTGATTTTTAGTATTTCTCTGGGCTGAATGTGCAGCGTTTTTTATAGAAAGAAAAGAAATTTGAATCTGTTTTATTGGCAATCTAGTTGTCTGAGTACAGGAAGGAAGCATATGCTTGACGGTAGGTAATAATTTTGGTGTGCATTAAACTAAAAAACCAACAGAAAGGAAACATTATTAATCTGCTGCAACGGTTTAATAATTTTTGAGTTTGGGAGACCGACTGAGCAATAATTAACTTCTGTTCTGAACATCCCAATCTTTGATATGTAAGTATTGTCAATTTTTTGTTCTAAGAGATTTATGAAAAATCTACCATATATACTCGACTTTCCTCATCCTAGCTTGTACGGTGTCCCTAGAAGGAAAGCTTTGTTGTCTGAGAACTTAATGACTACATTCGTGACTTTGAGGAAATTCAGAAGTTTCAATGAGTTTGATGTGTGTATGGCCCTGATTGTAGCTATTCAGAAAGCTTGATGTGTGTATACCCATTGTTGGTCTGTTTGTTTTATCTGATCTTCATAGGCTTAGATTTTTAATTATAAGCTTTTTGATATGTCTCAAGTGGTATATTTTTAATAAAGAGAAAAAGGATATATTTGTCCCCTTATAATTAGCTACCCTCACCTACCCTTCTGAACAAAACAAGAAACCAAACCAAACCTCTCATCCCCTCTTCTTGAACCAAACAAAGCTCATAACCTCCCCTCCCCTAACTTTAATGAATCTCACTTAAGCTCACCTCCGTTGAACCAAACAAAGTCATATAGTCAAAACTCAAAACCCCATCCCGTGTTCACGAATACACTTTCCCATTGAATATCCAACCCCGTCATTGCTGCAAGCAGGGAGCTTGTCTTCACCAACCGTTGGGCACTGAGAAACGGGGAGCTCCATCATCACCAACCGTTGAGCACTGTGAGTGAATCTCCATAGGTTTGAGGAGAGGAGTTTATTTAGTCAGGTATCGAGATTGCCGAGTTCAACCTTTGGGAACAATGGAGATGACAATTTTTATATGATCTGAAATTGAAATTTGTGCTATGTAGATTATTTTTATGGGAATCAGTAAGAGAATGTGTGGATAAATGATTGAGAAACTGCTTGGTACTGTAAGACTTATAGGCCGGGTAGAAATTTGTGGAATGTGAAAGTTGCAAGAACAAATGATAGTGTCGTTTTTCAGACTGGTTGGGAAAAATTCGTGCAGGACCACAATTTAGCAAAGAGATTTTCTTATCTTCCTCCACATTAGATACTCTTATTTCAATGTCTCAATTGTTTTTTATGAAATAGGATGTGAAAGAGAATGTGCTTTTTTCATCAGAAAACCCATTTTGTGCACTGGAAATGATTGCTTTCCTCAAAATCAAGAGGAGAAACTGAAAATTCTGCAAATTACTAACGTGGAAAAAATGAAGTGAAAGGTGGAGAAAGAAAAATCAACAAGGAAAGCCGGAAGGGTGCGAGAAAGAAACTTGAAGCAAGTGCCGCCATGGTAAAGATGGGGCCATCGTAAGAGAGCCTGATGATGTGGCGCCCTATCACTTATTGGATCAATTGGACGGAGCCGATTTTTAGCTTCTAAGAGATATTGACGCTAAGAGAAACCCTACCCATTCCGTTAATTTGGCAATTGGCATTACCGCATAAAGCTCCACTTTGCGTCGGGGGCTCGATCCTGCTAGCCTTCTGGTTTCAGCAGAAATCCCTTGTTCTATTCTAGGGCGCCAAAAAGAAAAAGTTATTTTATAACCACAATAAACAAACATCAGATTCACCTTGTTTGGCATTCTACACTTGGTCGAGCTCGCCGTCGGCTGTTGTCCACCGTTGTCAGCTCTGGGTGCTGGTTCTCCAGCAAGTATTGAAGACGGTACGAACTTTATTTAGTCCCAAAATCCGGTGAGATTGATTTGTTTAATCTGTCTTCTGCTTGTCAACCCTGCGTTGGACGTTGCTGCACCTTTCCTTACATTGTTTTAAAATTTTTCATTTCAATTGATGGGAAGATCATAAATTGCAAAAGTGTTATCATTGTAATTCTTTGGTGACTTGGAGGAGTTTCCTGAATCAATTGGCTTACCAAGGCATCTTCCTTAAAGTATCTGGAACAAAAACTAATAAGCTATGATATCAATTATGCATATTTCAAAGATTTCAGTGCCAAGGTTACTAGGTGAGAGGTTCTCAGTAACTTGTATCTTTAATAGCTTGTGGGTTTGTTTTACTCTGCAAAAGTAGAATTCTTAAAACTGGTGAATGCTTTATCTGCTGCCTATTTGATAGTTAGTTATGTAGTTTTCCAGCTTAAGCTTATTTCCTTGGAGGGTTGTTGGTTTTGTCAGATTGATTGGAGCCTTGCTAGGAGACAGTGTTTAGGCTGTTGCAGTTAGTTGTTGCTCCTTGTGCTTAGCTGGCCCATGGATCCGTTTGATGATTTTTTATCAAAAGCTCCTGTTTCACGTTGTAAGTGGTCCATTTAATGGTACTGGGAATTTGTGTTTCTGGATTAAGTTTCTATTGAACATTCTGATCACAATCTTCTGTAGCTAGGGTGGGTGGCAGGTTTATTCCCAAGGCCAAAGCTAAACAGCCAGCTCGAAAGGAGATATCCACATCAAATCAAACGACCTCATCTAATGATGGAAAGAATGAGCATGTTGTTTCATCATCCATGAGCTCGGACACTGTAGGAAATGTTCCAACACAAAGTAGCAATCCAGTTGATTCAACTCCAGATAAATCAGCTACAGAATTTCTGAAATCCAGTCATAGTTCTTCACCGGTAGAAATCCCAGTTTTGGATAGTAATAATCCTGACCTGGAGAGTTCTCAACAAATTAATGTGAGTGGATGCAATGCAGCATTGATCGAAGCTCAGCCTTCAACCATTGCAGCATCTGAGGTCAATAGTCATTGGTCTACCAATTTTCCAAAAACAGCTAATGGGGTAAATGCTGTGTTTGATTGTTATCTTGATTCATTGTGTCTGGAGTATTTGTAACTTCTTTTTCTTTGAAAATTCTATTATTTTCAGGCAGATCCTGTTGGTTTTGATGTGGGTCTAGTAGTTGACACTGTTCCTGAGACCGACCTCTATAATGGTAAGTTATGCTTTTGACAAATGCTTGTATTTTAGATAAACCCTAGTCTGATTGCTCTGACTGGAGTTGCTGAAAAAATCATGGTTTGTAACTTCTATGAAACCTTAGTCTGTATCAATTACAAGTTTGTTAAAATTGTGAGTTGCAAGTGAACCTGTAAGCAGAGGATTAAATTTGGTCCATAAATTGATTTGTAGGACTTTAAATACTTTAGCAAATACTAAGTTTAAATTTGGTTCATAAATTTGGTAAAAAAATGGTTCATAAATTGACATTCAACCCCTCTTGATTTCATATCTCTCATGTGGCTGATGGCATATACTACCACCTTAACTGGCTAAAGCTCAAGCTGGCCTATTTAGAAATGTGATTGATCCATCTGCAGCTAACTCAACCATTATTGAGAATGAAGAACCTTCTATATACCGGGAAGGTGAAGGTCCATTTCTTGATGGCAACAAAAGCTTGGAACCTGTTGATTCCTCTTTGCAAGTTGGTCGTGATGTGGAATCCCAAAGTGCTTCAGATTGTAAGGTTGTAATAATGGAGACAAGTTATTCAAATTCTAACCTTGAGAGAGCAGGAGAGGTATAATTTTCACATATTCTCCGATAAAATTTTTCACATATTCTATTTCTTGACATGGTGATATTATCTATTCATAGTGGAACTTCTGTTTAGGTAGAGTCTGCTGAAGTTGAATTGGATCCTTTCAGTGACACTCTCCCTGATCCGGGTCTTAGGAATGGTTAGTTATCTTCCTGCCCTTATCTATCCGCAATAATTGTGTATTACTAAAAGGATAAATTATTTTTCATTTGTTCTTATTACAGCTCGCAAGTTTCAACCTAAGATTAAGCCTCGGCCTAGACTAGGGACTGCAGCGGTTGTTGCTTCTGCTTCATCTAATGGTATGATGGAAAGTTCTAAGTTGTTTGCTTCTTGCACAAATAAACTTAACCCATTCAACCAACTTGACTTTACCCATGTCAGATATGCTTGGGACAATCAATTCATTAAGTGATACTGATAATTCATGCTCGAGGGTGCCATCGTCTGAGGACAAAAGAAGCTTGGGAACGTTAATTCCTTCTACTTCAGAGCCTTCTACTGCCATGCTTTCAGAGGTTGCTGCTCACAATGAGCCTAGAGATTGGCCTTCTAACAGTGGAAAGCCAGTGGGAGAGGTAAAGGAAGAATTAATATTGTTTTTCAATGTTAATTATTTTTCTATTTGTTGTTGAAGCAAGAATCCTTGACTTTCAGACTACAGACATATTTTCTGTGTTGGAGACTTTCAGCCTTGATGACTTTCTCACACAAGATGGCTCTAGTGCAGGTAAATTATCAAAAGTTTTGCAATCATTTGATGACTCTGGTTCTAACAAATGTCTTGTCATCTATCAAAACTTTATCAACTTTTTAGAGTTCATTATCTAAGGTATTTTGCTGCAATCAAATTCCCCCATTGTTATAATTGATTGAGCTCAGCCTATGATTTACCGACATTGGATCTTTCAGTGATGATGGGGATGTTATCTTTCTTTTGTAGGAAATCCAACTCTTCATTCTTTCCATGAGGAGGGAACAGAGGATTTTGTTAACCAGCCATGTGATATATCCCAAATTCAAAAGTTTCCTGACTATAAGACCACTCACGATTCATTGACCTTCAAGGATGATGCGGTCCTCAATGAGGATGATTCTCACACTGACAATGGAAGGTTGGGTGCAGAGGTAAAGATTATGTGATTACACAGATGTGCTAATTTCTAGTCCTTTGTCTTGATTAATCAATTGGTCATGATTTTATTGGTCTCAGGAAGAAGGAGGATCAATGCCTGCCCACCCTCTTGATGATGCCCCTGATTATTCGTCTATGAATAATGGCTCAGATCCAACTTTTCCGGTGTGCGAAGAACCACATGAAGAACCGACAAATACAGCAAATAATCCTACTTATGATGACCTTTTGCATGTAGAAGATGTTCCTGGAGGAACAGATGTAAAATATCAGTTATTATTAATTTTCATGCGCATACTTTCCATGAATTATGTTTTCCTTCATTTTTCTAATCTGTGAATCTGATTGCATACTATTTTTCGGTTCATTTGTGATTGGTTTCAGGATGGTGATTATAAAGAAAAAGACGCCACGATGTCCAGTTCTCCAAAAAATCGTACAGATTCTTCTGTAGTAGGTGAGTCAGATAAAGTCGATGGACCTCGGAGGCATGGGAGAAAGCGAGCTAATCTTAAACATGTCGATCCAGTGGAGAACGAGGATCCTGAGGAGGAGGATGAGCTTGACCCTACATACTCTAACATTGATGAACTTGAAGAACATGATGATGAATATGGATTGAATAATGGATGCACGAAGAAAAAGAAGAAATCTGTAACAAAAAATGCAAAACCACGTCCAAAGCGTAAAAGGGCCAACGAGGACTTAGATAAAGCTACTAAAGAACCTCGTAAAAAATTTTCTCATTCAACCCAACGAAGAAAAAGATGTGGTAACTAACTAAACTAATCGTGTCTTGAATTTTCTCAATGGTGATAATGGCTTGATGCATTTGATGCTTGTGGAATTACTGTTTAATAGTGGATAAGGCTTTGCTGGAAATTCCTGAGGATGAACTTAATCCTCAAACATTACGTATCAAGGATATTATACTGCTTGCAGAATATAGGGAGCGACAAGCGGTATGTATTCTAATTTCTAAACCTTACATATATGGAATGAGAAAAGAAAGCGGCACCTCCATACTTACAGTATTTTATTACCTTGCTTCTTACATGTTACTACTATGACTTAAATATGATAATTCACCAATAGTTACATATCCCTTCCCTATACAGAAAAAGGAGGGGGCAGCATCAAAAACATCTTCGATTAATGGAAGGTGTGCTCAATATCAATCTCTTTTTCTTTGTTTATATGAAACTAATATAAGTTGCAAAATCTGCTTATTTTCAAATATGTAATGTTTGAAGCATCTTATTTACTGTAATATATCCTTCTCATTGTTATGCATTCATACACTTCTAATTAGAACATTTTTTTGGTGATATTCTAATTAGAGCATTTGACATGTGGAAAAAATTATCAGATCATGGAAATTCCTCCCCTCCCCCTTTTTCTTCCTGAAGATTTGTGCAACTACCTTGGACAATCAGTCATCATGTGACTTTACCGGCATTTTCTCTTCCAACTGTTCTGTGAAGTTTTTTGGCAAAAATCAAAATGGTTTTTATATCTCTAAAAATTAGTATAGCATGACAAATTTGGAGGAATATAATGCATTTTCAAGTAAAAGGTATTTTTATTAAAAGGGTTCATTTTTATTCTATTAACTGTTACACGGTGAGGCACTACACTGTACAATTTTTTAACTTATCTGGTTTTATGTTAAATATAATCGTACTAGGTTTTATCTCATATGGTGCATGACACAGCCCCTAAGTGAAAGTACTATAAGGTCGTCTGTGGTGCTTGTATTGTTTTACTACAAGGTCTTATCTCATACTATTATATTGCTTGTTTTGCTTATAGGAAGTTTACCCGGTTAACTATTGCAGTATTGCTTGTTATGACTGTGATAAATCAGTAAAATGCAGCGTAATAAATAGATCTGTTTGGAAATAATCATTTGCAGAGATGGAGACTCACTTCATGAGGATTCTGCTCATGATGAAGACATGTTAGGTTCGGAATATGGAAGAGGCTCAGATGATGATCAAGCTAATGAAAACGTTCCATTAGCTCCCACTTTATTCAATTACCAGTCTTTCATGGACAAAAAACCTAGAGGAAAATGGTCGAAACAAGACACTGAACTGTTCTATGGGGTATTTGTAGAAGGCAATTTGTGTTGCTTTTTTATTGGAATTTAATTCTTATATGTTCAGTGCTTGATAGTTAAAATTGTGACAAAAGCTGCTAAACTTTGTGCTAATATGGTTTCGCACCTCACTTTAACTGATGTCTCAACGAATAGCTTCTCTTTGATGCAAGTAGCAATGTCTTTAGGGCAGGGCATTCCTTAACGACAAATTGATTAGTTTATACTTTCTTTTGTTTTTTTTTTAATTTTAGGCTGTTCGCCAGTTTGGCACAGATTTTTCTATGATACAACAACTTTTCCCCGGTCGGACACGTCATCAAATTAAGTTGAAGTACAAACAGGAAGAACGTCAACATCCTTTACTCCTATCTGATGCTATAAACAACCGTGCAAAGGGTTAAGAACTCTGTTTTACAATTCTGTGTCGTTATTTCTTTGCATGATGATTACTTTATTTTCTGTGCTATTTATGCATTTTGCAAAGGATTTCCCCTTTTAATGATGATTCTACTTTTCTGTGAGTTTTTACTTGCTCTCTTTAATAATTATTCCTATTTTAACGCGTTTGTGTTTCTATAATCGAATTATCCATCATGTAGGGATAAGAAGGGGCATTTACTCTCTTGATCTATGTGCTTATGACTTCTGTTATGTTTTTGGTGGCTGTATAATGGTGCCTTTTTTGGTTGAGTGATTTTTTTCCTTTTTCTTGACAACTCTTATTGTGAACACTTTTATGCCATCCAGAAGTGATGCACAAGATGTCTTTTATGAATATTGTTTATTGACTTGATCATAGCAAATAGTAATTCAGTCGTTAGCTGCTCTGTAATCCCATAGATGAAAGAATATAGTCTAACAGGAGCAAAACTTTTCTCTTATCTTTTGCAGATCTTTCTCATTTTAAAATGGTTTTTGAGCAGCTTCAACAAGCTTCTGCTAAGGCAGAACAAGATACTACTGACGCTTCAGTTGGCATGACAGAAGAAATGGTGGACTTGACATCTGATGCTAATCCTAATGTATGTCCCTTTGGCCCATTTGATTTATCTTATGACATTTCCCTTCTTTGATGCATATAGTTTCTGCCATTTTTCGGTGCGTTAGTTTTATTTCAACAACATCCTTTGAAAAATTTTGCTGTATTAGATTATGGGGCCTACATGAAATTGATCATGTATATGCTGCATGATTTTTGTCATTTGGGGTGTGGGACAGAGCAGATCCCTCAAGTAATATGCATCCCCAACCTGGCCTCAGTTACCTAATTCTTTTTGTGAAATTTGCTTCAATGTCCAGGGGACTTTATACCAGGCCATCTGATCTTGGTGATTCCTTTGGCTTTAATCCAATCATTATTTGCTAACTAAAATGCAAGATGACCTACATGTTCATTTTCTTCTTAAAAAAACTGTTTTTTCAAATAATTTGATGTACGGGTAGTGTCAAGAAATCTTCCAAGGGATCATAGTATATCTGAGAGTTGGAGAAAATTTGGGGGGGGGGGGACTTACTACTTGGTTTTCAGGCCCCACTATCATTCAATTTAATGTGTTGTGGAACCCTTGATCATGGAAATCACATCTGAGATGATGTTGCAGGGATTAGGGAAAACATCACTGACTACTGTCCTTTGTGAGTAGCACAATCTGATCACGGGCCAGGCCATGCTTGGTCTTGGGCCCCACACACCAACCTTTTAAATGATCTTTAATGCCCCAAAGCCCAATAAACTTCCAGTAAAAGCTTGAAGCCCGATTAATGATCAGGTTGTGATCATAACTGAGATATATGCCAAGATGGAAATTGTTGTAATCATCATTTGTCAAAGCTTACTAGTCCTACTCTTAAAAGCATTTTGTAGAACCATTCATTTAAAGTTTTGTGGGGCCTACCCCCATCATAACAACCCTTGCCAATTAACAACTGTTATATTTGCATGCAGGAAGGGAAAGATGCAAAACCTGAGCAGGACGAAGCTGTGCAAGATCATCAGGAAGATAATGGGCCATCTCAGTGTGCTGAGAAATCTGATGAAAATGATAATGATGAGGACGATGACGATGACTTCCAAAGATGGTGTCAATATAAAAGCGAATATTAGTGTTAAGATCTTTTTTAATTAGATTATCAGGGTTTCAATCCCAGATGTTACTAAATGGCCCAAAATCAAAGTCGTAGATATTACTCACACCTAACCTTACACTTGGCACAAAAGCTAGTTCCAGATGCCAATGGCCTTCCGGTCTAATGGCGTGACAGTCACCCTCAGCGGTGATGCATCGCGCGTCTCATCCTATTTGATCCCTAAGTATTCAAAAGCTAGTTCTGGATGATTACATTTTTTTGTTGCATAGGGAAGATTTGAACTTTAGGCTTGTACTTGCATTCCGCACCATTCTTATCATTTGAACTAGTCAGTCTCAAGTAATTTGTAATATAGTTTGTTTACTCCCAAGGGAGTTAGTTATTCAACAATTTGATTTCAGTTAAGATACCTGTCTGTCCTATGTCTCCATCTATTTGCAGTGTTCTGAATTTTTCTTCCCCTGAACTTTTTTTTTTCCCCTGGGGAGAAAGTTCACATGTTACTGTTTCTGTTGGACTTTCAGATGTCTAACAAGTGCTGCAGGACCAATGAAACCAAAGGTGGGAAACGTATCAAGCAAATGCAATAGACTTTGTTTTATTTGCTTTATCAAAAAAAGAATATCAAAAAAGTAGTTAGAATTTGAAAGAAACAAACGAGGGAGCTGGTGGCAATATTGTCAAAGTTTATACAGTGTCATCCACTATCATGTGACAACGTCTCTCTCCTTTCTAAAATCCAAAATAATCAACAGACATCATCTCTTTATTGTAACCACTAATTATGTAAACCTGCCCTAGTTTTTCTACAAGGCTAATTGTTTGTTCAAGAGAGGACTCTACAAGTTTGACTGGAAGTTTATTTCAGAAAAATATTAATGAGAAATGAGTCTTCACAGCCATCATTTGGGAAGGTTAAGGAGCTTTTTATTGTTGAGAAAGCCATTCTTGAAGTACCTGTCATTTTTTCAATTTTTAATTTGATACTTGTGTATTTTTTTCTCCTTATCAAATTCTTTAATTTTACCGTCAACACAATTAGCTTCCATATAAAGGCGAGCAATTTTAATAGAGCAAAGTTACAGGGACTAATGGTGTTAAAAAAGTAAAATTAAAAGATTTAGTAAGGAGAAAATACATATAGCCACATAGGTACCAAATTAAAAATTAAAAATTTTCATCAAGTGACTGATACGCAAGAGCAGGTTGCGACACAGTATACACATTCCTATTATTCTCATCAAGCAGTAGCTCAACGAGATTTTTTGAATCTGATTCAAGACTGACGTCAGACCTTTGAATGGCCCAAGAATCTAATCCTCTGCTTTCAACTTCTCGGTGCCAAGCATTCATGATGGCGACTCTTGTCCAAGTGAGGATGACTCGGTTTGAAGGTAAGAGGCCAGAAGAATTGGGCCCATGCTATGGTTAAAATAGTAATTGGGCCCATTAATATGCATAGATTTTGGCCCAAGATCAGTTTCATGTTTTACTGAGTTAGAACTCAGAACAATGATGCATGGGATAACCCAACTTATGTCATTTAAATTTAATGCCGTAACCGTTAATTCTAGGGAGAATTTTTAAAAAAGAATTTGGAAATTGAAAAATGACAAGTCAGTCATTTTTAAAAAATAAAATTTGAGAATTCTTTATCACATTTCAATATTTTCTAATCAACTCTTGGTAAAAAAATTCAGTTATCATTTCCCAAATTCCAAATTCTTTTTCAAAGATTCTCCCTTAGTTCTATGTCCCCACCAATAAAAAATAGGGAGAATTACAGTTAGGTCACGTCCAAGGGAAAAAATAAAAAAATGGTCCCGCTAACAACCTCAGGAGCCTACATTGACAACCTGAGGGGCAAGTCTAACAACCCGAAGGACCAATTTTTCATTTTTTCCCTTGAACGGGACCTAATTATAATTCCCCCTAAAAAATATTCTCGCTATGTCCTAAACTAATCCTTAGCAACCTCGATGAAACTATGTAAAATGAGCCAACAAAATACAAATAATTAAATTTTTTTTTTAAAAAATAATTCTTGACCTAACTTTCAAGAATGTACAAAATCTTAAAAAGATAGTTTACAGTACATAAGAATTAAAATGACAAGAAGTACTCATTCAGTCTTTAATACTCTTTCATCCTTAAATATAAGCTTTAAAATTGAAAATAGATCCGTATCTAAATATAAGTTTTATTTCTGTTTTGTTTCAACATTTATTGCTTTCTTCCCCCAACTTTACCATTATGGACATGTGTGTGTATATAGTGCATATTTTTTTGAAATGCATTAATTAACAAGGTGGATGAGATTTATACTTACCTGAGGGGCATAATTAGAAAAAAATATTACTTAAATATTTATTGATTTTATCTATTTTTAACTACTTTCTTGATAAAAAAATTATTTGAAATTTATATTCAGATACGGAAGGAGTATAAGACTTATTTTGTAGTTCACTTTAAATTGTAAAGTAGTCTTATATTAAAGATCGAATGGTGTATAAAACAAGCTATTAAAAAACTGAAAATTATGAGAAGATAATAACATAACTAAATAAATATTGAACTACAATGTGAGATATATATTGAGGATAAGAGGGAGTATAAAATAAGCTATCAAAAAACTAAAATTATTAGAAGATGCAATAACCGAAATAAACAAACGCAGCATTATATACTTCTTTAGAAAGAGGTTATTCTGTTTAAACGATTCAAAGGAAAACTTACAAGCAACCCCTTTTTTATACCAAATGATTTTGGGGTTGTTTGACTTTATTTTTAAAAATATTTTTTTATTTTCAAAAATTAAAAATTAAAAAAATTATTTGAAAAACAATTTTTAATAATTTTTTTTAAAAAATAAAAAATTTGTTTTTAAAAACAAAAAAATTTTTTAGGTGTTTTATTGTTTTTAATTTTCTATTTTTTTGAAGCTGCCACTAGAGTAGGGAATGCGGGATGGCTCGCACCAACCCACGGGCCAAACGGTGCAGGTTGGCAAAATGCCAACTGTAACCCGTAGTTGCGGGTTGGTGGGCCAGTCTGCGAGCCTATATTTGTTTTTTCCAAAAAAAATTCTGTTTTCTTAAGATGATTGAAATTCCGAGACACATATATATGAGTAATCAAATTTGTCTTTCTAGCATCAACCATTCCACTTATAAAAATTCAAAAACGTAATCCACAAATTTAAGAGATAAAGTTATCAAATTTGCCACAGTTTACAATCAAAACATTAAATCATCATCAAGCAATCAAGATATAATAATTTGATTTAAAGAAGAAGGAATGAGACTGAGATTTTTTTCTCTTTGGGATTGGAAGGTACCAAGGTGGAAGTGTGAGACTTATGATTTTTGTGATATTATCATATTGAAAAATAAAAATAAAAAGGCTGCTCCAACCTGAGGGTCAAACAATGTGGGCTTATGCGGCCTGCACTTTTACATGCTGGGTAATTCCAACCCTAATCTTGTCCAAATCCGCGGGCTACGGATTGAGCCCATTTTACCAGCTCTAACTGCGACCTGTCTATTATCGACACCACATTACTGACAATGGCCACCGCTAAATCACTGCTGACAACAACTGCCATTATGTTAGTTCAAAAACAGATTTTTTAAAGCAATTATCCAAGCATTTTTTTTTCTTTTCAAAACTTGTTTTTTAAAAACAATTTTATAAAACTGTTTTGAAAAAAATAGTAAACAGAATCAAACAGGCCCTTTGTTTTTGGAGAGGACACATGCATACAAAAGGGAGTTTGTAAAAATACAAGTGGCATTTGTATAAGGGTAATTTTATTTATTTTTTGGGAGTTGAATTTTGAGATTCAGCAAGCTATTTATATGTCTCAAAACTAAGTACTCAGAAAGATATTTATAAGTACTTAGTTTGATCGGGGTAATTCATGGTTATATCTTTACTCATCTAAAGGTCTTAGAAAAATCTATATCTCTATTAATTATATAGAATTGAAGTTATTAATTTGATTACAAAAATCTATATCTCTATTAATTATAAAGAATTGAAGTCATTAATTTGATTACAAGAGCATGTGAGCCTGTGACAACTCACATCCTTATAGTGATATAGTCCAAAAATTTATGTTACTTCTTTATAGGGATTGACATATCAAAATTAACTATATATGTTAGTGATATAGTCCATAAATCTAGATTACTTCTTCATAGGGATTGGCATATCACAATTAACTATGTACCCAGGGAGCATAACTCCCTTACTGATCAGGTAGCTAAACACTCACATAGCCTTTTAGGAAATTTTTGTATCTTTGATTTACCCTCCATCCTTGTAGAGTTTTTAGGTGGTAGGTGATGAAGGATCCTTTCCTCAGATTTTTTTTTGATTTTATCTCTTTTTTAATTTATAGAATACAACTTTCACTAACAACAAGCTGTTGGTTGAAGTGGCAAGCGACCTCACTTCATAAAAAAGAAAACACAAGTTTAAATTTTAAGAAATGCACTTATTAGTAGGGATAAAAACCCTTTACACTCTAATCCTCGAAAAGAGAAACCCTTCATCAAATCCAAAAAGAGTCTAGCTTTCACTTAGAAAAAGATATTTATAACTCACCTACTAATAAAATTAAGTGAAATTTAAATTCATGTCCTCATAAGGTATGAGCATCGTCCTTACCAACCACATAAACTTTTGTTGGTACTTTTTTGCTAATTTAAAATTAAATAGAATTTTACATACTTCTCCGATCCTAAATATATGAGCTAGTAAAAGTATTTGTTTTGATCTTATATATAAGACCTCAATCTATTTTATCTTTCAAATTTATAATTTTTTTTAAACTCTCCCTAATGATTTGACATATTAATGGGATTTTTCATTAAATGAATAGTTTCTAATTCAAATGATTAAAGTGAGTATTTTAGAAAAATCAATACACATTGTTACAGATAACTAATTTATCTATTTTTTAATCTTTACCAATTAGTTGTCTAACTCCTACTGTTTAAATCCGGATGTAATAATTTTTATAGGTGAGGATTGAGTACATGGGGATGGCCTTGTAAACGATGAACTAAAAAATAATTAATATTGAGGAAAAAAACTGACTGAATTGAAAAGATTGAAAAGCACATAGTGTTCTTTAGTATATAATTCTATTATCAGTACATACAAATGTAATTAATAATGAATGAAACAAGTAGAGTAGTTTTCAAGGTTTGGAGAGCTTATGAGTTGCATGTAGCTAGGAAGGACAAAAGTGAGACATGTGACATATGAATGTGCCTTGTGGATTTTGTCTTCCAATGAATATGATGTTTTGGAAAGAGTTCAAGTTATGTATTGCGCTTGCACTCACACACTCACATTATTTGGGAACAAAAGGACACACAAGAAGTGACATTTTACATCTAAATAACAATGGACACTTCCTTGCTCTAAGTTTCATTGGGTTAACATGGCCCACTCAATACTCACCTAAATCTTTTTCATTCAAAATTAATCATATTGTTTTAATTTATGATTGTATAGTTATAAATTGATTAATTATATTCCTTCTGATCCTAATTGTATGAGCTAGTTGAGAGGTTTACTTAGATTTTAAATGTAATACTTTAATTTATTTTGCCTTCCAAATTTATAATTTTTTCCAAACTATCCATATAATGATTAAATGGTTTATTTTTGGAAAACTAACACCTTTGTTACAAAAAACAAACTTAACTAATCTTGCTAATATTTTTTAAATTAATTATCTAACTTATACATTTAGGGCCAAAAGGAGTATATAATTAACTAAAATTGCAAACCCATGTGTTGTACAAGATACAATAATGAATTGCCCTCGACTCATATAGTGCGTTGCTCCTGGTTAGTGACATAACGTTAACATAATAAGGTCTTTGATTCATGCCATAAAATTTTGACAAATTTTTACGTTGGCCATTGAGAGCTAAACGCAACATTCCTCTTTTATTTGGGTTGGGACTGAATAAAAAATCAGTACCTCTAATTCCTAATATAAGAATCAATTAAAGGGTTGAATTTAATCCTAAATATAAGACTTAAATCTACTTTATCTCCTAAATTTTTAATTTTTTCTTTAAAGTATCCATATTGACTATATATATTAAGAGGGTTTCCATTCAATGGTAGTCATAATTATACATGGTACTTTAGGAAAATCAATTTATATTTATTACAAATAATTAAGTTAATTAACTTTCTTAATATACTTAAATTAATTAAATAGCTCTTATATTAAGGACAAAAAATAATACAAGCAAAGTTAATTATAGGGTGAGTTGTACTATCAAATTTTACTCAAAATCAAATAAATTTATTAAATAATAAAAAACACACAATCAAATCGTGAGATTTCTTATAAAAAATATTGTTCATAAGCTAAGTCAAATAATTTGACATTTTACAGAACATATAAATTAGTACACATAGTATAGACAAGGTGCTTCGCCTTCGTGCGAGAACTTCCCTCTGCTAGGGTTTCTATCCCTCTGAAAGGATGCGAGCGCCGACAAGACGAAGCCAGACGCCGATCGAGTGTCGTCCGCTCCTCCATGTCGGTAGGGCTGTCTCTTCCCTTCAAGGGGGGTTTATTGGTCGATTTCTTCTGCCGTGGCCGGAGGATGCTCTGGTTGTACTTGAATCTGGTGACTGCAAGGGGCGAAATCGCAGGGTGAAGGGATATGAGGAGGGGTTCAAACCTCAAACCCCTTTGACGGAGTCCGACGATGACCTCCGATGGGTGCCTCCATGGCTTTCGAGGTTGCTGGGGGTCTTGAAACGATGGTTCTCTCCCTCTCCTAATGCACAGACGGTAATGATTGAGGATAGGAGGGCTGAGACGATGGTTTTTCCGGCAACTGAGGGCAGATCTGAGGGGGGGACGAGGCACGCGTGCTATCGGAACACAGTGAAATCACGAGTCTTCTCCATGGAGTCAGAGGACCTCTCTGCAGGCAGACTATCAAGTGAGGGTCAGGTAATGCGAGATCAATGGATTAGTGAGAATGGGGGCCCTTCTGACGACCTAAGGAAACCAAAGGCACCGGAACAAACGTGGTTAAAGGTATTTTTTTGGTGGTATTTGGCTCCTGAGCGTAGTGGCTTCCAAAAGGTTCGATCTTTTCCCACTAATGATTTACTGAGTTTGAGATTTGAGACTGGTTGGTTAGCCTCTTTAGGTGCTAGATTCTCTATGTTTAGTCCTGATGTTATCTTGAAAGTTCTGGCATCTATGGTTGGGTTAGTCTTACATAATTGGTTATGTTGTTATCTATTTTCACCGGTCTATGTGAGTTATAAATCAATATGCTCTACCCAATTTGTCGTTGCTCTACTTGAATTGGTGTGGAAGAATGTTTGGTGGGAAAGAACAGGTTCGACATTTCTAACCAGAGTTCTTCAGACACCTGTAAGGGTTAAGTATATTTGGTTGAAGATTACTGATTGTGGTAGGGAGATCATGAGTTTAGTGGGTCCATTATTTAAGGAGTGCGCAGTAGATAGACAATTGGTAAATATTATTCTGAGATTGTACAGTATGCCTGGCATTGTTCATTTTTGGTTCAATATGTGCCTGTTCAGTACGGTGATCAACACTGTTCATTTTAGGACACAACATGGGCCTGTCCAGTGTATATGGCATTTCTGCCCAACCTTAGTCTGGAGTTGGGTTTCCTTTCCCTTTTGTCTATTCAATTGTGCGTTCTCTAATATTTGGTTGAATGTTTTTCTCCTTGTGCACATTTTTGTGCCAAGGAATTTGGTTAGGAACCTCTCTTGCAGGTGCGTTCCCAGGGAAGCTGATTTGGTAGTCGGGTGGATTGCCAAAGCTTCAATGGCAAGGTCTCGCTCATGTGTTCGGGCTTTTCGACCTTTGTCCCAGATGTTGGCTTTTGTATTGACTGATGTGGAGGATATCTTAATTCTATTATTATGTCTTTGTTGTATTGAAAAACTCTTTTATATTTACTTATATAGCCTGTTAGCTAGGTTTAGGGTTGTTATCTTTTCATTTAGTATGTTAGGCTGTTGTAATTCTAATTATGTGACTTTGTATCTTTGCTATGCTTAATTCTATTAATTTGGTTGTTGGCAAAAAAAAAGTACACATAGTATAGAAGTAAAGAAAAATTAAAGATACTCATAAAAAAAAAAAAGAAAAGAAAAATGAAAGATCGATGTAATAAGCAAAAAAGGTGAACTTTTCATACAATTTTTCTTTCTTAATATGATTGGAGATAATCTAATTTTTATAATATTTCTCATCTTGAACAATGTGATTTCACATTGGGCCAAGTGATTTCACATTTCTTTCTTTCTTTTTTCTTTTTTTTTTTTTTGGGCCAAGTGATTTCACATTTCACAACAACATAACGAGGATGGTTGCTCAAAATCATGTGTGCTGCTCAACCTACACTAGCAATTGAGGGTGTTTTTGGGAAAGCGTATTTGGAGTATTTGGGATGGTTTATTTAGGCAAATAAGTAAGATTGTTTTTTTCTTTTTGGGGGATAAAAGTAAGACTGGGAGTATTAATTTTTTTTTTTTTTGGTTTAACTTTTTCCTCATTGGGTTAAGGGGAAAAGCTGCTTATTTTGTTAAGCCATATTTTGCAGCTTATCACTTTTGCCTTTTGGCTTTTGCTATGCATAGAGGAGAGAGGGCTATTAAAAAAGAAAAGAGAGGGGGAGTCAAGGTGCCTCCCCCGCCATTTGCCTCAAGGGCCCGAGTTCGATTCCTAGGAAGTCCCTCTACATTGGGGGCGACTCCGGATTAGTCCGCCTCCCGTGAGACACCGGAGGGTGTAAACCAAAAAAAAAAAGAAAAGAGAGGAGAGAGAATGTCTATATGGTTGGCCAAAAACAACCAAAACAAAGAATGTATGTATGACATAGGAATCCCAATTAAAGATGATAAATTTTTGGGAAATTTGTACTGAGTTCCCAAGCTAGACAAAATACAACACAAAGGTCCATAAAATCTCTAATTTGCAGGCACTTTCGATGGGACATTGGTGCAATAAAATCAAAATATGAAAAGACCAAAATGCCCTTAGTAAAACACGCCAAAAACTGACCTTCGATTCAAACTCCCCTCTCCCCCCAGTGGCTGAAGCTCTTCATCATCACCGTCGCCATTGGATAAACAACACTAACCATTGCCTAGCCGTTGTCATCATCAAAACCTCTTCGTCATGGGTGGTTCATTGAAGCTTTTACTTAGCTTTTGCTCATTGCAAGTGTAGCTTTTTCTCTTTGCAGCAAAGGTGTTTTTCATCACCATCTGTATACAAAGTCATTTCTCAATCTCATTTGTATTTGGTGTATGAAGTCAAAATATGTTGTTAATAGGGGGCAGTGATAGTTGTTAAAACAAGTCTATAAACTTGTCAATGGATACCTAAGAGCTTGTCAGTGCATTCCCCTAAAATTGTTAATATATATTTATATTATGTGTTGACATTTGTGTGGCTAATCTAAAATAACAGCCTTCCGATAGATTCCTACTCTGCCATGGAAAGCTCTAGCAACGGTTTGTTGTTCCCTATGAGCTTGATACTATGCCAGTTATAAATGTTATCACGGTTTCCTTTTGGCAGATAGAGATGCAACAGGTAGTTATTAAAATGTTAGCTTGCAGACTATAAATAGCCTACATAAATGTTAAATTTGAATTTTTAGTTTTTTGCTGGACATGCCAAAAGTTGTTTCATTTTTTACCACTATATCATGTCATTCAGCCCGTGGAGGTTCACCTCTGATTAAGATTAGTTGTTTTACTATGCTGTTTCATTTTCACTTACTGCAGAAGTTTTATTATGATGTGCTAGATTTGATTATAAGTAGAATTTGATCCGTGTGATTGGAATGCCTTTCCTTCTTAGATCAGTACTAAGGTTCTTAGGTTTTGCTAGTTATGGTGTGACTGCCTTGGAAGAGTTGTGATGTTTAGGTTCTTGCATAATCTAACAAAAAATAAATAAAAAATCCAATTATTCTCTTCATGCTTGTTGCTTCCGGCTCTAAGTGTTATTTTTAGGAAAGTAAATGCTTACAAATCTGCCTCTGTTTGAGGAACTTACACTTTGGTGTTTTATTCATTGAGGCTGTTGCAATTTGAGAGTGATAAGTCAGTTTACTTAGCCTTTAAGGCTTGGAAGTTGACAAAGTACTGAGATACAATGGGCTATATATACATCGAGGGAAACAAAGTCTCATAAATAGGGGAATAAAGCCCACTTAAGTCTAATGAATACTAATAAAGGCTATACAATAATAACAAATATTCACAGTAAATGCATAATGGTCCCACACTACACAATAATAAAGAATGTTTTCAATGTATACACTTCAGTTCAAACAATCCATATCTCGAGTTTGATTCTTTCACACTTCACCACTATAGTTTTTATGTGTCAAAATCATGAATCTCTACTAAAATACTAAGGGCAAGAATTGTAGTAGGCAGTATCTTGCTTGTAAACTATTTGTTTTGACAAATGCGAATCTGTTGGACCTTCTGTCCATTCCTTTTTGTCTCCTAGTGTTGCAGTTCCTTAACAGAGGCATTTCTCATAGCCATATTAGAGGCTGCTAGTTGTGGATTGTTAACAGTTAGCACACGTGTTGGAGGTGTTCCTAAGGTATGTATGATTGATATTCTTCCTTTACCTGTTCAAAACGTGAATGTGTCTTTGAATATTTTTAGAGGCTTTGTGTTATGAACATGACTTTCTGCCCGGTTAGTCATTGTTAAAATAATGTCTTACTGGAATTTAGGTTGATTTTACTCTTTTGCTTGTAGGTTTTTCCTGAAGACATGATTGGTAAATATAGATCGTATACTTGAATGTAATTCAAATTGGAATATTCGGAAATCTTCCTGCTTTGTGATTATATCTTATTAGCATGGTGTCTAACTTTGCCTTGTCTAGTAATGTAATTGTCAATCCAATCCTTTCCTATAACAATGCAGCAGGCAAGTGTATGGGATTGCAAGACTGGGACATTTAATAGCTTTTAAATACTCACTTTGGAACTTCATGGTTGTGGCATATATTATCGAAAAGTCCTTGTTTGAGATGTGTAATGCTTATCACCTTTTGGTAAGAGTCATAAGCTTCTGTTTTCTGTCTTCTAGTGTTTATGATCCAACATCACAGTTTGTTGTGGATGATCTATGGGGTCCAGTGGCCATAATAGCATCAGTTTCTGGGTATTATATAGCATTTCATGATGATTGTGCTCATTTTATTTGGCTTTATCTACTGTCTAAGAAATCATATGCTCTTCAAGCTTCCAAGAACTTCAAAACCCGAGTTGCAACTTGGCACAAAAATTTAGTCTTTGAACTGACTTTAGTGGGGGGAATTTAGAGACTTTCAATCATACTTGCGTGAATGTGTTTTACAGCAGCATTCTACCTATCCGCATAATTCTAAGCAAAATGGTTTGGCTGAAAGGAATTATTGTCAAGTGGTTGAGATTGAAGTTACATTATTGGCTTAAGGATCTCTATCCTTGTGATATTGGTTTGAAGCTTTCACCACTGTCTGTCTTATCAACAGGTTCCCTATCAGGGCATCACAAGGAAACTCCTTTGAGTGTTTGGATATGAATGCTTCTCCTATTTGAGGGTTCATAATACTCCCAAGTTATAAGTCAAATACGCTTCATGTGTATTTACTATGGGGTACAGATAACAATATTGAGGGTAAAAATACCTTGATATGCAAACTGGTCACATGTCTGTGTCGTGTCGTGTGATCTTCGATGAAGATGTTTTTCCTTGACAGACTCAACTTGTACTTGAACTATCCATGATCATAATAATAGTTTTGAATCATGTACTCTTCTACCATTTATATGTTATCAATGCTTACCACACCATATTGCCAAATGAGGATTTTCATGGATAATTGGCGAGTTCCTTTGTAAGTGCTTTCAAGCCATGAGGAGTTTCTAGTAGCCAAATCATTGAAGCATTTATTTACAAAAATAAAAATATAGTTATTCCTAAACGTAGAATACGAGTGTGTTTGGATTAGCTTTTGGAGAAAAACTTATGAAAAAAAAGTGATAAAAGTGATTTTAGATAATAAATTTTAAGAAAAAAAGTGATTTTGATAAAATAATAGTGTTTAGGTATTGTGATCAAAATCACTTTTTTCATGTAAAATAAAATAGATCAAGAAATTTAAAAAAAAAAAGATCATACATCCATACATATATAGATATATATTAATAAACTGACAAGAGCTCACCATCAGAGAAGACAAGAGAAAGAGAAGAGAAAAAAGATAGGGGAGAGGAAAGAGAAAAAGGACATCTCATTATTCACCCAACAACCACTCCGAAAAGAGAAAAGGGGTAAAAAATAGCTAAATGATTTAGGATAAAAATGAGATTCTGGCATTTTGAAGAATGTTTGGCTAATTATTTTCAAAACCATGGTTTCTCTTCCAAACACTCACTACATGTTGCTGCATATGCTGATTCATTTCCATCTTGCATTCACTTAGTTTGATTGCAAGTGTGTAGCAACAGGCAAGGAAGAGCACGGCACTTAAGTTTAACTTGGAAGCTTGTTTCTGTGCCATTAGATAGGAAACCTATTGGGTGCATATGGATATTAAAAAAAGTTAAAAATTTATGTTGATGGTATTATAACAAGGAATAATGTATTTCTTGTAGCAGAAGGTACTTACAAGGGTCTGGTGCAGACTAGACAAATATATTTAGTCTAGTAGTAAAATTACTCAGAGTTAGGACTCTTCTTACTTTACCTGTGACTCACCATTGGAGATTGCATTAGATTGACTTTAATAATACTTTTCTCAACGGTGATCTACTTGAAAAATTGCTCATGGAACAACTACCAGGATTTGAGTGTTGTACTACTGATAATTGAATTGGTATAGTTTATGCAAGTTTACAATGGCTATTTATGGCCTCAAGCAAAACCCAAAGACAATGGTTTCACAAGCTGAATAATTTCCTTTTCTCTTTACAATTAATCTCATATTGGCTCATCTGACAGTCCCGTGGCATTATCAGCAATCTCCATGTTAGTGTGGATGATCTGATTATTACAGGAAGTGATGATTTTTGGGTCCGAAACTGAGGTTGTATACCCAAGTTTGGTGGATGCTATCATTGATGTAATGTTGTAGCTCTTTTAAACAAGATATGAAAATTTCTCTAATGGATACTCCATCTGTATGGTGTAACAACTCAAGAATGTGGCTTTACCTACCAATCCTGTGCTGTAAATTAAGACCAAGATGTCGATCTAAATTTGCATTTCATCAAAGAAAGGGAGACAGATGGAATATTACAGGTTAACCAAGTTTCTTCTACAGATTAGAGCAAGACGACCCTTAGATAGAAGATAGGTTTTCATTCACTAGAGGATTTTGCTTTCACTAACGAATCTTTGTCTGGTGGAATTACTAATGAAGCCGATAGTTGTCTTGTGTTATCGTCTAGTCCAGATCTGTTTTGGCTTGCTGTTGTTAGAATTGTCCTCTTTTTACTCTTCTGATATTCATAAATCTTCTCACTCTCTGATCCTCTGTTGCTAGCAGATTGATTCATGGTTTAGGAAGGACAGGAGTTTGATTATATTTATGAATTTGATTTTAATTTTGGACCAAAAGATCATGAAATTTGACATCCAGATTCTGAAATTTGAGGCTGATATTTCAAAATTTGGCAATAACATTCTGAAGTTGTGTTACTGCTAAATTTTAGAATATTATTGTCAAATTTAATTTAATAATATTAATATCAAATTAATTTGGAGTATCTTCAAATTGCTTGATGATCTTTGGTCCTTTACTAGAAACGTTAGTATCAATTTTTAACGCAAGTCTTTTGTGTTAAATTGTGCCATGTCACTGTCATATTATTACTTAATGACCTTTTGTCATTTACTGAATTTTTAGAATCTTTTGATCCCAAACTACAATTGAACTCATCTTTTGTTCTAAAATTGCAATCATCCCTATGTGTTTTGACATTGTCAACTTATGTTTCGGTGGTGATTTATCACTTTCTTTGGGTATTTTCCATCATGAAGAGATGTTGCATCAAAAACCAATGAGATGAAGAGCATGGTACACTAATATGGGAGTAAATGCTATAACTATTCTTGAGTTCTACTATTGAATACAAATCACACAGCTTCTAAAGTTGCACAATTTTTTTTTTTAATTTTCGAAATATATAGCAATATCTTTTAAAAACAAGGAATAGATTAAACAATTATTTTCTGTATTTGTTTAATTTTTTAATTTCAAGAAAAGTTTGGATATAGTTTGATATTAAAAAGAAAGTTTTGTGCAATTTTAACAAACTTCTAGGTTAAGTTTGTGTTATTCAATCTTTGTTTTAAGCAAGATCGTGTTACTTCTAAAAGCAGACTGAAGAGTTGTATGATTTTTATTTAAAATTTAAGAGGTTTGTATTATTTGAACAGAGGAGATGGCTTCTTCTTCTTCTTCTTTTTTTAATTTCACCAACGAGATGGCTTCATAGTTTAGGGAAAACTCAAGAAATCCATGTAATATATAAATGAATGTAGTCTTTCATGTATGTTTGATGGGATATATGGAAGGTGAAGAGAAGTTTAGAATTTTCTTTAATTTATTTTATGTTTTAGTAATAATCTTATGATGAAGATGAGGTTGAATTTGGTTATTTTGGTTTAAATTATCATCTTAATTATTGCACTTTGGCCTTTTCTCCATGTGTTGTACTCCCTTCGGTCCATAATATAAGACACGTTAATTAATTTACAAGAAATAAAAAATGACAGTTAAGTTATTTAATATGTCATAAAGTATAAATTTTTTTCACTTTTATCCTTGTTGATAAAAAGTATTTAAAAAATGATAAATTTTTTTTTTTAATCTGTACTCTCTCACATCCATACACTTTTTCAATATCCAAGGCAATCCAATAATTAAAGAACAAAAATTCTCTCTTTGCTTTGGAGTAGATGACGCAAGTGCACTGTAAAAGTGGGAGTATAAAAATTAATAAAACCAACACTTATTCTCTGTGAGTTCTCTCTCTGACGCATGGAGTTCTATTGAAGCATGAGTTGGGTGGTGAATTAAAAAAATGGCAGGCTGTTTGATTTGCCAATGGTTGCATATGGACATAATTAGTGGTTACTATACTGTTTATCTTTTGGTAATCCTCACCACCATTGTTTGGGTTCCAAGAGTTAACTTCTTCTTCATCTCCTCAGTGAGGTGCATCTGACGGCATCACAGAGTCTACACAATCCAGTGAATCCATCACCACCAAGCCACATATTTCATCACTGTGAACGGAGTCATTGGCGTTTCCCATTTGAAAAGTCACATGAGAAGCACCAAGAAATGGAGTTGAAGAGACGCACCAGGTTGCAGATGGAAGGTTGAATAAAACAGGTGTTGTGATATTAAAAAAGTGAAATTCATTCATGAGGTTTATTCAACCCAAAAAAAGGCATTTACAGGGAGAGAGGGAGTCACTTTTTTTTATATCAAATGAGAGAGAAAGTCATTTTGTAAAAGCATTTGCATGGGAAATTATGGCTGTTTGGAGAGAGAAGAGCCATCATTTATTTGAGAGTGAGGGGGATATAATTAGTGGGCAAAGTTGGAAGGTGAGTATTAATTACAGGGGTAAAACAGGAAAAAATGCATTAATTAAACTGCCGGTGCCTTATATTGTGAACCAGAGGGAGTACATCAGCATAGTTGCTTGCATCTATGTGCTTATTTTATTTCCTGCAGCTTTTTGAGATGACAAGAGGTCACCCAATTGTCAGGTTAATTATCAATGGTTCCATTTATAAAGCACTTCGAACATTTTTCACATAAATTAATGAAAACTATAAACCTCATTAACTCTATCATAAAATTTAACATAAAATTCAACGACTTTTTAACTCTACCTCTACTTAATATATATAATACCACATGAGAAAAAAAGTCAACATAATAATAAGTAAATGGTTAGTTAAATTATACATTTACCTTAAAACTTTAATTAGGTGTCTTATAAATATAACAAATAAAAGGGTTCTCTCTCTATCATATAAATAGAATCAGATAAGTAGTGTTTAGTGACACATATTTATTATTAATAACTCATCAAAGTAATGTTTTTAATATTGGTAAATTAGTTTTAAAATCAACCACATGCAGATTTAATGTGTTTATACTAAGGGGTCATCTCATCAAGACAATGCTTGGTGAAGAATCACTTAAATGGCTTCCATGCATGGATTATGACGAATAAGTTAATATAAGCATGACCTTACGTGAGTGATGAATGTCTGGGAAAATGGTCGAAGGTTCCAAAAACACAATTTAATGATAGTTAGGTTTAATAAATATATACAAGTTAAGTTGTAAATGCTGATTCAAATAGATGGCTTCAAATACAAAATCACCATTTAGTTGAGTCAGCATTTTCTGTTAAATGAAACTAACGGTGTTAATATTAAACGACTAAGAATACACTTTTTAAACATAACAAACCAAATTGAAATTTAATGGAAACTCAGAGGATCAACCTTATACTTTAGTCTATTATATGCGTGCCTTATTTCTTAGGCACTTCCATTGTCTTCTGGGTAGCTCAAGAATCACAAAAGAGCCTTGGGAGCTATAGCACCATTGTCTACGACCGTTTTCATCTACTAATTGGCCACCGGTGGTTGTCTTCAATCCTTGATTATTAGCTGCAAAACGAAGAATGAAGCTGCCATTGAAAGGTTGCATATTAGTTTTTGGTATGAGCTTGGGAGTAGCAGAAGATGGTTGTAGATGAAAAGCAAACAAAGGCACTTGGCTCATAAGTTGGTCCAATTCATATTGAACCAATGTGAAGGTCATGTTGGTAAGCGATTTGTAAATATTTCTATAAGTATTCTTTCAATCTAGAGGTATGCCCTGACCATGGCCAGACCCAATTTACTAAAAAAAATTTTTTTTGTAAAAAGGGGGGTAATGTTATTATTCCATTAAATGTTTGTTATTTTATAGTTAGTTGGTCAAGAAAATTATGAAAAGAACATAAAAAAATTACAATTATGCATCACATTAAATTAATACCAATTAAGTCTCAAAGATTAAATACATATTTCAAGAGACTAATGTTATTTCTTACCCAATATAAAAAACAAAATACTATTATAACCAACCACTCCATCTCACTAGCGGCTTGCCGCCACTTTGCTAGAAATAATGTCAATAAATAATTAAAAATATTTTATTTTGATAATTTCTTATGTAAATACTAATACATTAATATTTTAACGCTCCTGGTATATCAAAAGTTATAAGGGAAAATCATTTAAAAAGAATTTTAAAAATGTCAAATAACAATAAGGTGTTTTGAATATTC
Source organism: Inga leiocalycina (assembly GCA_963242795.1). Classification (NCBI taxonomy): domain Eukaryota; kingdom Viridiplantae; phylum Streptophyta; class Magnoliopsida; order Fabales; family Fabaceae; genus Inga; species Inga leiocalycina. The sequence goes on from OY725329.1 coordinate 41,266,878, forward strand.
TTAATATCAATGATGTGTTAGGGTCTGATTTGTCTTTTTCAAAATTAAAAAAAAATGACAAAATTGTCCCTAGGAGTTTAATTTTCACTTTAACAGAATTAATTGTGAAAACCTTATCTGAACTTGTGAAACATTTATTAGAATTTATAAAACTCTTATCAGATCTTGTGAATTTTGATTTGCAACTTGTAAAATTCTTTTGAGAACCTGTGAAAACCTTGCCTGAACTTGTAAAACTTTTATCAGAACTTGTGAAACCTTTATCAAATCTTATGAATCAAAATTTGCATATTGTGAAATTTTTTAATGAAGTTGTGAAAACCTTACCTTAACTTGTGAAACCTTTATCAAAACTTGTGAAACCCTTATCAGATATTGTGAATCAAAATTTGCAACTTGTGAAATTCTCTACCGAAGTTGTGAAATTCTTTTGAAAACTTGTGAAAACCTTATCCGAACTTGTGAAACTCTTATCAGATCTTGTGAATTTTGATTTACAACTTGTCAAATTCTTATGAGAAATTGTGAAAACCTTTATCAAAACTTGTAAAATCTTGTGTTCCTCTCTATTCTTAATTTTAAACTTAAAGGGACAATTATGACATTTCTTTTTAATTTTAAAAAGGACAAATTAGACTGTAATACCCTTTTGATATTATAAATATTCGAAACACATTTTTATCTTTTGATATTTTTAAAATTTTTTTGAGGGATTTTCCCAATTTATAAACATATAGACATGCATATATATTAAGATTGTTTATAAAAAACATATTGAGTCTGTGTATTAAATTTAATCAGCTAGAGTGAAAGATGATGAAATTCTCCGCATGGAGTGTTTTATAAATTTTCATAGGGTTAAGGTATAGTTTTGCCCTGAAAGTAATCACTTAGAAGTGCGGAGTGTCCAAAAGTTTGAGTAGCAATTTTATTATGGAAATAGCCAAATTGTAGCAATTTTGCCCCTCACTATTAAAAATGTTAACTACCAAAGTCAATCCTTTAATGGTCAACATTAGTTTTTTTAGCAATTAGGGCAAATTTGTTCCTTTTTTAACAATTTAGGGGTGAGATTGCTTCTCGAAAAACTTTCAAATACCCAACATTTTTAAATGGTTACTTCTGAGACAAAATTGCTTCTAAATGTATTCAAAAGCTAGTTCGATGATAAAATTTATTTTTATATATAATTTTTTTTTGATTGCATAGGGAAGATTTGAACTTTAGGCTTCTACTTGCACTAACACCATTTTTACAATTTGAACTAGTCAGTCTTTTTTTTTTTTTCTTTTGACCAAATAGTCAGTCTCAAGTGACTTGCAATGTAGTTTGTTTACTCCCAAGGCAGTTAGTTATTCAACTATTTGATTTCAGTTAAGATACTTGTCTGTCTATATTCTAAATCTATTTTGCATAGTGTTGGGAATTTTTCTTCCCCTGAACTTTGTTTTTTTTTTTTTTCGTGGAGAAAGTTCGCATATAACTGTTTCTGTTGGAATTTCAGATGTCTAACAAGTGCTGCAGGACCAGTGCAGCCAAAGGTGGAAAACGTAATCAAACAAATACAATAGGTAAACTTTGTTTTATTTGCTTAATAAAAAAAAATAATCAAAAAGTAGTTAGAATTTGAAAGAAACTAATGAGTGAGCTGGTGGAAATATTGTCACAGTTTCACAGTGTCTTCCACTATCATGTGACAACGTCTCTCTCCTTTCTAAAGGCCAAAATAATCAACAGACATCATCTCGTTGTTGTAACCACTAATTATGTCAACCTGCCCTAATTTTCCGACAAAGTTAATTGTTTGTTCAAGAAAGTACTTTACTGCAAGTTTGACTGGAAGTTCATTTCAGAAAAATATTAATTAGAAATGATATTGATGAGAAATGAGTCTTCATAGCCATCATTTGGAAAGGTTTATGAGCTTTTTATTTTTTGCAAAAACTATTCTTGACTATAGTTTCTTTGCATTTCTAATTTGCTACTGACGGAACAATACTAAATTGTGAGATTAAAAGGTTTAATAAGGATAAAATACACATGAAAACCAAATTAAAAATTAAACAAAACTATAGGTGTTTCAAGAATGGTTTTTCCTCTTTCTTTCTTTCTTTTTTACCAAAAAAAATTCGGCTATGTTGACTAATATTTTTGGTTATTTCTACTCATTAACGTGTATAAAAATAGCCTGTAACGGCGTCATGTGTTACGTTGAGAGACTATTAAAGTGTGTTTGGGGGGGAGCGTTTGAACCTTCAAACGCTAAATTGAGCCCATAAGCTCAATACCCAATTTGAAAAAAAAAAAATTTAAGTGTTTGTTTTCCAAAGTGAGCAATTGAGCTTAATTCTATCTTAATAACTTTTGCCATAAGCTCCATTTCTCAGTTTTTACCGATTTAGCTTTTGGGGAGAGTGAGAATGGTTAAAATATTTTTTCAGTTGTGTCCAATGTACTATCAGACTTATTGCAATTTTACCCTTAATGTATTTTTTTTTGCTACAAAAATTAATTTCAACTATTATTTGGTGCTTTTAACCCTTAAAATATTTTTTCAACTGTAACCAATGTGTTATCAGACTTATTGCAATTTTATCTTTAATATACTTTTTCAGTTCCAAAAATTATTTTAAACTATTTTTTGGTATTTTTAACCCTTTAAAATATTTTTTCACCCACTCTCTCTTACTATTATCACAAAAGTCACTTGTACTTAAGTCAATCCAAACAAGTTTTACTTTTACAAAAGTCATTTATACAATCGCTATTCCAAACATAAATCACATTACACAATTGGGCTTTTACCAAAAATAAAATTACCAAACGCTAAATTGAGAAACTCCATTTTTCCTATCGCTGTTCCAAACAAAAATATGAACAATGCCAACTTTTTTTAGGTAGGTTTAAGGACTGGGTGCTCTGTTGCAATTATTGGTGCTTTTTTTCACTGTGGATGATACTTGGTTGGGAAAACAATGTTTAGTTGTTTTAAAGATTCGGAGTGAAATTCACAAAACCATTGTTTTTTATGGGAATAATTTATGGGTATTGGTAAGAATTCCAGTTATATCTCACAAAAGTGCAACTATCTACCCCCTTTTTCTCTTTCTGGTACTTGATATAAAATATATTTATTTAATTAAATTAAATTAAGAATGTTAGTCGAATTTATTAATATAACATGTATTTTTTAAATCATATTAGTTATTTTTCTTAATTTCTTTATTCACTTTCCTCCTTAATTATTATTAAGGGAGTATCAATAGAGACAAATTAAGAAAAAAAATTAACAAATATGATAAATAGATCTTATATTTAAAACTAAGATTAACTCTTCCAATAGATCTTATATTAAAGACTGAAAGGAGTATATACTTATCTGAACAATTAGGCTATCCCTGAAAAGTGAGTATATATCACTCTGATCTTTATTTTAAGTCACTTACAACTCATTCTCAAATATCAAGAAATGCATTAAATTAATAAAATTTTTCAAGTTTCCTCTTATTAAAGTTTTTTTGCCTCTCCTTCTGCCTTTACAAATCATTCCCACCTGTCTCTCTCTCCCTCCAATGAGAATTAAATGTGGGTAAAATTAAAAAATAATTATTAAATACCCTATAAGTGACTTATAATAAATACTAGTGTGGTATAAATATTACAAACTGAGAGGCCTCATATTTGACTTTACTTAGTTCTCATGTTTTCATTCATTGTGGATTATGGTTCCTCGAAAGAAGTTTTCTTGTTTAAAAGATCGAAAGTGTAACCCAATTATTTCTTTTATACTCACTCCAATCTTATTTATAAACAACTTTCTCTTTTATAGGGCTGGTCTATTTTATAAGCAACTTTCATCTTTTGTTTGAAAATCTAAGCTTCTTTTTCCTAATTTACCCTATTAAATACTCATTCTCTCTCATATTTTATACTCATTATCTTTTTATCAATTCTCTCTCCTATACTCTTTTCATAAATAGGGGTATATATGAAAAAAAACATAGCATTTTTTTATACACTTATTACTTTTAACTATCAGTTCGTTTTGCAATCAAAGAGAAAGTTTCTTATAAATAGAATTATAGGGAGTACCAAAGAACACAATAAAAGAGCGTTGGTACAAAATATGGGTTACACACACATAAGGGCTTTTAATAAAAATGAGGCTATGGGCAAGAAAAACAGGCTAATGAGCTCTGAAGTTTTAAGCTTTCATTCTTAGTGAATGATACTTCTTTAGAAAGAGATTTTTTAAAAAAAAAAAAATCAAAACGCATTAAAAATCAAATGCTTGTACATCAAATTTCTACAATCATACAAGAACATGATTGCAGCATTCTCTAACATGACTATCTAATGACTTTGAAAATAAAATATTGTTAAAATCTAAATGGGAAAGAAAAGAAGAGATGTCTTGGTATAAGATATTTAAAGATCCTTTCCTAGCACCTTTCGGAGGCAGTAAACTTTCCGCCCAACAAACCACCTGAAGAGTTTGTTTGGACAAGACATTGCAAAGGTTACATTCACGTATCCATTGTAAGGATGCTCTAAGACAAAGCAAAACCAAAAAAGGTTAGGAGGAGAGGTTCTTCCAGAGTAAGGATTGAGAGATGGCCGAGTGGTTCATGGTGTACAGCATTGGAACTGCTACGTAGGCTTTTGTGTAACAAGGGTTTGGATCCCTCTCTTTCCACATTTTTACCTAATTCTTCAGTATTATTGACCGCAATGCTTTAAATAACAAAGGGTACTATTACTCCAACTTTCTTTGATGTGGATTCTCTATTCCTAATTTCTGGAATACTATACAAATAGTGGAAAGAGGGGGCAAGGAATGAAAATAATCTTCCTACCTAATCCATGTCTATGATAGATGAATGGGAGGGAAAATCTCAAATCAAACACCTTATCCCTTTTTTTGTTTTTTGTTGGTCCCCTTATTTAGAGGCGAGGGGGTAAGAATCTCTTATTGTTTAAAGGATTCAAAGGAAAACTTACAGACAACCGATTTTTGATACCAAGAATATTTTTTTGGAGGGGGACACATGCATACAAAAGGGAGTTTGTAAAAATACAGGTTGTATTGTATGAATTGAATTTTGGGGCCCACACAGTTTAACAAAATTTTGGGGGTCACCAAAGTCAATATATACCTCAAAAGCAAGTATTTACAAAGACGTTTATAAAATCACCTACTAATAAAATTATTGCATCGGTGGCGAGACTTAAATCCATGTCCTCATGAGGTATGGATGGCACCCTTGTCAACTTTTGTTGGTGTTTCATTGAGAGTCTTAAATTAAATATGTTGGACTTTTAAGTTCGGGTCTGTTCTTGATGGGTCAAACTATTTTATTATAAAATGAATAGTCTTATCAAAAAAAAAATAAATCAGTATTAATTACATATTTATTAATTGAAAAACAAGTTATTGTATATTAGGAAATTATTCAAGAATTAATTTTTTGATTCTAACTAAGAAGGCACGCAAGAATGCACATAACCTTCTTATTAGTGGTCTCCCTAAATCTCTATAAATAAGATGTGTCTCTTTTACTTGAATCTCACTCATGTCATTATGCTTTATGGAAATCTCTTTTTTCTTACCATATTTCTTATTCTTGTCTAGTAGTTTAATAATTATTTGAGCTTTAACTTGTTCAAGTTATAGGACATTAGAGCTTTGATTTGGATCATAACCTAGATCCTCCCCGATACGTGAATCTCTTCTTTCTCTTTATTTTCCTTCAAAAATATAATTTTACTAATATACCCTCTTATCCTAAATATATGTGCTATTAAAAGGGTTTGATTTAATTATAAAAATAAGATCTTAATCCATTTTATTTATCAAATTTATAATTTTTTCTTAAACTCGTTATTGATTACATATTAATAGGATTTTTGATCAAGTGAATAGCATCTAATTCAAATTATTAAAGTGAGTATTTTAGGGAAATTAATACACATTCCTACAAACAACTAATTTCTCTATTTTTTAATTTTTTAATATTATTTGTCTAACTCCAACTATTTAAATTCAGATGTAATAATTTTTATAAGTGAGGATTGAGTACATGGGGCCGGGGTAGCCTTGTAAAAAGTGAACTAAAAAGTCATCAATATTGAGGTAAGGTAATTAAACCTGGATCGATCAGTGAACCGGTTGGGATACTAAATCAAGGGTCAGTGGGTCAGACCAAAGCTAAACCGGGACCAAACCAATAAGAAATGGAAAATTTTAGGCTTATAATATAAAATTCTAGAGGAAAAATACAAAAAAATGATTTTTTTTTTAAAAAATAAAAACTTGAATCAGACCGTTCTACTGGCCAGTTTCAGTCCGGGGGTTAGATAACACTATATTGAGGACAAAAACTGACTGAGTTGAAAAGATTGAAAAGCATAGTGTTCTTTAGTATTTAATTTTTGTTCTGTTATCAATACATACATACATATATATATATATATATATGTATATAATATGAATGAAACAAGTAGAGTAGTTTTAAAGATTTGGAGAGCTTATGACTTGCATGTAGGAAGGACAAAAGTGAGACATGTGGCGTATGTAGATGCCTTGTGGGTTTTGTCTTCCAATGATTGTGATGTTTGGGGAAGAGAGTTCAAGTTATGTATTGCCCTCACTCAAACACACGCACACATTATTGGATCCAGTTTTCCTCCTTTGCTCCAAAAGAAATAGAGATCATTTTCTCTCTTATGAATCGTTAGATCAAGATATCAACGGTTCAGATTTAATATATTATTATAATAATTATAATAATATTTTAATAATATATTAAATCTAGACTGTTAAAATCTTGATCCAACAATCCATAAAAAAAAAAAGAACCTCCTTTTCTTTTGGGGTAAGGACCAAAGCCAAACCCCACATTATTAGGGAACGAAAGGACACAAGTTGTCACATGTCACAGCTAAATAACAATGGATAACAATGGACACTTCCATTCTCAATGTTTCTTTGGGTTAATATGGCCCAATCAATACTTACCTATCAATCTTTTTCTTTCAAAATTAATCATGCATGTTTTGATTTCTGATGTGGTATAGTTATAAATTGAATAATTATATACTCATTTCGGTGCTAAATACATGAGCTAGTTGAGAAGTTTACTTAGATTCTAAATATAATATTTCAATACATTTTATCTTCCAAATTTATAAATTTTCTCCAGACTATCCATATTGATGGCAATTATTAAAGGATTTTTATTAATGGAATAATGATTAAATGGGGTATTTTAAGAAAATTATAGTACATTTTTTACAAATAACTAATTTGACTATTTTTTAAATATTTTTAAAGTAATTATCTAAGTCCATTTATGATAAAAACACTCTATAACTAACTAAAACTGCAGATCCATGTCTCGTATGAGAAACAATAACGAATTGTACGTGAGTCATATAATGTGTTGCTACTAGTTAATGACAAAACATTACATTATAAGGTATTTGATTCATGCCATAAAACTTTGAAAAACTTTACATCGGCCTCTGAGAGCTTAATACAACATTCCTCATTTATTTAGGTTTGGGATTGACCATAAAAAATTGCAATTGAAGTTGTAGAGTGTGCTGTACTATGAAATTATATAACTCAAAATCAGATCATTTAATTAGATAAATAAAAACAAACAATCAAGTCGTGGGATATTTTTTTAAAAAAAAATACTGTCCACAAGCTAACTTACATAATTTGAAATTTTACAAAACATATAAGTTAAAGTAAAGAAAAATGGAAGATCGTTATAATGAGAAAAAAGTAAACTTTATGTACACTATTCTTTCTTAATGCTATTTTTTGTGTCTAATTATATGGTTAGATATAATCTAATTTTTATAATATTTCTCATCTTGGACAATGTGATTTTACATAGGGCCAAGTGATTTCACATTTCACAACAAAATAACAAAGTATTGTTCCTCAAAATCATGTGTTAAATAGTGCAAATGGTTTTTATATTATATATTGATGATTAACCCAATTCAAATTTATATTCATCTTTAGAATTTTTAATATTCAAATTTGTATTTTTTTTTTCAGTAGTAACTTTAGATGTTTTCAATATGCATCTTCCATTTTTGAGTAATGAAAAAGAATCAAAGGTAAATGTTAAAACTTATAAATATAAATATTATTGAAAAGTTGAAAAACTGAGTAATGGAAATGCTAAAAATAAACATTGAAAATTTGGAAGAGTATATTGAAATTATAAAAGACAAGTATTAGAATGATTGAGTTAAATGTCATTTTTGTCATGGAAGCATTCACAAAGGAGTAGGGTGGGGTATTTGAAAGTTTTGTTTGGCTCAATGCTACCCAAAAATATTAAAAATAATTCAATATTGCTCTAGAAGTATTAACAAAAAAAAATAGTAGGTGTTTGGCCAACTTTATGCAGCTGTGGAAAAGCCTGCTATAGCGGAGTTTATAGGGATGATTCATGGACTGCATTTATGTTGGTGGAGAGGGATCCGGAAGGTGTGTCTATTCTCTGATTGCATAAAGGCGATTAATCTTGCAATTAGGGGATGTGAACAGGCCTATCCCTTCAGAGATGTAGTTAAGGAGATTAGGAATCTAATTTATAGGGATTGGCAGGTTCGGTTCATAAATGTTCCTCGAGAAGATATGGTGGTGGCTGATGGTCTGGCCAAATATGCGTATGATATTGTAGGGAATTTTTGTATCTTTAATCATCTTCCACCTGTTTCTCAAGAGGTGGAAAATGATGAAAGAGTGTAGGCGGGTGTAATTGCTTGTCTCTTTGTCTTTGTATTAAGATTTGTTGATTTCCAGCTTGTAATAAAAAAAAAAAAACTCTTCTTATCCATCACACAATGTTGCTCCTTTGCCTATCTTAGCGTCTGTTTGGTATGAGGGATTTGGAGGAGAAGGAAGGGGAAGGAAAATTTTTATGAGTTGAATTTTAAAAGATTGAAGAAGTGGGGTAATAAAATTTTAATAAAGAGAATATATAAGATAAAAGAGTAAAAAAAATTAATTAAAAATTCTTAACCCCACTTCTCTAATATTTTTAAATTCAACTAAAAAATTTTTTCCCTCCGCTCACTTTCTTTTCCCTCTTCTTATCCTTAGAAACGCAATCACCCTTAACACTCCCTAAAGTCTTAAACCCCCCCCCCCCCCCAACCCACCACCCCCTCATCCTACTCACTTCCTCTTCTTTTCCGGCAAGGCTCTCCTGCCAAACATGCTGCCCTACTCCTCCTATGCCCCGCCAATCACCGCTCCTTCACCCTTCTTAAAAGTTAGTATGAAGTTTGCTTTAATTCTAAATGTAAGACTTCAACTTACTCTATATTCTAAATTTATAATTTTTTAAGTCCTCCCTATTAATGGGGTTTTACATCAATTAACATACAATTTTACAAATAACTAATTTGATTAATTTTTCTAATTTTTTAAATTAGTTATTTAGCTCATACATTTAAAACAAGTGAAAGTATGACACATCTTGAAATGCATGCAAATTCACCAACTGCCTTGAATTGATAGAATTTAGATAACAATTCTCATAGATTGATTAAAAATGGTTTAACTTAGCTTGCAAGAGTTAAATATCATAATTAAAAGATAATTCGTAAATCACAAAAATTTAACGACTAAAGCAGAACGAATTTGTAAAACGAGAAACAACGTTATGCTGGAAATTAATCATCGTACTTTCATGGGGCTAATTAATGTTAATATATAGGAAAAGAAAAAAAAACAGAGAAAAAGATAAATAAAAGCAACGGTGTGAAAACGATAATGAAAAGAATTAACTTTTAGAGTGGATATGAAAAGTATTATATTGATAAGGTTGAATTTTGATTATGGTGGGGGCACAAGGGTTTAACAAAGATAAGTAAAGTATGGTTTTCTTTGATTTCTTGTCTAATCATCTTTCCATTGACTCTCATAATCACCCCTAATTTTGTCCCCTCTTAGTTTCCCATTAATTCTCACTTTTTTTTATCAAATACAACTTTTTCTCATGTATAGATTAGTAGTAGTATAATAATAATAATAATAATAATGCACACATCTCTCTAAGAACCAGGGTTTTGAAACATGGACCAAACCGGTTGACTCGGCCCAAAAACTGGCAGAGGTTGGTAAATCGGTTCGTCCAAGCATCAACCCGATTTGCTATTATTATTTTTTTCAAAAATCCATTTTTCTTAAAAAATTTTTTTTAGAATTTCATATCAATAAGCTTAAAATCTTCAATTTCTCATCGATTTAGCCCCGGGTTAGGTCTAGTTTGACTTCAATTTGATCCACCAACCCTTAACTCAGCATCTTGGCCAATTTTGTGGCCTGTCCAGGTTTCTGAACCTTGCTAACTTTGAAATAAACTTAATGATTTGATCACCTCTCTTTTATTCTATTAATAGGCATAAGAGGGAGGACTTTTGGTTTTTCATTGATTAAATTCTCTTTCATGTATGCAAGGGGACCTCATAAGGCCGTTCGTTACAAGAAAAATTTGTGAACGCAAAAGGAAAATATATCCACTTTCCTTAGGGTCTATTTGGTTTAACGAAGGGATATTTCAACATTATTTTATTTAGATTGATTAGAAGGAAAGAGACCCATTTGTTACCAGAAAAATTTGTTAATGCAAAAGGAAAATATAGTCACTTTTCTCAAGGATATGTTTGGTATGAGGGATTTTGAGGAGAAGGGAGGGGAGAGAAAATTTTTGAGTTATATTTAAAAAAATTAGAGAAGTATAGTTACAAAATTTTAATATAAAGAAGATGTAAGATGAAAAAGTAAAAAAAATAAATTTAAAACTTTTAGCCCTACTTTTCTCATCTTTTTAAAATTTAACTTAAAAAAATTTTCTCTCCGCCCTCTTTCCCTCCCCTCGACAAAACAAACCCTTAGGATCAATTTGGTTTAACGAAGAGAGATTTCAACATTACCTTATTTGGATTGATAGAAGAATAGAGTTAGGAGATAAAATATTTTTATATGAACAACATTTCCCTTATAATAATTATATATATTAAAATGAAAGAGAGTATTAGAAACCACATTGATGGGCTTGGGGCGGTTTGTGGATTTCGGTGGGCCCATCAACTATCAAAGTATCCTCCACCGCATTCTTCATTTATATTTATAAATTGTTGTTTTCTAGCCATTAGGTTTGACACAGTTAGTACTTATCTGAGTTTTTTAAGTATCTAATTAGGAGTTTGATTTGTGATGAAGTTTGTGATGTAAGAGAATTAGTCACCGCTACTGGCAATGGATACCCTGAACCTACCAGAAAAAATAAAACAAATAAATGTCAAATAAGCATTGATTATTATGCAAGTGATTTATATTGTGAATAAAATAAAAAAAAAATCGTTTTAAATATTAAACGAAGGTATCAAAATTTTTTTCCCTAGGCCTAAGAGCCCGTTTGGTTCAATCCCATTGCATACCTGCAATGGTAATCATGATTGCATTACTAAGAGAAGAGTGTTTGGTTACTTTTTAGCATGGTAATAGGGTTTACCACGGTAATAATGATTACCAAAAAATTGGTAATCCTTATTCATACCTTCCCCATATGAATCCTCATTATCATCCATTGCATGATTACAAAAGTCCAATTTACCCTTTAATTTCACATGTCTTTGTTTCACTTGGCACATCACGCCACAATCACTAGTGTCATCACCTCAACCCGCCGCCGCCTCCGCAGTCACTACTCGCCGTTGCCCACACCGTCACCACTTACCGTCACACCCGAGGTTGCCGCCTCCAACTCATCCTCCTCCACCGTCGCCACCACACCCACCATCGCAGCCACCACCACCTCCTCCTCCTCCACCGCCGTCACACCTGCCGCCGTCACCGCCGCACCTGCCGCGCCCTCCACCTCCTCCTCCACCGCCGCCATCACACCCACCATCGCCGCCCCCACCTCCTCCTCCACCGCCGTCGTCACACCCGCCACCTCCTCCTACTCGGCCGTCACACCCGTCGCCGCCGCCGCCTCCTCATCCTTCTTTATCGCTGCAGCCGCCACCACTCCCTCTTCTACCACCGCCGCCATCACACCCACCGTCACAGTCGCCACCTCCTCCTCCTCCACGGTTGCTGTCACACCCACCGTTGCAACCACCTCCTCCACCACCACCGTCAGACCCACCGCCGCTGCCGCCACCTCCTCCTCCTCCACCTCCAAAGCTGCAATCACACCCACTGTTGCCACCCCCACCTCCTCCTCCTCCGCCGTCACACTCGCTATCGTCGCCTCCTCCTTCTCTATTGCCGCCACCTCCTTCTCATCCACTACCTCTGCCACCTACACCAATGACTCTTAACTATTTTTTCTACAAAGATTATAATAAGGGTAAAATAGACTTTGCCTGATATATTAATTTTAAATAATTGTTAAAATAACAACTCATTGCATCTTGCTCAAAAATCAAACCAAACACTAGCCCTGTAATTAATATTGAATTGTATTACCATCGCATTACACTGTACTGTACGGTGGAGTGTAATGGGATCGAACCAAACGGGTCCTAAGTATTATCTTGTTGAAAGTAATCTTATTTAAAATATTATTAAACATTAAATATGAACACATTTTCCTGATTAGCTGTGTATTGTGATGGTCTAACATACTCAGCTAGATACAACCAATAGGCTATTAGTAACATTTAAATTAAATGAACGAAATCGGGGTCATCGGTGGTGGTCACATGCGGGCCCACATAGCACCGCTTTTTTAAGATAAGCGTTTCCCCAAGTTGCCCATTCTGTACCGTTAGTGGGCCCATCAACCGCCCCCTTCCCTCCTTCGGCCTTTTCTTATTAATTAATACTACCTCCGGTCCTAAATATAGGACAAAGTTTATAGTGCAATTTGCACTATAAATTTTGTCCTATAATTAGGACCGGAGGGAGTAGTTAACTTCAAACCCCTAGTCCTAATCCATAATCCTAATCTTCTCTTCCCACGCGCCGTCATTTCCCTTCCTTTCAAACAACTTGTCTCCTTTTACTAATATGATCGTTTGTATTTATTCAACCAAAAAAAAAAAAAACCATGTACTAAACATTAAAAAGCATAAATGTAAATTTCAAAAGATTTGGGTAGGAAGTGATACTAGAGTTATAAAAATAATTCCACGGGCCATATTACTATTAGGAAGAGTGGTTCATATCAATAGCCAACTATAGTTAAACCAATATCAACCCAAAAATAATTGAAATGATACTAGTTTAATTTAATTAACATATACAGAGTTATTCAATATATATTTAATACGTGTGTGTATCCCTGCAAATAGCAATATTTAAATAAAAAGACGTTAATATGCAAGTAAATAGAACATTCATCTACAAATCACAAAAAATCTAACAGTGCATTGTTAAAAAAGTGCAAATCTATGACACAATGCTATTTGATTTAATACCATCTTTGGTTCCTCAATATTACTTTCATTTTGATTTTAATTTCTTAAATTTCAAATTATTGGTTTCAGTCCTCTAAGGCAAAATGATACAAATTTTTATTAAGCTATAGGGACCAATATTTTAAACGAAATAAAACTTGAGGAACCAAAACCAATAGTTTGAAACTTGATATACTTTTTTTTTTTATACATAGGGCCAAGACAAGAGCTTGGATTAAAGATAACCTAATATACTAAAATTCCTAACCACTATAACATATCATCCCGCATGTAAACAATACAACCAGGATGTTGTATTGGTAACACCACTACTCTACCAACTAATTGGTGTGCGTCCTTGGTCAAAAAATCGGCACATCTATTTGCCTCTCTGGCTACGTAATATAACTGTACCGTCCCAATCGAAAGAAGCAATTCACGGGCTTCCTGAACGAAATTTGATATATTAAAACTAAAATAAGGGTAAAGTTGAGAGACCAAAAATTATATTAACTCATGCTATTTTTTTCTCGCTCTGTTTTTTTTTTTTAAACTCAACAATGTCGTTTTAGACTTAACAAAGGATGAAAAATATAAAATCCAACCCAATATTTAAAACTCTTAATCAGATCAATCGTGTTAGGGTATCAGTTCATCAATTTATCTGCCTGACCAACCTATTCGGATTAAATTTTAATATGAGGCGGTGTTACTCATCATTGTATCCATATTGCGATATGTTTTTTTTTTTAAATAAAGTAAAATGTAAATTACGTATAAAAAGATAATCAGTCCATATAAAATATGACCCTTGACTCCACATATCAGCATAGACAGTGAAGCAACACAGATATTTTTGTGGCCAACCAGCACAAAAATTAGTTTCATAAACGAATGATTATATGGTATTTTCTATCTGAGTATAAAATAAATATTAATGTCTTCTTATAATATCTTCAACTAGATTCTGCGCTGGGTGCTTTATGTGGTGCACATCTCACACACACCCTCGTTAGTGCTCGCTCTCTTCTCACTCAAAATTTATTTAAAAGAGAGTAATAACTAAAAACTAATAACTAATAAGAAAGCACTTCTATAATTTTTTTTTTAATTTTTAAACTATTCATTCAAGTTTTGATAAGTTCATGCAGCTCTATTGATCTAAATATGTTATGGAAAAAATAGTGGGGGAATGGTTACATATTCAAATCTTAGAAATACACTCTTTACTTATAGAAATAAAGCTACATATATGTGTTTCTTTCAAGACCCCATGGGTTGGGAGCCCTTTTATATGTACACATTTGTCCTATAGTAATAAAGATCTTTAATTTAAAAAAAGGTTAATGTGCAAATGCATTCATAAACTTTTCTCAAATATGCTTAAAGGGTGGGTTGATGTACAGGATTTTAGAATTGGCAGGCACAGCGGAAGAATTTAAAATTGTAAAAGTTTACCAATCTCAATTGTAAATCTATCAATGACGTTTAAATTTGGGAGTAAGAATTGTATCTTTTATGCATTTTATGCTTTTTGATCTCTAAGAGCCTACACCTCAGATCAACTCCTTCTATCGGTATCCACACCAATACAACTCTAACACGGACTACGTACTAGAGCTTCCAATGTCTCACTAAGGTTTTCTTACGGCTCCTTATTTCTCATCTGTACTAAGATTATTCTACCTCTTCGTTTTTATAACTAATAAAGGCTATATTGGATCTTCAAAATTAATCTTAATTCATTTCGAAATCAATTAACACTTAATTGTTTTGATGAGCTAATTAAATAAATTCGGTTTAATTAAATCTGTCCAACATATTTAATTTAAACTATTTATTTAATTTGAATAAAGAGTCAATGAAAATAGATTTAATTTATCTTTTATAAATTAAATATGAGATATTATATCTATATCAATATCAGTCATTTAATTTATCAAATAAAATTAAATTTGAAGCTAACACTACATAATGATATTATTATTATTCTTTTCACGAATTTTATATTATGTATGTATGTATGTATCCAGATTATCAAACCAGAACCGGACCGGCCGAACCGAACCGGAAACCGGTGACCCGGCCATTAAACCGGTTCAGTTTGGTGACCCAATCCAAGTCATTTTTTTTTAAATCTTTTTTTAATTTTTCCTTTAGAATTTTATATTATAGGCCTAAAATATTTCATTTATCACCGGTTTAATCCTTGTTTAGCTCCAGTTTGATCCACTGACCCTTAACTCAGTACCCCGACCGGTTCACTGACCGATCCGAGTTTAATTACATTGGTATGTATGTCTGTATGTACAAAATTTGTCCATCCTAAATTAAACATTGTATTCATTGAATCTTAGACATATCTTAGATTCAATGAACCTAGATCTTATAGCTCGTGTTGGGCTATTCTTGTGTGCAACCCTATAGGCTCATACAAAGTTGACAGTAGGCCAATAACTGTACTAACCCACAAGTTATAAACAGCCTTCAGCAAGACATTAGACTACCCAATTCGTATGAGAATTGTATCACGATGCAACCTGTCATACAACCATGTCGCATTCCTTTTGTCACATTATATTTCAATCATGGATGAGGCACGAATAATGTCATCCTCATATTCCTGACCATTACTTTCTCGATTCTTGAGTAGTCTAATAATAGAAATGGAAGCTCCTTTCCATCGTAGTATGACCATACATTTCTCAGACTCACTCATCGAGGGGCCTAGTAATATCTCTTTACTAATATGAGGGACAAATTCCATCTTGACCATTCACATTCCTCTGCATGAAAACCACCAAGCTCGATTATAGCCTTTATCATCACCTGGTCAAATGTGACTTTTGACTAGGTCAAAGCTTAGCGACTCTCATGTAGGAATCCATGATGATCTCATGTCGAAGGGCATAGTGATGTGGTTACACATGAGATAAGTGTTAGAATCAGCAGGCACAGCGGAAGAATTTTAAAATTTTTACCGATCCTAATGGAAGATCTATCAATGGCTTTTAAATCGAGTTAGAAAGATTTATACCTTTTTCAACTTAGTGTTTTCACGATCTTTATGAGCCAACACTTCAGGTCTGCTCCCTCTACTGGTATCCACATGAATGCTCTCTAACAGAGACTGCGTGCTAACGCCTCCAAATGTTTCCTATGGTTTCCCTTGCGGCTCTCAATTCTCATGCATGTATAAGTATATCTACTCTATCAAGTTTATAATCTATGAGGGCTATATTCGAATTTCAAAATTAATTAACAATTAATTATCTTGATGAGCTAATTAAATAAATTCAGTTTAAATTAAATCTGTCAAATGGTTTTAATTTAATCTATTTATTTAATCCAAATAAAGAGCCATTAGATTTAAGTTATCTTCATAAATTAAATCTGAGATACTATTCTCTATCATGTTAGTTATTAAATTTAATATATCTTAATAGATTAAATTTAAAACTAACACAATATAATAATATCATATAACACACACACATATATATAAGATATGCATTTCGAAAATATATATCTATATAGTATTATTAACGAATTTTATACTATATATTATATATATATATATATATAATTTGTCCACCCTAAATTAAACATTATCTCGTGTTTGGCCATTTTTGTGTGCGACCCTATAGGCCCATATGAAGTTGGCAGTGGACCAATAACTGTACTAACTCAAAAGTCACAAGCGGCTTCTAGCAAGACATTACGACTATCCAATTCCTATGAGGATCGTTAACACGATGCAACCTGTCATACAACCATATCACGTTCCTTTTGTCACACGATATATCGGTCAAGAATAAGACATAGATAATGTCATCCTCTTGTTCATGACCATTACTTTCTAGATTCCTAAGTAGCCTGACAATAGAAATGGAAACTCCTTTCCATCGTAGTATGGTCATACATTTCTCAGACTTACTCATCGAGAGGCCCAGTAATATCTCTCTATTAATGTGAGAGATAAATTCCATCTTGATCATTTATATTCCTCTGCATGAAAAACCACCAAGCCCGATCGTAACCTTTATCATCACCCGGTCAAAAGTGACTTTTGATTAGTTCAAAGCTTAGCAACTCTCATGTAGGAATCTATGATGACCTCAGGTCTAAGGGCATTGTGACGTGGGTATACATAAGAAAATCTTATAACTTGATCCATATAGCTTTCTCATAGTGGGTCGGTCCAACACATTGTACTCTTACAAGTGCCTAAGATTTTGATTCGTATCTTCATATCTTATCAAAGTTATATTGGTCTTATTTCATCTCTGCTCCCACATAGATGACCGATTAAGGACATTTTAGAATAATCTTTATTATTTATCCAATAATACAATTATCATAGTTAACATGCAAATAATATGATAACAGAATGGAGAAATTTCATTAAATTAATAATGTTCAAAATATAATGATTAGCCCTTTTGGCACAATTTCCAACAATAAACTTATGACTTGATCCATGCAACTTTCTCATAGTGGATCTATTCAGCACCTTATACTTTTACAAGTGCCTAGGACTCTAATTTGTATCTCCATACCTTATCAAAGTCATATTGGTTTCACTTCATCTTTGCTCCTGCATAGATGACCAATAAAAAACATTTAGGACAATTTTTATGGTTTATTCAAGGATACAATTATCATAATGAACATGTGAATAATATGATAATAAAATAGATAAATTCATTTTAATAAAATGTTCAAAATACAATGATTGACCTCTAAGACATAATTTTCAACACAAGATTCCTATCATATAGAGTTTGGAGAGGGTCAAATATACGCAGCTTTACCCCTCAAAGAGAGAGAGTCTATTTTTAGGATTAAACCTGTAACCAATTAATTACATGACAATAATCTTTATCGTTGCTCAAAGGATCACCCTCTTCTCCAAATATTCCCAAGTCAGCATAAAATTTTCTTACATGCCAAATGTGCATTAGATTTTCAAAAGTTTAAAAAATGTGATGGCCATTAATTATTGCAACGTTGACTGTTTGTTTGACTGAAGACAATGGCATGAACGCTGATAAAAGAAGGGTAAAGGTACATTTATATGTTTGATCATTCCAAAAGATAAGAAGGGCCTAAATTTGATTGTTGATCCTTTGTATATAAAGTGTGTATGTCTATACTAATTTTTGGAGAATAAATTTTATGATTTATTAAATAAATATATAAGAATAATTTTATCTCGACTTTCCATAAAGAGATTTTAAAATTATGATTTTATAGTTTCCTAAACACTCATAAAATCTTATATGTGTTTGTTTGAGATTATGTTTGGAATCCCTCAAAAGTTCTTATTTATATAAATCAATATAAAACTTCTCTCACATACTTACCTCGTATATCATAAATTATAATTGAAAAAACTGTTTTTTAAAGACATTCGTCTTCATTCCAAACAAGCACTGAAGTAGTTATACTTTGAGTATATAAAAATATATCATTATTTTTACCTATAAAATTTTTAAACAGATATGAATTTTTTCCTATCCAATTCACCGATTTGAAAAATCTTATTCCAACGGTCCCCATTTCTTATCGGGTGTTTGGGAAGATCCTAAACCTAGATTTGTATAACTTAAGACAAAATTTTTCTTACACACTTATCTTATAAATCGTAAAAACTATTCTAAAAAACTAATCCAAACACACTCATAGACCATAATTTTGCTAACTTTATCATCTGAACGTGACTTTGAAAAGATGGGATTTACCTTTCTGGTTTCTTTCTTTCTTTCTTTCTTTTTTTTGGCAAAAGTGAATTTACCAAACGTTGTTGATTGCTCACACTATCATGGAGAACTGACGTCACTTGAAGAAGCCAGCTAAGATGGTTCACAATTGTCAGTATGTCTGAGCAAAACTTGAATCTCAAATACAAATTCCCAAAATTTACCCTAGTTCATTCAGTTGCACTTTAATAATGTTTATTTTTATAATTAAATTAATATGAAAATCTTCATAATTTTATTTTTTTAAGTAAATTTTGTGTTTTTTATTGGATTCTCAAAATTTTCTAGATTATAAGTATCTATTCCTATACTTATAATTTATTAGTTTGTAAAAATCAAGGTAATTAAACATAGACCGATCACTGAACCGGTTAGGATATTAGGTCAAGGGTCAGTGGAACAGACCAGAATTAAACCTGAACTAACTTGGAGATAAACCAGTGAGAAATTAAAGATTTTAGGATTATTAATATTAAATTCTAAATAAAAATTTTAAAAATTGATTTTGAAAAAAAAATAAAAAAAAATCAAACCAGATTGGTCTACTACCCGGTTGGCTGATTTCCGATCCGGTTCTAATTATATTGGTAAAAACAGCATAGTTGCTAGTTGATAATACTGAGACTCTCACTTAACATCGTGCACCCCGCCCCTGATTTGGTAGAGGGTTATAAAGAATAAACCATTACGGTTAAGGGGCATTTTTGTCTCGAAAATTTTTATTAAGGGGCAATTTTATCAAGGGAGCTTTTCGGGGTAATTTTGTACTAGCTGTTATCCCAGTTAATTTTGACTATTAGTCGATCAAATATGTTAAACTGACAATTCATATGTCATCCACGTCATTTTTGTTAAGATGCAAATTTATCCTGGAAATTTTAAATATAACTTTGAAAAAAAGATGAAGTAGATGACACATGGACTTCGTGCACAAATTTACATCTTAATAAAAATGACATGGATGACATGTAGATTATTAGCTTAGCGTATATGATCAACTAACAATTAAAACTAACTGGAATAACGGCCAAAGCAAAATTATTCCTTTTTTTACACTCCCAGGACAAAATTGGCCTAAAATACTAATGTTTAATCCCCACCATGCCTACACATAATAAATTGTATATTCAAATAATGTTCTTGTTTGGAACAGTCATTGAAATGTTTAAAAACAACTTTTCAATTATGATTTACATTATACGAAGTAAGTATGTGAGAGGAATTTTATCTTGATTTACGTAAAAATTAACTTATAAACAATCTCAACGCTAAAACAAACATGTCCAAAATGAAACTAGGTGATAAGTTGCCTTTTTTTTTTTTTTTGGATAGATGGATAACTTGCTTTTGTTAATACCCCACGAGCCGTTTTTATAAAGTATACGATCTCTCATACATACGGTTTTTAAGGTAAAGAATAAATATTTTTTTCTGAAATTTTAAAATGTCTTTTCATTTTTATCCCCCTAAATGTATATCACTCATTATATGTTTATAAATTTTCATTCATTATATCTTTTTTTTTTTTTATAAGCAAAAATATAATTGAAATAATATATATATATATATATATATATTCGTCACATTTACTATTTTTGACTTAAACAGCATAATTTAATTAGTAGTTATTTGTAAGTTTTGGAACGAAGTAGAGTATATTAAGAAAGTCTCCGGATTTAATATATATATATATTACCACCCCCTGCAGCATGAGTTGGAGGAGGTCAGAGATTTAATTCACACGGATTGGGAACTAGAGATTCATCATTGCCATAGAGAAGCACTCAAATGTGCAGATGTTTTGGCAAAGCGAGCATTGGACTTGACCAATGATCTGTCTTTATTGGAGTCCCCTCCGGATTTTTGTTCGTCCCAAATGTTAGCTGATCTCAGCCTACATTTGGGACCATAATTTATGTCTTTCTGTTTTTGCTTTACCGGCCACCGTGGCCTCAAGAGCTTGCTCTTGTCATTTGTAATTCAAAAAAAAAAAAAGAAAGTCTCCGGAAAAGACGGCGCGTTCACCCAAGAAAAATGAACAATGTATGACGTCATTCAGACAACGGCTTCAATTCTTCAGAGTGCCGTATACTGACGTGTCAGGGTCCCACTTTTCCTTTCTTTACGAAAACATTTTGTCGAATTTTGTTTTGGTAAAAAAAAAAAGCATATACAATACTCCCACCGATATTATTTATAAATAACTTTTTCCTTAATTGCATAAAATGAATTAGTAGTTAAAAATAATAAATATATAAAAAATGTTATATTTTTTTTCATATATGTCTCTATTTATGAAAAGAGTATAGGAGAAAGAATAAATAAAAAGTATGAGAGATAATGAGTATAAGATATGAAAGATAATGAGTATTTAATAAGGATAAAATAAAAAAAAGAAACTTATATTTTTAGATAGAAAGTGAAAATTAATTATAAAAGATATTAATATTATGAAAAAAAAATTTATAAATAAGATTAGACAGAGTATTATTGACTCAATTTCTATGGTTTTAAATCAGTCCACATGCCTTAAGTCCAAAAAAAAAAAAAATCAGTCCACATGTACTAAAATGGAGTTTGAAAATGTTTTGTTTTTATCATATTGTCTTTCAGTTTTTTTTTTAATAAAATATAACCACCTCAGCACCCTTGCTAGTGGCAGCGCTCTGCTAGCCACCAGCAGCCAGTCAACAGGCGACAATAAAGTGTAACATATAATTAACGAAGTGTTGTAAATATCCTAAAATTAAGTCTTTTAAATTAAATGGGTTAAGAAGCAAAAATACCCATAAACTTTTTTTAAAAGTGCATACAACATTATAAACTTTTTTTAGGTGCAAAAATACCCATGAACTTCTCAAAATGGGGCAAAAATGTCACACCGTTAATAAGTACAAACATCCATTTTGTGGGACCCACAATATTATTTTTTAAGGTGCAAAAATACCCATGAACTTCTCTAAAAAGTGCATCTAACACCATAAAATTTTTTCTGGGTGCAAAAATGCCTATGAACTTTTCAAAAGTTTATGGTGTTAGGTGCACTTTTTAGAAAAGTTCATGAGTATTTTTGCACCTCAAAAAATAATGTTGTAGGTCCCACAAAACGGATATTTGTACCACTTAACAGTTTGACATTTTTGCCCCATTTTGAGAAGTTCATGGGTATTTTTACACCTAAAAAAAGTTTAGTATTGGATGCACTTTTGAAAAAAGTTCATTTGTATTTTTGCACCTTAATCCAAATTAAATTGTTCAAGTTTGATAAAAAAAATAAATTGTTCAAGTGCAAAATTTGTTAAAATGACTTATCAGTTTCTAAATGAGAGTTACAAGAACTTGATTCTCTTAGTGTGTGTTCGGCCTCTTGTTCTTTTTTTTTTTGGTCTATGTGTTCAGCTTCTTGTTTAAAACTTAGGTTTGGTGCAAGAACACTCAAAATTTTTTCAAACTTAGGTTTTGATTTATAGGTTTTGGGAAAAGCTTTATTTTTTTTCTTTTTCCATTGTGTGGGTCCCACCCCCTCTATCTCATTGATCATTTTTCTCTATGTTGGCCCACCATCTCTTTCATTTGTCCTTTTTTATTATGTAGGCCTCATACCATGAAAAAATTATTCTTACCGCAATATCCAAAAACTCTCATTTTATCAAAATCACTTTTTTCTCATAATCTATTCTACTCAAAATCTATTCTCCAGAAGTTATTCTTCACTTTTTCTCTAGAAACTATTCTCCAAAAGCTAATCCAATTTAGATTGTGTTTGGATTAGCTTTTGGAGAATAGCTTTTAGAGAATAGATTATGAGAAAAAGGTGATTTTGATAAAATGAGAGTATTTGAATGTTGTGATCAGAATAATTTTTTTCATAGTCAAATTACTAAAAAAGGAAATTAACTTTTGTGATAATTACATATAAAGAATAAAATTATATTTTATGTATTATTTAAGGGTTAAGGTCTAAATTTAACATCAAATTTTGGAAGAGGTAAAAACAACAATAAAAAATTAAAAATGATGTAAATTTAACAAAACTGTTAAATTTGACCTTACAGCATTAAATTATGAGAAAAGAAAATCCCTAACATCATTAAAAAGAATGCATCTTAACCCATTATTTAACATTAAATTTCATAATTACTACAAAAAATGAAATAAATTTGTCTATATGTAATGTTAATTAACTTAATTATTTTTTTCTAATATAATTAAATTAGATAAATAGGTCTTATATTAAGGATAAGAGAGAGTATTAAAATTTTAAAATGCTTTTAAAAAAATAGAGACAGACGAGAAAAATGGTAAAATTCAAAAAAAAAAAAGATGAGAGAGAAAGAGTGGCATGGGGCCCACATAATGAAAAAGGACAAATGAGAGGGGGGGTGGGGCCCACATAAGGAAAAAAGAAAAAAAATCGGATTTTCACAAAACCATGGTTTTGCAAAAATTTGGGTGTTTAGATGATTTTTTACAAAACTATGGTTTTATCTCAAAAGTGCTTTTTTTTTCATCATCCAAACACATACTTAATGTAACTAGGTTTTTTATGAAACTTACTTCATGTAGCTTATGTAATCCACAAGATTTAGATATTTAAAATTATTTATTAACTAATTATTAATAATAATGGGAGTTGAATCAACATAGGTAATATTCTCATTGGTCCTTGTTGTAACATCCTAAATTTTTATTCATAAGACTTAGGTAATATTATGAAGGAAATATTTAGTGGTAAATAATAAGCAGATAAATAATAAAATAAAAAGAGAATAGAAAGTCCCACATCGACTAAATAAGAAGAAGAGGGAGACCTCGGAGCTTATATATAGGAGTGGTGAGTTGGATTTAAGGTACAACAATTTCATTTTTGTATATACCTAAGGCAGCCTTAGTAAAATGTTATTTACTCATTTGTTGATTATTTGATCGGGTTGAAATTTGGTCAGCCCATCCAACACATCCAACACGTCATATTCAATAACTGGATTAGCTATTGGCATTTCCATTTAAGCAGTACAAAGCAAGAAACATGATCAACATTTTGGGATGTGGAAAACAAACCCTAGAAGAAAGAATCGATGTTTCTAACTTTGTCCACCGTTGGATCGTCATAGAACTTTGCGAGAAGGTTCGGGACACCCTTTTCAGAAATTTCAACAATGGGATCGACGATTAGATGTCTAAGGTAAGAGAAATTTATCACACACTAAATTTGCTATTCGAAAAATATGAATTTTGTCATAAATTTGGGACTTTTCTAGAAAATAGGGTTCTAAATGTTAGAATCCCAAATTGAGATCATAGAAACATTAGATATGGCTATTCTAACACTCCAATGATCCCAATTCTCAAATCTAATATAGTTATTATATAATGTTTCCTGCTCATAGGAAATTCTGAGCAATTGAATGGAGGTAAAATTATGAACATCTAGTATTGCTAAATAATTTTGTTTTAATTAAGTTTTTCATTACTCTATAGTTGAGTTCGAGCTTTATGATAAGGACTTTTCTCAGCTGCAACTTAGAGAATATTAGATAACGTGGCCCTATCTATCTTAATATCGGTGCTGTTCGTGGGTTTTTCTAAAAATTCCACAAGCCTAGATTGAGTAGAGATGGTATCAATCCCACAATTTTAAGACTAAAATTGCCTTGTGGGACTTTTTATGAATCCTAGGACTAGATAGATTGATATGTGTGATAATTAAAGACAACCATAGGCCTATATGTGTGAACTGAGTTGAATTTCGTATGATTGTGACTCAAGCCTTGTTTCGATAAACAACACTCCTGTTGAAGTAAGTTTGATGCAGACTTGCCTAGGTGAGGGACACACTCGCCGAGGAGAATGACTCAATAAGGGTAAAAAGTGATTTCTATGTTATGATAACCATAATACTAATGTATGATTTATTCGTATGTGTTTAATATGCAGGCATGTGATCTTCTGATATATTGTGAAAATATACTTGGTACATGCATCTAATAAGAGTTGAGTTTATGACATTGATCCATGTAATGCCCTAAAATGTGAATAAGGGCTTATGACTCTAAAAGTGGATGTAATGAACGTTAGATAAACACTTTCGGAGAATAAAGTGTGAATTATGACTTGAATTAGTTGTAGAAAGTGCCCAACCCATTATTTAAGCTCAATTATGGTGGCAAAGCTTAAGTTCAATTAAAAGTGAAGAGGAGGGCGCATGGAAGGAGAAAAAGAAATTAAATAATACCTCAAGTGGCAATCTAGCTAAAATTGCCATAGTTAGAGGCAAAACGAAAAGAAAGAAATTTATCGACCAATTAGTCAGCTACCAAAGAGAAAATTCACCATCAACTAAATGAACAAGAGGTGTGACTAAATGGCTAATGTAATTGGTTAGAGTAACTAATTAGTTACTTGCTTTTAGGTGAAGACTCAATATCTTGACACATGGCATCATAGGATTTGGTCAAAAGTCCCAACAATTAATTCTGTTCCTCTCTCTTTTCATTTTCGGTCAAGGGCATGGAGGGAGCTGAAGATTTGATCATTTCATAACTTTTCTCTCTCTCTCAAGCTCTCCAAGTCGGCTAGCAAGGTAGAGGAGGAAAGAGAAGGAAGCTCAAGACAAGGTGAGCTCTTCTACTTAAGATTTGACCTTGTAGATGACTCCTATTGCTCAAAACCTATTTTTTAACCTTGTTCCTCTTGATGAAAGTTTCATTTGTATGATTTTAGATTTTCAAGAGGAGGTGTTTTGTGTACTAAAAAAAAACTAGAGGTTATTAAATCAAAGACCAATTAGAGGAAGTGATAGAGGTAAGTAAGACCAACTCTTTGATATATATATATATATTGTGGCCATTAGTTGAGTATTTTGGCTGATGGAAATTGCCCTAATTTTCATGTATATAGGGTTTTAGAGAGTTCATGGTGTTTTGTTGATGATAATAGTGTCTTGTGTTGTGGTTTGGATAATGGAATTGATTTGGGACTTAATTGGAAAGTTTGGAAATTTCTGGATTTATGTTTAAATTTCTGCCCAAAACAAAACTTATGAAAGGAAGGTGAATTTGGTTGTTTTGATATTTCCATGGGATTCTATGGGAAAAACTGTATGGGGAGTAGCCCTGGTAGTGAATTCTGACTTTTGGCAACATTTGTTGAAAAACTGAAAATTCTGTCAAGTGAAAATTCTGTGCAGGGAAGCTTGTTTGCGTGGTGTTTTAAATGAGGAAATGGTGTTCAAAAATTCTAAAACTTTCCAGCCCTGTAGTAAACATGACAAGCTTTAAAATGATATAAAGTGGGTGTCATTTCGATGCGTATGCGTAAAGTTATGGTCATTGGAAGTCAAGCAAGAAATATGTCAGTTTCTAGCCGTGGCCAGGCATTTTGGCCAGAGCCAAAAGGATTCTAACCAGTTCTTGGCCGCGGCCCAAAACCTTTTGACCTTTTCTAAGCCGCGGCCAAAAGGGTTTTGACTGTGGCTCAAATGTTTTTGACAATCTCTTGGCTGTGGCCAACCTCCAAAATTCTGCAATTTGGACTTTTGAAAGATGATTTATGGTCTAGTTCTCCCCAACCCTTTAGGATTTTGTTTGAGCTTCTAGTAACTACCTAAAGGTCTCAAATGATAATCAACCCTAAGTATTTTGGAGTTAAGAATTGAGATAGGGAATAACTCATTGTCCTTAATTCTGATTTATAGGTGTTGACATCTACCCTGAGCATGAGTACTAGAGACCTCCAACGATAAGGTTATGTCCTCGTTGTGGTGGGGCTCATAGTGGCAGAATGTGTTCAGGTGCAAGTCATTACTTTGTTGCTAATGACTGTGCGAAGCGCCTGGGATTGCGTGTGTAGCAACTTCCTCAACAATCTTGCCTAAATTGTGTGATAACCGTTGAAGGGCATGAGTCCACAATTGACTTGTTGTGATTGCCGCTCTATCAATTAGAAGTCATACTGGGTTTCGATTGGTTGACGGCGAGTAATGCAACGGTTGTATTCATGGATTTGATGAATCGTACCTTCCAACTATACTTAGATTAATTTGTGGTGGTTTTTGTCGACGACATCTTGATATATTTTTAGAGTAATGAAGAGCATGAGTATCATCTGAGAATAGTTCTTGATAGAACAACAAGTAGCTATGGAATATGGTCTCATGGTTGATACAGAAAGTCCAATATACGAGTGGTTTTTGGATTCCCTGTATAACATGGGTAGAGTACCCCGATAAGGGTAGTAGAGTTTGTGAATATGCCTGGCATTGGACTGATAGTGGAAGCCCATATGAAATGGCTCGAAATAATTTGACTTGAAACGGGTAAAGAGCGGGCACATAAGAACATAGATTGTAGGTGCCGTCAAGTATAGTGAGAGGTTCCTATGAAATTTCTATTAAATCAACCTGACATTATTAAAGCACATATGAAGGGATAGACCTCAGAGTGCACAGCAAAAGCATAATGAATGTGATATATTTGAGAATTGTACTGAGTAGAGGATCGAGGCGGTAAGGGCAATGTGCTAGTTTTGGCTCCTGGAAGTGAAACTTCTGGGCCATGTCATCTCTCGAGAAGGGGTCTCAATGGATCCCAGTATAGTAGAAGTAGTGCTGGATTGGCAGACGCCAGAAACTGCTGTTGAGATGCGCAGTTTTTGGGTTTTACTGGTTATATTACCAAAGGATTCATTTAGAATTTCTCCCAGATCATTTTGATGATAACTAAACTTATCAGAAAGGATCAACTATTTGAGTGAGATGAATGATGTGAATGTTGTGAGAAGAGCTCACGAAATAGAAGGTGAAGTTATTGATGGCACCAGTGTTAAATATACCCGATCACAGCTTGACTTTGTTGTGTACTGTGATGTGGAATTTGTTGTATATTGTGATATGACTAAGCCGAGATTAGGGTATGCCCCACCCAACTTGACTTATGTTGTGTAGTGTGATGTGAATAAGTTAGGATTAGTGTGTGACCGTATGAAGCAGGGTAGAGCTAGTTCAGTTGATGGCGAATTCAACTATATGACCGGGGGTTCTCATTGGATGATGTGAGGACACTTACCCTGACATGGACAGCATGGCTAGCCACCAGGCTGATTGCACCTGTGTTGACCCTAGGCCGAGAGGCGGTAGGTAAAAGTAGAGTCTGCTGTGAGTTTGTAGTGAATTTGTGTTACTTTGAGTTGTTCCCTGAGGGTCTTTCCAATTTGGCCAAGATGGTGGCTTACGCCTCCCGATAGCTAAAGTCTCATGAAATGAATTATCCTACCTATGATCTGGAGCTTGTGATAATTGTATTCATTCGGAGATTGTGCTCTTGCGGCGATTGTGTATTGTGGTGCGTTCTTATGGCAATTGTGTTTGCGTTAAAGATATGGTGACATGACCTTTATGAGGTGATGGTAGAACTGTTCTACGATCACGAGAGTCTTATGTGTTTGTGTAATTAGAAAGAATCGAATGTGAGACAGTACATGTGGATGGAGTTACTGAAAGATTACAACCTGGAGATCATATATCATCCAGGTAAAGTTGATGTCTTCGTGGATGTGTTTATTGGGAAGGCAGTGCAGATTGTTGTAGTGATGATAGAAGATGTTCGGGATTTAAATCTATCGAATCAAATCATATGTGCTAATAGTGTTCCCCAAGAGGAAAGTGATTTGGTGCCCGGGATTGAAGAGGCTTAAAGCGGAGATGAACGAGTGCAGTTCATCTGAATCATGACCAAGCGAGGTGAAGACCTCCAGAGTTTACAGTAGAGATTACGTGTTCTTGAAAAGTGCCTCCGGTCGCGAGAACCGATAGATTGATCAATAGAATAAAGCTGAGCCCAGGGTAACTTGGTCCGTTTGAGATCCTTGTGAGAATCAGACCTGTAGCGTACCATTTGTATAGGTGGTTTAGAAAGGACTATCCTAGTGAGAAGCAATTTGAGAAACGGAAGCCGTCATAAAGAGGCGTCCGGGGTTTATGTCCCAAGTTGTGTAACAAAATTTTGAGGATGAAATTTATTGTATGAGGGGGATTGTAATAACCAAAAATGTGAATACGGGCTCATGACTCTAAAAGTAGACGTAATGAACATTAGTCAAACACTTTTGGAGAATACAGTGTGAGTATTAATCTGAATGACCCGAATTAGCAGCAAAAAGTGCCCAAACCTAGTATTTAAGCTCAATCATGGTGACAGAGCTTAAGTTGAATTAAAAGTGAAGGAAATGGCGCATGGTATGAGAAATGGGTCCAAATAATGTGTTAAGTGGTAATTCAATTGAAATTGTCGTAGTCACGGGCAAAACTGGAAGAAAGAAATACATCGCCCAATTAGTCAGCCACCGAGGAGTGAATTCACCATTAACTAAAAGAGTAAGTGATATGACTAAATGGCTAATGGAATTGGTTAGTGTAACCATATAGTTACATGCTTTATGATGAGCCATAGAATTTTGGACACTTGGCATGATTTGGATGAAGGGAGATAAGTTGAAAAGTCAAATACTCAATTTAAAATTCATTTTCTCTCCTTCTCTCCTCTCATTTTCGATCAAGGGCATGTAGGGAGTTGGAAATATCATCATTTCATCATCTTATTCTCTTTCTGAACCTCTCATAGTCGAATGTCATAAGGAGGAAGAAAGAGAAGAAGCTCAAGTTGAAGGGGAGTGTTTCCTCTTGTGTTTTGACTTTGAAGATGACTTATATTACCAAGATCCTCTTCTTTAATCTTGTTTCTCTTGTTGAAAGCTTTAATTGTATGGTTTTAGAGTTTCAAGAGGTGGTGATTTTCGTACTCAAGAAAATCTAGTGGTTGGAGAATCGAAGAACAAGTTAGAGAAAGAGGAAGAAGTGAGCAAAGGCAATCTTTTGATGTGTATATTGTGACTATTGGTTGAAACTTTAATTTCTGGAATTTTTTGCCCTATTTTTGTTGGATTAGGGTCTTAGTGAGTTTGGGATGTTTTGTTTATGGAAATGGTGTTTTATTGTTTATTGGATGAATGCACTTAATTGGAGACTTAAATGTGAAGTTTGGAAGTTTTGAGTTTTATGTTGAATCATTTCCCCAAAACAAAACATGTAAAAGGAGTGAGAATTTGGTTGATTTGATGTTTTCATTGGATTCTATGTGAAAAATTGTGTGGGGAGTAGTCTTGGTTGTGAATTCTGGACCATTGGAAACATTGGTTGAATATTGGAAATTCTGTCAAGTGCAAACTTTGTGCAGGGCAGTTTTGAATGAGTATATGGTGTCTAAAAATTCTGAAACTTTCTATTCTAATAGTAGACATGTCAAGCTTTAATTTAATATATTATGGCTATCATTTTAAGGTGTGTTGGAAATTGTGTATTTCCAAAGTTTGAGGTTGAAGTTGAAAGCTATTTTAGAACAGTATGAGAATTCGTTGGATTCTGTATTTTTGTGGTGGTACCTAGTAATGGTTCATATTTTTTCTGTGTAGAGGACTTAAATAGCTTTCCACAGAACTTGGAATCACCTCGTTTCAATTTTTGTAGAATTAGTTATGATTTTTGGAAGTTTAGCCAAGAAACATGATTTTTCTTGGCCGCGACCCAAATGTTTCTGACTTGTTTTTGGCCATGGCTAGAGCATTCCTTGGCAACGCCCAACCCCTAATTTCAGGAGTTTGACCCTTTGAAAGGTGGTTTGTGGTCTAGCTCTTCCCAATCCTTTAGGCATTTGTTTGAGCTTCATGTAACCACCTAAAGGTCTCAAATGATAACCAACCCTAAGTGTTTTGGAGTTGAGAACTGGAATGGAGAATAACTTTTCTTCCTTGATTATGATTTATAGGACTTGACGTCTGCCCTGAGTGTGCGAAACTGGTGCCTGAGCAGGAATGGAAAGAACAAGGTAGTGACTCTTTCTCTTGTATCCTGTATAATGCCTGCATATTTGTGTTTATCATTGAATTGTGATAAACGTGTGTCGGCCCAAAAGTCCCGATAGAATATATGGGTGAGGGTAGGCTGGCAAAAAGTCTCGGTAGAATGTACAGGTGAGGTCGTTACACGTTTATGCCGTTGTGCATACAGCGAAAGCATTCTTAATGCAATGGAAGAGAATACGGCGAAAGCTGTTGTTGTTTATGCCGTTGTGAATACAACAAAAGCTGTCGTAATGCCATGAAAGTGAATAGGGCAAAAATAGTTGTTGTATATGCCATTATGAACACAGCAAAAGCTGTCGTAATGCCATGAAAGTGAATATGGCGAAAGTTGTTGTTATATATGACGTTGTGAATATAGCAAAGGCTATCGTTTTGTGACTTACGAGTCATGCATCAATGTGGTAGCTGAATACAACGAAAGTTGTTGGGACATTCATCACGCATCAATGTAGAAACTGCTGTGAATGTTGTTGTGTTATTGCTTTATGATAATTGTTTACATGTTTTGTTTATTATATAGCATATGATTGAAATTGTTACTACTAATATTCTTATGAATCTCACTTTTTCCACTACTAACCTATAGCTAGGGTAGGCGAATCAAAGGAGAAGCTGGTATACAAGGACGGTTAGAGTTCGTGGTTAGGAGATTAGTTTTGTGTTTGTTATCAAATGTTGGAATAATGGTATACGTAGATGTAGACCAATGTAGTAGGTTGGTATAATTGTCTGTAATCCTTGTTTGAAAATGGGCGAATATGCCCTGTAGGTTCTTATAGTTAAAGGTTGAATCCAGAGAGCCGTTGGGAATTTTGTTGAGTACTCTGATATGAATGAATGGAACGATACTGAGCAGGCCAAATAGTTTTGAAATGTGGGCATAAGACTTGATTAAAACAAATTGTGAAAAGTCTTGAAAAATCCTCTTTACCACATGCCTAAGTCCTATCTTAAAGTTGGGATTGCAAATGAGTTTTAGATTGTTCTTTGGTCTCTTACTTGCTTTATGACACATTTTTGAGCCATATTATCGACTATGAAAGTAGGGGTTACATATTACATTATTAAAAACCAAAAATAAAAACAATTGAAATCGTTCATCCTTTGAATGCCTTCACCTTTTTATTAAAAATAAGTATATGTTAGATTTGATAAGAGAATTAATTGAATGTTGAAAATTGAACTTAAAAAAAGTTGTTTTTAGGTTGAAAATTGAACTTATAAGTTTTAACACGTTCCTAAAGTGAACGAATTTTAGAGTAATATTTTGGTAAGATCGTGTAACATTTAAGTATTTTCTTTTACGGTTTACAGTATATTAGTAATGAAAAGGAAAAATATACATAAATACTATTTGATTTTGGAAAACCCCAAAAAATCTTATGAAATAGGGAAAGGAAAGAAAGGTGATACGGTAGGAATTTGATATTTTGAAGTTTAGTTGCTTTTACTAAAATGCTCCTCACATTTTTTTAAAAAAAAGGATAAGAACCCTCATCGGCTGTTGTCGCTAAAGGAAACCACCACATCAACCGCTAGAGATCCAGTAACAACTTGAGTATAATAATCGTCACATTTTACCATTGTTAGGCGTCGTTGACAACTTGATTATTTGCAATGATAACTTAAGAATAGCAATTAGTAACTTGGGTATATACATTGACAATTAGGGAGCTTAAGTTGTCAATATGTATACCTAAGTTGCTAATTGCTATACTCAAGTTGTCACTGGAGCCTCACTGGCCTATGAGGGTTATTGCCCCTTATTTTTAAAAAAAATGTGAGGGTTATTTTGGTAAAAGCACATAAAATTCAAAATCTTAGATTCATACTTATTACATATTTTTCATTTTACTAATTTAGTAGATATTTTGAGGTTTTTTGTGATTAAATGGTATTTTTTGTCATTTTCACTAAACAAAAGGCTTTTTTTGTTGAAAATTTCAGAAAAATACAATTAAAAGTAGGAAAAGACAAATTGGTGTAGCGAATTTATCAAATCTTAAGTCAGAACTAAAGTAGGAATCTGAGATTTCCAATTCTGACCAAATGACCAAAATATGCTTAGTTCAGTTCACAAGTTTCATGGGTCAATAACAACATGGTATCTATATGAACAACATCATATTTTACATTAACGATTTTATTTTTATGTTTTACAACTTCGTGTGTGTTCGGATTAGCTTTTACAATTTACGAGATAAGTATGTGAGATGAGTTTTTATCTCAATTTGAGGAAAAGTGCTTCTGAAACCATGGTTTCAGAGCTTGTCGAACATAGGGATAATTTTGAAGGCATAAGTTTCATGGATCAATAACATTATCTGTATTTATATTAACAACATCATATTTTACATTAACCACTTTACTTTCATGCTTCACAACTTCATATCCCAAAAAACCTAAGATAATTTTGAGGGCACAAGTTTTAGGGGTAAATAACATCATATGTAACTATATTAACAACATCATATTTTACACTAATGACTTCACTTTCATGTTTTACAACTGAACTAAAGACAATTTGGTTAGAATTGGAAATCTTATATTCCTACTTCAGTTTTAACTTGAGATTTTATAAATTCGCATCACTAATATGTCTTTTTCCATTTTTAATTCTATTTTTCTAGAATTTTCTTTTTTAAAAAAAATATAAAGCATGAGTGTCTATTTGGATTAGTGTTAAGAGCCACTTTTTTAATGTGATTTATGATATATAAAGTAAGTATATGAGAAAAATTTTATCTCAATTTACGTCAATATGCTTCTTAACCCCTACCACAAACATGCATTGAATAAAAAAAAAGTTGTTTAGAACAATGAATATCATTTTTTCAAAGTAAATAGAGAAAAAGAAAAAAAGTGAGTCATATCTAATATTTGAACGAGAGAAAAAAGGTGGGACCGTTGGTGAGGGTCTCTCCAAAGCTGCTTTAAACTGCTTGTCGTTCTCTCCTTCGCTCCTCGCTCCTCGCTCCCCGCTCCCTCTCTCTTCCCTCCTCCAATCTCCTCTCGTTTCTCTCTCATCCCCAACCCAAGGTACCTACTCAACTCTGCCCTACTCTATTATCTGTCACTGACTCAACATCTCTCGACTCACTCTGCTCTCTCTCACATATAAATCCTTTCTCACTCTCTTCTCTTCACTTTGTGAATGTGATTGCAGACTTCGCTTCTCCAGATTTGGCCTCACAAATGGCCTACATGTGTGCTGACAGCGGCAATCTCATGGCGATTGCTCAACAGGTCATCAAGCAAAAGGAACAACAAGAACAGCAGCAGCAGCATCAGCATCAGAACCACCACCACCATCATCAGCAGCATAATCATCAGCAACAGCAACTTCTGGGGATTCATTCAATCGCTCTTCATCCATGGACGAACACTCCTCCTCTGGGTTTTGGCCTCGCTGGAGCTGATTTCTCCGACCCCTTTCAGGTTGGGTCTGGCCCTGACGCATCGGAGTCCGGTTTTCAGTTTCCTCATCTGGACCCTCACCACTCTACTGGGTTTAGATTTTCTGATTTCGCTGCTGATGCTGGCGGCGGCGCGTGCGGCGCTGCCGGTGAGTTTGATTCCGACGAGTGGATGGATAGCTTGATGGGCGGTGCTGGTGGTACTGGTGACTCAACGGATAGTTCCAATCTGCCTTCTGCGTGCGACGCGTGGCAGAACAATGCCGATTTCGGTCTTTACGCCTCTAACCCCTTCGCCACCTGCCCTACCCGACTCTCGCCTCCGTCGGACCTCAATCGGGTCATTTTCTCGTCGGAGCCTGCCACGTGGACCTCTACCCCACCGCCATCTCCTCCGACCTCAGTTAAAGAACCTGCAGTTCCTAAACCAGCACCGGCTTCACCGCCACCGGCGGAGCCCGCCGTACGCCGAAGCGACAGTGGCCATGGCGTTTCGTCGAGCGTTGCAGAAACCAGTGAGTCCAGGCATCCACTTCTGAAAGCACTTATCGACTGTGCTGGACTGGCCGAGACCGAACCAGATCAGGCTGAAGAATCTCTGGTTCAGCTCAGCAAAACGGCGTCGCAGCACGGAGATCCTACTCAGAGAGTGGCTTTCTTCTTCTGCGAAGCTTTACGCAGCAAAATAAAGCCAGAAATGGTGGAGACTCCTGGATGTACTACTTCAGAGGAAGAGTTAACACTCTCGTACAAAGCTCTGAACGATGCCTGTCCTTATTCAAAATTTGCTCATCTAACAGCGAATCAAGCTATACTGGAAGCTACTGAAGGAGCCTCAAAGATTCACATAGTGGATTTCGGGATTGTTCAAGGTGTTCAATGGGCGGCTCTCTTACAAGCATTCGCTACTCGATCTTCAGGGAAGCCTACAAGCATTCGCATTTCTGGAATTCCTGCTATGTCTTTGGGAACATCTCCTCGTGCTTCTTTGCTTGCCACAGGGAATCGTCTCTCTGAGTTCGCGAAGCTTCTGGACTTGAACTTCGAGTTCGAGCCTATTCTGACTCCAATTCATGAGCTGAACCAATCCAGCTTCGCTACTGATCCTGATGAGGCCTTGGCTGTGAACTTCATGCTTCAATTGTATAATCTGTTGGATGAGAGTAACGTTGCGGTGGAGGCTGCACTCCGATTGGCTAAATCGTTGAAACCTAAAATCCTTACTCTTGGAGAGTATGAAGCTAGCTTGACCAGGGTTGGATTCCTGAACCGGTTCAAGACTGCGTTGAAGTACTTCACGGCGATGTTCGAGTCTTTGGAGCCGAATTTGCCGCGAGACTCGCCTGATAGGCTGCGAGTGGAGAAACTTCTGCTTGGCCGGAGTATCCACGGTGTGGCTGGATCAAGGTCACAAGGGAATGTAAGAGAGCACATGGAAGATAAAGATCAGTGGAGGGTTTTGATGGAAAGTGCTGGTTTTGAATCTGTAAACCTCAGCCATTATGCAATTAGTCAAGCTAAGATTCTTCTGTGGAATTACAGTAGTCCTCCGTATTCATTGGTGGAATCTGAACCTGGGTTTTTGACTCTGGCTTGGAATGGGGTCCCTCTTCTGACTGTTTCTTCTTGGCGTTAAAGGGGCTATTGCTTCTTTGCTTCGATTGGAAATGGGTTTCCACCTGGTGCTTTTTTCTCTGGCGTGGAACTATTAATTGTCTATATGCCATTGATGATCATGCTGGGTCCTTAGTTAAGCTATATACAGATTGATGTTATTGGAACTGCAATACAAGCCCTCTTGAGGATTTTAGGAGGAAGATATTACCAATATGGTGTGTTTTCTGCAGCCTGATCGATAGTTCCACGCCTTTCTCTTCTCTTCTTTCCAATTGATTCTTGCTTTTGTAGTATTTTGATTTCATGTTCTAGTGTTCCTAGGTTTGAAGACTGGACTAGACAATTAGTGGACAAGGTAGTGCAAAATGAAGAAATGGGAGGAAAGAAGTTTTCTCTCCTACTGGTGTCTGTAACTCTGTAAATCTGAATTTGTTGTATGCATTTAATTTGGTCTTTAAATATCAAACGATTTCATCTTTACTTTCTGACTCGGACTGCAATTGTTCTCTGAACCGAAAGTTATTTATAGCTCCTTCAAATCTTTCCTAGTTTTTGAGTTGGATCATGGTCAAGCTCTGTTGTCTGTGATATATATCTTCCCAGAGTTTCTAATTTCAAATCTGCAATATCAGTTCTTTCCCTTTACTCTGATCATTGGGTTCATTTTCATCAAGTCCAATTGAATTCTTAAGCAAAGAGTGACACGGTTTTCTATGTTTGAAGTTTAACACATGATTAATATACCCTTGAACTATTTGAGTCTTTGATTTGATTTGATGACATATATTATGCCGTTTTCCATGCAAATTGTTGGGTGATGCAGAAGCCTTGGTCAGATGCCACGGAGTAGTAAACTGCTGTACAAGTTTTTTTACCTCACAGTGAGTCTGTGACTGCGACTCATGTACTATTCTGTGTAGGAGTGAGGAAAAAGTACTGACTTGGTCCTAACACTGATTTTCCTTTTACACATCAATTTGCAGAGACTTGGATTCTTCTTCTTGAAAGTGTGGATTGCTTTCTGGGCCACTTGCAACCTGCCTTTTAGACCAAGTAGTTATAACTTACAAGTATAACTTGAATTCCATATTTGATACTTGTTATTTATTTTGGATCTTATTTAGTTAGAAACCTAAACAATTGATGTATAAAATGAAGTTAGGAACTTGATTCTAATATGAAGTGAAGTGGCAGACTATTATTTATTGCCCATACTGTGTGACTGTCAAACTTAATACTATTTTCTGTGTGGGTGAAGGTCAAACCTTGCTTGGACAGTAGTTGGACCCTGCCGTTGCTTTCCTTCACACTATCTGCAGAAATTTTTGTTTCTTTCTTTTTACTTTTTTCCATGAAAGTGTTTGATTGCTTTCTTTGCCAGTAGTAGTGCTTGTCCTTCTCAGATCTAAGGGGCCAAATTTAATGGCTTTGTTGGCTGTCTCTTTCACACTGCGAAATCAAAATTCCCTTTCTTTTTTAGAACAACATAGAGAGATAAGAACGGGTAAGAAGAGCCAGCCCCTTTTTGTGAGTCTCTGATACAATTTGGCTAAGATTGTGACAAAGGAAGACTATTGAATGAATGATAATTTGCTGTTTTTGGGTGTTCTGTGATTGTGACAATTCAAGTTTCTGAAATTGAAAGTTATCTTATTTGAACACTCTAAAATTAAAGTTGAGGTTGGAGAGATAGTAATATATAAGGAATGAAAATATTTATGAGGTTCACTTTTTCCTTATTATTATTATTGAAAAAAAATCCTTTTATTTTTTCTGTTTTATCTTAGAAACAAGGTAATTAAACTCAGAATGGTCAGGAAACCGGTTGGGGTATCGAGTCAAGGGTCAATGGGTCAGATCAGAGTCAAACCAAAGCTAAACCGGGATCAAATCGGTGAGAAATGGAAGATTTTAGATTTATTAGTATGAAAATCTAAAAAAAAAAAAATTAAAAACTTGACCCTGACCGATTTACCAGCCGGTTTATTTCGGTTAGATAACCATGCTTAGAAGTACTTTGTAACTTGTAAGGTTTTAACTCATGTGAAGTGAGGAGAAACAGAGAAAGTGAAGTGAATCTGAATTTTGTAAGATCAGAAAGTATGTTTTTCCTCATTAAATCTATCTTTCTTTACTCTACCTCTAAATTACTTTTAGGGTTTAGGAGAGATTTTAATGCATTTTGACAAAAAATTCAAATCTGAACTTTTTCTCTTTAGACTTGATTTTGTTTAAAGGGTCCCATACGTCTGGAGTACCGACTGCTAAATTTGGCAACTTAAGCGTCCTATTATTTCTCACATTTTACTGGTAAGTAATGGCTAATCAAGTACCATGCTCACCTGAAAATAATTCATTCAAAATAAATGCAAAGTATTTGGTGCATGTTTGGAATTTAGTTTAAAGGTCCATACAGAGGTGTAGTGTGTGTTTGGAACAGCGATTGGAAAAATGGAGTTTCTCAATTTAATTTTTGGTAATTTTATTTTTGATAAAAGCCCGATTGTGTAATGTGATTTATGTTTGGAACAACGATTGTATAAATAACTTTTGCAAAAGTAAAACTTGTTTGAATTGACTTAAACACAAGTGACTTTTGTGATAATAGTAAGAGAGAGTGGGCGGAAAAATATTTTAAAGGGTTAAAAACACCAAAAAATAGTTTAAAATAATTTTTGGAAGTGAAAAAAGTATATTATAGATAAAATTGCAATCAGTCTGATAACACATTGGGTATAGTTGAAAAAATATTTTAAGGGTTAAAAACACCAAAAAATAGTTGAAATTAATTTTTGTAGCCGAAAAAGTACATTAAGAGTAAAATTGCAATAAGACTGATAGCATACTGGATACAACTGAAAAAATATTTTAATCATTCTTATCCTCCCCAAAAACTAAATCAGTAAAAGCTCCAATGTTGAGCTTATGATATAAGCTATTTTTACTATTATAAGCTCAATTGGTAATTGGGGTTACCAAACAATCACAATTGTTTTTTTCAACCACAAACGCTCTCACCAAACATGCTCTATAGAAAACTCAATTTATCCTATCATCACGTTTGGCTGCTCTGAAATTTGTGTTTCGCAGATTGAAATTATCTTCTAAATCCCAGTTCTTCCAATAATTTCCAAACTTTAATTTGTTAACTTAATATTGTTTAAATTTAAAAACGGATTTTCAAATACAACCATAATACAAGTTCCTTATCTCTCAGTGCAACCCCATACAAGTATTTGTTTAGAAGCAATAATTTGTTGCTTCTCACATAACATCATGACTTTAGCTTCCATACACCATTACTTCAAAGTATTACAAGTCCCTAGATACACTTGTTTAGATGTAAATGAAGGTTTTAAAATTTGTATGAGGTGTATTAGAGTTTAATACTCCTCTTATTCTTAATATAAAACCTAGTTAAGTAATTTAATTAGATTAAGGAAGTTATTTAAGTTAATTAACATGACATGTTTTGTTTTTCTAAAATACCCTAATCATCTTCCTTAATTTCCTCTTTCCCTCTCATTGATTATTGTTGAAGGAATATCAATAGAGCTAATTTGGAAAAACAAACTTTTATATATGTAAAATATGTATTACATTTAGAAATAATATCAACTAACTTATTGTTGTCAAATTCCTGAGTTGACTCTATGAGTTTACCATTTTTACGTTTTTACCTTACGAAATCGTGTCTAGTTACTCTTAAACTTGTGGTAGTTGTAAACTTGGTCAAACTTGCAAGTTCAAACACCAAATTTATCGTTTTCATATTTCTAACTTAAAAAGTTGTGTTTGCCAATTTTTTTGATTTGATCATGTTCAATGACTTTATGTATGAATTTTATAAAAAAAAAATTTGTTGAGTATGATAAATTATGAATATTGATGGATTTAATTTCAATTATTTGAATTTAAAATATATTTAAATCAAATTTTTATTTATATAATTTAATTATTTAATTATACATTATTAATACCTATTTATTGATAAAAGTAAACTTTTACTAGTTTACGATTCGAGCCTATGATACGATTTTATATCACTATCATGATTTTGCTTAGACTCGTGAGTTTGACGACCTTAAACTCACTAATTATACATTAAGGACTGGAGGAGTATAATTGTAAAATTTGTTGTGGTGAAAAACATTAAATTTAGAAATATGTATCTGATTCACTTGGCATTTAAACTCTCTTTTGTGTGCATTAATACTCTAATATCATAACTTTATTCACAGGCATCGGATTGGAGTGATTATAAAGGCTATAAATAGCCTTTAGCCAGAAGCTGAAAATTCCCAGAATTTATGTTTTTGGACATTATTCCAGAAAATAAATAGTTTTTCTAGGCTAACTTTAAAAATTCATAACTTTTTGCATACTGCTCCAAAAATTATCCATTACCTATCAAATTAAAGTTTAGGATATCTGCTTTCATTATATAAAATTTCACAATTTTTGGATATCATTTGATCATCCACAACCATATAAAAATATTGCTGCCTCAATGGAAATTTTCACTGCCAGCAAATCCTCATTTCTGGGACTTTTGCTAAACTGGGGTTTGACAGTCCACTCGATTCAGGCTTATTTTCAAGTCTTTAATCCCAAAATTTAGGATATTCATTAGTTAAATTTGTTAATATGACATATATTTTCTAAAACAACCTAGTCATCTTCCTTAATTTCTTCATTCCCAGTCCTACTTCACTGTTGTTGACAGAGCATCATTAGAGTTAAATTAGGACAAGATTGATAAATATAAAAATTAGGTCTTATATTTAGGACTAATATCACCTTTCAAAGTTGTCTTATATTAAGGACCAAATGAGTATGTTTCTTTTCCAACTACGCTTTTATTTGTAAAGAGGATAAGTGAGAGAAACAATAAATATAACAAATACAATCAAGAGATGAAGTTGAAAAAATGTAATAAATGCTTTGACAAAACTGAAATGAAGCTTATATTTTAGAGCAACTTATTCTCAAATTTAAAGTTTATATTTAGGAACTAAGGGGATATTATTTTAAACCCCGTAACCTTGTTAAAATTTATGTCTTATACTCTATAACTTCCTTAATAAATACTCCCTCTGGTTCTAAATATAAAACTCAATTGACTTTTTTAAAGAGATTAAGGAAGCTAATTAAATTACTTTAAATAATTTGTATTTATTGTTTTTCCCAAACTAATTTGCTTGACTTGTAAACTAATGTATAACTTAATCATACACAGCATATGATATGATTAAGTAACTTATTTAGCTTCCTTAATCTCTAAAAAAAATATCAAATATGTTTTATATTTTGGATCCGAGGTAGAGTAGCTTGGAAAGAGTTTCTCTCATGATTCTTTTTTTCTTGCTATTAAATTTTATTTCCTCCACCCTGTAATTTTTCTTTATTTTATAGCAAAACTTTTTATTTTACCCTTTTAGATTCTATATCGAAGTCACTACTAAATATTCAATTGATATCCTTAATAGGCATCATCTTTCTATTCAAGGTAAGTGTTTATTCAATTGCAACCAAGAGGAATCTTTAGAGCATTTGTTGCTGACTTACCCTTTTCAGGGGCTCTGGTTTGGAGCCCTTTCCATTGTTTTCCCTTTTTAATATGTTGCCGGTTTTTAAATTTTAGCTTTAAAGGGCTCTTGTCCAGCTTTACAATGATGGATTTTTGGAGGAAGTAACTCAGATTATTAAACTCATTTCTGTCTTATGGATAAATAGAAATCAATTGCTTCACAAGGGGAAGAAGGTTGATCCAGCTACAGTAATCAAGGAAATCAAAGTGACACTTCCTTAAGTGTTGCAGCTTTTTCATCAAAGTACATTGTCAATTTCAACAATCCTCAAACTTCTAATGTTACTTCTCTTTTAAACAATATCCCTTCAAGTGGTTGGAGCATTATTGTTGATTTGTCGTGATCTGGTGCTTCTCGGATACTGAAATTTTTCATTTGTCATCAAGGTCAACTAGTGCAGTGCATGTAGTGGAAGAAAGCAATTTCAATAAGTCAGTTGGCAATTGCAGGATTGAGAGTATCGTTGATCTAGATTGTTAAATGCTCCCTTTTTAACTTGGATGAAAAAGAGTCACTAACTTTTTTTTGCTGTAGAAAGAAATGGCTCCATAAAGTAGAAAATTGGAAGCAACATTCAAATATAATTCTTCAGGATATAGGGAATTTATTAGATCTATTTCATTTTCAAAATATAGTTATAGTGTCAAGAATTGGCTCTTTTGTTCTTGCTTCTTTGCATTCATGTCCTTTTTTAGCTTCAGAGTATTAATATGTAACATCATTTGATATTTTAATGAAATTTGGTTTTCATCCAAAAAGAAGAAGAAGAAATCACTACTAAATATAATCTATTAATTTCACCCCAAAAAATAATGGAAAAAGGTGGCTATAGTTTTTTTTTCTTTCTATTTTTAATTTGGTATATATGTGTTTTTTCTCCTTATTGAACCTCTTAATTTTACTCTTTTAACATAGTGAGCTCATATAACTTTACTCTTAGCCTATATAACTTTGCACTGTTAGCAGTGTTAACCACTGTGCAGAATCAAGTTCTACTAACCAAGTAAAATTAAAAGAAATTATAAGTACGTCAATAATGGTTTTCTGAAAAATAATTCACAAAAGTGTATTTTTGGTTCTACAACTTTATATAAGATTTCAATTTGATTACTTAATTTTATAAAGTATTCTTTTTAGTACTTTAATCCTAACATCATTTGTTTCAAAAGATATTATTTCTAATATTATTATTTTAGAAATTAAACTTAATATTTCAGCATTTGAACAACACTTTTTTTTATTAATGGCGTTAGGATTAAAGGGATGAAAAGACATTTTATAAAATTGGGTGACTACAATAAAATTTTGTATAGAGATAAAGTGCTAATGTGCACTTTAGCCAAAATAATTTATTAAAAACATGTTGCACAACTTTATGTCGTAGTTAAATATGTGCGGACCAAAATGAACTCTATAGACCATGTCTGTGGGGTATGAATAGCATATTTTTTGGTGAGTGCATTTAAGTTTATATATAATAATGTAATGCTGCATCTTAAATGCTTTCATTAAGACTAAAGTTTTTATTCATATCATTTTCTTGTTATGGTACATTGATTTAATCTGTTAGGTGTCCACATCAAAGACGTACATATTTTATTAATAAAAAAAGAACGAGACACGTAATATTTATTTTTCTTGATCACAGCTTCATTGAGAGCAATTAGTAGAAAGCTCTACAAAATTATCATTGCCTCTAACAAATACAAGCAAAAATAACTTCAAATATGGGTTTACTCAATTATTTTAGTGATGAGTGTCCAGAGATTTGATTATTGATAAAGCACAATGACATCATGTGATCCATATAGCCAACCCCATCTATTGAGATAACGTTTTATTGTTGTTGTTGTAGTAGAAGGATATGTGTGCATTTTTTTTAATGTAACTAGTCACTAGACTAGATGCAAAAGTCATAACTCATACTACCTCCAGTTCGAAATATTAGATATCGTTTGTAGTGCAAATTACACTACAAATGAAATCATATATTAAGGTTTGGAGGTAATAATTTCCACCCAAGGAGGGATCGATTTAGGAGTTCATCACAATAGTGCTCATCATTGGTGAAATTTAAATCGTTCAAATTTATATTAGATGGTCCAAATTCAACTTATGCATTATTAAATAATGAGAATCAATCCCATTTTCACAAGCACATGTTGAGGACAACAATGCTTATTATTAAGCTTCTTCAAACATTGAGAAGATGGACACAGGAAGTACACTACAATTTAAGAAAAGAACAATAATGTATATTGATTTGGGTGGTCCCCTCCCAGATACATAACAGACACTGAAGAGCAATCCAACTTAATAAATGTAATTATCTACTATGTTTCTGAAATTATACATATTACTACTCAATACTCACAGAGATATGCTTTCAAACATGACAGCTTTAACGGCAACCATAGTCGGATATCTAACTGTCTATCAACATAAAAAGCTTGGATACCATTCACTTTACTGGAGGAGCCACTATAGAGAGATAGAGACAGAGATGTAACCCAAATGACATGTAGGTCCCAGTTCTCTCTCTCTCTCTCTCTAATTTCACTGAATTTTATAGTCCTTGTAGAAGATATAGTCAGAAGGGGTCATCAAGGGACAGACCTTTTAGAGGCATTTGGCCTCAATCTCCTCCAGAGTAAGTCCCTTGGTTTCTGGCACAACAAAGAAAATGAATACAAGCGATATCACAGCTATTCCACAGAATATGTAGAACACAACTCCTGCTCCCACCAATGCCTGTGATGAGAAAAAAGACAGTAAGACAAAAACCATGTCAGATTACCAATAATGTCAAATCTAATGGGCCAAGTAAGAAGCATTTGGTACAATTATGGGACTTGACACAATATGGACATTGTAAAGATGACAAGATGTTTTAAGTGTAATTTGAATGTCATGTATTAGACATGACTTGGACTTGACACAACTTTGCTTTTGATGTCTCTAAAAAGCTTCATAGTTAATTGATGAATTCAATATTAAGTTTACATATAATTTTTTTCTAATTTAGCCAGCAGGATATATGGCACTGGGCACTGGCCAGATCTTTAAGATTGAGATGAGCATGTTATGGATTAAATTAGTTTCTGCTCTTTCCCTAATCCCCTTCTCCAAGGCACGGACTTCCCAAGGAGAAAAGAAAATTATATACTACCTCCGGTCCTTAATCTAATAAGAGTCAGTTGATTTTTTTTAGAGAGAGAT
Organism: Inga leiocalycina; assembly: GCA_963242795.1. Taxonomy (NCBI): domain Eukaryota; kingdom Viridiplantae; phylum Streptophyta; class Magnoliopsida; order Fabales; family Fabaceae; genus Inga; species Inga leiocalycina. Next base: position 41,311,842 of record OY725329.1, read on the forward strand.
TAAGGAAGTTAAATAAGTTATTTAATTATAACATATATCGTGTATCATAAGATTATATATCAATTTATAAGTCAAGCAAACTAGTTTGGAGAAAAACAATAAATATAAATAATGTATCTTATTTAACTTCCTTAAACTATCTAACAAAAGTCAACTGGCCTTTATATTAAGGATTTGAGGGAGTAGTATTTTTCTCAGGGTGTGTTTGGTTTGAGGGGAGGGTAGGGGAGGGAGGGGAGGGGAGGGTGGAGAAATTATTATTTTGGATAAAAGAAACTCAAAATTTACCTTCTCATTTTTTCAAATTTTGGGTTCCCACCTAAAATTTATTTTATCATTCTTTTTAAATTTTGGATTCCCGCCCAAAATTTAAATTTTTTTAACCCAAAAAGATAATTTACCCACTCTCTCATTCCCTCCCACCCCTCCCCTCCCCTCAAATTAAACACACCCTCAATGTTGGGCAAATCATGTGTTAGCACAAGACAAAAACCAGATGAGACAGTGAAACGGAAATGCTTCATTGGGCAAGGAAGCCATGTTTTCTTTGGAAAGAGAATAACAGGACACACACACACAACATGATTTGCATACAACGTCCAAAAGTCGAAAGATTGAGTGAAACAATTATGCAAATTGTGACAAGGAAGTGCAAACTGAGTCCGAGTGTGTCTGAATGGGTTTCAGTAGACACAGATCAGTTTGGAAACTACGAGAGTCAAAGTAGTTCTGTTTCATGGTTATAGACTTGTATCTCTAGCGATTTGTGTGACTGGTAAATGACATCAAGAAAATACATATTTTTTTATTCAAGACATCAAAATACATTAGATTGAATTACTTTCTTTTTGATAGATGGTAAGAATTTAAGTTAAATTTTAAAATAAAGGAAGTGTATGTAAGATAACTACTGATGAAAAATCTAAACTCCCGCCCCTAGAGTGGAGATCCCAAGAGGGCCAAAAGAAGGGAAGAGAGAATAAGCAAGAGAGGACAGAACCTTGAATAAATTCTCATACACACAATACCACAAAAACAAGCACGACCAATGTGATTGCATTAAATATTTAAATGCACAAGGATAATATTTTAAGATTAGATCTTTGTGAGAGAATCTTCTATGATCTGACTGTTCATGACAGATTAAAAAAACAGGTCCGCCAACTTTATGATCTCCATAATCGTGTTTAAAAAAGTAAAGGGATTGAAGATCTTAATTACCTTCAGTGGGGAGAAAGCAAATGTCACCAGGGCATTTGCACCAAAGTTGACAAGTACTGCTAAACTTAGTCCCCGTCCTCTTAGTCGCAAGGGGAAAACCTCTGATATCATGAGCCATCCGATTGGACCAAAGGAAACCTACAAAAGTAAACAAAGAATCACATTAATCTTATGCAAGCATTACAATAGGATTTTTTTATACCAGTGTGTTGAGACCAGAAACAGAGAACAGAAAAGATGGAGACATACGTGGAGAATAAAGTGCCTCTTATTACAACGAAGCTTGCCTAACAATTTCAATGTAGTAAACAACCATGAACTAACATCAGAAAGCAAATATGTAGAGTGAACAAAATAACGTGTGAATCAGAGTGATATTGGACTCTCTCCCTCAGAATATTGATGACCACAAGGACAAATACTAGGGTACTTTAAACAAGTTCAAACAAGACTTCCCAGGAAGCATACTTGGCAGGTAAATCACACCATCATACCAATTCCTGAGTAATCTCCCTCATTCTTGTTCCGCAAAATTTTCACTGCGGAACTAGTTCTTCCAGAGGATCTGACCAATATGCAGAATGATGCCCGGTAGCTAAGAGGTACTATGAATTCAGGGCATCATCTTGGTTGAGCAACATTAATACAGATACATAGCAACCAGATGAAGAACTTGTCAGCTTACAAGATCCAACCCAGCAGCCCTATTATACTCAATACAAAAATATTATTTGGTTCAAGACCACCTTGTTTTGTTCTTCTTCTTTTATGTCTTATATAATTCATAGCCTTTGTGCCTTCTTCTGGAAAAGTAGTTTCCCCTTTTCTGCCCTTTCCCCACTCCCCTATATCTCCCTTTGTGTATTTTTGGTCATAGAAGCAGTTTGGGACCCATAAAAAACTCATCTGTCCAAGCCACATATGGATGTCATTTACTCCTTAACCTGAGTAGTGTGGAATCATTAAACTATTTTCAAATGAATCTTGGAATCAATGATCTCCATCTCATGCCGGACAACAGCCAAAACTTGAATAACCAAACACTTGCAGGAACTTCCCAAGACTTGATTCTGTTCTGTTAACTCTTCCTTAATTTCATCAAGGTCCAAAAGTCATAGTACTTGATCGAAGATAACCACCACAATACCCATTGAATTACATTACACAACTGATAAACCTTGCTAATTTCTGAAATTGCAATAGTGTCGCAGCAAAGCCCATAAATGAAGTCCTCTTAGCCCCCTCATAAAAAATTAAATAGAATTGGCATTAAAAGTTGGACTGAAACCAATGAAGTAGGCAGTGCTACTCATACTATCATGCATTTTGCAAGGTGCTGTCAAGCATTGTTTTGATTATGGATGCCTCTTTTGTCAAATAAAAATTTTGTAAGTTGAGCACTTACAAATTACAACAGCAACTTCTACATAGCTCTCAAAATTCTAGGAGCTAATCCCAATTCCCAAGCCACTCCAACAGCAAGAGATGCTTCAATTCCCATGTTTTCACCAAGAACCTGAATTCTTTGCCTTTTCTCTTGACTACTCTTCTTCAGCAGTTTCCATCTCCATCTCCATCTCCATCTTCAAACATATTAGCAATATAAAAGGCTTTGTTTTCTGGTTTTTACATCTATCATAGTCTGAAACATCCCCTCAAGGCTGACAACCACCCTCTCCTCCTTGCTTCTTGTCGTGCCGTAACTAATTTAATTGGACATTTTATATTAAACTAGGTCTCATCCTTAGATTATAAATTAGCATCCCAAAGATTCAACTGTTTATACTTTATGAAACAAATTCTTTAGATTTCTAAATCTTTGAATACATAAAAAGCATGGACACAAAAACTGAATATTTTCCTCTTTATATTCCCTCTTATGGTTACCGCAGGCAGCTCTCATATTACAGGCTAGACATTCATAAATCTTGGGAGATGCAGTCCATATCATATTTTTGACTTATGACAACATTGAACTCGTTGAAAATACAGGCTAAACATTTACAAGCACAAAATTCTGGACTGAAAATCAAACAAGAAATCAAAAGGAAACTTGTTCACCTGATAAGAGCCCACGTACAACAGCAGACCAACTACAGCAACAGCTGATGCATCATCCAAGAATGTGTAATATGAACCCAGGAGGAATAAAGATACAATCTGCAATGCATATAGTTCTTCAATTTTAAAGATTGATGCTTGAATTCATTTTTCATTCCTTTATTTTTATTTTTAATATCAGTTAATTTTGATGTCAATCACGCATACATGACTGATAAGTGAATTGGTTTATTAATTTGATATGAAAATAGACGGCTAGCCTCTGAGTAAATTGCCACTAAAAACAACCAACATTTAGAGATGGGTAAGTAACTTACCATCCCTGTAACTCCTACAAATAGTAGAGGTCTCCTTCCAACTCTATCAACAATAACAACAGCAACTCCTGTCATAATCAACTACAACATACAAAGATAAAGAAGTTTCTGTCAAAAAGAATCCGTGAACCTGATAGGAAAGTATTCTCATAGATTTAGTAAGAGGAAAAATAATAGAAAAGCCAAAAATGTTGTGTTTTGGAGGGTTTGTGGTGGAACCACAAACAAAGACATTTTGGGATCGCTCTTAATTTTCTTGAACTCTTGATGAGAATGTGGCCGATATGTTGTATAGATATAGATTGTGAATTTCACTTAAGTTTTCATATTAGTCAAAAAAATCTCATACGTTTACCTATTGGAACACCCTCATATAATCTTCTCTTTTAAATGAGAGCTCTAGTTAAGAAACTTAAAGTGGATACTAAGAGAAAAGCGACATGAAATAAAACAGGAAAAAACTTAACTAATTATTTTTTTGTTTTGGCTCTGCCCTATCATTTTCAATGAGCTTTTGGGCACTTTTCAGTTGTATATAATGTTTTGTTTTTTTTTGGGTAAGCTTCCTGCCCTTTCTATAGAACACAGTTCTGATTGCCAGTTTTCAAGCTTTCTCTAGCTTCAATGGCCAATTCCTATAGCTCCCTTCCATTCAACTTTAGCATGTCGAATTCCCTACTGGTTTAGTAATGGTATTTTCTCTGTTACTACAGATACCTTCATTAAAGAAGTCACTAGCGAACCTCACTACAGGCTATTTGAGGTCGTTCTCTCCACAAGGTCCATGAGTTCTTGACTCAAGCACCCTACCATATTTCTAGTAACAAGTGTCTTTTCATTAATCTTCATATTACTATTCACTTCCTTGCCACCATTACCTTAGCTAGCATATCACAAAAAATAGCTAAAGGTATTGGCCTATCTCATCTCATTCATTCTATGCTTGTAGATGCTGATCTTTATGTTCCTGAATTCCTGTTTAAATTGATATATCGTATCGAATTGACTCGGCCCCTTCATTGTTTCATTACATTTTCCGTCTCTTTCTATAATTTCTACATAGTCAAACCCTTCACATCAGAATTTAGTAGAATTTTTATCTACATCTCAAAAATAGTAATAAATTGAAATAATGTAATAGCACTTAATTTAAATTTACATATTGTGAAAGCACAAACTCTACCTTTAATGCACCAAGGAGAATTGACACACGAGTTGCATCTGATGCTGCAGAGTATCCTGCACTCTACCGAAATATGAGATTTCAGTGCTGTTACATTTCATTAGCACCTCAGATTTTACCACTTGGCCCTAAGTTTCCTCTAATCAAAACTAGAAAATTACCTGGAGGATTGTTGCAGCATAGTAGAGCACACTTGGTTGCCCAGTGATCTGTCACGAGTTACATTGTAAAAATGCACACCCATTGGCAGCTCTAATAATTTGCATTATTTAACTTCACAAATTACAATACCTGTTGAAACAAGACCAATCCTACACCGATTCTAAGGGCTTTCAAGCATTTTCCTCGGAACATTTCTCCAAGAGTAATTTCTTTTTCTTCACCAACATAAGAAAGCTCTGCCAGAATCTCATCCACCTGTTGAAGAGCTGAATCACCAATAGCTGGCCCTCGAAGTCGACACAATGAAGAAATCGCAGTATCTTTTAAACTCTGGGCATTCCCTTTTCCCTGTATACAACGTAAGAGTAACCATCTAGGAGATGGTGGAAGCCACCACATTCCAATTCCCATAATTATTGCCAAAGGACTACTGATTCCAAACATATAGCGCCACCCTGCAACAGTGTCTACCAAAAGGCTACCTACTCCATACCCTGCCTGCACACGATAATATGAAGCCAAGTTTAATGAAGGTGTACTCAGAACAGAAAATAAAATGAAATAAGTTAGGGGAAAATTTAAGAAGCTTGCTGTCTTCATTTCATTTATAGATCCAATAAGTTAGGGGAAAATATAAGAACTTACAACCATCCCAAGTACTATGAAAAACTCTTTCAGTGAGATTAATTGACCACGTATTGAACTTGGAGCTGTCTCCGCAATGTACATAGGAGCAGCATGCATCGCCTAAAAGAGATAAACTGGACATCATTTATATTGCTTAGGAGAAACTATAAAATTGTATTAGTAAGACTTTTATCCACAAAATTTATCTAACAATTCCTTTGTAATGAAGTGAAATCATTCCTCCATTTTATTCTTTTGTGCATGTATACTACAAATCAGCGATGTTGATATTTCTGAAATCCATAGAATTCATTTTTGTTTTAAATAAGGAAATGCAAATAACAAGAGCAACAAATAGTGGAACAAAAACACTGATGAGAGGAAGTAATCCCATATATAGGCAGAGAAACATTCTATCATGTGATAGCTCCAGCATGCATAAGTCAGTATAGCATACACAGTGGCATAGTTTATAAATTGATAGGTGACAATGCATCCATACCAATACATGGGCAAAATAAATAAATGCAAAGTTCAAATGCGATCCTCCAGCATGCAAGAGGTACACAGAAAAGCTCACCTCCAAATTTGTTAAGTGGTTTTGTACCTCATCAAAACAAACTAACAGCTATGAGCTAACATGCACCATGTTTATTAAAAGAAGCATACCAGTCCAATTCCTAGACCAAATACTAATCTTCCAATCACCAAAACAGCAAAGTCAGGAGCAAATGCTTCTATTAGAGCTCCAATAAAATACAGCAATGCAGCCACAATCAACTCCCTTCTTCTTCCTTAAATAATACCAGTAATTTAGCCTTTGTAAAGAGATGAAAATATCCAAAACAATAGTTGACACCTGGCAAAATTTACCTAAGAAATCAGCAACATTGAAGGCCAACACAGAGCCTATCAGTGCACCATATAATGATCCACTAGTCTGCAAAAAGTACCATAGGGTGAGTTAAAACGAAACCAAAGTGCATTTTCTAGGTCATTGTATAAAAAATATGAACATAATAAAGGATGAAATGAATTAATGAAACCGCTATAACCAAAGAAAGAAAGTCTGTCTTCTGAATCAAATATAAACTTACCACAAGACCCTCTTCGACAGAAGACAAATCGTACCATGATACTCCACTTAGTGTAGAAGACTGCGAAAAAAGAGAAATTATAACTAAGCCAAGCAAAGAACTGAAATATACAGCTGCATTAATCAGCTTCCCAAGAATATTGCAAACGCAACAGTTATTTCTACATATTGAAAATCCTAATTTTGTTGCTGATAAATTGCAAGACAGTAACATATATTAAACAAGTTTCTATCAAACAGCAAAAAGGACCAAATTGTTATAACAAAAGGCAATTAGATTTCACAGACGCTTCATTCTTGGGGAAAATAGAGAGCCCCTAAGACTAACTTTTTCCAAGTAACCTTTCCTGTTAATCAATCACACGCTTGGATGATACTCCATTGTTTTTCAGGAGATATTCCATGACAAACTATTTTACCCTTCCTGCTTAATGAATAAGAACACTATATGATTAGAAACATCATGTACCAGGCTAGATTGGATTTTCAAGAGTTAAAGAAAGCATGAGTGATCTACTGATCTCTATTGTTGTCCTGTTTAAGCCCAAAATGAACAAGTGTGTTATCACATGCCAGCATGCCACCTCAATGAGATTAAATCAGAACTAAATGAAAATATAACAAAAAAAATTAGATCTGTCTAACAAAGATGAAGATCACAGAGAGGAACAAATTTATTAAACTAAGAAATGATTAATATCCTTTTTAGAATGTTTCCTAGAAATGAGAATTCTTTTTTTTCTTTTGACAACATTTTGAATAATTAAAAATAAAACCCTTTGTATATATGGACCATCTTTCCCCACACACCTAAATGAAGTTCATGTGAAGCCAAAGCAACCAAATAAATATTTTAAAATTTGATTCCGATACTAACTATTTTGATTTATGATAATAATTTGATGATTACCATAGCAATTAAAAAAGAAGAAACAAGAGTATTAAACATATATAAGAATCATTAATTCAAGCCTTGATTCATATCTGAAATTGTACCACAAGATCATAAGGGCGTACCTCAATGACAATTGTAGCACAAGATGTGGCACCAATGTCATAGCCATATAGTAGCCCTCCCAGAGCTGGAAAGAGAAATCTGAGAATTTTAAAACTCTGTTAGGTATCACTGTAGAAATCAAACATCCACTATCAGCAACTTAATAGGGGCACTAAATCAACACAAAATCTATTTCATGTCGAGGAATAGGCACAAAATAATGAGATAAATTTAGTCGCCTCTATTTCTGTGCAACTCAATAGAGACACTAAATCAACACGAAATCTATATCATACAAGAATATTATCTTGCACAGAAGGAACTAATAAATAATACTTACGGGAGAATTGCAGCATAGATGGAAAAATTCTCAGAGACATGAACCTCATTAAGAAGAGGCTCTCTTGAACTCCCAATCTCACCAGATGTCTTTCTTTCCTGATGAAAGTCAGTGAATTTCAAATGTTATGAGCAGTGAAATAAATAGATTAGTATGTTCTATAGGAAAGTAGCTTGTAGGCACATGTGCACACGACTATGTGCAGGACCATGCATCTGATTGCACGCATTCAACTTTTTCTTCATTAAACATGTTCAATCCTCTCAGTACAAAATGAAAAAAGTGTAGGGAAATATTATGTATTATCTTGGTTTATGATATAATTATAATTATAATTTGGGATCTCTAGGTTTGTATTGTAATTGGATTAGTTTAACGTTTAATGTTTAATTATCAGTTCAGTAAAAAAACAGTTTAGTTAGCAGTAATTAGGGATTATCAAAGTGGTGTTTGGGCCTAAAATTATGTTATCCCACGGTAGTATCTTCAAGCATTTGCATTTGAGTCGTTGTCAGATGAACAATGCCTCAAAAAAAAAAAAAGGATCAAGGTCAGTTTAGAAGATTAGACCTCATCAGATGATGTTTTATTGTGTTTGAGTTCAAGATATTTTTCTTCTATTTCGTTCCGCCGTTTTTTTCTTGACATGTACTAAAAAAAAGGAGCTCAATATTAGTAAATTGACTTTAATAGACAATTTTTAGAACAGAGGTCTGCAACAATGACAAGCCAATAAATTCAATTCTCTTACTACTGTTAGCACACAAACTCCCTCAACATGCAGAGAAAACCAAAACGAAGTGGATATGGATGAACAGAGGTCGTAAACCATTTGCAGCTTTAACTTCGAACGAAATAAACAAGCAGAATTATGGGAAGAGGGGAGAACAGTATACCAATTACCCAAATTGAGCATCAACCTGAGAACAAAACTGACAAAATGTTTTAAAAGAGCTAGAAATTGCTTTCGTTGAACCTAGTAGTTGTTTGGTGTTCTTCGGCTTTCAACAACTTCCTCAGAAACTAAAGGAAATGATTCTCTCAAGTATCCACATACTACAGTGAAAAGCAGATACATAGTAGACTTTAGAAGAGAGATAACCATACCGTAGGCCGATCAAGATCGGACGCCATTGCTTGGAATCGAAAGCTGAGCCAGAATTGTTGAAAAACAGCAATGAAAGCAGATTGGAGAAGTGGGAGTATTATATATAAAGATAAACGGACTTCCAAATATCCTTTACAATTGAAGTCAATATTCTCACTTTTAAAAGAATTACTGTAAATAAATAAGCTTTTTTTGGTTTTTGTGAAAAATGATGAAAAAGAATTTTAAAATTATAAAATCTCAAATCAATTTGTTATTAAAAGTTGATTAAAAAAGGAAACTTGATAAACAATTCACAATTAATTTTTTAAGAAACTCCTTATTTAAAATTGTGCAATTTTAAAATTTTTTTTCTGTATTTTTACCTTTAATCTTTTGAAATATCAAATTGGTAAAATCGTTTAAAAAAAATTAGTAAAATCATTTCGGAGTGAGAGATAAAAGAATTTTTTTTTTAAAAAAAAGACAACTACAGGATCTAAATAAAAACAAAGACAAAGATTTAATTAAATTTAACAGGATCTAGATAAGGAGAAGATATAAACAAGAAAAATAGTAAGTGAAAAAGTAATTGAGAAGAGAGTAGAAGATAATACAGTGTGTGGTAGACCGCCACGATTCGTAGTTGGAGTGCGGGCACATGGCGTTTTCCAGCTACAAAAAGACGTTTAAATTAAAAATGAAAGCTGAAAACGACGACCAGCAAACGGCAAAATGAACGAGTCCTTCCAACAACCATACAACACAAGCCCCAAAAAGAATCCATTTATTAATACATTCTTTAGTGCTTTAACTTTAAGGGGCTGTTTCGCAGGTGGGACATGCAGGGGAAGGAAGAAGTGGGAAACTTTTTAAAAGTTGGACTTAGAAAAAAGTTAGAGAATTGGAGTTATAAAATTTTAATAAAGAAAAAATATAAGATAAAAGAACAAGAAAAAATAATTAAAAATTTTTAACCCCATTTTTCTAATTTTTTTTTTTAAATTTAAGTTATAAAAATCTTTCCTCCCTTCCCCTCTCCTCCAAATCCCTCATACTAAACAATCTCTAAATTTACTGTTATTTTGATTTTGGTTCTTTAAATTAAAATAAGAGTTTTTATCTTTCAAATTTCATTCCATTTAAAATATTGATTCTATAATTAAATAAAAATATGGAATATTTTATCTTTTAAATGACTAAAACCTCTTATTTAAAATTTGAGGAATCAAAACTAAGATGAGGACAAATTTAAGGAATAAAAAACTGTATTAAACTTTTTTTCCAGTAACGTGTTATGTGTGGTACTTAGGAATAGAACTATCTCATTTTTTTTATCTAGATATATAATATATTTTTCATTGCTATTTTAAAAAATATTTTTGCACGATTCAAACATTGCATTCATCTTCTTCTTAATTAAGCAAAGGGATCCATGTTAGTTGGAGGGAAATTGAAGTCGTTCGACATATTATGGATATCATTTTTTTAATTAGAGTATAAGTTTGTTCCTCAAAGTTTAAATGAAGTTTTAATTTAGTTCTTTAATTTAATTAAATGTATTTTCAGTCCTTTAATGATAACATTGTTCATTTCGTTAATGGAAATGCTGACTTAGCAAACTTAAATGGTGATTCTGATATTTAATACTGACATTTTAATCTTTAATTTAAAATCTATCAAAATATCATATGAAAGGATTAAATCTTAAATATGTTTTAGTGGTATTTAATTGCAAACACTACTACAAAAATCATAATATATGACGGTTATTAATGGACATACATAATGATTCCAAACCGTCATATATGTAGGCGCTATAAAGGCTCCACATAGATTCATTATGGTTCCGATCCGTTATTCATTTCAGGCCTATTATAACGGTTATAATATAATACCTGTTATGTATTGAGATTCGATGAGGTCATGATACACCCATTGCTGTGATAATAATTAACGAGCACATGTAAACAACCATCATAGTATATGGAAATGTTGCATAATATATAACGGTTCCAATTTAACCATCGGTATATATCTACTAACATATATAATGATTCTTTCCATTTTCCTAACAACCGTTATAAATGGTTGACATAAATAACGATTGTTAGGTAACAACCATAATTTATAGAAGCTAAATTTTTTTAAGAAAAATATGGGGGGGTGTTTCTGCTTTTGAGATCCCCTGCATATACATTTACAGAATGAATCACAATATATATTTACATTTTCATTTATATACAGAATAATACAATAAATCAAAATATATTTATAGTCATTCATGTACATGTATACACTATTAAAACCAAAACATTAAAACAAATTAAATAAATTATCAGTATCTATAAATTTACAGTCATACCATATATTATTTACGCTCCAACTAATGTTGCACAGATGCCACCAACTCTTCAGCCACTTCTTCTATTTGTGAGTTGGTAAACATCGTGCAGGAGGCATTAAAATACTGTGCGACAAGGAAACAAAAGATAAAAGTTAGATGTTGTAATATATAGCTGACCAAGTGCATATATGAATGAATTGAGCATATAATATACCTTATTTGTATCAATATTTTTAGGACCGTTCGTGATTATGTCCTTTATGTACTGCATTACGTAGTACCCATAATCATTGCTCAGGTTCGATTGCTTTAGGGCTTATAAAGAAATGATAAAAAAATTTGTCAATCATATATATAAATTATATGGTGCTTCAATTTAATATTATAGTCATTTGGTGAATAATATATATACACGTTTGGACGTTGCCATTGGAAAGCGTATCTGAAGCGGCCATTAGTGAGGTGGCAATTGCTACAATCAAGACCATTCTTCGTGCAGTACCTATATACCACTATGAGAAGATATAGTAAAAAATTATATATATAGAAACATGCAAGTTGAACTGAATTATAAGAGATGGTGAACGAATAACTTACTGGTTGAATGTCTCTTGAATGTATAGTCTCATGTCTGGATCCCTACCAATAGAGTTATAAAACCAAATCTTTTTGTGAATTGGATTTACCACTATGACCATCCAGTGCTCCATAAGTACAATAATAGATCACACCATCAGGATAGTTACAAAATAAATAAAAACTAATTTGAGCAGAGTTAATGATGTTCCTATCCTTGAATGTAAGGCGCAAAGAAGTAAGTGCCCCTTTCGGCTGGCACCCTCCTAATGAAATCACCACTCAAAAACCTCATGTGTTGTTGCTTGAGATCTTCCTTCATGCCGTCACTCTGGTTTTTGATTTGGTTGGGATGAATGAACTTGATCTTGTCTTGGAGGCCACGAGAGACGAGGTAATTAGATACAGGTGTTGAAATGTCGAAACCAACATGTCAAAATGTAATCAAAGTTCTAAACAACTAACTATTCAATCACAGTTGAAGAAATACCTCATAAAGAAGTTGACGGAGCTTGAATTTGTCATGTCGTTGTTCAGCACCTCAGAACAAGCTCTTGGCTTACAACATCCTCTTGGTCTTCTTGGTCTAAGACCTCTCTCTCAAATTTGATATGTGTAAATGGGTTGAAGCCAAGATCTTGCCAGCGAACTCTTGGAGAGACTTTCAGGCATATTGACCAACGAGCTTATTTAGTGAGGAAGTCTTCTTTCCAGATTGATCATTGGGGGTGGGATGCTTCCTCTTCTTGGACTGAGTAGGGTGTTGGAAATTGTGCCCTAAGGGCCAATCATTATACTTTGAACATTATTATTTTAATGAAATTTCTCCATTCTATTATCCTATTATTTGCATGTTAACTGTGATAATTGTATCCTTGGATAATTCATGAAGATTGTCCTACAATGTCCTTGGTCGGTCATCTCTGCGAGAGCACAGATGAAACAAAACCCGTTTGACTTTGATAAGATATGGAGATACGAATCAAAGTCTTAAGCACTTGTAAGAGTACAAGGTGCTGGACAGACCCACTATGAGAAAGCAACATGGATCAAATCATAAGCTTTTCTCATGTATAACCACGTTACAATGCCCTTAGACCTGAGGTCATTATGGATTCCTACATGAGAGTTGCTAAGCTTTGAACTAGTCAAAAGTCACTTTTGACTGGGTGATGATAAAGGCTACGATTGGGCTTGGTGGTTTTTCATGCAGAGGAATATGAATGATCAAGATGGAATTTGTCCCTCATATTAGTAAAGAGATATTACTAGGCCCCTCGATGAGTAAGTGTGAGAAATGTATAGCCATACTATAATGGAAAGGAGTTTCCATTTCTATTGTCAGGCTACCCAGGAATCGAGAAAGTAATGGTCAGGAACAAGAGGATGACATTATCCATGCCTTATCCTTGATCGATGTATCGTGTGACAAAAGGGATGTGACATGGTTGTATGACAGGTTGCATCGTGATAACGATCCTTATATTAATTGGGTAGTCGTAATGTCTTACTAGATGCCGCTTGTAACTTTTGGGTTAGTACAGTTATTGGCCTACTGCTAACTTCATATGGACCTACAGGGTTGCACACAAGAATGACCCAACACGAGATAATGTTTTATTTAGGGTGGATGAATTTTATATTTATATATATATAATATAAAATTCATTAATAATATTATATAGATATATATTTTCGAAATATATATCTTATATATATATTATAATATGTATATATATTATATGATATTATTATATTGTGTTAGTTTTAAATTTAATTTATTAAGATATATTAAATTTAATTACTAACATGATAGAGATATAGTATCTCCGATTTAATTTATGAAGATAAATTAAATCTAATGGCTTTTTATTTGGATTAAATAAATAGGTTAAAATTAAAACTGTTGGACATATTTAATTTAAACTGAATTTATTTAATTAGCTCATTAAGATAATTAATTGTTGATCAATTTCGAAATTAATGATGATTAATTTTGAAATTTGAATATAGCCCTCATAGGTTATAAACTTGATAGAGCAGATATACTCATATGTGCATGAGAATTTAGAGCTGCAAGGAAAACCTTAGGAGACATTGGAGGCGCTAGCAAGCAGTCTTTGTTGGAGAACATTCGTGTGGATACCGGTTGAGGGAGCGGACCTAACGTGTTGGCTCCTAGAGATCGTGAAAACCCTAAGTTGAAAAAGGTACGAGTTCTTTCTAACGCGATTTAAACGCCGTTGATAGATCCTCGATTAGGATCGATAAAATTTTAAAATTCTTCCGCTGTGCCTGCCGATCCTAGCATAGGGGTCTTGGAGGTGGGAGGATTGAACTAATTGGGGGTCTTGGAAGTAGGGGGTTTGGATTGATTAGTAGGGGGCTTGAACTGAATTGGGCACTTGGACTGATTGGGGTGCTTGACTTATTAGTGGGTAGTTTCTTTTGAGTGAGGAACTTCCATACTCTAAGTAGACGGCAAGGCCACACAACGAATCTACCAGTAGTGCCTTCCACTGTATCTATGTCTTTGGTGCGCACATGGAGAGTGTAGCTAGGGTTGGTGTTGGTGTTAATTTGTACCTTTACATGCTTAGGAGGGATATTCCTATTGTCTTTATAAAGCGTGTTATCCTCCTAGCGGTTGAACATGTGGCCCGTTGCAATTATATAATGTCTAGGGCTATTGGCAAAACACTCAATGTCCTCCTTTCCCTCAGGAAGATCAGGGGGAGGGGTGGGGGAATGTGTAGCTGCCTCTAGTACTTGGGCTGCTATTTCCCCCTTGATGCTTCGTAGTACCCTCCTTCATCAATTCTTGTATGAGAAACTGTATTTGTTCCTACATTTCTCACACTGTTTATGGAGCTTTTTAAACTTTTCATCTTGGTTATTTCTTTGAGGTTACCGGTGATCATAATATTTTTTCTTGGTCAATTGAAAGCCTGGGATAGTCAGGCCCTAATGTCTTCACTAATAAGTCCTCATCCACAGAAAGGCAGCCATTTGTGTTGTAACTTCCTCTGACATGGCCTTTTGTGCATTTAACAATAATGTTAATATTGATAGTTAATTGAAGACATTACTTCCATGAATTGCAGACTAATATTAATACTTACCATTTTATTGACGACCTCCTTCACCTGATCGTCATAAGAGCCATCTCTAGTTTGCCTTGCAAGTAACCAAAGTTCATAAGGGGAAAGTCTACTACCATCCCCACTATCAACAACCAACTTTTCAGTAATCTAAAGTATATCCCTTTCGTCCCCCCTTCTAGGGATACTTATTGTTCTTCACCCCAAGCTTTTTAGAACCGAATCGGATCGAACTATCGGCCGATCCTTCAGGTGGTTCAGTTAAGGGGATTAGGCCATTTTGAGCTGGCTTTCAGCTAGTGTTGGGCCACTAACAGGTTTTAGCTCGAAACCCGAAACGGTTTCTCAATAACCGTCTGGCCCATGAATTCTGTCCAAAGTCCAAACCAAAAAAAACATGCAGAATTTTTTTTAATGTATGCTATAGTATAATATGGAAAAAAAAGAGTGATATCTAGTTTTCCACTTTTCCCCCACAAGAACTGACCCCCAAGCCTCGACATTGTGCCCTAGGTCTGATATCCAACGTCGATTAGGAACGCTTTGGCCTCCCATCATCTTCCACCATGTGCGCTGGTAGTCATCGCCCTATGGGTTGTCGTCCTCTGTCGCCATTGCATCTTGGTATTGTTGCTGTTGGTGGTTGTCTCTGAACCTGTGTGCGTTGTTACACGGAAACTTTGTGCAACCATCGTTCTCCTCCATTTACGCCGTCATCCTCTGCTGTGCGTGGCTGATTGTGTAGTGCTGCAATTCTGGCTCTCTCCATCACATCCAAACCCCCCGAAACTCCTCCCTTACAACGTCATGGATGAAGCTTCTGTATGGTCTACTCCGTCTCTTTGCTTTATTCTTTTTAATGCTCTGTTTTTTCAACTTAAGACAGAGTATACTGAAAGTATGAAACTGATGAAGTTTTGGCACTGCAAATTTTATATTGTTCTTAGTTTTTAGACATATTTGATATTGGCAAATGACAAGGTCTGGTTTTTAGCTAAATTGGGTTATAGAGGTTCAAACATGAAGGGAGGGAAAGTAATATGAAGGGAGGTTCAAAAGTCAAAACCTTTTTCCTATTCCCATTCGGTTCCTGTTTTTGAACAATGACATCTCATTTTTCTAATACATGGTCATATGGTGTCATCATGTGCATTAAAATATTAAACCATGTGTCTGTTTGAACTTGTTATCCTTGGCATTAAACCAAATTTAAAGTAGATTGGTGCTTATATTTATATTTAGGATTAAAGGAAGCCATGTATCTAGTTTTGACATTTAGTACCAAGGTCGTGTCAATGATTACATATACTCTTGCAGTATCATTTTGATCCTTTCTTTCAATGTTTATTGCAAATGATACTTTCTTTCAATGTTTATTGCCAATGAGAACAAGTAACCTAATTTTATATTTCCCCCCATAAAGAAGAAATGTTTTCTATTTGAATTTGAGACTTAGCAAGCAACCTGATTTTATATTCAAGATATCAAACATAAATTGTCATGAAAATGCAATTTGCTATGCATATTCAAGTTGCACAATTCAGCATTTAATGGCATAGACTTTTCTGGTTTCAAGTTTTATTTTTAATAAGCCTCCTCAAAAACAATTTCTATACATAGCTCTCAAGTTCACTGATTATTATAGCCAATATTATATTATTGACTATCATTCACTGAATTTTGTGCAATATGTTGGGTGCTTTGTTTCTGCAACAATATTCTTGATTTCTAGAGTTGCATTGTTTGACTTTGAAGATATTTCTATCCTAAAATTATAAAAATTGATTTTTAATCTATTTTAGGAACTAGAAAATGTCATTCCAAGTAGAATAAGTATCTACTACTACTCCCTCCACCCAATCTATTAGATCAAAGGCTAATCCAACATGGGAGCATTGTGTTCAAGTGACCAACAAAACCCCAGGTGGCAAACCTCACTTGAAATGCATGTATTATGGAAAAGAAGTTGCTGGGGGAGGAATATACAGAATGAAACAACATCTTGCTGGAATAAAAGGGGAATCATAAGTTGTAAAAAGGTTCTGGGAGATGTTTGCTATCAGTTGAATGAAAATTTGAAAGAAATTGAAGAGAAAAAGGGAAAGAAGCAAGATACATTTGAAGAAGACAATCCTTATGTACCTAATGTCACACCTTCGGAAGATGATGTTCCAAATTTAGAAGAAGTTCCTCCTTCACATACTGAAAATTCTTCTTCAAGATCATCTAAAGTATTGAAACGAAATTCACTTGTTATAGCTACAAGATCCTTCTTTGTCCTAAGGACAACCTCGGGTGCACAGCCAGGAATCAAAAGTGCATTTGCAGGTAAAGAAGCTGTGCATAGAGCATACATGGCTATGGCTAGGTGGTTGTATGATTGTTGCATTTCAATTAATGCTATTAATTTAATGTACTTCCAACCTATGATAGATGCTATTGCAACTATTGGCCTTGGTTATAAATCGCCATCTTACCATGCCTTCAAAACAAAATTAGTATAAGGCATGAAAAAGGAAGTTCAATTGTTAGTTAATGAGTGTAAGAAATTTTGGGCAGCAACTGGTTGCACTATAATGGCAGTTGGTTGGCAAGATCAACGAAACCGGCAATTGATTAATTTCCTGGTTTATTGTCCTAAAGGAATTGTCTTCATCAAATTTGTGGATGCATCAGATATTATGAAAGATGCCCAAACTTTGTGCAACTTGTTTGTGGACATGGTTTTATTTGCTGGTGTGGATAATGCCATCCATCTTGTTACTGATAATGCAACTAATTATAAAAGCTGTTGGGAAATTATTGGCTGAAAAGCATCCATCTATTTATTGGTCTCTATGTGCTACACATTGCTTAAACCTGATTTTGTTAGACATTGGAAAAATGGAGATTTCACATATTTATCTACACATGCACCTTTAATTTCAAAATTCATTTACAACCATGAATTTATGTTAGCTTGGCTGAGAAAAAGAGAAAGGTAGACAAAAATCATCTGGCTGGGAGCAACACGATTTGCTACCACTTTTATTGCTTTAAAAAGTATTCTTGAGCACAAGCATGACTTACAAGCCTTGGTAACCAGTAAGACATTTATTGACTCTAGATATTCAAGAGACCATAGAGCAAGAGATGTGATTGCGGTTGTATTGGACAGGGTATTTTGGAATGATTGTCTGACTATTGTTGAAGTTGTTAAACCTCTATACGACTTCTGAGAATTGTAGATTCTGATGATAGGCCTTTACTATGATATATTTGTGAAGGGATGCACATGGCAAGGGAAGCTATCAAATGTACTTTCAATCGCACAAAAAAATTGTACAAGCCATTCATGAGTATTATTAAACGTAGGTGGGATTCTCAGCTTCACCAAGATCTTCATGCAGCAGCTTATATCTTAAATCCTTCTTTTCTTTATGATAAGGCTAACTTCTCTCAAAAGCCAGAGGTCATGTAAGGATAACTTTCTATCATCAGTAGGAAAGTCACATCTAACAAGACCAAGTTTTTGCAAGAAGGCATAGTATATCAAGATAAAAGTGGCACCTTCAATAATCCCATGGCTCTTGAATCTACAAAATCAATGCGACTTGGTAAAATTTCTTACTTCTTAATTCTCATTCAATTATATTATACTATATGAATCTAACTTTAATTGTTTTTTTTTCTATTTGATGATATTCATTTTAACATGATAGATGAATGGTGGCAGTATTTTGGAGATAGTTGTCCTAATGTTAAAAAGTTGGCTATTCAATTGTTGAGTCAAACTGCTTCTTCTTTCGGTTGTGAAAGGAATTGGAGTGTCTTTGAAAGGATACATTCCAAAAAAAGAAATAGATTAGGACATAAAAGGCCAAATGATCTTGTCTTTATTCATTACAATTTTTGTTTGAGGAATATGTATATTTTTCTAACCTTTTCACTTTACAATTTACACTTTACTTAATTTTGTATTGGTAAAAAAATTAATTAAATGGCTGCTAATAATTATACCAATATTTCATTTTCATGTGTTTTTTCAGGGTTCTCAACAAGAAAATAGACTTTTATCCTATTGATTATGAAAGTATTGACAAAATTGAATATTGGATAATGGAAGAAGTTGATTCTCCTTCACTTTCAATACTTTCCATTGAAGAGATAGAAGAAGATATCATTTATGATGATACCATATTGCCAATGCCAAAAATTACCATCAATGATGAATGTTAGATATTTTAAATTGTAGAGTTAGACATGTTACTTTTGTTATTTATATTATATGTTACTAATTTTTATAATTTGTTCGTTCTACACTATTTTATAAAGATGCTTTTGAAGAACAAGGCAATGAGGTTCATTCTCAAATTCAGGCTGGAATTGAAAGTTCTGGGATTGGAGTTGGAGGTATTGATTTTGGGTCATTTCCTCAAGAAGATGATGACATTTTTTGTCCAAATGCATTTCAAGAAACTCATGCTTGGATCAATCAAGAGCCACAAAATATCAATGTTTGACAAGTCATGAAATCATTATTATTTGTGCTTTTTGTTAGGTTAATGGTTGACTTATATGTTCTTCCTTAAATGGTGTTTTGTGACTTTGCTAACTTCATATGAAATTAGACTAAAGACTGTGTGTGTGTGTGTGTGTGTGTATAATATTTTTAAATTTAATTATTACGTCATTGGTCTGGCTAAACGGCTCAACCGATTGAACCTTGACCCGTTAACCTTTCCGACTCGATATCTGGCCCGGCTTTTAAAACATTGCTTCACCCTCCACCTATTCACCTGGCTTAATTCCTATGAAAGCACGTATCACTCGAGTTAATATTAAACAGATATATGTAGGTCTTATGAATTACGAATAACAACTGCCTGAAATGACGAGTTACGACGTGAGATGACAAAATTTCTCCAACATACGATTTGAAGGTGGACTGAAGATCTACAGGAACTTTTGTCTCGTCAGCCTCTTCAGGATTCTACAAATATGCCTTCGTCAATATATGACGAAATGTGCGTAGTACATTGCTAGCCTTCTTGACGACAAATTCCCTAATGTAATCTTCGCCTACATGATATGTAGATTGCAAAGCACACAATTCAAGTTAATATTTTTTACAAGTTCTTATCATGTAATTAGCAGGCATATATACCTTGATATTATCTCAAATAATGCATACATAATCTCTCTATACCCTACACCAGTTACCTGTTGTGATAGGAACGTTGGTCCTTACCGTTGAGCCAATATGGCTATTAAAGTGTGACGGCTAAAAATGTTGACCATCATTGTTCTATGTCACATCAAATTTTTGCCCTAAATACTTTGCTTTGTTCACAAAAGTCAAGGTTGAGCGGCTCCTCTTAACAATACCCCGTACTCATTCTAACGCCTCTTATAGGGTTTCATTTCTGGGTTTTGAAGGGACAAAATTGGTACCAGTGGGAATGCCAGTACTAGGAACATCGAAACTAGAGGCACTACTAGAACTAGGGGCATTATCAGTATTATCAGTGCCGCGGGAAGTAGAGTTGGCCATTTTAAATGGAAAACCAAACTCATTTAGTTAGCCATAGGGAACAGAGCAATAGGTTTTCCAAAAAAACATGATGCACGACTATGATCAAAACCTACCTAGGTAAGGTGAAGTAAAGAAATAAGTAGAATACGGAATGTAGAAAAGAAATCATACCTTAAAATAAAAAGAACAAAGCAAGAGAAATGAAAAGAGAGTTAGAGCAATCAAAGTGACTCGTGAGGTTGTCGGACCGAAGTTCAAAGAAAGCAGTGGAGGATGTGGTTTACCTGGATGCAACTCTGGATGGCTAGAAAAGTCAACTTGAGTTGTGGGATCCTGAGGATGGTAGGTAATGCTCTACTAAAGACAAACATGTTAAGTGTAATAACTTGGAAAGTAGAGAGGTGCGAGATAGAAAGTACGTGTTTTAAAATACTTGACAAAATTGCTCATGGTTGTTAGTTTAGAACCATTATGATTGTGGCCTTTTTTTACGGTTCTTAATTTGCAACTGTAATGAACCTTTGAATGAAAGTTCACAGTTTTAACATTATAGTCGTTAGATTTTGTAAACCGTGATGGTGATTTCTTAATAACCAATAGGTATTTGACATGGTATTCTGAAAAGTGATGGGTTTTACATAATAACCGTGAAGAGACAATTATTTTTTTAATATTTTGGGCTACATTGCCCTAATGATTAATTTGTTTTAATATTCAAAAAATAAAAAAGTGTTGGTGGTTTTCAGTCATCACCACTACTACTGTCCTCCGCCTCCTCCTGCCCCTCCCCCTGGCTCGATTCATCATCGACCTCTAAGAAAGGAGATGAAAGGTCTGACTAGAAGTGATCATATACAACCTAATTGTGATGAAGGATGAGGTCCAACTTCTTATTCAGACTATACATGTATCTAGCAAGATGCCTTATGGAGTGATCAAGACTGGCCAACGTATGTAGTGGAGCCTCCATTTGAGGAGGAGATAGAAGAAGAGGAGGAGGAGGAGGTGGTGGTGGATGAGGAGGGTGAGGATGACGAGGAGGAGGAGGAAGAGGGCAAATGAAAAGAGCTCTCAAGCTTCTGACCATGATAAGGAAGAGAAGGACAATGTTATAAAAAGGTGCTTTTTAGAAAAGTATTATAAACAAAATGAATACTTCATTCTAAAATATTTAATTTTAGGAGAACTGATACTTGGTGTCGAATCGAACGAAGTTTTGAATAGGTGTTTTTTAGATTTGTACTTCACATGACAGTTGTTTATTATGAAATATCATTTTTGTCGTTCATACTTTATGGTCAATTGGCCTAACCATTATGTATGTGTTTTCGTTGATGTAAGGTTGGAAGACAAATTATTTGTAAGTGTTAAATAACGTCTATTTCAAAAGAACCATCACTTTCATCACAAATAAATAACGATTATTAATTACAACTATTATTTTTGTGTTTTTGCAAATTTTGTCTCGCAATACATAACAGTGCGCATAATTAACCATTATTTTTAAGTGTTATGTATCGTTGTGCGACCTCTACCTCGACATATATGACGTTTATTAGCCGTAATCGTTATGTATTATAAGTTATAAATACCTAAATCTATAGTAGTGAGAGTTACCATTTAATTTTTTTGAGTTGACATTTTTTCGCTAATGAGACTAACAGGATTAACATTAAGGGATTGAAAATACTTTTGATAAACTTAAATGGTTAAATTGAAACTTCATATAAACTTAGAGGATTCAACTTTTACTTTAACATATTTTTCAAAAAGAAAGTTTTCTTTCTTTCTCTTACACTTAAATCTGCCAAGTATGAAAAAAAAAAGGTGAAATAATAAAAAATTGATAAAACAACAAAAAAAATTCTTGCACAAAAACAACTAGGACTTGTCTATCATGTTCTTTATGAGGGATTCAAACTATTAATTTATAAAATGCTAAATTATATAAAACTCCCTTGAACTTTCGGCCAGTTGCATATAGCTGTCCTGATATTTCAAAATTTAAATCCAACCTCCCTAATTTACTATTTTTTACTGTAGACTCCTTGCCGTTAGTTCACCGTTATGTTTTTAGAGGAAATTGCCACATCAAATTGATCTAGGACACATAGCATTCCACATCAGCATCATATGTGGCATCCTATGTAATCTAATAATTTTATACTAATTATATATTTTTTACAAAAAGGGTTAAATGCTACTTTTATTATTAGAAAAGAAATACTGGCAAAAAAAAATATTATTAGAAAAGAAAAACCCTCGTTTTCCTTTCTCTCCTTGCCGTCTGCAAAGCTTCTTGAAGAATCTAATTCATATGATGATGATGAAGACATTGATGATCGCAAGGCCTTGAAGTGTTCTTGCTGTGCGGTCTACTTGGAAAGCATATAATGTCCTCCTTGTTTTGTGGTTAAGCCTTTGAATCATACCCAGACGCAGAATCTAATTACAAAAGAAGAGATTGAAGTTGATGCGGAGATTGATGAAGGTGATACAGTATATCAGATTCTGCATATTGATCATCATGAAGAAGAAGATCAAAAGGTTGAAGAAACCATGGAAACCGAAAACAATTCAAGCCTTGCGATCATCGGTGTCTTCATCAATTATATTCTTCAAGAAGCTTGCAGACGGCAAGGAGAGAAAAGAAGACAAGGGTTTTTCTTTTTCTAATGATAAAAGGACCATTTAACCATTTTTGTTAAAAATATATAATTACAATAAAATTATTAGATTACATAGGATGTCACGTATGATGCTAATGTGGAATGCTATATGTCCTAGATCAATTTGATATAGCAATGTCCGTTAAAAACATAATGGTGAAATAATGGAAAGGGGGTTTATAGTAAATAAATAGAAGATCAAGGAGGTTAAATTTAAACTTTAATATATCGTGGGAGCTATGTGCAACTAACCTAAAATTTAGGGAGGTTTTATATAATTTAGCATTTATAAAAATTGACCCCAAAAAAACTACTAGTAAAGTTCTTTTCTATTTCTAACAAATATTTGCGGTTTTAGTTTTAGGTTAGTTTAGTCCATGTGCCAACCCCCATTCGTGAAGAGCCTTACCTCACTCTGAAATGTCTGGGGAAGAATATAGAACACAATAGAAAAAGGAAAATGAATCATTTGGCTCTCATGGCATCCTAATGCTTTCTAATACATAATTTTAATTGTTATTTTTTCATTCCTACATGCATTGGGTTAAATGACAAATTTTGTGAAAGTTTTTCATCAAGTGCAGTTGATATCCTTAACTAATTATGATTAGCGTAATATTGTCTCAATTTGACCAATATTAACATGTTAAGTCATTCTTCTTATTTCATCATTGATACTAAAAACATTGTTATCAATCAATAGTTTAGAGTATTTCTGGGCAAAAAAAAAAGTTTAGGGTATCAATTGCTTATTAAAAAATTTTCTGGAGCAAAACTATCTTTTAATCCTCATTAGAATTATTAAACTAATGGTCCGACCCACGTTAGTCAAACGTTAAAATTGCATAGTTAAAGATACCAATTACACTGGATGAAAAACATCTTATAACATATGAATAACTTGGTATTTTCAGTCATTTTATATATGTTTTTGTATAAAATCTGGTTTGTTTTTTTCTTACCAAACATTCCTATGATAGAGACATGTTCACCTACTTTGCTTTTTTATATGTGTGAGTGCATTTTCTACTTTCTACCTAACCCCAATAATAGTTATGTGCTGCTCTTACTATTAATAAACTGTTAATTGAAGTAGTTTGGGAAGTGTATTTATTAGGAGAGACGAACGCTCTTTACGCTCCACATCTTGAAAGAGAAAACCTTTAATCAAATTAAAAAAAAAACTACTTATCTGCAACTCTAGAAACTATTAAAAAAAAATTTTATTAAATTTTTGCATACGATATTTTCTGGTAACTTAAATTAACATGTTAAAATCTTGATTACATTATTTGAAAATTGCAAATAATAGCACTTTAACCTCACTAAAGAAATTAAATTACTATTTTCAGGCTATGAGATTGCAAATTAATTGAAAAACATTACTCTCTCCGGTTCTATTTATAAACAACTTTCTACTTAATTGCATAAAACGAATTGGTAGTTAAAAGCAATAAGTGTGTCAAAAAAACCATATTTTTTTTCATACATGCCACTATTTATGAAAAGAGTATATGAAAGAGAATAGATAAAAAGTATGAGAGATAATGAATATAGAATATGAGAGATAATGAGTATTTAATAATGGTAAAATAAGAAAAAGAAGGTTACATTTTCAGACAAAAAGTGAAAATTGCTTATAAAAAGGACTTGCCCTATGAAGGAGAAAGTTATTTATAAAGAGTACCAAAATGAATATATAATACTAATATCTTCACATCTATCACTATTTTATGCAACATATAGAAGGGATCTCTTCTAATGAGAATTTTAATCTACATTCGCTATATTGTGAGGGATTAAAGATTAGATCCTCCTGCTAAACCAACCCTCTTTATTATATAAAACTAATATCTTCTAAAATAATTCATCCTCCTTTTAGTTTTGTCCTCTACGACTTTATCCTTAAGTCATTACAATGTCAAATTAATGATTCTTGTGATTAATGTGCAAGAAAGCAAATCGGGTTGGACCACTAAGTTTTGCTTTGTGATTATATCATATTAAGTTACAATATAGTCAAATTTTATATTGCTATGAAACACTACAAAAGAAAAAGCAACAAAATTTTTATGTTAATATAATTTTTTTTTTTTAGATTCAATTAGTTCTCTCTCTTTTAGCCTCACAAGGGAGGGTGGTGGTGGGGATGGGTCAATAATTTAAGTTCTTATGACATATTCATCAATCATAGTTAAATAATTAATTTATATATATTAAGGAAATTAAATAAATATGTATTGGTTTCCTCAAATACTTCTTTGATTATTTGCATTGAAAATGCAAACTATCTTTATTGATGAAAACATCCTTTAGGATGTCCTCCAAGTAATTATTCCTACGTTTAAAATCGGAGGAAGTATTTAAAGAAATTATCTTTTATATGAATTAATTTCATAGCTTTTTATAAAAAAAAAATTTGAAAAAAAAATGTTTTGCTCCTAAACAGAAACTGCATCGCTGTCTGGTTTTGCTTCACTACTTTTTGTTGTAGTCACTTTGTTATTTCAAGGTCACATTCCCTCTTCGGTGTGTGCCCATGAACTTGTCAACGTTGCCTTTCCTAAGATCATTCAATTCAACTACAAATTCCAAAACTTCCTTAAATACTCTAGAGAAGTTATATTATCTGTACATTTTTAATAATAAACAATTCAAGTTAAATACTCTGGAGAAGTTATAGCATTTTGGTTGGCAAAAAAAAAAAAGGATATAGCATTTTTTTTGTTACAAAAAAGGATACAGCTTTTTGATATATGACAGAATATAGGTCTATAAAACGTATCGTTACAGTTATAATGAAATGAAGACACAATCATATAGGGTTTAAAATAAGTTAGGACAAAAATCTAAACTTAAAAAATTTTGAACCATAATTTTTTCATTATTTAAATTTAATCTTTTTATTTTAAGGTTCTTCAAAATAATTTCAAAAATTAATATCAATTAACACTAAATGGATCAAATGGGAAAAAAGACTCAATTTTTAAAGTAGGATTACATATGGGAGAAAAATCATGTTGAAAAGGCTACTACTAATTCTGATATTGGTTAATTTTAATTCAGTAGTATAATATATCACTCTCTATGGTGTTCAATATAAGACATATTTACCTAATTTAATTAGATTAAAAAAGTTGTTTAGGGTATTTAATATAACATATATTATTAAAACACTCTAATTATCTTCATTAATTTTCTTGATCTCTTTTACTTGATTATAGTTGAGGGAGAATCAATATGATAAATGGGAAAAAGATTGATAAATATAAAAAATATGTCTTATATTTAAGATCAATATTAACTGTATAATTAGGTCCAGAGGGAGTATTAAAAAAGTTAACACAAACAAAGTAACAACCACTTAGCTATGATGGCATTGGAGGCATCCCAACTTGAAGCCTTATTCTTAGATCGTGGGTGAGCCTAACCCCTTTCTTAAAATTTCGGTATAAAAAAGAGATCAACATAAAGCATGCATCAAGCAAAAGACGTTCTTCATGCAACTCCAACCCCATGTACGGCGCAAGAAAAACTCAGGGAAGGACGGAGTAGCGTGTGTTAGCATGTCTCTCAGAGAACATAGGCCACCCAAGAGAACCAACGTGGTTCAAGGTTTCCCATAGGAAGTGAAGGGTGAATGACGGAGAGCTCCTTCGAACACGAACAAGTACCATAAGCTTATCGGGCACCAAACAAAGAGGTGAAGCAGATTAAAGGCCAAGGCAATGCTTGAACAACATAGACCAAAGCAGTCGCCATATTATAGCAGAGCAAACAGAGATGAGCAACCTGAAGCACCAACGCCCAACCTCGACACTGCCCATTCCTAGGTTACAGAAAGAAACAGAGCTCATGCCGGATCTACGCGAATCTTTTTGGCAAAAGATTCACAAGAACCATTTCAGTTAGGAAAAAGGAGAGCCACGACGGCGCCGACGCCCTCCACGAACAGCATAAGCAGGTTCAGCTAAGGTAACTCGGCGGGGGGTTGGAGGACCAGAGGCTCCAAGATGCAAGTTCATGAGCAAACTCCAGAGCCTTTCCCCCAGTCATTGCTTTGATACGCATATATGTGTCGAGTTGGCTAGGTTGTGAATGAGCAGAGATTGGTCAAGTTCACTATGGTAGGAGACACGCAAGTGTGGACCTAGAGCTCGGAAATGCTCAAGAAAGGACGCCCGGGGAAGCACAGCAGATAAGCCTTCACGCATGAGAAGCTCCCACCTCGGTTCCTGAAAGCCATGGACTCGAATTAAGCTATAAAGCCACCTGAACCATTCATAGGGTGCATCTTACCAAGCCACAAAGCCAGCATGAAGCACTGTGCGCTCTATTGCCCAAGTGAGGAACCTGCTCTCCATGCGACGGATTGGTGAAGGAAAAGATGTCACCAGTTGAAATCCGAAGAATCATCTGACCAGCTTGCCTCCAGTGGTGAAGGAATGTGTAGAAGACATGCTCAGAGAAGAAGGAAAAGTGGCGGCGATCCATGACGTGAGAGCTTAGAGACTTAGTTGTACAAAGAAGCTCCAAACGTCTTTGGAAAGAGTTAAGCAGCGACAAATGAGTGGAAGTAGAAGAACGTATGGAGCAACTTAATATACACCGACGTCTGCCTTGTGAAAGAGTGAACAAGCGAGAGATTCGAAGCACAGTAGGCTCGAATTCGTGGCGAAACAGAGGTTGACAAAGTGATTGAGCAAGGTGGAAGTGTCGAAGTGGGCATGGCTCAACACATAGGCAAAGGAAAACAGAAACTTGGTAAGGCAAGCAGCCTTGAAACGAAACCCACCATTGGAAGATTGTGACGAAAATCAACCAGAAGGAGAGAGCAAAATTTGGATGCAAGGAACAGAGCAACTCATACATGTAATATTCCATAGGTAGATCAAAGACTTGAATCCAGGTCGTAACGTGAGAGAATGAAAGATTAATAATCGAGATATCAGACTCCCATGGAAAAACAGCCGAAGTAAACCCTTGAATAAGCCACAAACCATGGCCCAAGATAAACCGACAATCTGCAGAGTGAGAGAAATGAAAAACAAAATATGAATCATGATGTTGAGTGATAGAAACTTGGCCACGAAGCTCCTAATGAAGCGAAATCAATTCTTGCAGCTTGCGAACGTGAATTTGCCGTGGGGAGAGAACTTTTGGCAAACAAATAATGAGTCTGGCAATGCAGAAGCCGTGAAGCACCACAAGCAGGAAGGCTCCTTGAACAAGAGAACGACATGAGACAGAGCCAGCGAATGAAAAAACCAGCAAGAACACCGAAGATGCACCCAAAGTGATAGAGGGAAGGATCTATAGGCAAGATTGACATGAACTCGAGCAGTAGAAGCCACCCCAGAGAGAAAAATTCTCTCCTTTCCCCAGTATAAACATCTTCAATTTAATGTCACATAGGAGTACAATTTTTCCTTCACCTTATATTTTTATCCAGAACAATTCTTAATCAAAACAAATCATATCTTTGTTTTTGTCCCCACATGGAAATCTTTCAACGTCATTTTCTTAACCCAGGTTTGTGTATAAAGTTATCAACTAACATTGCAGAATGTAGATCATTCATTTCATTTTTAAAACCCAAAACAAAAAATTGAAGGGGTAATGCCAGGGTTGGTCCCAAAAATAAGTTAATACTATTTTGGTCCCCAAACATCCCAAAACACCAATAAAGTCCCACAAGCCCTTAACATAATGCTTCGTTTAATAGAGGGGAGGGGAAGAAAAACATTTTGATAATCGATTCAAGGCCCCCACTTTTGGAGGAAAGAGATAGGAAGTTTACCCCCCCCCCCCCCCCAACACAAAAAATCCAGACCAGTGGAGAGGAGTAACTCTTCTCCCTTACATTTAACCAAGTGAGTTCCCTTTCCTCCAAATCCGTCCAGCCAAACGCACCATGAGCATTGTATGGGCAAATTGAACTTAAATACCCTTATTCACCAAAACACAACAAGAGCAAATCCCAAGTAAACCCGGGTCTCAAACCTGTCATTGGATGCCTCATTGCATGCATAGAAGTCACAGAAGAGCAAATCCTTTTACCATCTCAAACACAAGGTGATTGATGGATATTGGAAACATTTCAAGCTGAACTTGTCTGCTTAGATGCCACAGATAATAAGATCAAATTCTTTTTAAAGATCACTGAATTTCACAGGTTGAATTTGAATACATACCATTTATTCTCACAAGGTAAAAAAGAAGAAAAATCAAAAGATATCTCGCAGCTCAGTCACAGCTGAACTCAGCTCCAAGGCTAGTCTCAGGCCTTGGACTCCCATGACTGGTACCGAGTCCAGTCTCTCTGCCCCGGATTAAGAGCATGTCCCTTGGAGTGATAGATATACTGTTCACCTTCTCCAGACAAATTCTCCTTGTGTTCGATACTGTACCTTTTAGGTTTCAGCAAAAGAAGCTGCAAAGAATCCACACTGTTATTTCAAGAGCAAGACTTTCAGGTTCCTGGCCATATGGCATCACCAAAGTATGAAAGAAATGAGTTTACCTCATCTCCCGTGTGATCAGTTACGAGGTGGAGCCAACCGTGCCATTCAGGAGGAACCTGAGAAGCATTATACCTAGTCTTCTCTGCATATTCAACCCACCTGTGCCTTCCTACAAGTTTTTAAGAAAACCAAAATATGAAACAGTTGGCTAGGGAACCCTAGTGAATTTATAAAATCTAATAAAATACATTTTGTTCATGAACTCGTTAAGAGATTACATGCTCCCAAAAGTAGAAAAACAAATATAGGTTAAAGAATACCAAAAGTTGTTTGTCGGTTGTTAGCTAGTTGCTTAAGTTCTACAGTCCATTGGTGAATTCCTTCATTAAAGTTGTTGATCCACCTTAATTTTTCTAGAGTAGGGTTTTATTTGTAACAAGATGTATTAGCTTTATATTCATGGAGCTGAGAGGCATTAAAGATTCAGGGAAGCATTTTATGTTCATTAATAAGGAGTTACTTGTAATATCCCAATTTTTGATTATGGGTTAATCATGATTATTATGGATAATTATGAATTTAATTGGAATTATTATGTGTTTTATGGCAATATTAAATTAATATGTCATAATTACTGAAAAATTGGAATAATGGAAATATTGGCCATAAGTGGTAATTAATGGAGAAATTAATTACTAACTAAGAGAAAATGGGATGTGTGATTAAAATGGCTAATGGAGAGATTAGATATGGCAATTTGACATGTGGCAATAGAGGGTGTAGGGGAGAGTGCATGTGTGTAAGTCAAATTGATTAAAATAATCAATTCTCTCTCCTTCCTCTCCTCTCTTTCGGCTGAAGTGTGGGTAGGAGGGAAGTGATGATTGCTTCTCCTCCCTTACTCCATCTCTCCATCTCATTTCTCTCTCATTCTTGCTCTCATCTCTCTCTCTCAGCTGGGCGCCATTTTTGGCAGCAAAAGGAAGGGAAGAAAGCTTGAAAAAGGTAAGGAAAATGATCTCTATTGCTCAAACTCCCTTCATTAAAGTTGATCCTTGAGTTAAGAGCAACATTTCTATGGTTGTAGTTTGTTCATTGGTTGTGGTTAGTGACCACACGAAATTGTGGAAAGTGGTGAATCAAGAACTCCCTTTGAGAAAGTTGATAAAGTGAGTGAGACCTATCTATCCATCTATGTTTTATGCCAAATGGGTTAACTTGGATTTTCTGGAATTCTTGGGCCATTTTCGAAAATGAGGGCCATTGAGAGTTTGGTATGTGTTTGATATGGAATTTGTATGTTTGGAATGCATTTTGGATAGATAGAATTGATTGGGTTTGAAATTGTTAAGTTTGGAGATTTTGAGATTTTAGTGTTTAATGTTACCCAAAATCAAAGCATGATAATGGAATAGGATTTTGGTGATTTTGACATTCCCATTGGATTCCTTGAGTGATTTTGTGTGGGAATGAGCT
Source organism: Inga leiocalycina (assembly GCA_963242795.1). Lineage (NCBI taxonomy): Eukaryota > Viridiplantae > Streptophyta > Magnoliopsida > Fabales > Fabaceae > Inga > Inga leiocalycina. The sequence continues at coordinate 41,343,081 of OY725329.1, forward strand.
TGGTTATTGATTTTAGGTTCATTTGAATCACTTGGGAAAAGTTGGAAAGTTGTCTTGTTTGAGTCTGTTTTTCGCAGTCTGTTTGGGCGAGCGTTTTGAGTGACCAAATGGTATTGGAAAATTATGAAACTTTCCAGTCTTAAAGTTCACATCCCAAGCTTCAAAATGGACATATATTTTGTGTCATTTCGTTTAGTATTTTGTGAGATATGGTTGTCCAAAGTTTGGGATTGAAACAGAACTCTGTTTTGGAGTAGTGGTTAGTTTTTGGTGATTCTGTAATTGTGTAGTGATTTCCAGTGAAGGGCTATATTTTTCCTTGAAAGAGGACTTATATACCTTTAATTTGGCTTTGGAATCACCTCGTTTCAATTTTTTTACAATTAGTTATGGTTTTTCGAAGTTCAACCAAGAGTCAGGAAAAATTCGGGCCGCAGCCCAAGGTGGCTGGCCGCGGCCCAAACCTTTCTGACCTGTTTCGGGCCGCGGCCCATGAGTGGCGGGCCGCAGCCCACGGCCTTCTGACCATATTTGGGCCGCAGCCCAAGGAATGGCGGGCCGCGGCCCACCCCTGTGTTCCAGCACTTTGAGTTATCGAAAGGAGATCTTTAGCCTATTGTTTCCCAACCTTTTAGGGCTTTTATTAGAGGCATTTGTGGCCTCTTAAGGGTCAATTATGATAACCAAAATTAAGTGTTTCAAGTTAAATAAGTCTTGGAATAGAATATAACTCTTCGTCCCTAATCATGATTCTAGGATATGACATTTGCCCTAGGCGGGAGAGACCGGTGCCGGAGTACGCCCGGAAGGATCAAGGTAGTGACTCTTCTCTCACATTATGTATGATGTTCTGGCATGCATAACTTATCGTTGAATTTGTGAAATGTGTGCCATGGTCCATTACGGCGTGAGCAGGTCAGCGTGAGCCGTGTAGGGATTGACGGTGGTCATCTCTAGGTCGGCCGTTGAACTGCCGTCGTAATCGACATGGATATTTGTGAATCCGACCCGTGGGGTGGCGTTTGTGAATCCAGCCGTGGGCTGTGCGTATCTTGCCGGTATGGCTTGTGTATGAAATGTATTATATGAATCCCAGTTGTGGTGAAATGTATTGTGTGGATTGCTGTGATGCAATGCAACGTGAGCAATTCAGCGTGGGCAATCGTAAGGGATGACATGTGTCATACTAACCATTGCCGTTGTAGTTGCTTGTTGTGGTTAATGATTTGCTTACATGCATTATTATTGTACATTATATGATTGATTTGTTACTACGGGAATTCCTCAGAATCTCACTCTCCCAAAAACCATGTTTTAGACAGGGCAGAAGGATCAAAGGGAAAGCGGGTGACGAAGAGCAGATAGTGCTCCGGTTTAGATGTATATTTTGATTTTATTGGTTATCATGTATATCTTTTGGATATTTTTGGGAAACAATTGTATATAATGGGATTGTAGTCTAGTTTTGTGTAATCCCCAAATTAAGGGTAATGAATTGTGGGCTTTGTGCCTTTGTAAATCCCTTACTTAATGAATGGAACCCGAGTGTGTCGGGAAATTGTTTATACTCTGATATTTGTGAATGAAATCAACTTGTACAGGCCATTTAGTATTAGAATGTGAATATGAGACCGTCATGAACAAATGTTGTAAAAGTTTTTGTAAGTCATGATTTTGGGAAGATTGACTTTGTTTAAGTCCCAAAATCTATTACGATCTCTAATTCCACATTAATTACGTTTTTACGAACTAATCTCGGCCTTAATCGTGAAGGGGGTTACATTACTAGTAGTGTGATCCATATAGCCGACTCCATCTAATGGGATAAGACTTTATTGTTGTTGTAAAGAGTTACTTGTAGTGCAAACATAAACCTGTTTTGTAGTTATAGTACTACTGTACTAGAATAGTTGAGTCATTTAGCGATAAAATTTTATTTGGTATATTTCGTCCCTAAATTTTGTTCTCATTTGCTCAACAGAGTCCTCTAAAAGGAAAGCCTTTTGGAAGTTTTACTTGTGGCAGAACCAAAGCAAAAGGTACGAGCCTTTGTATGGTAATACAACTAGTATAAACAGGAAAAGGAACAATATCAAGTAGAAAATAATTAAGCCTGTTAGCATTACTTTTTCTTTATTCCCTTCTCTCCCTACCCTTTACTATCACATTTACTCAGCACTGATCTGCACATGTCTATTTTGAAGCAGAAATTCAAGTCACAGCATCTTCACAATCAGAAAAAGGGATAAAGAGGGGGAGGGATTTAAGAACAAATCTTTTCTATTAGCATAGAAAGGAGGAGAAATGAAGCAAAGCTGCAAAACATCAACACATACGTGCTCGTTTGGAATAGCTTATTTTTGGGCAATAAGTGCTTATAAATCGTGATTTACAGTATACAAGGTAAATATGTGAGAGGAGTTTTATCTCGGCTTGCGTAATAAGCACTTATATTTAAAAAATAAGTGTTCCCAAACATGCACGTAGACATTTTTTTTCCATCATATGTTATCTGATCCTAGAAAAAAGAAAGACAAGTAATGATAACTTGGCATTTGATGTTTTACACTTTCTTTCAATTCAAGATTCAATCACATCAAATTACTGTGAAAGCAAACTATTTATAAGACTGATCATCGCCAGTCTTAAGCTAAAATACTAGTGCACAAGGTTTCTACTAGATGGGGTTTGAGAAGTGATAGATATACATAGCCTTACCCCCACAAGTAGAGAGGCTGTTTCCAAAATTTGAATTTATGATCTCTAGATCACGTGGTAGCAACCTTACCGTTACTCCAAGGCTCACCTTCTAATTATAACAATAGCTATATTAAAGATAATCGTGTGAGCAGCAGCACAGAAGACACTTACCATATTGCGTATCCTCAAGTCTCTCGTAGTACTTGTTGCCAAATTTATCAACACCAACAAGCCTTGCCCCAATATTATGGATCTTTGTTTGTCTACGTAAATGTAGAAAACAGTGAAAAAGGAATAAATAAATAAATAAACTAAAGACAGAACCATTTGGGGCTGTTACGTTAACAGTTTAAGAAACTAATTACATTATAATAAACCACAGAAATCTTTTGAAAGAAAACAACCCATGCGTATTCAGTCAACTCACTGTTGCACTCACAACTCCCTCAAGAGCTTTATACTTTTCTTATCGTGGGTAAGGAGATCCAGATAATGTCAATGATGGCCCCGTTTTAGCCCTTTCAGGCTCAGCAAATATAGTTAAATTGCTGCAGTTGCATTAAATTTTATATTATATACAGCCAAAATGATGGCCAAATATTGAACAAAATAATTCTAGCTACATAAATGCGCTCATTCATAGTTTCCATCCAGGGGGATTAATGCTGCTTGGTGCTAGAATACAGATATTCTTCCAACCTCTCTTTTGTTTCTTACTATCATTATTGATTAGTATCATTTATATTCAGGCTAGCATAAAGCAGACAAACAAGTTGACTTTGGAGGAAGCTTTAAAATCACAAATGGGTTCATCAAGATCTTATTCCTATATAAGGAGTGAACCAAACTTGGATCTTGAGAATTATTTACGTGAATAAATACCAGAAGATTCAAAGTCCATGCTTTGCTATAGATATTGTGAAAGGGGAATTGTAATAATAATACTCATTGTTTCAAAAAAGTCCAGCTAAGGAATTTTAAGACCCAACTGCTACAGACAAAAAGTGGGTCCCAAAAAAGATGGCCCAAGAAGATTAAATGTAGCATCCAAACCAGAAGGATCCAACTCTAAATTAGATCCAAAACAGAAGGCCCTTGGATGGATTGAGTGCAGATTGTTGCTCTCCATGTTCATGCATGCACACTAGTTTGGTGATGTGTGTTGCTGAACTGCACAAGAAGAGGGCAAAACTGGAGAACTAACCGCGATTGTAGTTCAAGAGGGTCTGACGAGATAGAAAGGGTATTTCAGAGTAGGTGGGGCCCAGTTCTGGAGTGCGGAATGAGACAGATGTCGTTTTGGCCTTAGAGAAGGTGTAAACAGGGGTTATTTTATCAGATTATGAAATGGATAAAATGTGTATTTGTATTTTAACAAAACAGACAGCAAACAGCATGAGCGAAGGGGTACATCTGAGTTCATTTTGAGCAAAACAATAGAGGACGATAGAAGCAGAGATAAGCGCATGATTGTTAAAGTAAATCAGATTCTCAGGATACCAGGGCTCACCATTCTGATTTTTCTGATGATTCAGATTCAGGATATAGATAATCTCCGATGTAGTGATGATGACTTTGTGGATTTAAACTTTGATGAAGAGGGAGACTTAATAACTGAATGAATTGCTAACAAGTGTTTTAAAAGGGAAAAGAAAGGCCAAGTGAAGAAGGGAAATTGATGGAGATCTTGACGGAATTTCTCAACTTTTGACTGAAAATGGTACCAATGAAGCTGGAAATTTATTAGGATCAACGATTTGGAACGTATCAGGGTTAATCTGCTGGATAACACAATACTTAATACATATATTTTACTGGCGACAGGAACTTCTATTTCTTCCCACATTCCCCTCGAAATACTATTTGTTTGCCTTCCTTAGTGTGTGCTTTCCTAAATCCTACATCTGATGTTGTGCTTTCTTATATGCCGGTTGGACAGCATGCAGGGAAGGCTTGTAGTAATTAGTCATGGTCTTGGATGTGGGATCTTTCATTTGCCCGTGGACCATCATCATGTTTCTCCCTCATCTGGCATTTTGAAGTATCAGGCTCCGAGGAAAGAGTGGTACAAGCGAGTCCTTTAGTTGGGAATGTAATGGGATGGCAAACTCTTTGAATCATGGGAAGATTAGGGAGTTTGATGATAGGGTAGATCTTCATATAATCCTCTTTCAAGAAAGAGTTGGAAAATTATATTAAAAAGTATTTGGGACAATCATTTCAAAGGCTGGGATGCTTTCCTGCTTCTGGTTCTACAGGTGGTCATTTGGCTGTCCGGTTCACTCAGGTAGCCTCCAAAGTAGATGTTCCAATGGTTTCTTATTTCTTATTTATTTTTCCTTTGTTAGACTTCAAATTCCAGTGCTGAATGTTCATTTTGATTATTACAATATCCCGCAATCAATTTATGGTGCCAACACACACACGCGCACATAGACTAAAAACACAGAGGAACAGACATCCAATCTAGAAACGGAAAACATTATTGAACTATGTAAGATATTCAAAGAGATGACTTACAAGAGGTTTCCATCGGGAAGGCATCTCCTGGAAGTTCAAATGATAAAAGACAAAATCAGCACGATTCAAATTTTTTAATATACATTTAAAGAAGAAAAAAATCAAGTGCCCCAAATAATTTCTACTGGCACGACCTAAAATGAAACGCCTATAGCAACAAGCCACCAGCCATAATTTACAAATGCACAAAAGCAGAACTGAAATCTTTCGCCCACTTCATAGCATATCATACAAAACAGAACTTTTTCAACAACGCCCCAAATTCTTTGAATCTAACATTTTTCCTTTCAGAATTTTCCCGGCGATTCTGATGCAACGAAACAAATCCAGAAATCAACTCGCAAAAACAAAAGCAAACAAGCGAAAAAAGAAAATGAACGTAAACTCACAAGTAGCCTTCTTCCTTGAGGGTTCTGAGGAAGCCACTGAATCCCTTTTCTCTGATCGTGTTCATCACGCTCTTCACTATCGACGCCATTTTTCGCCCTCCACTCCCTCTTCTCACTACGGCCCTCGCAAGGTTTTCTCCCGGCTTCCGGGGTTGATTTCTTTGGCGTTATTTCTTTTTTTTTCTTTTCTGTTTTTTTGGCGTGGGCATCGGCTATTTCTTTTCTTTTCTTTTTTTCTTTTTAATTGACGAGGAACTAGGAATGATTTTTTTAAAAAAAGAATGTACCCATGTAATTTTGGTTCAATTATAAAATTCGTAAACCTTCTTTCTTTCGAATATGAACTGAATTCCATTACCAAATCATCAAACAATATGCATCAAAACAAAGTACATAGTACATCAAAAAACCAGAAGTGAACGAGGTTCCATCATCAACATCCACCTCTCGAAGAAAAGGTGTAGGGTGATTATAGAGATTAAAGTAAGAATATTTAGCTAACTCATTAACTCTCATAATATTCTCCTTATGAACATGTGATACTAGCACCCGCCAATTCCTGTTAAGAATTAATCTAACTTCATTCATAACATCTTTGAAGGGATAGTCACTATCACAACCTCTAATAGTGAAATTAATTGCCTCTATATAATCGGATAACAAAATAATTTTCCTGGAACCTCTAGTCCAACAAAGTTGTAGCCCATGTATGTAACCAATGAGTTCAACAATGGCAGGAGGAACTTTCAATCACCTAGTAATATATTCAAGTAAAAAAAAGAAAAAAATCCTAATTAAATCCACTTGAAATATCAAAGTGTAAAATGAGACCTATACTTTCAATAAATTATTAATCAGGCTAAAAATCCTAATTATGAGTTTTTGAATGTTATTTTTTTGACCGTCAGAAAAACTATTGCATTATAAAGACTTTGGAGGAAACAATACATAATAAAGTAGCAAGATAAGAACAAAACTCGATGGAGAAAACAAAAAGTGGAACAAAGCAAAGGAGAAAATGATAAATTGGAACAAAACAAAAGTGGCTCATTCTTATTCGATGCCTTTCCTGTCAGCCTCCGAAGAAATATGGTCATCATAGGAAATATCCTCGGCTCTAGCTTCACGAGCAATAATTGTAGCTAGAGGAGATGGTGATTCAAGAATCAAACCGCAAGGTTCTAGCTCCCTTGAAGCCAAAGCAGCCAAACAATCTGCTACAGCATTCCCCGTACGAGGAATAGAGGAGAAAAAGAGAGAGCTCCGATTAGCTAGTATGTCGAGTATATCAGCTAGGATTCCTTGATATTGCCAAGGACCTTTGTTGTAGGATTTATATTCTAAAATATCAAACAGTTCTTTGCAATCGCCTTCTATAATGACTGACACATCCGACCAGTGATCAGCAAGTGAGATAGCTTTCTGAACAGCTAGTAATTCAACATAAAAGGCAGCTGGGGTATTAGCGTGTTGAGTGTATCCCATGAGAAAAGTCCCTTTCGAATCACGGCAGACCACAATAATACCTGCCCTGTCGTTCCTTCTGCAAAATGCCCCGTCGTAGTTGATTTTAATCGAGGGTGCTGATGGTTTCCTCCACTTTTGAACATTTTTTATTACCATCAAATTATGAGGCTCAGTGATCAGCAAGTTTGTGTCAAAATACTCAAGGACACAATGATTGGTCATCTCAATAGCTCTGATGGGCTCCAGTAGTTATGCTTCAAAGACTTTTCTACATCTCAGTTTCCAAATAAACTAGCATAAGGTGGTCGTGTAGGCTTGTCTATAAGTTCAGTTGCTGTCTTCTAAGAGGAGTAAATCCTTTAACCAGAAATTAATATTATGGATAGTATAGGGGTTGATAATCAGGCCCATAGGACAACCAAACTAGACCATTGTTACCCAAGGACAAAGTAGAAAAAGATGCTCTAAAGTTTTAGTTTCATTACCACAAACTGGGCAAATCAAGTCAGGCGCACAACATATTTTGAACAGGGCTTCCTAAGTAGCTAGCGATCTAGAAAGCAGTCTCCACATGAAGGATCAAACTTTAGGCATGGTTTTCAAGTTCCACATTATCTTCCAGATTCTATAATCAACTTCCCTGGATGGGGAGGCACGGTTGGAAATCGTTGCAACAACTTCATCTTCTATTGCTTTTCTATAGCCTCTACGAACAGAGTAATTGCCATCTTTAACTGTAAGCCAGATTAGTTTATCCTATCTGTAGTTCAAGGGTAGTGGGATTTCCTATATGATCTTAAGGTATTGAGAGTCAACATAAACTTCTAATGGGGCCAGGTTCCATTACTAGTTGTGAATCAAAGCAGCAATAGTCATTTCAGAATTCACCAGGACATCATTTAATTTGGGAAGCAAGCAATTTTTAAGTCCTGGAATCCATGGGGATTTCCACACATCTACAAAACGACTGGTGCCAATTTGCCAACATAAATTCTCCTGCAAAAAAGATCTTCCAACAAGGATACTGTTCCAAACCCATGAAGCCTTGTTGCCTTTCTCAGCTGACATAAATGTAGTATCCGGGAAATATATGCTTTTTAGGATTCTGACCCATAAACTATTCAATTGTTGTAAGATGCGCCATGCTGTTTTGGCCAATAGAGCATCATTAAACCCCATAAAGTCCTTAAACCCCAATCTACCATCATTTTTAGTTCTAAGAAAGGATTTCCAAGCATTCCAATGAATTTTCCCTGACCAAGCATCGTTACCCCAGAAGAAGTTTGCCACCAATCTATCAAGAGCCATACATGTTGCTTTAGGAAATTTGAAACATGACTTTGGGTAGGTCGGTATAGCGTTGACTACAGCTTTGATCATTATTTCTCTCCCTGCAAAGGACAAACATTTTTTCTTCCATCCTTGCATTTTCCTACCCATTTTATCACTAATATAGGCAAGGGCTACAGTTTTTGATCTTCCCCAAACAATCAATAAACCGAGATAACGCCTCGGGTCATCCACCTTCTTAACAGCCAGACATGAGGCTACTCGTTATTTGACTTCTTTCAGGGTATTTGCAGAGAAGAAGAGGCCAGATTTAGTATAGTTCACCCTTTGTCCAGATGCATTACAATAGGCTTGCAAAATTTCCAAAAACAAATTACAATTGTTCACAGAAGCATTCATAAATATAATGGCATCATTAGCAAAAAGGCAATGTGTGAGGATAGGCCCACCTCTAGAGAGTTGTATGCCCTTCAAGTCTCCACAATCAGAATGGAATGTTAGCATTGAAGAAAGGACCTCAGAGGCTATAATGAATAAATAAGGGGAGAGGGGGTCCCCTTGGCGGAGTCCGCGTTGGGGCGTAATCTTAACTATAGGTCTACCAGACAACTAAATATTAAAGGAGACACTTCTAACACATTTCATGATCAATGAGGTCCATTTAGCACAGAAGTTCATCCTCAATAGCACTTCTTCTAAGAAAGATCACTTTATTCTATCAAAGGCCTTGTTCATGTCCATTTTTAGAGCAACTTCAAACTTATCACCAGATTTTTTATTTTTGAGGTAGTGAAAAGCCTCATGGACAATAATACTATTATCTTGTATTAATCTATTGGGGACAAAAGCTCTCTAGTATTCTGAAATGCAGCCATCCAAAACTTGCTTCAGCTTATTCGCTAGAATCTTTGCAATAATTTTATAAGAGAAATTACAAAGGTTGATAGGACAAAATTGGGAAACACTCTCAGGATGTTCAACTTTAGGAATAAGGATCAAATTAGTTGAATTAAGGGTATCTACTGGTTCATCATTTTCAAAAAAAAACCCTAACCATACTCAGTACAAAAGCACGTACCTCATTCCAAGAGTGTTGATACAAATACCCATTGAAACCATTAGGTCCTGGGGCTTTAAAAGCTCCAAGTTGAAAGTTAACCTCAACCTCAGTGATAGGGAGAGGTAACCACTGGTTTTGTTGATGGGTAATGCTTGGCTTTATATAGTATAAAACAGAGTTTGTTGGGCTGGATGGTTGAGAGCAAAAAAGGGAAGTGTAGAAGTTGGAAATCAGGCTTGCAATCCCTTCCTCTGTTTCAATCCATATACCTTCATCATTTTTCATTTGGAGCATGAGGTTATTTTGTCTTCTTATGACTGTTGATCTGTGGAAAAATCGACTGTTGAGGTCTCCAGCCGTAAGGCAATTCGATCGGGATCTTTGCCACCAGTAGAGCTCTTCCTTCTTCCAAATAAGCTCCAGCTCTGTGGTTAAGGTGCTAATGTCCCACTTGGATTCTTCAGTATAAGTCTCAGCTTTCAGTTCCTCGATGCTGCCAATAAGGTTTGCGATAAGCCATTTGTTGTTTAGGAAGGCTTGGTGGCTCCACCTGATTAGAATTCTTTGACAGTTATCTAGAGATTGGATGAAAGCTGTTATCCCTTGTGAAGAGCTACATGATGGACTCCAACATCTACTAATAACATTGAGGAAATCTGGATGTGTAACCCATAAAGCTTTAAATTTAAAAACTCGCGGGGTTCTGGCTTCCTTAAAGCAAAAATTCACCAGGAGAAGGTGGTGATTAGAAGCTATTGGCTCAATATGAAACACGAGGGCTTTAGGAAAATTCTCTTTAAATTCCAAGTTGCCAAGAGCCCTATCTAAAGGCTCTTTAATATTATCATTTCTAGTTCGTTGGTTGCTCTATGTATATTGTGCTCCTTTTGCTTCAATTTCAAGCAGGTCACAATCCAAGACAAATTGTTGAAAATTGTATATCCTACGGAGAGCATGTGGGTTACCTCCATATTTCTCATATTAGGAGAAGATTTCGTTAAAGTCCCCTACGTAGAGCCATGATGTGGTCATTTGGGCCAAGGTTGTCAAACTCGCGAGTTTAAGCAAACTCGTAATAGTGACGTAAATTCGTATCGTAAACTTGAATCGTAAACTCGTAAGAGTTTAGTTTTACCATTAAATAGATATTATTAGTATATAATTAAAAAATTAAAATATAAAAAGTTGACAACAATTTGATTTAAATATATTTTAAATCTAAATAATTGAAATTAAATATATCAACATTCATAATTTATCGTATTTAACAAAGAAATTTCTATAAAATTCATATATAAAGCTGGTGAATATAATCAAATTGAAAAAGTTAACACAAATTTAAGGGTGTATTAATACAATTTTGTAAGTTAGAAACGTAAAAACGGTAACGTCGGTGTATAAACTCGTGAATTTAACCGAGTTTACAAAGGTCACGAGTTTGCCAATGACTCAACTCGATTTTATAAGTTAGAAACGTAAAAACAGTAAATTCAGAGAATCAACTCGTGAGTTTGACAACAATGATTTGGGCTGCAATATCCAGAATTTGATTCCAAATCTTCGTTCTCTCTTCCTTCCTTGGTGGTCGGTATATAAAGGAAACATAATTAGGTAAATGACATGAGGAGGAGCAAATCTTTGTGTGGATAATGTTTTTAGAACTTCTAAGAATATTTACTACAATGGAATCGATCCACCGAGAGTTAATCCACCAGAACGCCCCACAAGGGGGACATACCACACTCACCAAAACCACATTGTCTCCTGATCGCTCAAGATAGTTATTCTTTTTCTTAGTCTCTATTAGGAAGACCAATTGGGGTTTATTTTTTCTGAACTCCTCCTTGAGGTTTTTAACTGTCAAGGATACCCCTAATCCTTGATAGTTCCAGGCTATGAGGCTTATGGCTCATAGGTGGCTGATGTAGGACAGCCACCAGAACCCTCAGAAGTAAATAATGTTGAAGAAACCTCCTTCGATTCATTGATAAGAATTTGATTTTCGGAGGTATCAAAAGCTGCAGAGATTGGTACTTCATACAACTTCGTATCATTTCATTCTGTCTTTAGCCTTTGGTCTTTCTTGATTCAACGAATACTTTTCCGGTGGTGCTCTAAGTCAAAGACGTAGGGATGATGTTGGGCAGATTCTCCTATGCAGTTACATCCACTTTCCTTTCTTGGGGTTATCTGGTTTATCGAGATCCGTAGCAACTCTTTTAAGAAAAACCCTGTCTGATCTCTGTGATTTGATTGATTTCATTGATTGGAGGCGATGGCTCTACTGGGATAATTTCTTTACAAAGGGCCTCTAGGTTGCTTTTTGTATCTAGCCCACGATCTATAGGGGATAGAGTGATAGTTTAGTTTGGTTTGCATTGCAACTGGGCCACCTAATTAAGGCTCCTCGTGATGGAGGGGTTAACACGGATAAGAAGGTTTGGCCTCATGTTTAGGTTATTGGGCCCAAAGGTTGTATTCAGCCCAAGGGAGGTGCCATTTGGTGTTGTATTAGCCCTACTATCTGTTTCGGTACATTCCGTACTGACAAGAGATTGTCCCAGGAGGCGATCATCCTATCTAGCATTGTTGCTCTCCCTACTACCTCCTGACAAATAATGACCTGTGTCAGACCTTGTCCCATACCCACATGGAGAGTTGTTCCCACATGCTACCCCTTAAGTTAGTCGGTTGTCCTTCTCCTTCTAAGAATCCAAGACCTTGACCATACTTGCTTCTATGTCTCGTTCTACCCTAGTGGATAACCATAGCCCATAAATACTTTTTCTGTCATCATCGTAGGCCACGTCTTCCTTACACGAGTGACCATCATGTTCGAGTAAGCCGTAGTGATAGCAAAATATCTGCAGGCATTCATATTTGACTCTTACCCATACCTCATAGTTGTCTGGTCCGTCTACCCAGAAACGATGGACTAACGGCTTATTGACGTTAATCAATACCCTCGCTCTTCCAAAGCTCCTCTGAAACTTGTCATCTGACTTCGGTTTCTCACACCATACAGTTTCCCCTACAAGCTTCCCCATACGACATATATTTTCCTCTATTTTCAGAAGGCCCAATGGCATATCATGGAATTGTACCCAAAATGGTTGTTGGTCGAAACATATATCATTCAGAACATTCAATTCCGACCACTCTTGGATGCTTAACAAAAGACCTTGAATCGACCAGGGCCTTCCTGTAACATCCTTAAATTTTTGGGCTTAGAGTTAGTTGTAGTTTAGGTTTTATTTAGGCAAGGAGTATAAAATGAATTGATAATAAAAAAATGTTCTAAATATTTATTGTAAAAAAATAGAAAATATACAAAATGAAATACCTTCTTAGAGTAATTATTCTAAAAATACATATATGTGCGTATGTATATATATCGTGTTATCGAAATAACTAAAATAAAACAAAAAAAAGCTATCAAAATGTGTCTGTCATTATTATTTTATTATTTTTTTTAAAAAAATATTATTTTAATAAGTGTCCAACCCTACCCCTACGCTTATAAAATCCCCTTTTTCCTCTAACCCTAAACACTCTCGCGCCGCATCACACTTTGCCAGGTGCATTTTCTTGCTCTGTTCCTCTTCTCTCTAGCTTGTGGGGTCTTGTCTTTTCAGCATTTTCTTTTTCATTTCTTCATTCATATTGGGTGTCCTTTCAACTGTTCATGTGTACTAGAATATATATATATATATAACTCCTCTTTATACACCACCTTCCTTCTTCACGATGTAGAGTTCAATGTATATGTCTTGTTATTTTTTATTATTTATTTTATGACCCCATATTTCCTTAATTCCAACCGTGATTGTGTCCATGGTGCTTCAAGACCCACAATTTTTGTTATATTTCCCTCATTTTATATACTTTACTTTCTCTCTTGGTCTTCTCATTTAACTTATACACCTACTGTTGAGCCCTTTATGATGTTCAGTTTTTCACACTAGATGTGCATGGGTGATTGTGCTGTTATTATTGTTATTATTGTTGTTGTTGTTGTTGTTGTTATACCCACTTCCCTCTCTTATTACTTCTTGAAGAGTCCCGGCTTTTCTCCCTTCCTGTGCATATATGTATATATTTCTTTTTTTTAAAAAAAAAACCTCACTTACTAACCACCAACTCCTTTTTCATTGGTTGGTGGATATGTGCGTTTTCATATATATATATATATATATATATATATATTTCATTCCTTTAAGTTACTACGGACAAAAAAAAGGAACACCTTTTATGTATTTTTACTTTAATCTATTTTGTTGGCTCAGTTTAGGATTTGCTAGCCCCGTTTTTTATTTTCCCCCCTCTAATTTTTTTTCACTATGACTATCCATATAGATACCTTATCTTAAGAGATATTTTCTTTTTCCGCCACACACACATACTGGGAGTTCAAATTGTAAAATCTCATGCATTTAAGTAACGTTTTTATTTTTATTTTATTTCTATAAAAAGAAAATCTAAATTTAAAAGTGAATTTGTGGTAACTAATAAACATGTATTTATACAATATTACTCTTTAGAAGGGTAGATTTAGGTTTTAGAGTAGTATTAGAGTAACTCTAAAGTAGTATTGAGAAATATATTAATAGATATTCATATTTGTGAATTTGTAGACTCTTGTTAAGAGCTTTGGAGTAGCTCTTGTGTGCTTACCTATGAGCTAGGGAGTAGAGGTAACTCTGAATATTCTTCCATATACTTGTGAATTGTGTATGATTGTGAATGACTATTTTTTTTTGAAAGAAAAATGGACTGAAATATGTGTATACATATGTATTGTTAATTCTCAAATAAGAAGTGTTATAAATAACTTTCTCTATAACTCATTTCACTCGAATAATTAATAATTTAATGATAATTAATGTATTATTGGATTATTATTTCCTTTTTAGCATGTTTGAATGTGTGGTAATACTTGATAAGAATGGAAGCATGATTTATTGTACATTGTCTTTTAATGATATTATATTTATTACGGTCATAGCGGTTGAATTTGTGATGGGTTGGAGTAAGGAGGAGTTTGTATGTTGAGATCTTTTACCACGTGGTATGCCATCACTCGGTGCACAGTGGATGGTACTTGTCAGGGCCCCTTCTTCCATGTTCTCCTTTGGCCGGGATTTCATTGGAGCTGTGGGACATGTGACACCTCCTTAGTTGTATTCTTTTAAGGAGGGGAGCCATAGTCCAGACTTAAGCTCTACACCTTTGGCCGGGTGTATCTTAAGAACTGGTGAGCTTGGGACAATCCAGTCAAATGGATGGGTTTTTGTTGGACTATGTGTTAGCCTATGACTCTAGTCAGCGGAATAAGGATGAACGGTGATATAAGGGAGGTTGCATCTTACATATTGCATATTGCATAATTGTATATTACATGTTGTGATGAAAATAAAGATTGACATGATGGTGATTAAACTTGTTTGTGTCTTGTATGAGAATTATGGTATATATGAATATATATGTAATCAGTTCCTTTTTATCATATGTGATTTGCTTGTGTACGGTAGAAACTTTCAGTAGTTACTGAGACGTAGAATCTCATCCCTATATATTAACATTTTCAGGTGATTGTTCTAGTAGGAAGCAAGGGAAGGTACCTATGGAGTGAGCCTTGAAGGCTCTTTTGTGCTCCTAGAGCTCATGTTATGTCATTTTTGTTGCCATAACCCTAAGACTTCCACATTGTCTTTTGTTTTGTTGAAATGTTTTAAGGATTTGATTTAACATTTTGACACGGGCTTTGTTTGAACTGATTTGTATTTTGATGGTTTGGATGTTGAATATCCTTATTGGCGATATTTGAAACATTCTAGTTAAGAATTTGATTGTTTCGATTTGAGGTGTTACACTTCCTCTGAGTAGGCTTTGTTTCTCCTTCAGCTAAGAGAAAGTAAAGACAACTACATTTTCCTTCATCTCAACCAGTTCCATTCCTTCACATAAATTCCATCCTCTGGAATAGTTGGGATAATAGCTTTCTTGTTTGTCCCTTTATTTGAAATAATTTTTCCGATGAGCATTTTACTGTCTTCCTTACTGACCTCGTCTTGATTCCATACTGCTTTCAGCTGAAGATTGTTCTTCCCCTATTTTTGCATGGTTTCTTCCATCTCGAAACCTTTCTCCCAGCTCTAAAATAACTAGGCACACAAAAATCTCACACCGCTCTCAACGATCTTCTTCCCCAATGCAGGGAAGAAAACCCTATTTTAAACGGAAACCTACAGTGGGTAGGTTCCGTACTCATGCCACTACAGGGATGGCACCACACTCCCAGGATGAGAGAAACCTCTTAAGGAAAGAGACACTCATGCCACCACAATGTTTCTGAATGTTACTAAAAGGCCAAGATACCTCTTTATAGTTAAAAATAAAAATAAAATAGAGTGTAAACCTTATTTTAGTTTCAACCATATCAATTAGTAATTGAAATTTTTAAGTTTGTTTTATGTTTTTGTTTTTTTTTGTTTTTCTAATAAAATCATTGAACATTGATATGTTAACACCGTTGCTTTAGGAAACACTACTAGCTCCTCCAACAATTTCATTGCCTCCACAATCTACAGAACCCAATTCCTCGTCTTCAAATAGCAGTGTAGTTCATAATGGTGGCCGTTTGGATAGAAAACTGTTTGAAATTTGACTAGGAAGGAAAAGAGCAATACAAATGAATGTTAGAGACAAAGGAAAAGATTAGGGAGGACTTGCGTTGAAACTTAAATCAAAGTGTCAAACAAAAAATGGTGATGGAGGAATGGAAGTAAGAAGAAGCCATAATAGTTGCAGAGGAAGAGAGTTCACCATGGTTTTCTTTTCTATTTTAACTATAAAGGGGATTTTAGTCTTTTAAAAAATTTCAAAAATTCCTGATTAAGACTCTTGGCCTAATTAAGAATTTGTTAAAAGTGTAGGCCTAATTTTAGATTTTAATATTTTGGTTGGATTTAAGGAGGATCCTCCCTAAAAAAATCACCTGTTAATGTCCCTCTCAACATATAAAAATTAATATTAATGAAGTGAGGGGGAGCACGAGAAATGTTTTGATTACTTTAATTTTAAAAAATTGGAAAAGTTGTCTCTCTAGGATGCCTCTCCATTTTGCGAAAAGATCAGCTTCAAATGCCTCCAAACTTAGTTGAATTTGACATGATGGACAATTTTCAAGTTTTCTAACTTGTCTCTTACGATAAAAAAAAAAATTAGAAAAGTGATATTAAAATTTTCTTAATTAATTTTTTTACTCTTATACTTTATATATTCTTTTTATTAAAATTTTTAACCCTACTTAGTCATTTCCTTTATATTGAACTCATTAAAATTGTTCATCTTCCCTCCTCCCCCAATTTTCCTTTTGCTAACCAAGCCTTTAATTCTGTAGGAATAATCCACAATCTTCACTTATATATCTTAAATTATATTTCTTTTGTATTCAATCCCTCAAATGTTGAGTTATATACATAAAGGCCCCTAGACTTTAATATATTTGTAGATAAGCAATGAAAAAAACTACATGTAGGGAGTTATATCACAAACAAAAAATTTTAGAAGAATTTATTGTGAACTTTTAAAACTTAAAGAGATTATTTATACATCGCATAAATTTTAGAGACTAGTCATATGATTTTTTTTAGGGTTTTTATTAAGAAGGAAACTTACCTCCAGTACTTAATATATGAAATAATAAATACACAGTTCCCAATTAATTACTACCTTATGTATCTTTAAAATATATTATCGTTATCTTTTAAATAAATATATTATTGTTAATGGTGAAATTTTCTCTTTCCTCTTCACCATCTTCTCTCAGACTCTTGATAGTATCTTTTATCTCTGATTTCTACAAATATTAATCTAGGCTTCTCCTATCCTCTATGCCCACTCGAATGAACAACCCAAAGTATCAAAACAAACCAATGTAGGAGAAGAGAAGAGAGGTTTGAGATTAACATCTCACTGCCCAGCAGTTTTGTAGAAATCAAAGTCTGGCAAGTGGATAAAAGATATAGTCTAGAGTCTCGACGAAGATATTGAAAAGGAAAGAGAGAAAAGGTGGATTGCGCTTTTAATCTCGTATATTTAAAAGATAATGATATATTTCAAGCTATATTTAAAAGATAATGACAATATATTTTAAATATCAAGATGATAGTAATTTATCGAGATCTGGATATTCATTATAACAAATACTGGATATGAGTTTTCTCCATTTATTAATTTGAAGTTTAAAACATAAATAGCAAGTCAGAGTACTAGGAGGAAGATATGAGAAATTTGAAACTCTTTTAATTTATTCAGCATTTAGAGGTTAAAAAAACTTAATAAAAACTATGACATTATGAATTCAAATAAATTGGTGACTAATTGTGAACCTTAGAAGTTTATGTGTCTCAAATAGGATTATCTCCAATTTTAAAATGGAAGAATTACAATCAGATCCCGCCCAAGATAAAAATTGAAAAATTGGTCCCATGAAGTTGTCAATCACACCCCTCGGGTTGTCAATTCATGACCCTAGAGTTGTTAACATGACTATTTTTTTTATTTTTCCTCTTGGGCGGGACCTGATTGTAATTCTCCCTTTTAAAATCCCTAAAACCCATCCCTTCATGTGATCTCAATCTCGTCATTTCATCCCTTGCCCTGCAATGTATATCATCTCCTTCCTCTCTTTTTCCCTCCAAAACTTTGAGATTAATCTATTTGCAAGTCTTCTTAGAGAACTTTAAACAAGTCTTGGGATAAATTGGCATTGCATTTGCTATTGCCTTACAACAGCACACAAGTCTCATTTCTCATAAGCCTGCACAAATCTGAATCTCGCCTCACCAAAAAAAGGTTTGAGGATGAATTTTCTTTAAGAGAGAGAGAATGATACGTCTTGAGTCTAGGGTGAATTAATTTAGCCAGGTGCCATTAAAGGTGACTGAGATTGAGAGTCGTGTCTGATATGGATTAAATGAATTAAAGTCACATCTACAACCAATTTAAACTTTTGAGAGAATAGAATTGAGGTCGTCTCTACTACCAACTTAAACTTTTAGAAGAATGGTTGATGCTTTTTTCTAATCATTGGTATTACCGTAGTGTGAAATTCATGCCTATTCTAAAAACAAATCATTCCTGAAGAACAAAATATATATGTTTTTTTTACTGTTTTTCTAAATATGGTATATCTGCTCAGAAATATTTGACAAAGCAAACAAAGGTTCATCATGGTTTGAATCAAGGACCA
The DNA here is from genome assembly GCA_963242795.1 of Inga leiocalycina. Classification (NCBI taxonomy): domain Eukaryota; kingdom Viridiplantae; phylum Streptophyta; class Magnoliopsida; order Fabales; family Fabaceae; genus Inga; species Inga leiocalycina. Next base: position 41,361,763 of record OY725329.1, read on the forward strand.
TTTCTTTGGCTTCTAACTAATCACCAAAAGATCCCAAGGTGGCACAAGGCTCTCTGTATAGCCAAAAATGACAGCATAATCCTTACCTCTCTTACTGGAATAAATCTTTTCCAAATGATATTTTCTTAATTTAACGTCATCAACAAAAATGATTCCCATCCAGGCTCATTCACTAAAATCGTTGACCAATTCATTCCTCCATAATGCAATTAGCTTAAAGATTAGGATGTTACACAATTACCTTTCATAAACTATATATGAATTAAGATTCCATCATGTGCAATAAGAACCAATATGTAATTATCTTCTATCATACCACTTTGGTCATATTTATAAGTCCTTTTTTACTAAAAAATTTAGTCCTATATATAACTCAAGTTTCGCTGTAGTAAATGAGATTGTGACAAATTTTCCCTTATTTATTGTACCAATGAAGAAATAATTTAAAGATAGATAGAGAAGAAAGAGTTGAAAAGTACCTAATAGTACAAAATCTGTCTTTTAAATCGGCTCAATAGGGATAAAGTAAAAAATGTATGACTGGTGGCATTTTTGTAATTATAGATAACTTTGGAGACCGGTTCCGTGGATATCAGGTCTTAAAGATATTATTTAAACCTTATTCATGTTTAACCGGTCTTAAAAGGATAAAATAATAAAAAATAAATACACTTTTTAGACCGGTTATTTCTATAACCCGTCTAAATAAGAAACCCGTAATTATTTTTTAAAAAATTTTTAAGACCGGTTTTTAAAATAACGGTCTAAATTTAGACCGGTTATTTTAAAAACCGGTTTAAAATGTATAATTAAGACTTGTTATTCTGAAAAATCGGTCTTAAAAGTGTGCGCCCTAATTAAAATTTCACTCTTCTCTGCCTCCCGCCAAATAGTAGCTTGCTCTCTGAACTCACTTTTCCCTAAAATTTCTTCGTCGATGTTCTTGTTCACAACTCCGCCATCCTTTTTCTCTCTAAATTTGGAGCAATCTTTCTCTCTAAACATAATATCTCACAATCTAACCAATAGTGTTCTTTTTCCCAATCTCATTGGCGGCATTGGGATAGGTCTGTATTAGCAGAGGAAGAGTCACTACTCATATATCTTGCCATTAGTCAACTTTTATTTCGCCGTCAATTGATAACATTCCAACTCCGACTCCTCCTCCCTTAAATTGTCACTCGTTCTTCTTCCAAACAGGAGCACAAAGAGTGATTACTCGTGAAACAACTTTCCAAGTTTGTTTTGATTGTTGTTAATAATTTGAACTTGACCCTTTTGATATTGTTGCGGGTGGGTTTAACTATGTCTGACATCAGATTCTGATATGCTTGAAGTAGGAAATGGAGGTGTTCTGTTTTATGATTATGGCTTTAATTTGTTTGAATATGCCCAATGTTGCTCTCTATCTTACTCTCACCATTAAACTTGATGATAACTTCAGATACTAGCTTAATTATCACATTATGATATTTTATTTATACTTTCTTATCTTGGATTGCCATCAATGATCACATTATGATATTTGCTATATGGGTTTGAATTGAGTATAAAGTTATGAATAAGAGTTTGATAATGGATAGGGTGCTACAAGTTATTTATACTTTCTTATCTTATTTTTTTGTCTATCGTTTTGCTATTGGATAGGGTGCTACTAGGTGTTGAAATATATGGATCGTAGTTGGATAAAAGCTAAACGAACGAGTGTTGAATATAATGCCCCAAATTTTGATTAAGGGCTAATGACATTTTAAGATGTTGTAATGAATATTTAGAGAATGATTTTGTGAATTAAAGTTGATTTGAGACCCGCATTAATTATTGGAAATGTCAAACACTCTGTATTTTAGCATAATTATGTAACAAAGTAATTTTTGGAGCTAAAATAAGGGTAAATGGCGCATGGAAGAAGGAAAAGAATTTAATTATATGTTATGTGGCAATTTAAGTTAATATGCCATAATCAATAGAGAAATTGAAAGAATGGAAATAATCGGCCAATTAGTCAGTGATTAATAGAGAAATTAATTACTAACTAAGAGAATGAGAAGGGTAACTAAATGGCTAATAGACTAGTTAGTGTAACCATGTGGTTACTTATTTGGTGAGAAATAAGGAGATTTGGACATGTGCCATTGCTTGAATGTGCATGAAGAGAGTTGGTGGAAGGAAAAGTCAAATGCATCAATTATATTCATTTCTCTTTCTCCCTCTCTCTTGTGCGTATGAGTATGGGCATGGGGGCAAAAATTCTGCTCTCATCCTTCATCATCATCATCTCAAAACTTTCTCTCCCTCCAAGCTCTCACTTTCGCCATTGTTGAAGAAGAAAGAGAAAATGAAAGCTCAAATTTTAGGTGAGATCTTGACCTTATATGCCAAAATCTCCTTCTTTAAAGTTGTTGCTCTTGTTAAAAGCTTTCATCCTATGGTTTTAGATTTCCAAGAGGAGGTGTCTTTGTGTTTGAGAAAAGTTGGAGATTGAAGAATCAAGAAACAAGTTTGGGAAAGTAAAAGAGGTAAGTTAAAGCTATCTTTTGGTGCATAGGTTGTGGTTGTTAGTTGAGCATTGAATTTTTGGAATTTTGCCCTAATTTTAATGTGATATTGGATTGTGAAAATTTCATGATGTGTTTTGATGAAAATGGTATTTGGTTGTGTCATTTGAACAATAAAATAAGTTTGAAGTCTTGAATGTGGAATTTGGCAACTTTGGGTTTTATATTGTAATATGTCTCAAAGTAGAACATGTTAAAGGAATGAGAATTTATTTGTTTTGATATTTCTATTGGATTTCTTGTGGAAAATTATGTGGGAGTAGTGTTGGATGTGAATTTGGAACTATTGGAAACAAATGTTGGGAATTGGAAAATTCTATTAAGTAAAACCCTGTGCAGGCAGTCAGTTTACATGGACGTTTTGAATGGGTAAACGTTGGCAAAAAATTCTGAAGGTCATTTCGATGTGTGTGCTGGGAGATACAAATTTCTAAAGTTTGGTGTCAAAACTAGACTTAATTCTGAAACAGTATGAACATTTGTGGGATTCTGGATTTTTGTGGTTATAGACATCAATGATTCATATTTTTCCTGTAAAGAGGACTTAAAAAGATTTTAATAGGCTTTGAGATCACCTCATTTTGATTTTTCTAGAATTAATTACGATTTTTGGAAGTTCAACCCAGAAACTAAAATTTTTCTTGGCCGCAGCCAAAAAGCTTATGACCTGCTGTTGGCCTGAGCCAGAAGACTCTTGGCCACAGCCATAAACTCTCGGACCTGATTTTGGCCACAGCCCAAAAGTTTTTGACCTCCTTTTGGCCGCAGCCAACATCTAAAAATCATAACTTTTCTCTATCATAAGGTGATCTTTGAGATAGTACTTCCTAACCCTTTAGGCATTTATTTGGGCTTCTAGTAGCCTCCTAAGGGACTTTAATGATAACCAAATCTAAGTGTTTTGAAGTCATTTGAGTATTGGAATAAGTGGTAACTTGTCATCCTTAATTATGATTATAGGATTTGATAATTGCCCGGAATGTAGAAGGCCTGTGCCTGAACAAGAACGTAAAGAGTAAGGTAATGACACTTTATCCTATATCATGTATAATGCATTGCTTGTTTGGTATTTATCATTGAATGTATGAGGGGACGTGGCGTGAGCCTGACCTTGAATGAATAAGGGACGTAGCGTGAGCCCGACCTTGAATGATTGAGGGGACGTGGCGGTTAGCCCGGCCTTGAATATTATTATTGCTGCATTGTGATATATGCTTACATGCTTTGTTTAATTATGCATCATATACGTAAATTTTTGCCACTGAGATTCTTTTGAATCTCACTCTTTCCAATTAACAATTTTAGCCAGGGCAAGTGAATCGAGAGGCAAGCAAGTGGATAAGGGCGATTAGAATTGCAGCCGGTAGTCTTAGCTTTTGGTTTTTGGTTATCATTTTGGACAATTGTATATATTTGTTAACCCTAGAATGCTAATTATTGTGTAATCCCGGGTTTGGCAAATTGATATGGGTAATGATGCCCTGTAAAACTCTTAGATTAATGATATTATCTCGGGTAAATGTTGGAAATTTTTGCTAGCATTCTGATATTGTGTATGCGACAAATCGAATAGGCCACTTGTTTTTATTCCAAAATGAATGGAGATCTTATTGTACAGGTTTTGTAAAAAGTTTTTAATTATCCTTGATCTCTCATTTATTTATTAAAATGTTTTTTAAACGCTAATCATGGTTTGGATTACGGCGGGGGTTACATTGAATATGATGTTGGGGTGAGGGGTTTTTTAGACTTTGCTAGAAGAAATACCAATGATGATAGTTGGATGTTTTATTGCCTTTGTGTAGTATGTTTGAATGAGAAGTGACTAAATGCTGCAAATATATACACACATTTAATTTGTGAAGGATTTTGTAAGAGTTATATAGTATGGGTAAGGCATGGTGAAGAATTATAAATGCCAAGTACATTTCAATAGGGGGAGTGGCCTTTGATGATAATGACACAAATATAGATGATCGGATAGAGGACATTATTCGTGATGTAGGAGAAGTGGCTTTTGGGCAATCTATGGTAATATGTGCAGTGATGTTAAGAAGCCGTTGTACCCGGGGTGTAAAAAATACCAATTGTTGAGAGCAGTATTGAAATTGGTAAGCTTGAAAGTACGACATGGATGGAGCGACAAGATTTTTTCAAAAATGCTTGAGGCTTTTAAGGACATGCTTCCAAATGATAATGTGTTGCTTTATCGATATTATGATGCTAAAAAAATATTGTGTTCACTAAAGATAAAGTATAAAAAGATCCATGCATGCCATAATGATTGCATATTGTACAAAAAAGAGCATAAAGAGAAGGAGTAGTGTCTGATACGTGAAACTCCAAGGTATAAATCAAATAAGGCCCCTGCAAAAGTGTTGTGCTATCTTCCAATCATACCAAGGTTCAAGTGCTTGTTTGACAATGAAATTGATGCCAAAAATTTGAGATGACATGCGGATGAGAGGATTTCTGATGGAAAGCTTTAACATCCAGCTGATTCTTCTCAATGGAAGAAAATCAATCAATTATTTCCTAGATTCGGTGAAGAACCTAGGAATCTTAGGCTTGGGCTTAGCACAAATTACATGAATCCTTATGGTAGCCTAAGCAGTATACATAATTCACGGCCTGTTCTGTTTTTAATTTACAACTTATCTCCTTTGTTATGCATGAAATAAAAGTACATTATGTTGTCTATGTTGATTTCGGGACCAAAGCAACCCGGAAATGACATAGATATTTACTTAGAACTCTTGATCAAAGATTTGAAAGAGTTGTGGGATGAAGGTGTTGATGTTTTTGACATGAACAAGAAGGAAGTTTTTAAAATGCGAACCATGATCTTTTGTACTATAAATGACTTCCTTGCATATGAAACTTGTCAAGATATAGTGTTAAAGGCCATAAAGCATATCCGATTTGTGAAGAAGGCACATGCTTCCATCAACTTTAATATGGAAGAAAGATGGTTTATCTTGGCCATAGGAGATTTCTTAGATGGAGCTACTCATATCGTTGATTAAAGAAATCTTTTTTTGGTGGATAAGAGTTTAAAGATGCTCCGGAGGCATTGACTGGGGAGCAAGTTTATGAAAAGGTGAAAAATATCAATGTTATCTTTGGTAAGACTACAAAGAGTAGTAATGAAAATAAATAAATGGAAAAACGTATCTGATAGTATTGTTGGAATACTACTCAATATACAAGGTAGTTCTAAGGATGGCGTGAAAGCAAAGATTATATTTGCAAGAAATGAGAATACAAGAAGATTTGCATCCAAGGCTATATGGTAAGGGAACTTTTTGTCCTCCAGCTTCTCATACTTTATCTAAGAATGAGAAAAGAAGTTTTTGTGACTATTTATAGGTATCAAAGTTCCCTCAGGGTATTCTTCAAATTTTAAGAAGCTTGTGTCGATGAAAGACTTGAAGTTAGTAGGGCTAAAGTCTCATGATTGTCATGTCTTAATGCAACAACTACTTCTAATAGCTATTCGAAGCATTGTTGAAGATGATCTTCAACATATTTTGACTAGACTTTGTTCCTTCTTCAATACTATTTGTAGTAAAGTCATTGAGATGGAAAGAATGGATGAACTAGAAAATGAAAGACATATGATCTTGTGCCATCTTGAGAAACTTTTTCTTCTTACTTTTTTTTAACATCATGGTACATCTAATTGTTTATCTAGTGAGGGAGATCAAGTTGTGTGGCCCTATCTATTTACGATGGATGTACCCAATTGAATGAACTATGAAAATCCTAAAAGGGTATGTGAAGAATCCTAACCGACCTAAAGCATCTATTGTCCAAAAATATGTGTCTAAAGAAGCCATGGAGTTTTGTCAAGATTACCTGTCAAATGTAAAACACATTGGACTTCCTGAACGTTATGATGAAGAATGGGGTAGATGCAAGGCTTCAGTAAAGAGTGTGGATCTTGATGAATTGCAACAAGTCCACTTGTACATCTTGAATAATGTTGATGGAGTTCAAGATTACATTATTGCTCATAAAGAAATTGTACGAAAGGAAATAGTCGAATGACTAAACAAAGGTTAATTAGGGAGCATAACAAAACTTTTGTACATTGGTTCAAATAAAATGTTGACGGAGAAGAATGTGTTTCTGATATAATTAAATGGTTAGCACGTGGTTTTGAGGTTGATGTCATAAGTTGGATTTCATTTATGATCAATGGTTATACGTTTTACATGAAGTCTCTAGATGATAGGAGCACCGTCCAAAACAGTGGTGTTATGTTAGTGGCTGAATCTATGCACTTCTCTAGTTCAAAAGATAAGAACCCTAGATTGGTAGCCATACCTTATTATGGGGTTATTGAAGATATTTAGGTGGTTGATTATGTTTAAATTAAATTTCCTATTTTCAAATGCAAATGGGTTGATGTCAACAATAGTGTGATAATCGATCAATTACGATTTACATTAGTTGATCTAAATAGTAGAAGTTTTGGAGATGAACTTTTTATTATGGCATATCAGGCGAAACAAGTGTTCTACATTACCGATTAAGCAAATAAAATATGGTCTGTAGCTCTCCAAGGAAAAATGGTTCTTGATATTAATGCGGAAAGTCGTTTAATGAATGATCTTCTTGAGATCCTTCTTTTTCTAGGGGTCTTCAGAATTAAACGAAGAAGATGAAGCAGATAATGAACACGGTGCAAGAAACAATTATCATGAAGGGATATGAGAGGATATTCCTTTATTAAACTACTTTAAATGTTAGCTAGCTAAAGTGATTATCATGAATTATATTTGAATCATGTACATAGTTATTTTATATATAAAACTACTTTTTTGTTGTCGTCATAGGAAAATGAAGGATTTGAGGTGCTCTAGCTAGTGTAGATGCTCCGGAGCCAGCTAGTGATCATCAGGGATTGATTACTGTCTACTATGTTCTTTCTTGGTAAATATTAATATGTTAATTTTCAATGATTTATTGTTGTTGCTTCTGTGGAATGTAGGATATAGGAAGAATGAAAAAAATTACACCAGTTGAAATTGTGTTTTAGAATGCTTGATGAAATGAGAATGTGTAAGAGAATAATTTTTTTGGGGTGTAGGAAGAATGACTTATTGTTGTTGCTTCTGTGGAATGTGAGGTGTAGGAAGAATGACTGTTTTTCCCCATTAGGCTTCATGTCATTGGAATGGTTTGCTGGGTAAAATGTTTTAATAGGGGAAATGGTTTGTTGGCTAGCAAACAGTAATATTAAAAAAAATGGAACTTTTAAGGCTGGTTACTTTAAAAATTGGTCTTAAAAATCACTTTTTAGACCGGTTCTTTGAAGAACCGGTCTAAAAAGTATGACTGTTTTTTCACAATTACGCTTAATGTCGTTATGTTTAGACCGGTTGTATAAACAACCAATCTTAAAAACTTATTTTTTTAGACCGGTTTCTTAACCGATTTAAAAAGTAACAGATTTTTAAGATCGACTGTATCAATACCGCATTTCGAACCGCTCTAAAATGTCGTTTTTAACAGGTCTAAAAAGTGTTTTTTCCACTAATGACCTATTCATAAATGAGGGCATAATTGAAAATTTACCCCATAATTATTGAGTTAACTAACTCTCATTGGTATGTAAGATTTAGTTAAAAAGAACTTATATATAGGACTAGAGTGGTATGCAATAAGCTTATATAATATCCAATTACCTTCCCTCATACAACAAGTACCTATGCAATTACCTTCCATCATATGTAATAAGTTTCCGTAATATGTAACTTCTATCATATGCGATTAGTTTCTGTCATGTGAAAAAAAATGCATATGAAATTACATTTTGTAATACTCCTTTTGGTTCTTTTTATAAGTAACTTTTTCTCTTTTATTATTTGATTCTTTTTATAAGCAATTTTCTCCTTGTGTCTCAAAATTTAAAGTACTTTCTCCATTTCTACTTCTATTAAATACACATCTTTATATTAATTATCTCTTACCCACCACTAATTATTTTTCAGTTACTCATTATTACATATCATGTCTCCTATTTTATACTCAAACTCTCTCAAATTTGTTACTAATTCTTTTTCCTATTCTCTTTTTATAAATAGGGCATATTTAGAAGAAATATAATATTTTTAACATATTTATTGTTATTAACTAATTTTAACCTCCATTTCGTTTTACGCAATAAAAATAAAAATTGCTTATAAAAAGGATCGGAGGGAGTATATAATTAGCTTACATCACATGCAATAAGAACCCATAGGCAAACATAGTGTGTATTTGGCATCATTTATTTTTAGGCAATAAGTCCTTATTATGTAAGTTGAGATAAAACCCCTTTCACATACTTACCTCGTATATCGTAAATCACGATTTATAAGCACTTATAAGTAAAAAAATAAGCTATCCCAAACAAGCACCTAGTAATATGCAATTAGCTTCAATCATATGCAACAAGAACCCATGTGCAATTAATTACCTTGTTTGTAATATGCATTTAACTTCCGTTTCCGTCGTATGCATTTAACTTTTGCTATATGCAATAAGAACTCATGCCCAAATTAGCTTCCTTATAATAAGCACTTAGCTTCACTCTTCCTCGCCTATTAAACTTTAAGGGTATTTTGGTCTTTCTGCCATCACACTTACTTACGGGTATGTTTGGTTGAGCGGTTGGATAAGTGACTTATTTTTGCTTAGACTTATGGAATCTGAAAATTGGAAAAAAGTAAGATTGGATAAAATGATGAGTGTTTGGTTGAGCGATTGGATAAGTAACTTAAAGTAACTTATGTAAAAGTGAAAGATGTTTGGTTTGGCTTTTTCATAAGTAGCTTTTGTTTTATTTAAGAGAAAAATTTTGGAAAAAGTATGAAAAATGAAAAAATGAAGGACTAACTATGGAAAATGAATTCATTGACAACTTAATTACCAAATGGGACCTGGGAAGATGCATTTGTTAAAGTGACATTCTTGGTGATAAATTGATCCAAATCATCCAATAGCGATAGTGTTACCACAAGGCACATACTCAAAAGTTTGGTGCTGCTAATCCATCTAGATAACAGTTATTTGCACACTCTTCACTCACAAACCTTTCTTTTGTTCGGGGACATTAATTGGGTCCGATAATCTGGATCTTCCAACCGGTAGGTACCTTACCAAAAATTACACGACAAATAGCATAGGTTTCAAACGGCAGAGCATTGTAACGGATCAAGTATGCCAATGGTAAACTAAATAATAAAATTACAATTAAAATACGAATAAATTACAAATTGTAGAAACTTAGTTTTTGATGAAGCTAAATATAACAAAAATAATCAAATCAAAGGTCCCGTATAATTTGGTCCCTGATCGTGTCACGAACATGATTCATTTGGGTTGAGCGAGTCCGAGCATCATTTGTCGACGATGGGTCTTGATCTTGAGTATTATCTAGATGAACAATATTATTCTCATTTTCTGCTTCCCTAAAGTCCAGATCCGTTTGGGAATTTCTTCTAATGAAATTATGTATAGCCATTGTGGCACAGACAATGCGAACTTGGGTTTCGAAGCTATACTTGCACATATGTTGTAAGATTTCAAACCTATTTTTCCATACTCCAAAAGTTCGTTCTATTGTGCACCTCAAGCTTGAATGATAAACATTGAAAGCCTCATTAGGGTTTCGAAACCCTCGGTGATTTCTGAATTCTGGGAGGTGATAACGTTCACATCTGTACGGACCAAGATAACCATCCGTTGTTGGGTAGCCGGAATCGACCAAATAATATTTGCCTGAAGGTGTTAAAATAATTGTAAATGTGAGTTTAAGTTAAACGTTAAATGTAGACAAAGAAACGTAATTGAAGTGTACAAAAAATTACCTTGTGGTGGATGTGGGAAATTCATGGTTGGATCAGAGACAGCAGAGTGAAAAACACGAGCATCATGTGCTGAACCTTCCCATCCCGCTAACTGGAAGGTGAAGCACATATCTCAATCACAAACAGCCATAACATTCTGTGTGGGATATCCCTTTCTCCCAATAAACACATCTCGTCCCGGTCCAGTTACGACACATTTGATGTGAGTACCATCAATAGCTCCAATGGCATCCTTGAAATATGGGTAATATCGATTATCGGCTGCTATTTTTGGATGACATTGACGGAATTCTGGATCGCACGGCCTAATAATTTCGGTTCCAAGCTTAAGGCAGGCCTTTAAAACCTTGTGTAGAAGCCTACTTACAGTTTCGCCCGAATGTTTAAATATTTCTTGTACTAGCCTATTTCCTATTCCGTGTCCGATAGTGAGCAAGAACATGGCAACCATTTCTTCAATGCCAGTATTCCTAGATTCTGTTAACCCATGCTCACACAACTTAATGCACAACCTATGAAAAACATGTTTTTCCATTCTAAACATCTGATGACATTGTGAACCTTCATTTGTCAACATTTCTTGTACCCAATAGTGGCCTGTTGATTGACTCGCTCTAGGCTGTCATCTGCACACATATGGCATTAAGTATTGATAGAGCAACACGCATAAGTGTCCATGTAGTTGCAACTCAGCCTCAAAATTTGAGGTGTCATCACTTTCTTCATCTTCCTCCATCCCCTGCAACCTATTATGGTTGGTATGATTTGAGGCATCATCACTTTCTTCATCTTCCTCCATCCCCTGCAACCTATTATGGTTGGTACGATTTGCCATTACTGTACCTGTGATTATAGTGAAATTGTGGTGTGAGCAGGATGAATAAAAAACATAACATATAATATAAATACCAAAAGGTTTGAAACCGTTCTACATGACGGGTCAATCAATCCGTTTTCAAAACAAGAAATAAACATAAGTCATTAGTTCTACAACAACTATCTAGACATAAAATGCAACAACAACTACTCGTCATCTACGATATGACGCAAATAAGCCATGAGGAACTCAGGGTCTCTCTTCAACGTCACAAACACATCCCGACGTGTCTTGCTTTCCAGCGCTCGCATACACCGAACTCCAAAGGCTTTGTCTGCCTTTACCTCGTCAAGCTCGAGTAGATAGTTCACAACCTCAGTCATGCTATTTTCTTGAGGTGCCGTTAAAGCCGTTGCACGATCCATAGTCACATTAGCAATGACACTGACGGCATCAGCTATTTGCTTTACGGCCGGAATTTTCTGTTTTTTGCTTTTGCTACGCCCTTCACCTCTCTTCCTTTTCTGTGAAAGTCCGGATGCGCTGGGACCACTGCCTGAGGGCATTGCTGCTTCTAACCCAACGCTTGCCATTTCATCTGTCACTCCTGTACTAAACGCAGGGGTACCACCAAAATGCTCATCCTCGCTGTCCCCAGAGCCTTCGTGTTCATCCATCGTGGGTCTGTAAACGTCATCCTCATCTTCCTCATTTGTCTCCTCATGTACGCGAGAGGTTGAGAAAATGCGGTCTCCCATCGCCGAGCCATCTTTGAATATTATTCGTAACTCCCTTTCATTCCTTAGGCAAGGATACCTAAATTTCTTATATTCGGGATGCTCCTACATGCATACAAGTAACAAGAGTCAAAATGAATATTTAACTTAAGTACATACCAAACAGCGAACTCATTATACTTGTAAAGTGTGCACATAATATTTTTTACCTGTAATTTCTCCTTCCACCAGTCGCTTGATGCAATCACATTGTTCGTCACAGGGTCTCTACCCACACCGGTCTCTCTGATTAAACAATCCCATATCCTCAACTCTTTCTTTAAGATATCTAACTTATTTTTAAATTGTTTCTTCCCATACAGTTTCCCAGTCTTTTCAGTGAATGTGGAAATAATATTCTTCCATCCTGTTGGTGTAAATAACTGCCCTTTGCGTTCTTTTTTGTATATCTGGTCTACGCATGCGTTGATAAATATGTCTGTTGATTCTAAATCCCACACAGCTTTTGTCTCCATATTGCTATAGCACAAAGGTCACACATAACACACAAGGCAACCAAATTATTCGATATACAGTTTATTCAAGATCAACGGTCAAACAGTCGCCCAAAATTGTATGAGCATAAAACTTATTTGAACCAAAGGAGTTGAGACTTCAATCCAAAGAAAAAGTCCCATGCATTCGACTTCCATGTCTATGTGTGTGTGTGTGGCTGCGTTTTCACTCAACCAAAAATTGGTCAGTTTCAAGACACTCGACAACTCGTTCTCGTGTGTGTGTTTATATGTCCCTACAAACACCAAATGCAACCGAAACAATGGCACTCAAACTAACATCAGAGTTTCATTGAACATGCAAAAACAGAGCATTCAGTGTTTCTCTTCTCTCTGGAACTTCGTCACTAACATCGATTGATTGCCAAATGCAATGGCAATCAAACTAACATTTCAGCATACCCACTCACTGCAGTTCATACACCCTCCATACCACCACTCCTACCCACCGAAACAAGCAACCCATCGAAAGAAGCAAAGACGCACACCGCAGATCACAGATCGAAGCAAAACAGAGCAGTCATCGGTGTTTCATTGAACAAGGAGAAAGGCAGAGCAAACATACCTGAGGAGAGGATAGCTACCACAGAGCAAGAGACCACCACCACGTGAACAGATCGCCGGCACTGAGAAGAACCACCACCACACGAGCTTCAACAGTAGATCGAGATTCACCACCGGCCGCACTTCACCGACCAAACTCACCCACAGTGCATTGTACTCACAGATCGGCCACCGTCAGCGTGTGAAGCTTCCCACCGGACTCCAGACGACTCCGTCGGACTCCAACACCAGCAGCCTCACCTCAACAACAACTTCTACTGACGCCGACCACAGCTATCACCGCCACCGCCGATCACGCAGCTAACACATTGTTGGAGAGAACCGCAAGAGGCAGCAGCGACATCGAGAAGAAGGCAAAACGAGAGAGGGCAGATCTGTTGGAAGTGAAGCTCGAGAGCGCCGCGTCGCACGAAGGAAGACTCGGAGAGGAGACGAGTAAAGACGAGAGGTGAGGAGAGAGAAATGGCAGGTAGGGCAATTAATGAGTAATAACGGTAATATCCTCAACTAAGGCAGGTAGCTATGAAAAATAAGCTTCCCCTTGGAGCTTATTCAAAAGCTAACTTTTTTTCCATCGAACCGATTGCCCCAACGCCGAAACAAACATCTGGGCTTTTTTTTTAAGTCTTTTATCCTCCTTATCATAAGCTAACTGCACAAATTGGGCTCCAAACGCCCAAACAAACACAACCTACATTTATGCACCGCGTACCTTTTCATGATTTTATGTTCCATTCCTCAAATAAATTTTCAAATAGGAATTTATCCCAATTTTCCCTTTGGATTTTTGCTGAAAGTTTGTTTGTTTTTTTGTTTGATGATATTATATTTTGACACAAAAAAGAAGGTAAATAATGTAATAATTTATGTTTTTATTATTTAATTCAATTAAGGGAGAATCCCTTAAAAAGAATTTAAAAGTTGCAAAATTCCAAATCAGATTTCTTAACAAGAGTTGATTAGAAAATGTCGAAACTTGATAAGTAATTTCCAACTTATTTTTTAAGAAATACCTGATTTAAAATTTTACAATTTTAAAATTCTTTTTTTAAAATTTTCCCTTTAATTAATGCTATAATATTATGGAATAGAATAATGTTAGTAGTTTAAAACTTTATTGTAGGCTAAAAACAAGTAGGTAAACTTTCACCTAGCCTTCACTGTAGGTATATATTTCTCCAAAACACACCATGACTTTTTGAAATATCATTGCATTTTAATGGGGTAGTAAAATTAATTTTAGGAGAGAATTTATCCTCCTCAAGAAATGATCGACACTTATGCTATTTACAAGATTAGAGGGAATTCACAAGACAAATGTAATACTTTACTAGATAGATGTGCGAATTTATAAGATAAATGAGCTAATTTACAAGATCTATAATTAAAATCACAATAACACTAGTAATATTTATGAGATAAGAGGTTGTAACAAGACATGTGTAACGTTTTACAAGATATATGTATAAAATGTAGAATACAACTTAGTTAATTTGTAAGATTTATAATTGAGATGACAATAACATTAATACTATTTATAAGAAAAGAGGGATTTAATAAGACAAGTGTGAAATTTTATAAGATATATGTATGAATTTGTAAGGTCAATAAATTAATTTGTGAGAATTAATATTAAAATTCCTGAAATTTTCGAGGAGAGTCATCTTTGTCCATTCCCTCTTGAGATTAATTTCCCTGCCCCGTACGACTGCATCAATGCTCCGGGAAGTTACGGGGTTGTGGGAAATACTATTTTGCTTCAGTGAAAAGAGGTAGAATTTTCCAAAAAAAAAATAAGTACAGTTATGTTTACGACTTTTAGCGACTCTGAAGTCAATTCCAAAGCCTATTTGAACAGAAGATGACGTGGCAGATTTGCATTGGCTAAACATACATCATCATTTTTTCTGAGTTCATTTGGAAATAAAAATCCAGTGAGAGACCGAACGCGAGCTGCCGAAGGTGGTGAATACCGACGTTGATTTGACCATTGTTAGGTGAGGATTCTTTCAAAGGTGAAAGATTTTAATTTTCTTTCTTTTAATTGATTCATCCATTTTCGTGGCTCTATTCATCTTAGGCGGGGATCTGGTTAGTTTAGGGTTCATCTTCTTGGGAGGCATTGGCAGAGAATTGGTCGTGGGATTTGAGAGTTTTTGTGCATTACGCCCTTGAATACCGATCTAGTATCTTTCTTTTTCGCTTAAATATTTAGATTGCTCGTTCTTTTTTATTTCTTGTTTGAGATATTTCTCGGGGATTTCTGAAGCTGAATATTGAATGCGTTGTTCAATCAATTATACCGTTCTTGTGGCATCAACATTATTCTTTTTAAATTTAATGGCTTATTTTGCTTATCTGTTTCTGGATATCTTGGTTGCTCAACTACCAATGACATAGGTGTCGTTGGGGAAGAAGAGAGCATCAACTTGAATTATTTCGTATTTCAATGCGTTGATTTGCGGGATTTAGTGGCTGTTGACAACGCAACATTCTTGCCATTTAAATATAAATGTGCCAGAAAGATAACTGTTTTATCTTGAGTTGGACTTCTTTTGTATATGGGTCTTGATTAAACGGTTGCTCTTTCTGTGTAGAGCAAAATGATGAGGCTACAGTCATATGCGGGGCTTAGTTTCATTGCAACTCTAGCTGTTATATATCATGCATTCAACAGCAGAGGTCAATTTTATCCAGCGATGGTTTTTCTGTCAACTTCCAAGATCAGCTTGGTACTTCTGCTCAACATGGGTCTAGTCATTATGTGTCTTTTATGGCAATTAACAAAGAAGGTGTTCCTTGGCACACTCCGAGAGGCAGAGGTTGAGAGGCTTAATGAGCAATCATGGAGGGAGGTTATGGAAATTCTCTTTGCCATCACCATTTTTAGGCAGGATTTCTCTGTTACATTCCTTGCTATGGTCACAGCACTGTTGTTGATCAAAGCTTTGCATTGGTTGGCTCAGAAAAGAGTTGAATATATTGAGACCACTCCTACTGTGCCCTTGTTGTCTCACATTCGAATTGTGTCTTTTATGATTTTCCTCCTCCTTCTTGATGGACTCTTTCTATATAGTTCCGTGAAACAATTGATACAATCTTGGCAGGCTTCCGTTTCCCTCTTTTTTGCTTTCGAGTAAGCCTTCTTCTCTGTATTCTTCCTAAACTAGTTGCCATATGTTTAATTTGAATAGAAAAATGCTTCCCTTTGTATGCCATATGTTTAATTTGAATAGAAAAATGCTTCACTTTGTATCAATTTGAAAGATTTTGTGTCTACATGGTTTGTGTCAAGATTATAATGATTTATGGGGATTAAAAAGCATACAATCTTCAGCTGTTCATAAACCCTGCTAGGCCTTATAAATATATAGAAATCCACAATATAGTTGAATTCTTACATTTCTTGTTTGATCAAAAGCCATTTTATTTTAAGCAACCAATCATTAGGTTTAATTGACCTTAGTCATTGGATGATTGATGCCCAGAAATTATAAATTTCCTTTTGCTTCTTTGATCAAGATCCAATTTATCTGGGGAGATATTGGCTCAGAAAAGAACAAATTGTTGGAGAGTAGTGTTTGGCTACGATAATAAAATTGTACTTGGTTGTCTTTGGAAAAAAACTACTACCTCTGGTCCGTGATATAAGGCCCACTTTAATGAAGAAATTGAACTACTAAGTGGATATTATATTAAGGACCAAATCTCAAAGGATAGGCTTAGTGGAGAAGGAGCTATGCTCCTTAAGTTTAGCAACTTGGTTTCAAACCTGTTTCAGACCTTGGGGCCAGTACTGAGGAGGATTTGAATCTGATTACAAGCTTCAAGTTTTCATTAATTATTTTATTGGACTATGGAGTCTAATTTGTAAGTTTTACCTTGTCAAATAATTATAATATACTTGATGATCAGATAAATCATGATTTTTAAATTACTGAAGGTTGATATTATTCCTATAAATTATTCAAGTTGTGTTTTAGTGGATCTTATATTAAACAATTAAATTAAATTATAAAATGCCTATATAAATTATGAAGTACTTCACCAACTAGGAATCTATTTGTAATAACATGTGGTTTCACATTTCTGTTTATCCAGTTTGAAAAAGTGCTTTGATTCTTTTAATAATAAATCCTGTAGTGTTGTCTTTGACACTATCTGTTTCTATCTCAGGTACATGATTCTGGCAACAACAACAGTGTCAATTTTTGTAAAATACCTTTTCTACGTCAGTGACATGCTTATGGAAGGACAATGGGAAAAGAAACCAGTCTTCACATTCTACTTGGAACTCATTAGGGATTTGCTTCACTTGTCTATGTATATGTGTTTCTTCCTTGTAATTTTCGTGTAAGTGATCAGTCAACTCTTATTTTGCATGTGCATGGTAGCCCCCATGAATTAAACTGGCATCTGCACCAAGTCATATGCTCTCCCTTCCTCCTCTTCTCTCTCACTCTCTCTCACACACACAGACACACGCTCATCAAAAGTTACTCTCTCAGCCATTTGATTGCACATAGAACCAAATTTTCTCTCATAATTGACAGTGATACTTATTGGATCAGTTTCTTTGACATGAACATTTGAAATTCATAGTGATAGAATTCTTATACCTTTGCTTACATTTGCATTACCCTGTTGCTTGATTGGGCATTATTAAGTGATCAGTGAACTCTTATGTTGCATGTGTATGGTTTTTGTGCAGCACAGGCACTCTTTAAATTATCATTTGGAAATTAATGGGTGAGAGAAACATATGTAGTTTTTTCACAGGGCTAATATAGATCAATCGTTTTAAAATAGTGTATTAGGCATCTTCAATTCCTGATTGAGTTGCAATTGCACCAAGTATTTTCTTTAATGGTAACTTCCTAATTGGTGCCCCCTTACTTTCTAATGACTGGTATATGAAATCTCCTGTTCTGATAGTTTGAAGATTAACCATGGGAAGGTTCTTCTAAATTACTTAGCAAATTATAATATTAATTAAACATATGCTTGCTGTGTATACCATGGTACTTGGCTTTTATCTCATTGCTTTATCAGTTCAAAGGTATTAAATTCGATATGGTTATGGTAACCAGTCACCTACCATTTTCTTTTATTGTTCTTTATTAGTGAATATTGTTTTAAAATAGCTTGTCTAGCTTTTGGTTTTCTTGTTTGTCATGTGTTTTTTTTGATTTGACTGCATGTTTGTCTAGTCTTCACAGGCTATTTTTTACCTACTAACCTTATGTTGGTTTTGATAGAAATTATGGTGTGCCTTTGCACTTAATAAGGGAGCTGTATGAGACATTTAGGAACTTCAAAGTTCGTGTTGCTGACTACATACGTTATCGTAAGATCACTTCAAATATGAATGATCGGTTTCCAGATGCAAACCCAGAAGAGCTTAATGCGTAAGTTGTTAACTCAACATGTACTTGTTAGCTTTCTAGTTAAGCTTATACAATAGTATTAATCTTTAAAATGGCTATGCAGAAGCGATCCTACATGTATTATCTGTCGTGAAGAGATGACTACAGCCAAGAAACTTGTATGCGGGCATTTTTTTCATGTGCATTGCCTCCGGTCATGGTTGGAGCGACAAAATACTTGCCCTATCTGCAGAGCCTTGGTTGTACCACCTGAAAATGGGGCAACTACTGCTGGAGGGCAGCATGGATCACAGTCAGACCGACAGGACCGACAGGGTAACCATATGAGAAATACTATAGGCGTAGTTTGTTATCATACTAGTAATTGCATTATAGCACAATCGAAATGATTCTACTTCTAAGGAAATAATGTCTTTAGCAACTAAAATGAAAAATGGGAAAGTGAAGGTTATAGTTTGATATTGACAGACTGGTCCTCTTGGGATATGCCCCTTCCGTACAAGAACAAAACATGATCCTTTTGGGAACATTTCAGTTTTGAGATGTTTTTACCATACAAACTTCTTTTTTAAAGAGTTAGGACCTTTCTATCTCATTTTCTTTTATATTTTTTTGGGAGTCATAATTTGGTGTATTTGTGTATATTGAAAATTGACACTTGATTCAACTCTTAAAACCATGCTATCTCTTTCCTTGGGACTGCCATGTTTTCTTAAGTTTTGTTTAATATATGTGATTTTGAGTTTAACACAACCTGTCTAAATATTATAAAATAATGTGAATAAAGTGATTATTGTAACATGTAACAGGAACAGGAACTGGAACAAGTACTGGAAACTCGGCTCAAGCTGAAGCTGGCAGTGGGGCAGCTACTGATAATTTGAGTCGTCATCAAGCTAGACTTCGAGCTGTAGCTGCTGCTGCTTCAATGTATGAGAAGTCTTTTGTATACCCATCTGCACCTTCTTTAGCATGGTATGGCAACATCTCTTTTCCCTTTCACGAATTTAAATCTGTTATTTGCGCTCCACCTTTCTTCACACACACACACGTGCATAGACTGATCCAAAAACAATGAATTTAACTGAAAATATATATTGTGTGCCTGGGTTGTTATTAATTTAAAATTTTAGCAGATGCTGCGAAAATAACATATTATATATACCTGTTATATTCTAAGTCTTGTGTGTTTGTCAAGATGGTAGATGAGCTATTTGTTGAACCGGAACAAAGGTCTATTTTTTTCCCTATCTTTTTCCTGATCTTTGCCTGA
The DNA here is from genome assembly GCA_963242795.1 of Inga leiocalycina. Lineage (NCBI taxonomy): Eukaryota > Viridiplantae > Streptophyta > Magnoliopsida > Fabales > Fabaceae > Inga > Inga leiocalycina. The sequence goes on from OY725329.1 coordinate 41,381,512, forward strand.
CATATGGAATCTGATTTCTACCTGTTATTCCTAAAGTTTAATTCATTTAAGTAATTTTGAAAAGCAGTTTGAACATTGATTACCTAATCTCACTACAATGATTGGCAGTTGGAAAGATCCTGAATTTTGAAATCCTTTACCCTTGCTTGACCTACAAAAGCATGAATAGAAGCTAGTTAAATTTGTATTCTTTGATGATGAAAAAATTTCTTTGGTTTTGAAGGCATACAATTTCTAGTCTTCTTTTCTCTCAAAATTCAAACTATCTTTAAATGCTGTATTTATATTCAGATTGTCTGTTGGCGTTCAATAAAATGTGAGTCAATTTGACTAATGAGGCAACAATCAGTTTCAAGTTCCAACTCTTATGTTTCAGATGCACTTTAAAACTGATAATATCAATTGCCTACAGCCTATGAAACTACTTAATTAATTAGCTAATTAATTGATAGGGTTTGTTCTCATTTGCAGTGCCCCTGGATACACTGTTCATCCTCCTGTTCAAAGACCCGCTGCTGAATCTTCTAACATGGAACAACATACTTCAAGCGAACAAACTCAACGACAGGTTGTCAGCCCTTTTGGACCAATGAATGTTTCCTTTCATCCAATGGGACCGTTTCTTTTTCCTCCTCCAACACATATAGCTAATGGGAATTATGGGGAGGGATCTGGATCTGATCCAAATGCGCCAAACCCTCTGTTGGAAGCTCAAAGAATTCAACACCAGATTGAGGTACGATTGCGCTGAAATTCTTTGATGGCAGCTTGTTTGTCACTGCCCTGCCAACCAATAACTGTTATATGCCATCTTCTATAGTCACTGACATTGCTGATATTATAACTGCTATATGTCATATCACATGCACATATAAAATTAGGGTATAGCATTCCAGGATATTATATAGGGAAAATTCCAGAAAAATATCTTCAAACTATTAAAATCTCAAATAAGTTTTGTTTCCTACAGTAGTTTAGGTAGTGATTACACTTGATTACTAATTCACAACTTAGTTTAGTAGGTGATAGCAATCCAAATCACTATGGGTTGATTTATTCCAGAAAAAATAAGCGTCTTAGGACTAATTAGGAAGTAATTAGCAATATTTATTATTTTTTTAATAAATTCAGCAATATGATTTTGGATATTATTCTAGATATTTCTAAATAAGTGGAATATCCACAAGGAGCATTTTAGATATTCTTTAGTATTTTAGATTTAGATATTATTTTAGTATTTTTGATATTATTTAGATTCCCTAGTTTGAATTTTGAATTAGATTTTATCTCTCTTTGTATTCCTATAAATTGGCCCTTGGCCTATTCAATAAAGTATCAAATATTCAGAGAGTTTATTAAACACTTGGAGATCCTCTTGGGCTGTTTTAGAGAGATTAGTGAGATTCTTACTATCCCTTTAACACAGAGTAATTTTATTCTTTATTTTCTATTATTCCCACTTCCTATTATTTCGAATTCCCTGTTCGACCATTATCATTGGCATCAGAGCCCACGATCCGCCATGGGAAAGACGCGTTCTTCACAAACGACGCAACTGTCCGACACGATCCCAGCGTCCGACGCGACACAGCCACCCGAGACCCACTCATTCGAAACCTCCTCCGATCACCTCGCCACTATCGCTGCTCGACTGGCGGCCATTGACGAATTGAAGGAACAGGTTCGAGCGCTCGAAATCTCATCTGCTCGACCCAACCGAAACAGAGGGAGGTCGCACCACTCCACCGATGATCGACCCAACCGAAACAGAAGAAGGTCGCACCACTCCTCCGATGACAGCGACGATGATTCTCAGACGTCACGACGCCATTCCCGCGCACCGTATACCAAAATTGAATTTCCCAAATTTGAAGGGGGCGACCCGTGTGGCTGGTTCCTGAAGGTTGAGAAGTTCTTTCGATATTATGACACCGCAGAGGACGACAAGGTGGATGTAGCAACCATTTATTTAGAAGGTGATGCTCTAGATTTTTTTTCGTGGTTAAATTCGCAGCGAGCAATACTATACTGGGATGATTTGGTTAAGGCATTCCAAGAGCATTTTGGGCCACCAGAATATCTTAATCCCGATGAAAACCTATGTAGCATCAAGCAAACTGGTTCTGTTCAAGCTTATCGGAAGGATTGGGCAAAGAGGGTGGCGCTGGTTGCAAATTGGCAAGAACATTGCCTCCTCGGCGTCTTCATGAACGGCCTCAAGGAGGAACTGCGTTCACACGTACGAATTCAGAAACCACGTAGTGTCTATAGAGCTGCGAGCCTCGCCTTAGAATTTGAGAAACAATTATCGATTGCTTAAAGTAATAAGTTTGGCTCTTCATAACGCAACTTCATTGCATCATCATCAACCACAGGAAAACCTCCTTCGCTGAATTATCCCTCTTCATCATTCTCTCCCTCCGGACGTATGTCGGCTGTAGATCCTGAACGCCAGAGGCGACGTGACAAAGGCTTGTGTTTCCGGTGCGCAGAGCCTTTCCGACCAGGACATAGATGCAGCACCTCATTCTCATTAATGGAGGTGGACGACAACGGCAACCCCTTTCCTGAGTCTCTTGACCCAATCGTTGAATCTGAACTAGAAGAATCAGAGGAAATTGCAGTCGCTTTTAATGCCATCTTGGGCACACCTTCGGCTTCCACTATGAAGATAAAAGGGTTCCTCCATTCTCAACAGGTACTATTGTTGGTAGACAGTGGATCCACCCACAATTTTATTTCCACTACCTTGCTGCAAAAACTTGGTATTCCCACTAGTACTGTATCTTCCTTTGGTGTTCAAATTGGGGATGGCCGGGTTATTCGCTGCAATCAGGTTTGCCAGGACCTTGAGGTCAAACTCTCAGGGCTAACAATTAGGCAGGACTTCTTCCCCTTCTCCTTGGCCGGGTCCGATTTAGTATTGGGGATTAAATGGTTAGCATCACTCAACACAGTACAGGCAAACTGGAACGACATGTTCATGATTTTCTGGGTTGAGGGAAAGAAATACAAGTTGCAAGGAGAACTGCCAACAGCTGGTCCTCAGGTTTGTCTCAAGAGCTTGGAGTTTCACCAGACAGAATTAGCAAAAAGTGCAGTCTTAGATGTATCAGATATCCTTCACAAGTTTTTTGCCGTTTTTGAAGAGCCTACTACACTACCACCTTCCCGTGGCCACTATCACATGATCTCTTTATTGCCAGGAGCATCCCCACCAAATTTGAGGCCCTATCGCTATCCTCATTACCAAAAAGACGAGATTGAATCTCAAGTTCGCACCTTACTAGACCGAGGATTCATCCGCCCTAGTTCTAGTCCATTTGCCAGTCCCGCCTTATTGGTGAGCAAGAAAGATGGCACTTGGCGGTTGTGTGGATTATCGTCGTCTCAACAAAATTACGATTCCAGATAAGTATCCTATCCCTAACATTGATGAATTATTAGACGAACTGCACGGTGCTAAATACTTTTCAAAGATTAATTTACGATCTGGGTATCATCAAATACGAATATTACCTTCCGATATTCATAAAACGGCATTTAGAACCCACTCCGGTCATTATGAATTTGTGGTTATGCCGTTTAGTCTCACTAACGCCCCCGCAACATTCCAAGCTATCATGAATGACTTGTTTCGCCCATACTTGAGGAAATTTGTGCTCGTCTTCTTTGACGACATTTTGATTTACAGTTCTTCTGCACATGATCATTTCCGGCATCTCGGGATTATTTTCCAGATCTTACAACAACACTTTTTCTTTGCCAATACTAAAAAGTGTTTTCTGGGACAAACGAGGGTTGACTACTTGGGACACATTGTTACTAGTCATGGCGTGGAAGTTGTCCTTGAGAAAATTAAGGCCGTCGCTCATTGGCCTACTCCACAATCAGTGATAGACTTACGCGGTTTTTTAGGACTCACCGGATATTATCGGAGGTTTGTAAAAAACTATGGCGTCATTGCGCGACCTCTAACCGATTTAACCAAAAAGGGTGCATTTCAGTGGTTGGTTGCGGCCCAAACAGCTTTTGAGGAACTTAAAATCGCTCTCACCACTACTCCGGTTCTTCACTTACCGGACTTTTGACAACCTTTTACGGTTGAATGTGACGCCTCTGGGAATGGTATTGGGGCTGTACTAATGCAAAATAACCATCCTGTAGCGTATTTTAGCAAGGGATTCTCCTTCTCAAATCGCTACAAATCGGCTTATGATAGGGAGCTGCTTGCCTTGGTCCTTTCGCTACTAAAATAGCGTCACTACTTATTGGGTAAGCACTTCTACGTACAAACCGACCATCACAGCCTGAAGCACTTGTTAGACCAAAAGATTGTGACTACTTCCCAACAATGACTCCTAGTCAAACTCCTTCCTTTTGATTTCACCATTCGTTATAAACCCGGGCGAGAGAATGCAGCCGCTGACTCTTTGTCTCGACGGCCCCAGCAGGAGGAATTCTTACACATGGTCATTCCTATGGCCCACGACCTAGATCAACTTCCGCAAGCGCTACTGGAAGACGCTGCCACACGAGCAAAGATAAAGGAGTTACAGACACACCCTGAGCGTCACTCTCATTTTCACTTTGTAAATGGTCGGTTATTCTACAAGACACGTTTAGTTATACCCAATATCGTCTCACTCAGAGAAAAATTATTGGCAGAAGCTCATGAAACACCAACTGGGGGGCATGGTGGGTACCTCAAGACCCTGCGACGGTTAAATGACCAGTTATACTGGCACGGGATGAGAAATGACGTCAAACACTATATCCAACGATGTTACACTTGTCAGCAGAACAAATATCAAACATTAGCCCCGGCAGGACTCTTACAGCCACTTCCTATTCCAGAGCGCATTTGGGAGGACATTTCTCTTGATTTTATTACGGGGCTCCCTAAGTCCAGAGGTTTTGACGTGATTTTAGTGGGGGTGGATCATCTCAGTAAATACAGCCACTTCATTGCCCTTGCTCACCCTTATACTGCTAAATCTATCGCTGCTACCTTTTGCCAAGAAATTGTTCGCTTGCACGGCATACCACGGTCTATCGTCTCTGATAGAGACCCTCTTTTCCTCAGTCACTTCTGGCAAGAGTTATTTCGTTTAAGTCAAACCCGCTTAAACATGAGCACCTCATACCACCCACAATCCGATGGGCAAACAGAGGTAGTCAATCGATGCCTCGAGACTTACTTACGTTGTTTTGCACATGACCAACCTAAACAATGGAGTAAATTTCTTTGCTGGGCAGAATTTTCTTTCAACACTGGGTTCCATGTGGCTGCTAATACTTCCCCATTTAAATTGGTTTATGGTCGTGATCCACCGCCTCTTTTCCCTTATGTCAAAGGTGAAACACGGGTTGCTGACTTAGAAGAACAACTAGAAACACGTGACGCCATGTTACAGGTTTTAAAAGGGAACCTCCTTAAAGCTCAACACCGGATGAAGTTACACGCCGATCAACATCGCCGGGACCTTGAGTTTAACCCAGGGGACGCTGTTTGGTTACGCATTCAACTGTACCGACAACGATTGTTGGCTCGATCAAAGTTCCAGAAACTATCTCCACGTTTCTTCGGCCCCTTTACGGTTACCAAACGTATTGGGAAGGTGGCTTATGAACTAGACCTCCCATCAACTGCCAAAATCCATCCTGTCTTTCATGTTTCCCTTCTCCGTCCTGCATATGGCCAGCAAGCTCCTACTCCTACGCCTCCTCCTCCTCTCTCATCTGATATGGAGCTCATTCTGCACCCCTCCAAAGTATTGCAGCATCGCTGGACACCGGATCACAGATTGGACATACTTGTGGCATGGGACAGCCGCCCCTTAGAGGAAGCTACTTGGGAGGAATATGATTTCATTTCAGAACAATTTCCTCAATTTCGCCTTGAGGGCAAGTCGACTTTCCAAGGGGGAAGATATGATAGCAATCCAAATTGCTATGGGTTGATTTATTCCAGAAAAAATAAGCGTCTTAGGACTAATTAGGAAGTAATTAGCAATATTTATTATTTTTTTTAATAAATTCAGCAATATGATTTTGGATATTATTCTAGATATTTCTAAATAAGTGGAATATCCACAAGTAGAATTTTAGATATTCTTTAGTATTTTAGATTTAGATATTATTTTAGTATTTTTGATATTATTTAGATTCCCTAGTTTGAATTTTGAATTAGATTTTATCTCTTTTTGTATTCCTATAAATTGGCCCTTGGCCTATTCAATAAAGTATCAAATATTCAGAGAGTTTATTAAACACTTGGAGATCCTCCTGGGCTGTTTTAGAGAGATTAGTGAGATTCTTACTATCCCTCTAACACAGAGTAATTTTATTCGTTATTTTCTATTATTCCCACTTCCTAGTATTTCGAATTCCCTGTTCGACCATTATCAGTAGGAAATTACTGATTTGGGATTTTCAAATTTGAAGGTATTTTTCTGAAATTTTCCAGCGATTTATTTATTAAAGGGGCTAATGGAAAAGTATAGGACCAAAGGAAGAAATTTGCTTATGGTTTTCATTGATCTGGAAAAGCATATGACTGTGTGTCAAGAGATGTACTTTGGAAAGTCTTGGAAAAGAAGGGGGTGTGGATTGCATATATCAAAGCCATTCGAGGGATGTATGAGAGGTTTACAACTAATGTTAGAACGCCTGGAGGTGTTACAAAGGACTTTCCTATAAGGATTGGTCTACATCAAGGATCAGTTTTGAGCCCTTATTTGTTTAATCTAGTGGTAGATGTTCTAACTGAGCCTATAAAAGAGTGAATTCCTAAATGCATGCTTTTTACGGATGATATAGTTTTGTTGGCTGAATCTAGAGGTGGTAATATGGTCCGGCCTACGGGTTGGGACCATATGGGTTCGGGCCCAAAAGGACCATATCAATATGGGTTGGTATTTAGCCAACCCAACCCATAACCACTGGGTTGGCGGGTTGGGCGGGCCAACCCATATATTTATTTTTCAATTTTTTTTAACAATATACTAAGATTGTTTTTTTTTTGATACAATAAGATTGTTTTTTTTTACACACCTAAACATAAAAAAATTAAAAATACATTGCAAATTAAAGAGAGTTGAGACCGATTTCTGATTTCTGAGACTGAGAGCGTGAGCCGTGAGAGAAAGACTGTTTCAAGCAAAAAAAAAGAAGAGAGTTGACTAGGTTGAGGAGTAAGTACTGAGGAGTGGGAGTACTGCGCTGGACTCTGGAGTGACGGTCTTAGACTATTGGGGGTTAGGCCTTAAATAATGGCTCTTCCCTCTTGGTTGTAAAAAGATAAAATAAAATTGGGCCAACACTAACCCGGTGGTCCAACTCGTCACGGGTTGGGACCATATGGGTTCAAGCCAAAAATGACCACATCAATATAGTCCCAACTTTATACAACCCAAACCGCCCATTTTGTCGGGTTGGGCGGGCTTGGCCCATGGTCTTAACCCATATTACTACCTTTAGCTGAATCTAAGGAGGAAATTAAGTCTTAACTCGAGATATGGAGACGGGCTTTGGAATTGAAAGGCTTTCGTCTGAGTAAGAGCAAAACTGAATATATACATTGCAATTATGATAAGAGACAAGGTCGAAGTGAAGTGGAAGTTAAATTGGGGGAGTAAGTCATTTCGCAAGTGATAAAATTTAGATATTTGTAATCAATTATACAACAAGATGGTGAAAGTGATGGAAATGTCAATCACATAATTCAAATTGGATAGTATAAATGGATAAAGCTACTGGAGTTATTTATGATCAAAAAGTACTGAACAAGGTAAAAGGGAAGTTCTATCGTATTGTTATAAGACTAGTAATGCTATATGGTAGTGAGTGTTGGGCTTTAAAAGGATAACATGAACATAAAATGGGGGTAGATGAGATGAGGATGTGTGGTCATACAAGAAAAGATAAGATTCGTAATACTCATACGTGAACTTGTTGGATTGGCTTCTATTGAAGGAAAAATAGTAGAAAGTCGTTTGAGGTGGTTTAGACATGTTCAGCAAAGGCCATTAAATGCTTTGGTGAGGAGGGTTGATCAAGCAGTATGGAGTTCTATAAAATGAGGTCGAGGAAGGCTGAAGCGAATGCTCAATGAGGTCATAGAGAGAGAATAATATACCTAAATATATGGTTTTCGACAGAACACAATGGCGTCGGGTGATTCGTGTAGCCGACTCTACATAGTGGGATAAAGGCTTTGTTGTTATTGTTTCCCTATTATATACTTTGGTACTCTAAACTATGAAACACGGTTTTGGATGTTATGTTGGTAAATGGCCTCATTAATTTATTCCGGGTTAACTGATATGTCCCATATGCATAATATTTGAAAGCATGCCTTAGTTCTTAATGTGGAAGTTTAACTCAGGTATTGGTATTAATTTTTTTTTTTTTTGGTAAAATTAAAATAGGTTCTTCAACATCAGCTCCAGATTCTGAAGTCAAGTGTTGAGGAAAATGTAAATGATGGCAAGCCATCATTAAGTAGCAAAGGTAAGCAGGTTGCCTCTTCATCTGTGTCTGATAATGGCCGTAATGACGAAATTCAAGAAATTCAAGGCGGCAGTGTATAAATAGCTTTGCTTGTTTTCTGGTTGGATATTTTGAGCAGACTTAGCTTCCTAATGTAGATAAAGGAAGAGTAGAGCACAGAAATTACAGCATTTTAGGTCACATCATCAATTTCAGATTGCTGAAGGCTTGTTCTTTGTTATATCAATCTTATTTATGCATAGCGTCTCTTAGAAATGATTTAATTTGTTTCTGTCAGGCTTTGTTATCTGACGCAGTAATTTCTATGGTAAATATCTGTATTTAAATCCATTTCCACAAATCTACATGGTAATTTTATGAGGGGATTACTATAATGTCTCAAAAAAGGATTTAATCACTTAAACGTCTGATAATTGAGGAAGCAGTTTCAATATAGGAAATGACATTAGGTTTTTGTTACTCTCGTGATTGAGATTTGTTTTGTTATTAAATCCCTTTGGATCTTATAATACTTCTCCCTAATTTTATTGCTAAGAGGTGTCAATTAAATCAGATAGGATATTTTGTTCGCAATAAAATTTATTTTATTTTTGTCTATGTAGTACTCCCTCCTCAACAACTAGCACCTATTATTTATTCTTTTATATAAGAGATATCAAGTCTCAAATATTCTTTGTTGTTTTTTTGTTTCGCCTTAATTTAATTACTCGGATTAATATTATTGTATTAATTGCTGTCTCTTTCACTTTTCCCATTACACATTCCCTTTTTTCTCCTTTTCTTATTCACTGTCTTGTTCCCTCTCTCTTTTTATAAATAAGGGTATTTTTAAGAAAAAATTTACAATTTTTACATATTTATTGTCTTTGACCAACTTTTTAATCGACAGTTAAATGTTTCTTATAAAAAAGAACGGAGGGGGTAATTTATAATTGGCCTTCTGCCTTCTAAGTACTCCGCCCGGTCTTATTTATAAATAACTTTTTTCTTGATTGTGCAAAACGAATTGGTAGTTACAAGCAATAAGTTTGTAAAAAATGTTATATTTTTTTCATATATGCCCTTATTTATGAAAAGAGTATAGGAGAGAGAATAGTTAAAAAGTATGAGAGATAATGAGTATAAGATATGAGAGATAATGGGTATTTAATAAGGGTAAAATAGGAAAAAGAAGCTTGCATTTTCAGACAAAAAGTGAAAGTTGCTTATAAAAAGGATCAATCTTATGAGAGAAAAAGTTGCTTAAAAATAAGACCAGAGGGAGTATTAAACATGAAATCAGGAAAGTAATTGGGGGAATTACTATGAGCCTATGAGGTCCCAGGAAAGGTAGTCCCAATGGGTCAATGATAATTATGGAGCATGTAATGACAAGTTTTAGTATAAGCATAACAACACCTCAATTGTCATTGGGATGACTTGTAATTATCATTTTGAACTTTATTATAAGTCTATTTTAAATAATTCTCATATATCAAAGATTGTTAGTTAAGTCATTAAGTATCAAAGCTTTTCAAATTTAACCTTATTAAACTTTTTTCTTTCTCTACATTTACAAATTATTCCTACATCTCTCTTCTCTCTTCCCAACAAGAATTAAACAAGGGTGAAATTGAAAAACATTCATTAATAACATGCAAGTGGATTTATATTTTGGACAAAAAACTGACTTATAACAAAGAGCAAGGTGGTAAGTTTTTTTTTGGGACTCATGGTAATTTCCCCCAAGTGATTTCATTTGTGCAGTTAATTATAAAAAAACCTTTGAACCTTTATTGTAATTTTAAGATGTTTTAGTTCTAAATTATAACCAAATTAATGTGTTGGAAAGTGTTATTTCATAATTCATATCCTAAAAAGAAATTTTATTTTATTTTTATTTGAGAAAAGATCTAATAATCATAGCTTCAAAAAGCGAATAGAAGGAATCTGAAAAGAACTAAGTTGTTCTCGACAGACTTTGTCTTGTACTCTTGTTCATTGTTTACGCGTCAGAGCCAAACATTGAATATTTGATCATATTGATTTGGAGTATAAAAGGGGGAGTTTCATACGTTACAATAATTTGAACTTTTAATTACCATAGGGGAGCTGTACAAATACTTAAATAATAGACAAAACTTAAAGTGTAAATTCATCCCAAAAGTATTCGTGAAATGTGTTAGTGCTCAAGCCACGATGAGCTCCCACCTGAGCTCCAATCTGATGAGCACAAGAGAGTTGGATTATCTTCTCGACCTCTGATCTTTTTGTCGTTGGAGTTTTCAGTGACCTCCTAGTCCATCTCTTGTTCTCGTCACCTCCCTCTTCCTCACTCCCATCGGAACTACCCAAGAACCACCCCCGCAATAATTTATTTATTTTTCCTTTTTCGGTTGTTTGTATGATTATTGTAAAATTAGTTTCCCCCCTTCTATATCACTACAATGAATGTTCGGCCAACATAACGGATCTCAATGAAGCAAAGCAAAATAACGAAGAGGGGTTGAAATAGGCATTGCCTCCACTTGTTTACTACTTTTTTTAAATTATTTTTTTGGTTTGTTTAGCGGTTAAAATTAACTTTGTTAACAGTGGGGTCAACATTGTTATGTTTTTAAACTTTCAAGGTGATATTAAGATAAAAAAACCTTCTAGGGCAACATTAAGATTCATGAATATATTTGGGACGAATTTGCACCTTAACCACACCGAAACTTGTGTTAAATTAATTAGGTATTTATGTTCAAGTATCCAATCAGCTTCAGCAACTTAACCCATGGTTCTTATCCCAAGTTAATTGAGTCAATTTTAAGTTTTTCTATCACTAATTGTTGTTATAACTGGCAAAAAAAAAAAAAAAAATCAATTCAAAACCATGAAAAATTCAGTCACAAATTATGATGGAATTCCTACGGAATATTTCGTTGCAAATTTGCAACAAAACATTTTGTTAGAAATCTGTGACAAATTTGCAACGGAGATTCTGTCACAAATTTATAATGGATTCAGAATTCAAATTCTGTTACTATGTGTTTTGACGATGAAGAAATTTGTGATCGAATAGTTTCCTTTTTGTTTTGTTTGGTATGCAGAATTCATTTTAATGGAAATAGATATAATGTTTAAAAATATATTTAATAAAAATGTGTTTGATATATCATAGAAATAGAAATGAGAAATATTTTTTGTATAAAAATATCAAAATACCCTCCCAAAAAACCCAATCTCTACTATCAGGACCCAGTAACCACGTCTTCTTCTTCACCCTTTCAGATACCAATTACACATCCGGAAATCAAATCCAATAATCAATATAAAAATCAAATTGGAAAAGCAAAAGGCGAAAGGGATTATTTCTTTTCTTTAGCAGTAGTTGTTGATAGCTCAAAAATTATACATGATGAAGTTGATAGAGGAATGACCTGCGCAGTTAGCAGTTTGAGGTTGAAGATTGAAGAAATTAGAATCGAACACCGTCTTCACTCTTTGTCGCTGAAGAAGGCGTGGGAGGTCACTATTATTGTTGTCTTTGTTGCCCTCTTTACCGTCATCACTCTTTGCCACATCGAAGGTCTAGAGAAGTCGAAAATTAAGTGGATCACGATATGGATCTACAGTGATGACGGTGAGTATCACCGTGCTCCACCACCATTGTTGAACATGAGGGTGTGGTGTTGGAGCCCGAGCAATGAAGGTCAACAAAGTGAAGAATGGTGGTGGTCGACGAAGTAAAGGTCTGAAGAGAGAGGGAGAATCAAGGACCCATCAATAGTGACAGAGGTAGATGACGGGCCTAGTCCACTGCTATCATTGTCAGTGGTGGAATGAGATGAGACCGTGGAGTTTGGAGGGCAAAAAAGAATTTGGCTGCATCGAATTTGGAAATCTTTACTTATTAAGTGAAAGCCAATATGATAGAATGGGGAGATTTGATTTCTATATAGATTAAAAAAATTTTCAATTCCATCGTACTAAATAAATCTAAGTATAGAAATTGAGACCTAATTTTAATTCCACGGCCTCTAATTCTATCATACCCCGTGTCCTAGAAATTGTTCAACGATAGAATTTGGCTGTAAATTTTCGTCACAAACATTATTTTTGTCGGCAATGGGTTGTTTTTTCTTTGAAATTATTTCATTAATCCACGGTATGAGTGGGTTGCTTTCAACATAGTGTGTGTATACTAATCACAATCACCATAAAGTAATGCTACTTATTTGGTGATATGTGCGACTGTTTCTTTTCAAACAACTTAACACATTTTATAACTACATTTTTATTTCTTTAATATTTTCCTATATCATCATTATTTAAATCCCTCTATTTTTTTTTTGGTAAAGGATCATGATTTAAACCTCAAATCAATAAGTATGATCAAAATTTAAGTAATTATCTTTCTAAAAATAATAGCAAAAGTGAAATTTTAGGATGTTAAGGTAACTGGCCTCACCTTATAAGGAAGAGAATATAAGTTTGTGTTTCGAGAAGCGCATTTATTAGGAGGGATGAAAACTCTTTGTGCTTTAAGTTTTGAAGAAGGAAACTCTTTATCAAATAAAAAATATTAATAAACATATAATAAAAAACAATCTTAATTAAATCCAACTAAACTGTCAAAACTGATATTTAGGCATCCTAATCAGCCCAAGAGAACCCCCCTTTTTTACCTGAATCAAAAGAACCAATTTAGGATGTTAGAATTTGGTGATTTTACTTATATTCATATTGCTCTGCTCTCCTATTGTCTCCCGTCTCATTCTCCTTTCATGACTATCCTCTCCTCTCCTCTCCTTCATTCTTCGTCTCTTCTTCCGAATAGGAAATAAAAGCTTGACTATTGCCTTGGTGAGTTTGCCTATATATATATATATATATATATAGTCACAAGCTTTATGATACTCTCATAATCCTTAAATTCTCTCATTTTCTTCTCAAAATCCAATCTTCACCTTTACATTAAAAATATTGATGGCTCAGATTTAATATTTTATAAAAGTATTATGATTTTATTTTATAAATTTATTTTTTTAATTTTGTCACTATTGCAATTATGAATTGTATAAACTAGATTTTAACATTTTAGATTTATTTTTTAGTTTAAAATAATATTTTTTTAAAATATTAAATATGAACCATCCATTTTTTAAATCTGATGGTAGATATAAGATTATAATAAGAAAAGAAGAAAGAGGAAAATGGGAGAATTTTTACTATTGCGTGTAAATATCAATCCAGAACATAGGGCAATATGGGTAGATGTTGAATCTATGAAAAACACCAACCTCCAAAAACTAATTAACCAAGTGCCATCATCTGGGTTAGTACCCTCCTTAAGAATTAATAACCGGTCCTTCATAAGCACGCGGCTGAACGGCATTTACATGAGACTGGCTTAGTTCTAACCCTTAGAGGAAAAAGATGAAGGAGAATGGGATGGGATGGGAGAAAATACCAACCCATAGTTGGTTTAGCGGTGTAAGGCTGGCTAGATATCTCTGGGTCCCAAATTTAAGTAATAGAGAAGACATTTGTGCTGGAAGGGACAATTATGAACCCCGAATGCGAATGATAATATAAAAAGGATGATATCGAAAAATAGAATAGCAGAATAAATAAAATCACCCAATTTTAAAGTCCTAAATTGGTTTTATTGGCTTGATTACGAATTTGTTATGAATGCAGGCCTAAATCTGAATTTTGTTATTTCAGCTTGATTTAATTAAGATTTTCTCTATAATAAAAATGATATTTTTTCTTATGTTGTATGTTAAAGCACACATAATATTTTTAATGGAAAGGACATGTATAAGTTATCCTAATTTTATTAATTAATAACATATGAAAATACTTGTTTTATTATTAAATTTTTTAACATATTTAAAATTTTTATATATAATATTTCTTTGGATGGAGGAATTAAGGCCCTGTTTGGTACGTGGCACTGAATTTTGATAGATTGGGATAGTGACTGAGATTGAACTTTAAAATTATGTTTAATATGAAGTAATATTTACCAGGAATATTTGTATAATTTTATTTTATAACTGGACATAAATTATCAAAAGACTATAGTACCCTTGTTAATTGAAAAAAAAAAAAAGATAAAAAACCTGCAACCTCATCTTCATTCACGCAACCTCATCATCTCGCCGTCTACATCTCCCATCCCCAGTCAATAAATACATAAAGATTAATTCAAAAGAACCATTTAAGAATAAAATCAATTAGAAAAAGCGTGTTGTTCCTATGAAAAACAAACGAAACGTGTGTTGCCTCGTAACAGTAAATAGGGACCAGATGGGGCTTGGGTGATCCTGCTCTTGCTTGTGGGAGTTGATGTTGAGAGGTATGAAATAATAAAAGCTGTGAGAGATTAGGGGAGCGAAGTGAACATTTGACCATGCGGATGGATGAAAAAGTGTTCTATTGTGAGCTGCTAATTAAAGCAATGCTGCAAAAGGAGGCTTGGTGTTTGCATGAATGCAAGCAACTTTATCTATCGATACAAGTTCTGGGTCCCAAAAAATTTTCAAACTGAAAAAAAAAAGTATGGAAACAAAAATTGGGATTTTGCGATTAAGGGCATGTTTGTTATAACGTTGAGATTGTTTATAAGCTGCGTTTCACGTAAATCGAGACAAAACTCCTTCCACATACTTACCTTGTATATCGTAAATCACGATTGAAAAGCTGCTTTTAAGTATTTCAATCGCTGTTCCAAACAACCACTAAGTGTGATGGCTCCAGAGAACCCGTGAACTTAAAATTGATAGAGGGTATTTTTATCAAGAAAATATTATAAACAAAGATTTTTCTCTCTCTTAAATTTGCAATCTCAGGATTGAAAACGTAATATCAGGAGGGGTGGTTTTGTAACAATTCTATTTTCTTAGTACTCCAAATCCTAGTTTATCGTCAGTGTAACCCCCTTCCAACCAAGGCCGAGATTTAGTTCATAAATACGTGATTATGTGAAATTAGAGACCGTAGATGATTTGGGACTTATTTAAAATTAAACTTCCCAAAACTAGGGTTCACAAAACTTTTCAAAAACCTATTCAACAATGGTCTCATATTCACATTTCAAATACACAAATGGCTTGTACAATTCGATTTCATTCATAAATATCAAAATACAATATAAATTCCTGACACACTCGATCGGGTTCCATTAATCAACTAAGGGTTTTACAAGGCACAAATGCCTATAATCCATTTCCTTTAGCTAGGGGATTACACAAAACTATAGCACAATCCCACTATTTACAATTGTTTCCCAATAAAATATCCAATGATTTACAAAATGATAACCAAAAACCAAATTACACTCCTAGCTCGGAGCTTCAGCCACCCTTTGTCACCTGCTTTTCCTTGGAACTACCGGCCCTGTTTGAAAATGTGTTTTTGGGAGGGTGAGATTCTAAGGAATCCCCGTAGTGTCAAATCACTCATAGTATGTACAACCACAAAGCATGAAAGCAAATCATCACACAACACATAGCAACTACAACGGCAGTTACAGTGGCAAGGGCAGGTATGACTTAAGTCACCCTTATGTTTGCTCAAGCAAAAGTGCTTACATTGTATTGCACATTCACATGTTCATAATCACATATATCACCACAGCTGGGATCTATATAAAATATTTTACATACACACAGCCACACTGGATAGATAATCAAATAGGAATCCACGATTCCACAACGCAGCCTCGGCAATTATAATGGCAGGGGTAGGTATGATAACCATCACCCCTTACGACTGCTCACGTTGAATTGCTCATGCTATAATGCCCTATGGCCGATAACACATACACATGTTTGCAATGGCCTCATGCCAAAGATTTTTCTCAACAAAACAATGATAAGTCATGTATACCAAGCATCATACACAACATGAGAGAAAAGTCACTACCTTGATCCTTCTGCGCGCGCTCTGGCACTGGTCTATTGCGAGCAGGGCAAATATCGAATCCTATAATTCACAATTAGGGATGAAGTGTTATTCTCTATTCCAATATTCAAGTGACTTCACAACACTTAGATTTGGTTATCATTTATGTCCTTTAGGTGGCTACTAGAAGCCCAAACATATGCTTAAAGGGTTAGGAAAGATTATACTAAAACCACCTTTCAGAAGTGCAAAATGTTGATTTTTAAGGGTTGGCCGCGGCCAAAAACAGGTCTGAAACATTTGGGCCATGGCCAATAATCCGCTGACTTTGGCCGAAGTATGTTACAAAAGCCATTGATGTATGTTACATAGAGAGAAAGCTTCAACTCATATTCTAGCTCACGTCATTTTTTTGGCCGAAGTGGATGGCATGGCTCTCAAGGCTATGGTGGTCATTGGTGTAACAGACGTGGTGGTGGCAATAATGGTGGCGGTCCTTGTTGTCATCTCTGTCACTGTTATGCTCACGTCATATTCTAGCTCACGTCATTTTTTTGGCCGAAGTGGATGGCATGGCTCTCAAGTCTATGGTGGTCATTGGTGTAACAGACGTGGTGGTGGCAATAATGGTGGCGGTCCTTGTTGTCATCTCTGTCACTGTTATGCTCACTATGTTGATAGCTATTATCTGCACGACAGATCTTTTGTGCCTCCCACTGACTTTGGCTCAATTTATGCACCACAAGCTTTTTATGCTTTACTTGACATTGTTTTTGAGCCCTCATAGTATATGGACAGTCAAGCAAATTATCATGTGACTCCTCATACCGATAAGATCTCTCATGTTACACCAATGGGTAAGTCGCACATTTTAACTTGCACTGGTAAGAAAGAACGTATTATGGGTATTGGCACAATTTCAATTCCTTGTTCAAATTCTAAACTATTGCTTAAAGATGTGCTTGTCATTCCTTCAACTACTAAAAATTTAATGAGGGTGAACAAGCTGATAGAAGATAACTACGTTGATATTAATTTTACTAATATGGTTGTACTATGAAGAACAAGAAGATAGGTCAACTTCTGATGCAAGGGAAACCAAGTTGAGGACTGTATCCAATGGCTAGTAGAACAGGGAAACTTAGCAAGTTCCTCAGGTTTATGTTGATTTTCAATCAAGAGAAGCGACTAATTTTATCAAGTGGCATCAAAAGTTAGAACATATATAGTCATAGGATTATGAAACAAATTTTGAATAAATGTAATCAGTCCATTAATATTAATGAAAATTATATTTGTGAGGCTTGCCAATATGGTAAAGCTAAATAGTTACCTTTTTCAAATTCTCTGTCTCAAGCTATAGCCCCTCTTGAATTAATATATACTGATTTATTGGCCCTTCACCATTGCAATTTGTCAATGGCTATTGGTACTATCTATATATACTTCTTAGATGACTATAGTCGGTACACTTGGTTCTATCCACTGAAACACAAAGGAGAAGCTATAATGCTTTTCATCATTTTCGAGCTTTGGTAATAAATCAGCTTAATGCAAAAATTTAAGCTATTCAATGTGATAATGGTTCTGAATTTAAACCATTCATTCTAGTTGCTCAAAGTGCAGGTATTCAAATAAGATACACATGTCCATGTAAGAAAGAGAGAATAATATGTAAATGATTAGAATTGGCTGAGTCTGAATAACAGAATTGGTTACCGAGCAATATACATTGTACACGTATACAAGAGAAGTCTGAATAACAGAATTGGTTACCGAGCAATATACATTGTACACGTATACAAGAGAGATTTTGTGAAAAGATTTTACAGCTGTAAATGAGCTACACAAGATTTACACCTATACAGATTTACTAATAAGGTATTATCTCTAACATTCCCCTTCAAATGAGAGGCTGTGGGACACAAACTGAGTTTGCTTCTAAAATGAGTGAATTGAGTGTGAGAGAGAGCCTTAGTCAAACAATCTACAACTTGTCAGATGAAGGAATGTATTGAACATCTAGTTGCCTTGATAATACAAGATCTCTAACAAAATGTATATCAATTTCTATATGTTTTCTTCAAGCATTTTGAACAGGATTTGCTGCTTTTGCACTCATATTATCACACCAAATAATTGAAGGAGTTTTAAGAAACAAACCCATTTCAGAGATTAATAAACATAACCATTGTAGTTCTGCTGCACCATATGCTAAAGCCCTATACTCTAATTCTGAACTAGCTTTGGCTACAACTCTTTGTTTCTTAGATGCCCATTAAATTAATGTTCCACCTAAATACACATAGATTCCTTCCAAAGATTTGCGATCATCCACACCCATGGCCTAATCAGCATCAGTGAATGCTGTTAGCTGAAGTCTGTGAAATGGTTTAATATGTAAACCAAAGTGATAAGTACCTTTAAGATACCTAAATATTTGCTTAACCCCTTGAAAGTGAATATCAAACAGTTTGGCCATGAATTGACTTAACTTATTCACAACAAAGGCAATACCTGGCCTAGTAGTGGTCAAATATTGCAAAGATCTAATAGCTCTTTGATATAATGAAGGATCAGACAGAATTTTCCCATCCTGGGTAGAAAAGTAACGCCCTATAACCATAGGGGTAGATACCGGGGCACAATCATACATATTAAACTTTCTAAGCAAGTCCAGAGTATATTTGCTTTGGTTCACATATAAGTAAGAGAAATCTTGACACATATATAATCCAAGGAAATAGTATACTAGGCCTAAGTCTTTCAAGGAAAACACCTTATTTAATTCCAAGATGAAATTTTTAACAAAAACTGGGTCATTGCTAGTAACTAAAATATCATCTACGTAAATGAGAAGAAATACCAGTCGCTTATGAGTCCGAAGAAAGAACAAAGAGACATCACTCCAAGCATTTCAAAATTCCCAACTCATAAGAACAGTCTTCAATCTATCAAACCATGCTTGTGACGCTTGTTTGAGGCCGTAAATAGCTTTTACAAGCTTGCAGACATGAGTAGGATGTCGTGAACTATGAAACCCCTTTAGTTGTCACATAAACACCTTTTCCCGGAGGTATCTATTCAAGAATGCATTATTAACATCAAATTGACGGATCTCCCAATGATAAGTAACCACAATTGTAAAAATTAGTCTTATAGTTGTAGACTTTACTACTAGGTTGAACGTCTCCACATAATCGATGCCAGCAAACTATTGAAAATCCTTCATAACGAGCCATACCTTGTGTTTTGAAATGGACCCACCAGGATGAAATTTTGTTTTAAAAATCCACTTTGAGTCAATAAGCTTCTGACCACAATAAGTAACAAGTGTCCACGTCCCATTCCGTTGAAGAGTAGTAAATTCTGATGCTATGGCAGCCTTCCAATATGGTAAACGAAGAGCTGCTGAAATAAAACCGTGTTTAGCCTCAAGAGCAAAGTTAGAAGGGTTTTGCTTATAATGGAGGATACTAATAAATAGGTAGTGGGGTTTGGTAATACCCGCTTTAGCTCAGGTAACCATATAATGAGTATTTGGGTTAGGAATAGTAGGTTGGGTAAAGTGGGCTGGGCTTGTGTTTGGGTTAATGGATTGAGTTTAAGAAGCTGATATTGAACTTGAAATCTATGGCTAGGCTCGGGCATCTGCTGTTGGTGATTCATATAAGGATATAGTCTGTGAATTATTTGAGCTGGATATCGAAGGTGAAGCACTAGAGTTAGGATTTTGAAAAGCTGAACTAGGCAATATTTTTGGAGAGGACACTAGTTTCATCACAGGTGTTGAGTTTGTAATAATCATGGAATTAGACTATCAGCTGGAGGAGTAGATGAATTACGAGCTAAGAAACCTGTTGAGAAAGGAAAATTAGAGGCATAAAAAATCACATGTCGTGATACATAAATATGCCATGTCATACTTAGACATTTAAAACCTTTTTGTTGAGAAGTCGGGCCAAGGAACACACACTTCTGACTGTGAAATGCCAATTTATGCTGATTATATAGCTTTAGGCATGGGTAGCAAGCACACCCAAATGGATTAAGAGACTTATAATCTGGTTCTTGTTTAAACTATGTAAACAAAGGAGAACAACCTTTAAGTATTGGAGTTGGGAGCCTATTAATAATATAAATAGCCATTTGAAAGGCCTCTGTCTAGTAAGCTAACGACATCTTTGCTTGAGCAAGCAAAGTTAATTAATCCAATTTCCACTATGTGCCGATGTTTCCTTTTAGCTCGGCTATTTTGTTGTGAGGTGTATAGGCATGTATACCGCATATGAATTCTAGAAGCTTCAGCAAAAGTAGCAATGGGTTTATATTCAGTTCTATTATCACATTATATGCTTTTAATTGTGTCTAGAAATTGATTCTCAACCATGCTTAGAAAATGTTTGAATGCTACAATAGCTTCACCATTATGCTTAAGAGGATATAATCATGTAAATCTAGTAAAATCATCAATGAAATGAATGTAAAATCTGTAACCATGAATAGATTGTATAAGTGAGAGGCCTCAAAGATCAGTATGTATCAATTGTAAAGGACAAGAAGTATGAGATTCAAAAATAGGAAATGATAATCGCTTTGATTTGCCACATTGGCATGCTTCACATACAAAATTTTCATTAATCTTCACATTGATATTACAATGATTCAAGACTTGCTTTAGGATCTTATTATTATGATGTCCTAACTTATAATGCCACTTGATAAACTCATCATCCTCTAGTGAAACTATAGCCATGTGTACTTGAGCTCTTAAGATACTACTGTTCATTGGATATAGCCTTGCCTTGGAGTCCCCTTCAATAGTACTTGCTCGGTTGTTTTGTCCTTTATAGTGCAACCAAGGTTAGTGAAAATGACAGCAACATTATTATCTTCAACCAATCTGTTGATACTAAATAAATTTTTAGTTGCTTGAGGAACAACTAATATTTTCTTGAGGCAGAGTTTAGAAACAGATGTATTACCAACACCACAGATTTTTGTTTTAGCACCAGTACAAGTAACAAGGTGTGTCTTACCAGTGGCTATTACATTATCCAACTGAGACGTATCGGAAGTAACATGGTGATTAGCACTACTATCCATATACCAGTTCGAATCCTCAGCATTTTTAGTGTCTACATAATAGACTTGTGTTGAAGGAGTAGGTGGACGGAAAGTATGATCAAATCGTTTGAAGCAATTGGCTACTCTGTGTCCCACTTTTTCACATAAATCACAATAAGGTCTTCCTCCAGTATGATTATTGTTGTGGCTGAAATTTCCTCTAGTATTATTATCGTTGTGACTGAAATTTCTTTAACCTCTAGATCCACGACCTCCTCGAGAATCAGTGTTGTGTCCACCTCTCCACGTTAATCTTCCAACATTTCTACTTGGGCCTCCTCTAAATGCTAGATTTACAGATGGTTGGATAGAAAGTGAAGAAAATTGATTTAGTTGTTCAATCCGACTTTCAAAAGCCAGGAGAGTTGATTGTGCCTCAATCCAAGTTAAGCCAACCTGATCAACAAGTTTTACAACTACTACATTATATTCTGAATCTAAACCATTCAGAGTATGTAAAATCAGTTTTTCCACAGTGATTAGTGCTCCAGCAAGAGCCAACTGATCAAAAATAGACTTCATTCGTGCCAAATAATCAAACATTTTCATATAATCCTTCCTTGTCTGATGTAACCTAGATTTAAAAATCATAACTCATGATTTCAAGACCGCACTTGTAAGCGATCTTGCTTCTTTCCATTCGTGCTCCGATCTCATGGGTTATGGTATTACAAAGCCACCCAACTAACATTCTGTCAACCGCATACCATTCTTCATATTCTGGGTTTGACATAGCTTTCTGAGAAGTAGAAATCACATGAGTAGCGATTAGAATAGGAGGACTATCAATATGGTGCTGCAATCGATTTCCCTCTATGAGTGCTAGAACCATCGACTCCCATACAAGGAAATTAGTCCTATCCAGCTTGATGGACATTGTTTGGCTAGAAGATTAGAAAAGAGAGTAGGTTTTGGTGGCCACGGATGAGGAAGCTTCATCTGTATTCTGAGAAGTTGACGACATCTTAGCAAAAATTTAGAGAAAATGCTCTGATACCAAGAAAGAGAGAATAATATGTAAATGATTAAAATAGGCTGAGATAATTGATACTCTAGCCTATGTCCTTTATATAGTGAAGTTTGAATAACAGAATTGGTTACATAGCAATATACACCGTACACATATACAAGAGAGATTTTGTGAAAAGATTTTACAGTTGTAAATGAGCTATACAAGATTTACTAATAAGGTATTATCTCTAACAATATACCACAGATCAAAATGGATGTTCTGAAAGAAAACACGAGCATATTGTTGAAATAGGTTTAAATTTGCTTGCTCAAACTCATATGCCACTAATCTACTGAGTAAATGCATTTTGGGTAGCTGTTTTCTTGATAAATCGTCTCCCAACTCCGGTTCTCAAGAGCTCAACTCCTCTGTATAAGTTGACAAAAATAGAAGCATATTATGTTCGCATTCAACCTTTCCAATGCGCATGTTATCCTTGCATCAACACTTACAACAATCATAAACTTCAATTTCATAGTCAGAAATCTGTGTACCTGGGTCCTACTTCTCAACAAAAAGGCTATAAGTATCTTAGCTCATCTGGACGAATTTTCATCTCTAGGTATGTGGCATTTGATCCATTTGTGTTTCTTTTTGCAATTGGTTTTATTGATCATCATTCCTCTTATGGTTCCCTTGACAACATGGTTCCACTGTTGATTCAATCTTTACTGAGTGCTCCTGCATCTTCTTTATGAAGGCAAATGCCTACTGCTACTTCATCACCTCCTATGTCTTCATCTGTAGATCGAACAAGAAATGCCTCTGATTCATTAGTGCCAGGTGGTATCTTATTTGTAGAACCTTTAACGAAAAATTCTCAAACGGTAAGACTACCGTTAGATAACATGATTGAGCAAGCTCTTCTAGGCCTCAACTTTCTTGGTCACTAGCTAGTCTCAATGGGCCCACAAACTCTCATCCCACTAATACTCATGTTATGGTAACATGGTCAAAGGCAAGGGTGTTTAAACCCAAGTATCCTTTTATTGGACTTTTTTCATCTGAAGATCCAACTTCATTATCATCACGTGTTTCTAAACGTATGACTATCAAGGAAGCATTGTCTTCTTCCCACTTTTTTCAAGCCAAGAAGGACGAGTTTAAAGCACTTCAAAGAAATAAAACATGGATTTTAGTTCCATATGATGGCATTAAAAAATTGGTAGATTGTAAATAGGTGTTCAAGACCAAATTTAAGGCTGATGTTCTATTTTAAAACACAAAGCCCGGCTAATTGCAAAGGGGCTTCAACAAGCTCCATGAAGGATGAGTTTGAAGCACTTCAAAGAAATAAAATGTGGATTTTAGTTCCATCTGATGACACTAAAAAATTGGTAGATTGTAAATGGGTGTTCAAGACCAAATTTAAGGCTGATGGTTCTGTTTTAAAACACAAAGCCTGACTAATTTCAAAGGGGTTTCAACAAGCTCCAGGAATTGATTATGGTAAAACTTTTACTCTAGTTGTCAAACTAACTACCATACGCATTGTTCTTACAATTGCAGTCTCCTTCAATTGGGAAGTAAGGCAGCTAGATATGAATAATGCTTTCCTCAATGGATTTTATTTTTACAAGAGGATGTTTATATGAGACAATCTGAAGGTTTTGTAGATGCAAAGCCGGCCTACTCATATTTGCAAACTTTTTAAAGCTATATATGGTTTTAAGCAAGCTCCAAGAGCTTGGTTCGATCAATTGAGATATACTTTATTTAAGTGGGGTTTTAAAAATGCAAAGAATGATATCTCTTTATTCATGCTTTGAACCAATAATCTCACTACTTTTGTTCTCATATATGTGGATGATATCTTGATTACTAGAAATAACTCTATTTGTTTCAGATCATTTGTTGAAAGATTAAAGGGAAAGTAACACCTAGGTCCCAAGGACCTAACAAAACACCAAAAAAGGCCCTTTGAAAATTCAAAGATTAGAAAAGTCCCTAGGGACATTTCTGTGATTATTTCCCAAAGTCCATTGACAAAATTACCCCCATTGAAATTGCTAAACAAAAGGTACAGGAGGAGAGGAGGGAAGGTGCGGTTTTTGCAATTAAGGAGAAAGAAAAAAATGGACAGACGCTACGTGTTGGAGGTGCAACATTGAAGGGATAAAGCGTGGTGTTAATGTTGTTGGCAAAGGATAGAATCTGCAGCCTTTATCTACAAGTATCGAGATACAACAACGAACTGATTTTTTTTTCTGTGTGAACATTGGTTGGATTGAGATTGAGGAGTTGGTTAAAGGTTGGAGCTTGGGCTCAATAATGAAGTAAGTGGTAGGTAGTAGATAAGAAATGCTAAGAATTTGCTACACTTATGATCTTGACAATTGAAGTTGGGGTTTCACCTTGGTTGGGTTGTGTTTATGTTAGAGTTCTCTGTTTTTGGGGAAGGTTACAAAGGAATTGTTGTGTTTTAAGTGGGAATGGTTGAATGTAATTGTAGTTCTTTGCTGTGAAAATGCTGATATGAAAACAAAAAAGTGTTGTAAATTCGTGCAGTTGTAGTTGTTAATATGACGTTTATAGTTGTTAATACAGAACCCGTGCTCTATTTTTGGGCAATGTAATAGAGGGAATGCTATATTTTTGGGGAAGCAAACAGAAGGATGACCTTGTTTTAAGTGGGACTGATTGAATGTGATTGTGGGTTGTTTGATTACAAAATGATGATATGATGATAAAAAAAGTGTTGTTAAAGTGTTGTTAATATGTGCATTTGTAGTTGTAAATATTGTTGTGGCAGTTGTTAATATAAAGTTTGTGTTGCAGATTCTCATGAAAGATGGGAACTAGTTTGGGGAAGAATCTATTCTGTTTCTTTTATATAGGGGGAAGTTTTTAAATGGTGGAGAAGATGAAATGTAATATGTTGGTAGTTTGGTAGTTACTTTCGGTAGTTACTTTTTTGTGATTATGTATATATACATCATGAATTAGTGGCTTTCTATGACCCCTTTTTCTTTTTGGATGGGTCCAGAAGTTGGTGTACCTATTTAAAGATGATATCATATTAAGTTATAAATGAGTAGGTAAAAATAGCCATTTACTCATACAATTTAATATTTTAATGTCATATGATATATGGATATGATATGCTATTCATTTGTGATAGTACAAATATTAATTTGCACTAAATGGGTAGAAGATGTTGTTTAAGTTGATGCTGTGTTGTTGCCACAGGGGCACATGAAACTTTACAAACTCCAGCAGGTTCGTCAATGACCTTGTGAAAATAACTCATGTCATTGTGAAAACATACATAATGACTTGTGAATAAGGCCATTAGCTATTGCAAATGTGGCATAAGGAATTGTAATCAAATTGAGTCAGCATTGTGTTAAATTGATGGTAAGAATTTGTGACAGCGGAAAGTTGTGAAATTTATAAATGCCTGGAGGAAGTTGTTAAAATGAGTCGTCATGTTGTAAATGAAGCCTAAGAAATTGTAAACAATGTCATTCATAGTGTTAAACTTGCTGATGTGGCCAAAGTTAATTTCCTAGTGTAATGACAAAAAGCAGTTGTAAAACTAACTGAAGATGTTGTAAAAACAATACAAAGTAGTAAACAAACACATTTTCAATATTCAGCGTAGTTTCATGTAGACACGAGCTTAGTTATTGTTAAAATGACTCCGCATGTTGTAAAAGAAGCCTAATAAGTTGTAAACAATGCCACTTGCTGTGGTAAACATATATAAGAAATAAGTTGTTAAAATTAGGGGTGAGCAAGATGAAACCGAAACCGAAGACCGAACCGAACCAAATTTAATTCAGTTATTTCGGTTGTTAATTATTTTTCAATTTTTTTCTTCTAATATTTCGGTTTTCAGTGTTCAGTTCGGTTACTCTAAAAAAATTTTGGTTATAACCGAATAACCGAAATAATATAGATAATATATGGGCTGGGTGTTTTATGATATGCCTTTTTGCAAAAGCCCAACTCTAAACCTTATTAGCCAAGCCCAAATCTCGACCCAAAAAAAAAGACACACTCTCCTTATGTTTCAATAGGTAAACCTATTTTCATTCCCTCAAACTCACTCGACATCACAAATTCACAGCCGCTTCCGCTTAGAAGTTCGAACTTCGAAGACACCATCCTTTCCTAAATCCACCCTTAAATTCCTTTGTAGCTACGGTGGCAAAATCCTACCCCACAATCCGGACGGCGAGCTCCATTATATCGGTGGCCATACACATGTCCTCTCTGTCGATTGCTCTGTTTCTTTTTCCGAGCTATTAGGGAAGTTGGGAGAGCTATGTAGCTCAGAATCTGTGACACTTCACTGTCGATTGCCTACAGAAGATCTCGATCCTGTGGTTTCCATCAGCTCCGACGAGGATCTGGCAAATCTGATCGAGGAACACCATCTTATTGCGCCTCCGTCATCAGTAAAGGTTAGAGCATTCCTTTCACCGTCAAAATCATTCTAAAAAAAAGCCCCTATCCCGTCATCGTCATCTATGTCAAGATCTTTGCTTTCCATACTTTTGCTTCAGTATTTCAAGAACAAGTATTAGGATGTGTGTGTTCTATGACTTCTATATATGGCTTTTATATATTGTTATGTATTTTATTCATTTGTACAAGGCAAATAATAGTATTTGTTCATGGCTTTTGTGTGGGTTCCTGAATGTTTGAAAGAGAAATTCTCTCAAAAGTGGTTGTAAATGTCTGTTAATTTCTCCCTATTTCTCGATTTGCTTGCTGGGGCCTCACCATTTTAGGTGAGAAATTTGTTTCAAGAAAAGTAGTGTGAAATCCACTTTCGGTTAATGGAACAACCGAACCGAAATTTTCAGTTAGTTCGGTTTCGGTTAATTTTGTAGATCTGTTTCGGTTCGGTGTTGAAATTTGACTCTATTCGGTTTTTGGTTAATTCAGTTTTCACTGAAAACCGAACCGAATAACCGGTTGCTCACCCCTAGTTAAAATGACTTGTAGTGTTGTGAAAATAGGCTTATCAAGTTGTAAACTAAGCAAATTGTTGTGGTGACCTTGATGTGTAAAAACGTACTTTCCTTGACTTGTGAAACAACTTGTAAGAATGACTAAATATATTGTAAATACAAGCATAACGTGTTGTAAAAGTCCAGGCTTAGCAAACTTAAAAGTAAATCATTTTATAATAACATGTTGTGAAAATAACTGATTAAGTTGTCAAAATAACTCATGACATTGTTATGCTATCTCATTACATGAGTATTACATTAGTGCCTTTTCTACAAAATATCCATATATGTACACAACAACAAGCCTTTACTACAAAATAACATCTCAAATGCTACATGTCTTTCTTCCTCTTCATTTGTGGGTTGCCAGCAATAATGGACATCACCTTTTGTGCATGTTTGTTCTGCTCATGTGTCCCAAGTCACCATAAACAATCCACCTTTATCTGCCAAATTCTTGTTCTTCTTGTCTTATAATACTCTTGTGTGAACAATATATACCCAGACACTTTTAGCTGCCTCTCTATTGGAAATTGTGCCCTAAGGGCCAATCATTGTACTTTGAACATTATTATTTTAATGAAATTTCTCCATTCTTTTATCATATTATTTGCATGTTAACTGTGATAATTGTATCCTTGGATAATTCATAAAGATTGTTCTAAAATGTCCCTGGTCGGTCATCTATGCAGGAGCAGAGATGAAACAAGACCAGTATGACTTTGATAAGATATGGAGATACGAATCAAAGTCTTAGGCACTTGTAAGAGTACAAAGTGCTGGATCGACCCACTATGAGAAAGCTATATGGATCAAGTCATAAGCTTTTCTCATGTATAATCACGTTACAATGCCCTTAAACTTGAGGTCATCATGGATTCCTACATGAGAGTTGTTAAGCTTTGAACTAGTCAAAAGTCACTTTTGACCGGGTGATGATAAAGGCTACGATCGAGCTTAGTGGTTTTTCATGCAGAGGAATATGAATGATCAAGATGGAATTTGTCCCTCACATTAGTAGAGAGATATTACTGGGCCCCTCGATGAGTGAGTCTGAGAAATGTATGGCCATACTATGATGAAAGGAGTTTCTGTCTCTGTTATCAGGCTACTCAGGAATCGAGAAAGTAATGGTCAAGAACAAGAGGATGACATTATCCATGCCTTATCCTTGATCGATATATCGTGTGACAAAAGGGACGTGACATGGTTGTATGACAGGTTGCATCGTGATAACGATCCTCATATGAATTGGGTAGTCGTAATGTCTTGCTAGAGGCCGCTTGCGACTTTTGGGTTAGTATAGTTATTGGCTCACTGCCAACTTCATATGGGCCTATAGGGTCGAACACAAGAATAGTCCAACACAAGATAATGTTTAATTTAGGGTGGATGAATTATATATATATATATATAAAATATAAAATTCATTAATAATATTATATAGATATATATATTTTCGAAATATATATCTTATATATATATATGTATATATATATATATATATTATATGATATTATTATATTGTGTTAGTTTTAAATTTAATTTATTAAGATATATTAAATTTAATAACTAACATGATAGAGATATAGTATCTCAGATTTAATTTATGAAGATAAATTAAATCTAATGGCCCTTTATTTGGATTAAATAAATAGGTTAAATTAAAACTGTTGGACAGATTTAATTTAAACTGAATTTATTTAATTAGCTCATCAAGATAATTAATTGTTAATTAATTTTGAAATTAATGATGATTAATTTTGAAATTTGAATATAGCCCTCATAGGTTATAAACTTGATAGAGCAGATATATTCATACACACATGAGAATTGAGAGCTGCAAGTGAAACCCTAGGAGACATTAGAGGCGCTAGCACGCAGTCTCGGTTGGAGAGCATTCATGTGGATACCGGTAGAGGGAGCGGACCTGACGTGTTGGCTCCTAGAGATCGTGAAAACTCTGAATCATCGAAAAAGGTATGAATCCTTCCAACTTGGTTTAAACGCCGTTGATAGATCCTCGATTAGGATTGGTGAAAATTTTTAAAATTCTTCCGCTGTGCATACCGATCCTAACACTCTCTTCGTCTCCATCTTTCCTTTTTCTATTCTTCGGCATTTTCTTCTTAACCTGAAACATAATTACTGCTTCAATCACCCACCAGCACAAACATAAGACATGTAAATCCAAACATTTTTCATTGACCATAGTTCTTCAATATAAGGAGATATCAATATCAATATAAGGAACAAGTAATTTATGAAGTAAATTGCAATTTAATATCAACAATGCAAAGAACTGAGTCAGGCTGTGTTATGTTCAGCACACGAATAAATTAATAAACCAACAAGTTAAAAAGTCATGATTCAACTGCATTATTAGAATCTTATTCACCACAAAGTCAACCTCCACAAACATATTCATTTGAGCACAACATGCAATCTAGTTATGGAGCATTAAGCAATCAAAGCAATAAAACCAGTTCCTATATATAAATTGGAAACTAATTAACATCTTATTGTTTAAAGTTTCTTCTTTTTTATTTCACATAGGTTTCAAAAGCACAACTTTAATTAGATTGAAGAAGTAAGGAGAAGAGGAAGAATTAAAGCTTTCTACAAAAAAAACCTTTAAAAGTTAAGTATTCATTACATGGGACCAAGAACCCAGTATCATATCCATATATAAGCAGAGACATAAATATAAAGGGCTCACAACTTTTAAACCAAAAGTCAAATGTACAAATATCAACAAAACAAGACAATGCATTGAGTAATATATATATGCATGTATATGCATTCATAAAACGTTGCATACATGTTGAAGTAAAAAAAAACGCATTATAGCATGAGACCAATAACATATGCAAGCATCAACATATGAGAGAGAGAACGCCACATACATACAAGATCAAGATGCTCATTCATCAAATTCATATGTGAATATATATGTACGGATAAAGAGAAGAGGAGATAATGACATACACTACAAAAAAAATCACTTTCAGCGGAGACATTTGGTGGCGACTTTTAATGTCGCCGTTGAAGGTGTCACTTTCAGCGGCGACACTTTGGTCGCCGCTGAAAGTCAGACTTTCAGTGGCGACATTGTTTTGTCGCCGCCGAAAGTGTGTTTCAGCGGCGACTTTAGTGTCGCCGCTGAAAGTGTTTTTCGAAAATTAAAAAAAAAAAATTTTTAAAACACTTTCAGCGGTGACTTTAGTGTCGCCGCTGAAAGTTTTTTTCGAAAAAAAAAAAGAATTTTAAAACACTTTCAGCGGCGACTATTAAAAGTCGCCGCTGAAAGTGTGTTTTAGCGGCGACTTTAGTGTCGCCGTTGAAAGTCTTTTTCAAAAATTTAAAATTTTTTTTTTAAAACACTTTCAGCGGCGACTTTAGTGTCGCCGCTGAAAGTGTTTTTCGAAAATTTAAAAAAAAATTTTTAAAACACTTTCAACGGTGACTTTAGTGTTGCCGCTGAAAGTGTTTTTCAAAAATTTAAAAAAAAAAAATTTTAAAACACTTTCAGCGGCGACTATTAAAAGTCGCCGCTGAAAGTGAGTTTCAGCGGAGACTTTAGTGTCGCCATTGAAAGTGTTTTTCGAAAATTTAAAAAAAAAAAAATTTTTAAAACACTTTTAGCGGCGACTATTAAAAGTCGCCGCTAAAAGTGTTTTTCGAAAATTTAAAAAAAAAATTTTAAAACACTTTCAGCGGCGACAGTGTTTTTCGAAAATTAAAAAAAAAATTTTTAAAACACTTTCAGCGGCGACTTTAGTGTCGCCGGTGAAAGTGTTTTTCGAAAATTTAAAAAAAAAAATTTTTAAAACACTTTCAATGGCGACTTTAGTGTCGCTGCTGAAAGTTTTTTTCATATTTTTTTTATTAATATTTTTTAAAAATAATATTTATAAAATTTAACTATTAATTATTAAATAATTCTATTTAACCTTAATTATTAAAATTATATTATTATTTATTAATATTAGATTTATAATTTTTTATTAAAAATAATATTTATGATATTACATTATTATTTATTAAGTAATTTTAATTAAAAAATTGTTAAATTTAAATATATCAATATATCAATATTTTTTTTGTTTTTATTTAATTTTTCATTACTTTTAATAATATTATATTTAATTAATAATTAATTATATGTATATAATTAATTAATTATATGTATGTATGTTTATATATATGATAATATTATATATATATAATAATATGTAATAATATGACATAGGTTCATTTCGGCGCAACTGGTAGAGACTCGCGCGCTAAGGCATCAGCTCTCTGAGGTCGCGGGTTCGAACTGGAGGAGAGTCATATGGAGGAATTATGAGGAGACGACACGTGGCAGCACAGCTAGGCGACACATGGCAGCACGGGGAAGCGACACATGGTAACACAAGGAGGAGACACGTGGCGATTGTAAATTAATTTTTTTAATAAAAAATTTAATTTTTGAATTGTTTTAAAAAAAAAATTAACACGTTCAGCGGCGACAAAAGTCGCCGCTGAAAGTCACCTTCAGCGGCGACAAAAGTCGCGGCTGAAAGTTTCAACGACAGTCGCATAGGCGGCGACTTTTTGTCGCTGCTGAAAGTCTTTCAGCGGCGACTTTTAGACTTTCAGCGGCGACTTTTTGTTTGTAGTGATACCCAAAATGCAATCACTTTCTTTGATCTCAAAAAGCATGAGAAACTTGCTTATAAAAACATGCTAATGGCATAAAAATTGCAGCAAAAAAATGGAGATATAACAAAATTATATCATATGCTTATATCAAATGATACCGGAGTGATGAACCCTATGCCTTTAGAGGAGGGATGGAGGCTGGGTCTTCGGCCGACCCACGCAAGCTAGGGCTTCGGCACAATGACGAAGCCTGCGCCGTGGGAGGACCGGCCGACACTGCCTCTGAGGACGAACACCAAAGGCTTGGCCAGTGGAGCGCAATGGGCACTTGGGCACCGGAGGAGCGATGGTGGGCTACTCAAACGGCACAGAGGGATACCTCGAAGAAGAGCAACTCTTTTGGGAATGAAGGTTAACGAAAGTTTTTAAACTTTTCAAAGCTGCAGAGTTTAAATTTTTTGAGGGCAACTATGTAATTAGACTTTAAGAAATAATCATAGAAAAGTCCCTCAAAAAAGGCCCTTTGAAAAGTCAAAGATCTGAAAAGCCCTTATGTTTTCACTTTGACTTTTCAAAGGACCTTTTTTGGTGTTTTGTTTGGTCCTTGGGACCTAGGTGTTGTTTTCCCAAGATTAAATACTATGTTTTCACTTAAGGACTTGGGACCCTTGTATTAGTTTCTTGGTCTAGAGATTTTTTGAGATATATCAGGCATGTACCTCAATCAAAGCAAATATACTCTTGTTCTGTTAAGAAAGTTTAACATGCTAGATTGTTCCCCTATTCCAACTCCAACGGTAACAGGTTGCCAATTCTCACTGCTGGAAGTAACTCCCATGTCCGGTCCTTCTCTCTATAGAAAAACTATTGGATCTCTTCAATATCTTACTACCACTCGTCCAGATATTTCCTATTCTGTGAACAAGTTGAGTAAGTTTCTTGCTCAACCAACTAATATTCACTTTCAAGGGGTGAAATGGATTCTACGCTATTTGAAGGGCACCTATCATTATGGGTTACATCTACAACCCATTACATCTTTGAATTTAATGGCTTATACAGATGCTGATTAGGCCACAGACGTTGATGATAGAAGGTCTATGGTTGGTTTTAGTGTTTATCTTGGTGGTACACTTGTTTCTTGGTCTTCTAGGAAACAAAGAGCGGTATCAAGATCAAGTGCAGAGTCTGAGTATCGGTCTCTAGCTGATGGGGCTACAGAGATAAAATGGATTTGTTCTTTGCTCTTTGAACTGGGTCTATCTATTAGACAACCGGCTATCACATGGTGTTACAATCTCAGAACAAAGGTTTTGGCGGCAAACCCAGTTCAACATGCTAGGCGCAAACACATAGAAATTGATATTCATTTTATCAGAGACATGTGGTATTGGCTGTCTAATTGATGTTAGATATATACGCTCATTATAGCAAATCGAAGATTGTCTAACTAAAGCTTTAACGCACACTCAGTTTCTATATCTCAGGAACAAACTTGGGCTGAAGATTGCACCCTCTCGTTTGCGGGGGAGTGCTACAGTGTAAGATATTTTCTGTTTTATATGTGCATACGTGTATGGCTTATATGTATTTCATTGTAAATCACTGTACAGATGTGATTGTATTGCTATTGTGCTATATCAGTATATAATACACAAAACCTAAGCCCAATGATGATTAGGGGATTGACTATTCTCACCCCAATTTCAAACACACAATCAAACCACATAAGCATGTGCAGGGTCTTCCACAAAGAAGTGCAATAATTCTATGCCTGAACTCGCCACAAACCCGGGACAACGAAGAAGTACTTGAAATCGTCGTCCATAAAAAGCAAAGCAGCCCCTTCAACGATGAGACATGGTCCGTCGCGAATTCCCACCTCCCAGAAGAGATTTCAGCTGCAACGATATCCAAGAAAATCATTGCCACCGTTGCAGCTTCTATTGTGATTTTCCCTTAATTAAACAAAACCATAAAAGAAAATATAGGCAGCTGAGTCGTCACTCTATTCATAAATACATCTAACCTCTCTTTTACATGTCAGCAAATTGTTAACGGTGTTTGTATGCTTGAATGAGTCAGGGACTGAGTTTTTACTAGAGATAAAATGCAAGGACTGAGTTATGTGGAAACAAAGCATAGAGACTGAGTTAAAATAAAAAGGCTCCACAAGGAGTTACACCAAGTTATGTAAATATAATTAATAGTTGTATGAACCAAACTTTTGTCTGTACTAGTATAATTAGAATTTAATGGTCTTGAGTTGCTCGAGTTTTGAGTTTTGGGAATATCACTGTGTTAAATATTTGGTAGGAAAACTTTATTGCCCTTTATGGTTTTAAACGGTGTAATCTGAATTACTCTGGATTCTCATTAAGTTCTTCAGTTTCATTGGAGCATGCTCAAAATTCAGATGATTTTGGTAATTAAAAATAGTCATATATTTTCTTTAAAAGATAAGGAAGGAATGATATTTTGAAACCAATACAACAATTTGATTTTAACTTGGAACTAAAATATTTATAACTAATACTAGGGTATTACTATGTGTATTATATAAGTAATTTTTTCTTCAATCTTTCCTATTAAAATTAGGACATTATTTACAAATCTTTCAAATATTTTGCGTCAAGTTTTGAGAGATTATTATTAAAGTTTAATTTCTATACTCATGTAAATTAGTTATAAAACAAATTACTCCCCCCAATTTTCTATGTTATATTTTGGAACATCAATTACAAAAATTTCACCTTTAAGTTTCAAATTTCAAAAGATTGAAAACAAAAACCTTGTTTTCATTGATTCACATGGCTGTATGGATTTGATATTCATCTTCTGGAATTTATTTGTGTCTAGAAGGATAGTTGAATACTTTCAATTTTTGTTTCTAATTTATTTTATAATTTTTTAATTGAAATTAAATGAACTGATCATAACTTCCAAAAGCAAAATTTTACTGTTTACACATCAAAACAAAAAATTAAAGATATATGATGATTGTGCCTTTGAGGATAAAAAGAGAAAGCAGACTCTGACTTTACAATATTTTGTTCCTGCGATTTTGAACGTAACACTTCACTGATTGATCCTTTTCTAAAAGAAAGCTCTTTAAGAGAAAAATACAATTGCTTTAGCGGGGACTGCAATCTTGACCATGTGTTCATGGTTTCAAAACGAAAACAACCATCTATAATTAAAGTGGAAGTAGAGTTTCCCTTTGCTACGGCTGAGTTGAGAGAAATAGAAGTAATTATATAAGGTCATTATCATGGTTATTAAAACCAGATTGGACTGGCCATTTTGAACCAGAAACCGGTGAATCAGTAATTTAATCGGTTCAGTCTGATTGGTTTGACTGGTTCAATATTTTATATTTAAAAAATAATTTAATTCAGAATTAATAATAACCTTAAAATCTTCACTTCTTCACCGATTTAATCTTGAGTTAGTTTCGGCTTGGCTTTGATATGACCCATTGACTTTTAACCAACAACCTTAACCAGTTCAATGGATAGTTCGGGTTTAATAACCTTGGTCATTACTTCAAAAATTAATTCTGACTTATCTCTTAATGTTAAAATAATTGAATAATTGACAATTATGAGATTTGCAGTTTTCTTTCAAATTATCTCAAGTATCTAAACATTTGTGAAAGTGACATACAATACATTTATACTTTGCACTATTGCAAAAATGTTTCTTGTGCGTTAAAATATATAATAAACTAAAACCAATATCATTTAAATAATATAATGTGATTAAATTATAAAAAAAATTAATTGTGGTTAGAATCGAGATTAACCTAATAATGATTTAAATAATATAATGTGATTAAATTATAAAAAAATATTTATATAAGCCTAAAAATTTTATTTAATAAAAAAGGTAATAATTTACACATAAATAGTACTTCCTTCAATTATAAATATCAAAGCTAGACAATAGGTTCACTTTGATGATAAATAAAAGACCTCAATCTACTTTATCTCTCAAATTTATAATTTCTTCTCAAATTATCCCTATTGGCTGTACATAGTCGGGGAGTTCGCATCAGGGGTAATTGTAATGCACATGAGTAGAAGTAGTTTGAAAAACCAACACACATTTGTTACAAATACCTAATTTAACTAATTTCTTTAATATCCACAAATTAACTCTCTAGCTTTTATAAACACTAAACTACTAAAGTATATATCACATATAATCTAACAAAACAAAGTCACAAATCTAACAGACTATTTTTGGTCGTATTTTTTAAAGTCAAATCGATGTTATTTTAGGCTCAGTAATGATAGAAAAATACAAAATTTGACCCATCTGACCCATCTGACCCATCCAAAATTCTCATTCTTCGGTCAGGGAACTACTTCATTAATTTACTACTAATTTAGTTTGACTGATTGACGCAAATTGAATTCTAGTGACAGAAGATCAATTTTGATTATTTTGTAAGAGATCAACTAGGATCTTAATGTCGACCCAAAAAAAAAAAAACTAGGATCTTAATGAAATGATAAAAAATCATGGCACTTTAATAATCTGTTGGAAATTCATTAACCATTGGAGTGCCAATGGAAATAACAAAGAATATAAAGTTAAAGATTGTTATATGCCCAACTTGTTTGAACTGCATGAGTAGGTGCAGTTTTAGCTTTGTGTGTGTTTTATCTTTGGAAATGCACCATAAGTCACTTTTATGAGTGCACTTGTAACTCCTTGAAGTGTAGAATATTTTACTTCACACAAATGTAATCCTCTCCTCATGAGTTATAGGAAGTGGAATGGTACGAAGAGTTTTTCTTCTCTTTAAGAGGTCATAACTCTCAGGTTATTTATGAAGTTGTGTATGAGTTACGTACATAAAGCAAGCTAGTATATATATGACCTCTCTGCTCATTGTTCATGCACCCAAGAATCTCTACCTCCTAGAACACAAGTTTATGTGCTCTATCTTATCTTTCTATATCTAAGTGGTGTCTTTGTTGTGCGTCCATAACCGGTGTCTGATAATGATTTGGTATAGTGTGAGTATTTGAGATAGTAGATCGCACTAAAGGTACGCCCTTTAATCTCCTCTAATCTAATAACTACAAATACCATAGCATTTAAAGTCATTGGCAAAATCGGAGTCTTGCAACGCAGTGACACTAAACGCCTTCTTTAACTTGTTATTAAGTGCGAGGTTGTGAATTCGACCTTTCTACAAGTATAATTGATGTGTCAGTTATGAAAAAGTTATTGGCTAAAAAAATTAAAAATATATGAATTATTAGTTAGATGAAACAATCATTTGCTAAAAGCCATTGCCATACAAAATTTGTAATTGGATAAAACAGAATCGACAATCGACTCATATTGCGAATATGAGTTGGCGTAATTTGAAAATGACATGCACGCACAATAATGTAGAGACCTTTTGCTTTTGTTCCCCGCCCTTTTTTGGGATGAAGTGTAAAGAAAAAAAGTGTCAAGATACGTGAGTGATTGATTGGGCATTATTTGGCGTTCATAATAGCGATGTGATTTTTTGACTTTATTAGGAAATATTGGGAGTATGAAAAAAAAAAAAAGAATTTTGAAATTACAAAATCTTGAATCAAGTATTTTTTATAAAATGAGTTGTGAATTTCTTATCAAGTTTCATCATTACTTTATCTATCTTTAATAACAAACCTAATTTGAGATTTTGCATAATTTTCTATCCCAATATGAATTCCAATAATAAATGCCTCCACTTTCCTTTTCCTTCACTGATCTTTCTTTAATTTTGAACCGTATTTCAAAGTCATGTTTCATGAGGAGCTCTATCCTATAAGAATTAATAATTATGAAATGATTGCATACTGTGAACAAATGGTTGACATTTCCATACATTATTCACATTGAGTAACGATGGAATTACTCATTTACTATATCACAGATATCTCTTGAATACTATTTGAAGGAAGCATAATCTGGCTATGCATCATGGGTAAGGAGTGAGTCTGATAGCAACAATTTAAAAAGTTAAGCAAATTGTTCAATTCACAAACCTGGCCTTTTCTAGGTCAAAAACAATGGTTAAGCCTTGTAAATTGGTTAAAATAGTTTATTCATATTTAATAAGAAAAGGTGATGGATGCATAGGCCATTATATTGCACATGTAAAAGAAACTTGTGAATCATTATTGTTATGGAATCATTTGTCATAAGGGCTCTCCTATTAAAGATTTTTTATTGCAAAATTAGGCTGTTGCCATGACAAGTTTTTTCTCTGAATGTCTTTGTGCTACTTTGTTTTGGAGCTGGAAGTCTGAGCTCCAATAGATTGACCATAAGCACCAACTAGCCATCTATTGCGTTAACAAATGCTCCATTAACATTCCTAGTGATTTAATTTCTCTTTAGGGCTTAACATTAATTGGCAAGAATACTTGCTTTATTTTTTTTTTCATATGTTAGTAGTAGGATTATTCCTCAGTTGTCATATCATCTTTTTGTAGATAGAAATTTATGTTCTACATCTATTTGTGACTTATAAACCTTGTTAATTATTGAAATATTATTTTATCTTTTTGTCTCAAAAAAAAAATTTACAATCTAATCATTGAATTATGATCTGACTTTTAAATAAAGTATTACTAATAGCACTGGTTATTAAACCAGTCGGGACAACTATTCAAAGTCAGTACTTTAATTAGCCATGATTAAATTGTGGTCACCTTAATCATTATTAAAATAATATAATATAACTAAAATCATACAAAAATATTCATATATCAAAATAGTAATTATATAAAAAACATTAACCTACAAGTAAACCGAATATTCATACATAAAGTACATATAATCTAACAAACAAAAGTTACTAAAATACAAATTTTTTCCCGATACAAATATGACCGACAACTATTTTTTTAAACTCAAAACAACTCATTTCACATTTAATAAAGGAATAAATAAATATAAAATCCAACTCAGAACAACATATCTAAACTCTTGACTGAACCAATTAGAGAACTAGCAGACCAGGAGCAGCTAGATATCCTCAGAATCCTTTTTCTCTAGAACCTCATTTCCACCAGTAGATGAAAAAAATGAATGGTTTATATTTAATATTTTTTAAAATTATGATTATAGTGTTTTATAAATTAATTTTTTTTAATTTTATTTGTGTTGCAGTTATGAATTGTGTAGATAATGTTTTAACAGTTTAAGTTTGTTTATTTATGTTCAAAATAATAGTTTTATAAAATATTAAATTTGACCCATCTATTTTTTAAAATTTGATGGTGGAAGTGAGATTCTGAAAAGAAAAAGAAAAAAAATAATTCTGAAGGGATTCAAACCCGGTACCATCCCACTGTAACTGTGCAAGTAAAGTTTGGACTATGGACAAGCTATAGATAGCATCCTCCAAATGATATATATATATATATATATAACACCCACCAAACCACAATATTCAAAAAATAAACTGAGTAGGAAAGCCAGATAGCTTGTTCATCTGTGAGTCATGAGCCAGATAAAATTTCGGCAAGGCAATATTAAAGACAACAGTATTTTATTATGATACGTAGCAACTTTAAATTATCAAATGAGAATAACAAATAATACAATGATAACTAATTTTACTGATAGCAACTGAGTATTTTACATAAACTCAATTTTATAATGGACCGAAGAATTTCATAGGAACCATATGTGTAAAGCAAAGTTTAAGAGCTTGTTTGAATTGCAGCTAGTTAGACTAAATAGTAGTAGTTTTTAAACAAATGTTAGTTGACAAATTTTTTTTTAATGTTTGAGATAACCAAGGAGAAAAATGGCTTTTGGGCCAAACTAGCGACTTTAAACATTGAACTAACTTTTTCTGACTTTTGATTTTCTTTTTTCATATTTAATATTTTTAAAACCAATTTTTCAATATATCATTTAAACATGATTCTATATATATGTTTGTTTTAGTTTTTTAAAAGTATTTTACGATTTACGATGTAAGTATATGAGAGGAGTTTTA
The DNA here is from genome assembly GCA_963242795.1 of Inga leiocalycina. Lineage (NCBI taxonomy): Eukaryota > Viridiplantae > Streptophyta > Magnoliopsida > Fabales > Fabaceae > Inga > Inga leiocalycina. Next base: position 41,421,656 of record OY725329.1, read on the forward strand.
TTTCGACTTACAAAAAAAGGCTTTTGAAACCATGATTTAGAGGTTTTCCAAACAGGCACGATCACGATCTTCAGGTCTTGCATTGGGATGCAAATCATGTTGCGGACTGTCTTGCAAAAAGAGCCCTTTTATAATGCTGGTGGCTTGAGCATCTTAAACATAGAAGCTCTTTATGAGATTTTGGAGTCTAGTATTATTACTTAGTTGCTTTTTTTTTTAATCGAGTTTTTTCTGCTGTATAAAAAAACATGATTCTATTGAATTGAAATTTTTTATAAAAACTTAATAAATATAAATCATATTTAACTAATTAACTTTTTTTAATGGCTATCCGGCCGAGTCACATTTAAGCTTAGTTGGGAAATGACTTTTTTTGCATTCAGTGATTGACTTTTACCTTAACTTTTTATCTGCCAAAGGCATAGTTCGGATAAATTTCACTTTTATAAGAGTTTTTTCTAAACAAGCAAGATAGCAGGCTCCAAATGATTTATATATAAATAACCCCCCAAACCACAATATTCAACAAAGAAACTCCCAAGAGAGTCACATAGCTTGTCAATCTCCATGAGTTGTGAGTGTGAAAGAGAGAAAGTAATGGAAATGGGGAGCAGCAGGGAACAGGAACTTCCCAAATTTGACCCCAAAATGGAAGAACTACAGAGAGTTGTTTTAGAGAGAGATTGGGACTACTTCAAGAAACACAACCACTGGAATGGTGTTGATCTGATCAAACCCTTCAACATGGCTGGAAACACGGCGATTCACATCGCGGCTCGGTCCAACAACTCGGATCTCCTCCTGGAGCTTCTGGACTTGCTTCCAGACAACTCCCATCGCCGGCAAGCGCTGAGGATGGGAAATGCTCACGCAAACACTCTTCTTCACCAAGTGGTGTTGTGCAAGAATGTGGCCATGGTGGACGCCGTGCTCAACTACGAGATGGAGAAGAATCTGAAGCAGCCTGAGGATGAGAATCTGTTGGAGCTGCGAAACGACCTCGGCGAAACGCCGGTGTATAGGGCCGCCAAGTATGGCCGTCTCAAGATGCTGAAGCGCATGGCCAAATATGTAGACGATATGGTGCCACACTTCTACAGAAATTTCTATCCTTCCATCCTTCACATTGCTATAATTGGCCAGCATTTTGGTAATATCAAAATACGTATCTTCTCTTTTATTCTGGTTTTACATATGGATAAGTCCTCAACTTGATTCCCGAATTTTATATGTATCTTATATTTTCAATTAAATTTCCAATATTTACAAGTTATCCTGTTATTAAATTGATAAAGTGGGCAATTTGGTCTCTTTGCACAATTAAGAAATGACATTCGAGAATCTTCTGACAAATTTGTAGGATTCATTTGTAAATAAGTCCCTTAATTTGATACTTGTTCATAATTTGTTTTTCTATATAGTTTCTTACACATACATAACTGAAAACTTTTTGCAGCTCCATTTTTCACTCCTACGTACTACCGCTCAAGCATATTTTTACAAGCTCTCATAATTCTTCAAACTACTACTTATTTAGTAGGGGGAATGGCATTTTATTCTCAACAGAGGGGAATAAGATGTTTTGTTCTTCAATTTTTTCCCTTTAAAAAGTAAGTTACAAATATCAATATCTCATAGTTGCTAACAGAAATCACAGTTGAAAATTAAAAGTTTCGTTTTAAATAATTTATTTTCAATTGAGACTCCTGAATTTGTAGTTGTTTGAATTGTTATTTACAACTCCGTTTTCAAAAAAATTTTGCCAGAAATTGAACTCATTAATTTCTGGATGAGGGTACTCTCAGAATCTATTTTCTCCTTTTTTCCTCAAACTCTAATCTTCACCTTTAGATTAAAAAATAGATTGTTTATAAAACTATTATTATATTATTTTATAATTTTTTTTTAAAGAAACGGTATTGTGATATAGTGACATGAAAACGCTCCTTCAAATGACATTCATAATTGATATATATATGTATATATATTAATGAATTATTAAATGAGAAAGACATTTTGATGGTGCAGATGTAGCTATGTGGTTATCAAAAAGAAAAGGTATTGAGAAAGTAGCATTTATATTTCAAGGCATTATGAATGGGAAAGAATATGAAAAATATGGATTGAGCTGTCTTCAACTTCTCTCTAGCATGCCTGCAGTTTTCAGGAGCCATAATTCTCAGGCAGCTGGATTTACGCACAAAGTCATTTATGCTTGTACTTATTTAATTCTCTTCTCCCTCTCTATCCCTTCATTTGTTTACTCATAATTCTACTTAACCATTATAAATCAGGTTGTTTGGTACAAGAGGGGAGGAAAAAAAATTTTAGTTGATAAAGAAGTGGGGTTAAAATTTTTTAATTAATTTTTCTTACTATTTTATCTTAAATATTCTTTTTATTAAAATTTTATAACCTCATTTCTCTAAACATTTTTTTTTCTTTTTGAATTCAACCCTAAAAATTTTCTTTCTCCTTGCCTCCAAATCGCTCGTACCAAACTGCCCTACAAGTTGTATATGACTGAAGAGGGATTTGGATTGACTATATATTAGTTTGGACGACAGGTCTTCCCAACAAAGGTTATGGTGAAGAGGATGAGGATGAAGATGAATACGAAGACGATGGTAAGTTTGTCAGAGGGAATGGAGATATAGAAAGCGGAAAAAAGAAGGTAAAGAAATCCATCTCACCATCTCCAGGTACGTGCACAGACACTCTCTCTTATGAATAGAGTCTGTTAGTTTATAGGAGTATATACTCTTCTATAATCATCACAACACAGGTTCTTGATATGAATGTTCCTTGTTGCAGTTTCTTCCAGGATCTATTATGCGTTCTGGAAACTTGTGGCCAAAGGTGAGGATATATCTTGACTCAACTTTTGAGGTTTTTTACTTTATTCATTAAAAAATAAACGTTGAAATCCTAGTTGTTGTTGTTGTTGTTGATATCTTGCCTTCGGTCATAAATGTAACAGTTAGATATATATGCAATTCAGAGATATTAAAATTAGTTGAGTTAGTTATGTATAATAAATATGAGTTAATTTTTCTAAAATAGCCTTTTTAATCATTACTCTCACTTGTAAAAACCCCTTTAATATATATGTGTATGATTAATAGAGACAGTGATCTGAATACTTTGAGAGTTTGTCTAGAGACTCCAGAAAAATACAGAATGATAAAGACTCGAAAGAGCAGAGCATATGTCAAGGATAGCTAGTTGCCCCATCAGTAGTGCCACCCGCTGAGGTTCGGGGTTTGAACCGGCGTTGATATGTTTGTGTGTGTATGCGTGTTGAAGTTATGTTAACTTGAAAAAAAACAAAAAAAGTATAAACAAAAAACAAAAAAAGTAACAGCAGAATATGTGATCTTCTGGAAAACAACTTAATTAGGACCTCTCTAGGAATTAGTTAATGTTCCATTTCTACATTTAAGACTGTAGGGAGTATAATACTCTCTTTCGTTCTTTTTATAACATTCCATTAATTTTTTTAAAATATTAAAGAAATTAGTTGAAATTAATTAAATATCAAACATTTCAAAACCTCCGTTAATTAGAACTCTAAAACTAGGACATATAATTAGCTAGAGACAGACATGCGTGTATGTGTGTGTACTGCTATACTAACAGCAAAATAATTAAATGTACATGTGTAGAATGGGATTGTATTAGAGAAATTTGGAAGATAAAGTAGCAGAGCATGCAAGCAGAGGAGTTAACTCACTTCTTAGTGAGAAGAGACAAGTTATGGAGGGACACAAAACCTGTAGAACCACGAACACAAGTTGTGCTGCCGGTGATTCAACTCTCAAACCTCTCTGCAACAAAGAAGGCTCTACTAGAGAAGACGTACTCCTTCCAGAAACCCGTGGAGTGTAAAGACTACGCGCCGTTGCTCCTAGCAGCCAGCACCGGCATCATTGAGATCGTCGACAAAATCATCACGGAATATCCTGACTCCATCTCGCACATCAGCCAACACGATCAACAGAACGTCCTCCACTTCGCGGTCAAGCACCGGCGAAAGAACATCTATAAGCTCCTCAAGGAATACAAACTCCTCAAAGGCTTGGGCACTCAAATGGCGTCCCATAATCGCACTCTTTTGCACCAAGTTGCGAGGTTGGACTATTACGATGGAGGAAACCAACCTGGTGTTGTCTTCCAACTTCAAGAGGAGCTTCGTTGGTTCGAAGTAAGTAGCACCTCTAAACATTAATACAACAGTTAGATAATAAATTTACCGAAATAAAAGAAATAAGTAAGTTAGTTATTTGTAATAAGCATGTGTGTTGTAACCTCATTGAAACCACCCTTTGATTAAAAACACCCTTACTATGTACAATAATAGCAGGGAGACTTGACTCCACTGGTTTAGAGTAAGCATTACCTCCCTTCCAGTACTTAATAAGTTAATATAAGAGATAAATACCTAATTTACATATATTAAAAACTAGTCTAATTAGTTATTGGCAACAAATGTTTGTTGATTTACCTAAAATACTCCATCTAATTAGGAGTTTTGAAACTATCCATAGAAGCCCTTTTAATATATATAATCAATAGGGATATTTTAGAAAACATTTAAAAATTTGAAAAAAAATGAATTGAGATATTATATTTAGAATCAAAATAAATTATTTGTCTACCTCCTATGTTTAGTATAGGAGGAAGTAACCTCTACCCCCGTGCTGTTGGAGTTTGTGTATGAGTAGTACGTGAGAAACAAAAAAAAAAGAAAAGAAAAAAAAAGCTACTATTTTCGGTTTTAAATATAAGATAAAGTTGACTTTTTTCAGATAAATTAAAGAAGCTAAATAAGTTACTTAATTATATCATATGCTATGTATTCTTTGATTATATATTAATTTATTAGTCAAATTAATTAGTTTGGATAAAAAAAAAAGATATTCTAAAGTAATTTAATTAGCTTCCTTAATTTCTTAAAAAAAGTCAATTTTATCTTATAATTAAAACCGGAGGCAGCAACTATTATTGGAAATATATGTATCTGCAGAAAGTGAAGAAGATAGTTCCTAGTCCTTACCAGTTGTATCGCAACGAAGATAAGTTAACGGCAAAAGAGCTTTTTGATTTGGAACACTCAGATATGCTTAAGGAGGCCCAAGAATGGATTAAAGGGACGGCTCAGTCATGCTCGGCAGTGTCCGTCCTGGTGGCCACGGTGGTCTTTGCCGCGGCCTACACAGTTCCGGGCGGTACCGACGACCACGGCATGCCAAACCTCCTCAATTCTCCTCTCTTCCTCTTCTTCACCGTCATGGACGTTGTGGGGCTGGCAACTTCTCTGGTCTCAGTGATGATGTTCCTTTCGATCCTTACGTCCTCGTTTCAGATGCAAGACTTCTACAAGTCTCTACCCAGAAAGCTCACAATGGGATTCACATTATTGTTCGTCTCCTTAACCACAACGATGCTGGCTTTTGGATCAACCATTTTGCTGACAATTAGGATGGAGAACAACAAATGGAGCTCCATTTTGGTCAGTATTACGTTCTTTCCGGTGACTCTATTTGGACTAACTCAATATCCCATTGTGATGGCCATTAAGTATAGAATGAAGAGGCTATGGAAGAATCTTAAGAAGATTATTCCCAATGACGTAATGAGCATGTCCACAAAGCGCTCCTGTAAAAGAGATTATTCAAAATACTTATAACCTTAAAATTTTCTCATATCAAATCCACCAAAACCTAACGTCCCCGTCCTCTACACATCCTTATATGTGTCTATATATATACACATATATATTGGAGGTGTGCTTTAGCTTATGGTGCTTTGGATTGGATTGGGTTTGTGTAATTTTATAAGTTTGTTGTATAATTAAAGTTTGTGTGTGTATGTGGTTTGTGTCATGTTGTCATTTGCGCACTTGTGTATGTATCAATTTTCATGGTTTTGGATGTTGGAGAAGAGAATGGTATATTTTGAAAATGTCTCTAGAGCAAGGAGATAAATGAGAGAGAAAATCAGTAAAAAGTTATTGTTTAAAAATTTTATTGACCAGAAGAACCTATTCTGTTTTCATACACTGAAGGAAAGTACTGATACTCTAATCAATTTATACACAGAAAGTAAAATTGTAATTTTTTTACACTTAATTGGTTTAACTAATTTACTTAAATCAGAATAGTAGTATCGGCAGAGAGTGATTCTTAGAATTAAAGGTTAGTAATTATAATTGTTTTGAGACATGAGAAAATAATTTGATTATGACATGTTGAATCACAAATATGCAACCATTTATATTTTGAGGGTTTCTGAACACCGTACTTTGACTCTTTTAGAGGATTAATAAGCTAATGGATCAACCATAACAACATGACTACTGACACGCCCTAGCAATAATATTAACCATTTATTTCATTTTTTTATTAAAATGAATGCAAAAATGCACACTTAATCCTTTCACTTCACACAATAATGTTTCGATTGAGTCATTTTTATTAGTATAAGTATCTTCTGAGGTAAGGTCAAACACTAAATGTGGGCATATCTACTAGTAAAAATTTAAACATTGGTTCTCCACCATTTCCATTAGACCCAACCCCTATTGGTCTTTGGTCACTTATTTTTATAAAATATTTTTCAATGCTTTAACTCTAACACTATTAACCCCAGATGCTTATTGTCTTTGTAACAATGATTGTTATTTTAAAAATTAAACTTAATATGTCAGCCTTTGAGAACTTTTGTCAAAATTTAAAATTTCAAAATGTCAACATTTGTTTTGTTAACTATGTTTTAATGCATGAAAAGAAGAACAATTTATAAAATTATAGGACAGATAAAATGAAACATTGTGTGAATTAAAAGGATTAAAGGTAGATTTTTGTCAACTAATCATAGCTTCCAGAAAGAATATTCAACAGACACTATTTTCTTTACTGTTGACGAATCAAAACAAAAAATTAAAGGCATGATGACTGTAACTTTGAGGATAAAAAGGGGTGGCTGACTCAGACTTTATAATATTTTGTTCATGTGATTTTGGACAAATATAATTTGATTGATTGATGGAGCTCATCTTCAAAAGTTTAAATTATTTAGCAAAACAGACCCATTTACAAAAGAAAGATTTTTAAGAGAAAAATGGAATTCACCAACAAAGATTGACCCATTTACAGAAGAAAGCTGTTTAAGAAAAAAATGGAATTGAGTTCAATTTTTTTTTCTCAATGTGAGCTATCTGTAAATACTTTTCTAAGTATTTTTTTTTCTTTGTTTATAAAAAAATGGAATTGAAGTGGAGTACGTAGTTTCACTTTAGTAAGGATTACTACAAGTGATTTCCAGTTTATAAGAGATATTTCTTCGTGAACTTTATTTTTTTATATATATGTATATATAGCTATAAGATTTAGATTCATGCTCTTCGCGAACACTGTTATCGCTGTAATATTAATGGTTGAATGGATACCAAGCGATGTCCAGTTTATAAGAGCTATTAATGGTTGAATGATATGCTAGATTTGCTGTATGTTCCATTTATTTTTCATAATGACATCCTTTTGAAAATATTGTTTACGAAACCTGTACAAATAGTTAAAAATACCTTAATTTTTCAAAAAAGACAAATTTACTAACTTTATATGGGTTAAGATGTACCCAATACCCCAAACTATTTTTGGAGGTGCATATACAGCATCCTCAAATATTTAGTGGTGCAATTTTATCCATATCATATTAAAAGTGGAGCAATTCCACCAAAAACTAGGAGTCTTGTTAACCACAGTCAATTTACTATTCATCATCTTTGTCACACCAGGCCTTGAGCCACTGTTGCTGACTGCTTCTTTTTCTTCGAGAAATCCCTTGAAGTCCCAACAATCTCTGAAGACTTGTTTGATATGAGGGCAGGAAAAATGAGAGAAGGAGAATTTTTTTTTTGAATTGGATTTTGAAAAATTAAAGAAGTGGAGTTAAAAGTGTTAATTAGTTTTTCTTTGTTTTTTATCTTTTCTTTTCTTTTTATCAAAATTTTGTTACCCCACTTTTTTAAATTTTTTAAATATAACTTATAAAATTTTTCCCTCCCCTACCCCTCAGATTCCTCATACCAAACAGACCATGGATTCGAGAGGCCTTGAGCCACTGTTCTTTTCTTTCACTAAAGAGAAGGGCTAGGACCCTATTCATCATCTTCTTCGTGGGAATATACCCAAGGACGCCATTGAGATATATGAATGACATGCATGAAGGCCATTGAGAAAAAAAATTATAAACAGATTAATCACCAGTTAGACATATAAAGATAATTTTTTAAAGAAAAACTAAAGTTCAGAGTGCCATACCATTTTGTAAAATGAAGGTGAATTAAAGCAAAATCGACAATCAACACTAATTGCGAATGTGAGCTGGCCTTTGAAAATGACTTTCACAAAGAACTTTTCCCTTTTTTCTTTTGTCTTTCTTTTGAGAAAAGTGTAGGGAATATAAATTCCATTGATAAATATCTCCACTTTCTTTTTCCTCCGCTCCTCCAGAAAAAGTTCGACATTTCATTTCAACAAAAAAGTTGGACATTTCATATTTAATATTTTATAAGGAATTTGTTTTACTTTTTTATTAAAATTTTTTTTTAGATAAATTAGGGTAGTTTTTATTTATTTATTTACTTTATAACTGATATTTTAATTATTTTTATAAAGACTTAAAATCTGGACGATTCAAATTTCATCACATAGTTCATATGCGCTGGTTTTTTAAAAAGATCAAATAATGGTTGAAAGCACAGGGAAAGGGGAAATGAGAAAAGTATCGTTCATCATATAAGGAAATTATTCATACAGTACTGGAAAAATCATTTCTAAATAATTGTAATAGATGCTTGGAAAACCCCGTACTTTAGACTCCTGATATGTTTGAATTAGTAAACAATTTTGAGAAAAGTTTTGGAAAAATATCATTAAGTTCTCAATCATGGAAAATAATATCAAGAAAACCCCATTGACAAGTGAAAAAGTTACTATTAACAAGCTATAAAACTTATCAAATATTATTCCTTCTAGTTCAGACTTAAAGGATATTCTCCCAAAATTTTTCCATACAACTATTTGGCATTTACTTTTATTAGTGTTACCTACTGCCTAGTTCAATTATAAAAACAGTCTTCTAGTTCAAATTGAGCCGTTAACAAGTCTGGTAGATGATCCAACCAATTGAACCGTCTGATCCAATTCTTTAATCACTGAAGCAAAGTTCGTACAAAGTTACATAGCTGGCTCCAAATGTGATTACATATAAATAACCAATCAAACCACAATATTCAACTAAAAAACTCGCAAGGAAGCCACATATATAGCTTGTTAATATGTGAGTTGTGAGAGAGAGAGAGAGAGAGCAATTGGAAATGGAAAGCAGGGAAGAAGGAAATCCCAAATTTGACCTCAAAATGGAAGAACCACAGAAATATGCTTTACTTGGAAAATGGAAGTCCTTCAAGAACTATTTCAAGAAAGATGACCACCAGAGAGCAGCTGATCTCATCGAACCCTTCAATTTGGCCGGAAACACCGCGATCCACATAGCGGCCCGATCCGACAACCCCGACCTCATCCAAGAGCTTCTGGACATGCTTCCAGAAGACTCCGATCGCCGGAAAGCGTTGAGGATGGGGAATGCTCACAAGAACACCCTTATTCACCAAGTGGTTTCCTGCGAGAATCTGGACATGGTGGACACTTTGCTGAACTATGAGACGGAGAAGAAGCTGAAGCATCCTGGTGATGAGAATCTGTTGGAGCTGGTCAACGACCTCGGCGAAACTCCGGTGTACCGGGCCGCCAAGTACGGCAGGCTCAGGATGCTGAAGCGCATGGCGCGATACGTAGATAGTATGGAGGCACACTTGTACAGAAACTCAGACTTCGCTTCCATCCTTCACATCGCCATAATTGGCCATCATTTTGGTATCAATATATATCTTCTATTTTCTTCATTCAGATTTTACATATATGCATTTGCGAAGTTCATTTTTTTGGCCAAAAGTATTTACAAAGTTAACTTCCTTATCTGCATCATTTTTGTACTACACTACTGCTTATTCAAATTTTATCAGTTTTCTATATTTACAAGTCAACTTCTTGTTTAGATTATTGATGAAGGGGCAATTTGGTCTTTTTGTACATATAAGGAGAGACCTTCTGGATTTTGAGACATATTTGCAGTTTAGCAAATTTGTAGTACTTATTTAAGTTCCTTGTTTGGGACTTCATAATTTTTCCTATTTAATTTCTTACACAAACGCACATGAATATTTAATATCTTTGAAACTTTTTACAAGTTCATCCTTCACTCTCAGACACTATCTCCCAAGCCTATTTTCCAAGTTCTCGTAATTCTTCGAACTGGCTAGTACTGCCTATTTAGTAGGGGAAATGACATTCAAATCTATTAGAAAATAAGTGAAAAGAATTTTAAAATTTTAAAATGGTCTAAAGCCCTGTGGGTCATATGGGCCTATGAATTTAAGGGTTGGACATCAATTTTATGGGTAGTTTAGGGTAGAGTTAGGAAAACGGGTGAGCCCGTTTGGGCCCGACTATAAAAAAAGACTCAATTTTTAGGCCCAACCCATTTAATTAGATCTTCAGGCCCTTTTTCATTTTTTCGCTTGTTACATTCTTGAAGACTAAAATACCTAATTTAAAACTAAAATATTATCAAATTTAAGTTAAAACATCACATGTTATCCATATTTAACAAAACACAAACATTAAGTCTAAAAAGTCAAAAACTAATGTCCACAACCACAATCAAATAAATAACTAGATAAAGTCATAATCTTAACTAAACACTAAACAATATTTTGAAGAGGCTAACATTAGGTAATCTTAAGAATTGCAATTTATCTCAAGTTATAAACTTTGTTTGATAGTAAAGATATTGCAAATTGAAGTGGTGAAAAATGAAAGAATTTGTTGTGCTAGGGAAAAACGATAACCCCCAAGCTAAAGTCCTATATATATCACATATGATTGTGCGGTGTAATAATATGTAAATTTATTTTTAAAAAAATTAAATGGGATTAAATGGGGCTGCCCTATAGGGCTACAGGCTCGGCTAGTTTAAGCCCACGGCCCTACAGGCTAGCTCTTTTAGGTCTGACTCCTTTTGGAGGCCTTAAATCATAAGTCCGGCCTTTAACAGACTAGGGTCTAAATAGGTAGGCCCGATGTACTTAGTCCAATTTCCCATCTCTAGTTTAGGGTAAGCGAGCTTTTATGCCTGACCCCTTCAAAGGTTGGTCTTTCAATGGTGGCTGATCCATATTACTTCCTCTAATTATTTGCAACTCTTCTAAAACAATATTTTTGGGGACATAACTAATGATTAAGGATTTAATTCTCCCACTTTTGATACCTAATTGTCATTTTCTCTATTTAGTAAAATTTCCTAGAAGTCTCAAATCACACATTAATTTCAAGAATACAAACTAAAGCGCTACTACCTCGATGTGGTCTTTAATATAAGACCCAATTGACTAGTTGGGGAAGATTAAATAAGTTAAATAAATTGCTTAATTATGGCATATGTTACTTGATTTTTTTAAAATTCTTATGCGTATCATTATATTATATGTTGGTTTATATGTTAGATAAATTAGTTTAAGAAAATGATAAATATAAATACTTTAAAATAATTTATTTAGCTTCTTTGATATCTTCAAACTAATTATCAAGATCATATATGAACATTGGAGGTAGGATTAAAAGACTGAGCCACATTGTGATCTAAGGACCTAAAATCTCTTTTTTCGTGTCTACTCATCTGAATGAAAAAAAATACTAAAAGACTCACAAACACGATATCCTTATATTTCTTTTAATTATTTTCAAGACATGTCCGTGTGTCCCCCCCCCCCGACCTGTTGTTCCTGTGTGTTCGTGAAACATAAAAGATTGAGGAAATACAATCACGTCATGTAATTTTTGCAGCGACTTTTAATTATTACTACCAATTCTTAATATAAGATCTTGTTTATAGTACAATTTAAACCATTATAAACCATCTTACATTAAAGACTGGGGATAGTAGTTGGCAAAAAAAAAAAAAGACTGGGGATATATAGTATGTAGAATCCTCCTTGAGCCAAGTATATTGCAAAATTTTAAGGCTTGTTGTAGTTGCTTACGGTCTATACACTCTGGTTTTGGTAGAAAGACACTTCGTGCGTGTGTATAACTGTATATATATTTATGGGATTAATATCATTATTAGTACATATAGTTTTATCGAATTTTGATTTTGGTCTATTTAATTATAAATTGTTATTTTTGGTCTCTATATATAGTTTTATGAACATATGGTCTCTATATGAAAAGTCAACAACTTGAAACTACATGGGCTAAAAACCAAAATTTAATCAAAGGATTAATAATGATGTTTACCCTGTATATATGCTTTCCTAATACATACTCAATAATAAATCCTACAAGATATATTTTCTTACTTGACGTTGCAGATGTAGCCATGTGGTTATCAAAAAAGGAAGTCATCAAGAAAGTAGCATCTGCATACGAGGAAGGCAATAATGAGAAAGTAGAGCCTGATGAAAACGACAGCAATGAAAATGAGAAAGATGAAAATTATAGATTGAGCTGTCTTCAATTGCTATCAAGAATGCCATCAGTTTTCAGGAGCTCTAATTCTCAGGCAGGATTTGCCCACAACCTCATTTATGATTGTATGTATATCTCTTCTTCTCTCCCTCTATCTCTCTAGCTAGTTAGGCTATTACATTCCTTTCAGTTTGTGTGTGTATGCAATACGTATAATCAAGAGAGGTGCCTACACACACATATACTTCAATTTCTCCGGCCCTAAGTATAAGAGTCAGTTGACTTTTTTTTTTGAAGTGATTAAGAAAGCTAATTAAGTCACATTAAATTTTTATATATATTTTTTTTCAAGCTAATTTGTTTGATTTATAAACTGATATATGATCTAATGATATACAATATATGCTATGATTAAATAGTTTATTTAGTCTCCTTAATCTTTTTAAGTAAAAAGTCAACCAGCTCTTATATTAAAAACCAAAAGGAGTATATAATAATAGAGAAATTTCTTTTTAAGTGACTCATATACTCAATTAGCTTTTACATTTAGGAACGGTGAGAGTTCTTTTTTTCCTAGTTGTATGAGTTGTATGATTGAAGAAGCTTGGGATTGACGATATATAGTCTGGGTGATAGGTCTTCCCAGCGAAGGCTATGATGATGAAGATGAGGATGATGATGATGTGTCTGCTAGAGGGAAGGAAGATTTAGAAAGCGGAAAAAACAAGGTGAAGAAATCTTTCTCACCATCTGCAGGTAAACAGAATCTGTTTTCTGTAGTTTATATATACTCATCACGTATTGAAGGAATCGAGGCGTAATTGGAAGTCAGAATGAAATATCTGGTAGCCCACGCTCAATAAAATCATAGTTTTTGGACTTCATTGATCTTTCACAGAAAATTCACCAAGAAAAGAAGAAAGAAGAGAAATTAGGGAGATCACTGAAAGCTACACACAAGACACCCACATTGGAACTCCGGTAACCCATACTCATATCTCATGATCCTCCTAGAAATTACCAAATAGATTTAAACAATAACAAGGAAACCGCCTAAATGGACCTAGATTATTCCATATTCACATACTAACCCCAATATGTATCGGGCTTGAGCCAGAACCCTAATCCACTAAAAGTGAACCAGGTATATTTCAACCCTAGTTAATCATCTCAGCACAAGTTCTTGACATGAATGCTCCTCTGTTGCAGTTTCTTCTACCATCTATTATGTTATCTGCAAACTTGTGGCCAAAGGTAAGGATCTTAGGTCACTTTTGAAATTTTAACTTTATACATATATATATATATATAACATACTAATTACACGATAATGAAATCTCTGAATATATTTGTGTAGAATGGGATAGTGTGAAGGAAATTTGGAAGAAAAAGGAGAAGAACATGCAAGCTAAGGAGGTAGCTGACTTCTTAGTGAGCATAGACAACTCATGGAGGGACACCAACCATGGAGATCGTCCACGAACCGAAGTTGTCCTACCGGTGATTCAACCCACAAATGTTGCTAAAACAAGGAAGGCCTTTCTAGAGAAGACCAGCTCCTCCAACCTAACACCCGTAAAGTGTAGAGATTACACGCCATTGCTTCTAGCGGCCAGCACAGGCATCATTGAGATCGTAGAGAAAATCATCGACGTTCATCCGGATGCCGTCTCCCATGTCCAAAGCAATGAACAGAACGTCCTCCACATTGCCGTCAAGCACCGTCAAAAGATAATCTATAAGCACCTCAAGAAATTCAAAGTTCTCAATGGCTTGGGCTCTCAAATAGCAAGCCATAATCGCACTCTTTTGCACCAAGTTGCGAGGATGGACTACTATGATGGGGGAAACCAGCCTGGCGTTGTCTTCCAACTTCAGGAGGAGATCCATTGGTTCGAAGTAAGTATTCACCAACTAACCTTTAGCTGAGTGTGCAAATAAAAAGACAAAAGACACATAAACTTAGTAGATTGGGGAAAGAATAGCTTATAAACTCAAGAGTTTGGTTAGGAGGCACTGACTATTTATAGTTGGCAATCATTAGAGCTCTCTTGAGAATCAACCAATGTGGAACTTTTACTAGCACAAACCAACACATCCAACCTTTATGTTAAATGGGGTGAATTTTAATCAATGAGGGACTTTCCTTTCGACACAACGATGTCTAGCCATGGTAGACCATAAGTTTATGGAAACCTGCAATTATGCTGATTTTAGAAGCCCAATGTGAAAGGTCGGATATTAAAACCCATGTGTGCATATATACCTAAGTATAGACTGAGAAGGCCTCATAACAATTCACTAACCTCTCCCAATAATAGAACCTACATCAAACATACAAGTATAAAAAAAGAGTCCATCCCAAAAGATAAACGATTTTAGTGAAAAAGTTTCTTGAACTAATAAACCACATTTCAGTTGTGGGATTTTTCCATTTAGGACTCGAAACAGTATCCATGTGAAACCTTTTCTTCCTACCAAAGTATTTAAGAATTTCTTTAAATATCGAAAATTGTAATTGCAATCATGACTCCGAGCTTCTACGAAAGGGATATATCATAAACCTAAACTTTGTGTGTGTATGCGTGTATATGCAAATAAAAAAAATAAGCTAACCATTATTGAATGTATGTATATGCAGAGAGTGAAGAAGATAGTTCCTTCTCATTACCAGTTGTATTGCAACAGCGATAAGTTAACAGCAAGAGAGCTTTTTGATTTAGAACACTCTGATATGCTTAAGGAGGCCCAAGAATGGATTAAAGGGACTGCTCAGTCATGCTCGGCGGTGTCCGTCCTTGTCGCAACGGTGGTCTTCGCTGCAGCCTACACGGTTCCAGGTGGCACCGATGACCACGGCGTGCCAAACCTCATCAACTCTCCTCTCTTCCTCTTCTTCACCGTCATGGACGTTGTGGGGCTGGCAAGTTCTCTAATCTCAGTGATGATGTTCCTTTCGATCCTTACGTCACCGTTTCAGATGCAAGAGTTCCACAAATCTCTCCCAAGAAAGCTCACAATGGGATTCACATTGTTGTTCATCTCTCTGACCACCACGTTGCTGGCTTTTGGGTCAACCATTTTGCTGACAATTAGGCTGGAGAACAAGAAATGGAGCTCCAGTTTAATTTACAGTGCTACGTTCTTCCCCGTGACTCTGTTTGGATTGACTCAATTTCCCGTTGTGATGGCCATTAAGCATAGAATGAAGAGGCTAAGGAAAACTTTTAAGAAGATGATCCCAAATGACATAATTATCATGTCCAAAAAGCCCACCCGCAAAAGAGATTATTCAAAATACTTATAAAACCAAAGGGTTTCTGACATGAAACCCACCAAAACTTTTCTCTTAATTTCTCTCTCCACATAAATCCTCATGTATCCAGCGAAAATGAAATCCCAATTTTTTGGAGGTGTGCTTAAGCTTAATTGGTGCTTTGGATTGGATTGGAGTAATTTTGAGTTTGTTTTATACTTAAAGTTGTGTGTGTGTGTGTAGCTTGTGTCATGGGAACATTTTCGGGTTGTTTGGTAATTATATCTTTCTAATAAAGTGGATTTTCGTCTAAATAAATGCGATAGTACTCATAAATATTCATAATACATTGTGATCAAATACCATAGGTTTAAGGTGCATTCAACACTCAAAGTATTTTTCCAAATGTGCCCTCAATATAGTGAATCTATTTCACCCTATTTCAATAGACTTGTTATTTTACCCTTATTTTGATTAAGGAAAGGATCCCCTCCACTCAAGCCTTCTCCTTCTTCTTTGCCATCACCTCCCCCCCCCCCCCCCCCGAAGTCTCAATGAGATGTGGTATGTGGCTATTTCTGATGACTCCGTCGTCGTCAAGCTTCTCCTCGGCATCCACCAAGATACTCCACCCTAGCTCCTCCGAACAAAAAGCAGCGTCCCTTCTTGACGCCAACTGAATCATGCGCCAGTGCTGTTCCCTCCTTTTGAATTGACGCAATTTCCCGTTGTGATGGCCATTAGATGTTGGAGCATATAAGTACATGTATTGTATACACTTGCTCGTGTGTATCATATGAAATAGCTTGTCTAACAGTAATTAACTTAATCGTCACTTGTTTAAAATAAATGGTTTGCATCCAATGAGGATTATACTGTGACTTTTTCTCAGCGCCATCTAGTAACTGTCATTAATAATATTGTAACTACTTTCTCACAATCAACTATGAAGGCTGATACTGCTAAGAAATACAGTTCACAACATTTGTTTCTGTTCATTTTGATGTGGCTTAGTTGTTCCATGCTTTCAATTGCTTCTCAGGGAAAATCAGGTTCTCACATAGCGTGCTTTTTGGCTAATGAATGCTATCTAATCTTTAATTTGATCCTTATTAGATATTTTATGAAATATGATTACATATTTTATTATTTAATATAGATTATATCTAAATATATTTCCCAATTATTACTTAATTATTATTCTGATTAAGATTAAATATTCTATATATTACCTGATAATTGTTTTGGATAAAATATCTCATGATTGTGGTCCGCATGTAATTTGGAAGGAGATTTTGTTTAGGGTTAACTACTTGGCCAGTAAGCTATTTCAAGCCTTAATGGAGGGTTATAAATAGCATAGGCTAGGTTAGAGCAATAACATAGAAAATATGTACTTGCTCCCTAAGGGTTCCCTGACGGGTGACAGTTATTCTCATATCATCATTGTACCCAATCTTTCTATTAAAAGAGACCCTGATATCTTTTCTACTAATTGTATTCTATGTTTTCAGTTTCCCATAGTAAATCAAGATGATATGGATTACAACTTCAAATCATTTAAGCATGGCGAGAGGTATTTATTTAGTTTCCCACTGTGTCTCTATTATGGTAGGAATTTAACATGCTCATATGGTTTTTATTAGAGCAAAAAATATAGCACTTCTCAATTTGATAATCCTTGTGCTCAATTATTCAAAGTCCGTTTTAAATGATGCTTTGACAGATAAATTGTTTTATTTGTACACTTTTACTTTTAATTTTTTTTCTGCTAGCCAAATTACCCAGCTCAATCCAAATTAGTTTTGATTCTCATTAAGTCCTTAAGTGGGACGAGCTCAAAATACAGATGATCTTGCTAAAAAAATAGTCAGATATTTTCTTCGAATGGTAAAGGGGGAATGATATTTGGGAACCAATACATACATCATCAATTTAATTACAATTTAGAACTCAAATAGTTTAAATTGCAATAGTGCACCAAAAGTCCTCAACAATTATATGTGATTGCCTGGTTATCCATTTTCCTTAAGTAATGTTCCGTCTTAAAAATTAGAAGATCAATTAGTTAACTTGTTTATCTAATACACTACAAAAAACCTCAACAAGGATTTGTAGCAGTTTTAAGACAAACTGCTACAAATTTGCAACGGTATAACTCATGCCAAATAGCATGTAGGTAAGCCATGGTAATTTGTTGCGGTTGGATCATATAAACCGTTGCAAAATGTGGCGCTAGCTTATCACCAAGCTAATGCCATATTTGTAGCAGTGAATTAGTAGTGGTTGGATCATACTAACCGCTACAAAATGTGGAAACAGCTTGGCACCAACACATTTGTAGCGGCAGATTTTTAGAGTTGAATGGGCAACATCGCTATAGAAGACAAAAGGTTGCAGGTTTCTGGCGGTTCCTATGCCTTGCTACAAACTGTCTCATGATTTGTAGCAGGTTTTAATTTGAGGCAATAACATCTACAGAATACAAATGGTTGCATGTTTGTAGTAGTATGTAGACCAAGGGTTTCGTGATTTGTAGCGGTTTTGAGGAGAACGACTACAAATGACGCATCTATATAAACGCTGCCACCTCTCATTTTATTACTTTTGGCAAATTAGTTCCCTGGGAGGGCTCTGAGAAGTTTTCATCAGATCTGAGGTTCTGCTCAAAGATTTAAGGAGTTAGGCACTCGAGGTTAGTAAAGTTACTTATTTCATTTCATTTTTTGGCTGAGTAGATTTGTTTTTAGTAATTTTATTGTTCTTAAATATGTTTTTGTAATATTTATGAGTTTTTTAGCCTATTTGGCCATGTGTATTCTGTTTTTTCTTTACCTTTTTTGTCCATGTGCATTTTTAATTAGGTTTTAAAAGATATTGATTTTTTTTATTTTGTGTGTTTATGCGTAATTATATTATTTTAATATTGTGATGTTATTTTTTTTATGGTGTTGATTATTATTTATTTTTCCATTATATTATTTTTTTATAAATATTGATTAGGTGTGACTGTAGTTTATTTTTAATATCGACATGTACACTTTTAATTGGTTAAGTGAGAAATTATAATCAATTATATTTGTATTAATTCTCTTATTCCAAAAACAATTGCATTAATTTGAAAAGTGAATAATTGTAATTATAATGTCTTCCAGGAGAGATAAAAGGAAAGGGTAGGCGGTAGATGAGCATCCCCCAGAGGACCTCTTCTGCCGAGGGGGGGGGACAGTACAGTTGGGGTGGAGAGCACCCCATAGGGCAACAGCAACATGTCCATACGCCACCACAACAGGTGCCACTACAGCAAGCGACCCCACCAGATGCCACTACAAAAAACATTAAATTTCCAACTTGATTTGCCACGGAATTTGTTTCCGTGGCAAATTCTGATGGAAATCCATTGGAAATTTCATAGGAAAAGTTTCCGATGGAATTTTTTTTATGGTAAATGTATTCCGTGGTAAATTCTGTCTGAAATAGAACGGAATAATTCATTTCCAACAGAATAATTCCGTGGCAAAATTTGTGACTGAATTTCCGACGAAATTAATTGCCGCGGAAAAATTCTGTTACTAATTTTGTCGGAAAAATTAAAAAAGATCATTTTTTTAATTAAATTTAATTTTAAAAAGATATCTTTATAAAAGTTAAAATTATGATATTATTAGCCATATAAATATTTAAAAATTAGGATTAATACCATCTTTCATCCATAAATTTTTTTTTATTTTGGTTTTGGTTTCTTAAGTTTTCAACCATAGGTTTTGGTCCCGGGCAAAATGTCATATAAAATTTTTTTTATAAAAAATAAAATTTATTAGTTATTAATTAATATTAGAGTAAAATATATTGACCACCCCTATGTTTTACCTAAATTACACAAACCTCCCCTCTATTTTGAAAACACATATAGACCTCCCTTGAAATTAAAATGCAAGTTACAGAGACATCCCTTACGTATTTAATATTCCATTTACATCCACCCAACCGTTAGTTGACCGTTAAATTTGACTATTAAACATTTACTTTGATTAAAATACCCCTTTTTCAATAAATGAATACACATTTATATTTGCCTAAAAATAAATTTTTATATAAAAAAAATAGTTCTAATACATGTATGTTCAAAATTTCCAATATATTATAAAATTTTTTAATTTTTATTATATTATAAAATTTTTAAATTTGTATCATATTTATTGAAACTTATTTATTTAGTATTCTTTTAAACAACGTTTTTAGAACCAGACCGGACCGGACGGTCCGACCGTCGACCGGAGAAGAGGGCGGTCCGTTTTCCAACATTGGCTCGCTTTATTGGTCAAACCGGATCTAGCCGTTCAGAGCCGGCTTTTGGGCCGGAAACCGGAAAAAACCCGGGAACCAGAGCAGGTAACAGAAAGCCGGACGGTTGAAGAACAAACCAAAAACATCCAAAGAACTCCCAAGAAGTAGACGTAGAGAGAGGAAGAGGAGAAAGTAAAATCAAGCCCAATATTTAACCCTAAAAGGAGTTGATTTATACATAAGAATAACAAAAAACAAACAGAATTTCATACCTTCTTTCATGCCGGTTGATTTGATCCATTTCGCCTTGATTTGAAAACGCCGGCAAGTTTTGGACTCAACAGAGGAAAGAAGCGAGAAACAGTCAGGAAAAAGAAGGCTTCGATTTCAAACCCCGATGCCAGCTTCGGATGGTTTTTTAAAAAAATTAATAACCTTACTTTTGCCATTTTCCCAGATGCTCACATATCTATGAAGTTGATTTTTTGTGTGGTCAAATCAATATAAAAGAAATAAATGTAGTTGCCCAGTACTCACATGCCTATGCTTTGTCAGATAATTCTAGTAACTTGTACGTTTTCTTTTCTTTTTTTTAATTATATATAAATATGAGTTTATCTTTAAAAAGAAAAACTGACCCCACCATATAACACAAAAAGAGAATGGATGTAATTTTTTAATTGCAATTATTGTAATATATATATATACATATATATAATATTTTTAAATTTAATTATTACGTCACCGGTCCGGCTCAACGGCTCAACCGTTCCAACCGGTTGAACCTTAACCCGCTGACATTTCCAGCTTAACATCCGGTCCAGCTTTTAAAACATTGCTTTTAAATGACTGAAAAATATGCCATTCAAATGAAAGGCAAAAAGAAAAAGAAAGAAATATGTTTTATTCACAATATGTTATTAATAATGTAAATTTGATCCAGTATATGATTTATATTAATTTTAAATTTTAATTTTTTAAATGCATTTTTTGCACAAACATTTATAAATATGTTTATTTTAGTATGCATCTATTAATAGGATGAATCATATTTTAATTAAGTTTTCTATGTCTACATTAATTAAATTAATTAAGTATTTATCTTAATATGAAAAAAATTTAACATATAACTACTTTCAAAAGTAAAAAATAAGTTAAGAAAAAGAAAAAGAAACTCTTAAATTACTTAAACAATTTTAGTTAAAATTAGGAATTAGTAATGATGAAAGATAAATTAGTAAATAAAATTTATTTTAATATAAATTTTAATTAAAAAATAAAAATCCTTAACGGAGTTAACGGTTTGGACTTAAGTGTATGTTTTCAAAATAGAGGGGAGGTCAGTGTAATTAAGGCAAAACGTAAGGGAGGTTAGAGTATTTTACTCTTAATATTAATAAAAAATTATTAGTTAGTAATTATTTATTAATTTATTTTAATAAAAAAATTAATTTTTGAAATTAGATAAAAATATAGTCATATGAAATTTATTTAAGATGTAAAATTTTTTAATTTGAAGTTAATTTATATTAAAAATTATAAGAATATATAAAATTATTTATATTATTATTACATTTATATATAAGAAAAATATATATATTTATAAATAATTGATTATATATAATAAGATTATATATATATATATATATATATATATATATATAAAATTGTGTAATAATAAAACACAAAAGCAGTCAAGCCCATCCACTAAGGCTTCGCGTGCATATGAACGAGGTAATGCATTCAAACCAAATGAGGGCAAGTTGAGTTACATTTTCAAGAAAAAAGAGGTTGCAACATGTGGCAGAACAAGGCCGCATCACATGGCGGATTTGGGCCCCAGCGACAAGGTGAAGGCTGCCGGAGCTACCATGTGCCACTGCCAGCGATGATGTGGCGGTGCCAAAGTAACAACATGGCTTTTTAAAATTTTAAAAATAAAAAATAATTTTGTGAGGGAATTTTCGATGGAATTGAATTCCATCAGAAATTGTGACTGAAATTTTCCGTAAAAAATTGCGTCGGAAAATTTCCGTCAGAAATTTTATCAAAAATTGTGTCAAAAATTTGCGACGGAATCTAAATTTCATCAAAAATTGGTTTGTCACGTTATTATTAGCGACGGAATCCATTCCGTCGGAAATCCTTTTCTGTTGAAAACTTTGAATTCTGTGGAAAATTCCGTCAGAAATTTAGTGTTTTTTATAATGTGCGCCTATTCAATCAGAGGCACCTAATATTAGTATGAGCGACTACATGGAGTAGGGGAATTTGATATCAATTTTCCCATTAGCGAGGCAGAGCGGTTCCTTGATGTTGAGGAGGCTAGGGACCAGAATCACCCATGATGGTTGCCTTCATGGTCAACTGCGTTTGATGTGCATGTTCAATGTAAGCAATTGTTTTAAATTAATTTTTAATTAAAGCAGTTTAAATGTGAAATTATATTTAATTAAAATTTGTGACCAATTGTGCAAATGAGCAAGGGCACATTATCAACAGGAGGCTAGACGTGGCCAATCTAAATAAGCTCGGGAGGGGGGGTTACATGTTAATAGTTCTGTGGAGTGAGGCCACGGACCAGATGATTGAGAATGGTGGTCATCTATTCAACCACTATCTGAACGAGTTAGGTGGGATTTGGATGGGTATGGGTTCTCTTAGAATCTTATCTCTACCCTCATGTTTAAAAAGATAGATGGTTCATTTTCATATTTTATAAAACTATTATTTTAAAAATAAATGAGTAACCTTAGACAGTTAAAATTTCATAATAGCAATACAAATAAAATTAATTAAAAAATTAATTTATAAAACATTACAGTCATAATTTTAAAAAATATTAAATCTTTACCATCCATTTTTTTTTATCTAAGGGTGGAGATAAGATTCTGAGAAGAAAAGGAAGAAAAGGAGAAAAGGGATTTTGAGAGGATCCTCTTCCGATTTGAATATAGTTCCCTATCCACTTCTAAGACTGGAAGAAGATGCCCAAGAGGCTAAGGAGGAAGTGTGGGACGAGGCTGTGAAGGTAACTGATTTAATATATTGAATCAAATATAAAAATGATAATTTGTCTAATTTTTATTTAATTTATCAAATAAATATAATTATATTTTATTTAATTGTTAGTGATGCATTTAATTTTGTGATGCAAAATAAGTTTGCCATGCGATATGGCAGGAGGCGATACAGCTTGTTAAAGATAGGGATGGGTGGAGGAACAGGAGAAATCATCCCTACCGCTCTGTGGATAAGGATAAGATGATGCCTCTAGACTAGTTGATGGAGACTGTACCTAACAACATACTACCTAATGACTGGGCAAGATTTTTCTAGTGCAGGAGGAACCCAGTAGGACAAGTAACTTTTTTAATAATTATTATTGAGAAGGAACTATTAAAAATTATTTAAAAAATGAAATATTAATGTTTTGTTTTTTGTAGGTTGTTTCTAAGAGAAACACCAGGAACCGAGGGCAACAGAAGATCCATCACACAGCAAGATCAAAAACATTTGCTGTCACTTACAGTGAATTGATATTTTATACGATTAAATTATTCTTAAGTTTAATATTATAAATTTTTTGTTTTATTGTTCATAATAATAATTTATTGTTTTAATTCTTTTAGGAGAAGAAGGTTGAGCAAGAGAACCATACTGTGGGACGGATTACAAGAAGTTATTCACTATTGTACACAGACACCGGGATGGTACTGCACCCTCTAAGCAGGCAGAGAGGAAGCCATTGTATGAGATAGACATTGTTTGTTTAAATATGTTTTATTTATTTTAATTATATAAATTGTTTAATAATTGTTTATTAAAATGTGTGTGGCAGGAATGGATTTAGCAAACACAAGTTGAGTTAAGAGAGTCCCAAATGATGGAGCCCAATGGGTCAGTTGTGAATCCCAAAATAATAATTGTTATTTAAATGATAAACCATTCAAAATTATTGTTATTATCATTTAAATTGTTATTTAAATGATAAATCATTCAAAATAATATTAGAAAAATAAATTGAAAAAAATTATTCACACAATTTTTTTTTTTGTTAATTTATGCAACATTTAATAGTGGTTGGCCAATCACTACATTAGACACTACAAAGTTAAATTTTAAATTTAAATTTAAATTTTTGGCGTGACAATTTGAAATTTTATTAAATAATAGTACGCGTTTGCCAACCGCTACAAATGTTTGAGGCCTTTTTTTCAAACTTCTAAAATTAATTAGTAAATGTTAGCACAAAATTTTCAAATTTCATTGCCTGCCATACCTAAATTTTGGCAAAAAAATGTGGTGCTACATTTGTAGAGCAATTTTTTTTAAAAAAAAAATTTAATCTCCCCAAATTCAAATGACAGTTATAGCAGTTTGTTAACCACTACAAGATACTATTAGAAGGTCTGATTTATAGACGCAGTAAGAACCGCTATAAATACAATAACTGTTTAATTGATAGGTATAGGGGTTTTGTAAAACCGCTACATAACCGTTTGCAATAGTGTGTTTTGTAGCGGTTTGCATAACCGCTACTACTATTGTTTGTAGTAGTTCAAATTGCTACAAATCCACTATTTTAACCGTTTCAAATGAATGAATTTTTTGTCGTGATACTATTATACTACTATGTGTATTAATCAAATAACTTTTTTTTTTTACAATCTTACGTATTAAAATTAGGACTTTTTTTTTTTTGGTTGCAAATTTCTCATTTATTTTGCGTCAATTTCTGAAAGATCAACGTGACATTTCTGTATTCGTATGTATTAGCTAAACAAATCCCCTCCAACCCCCGACCAGAACACCCAAAAAAAAATTTGCACGTTAAGATATACTCCTTTTAATATTTATTATAAGATAAAGTTGATTTTTTTAGAGAAATTAAGAAAACTAATTAAATTATTTTAAAGTATTTATATTTATACTTTTTTCTTCAAACTAATTAGTTTAACTAATAAATTAATATATAATCTAGTGATATATAATAAATAATATGATTGAATAACTTATTTAGATTCCTTAATTTATCCAAAAAAAAAAGTCAGTACCGAAGGTAATAATTTGGAACACATCAATCACAAAAGTCCCTCATTTAAGTATCAAATTTCCTCTTCTTCTTCTTTTTTTTTTTAAGTGTCAAATTTCAAAAGATTGAAAAACCTTTGTTTCATTACATATGGCTTTCTTGGGATTTGATATGCATCTGCAGGAATTTATTTTTGTCTAGAACGATAGTTGAACAGTTCCATTTTGTGTATCCAATTATTAAAGACCTTTTGTACTTTTTCCCTCCGTAAGCGAGGGGAAAAAAAATCTTTGGCCCTTTAATATATTATATAATTTTAAATATCTAGGTCCCAAATTATATTTAAGTTAATATATTGATCTTAAAGTGTTATGAACTAAAACAAAGTTTCATTTAATCTTTTCTTATGACCATGAACTAATCATAGCTCCCCCCCCAAAAAAAAAAAAGCGAATCCAACAGGAACTTTTTTTTTTTTTTAAAAGTTTACGCATCAAAACAAAAAATTAAAGATATGATCAGAGTGACTTTGATGATAAAAGATTAAAAGGAGGAAGCAGACCCAGGCTTTATAATCTAAAAAATAATATTTAAATAAAAAGCATTAATCCACAAGTAAATATAACATTTTTATATAAATCATATCTAATTGAACAAAACAGACTTATTAAAGCAAAATTTGATTAACTCCTTTTTTTTTAATTGTTTTTAAAATCCAAACAGCATTTTTAGGCTCAACAAAGGGAGAAAATATATAAAATCTAACCTGATTAACCATTCTAAAACTCTTGTTTGGATCAGTCAGGGAACTGATTTACTGGTTCTGATAATCTACAATCTATAAATATCATTGAGTTAAAAGCCATTGGAATTATTGGACAGAAAAAGCCATTGGAATTAAAAAAAATGAATTACTAGCTAGTTAGATGTAATAATAATTATGTTATAATTTTTCTCAAGAAAACGACTAAAATTCAGTGTAACATTGCCATACAAAATTTCTAATTGAAAGGTGAATTAAAATTTAAAATAGAATCGACAATCGACACTAATTGCGTATGTGAGTTGGCCTTTCTGAAAATGGCTCTCACAATGTGGAGACCCCCTTTTTTTTTTTTGGTCAAAGTGGAGATCCATATTTGAGTGAAAGGACATTATATATTGCGTTCATAATCAGCGACGTGCTTTATTCTGTTTTTTTTTTTTTGACCTGTCGAAGTGAATTATTCTTTAGACTTTAGGGAATATATGAATTCTATTAAACAATTTCTCCACTTTCCTTTTATCTCTTTTTATATATGCATAGCTATAACCTATAAAAATTATTAAAGAATTACGTACAGTGACCAAATGGTTCATATTTCAATTACAACCTAGACATTGAATTATGATCTAATAGATGGGCAAAAAAAAAAAAAAACAGAATTATGATATGATAGATAGACCAGTTAAATGGTTGAAGCGACTTTTAATCAAAGTATTGAGAATTAGACTGATGATGGAATATTGAGGCAATAGTGCAAAGGCCAGGTCTAATCTTAAATTGAGATCAACACAATCATAACTAAAATAATAAATGTAATTAACATATACAAAAATATTCATATATATAACTTAGAAAAGAATCATATTTAAATAGAAGGAATTAATCCTTGAGTAAATGAAATATTTATATATAAATTACATATAATTTAATAAAATAAAGTTACTAAATAAAGTTACTAAAAGGGAAAATCCCATTTAAAGCTACCTAAAATAAGAAAATTCCAAATTAGGTTGGTAAATTCAACAAATCCTTAATTGAGTCATTAACCTAATTTGAGATTTTAAAATGTGGGTAAAATAACTTTAAGGGTTGAGGTTCAAATTTAACAACAAATTTTTGTCCAGGGGCTGTCTAGCACAAATATGTTTTAAAAGGGACAAAAATAATAATGAACAATTAAAAAGGATGCAAATTTAACATAACCGCTAAATTTGACTTGACGCCGTTAGATGTTTTTTTCTCTTACTAAAATATAAATACGATGAACAATTTTTTTTTAAATTTAAAATGACATCATTTTAGGCTTGACAAGGGAAAGAAAAAAAAATATAAAATCTAACCCGACAGACTCATCCAAAATTCTTAATCGCGCGGGTTAGGAAACTGGTTAAACGGTTCATTGACGGACCCAAATTGAATTTCAATACCAAGATTATATCACTTTCTTTCATATTTTATTCTTTTTTGTTTTCTCACTCCATTACATCCCGAGGCCGGCTAGATAGCTAACTCCAAATGATTATATATAACTAACCCACCAAACCACAATATTCATCAAGGAAACTCGCAAGAAGGCCACATATATAGCTTGTTAATTAATCTGTGAGTTGTGAGAGAGAAAGCATTGGAAATGGGAAGCAGGGAAGAGGAAAATCTCAAACTTGACCCCAAAATGGAAGAACCACAGATATATGTTTTACTCAGAAAATGGAACTCCTTCAAGAACTACTACCACCGGAATAATCCAGCTGAACTAATCAAGCCCCTCAATTTGGGCAGAAACACGGCGATTCAAATAGCAGCTCGATCCGGCAACACCGACCTCATCCGAGATCTTCTGGACATGCTCCCAGATGATTCCCATCGCCGGCAAGAGTTGAGGATGGGGAATGCTCACAAGAACACGCTTCTTCACCAAATCGTCTCCTGCAAGCAAGTGAAGATAGTGGACACTGTGCTCAACTACGAGATGGAGAAGAATCTGAAGCTGCCTGGTGACCCGAATCTGCTGAAGCTGCGTAATGACCTTGGCGAAACTCCGGTGTGCCGGGCCGCCAAGCACGGCAGGCTCAGGATGCTGAAGCGCATGGCGCTTTATGTAGAAAATAACTGGCCACACTTTTACAGAACCAAAGACTATGCTTCCATCCTTCACATCGCTATAACTGGCAAGAATTTTGGTAACAATATACATGTTATCTTTAATTATTTTACGTATTGATTTACTTCCTTGATCTACAACTCAAATATCTTGCCCTAAAATACTCCTTTAAATAATTATTCTCATGGACAAAAACTCCCCATTAATATATATGTAATCAACAGAGATATATAGCTTGAGAAAGGATTTATAAATTTGGAAAGCTACATAGATTGAGATCTTACATTTAGGACTAAACAAACTACTCAACAAGCTCCTATATTTAGAAATGAAGGGAGTATTTGCATCTTGAGAACTCTCTCTTCCTAAATTCTCTCCACTTGGGAGAGAATTTCTTCACTCCTCAACTGTGAGTGTGTTTTTTCCTGCGCTTCTCTCTCCCGTGTATACCGGAGAGGAGGTCTTTGGCTTGGGGATCTTTTATTTTAATGGTTAGGGATTTGTTTCTTCTCTTTTGGTGTTAGCCATCTAGATCTAGGTGATGGTGATTATGGGAAGGAGGACCAAACAAGAACGCCCAAGATTGCCAGCAATGTGCTATCACTACAAAAAAGAAATGACTTTCAGCTACCGTTTTCAGCGGAAAAAAATGTCGCCGTTGAAAGTTAATTTCAGATTTTTTTTTAAATTTTTTTTAAAAAATAATATTTATAAAATTAAAATATAATTATTAAATAATTCTATTTAACCTTAATTATTAAAATTATATTATCATTTATTAATATTATATTTAATATTTTTTACTAAAATAATATTAAATTATTATTTATTATGTAATTTTAATTAAAAAATTGTTTAATTTAAATATATAAATATTTTTTTCGTTTTTATTAAATTTTTTTTTATTTTTAATAATATTATATTTAATTAATAACTAATTACATGTATATAATTAATTAATTATATGTATGTATGTTTATATATAAGATAATATTATATATATAATAATATGTAATAATATGACATAAGTTCATTTCGGTACAACTGATAAAGACTCGCTCACGAAGGCGTCAGCTCCCTGAGGTTGCGGGTTCGAACCGGAGGAGCGTCACTTGGAGGAATTCTGAGGTGATGTGGCAGCACGAGGAAGCGACACGTGGCCCCCAAGGGAGGGGGACACATGGCGCTCTGAGGAGCAAACACGTGGTATTTGTAAATTAAATTTTTTTTTAAATTCGAATTTTTTTTTGAAAAATATTTTTCAATTTTTTTTAAAAAAAATTGAAACTTTCAGTGGCAACAAAAGTCACCGCTGAAAGCCACCTTCAATGGCGACAAAGGTCGCCGCTGAAAGCCACCTTCAACGGTGACAAAAGTCACCGTTGAAACTATACTTTCAGTGGCGACAAAAATTGTCGCCATTAAAACTTTCAGCGACGGTCGCAATAGCAGCGACTTTTGTCGTCGCCGAAAGTCTTTTTTTTTGTAGTGTATGGACGGAAAGCAACGAGATAGTTGGCAACCATCAAGTTTTACTACAAAAAAACACTGAATTTCTAACGGAATTTGCCACGGAATTCAGGGTTTCCGACCGAAAGGGATCACTATTACAAAAAACACAAGCTATAGCACTTAATTTAAAGAATACTATGGCGCTTGGGAAACGCCGTAGCTTCCAGTGTTGTTAAAATAAGCTACGACGCTTCTTGAATATATGGAAACACTGTAGCTTGATTATTATTTTTTTAAAAAAAATATCACTTCCTACGGCCTTTCCCCGGAGGAGCGTCGTAGGAAGTCTTTTATTTTAAAAAAATAATTTTATGACTTCCTATGGTACTTCCTCGGAGAAGCACCGTAGGAAGTCTTTTATTTAAAAAGTAATAATTTTTTATAATTATTTTATTTTCCTGATGAAAACATCCATTTATAATCCACAATCCACAATCCACAGCAATTTACAATACAATCCACATCAAAATGAAAAAAAAAACATAGCACTTATTTTTTACAATATTGCATCTTCATGTATCAAGCATAAAAGAACTCCAGTATTTAAGTTGTTTAAACTTAAGCTATACACATTACTTCTATGGAGGATTAAACTAAGTATTATTATATTTGTAAGCTTAAAAAATATAAAACTTACAATGTATAAGAAGTTCAAGAAGATAGAGTGTTGTTACTTTAAATAAATACTTGAAAAAAAAATAATGAGCACACATAAGATTCATGACAGATTTTAACAAAAAGAAAATGTGAACCAATTGTTGAAAAAAAGAAAAATACTTACGGGCTAGGGAGCTTCTAAAGGAGATTGAAACAATAAAAAAAAACACATGGGAAAAGAAGCTTTCTACAGCAACGAAGTTCTGGGAAATGGGGGATTTAGAGAGAAAGCGAAAAGATGAAAATGAAAACGAAGGGTTATGGAAATTAAATTATAATGTGGGAAAAGCTACGATACTTTTTGTCAAAATGCCGAAGCTTCTCAATTTAAAAAAACATGACAACCAATTAAAAAAAAGACAGAAGCTACGACGCTTTTTCTCAAAACACCAAAGCTTCTCAATGTACAAACAAGATGGCCAATTATTTTTTTTAAAAAAGGTATTAGACGGCATTTGATTACCAAATGCGGTCTAAAACTGAGTCTTGAACGGCGCTTGAAAACCAAATGCCGTCCAAACTCCTTAAAATATCAAGGCTTGAATGCACCAAGGTTCCTTGAATTATCAAGGCACATGTAGCTATGACGTTTTTTCTCAAAACGCCAAAGCTTCTTAATGTTAAAAAAAAGATGACCAATTTTTTTTTTAATAAAAAAGGTGTTAGATCACTTAATTACCAAATGATGTCTAAAACTGAGTCTTGAATGACGCTTGAAAACCAAACACCTTCCAAAATTCTTAAAATATCAAGGCTTGAACGCACCAAGGTGCCTTGAACTATCAAGGCCTGATGCCTCACGCCTTGATAAATGGGGCCTTAGTCACCTTGATAAATGGGGCCTTAGTCGGCTTTTTGAAATAAAGCGCCGGCTAAGGCCTACCTTAGCCGGCACTTTGTTCTAAAGTGCCGGCTAAGGCTCTTTTATTAAAAAAAATTAAAATCCTTTTTTTAGCTGGAATTTTGTTTTAAAGTGTCATCTAAGGCTATATTTTGCACAACACTTTATTATGAAGCACTGTCCAAAGGATTTTATTAAAAAAAATTAAAATCCTTTTTAATAGGGATGGTTTATTTTTAAGTTTTGACCTTTAAACCGATTTTTAAATTTAATTTTTGTTTCTTAGTATAGATAAACTTTCTCAAGAAAACATCTTATCATAGTAATAGAGCTTTGACGCTGACGAAATTTCTATTATTCCATAGTTACCACACTTTTTTTATAATAGCAGTAAAGGGATTAATTTGTTTTTTAAAAAAATAACACCTTGTATGGCGATTTCTTGGGCAAGTGCCATACAATATATCAAGCAACTATGGCGCATTCTTGCTCAAGCGCTGTAGCTGTCACATGTATTTGTTTAAAAAAATTTGGAAGTCTCCTCTGACACTTGGTTGAAGAAGTGCCATAAGATTGGCGCTAGGGGGGAGCAAAATCAAACCAAACCGAACCGAACCGAATTCAGTTTTTTTGGTTTAATTTTTGGTTTTTTCTCGGTTTTTGTTTACATCTTTTTTCGGTCTTCGGGTTTCAGTTCGATGTGTTAAAAAAAATTCAGTTATAACCAAAAAAACCGAATTATATTATAAATGGTTCTTACTACTTATATTAACCCCTTGTGTGCAAGTCTCACTTTCCCTAGTCCCTACTATCCCAAAGCCCAAGCCCAACAATCATACTCATTTAAAAAAGATGTACAAAACCTAAACTAAATAAACATAAAAAAAAGAGAAGGAAGAGCATGCATTGACACCCACAGTTTCTTCACTTTAGTCTTTCATCACCAACACCTTTCTTCAACCACACTTGACCTTCTTCTCCTTTATCTCCTCTTCCTCTTTTTTGTTGTCTTCAATCCTCACCTTTTGTCCAAAAAAAAAATCCGCACCTTCTTCATCCTCACTAGTCACTTGTATTAATATGTTCTTTCTATCTCAAATATCCACCAGATCTACATCATCTTTCATACCCCAACCAAGCATTCTTCTTTGAAGACGTAAGCTGCAATCTTCCCTTCGCCTACGGATCCCAACCATGTTTGTCCTTGGCGGCCCCCTGTCACAACCCCAACACCGTCGTTCGTAGTTCACACAATCGCACCTCCCGTCGCCGAGGTTTATATTTTGATTCAACATTTGAGTTTCAGATCTGTGTTGGTGTGTGTGAAAAATTATGGGCTTTGGTTGTTCTTCTCTCCTATGTATCTTTATGACTTTTTATTTGTGATCTAAATTATTTTCGAAAATTTTCCTTGTCTCTGTAAGCATGTATGTAATCGAATATGAAATCAAGATTAATTCCTTATCCTCCCTCTTCTTCTTCAGATAGCATATATCAATTATATAATTTCGGTTCTTACCAAACCGAACTGAAAAATTTTGGTTCAGTTTCATTTCGTTTAATGATATAATTTGGTTTGGTGCGGTTTGGTGTTGCCAAATGCCTCATTTCAGTGTTTTAGTTATTTCGGTTTTCACTCATAACCGAATCAAAACACCGATTGCTCACCCCTGATTGGCGTCGCTAAATCCATATTTTGTAGTAGTGGATTTCCAACGGAATTTTGGATGCTAATAATAGCGTGAAAAACCAATTTTCGACGGAATTCAATTCCGTCACAAATTCCCTCACAAACTTATTTTTTGTTTTTTAAATTTTAAAATGCCTCGTGGCAACTCCGGCAGCGGCCACCTCATCGCCGGCGGCAGCACGTGGCTGCTTCAGTGGCCTCTACCTTGTCGCTAGCGCCCAATCCACCATGTGGTGCAGCTTGCCTCCACCACATGCGCAACCTCTTTTTCCCTGAAAATGCAACTCAATTTACCCTCCTTTGGTTTGAACCTACGACCTCGTCCGTACACGTGCAATGCCTTAGCGGATGGGCTCGACTGCTTTGATGTTTTATTATTACACAGTTATATATATAATCAATTATTTATAAATATATATTTTTATTTTATATAAATGTAACAATCATATAAAATAATTTTATATATTCTTATAATTTGTAATATAAATTAAATTCAAATTTTAAAAATTTTACATCTTAAATAAAATTCATATGACTAATAAATAATTAAATTTAATCCTAATTTTTAAATATTTTATGGCTAATAATATCATAATTCTAATTTTTTCGACAGAATTAGCCATGAAATTTTTCCATGGCAAATTTTGCGATGGAATTATTCCATTGGAAATTCCGTTTATCACGGAATATTTTCCGTGGCTAAAAATTTATCATGGAAAAAATTCCGTTGGAAACTTTCCCAACAGAATTTCTGTTAGAATTTGCCACGGAAACAAATTCCGTAGCAAATTCCATCAGAAATTTAATGTTTTTTTGTAGTGTTCCACTATCTCTTCGATTGTAATGACCCTAATCTGGTATGTTTTCTAATTCCATCTACTCCGATCTGGTTTGGCTAGCAAAGGAATGTTGGTTCTCTGCTAAGATCTTGTGACTTTGGGTCAATGAAAGTTTGGTGGCAGTAGTTGGAGTCTTGTCAGACTCATGCGTTGTCATTGTTGGTGGCAGTAGCTATTCCTATGCAACAGTAGTTGTGTGGTGTTGAGTCTACTCTCATGGTAGTAGATGCTTTGTTAAAAGGGATGGGCTCGTTAGGATGGTTCTTTGACCCACCATCTATTGCTTCAGACATGGTTTCCAGTGAGTCTACTCTCATTTTTCCGGCAATGGCAACAACAGCGGCGGTGAAGGCGCGCTAGCTTTAACTTCGAGTTAGGGTTTGTGTTGGTGATGATGTTTGAGCTTAAGGTTATATTATTTGGGCATGGGCCCTTTTTGGTATCTTAGATTTTGTTTCAAACTTTATGTTGTTGAACTTTAATTTGCTTTTATCCCACAACAAATAAATACTTCTGTCCAAAAAAAAAAGAAAAGAAGGAATGAATGGAGTATTTATGTACATATATATAAGAAACGGTTTTTGGCACGACATTGCAATTTAACAAATTTGCAAGATTTATTTATCAATAAATCCCTTATTTGGTACTTATTCATAATTTTTCTTATATATAATTTCTTGCATTTTAAACTAAAGTGTTTTACTTGCAATTGAGATTTCAGAATTTGCAGTTGTTTGAATTGTTATTTGACCTTTCTTTCAAAAAAAAAAAAAAAAACTCAGGAATTTAACTGTAATTAATTTTCTCGTTTAGCAACTAATTGTCATTCTTCTTATTTAGTAAAGATGCGTAAAAATCACAAATCAAACATTAATTTCAAAAATACAAACTAAAATATATTAATGGTATAAAAGCTTCCTTGTAAATATGAGATTTTAGATCTATCCAATCCTTTTATAACCTTATGTCGTTCGTGATAGCCCATATAAATAAGAAAAAAAACTAAAAAACCGACACTGTTACTATGCACAAAAACCCCTAGCAAAGCGCGCCACATATGGAACATTTTAAAGAGTTACTTCTCTAGTCATATTTATATGTCATTTCCAACATATCTCACACAGACTAAGAAAACCTTTCATATCATTAACTCTACCTTAAACTTTAACATCTTTGCTACTTTAAATCTAACATTAACAACTTTCCTACTTTAAATCTATTTATACAAGATACCATATGAAAACAAAATCAACACACACAATAATAAATGAAGGGTATTATTGTGAAATTCATGTAAAAAATGTAGTGTTGTGGCTTGTAAATAGCACCAAAATAAACCTTCTCTCTCTACCACCTTAAGACCAAATTAAACGAGTAGCTTGTTGTCGTTGTTGGGTGCACGTGCTTCAGTTTTGGCAGAAAGATTATACACACACACATATATACACTTTCCTAATACATAATTAATCATAGAAGATATATTTTCTTTGTGATTTAGTGACTCCTTAATTTTTGTTGACCATCTTATTATGGAACTTGATGGAGTGCGCAGATGTAGCTGTGTGGTTATCAAAAAAGGAAGGCATTGAGAAAGTAGCATTTGCATACGAGGAAGTCAGTGAGGGTGAAAATTATAGATTGAGCTGTCTTCAGCTTCTATCAAGAATGCCATCAGTTTTCAGGAGCCATAATTCTCAGGCAGGATTTGCACACAACCTCATTTATCTTTGTACGTACTAGTGACTCTCTCTACTTATGCTATTACATTCTTTCAAAATTTGTATTTTAATCCCTTAATTTGTTTGTTCTTAATTTTACTTACCTTATCAGTCTTGAGCACAATATCTGACATGATGTTTTATGAAAAAGTACGTATATTTAAAGCATATATATGCAATCTGTATAATTGAAGAGAGACACATACATAAGAAGGAAGTAAGTTCTCTTTGATTCAGATATTCAAGTGCATATATAAAAAAGAGAGTTAATATTTCCTTTTTGGTGTCACATCCTTTTTCTGAAGTTCTCCCTATATATATATATATATATATATATATATATCATATCTCCACTATTAGCCTGCCTTTATGGAATTCTCATGTAAGCTTAGATTTAGCAAACTCACAAAGTATATCCGTACACTTTTCATCTACTTTTTCTTACTCATATGGCCTTTCTTCATTTATATTTGAATCCATATTGCCTTTCATGTTGGTGTTAGAACTTTCCTAGAGTTTCTAAAAATATTTATGCTTTAGCTCCAGAAAAACTTTCAATTAGCGATTTAGTCCCTAAGAACCATTCGATCTTTTCATGACACTTTTGGGGCTTATGCTCAATTAGGCTTGATAGCCTACTTAATTTAGGCTTATTCTTGAGCTTCTCAACCCAACTTCTGGGATATTTGACAAAGAGGCCTTGACGGTCCAGTTCTCCCGAGGTCTCGAATTTGATCCGGTGCATTATATCAAGCTATTAGCATTCATGTTATTCACCACTCTAACGTGATTTTGCACTTTCTAACAAGACAAGGGTACCTTTTAACTGGGGAAGCCTTAAATTATGATTGCAAAAGTAGTACCCTTCATCTTTAAAAGGGACTTTTGTATTTACTGCTCCCTCAGCCCTTAATATACCGTAATATAGAAGTTAGATAACTCATTTACATAGATTAAAAAAAATTAATATGGTAGTTTCCCTAAAATAAATTTGTATTAGAACTATCACTTGATGAATACTCCATTGATGCGTGCAATTAATAGGGACAATTTGAAAAATAAATTATAAATTTGAGAGACAAATGAAATTTAAATCTTACATTTAATTAGGACCAAAGTAAACCCCTAATTAACTCCTACATCTAGGATTAAAAGAAATATTTTTTTGTTCATATATAGTTATACGAGTTATATATATGTGATTGAAAAGGATTGGGATTGACGACATGTGATTTGGGTAACAGGTCTTCCCAACAAAGGTTATGATGATGAAGATGAGGACAAAGATGATGATAATAATGAAGATGAGGACGAGGATAGTGGTGATGGGTTAGAAAGCGGGAAAAAGAAGGTAAAGAAATCCATCTCACCATCTCCGGTACGTACGTACATGTATATATATACACACTTATGAACAGAATCTGTTTTCTGTAGTTTATATATACTCAAAACTAATCATCACAACACAAGTTGTTGATATGAATGTTCCTTAAGTTGCAGTTTCTTCCAGGATCTATTATGCTTTCTGGAAACTTGTGGCCAAAGGTGAGGATCTTGGCTCACTTTTGAAAGTATGGACACAACAAATATAATTAAACATCTATCTAGGACTTATAATTAGGGATAGAGGGAGTATTTTTACACACACTGCTTTACGAATTACATACTCCTCTTGTGGCTTAATGTAAGAGCTACTTAATTAATTTGAGTAGATTAAAAATAATTAGATAAATTAGTTAATTGTAATAAATACGATTTAATCTCTCTCAAATATCTTTATGTTACAAATGTCTAGTAATTATTTGAATCTGATTGCTACTATTATTGCTATCAAGAGGGTACGCAGTAAAAAGAAAAAATAATAAATATAGAAGACAGTGATGGGTTGAGGTATTATACTACCTCCAATCATTAGGAAAAACATTATAAATTTGATAGATAAAGTAGATTGATGTATTATATTTAGTATTAAAGTAAACTCCTTATCTAACTTCTAAATTTAGAATCTGATGAGATAGTATTTAGGATCAAAATAAACTCTCTAGCTCAAATATTTAGGACCCGACGGACTACAAGATAATGAAATGTTGGAATATATGTGCAGAATGGGATAGTGTGAGAGAAATTTGGAAGAGAAAGCAGAAGAACATGAAAGCAAAGGAGGTGGCTGACTTCTTAGTGAGCATGGACAACTCATGGACGAACACGACAAACCACAGCAATTCACGAACAGAAGTTGTCCTGCCAGTGATTCAAACGTCAAATATTGCTGCAATAAGGAAGGCCTCACTAGAGAAGACCAACTCCTTCCTGAAACCTGTCAAGTGTAATGACTACACGCCGTTGCTTCTAGCGGCGAGCACCGGCCTTGTCGAGATCGTAGAGAAAATCATTGACGAATACCCGGACGCCATCTCACATGTCAGCCAACACGATGAACAGAACGTTCTACATGTTGCCGTCAATCACCGCCAAAAGAAAATCTATAAGCACCTCAAGAAATACAAGGTCCTCAGAGGCTTGGGTGTTCATATAGCTACCCATAATCGCACTCTTTTGCACCAAGTTGCGAGGATGGACTATTATGATGGAGGAAACCAACCTGGCGTTCCAACTTCAGGAGGAGCTCCGTTGGTTTAAAGTATTGTTCGAAGTATTGACTAATCCTATGTTTGAATGGTGAAAAAATAATAAGTGGGAAAACTCTTGAAAATAGTAATTTTTTTAATCATTTTGAGAAGTTTTCATTCCTAATATTTCCTTCTCCTGTTTGTCTCTCACTTTTCTCTCCATCCAAATATGGCTTAAGTGTTGTTGGAGTTTGAGTGGTAGAACAGTCAAAAAGAAAATTAACTCTTTTTTCACTTTGAATACTTGTCTGATTGTGTTCTTGGTTGAATACTATTAGGGATTTATTAAGAGATTGATCTCCTCTTTTGGTACCATCCTTATAATTGAGGATCTAAAAGTTCTCTAACGCTATGGATAGAAAGAAAATTAGGGTGGAAATAATACTAGGAGGGAAAACTCCTAGTAAACTTTTCTTACGTTAATTTTGAGACGTTTTCCTTCCATCATCTCCCTCCAATTTTTCTTTTAATTTTCTCCCTATCCAAACACAGGGTCATAATTCTTTTAAGCTAACTATTATATATTTCATGTGAATATGCAGAGAGTGAAGAAGATAGTTCCTTGTCACTACCAGTTGTTTTGCAACGACGATAAGTTAACAGCGAGAGAGCTTTTTGATTTAGAACACTCCGAAATGCTTAAGGAAGCCCAAGAGTGGATCAAAAGCACAGCTCAGTCATGCTCTGCTGTGTCGGTCCTCTTGGCCACCGTGGTGTTTGCTGCAGCCCACACGGTTCCCGGTGGCACCGATGACCATGGCTTGCCAAACCTCATAAACTCTCCTCTCTTCCTCTTCTTCACTGTCATGGACGTTGTGGGGCTGGCAAGTTCTCTGGTCTCAGTGATGTTATTCCTCTCAATCCTTACGTCGCCGTTCCAGATGCGAGAATTCCACAAGTCTCTACCCAGAAAGCTCACAATGGGATTCACATTATTGCTCATCTCTCTGACCACCACGTTGCTGGCTTTTGGGTCAACCATTTTGCTGACGATAAGGATGGAGAACAAGAAATGGAGTTCCAGTTTGATTTACAGTGCTGCGTTCTTCCCAGTGACTCTATTTGGATTGACACATTTCCCATTGTGATGGCGGTTAAGTACAGGACGAAGAGGCTATTGAAGAATCTTAAGAAGATTATTCCAAATGACGTAATTACCATGTCCGCAAAGACCACCTGCAAAAGAGATTATTCAAAGTACTTGTAACCATAAAATTTTCTCATCTCGAACCTGCCATGACCCCCCCCCTCTCTGTATTCATATTTTGGAGGAGTGCTTAAGCATGCTTAATTGTTGCTTTGGATTGGATTGGATTGGTTGAATTTTATGAGTTTGTTGTATAATGGAAAAAGTTCGTGTGTATGTAGTTTGTGTCATGGTATCATTTGCGCATTGCGCATGTATGTATCAATTTTCATTTATTGCCAAGTATCAATGGAAATAATAATTTAACAAATACTCCCCCAGTACTTAATCTATGGCTTAATTTAAGAGTTGATTTTAATTATAAATATAAGACATATTTCTCATTATATTTATCAATTTTTTTTTTAATTTTTCCTATTGATATTCCCTCAATAATAATTAAGAGAGAGATTAAGGGCATTGAGAAAAACAATTATGATGATTTGGTCCAATTTATAATATACGCTTAGATAATGTTTGATATTTCAACTAACTTTTTTTTATTTTTTTATGACAGCATTCATTCTTTCTCCTGTTCACTTTCTCTATAAATAAGGGTATTTTTAGAAAATAAAATACATTTTTTTAGCCCCATTTACATCTGACAAATGTTAACCAACGTTCTCATCTAACTACTGCGGACATTGGTATCTTATAGACATGTGGAAGTAACAAAAAGTTAAATATTTATTTATCAAAAAAACAATTTAGTCTATTAGTCTACAACCGTAGCTCTAATTATATATCCCTCCTTCAGTCGAGGTCGATCATCTCAAATTCACCCCTTGGTTATTTGTATATAATCTCAAAAGCTTCACAAAACTTGTAGTTTTGATTCCGGTACTTACAAATTTGGGATACATTATTAATTATAGAGCTCTTTGAAGCTCGTGTTCAAGGGGAGATATATTGTTGTTGTGCATGTACAAATTTTATCCAAATGTGTTTGTCATAGTCCCATGAGTCTGCTTGTTACATGTGGAAAGAGAGAAGTGAAATCTCCCTTTAGTCGTCTTGAGGTTTAAATACCAAATAATACTACAATATAGCAGCATGATTCAGGTCATGTTCATTATAAAGCCAAAAACAAAAATTATTCTTAAGTAAACTAAGTATCAAAATTAATAATAAAAATAGAGAAAGTGGGTTTTCTTTTGAACTATCTAAAATGCAAATAGATTTAAAATTCCTAAAGCTACTTCTTTTTTTGTCGTTTTTATTTATAAAGATGGAAATGGATGGTGCAAAAAAATGAATTATGGAAATGATATGGATAAGTCTCTGGCGCAATGACTTAGGCTATTATTGCTTCAATTGGAAGAGTTAGCTAGTTTAATCAAATGTGCCCAAAAAATTCTTTGGATTAGCTTGAGTTAGGTTAATTAAACACTTCCACACCAGGCAAAGTCTAATTCCTCCAGTCGAAACCCAATCGAAACTCTAGCAGTTGGAATCAATCAAGGGCATAAACTCAAATAGTCAAGAACCCTTGATTACAAGCATAATATTTTCATAACAATCTCAAGCAAAACTATACCAAGTCAAATACAAGAAATTGCTACTAATGAAGTTCAAAGTGTCATATGCACAAAATCAAATCCAAATATATCTAGTCTCGCAAATTGTATGAAACCTTAATACAAAACATCAAACCATCATAATAATCAAACCTAAACCTAGAATTCAACTATTATAATGAAAGAGTAAGAAATTTGATAAACAATACTGATCTTTGAAGCTCTAACATCATTGCCCTAGAGAAGAGAAGCTCAGCCACTCATAGCCATAGATTGAATAAGTAAAACCACATCATCATTTGAACAGTCAGCCATTAAACACCACGGAAAAAGTGAGATTAATGGTGAAGAATGGAGAGAAATAGAGGAAATGATGGACTATGAGAAGTAACTTTAGTTAAACACTTAAATCCCTGAGTGCTCTCTTGTAACATGTTAAATGATTGACATAGAACCGCTACTATGAGAATTAGGAGTAATATTCTCTCAGAGTTTCTAAACTCCTTAGTTGGGGAAGGGATATAGCCCAACAAAGAAGCTAGTTTCTATTTATTTTGTTTGACTCTTTTTGAATTTCTATTATGAATATTCTTTATGAATTTCTATGTATGCATATATTTTAGCTTTTCTTTTGATCAATCAATCATCAATCAATTATATACTACTAAAACTTGTGGTTCAATAGTGATTAGATCCTAATCACCATCTAACATGGCAGTTTAAACCAATAAACATAAACTAATTTTTCATCCATCCACAAAACTCTCCACGCCAATCCGCAATTATTCTTTCAACACAAAAGTCATTCAACGAGCCGTCTCGCGTTTAAACTCAATTGGGCTTACCCATGAATATCATGCACCAACATTTATTGATCAACACATTCCTTGCGTCCCCCTCTTTTTTCCAATACACTAGTCAACATTTGCATAGTCCACATCAGTGAGAATAGGAATGGCCATCCTTGATTGGTTTTCAATGGCGGTCAGACTTTGTCAATGAAACCCTTCCATTCCCAGGAAAGAAGGCCTAGTCCTATATAAATCACCTGGAGAAATATTCCTCTCACACTCATCCTTCATCAAAATTCCCTTTCTTCTAGATAATCACTTACTCATGTAATAATGGCGTCATGGGAGGGGTCAGCTTTCACCAAAGTAGATGATTCTCACAACAACTACGTCATTTTTGTCAAGGTCATTAAGTCTTTTTGGGACGTCCCTCATGCTAGAAGTCATTATCAGGTTACGTACAACTCTGTGCTGGCCGATTCCAAGGTATTTTGTCATTTTTTGGTACAGTCGGTGGTTCGTTTTTACATTATGACTTTTAAAACTGCTTCTGATTACCCAAATGTGGTACTTTTATATGTACTCCAGGGATACATCGTGCTGGCAGTTGTGCGTTGTCGAGACATGATCAGGAGGTTCTGTGGTGTACTAGTCCCTGGGTTCACATTCACCTTCAGGAAGTTCACTGTTGGGCTTGGTCCAAATATCATTAACCCGATCTAAAGATAGTTATGGAGCCTTTTACCCAGCTTGAGTTGTTGCGTGATGTTATCAAAACTCCTCCTTTAATTTTCCACACCTGATTAGTATGCTTTAATAACCATTATTTATGTCATTGTCATTTCATTACAGTTCTCGACGGACGCCGCCATATTCTAATCGTTTGTTTTATGTCACAAATGTTGTAGGACTGGTGTCTG
Organism: Inga leiocalycina; assembly: GCA_963242795.1. Classification (NCBI taxonomy): domain Eukaryota; kingdom Viridiplantae; phylum Streptophyta; class Magnoliopsida; order Fabales; family Fabaceae; genus Inga; species Inga leiocalycina. The sequence goes on from OY725329.1 coordinate 41,463,995, forward strand.
GGGTTTTTGGAATGAGTGATGTACGTGTCGATGGGGAGACGCTGTTTCGATTCAACTTTGAGATAACTGATGAGTGGTATAAATGATTAAAGAAGTTCACCGCATATGTTAAAACAATGCATTAACATGAAGGCAACAACATATATATTAATAAATGTTTAATTTCTTTATTCTTTTCCGGCAGGAATCCATTTCACTATTGCTTCAGAGGTACCCCAGCATTTTGGGTGTCGATTAACTATGCAAGAGTTCCAGACAAGGACGATGCAAGTTAATGTTGATCAATTTATCAATTTTGCCTTGTCATGATTAGAGTTTCTGGACGTTAACTTTTTTTTTTTCCTTTTTATATTATCTATCCCATCAACCTACATTCAGGATTAGGATTTGAAGAGAGTGTTAACTAACCTTAGCTGAGTGTTGTTGGGGTTTAAGTATGAATAGAGTGAGACCCAAAAGACTCAAAAACTCGGTGCCTTAAACATTTTGATCGAAAAACCGCAATTATATTTGCAGGTTTAGGTTTAGGTTTATATATATATATATATCAGAAATGCATGTCCGTTTGAGATACTCCTCTAGATCTTAATGTAGGACCCAATTGGGAATTATTTTGATTTTGAATGTAAGATCTATTTACCATAAATTTGTCAATCTTTTCCTAATTTACCCTTATTGATGCTCTTTCAACAACAATTAAGTAAGAGAGAGATGAAAGGAAATATTATAGATGCTTAATTAGGGTATTCTAGAAAAACAAGTCATATTAACTAAATAACTAACTTCCTTAATATAATTAAATTAGGTAAATGGGTCTTAATTAATGATGGGTGTATGTATATTTTTGTGATGTTAGAATCCGAGATAGCATTACAGACCAGAGAGAGATTTAGTAGGGGAAAATTGTTTATGTATAGGATTAATGACATATTTTTAGTTACGTACACACACACATATATCCAAGTCCTGATTCATCCAGTGGTAGATGGTGGTATTGATATGTGCTTCCTTCGAGAGCATAGTAATACTTTCATGACTTGGTCTTCGCCACAGGTATGCATAGTATTAGCTTTAAGTCTGGAAACAATACATGCGGTAACAAAGCTGAAGCATCAAACATATAATTAATGATTATTTGTGGTGATAATGCCTGATGCTTTGTCTACATTAATATGTGGAAGTTTTTTTTCCCCTAATGGTCATTAATAGAGTATATGTGCCAACCGGTGGAATTACTTTTAAGTATCCTTTATTTTTTTTAATTAAATATTAAAGATGGAACATGATTACATGTTGAATCAGGATGATTAACTTGCTAGAAATTCTGAAAGTTAGTTATTATTTTAAATGGTATTATTAATATTGGAGGTTTATTGACAATTAAAATGCTACTATTATCATTGTTACATAGGCTTTGTTGGCTATTTGTTAAACCCCTTAACATTTCGATATACGCAGAGTAATAAATGCACAGTTCCGTAAGACATACAGAAAGAGAGGAAACATACTGACATCAAGTACTTGTTTACAATACAGGAAATTACCCATAAGGTTTGAAATATATATATATATATACACAAATGTATAGAGTGTTCAAAAGGAATTAAATTACAATCCAGATAATCAACAACAGTTTCCACATGTGCACTAGAACTCTACTGCTCAGTAGCCATGGATCTGTTCTTTGAGCCGCTATCTTCAGCTAGCATATTTTTAATTTTGAAAAAGGGTGAGATTTAAAAGAATCTCAGTAGTAACATACAATCAATCATATAATATGCGAAAATTAAATATGCCATGCTCCTTGTTATATATACAGCATATAACAATCATCACGGCATGTATATATGAGTTAGGGCTACTCCCCCACTATCTGTAAATCTTGGTTGGGTTCTTACTCAACAACTAAGTAAAAGTGCCTACTCACACAAATTGCTATGCTCGGTAAAATAATGTTCATCAATTATATCACAAAAGATGGCATACATAAACATATAAAATATTCACATAATTTATGAAAGATAGAGTTACTACCAGTCTCCTTTCACAATTTTTTAAGTTATCCTAACTTTGATTCTTGCTCGAAAAATTTCCAATTCCTATCAAAATTTAAGGTAACAAGTAAATGGCTATTACTTGTACCATTACTGCCTTTACATAATAGTATCTATCACAGTTTCAAAAATTTTTGCTCAATACAACTCTGCTCATTGCAGTTTCATAGTTTTTTTAGAAAATTGGCAGATTTTCTTTTAACTTTCAAAAATCATAGTTAATTGTATAAAATTCTAAATTGATGGATTTTAAAGACTAAATGAAGCTATTTAAGTGAATTTTCATGGAAATATATCCAAGTCCAGCCATTACAACCATAGTATTTCTAGAAATTCGCCAAAACCCTGCTGTTCCAGATTTCCTTCAAGAAACAAGGCACAACTTTGAAAATTCATAACTTTTAATGTACTAGTCCAAAAATTACAAACTACCTGTCAAATTAAAGGTCTATATGTCTACTGTAATCTTGTCAAGTTTCATAATTTTTGGACTAGGTTTGATCCATGAACTCCATTGCACAACAACACTGCCTCACTGGAGTCATTTCAAACAGCATGCACTTACAAATTCAATAAATTCCAGATTTGTATACAAATTTCTAAAAATCATGAACACCTATATTCCCACACAATTTTCCCTTCGAAATCCAATGGAACCATCAAAATTGCAAAATTTCAACTCCTTCCCCTGGTTCTGTGCTTGGACAAAATTAGGGTTCTTAAAAGGGAAAATGTGTTTTCATGATTTCTTTTGTTTAATCACTTTCTTTCCACTTCTAATCACATGATTAACTACCTAAACACTAATTAAACATGATTTGAAGGAATTTGGGTGGCATAATCCTTTAGGGTTCATGATCCCAAATTTACAAAACTTGGTAAAATCAAAGCCAAATTCAAGAACAATAACCACAACAACAACTTATAACACAAGAGAATTAAGTTTATGAGATTACCTCTTAATTTCACCACTTTCTCTCTCTAAAATCACCTCTGTCCTCTCTCTCCACACTCTTGATTTGGATTGCTATCCATGGATTTCAAAGAGAAGAAGAGGTTAGAGGAAGTTTCAAGGTGATTAGGAAGCAAAATTACTAAGATACAAGCTCTTACCTTTGATTTTGCTCTTAGAACCCTTGCCTCCTTGTTCTCCTGTGGTGTTCTTGCTAATATGTGTGTGAACACACACACACACACACACACACTCTCTCTCTCTTTGTGTGTGTTCAGCTGAAGCACCGAAATATTAAAGGAAAGAAGAGGAAAGTGTCTCTCTCTCTCTCTCTCGGTTCAGCTGAAGCACCGAAATATTAAAGGAAAGAAGAGGAAAGTGTGTTTCAAAATATCCTTCTTCATCCTTTTTTTTTATTATATTTTTATAGCTGTTTTTCATATGCCAATTAACTCAATGTTATCATCTTTTTTCCTTCCCTTATCACTTGGCCGAGAAGCACTCCACAAATAGCCAAAGATATGCCATCCAATCAACTTAATTCCTCCTCCAAACATATTTTTAATTGAAGTTGCAACTGTTGACCTATGTCATCATATGTTTTTTTTTATTTGACCATATGCCAAAAATTGGGCCAAAGGGACATTTACTCACCAAACAATTATTTTTCCGTTCTCACATCCATTTTTGGACGAAAATGACCAAATAAATTGGGGAAAATAATTGTCTCTTACTTAATATGGCAAACTATCATTTTTCCCTTATAGTTTATAATTTTCGCACAAGCTGACAGAATTTTCATCAAACTTTGAGAATTTATATCTTTTTTTGTAGGCATACAATTGAGGTGCTTCCAAAGGCTGCTTAACCCTTATTGAGTCTAGTTTTAAGGAAAAATATAGCCTTTAGCCAACTGAAAGCTCAACATTCCAAGAATTTAAATCTTTGGACGTTGTCCCAGAAAGTAACCAGTTTCATTGGGTAAAACTCAAAAATTCATAACTCTTAGTATACAGGTCCAAATAATTCATATGATCTATCAAATTAAAGCTTGGAATGTGACTTTCATTTTGGAAAATTCAAAAATATTTGGACATTATTTGGTCATCCAAAACCACATAACAAACTCACTGCCTCATAGGAAAATTTCACCGGCAGCATAATCAAATTCTCCAAAATTCATCCTTTATTCTATTTGTTGAATAAATATACATTGAATCTTTGGTGTATGAATTGTGGAATATTATAGCTCTCCCCCTTAATAAAATTTCATCCCTAAAATTTGTTTCATATATTGATTCATAAATTATGGGTACCGCTTGTGTATGTCTTCCTCTATTTCCCATGTAGATTCACTAGGAGATAATCCCTTCCAGACAACTTCGATGAATAGGATACTCTTATGTGTCAGCTGTTTCTCCTACCATTACTGATCTGGTTAGGTCTGACTTCGTACGTCAAATCATCCCACACATCCAATTCTTCATATTCAATGACATGTTTAGGATCATATTGATATTTCTTTAACTGTGACACGTGGAAAACATCATGCAATCTGCTTAAATTTGGGGGTAAAGCAATCCGATATGCTACTAGCCTGATCTTCGACAAGATCTCAAACAGACCAATGTACCTAAGACTTATCTTCTTCACTTTCAATGCCCTACTAATCCCTGTGACAAATAAAACCTTTATAAACACATGAATACTGACCTCAAGCTCTAGAGGTTTTCTTCTCTTGTCAACATAACTTTTCTGTTTACTTTAGGCAGTTAATAATCTCTGTTTGATCAACTTGATTTGATATGTTGTTTGATCAATAATATATGGACCAAATAAACATCTCTCGGATAACTCTGTCGAACATAAGGGTGATTGACACTTCCTTCCATACAATGCTTCATAGGGAGCTATTTATATACTTGAGTTATAGCTGTTATTGTAAACAAACTCAGCAAGTGGAAGGAATTAGTCCCAACTGCCTTTAAAATCTAACACCCTCAGCATATCCTCTAGTATTTGAATGGTTAGTTCCGTCTGGACATCTGTCTAGGGATGATATGTTGTGTTGAACCTAAGCTTAGTACCCAAACCCTCTTACAATGCTTTCCAAAAATTGGAAGTGAAGCGAAGATCTCTATTTGATATGATGTTCTTTGGTGTACCGTGTAATCTCATAATTTCTTTGATGTAAATCTTCACAAGTCTATCAGGAGAGTAGTGAATACCAGTTGGTAGGAAATAGACTATTTTTGTGAATCGATCAACAATTACCCATATAGCATCATGATTTCTAATCTTGGGCAACCCCATCACAAAATCCATTGTGATACTCTCCCATTTCCACTCAGGAATCTCAGGATTCTGAAGATGTCTTAAAGGTAGTTGATGCTCAATCTTCACCTTTTGGCATGTAAGACAATGAGCAACAAACTGCGTCACGTCTCTCTTCATACCCGGCCACCAATACGTGGACCTTAAGTCATGATACATTTTGATCACTCCTGGATGCAGAATATATTTATTCTTGTGAGCCTCCTCTATGTTTTGTCACTTCAACTCTATTTGCGGTGGAACATATAATCATTTCTTGTATCTAACTAATCCACTTGGTGACAAATCATATTCCTGAGTTTCACCTTTCTCAATCATCCCTCTAATAGACTGTGCTTGTCTATCCTGCAATTGAGCTTTCTCAATTGTTGATCTTATATCATTATATGCCTCACTGATATTATTATTATTGATCAAAATTTGCTTGAATAGACTAAATCTCTAAAATCATCAATCAACCGGTACTCATGTATCATCAGGGCTATAACCTGTACTATTTTATGGCTCAATATGTCTGCACATTGGCCTTTCCTAGGTGGTATTTAATCTCTATATTATAATCATTCAGCAACTCCATCCATCTACGTTGTATCATAATCAACTCTTTCTGATCATACAGATATTTCAAGCTTTTGTGGTTGCAGTACAGCTCTACGGTCGTACCATAGAGATAATGTCTCCAGATTTTGAAAGTAAATACAATAGTCACCAACTCAAAATCATGAGTGGGATAATTCAATTCATGAGGCTGCAGCTAAAGAGATGCACACACCACAACTTGGCCATGTTGCATCAAAGCACAACCCAATCCATGCTCACTAGCATCTGTATAAACAACAAAAGTAAATTGTGGATCTGGGATCGTCAGCACTGGTGCTATTGTTAATCTCTATTTCAACTCCATGAAGCTCTTCTCACAACTATCGTCCCACACAAAATGTTGAGTTTTCCAGGTTAACTTTGTCAACAGCAAAGCTATTCTAGAGAAATTCTGTATAAAATGCCAATAATAACTAGTAAGACCCAGAAAACTGTGTATGTCTAGTATAGTCTCTAGTCTCTTCCAATTTAGTATTGCTTCCACTTTGCTAGGATCAACCGAGACCCCTTGCTGTAAAGACTACATGGCTCAGAAACCTTTGAAAGCGAAAACTCATACAGCTTGGCAGAGTTGGTTTTCCCTTAACATGTTTAGCACTATTCTCAGATGTTGCTTATGCTCTATTTTGCTCCGTGAATATACCAGAATATCATCAATAAAGACTACCACAAATTGGTCCAGGTATGAACAAAAAATTCAATTCATATAGTCTATGAACATAGTAGGTGCATTTGTTAGTCCAAAAAGTAGTTTTTGGTACATCTTTCACTTTAACACTGAGTTGGTGATACCCTGATCGTAGGTCAATCTTTGAAAATACACAAGAACCAAATAATTGATCAAGTAAATCATCTATTTTGGGAAGTGGGTATTTATTCTTGATGGTCACCTTGTTTAACTCCCTGTAATCAATACAGAGTTGTAGGCTTCCATCTTTCTTTTTGACAAAGAGCACTGGAGCTCCCTATGGTGCTATACTGGATCTAATAAACCCTTTCTCTAACAACTCTTCAATCACTTCTTCAACTCAGCCATCTTACTTGGAGCCATTCTGTATGGGGCTTTATATATTGATCTTGCTCCAGGCCAAAGATCAATTACAAACTCCACTTCCCTATCTAGGGGTAATCCATTGATATCCTCCGAAAACATATCAAGAAGTTCATTTGCCATAGGTATACTCTGCAATGGTTTTCCAACCTCTTATGCATGGAGAAAAACACGAGGTATCCCTGACAACATTTATGTAAACATCTCTCAGCCTCAGCTGCAGAGAGAAAAAAATTAAGATTGATTTCTGTACTAATATGTGATTGCGAATTAGGATATGTAACCCTTTTGTTTCTGTAATCGAGCAACACACTATTGGCTGTCAACCAATCAATACCAAGAATTACCTCTAAGCCTTGCAATGGTAGATAAATTAGATCCACAATTGATTCACACCCCTCGGCATTGACTACACATTCAAACACATATCAGCTGTGACAACTCTAAAACCCGTGGGTGTAAATACGACCAGATCATACAAGAATTTGTGTACTCTTAAGTCGAACCGTCTCACTCAATCATATGCAATGAATAAATGACTAGCACCCGAATCATACATAACCTGTACTAAGTTGTCATTAAGGGAAACCGTACCTTGTATCAGTTCAAGAGACTTCCTAGCTTCCTCCTACATTATAGTATAGACCCTGCCTGAAACTTTGGGCCTCGTCTCCTCTGGATCATGCTCCTGTGGACAATCTCTGGTAAAATGCCCTAGTTTATGGCATACATGACAAGCAGGCTGTCTAGCTGGATCCGGCCTCCATGGAGCACCATTGCAAGTTCTGCCAGGATGATATGGCTTATGACAACGCCAACATGTTCTACTTCTTGAAAAACTCTGGCCTTCGTGGTCTCCAACCTGGTTTGGACTTTTATTGTCCCCTCTTGGTGGTCCACCCTGTTCCTTACGTTTTTGAGATGAACCCTCGCTACCAGATGCACCCTTGTTATTGTCACTTTTAACAGAATACAAGCTCAACAAGTTGTTCTTAGTGATATGACATTCTTCAACTATCTTGTTGAACTCAGTAAAATGTTTGGAAACTAGTTCTTTTTTCAACTCTGGCTTTAAACCTTGGATCATCATATCTGAACTCCATTCCTCATCATCCCAACGTTTCAGATATACAGAATATCAAGATAGACGAATGTAACGAGCTAAGTAGTCCTCAAAACTCTCTATCTCTTGCTACTATATATTCAGAAACTCTTTCTCCTTCTCTCGTTGGACCGAATCGGGAAAATATTTCTCATTAAATTTCTCTTGGAATAATTCTCACGTTACCAGAATGTTCCTTCACTAAAGGATCAATTTAGTGTTCTTCCATCATGTATCAGTATCGCCTTCCAGCTTATAAATTACCAATAGGACTTTAACTTCATTAGGGCATAATATGATATTAAAAATTTTCTTTAGCCGTGCTAGCCAATCCTCTGCTTGCAAGGATCAAATTTCCCTTTGAAAACAAGAGGTTATTGCTTGCTAAACCTTTCTACCCAAATCTATATATCAACATCAAGATCTGGCAAAGGATCTTCTTGTTAAGGTCCCTCGGGTGGATTATCTTCACCATATACCCTAACCAAATCCTCTAGATGATCCTGCCTCTGCTATACTTCTCACAGCTCTTCCCTAATCTTATTCATTGTGGCCTGCTGCTGCATCAACATACCCAAAATCTATTACTGTATTGGGTTAGGTCTAGCGCCCAGTTCTTCATTATTGTTTCCATGTCGACCCCCAGTTCTACCTCCATCTCGACCTCCACCTTGGCCCCTACCACCTCTTCTTGTCATGCCATCTCTATAATTCACTCTTGATTCCTGTCACCATGCAAACAAGACCATATCAATAACTATTTTGAAAATGCCAGAACTGCTTTAAGGTTGATACCAAAAATGTCAAACCCTTTAACATTTTGATATAAGCAAGGTAATAAGCGCACAGTTTCGTAAGGCATACAAAAATAGCAAAAATATACTGACATTAGGTACTTGTTTACAATACAAGAAATTCCTCATAGGGTTTGCAATATATATATACAAATGTATAGTGTTCTAAAGGAACTAAATTATAAGCTAGATAACCAACAATAGTCTCCACATATGCACCAGAACTCTACTGCTCGGTAGCCATGGATTTGTTCTTCGAGCCGCTACCTTCAACTAGAATATTTTTAATTTTGAAAAAGGGTGAGATTCAAAAGAATCTCAGTAATAACACATAATCAATCATATAATATGTAAAAATTAAATATGTCATGCTCCATGTTGTGCAACATTTTAACAACACAAACAATCATCACGGCATGTATACATAAGTTAGAGCTACTCCCCCACTATCCGTAAACCTCGGTTGGGTTCTTACTTAACAACCAGGTAAAAGTTCCTACTAGCATAAATTGCCCTGCTCGACAAAACAGTGTTCGTCAATTATATCACAGAAGATGGCATATACAAATATATAAAATATTCACATAATTTATGAAAGATAGAGTTACCAACCACCTATCTCCTTTCTCAATTTTTTAGTTGTCCTAACTTTGATTCCGGCTCGAAAAATTTCCAATTCCTATCAAAATTTAAGGTAACAAGTAAATGGTTATTCCTTGTACCATTACTACCTTTAATCATAGTATCTATCACAGTTTCAATATTTTTTTTCTCAATACAACTCTGCTCAATGCAGTTTCACAGTTTTCCAAAAAACTTGTAGATTTTCGGCCAACTTTGAAATATCATAGTTGATTCTAGAAAATTCTAAATTAACTTATTATAAAGACTAAGTAAAGCTCTTTAAGTGTATTTTCATGGAAAAATACCCAAGTCTAGCCATTACAACCATAGCATTTCCAGAAATTCTCCAAAACCCTGCTGTTCCAGATTTCCTTCCAGAAACATGGCACAACTTTAAAATTCATATCGTTTAATGTACTAGTCCAAATATTACAAACTACCTATCAAATTAAAGGTCTATATGTCTAATTTAATCTTGTCAAGTTTCATAATTTTTGGACCAGGTTTGACCCACGAACTCCATTGCACAACAACATTGCCTCACTGGAGTTATTTCAAATAGCATGCACTTACAAATTCAATAAATTCTAGATTTGTATACAAATTTCCAAAAATCATGAACATCTATATTCAAACACAATTTTCCCTACTAAATCCAATGAAACCATGAAAATTGCAAAATTCCAACTCCTTCTCCTGGTTCTATGCTTGGACAAAATTAGGGTTCTCAAAAGGGAAAATGTGTTTTCTTGATTTCTCTTGTTTAAACACTTTCTTTCCACTTCTAATCACATGATTAACTACCTAAAAACTAATTAAACATGACCTGAAGGAATTTGGGCAGCATAACCCTTTAGGGTTCATGATCCCAAATTTACAAGACTTGGTAAAATCAAGCCAAATTCAAGAACAATAACCACAACAATAGCTTATAACACAAGATGATTAAATTTATGAGATTACATCTCGATTTCATCAGTTTTTCTCTCTAAAATGTCCTCTACCCTCTCCCTCTACACTCTTGATTTGGCTTGACATCCATGGATTTTAAAGAGAAGAAGAGGTTAGAGGAAGTTCTAAGGTGATTAGGAAGCAAAATCACTAATATTACAAGCTCTTACCTTTGATTTTGCTCTTGGAACCCTTGCCTCCTTGTTCTCCTTTGGTGTTCTTGCTAATATGTGTGATCTCTCTTTCTCTCTCTCGGTTTAGCTGAAGCACCGAAATATGAAAGGAAAGAAGAGGAAAGTGTGTCTCAAAATATCCTTCTTCATGTAACCCTCTTCACGCTTAAGGCCGAGATTTAGTTCATAAACACGTAATTGATGTAGAATTAGAGACCTTAGATGATTTTGGGACTTAAACAAAATCAAACTTCCCAAAATCATGGTTTACAAAAACTTTTACAAAATTTGTTCATGACGGTCTCATATTCACATTTCAATACTAAATGGCCTGTACAAGTTGATTTCATTCACAAATATCAGAATATAAACAAATTCCCGACACACTCAGGTTCCATTCATTAATAAGGGTTTTACAAAGGCAATAAGCCCACAATTCATGACCCTTAACTTGGGGATTACACAAAACTATACTACCAATCCCAATATACACAATTGTTTCCCAAAAATATCCAAAAGATATACATGATAACCAATAACCCAAAATATACATCTAAATCAGAGCTTTATCCGCTCCTCGTCGCCTGCTTTCCCTTTTATCCTTCTGCCCTGTCTAAAACATGGTTTTTGGGAGAGTGAGATTCTAAAGAATCCCCGTAGTAACAAATCAATCATATAATGTACAATAATAATGCATGTAAGCAAATCATTAACCACAACAAGCAACTACAACGGCAGTTACAACGGCAATGGTTAGTATGACACATGTCATCCCTTACGATTACTCACACTGAATTGCTCACGTTGCATTGCATCATAGCAATCCACACAATACATTTCACCACAGCTGGGATTTATATAGTGCATTTCATACACAAGCCATATAGGCAAGATACACACAGCCCACGGCTAGATTCTCAAACGCCACCCCACGGGTCGGATTCACAATATCCATGTCGATTATGACGGCAGTTCAACGGCCGACCTAGAGATGACCACCATCAATCCCTACACGGCTCACGCTGACCTGCTCACGTCGTAATGGACCATGACACACATTTCACAAATTCAACGATAAGTTATGCATGCCAAAACATCATACATAATGTGAGAGAAGAGTCACTACCTTGATCCTTCCGGGCGTACTCTGGCACCGGTCTCTCCCTCCTAGGGCAAATGTCGTATCCTAGAATCATGATTAGGGACGAAGAGTTATATTCTATTCCAAGACTTATTTAACTTGAAACACTTAAATTTGGTTATCATAATTGACCCTTAAGAGGCCACAAATGCCTCTAATAGAAGCCCTAAAAAGTTGGGAAACAATAGGTTAAAGATCTCCTTTCGAAAACTCAAAGTGCCGGAACACAGGGGTTGGCCGCGGCCAGCCCTTCCTTGGGCCGCAGCCAAAATATGGTCAGAGGGCCACTGGCCATGGCCAGCCACTCATGGGCCGCGGCCAGAATCAGGCCAGAAAGGTTTGGGCCGCGGCCAAGAAATCCCCTGATTCTTGGCTGAACTTCCAAAATTCATAACTAATCCTAGAAAAATCGAAACGGGGTGATTCCAAAGCCAAATGAAAGGTATATAAGTCCTATTTCAAGGAAAAATATGGCCCATCACTGGAAATCACTACACAAATACAGAATCACCAAAAACTAAACACTACTCCAAAACAGAGTTCTGTTTCAATCCCAAACTTTGGACAACCATATCTCACAGAATACTAAACGAAATGACACAAAATATATGTCCATTTTGAAGCTTGGGATGTGAACTTTAAGACTGGAAAGTTTCAAAATTTTCCAACACCATTTGGTCATTCAAAACGCTTGTACAAACGGACTGTGCAAAACAGAGCTCAAACAAGACAGATTTCCAATTTTTCCCAAGTGATCCAAATGAATCCAAAATTAATAACCAAGCTCATTCCCACACAAAATCACTCAAGGAATCCAATGGGAATGTCAAAATCACCAAAATCCTATTCCATTATCATGCTTTGGTTTTGGGTAACATTAAACACTAAACTCTCAAAATCTCCAAACTTAACAATTTCAAACCCAATCAAATCTATCTATCCAAAAATGCATTCCAAACATACAAATTCCATACCAAACTCCCAATGGCCCTCATTTTCGAAAATGGGCCCAAAATTCCAGAAAATTCAAACTATTTCAAATGGTATGAAACTTAGATAGATAGAAAGGTCTCACTCACCTTATCAACTTTTTCAAAGGGAGTTCTTGATTCATCACTTCCCAAAATTTCGTGTGGCCACAAATCAACACCAATGGACCAACTACCACCACCAAAATGAAGCTCTTATGTCAAGGAACAACTTTAAGGAAAGGTGCTTGAGCAATAGAGATCATTTTCCTTACCTTTTCAAAGCTTTTCTCCCTTCCTTTTGCTGCCAAAAATGGCGCCCAGCAGAGAGAGAGAGATGAGAGTGAGAGATGGAGAGAAAGGACGAGAGAGATGAGAGGGAGGAGTGAAGAAAGAGAGAAAATGATTATATTTCCCTCTCCCATGCTTGTGTAGCAGAAAAAGAGGGAAGAAGAGAGAGAAAACACATTTTAAAATACTTTTGACTTTTCTCATATTCCTCCCCACATTTGAGCTTGCCATGTGTCCACTCCTCATTGGCTCTCACTCACTAAATCCCCAATTAGCTTCTCTAATCCATCCATTAGCCATTCTAATTACATTTCTCATTTCTCTCATAGTTAGTAATTAATTTCTCCCTTAATTACCAACTTATGACCAATAATTCCATTCTTCCAATTTTTCAATAATTATGACATATTAATTAATAGTGCCATAAAACACATAATAATTCAATTTAAATTCATAATTATCCACAATAATCATGATTTGCCCTTAATCAAAAATTAGGATATTACACTTCATCCATTTTTTTTAATTATATTTTTATAGCTTTTTATCATATGCCAATTAACTCAATGTTATCATCTTTTTTTCACTTGGCCAACAAGCACTCCACAAATAGCCAAAGATATGCTCTCCAATCAACTCAATTCCTCCTGCACACATATTTTTTATTGGAGTTGCAATTGTTGACCTATGTCATCATATTTTTTTTTTTATCTGACTATATGCCAAAAATTGCGCCAAAGGGACATTTATTCACCAAACAATTATTTTTCCCTTCTCATATCCATTTTTGGATGAAAATGACTAAATAAATTGGGGGAAATAATTGCCTCTTGTTTAATATGAAACTATCATTTTGCCCTTACATTTTGTGATTTTGGCATAAGCTGACCAAATTTTCACCAAACTTTGAGAATTTATATATTTATTTGTAGACATACAATTGAGGTGCTTCCAAAGGCTACCTAATAAATGTAGTCTTTGGAAGCACCTCAAAACTCATGAAAAATAAAATTAAATGCAAACTTGTAGTTTTTCAAATTAATGTAGTATTTGAAAACCTATGGCATCATATTCATTGGTGATGTGGAACAATGTTTAACATGACATTTGTGACTCTTTTTTAGTGGAAGTTTTTTTTTTTGAGAAATTCTAATGTAATTAGAATTATTATTGGTAAGATGTGTAAACCATTAATGTTAATTGATTGACATGGAGGTGTGAATGAACTTTTATACTCACATTTATAAACTTATTTTCTGAAGGTTGTATATTATATGGGTAAACCATTTTCTGTACAATGCATGTGTGGTGATTGACAGTTTAGGGATTCAAACTTTGGATATTAGAGTGACGAAAATTGAGGGATATTCTAATTTAACTAGAATGAAAGGGGATATGTGGTGAGATTCTAATTAAATTAGAATTATTATTGTAAAGCTGTGAAATATTTTTGAGATATTTGAAAGTGTGGGGGTGTCTAACATGTGAGGGTGCCTTATAAATTTTTAAAGTTGCAAACTATTTCTAGCCTCATTTGAAAAAGCCAAGTTGTAATTTAGAATTAATTATGTGGAGGCTTTGTTATTTGCTATAGAGAGCAAATTTTGTGAATGATCAAATTTTTGTGTTATTTGAAACAAGCATTATGTGGCATAAAAATTTGATCATTTATTTATGATAGAGAAATGTAATTTTCATAATTTGAGGCTGTAAAATTATCTTGGTGTAAGGATATATATGTGAATATTTCTTATGATATTAACACGTTATTTGAAGCGATTTTGTAGCTTATGTGAGGTATACACAAATTGTTGAGAATTTGTTGCATTAATATTAATCTATGTGATATAGCTTATATTACATGGTGATTGAGCATACCTATAAATATGCAGCCCTATAAGGGAAATGAAATATTTGAGAGGTACCATAAATGTTAGTATCATATACGGTAGATTTTCATTGTATGAGTTACATGGATGCTAACTGAATTTCAGTTTTATCTGAGGAATCCACTAGTAGCAACAATTAAAATATTGTGTGAACCAAAGTTTATTACTCTAAAGTTAGTTGCAATTGAAAGCTAAGTTATTGAAAACCTCTTGGCAAATATTTTTGGGTATAAAACCGACATTTTATGTCGAGTTGTGATTGCTAAATAGCAATAGCCAATGTAGAAAGAGCAAATGGTATAAGTGAAAATAGTTTGAGATATGTGAATAAGCTAGCTTAAAAATTGTGGAGTTATCTCAATTAATTTTGTTAGGTTAAAAGTTGACCCACGGATCTATTAAGAAACCCCGAGAAGAAATTAATTAGTTAAGGGGAATGGGACTAAAGCCAATTCGAAATTAACGACGATAGTCAACCCAACCTTTGTGATCGGTGATCCTATGAAGAAGGTTCATATGGGTAAAAATAAGTCATTCGTTAATTTTGCTGGCACTAGAATAAATTACCAGTCCCTTCCTATAGCACGAGAAAGTGATAGAATGCATTGTGGTGAGGCTGAGCTAAAGCTCTTAATGGTTTTATAATCCTACGGGATGGTGTATTCATTACAGGTAGATTTCATGAAATCACCTCTACCTATAAGATCATGGGGAAATCTCTAGAGCATTCATTATGCACCAGGTACGTGCATGGTTGTTTTAACATGCAAAACTGATTTTAACAACAGAAATGCGGGGGTATAATCTGACTCTTAATACCCCTAGTATACACTCAAGATTTGTTGGTTCATATAAGCATGCTTCACTGACATTTATCTGTACTAAGTGTTATCGGTCTAGTTCTGGTTTATAATCCAGAGGACCACCAGATACAGTGGTTATACTCATGTGTGTAACTCAGTTAAAATGTTCCTTTTGACACATGTGGGGGATTGTTAGAAATAATGATTAGGTATGTCACAAGGAACAAGTCCCACATTATTTGGGATTGTGGGGTCAATAACAAGTGATCTTGAGCTAGTAAATAGACCAAGAAGAGGAATATAAGCTTACTCGCATGATAAAGGGCCACCAGAAATATAGTTGAAATCCAGCAATTTCCTCCTCCCTTGTGTGTGAGTTAAATGCAGTATTGGGCACTTTTACCGGAAACATTTCTACATAATTTGCATGATTTATTGCTAACTTAATGAATCATAAACAATTATTAAAGTGTTCAATACTCAAACAGCTGGTAACCTCCCTATAAATATTCATTAAACAGGTTAATGATTTTGTACCTGACGTTTTAATGTTTTTGTAATCGACGTTTAATTGTATTTAAGTGCCTAATGTTCTCTTGTGACCTGTGGCCTATAAAAGGGTATGAGATCGAAGGTCTGAGTAACCCGTCCTTGAACTTTTGAGCAACTTCTCTTTCCTCCTCTGGTTTTCTATCTTGAGTTCTATTATCTTCCGTAGTTTTGCTCACCTTATTTTGTAGGAAAGGTTCGTTTAATCCTGGGGAGTGCCGCTTCTTATCTACCGATAATTGTGGAATAGCTCTTAAGGACATTGTCCTTAAGCACAACTCGAATCAACTATCTTATTTGCAAGTGATGCCGCTAATAGGATCTATATGTTAATACAGAGGACTTGGAAAATCTACTAAATTGTATAATAATCTAAGAGTTGCCACCAACATCTCGGACTGGACACTTTTTCTTTCCCCTCATTCTATAAAGAAACATAAGTAATCACAATTTTGTAAATACGTGATTCTAATTTGGAATATGATTTGCTTATTATTAATTACAAAACTATCCTCATTTTAGGAATTAATATCCTTAAGTCCAATCTAAGGGCCACCAGCCTACCAGTTTTTACCAAAAAGAGTTGGGATGAACTGGAATATGGTTACCAGGGGGGAAATTTTCCAGCCCAATTTTATTTTATTTTTTTAGAAAAAAAAGTGGTCTTTTCTTTAACATCACCTCTTTCTCTTGATGTTTTGGGCTCAAGTGACAAAATTTGGATTTTAATTAACATGAAAATTCAATTCAAGAATCCGCTATTGAAAATGTGAGTACAATTGGGAAGATCAAAAGACGCCTGGAGGTAACACTTGTTGCTATTAGAGATAAGCAATGCAAGTATATATTTGTGCAAATTTAAGGACTATAGTCTATTGTGGAAAATGCAATAATTACATAAATTGAAAAATGCATGTTGATGTTAATAATAATTAAATCAGTTATCGTATCCATAAAATAACTCATTTCTCTTTTACTGTGTTCATATATAATTGAAAAGCATAATATTTTAGTTAGGCTAAATACACAAAACCCCTAAACTTTTGGACAATTGTAACCTATCATTAAAATTGTTTTTGCCATCTCAAAATATTTTTATTTTTTATCTCATGTGATCTATTTTTAAAAATATCTCCTAGTTTTTATATGTAATTTTAAATATAGAATTTACAAATCTTAATTAATTACAAATCAATCTTGGAAGAATTACATTCAATTCCCGCCTCACAAAAAAATGAAAAAATGATCTCGTTGACAACTCTAGGAGCGTGATTGACAACTCTATGGGACTAATTTTTCATTTTTTTCTCTTGGACGGGACCTGAATATAATTCTCCCATCAATCTTTTAAGTTTTAGAGGTTGTTTCTAATTCCCGTTCTAGTCATCTGGTCCCGAATCTGGGCAAATCAAGACAAGATTTTCCTATCTTAAAAATTTTTTAGGACGGAAAGTTTTTAGGATAGGGTCTCCCAATGCGGTCCCATCTTGGGTAGATTATTCAATGGTTTTGGAACCGGACCAGACTGGACGGTCTGGCTGCCCGGAGAACAGTTGGCTTGAATCACACTTGAAAACTGCTATCGCTGTTGGGCCATTTTGAGCCGTTGTGAGCCGGCCTTTTAGCCAAAAACCGCTTTTAAGCCGGGAACTAGAACGGATTTGGAAAAATCGGCTGGCCTGAGCTTTCCTTGAACTCTGATTTTTTTTCCCCGATCCGCAGACCCATTGATCCTCAAACATCTTTGAACAAGCTACTCCCCATTTAATATTAACATATGCCTATGATTGCCCTCCTTAACTTTTATAAGAGAAAGAAGTAGATGAAAGAACAAAGAAGACGAACTCACAGTCACTGGAAACGAAAAAGAAGAAAAAAGGAGAGAAGAAGATGAAAGAGAAAAGTAAGATTTTGCGTGTGATGATCCATCTATTTTTGCAACTACTGTGTTTTCATATTCCTTCAAAAACGCGTCGGTGAAATGTGAATGTTGTAGGCTCCCTATAGGCATTTCGATTACCGTTTCCCTTTAATTTGATTTTTCCCACAACGTTTTCTTTAACTCTTTTTCTTTTGTTGTTTTTTTTTTTTGATAGTAAATGATATTCTACAAACACATCAGAAGTTATCCTTCTGAGTCAACATGAAGTCGCATTATGTTTACATCATTAATTAAAAAGTTGGTAATAGCATCAGGGGGCGATTCTGTGATATAAAGATCAATCGCCATCTTCCAAGCTTCTTTTGCCATAGCGTCTGCAACTGTATTAACATCCCGGGTGTATTGAGAAATTTCAACTTCCTAATCTCTATCCAGCAACGTGTGAATCTCCACCAATAGCTGTAAATCAGGGTGTTGCCGAGATACCTTACCCTGAATAAGATCCATTACTTCACTACAATCAGACTCAATTATAATTTGTCTGTATCCTCTATCCCATGCCAATTTAAGTCCCCACAAAACACCCCAAGCTTCCGCAGTTACTATCGCTCCTTGACCAATCTGGTACATAAACCCCATCAAAAAGTCACCATTATGATCTCTCAACACACCTCCACACGAGCAAGTCCCTAAGTTGTCATTCCTAGATCCATCGGTATTAATCTTCACCCACCCAAGCGGTGGTGGCATCCATTGTTGTTGATTCCTTTCCGCACTTCTATTTTGAAGCAAGCTTGTATTACCCCATGTTAAGCAGACATGAGCACGAGCTAAAATAGCCTGTGTACTCCAAGTATTATTATTAAAACATCTGTCATTACGAGCCAACCAGATATACCGGTATAGTACCGTAAACCAAAGACGAAACTCAAATCCCTGTATTACGTCTTTTCTCCTCGCACACCATGTAAGCCAGTCATTTCTCCCAAACATGCCAAAAAATCTATCACGCCAATCCGGCGGTAAGAATCCTTTCCATAATTCAGAAGTGAATGGACAATCCCGCAAGACGTGGAGTACAGACTCACGTGAGTTATGGCATATATCACAAATACCCGTCGGATGACTACCACGATGGTAACGCAACATGTTTGTCATTAGTCGACCATGAAAACACAGCCACAAGAAAATACGATCCCTTTGAGGAACTTTCAATTTCCAAACACATCTCCTCCAGTTATTACTGAGAGGTTGTTGTGTTCCCACCAAGTATTTGTAAGCGGATCTGATGGTGAAAATTCCATTTGACGACCACCTCCATACCGGAAAATCCTCCCCATTTAGCTGATTGATATTAACGCGTGCAATAGCTGTACAAACATGGCTTGGAAGTAGATGATTAAACTTGCTCATATCCCATTGTCCGGATGAAGTGATACAATCAGCTACTCTCCATTCAGTAACATCTCTCGGCAGTTCTCTGATTACCAAACTCTGAAGCTTATCAAAATACGGTACCCATATGTCATTCCAGAAAGAAGTGTTCTGTCCATCGGTAACTCTCCATATTAAGCTATCTTTGATCTTGTCCCAACAGTTACGAATACCCCTCCACGTACTAGACTCTGACCGGCGCTTCTTAATTTTAGGAATAATATCATTGCCGGCTTTATATTTTTCTCGCAAAATCCTGACCCAGAGCGAATCTCTTCTATTAATCATATTCCATCCAAGTTTCATCATGAAAGCCTGGTTCTGTTGACGTGCCAACCTAAGACCTAGGCCTCCATCCTCCTTACGTGCACATACGAGGTCCTAGGATACTAGATAAGGTTTTCTGCTAGTTGAGCTACTACCCCAGAGGAAGTTACGACAACGTTTATCAATTTCATCACAAATCCCCAAAGGAAGAGGCACTGTCTGCATTGCATAAGTTGGCATAGCCGACATAACAGACGACACAAGAGTATATCTGGCAGCCATCGATAACATGTTAGACTTCCAATTGGCCAGGCGAGCATCCATCTTATCCAAAAGAAAAATGTACGTATCCTTTGATCTTCATTCATGTAAAATTGGCATACCCAGATATTTCCCCAGATTTGATGTCGAAGTAAAATTTAAGAACTCGCTGATTTCTTTGCATTTTATATGATTTACATTCTTAGAGAAGTAAACTCTTGATTTTCTGGCATTTACTTTCTGTCCCGAAATGTCACAGAAGTCATCCAGGATAGCCTTAATAACCCCTGCGTTATCTAGATCTGCTTCTGCAAACAAAATGAGATCGTCAGCAAAAAAAATATGAGAGACGGGAGTACCTCGTTTGGAGAGCCTAAACGGTTGCCAAACACCCTCTTCCACTGTCGTTTGGATAAGATGCCCCAATCTTTCCATCATGATAACAAAAAGATACGGCGATATTGGGTCACCTTGTCTAACCCCTCTGGACGGGCAAAACATGTTAGTAGCCTCTCCATTCCAAAGCAATTGCAAATGAGACGTCGACATACAAGCTTGAATAACTTTACTAAGATATTCAGGAATCTTGAGTTCTTTTAGACATTCGTAGACAAAATTCCATCTCACCCGATCATAAGCCTTCTCTAAATCAATCTTAATGGCCATGAAACCCTTTTTCCTTTTTAATGACTTCATATCTTTTGTTGTTTTTTGGCTCATACTTTAACTCTTTTTCTAATCATATGCTTTTATTAAACTTTTAATATTTAGATTAGTCTCTAATATACCAATTTTATATTACATTTATATTTATATTACATATACTTAATATATTATAATTATTAACAATTTTAATTTTTTTTTCTTTCTTATTAGTCTAAATGTATATAATTCAAAATATATTCTTAGCATTTTATTTATGTCTAATAATTGATATATAATTAAAATATATTTTTTGTATTATAACCCATGGGTTTAGATAGATTTTTTTCTTGTTAATGTGTTACTTTCAGTTATTTCATTTTTTGGAATATATTTTGTGACCTTGTTAACTTGTAATCTTGTATAATTAATTCATGGCAAAAAAATCTTTGTATGATTAATTATGTTTATATTATTATATATGCATATAAAAATATTTTGAATTTTGATTAATTATTAAGTCATCGGCCCGGCCAAATGATTCAACCAATTCGACCGATTGAACCTTGACCCGCTAGCTTTTTTTGCTTAATGTCCGGTCCGGCTTTTAAAGCAGATATATTTTTTTTAAATTTTTTCTCAAAAATTGATGTTATGTTTTTTGGTTATTGATTTTGACTGTTTCAAGCCCAATTCAAGTTAATAGTTGGCCCAAGCTCTTATAGGAAAGACAAAAAAAATTCCAAGATAATAAAAAAATTGAGACAATCCAGTACCATCTCGACCAGGATCAAGAACGGTGTAACCCCCTGCCTTAATAGCCGAAATTATAGTTCAAAAATGCATCATTATATGGAATTAGAGATCAATGGATAATTTAAAACTTATTAAATATTCCATCTTTAAAACAGGGTTTTCAAAAACCTGTTCGATGCAGTCTCACATTTATATTTTGAATATATTTGGCCTATGCAATTCGGTTTCATTCATACATTTCATAGTGTAACAAAAAATTCCTAACAATACTCGGGTTTCATTCACTACTTAGAGGGTTTACAGGGCATATTTTCCTGTTTCCAGTTTCTCATATAGGGGATTACACAAAACTATCCATATTTACAACACTTACAACATATACAATAATCTAAAATATGATAATCAACTACCCAAAACTAAAACTCCTAGCTAGGAGCTCTAGCCGCCCTTCGTCACATGCTTCTCCTTTGAACCGCTTGCCCTGGTTGTAGGTTAGTTAATGGAAAGAATGAGATTCAAAGAATCCCAGTAGTAACAATTCACTTATAACATGTACAACCACAAAGCATGTAAGCAAATCACATAGCAGCAACACATCAACGGCATTTCTACGACAACTTTCGCTGTCTTCACAATTGCATATTTCACAATGGTATATTTGTCAATGGCATGTTTCACAACCGCATATTTCACAACGACATGTTTCACAATGGCATGTTGCACAACGGCTAGAGCCGGGAAAACGGGTTGAGCCTGTAAGGCTGGCCCATTTAGGCCCTGGCCCTTCAAGGGTCAGGTTTGTAAATTGTAGCCTCTAAAGAAAGTTAGGCCTTAAAGGGCCGACCCTATAAGGCCGAGGGCTTAAGAGGGCCGGCCCATTAAACCCGTTTATTTTTATTTTTATTTTTTTTTTGCTTGAAAAGGGAAACCATGTTACATTTTTGAATTGCTTTATTGAATCTATATGTCACTCTATCCTCATATTGTATAGACTATGATATTTGAGTATATTGTTTTGCTTAATTGAATCATATTGTGATTTTTGAGTATATTGTTTTGCCTATTTAGAATAAAATCATATTGTATGATGTTCTGCCTAATAGAGTATGATTTTTGATGGAAGTTGTGATTATTTGACTACTTGAGCCTACTACTCAAAGTGAAACACAATCAAATGTCCTTGAAATTGATGATAGTGACGAAGAAGGTGAAAATGATAGTCGTCATACTCATATTGCTTATAGGTTAGAGTGTTTAGCTTATTGTCTTTTTATGCTTTGGCCTTTGTATGAGTTATTTACGGACATGATTTTACCTTTGATTATACATTAGTAGCTGTGTTTATTTGTTGCATGAGACGTGTTGTTTAAACCTTAATGTTGACAACATTTTTGGGTTAAATTAGAACTTTAATTGTTGTTATTTACTAATTATATCTTTCTGAGGAAAAAATGCAAGAAAAATAATTAAATATTGTGAAAAGGACTTCCAAGCCTTACAGGCTAGCCCTGGCCTACATGCTCTTGGGGCGGGCCTTGAAAAACTGTAATTTTTCTGACCCCAGGCCCTTTTAGGCCCTGGCCTGTCAAAGGGCCGACCCTGATTCCCAACTCTAACAATGGCATATTTCACAACGGCATATGTTACAACGGCAAGTTTCACCACAGCATATCACACAACGGCATTTCAATGATAAGTCATACATACAATGTATTATACACAATATAAGAGAAAATGTCACTACCTTATTCTTTCCGCTAGTGCTCTGGCACCGGTCTATCGCGTGCAGGGCAAATGTCAAATTCTATAAACCATAATCAAGGACGAAGAGTTATTCTCTAATCCAATACTCCACTCTACAACACTTAGGATTGATTATCATTTGAGACCTTTAGGTGACTGCTAGAAGCTCAAACAGATACCTAAAGGGTTGGAAAGAACTATACCAAAAAATACCTTTCAGAAGTGAAAAATGCTGATTTTTGGAGTTGGCCGCTGCCAAGGAATTCTTTAACTGCGGCCAAAAACAAATAAGAGAGTTTTGGGCTACAGCCAATAGTCTTCTAGTTATGACTAAAAATAGGTCAAAAGGTTTTTTGCTGCAGACAAAAATCTTCTGGCTATGGCCAAAGGAAAATCCGACAGTTTTTGACTGCGGTCAAGAACCTTTGGCTGCAGATAAGGAACTTTCTGTTCTTGGCTGAACTTTGAAAAATCATAACTAAATCTAAAAAAATCGAAATGAAGTGATTCCAAAGCCTATAGAAATCTATTTAAGTCCTCTTTATAGAAAAAATATGAATCACTACTGAATATAACCACAAAAATACAGAATTCAACAATTCTCCTTGTTGTTCCAAATTCATTGAGGTTTTTGAGTATGAATCACTACCAGTCGTGTATGACATGCTTTCCAACAGCTTCATTGAGGTTTTTGAGTATGCAATCTTGCTTTAACATCACGTTCTGAGTGCTTTTTTGAGAATTCCAAAACTGAAACAAGTCAGGAGAATGGCCATATGTTTGTGTGAGTGTGTGTGTGTGTTTGAATATATCCATGCTTTTCCGTTATCTCATTTAGATCATTTTGAGGATGTCCTTTTTTCAGGTGAAGAGCTCTATAGATGTTTATTGGTCTTCATCAGCTGTTGGATTTTCCTCTGATGACTTGTCTCGAATTGCAAGCACTACATATGCTCAAGCTGAGAACCATTGATTGCATTCGACTAAGAAGTTACTGTCAGACAGCAAAAATGGCAGCTATACAATTTTGCCTTCACTTAAGAGACAAATTGATGCATACTTTTAATTTTCTAGCAACTGTCGCTGAGTTGGCTCGCCTCAAATGGACTGAGTTTGATTTGAAACTGATGGTATCTGGTATTTTAATCATGTTTGTATGGATCATTTTTCAAATTCTTGCCATTTAAAGAGAGTGCAGGAAGCTGAATTGGTATATTTATGCCACCATCTGGAGCTTTTGGAATCTTCTCCATCTTATCTTTGGCATATGTTTCACTGGCAATCCGTGCATGCAGTTTCCTTTCAAACGGTTATATCTGTAGGTTTGAAACATTTTGGATATTTCTATTGGTGCACATTATTATACCTTAGCTTTCCAAGACACTCATTGTCATTTTCTTTTTGGCTTGGATTTTTGTTGTCAGTGGAGGAAGGAAAAGTAGTAAATTTCCTTTTGGTCACATCTGGGATTGTGATTTCCCCTAGGTTTAGCAAGTTTATTGTAATATGAGAACTTCCTTACTTGCTAAGTCATAAATTATTATAGAACTTATGATTTTCACAGTAAGAAGTTCCTGAACATCATTTTTATTTTTCTGTGGAGTTTTGGCTTCCTTCTCTTGTGCTCGTTTTTTTTTTTTGTCAGTTTTCCATTGAAATTGAGCTGACGAAACAGGCTGCCAAATATTAATGAGAGAGATATTAATTTGTAAGGGACGCTGTAAACCCTAAACACACATTTGGTACATGTTCCTAGAGCAACAACTTGAGCAGGACTGGGTTGCCCAATGGCAGTTCTCTCCCTCAATATGCTTCATACATACTCTTCCAAATTAAAGAAGCAACGACCTTGTGGAAGTCAGCAGTTCTGATATTTTTTGGCACATTTCCACATATTTCAGACAGTAGATCCGTGATTGACAAACCATTTAAGTGCACAAGCATAGTGTGTTTCTACTCTCTACAACATAATAATGCTATGTTGCTGACAATTTACTGCACTTATTTTTTGTTATTTACCAATTCTATTTCAGGAACTCTCACACCTGAATGAATTCATGGAGAAGACTCCTTTTGCGGACTATTTACTATTTACTACTATTGTTTCGTCATTTACTGCTCTTATTTTAGGAACTCCCGCACTCGAATGAATTATTATACTTTGATTCTCAGGGGATAGCGTTGAAAGAGGAAATATCTTGTCTTGAATGACTAAAGAGAAACATTTTACGAACTTTATTATGTTCAGTCACGATCAGGATCATCGATATCCTCTCTTTGCTGAGTCTCTTTGTGTTCTGGCTGTAAACTTTGTATTCTTCTTCCAATCTGTTGATGAAGTTTGAGATCTTATATTTGTTGTGGAACTGTAATCCTTGTGTCTCTTTGTTATTCTGCTTAATATATACTACCTCCGGTCCTAAATATAAGACATAGTTTCTAGTGCAAATTGTACTACAAACTATGTCCTATATTTAGGACCGGAGGGAGTATTACTTATCAAATGAACGTTCATATAAACAGCTTAAGAAGGTTATCAGGCCACCAGCCGTTTGTCCTTGTTTTGGGGCATTGAATAAGCAAACAACAAAACTTGGGGCAAGTAAAGACAATTTTGCAGATAACGATTTACAAGGAACAGCAACTTTTGTGTGTAAAGGCTTCTTGCCTTGATCTCTTGTAAGTTTTTTTATGCAATTTTAATTTATGCTTCAAAGAAATGTTTTACTGTCTACTGTGAATCATTTTAACATATGTGGAAGGTTTTTGTCTTATCCTGGCCTAAGCAACAAAACGTGTCCGGGAAAGCATTAAGTTAAAAGCCTGACATAGATTTGAGTGGAACAATCTTGGATCAAAGGGTTTGTTTTGTGATGATGGAAATAAACATCTATCTTCCCCAACACCTGATCGGGTAATTTGATGGTTTTTTTTTTCCAGTAAACTTGATTCAGAAACTGTACATTCTTGTTTAAAAAATGTAAATTTGATATGATATACACGAATAGTAGTATGGCTTCTCAAACAATAGGTTTTCTTTTCTAGTTCACTTATTGAGATTTGAGTCATATAATGTGGATAATTTCTTGTCTCGGAAAGTTGTTGGCACCATTGATTCAATGGGTATTCTTTAGATGCGAAGGTCATAGCAATAATCCAAAGGTCAGATCATGAGATGCAATTTCAAAAGAGAGAGACGACAGCAAAAGGCTTTTTTTAGGTTAAGGGCAAAGATGGGTGGGCCGTACGAAGCACAAAAGTATTAACTCTCTTTCTCAATCAGGTCTGGAACCTTTCCCTCTGTCTTTACTACTCGATCGAAGGGCAAACATATACTTACTCATACGTCATGCAGGGCGGAATCCGAAAGCACACTTGGATTTTTCTGAACAGATAGTCCTCCGGCGACGGTGGTTACAGAGAAGACAAGGTTCAGATTCGGAGGCCATAAAGGAGACAATGTTCAGATTCGGGGCTTGATGGACGGAGAAGCAGCAGAATGCTGATGGCGATGGAGGAGCCACGGTTCGGATTCGCAAGAATGCTTGATGGAGGAGATGCATAACAGTGACGGTCATAGCGGAATCGAACTGAGGTTAGGGATGAAGGACGGTCGAATAATTTTTTTTTCACTTGTGAGCCACATTTTTCTCTTTCCCCCAAAAAAACATTTAAAATAACATGTGCTGTGTTTACAGTGGTCCGCCTAGGATGCCACGTTAAAGAAAAGTCTAGCCATCGTCCTATGTGTCCGTCCACATCAGTTGCCAGCTAAGCGCTTAGTCACAGTCGTCAGTCGTCACCCTCATGGCGCTTCAACTGGGATGCCACATCAAAGGAAAATCTGTCATCAATGACTCCAGAACTGTGAACCTAAATGCCAAATGATTACATGACAAGCAAAATGAAACTTTCAAGTAAAACCTTAATTTTTTTTATGATTTGAAATAACTTTTTTCATTGACAACCTCAAATCTGCATAGAGGAATCCCAGAAGTGCTCCCAAAATTGGCACCCGGGTAAGAAACTTGAAGGTGATTTTCATCAAAGTGAAGTGCTTTCCGCTCAAATGAGACAATGCCTTTTGGCATATCAGAGCTTATTCTTTTAAAATAGTGAATGATGGACCAAATCATACGGACTCCTGAAAATATTCATGACCAATCTTTAGGATTCAGAATTCTTTGATGGCAGATGAAATAAGAAATTCAAT
Organism: Inga leiocalycina; assembly: GCA_963242795.1. Lineage (NCBI taxonomy): Eukaryota > Viridiplantae > Streptophyta > Magnoliopsida > Fabales > Fabaceae > Inga > Inga leiocalycina. Next base: position 41,491,469 of record OY725329.1, read on the forward strand.
ACTCTGAGCAAATAGACATTAAATTGTACCAGAGAATATATACCATGGAAGAGAAAAAAATAGAAGCGGGCAAATAATGCCATAGACTAATTGTCCTTCTGATTCATTTGCGAAGCTTAGAAACTTCATGGAAAATACATGCAAAGAAAAAATTTTGGCAACGTAGGTTTTGATAATACTACCACAACTATCCAGAGGGCCTCCAGAAAGAAAATCAAGTCTTAGGAATCAAGGTTGTCATGATCTGGATTTACAATCCTAAACTATCAACAAAATTCAAACTTTATGTCTCTGTCATCTTCCCTAAATTTCTCCCTGGCACAGAACAATCTTGTGATTGTTAGAGATGAATTTTAATCAATGTACAATGTTTTCAATTTCTGTGGTAGCATCTAGAAAATATAATACATTTTAAAGTCTTGTGTATCATAGCTGTAATTATGCAAAAAAGTTTGAGGGTGGGCAATAAGAAGAAACGAGATTGACATGTAACAATGAGTATGAAGTTTTCTCAAAAATTTAAAGCTGACATTCTTTTTTCCAATCTCCCAGCTCCAATATCTCCCCAACCAATCCCCCCCCCCCAAAAAAAAAAAGCGCACACACTCGCAAATATGGCATTGGCTCCACCATCCTAACACCCACACTACTGACATGGAGAACTAGGAAAAGGGAAGGCCCACTTCCAACATATTTGAAGGACCAAATTCTGTATTGTTGGGAAAGAAATTACCTTGTCATTGTCGAAATAAGTAGCCAAGATTTGAACCATTGTCGTAAGCATTGGGGGCAAGAAGGAGGGGCCAGATGATCAAGTCTTGTCAATGAATTCAACTGTGACAAGGGATCCCAGTTGGGTTTGCTCATCTCGTCATCTTGTGTTCTGTCCTCCTAGATTGCAATGGGCTTTATTAAAATGATTGATTCTCTTCCCTTTATGCTCATGACACCTTTTTCTCCCTTTAACAGGTGGCCTCCTACAAGGAGTGCCATCATTCAAAATGATTCCACATATATTGGTAATTCTACCATCAAGAGGATTCTCAGCTGCAGTATGGGAAGGGCCTTTCAAATCTTGGCTAACATGTTCTTCACCATAGCCTTCGCTCTTCAGATGACAGGGCTCATTGAGTTCAATGTCTTGATTGTTCTCTGATTTCATTCTCCTTTTAGAAGTGGACCCATTTATTCTCATTCCTTTGTGTTCTACACACCTCATTCTTCTTTCAACCGGTGGTCTTGTACAGATAGAACCATCACCCAAGACCACTCCACAGAATCTTGTAGTACTGTCCTGAATGACACCAGGGACATCTTGAACTAACCTTGGATTTGATCTGCCAAATTTGAATACTCGAGATAACACATTATAGCTGCCCCGGTCTATTTCTTGTAATTTGCCAGCTGGGGAAGGCATGCTGCTTGATTTGATTAGGATACCCACTCGCTTCTGGGTGAAAGGTTGAAGCAGCTTGGCCATGTTTGAAAATGTTGTAGGACTTGACGCAACTTTATTAATCTTCTTAATAATATCATCTGGGCGACGGGTACCATTATTGCTCGTGTTCCATGCATAATCAAACACACTGAGCAATCGACTTTCTGTTTTCTTGGCATCTTCCTTGCTTTGCATCTGATCAAAGAAGAACATTACCACAGAAGGGAAAAAAACAATGTTTAACAATTGCACTTCAATATATATATCCATCTTAGCCAGCGGATAACCTAAATTTTCCACAATATCCTACCTGACAGTAACATCAATCAGTACAAATATGTAACATGAAGGCAGATGCATATCTGCATTTCTTAAATCTTCATTGATGAATTTAACAAATACGAAATACTTCATAGAAAAACCTCATGCTTAATATATTCAATAACACTAAAACTTAAATAAAGAAAAAGAGCTAATATCCCTAACATAGCCAGAAAATATGCTAAGTTGAACGTTCTTACTATATCTCAAATAAACTGAAGGCTAACATTAAAAATTAATTTTGCGAAGTACATATATATACGAAAGAGAAATGTGCATAGAAACAAAAGGGTAGTTATTAAAAGTCAACATTTTCCAGTGCACTTTGAAAGCTTTTGTAGTTTTTTGGCTAGTAAAATGATATGTACAGCCGAGAAATTCTGAGTTACACACAGGCAGAGAGCAATTTATTGATAAATGCCTAGACTGATTAACAAAATTGATTTTCGTACTTGCAGGAAAGATGTTAGAGGTATTTATAATTTACACAGTGCACATGAAAAGTCAGATTTCACTGGCATATGTACTTACAGGAGCCCATCTATAAATAATTGGATAGCCTTGTGAAAAAATTTCCTCAAAAAATCCCTTCCCTTTATGGGTGCAAGCAGGATTACTATCATCGGGATCAGAAGTTAAACAGTTATTGCTCAAATGAGCTCCAGTTCGGCCATACTGTTGGAGTCTTGTTCTCACATTGTCAGCTTTTCCAAGATAAACCACAACTATAAGGTCTGGATCAAGCCTGTAAACCTTGCGCCCTAAACCAATATGAGATGCAGCAATACCAAGTTCATAAACTCCTGGGCTCAATTTTTCTGGGAGGTTATGAATTCTGTACCTAGCTGACTCTTCCTTCCCTCTAGAATAGTCATCCCAATCAGAAGGGCCAATGAGAATCTGAACGAAACTTGTAACATTAGCAATAAACTATGCACAATAGATAAGCGTAAAAAAATTCATTAGTTAACGTGAGAATCAACTGCATCCTTAGTCTCAGGGAAATCAAAAGAGAATTGTCTACCCTGTAAATCTACTACTTTTTTTTTTTTTTGGTGACAATTCAGGAGAACGAAATAACACACATCACCGAAATCAACAAGACAAACCATACAATCACCTAATCAGAAAGACAATCATTATCTACTAACAGCCAAAGTCAACCCTTCACAATCAGATTCCGTAAATTTTTCCCGCACAAAAGCCATCGGCAGACACTTCACTAAGGCATATATATCCTTGACCCAAATTCAACCCCAGAGGCGTATTTTTTAATCCGATATTTCTGAATCTGAACCAGAATCTTCAAATAATAAAAGAAGTTTCGGGAAAGGGAATCGGATTTGCTAAAAACGAACTCATTAAATACGGATCTTGCATGTACCGTAGCTTTCGCAATTTAAAATCCAAGAAATCCACGTTTGTAAAACGTAACACCGATAAGTTGCAAATTACTGATTTGTTGGGGAAATAGATCAGAAAACCATAATTGCATAAATCACAAAGCGAGATACACAAAATAAGTGAAGTATTTTCGAACCTTCCAATCAGAGAAGCTGGAATCGTGTTTTGTTCGTTTACATTCTTCTCTCTTCAACCTGGGAACGACTGAGGAGAAACCCACCGCTACCATGACTGACTTGCGTTGTGCTTCGCTGTCAGAGTCTCAGGGATATGACCGTTGTTGCCGCACTATAGGGCCTGTTTGGTATGTAGAAATTGGGAAGGTGGATATGGAAATAAAATTCAATTTCATGATGAAACATGTTTGTTATAAAAAAATAGGTATGGAATTGAATTCCATGTGGAGGCCAATTTCATCAAAATTGATAGAATTAGCTTCCATCTATTAACCCATATAATTCTTGTTTTGCCCTCACCCTTCATCTCCTTCAGACCTCCCGTCAGCTCACCTCTAACCTCCAGCTACCCACGACATCGACGGCAACCTACAGCGATCGACGACGGCAACCTTCAGCGAATGACAGCGGCGGCCTTTAGCCATCGACGACGGAGACCTCCAACGGTCGATGACGGAGACCTGCAGCGAATGCATTACTGCCAACAAATCTAGTTTTATTTTTCAAGGTTCTTGTTGTTCTTTCCCACCTCACCTTGCCGCCAGCGATACCCTTTGTGCGACGGCGAATCCAACGGCCACCACAAGTTGGGTTCATGTACTTCATCTTCTTCCTCACGCAGATCTAAAACATGGATCTAGAACGGTGGCTGAAGGTCGACTGACGATGGCCTCCGTCTTCTCCAACCTTGGCTCTGAACTCATCATCGACGAAGAGCCACCTTTTGTCCGATGGCCTGAAGACGGCGGCAACCTCTTTCGGTCCTCAGCAACAGTGTGCTTCTTGTCGATGAAAACGAGTGCTCTTCGTCGATGAAAACGAGTGGTCATCGTCCTCAGCAACATTTTTTGGGGTGAGGGCATATTAGTAATTTCCAAGGTATTAAAACTCGGACCGGGCCTTGAACCGGTCGGGGTACTGAGTTAAGGGTCAGTGGGTCAAACCGGGACCAAACCGGAGCTAAACCGGTGAGAAATTGAAAATTTTAGACTTATAGTATGAAATTCTAAAGGAAAAATAAAAAAAAATTTTAAAAAAAATACCAACCCGGACCGGATCGGACTGGGAACCAGACCGGTTTACCGGCCGGTTCGCCAGTTCCAGGGCCAGACCGGCCGGTCCGGTCCGGGTTTAACAACCCTGGTAATTTCACATTTTAAAAGCAAATATTAAATACAAATAATACTTGAATTCCATATACATACCAGACACACCTTTAAATCTTATTTTCATCTCCATATCCATTTTTATATCCATCTCTATATCCATTTTCATATCCATCAAAATCAATTTCACTGTACCAAACAGGCCCATAGATTTTAAATCTTCAACAACACGCATTTTCTTAATTAAACAATAAATTATTCGGGATATGAATATAAAAGAAAAGGGAAAATTCTATTAAAAGACACTTGAATTACACAAATTCTAATTTGGACTATTAAAGTTAATGAATTATTAATCAAGTCATTTCGAATAAAGAGGGATTTAGAAATTAGGTTAAATTATGTCTGTACCCCTTAGTCCCTAATTTGTTCCACATTTAAAAATTTAATCCCTTTCCTAAATAAGTTATCCCCATCAACTATAGAGTTACAATATAATACTTAGATAAAAATTGAAATTCATCTTTGTATGAAATTGAATCCAAAAACCTCAAGAATATCAATTTCTCATCCTCACTTCATTCATAAATAAACATGTTCTATGGCAACCACGAAGGAATTAAGTAACCAACATTCAATGAATAATTTAAATTGGAGAAGTCAATACAAACAAGAAGGGAGCGAAAATGAGAACGATATAGTGAGTGTTTGAAATGGCTTATTTTTGGGAAATAAGCACTTATTACATAAATCAAGATAACTTCTCTCACATACTTACCTCGTATACCGTGAATTACAAATTATAAGTACTTATTACCTAAAAATAAGCTATCTCAAACGAGCATATAGTGGGTTCCTATTGCAAAAAATATAACAATAAAATATAGTGAGAAGAAGTGACACAGCAATACAATCAGAAGTGGGAAGAAACTCAATGAATTTATTTGTTTAAACTTTCTCGGCAACAAAACAAAAAGGGAAAATCTGTTTCAAATGAGAAAGAGACAAGGTGCAGAATGGGGAAAGTTGATACCTGGGAATTTCGACAAAAAAAAAAAACCCTGGAATTTCGATGTGGAAGACTTGGGAAATGTTTGTTATTTTCTTGTCAATTGAAACGTACAAGGCAAAAAAATCCTAGCCAAGAAGCGGTCCCTAATTTGTAGAATTGAAGGATTGGAAAGAAGAGCTTGGAGAGACAGTCAGCATCTAATGCAAATTGAGAAGGAATTGTGGAATGAGTATAATAAAGTGGTAGGTCAAAAGGAACTATTATGGTTTCAAAAGTATAAATGTAATTAGCATAAATGGAGAGACAAGAATAGTAAGTTTTTCCATGCTTCCACCATGATTAAAAGGAGGAAGAACTCAATTGATGGCCTTAAGAATTCTAAAGGGGAATGGTTTTTTAATCAAAGGGATCCCAAGAGAATGGCATTGGATTTTTATCAAAACCTGTATTGCAGTGAGGTGAGACATGGAAGAGGGTGTAATACGCGGCAGGGATTTCCTCATCTTTCCATAGAAGAAACCTCTTTGCTTTCTGCTAAAATAAACCCTGAGGAAGTTAAGCAAGCGGTTTTTGACGTTGGTGCATTCAAGGCTCCAGGGCTGGATGGTATTCAGGTGTTCTCCTACCATGAATATTGGAACATCATTGATGATTCCTTTGCAGGATGGTGAGAGAAATCTACGAGGACCCGGATAAAACCGAAGTGATTTATGATACCTGTGAACACCCTATTTTGTCCGGGCCCCACTAAAAAATACAAAATAATTGATAATGATTGGTATCTAAATTGGCAATCATCATTGAAAGAAAAAATTAAAAAAAACGAAAAATAAGGAAATCCTCCTATTAATGATGATCGGTGTCTAAATAGGCAATCATCATTGAAAGGGAAAAATTTAAAAAAAAAAAGAAAATTAAAATAAATCCCTTAATTGATATGATTGGCATTGTCATTCATTAAACGAAAATAATAAATAAAAAAACGAAAAATAAAAAATAAAAAAATCTCATTTATGTTGATAGGTTTAAATTAGGAAGTTACTTGTGGGGAGAATAATGAAAAAAAATTAAAAAAAGAAAATAATCTCCACTAATAGTAATTAGGTCAAGTTAGGAAGTTTTATCAATAGAAAATACAAAAAAATAAAAAAACGAAAATAAAAAAAAAATCTCCATTGATGGTGATTGGGTCAAGTTAGGTAGTTCTTAACATAAAAAAAATCAAAAAACGAAAATTAAAAAAAGAAAAAAGAAAAAAAAGGAAGCATTTATGAAGAAAATCATACCTTGAGACTATAAATAGGAGTGTAAGGGTTGAAGCAAGGGGGACAAAAAATTTTGGAGAAGAATTCCCAGAGAAGAGAGACAAGGTAGAGAACTATGATACTTTTTTGCATAATCGTTTTGAACGATGGGATGTTCTCATGGGTTTAGGAGATTAAGAGTTTGTTGGAAAAATCCATCTTTCCTTCATGTGTCCAAATATTACTATGCCAATGAATTTGTCAACATGACAAGAGGCACAAGCTTACCAAACTCCTGACATGTTCTTTTTCCTTTTTCTTTTTCTTTTTCCTCTTTTTTTTTTCCTTCTTTCTTTCTTTCTCTTTTCTTTTCTTCTTCTGATTTTTTCGGAATGCTTAAGTATATTAGTTCTCCGTGGCTTAAATTTGTTGGGGCTGATCCATTTGCTTTGATTGATTTATGGGAGAAATTTTGATTACACACTTCTTTTATTGAACACCCCATTTCATTGTTAAAAGGCATAATGTGCAACACGTTTGTGCCCCATGATTGTATCAACAGGTTTGACTTACCTTCCCCCTTTGCCTTTTGTTTTTTTATATATCTTGACTCCTTCACCTCATCCTTCTTTTTGCAGCGAATTCAAGGCACTAGAGGTACCCACTTCTTAACTTATTTCTTGCCACCTAATTTCTTCATCCAGTGACGAGTTTTTGGAGTTGAGTCTTGGTATCTAGCATGAAATATTGATCATATGATTGCTCCTCGGCCTTATTAGCTTATTGACGTTTTGTTTATTGCTGGGAACTCATTTTTATTAATCAAACCAAAAATGGAAAGACTGTCTTTTATAAGAAAATAAAAAAAAACGTTTTTTAAAAAAATAATAAAAAATACAAACCAAATAAAAAATATTATTTTTCTCAAATAAATTAAATATTATTTTTTAAAAAACACAAACAAAGTGACACGCATTTCTACCCCCGAACTACGTGGGCTTTGATCCCTCTAAAGGGTACGTAGGCCCTAGGTTTTCATCATAGGTCAAGTCCAATTTTGTAAATAAATATATTTTTTTCTTATTTTCTTGTTATAAATAAATGTTCTTTTTTTTAAATAAATATATTTTTTCTTATTTTCTTTTTGTAAATAAATGTTCCTTTTTTTCCCTTTAGTTTTTCATTTATTTTTGTCTTTATTTGGGTAATTATAATAAGATTAAAGGCCATAATATTTTTAAATAATTAACTTAGGGTAACCATTCTCATGAATGGGTGTTGTGGGGTGCCTAACACCTTCCCCACACACAATCGACTCCCGAACCCTAAATAGTTTTTTGTAGACCAGTTTCACTTTTAAAAAGGTTTCCAAAATTATCCTATTTCTAAAATTTTGGTGGCGGCTCCATGTTTTCAAAATTCCGGGCGCTACAATACCAATATTGCACTCATCCTGAAGATTTATAGTCTTGAGCTGGTTAGCGACTTTAGACCAATATCATTGTGCAATGTTAGCTACAAAGTTATAACAAAGTGTTGAGTAAGAGGCTCTGATCGATGACAGCTAAAGTGGTTAGCAACCATCAGAGTAGTTTTACTGTAGGGAAACAAAGCAGTAATAATATAATCATAGCACAGGAAGTGATCCATTCTATGAAGAATAAAAAAGGGAATGGTGGATGGTTAGCTGTGAAAGTTGATCTAGAGAAGGCCTATGGGTCTTTCATTAATGATACTCTGAGAGTGGTTGGCTTTGATAGCAAACTGTGTGACATCATCATGACATGTATATCTTCATCGTCCCTTCAGGTGCTTTGGAATTGTGAGCCTACAGATACTTTTCATCCATCCAGGGGAATCAAATAGGGTGACCCCATTTCCCCTTACATTTTCACCTTATGCATGGAAAGACTGCGCCATATCATTAATAATGCAACAAAGGAAGGTCCATGGTCCCCAATTAGATTATCTACGAGAGGGCCACATCTATCTCACTTGTTCTTTGCCGATGATCTGATTCTTTTTTGTGAAGATTCAAGTTTGCAAGTGGATACAATGTTGGCATGTTTTGATCTCTTTTGTAGTGTATTGGGGCAGAGAGCGAACAAGGAGAAGACCAATATATGTTTTTCGAGGAATGTTCATTCCTCAAGAGCTATAGAGTTAAGTAGACAAATGGGGATGCGATTAACAGGTGACTTGGGAAAGTATTTGGGGGTCCACTCATCTATAGAATAACTTCTTACCTGACGTTTGCTCCCATTGTTGAAAAAACTAAGAAGAGACTGTCAAGATGGCAGCGAGGATGCCTAAATCTTGTTGGGAGAGCTACTCTCATCAAAGTGTGTTATCAGCGCTACCTGCATACTATATGCAAACCATGTTGTTACCAAAACATATAGTCAAGGAGCTGGAGCAAAGCAGTAGAAGGTTCTTGTGAGATGATACAGAAAAGAGCAAGAAGTTACATTTACTCTCTTGGGAGCAAGTTTTACAAGAAAAGAAAGCAGGAGGGTTAGGGATTAAAAATTTAAGGAAGCAAAATAACGCTTTTATCATGAAATTGTGTTGGGGTCTTATAACCAACAAAGAGGCTCTATGGGTGAAAGTGCTTCGGGATAAGTACAAATATGGTGATAGTGAGATGCTTGATGTAAAAAAGCTTAGGAGTTCATCAATCACATGGCGAAGTATCAACGTGGTTTGGAGAAAGTTCAAATCAAGGCTTCGTAGGAAAATTGGGAATGGCATATCTTCGTCTTTATGGGTTGATAATTGGTCAAAAATGAACAATCCTCTCATTGATATGGTTCCAGGTTGTGAAGATCTCATTAATCGAACTAAGTGTGTGGCTGACTATGTCTTAGGAAGTGGCGAGTGGAATAGAAGGAAGATGGAATACTGGTTTCCTCCATGAGTCATTGATCGGATTGTTAATGTGAACCCACCCTGTGAGGAGAGAGGAGAGGATAAAATATAGTGGAAACCATCCTTTGATGGTTTGTTTTTCTATAAAATCTGCATATCATTTTATTTTTTTTAGGTACTCGACCGGAGGAAGATAGAATATGGAAACTCTTATGGAGATGGCCTGTCCTAGAGAAGATGAAAACATTCATGTGGTTAGCCATTCATAGAAGAGCTCATACATCCAAACTAAGAATGCAGAGAAGGTTGGGCACCTTGGTTACTTGCCCCTTTTATTGCGTAGTGAAGGAAGATGTGATGCACATGCTAAGAGACTGCTCAAATGTCATGGAATGCTGGAAATCTGTGATTAGACAGGACAAATAGGATATGTTCTTCTTCCTTCAGGGTGCTGATTGGATAAAGTGGAACCTGACTCATGAGATTGAAAGAAGCTACACCAAGAAGATTCTGTGGTCAACCCTGTTTGGTTACCTATGTTGGGATGCATAGGTCTCACGTTGTAATAAGCTCTTTGATAATGAAAATTGCAATGTGGGGTTGAATGAAAACCACAGTTTCTTTCATGCCTACTTAGACAAGGATATCCTTATAACAGAGATTGGAGAAACTGTCTTTCAATAATCTGAACATTCACGAGGAGGGGGTTAATAAATTGGAAGTTGATGGTTCAGTCTTGGAAGAAGGAAGAAGTCGGTGTGGTGGATATATTCGAGATCATAATGGCATATGGCTTGGTGGATTCAGCAGTAAATCGATTAATGTTCCTCCAGTTTTTGCAGAATTAATTGGTTATATTCAGGGCCTACAAAATGTGTTGGTCTAGAGGTTATAGGAAGGTTCGTTTGTTTATTGATTGTATAGAAGCTATAAACCATATCTTGAGAGGGTGTGATAAAGATCATCCTTTCAAGAACGTCATAGATGAGATTAGGTTTTTGCTTCATAGACATTGGCAAGTAGTGGTCACACATAGTTACAGAGAGATAATAACTATTGCTAATCAGTTAGCTAAGTATACTCATACCACAGAGGGCAATTACTATTTTCTTGATCAACCTCCTTCTTTTCTCTAAGAGGTGGATGTTAATGAAGGGTAGACTGCTTTAGCCTGATCCTATTATAATGTTTCTGTTGAGATAATGATTCCAGTTTTTATTCAAAACAAAACAAAAGAAATCCCTACGCTAACGCTTGTTCCCCTCAATATTTTATTGAAATGAATCAAAGATTAAATAATTATTTATAAAAAAGATTAAATTTTTAAATGGGGAAGCATGAGGGACTAAAAAGGCATGAGGGTAATTTGACCCAATTTCTAAACCCTTATTTGCTCATATGACCTGATTAATTGTGAATTATTAATTATTTGTTAAGTTTAATGACCCAAATTAGAATTTGGGTAATTTAACTATCTTTTAATAGAATTTTTCAAGAAGAAAAAGAAAATCTTTATTCACACTGTATATCAATATGTAAATATATAATACTACATGGTCCTACATATAAGACCTAGTTAACTTTTTTTTTTATATATTAAGAAAACTAATTAAATTACTTTAAAGTATTTATGTTTATTGTTTTTTTTCCAAAATATTTGACGTAACTTATAAAATGATATATAATTCAATAATACACAACATTTGATATGGAACTTATTTAGTTTATTTAAACTTTAAAAAAAAAGTCAACTTAGGCTTATATTTAGGGTTAAAGAGAGTAAAAAATATAAAGAAAATACGAATGAAGGCGCAAATATCTATTGCTGGAACAAATTGAGCCTAGAAGAAAGCAATTTTGAAAACCGAAATTAGTCAATTTTGTTATGGCTATATATATCATGTCATGTTTGACTGGAAATACTATTAGAATTTTTTTACCATGAAATATCATAGCTGAAGTTTCTTCAACCATAATTTTTTAGAATACCCATTATTCTAATTTCACTATAGTCTGCTGGCTTGGATCTAGGCCTACCCCCAAAAACATGGTCTCAGAAGTATTTTTCTATAAATCGAGACAAAACTCCTCTCACATACTTACTTCGTATACTGAAAAAGCTATTTTCCAAAAGCCAATCCGAACACACAAGATGGTAAAGATTATCCAGGCTCACCTTCACCATCGGATCATATTGGGTGTGAAGGAAGCCTTGTCACATCTCTGTGTGTCTCATTTTATTTCCTCTCTAAAGCAATGGTTCTTACAGTTGCCTCATTACTGATCTAATAGTAGCAAGTTTTTTTTCCCCAAAGATCTCTCTGGTGTGAATTTCAGATTAATTACTCCTTTATTGGGTGACGTGTTGGACCTCAAAAGATTGTAAATTTCCTTAGCTAGAAAAACTTCAATTGGCATTGTTTATACGTCCATTCATATTCTTTTCTTCTTGTTTTTATCTGTTTTGGTGTTAATTACTACCCCCAATCATTAATATAAGAGCTAATTGAGGATTAGATTTGATTATAAATATAAGACCTCGATCTATTTTGTCACCCCATATTTATCATTTTCCTCCCAAAATATCCATATTAATTGCACACATTAAAGGGTTTTTATTCAAAGATAATCATGATGAAATATTGTATTTTAGGAAAACTAACCTATATTTGTTACAAATAACTAACATAACTAATTTTCTTAATCTACCTAAATAAATCAACTAACTCTTATACTAAGGATCGAAGGTATAGTATTTTTCAGATATTTGCACAACACATGGCTTGCAGGGGAAACACAACTTGAGTAGCTTGCAACATCTTAAGAAACTGTAATGCCTCCCAAGTGTAAGAACTTGATCTTCAGTTTTATGCAGAGGATATTTAATCACTGCTCAAAAATTTCTGGTATTTGTGTTTCAATCAGCTAAAAATCATTTGAAGTAGATCTGGACAACTTGGTTAGCCTTCAAATCTTAAAAGCTCAAAACTTCTGAATGTTTTTAAAGACTTCAAAGCTTAGCCAGGAATATAGAAGTTTGAACTTTCACTAATCATACTGTTAAATGAACTTCTTGGCTATGAAGATTCTGTTTTTTTTTTTTTTTGGTCGACACTATGAAGGTTCAAATACCATTTCAAAAGTCCATTTCATCTTAGCAAGTTTAAGAATCTAAGTAAAAGTTGATTAAAAGTTCTGAGAATAATATACTTTTAATTACAATTTCATGTAACCTTAAACTCAGATTACATAGTCAAAATTATGTAATAGAACTTACCTGATGTTTTGTAATCAAAATTACATTGAATTACTTTGCTATAACAACCAAATACCTGAATCAACTAAATGCATAAAGATTACAATAAACAATCCCTGATGCATGGAATCAAACCAAACGTTGAAAGAAGAGGTGGACAACACATTAGAAACATGTTCGTTGATGGCCATCTAATCAAATAAAGTATTGAAGAAGGAGGCAGACGGTGGACGACGACGAGGAGGAGGGCATATATTAGATGGCCATCAACGAACACATATCTATGATTGCTGCATATAATACATAGTTGAGGAAGAAGGTCTTCAACTTTTGTTGCAAATTCAAATGGAAATTGGAATACCAAAGTGGGGATTTAAATGATTGGTAATTTTATGAAAAGGGTATATGCTGAAGTTTATTCTCTTTCAAGCACATCGATTCTAATACTTATTTTTCACGTCTCGTCCTTTTTCAAAGTTAGAATAATAAAAAATGTAAGAATGATTTGATGGCCTAACTTTATTGATGAGATTGTCTATTTGATTATGTTTTAGTTTTTTATGGACAAACCAAAAGTCAAATTCTTGCCATTGTCTACTTTCCATATGTAGCACACATTGATACAGAGCATTTCCCTAATCAATTAGGTTTACTTTATGGTTAATCTCACACTTCAATTTGGATTTTACTTCAAACCCATTATCATTGAACCAAAGGTAATTGCTACTACATAGAGATCTCTAGCAATGCCTATATTGTACAATACTCAAATGCAATTACGATAGACTTGCACTGCAGGGAATCCAAATTCAACTGACGCCAGCTTTTCTCTCTAAAACATTGTGTATTAATTATAGTACAAGAATGATAATAATTTGCAAGTCTTCACATCACACTTCAGACCTATATCTTGTTTTGTCTATAAAGAAACAGAGAACAGACATTGGCAAAAAGAAAAACTATCAACCATGTAATAAACAAAAAGAAAAGAAAAACTATCAGCTAAGGGTCAAGTGTATTTGGTGAGTCCATCCCAGCATCATATTCACGCTCTTATAAAGATGGTAGGAGCCATTTGAAGAAGCCAACATTGGTCTCTCCTTTCCATCTTGTAGATCGATATATCAGAAACTATACAAGGTATTCATTAATCTATATCACTTAAGAGGATTTACAATGTATTTATAGGAAAAAAACAGAGACAGACATTGAGCCATTCACGGAGAGTAGTTGAATGAGAAGTCAACTAACTCATGCTAAGAATAGCTCCTTCAACAATATCATGCAACCAATCTATTCTACATTCACAACACTCCCCCTCAAGTTGGAGCATAGATGTTAATCAAGCCCAACTTGTTACAAAGATAATCAACACGAATCCCATTTAAGGCCTTAGTTAGAAGATCTCCCAATTGGTCACTAGATGGCACATGCCCTGTAGAAATGAAATTCTCCTTGATTTTATCACGTACAAAATGACAATCAATCTCAATGTATTTTGTACGTTCATGAAACACAGAATTAGAAGCTATGTGTAGAGCAGCTTTATTATCACACCACAGTTTTGCTGGCAATGAAGTAACAAGACCGACTTCCTTCATTAACTGATGAATCCACACAATTTCCTGTACTGACTGACCCATGGCTCTATACTCGGCTTCCACACTCGATTTAGATACCACATCTTGCTTCTTGCTCTTCCAAGATACCAAGTTTCCACCTACAAACACACAGTATCCTGTGGTGGATCTTCTGGTAGATTTTGACCCAGCAAAATCCGCATCACAAAAACATTCAATTTCGGTGTGCCCATGATTTGTGTAAAGTATACCACAACCAGGTGAGCCCTTCAAATAATGTAAAACATGCTCTAAAGCTTCCCATTGTGCAATAGTCGGCTTAGTCATAAATTGACTAAGCACACTAACTGGAAAAGTCACATCAAGGCGAGTCACCGTGAGATAGTTCAATTTCCCAATTAGTCTACGATATCTCTCAGGATATGCAAATGGCTTGATTTTCTCTGGATCAACCCTTTTTCTCACATTCTCAGGGAGCTCGTCATATGGTATGCTATCATCAATATCCAGAAAAGGATTAGGAATCATGGGAAAACTACTTGGTGCTGCTCCATGTTTCCCTATTTCTTTTAATAGATCAAGAACATATTTCCTCTGTGTCAAGAGAATGCCTTTCTTGCTTCTCATAACCTCGATCCCAAGAAAGTACCTTAACAGACCCAAATCCTTCGTTTGGAAATGAGATGTAAGAAAAGCCTTGAGTGATGAGATTCTTGAAGTATTGTTACCAGTAATAACAATGTCATCGACATATACCACTAAGAGAATCATACCATCATCTGTCTTCTGATGAAACACAGAATGATCACACTTACTTTGATTCAAACCAAACTTCTTGACCACAGAACTAAATCTGTCAAACCAAGCACGAGGGCTTTGTTTTAAACCATATAAAGATTTTTGAAGATGACATACCTTCCCACAGCCTGTTTTCCCTTTCATTCTGGGTGTCAGAAAGTGAGAGAGAGGTGCGACAGAGAGCGAGAGAGAGAGAGGTGCGTTCTGTCCTTATTCTCAAATCCATACACGTGCCCCACCATCAGAACCGCCGGCGGAAAACCGGTGGACGCCGGAAGTTTGACGGCCATCCGACGACGGGAAGGCAGCGCGTGGCGGCGCTTGTGGCGGCGTTGCAGACGGCGGTGCACTTTGCCTGAGCTCATTTCTCCAACCGGTTTATCCCTGATGTGTTTTGGCTCATTCGGGTACGTTTGCTCATTGGGCTCTCCTTGAGTTGAGATTTCTGTCATTTTTCAGCAACCGGTGTGTTTCGTTTCTGTCCTATTTTTTGCTGAGTGTGATTACGGTGGAGATTGTGATTGTTTGGATATTACTTGGTTGGTTTGCTGAGTGGGGGTCCTGTTTGCTGAGCGTGGGTCCCTGGTTATTTGATTTTGTTGCATTGTATAATATAGCTACTATACACTTGTGACTTAATCATTTCCTATCTTACGTGGATATTTTGCCAAGTGTGAGCATCCTAGTTTCTTGCCTCTATTGCGGTCTTGTGAGTTATTTTATTACTTGAGTTGTTAGTTGGTGGACTTTGTGTATCTAGATACTATTCATGGCTGATTCTAAAGCGAATATTTCCACGAAACTTGTTCCGATCTCAAATAAAATTACTGATCATAAGCTAAATTGGACAAACTATTCGGACTAGAGTAAAACTGTTCGAATGTACTTACTCAGTATTGAAAAAGAAGGTCATTTAACCGAGACTCCTCCCAAAGATGATCCTAAGTTGGTGTGGGCTAGAGTCGATGCTCGGTTGTTCTTATAAATACAGAATTCCATTGAGTTTGACATCCTCCCCTCGGTTAGTCATTGTAATACGGTGAAAGAAATTATGGACTACCTAGAGTTACTATATTCTGGTAAAGGGAATATTACTCGCATTTATGATGTGTGTAAAGGCTTTTATCGTGCTGAACAACAAGACCGTCCCCTGAAGAACTTCTTTTTAGATTTCAAGCGTATGTATGAAGAAATGAAGATGTTAATGCCCCCGACAACTGACCTTCAGACACAAGTAGATAATCTGGAAAAACATGCCATCATGAGCTTCCTTACTGCTCTTAATCCAACTTATGAGACAGTTCGTTCTCAGATTTTGTCAAGCTCTGATACCATGTAGATCGATATATCAGAAACTATACAAGGTATTCATTAATCTATATCACTTAAGAGGATTTACAATGTATTTATAGGAGAAAAACAGAGACAGACATTGAGCCATTCACGGAGAGTAGTTGAATGAGAAGTCAACTAACTCATGCTAAGAATAGCTCCTTCAACAATATCATGCAACCAATCTATTCTACGTTCACAGCACATCTCAATGTTAAGTACTCAACTAACATGTTCCACAGGTTCCCAACTGTCCATTGATGCGACAAAATCAATCAGCAACCTGCAAAAACATGTCATACCGATCAAGTTCAGAAACAAAAGCACGATCGAATTCAAAAAATTTTGGGATATCCTGAACTGAAAGACCAAGAATTTATGTTGACTTGTGTTGATGGTGCTGTGTGCCATGAGGATAGTTTGATTCATGGAAGATTTTGTTGCTTAAGTGAAGAATGAAAAGGAATTAGGGAGGAGACTGAGAACAGACAAAGAGCAAACGACTAAGATTTGGAAGTTGAAAATGAATGGTCAAGATACCTGATCTAAGTTCTCCAAAGCCTTCAAGCCAAACGTGTAGTATGCAATAAATGGTCCTAGAGCCTGGAACATATGAACCAAGAAAATAAGCCTTTGGAGCCTGAATGAAGAAATGTAAACAGTAAATGATGTGAAATGTTTAGACTGCATCTATAAATAATTTACGGTGCTATTCAAGGGTTACAGAGTACATGTGAACAGAAACTCTAGGATTCTATAAGGACTTGGGGAAATCAAAAGGACGGTAATATAAGATTTGTTTAATTGGGGGAATCTATATTAGTTGATGAGTAAACAGATTCGAAAAAGAGTCTTGTACAATTACTTTCATGTGATTTCAAACTATCAACAAACCTACAAATTCTCTTAGTTTTTGTGCATCAGCTTCCTGGTACTTGTGCATTTTCAATATCAACAATAAAGAGTTCAATTTCAGTTGCTTCATTGTCATCCATTTTGGAGCAGATGTTAGACTTGAAGCCATACCAATTGCACTAAGTTTGAATCACATCATCCACCACCAAAAGGGCCAAAAAGCCCCAAAAGGGCTAACTCAAATGGTAAGAGGATATAACATCACCCTTTACTAACCTGGATTGGATTAAGAGAGCACTCGGGGACTAAAATCTCTAACGCACTAGGTCAATGTGTGGGAGAGCATCTTTATGATCATTGAGGGACGGAATTTGACTCAGACAAAACCCAAGGATTTATTGACCGTACCTCGTCAAATTGAATTACAAGTACAACAAAGGCAATACGGTTTCACTTTGATGTTTAGGTGCAGGTAGACATTTCTGGTGTGTTCAGATAACTAAATAATGAGAATGTCAACATATTCATCACGATTTCTGTATGTATAAAATTACTTGAGAAGCAGCAAGCCATTGAATTATGGTCTTCACTTCAGGATCTCCTCCAAAGGCACCACATCCCTAGTTTCCAGTAGCAACCCCAATATTATTGTGCTGCTCCACACCATGAAAGCTCTTTTGAGAATTTTTTAATACTTCTTCTGGAGATTGTTCTTTGCTTACTTCCATAGATGTTGAGGTGGAAGCATAAACCTGAGGATTAAACAAAGAATGTACAAGAAAACCATAATGATCAAAGGTCAATGAGTACCACTGACATAATTTATTGTATCAATGCATCTTAAAGAGGTGTTCTCACTAAAACATTACAGTTGCTCATGTCCAGGCGATTCAAAAACCGCACATCAAAAGAAAAACCCGACCAGCTCAGAAGGACTTCTGTTCTCTTGCAATATTTTCTGGCACGGCTGATGTGTAGTTTGACTCAAAAAGCCACAGAATGCCTTATTGATCTCACTGCAGGAATCAAGGTGCTGAAATCAGTTTTTCTTTTTCTTTTTTCTTTTATGGAGCTGAAATCAGTATCTTACAATTGTTACAATTTGCAAAAAGTGAAAAAGGAGATAATAATTGCATAATAATCTACTCTAAACCAAATAATTTTACAGATTGCTAATCTGCCCTTTTAATCAGATGTTTCCCATTTACTTAATATGTTTAGAACTGGCATGCTACATGCACCCAATAATGCCCTTTGACCATGGAGACTGAGGTTCATTAGCTCTTGAAACTAAAAATTTTATAAACAAGTTTTTTTCACTTATTGGAGGCACAAACACTAGTTTGGCCAACTTGTCCTCAGCTTGACCTCACTTGTGATTTGTGCTTCAAGAAGTTAGTGTTCATGGACCATCCACCATCCCAAAATCTCAAATAAGACTCCATTTGATTGAGAAAAAATGTCCCAAACCAATTCCAAATAGAATACTGGGAATAATGCAGCACTAATATTGTGTACTCAGCTTGTCCTCAGCTTGACCTCACTTGTGATTTGTGCTTCAAGAAATTAGTGTTCGTGGACCATCGACCATCCCAAAATCTCAAATAACACTCCATTTGATTGAGAAAAAGTGTCCCAAACCAATTCCAAATAGATTACTGGGAACAATGCAGGACTAACATTGTGTGCTAAATTGCAATTCACAAGGCACAATAGTCTAGCATAAGGGTTTAAAGATTATAATATTTGTTTGCACGGATGCATCCTCCTATAAACCAGAATTCCAGTAAACCGAGATTTACTTACCGGAGAAGAAACTTTTCCCTGTATTGTCTCATCCTTGGGTCACATAAAGCATCAATCGCAACAATCCAGGTTTTAAGTCTTCCAAGTTCATCTATGTCCATTTTATTTTTATAGCCACCAGAATATCAAAATGAGGAGGCATACCTAAGCAAATCAGGACATATAGCCATCATCAGTACATGAAGATACAACCCCACAAATACAGAATCTCTTAAGTCTAAAAAGTTAAAACTTAATATATTTGACATAGCATCAAGTTATTCCCTTTCATATCCAATTTATCCAGCTGCATGAATGCAAACAACAACATAGAACGATAGAAATATCAGTAACATATTTTCAGTCTGTTTTAATATTTAAAGGAGACAAAATGTACTGACCCAGCTATTAAAACTTTAATCTTTTTCTCTTGGCTATTCAGACTTCAATCAGAAAAACATCAATGACATTTAAAAATGAACTATTTTAAAAGAAAATTAACCATGGAGCTTCTTTGGGGATGTAAATAAGATCTTTGTGCTTCAATGATATGAGGGAGTTGTAACAGAAGTTAGTGAGCAGAAAATAAGTAACACAGCTTCGCAAGCATTTAGCTATAATCTAAAATGATTATTTTAAGATAAAACTGTGCATAAGAGCATGAATTTTAAAGCAAAATTAATTCAAAAGTTGTCAAAATTGAAGTATGGAGATGTATAATGTAGCTATGCGCATTTTTTCCTTAGGATCAACCCTTTTTCTTACATCCCTAGGGAGCTCATCAAATGGTATGTTGTCATCAATGTCCAAAAAAGGACTAGGAATAATGGGAAAACTGCTTGGTGCTGCCCCAAGTTTCCCAGTTTCTTTTAGTAGATCCAGAATGTCTTTCCTCTGTGTCAAAAGGATGTCTTTCTTGCTTCTCATAACCTCGATCCCAAGAAAATATTTTAACTGACCCAAATCCTATGTTTGGAAATGAGAATTCAGGAAGGCCTAGTGATGAGATTCCCGAAGCATTGCTCCCCATAATAACAATGTCATCAACGTACACCGCTAAGAGGATCATGCCAACATCCATCTGCTAATAAAACACAGAGTGATCACACTTACTTTGATTCAGACCAAACTTCTAAACCACCATGTTAAACTTGTCAAACCAAATGTGAGGACTCTGCTTCAAACCATATAACGATTTCTGAAGATGACATACCTTCTGTTAAATGATGTAATCAATAAGTAGTTGGTAGATAGTAGTTGATGGTCGATAGCAGTTGATGTAATTAATAAGTAGTGGTAGATAGTAGTTGGTAGATAGTAGTTGCGGGCGTTTAATACTCATGTAAAAGGCTCCCTCTATGAATACCCATGTCAGTTTTGTAAATGAAATCATCATAAATATTTTTCCTCAAATACTTTGTCACAGTATCAACGCTTGGTTGGCTCTAAACCCTAGCTTCTAGTTTCTGATCATTGCTTTGTTAAAAATCCTATTCTTCCTATAAAAACGCATCAATAGTGTTCAGAGGCCGACGACCAACCAAACCCCGCCACCGTCAAAGATTCGACCTGGCACATGGGTACTTCTCTAAGTCACCAGTCAAGTTCGTTTTGCTCGGAATCTCCTTCTCTTTCTGTTCTAAGCCATGTCTGAGGAAAAAAACACCTCTAACAATAGTGAGTCTTCTACAGCTAGTGTTCTCGGTGCTTCTGGAGACTGGTAGAGTATTTCTGCTTCTTATAAGCTGAACGGAACTAAGTTTTTTAAGCTGGTCTCAATTTGTTCACATTTTCTCACATTTTCTTAAAGGCTTGTAGGAAACTCAGTCATTTTCTTGGAAAGGGCCCTAAACCAGGAGATCCATCTTTTGATGCTTGGGAAGAAGAAGACTCCTCAGTTCTATCTTGGTTATAGAGTTCCATAACTCCTGATGTTAGTTAAACATGCTTATTCTTGTCTTCAACAAAGGAAATTTGGGATATTGTACATCAAACCTACTTAAAGGTGAAAGATGCAGCTCAAATATATGAGATTAAGACCAAGATTTCCAACACTAAGCAAGGAAGCAAGTCTGTTACTGAGTACTTCACGGCTATGAAGAGTTTATGGCAACAACTAGATCACTATCATTGTATTACTATAAAAAATTGTGAAGATGCTGCTACTTTCAAACTGACACAGTATTTGAGGAAAAATGTTTTTGATAATTTTATTTACAAGACTTACATGGGCATTTTATAGAAGGAGCCTTTTATATTAAATGCATATTAAATGCCCTCAACTACTATCTACCATCAACTACTATCTACCAACTACTTATTAATTACATCAACCACTATCTACCATCAACTACTATCTGTGGCTGGTAGATAGTTGATAGATAGTGGTTGATGTAATTAATAAGTAGTTGGTAGATAGTAGTTGATGGTAGATAATAGTTGAGATCATTTAATACTCATATAAAAGGGTCCCTCTAGAAATACCCATATAAGTATTGTAAATAAAATCATCAGAAACATTTTTCCTCAAATATTTTGCCACATTCCTACCTCCAGATATTAGTCAAACATGCTAATTCTTGTCTTCAGCAAAGGAAACTTGGGATACTATACATCAAACCTATTTAAAGGTGAAAGATGCAGCTCAAATATAAGAGATTAAGACCAAGATTTCCAACACTGAGTAAGGAAGCAAGTCTGCTACTGAGTACTCCACGGCTATGAAGAGTTTATGGCAACAACTGGATCACTATCAGTGTATTACTATAAAAGTAGTGAAGATGGTGCTACTTTCAAACTGACAAAGTATTTAAGGAAAAATGTTTCTGATAATTTCATTTACAAGACTTACATGAGTATTTTATAAAGGGAGCCTTTTACATGAGTATTTTATAAAGGGAGCCTTTTACATGAGTATTAAATGACCTCAACTACTATCTACCAATTACTTATAATTTACATCAACTACTATATGTGGCTGGTAAATAGTAGTTGATGTAATTAATAAGTAGTTGGTAGATAGTAGTTGAGGTCATTTAATACTCATGTAAAAGGCTCCCTTTAGAAATACCCATGTAAGTATTGTAAATGAAATCATCATAAACATTTTTCCTCAAATACTTTGTCACATTCCTACACTTGCCCATTGCCCTCCACAAAGGTAAACATACTTGTGCCTATCATATTTCCTCCTTTGTTTCCTATATTCATCTCTCTCCTCCGTCTTGATCTTTCATAGCTTCTTCAGACTTTCTCACTGTTCCCACTACTCTCCACCAAGCCTTGGCCCACCCTAGTTGTCATGCTGCTATGAACAAAAAAATGATGGCTCTTGATAAGGCAAGTACCTTGAATCTTGTTGATTTACCTCCTGGCAAGAAGGCTATTGAGTACAAATGGTGTTCACGGTCAAAACAAAGGCTGATGACACCTTGGAACGCTTGAAAGCTCAGTTGGTTGCCAAGGGATATGCTTAGACCTACGGTATTGATTATTCTGCAACCTTCTCCCCTGTGGCAAAATTGTCCTCTATTCGTCTCTTTATTTCAATGGTAGAAACTTATAGTTGGGATCTTCATCAATTGGATGTTAAAAATACTTTCTCAAATGGTGATCTTCTTAAGGAAGTTTACATGGAGCAACCACCTGGTTTCATTGCTCAGGGGCAGTGTAGGAAGGTATGTCATCTTCAGAAATCATTACATGGTTTGAAGCAAAGTCATCGCGCTTGGTTTGACAGTTTTAGCATGGTGGTTAAGAAGTTTGATCTGAACCAAAGTAAGTATGATTACTCTGTGTTTTATCAGCAAACGGATACTGGCATGATCCTCTTAGTGGTGTATGTTGATGACATTGTTATTACGGGGAGCCATGCTTCAGGAATCTCATCACTAAAGGCCTTCCAAATTCCTATTTTCAAACAAAGGATTTGGGTCAGTTAAAATATTTTCTTGAAATCAAGGTTATGAGAAGCAAGAAAGGCATCCTTTTGACATAGAGGAAATACGTTCTAGATCTGCTAAAAGAAACAGGGAAACTTGGGGCAGCACCAAGTAGTTTCCTTATAATTCCTAATCCTTTTTTGGACATTGATGACAGCATACCATTTGATGAACTCCCTAAGGATGTAAGAAAAAGCGTTGATCCTGATAAGATCAAGCCGTTTTCCTACCTTAAGAAATACTGTAGATTGATTGGGATATTGAACTACCTCACGGTGACTCACCCTGATGTGACATTTCCAATG
Source organism: Inga leiocalycina (assembly GCA_963242795.1). Classification (NCBI taxonomy): domain Eukaryota; kingdom Viridiplantae; phylum Streptophyta; class Magnoliopsida; order Fabales; family Fabaceae; genus Inga; species Inga leiocalycina. The sequence continues at coordinate 41,514,890 of OY725329.1, forward strand.
AGTGTACTTAGCCAATTCATGACAGCATCGACTGTTGCTCAGTGGGAAGCTTTGGAACATGTTTTGCATTACTTGAAGGGTTCATCTCATTATGGTATACTCTATACAAATCGTGCCCACACCGAGATTGAATGTTTTTGTGATGTAGATCATGCGGGGTCAAAGGCTACTAGGAAATCCACCACAAGATACTGTGTACTCATGGGTGGATATTTAGTATCCTGGAGGAGTAAGAAGCAGGATGTGATTTCACGATATAGTGCGGAAGCTGAGTATAGAACCATGGCTCAGTCAGTATAGGAGATTGTGTGGATTCACTAGTTAATGAAGGAGGTTGGTCTTACCAAGACATTGCCTACAAAGCTGTGATGTGATAACAAAGCTGCTACACATAGCCTCCAATTCTGTGTTTCATGAACAAACGAAACACATTGAGATTGACTGTCACTTTGCATATGATAAAATCAAGGAGAACTTCCTTTTTACAGGACATGTGAGGTCTAGCAATCAATTGGTGATTTGTTGAGTGAAGCACTGAACGGGACTCGTGTGGATTATCTTTGTAACAAGTTGGACATGATTAACATCTATGCTTCAACTCGAGGGGGAGTGCTAGGAAATAATGTAAATATCTTAGAATCAATTAGTATCCTACATAATCAAGGATTATGATTTCGATTAGGAAATCAATCATCATAATGAGCCATTAATCCTAAGGCTCCTCTCTTGTTTATGAATACCCCTATTGTATACATGAATTTGCAAGTAAATAGAGAATACAATTGTCCTCTATCTCTCTCTCTCTCTCTCTGTGGCTTACAGCAAGAATAATCGGGCCTCACCTCTGGCCCAAGCCATCTTAGGATCATCCTTGTGAGGAGCATCAATCAAATAGCCTTCATTCTCAATACTAAACAAGTACATATGGACGGTTTTGCTCCAATCCATATAGTTTGTCCAATTCAACTTATGATAAGTGATTTTGTTTGTCACAAGAACAATTTTAGTAGTGACATTAGCCTTTAAATCAGCCATAGACAATCAATACAAACAGAGAGCACCAAAGAACAACAAATTTCCCAAATGTACGAACCCCAAACGATCACACACAGCAGCCAGACAAGGGAATGCAAAGAACCAACTAGAGTTGCCTCACAACCACAATAACCAAACAGCCCCAAAAAAGCTAGCAGAACCAAACAAGTCAGAAGCAATAACATAACAGCCCCCAAAAAAGGCTGAAAGAACCAAACAAGTCAGAAGCAAGAACACACTGCTACAATAACCAAAGAGAAAATCAACAACCAAAGTGCAAGTAATTTACATTATTTGCCAAAGACTAATTGTCCGTCTGATTCATTTGCGAAGCTTAGAAGAAACGAGAATATTACCACTACTATTTTTCTTTATGGAAAATACATACAAAGAAAAATTTTTGCCAACGCAGGTTTTGATAATATTACCACTACTATCCAGTGGGCCTCCAAAAAGAAAATCAAGTCTTGGGAATCAAGGTTGTCATGATCTGGATTTACAATCCTAAACTATCAACAAAATGGAAACTTTATGTGAATGTCATCTTCCCTAAATTTCTCCCTGGCACAGAACAATCTTGTGATTGTTAGAGATGAATTTTAATCAATGTACAATGTTTTCAATTTTTGTGGTAGCATCTAGAAAATAAAGTATTACATTTTAAATTTTTATGTATTATAGCTGTAATTAAGCTAAAGTTTGAGGGTTGGCAGTAAGAAGAAACGAGATTGATACATAACAATGATACATAACAATGAGTATGTTGTTCTCTCAAAATTTTAGGGCCTATTTGGTTTAAAGGGAGGGGATGGAATGGGAGGGGCTCATTTTCCATCCCCTCCAAAACCCCCCAATTTGGGGGGAACAAAAATGAGGGGATGGGAGGGATTGGGAGCCCCTCCTTTGGAGCCCCTCTCTCCAATTTTTCAAACCAAACAAGGGGAGGGGCTCATTTTTCATCCTATCCCCTCCAACCAAACAGACCCTTAAAGTTGACATTCTTTTTTTCAAGCTCCGTTGAAGAGGAAAAAAGGGGTCCCAACTCCAATATCTCCCTAACCAATCCCACCCCCAACCCCCCCTCCCCAAACACACACACACGGCATTGGCTCCACCATCCTAACACCAATACTAATGATGATCAAAACATGGAGAATTAGGGTTAAAGAGTATAAATGGGCCAAAAAGGGAAGACCCACTTCCAACATATTTGAAGGACCAAATTCTGTATTGTTGGGAAAGAAATTACCTTGTCGTTGTCGATATAAGTAGCCAAGATTTGAACCATTGTCGTTAGCATTGGGGGTAGAAAGGAGGGGCTAGATGATCAAGTCTTGTCAATGACTTCAACTGTGATAAGAGATCCCAGATGGGTTTGCTCATCTCGTCACCTTGTGTTTTGTCCTTATAGATTGCAATGGGTTTTATTAAAATGATTGATTCTTTTCCCTTTATGCTCATGACACCTTTTTCTCCCTTTAACAGGTGGCCTCCTACAAGGGGTGCCATCATTCAAAATGATTCCACATATATTGGTAATTCTACCATGAAGAGGATTCTCAATTGCAGTATGGGAAAGGTCTTTCAAATCTTGGCTAACATGTTCTTCACCATCGCCTTTGCTCTTCAAATGACAGGGCACATTGAGTTCTATGTCTTCATTGTTCTCTGATTTCATTCTCCTTTTAGAAGTGGACCTATTTATTCTCATTCCTTTGTGTTCCACACACCTCATTCTTCTTTCTGCCGGTGGTCTTGTACAGATAGAACCATCATCTAAGACCACTCCACAAAATCTTGTAGTATGGTCCTGAATGACACCAGGGACATCTTGAACTAACCTTGGATTTGATCTGCCAAATTTAAATACTCGAGATAAGAAATTATAGCTGCCTCTGTCTATTTCTTGTAATTTGCCATCGGGGGAAGGCACGCTGCTTGATTTGATACGGATACCCACTCGCTTATGGGTGAAAGGTTGAAGCAGCTTGGCCATGTTTGAAAATGTTGTAGGACTTGACGCAACTTTATTAATCTTCTTAATAATATCATCTGAGCGCCGGGTACCATTATTGCTCGTGTTCCATGCATAATCAAATACACTGAGCAATCGACTTTCTGTTTTCTTGGCATCTTCCTTGCTTTGCATCTGATCAAAAAAAATTACCACAGAAGGGAAAAAGACAATGTTTAACAACTGCACTTCAATATATATCCACCTTAGTCAGCGGATAACCTAAATTTTCCACAATATCCTCCCTGCCAGCAACATCATTCAGTACTAATATGTAATATGAAGGCAGATGCATATCTGCATTTCTTAAATCTTCCCTGATGAATTTAACAAATACGAAATACTTCACAGAAAAACCTCATGCTTAATATATTCAATAACACTAAATCTCAAATAAAGAAAAAGAGTTAATACCCCTATCATAGCAAGAAAATATGCTCAGTTGAACATTCTTACTATATCTCAAATAAACTAAAGGCTAACATTAAAAATTAATTTTGCGAAGTACATATATATACGAAAGAGAAATGTGCATAGAAGCAAAACGGTGGTAGTTATTAAAAGTCAACATTTTCCAGTGCACTTTGAAAGCTTTTGTAGCTTTTTGGCCAGTAAAATGATATGTACAGCAGAGAAATTCTGAGTTACACACAAGCAGAGAGCAATTTATTGATCAATGCCTTTACTGATTAACAAAATTGATATTTATGGTGAACAAGATATTTTTGTACTTGCAGGAAAGATGTTAGTGGTATTTATAATTTACACAATGCACATGAAAAGTAGGATTTCACTGGCATATGTACTTACAGGAGCCCATCTATAAATAATTGGATAGCCTTGTGAAAAAATTTCCTCAAAAAATCCCTTCCCTTTACGGGTGCAAGCAGGATTACTATCATCTGGATCAGAAGTTAAACAGTTTTTGCTCAAATGAGCTCCAGTTCGGCCATACTGTTGGAGTCTTGTTCTCACATTGTCAGCTTTTCCAAGGTAAACCACAACTATATGATCTGGATCGAGCTTGTAAACCTTGCGCCCTAAACCAATACGAGATACAGCAATACCGAGTTCATAAACTCCTGGGCTCAATTTTTCTGGGAGGTTATGAATTCTGTACCTAGCTGACTCTTCCTTCCCTCTAGAATAGTCATCCCAATCAGAAGAAGGGCCAATGAGAATCTGAACGAAACTTGTAACATTAGCAATAAACTATGCACAATAGATAAGCGTAAAAAAATTCATTAGTTAACGTGAGAATCAACTGCATCCTTAGTCTCAGGGAAATCAAAAGAGAATTGTCTACCCTGTAAGTCTACTTGTTTTTTTTTTTTTTTTTTTTGCCACAATTCAGGAGAACGAAATAACACACACCACCGAAATCAACAAGACAAACCATACAGTCACCCAATCAGAAAGACAATCATTATCTAACAGCCAAAGTCAACCCTTCACAATCAGATTCCGTAACTTTTTCCCAGCACAAAAGCCATCAGCAGACACTTCGCTAAGGCATATATATCCCTGACCCAAATTCATTCCCAGAGACGTATTTTTGAATCCGTTATTTCTGAATCTGAACCAGAAATCTTCAAATAATAAAATAAGTTTCGGGAAAGGGAATCGGATTTGCTAAAACGAACTCATTAAACACGGATATTACAGGTACCGTAGCTTTCGCAATTTAAAATCCAAGAAATCCACGTTTGTATAAGATAACACCGAGTAAGTTGCCAATTACTGATTTTTTGGGGAAATAGATAAGAAAACCATATGTTATCCAAAAAAAAAAAGATAAGAAAGCCATAATTGCATAAATCACAAAGCGAGAGACACAAAATGAGTGAAGTATTTTCGAACCTTCCAATCAGAGAAGTTGGAATCGTGTTTTGTTCGTTTACATTCTTCTCTCTTCAACCTGGGAACGACTAAGGAGAAACCCACCGCTACCATGACTGTCTTGCGTTGTGCTTCGCTGTCAGGTATATGACCGTTGTTGTCGACTTGTCGCACTATAGATTTTAAATCTTCACCAAGATGCCTTTTCTTAATTAAACAATAAATTATGCAGGATAAAAATATAAAAGAAAAGGGAACATCCTATTAAAAGACATTTAAATTACACAAATTCTAAATTGGACCATTAAAACTAATAAATTATTAACCAAATCATATAGAATAAAAAAGGATTTAGAAATTGGGTCAAATTATGCTCTTACCCTTTGGTCCCTAATTTTTTCCACATTTAATAATTTAATCCCTTTCCTAAATCAGTTATCCCCATCAACTATAGAGTTACAATATAATACGTAGATGAAATTCATCTTTATATGAAATTGAATCCAAAAACTTCAAGAATATCAAATTCCCATCCTCATTGCATTCATAAATAAACATGTTCTACTGCAATCACGAAGCAATTAAGTAAACAACATTCGATGAATAATTTAAATTGGAGAAGGTGATACAAACCAGAAGGGAGTGAAAACGAGAACGACGCAGTGGGATTCTAGAACAAAAAAAAATAAAAAAATAAAATACAGTGAGAAGAAGTGACAGCAATACAATCAGAAGTGGGAAGAACTGGATGGATTTATCTATTTAAACTTTCTTAGCAGCGAAACAGAAAGGGAAAACCTGTTTCCAGTGAGAAAGAGAAAAGGTGCCGAACGGAAAAGTTGATACATGAGAATTTCAATATATTAAGAAAATTAATTAAATTATTTTACAGTATATATATTTATCATTTTTTTTCAAAATATTTTTTCTATCTTATAAAATAATATATAGTCCAATAATACATAATATATGATATGTAACTTATTTAGGATATTTAATCTCTAAAAAAAAAAGGTCAACTTAGGTTTATATTTAAGATCGAAGGAGTAAAAAATCTAAGGAAAATCTGAATGAAGGTGCTTTAATATCTATTGTTGGAACATATTTTTTCTATCTTATAAAATAATATATAATCCAATAATATATAATATATGTTATGGCTTATATATATCGTGTCATGTTTGACTGGAAATATTATTAGAGTTTTTTTACCATGAAATATCATAGCTGAAGTTTCTTCAACCATAATTTTTGAGAATACCCATTATTCTAATTTCACTATAGTCTGCTGGCTTGGATCTAGGATGGCAAAGATTATCCATACTCACCTTCACTATGGGATCATATTGGGTGTGAAGGAAGCCTTGTCATATCTGTGTGTGTCTCATTTTATTTCCTCTCTAAAGCAATAGTTCTTATAGTTGTTTCATTACTGATCTAATAGTAGCAAATTTTTATTCCTAGAGATCTCTCTGGTGTTAATTTCAAATCAATTACTCATATATTTGGTGACATGTTGAACCTCAAAATATTGTAAATTTCCTTAGCTAGAAAAAACTTCAATTGGCATTGATTATAAGTCCATTCATAGTCTTTTCCTTCTTGTGTTTATCTGTTTTGGTGTTAATTTCTACCCCAAGTCACTAATATAAGAACTAATTGGGGATTGGATTTGACCTTAAATATATCTTGATCCATTTTGTCCCCCAATATTTATCATTTTCCTCCCAAAATATCGATATTAATTGTACATATTAAGGGATTTTTATTCAAAGATAGTCATAATGAAATATTGTATTTTAAGAAAACCAACCTATATTTGTTACAAACAACTAATATAACTAATTTTCTTAATTTACCTAAATTAGTCAACCAGTTCTGATATCAAGGACCGAAGGTAGTATTTATCATATATTTGCACAACACATGGCTTGCGGGCGAAATACAGAACTTGGGTAGCTTGCAACATCTTGAGAAACTGTAATGCCTCCCAAGAAAAAGAACTTGATCTTTAGTTTTGTGCAGAGGATATTTGATGACTGCTCAAAAATTTCAGTAATATGAGTTTCAATTAGCAAAAAATCCCTTGGAATGGAGCTGGACAACTTGGGTAGCCTTCAAATCTGGTAAAGCACAAAACTTCTGAATGTTTTAAAAGACTTCAAAGCTCAGCTAAGAATACAGAAGTTTGAACTCTTCACTACGAACTTCTTGGTTATGAAGGTTCAAATACCATGTCTAAAGACCATTTCGTCTTAGTAAGTTTAAGAAACTAAGTAAAAGTCGATCAAAAGTTCTTTGAATAATATACTTTTAATTACAATTTCATGCAAGCTTAAACTCAGATTATATAGTCTAAATTATGTAATAGAACTTACATGATCTTTTGTAATCAAAATTAAATTGAATTACTTTACCATGCCAGCAAAATACCTGAATCTGCTAAATGCATAAAGATTAGAATAGACAATCCCTTATGGATGGAATTGAACCAAACGTTGAAACGAAAAGGAGGACAACACATTAGAAACATGTTCGTTGATGGCCATCTAATCAAATAAGTATTGAAGAAGGTGGACAGAAGAAGAGGGTATATATTAGATGGCCATCAACAAACACATATCTATGATTGCTGCATAATACATTGTTGAAGATGAAGGTCTTCAACTTTTGTTGCAAATTCGAATGGAAACTGAAAAACCAAGGTGGGATTTAGTGTGTGTTTGGAAAAGCTTATTTTTGTCCAAAACGTGCTTATAATTCGTGATTCACGGTATACGAGGTAAGTATGTGAGAGGAGTTTTTTCTCGGCTTGCGTAATAAGTCCGTTTTTACTGTGCAAAAAGCTTAAACAAACACGCACTTAAATGATTGGAAATTTTATGAAAAGGGAATATGCTGAGGTTTATTCTCTTGCAAGCACATTGATTCTAGTACTTATTTTCACGTATCGTCCTTTTTCGGAGACAGGTTTGGTGGCCTAACTTTGTTGGTGAGGTTGTCAATTTGATGATGTTTTAGTTTTTAGCAAGGTATTAAAACCTGGATCAGGTATTGAACCGGTCGAGATATTGGATTAAGGGTCAGTGGGTCAGATCGGGGCCAAACTGGAGCTAAACCGGGACCAAATCGGTGAGAAATTGAAGATTTTAGGCTTATAGTATGAAATTCTAATGAAAAAATAAAAAAATTTTAAAAATGTAACCCGGACCGGACAGGTCTACCGGCCGGTCCAGTCCAGATTACACAACATTGGTTTTTAGGGACAAACGAAAAGTCAAATACTTGCCATTTGTCTACTTTCCATATGTAGCACACATTGATACAAAGTGTAACGCCCCAAATTTTGATTAAGGGCTAATGAGAATTATTGAGAATGTAATCATGAATTAAAGTTGAATTAATGTGTATTGGTGACAATATTATCTAATATGTCATAATTGATGGAAAATTGATAGAATGGGATTATTGGTCTTAAGATGGTGATTAATGGGAAATTAATGACTAACTATGGGAAAATGAGAAGTGAGATTGAATGATTAATGGATGGATTAGAGAAGCTAATTGGTGATTTAGTGAGTGAGAGCCAATGAGGAGTGCACACATGGCATGTTCACATGTGGGGAGGGAGATGAGAAAAGTCAAAGGCATTTGTAAAACATATTTTCTCTTTCTTCTTCCCTCTTGAACGCTGAAAAGGCATGGGCGAGTAGTGTATCATCATTTTCTCTCTTTCTTCACTCCTCCTCACTTTCACTTATCTCTCTCACTCTCATCTCTCTCTCTCTCGTCGGACACCATTGGAGTAAGAAAGAGGAAGAAGAAAAGCTTCAAAAGGTAAGGGAAATGTCTCCAAATGCTCAAACTTCCTTCTCTAATATTGATCCTTAAATGAAGAGCTTCATTTTGATGGTTGTAATATGTTCATTGGTGTTAGTTTGTGACCTCAAGAGATTGTGAAAGTTGAAGAATCAAGAAATCTCTTTGGCAAAGTGAAAGAGGTGAGTGTTAACTCCCTTTTGATATATATATTGTGGTTGTTGGTTGAGCATTGATTTTTCTAGAATTTTCTGCCCTATTTTCGAAAATAAGGGTCTTAGTGAGTTTGGCATGTTGTGATCATGGAAATGGTATATTGTGATGTCTTTTGGACAAATGGATTGGTTTGAATCATTAAAAGTAAAGTTGGGAACTTTGTGTTGGTTTTGGTCTATTGGTCAAAATAGGGCATGTGGTTAGATTGTAAATTTGGTCATTTTGAGATTACCATTGTGTTCCTTGTGGAAAATTGTATGGGAATATGTTTGATTAATGATTTTGGAGTCATTGGATACTTTGGTAAAAAAGTTGGAAAATGCTGTTAATGTGAACTCTGTCTAGGCAGTTTATTTGTGTGGACGTTTTGAATGACCAAATGATTTTAGAAAATTGTGAAACTTTCCAGTCTTAAATTTCACATCCCAAGCTTCAAAATGGACATATATTTTGTGTCATTTCGTTTAGTATTCTGGGAGATATGGTTGTCCAAAATTTGGGGATGGAAACAGAACTCTGTTCTGGAGTAGTGTTGGGTTTTGGGTGATTCTGTATTTTTGTGATGATTTGAAGTTATGAGCCATATTTTTCCTTGAAAGAGGACTTAAATACCTTTCATTTGGCTTTTGAATCACTCCGTTTCTATTTGTCTACAATTAGATATGATTTTTCGAAGTTCAGCCAAGAATCAGAAAATTTCTTGGCCGCGGCCCAAACCTTTCTGGCCTGATTCTGGCCGCGGCCCATGGGTGGCTAGCCATGGCCAGCAACCTTCTGACCATATTTTGGCCGCGGCCCAAGGAAGGGCTGGCCGCGGCGAACCCCTGTGTTCCAGCACTTTGAGTTTTTGAAAAAAGATCTTCAACCTATTGTTTCCCAACCTTTTAAGGGTTTTATTAGAGGCATTTATAGCTTCTTAAGGGTCATTATTAATAACCAAATCTAAGTGTTGAAGAGTCAATTGAGTATTGGAATAGAGAATAATGTTTCGTCCTTAATTATGACTTTAGGATTTGATATTTGCTCGGAGTGTAGAAGGCCTGTGCCTACTCAAGGAACGAAAGACAAAGGTAGTGACACTTTATCCTATATCATGTGTGTTGCATTGCTTGTTTGCATTAATCATTGAATACAGTGAAAGTGAAGGGGATGTGGCGAAAGCCCGGACTCGATTACAGTGAAAGTGAAGGGCACGTGGCGAAAGCTCGGACTCGAATACAGATAAAGTGAAGGGGACGTGGCGGAAGCCCGAGCTCATATATAGTGAAGGGAACGTGGCGAAAGCCGGATCTCAAATATTGATTGCTGCATTGTGATATATGTGACTTGCTTTGTATATATGCATCATATAAATAAATTGTTGCTACTGGGATTCTCTAGAATCTCATTCTTTCCAATAACATTTTTAGACAGGGCAAGTGGATCGAAAAGCAAGCAAGTGACAAAGGACGATTAGGACTGCCAGCGGTAGTCTTAACTATATATTTTGGTTTTATATTGAACTGGTTATCATTTTGGATAAATGTATATATATTGAATAGAATTGTAGCAGTATGGTTTTGTGTAATCCCTGGTATGGATACTGAGATGGGCAATGATGCCCTGTATAAACCTTTCGATTAATGTTATTATCCCGGGTGAACTTTGGGAATTGTGCTTACTCTGATATTGTATATGTAACAGACCAAACAGGTCATTTGTTTTAATAGATGAAATGAATAGAGATCCATTTATACAAGTGTTTTAAAAAGTTTTTAATTGTTCCGGATTTTTCATTCGATTATTAAACGCATTTAAACACTAATCTCGGCCTGATTATCGAAGGGGGTTACACAAAGCATTGCCCTAATCAATTAGGTTTACTTTCTTGTGTGGTTAATCTCACATTTCAGGATTTAAATTCAAACCCATTATCATTGAACCGAAGGTAATTGACCCTAGATACAGACCTCTAGCAATGCCTTGTACAATACTCAAATGCAATTATGATAGGCCAGCACTACAGGGGATCCAAATTCAATTGATGCTACCTTTTCTCTCTAAAACATTGTGTATTATCGTACAAAAATATGATAATAATTTGCAAGCCTTCATATCACACTTCATGATATACTTTCAGACCTATTCCTTGTTTTGTCCATAAAGAAACAGAGAACGGACATTGGCAAAAAGAAAAACTATCAACTATGTAATTTTAAAAAAGAAAAGAAAACTATCAACTAAGGGTCAAGTGTATTTGGTCAGTCCAGCCCAGCATCATATTCATGCTTATATAAAGATGGTAGGAGCCATTTGAAGAAGCCAACATTGGTCTCTCCTTTCCATCTCAATGTTGAGTACTCAACTAACATGTTCCACAGGTCCCCAACCGTCCATTGATGCGATAAAATCCAATCAGCTACCTGCAAAAAAACAAGTCAAACCGATCAATTTCAGAAATGTAAGCGCCATCAAATTCAAAATTTTTTGGGGCATCCTGAACTGAACGACCAAGAATTTATGTTGGCTTGTGTTGATGGAGCTGTGTGAAATGAGGGTAGTTTGATTCATGGAAGATTTTATTGCTTAAGTGAAGAACGAAAAGGAATTATGGAGGAGGCTGAGTACAGAAAACGAGCAAAAGACGAAGAGAAGGATGCATCGTACATTAGTTAGGAATTAAATGATCTTTTTAGATTTGGAAGCTGAGAATAAAAGATCAAGTTACCTGGTCTAAGTTTACCAATGCCTTCAAGCCAAATGTGTAGTATGCCATAAATGGTCTTACAGCCTGGACCATATGAACCAAAAAAATGGATAAGCTTTGAGCCTGAATGAAGAAATGTAAACAGTAAATGATGTGAAATCTTAAAACTTTGTCTATAAAAAATTTACAATGCTATTTAAGGGCTACAAACAGTAAAAGTGAACAGAAACTCTAGGATTCAGTAGGGACTTGGCGAAATTTAAAGTACAGTGATACAAGATTTGTTTGGTTCTTTCTAAGTTACTGGTGATATAAGATTTGTTAAATTGGGGGATCCAGGTTAGCTGAATGAGTAAACAGATCTGAAAAAGATTTTATTCCAGATATACCAAATCAGACTAAATGAGTAAACAGATTTGACAGAGTCTTGAACAATTAGTTCCATGTGATTTTAAACTGTCAACAAATTGACAAATTCTCTTAGTTTTTTTACATCAGCTTCCTGTTACTTGTACATTTTCAATATCAACAATAAAGATACAAGATGCCAAATATTAAACTTGAAAAGTTCAATTCCAGTTACTTCATTTTCATCCATTTTTGGAACAGATGTTAGACTTGGAGCCATACCAACTGCACTAAGTTTCAATCACATCATCCACCACTGAAATGGCCAAAATGCCCCAAAAAGGGCTAACTCAACTAGTAAGAGGATATGACATCGCCCTTTACTAACCTGGGGTGGATTAAGGGAGAATAAAATCTTTAACGCAACGGGTCAATGTCAGGGAGAGCATCTTTATGACCATTGAGGAAGGGAATTTGACTCGGACAAAACCTAAGGATTTCCTAATCATAATACCCAGCAAGAAGATACATGTGCAGGTTGTTCATCAACATTTTCATGCCCCAGAAGTAAACTAGACCATACCACATCAAATTGAATTACATGTACAACAAGGGCAACACATCTAAGGACTTTCACTTTAGTGTTTAGGTGCATGTAAGCATTTCTTGTGTGTTCAGATGACAAAATAACCAGAATTTCAACATATTCATCATGATTGCTGTATATATAAAATTACTTGAGAAGCAGCAAGCCATTGGATTATGGTCTTCACTTCAGGATCCCCTCCAAAGGCACCACACCCCCAGTTTCCAGTAGCAACCCCAACATTATCGTCCTGCTCCTCACCATGACAGCTCTTTTGAGAATTTTTGAATACTTCATCTGCAGATTGTCCTTTGCTCACTTCCATAGATGTCGAGGCAGAAGCATAAACCTGTGGATAAAACAGAGAATGTACAAGAAAACCATAATGATCAAATATCAATGAGTACCACAGACACAATTTATTGTATCAATGTATCTTAAAGAGATATTCTAATTAAAACATTATAGTAGCTTATGACCAGGCTATCCAAAAATCATACGTAAAAAGGAAAACCCAACCAGCTCAGATGAATTTCTGTTCTCTTGTGATATTTTCTGGCACGGCTGATGTGTAGTTTGACTTAAAAAGCCACAGAATGCCTTATTGATCTCCCTGCAGGAATCAAGGTGGTGAAATCAATTTTTCTTCTTTTTTCTTTCATGGAGCTGAAATCAGTATCTTACTACCGTTACAATTTGCAAAAAAGTGAAAAAGAGGATAATAATTGCATAATAATCCACTCTAAACTAAATAATTTAACAGATTGCTACTCTGCCCTTTTAATCAGATGGTTGTCCATTTACTTGAAATGTTCAGAACTGGTGTGCTACATGCACCCTATAATGCCCTTAGAATCCATGGACACTGAAGTTCGTTTGGTCTTGTAAACTAAAAAAATTCTACAAACAAGTTGTCACTTATTGGAGGCACAGACACTAGTTTGGCCAACTTGTCCTCAGCTTGACCTCACTCATAATTAGTGCTTTAAAAAATGTGTTCATGGACCATCTATCATCCCAAAATCTCAAATTACATGCCATTTGATTGAGAAAAAGCGTCCCAAACCAATAAACCGAGATTTACTAACCGGAGAAGAAACTTTTCCCTGTATTGTCTCATCCCTGGGTCACATAATGCATCAATCGCAACAATCCGGGTTTTACGTCTCCCAAGTTCATCTATGTCCCTTTCATCCACATAGCCACCAGAAAATCGAAATGAGGAGGCATACCTAAACAAATCAGGACATATGGTCATCATCAATATATGAAGATACAAACCCGCAAATACAGAATCTCTAAAGTCTATAAAGTTAAAGCTTAATATATTTGACATTGCATACTTTCATATCCAATTTATCCAGCTGCATGAATGCAAACAGCAACATAGAATATGTCTGTTTTATTATTTAAGGGAGACAAAATGTACTGGCCAAGCTATTAAAGCTTTAATCTTTTTCTCTTGGCTATTCAGACTTCAATTAGAACAACATCAATGACATTTATAAATGAACTATCAAAAAGAAAATTAATCATGGAGCTCCTTTGGGGATGTAGATAGGATCTTTGTGCTTCAGTGATATGAGGGAGTTGTAACAGAAGTCAGTGAGCAGGCATAACTAACACAGATGCGTAATCATTTAGCTTAAATCTAAAATGACTATTTTGAGATAATACTGTGCATAAGAGCATGAATTTTAAAGAAAACTTAATCCAAAAGTTGTCAAAATTTGACTATGTAGATGTATACTGTAGCATGCACATTTTTTTCTTAAAATTGTTAGTCATTTAAGTGTTAAAATTAGTCAACCTACATTCAACCCAAAAAGAAAAAGGAAAAACTACTACAAGTCAACCTACTACAAATCTCAAAGCCAAATTGCACAAAAATAATATAAACGAATAAAAATTGACACATCCCATACTTGAACTTCTACTCATTATTGAATAAAACAAGGCAAAAAGAGAAAGCTAAAATGTCCACATGCTTACTCAAATTCTCACTGCTTAAATCCTTAATTGCTGCATCATACAAGATTCTCAAAAGTGTCATCATGCAAAACCTACCGATAAAAATTACTAGTAAATTGTCCAACAATTTTGACGGTTGTGTTTAGCCAGACAATCATATTCCCTTGCAAGTGTTAAAATCAATTTTATCCCTCACATTTAACATGGATATGATGGCAATGAATTTCAATCATAGAAGATCTAGATTTTATACTCACTGACTAATGCTCACCCTGTATAACTTGAGAACCTTTCGACACCAACGATTTCTATAGCCTCATTTTCAGCCATTGAAGGCAAGAAAAGCATGCCAACAATCAATTCTGGACTGATCATGAAGCGGATTTCCTCCTGAATCAGATGATTACAGAATTGTATTAAATATTGAGGCAGTGATTATCTAGAGGAAAAACTAAATGTCAAGTTGTCAACCTACAACATTTACAAGACAAAAGCATATGTAGAAAACGTAAAAAAGATAGCAGGAACATTTTCATCAAACATAGAGAAACTGTGACGTTAAGAAAAAAGCCATACTTCCAAAATATTTAAGCATTAAAAGAAAAAAAAAAAAGATGAGAACATGAGCTTATCATACCTGCACACAGCCTCTACGAAGAGCACCACCACCTAGATACTTATTTGCGAAGTCCACTTCAACAGCTCCACCTGATTGATCCTCTATGACTCCAGAACAGTGAATCTATATGCCAAATGATCACACAAAAAATTAAATGAAACTTTCAGGTAAAAAACTTATTTTTTGTTACGATTTAAAATGATTTTTTCTTTGACAACCTCAAATCTGCATAGAGGAATCACAGAAGTGCTCCAAAAATTAGCATCCGGGTAACAAAGTTGGAGGTGATTCCCATCAAAGGGCAGTACTTTCCGCTCAAATGAGACAAGGTCTTTTGGCATATCAGAGCTTATTCTTTTAAAATAGTGAATGATGCACCAAATCTTATTTTCCTGCTTTTGACTATAATCATCATACAGACTCCTGAAAATATTCATGGCCAATATTTTGGATTCAGAATTCTTTGATGATTGATGAAACAAGAAATTCAAGACTTTGAGCATATAGACATCATGAAAGCGAAAAAAAAATAATCAAGAAAATAATGTCATAGACTAATTGTCCTTTTGATTCATTTGCCAGGCTTCGAAACTTATGGAAAATACATACAAAGAGAATATTTTGGCAATGCAGGTTTTGATAATATTACCACTACTAGCCAGAGGGCCTCCAGAAAGAAAATCAGGTCTTAATAATCAAGGTTGTCATGATCTGGATTTAGAACCCTAAACTATCAACAAAATTGAAACTTTATGTCTCTGTCATCTTCCCTAAATTTCTCCCGGGCACAGAACAATCTTGTGATTGTTAGAGATGAATTTTAATCAATGTACAATGTTTTGTATTTCCGTGATAGCATCTAGAAAATAAAGTATTGCTTTTTAAAGTTCTATATACCATAGCTGTAATTATGCTGAAGTTTGAGGGTGAGTGATAAGAAGAAAAGAGATTGACATGTAACAGTAAGTATGTGGTCTTCTCAAAATTTTAAAGTTTATGTTCTTTTATCCAGGCTCCATAGGAAGACAAAAAAAGTCCCAGCGCCAATCTCTCCCCCACCCATCCCCCCCAACCCCCCACCTCTCTCACTCACACATATGGCATGGGCTCCACCATCTAAACACCAATACTACGGATGAGCAAAATGAAAATTAAAATGGCAGAACAAGCATATGTGTTAATGGTGACAAGGCACAATGCCATAGCATTAAAAATTCAAATGCAATGCACTCCATGAACAGAAAGTACAGTAAGTCATGGTCTGCCAACATAGAGATCACCTTCCATCAAAGACTGTTTTAGAGCTCCAAAAACTATGGCTAAAAGTTACTTACGAGAACAATTCATCAAAGTTGATCAGAGGAGGAAGGTCTATAGAAAATCTGTTATTGACTGGGAATAGAAAAAAAAGAGAGCAACAAAGGAGAGCAGCAACTAACTCCTGAAAAGAAGCAAGTAATTCACCATATTAAGTACACTTTTTTATCATAATCAGATAAATAACATGACAGAGGAGCAGCCAAAGTTATCAACAGTAGTAGCAGAATAGACAGTTAAATTGTCCATTTCACTATTGATGATTGCACTTCATGCAACTTGGATTTATTTGTTTAAACAAAAATATGATGGAAGCCCAAATTTCTCCAGGTTTTAAAACATGATTCCAACACAATTCAAGGTAAAATACCAAGATTTCATTCTGATTATTAAGCAAAAAATTTTTCCGTGTCCCTTTCTACATTATTTCAATCAAAAGACATAATTTAAGAATCTTCTGGCACAAATACACCTTAACCAAATGGGATAGCTGAATGAGAAAACAGTCATCGTCTCTCTAGTATAAGAGTCTTTCTGTTTCAAAAAAACATTCCAACGTGATTTAGCAGGAAAGCACTTTTAAGTGCTACTCATTATTAACAGACTTCCTACTCAAGTTCTTGGTCTGTAAAATAAAATGGAAATCCTCATTGACAGTATATGAGGAATTATTCATTCAGAAGTTCAGTAATTTATTATTATTGTGCGCTTGGAGAAGAATGTGTATTTTATTGTATTTCTGAGGATGAGGGTTACAGAATCTATACATAAAAGAGCAATAAAGAGGAGCTCAAGAAATCAGGGATAAGATATACCTCTCCCAACTTAGCTTTTGAGAGGCTAAAATTGACCTCAACTTAGCTTTTGAGAGGCTAGTAACTCTCTCCCAATTTCCCTCAAAAGGTTCTTCTATTCTTTTCTCCCAGTCAGTTTCCCCTTCAAATACCCTCTCCATCTACTCCTAAACTGCTCCTTCTACTTCATCATTACATACCCTCTCTGCCCCTTTGCTTTTCTGTCCTGTTTGATTATATGCTCTAGTTCCTTCTGCTGGACCAACTCCCCCTTCACTCTTTCTTTCTCTTCGTATATGTTTTGGCTAAAGGGGTGGATTCTGTAATCTCATCAAATTTTCACGCATTGGAGACCCTAATTCCACCGGAAGAACTCCTACTCAAGCACATACTATCATAAACATGTTATACATGTAAAGGATTAGCTAGGAATGCATCACATGAACAATGGAAATCAACTGATTAGAAGCAATTTTTTTGCAGATGTGACAAGTTTCTGTCATGCTGATAACATTCATGAACAAATAAGTTTGTAAATCTTATAATTCTTTCCAATTGAAATAAAACTTTTATCCATTCATTAAAATTCAATTCTCAAGCAAACTTCCAACAAGAGGTCTATAAGGCTAGATACAAATACAAATAACATTACAAAGGCAAACCTGGCTGAGGAAAACTATTCCAGCTTCCTGTGATTCCAGCAAGCGTAAACCAGCTCGTCCCTCTCCATCTAATATCCTATCAGTACTTTGATAGTGTTCTTCCAAGATAGAGGGAAACCGCAAAAGTAAATTTGCCAATGCAGGAATTACCTCTTCAAACCACTTCTTAGATTCCTCTCCAGACATCAGCTGAATCAATGGACCATAATTTCAGCACCAAAAAAGGACGTTAAAAGGGTCTTTCTTTTTAGTGGTTGTTATGAGAACCTATAAGCTAAATCATCAATAAATACAAAACCCAGGTACCCAAAAGGCCACAAGAACCTTCTAAACCCATATTTCCTCCATTTAAGGCTTGATTGGAGGAAAGCTTAAGAGTGGGGTGGAGGGGACTAAGTGTCCTAATCCTAACCACTAATCGGATGGGTAGAAGCAATGGGGTGGGGTGAATTCGAATGAAATGGAGCCCACACCCAGTTTTCCTCAGCCCTTCCACATTAACCACTGTATCATATTAAATTATCAATAAATTTTCATCTTCTCAGCTAACCTTCTCGTGACTTTTCTTATATTTTCATTTTCAAATACGCCACATTAGAAATCCCACTCATCAGACGTACCACACTTCATTAATGACATTAGAACATCCAAACAATGGGAGTGGGTTACCATTAAACTTCAACAAGAGTAACCATCCGTCCTTTAACTTTGGGGTCAATTTCCATTTCAATTTCATCCAAAACTTTTCAGTCAACTTCGTCCTGCATGTTCATAAACTTTTCTATGTCTTCATTATTTCTAACACCGTTCAAATTGCTAAGAAAATTAGCCACACAGTCAAAGATGAAGCCATGGACAATATTAGATGCAAACATGGATACTGCATTACCATTTAAGATATGAAGCCCAATATTTCACCTAATAATCCTTGAGAATGAAGAGGGTAAAAAACACGAAATGATGCCATTTATTAGGTGTGCATTGATCCAAAAAAGGATCCCTCGGCCGTAAACTTTCAATTAACATAGTCATGTGCCCATCAACTGACTCCATATAACACTCTGCTAAGTCCATGACCAACGCAGCCCGATCGTTTCAAAACTCTCAATCAAGCCCCATAAAAATATGGAAACGAAATCGATCACTAAAAGCATACAAATGCAACCCAGATTAAAATAGCACAGGCTAACTGCATGTTACCTCGTCGAAGAAGAAGGCGTAACCTTGTGAGGCGGAAGGGGCTAGAGGTTGAGCAGAGAGACAGAGAGAGTTCCGGAGGTCAGAAATGGCGCGGAACAAGAGCTCACCTGAGTCAACTTGGCTATGAAGAGGCCCTCTTGCCAGAGCTTTGAGTGCTTCCACAACTTGGGAAGGCCAAAAGAGAGAGGAAGAACGAAGGAGAAGGGGCAGAAATGGTAAAATTGACCTCAAGTCCTCTCTGTTTTCCATAGTTTCTTCCCTTCGTTGTTGCGAATGGACTGGACTACGCTTGAAAGCCAATACAGCAGTTGCGAGTTGCGAGACTGGCGTCTCTACTTGAATTAAATTATTTTGCACTATATGAATTTTAAAATTACATAATTTTATTAAAATTACAAATATAATCTCTTCTATTTTGAAATGTTCTAATTTTGGACCAGCACGCCAATGTTTACAATTTATACTAACCTGTTTTGTACCAAAACTAGAACACTAGGTAAAGGCTTCTCCCTCCAGATCTCGCATTGTGATGGCGATCAAAAAGTTGCAGAGGTCCTCCAATCCCTATCGCAGATAGCCTTCAACTGCCAAATGAAAATCCATATCTTCCTGCCGTATGCACGCTCAAGCTTTAGCCGAATCACTCATAATAGCAGCAACTTTAAGCAAACCTCTTGAACCTCTACTTGATCTTAGCCAACAGGCCGATAAAGTTATCAAACCTCTTTAACCTCATGAGTACAATCTCGAGCCACATGCAAAATATTCTCAATAGATCTCGAGCATATATCACAGTCGTTAGAACTATATCGTGAATCATGAGCCGCATATAAGATTCAGAGTGTTGCGGAGCTTTATCACCTCACCGAATTCCTCTTGAGGGAGTAATCACCATCGGAACGAAGCTACATTAATTGAGAGAGATAATCTCCAGAAGCAATCTCTTTACTCTGCTAGCAATAATCTTACAGATCAATTGCACAAACCGATGATGGGCCTGAATATGTAGAGGACATGATCGTGTTATTCACTTCCTTATTAATGCACCGAGGATTTCACAATAGTCACAGTCTATTTATTTCCTCTAAATCATCTGCCCACTTTCTTCCTGCTCCTCCCTTTGTCAAGCTTTATTAATTTCCACATTTTCTCGCCAACTTTTCTCCTGCTTCCACGATTCCCTCAAAATGATCGTGTAGTAACCCAGAAACATGTCAATACGGTTGTAAATAAGATACCACTGCGGTGGTTATTGTAAGTATTAGAATTTTAAAATTTTAAATTAGTTTTATTGATAATAAGAGTAATAGAATTGATAAAAAGAATAATGAAATTAACAATTCAGTTTTTTATTAAAGCACTGATTTAGGATTTGGAAATCCAACTGATTTTTTATTGAAATTTTTCTTCTTCTTTTTTTCCTACACTTGTAAATAAGATACCCCAGAGGTGGTTATTATAAGTCCCCCTTTTTTCTGGCCACGGTGTTCTCCTCTTAGAAACAATTATATTCAAGCTATAATCGGGTATTAAATGTGGACATCTCTCAAATAAGAATTTGAATCTTGATTTGTCATATTGTGAGGACTAATCCCTTCCGTTAGGCCCATCCTCGTTGATTATTATAAGTCTTGTGTAATTAAATCTCATATGTCAATTGTGAATATCCTACTTTATTCATACCTAACAAAAAAGTACTACCTCCAATCTTAAATATAAGACAAATTTGATTTTTTTTTCTTAGAGATTAAGGAAATGTTATGTATCCTTAGATTATATATTAATTTATTAATTAAACTAATTAGTTTGAAAAAAAATAAAAATATAAATACTCTAAAATAATTTAATTAGCTTCCTTAATTTCTCCAAAAAAATTAATTTTACCTTATAATTAAGACCGAAGAGAGTAGTAAAGGAAATGGCAATAAAAATTCCCCTTGATTCCAACACTGTGGGTTTGAAAAAAATTCTTTCAAAAGCCAGATAAATGTCATTTATGGTGATTGGCTCGGGGTTGCAGTTTGAAAAAGAAATAGTGGTTGGCTAACAATGGAGGTTTGGGAAAATCTTCCCTACACTAAATGGCCATAAAATCAGAATAAACAATAAAAAAGACATCTCATTGGTGCAGATTTCCCCAATGAGGAAAATATGGTCTTGTATCTAGGGGTGGAAATAGGCTAGGTTAAGCTAGGCTTTACCTAAATAGGCCTGGGCCTGCAACAGAGATTCAAAGCCTGAGCCTGTACGTAGGCTTTTTTTTAGGCCTGAGCTTGAGCCTTCAAAAGGCCTGACAAGACCCAAAGCCTGTTTAAATGCCTACTTAAATAATTTAGGCTTTTAAATAACCTTTAAAGCATATGCCTCTAAATTTATATATAATCCTTCACAGTGGAGGGTGCAAATTGGGGGAGAGTAAGTGAGTTACTGTTGTCATCTCGAACGATCGAAGAGAAAAAAGGCAAGAGTAAATGATTTATGTGAAAGTAATGGTTGAGTGTAATGACGACGGGAAGTGAAATTTAGAATTAAGGTTAAGTTAGTAAATTTATAAATAATTTATAAAATTATTTAGATTATATTATATATACTTATGTAATATTATACATTAAAAAAAGCTAAATAGGCCAGGCCTATAGGCTAGGCTTTATGAAAATAGGCCTGGTCTGTTTATCTAAATAGGCCTAACAATATGCCTGAGCCTGAGCCTGGCCTATTTATTAAATAGGCTAGGTTAGGCTTTATGTAAGCTAGGCCGTAGGCCCTTGTTAAGGGCCTGGCCTATTTCCATCCCTACTTGTATCTTTAAGGAAAATAAAAAAAGGGAATACAAATAATAAAAATAACTCATTGATTTTCTAGATTAGGAGATAAGATATTAAGTCATAAAAAAATGAATGAAAATTAAAATTTGTCAGTTATGATGATTGGAGGTCCAAATTGACAATCATCATTAATGAAAAAAATTTAAAAAAATTTAAAAAAAATATCTCTCATCGATAGTTATTAAATTTTAAATTAGAAAATTTCATTAAACAAAAAATAAAATAAACTTTGGAAAAAATGTGTGCATTAATGAGGCAAAATCATAGGTGATATCTATTTAAAGCAAGCTTATGGAACTCGGACCGGACCAGCCGTTCCAACCCGGAAATCAGCGAACCGGCTGGTAAACCGATCTTGTCCGGGTTCCAATTTAAAAAAAATTTAATATTTTTTTTAGAATTTCATACCAATAAGTTTAAAATCTTTAATTTTTTACTGGTTTGGCCTTTGTTTAGCTCCGGTTTGACTTCGGACTGACCCACTGACCCTTAACCTAGTACCCCGACCGGTTCAACACCCGATCCGGGTTTTAATACCTTGATTTAAAGGGAAACACAAGAGAAGGCAAGACTCACAAGAATTTTAGAAGAGAAAGGAGGCAAGTGAGAAAGTGGAGAATTTTCTCTTATTTTATTTCTTCTCATGACAACAAGAGTTCAAGAATGGATAAATGTGCTTGAGATTGAGTGAAATCCATTATTATGTCTTCCTCATGTCCCTAAGCAAAAGTTATGTTTGGTTGTTGTCACATATGTAAATCTCGACACCATCAGCTATATGAGAATCCAGTATGATTTTTGCTCCCAATATACCTTTTATATTGTTTTTTAATTAATTTTGTTCTCATCATTCCTGCTTGTGTGCACTTCAAGGTCTCTCCCTATGTGACTGTCCCAATATTGATTTATTATGCATGTTTGTGTTTCTTTATTCCTCATGGACTTAGGCATCACATTATAATTGTCTCACCATTGCTCACTAATTTTTTTTTTTTTGGCCCCTTTCTTCTTATCTCCGAACAATGGACGTGTAAGCATTGAAAGGTTTCGGTTCCATTAGCTTTACATAGTTATAATTTTTGCTCCTTCCTAGAATTGTTAGCTAACAAGCTAATTGGTGTTTAAAACATTTTTGTTCTATGCCTGCTGTCGTCCTACTTTGAGTAAATTGCATTGATTGTATGAGCATCAGAGGTTCAGATACGTGCTATCACTATGCTTTTAGATTGTATACCATGAATAATATGTTGATTATATGATTAATGCTTGTCTTTGTTTGCTTACAAATAATTGTGATTCCACTCTTCTTATAAATTAAACCTCAAAAAAGAAAATAAAAAAATATCTTTTTTTTAATAATAAAATTGATTTAAGAAGATATCAACACCCGTTTCCATATCGATAATCGAAGAGTAATAAAGATGAAATTCAATGGGCATACAGAAAAGTACAATTATACTGATAATAATATTCATTTACAATTTTGATATTGTTCGTCGACGAAAACAAAAAATACAGCGGAAGTTTTAATATTTACAAATTTCACCAAAATATCACAAAACAGACTAATTATGACCACAATCTTGTCCTTGCCTCGAAACACTTGCCATTCACTTTCCAGCATCTATGTCTTTTCCCTTTGCCCCACTGGTACCCGCTGAAGTGTTTATTTAAAAATAGGGTGAGATTCCGGAGAATCCCAGTAGAAACATGCTATCGTTCATAGAAATTGCGAAAAGTAAATATGATATATGACATGTATGTACCAATTAATGAACATTATAAACATATCATCTGTATGTATACATGAGTAGGGCATAGCCCCACTATTCTGCACCGGTTGGGTTTTCACCAACTCCAGTGTAAATGCCTCTGACACTTCTGGCCCCTCTCTGGGCAAATCGTGTTGATTAATAAAGCGCATTTACAAACATTGGCATCCACACAATCACATAACTAATGGCATAATGTATGAAGAATAATGTCCCTACCTCAATGCTTTATAATCCTCTTTTTAATGGTGTCTCGTAAAGCGTGTTATTCCGACGTCCGACTCGATCCTAAAATATTAAATGTACCAGAAATAGGTCATAACCTATCCAAGTATCATTTTATATTCTTCCATAGTGTTTATTGTGGTTATATTAGTCTATGGTGAAAATTTACAAAAATACCCCCGGGAACCCAGCCCGGCCCCGCCGTACCCGGCCAGGTGGAACGTTTTCCCAAAATTTTGACCAAGGCTATTCTGACTTATTTTCACCCAAAGAATCCATTTCCGGACTCGAAATGATCAAATTCACTATCATATTGCGAAAATACCCTTGACAGCCCCAATTTAGGGATTTCAGTGGTATTTTTGTAATTACGCTTTTTCGGCCTCTACCGAAAAAGTGCCCAACTGTAACCCCACCTATTTTTGCCCACTGAGTCCAATGGAACCATTTATTTTCATGAAAATCCAACTCCTACTACCATTTCTGGTCTGACCGAAATATTGAAGGGAAAATAGAAAAATGAAGCTTTTTGTTTTAGCTTCCAAAACTTATACTTTTCCACTTCTAATCTTTGGTTAACTCATTTAGAAACTTCTTAATCATGATTTAAAGGATTTTGGGCAGCATAACCCCTTAGGGTTATGACTTTTCTAATTTTACAACTCAATCCAAAAATCACAAAACCAAACAACAATCACCAACAACAACTTCAATACACTAAGAAGTTGAGATTTTGGAGATTACCTCTTGATTTTTGATGTCTCTCTCTCTAGAACGTCCTGTCCCTCTCCTCAACCTTGAAGAATAGCTTGCTAAACCATGATTTCCATGAAGGACAAAAGGTTAGAGGAGCTATTTGACAAAAAGGGAGGCTTAATCACAAGATCTATAAGACTTACTTTTGGATTTTGCTCCTTCTTCTCTCTAGCTTTCCTATGCTTCTCCAAGGCACTTTCTCTCTCTCCTTCTCTCATGTAATGTGTGAAGTGTATGAAGGGAAGGGAAGAGAAATGCTTCATAAACTTCCTCCCTTAATTCTACACCATTGATCTCATCAAGGAGCCATAATGTGACACTTGTCACAACCTTACATCCACCCATGCCTCCTTCCTATTTACTCATGATTACTCCTTTAATTCCCTTTGACATTTGGACAACATTTTCCTCCCTTGATTAGGCAAGAACCGTCCCTCCCCTCCTCTTACAAGGCAAGTAAGTTCTCTTCCTACTAAGTCCAAGTTTGCACTCCTCCAAGCACTCAAGTTATTTCATTCCTTCACTTAAGTTATTCTCATCATGCACTTCACCATACTTCCCTCCATAATTGCTCCCTTTGACTCTCCTTAACATTGAACTAGCCTTCTCCCTTGGTTAGCTTTAAAAAAACGTGCTCCCCTTTCTCATGCTCCAATTAAACCATTACTCTTCCAACTAGATCAATTCTTGCACTCAAGGTAGCATACCATTTCATCATTATTTGTCCATGTAGCATTTTTTTAATGCAATTTGACATGTGCTCATACAAATCCATTATAATTTAATCCCCTCCTCATATGATCATGACACTTGGAATTTTAATTCCATTAATCAATTTCTAACACCTTTTATTTTCAATTTTCGGAATAATGCCAATTCTGGCAAATTTTCTGCCTTAACTTTGAAAAATCATAACTAATTTTGTAGACATCATTTTGATGCGATTGCAAAGCCTATGGAACCCTTATTGAGTATAGTTTCAAGATAAAATATGGAATTTTACTGGATGGGATCATATCATTCCCAGATTTTCAATCTTTGACCGTTGCTCCAGAAATTAGTCAATTTCGCTAGGCAAACTTCAAAAATTCATAACTCTCAATGCACAAGTCAAAATGGCTTATAATATCTATCAAATTAAAGCTTAGGATATTTACTTTCACCCGGCAAAATTTCATAATTTTTGGTCTTCCAAAATTGTATGACAATCTCACTGCCTCACAGGCGATTTCACTGGAACCACTATTCTACTTTCAATTTTCAATATTTAAGTCCTTTTGCCTTAAATATTCACCATTTCATTGAATATATAAAAGAATTACAATATATTCTTGGTGAATAAAATTTAGGGTGTTACAGAAGATATCTATGCCGTGCCAAGTTTTTAGAACCTCCTTAGGTAAAAACCGATTATCCTTCTGTGTGAGATTATAGGAATCTCCTTAAGAAGTTTAATCCCAAAAAATAAAAAATACAAACAAGCAAAAAAACTATTTTCTCAAATAAATTAAACAAACATCTTTTTTAAAAAAGTACTCCCTCCGGTTCTATTTATAAACAATTTTCTCTCTCATAGGGCTGATTCTTTTTGTAAGAAACTTTCACTTTTTGTCTGAAAATGTAAGCTTCTTTTTCCTATTTTATCTTTATTAAATACTCATTCTTTCTCATATCTTATACTCATTATCTCTCATACTTTTTATCTATTCTCTCTCCTATACTTTTTTCATAAATAGGGGCATATGTGGAAAAATGACATTTTTGACACACTTATTGTTTTCAACTACCAATTCGTTTTTCACAATCAAGAGAAAAGTTGTTTATAAATATGACAGGAGAAAGTACCAACCAAGTGCCACTCATTTCTACCCATAACAAACTACGCAGTGTTTGATCCATCTAAAGGATACGTAGGCCTAGGTTTCCGTTCTATGTTAAGTCAAACATGTAAAGAAATGATCTTGTCTTCCTTTTATTTGTTTTTTTGTTTCATTTTGTAAATAATACTTTTGTTTTATTTTTGTAATTACATTAAAAAATGGAGCCACAACCAAAATTTCAAAATAAGGCTAATTTAAAAAAAAGTTTCCAAAATTAGCCTTAATTTTAGTGTAATTATCCCAAAAAATTAAAAAAAAATAAAAGTATTCACAAAATGAAAAAAATAATAATAAAATAAAAACAAGATCATTTATTTATATAAGGCCAATATACCCTTTAAAGGTATCAAATCCTATGTAATTAGTTATAGGTAGAAATGCATGGCACTTGGTTGGTATTTTTTTTTTTTTTTAAAAATATGTTTATTCAATTTATATGAGACAATATTTTTTTTGTTTGGTTTGTATTTTTTATTTTTGAGGATTAAGCTTCCTGAGAAAATTTTCATAATTTTACACGAAAGAATAATCGATTTTTACCTCAAAAGGTCCTAAAAACCTCACATGACATAAATCCCTTCTGAAATCAATTTTATTATTTTTTCAAAAGAAAGATATTTTTTTTATTTTCTTTTTTGAGGTTTAATTTATAAAAAGAGTGGAATCACAATTATTCGTAAGCAAACAAAGGAAAGCATTAATCATATGATCAACATATTATACATGGTAGGCAATCTAAAAGCCTAGTGAGATAGCACGTACCTGAACCTTTGATGCTTATACAATCGATGCAATTTATTCAAAGTAGTGGAGAGAGCAAGCATGGAACAAAAATGTTTTAAACACCAATCAGCTTATTATCTAACAATTCTAGGCAGGAGCAGAATTCATAACTATTAAAAGCTAATGGTGGAATACATGCCTTACAATGCTTACACGTTCATTGTTGGGAGATAAGAAGAAAATTGGGGGCGAAAACAAGATGTTTACTTTAACCTTAAACATAATGTCACGTTCTCCTTTATCTCCTAAATTTATAATTTTTTCTCGAAGTATCTTTCAATTGGAGGTGAGCACATCTTCTAGTAAGGATTGAAAAATTGATCCGTTATGTTATACGAGACTATTCCCTTCTATTAGAATCTAAACCCAATCCTATTGGTAAATATCAATATTGATTGCACATAATGAAATGTTTCTATCAAAGAATAGTTACAATGGTCGTAATTAAAATTGTGTTTAGGAAACCAATATACATTTATTACTAAATATAATTTAACTAATTTTATTATTATTTGTACATTAGTTATTTAACTGTTATAACTTATATCAAGGATTGGAGGGAGTACTAAATAATTAAGTAGTAAATCTTACTTGAGTATCGGAGGTGGAAGCTCGGTAACTTGCAAGAAAATGCATGTTTGGGAACAACATGGATCTATGTTAATTATCCTCCTCATGTCTTGATTATAAGAACTAGTTAAGAAGCTGATCTTAGTCTTAAGCATAAAACCTTTATCTATTTTATCTTTAATATTTACCATTTTTTAAAATAATTTATTTTAATTTGAAACTAATAATTTCTCTTGTTCTTATTATAAGATCTATTTATCTAATTTAATAAAATTAAGGAAGTTAGTTAAGTTAGTTAATATGACTTTTTTTTTTCTAAAACATCCTAATTATCTTTTATAATTCTCTCTATGTCTCTATTATTTTACTATTATTGAAGGAACATCAATAAGGGTACATTAAAAAAAATGATAAATATGAAAAACAAGTCTTATAATTAGAACCAATATCAATTTTTCAATTAAGTTCTACATTAAAGACCGCGGAGAGTATATAATTTAATGTCATACAAGGTTATTATAGAAAAATCAGGTCTTATTTATTATAATTAAGTAAATAATCCTTAGATAGTTATATTAAGTACAGGAGGAGTGGTTATTATAGGAGTTACAGAAAGTTATGAAATATCTTCTTCACCAATATACAACAACAATATCAAAGCCTTCATCCACTAAGTAGGATCGGTTATATGGATCGCACGACGGCATTATATTTTATAATTAATAATATTCTCAATTTGACGAAGTTAGGACTTCAACTCAACACCCCAAGATAAATAATAACCTCAAGTTCCACTAAGCTACAAGCTTATCTTTTCTTCTTCACCAATACAATCTCAAATAACTTGGGCGAAGTATATTTATTTAATATGATTTATTAAAACATAGCTAGGACCAATTGTTCATACATTCGTTACATAAGACACATTAAGAGAGACATGAAGGTCTATATCAACATAAATGTTTATATAACCCAATGGAATTATATATATAAGGCAGCAAACTCAAATTCTTCTGACTAGATGCCATGTTCATTTTGCACTCCCTTTAAAGCTTGCTGCAACATTCTAACAGATTAGTCAATATGCATGTGTATGCGTGCTTTTGTATGAGCATAATCTGAATTTGTCTCTCTGCCCTGAGAGAGATGCTCTCTCCTCTTCCCTCCTCCCTCCTCACCCTCTTCTCTTCTTCCTTCTCTAATCATTACATCAATATTTCAATAGTTAAGATTTCAATTTTTTTTTAAATTACTCTTAAAAGGTTAGGAAACAACCTCTTTGCTTGCGAAGGTAAGACCACATACATATATTCCTCCCTAAACCTTACATAATGAGAGCCTCGTATACTGAACTGCCCTTTTTTCATTCTCAAAAAGTTAAATTATTGAAAAAAATAACCAAATTCAAACTGTTAAAATTTAATTTGAACAATTTAAAACAGCACAAAAGAGAGAACATATTTTATAGATGATTAAATTGAACCATTAAATTAAAATATTAATAATCTTATTGTTGGAAAAAAGAATGGAAGAAGACAGGAAGGGATAAGGAGAGAATCATCTCCCCTCTGCTCCAAAAGGCACGTGCCCCTCGAAGAGAGATAGACACAGCTACTAGGACCCACTTGGATGGTGGGTCCTACTAGTTATGTGTTGAGGTAGAGACGCCAAGTGCTGAATAAACAATCTTGGAAATGTTAGAAAAAGGAATGAGCCAACAAAACCTGAAAGCATGACAAGCCGTATTGCACATCACTTGCTGATATTTGGTGGTGCGTCACAATTCTCACCCTGAAAGATTGCAAGCATCAATTAGTTCATCACCCACACAGCGTCCAAAAAACTGGAATCAGTAGTCCAACAAAAATCATAAACAGTGGACCAACACAGAATTGGTGTAACAATGTAAGCCCGCCTAGATCCCTTTAGGTCTCGAGTTCGAGTTCCAGAAGAGGTACATATACTGGGAGAGAGGGGCAGTCACAAACCCAAAACTGAAGTAACCGGTTACTCGGATATATGGTAAAAGGTTCTATAAGAAGTGCCGAATACCGGTTGATAATATTAAAAAAAAAAAAGAATCATAAGCAGTGGATTCAGACCTTGAAGAGCTCTCCTGCATCACAAGGATACCCCGTTGTTCCAAGTCCTTGCATAGCTTTCCTGCTGTAATTCTTGAGCTTTCTTCAATATCAATAAATATCTGGTACCAGAAGCTCATCACAGTTAAGTCACAAGGAAATATAGGAGTATCTGTTCAAAATTTAAGGAAAACTTTGCAAACCAAGTTGAAAAGAAATGTTCAGGTTTGCGCTTTTTGTATAATATACTCACGATATTGGTCTCCACAGAACGGGCATCTAGCTTAAGTCCTTTGATTTGGTTCAGTCCTTCTGAAATGGAGGGACAACGATAATTGATCAAAATCAGAAAATATGAGTGGAATTTAGATGGGACATGTTCCAGATTAATTTGGAAATGAGGGAGGGCATGTACCTGCCAAAAGTTTAGCTTTCTTGTGGTCACTCTCCAGCTTTGCAACATTCTCCTTCACAGCAACCAGTGCAGCAGCACAAAGGATGCCGACCTGTCTCATTCCGCCACCTAGGGTTTTTCGGAGCCGCCTAGCCTACAGAGCACGCACAAGTCAAGTTCCTACTGTAATAAGATGACTGCTACTACCTCCAGTTATAAATATAGGAACTAAACAAATGGTTCACTTTAGTCTAAAATATAAGACCTCAATCCACTTTGTCTCCCAAATTTATAATTTTTTTTTCCAGAAGTATCTTATTCATTCCACATAATAAGGGGGTTTCAACCAAGGAATAGTTACAATGCACATGATTAAAAAAAGTAGTTCAAGCAAACCAACGTACATTTGTTACAAATAACCAACTTAACTAATTTCTTTAATATCCGCAAATTAGTTATCTAGCTCTTATATTAAAGAATGGAAGGAATCTTAAATATCTAGAGTACCTTAGTGATAAAGCTACTGGAGCCAACAATAACAGATCCAACTGGAGCACCCAGACCCTTTGACAGGCAAACCTGATTCATATATTGGTAGAAATGAAAACTTAGTTAGTTCAATTTCATATATTAGAATTGTAAAAGAAACAGAGTGCAAGTTTGATATGAATGAGGTTAACAGTCCAAATAGATTAGTCTTCTAAAACATCATGAACGGAAACATCTAATATAGCCAATGCCAAGAGAATATGCTGACATCTCAGCCAGACCAAAAGGAAAAGACATTATATAACATACTGAAACTGAATCTGCTGCTTGGACAAGCCTATCCACAGGAACACCAAGTGCCTGAAATATCAAAATTTTCTAGTAAGTGATACAATCATTGCTTATATAATCAATCTATGTAAGATTCAGAAGTTTCATTCCCGTTAACATGACCAGATGCATTATTCAACATCTTTTGTCAACAGATATTTACAAAAATTTACATATTATCTTTCACCATCCATACTAGAATCAAATTATAGGCAAGCCATAAAGTACTTACAACCGATGCATTGAAAATACGAGCTCCATCAATGTGAAGCTTCAGCCCATGCCTCTTAGCTAATTCTCCAACTTTGTCAGTATATTCAACAGAAAGGCATCTCCCACCAGAACTGCAGTCAAAGAAATTTAATTCCTCTCAGTTTAGAAAGGGAAGAGACTTTCAGAGCCCAAAGACATAGTAGTGAAAGCAACTGAAGGGGTGAACATTGGGCAGGTTCGATCGGGCTGATGTTAGATTGACCATTTACCATTAGACCAAAAGTTGTTATTACTACCTCTAGTCTTTAATATAAGATCCGCTTCGTAACGACCGGAGGTAGTATTATTTAAGGCATAATTCTTTCAACTTGACGTCACGTAGCTCAAGGGCTCCTTGTTGACTATGACTTGGCTTCAAACATAGGCCTTTGCCATGAAACAGTTGTTGTCACGTAGCTAACAATCAATTGCTACCAGTTCATAAGCTACAGCTGTAACTGTTAGTCAAGACAAAACTGCTACTTAATCGCACCTAGCTAAAATGACAGGTGTTGACTAGGACTGGACACAAAACTTGGGTTTCCCACCATAGGACAACTGCTGTCTCACCTAGGCCAAGTAAAATGGATCATCAACACACCAGATTTCTCTTTCAATGAAAAAAATAGCATAAAAAACTGAACAAAATTTTTGTTTGCTTGTAGTGTCAAATCCAACATGATCGCATATGATTGGACTGTTAAAGAGTGTGTTAATCGAA
Source organism: Inga leiocalycina (assembly GCA_963242795.1). NCBI lineage: Eukaryota > Viridiplantae > Streptophyta > Magnoliopsida > Fabales > Fabaceae > Inga > Inga leiocalycina. The sequence goes on from OY725329.1 coordinate 41,547,074, forward strand.
TCACCAATAAAGTCACAAAATATGCAGATCCCAAAGTGCAAGGGCATAAAAACAATCTAACAGCATCGAGATACAGCTATAAGGCAAAGAATAAGGAAAGCAAATTATTAGGAAAAGAGGGATTACTTAGCATGGCTATTTTCCAAGCAGATAAGCCTAGTGGTTGGATAGACAAGCTCCCCCCTTGGATCTCTAATGGCAGCCTCAATCAAGTTAATGTCCATGGTTCCATCCTCGTTATTTTTCACGGTTCTTGGATGTACCCCTCCAATAGTGGCAATGCCTCCATTCTCATAAATATGAATATGGGAATTGTCTCCCAGAATCACTTCACTTCCCCTGATCTCACAATGAACAAGCACACTCACCAGGTTTCCCATTGTCCCTGATGGAACAAACAAGGCTGCCTCCTTTCCCATTATTTTTGCCATCTCTTTTTCTAAGAGAGAAGCGGTTGGGTCAGATCCTAGCACATCGTCGTCCACTTCAGCACTTGCCATGGCAGCTCTCATTGCTTCTGTTGGCTTTGTCACTGTGTCTGACCGAAAGTCAACTGTCCTAGTTACCATTTTCTCTGAAACAAAGCACACCATTTGATCATTAGCATATATTTCCTAAAGGAAAGGAAACACAGAAATTTTACCACCAAATTCCCAATGAGTATGAAAGTTAATTGAACAATTCAGTTGTAAACAGAAGAAAAAATCACCCAAATATCCCATTCTAAAATAAGATAACAACCGACCAAAAACTATATTCTCTTTCGAGATAAGAACAGAACTGGAACTCAGAAAACTGTGTGAGGCCCGCTTCCTCATTTAGTGTAAGATCATTGGAAGGTTTGATTTGATTAGCTAAATTGCCTTGGATTAAATTTAATATTCATTTAAAGAAAAAAGAGGTAAACAAAAGAAAATACAGCTTATATACAAGCATGTGATAGCTACAAAGAATGGGTGGCGCATGCAAAGGGGAACTGCAAAATCTTGAAATTATGTCCTTCCATATATATGGTTCTTTTATAGTAAAACTTCAATCCAAGCATATGTATTACAAAACTGAAAGTAGAAAGGCTAGTTCAACCATCAAAATGACAAAGAAAGAAAATGAAAAGCCGTGAAGTTTCGATAAGTACCAAAAACTTCAATAAAAATGCAATTTGCAATAACCAGATTTTTATACTCCAAGTATGCGTGAACTCTATCAAACAAGCGCTTAAATCAGGGGCAGAGCCTGCATGAGATTGGACAGTGGTCAATTTTCTTGCTGAATCATCAAAACTAAAAATACACAGAATACTTAAGAGGAAAAATAGAAAAATTTCATAAAATTACCCCATATAACATTTTCATAAATAACGTACCAATTTACTATTAAAATCTCAAAATACTTCATAAGGATTACAACAAATTAAAATCTACATTTTCTCTTTTGAATGTCATGAAAATCATTTACAAGAGACTCTATATCAGATTTGTTAGCAATTTTCTTCTTAATACAGATCCAAAAGCAGAACACAGCAACACAATACACAAAACACGCCGTCTTCATTAATCAACAAGATACTCAAAAGCTTTGATCTAACATTATAAGCACAAAGAAACGCATTTGCATATAGGTTCGTGGCTTCCACCGCTAGACCAACCCTGTGTTGGTAGTTACCCCGAAGCTGGAGTATTCAGTTGCTCAGAAACCCGGTAACTGGTAGTGGGATACAGAAAATACTCCAGATACCATTGAAAGCATAAAAAAGACAGTAACTAAACAATTAACACAAACTATGTAGAAAAAACAAGCTATCCTCTGGCCAGTCCACACAAGTGTTTCAGCCGTTCTTCAACAGTGAACACTGAACAGCGAAAGACGAGCAAAAGGGGGGCAGATTACAAGATTGAAACAAGTTTCTTCCTCACTGATTAACGGAGATTGATTACCATTACCTTCTCGAATGCACGAAAATTCACAAACTAGAACCGTCGAGTATGAAAAAGATCGCACGAACCCTCGAGTAGAAGGAAGAGAACTGAGAACTAGAGAAGAAAACGCTCGCTTACGTTTCAGACTGAGTCGATCGTTTTGAATCACCTAATTGCATGATTTATATAGAAACAAACAAGGCATGTTTTATGTTTTTTATTTTTTATTTTTAATTTTACCAAACATGACGCATGTGCGTAGAAGAAAATTCTATTTAAGACTATGTAGCATTAAATTTGAACTCCTCTTTCGTAAGGATTTGAATCTTTATTTATCATATTGTGTGAGACTAACCCCTCTCATTAAACTTTACTCGTTGATAAGACATGTTATTTGAAGAAGAAATAAGAATTTAAAAAAAGAGAGAGAAAATAACACCAAGACCCTAAAAAAAATAATATTAGAAGAGGGAGAGTTATTGACAGACAAACGTAACGAGGCTCTTTTTATATTATTTTTTTTAAATTGACAAGTTGGTGTGATTTAGAAAAAATCTGGGGCCACCATTAATAGATTCTTCACAAGGTTCTGCTCTTTTTTTTTTTTGAATATAAATTCCATATCAGTGGGCATTTTCTTATAAAATTCATGGTTTCAGATTCCCCCACCAGCACAGCATTGTGTCCTTATCCAATTTGTCTTGTGGCTCGTTCTCTGCAATGTCTATCGTCTATCGTGGCGTGGCTGCTGAACAGAAAATCCTAAATTTCATGAATATATCATTATCATTTTTAAGGTCAAAGTAAAACTCCTCCGATCCTAATTATAAGATAAAGTTGACTTTTTTGGTGAAATTAAGGAAGCCAATTAAATTACTTTAGAGTCTTTATATTTATATTTTTTTTTCAAACTAATTAATTTGACTATTAAACTAATATATCATGTAAGGATACTAAAAATATAAACACTCTAAAGTAATTTAATTGGCTTCCTTAATTTCTCCAAAAAAGTTAACTTTATCTTATAATTAGGACCGGAAGAAGTAATTAATAATAAAAGGAAGAAATTAAATACCCCTACCTAATAGGAACATACATGGGCGATGATGAAATAGGAAAGGCCCTGGAGAAAGAAAATGCGAAAATCAGAAAAGAATATATACCGCAATATTCGTAGATCCTCCTCGCATATGAAAGATTGGTGACTAAATCATAGAGAAGTGTGCCACAATATTAGTAGATTCTGCCATTGGCCACTGAATCTATTTTGTTTAAAATCATAATATTTAATTAATTTTATTTTAAATTTATTTTCTTACTGCCAACCCAAACACTAAGTGCTTTTTTTAGGAGTAATTAAAATAAATGCTTCTAACCGTAGGAGTTGAGTCTAACAAAAGGATTAATCCCTTACAACGTGATAAATTAAAGGATCGAATTCACAGTAAGAAGAGGTGTTCATATTTAATACTTGATAATGTGTCGAATAAGAATGTATGAGGAGAGAGGCTTATGCTTAAACTCTCCTCCCCCAAAAAAAAAAAAAAAGGCACTTCTATGGTCTTGTATTTAGTTTAAGGATAAATTTTGATCTTAAATGTAAGATTTTTTTTATTTTATCTCTTATATTTATTATTTTTCTTCAAACTAATATATCTTTCTTATATTTTGATATATATAATCTAATGTTACATATAAATATCTAAGAGAAATCATGTCAAGATATATTACAATTAAGTAATTTATTTAATTCCTTTGATAGCTCCAAATAAAATAAATATATCTTATATTAAGGAATATAGAAATATTTTTTTTACCCTACTTCATAAAAAATTTTAATAATAGTCTACATTTATGAATTATTGATATCAAATTTTAACTCATTTAATTTATTTATACATTTTTATGCAAAATTGTTATACTAATTTTATAAAATATTAAATGTTAATTGTTAGAAGAAAATGTTTTGGGAAGAATCGCCTTTAATTAGACGCTCAAATGATCTAGTCAGATACGGGCTTCTCTCGGGATTATCGCCTGCTTATTATATACCGGATGGATTGTCCTCGTAAGCGCCTACGAGGCAATACTAAATTAATACTTTCTATAGTTCTTTTTATAAATAACATTTTTTCTCTTCGATAGTCTTTAATAATTAATGTAAATAATTTTTTTCTTGTGTTTAAAAATTTAAACTATATTTTTTTACCTCTATTAAATACATATTTTTATATTAATTATCTACACTTATAACTAATTCTTTTTCATTTAATCAATTTATTATACATCATCTCTCATATTTTATATTCATTCTCTCCCCTATACTCTTTTCATAAAGAATGACATGTTTAGAAGAAACATAATATTTTATATATATTTATTATTTTTAACTAATATTAATTATCTGTTCGTTTTATATAATCAAAAAAAATTTATAAAAAGTACCAAAAAAAACAAAAACAATATTGCAAAAGTAGAACTACTCTTCTATACTCCTTCCTTCTTGCTCTTATTGCAAGCGATTTTTTAAAAGTTTTTTGTTGTTAATTTTTTTTGAACCTGTTTTGTTGTTCAAAGTATTAAGTTGTGATAGTAGTAATATTTGTTCTGGCGAAAAAAATTATAGTAGTACAGTAATATTTTAGGATAGTTGGATTTTAGATATGTTTAATGGAGAAAAAGATAAGAAAATACTATCTAAACTTTAAAATTTTAAATAAGTCTTATTATTTATAAGAGTATAAGTATTAAGGGTTAAGGTGTAAAAATACCTATATATTTTTTTAAAAAAAACATCAAATACTATAATTTTTTATTGATAAAAAATACCTACGAACTTATGAAAAAGGAGGCAAAAAATACTACATGCGTAAATCTAACAAACTCCGTTACTTTTGTGTATTAAAAAAAACAAACAAACAAACAAATTCTGCTACTTTTTATAAGGTGGGGCCGACAATAATGTTTTTTAATTGATTATTTGATAAAAAATCACACCCTCTCTCTTATCCTGTCATCCACACCCGTTTTTATTTCAATAATCAAAGAGTAATAAAGATAAAATTTAATGGGCATACAGAAAAGTAAAATTATACTGATAAAAATATTCGTTTACAATTCTGATATCGTTCATCAACGAAAAACAAAAAATACAGCGGAAATTTAATATTTACAAATTTCACCAAAATATCACAAAATAGACTAATTATGACCATGATCTTGTCCTCGCCTTGAGACCCGTGCCACTCACTTTCCGGCACCTACATCTTTTCCCTTAAACCCACTGGTACCCGCTGAGGTGTTTATTAAAAATAGGGTGAGATTCCAGAGAATCCCCGTAGAAATATGCTATCATTCATGGAAAATGCGAAAAGTAAATATGATATATGCCATGTATGCACCAATTAATGAACATTATCAACATATCATCTGCATGTATACATGAGTAGGGCCCAGCCCCACTATTTTACACCGGTTGGGTTCTCACCAACTCTAGTGTAAGTGCCTCTAACACTTCTGGCCCCTTTCTGGGCAAATCATGTTGATTAATAAAGCGCATTTACAAACATTGGCATCCAGACAATCATATAACTATGTTATAGTGTATGAAGGACATTGTCCTTCCCTCAATGCTTTATAATCCTCTTTTTAATGGTGTCTCGTAAAGCGTGTTGTTCCGGCATCAGACTCGGTCCTAAAATATTAAATGTACTAGAAATAGGTCATAACCTATCCAAGTATCATTTTATACTCTTCCATAATGTTTATTGTGGTTATATTAGTCTATGGTAAAAATTTACAAAAATGCCCCCGGGAACCCAGCCTGGCCCCGCCATACCCGGCCCGGTGGTACGTTTTGTCAAAATTTTGACTAAGGCTATTCTGACTTATTTTTGCCCAAAGAATCCATTTCCGGGCTCGAAATTATCAAATTCAATGCCAAATTATGAAAATACCCTTGACATCCCTTATTTAGGGATTTTAGTAGCGTTTTCAGAATTATGCTTTTTCGGCCTTTACCGAAAAAGTTCCCAACTGTAACTCCACCTATTTTTGCCCACTAAGTCCAATGGAACCATTTATTTCATGAAAATCCAACTCCTACTACCAGTTCTGGTCTGACCGAAATATTGAAGGGAAAATAAAAAAATGTAACTTTTTGTTTTAGCTTCCAAAACTTGTACTTTTCCACTTCTAATCTTTGGTTAACTCATTTAGAAACTTCTTAATCATGATTTAAAGGATTTTGGGCAGCATAACCCCTTAGGGTTATGGCTTTTCTAATTTTACAACTCAACCCAAAAATCACAAAACCAAACAACAATCACCAACAACAACTTCAATACACTAAGAAGTTGAAATTTTGGAGATTACCTCTTGATCTTTGATGTCTCTCTCTCTAGAATGTCCTCTATCTCTCCTCAACCTTGAAGAATAGCTTGCTAAACCATGATTTCCATGAATGACAAAAGGTTAGAGGAGCTATTTGACAAAAAGGGAGGCTTAATCACAAGATCTATAAGACTTACCTTTGGATTTTGCTCCTTCTTCTCTCTAGCTTTCCTGTGCTTCTCCAAGGCACTTTCTCTCTCTCTCTCCTTCTCTCATGTAATGCGTGAAGTGTATGAAGGGAAGGGAAGAGAAATGCTTTATAAACTTCCTCCCTTAATTCTACACCATTGATCTCATCAAGGAACCATAATGTGACACTTGTCACAACCTTACATCCACCCATGCCTCCTTCCTATTTACTCATGATTACTCCTTTAGTTCCCTTTGACATTTGGACAACATTTTCCTCCCTTGATTAGGCAAGAAAACCGTCCCTCCTCTCCTCTTACAAGACAAGTAAGTTCTCTTCCTATTAAGTCCAAGTTTGCACTCCTCCAAGCACTCAAGTTATTTCATTCCTTCACTCAAGCTATTCTCTTCATGCACTTCACCATACTTCCCTCTATAATTGCTCTCTTTGACTCTCCTTAACATCGAACTAGCCTTCTCCCTTGGTTAGCTTTAAAAAAAAACGTGCTCCCCCTTCTCATGCTCCAACTAAACCATTACTCTTCCAATTAGACCAATTCTTGCACTCAAGGTAGCATACCATTTCATCATTATTTGTCCATGTAGCATTTTTTTAATGCAATTTGACATGTGCTCATAAAAATCCATTATAATTTAATCCCCTCCTCATATAATCATGACACTTGGAATTTTAATTCCATTAATCAATTTTTAACACATTTTATTTTCAATTTTCGGAATAATGCCAATTCTGGCAGATTTTCTACATTAACTTTAAAAAATCATAACTAATTTTGTAGATATCATTTTAATGCGATTCCAAAGCCTATGGAACTCTTATTGAGTTTAGTTTCAAGAAAAAATATGGAATTTTACTGGCTGAGATCATATCATTCCTAGATTTTCAATCTTTGACCATTGCTCCAGAAATTAGTCAATTTCACTGGGCAAACTTCAAAAATTCATAACTCTCAATACAAAAGTCAAAATAAATTATAATACCTATCAAATTAAAGCTTAAGATGTCTACTTTCACCCTGTAAAATTTCATAATTTTTGGTCATCATTTGATCTTCCAAAACTATATGACAATCTCACTGCCTCGCAGGCGATTTCACTGGAACCACTATTCAACTTTCATTTTGAATATTTAATTCCTTTGGCCTTAAATATTCACCATTTCATTGGATATATAAAATAATTACAATATATTCTTGGTGAATAAAATTTGGAGTGTTACATATCCCACCTCCTCTATCAGTGCCCTCCCACTAGGGGTATCTAATGTGTCCCAGTCTTAGTTATCCGGTCCTGAACATTTTGATCCCGGGAATTTCCCATCCCGGCCAGGATCGGGACCGGTAACACACCTTGTGTCCTTGTGATCCTGGTCCCAGTCATGGTCCCAGTTTTTTTATTTTTTAAATTTTTTTCTTAAAAACTAAGTTATTATTTTATTTTTTTTATTTTTTATCCCATAATTTAAGTTATCATTTGATAAAATGTGTATCACATATTTAGCTGGAGTTACACTTTATATATCGCGATACTAATTCTACTATATAATGTATAAAAACAATAACAAAGATGATGAAGGTGGTAATAATAATAATAATAATAATAATAATAATAGTAAAATGTTATTCTTCAATTCTAGATCAATTTGTGTGATTATTATGGCCTTATTAGGTGTTAAATAATTCCTTTAAATATTAGATTATAGAAAATTTAACTAATATAATAATATATTTTAAATTTAATTTTTTCTTTTAAAAAACTAGGATTTCCCGGTTTGATCCCGGTCCCGCCCGGGATTACCGGTACCGAGACTAAGAGTGGGGGATCCCGATCCCGGTCCCAGATTTGAAAACCCCTACCTCCCACCTCCTCTATCCTTATTTATAAATGATCAAGAGGGGAGTAATAATGAGAATATGATAAAAGAGAATGTACTCCCTTTAATTTTTATTATAAGACACTAACTAAAAAATATTCTTGATCTTTTTTATAAAGCACTTACAAGTTTATAATGAGAATTTAATTTATTTTTCTATGTCTGCCCATATTTAGTAAGGATAGTGTGTAAGAGTAATAATTAATATAACATTTGAGTTTAATGTAGTCAGTAAGGGTAATATTGAAAATCACTTGAATTTTAAGACAATTTTAATGCTTTTAAGCATTTTTATTTTGTGAGAATTAATAGTTAATGCTTTATAATAAGGACTAAAGAAATTAAGTCCATTGTATTTAATTTTATAGAGTATTATAAATATAGAAGGGTAGGGATCGATACTTTTTTTATCCTGATTCTCACATTAGTAAACGTGGTATCAGAGAGCAGGTTAATCCCTGAAGCCCAATTCATTGTTCTATGTCGAATGCTTCTTTCTCACATGCTCGTTTTAGGCTCAGAAAATCAAGAAGATGGTGCAACGACATCATTGCAATTTCATAAGCATCATTACGCTTCCTCACGAATGGGGCTATTCTTTCTTGCCCTAAAGCTGTGCAACATCGATCTCTATCCTTGTCGCAAAGCAGCGATCTCTTCCGTGAATCTTGCTTAAGTCTGATTTCCTCTGATCTCGTCAATATGATCGTTGCCCCTTAATTTCTCCCTTCCTGCTCAAGCACTACAAGATTATAACGAGATTTGCCATCAAAATTATACCATTTCATAGACTCTCATCTTCAAAGATCGGACTTAAGATTCCGCCAATCAATATCTAGATTCTTTAGCTTCAAGATCCCACTGGCTCTACCCTTTCTTTGGCATAAGTTTTGTTCTCGAGATATCTGGCAAGAAGTCCGCCACTGGTAATTTCTTCTTGATTCTTGAGATATTCGTTGGGTCCTCAACTTTCTTGCTTACACCGACCAAGTAAGAGTATCTTGACATTTGCCTCATCAATTTTTTGCAATATTTGCCGGATTACTGGATTTCCTTGCTTGCACTAACCGTTCTGCATACCATTTGATCTCTGACTAAGTTTACTGGTTCGATGGTTTTGCACACCATCACTCGTTCGATGATTCTTCTACTCTCAAATTGAGTTTGCTGATTTAACGATTCTTCTCATTCTCCCATTCATGGGTTAGACACCATTCCAATGAGTTTACAGGTTCAATTTCTTTCTCTTCATCATTTTGTCTTCTCCAACTTCAACTATGGATAATACTCACCCTCTCTACTTGTACCCATCTGACAAGCTCACACAATTATACAGTGTGGAGCCGTGCTATGAAGCTAGCACTCAGGGGCAAAAATAAATTGGGGCTTATAGATGGAACTTTTAGGCATAATAAGGACTCAAAACTCACTAATCATTGGGATAGATGTAACACTGTGGTTTTGTTCTGGTTAATCAATTCGGTTGACAAAGAAATAGCAAATAAATGGTTTTCTCTAACAATGTTGAATCTGTCTGACTTGACTTACAAGAACGGTTCAATAAAGTGGATGGTTCAAGGATATTTTCTCTGCACAAGGCCCTTTCTTTGTTCTCCCAAAGAACACTTACAGTGACTAGTTACTTTACCAAACTTAAGGAACTTTGCAATGCATAAAGCCTCCTTGTTCCTCTGCCCACATGTCAGTGTTCCACATCTCAAGATTATGTGAAAATAGTGCAACAACAACGTTTATTTCAATTTCTCATGGGCCTAAATGATGTGCACCAGCAAGCTCGTTCCCAAATCCTCTTGATGTCACCACTACCCACAGTCAACCATGCCTATTCCATGGTCTATCAAGATGAGGAAAATCGCCTAATCAGCTCTCCGGCATCCTCCAACCCATTTGATTGCGGGAAAGATAATGTGAGAGGATAAAGGGAACAAGAGAGATAAAGGGAAAATGACAACTAGGTCCCAAAGTACAGAAAAAATACCAAAAAAGTCCCTAGGGACTTTTTTGACATAAATTCCCAATGTCCATTTACCAAAATACCCCCAAGCAATTTAACCATTGTCATTGGTTACAACATGTTATGCTATATTTATAACATCGTAAGTCATATTAACAACATAGTCAGTTATGTTTACAACATCGTAAGTCAGTTAACTTATTCAAGATACCACTGAACCCAAGACAGTTGATTTCAATGTACTTGAAGTTATAAAACAATATGGAATATCGGTGACTCATCTAATTGGAGACCGGAACTAATTCAGGTTGCTTGGCAACCACAGACTCAAGGATGGAGTAAGCTTAATGTTGATGGCATGACATCACACCATAATTTCTTTGGATGTGGATGAATCATCAAAGGTGACTTTGGAGAGTGGCTGGGAGGCTTTGCGTATAGAATTTCCAAATGCTCAAGTCAAGTAGCCAAGGTATTGGGGATATTTAAGGGCCTGAAACTACACTGGGAAATGGGTTTCCAGAAGGTGGAAGTGGAATGTGACGTGAAACAAGTTACCCAGGCTCTAAATGGACGACAAAGCATAAGATGATGCTATCTTCCATCGAATCAAATCATTAACATGCTAAAATGGGATTGGAATGTTTCCGTTAGACACATCTACAGGGAAAGCAACAAGTGCGCAGATAGACTAGCGGCAATGTGTGCTAAACATATTGGGGAAATACCGAAGTAGAGCTTCCGGAAGACCCCACCCGAACAAGTAGCTGAAGTATTAATGGCTGATGCAATGGGCATTTCATACCCTCATAGTGTATTTATGTAATCCTGGTGTTTTACCCTTCTGGCACCAAAAAAAAAAGTTGGTTATGAATCTTTGAGTAGCCGTCATAAAATTCATAAGCACCGTCTAACAGTAAGAAGCCACTATGATGTTGTTCTTGAGAATTTAATTATCTTAAGGAAATGAATAAGGAATAACCCTTGTGAGTGGATTCCTAAAGAAATAAATTTGATAGCAGACTGGGCTATCAAAGCTTCGTTGATTAAGTCTTGCTCTTAAACTTGAGCATTGTGACCACTGATTCAGATGCAGAATCTGCTATAGAAGAATGTTCAAGATCTAGTTGATATCTATTTTGTTTCTTAATATAAGGTATGTTTTGGGAGTTGATTTTTGTTTTAAATATAAGACATATTTTTTATATTTGTCAATTTTTTTCTAATTTACCCCTGTTGATGCTCTCTCAACAATAATAAAAGAGGAGGAGGAATGAGGAAATTAAAGAAGATGATTAGAGTATTTTAAAAAATACATGTCCTATTAACTAACTTAATTAATCTAATTAAATTAGGTAAATATGTCTTATTAAAGACCAGAGGGAGTAACACTATTGTAAAAGCCATAAAAACCAAATTATTTGATAGCGCATAAATTAAACACTTGTGAGTTAAGTAGAAAAAATTGTAGTTTTAATTATTAGAAAATGGATTTATTTAATTATTAAAGAAGTTAAGTTGAATTTGACAGGGCATAAAACAAAGGATAATACAAAACCTGTGGTATGCATGAAAAGACTATGAAATTAAAAAGGACAGGATGAACTAAGAACCTGACATTAAAAGAGTGCATTGTTGTGGTGAAAGCAAAATACTTTTTTTTTTTTTTGGCCAACAAGCAAAATACATTTATGGGTGTAAGGACAATGAATTTGTTTTTTTTTTAAGAAAAGATTGATAATACAAACCCTGTATAGATTTACTGGCAAAAAACAAAACCCTGTATAGATAAAAATATTATGTTGAGAGAGTTATTTAATAAAAATATATATATTATTCCTATGGTTCTATTTATAAAATATTTTGAGTATGTTTCACATAAATCAAGGAAAAACTTAATTTTCATTAACTCAGCATTAAATAGATCGAAGGGAGTAAAATATAATATCCTATTATTAAAAGCATGAATGGGACACACGGAGGATGGTCACAAACTGAAGAATAAGATACAACTAAATAAATAAATTAAAAAATAAGACTTGTTAGAACTTTTTTTTTTTTTTATGTTTTGGTAATAGTGAAAGGAGTTATCTAATTATATCTATTAAAAAGCTTGTCGTGACGGATTTAGGTTTTGTTAACATTGTTTTTTGATCTCGAGGATTTGTGATGATGGCCTTGGTTTCTCCCATTTTTTTTAACAATGTTTATGGCTTTGTCTTTTTAAAGTTTTTACTCTTTCATATTCCACTGTAAATGTTGCAGTTTGTGAAGGCAAAAAAACAAAAGTAAATGTTGCAGTTTGTGATCATTTGTACTCAGTTATTAAAAAGCCATAAAAGAGCCCATATTTAGATTTATATCCTTTCATGTCTCATTGTAAATATTAATGTTTGTAATCTTTCACATTCCTTTAAAAAGTCAAAAAGAGCCCATTTTTAGGTTTGTGTCCTTTCATTTCTCATCATAAATATTGATATTTGTGATATTTCACATTCTTTTAAATGTTGTTCGTTTGTAACTTATAAATAATGATGGTGTGATTTTTATTTGTGCTCATATAAAAGCAAACTTTCCATTCATCATTAATTTTAGCTCTAAAATTATTCCAATATGACGTCCGTTCAACATAACTTTTCCAATCACACCGATGATCATAAGGAAGTTTCTTTCTTGCAAGAAAGAAACTTAATAAAAGTATATAATGTTGGACACATTTTTAATAAAAGTTAATGAGTATTTTTATACCAAAAAGGTATTATGTGAGGTTCACTCAGTAAAAAAGTAGCGCCAGTTACCTCCCTCTAATGTTAGTATGTGTTTGGATTAGCTTTTAAGGATAACTTTTATGATTTACGAGGTAAGTGTGTGTGAGGAGTTTTGTCTCGGGTTACGCAAACCTATGTTGAAAACCTAGGTTTGGCAAATTGTCAAACACTCACTTAATGGTATTTTTACACCCATTTAGAAAGGTTCATGGGCACTTTTACACTAAAAAAAGTTTATGGATGCCAGTGCTCTTTTAAAATAAGTTTATATTTATTTTTGCACTTTAACCTTATAAATAATAATGGTGTGCTTTTTATTTTTGCGCATATGAAAGCAAACTTTTAAATAATTATTAAATTTAGCTCCAAAATTATTCCAATATATAACGATCATTTATCATAACCATTTCACCCACATCAATGATCACAAGGAAGTTTTCTTGCAAGAAAATTCCACCACATGCTCCTTGGAAGTTTGCCTTGATCCTAGTGGATAAACAGGCATGTCAATTATGAAATTTCCTTACATATAAAGCAACAAAGGATATAAGGTATATTTGGGGAGTTGATTTTCGTTTTAAATATAAGATATATTTTTTATATTTATCAAATTTTTTCTAATTTACCCCTATTGACGCTCTCTCAACAATAATAAAAGAGGAGGAGGAATGAGGAAATTAAAGAAAATGATTAAAATATTTTAAAAAATACATGTCCCATTGACTAATTTAATTAATTTAATTAAATTAGCTAAATATGTCTTATTAAAGACAAGAGGGAGTAACACTATTGTAAAAGCCATAAAAACCAAATTATTTGATAGCGCAAAAATTAAACACTTGTGAGTTAAGTAGAAAAAATTTTAGTTTTAATTATTAGAAAATGGATTTATTTAATTAGTAAAGAAGTAAAGTTGAATTTGACAGGGCATAAAACAAAGGATAATACAAAACCTGTGGTATGCATAAAAAGACTATGAAATTGAAAAGGACAGGATGAACTAAGAACTTGACATTAAAAGAGTGCATTGTTGTGGAGAAAGCAAAATACTTTTTTTTTTTTTGGCCAACAAGCAAAATACATTTATGGGTGTAAGGACAATGATTTTTATTTTTTAAAGAAAAGATTGATAATTCAAACCTGTATAGATTTACTGGCAAAAAAAAAAAAAACCGTGTATAGATAAAAATATTATGTAGAGAGAGTTATTTAACAATACATATATATATATATATATATATATATATTATTCTTATGATTCTATTTATAAAACATTTTGAGTATGTTTCACATAAATCAAGGAAAAATTTAATTTTCATTAACTCAAGCATTAAATAGAACGAAGGGAGTAAAATATAATATCCTATTATTAAAAGCCTGAATGGGACACACGGAGGATGGTCACAAACTGAAGAATAAGATACCACTAAATAAATAAATTAAAAAATAAGACTTGTAAGAACCCTTTTTTTTTTTTTTATGTTTTGGTAATAGTAAAAGGAGTTATCTAATTATATCTATTAAAAAGCTTGTAGTGACGGATTTAGGTTTTGTTAACATTGTTTTTTGATCTCGAGGATTTGTAATGATGGCCTTGGTTTCTCCCATTTTTTTTAACAACGTTTGTGGCTTTGTCTTTTTAAAGTTTTTACTCTTTCATATTCCACTGTAAATGTTGCAGTTTGTGAAGGCAAAAAGAAAAAAAGAAAAAAGAAGTAAATGTTGAAGTTTGTGATCATTTGCACTCAGTTATTAAAAAGCCATAAAAGAGCCCATATATATTTAGATTTATATCCTTTCATGTCTCATTGTAAATATTAATGTTTGTAATCTTTCACATTCCTTTAAAAAGTCATAAAAGAGCTCATATTTAGGTTTGTGCCCTTTCATTTCTCATCGTAAATATTAATGTTTGCGATATTTCACATTCTTTTAAATGTTGTTGGTTTGTAAATTTATAAATAATGATGGTGTAATTTTTATTTGTGCTCATATAAAAGCAAACTTTCCAATCATCATTAATTTTAGCTCTAAAATTATTCTAATATGACGACCGTTCAACATAACCCTTTCAATCACATCAATGATACAAGGAAGTTCCTTTCTTGCAAGAAGACTTGTCCATATGCTCCTTAGAAATTTGGCTTGATTGAAATGGATGAACAGGTATGTCAATCATCAAGTTTCCTTACATATAAAGCATTTTGCTTCCATTAGTTGTGATAACATATGAAATGTCACATCAATGATCACAAGGAAGTTTTCTTGCAAGAAAATTCCACCACATGCTTCTTGGAAGTTTGCCATGATCCTAGTGGATAAACAGGCATGTCAATTATGAAATTTCCTTACATATAAAGCAACAAAGAATAATGCACAAGCAAATGATACATAAAAAGATGATGAAAATTGTAATTAATATTCCTCTAGACAATTTATAATTAGGGCAACTCAATTCTTCTATAAAATGTCTTATAACAAAATTTGGAGCTGTAATACAAAATACACTTGTGGTTGTGGACCAAGTGTGTGTTTGGCAAACCTCCAAACCATAGTTTGCGCAACCCAAGATAAAACTACTCTCATACACTTACATCGTAAGTCGTAAAAGCTATTAAAAAAAGGATAAGTTTGAGATCTACTTGACATTAAAAATGCACATTGCCGTATAAAGCTACAATCACCAAATTATTTGATAATATCAAATACATACACTTGTAGATCAAAATAATTTTGAGAACTTGACAATATAAAAGAGTACACTGCCATATTCTCCATTTTATTGGAGATTACAACTCTAAAATTTGACGATGTAACGCATAGAACAAATTCTCCCTCTTTCAAAACCATAATAAATTGATTAATTTTATGTATAAAAAAAGAATTGATTAATTTTAATTGTAATTAATTAGTCCATTAATTTATTAAGGGAGTTAATGTACTAGCTACTAACATTTCAAGACGTCCTATATAACTCAATTATTCTAAAAAATACACATCCTCTACATGTATTCCTCCAACTCTAAATGTAATACCTCAATCAATTTTGTTTTCCAAAGTTATAATTTGTTCTCTAAATTATCCCAATTAGTTATGAGGGTTTTCAAGGTTTTAATGCAAATGATTAAAGGGGTATTTTAGTAAACCACACATAACTAAATCAATTTTTGCAATATCTACAAATTAGTTACCTAGATCTTATTTTTAGAATTAAAAAGGATTTAACAAAGAATTGTCAGTACAATGATAACACTATTAAGCTCGAAGGCAATGATTTCCATATATATATATATATATATAATATTAAAAAGAACCATCCATTAATTTAAAAAAATGCTGAACAATAAAGTCACATGATATATAATACAAATTAAATTACACTATGTACAGTGCAGAACGCCATTACATCAAATTATTGAAACGCCTGTTGGTAAGGAAATTTTCTCATTTTTTGGCGGGAAAAAAAATCCTACCTTAATCTCTATCGACGTTGTCTTTTTTTTTTTTTTTCATGTATGCTTTAATTTGATTTTGTATTACACAGAATTCACACATATGACAGATGCAGTTACATTAAATATGCATACCTGATAATGTATAATATATATTCTCAAAAGAAAACAAACCATGCACAAGCATATTTGTGTGTGTGTGTGTAAATATATATCCCTTGGAATTTGGTCCCAAAAAAAAAAAAAGAATCACATACGTTGCATAGAATTTTTAGTATATTGCATTATTTTTCCCCAGTATATTGTATTATTTATAAGAATATTTTCAGTCATCTAATCTAAAGTTGCTAGTTACAAATAATGAAGTTTTGTGACAACCACTGTTATTATTAAAATAAAGAAATTTAATATGTCAGCATTTATAAATGTTTTATCGTTTAAATTTTTAATGTCGGCATCTCTTCTTGTTAATGAAACTAACAATGTTAGGGTTAGAAAACTCAAGAGACACTTTCCAAAATTAAGGGATCAAAATAAAATCTTGTGGGAAGTAGTTTAAGGATCAAAGTATACTTTTGCCTATATAAATATTTATAATAATTTATATCATGTAGATGTAGTATTATATATATATATATATATATATATATATATATATATATATAAGCCGTAAAAATGTATGGCTAATTATTTATGGATTATCCAGTAGTTTCTAATCTTTTTAATATCAAGTTGTTATGATTTGGAAGAGCAGATTGATCTATGAATTTAATTAAATCTTTCAACAACCCGCATTGTGTTCTTATACGATTTGTCTTGTGAATCTTTCTCTATGACAATCATCATGGCTGCTAGAGAGAAAAAACAAATACTATTTGATGTAACGGATAGATTATTTTTATTTTTTAAAATAAAATTTTAGGTGATTTAACAGGTCAAAACATATTTTCAGATTCAAATAGCGCTTACAAACATACTTATATATTACTCACTGTCATAATCCTCACTTTGGTAATGAAATTTAAACTTAGGATTTTGTGGTTTATGAACAACCAATAACTTACCATTTATTCCAACATTTATCGTTACAGCGGATGAATTATCCTTAGCTCCTAGTTGCAGTTGCCTATAGTACGAAGAAGCAATAATATTTAATTTTAGGTTAAATTATACAAAACCCCCTGAACTTTGGGGTAGTTACATATAACCTCCCTGACATTTCAATGTTTAAATACAACCCCCCTAAACTTTGGTTTTTTTATTTTGGACCCCCTGCCGTTAATACGCAGTTATCTATTTGATAGAATTTGCCGCATCAGATTAACACAACACAACTCATGCCCTATGTGGTATCCTACATGGCATCTAACATAACCAAATAATTTTATAATTATTATATCAATTTTATATAAGGGTGAAACTGTCATTTTATGTTAAAAAAACCCTTAGTCTCTTTGCCTCTAATTTCATTGCCGTCTGCTGCGCAACCTCCTGTTTCAAGTCTTAGAAAACCCTCAACCTCTGCTGTAGATTCACATAGTGAAGTGAAATTTCATTTTTGATCTTAGTTTTATGGTCAAACCTACACACCAAACTATTCCGCCAAGTCTCCTGCCAAGTATGTTTTCTTCATCCCCTTAATTTCTTTGAGAGAGGGGGGAGAGATTCCGCTTTTATATTTGTCGCCGCCTCATTTAATTTTCTTGTTCTTGTATAATCGTAACATATATAGATACAATATATACATGTAGATTTAGTTATGTAATTAGATATAGCTTGGTTAGGGCAAACTGTTGAGCATTTGTGTGTGCGGTGGGGGCGCCTGGGGGAAGGAGAAACAGTAATATAATAGGGAGAAAATGTAGACTGTACTTTTACGAGATTGAATGGAATGGAATTGCAATGATATTTTTATCTCCATCTTAATTTGTCGTTCCAAGAAATCCTAATCAAGGCCACTTTCTTCAACTATTCAAGTACACTACAACACAAAAAACAAAAGGTGCTTAATATAATACTATTATTGTCTCTTTCACTTTAGTTTTGTACTCCCTTTCATGATTGTAAGTGATGAGTTTTTTTTCTTTGTTTGGCCTTTTATGATTCTTTTATTTTATAAATGGGTTTTTATAATTCTACACACTAATAGATGTTACCATATACCCTATGTTTCTATATTTCTTTCCCTCATTACGTGTTGAACTATTGCGGCTATTTCTTTTTGCACATATGAAAGCAAACTTTCAAATAATTATTAAATTTAGCTCCAAAATTATTCCAATATAACGATCATTCATCATAACCATTTCACCCACATAATGATCACAAGGAAGTTTTCTTGCAAGAAAATTCCACCACATGCTCCTTGGAAGTTTGCCATGATCCTAGTGGATAAACAGGCATGTCAATTATGAAATTTCCTTACATATAAAGCAATAAATGATATAAGGTATATTTGGGGAGTTGATTTTTGTTTTAAATATACGATATATTTTTTTATATTTGTCAATTTTTTTTTTAATTTACCCCTATTGATGCTCTCTCAATAATAATAAAAGAGGAGGAGGAATGAGGAAATTAAAGAAGTTGATTAAAGTATTTTAAAAAATACATGTCCTATTAACTAACTTA
Organism: Inga leiocalycina; assembly: GCA_963242795.1. NCBI lineage: Eukaryota > Viridiplantae > Streptophyta > Magnoliopsida > Fabales > Fabaceae > Inga > Inga leiocalycina. The sequence continues at coordinate 41,566,231 of OY725329.1, forward strand.
ATTAATCTAATTAAATTAGGCAAATATATCTTATTAAAGACCAGAGGGAGTAACACTATTGTAAAAGCCATAAAAAACAAATTATTTGATAGCGCAAAAATTAAACACTTGTGAGTTAAGTAGAAAAAATTGTAGTTTTAATTATTAGAAAATGGATTTATTTAATTAGTAAAGAAGTAAAGTTGAATTTGACAGGGCATAAAATAAAGGATAAGACAAAACCTGTGGTATGCATAAAAAGACTACGAAATTGAAAAGGACAGGATGAACTAAGAACTTGACATTAAAAGAGTGCATTGTTGTCGTGAAAGAAAAATACTTTTTTTTTTTGGCCAACAAGCAAAATACATTTATGGGTGTAAGGACAATGAATTTTTTTTTTTTTAAGAAAAGATTGATAATTCAAACCTGTATAGATTTACTGGCAAAAAAAAAAAACCCTGTATAGATAAAAATATTATGTTGAGAGAGTTATTTAACAATATATATAAATATATATATATATATATTATTCTTATGATTCTATTTATAAAAAATTTTGAGTATGTTTCACATAAATCAAGGAAAAACTTAATTTTCATTAACTTAAGCATTAAATAGAACGAAGGGAGTAAAATATAATATCCTATTATTAAAAGCATGAATGTGACACACGGAGGATGGTCACAAACTGAAGAATAAGATACCACTAAATAAATAAATTAAACAATAAGAGTTGTTAGAAATTTTTTTTTTAATGTTTTGGTAATAGTGAAAGGAGTTACTATCTAATTATATCTATTAAAAAGCTTGTAGTGACGGATTTAGGTTTTGGTAACATTGTTTTTTGATCTCGAGGATTTGTCATGATGGCCTTGGTTTCTCCCATTTTTTTTAACACCGTTTGTGGCTTTGTCTTTTTAAAGTTTTTTCTCTTTCATTTTCCACTGTAAATGTTGCAGTTTGTGAAGGCAAAACAAAAAAAAAACAAAAGAAATAAATGTTGAAGTTTGTGATCATTTGCACTCAGTTATTAAAAAGCCATAAAAGAGCCCATATATATTTAGATTTATATCCTTTCATGTCTCATTGTAAATATTAATGTTTGTAATGTTTCACATTCCTTTAAAAAGTCATAAAAGAGCTCATATTTAGGTTTGTGTCCTTTCATTTCTCATCGTAAATATTAATGTTTGCGATATTTCACATTCTTTTAAATGTTGTTGGTTTGTAAATTTATAAATAATGATGGTGTGATTTTTATTTTTGCTCATATAAAAGCAAACTTTCCATTCATCATTAATTTTAGCTCTAAAATTATTCTAATATGACGACCGTTCAACATAACCCTTTCAATCACATCAATGATACAAGGAAGTTTCTTTCTTGCAAGAAGACTTGTCCATATGCTCCTTGGAAATTTGGCTTGATTGAAATAGATGAGCAGGTATGTCAATCATGAAGTTTCCTTACATATAAAGCATTTTGCTTCCATTAGTTGTGATAACATATGAATATAAATGCTTATTACGCAAGCCGAGATAAAACTTCTCTCACATACTTACCTCGTATACTGTGAATTACGATTTATAAGCATTTATTACCCAAAAATAAGCTATTCCAAACGAACACGAAATTTCACATGAGAGACATAAAGGGGGTGTGATGTTTACCTGTTTATCTAGTCATATGATGGGCATTCATATGTAGACGTATGGTGGTTCTTACATTTGGAGGAAAGTTAGAAATTTGTGTTCAAATTAATTCGTAATTATTTGTGTTGTTAGAATTTATTGTCTATTTATATTTTGGTGTGTGTAGTAGATTTTTTTACGTATGAAAACAAAGGTGTGCGATGTATGCCGATTTTTTAACACCGTATATGGCGTTTTCTTTTTAAAGTTTGTACTCTTTCATGTGCCATTGAAAATGTTGCAATTTGTGGTCATTTATACTCACTTGTTAAAAAGTCATATAAAAGAGCCCCATTTCGGTTTGTGTCCTTTCATGTTCCATTGTAAATATTGATATTTGTGATCTTTCAAATTATTTAAAAAATCCATAAAAGATCCCATATTTAAGTTTGTGCCCTTTCATGTTTCACTGTAAATATTGACATTTGTGATCTTTCACATTCTATTAAAAAGATTGTTGGTTTTTAAACTTATAAATAAGGGTAAATGAGCAAAAATACCCATAAACTTATTTCAGAAGAACATCTGGCACTCATAAACAATTTTGGTATAAAAGTGCCTATGAATTTTTCTAAATTGAGGTAAAAATTCTATCACCATTAGAGAAAGGTAATTCCAATTACTTTTTTGTTGAGTGGACCTCATATGTTACTTTTTAAGTGCAAAAATACCCATTAACTTTAATCAAAAGTGCATCCAATATTATACTTTTTGGAAATGCATATACATATGTAAATTATCGGCATTTTTGTCCCTTCATGTGCAGGGGTGACAACAACCTCATGACCTACCACCAATGTGTCGTTAACTCAACTCAACGATTATCTTCTAAATGTAGAGTTTTGAAAGAGGCAATAATCCGGCATGATGAGTGCTTGTTTCTCTATTATAATCGTTCCATCTTCTCCACCAAAGACACAAGGCTTGGAGTCACCCTCTTGAACACTAGAGCTGTTTCAAACCAAGCAAGATTAATGAGAACATTGTACAATACTATGAACCAAATGGCAGATGAGGCGGTTAAACTTGCTATAGGGAAAAAGAAGTATAAGATTAGAACATTGAATTTTTCATCGTTTCAAACTGTGTATTCACTAGCTCAGTGCACACCAAACATTTCACCCTTAGATTGCAGAAGTTGCCTAAATTGACCTATGTTGTTACTGGAAGCCAAGAGGAACAGTTATATGCTAGAGGAATCACAAAGGAGGTTTGGGGGGGGGGGGTGAGAGCTTTTTAAAGGGTTAAGGGACAAAAATGCCGGCAATTTACATATGCATATGTATATCGAAAAAACATATAATGTTGGACACACTTTTAATAAAAGTTAATGGGTATTTTTATAAAAAAAAAATTATTATGTGAGGTCCACTCAGTAAAAAAGTAGCGCTAGTTACCTTCCTCTAATGTTAATGGTATTTTTACACCCATTTAGAGAGGTCCATAGGCACTTTTACACTAAGAAAAGTTTATTGGTGCCAGTGCTCTTCTAAAATAAGTTTATATGTATTTTTGCATTTTAACCCTATAAATAATTATGGTGTGCTTTTATTTTTGCACATATGAAAGCAAACTTTCAAATAGTCATTAAATTTTGCTCCAAAATTATTCCAATATAACGATCATTCATTATAGCCTTTTAAGCCACATCAATGATCACAAGGAAGTTTTCTTGCAAGAAAATTCCACCACATGCTCCTTGCAAGTTTGCCTTGATCCTAGTGGATAAACAGGCATGTCAATTATGAAATTTCCTTACATATAAAGCAACAAAGGATAATGCACAAGCAAATGATACATAAAAAGATGATGAAACTAAAACGAAAATAAAGATATCGAGAACTACTTGATATTATTAAATGAGTACATTACTGTAAAAAGTTTAAATGACAATATTACTTGATACATCCTCCCGTTTTTATTATAAGACTACATTTCTCATCACCTCGTCAAAACTAGAGAGATGTGGTTAATTAAGTCATTAAATTTATTTGAAAATGAAAAAAAATTCAAATTTACCTATATTTAAAATCATTGACTACATTTTGAGAAGCAAAAATTTTAAAAATTGCATAACACTTTAAGTAGTGACTATATGATAAAAATTGTAATTAATATTCCTCTATATAATTTATAATTAGGGCAACTCAATTCTTCTATAAAATGTCTTATAACAAAAATTGGAGCAGTAATACAAAATACACTTGTGGTTGTGGACCAAGATAAGTTTGAGATCTACTAGATATTAAAAATGCACATTGCCGTATAAAGCTACAATCACCAAATTATTTGATAATATAAAATACATACACTTGTAGATCAAAATAATTTTGAGAACTTGACAATATAAAAGAGTACACTGCCATATTCTCCATTTTATTGGAGATTACAACTCTAAAATTTGACTATGTAACGCATAGAACAAATTCTCCCGCTTTCAAAACCATAATAAATTGATTAATTTTAATTGTAATTAATTAGGCCATTCATTTATTAAGAGAGTTAATGTACTAGCTACTAACATTTCAAGATGTCTTATATAACTTAATTATTCTAAAAAATACACATCTACATGTATTCCTCCAACTCTAAATGTAATACCTCAATCAATTTTGTTTTCCAAAGTTATAATTTGTTCTCTAAATTATCCCAATTAGTTATGAGGGTTTTCAAGGTTTTAATGCAAATGATTAAAGGGGTATTTTAGTAAACCACACATAACTAAATCAATTTTTGTAATATCTACAAATTAGTTACCTAGATCTTATTTTTAGAATTAAAAAGTATTTAACAAAGAATTGTCAGTACAATGATAACACTATTAAGCTCGAAGGCAATGATTTCCATATATATATATATATATATATAATTAAAAAGAACCATCCATTAATTTAAAAAAATGCTGAACAATAAAGTCACATGATATATAATACAAATTAAATTACACTATGTACTGTGCAGAACGCCATTACATCAAATTATTGAAACGCCTGTTGGTAAGGAAATTTTCTCATTTTTTGGCGGAAAAAAAAAATCCTACCTTAATCTCTATCAACTTTGTCTTTTTTTTTTTCCTTCATGTATGCTTTAATTTGATTCTGTATTACACAGAATTCACACATATGACAGATGCACTTACATTAAATATGCATACCTGATAATGTATAATATATATATTCTCAAAAGAAAACAAACCATGCACAAGCATATTTGTGTGTGTGTGTGTGTAAATATATATCCCTTGGAATTTGGTCCCAAAAAAAAAAGAATCATATACGTTGCATAGAATTTTTAGTATATTGCATTATTTTTCCCCAGTATATTGTATTATTTATAAGAATATTTTCAGTCATCTAATCTATAGTTGCTACTTGCTAGTTACAAATAATAAAGTTTTGTGACAACCACTGTTATTATTATAAATAAATAAATTTAATATGTCAGCATTTATAAATGTTTTATCGTTTAAATTTTTAATGTCGGCAACTCTTCTTGTTAATGAAACTAACAATGTTAGGGTTAGAAAACTCAAGAGACACTTTCCAAAATTAAGGGATCAAAATAAAATCTTGTGGAAAGTAGTTTAAGGATCAAAGTATACTTTTGCCTATATAATAATTTATATCATGTAGATGTAGTATTTTATATATATATATATATATATATATAAGCCGTAAAAATGTATGGCTAATTATTTATGGATTATCCAGTAGTTTCTAATCTTTTAATATCAAGTTGGTATGATTTGGAAGAGTAGATTCTAGGGAAAATCCCTCAAAAAGAACTTTTAAAATAGCAAAAGACGGAAAGGTGTTCCTGTAATATCCCGATTTGTAATCAGGGCTAATGATTCTGATAATTGTTCTAATTATCTTGATTAAACACTTTTGGAGTTAATGTAATGTGAATTTTGGGAATAAATACATGTGGTATTTAAGATCAATGGTTGTGATTCCTTGATTGTGGGTCGGAATCCTATGTTTTGTGACTTGGTAAGCTCATTGAGGGAATTGTGTAGATGGTGACAAGTGGCATAATGGAGGCCCTTGGATATGGCACTAGAAGACAAAATACCACTTTTTCCCTCTCTTCTCTCTCTTTGTTCGGTGGTGTGTGTGGGCTAGGGGAGGAAGTGACATCTCATCATCATCTTCTCCCTCTACCATATTCTCTCTCTTCCATTCCTTCATTTTTCGCTGAATCAAGCTTGGAGAGAGAAAGGAAAAGCTTTAATCTTTGGTAAGAAATGCTCCTCCTTTGCTAAGAATCTCTTCTCTAATATTGTTCATCTCAATGAGAGCTACATTGTGATGATTGTAGAGCCTTGAATGGTGTTGATTGGGATTTTGGCCGAAATTGAGAGTTGAGGAATCAAGGTTCTGAATTGAGCAAAGAGAAGAGGTAGGCATTTAGAGCATTTTGGTATATTGTTTGTGATTGTTGGCTAAGTTTGGTCAAATCTGGAAATTTGCCCTAATTTGCACCAAATGTGGATTTTAGGAGTTTCATTGTGTTTGATGTTAAAAATGAGTTAATGTTAAGTTATTTGATTATTGGAAATAATCTGGAATGATGGAAATGTGTTAAGGGAAATTTGGAGAATGTGTATCATTGAGACCTTAATGAATGATTGTGGTCAAATTGGTTTTTTTTAGAGTGTTTATGAAGTGGCCAATATGTTCCCTAGTTAGTGCTTAGTGTGTGTGAGCATTGGGAAGAGTTTGGGAACCTTTGGGAGTGAATTTGACCATCTGGTATTTCTGGTTTTTCTGCATTTTTGGGTCTCTGATACACCTCACTCGAGCAGGGGAAGAACGTGCTCGAGTGATGCATGAGTTTTTCCCTGTTCTGCTTCGAGTGCGCCTGGGATTTATGAGCAATGCTCGAGCACATCGCTTTGTGCTCGAGTAAGCGAAGAACATGCTCGAGTGAGCATGGTCTGCTCGAGTGATGGGGTAAGTTCTGAGTGAAGGGTTGCTTTCGGGTCTTCATTTGCTGGTGGATGCCACGAGTGTGCTCTGACACTCGCGAGCATAGCCTTCTCACTTGAGCACTGGGGGTCATGCTCGAGTGAGATTGTGCTTTCGGGTTCTCACTCACGAGTAAGGTGCTCGAGTGTGCCTTCTCACTCGCGAGTGTGAGGTGTGTGCTCGAGTGCATGTGGTTGTGCTCGAGTGATCTGGGTCTTGGAGAGCGTTGTGTGCTCTCGGGTCCTCACTTCCTGAGCTTTACTCGCAGGTGCTCGAGTGAGGCATGTGGCCTTGTGCTCGAGTGAGGATCAGCGTGCTCGAGTGAGCCGGTGCTCGAGGGTTTCCTTGTGCTCTCGGGTGCTCACTCGCAGTCTCACTTTCTCTTGTGCTCGAGTGATGTCCGTACTTATGCTCGAGTGAGAGCATCTGTGCTCGAGTGAGATGACCAAAAATCTGTGTTTTGCCTTCGAGTAAGGGGTCTTTTGGGTAGTGTCTTCCAACCCTTTAGGCATATGTTTAGGCCTCTAATAGTCACCTAAAGAGTCCTAAATGATAACCAACTTAGAGTATTATTGAATTATACATATGGATAAGAGATTGATTGGTTGTCCCTAAATGATATAGGATTTGACATCTGTCGTCCTCGTGAGGCTAAGGTGCCAGAGCCAGTCAGGAAGGATACAGGTAGTGACTCTTTCTTTATACCTTGTGTGATACATTGTATGTATATTATGTCATTGTTCTGAAATGGATATCGTATGCTGCAAGTTTTGTGAAAACTGTGGAAGCACCGCTATACCAATAGTCCCTGAGTCGCTAACAACGGTTCGGGTGAAGGTCGTATGCCTTCCCGGCGGTAAAAGGGGATGAGGTTAGGGTGTGATATATGTGTATATGTGGGCCGAAAGGCTATTTGTGAAGGCCGACGGGCCATTTGTGAAAGCCGAAAGGCTATATTTGAGCCGTGTGGCTATTTGTATGCACTGCCACGCCAATAGTCCCTGAGTCGCTAACAACGGTTCGGGTAAAGGTCATATGCCTTCCCGGCTGTAAAAGGGGATGAGGGTGGAGTGACTTGTGTTGCTATATGAGATGATTGGTGTGCATATTCTGTGATTGCATGTGGTATGAAATTGTTGTTACTACTGGGATTCTTTAGAATCTCACCCCTTCCATATGACTAACCTTTTCAGACAGGGCGAGTGGCTCGAAAGGGAAGCGGACAACCAGGAGTAGTTAGGCTTACTCCGAAATCTAAGTGGTAGTTGGTTATCATAGTTTTGGATGTGGGATTGACAAGTGTACATAAGAATGTAAATGATATTTTGGTTATGTAATCCCCATTTTGGGAACTTGTAAACCCAAGTTATTTATGTAAGTAACCCGGGGTTTTGCCGGGATTTTAGTTTCCGCACTCTGATATTGTCTATGTGATTTGATTTCTCAAGTAATTATATCCGCCTGTGAATGTGAGACCAGCAATAAGTATGATTTGGAACCGATTTTCGAAATACCCCATCTCTTGGATGTGGGATTATAAATTGTATTTCGTCTTATTGGTCTCTATTTCCCGTAAATTTTGTAATCCGGATGTAATTACGGTGAGGGGGTTACAATTCCGAAATTCCATATTTCCATAAAAGTGCGAGTACCTGATCTGGGATATTAAAATTGTAGACAAAATGACGTGCGTAACCCTGGAAGTTTTAAAATTGAAAAATGTTGAGGAAATAAGAAGGGCGAAATTGCACGAAAACTCTGTCGGGACTCTTCATCTTCTTCCGGCGTCGTCGTTGTCGTTAGTGGAGCATGGTTCCGTGGCGTTGAGAGAGGATAGTAGCAGTGACACTGTGCGGTGAATTTGGGGTGGATTTGAGGAGGAGCGAAGGTGAGAAGAGGTTGTGGTGAAAGGCATTGGACAGTTGCAGAGGCACCAGTTTGCGGCTGCGAAATTGAGCTCCGGTGTTGAAGTTGGGTAAGTGGTTGTGTTTAAAATTGTATTTCATTTTAACTTATCCACTTGATTAGAATGAGGGTTCAATGTCATTGGGTTAAAATTAGTTTGGGAAATGTGGATAAAAGCTATGAAGTGGTGCGAAGTTGGGAATCGTTGAGGGGAAGTTGTGAAAATAAGTTGTTAAGTTGGGAAGTTTGAATTGCAACTTTTGAAATTTGTAAACCGTTGAAACAGCATATGAACGCGTCAATTTGTGAAGTTGTGACAGGGTGTTCAGACGTAGGGAATTGTGATTTTATTGTTGTGAAAATTAGGGGTGTTCGGGATCGGGAAATCCCATTCCCGATCCCGATCCCGAAAATTTCCTGTCCCGACGGGACGGGAATTCCCGAGCTCGGGATCGGGAATTTCCCGAATTCCTAAAGATTTTCCATCTGATAAAATCCATTTTGAGTTTCTAATGGCTGGCTATTAATCTCCTATTAATTTTTTCCCCTTTCACAATCAGATTTTCAATTCTAACTGGTAAACAAAAACCGAGAAAGGAGAAAAACAGGATTTTGGACCAGTATGTGCTTTCTCTTCATTAGTGAATGCAGGCAACATCAATGAAATCAATACCATAAATTCGTGCTTTACATCAGTGAATGCAGGCAACATCAGTGAATTCATATGAAAACCGAACAGAGCAATTAGACACAATACAGAGCTTGAGTGCAGGCAACACCAATGGCAATTAGATACCTTACTGAGCTTGACGATGAGATCTGGAAGCTAGGGATTTGGAAAAGAGATGCAAACAGGGGAAGGCCGACCAGAGCAGGGCAACACCGTCGTTCGTCAAGCAGCGAGGCGATGAGCAACCAGGAATGGGATTCGATGTCCTTCTCCGTCGACCGTCAGGGAGAACGACGACGCCGACGACGGAAGCGGTTCGAATGTGGGACTGTGCGATGGAGAGAGCGAGAGTAATAACTGTCGATTTGTGGTTGAGACTTGAGTGCGAGAGCAAGACTGAGAGAGCGACAGTGATGACTGTCGATTTGTGGTTGAGACGAGCGCGAGAGCGAGACTGGGAGTCTGGGACTGAAAGAGCGAGAGTGATGACCGATAAGCTGATGAGTCTGAATGTGTGTGAGTGTGATGAGTGATGACCTTTTTTTTTGTTTGAAGATGATGACTAATGTATTAGTGTGTGCCTGGGCCTAAATGCTTCAGTGTATGCCTGGGCCGAAATGTGCCTTCACCTAAACAACTAAAAGCAAAAAAAATAAAAGTCTACTATTTCGGGATCGGGAAAAATTCGGGATCGGGAAATGCCATTCCCGATCCCGAATTTTTCCCGTCCCGAAAATTTCGGGATGGGAAAATCCTGTCCCAATATGCTCGGGATCGGGACGGGAAGACCGGGACAGGAATTTATTGAACACCCCTAGTGAAAATCTTATACATACATTTGCGAATGGCTTAAGTGAAGTTGTGAAACAAAACCTCTGAAAACTGCATGTTAAGTTGTGAACACAAAAGAAGAATCTGTGAAAACGGTAATGACACGTTGGTAACTTGTGAAACAGCATATGAAGTTATGGATGTGAGTAGAAGTTGTGAAAGGGTTTGTAGGTATAGGAATCACCGATTTCACAGTAGTGAAAATGTTATGGATAGTGTGGATTGTTTTAAGTGAAGTACTGAATCCCTAAGATAACATTTGAAAATTGAATGTTATCCTGTGAAAACATTATCGGAGTTTGTGAAAGCGTAATGAAAAGTTGGTAAATATGTGTAGAGGTCAATTTAGGCGAGAAAATTGTGAAATTCGTAGACGAACTTGTGAATCCTTATGCAGAAGTTGTGAATTTTTCTCCATAAGTTGTGAAACCTTATTTAACTGTGGGGAAATAGATATTTTCAATAGTTGTGGTTGTGATGGGAAGGTTGTAAAATGGTATGAGAAGTTGCGATGACATAGCTTAGATGTGTTAACTTGTCATGTACGAATCAAAATGTTATTAAATGTACTGAAATCCATAGTTGATGAGTGTAAACTGAATTTTGTGCAGGTAAAAGGAGATGGGGGGACACAAAGGTGAGACATCAAAGGCAGAACAAGTAAAGGCAAAAAGTGTCAAGAGTAGAGAAGTAACGAGAGAAAGTGAAAAGTCTGAGGTAGTAAAGGGCGATGGTGAACAGATTAAACCAGTGATGAGTGGGTTTATGGTGTTTAGAAACGAGTATGTGGCCAAGTTAGGGGAGAAGAAGAGAAGGATGGCAGATGAAAGTAGGTCGGCAAGGAAGGCATGGCGTGAGTTGCCAGAGGTGAAGAAGAAAGAGTACAATGATAAAGCTATGGAAGGATGGCCGAAAAGGAAGATGAGGAAAAAGAAGCTGCCATTTCATACCCGCTGCTCACCGGGAGGATTTACATCGTTGGTGCAGTTTGTGAACGGTAAAGAACATTTGAAGGAGAGGGTTAAGAGAATAGGATTTGAAAATCTATTGAAGGTGCAATTGGACAGACTCCCCCATGACCTGATTGTGTCCATGCTGAGAGCATATGACCCAGCAACACATCAATTCAAGATTAGGGGGAAGACAAAAGAAATAGAAGCATCAGATGTGCACAAGTTGCTCGATATACCTGATTCAGGGGAGGAGGTGAAGGTGGATGTGGAGGATTCGAATAGAAGATATCAGTGGTTGAAAAGGGAGTATGGGAGGAAGAAATATACGGACATTCTGAAGCACATAAAATCTGGGACAGCTGGTGATAAATTTGAGTTTATGTTTGTGTTGTACAGTTTAGGGACTTTGTTATGCCCTACCTTGAGTGGGCTCATAAGTGACCGGATGTTGAGGGTTATGTTCTGCACAATAGACCGTTTTGAACATTATGACTGGGCAACATACATGATGAAAGACTTGTGGAAGGAAATGAGTGATTATGTGAAAGAGTACAGGGAGAAGAAGAAAAGGGAAGGGAGCAGTAATGTGGGTGGTTGCCTGTACTTACTCCTGGTATGTCACTGTTTACATTAAATGTGTAGCTATCATTCAAGCCGAAAATAATGATCCATATATTTTCTATGGTGCAGTTGTTCTTTGGGGAAAATTTCCCTTTGAAACAAAGTGTTCGCGAACAGTCCACCACACCGATTGAATTCTGGATAAAGGAAAAGATCAACGAAATGGTGAAGACTGAGAGGACGAGCAATATGGGCATTTTGTATCAAGGAAAAGGCTCTGAAGTTAGGGAAGGGGATGAGGACACAGATAATGTCCCATATTTATACCCGGTATGTGTCTGTGGAAGCTAATTTAAAATGCAAAAACGATTTAATCATGTAATTGACAAATTAAGTTGTGCTGTCACTGTAGGAATTGAAGGAGGTCTATGCGCAGTTGGTGAAAGTTATCTATGAAAACCGAAACAGACTTGTAAACGTGGTGGTGCAGGAGCTACTAAATGTCCAGCTCGCACGAGAGGCCAGGGACAAAGCACAACAAGACGGCCTTGGTGTGACAGTAGATGAGCAACATACAAATGAGGATGATGATGATGCGACAGATGCTTCTCACGACTCAGATTCTGATGATGTAGACGCAGAACGTTATCATGTTGATGACGATGAAGATGATGATGCAGAGGGAACTGAGTTGGCGGAAAAAGTCCCCACGGATGACCATGCAATTCAGAGGCCTCAACAGCTGCGGAGATCAAAGAGGCAGCCACTGCAAGCGATGACATGTCCATTTATACAGTTGGATGGGAGTCAAAAAAGGAAGACGCCAACGCATGATCAAAAAATGTTGTTCAACATAGTTTCCACAATGGCCAGAGGTGCTGAGGCTGAAGTGTAAGTATCAACGTCATGTGATTGAATGACTGTTATATAGTTAGTATATTACCATAGCACGGGAAGCGATGAACTAACTAGCATTGCATTTGAAATGTTTTTGTACGCCGTTGGTTCAGATTTTGGATGAAGAACTGTGTCGAGACCAGTTGTATACGCTAGGGGGAATTCAAAGACTAAGTAATACGGTATGTATGGCTTACGTGGAGAATGGTTTCATTAAGTTATGGTGAATATTATATGTAGTTTATGCAATGGTTTCTTTGCTGCTGTAGGTGATGTCAGTTGTGTGTAAGGCTTTAATGTATCACTTCAATGTGGAGGGAGGACAGCCGAAGCGCCATATTTTTGATGCATGGTTCATGGTAATTACTTATTTTTTGTGTAGTGGAACAACATTTAATTTGACAAAATTATGTGCACATTAGTCAGGACTATGTGTTTTTATGCAGACAAAGTTGGTAGGTCACCCAATAGGGTGGAAAGTGTCTTCCGCGAGTAAAGAATTCTCTCCCAAAACCGTCGGTTACAATATAGGCGAGTGTGAGTTGATAATGGGTCCAGCACTTGTCCGTGGCCACTGGTTCTGTGTTGCGTTAGAGACAAAGACTATGACCTTCTACGTGCTGGACTCAATGAAGCCTGATCTAAGCAGCAAGCAGACTACAAGGAAGGGTGGCGTGACAGATGATTACATATTTGTGTTAAACTTAATTGTAAGTTCACCTGACTCCACTGCTATAGTTGAGGTGGTTTACTTCAGTTAACCCACATCGTAAGATGCATAAATATTGTTTTTTCATAGAGATAGGTTCGTTGACATCATGCACATTGTTAACCCGCATCTGGCTGGGAAGAAGAAGATGTCAGATATTGTGTGGCCTCCTGTTTTGCAACAGAATAATCTGTAAGCTTCTTCACATTCGCCTCTTACAATTTAGCTTGCATTGTTTCGTTAAGTAACACAACGTTTTCATGTGGGTGAGAGTACAGGAGGGACTGTGGTGTTCATGTTATTATTTGGTTGAGCCAGTGGACCCCGGAAGGTGATTTCCATTACGAAAATGTAAGTGGTCCTGATTTCCCTCTGTACGCATTCTTATTTACTTGTGATTTCCATTATGGTTTCCATTGAACCTGACACTGAGGGAATTACTTATTTGCAGGAACAAATTCAGCAATTGCAGAGCGACATTATGTGGTGGTTAGTTAATCATCCGCTGAATTTAAAGCGGGACACAGCTCTGGCCCTCATTCCCTTTGGACAAAAGTCCAGCAAAAGACGTGCTTAGGTTATGTTCCCAAAATATAGTAATGTCAACACTTGTCCATGGAAAGTATTGTTAACGTCATAGAGTAATGTACGGTAGAGTGCACTGACAGGACAGAACATGCAATTTAAGGTACATTAATGACATATATGTTGCCATTACGGGATGCAATGTTTCCCAGTTCACTCCTCTATCATGACCTTCTAAAACGTACTTGTATGCCACCAACAATATCTGTGTTCCCCTTTCGCAATGTAACTATGTCCTTGCCATGAGAGGCAGGTTAAAATTTTTTTTAAGAGAACTAATATCCCTAATAGAAAGGGCTGATGTAATGAGGCACAATGAATAATATGCAATTTAGGGTTGAATGATGCACACATTACATAAGGATACTACGCACGTGCGCCACTTCCATTTCCAACTGCCAATAATCTGATCAGCACTGCTAACAATCCATAGTGAACAATGATGATGCACACATTACATAATGATTGTGTCCAGTCAATACACCCTGCTAACCAAGTGTGACACTTCCATTTCCAACTGCCATTACTCTAATTATCTCTGGTGGCAATAAATCCATAGGCATATACACTATAGCGCGGTCATAACTTGATGTTACGTAAACAGTGCTTTGGTGTCTCAGTCAGGATGGCCATTGAGCAGTCGAGTTGATATCAGCACTGGACGGTAACAAGCGAGTTATTGTTTAGAGCCTTGCATTTCTTTCCGCATCTCCACTCGACTTGAGGATTACAACTCGAGTTACTTGCATAATTGGATGGTTTCCAGACAGTGCTTGCGTCAAGACTTAGCAGTACGGACTCGAGTTATCTGATTACCAACTCGAGTTGTCATCATCACTGGAGGGTAACCCAATGGTGATAGTGAGAAGCGGCACCGAACTCGAGTTGCGTAGAAGGTCACTCACTGCCGTTCTTGGATGACTTACGAAGCTTACTTAAGTTTCCAGATGACCAACTGAGTTGTCGTCATCACTGGAGGGTAACCCGATGGTGATAGTGAGAAGCGGCACCGAACTCAAGTTGCGTAGAAGGTCACTCGCCGCCGTTCTTGGATGACTTACGAAGCTCACTCGAGTTTCCAGATGACCAACTCGAGTTGTCGTTATCACTGGAGGGTAACTCGATGGTGATTGTGAGAAGTGGCACCGAACTCGAGTAGCGTAGAAGGTCACTCGCCGTAGTTCTTGGATGACTTACGAAGCTCACTCGAGTTGTCCAATGACCAACTCGAGTTGTCGTCATCACTGCAGGGTAACCCGATGGTAATTGTGTTTGTTGTTGTTAAATGTGCATAAGTAATGTGCAAAAAGCATAAGTAATGTGTAAAAAGCAACATGTAATTGGTCATACTTGGAGTCCATAGAAAAAAAAAGATAAACCATATGCACGTCGTTAAACCTGACGCATGGACGAAGTGTTTGAAACATTTACTCTAAAATTATTTCTTTGCTGAACTGCATGTTACGAGAATTAAAAAAAGCGTGGGGACTATCGTCGTCTAAGCATCTGGATTAACGTCTTCATCATTGTCGACTCCCTCATTCATTTCTTCCTCCTCCCACGCGTCGATTCCTTCAATCGCCTGTGGTTGAACATTCGATCCTTCTGGTTTGTTCATAATGTGGTAGAGCCAGCTTACTTCTGTGTCGTATATGCAATTTTTGCATCCGGCCTGGCATGGTTGGTTCTCACAGAATCTATGTTTGGGACGGTCGAATATGTTCCTGTTCAGTCCCCAGTTCATTGATTGTAGGTGTCGTGTCAGTCGCTCTTTAATTGAAGATATTTGGCCTGAGTTGATAATGGCTTCAAGTCTGTGTATTGCTTCATTCCCTTCTAGTGTGTCCTTAAACTTACTCCATTTTGCAAGCACTAATATGGCAAATGAGTAAATTGCATCACAATTGTTTAAGACTGCAGCCTCCCGTATTTGTGACAGTCCTTTCTCTCCTGTATCTGCTGTTCTGGTGTAGTATTTAAGCCCTCTAATGAATAGACTAAATGGATTTCCGTTATGGAAACATGTTAGCAGGAAATGAATCTGTTGCTTGCTTCTTGTCCATCCTAGATGATCATAGTTCTCCAGTGGCACGTTCTTAAAGAATTCTGTTGAATTTCCTGCTATCCTTAGGATGCGGCATGAATTCTTGAAGTGATAATAGTCTTTCAAACTTGATGATGCTATGTAGCACATCAGTTCTATTAATATTGTTTGCGGAAGCTTCAGAAGCGGTGAGTCATCGTTGCTGGTCATTCTTCTATGTCTGGATTGGTCTGGTGGGAAGTCAGCCATGTTCGTGCGTGTTTGTTCCTGCAAGACTATTTTGTTGCCTGCGCCCTAAATAATTGGGTGTGTGGACTATTTGTAGTTTTTAGTGCACGACCAAGCGTAGCCGTTTTATTTTATCGTGTGTTTTAGTTTTGTTGGAGGTGGTGGGTGGAACGTGGCGGTTGTGCTGATTGGTTGATTGTGGTGTACGCCTTTTGATGTCGTGGGTTCATTGGCGGTTACCAGAGTGCTTCGCATTCGTAACTGAAAATAGTAATGTGAGTTTGTTCTGTTACATGTAACATTTATGTGGTATTACATGTCTTTTTTCCTTCCGTTTTGTGTTTGAACTGTGTTTTGTTTTACAATTGAATGTGTTTGTGATGGCCACGCGTATATATTTTATAATTACTAATTTATGCACATTAATGAACTGAACTGAAGGTCATATTATATCCAGAGCACCTATGGTGTCAAGATGCACCGAGCTTGAGTTTAAAATAACACGCTCCAGTTAAATAGTCACATAATGAGAGGTACAACATGCCATGGGCCTGACCTTCTAAACATACTTAACCACAGCACCTATGCCACTAAAAAGATCTGTATTCATGATGACAAAACTTATACAATTTCCATAGACTAAGGTTTGTGTTACTTAATTACAGAAATATCAAACCATAAATATATTCATCAGGCACCATGCAGCACATTCAGCCCCTTGTACAGAATAAACATTGTCATTGCTATTATAGGCCATCACACCATAATCATTATGTACCAGACAACATGACTATCAGTAACACATGAATCATGAAGAAGACATTATACAGAGAAGCAATGCTCTCTACGCGGGCTCATACTAGGAATATGTCTCACGGTCATGTCTCCCCCTTGTTGTCTTCGTCTGGAAGGGTAAATGTCGTACATAATTTGAAGGTTGCAGAGGAAGATGGTGGAATGCGAAGAGGAGCTACTGGTGGAATAGGGTCTGTCTCAGTGGTAGAACAAGGTGGTGTATAGGGTGTAACTGCAGTGGCAGGTTCAATGGGGCAGAGGTTTGATCATGGGAGCCAGAGCATGTACGAGAGGGGTCCTGTATGGGATTGGTACCTGAGGGCTCAGAACTGGATTGTGGAATAGCTTCTGGGTCCTGAGGGATGGGAACCTTTGAGAGTGTGGCAAGATCCAGGGGTGTCAATATAACATTGGTTGACGTAGAAGCACATGGAGCATTTTGAGTGACTAAGTTTGCAGGAGTTGTAGATTCAGGTCCAGATGGAACAGGTGTAGCATTACACTGTGACGGCATATCAAAAGGACGAAAGTTGAAGTGTTCTCTGAGGATAGCTTCATAAGTATCAAGGCGATGATTAAATTCCCTCAACTGCTGAGTATGAGCATCTTGCATTTGAAATAGCCTCTCGAAGTTCTCATTAATGCCAATAACTAGACGTTTGACTTGATGGTCAACCATTTCGACCAGATAGGCATTTGAGACCTTTATGTGGTCTGTGGTTGTTTTCAATGTATCCTGGATGTAGGTCTGAATTGTGGCTGCCATGAATGGGGGTCCAGGAGACCCAGCTCTTGATGATTGTCCCTCATCCACTTTGGGTCTCTCAAATTCCATGTCCTTCCTTTTCTTTGTTGTTATACTTGTAGAAGCACCCACTGGCAGCTTAATATTCATTCTGCTCAGGTGAATGATGTCAAACCTTGGTATACGAACAATTTGCTCATTAGGTTCGAGGTACCAGATATTGTACAGCGTCAGAAAGTGAGAGATCAGTTGGGGAAACAGTAGAGGGGTACTCCTTGTGGAAGACTTCCTATATTTGTTTATTTCATTATAAATGTGTTGCCCTATGTTCCTCTGTTCTTTAGACAGAATTGAGGCCATCAGCTGGTAATCTTGTCCCACTAAGTGAGTGAAATTGTTCGATTTGTTGACCATAGATCGTGAGTATATGTACCACACAATCCGATGTACATCACTCAAGGAGCTAGGTTTGAAAGTTAAAGTTTTACTTCCACCAATTGGATTCAGAATCTGACATATTTCTACATCACTGAATTCTTTTACAGGCCCTGTTGGAGGATTGTCTATGCCAAGGTAAGTGTTAATCAATGCAGGAGATAGTTGAATCTTTTGGCCCCTAACAGTTGACTCTAATCTTTCTTCTATCAGTTCGCCCACCTCATCACAAACCTCAACCACCTCCAAGTTACAGTAGAAGTGCCTCACTACAGAGGGACTATATGACGTTTTGATGGTCAACCAAGGTTCATAGTACTGAAACCAAGTGTACAGATCTAAAGCGAGTGTGTCCTTAATATGTTGTAGATCCAGATAAACAACAGGACATAATGATCTATGAGCGAAATCATCGTCATACCTGCTCTTATCATTAGGCTCTAGTGTCTCTGAATTGAAACCTGGTAGTGGTCCCAGAAGCTCATCCTCCAGTTCAGGAGGTACATTACACTTTGCTTTTTGATTTAAAGTTGATGTACCCCTATATCTGGATTTTATGGGTGCATGCAATGTCTGATTAACCAATTGAGTCACAATCTTTGTTATCTTCCGCTCTAAGTCTTCTTCTGTTTTATCTGTGGAGGTTGAGGCCAAATGTTCTGTAGGCACTGACACGACTAGTTCCTTCGAAATGGGAGAGGCTACTTTTGGCCGTTTCTGCTGTGATTCTGCTATCACAATCCCCTGTGACCTGCTCGATTGTTCTGGTGGTAGTCGCTCCTGAAATTTTGGCTGAGTCTTCCTCGGTTTGTTCAACGGCTTACTCCCTTTGGACGGCAACTTCTGTGAATCACAAGAATCTTTCTTCCCACTGTCGGAGCCCTTGGTTCGCACCATTGCACCAGATGCAAGAATGACAAAGTGCAATGCTAGGGCTAGTCCAAACTCTGCTTCTCGACTCACCGAGGGTTAGGGGGAATGAAGCTTTTACGCCACGGTTGGTTGAACGGGATTTACGGATATGTAGAACTCAACTGACTAATAGTACGTTTCTCGTCAGTTAACTCGAGGGCTCATTTAGTTAGAGGTCGAGTGGAGTGAACAGAAATATTTGGTGATTGAGGGAATTAAAGTGTGGAATCCTGATTAACTCGAGTTATAGTTCATTCACTCGAGTTAGTATTCCCCTTTTGGTTTGTGATTCTCCAGTTACCCTCTGGTGATCATATTAACTGGAGTTGTAAGTGGTTGACTCGAGTGAGCATCGTGAATTCACAGCACGAGGTAACTGGAGTGAGTTTTCTACAACTCGAGTTCTGCGTATGTTGATAGGTTAACTGGCTGGTGACCCTCGAATGATGGGTACAACTCGAGTTTGTCATGGCCCAACTCGAGTCCACATGTTGACTGAGCACAGTATCGCACTAGAGTGAGCTTTGTCCAACTCGAGTTCTCCTCTCCTACACACGATAACTGGCTGGTTACCCTCCAGTGATGCGTACAACTCGAGTTTGTCATGGCCCAACTCGAGTCCACACGTCGACTGAGCACAGTATCGCACTGGAGTGAGCTTTGTCCAACTCGAGTTCTCCTCTCCTACACACGATAACTGGCTGGTTACCCTCCAGTGATGCGTACAACTCGAGTTTATCATGGCCCAACTCGAGTCCACACGTCGAATGAGCACAGTATCGCACTGGAGTGAGCTTTGTCCAACTCGAGTTCTCCTCTCCTACACACGATAACTGGCTGGTTACCCTCTAGTAATGCCTACAACTCGAGTTTGTCATGGCCCAACTCGAGTCCACACGTCGACTGAATACAGTATCGCACTGGAGTAAGCTTTGTCCAACTCGAGTTCTCCTCTCCTACACATGATAACTCTTCGGTTACCCTCCAATGATGCGTACAACTCGAGTTTCTATTCCATCAAACTCGAGTTATCACTTACTCTTATCATATTCATAACAAGATCATACCTTTTCCTGAGTAAAGAAAGTTTGAATAAACAGCCGGTAGCATCAATAGCCATGGGCCTGCTTTTCCCATCCCCATTCAAATAGCAGATTGTATTACCACAAGTCTTTGAAATATAAATTGGGACATCAAGTGTTGTTGTTATTAACATATTATCTCCGTTTGGAAGAAGAAATTTGATGTGATTTAAAGTTGTGTAAATAAAAACAACATTGTCATCCCACCCTCCACCTGTGGAACGGATTGTCTGAAGCAGGGTACATTGATGCACAAACAATATACTTCACAAAGACTATAAGAATATCAGCAAGAAGTATCATCTGCCGAACAACATTATATATACATCACTCATTAATCACCAGTTCACTGTCTACTAACATTGGCTTACATGAACACAGATCTTTTTGGTGGCATAGGTGCTGTGGTCAAGTATATCTTAGAAGGTCATGAACACATATCTTTTTGGTGGCATATGTGCTGTGGTGAACTATGTCTTAGAAGGTAATGAACACAGATTTTTTTGGTGGCATAGGTGTTGTGGTGAAGTATATTTTAGAAGGTCATGAACACAGATCTTTTTGGTGGCATAGGTGCTGTGGTCAAGTATATCTTAGAAGGTCATGAACACAGATCTTTTTGGTGGCATATGTGCTGTGGTGAACTATGTGTTACAAACTCATAAACACAGATCTTTTTGGTGGCATAGGTGCTGTGGTCAAGTATGTCTTACAAGGTCATAATAGCAGATTTTTATGGTGGCATAGATGCTGTGGTCAAGTATGTCTTAAAAGGTCATGATAGGAGATGTTTATAGTGGCATAGATGCTGTGGTCAAGTATGTCTTAGAAGATCATGATAGCAGATGATTATGGTGGCATAGATGCTGTGGTCAAGTATGTGTTAGAAGGTCATGAACACAGATCTTTTTGGTGGCATATGTGCTGTGGTGAACTATGTGTTACAAGCTCATGAACACAGATCTTTTTGGTGGCATAGGTGCTGTGGTCAAGTATGTCTTACAAGGTCATGATAGCAGATTTTTATGGTGGCATGGATGCTGTAGTCAAGTAGAAGGTCATGATAGGAGATGTTTATGGTGGCATAGATGCTGTGGTCAAGTATGTCTTAGAAGGTCATGATAGCAGATGTTTATGGTGGCATAGATGTTGTGGTCAAGTATGTGTTAGAAGTTCATGAACACAGATCTTTTTGGTGGCATAGGTGCTGTGGTCAAGTATGTCTTAGAAGGTCATGATAGCAGATCTTTATGGTGCCATAGATGCTGTGGTCAAGTATGTCTTAGAAGGTCATGATAGCAGATCTTTTTGGTGGCATATGTGCTGTGGTGAACTATATCTTAGAAGGTCATGAACACAGATCTGAAGCAGGGTACATTGATGCACAAACAATATACTTCACAAAGCCTATATGAATATTAGCAAGAAGTATCATCTGCCGAACATCATTATATGTACATCACTCATTAATCACCAGTTCACTGTGTACTAGCATTGGGTTACATAAACACAGATCTTTTTGGTGGCATAGGTGCTGTGGTCAAGTATGTCTTATAAGGTCATGATAGCAGATGTTTATGGTGCCATAGATGCTGTGGTCAACTATGTCTTATAAGGTCATGAACACATATCTTTTTGGTTTTTGGTGGCATAGGTGATGTGGTCAAGTATGTCACATGGCAATGATCTTGATCCTGTATGGGATATATGTATTCGCATATTGATTTAAAGTACATAATTAGTTGCCAAAATGTACATAATCAACGATATAGTTCAATACAAAATACTGACTAGGTAAAGAAACTTTCAATGACAATAGGACATTAAGATGATGTTCTTTTGTCACTGACTTGACACTGCATACATTACATATAAAAATGCTCCATGTTCATATTCATTCCCACCCACACAGCAGCAGCATTCCAACCAACTGATAAAAACTAGATAACACAGAGCAGTCAGATAAACTATACATTTATATTTCCATATTGATTACAACTTGAGAAATCATTGCCAAACTATACATAATCAACACTATACTTGTGTACAAAAGCAGTGGCTACTTACATAAACTTTCAACTTTCAGTGACAACAGAAGATTAAGATCTTACTGCTTCTTAATGTTTTTTTGTCACTGACATGACACGACACTGCATACATTACATATAAAAACTGCTTCCCATGCACCGCATCCCTTTATTCCAAAAACCATTGAAGGGTCAAACCAAAACATATATACAACATAAAAGATGAAGCATCAAAGATGATCATTAGAGTTCAACATAGGTTGGGATTTTTGCACGTCTTTCTTGTGTGTCCTGCTTCATGGCACCATGTACAATGGTAGATCTTTATATTTTGGAACTGTGATTCCTGCCTCCTTACTCTTGGTCTTTCAGGAGGTCGACTTGTGATTGGAGGGTGGAGGAACGTAGCTTCAGACATGTTTTCCATGTGAAAATCCCTATAATCATTGACGTTTGGCATGTCTATTATCACAACCGGAATCATGCTGTGCTAGTAGATCCGTTGCTGAGCTTTTATCTTATAACAATCCTCAACATAATCGTAGATGTTGCTGTGCACAACCTTGACAGCTGCACACGCATGTGTGCATGGAATCCCACTCATCTGCCATGCCCCACAACTACATTGTCGTGATCGCAAGTCAACCCCATGGTCTCCACGTACTGTATGCACACTGAATCTACCCTGCCCATAATCTTCACACCACATATGCTCACATCCACTCACATTTTCCATAACCTTTGCATCTATATTTGGTCCAACACAATTCTTCCACTTGCTCATTGCCACATAAGAGGCATGCATCTTCTTTACTACTTTCTCACGATGTGCGTGAATTAATTGGGCTACATTATACTTCCTCTCCTTCACCATCCATGCATTGAATGACTCGGTAATATTGGTTGTATGTTATCCCATCATTTGTATGGGAACTTGCTAAGAGCCCACCTATCAACGTCACCATGATTGTTAATCCATTCATATAACTCTTGACAGTGCTCCCGCATCTTTTCCATTGCTTTATCAAAGTCATCAACATGCCTTACATATGCAATCTTGTCAAGAAGCATCAGTCCATCCTCCTTTGACCGGTTACTAGTCTTTCTCTTGCCCCTGTTTATTTTCAGTATCTCTGCACTAAAGTTCTCCTTCACATGTCTATAACAGAATGCATGACGATGCCCTCCAAATATTGCTGCCACAGCACCTATTATGCCATTGTGACGATCTGACACAATTGTCAACTCCATAGAACCAACAATCCTTTTAATCATATGCATGAACCAAGTCCAATCGTCCAGTGTCTCTCCCTTCATAATTGCTATGGCAAACGGCAACAGCTCATTATCCGCATCATAGGCTGAAGCTGCAAGTAGAGTCCCCTTATAAGGACCACTTAAATGAGTTCCATCAACATATAGTAGATGCCTTGCACCCCCCATGAAACCCTGTACACATGACCCATATGCAATGAAAACTCTTTCAAACCTGCAACCATCTGCTACCCATTCAACAATTGTATTAGCATCAGTTTCCTTCAACCTTTGGCATATCCATGGGATTAACATGTATGATTGTTCCGGTCTTCCATGTATGTCTTCCATTGCCTTTTCCTTTGCCCTATATGCCTATTTATATGTTAGCTTCACACCATACTCCCTTTGCAGTGTCTTCATAATCTCAGTTGGACGCTTCTCGGTGTGATTCCTAATGTCGTCAATTATTATTGATGATGTCAAAGTAGATCTTGCACCATGGCCGCTCACTTGCAAATGATCTTGAGCTGAATGAACATTATCTTTGATGAATTTTGTCACACACAGTATTCCAGAACTCCTGCCCACTGTAGACGCACAAAATTTCCAAGGACAACCCTATACTTTACACGTGACATACATCTTGTCCTTGCTATTCCTATCATATTTATACATGAACTTATGTGCAATACTATACTTGTACAAGGCTTCTCTTAATGCATCAGCATAAGGAAAATGCTGCCCGACCCCGGAAATTACTCCTGACCATTTCAAATAGCTAGTGTCACTAAAATTTGTCTGATCTGTCTCATAAGTTATACACCCACCACCAATTTCAAATGACACAGCCTCAAGATCATTGCCATGTGTCATGGGAGATACCTCTGCTTCGGGTGACCGTTCCAATAATCTGTGGCTCCTGCATACAACAATTACAACACTTTATAACTTATTATCAGCTTGTGAATGAACAAAATATTACTAACTTACACATGTGCATTATTCATTGGCAAGGATTCATTGCCATTCTCTATATGGGCTACAAACACATGCGCACTGCTTTCATTGAACCGAAAAAGGTTTTCAATTTCACTATCATTGTCAAGCTCAATTAATGTCCTCTTATCAAACATTACTATGTATTTAATGTCACAACTGCTCCCTTCATGACCTGTCAATGTTGATATAATTTCTCTTAAATCTTCCATTCTTATCCCATCTTTTAGTACCTTTACCCTCACACTGCCTCCGATATATTTAACTTCACCGTCATTATTATGTTCAAATTTCCCCCTACGTGAAAATAACAAAACAACTCCTTTGCACAGCTTGAACCAATATTACCATCCATTTTTTTACGCATCCTGCAACAAATAAATAACACACTGTTAGTTGACAAACACAAAACTACATGAGTACCTTAATCTTTCACAAATCTATATTAGGGTTTTTCAATTTCATATTAATCGTTTCTTACAAAATCCACCCCATTTATTCTCTTCAACCACAACCCTGAAACTAACCATCCCAACCTCCTCCCCGATTCAGGCAGCATCTGCATTTTTCGCCATACCACTCTTCAACATTCACGTCCTTCAAACCCAAATACCCCGCAAAGTTTCCCACTCAAATGAAGACGAAAATGGTTTTGCTTCAGCTCGACCACAGGGGGAAGAACATTGTCGACTAATAAAGTACATACCTCACTGTTGTTTGTATCGCCTCCCACTTACGTTCCCGTGCGATGACGCTCTCCCTATTTCGTGTCACCTTCTTTTGTCATCAACTTCTTTTCTTTCATCATCAGAGGACAAATTCGTCATTTTACGTTCAATTCTAATATTCCAGTTAACGTACTCGTACTGATACGGGATATTATATTTCCGCGCACGTCTGCGTCTTTTAACAATTTAAAGGTTCTTTTTTAGGGATTTTCCCTAGATTCTATGAATTTAATTAAATCTTTCAACAACCCGCATTGTGTTCTTATATGATTTGTCTTGTGAATCTTTCTCTATGACAATCATCATGGCTGCTAGAGAGAAAAAACAAATACTATTTGATGTAACGGATAGATTATTTTTATTTTTTAAAATAAAATTTTAGGTGAGTTAACAGGTCAGAACATATTTTCATATTCAAATAGCGCTTACAAAAATACTTATATATTACTCACTGTCATAATCCTCACATTGGTAATGAAATTTAAACTTAGGATTTTGTGGTTTATGAACAACCAATAACTTACCATTTATTCCAACATTTATCGGTACAGCGGATGAATTATCCTTAGCTCCTAGTTGCGGTTGCCTACCGTACGAAGAAGCAATAATATTTTATTTTAGGCTAAATTATACAAAATCTCCCTGAATTTTGAGGTAGTTGTATATAACCTCCCTGACATTTCGATGTTTAAATACAACCCCCCCTGAACTTTGGTTTTTTTATTTTGGACCCCTTGCCGTTAACACGCAGTTATCTTTTTGACAGAATTTGCCATATCAGATTAACACAACACAACTCATACCCTATGTGGCATCCTACATGGCATCTAACATAAGCAAATAATTTTATAATTATTATATCAATTTTATATAAGGGTGAAACTGTCATTTTATGTTAAGAAAAACCCTTAGTCTCTTTGCCTCTAATTTCATTACCGTCTGCTACACAACCTCCTGTTTCAAGTCTTAGAAAACCCTCAACCTCTGCTATAGATTCACATAGTGGAGAGAAATTTCATTTTTGATCTTAGTTTCATGGTCAAACCTACACGCCAGACTATCCCGTCAAGTCTCCTGCCAAGTATGTTTTCTTCATCCCCTTAATTTCTCGAAGAGAGGGGGAGAGATTCCGCTTTTATATTTGTCGCCGCCTTATTTAATTTTCTTGTTCTTGTATAATCGTAACATATATAGATACAATATATACATGTAGATTTAGTTATGTAATTAGATATAGCTTGGTTAGGGCAAACTATTGAGCATTTGTGTGTGCGGTCGAGGTCCCTGGGGGAAGGAGAAATAGTAATAATAGGGAGAAAATGTAGATTGTACTTTTGCGAGATTGAATGGGATGGAATTGCAATGATATTTTTATCTCCATCTTAATTTGTCGTTCCAAGAAATCCTAATCAAAGCCACTTTCTTCAACTATTCAAGTACACTACAACACAAAAAACAAAGGTGCTTAATATAATACTATTATTGTCTCTTTCACTTGTTCTGTACTCCCTTTCATGATTGTAAGTGATGAGTCTTTTTCTTTGTTTGGCCTTTTATGATTCTTTTATTTTATAAATAGGTTTTTATAATTCTACACACTAATAGATGTTACCCTATACCCTATGTTTCTATATTTCTTTCCCTCATTAAGTGTTGAACTATTGCGGCTATTCATAGTCAAGTTTTTCCAATTAAAATCAAAACATTACTAAATAAAAAGAAGAAGAAATTTTATTAGAAATTCTGTCAAACTTTATTGGTTAAGTGCAAAACGTATTCTCTTTCAAAGCATGAAGAATAAATAAATAAGAAAAGTTGTCATTTTAATTGTGTTAGAGCTCTTGATGCATTGCAGAAACAAAAGAAAATGTAAAGGCCTATGTTAGTCATTCATGAATGGGATATTATGGAATTAGTATTGGTTAGCGTTTCATTGTTTGAATAGTCTGCACTAAGTCCATGACTCAAAGAATTATATATGCTACACGACAGGTGATGGGAGGTTTGAGCTACAGAGTCCATGGAAGAAGGAAGTGGTAGATCTTAAGACAATGACTTGTACATGTAAAGCTTGGGATTTGACTGGTATTCCTTGTGGACATGATGTCGCTGCAATTTATCAAATCAAATGGGTACCTGAAAACTATGTTTCTGCATATTATAATAAAAATTCATTCATAAGAGTTTATGCCTTAGTAATAGATACAGTGCCAAGTGAAGAACATTGGCCACAATCTACAATGGATCCCTTGCAACCACCAGAGTATAACAGGCGACCTGGTAGGCCCAAAAAGGCAAGGAAGAAGGCTCTAGATGAGCAACAAAATCTATCAAAGATAAGTAAAAAGGGGGCTACCACGAAGTGTAGTAATTGTGGGAAAATGGGTCACAATGTGCGGGGTTGTAAGGCTCCCCCTAATCCAAACAAAAAGGTGTAAAAGAAGGAGGAGGAGGAGGTGAACATTGCATCAAGCCAAACAGAACAGGCACTTGTATGTTCCTTAATTATAAAATTTGATTTACTTTACACATGTACTTAGTAGAATAATAACTCTTCTTTTATTATTAATGCAGGATAGTCAGCCTCTTAATACTCAAGGATCTAGCTCATCCATGCCATGAAGAAGAATGAAGTCCCTTGTTATGCAGAATAACCGGCCTCTTATTATCAATGCAACCATTTAAATATTACTTTCACATTTAAACATTTAAGCATTCACATTTATCTTTATTAGCAGTTCATATTTTTCATTGAATTAGAGGTTGAATTTCTATCCTTATGTTTCTTGTTAATGCGAACTTTGAAATATTATTTTTCTGCATGCAACAAATACTATTTTAATTTACAAATGATATATACTACCTCCGGTCCTAAATATAGGACAAAGTTTGTAGTGTAATTTGCACTACAAACTTTGTCCTATATTTAGGACCGGAGGGAGTAGCAAACAAAAATTAATGAATTTATTAATATTATAAATTAAGACAATAAAATTGTACAAATGTTGCTTTAATATGTGAAGAAGCCTATAGGATCATTTGGAAGTAATGAGCTTGCTTTGATAAAATTAGATAAAAAAGTAAAGGCAAGGGTTTAATATTAAAAAAAAAAACTTCAAGGGGGTTAAGTGTAAAGCTTAAAGTGTCGAGGGGGGTTCTATGCAACTAATCTAAAGTTCAGGGGGGTTTTATACAACTATAAACTTAATAAGAATGCCACGTAAGATGTGATGAGGTGTTTTTTATTAATCTGACATGGCAAATTCCGTTAAGAAGATAATGGCGTGTTAATGGCAGGGGGTCTAAAATAAAAAAAAAACTAAAGTTTAGGGGGGTTGTATTTAAACATCGAAATGTCAGGGAGGTTATATGCAATTACCTCAAAATTCAGGGGGGTATGGTATAATTTAGCCTTTATTTTATCATTAAAATTTAAAAAGGTTAAAAAAAACCATTTATTTTAGTGCAATTATTGATATTCACTCAGATAAAATCCAACTATTACTCCTCCTAATTAAGAGTAATTTTTTCATATCATATTTTTCATTCATAAAATTCAAACCGTTAATATTACTTAAAAAGATAGTCAAATAACTTTGAAATGCTTCTCTCCATCTAGTGGGAGGTCATTCTGGGAAATAAAAAGTAGGGAGGTCACTAAAATTGTAGACAGCTTGTTATATTTTATTATTTATGTTTGGTGGGTTTTAGTAAAATAGATTAACAGTCAATACTATAATTATTTAACTTGGTTAAAAAAAATACTATAAATATTTGACATGCCATTTTGTATACCATTCACATAGTGATATTTTATATACTAAGAAGAGACTTTTTTTTTAAACAGAAACTTTCTTTTTATATATATAAAATGACCAATTTCCATAAATATTAAGTTCAGAGATATATGGTAGAGAAACAGAAATCAGAAGAAGTAAATGAGGAGTTGTTTTTATGTTGCTAGAAATTAAAATGAAATAAATTGACCGAATAGAGAATTTTCTGTATGGTTAACAATTATCATATGGGGTTGGACACTCTCGTCAAAGGGAGAGGGTTCGATCCCGGGGAAGTCCACTTATTTGTGGTCCAGTCAAGGTGTTGGAAGAGGCATATCAACTTAGAATTCTACCTTTAGATCGTGAGTGAGCCTAACCCTTTTCCTAAAATTTTCAGTATCAAAAAAAAAAAAAAAAAGACACTGCCATACAAGACACAAGTGTTGTTAGATGGTTTTTTGCTTATGGAATACCTCACTTTGGATAGCCGACTTGGGAAATGGGCTTCTACTCGTCGTTGAGGCCCACTTACTTGCTGCTCTACTTATTCTTTTGTTTGTCTTTGTTGTACCTCTTTTTTTTTTTTTGGTGGTATCATCTTAGTAACTTGGACTAGACCTTCCTGCTTACAAATTACCTATCTTGGGAGAGAAGCCTTTTTTAAAAAAAAATCTTTTGCTGTTTGATAAAATTGTATCCTTATTAAAAAAAGTATGATTAAAATATTTTCTTAAAAAAAAGTTGCCCTCCACATCGACTGGGCCATCTAAGTCCAAGTGGGGTCACAGGAGCTGGATACTCAGTTCCATGAAAGTTTCTCATCCTACTGTTTGCAGGTTACTCCTTAAGAAGACAAAGCTTTCTACAAAGCTTTCACCAGAGCTGAACTAGTAGCAGAAGAAGCCATGCGCGAGGAAGGAAGGAAGAAACAAAAGAAATTGGAGAAACTTTACCCTAATATGTCTTTTGATCAAGAACCTATCTGTAAGTCTAGATGGTGAACTGTCATCCAACAAAGAATCTATCCTCACATGTGCTTGTTAGTTTTAGCTTTTTAGAAGTGTTTCTACGATTTATAAGGTACATATGTATAAAAGAGAAGTTTTATTTCAACTTGTATAAAAATGCTTTTGAAACCATGGTTTGAAGGTTTTCCAAACAAGCAAGTCTTATAAGAATCTTGTCAACTTTCTTTTAAGTCAATTTTGTGTCATATCTTGTGAAAATCTTGTAAGTTTTTACTTTATGTCAAGTCTTCTGCTATACAATGGTGTTTCATCTTGTAGTTAATCCCCAAGGTTTATATAAGGAAGGCTTGTCTATTCAAGGGGTAGAACAAGTCGTATCACCTATTTTCTATAATAAAATAGTGTGTTTTTCGTATGAATTCCTTTTAATCTTCTTCTTTATCCTGAAAGCCTAAGCTTATAATTTCTCATTTTTGTCTCCAAATATTTAAGCATGCTCTGCACTTACCTGTTCTAAGAAGCACTTGCCTCTTCTAAGAAGACTATATGCATAAAAAAGAATATGATCACATTCCATTAGTGATAATGAGAAATGGCTAACTTAAGAACTTTATCCTAATGTTTAGAAATTGGGGGCCTAACGTGGCTTGAAAATGAAGGGTTAAATGAAGCCTTTCTTGGATTAAGATCTTGGGACATTTAGGTCTACATAAACTAAGTTTAATATCTATTTCATTCTGAGGTTTGAGTCACTTAATACTCAATTTTACTTTGGGATTCTTCTCGGTGCCAATGATTTTGTTAGTGTCTTGATACTACTTCATTGATATTAATAGGCATGTTTGTTTTAGTAATCAGTTGTTTATAAGCTGCTTTTCACATAAATCGAGACACAACTCTTCTCACATATTTACCTCGTATACCGTAAATCACGATTGAAAAGCTGCTTTTAAGTATTCCAATCGTTAATCCAAACGAGCACAATTATAACACAATATATTGGTATCTGGAAGAACTTTATAGTCATGTGGTATCATTTTTCAAAAAAAAAAATTATTTTAAATATATACAAATGAATCTGTATTTAGATGGTGCAGATCTCACCACAGCTATGGGCAACACTTTCCATATAGGTCGTTGAACATTCTCTCAGATTTTGAGACATAAAAGAACATTACATCATTGAAAACTCAAGAATGCCAATTGAGATTCATTGAAGTATATTTGCACTTTACCTCTTTATTTAGACATTATAATGAAAGCGTTTAATTAATCTGTTATTTTTTGACAATAATTAATCTTTTATTAATATTTAGACTCTGGACTGAATTATGAACCGGTCCCGGCGGTATCCTTATTTTGACTATAATTTAATCAAAACCAAAATATAAAAGTAAACCTTTAATTTAAATCAAAAGTTGACATCTAGTTAACCCATAATTTAACCCGACAAAATAAAAGTTAACATATAATTTAACTCAACCATAAAGACATTCAGGATACCATTTCATTATTTATTTTTGTGAAAAATCCGTTGAAATTTATCCTAAATTTCTAATTTATTACAAAAACTCTTGTTTTATGGTTCCACAATTATATGCATTATAATTCATGAAAAAACATAAAAATTTCTGCGACTGAAATAGTTAGTAAAACTAAGGACAAAGATAATCAACTCAAGTAGGCTACCATCACATGAGTAAATGGTTAGGGGTCCAAACCACAATCCTTGTATATATGTAACAACTTTGTCACAATTTAAGTTAAAGTCACAGATTTCGAGTCCTATGTATTTAGGCAAATAATTTAAACTCCAGAATTCGTTGAATGTAACAAAAGTTAAGAATAAAATAAAACTTCACACATTTCTAAGAACACTATGTGCAATATTACAGAGAATTATGAGAAACCATGACCCCTAGCTACATGAACTCTACCTCCAAGCCTTTTCTCTCACAGAGAAGATTATATATGCCAGTGTTAGTGAGAGAGAGAGAGAGATATGCAAAAGCAGATATATTCAAGAGATCATGCAGTTCAGCAACCAAAAAGCCTTGGCCAGAAGTCTCATATGCCATGAATCTTTACCCATTACATAGATAGCTGGTACACAAAATTCATGAGCACAGTACTAACGCAATTATAAGGTAAAAAAGAAGAAAAGAATGTTAAAATAAGAAATTTTCAGGACAGATTCAACATTAAAGAAAAGAATGGTCTATTACGGAAACTGAAACGATCCACCGATTTGGGTAGAACCAGCAGGAGGATTGATTGCCACCCATAGGAGAGAGATAGTGATTGCTATCAGACCTGACCATACAAAAACAATGGTTGGTGTCCTTCCTCTTCTTCCCATCAAACCTTTTGCAAATGGATACAGATGAGCTAAGACCCAGAAGCTGAAGAAGACACCGCCAAGCAGACGGCTCCACTGTGGTATGACGCTGTATATGGTTCGGCTAACCCCCACCGCTATTGCTATTAAGTTGACCATCATGATTGTGATGGGTGGTATCATCAAGGATGTCCATTTGACAATGTAGAGATCAACAAACTCATCATCAGCATCATCACCTCCAGATTTTGAAGTCAATGTGAAGGAGATTTCGATCCCGGCTATGACTTTCAGCAAACCTTGGAGCACAGCAGCAAGATGCGCACTGGTGCCCCCAATCAACCAAAATTGCTCGTTTCTCCACCATTCTTCGAGCTCGATACCGGACCACTTAATCTCTAGGATAGCAAGCATGCACAAAGTCAGAGTGATGGTCAAGAGATAAGTAAGGAATGTGACGCTTAGGGACTGAACAATGAATTGGCCTGAGAAGAGGGAAAGTGCAGGAAGGAAACAATAGACAATGAGGAATATGGAAGTGAATGGGTAAATGCCGACATTGAGGTATGCAATTCGTTGAAGAAGCTTCATTCTTGGGCTAGCCAGAAGGGCATTGTTTCTGGAGAAGAAAATCTCAACTGAGCCAGTAGCCCATCGAAGGACTTGATGCAACCTGTCTGTGAGATTGATTGGTGCAGTTCCACGGAAGGCATCACGCTTGGTCACACAATATACAGATTTCCATCCCCTATTGTGCATCCTATATCCAGTAACCACATCTTCAGTAACAGATCCATAGATCCATCCAACACGATTTCCCCACTCTGTTTTGTCCTCATACCAACACGAGATGACACTGATTGCTTCTGCCACTGTCGATGCATCAAGAAGATCACGAGGGATGGTGAGAGCACCAGGTGGGCGACCATTTTTCACAGCAGGGTGATCAGCAAGAGGCCGGCCTTGGAACTCTGCAACTGGAATAGAGTCAATGAGGAAAGTTGAGTTTCCAAATTTCTTAGGGAATGTCGAAAGATCCATCTCTTCATCATCAGAATCACCCATCCTTAATGCCCGATTCTCTTCATGGTTGTTTGACATTGAGGCATGCTTCTTGCGACGGCCAAAGCAGCAACTACAACATCCTGGGTGGTTTTCTTTTGCACGAGGTGGGTCAAAACCATAAAGGGCAACTCGTCTAAAAAGACACCCAGTTCCCACATAGACTGGACCTTGAAGTCCATCAAGAGCTCTCATATTGACATCAAAGAAAACTGTGTTGTGATTAGCATATCGATCAGAGGGATCAATCCCCTCAAACCTTTGTGGGAACTGGACATAACAAATGCGATCACCCCCACGATCCATCATGAAGCACATGCCTTCCCTCATTGCCTTTGAGTTGTAGATATAATGATCACAGTCAAGATTGAGTATAAAGGGGCCATTAGACATTATAGCTGATGCCCGAACTAAGGCATTCATAGCCCCTGCTTTTTTGTTGTGATCATAACCTGGACGCTTCTCACGAGAAACATAAACAAGAAGGGGCAAACGGATATCAACATCAGTCAAGTCAATGAGCTTTGTATCATCAGCACTTCCAAGAAGAGGGTCATCACTGGGAGGTTTCAACATCACCTGCATCATTGATGAATAATAATATACTCATTGTCATATCCAGGAATAATTTCACAGTTGAACAGAACTATTATAATAGGATTTTTGAAATACCTGAATTATACCAGCATGATCACCCCTAGAGTGCTCAGGTGCAGAATTTAACCAAGTCCCAGGCCAATGAGTTCCATCAGCCATCCATGTTGCTTTTGGAATCTTTGCACTTTCAACAGGTTCATCTTCCCTATTTTGTCTTTGAAGTTTCATGGCCTTAATTTCCTCTCTTGCATGATAGGCATCTGATCGCCGACGGATAGACTCAGGAAGACTATTGATTCTGACCTTGAACTCATCATACTCACGCTTCACCCGTCTACGATCCTTGACAAAATCTGACCGCACTTTGTCCTTATAAGGATCTCTCCTCAAATTGAAATATGACTCAGGATTCCTAGGCTCTATATCATGCTTACGACAGAAGGGTACCCATATATTAGCAAAGCTTGCAGCTTCAGCCATAGCCTCAAAAGTTAGAAGTGCACCTCCATCATCAGACACATAACAAGAAAGCTTCTCAACAGGATAATCTGCAGCTAAAATAGACAAGATGGTATTTGCAGTGACGAGTGGTGGCTCTTTTTCAGGATCGGCAGTAGAAACAAAGATATCTATTCCTGGGAGATCAGACTTTCCAGTCAGATTGTTAGGGGTAGGTGTCTCAAATTTTTCCTTCAAGACATTAAGATCTGTGGCGCGATTAACTGGACATAGCTTGGGCAGTTGATCCAGAAGCCAAGAAAAAGCAAACCATATTTCACAGACAACAGACATGCCCCATAGCCAGATTGCGTCATTATTTGGATGCTTGACCCTCCAAGCTAAGAACAAGCCCAGAACGACCATGCGAATTAAAATAAGAAGACTGTAAAAACAAATGGAAGAATAAAAAGGACATGGTCAGAGACATGAATGAAAGCATATAGTATTTCAGATTTGACAAATGAATAATATACATGCACATAGAAAGTTGATTTTATATAAGAGAAGAAAAAATTCAATTTTAGAATCCATCAGCAACCCCATTTTTTGAAAAGAAAGAAAGAAAGATAGAAATCAAAGGGAGAATGAAAATTGGGTCAGTCCCTATTTAAAAAAATAATGACAACAATAATAAAAAAGAGGAGGAAAAATAAGTTGTTATTTGTTAATACAGGATATCACAGTTTTCAATCTCAAAAGGGTCATTATTTCAAGGACCAAAGAGCCAACAATTCCCTTTCAACAGATCCAAATGACATTCTCCCTGAAACAGAAGACAAGATGTAATAGGGGTTGATCATTCCAAACCAAGAGGAAATGCATTGTTTTATAAAATGCTTAACCCAATTTTACAGGGAAATAAAGAAAGTTCACAGTTAAAAAGAATAAACTATACCGATATGGACTCAAAACAGCAGCAGGTATTTTCAACTTCCTCGTAAGTGGCCTCCAAGGTCTATTCATGAATTCAGTTGGCTCAGCAACATCATCCTCTTTTCCATTTCCGAGTCCGCCTTCCTTTGGCCAAATAGCATTTCCATAGCCATAGGTCCCCCTTGTTTCAAACAGCCACCGATTGTGATCAAAGTCTCCAGTTTGGCTCCTCATTAGTGCGGACTTAGTTGATTTCATTAAAGACAATCTCCTCTCCATTTTAGACATTCCACTTGGAGGAGGAAGGGGAAGAGGCCTCGCATTATCCACAGCCACTTCATCTAAGTCTGTGTTTTTATATGGCTCCTTGCATCCTGGGCACAACCCACCTCCTGTTTTTACAGCATCTATATAACAATCTCTACATATCTTGAAATCACACTCACAAGGAAGGATATCAACACCACGTTCGTCACTCATCACCTTTGAATCACAACCAGGAATTGCACAGGAAGATCCTTTTGCACCAGCCATCTGTGGGTGGTTTGCTTCAGATTCTATCACTTTGTCCATTAGATGGGCTCGTGTAACACTATTGAACCCACCTGTGAAAAGAGAGTTTGATACATATTGCTCCTCAACTTTCTGTGAGATTGATGGATCCATAGGTTGGTTATCCGGGGTTGGTGGGATATGCACTGTATAATTCATGAAATCACTACTACCGAGCTCACTGTCAAGATCATCCCTAGAGTAACTGATATATCGACCAGATGAAGTTCTCCGGCCAAAAGTTACAGTTGGAGGCAGAGGAGGCTTCTGGCCATCAGGCGCATCAGAACTTGTTGAGAGAGATGATCGGCTTGCCTTGAATGATTTTGATGCCATGTTTAGGGACTAAGATTGATAATCTTTATGCCCTGCAAATCAGAAATGTTCCAGAAGAGATTAATTTCAGCATTATACTTAATTGATTTCATTTGACCCAAGTTCGTAAGTTAAGTCAATAAACGTCATCAAAGTTCCAAAAAGAATCTAAATCTTCTATAGATCAGAATACAGTGATACATAAAATGAAATAATGGCAGGGGGGCATTGTAAGAGTCTCAATCTCAAAGCTTACAAACTTTTGTCACATATTCCTCTGTCATTATGGGAATCGAAGTATGAACCAACCGAAATCCCCAAAGAAAACAAAAGGGAAACAAAAAGTTGAAAAGGAGAGAAACATTTCACAAAGCATTTGCCCGAATAGCACTATGAACCAACAGAGTAATCAGAATCTACAAAAATTTCAAATGGTACAAGAAGAACAGGAGAGAGGTGACAGATTCGCCCGAATATAAAGTACCCAAAAGCGAAAGCTCGAATCATGGAGATCTTGTACCCAAAAACTTCTTTTCGCCCCTCACAATTTCTCATATCCAAAGCTCACACTACAGCTAGGTGCTGAAGACAAAGCTCAATCCTCAACTACAGTCCATCTATCCTGAGATTTGACAAAATTGCAGAAGAAGAGAAGCACAACGCTGATCTTCCTAACCCATCATTATCAACTTTAAGTTAGCATTATTAGGTGAAAGCCCCTTTGACTTCCCTCCCTGCTTTACCAAAACCCACAAACAATGACCATAAATCTAGAAGAAAAGAAAAACAAAAATCTGGTCCATTTTCCTTTTCCACCGCTTTATCGCGTTTTTCCCGGCAATCAATCAGCTCGAATGCAAGAAAAGTCACCATCACCAGTAAATCAAAAACATAAAATCATTTTTCGCAAAAGGGATCAAGCAAGAAGTTACAGAGACTTTGAACCAAAAAAAAAAGAAGAAGTTGCAGAGACAGTGTAAAAAAAAACATACCGAAAGTAAGAAGACGCTAAATGCTACTGAGTATTCAGATCTCTGCTCGATCTTCTCAGAATCCCATTAGAGCAGAAGGAGCTTGTGCTTCGAAAAGGAAGGAACGCTTCAAAGTTCTGAAAATATTGCAACCGAACTGTCCCTTATACACACAAGCACGCAGAGAGACAGAGCGGAAACAGATGGACTGAGTCGTGAGCGAAACTACAAGCACTACAAAACTGATTGAAAGCTTCTTCCTCAGAAGAAAAATATTAAATATTTTTATTAAAATATTTTTATCTATTTAGTAATATTTAAAAAAATATTTAAAGTGTGAAGGTTCTTGGATACGAGGGAAGAGAGAAGGAGTCTTGAAAAGGTTGCGATTTTTAAAACGTCAAAGGGGGCAGAAATGGTGTATGAACGATCATTTTGATCTTTCATTAAATTACAATATTAGCCCTTATCTTTTATATATTTGCTATAGACCCACGCATTTTATCCTGGATAATGATCCGCATATAAATAAAATTTACATATTATTATAAAAAATTAAATATCTATAAATATGCTTCTTCTTCTTCTTTTTCCTGTCATTCTCCACCTAAAACTCACACCGACAATACTTGTAACTAAGCTAGGTGGCACTGTTAAAATTTGTTTTAATATATGAAAAAATGGAACTAGATAAGATTAAAAGCAGAAAATTATTACCTTAAAAGAAGAAAGTGATTATTAAAAAAAATAAAAGGAGGAAGAAATTTATTGGTATACTGAGAATACTGCTACCATAAATCAGGAAGAAGGAAAAATACGTTCCCAAAATGACTCAGTGTAAATCACATGCTATCCTTGACTTTGTATTTTGCCATGTAGGAATAACTAAATATTTACTAAATAAATATAAATATTTTTAGAGGAAATTGGTGAAAAATCCCTTATTAAAAATTTTCTTGGTTATAGGGATATTATATATTTTTATGTGCACAGAGTAATGGAACTCTATAGATTTTGCATACACGGAATATCAATACTTTGATTTAGATATTTCCCATCAATTAACTTTTTAATGAGGACTTTTCTTGAATTTTTTCATATTTAAGCCAACAAAAATGTAGGTAAAGACATGCAAAATTTTCAAGTGTGTTTTTCTCTTTCACTACCCAATTCTTTTTTAATAGTTTTTTAGTTAATTAAACTATTCAAAACTCTTATGAACTCTAACAAATATACAAATAATTTTCTTAACCTTTAAAATTTAATAAAACTCTCATTAGCTTTTAAGCCCTGTGCAAATTAACCTAAATATCAATTATATACCCTTTAAACTTCTTTTTTTTTTGTGCATTACTCCTTCAAAATTTGATTAATATGCAGACAACTTTCAAAATTTTAAGTTGTGTGCTTATAAGTGATGTACAAGATCAACCATATAAGAATTATCTACATAAATATAAAAGTTTAGGGAGCTCACTATAAGTTTTAAATGTTAGAAAGATTATCTGTAATTTGTTCAAAATTTGGGGACCTACATATAATTTGGCCTGAGTATCTTGTACGAGTATCTAGTATTACTAATTAATCCAAATTGATTCATAAAATTAGAGTTTTCCATCTCATTTAAATAATCTAACTTTTTTTTTTTTACATAATAATTGCTGGCTATGAGCCAGTTCTTTAAAATTATAATGAAATGTTAATGACAAGTTAAGGGCCTGCAATAAGAACATTTCCAATTATGCTTGTTTTTATTCAAACTAAAATTAAAATAAGTAAATTCTGGTAATCACAAATCTGCCCAATTGGATGCATTTGTGGGCAGCATGTAATTATGATATAATCTGAGATTCCTCTAAAAGCAAAAGCACATCGGACGGGGGATATAATGAATTATATAAATCCCTAAAAAAAATAATTTGGAATTAAATAAATATAAATGTAATCATCAAAGCCATGCTTATATCTATTGATGTCTCAATATTTTATTTTCAAATTCAGTTCTTTCAAATCCAATAGAGAACTTTTAATATTCCTTGTTTGGATTTTATATATATGGGCTCACCTTCTAGTTAGACTAAAAATATAGGCAATAAAATGCTTCTATTTTATTTTCTTTTTTTTTATCAGAAGTTAACTAAAATTTATAATTTTTTTAGTAAAATATAATTATGCGTCATATGAGTATGTAAAAAAAAAAAAGTCCACATTATTATTTATCTGTGATGGAATAATAACTAACTTTTTAGCTAGAGCTCTAAGCAAGGAAAATACTTAGGTCAGATTTTTAATGTCCATTTTATTAAGTTCTCTAATCATATATGATTATGTATTCTATTTTTGAATTATTATCATTTAACTATAAAGTTATATATAAAAAAAAGTAAGATATATGGTAATAACTTATTAAAGAACTTGCTGTAATTATGGTCTCGGGCATCACTCTGGTTTCTTTTCTTTCTATTTGACTTCTCGTCACTTTTAACTATTTTTTGTTTCATTTATTATTAAAATTTTAACATCACAAAAATAATTTAAAAAATATAAAAACTGACAAAATACAAAATAAATAATACAGATTTTGCATAAAGCCTTAAAAGACGAAACTGAGAGAAGAGAGAGATCAACCATAGTACATTGATATGGGTAAAATTTAGATTCATTTACTTATATTCATTATGTCCAATTTTTCAATCAAATCTTAGTGCATGATTTTTTTTAAAAAATAAATTATACTGGCTTTGTGAATAATAAATGTCATGACTAATAATTTTTTTTTTTTAGAAAATAATAGGATGAAAGTTGCTAATTATTAAACTTTTTTTTGTTGATGCATGAAAAATTTGACCAAAACTAAAATCAGATGCGTTACGGTTAATAATTATTGATATGTGCGCGTTGATTTTTTTTTTTTTTTAACACGTTAACTTTTTGCCATAATTTACACGTTAACCTAACACATTGCCAAATGCCAACTGGTACTTTGCTGTGACATCTTCAACACCTAATGTCCGCGGTCCGCCTCCGTTTTTCTTGCCGTTCTTCTTTTCCCTATTTACACAATTGCCATCAAATTTTTCAGTGCCGTTAATCTTCTTTTTTTTTTCCTTTTCTTTCCGGACAATATTTAAACACACAAACTCACACCTATACTTAGGGGTGAGTATAGTGCCCAGTTGCCCAGCTCAACCCTTAAAAAATTGTCCGAAAAAATTTTGGATAGCTTTAAAAGGGCTAATAACTGGGAATCGGGTAAAGAGTGCTGCTGCCCTGCCCATTTAGTCCTGCCCGAAAAATAATTTTCATTTATTTAAAATAAAAAATTTCATATCAATTAAATATTATTTCATTTTTTTTTTTATTTAAAATATATATTGCCTATTGTATAATACTCTTCTAGTCATCTTTTTTTTTTGCCCTAGCCACTAAATATTTTTTTTTTTTTATACTACAAACATGAATCCTTAAATCTAATTCCCTGGCAGGGTGTGCCGAGATGCAGAATCCGATCGTAACACTGACAATAAATCACTCGGTGGTTGGGACACCAGGTGAAACCCGCTGCCAGCTTCCAACCCTCGTTTTGCTAATATGTCAGCGGCTCCGTTACGACTTCTACTAACATATCCAAGCTTCACTTCCCAATCCCTATCCAGCATGTTCTTTGCCTCTATAATCAAACCAGCATCCACATGGGTTACACACAATGGATCCTGAAGCAGCTGGATTGCCTCTGTGGAATCTGATTCGAGAAAAATCTTCCTATAGCCCAGATCCCATGCAAGCTTTAGACCATTAGCACATGCCCATAGCTCCGCCGAGAGTTCGTCACCCTCATCTATACGGTGGATAAAGCCCTTAACAAAGGCACCACTAGTGTCTCTAAGTACTCCCCCGCAAGCATTGGCGGATGTAACATGAGAAAAAGCCCCGTCGACGTTTACTTTTATCCAACCAGCATCTGGTGGCTCCCAATACATGCCTGTGTCTCGAGGTCGGCTACCCATGACCGTGGTTCCAGCTAGGTTGTTTTGGGTTCGGCACATGCTAGCGACCACTGCTTAGCCACTAAATATTATTTATAAGTAGATTTCTTCCTTTCTGCTTTACTTTATGATGTATTAAATTACAATTGCTTTTTTTTTGCAAATACTTCATCATTTGATCAACTTTTGAGATGTTGAATTAATACAAACTACTTTGACTTCACGGTTTTAATGACAATCGTTTTGTTTCCTTATTTATAATGGATTATGGATATTGTTTAATTTTTAAAGTATGGATATTTGTTAAAACATATGATAGTTTTTAAATTTCAAGACTCAAGTTGCAGATTTATTTTGAAATATCCGAAGATGTGGAATCATCGAATGTATTTGAAGTTTATATTATTTAGGGTGAAGTTAAGACATGGTATTGGTAACTACAAGAATATTCATAAAATTTACATGGAATTATTTTTTTCATATATGGATAAGACAATGCGTTATCAATTGGGCAGGGAAGCCCACCCTGCCCAACTCACCTTTACCCTACCCAAAATGATTAGGGCTTTTAGTGGGAAGGACAGGGTATTGGACTGCAAAATACAATCTATTCATCCTTCAGACTAGGCATCAGACAGGGATCTCACCCTACCCAATCTGCCCATGCCCACCCCTACGCACCGGGCACACGCGAATGCAAGCAAGGGCATGCTCGAACAAGTGACAATTTCAAAGAGTGTTGGTGCCACTAAAGCGTAGAGCCCAAGAGTCTTTGAAAGTACTGTTAATCCTTGATTGCTACCTCTTATGGTTTGCAATTGTAAATGAGATTTTTTTAAAAAAATAAAAAATAAAACTACTCTTACCACTAAATGTTTGGATCGACCAGATAGGGTCGTTCTACTTTAATCAATGATATGTAAGGTTCTCCTCATTGTCAGTTTACATTCCCATGAACTGAATTTTGATTACTAGTAGCGCCAAATACAATTGAAGAAATACAAAAAATAAAGCTACTCCTATGATATTTTAATGGGTTAAGGTGTAAAAATATCCATGTGATTGTCCTCGAAGTGCACCCAACACCAAATGCTTTTTTTAGGTGTAACAGTGACTATGTGGTTATAAAATAGGTGCAAAAATACCCTTTGACCGTTAGTTTGACTTTTTTATCCTTAAAGTGATGACGTGTACGATGACATGGATACTGGAGTGACATTCTGAAAAAAAAAACTTGCTGAAAATCAAATTTTCCTAATAAATCATATAATTTAATAAGAATTAGTAATATAATATATGTATTATAATGATTTTAATTTAATAATATTGGGAATCTAGGGTTGGGAAAAAATTGAGCAATCAGTATGTTTTTTAGGGCAACAGCTCTGCTGAGTGAGTTAAGCACTCTGCACTCAGATTTGAATCTACTTCAGCGAAGGTGGTACTAAAATAATGAAATGTGGGTAATATTAATTGCAAAGCTTTACCAGTCAGCAAGTTTTTTTTTTCCAAAATGTCACTCTAGCATATATGTCATCGTACACGTCATCACTTTTAAGGTCAAAAAGTGAAACTAACGGTCAAAGGGTATTTTTGCACCTATTTTGTAACCACATAGTCACTATTGCACCTAAAAAAAGCATTTGGTGTTGGGTGCACTTCGAAGACAATCACATGTGTATTTTTGCACATTAACCCTATTTTAATTAAAAGGTAAAACTTATATTGTTTCATCTTTGTACAAGATTTTTGTTTGGTCTCCTGATTTTATAAAATATTTTTTGATTCTTCTAGAGTTCTAGTCTTAAAGCCATTAATTTCCAATGATGATTTATGTCAATCATTATTTTTTTAAAAGAAAATTGGATTTAATATGTTTGTATTTGAGAATGTTTGTCGACAATTAGAATTTCAACGACAGTATTCTTTGTCTTTTATTTTTTTTGGTCAACGACAGTATTCTTTGTTAGTGAAACTAACAATAATAAAGTTAGAAGACTGAAAAGGCATTTTTTAAAATTAAGGAACTAAAATAAAATTTTATATAAATTCAAATGACAAAAAATACATCTTTACTGAATTAAAATTATGCTTTGATCCAGAGGAAAACGTTTAAACCACCTTCATATTTTTGTGTCATTTACCTCTTTAGTTCAAATATAAGTCACCTATAATCACCTCATTAAAATTAAGAAAAAGCAGTTAACTTATTAGAAATATCTTAAATTAAAAATTTTCACATGTTAACCCTATTAATAAGTTTTTAAAGGAAAGAGGAAAACACAAGAGTTACATTTAAGCATAAAAAAAATTGATAAATAAATATTTATTAGTCTCCAAATGATTTATATTATGAATTAAAATATCTTTCTAAAAGATTACTTATATTTTGGACAACTGGGAGTATCACCTGTATTTAAACCCCCTTAAATTCAAGTTTTTTTTTTTGGTAAAAGAAAAAAATTAAATTATTCATGATTTCCTCTAGACAGACAAATCAAATTGTAAAACCACTCTCTAGTGTATAAAGTGTGCTATGGGGCGAAACAGGCACACCTGAATTAATCACATTTCAAGACAGATGGCTCTCTAACATTCAAAGTTCAAAATCTTACTTTCAAGACAGATTTGTGATATTTGGGCTTCCTGTAAATTATAAATATAATATTTAATTCGCAGTGTCAATTATATTATAAAATAAATTTTATATTAAGATCAGAGGCAATAAATTTTAATTTGTAGTGGAATATGTTTTATATATCAGTGTATTGACTAAAACAATAATGTTTTTGATAAAAATCGTAATGGTTTTAACAAAATCAATAAGTACTGACAAAATGTGTGAAAGGATTGCCCAAGAGTTTTGAGCTATAACTAATTGAGTAATGAGATTGACTAAAACAGAAATAATTTTGACAAAAATTATAATAGTTTTGACAAAATCGTTGTGTATTGACAAAATGAGTCAATGCGTTGACTAATTTTGTTAATGGTATTGACAAGTTTAGTAATGGTAATGACAAGTGAAATGATAGCGTTGACAAAAAAATCAAAAATGTTTATAACAACAACTATCATGCAAATGGTCAAATGGCTTGTGAACATTACTCATTATATGTACACCTAATGCATACAAGTCATCCACTCCAAAGAACATGTTCCTCCCATATACATTACTTACAGTAAATTGTCACCATTAACAAAAGTTGTAATGGTAATGACAAATATAATATTGACATTTTCAAAAAAATCAAACTCTGTATGATAACAATTACAATACACATGA
This sequence comes from Inga leiocalycina, assembly GCA_963242795.1. Classification (NCBI taxonomy): domain Eukaryota; kingdom Viridiplantae; phylum Streptophyta; class Magnoliopsida; order Fabales; family Fabaceae; genus Inga; species Inga leiocalycina. The sequence continues at coordinate 41,610,462 of OY725329.1, forward strand.
AATTGCAAAATAGTAATTTTTTATGTTTCATCTTCCTTAAAATCTTCAATCAAAGGGACAATAGCAAACCCATTTGCAGCACGTTTGGCTCCTTTTTTTTCCTGCCCTTATTAACTTTCTCATCAAGTGGGTACTTCACATTGTCGTGTTCTAGTAAGTTTAGAAGCTCCTTTCTTGTCATCGCATTAGCTTGCTCGATAGAAGTAGGAGGAATAAATGAACTCTTATCCCCATCAGCAATAATCAAAAGAATTTTTTTATCTATTCCTGTGATGCAGAAACAAAGGAAAGAAAGAGAAAAAGACAAAGGAGGAAGACGATTGAAAATAAGGGGCAGTTTCATCATTTATCCCAAACATCAAAAGCCCAAATTCCCACCCTATCCCTTATTTGTCTTTTACAAGTGTTAATGGTGTTTTGTGGGTTTTGCAATTTCATGTGGTATTTTAATGAAATTTTCCCTAATAAATTTGTGGGAAAAGTTGACTCAACATATGTTGCGACTGAAAACTTTTATTTATGAGAACAAATTTGGTTCGTGCTAAGATGGTGTACAATAGAAATGATTTATTAACAAAGAGGGATAACGAAAAAGTGTTTTCATTGACTTTGGAAAAAGGGTTAAATGCCATTTTTGCTCTAGAAGTATTGGCTCAGGGGTAATTTTATCTTGGAAGTTTCATCTGGGGCAAGTTTGCCCCGGAAGTTTCATCTGGGGCAAGTTTGCCCTAACCATTATCGCAGTTAAGTTTAACCATTAGTTGACTAAATTTAGGGGCAAATTTGCATCAAAGTGAAAACTTCCAGGGTAATTTTGTCATTCATGTCATTTTTGTTAAAGTGCAAATTTACCCTAGAAGTTTTCACTTTGAAGCAAATTTGCTCCTACATTTAGTCAACTAATGATCAAACTTAATCGCGATAACGATTAAGGAGATATTGCCCCACATTTGAAACTTCCAGGGCAAAATTGCCCCAAATGAAACTTTCAAGGTAAAATTGGCCCTGAACAATACTTCTAGAGCAAAAAAGTCCTTTAACCCTTAAAAAAACTTATGATCATGCAAGTATAAAGTGACATATTGTGAAATGTCTTGAAAGATAAGGGTGTGCGTATTGCATATGCTAAAATTAATAACTAGTGTGAGAATGCTTAGAGCTAAGACAAAGCACTTTCCTATAATAATTGGCCTAGTTATAATAGGGATCATCTTTGAATCTCAAATTGTTTAACTTGATTTTAAATGCTCTAACTGAGTTTATACAAGAAGAAATATCTAAGTACCACATGTTTTTTTGCCGATAAAGTAGTTCTTTTAGTTGAATCAAAAGAAGATATTAATTAACACTAAACTTGAGCTATAGAGAAGGAGGATGTTGGAGTTGAGGGATTTTTGTTTGAATAGAATTAATACAAAATATGTGTATTATAATCTTGATGAGATTGAATAAGAATGATTTGGAGGTTAAATTGGAAGAATGAATAATCCCAAAAGTTGCAAAGTCCATATATATGAGATATTATACAAAAATATGATAAAATTGATGGAAATGTTTATAGAATTTAAGTAGGGTGGTTTGAAGGGAGAAAGACTTGTATAGTTATTTGTGATTAAGAAAGCACTTAATAACATAAAATGAAAGTTTTAGTGTACTACTATAAGACCAATGTGATATAATAGTGGATGTTGAGCTTTAAAAGTAAGGTTATCAAATCGGAATATATATCATGAATCAGAAAGCCTATTTTCATAATTGTGAATCGAAACATATTGTAAATCGTAAGATTCATCATCAATTTTAAGGATGATATTAATGTAAATTTCATATAAGAGAATATCAAATATTTGTATATATTATCATTTTAAAAGAAAATAACACTTTAGGAAAAAAAATAAGTAAAAAAATAAGGTTTTGATTGAGTATAAGTGAGAAGCAATAAGAGATAATCATAGAGAAGTAAAAGGAAATTCTTAAATAAATCTAGATAGAATTAGAAAAAGAAAAAAAAAAGAGTTTTCTAAAGTTAGGTCGTGCCAAATTCGACCTAATTTGTGCACAACTTGATTTACCTAGATTGAAAGAATCACCAGCATCACCCGATTCCTGCGATTCCGGATTGTATCGTTGTTGGAATCGCAAAATACAAACATAAGTAAGATATATCAACAAATTCGTATCTTTTTCACCTATTTTTGAATCAAATCATGAGATATGACTCCAGACTCAAGGGATTTTAATAATCATGTTTAAAAGAACAAGAGCATAAGAGAAATATAATATTTATAATGAACATATATAAAAAAAGAATTAAAGTGACATCTATTAAAAAAGGTAAAAAATCATTATAAGTGGCTTGAACACGCTATTGGAGTGCATTAATGAAAGAAGGTGGATCAAAGAGCATAGAGTTCTTAAAATATAGTAGAGGAAAACTAAAGAAAACATTTGATAAAGTTAGTGATAAGCTAAATTTCTGGATAAATAATTTATTTAAAAATTTGACTATTGATATAATACAAATACATGATACGGTTCATGAAGCATACCTCACTTGGGGAAATACTACTAAAATTTATACTAATATTTAGTTCGGATTCTTAATATAAAATCTTGTTTGCTTACCGCATATATAATTTTATTATATAATAAACCAAATATATTAAGCATGAAGAATAGTAGTTAAATTAATCCTTTAAATATCTGTCTGGGTTAGTTGTAAAAACTAATCTAAACATATATGAAGTATATAAAAAAGAATTTTGTTTCACTTATATGAATGTTAACTCAAAAAAACCCGGGTGTCTGGCCAAAAAAAAAAAAAGTTCATTTCCAGCGACCGAGGACGTGGCCCGTGGGGCCGTGGGAACGCGGAAAAGAAAGGGAATATGGGAGTTGGGAAGTACTTCGACATGACGTGCGTCTTCACATGCCTATTGCAATCATGAGAATAGGAATATATCGTTTTCTTTTTATTTAATTTAATTTAATTTTTTTGGTATATTATACTCTCCCCTCAGTGTCTCTCTTTTTCTCTCACTCTGAAATCATCGCCGCTTTCACACGTGCCTTTACCGAAACTTGCGCTCTCATCTCGCAAACGCGTTTCCTCCTTTTTCTTCGTTTTCTCTTGAAGTACCCTTTCTTTTGGAAAAATTACACTCAATCCCTGCAAAAAGGAGAATGAAAAATGGTCTCATTGACAACTTCACAAATGTGTATTGATAGAGGTGTTCATGAGATCCAAAGGCCCGCAATGCCCGCCTGAGCCCCACAGAAAAATACTCAGCCTAACCCTAAAAAACATGCCCATAAATCATTTGGGCATCTTTGGGCTAGGCCAAATAACGGACAGGGTTAGGCACCAGGCAAGGTGTGTTGCCTTGCCCATTTGGCCCTGCCCAATATGTATGTATAATTGTATTTAAAAATATATATATATTGTATATATAATTGAACAAGTATTTACTTACCATTTAATTAGAATTTAATGAATAAACATATTTTGTATTTACTAGACATATAGGCATATTTTTTCATACACATATTTAATTAAGAAGTGGGTAAATTGAGTTTTTGAAAAGTAAATTATTTTCAAATAATAAGAAAATAATCTCTATAGAATTAATTTATTTTATTGGCTCATGAATCGAATCTAAGTAATAAAATCTTAAAAGGACTATGACATAAAATATATTTTTAAAATAACAAATTATATATTTTTTCTGTATTATTATTATTTAATATTTCATTATTTTTAAATTTTTGAGAGATTTTTTGGGTACACAAGCCCGTCCTGCCCAACCCAACCCGAAATTACTCGGGCTTTCATTGGGTATAGTTGGACAACAGGCCTCAAAACACTGCCCATTTTTTTTTTGGGCTGGGTATTGGGCATGATCCATGCCCTACCCAGTCCTGCCCATATACACCCTTAAGTATTGATAACTTCATGAAACCATTTTTTAATTTTTTAATTTTAAGAGATCATTTTTTTATTTCTCTTCTTTCTTAAGAGTTGAGTGTAATTTTCCCTTTTTTTGTCACTTCTAAGATAAATTATAATCCATGACCCAAACTTCATCAAGTTTGTGATCAAACCTTTAACAACTAAAATTATTCTCATTTATCAAATAACTCTTTAATCTATATATTTATATAAAATTTATAATCAATACCATTATTGATTCTCACGATTTGAACGAATTTTTATTTTTAGTTCATGCAGGTTTAAATCATTATTTTTCATTCTATAGTTTTTTCTGTTGGAAGAGTGCATCTATAGTTTTTTCTGTTGGAAAACCTCTATTTGCTGCGCTCTTCCAAAATTTTCCGTCTAAAATATAAATCTCTATAATTTTATATGAACTTATATTTAAGTTTAAAGGCATCATTTTTGTAATCACCTTTAAATATGGTTTTATTAAAACCAAAATTCATTACAAATATTGGGATAATAACTAACTTTATTAAGAATATATAGACTATAACAAAAACTTGTTAAAAGTATAAAAAAAATTTCCTAGATGGGGCAAATCCCCAATTTAACAAACTTTTTTGTCAGAAAACAAGATGCAGTTATCCTCAGTGGGCACATAATTTCATAATCAAAATATAATTTCAATTTAGTCTTTTAATACTATAGTGTAATTTCATAATCTTTTAATCTTTATTTTAATTAAAGTCAGCTGAGTTGGAGTTTACTGAAACTCACTCAAAGTGAAAAGAGAAACAAATAACAAAGCAAAGCAAAAGGCTATTCAATCCTTGCATGCCCACAGAAACTCCATATACATGTTGGCTGTTGCAGTTTGAAAATACATTTTTTTGTCTCTTACGAAGCTAATTTTACTTCATGCCTTATTTAGTACTTGTTTGAAATAGTGATTGAAGCTTTTAAAAATAAATTTTCAATTGTGATTTACGGTATGCGAGGTAAGTATATGAGAGGAGTTTTGTCTCAATTTATATAAATAAACACTTTTGGCATCTAAACCATGATCCCAAACAAGCATCTAGTATAACGTAAAATTACTTAAAATAGGTAAAACCAAACAAATACAAAATCTAAGCGCAAATGAAAAGTGTAGCTTTCTTCAAAGGGTTTTTTCTATTCAAAATATTTGATATTACTATTTGGAATGAAATATTAAGTTGTTACAAACAAGTTATTGGTTGAGGTAGTAAGGTGCTTCACCCCTGAAAAGAAGAGCATACAAATTTAAATTTTGGAAAGCATATTTGTTGGGAGATGTGAAAACACTTTACTCTTTAAACATCAAAAAGAAAAATATTAAGTCGCTTTTACTCACATAATTTATGGTTAATCATACTCAATTGCTATTTTGAGTGAAAGTTGGGTGGAGTTTGACCAATTTTTAAACTTCATGTCCTCCTTGATAATTTGATGACCTGTTTGGATTAGTGATGACATAAGTTATTTTTTCTCAATCTGACTTTTACAAACTTAAAATGTGATAAAAGTTAGATTGTAAATATGATTTGTGTTTGGATTGACGATAGTAAAAGTGATTTTTTTTTCCAAACTAAAATTTGTTTGGATTATTATTTGAAAAGCAGGTTGAGATGAAAATGACTGAAAATGACATGAATCTTATTGAATACTATATATATATATATATATATATATTATTTGTATATATTTTGATAATTGAAGAGAAAAATTAAAATTATGATAAATTGAAACTTGTTTGAAAGATAATTTGTGTAGATGATAATTTGAAAAGTAAGTTTAGATGGAAAATGATTAAAAATGGCTTGAATATAATTAAATAATACATGATTTTTTAATGGAAATACACATATATTATATTTATATATTGAGATAAATTATTCAGTCTTTTAGAGTAATTTTGCCTTTTCTCATAGTCATTGTTTTCTCTCTCTACGTCGTCATTGTAAGAAGCATGTGTGTGTTCGGATTAGCTTTTGGAGAATAACTTTTATAATTTATGAGATAAGTATGTGAGGGAAGTTTTATCTCGATTTACGAAAAATAGTTTCTGAAACTACGGTTTAGATGTTTCTCAAACACTCACAATCTCAGCTTATGATCTAACGTGGATTCTACAATAGTAGAAGCTCAGTAGTGGCATTGTGAGTCCAAACACCTATTTAACCCGTAATGTGCTTTTTTCTCCTCTAGTTGCATGTTGTGCCTCTCCCAACGCTTTGTCAAACAGGCCTGAGTGCACAGAAAAGTAACGTTCAGTATCTATTTGTAATGATCTGTGGAAAGATTTGAAGGGAATTACGATGAGGTCCCAAAAAATGAATTTAATTATCAAAATATCCTAATAACAATTGGTGAGTAAGTAATGACAAATTCTAATATAAAAAATGATAATATCTCATTTGTCATTGATACTTTCTGACAATTAAATTAATTTTCTGGGACTTCGTAGTAATTCCCCCATTTAATTCTATTTACAGTTCAAAATACAAAAAAAGATCAACTTTTTTACTTTATGTTTTCGGCTATAGAAATGTATGTAAGAGCATTATAGGAAGATTTTGAATTGTAGTCAAATGAATAAAGTTCAAGAATATGCTGTTACTGCCTAAAGTCCCTACTTTCGTTATTAGATCCACTCCTTGCGTTTTCACTTTAAAGTGCTTATTACTGCATCATCGATTATGAATTAAATATAGAGGCTGCTTATTTTATTTAATTCACATTTTTTTCGATAAAGACAGTTTTTTTTTTTCCGAAGAAAATTTCATGTGGAACGGGACATGAGTTGACAATTCAATCCCGTTGCTTTTATCGGGACAGAATAAGAGATGGCTCCATCATGACCTTGTCCCAACCTATCCACCCCCATATTGGTTTTTTGTTGTTTTTTTGGGGTGGTGACTGGCCACAGACAAGACTTATGCCCCGTTTGGTATGGTGGAATTGAAGTCATGGAATTGGAGTTAGAATTCAATTCCATGAGTTGTGCATGTTTGGTACAAAGAAATACTCATGGAATTTAATTCCACATGAAAGCCAAATGGGGTCAATTCCATCAAACTCAATTCCACCCAAATAGTTAAGATTTACAATTCCATGTCTTCAATTCCAACCTTGCCCTTTCTGTGATGAAACCCAGGTTCAGGAACCCGGATCGGACCGGCCAGTCCGGCCCGGAAACCGGCTAATGGGTGAACCGGCCAGTGAACCGATCCGGTTCTCGGTCTGGTCCGGGTTCCAATTTTAAAAAAAAATTTATATTTTTCTTTTAGAATTTTATACTATAAGCCTAAAATTTTCAAAGGAGAGGGATTTTTTATTTTTCAATTATAAAGGCATTTTGGTCTTTTCACATATAAATTAGGACTGATTTCCATGATATACCAAACATTTGAAAAAAATAAAATGGTGCAGGTTTTCAGGAGGAGAAGGTTCTGGGCTTCTCTAAATGATGTTTTTTTGGAAAAACAATTTTAAGGACATTTTGGTCTTTTCACCTAAAAATCATATCTCATTTTCATGACATACCAAACATACTTTTACACTTCATTTCCATTTCCATTTCCATTTCCATCAAGATTAATTCCATGCACCAAACGAGCCCTTAGAATTGGAGTAAGTCAAGTAAGCAGGATAAATTATTTAATAATAATAAATATGACATAATCTTCCAAAAATATTTATACACAATATTAAATTATAAATTAGGTAAATTAATTTGAGAAAAAAATGATAAATATTAGATATAGAATATATTAAATTTTTATATTTAAAATTAAGATTAACTCCTAACGAAAGTTTGTTAGGAGCGGAGCAATAAGAAACATCGATAGGGATAGAAGAGAATGGTGACCATTACACACGCACATATATATATCAATGTTTTTCTCTAATTTTTAGATTGAAGTTACTTCAAAGAGTATTTGCCTCTGGCATTGGGCTCCTATGTCAGGTTGATGTAGGTTGGCCAACTTATCCGCTCTAGTGAGTGTTTGGAATAACTTATTTTTAAAAAATAAGTACTTATTACATAAATCAAGACAAAACTCTTCTCATATATTTACCTTGTATACCATAAATCACAAATTATAAGTACTTATAAGTTAAAAATAAGCTATCCCAAACAAACACTTACTTTTCTGTTTCCTTGCATTTTTGCGTTTCTGGTCTGGCCTAAGCTATTTTTTTTTTTAGAAAAAAGTGAATTTATTTAATAAATTAAACGATAAAACGATGCATATAGACAAGTAGACAACCATCAACTAATCCCAAGTCAGGACCAAGTTGACCTGAGCTATGTTTTTTTGTGACTAATTCCTTCATATCGTAGACTTACCCAAATGACTTTAATACAGACAATAAAACCCTTTCCATACACATCCATCACAGGAATCAAATCCCTGACTAGATCCTTAACATCAAAACTCGATCCTTGTGTGAAAGAAAAAACAAAGAATACTTGTCTCTATCCACAGAGGCGCATCACCAAATGAATGTGTACAACAAATTCTATTCATTCCTCTAAAAATACTATTTACTAGTATTATACAAAAAAGCAGCTATTTACAAATTATTCAATACACGAGTCATATTCAATTTTAATAATTAGTTATTAATTCTCCCAATTCCATATTTTTTATGACTCTTAATCCGAAAATTATATATATATTTTCAAAGACAACAATGATGAATAGAGTTTCTATTGGAAAGAAGCCAGCCAATGTGGATGCTTCTCTGTTCCACCAACAAAATCAAATTCTTTTACCTCTAAAAGTTTGCGTAATTATCAATCAAAGTACAAGTCACAAGAAATAAATAAATAATGAGCTCTCTGTCAGTGGTTACTACCATAAAATTGAGCAGAATCACAAAGATATATAGCATTTACACAACACCTTTAAGAGATATCTTATAGTGCAGGAGCAGCATGAGAAGTGGTATTGGCACGCCTACAGTCACACGTGCAGAGACTTCTAGATCCTTCTACAACACGTTGAGATCTTCGCAAATGAAGCTTGATGTTCACCACCTTTCCAGCCAACTATTGCATCATATAACAAAATAAAACATTATTATACTAACTCGTACATGGTTCCATATAACCAACACCAACACACCAGAATATGATGCAAATATATTTAGGACGTGACTCTTTTAACACAAACCACCACTTGCTTAAGATCTGAGTATGCAGTTCTTCATTGATTTTTGGGAGAATTATTGTGCAGTCTCATATAAGCAGTTAGAACACTAGAAAAGTCCCACAACAAGTGAGCAACATATAATGACAAGATCTAGTGCAGGAAATGATAACAGGTCATGGCATGTTGACAACTCAAGGGATGGGTTAATACCATTTTTGGTCTCTCAAGTTTGCCTTCATTTTAGTTTTAGTCCCTTAAATTTCAAACAACTGGTTTTAGTCCTTGTAGGGGCAAAATAATTCAGGTTTTTATTGAGTTATAGAGACCAATGTTTTAAACAAAATGAAACTTGAAGGACCAAAATCTATCATTTGAATTTTGAGGAACTAGAACCAAAATGAGAACAAACTTGAAGGACCAAAGATTATATTAACTCTAATTAAATTGATTATGTGCCACTAAACAGTAATTCTCCCTTGAAATTTCTGGCGGTTTGCAGCACAAATTGGGCACCTTACATTTGACAACATTTTCTAAATTTGGAGGAATAGCTGAACCACCTAATAACAGGTGGAAGGAATTGGAAAAGACCGAAATAGGGGGAGATCACTGGAGATGCCTAAGTTACACACGGATTAGTATTAGACGCTCTACGGGAGATTTTTAAGTTGGTCGGTCTCCCATTTCAATAGTTTGTTTCTGGGAGAGGGTTATCCATCTTACTAAAGATACTCATCAGAAACAGGTTTGATCAAATCAGTGTTTCAAGGAATAATCAGGAACAAAATGAGCAGAGAGGATCAGGCACCCTTTTTTTTGTAATGGCCTGAGCATAATGACCTTAATTACATGTAGTATGCTTCTTAAGCAACTCAAACCTTGTAAACCTCACAAGTCATGACACTCAACCCATGGATGCAAATATTTCCTTTATATAAGGACTCAACTACTAAAACCTAACAAAATCTTAAAAAAATTAAGGTCCTCACAACAGCATTCAACCAAAGTCCAACCGGAAATATTCTAAATTAATAAAGCTCATGGACTCCTACGGTTTGGCCTGTCATCCTACATCAGGACTAAATCTTAGGACGATCCTAATCACCACCACAATAGTTTATTGACCCTGTAACATATGCATCAGATGGCCCAAACAATAACTAAGTCACAAGTTGGCGAACCTAAGCCATATATTGAGCGTGCATTGCATCTGAAAATATTTAATGCTATTTCTTTTCAGGAAAAATAAAAGGAACTTTAGAAGTTTAAGACATAAACAAACCATTTTCCAAGCCAAGTCTTCAGGACCCAATGGTTGAGCTGGACTGGAGTACAGGAAATGCCTCGAGTACTGAAGAAGACACAATCAAAAGAAGAATCAACAACCAGAAAGACAAAGGAAAAAATGTTTAATTTCTGAAAAAGAATAAACAAAGCGTTTATTTTCTTATATTACAAAATGGATGTTAATTACTCTAGAATTTGTTTTTAGACGTAAAATATTTCCAAGTCTCATACGTATACATGATACTTAACATCAAACAACACTTGTGTAGAATGATTTTAAAAGATAACCATCCATATTTTGCAGGGTTAAAAAGCAGAAGAATCAAACAACAAAGTGCTAAATAGAAATTATGAGGTCAAGAAAAAACATATTCACAAACCTTAGCAAGATTTTGTTGCATTTCTTTGATAACAGCAGGGCTAATGCCTCTCAAAAATTTCAAAAGCCAACCTGGTTTTACGGCGTCATTAGAAGAAACAAACAGTGCAATCTGAAAATATGCAAAAGAAGTCAAACCCTCAGCAATTGCCGATTGAACAATCAAATATAGATGTATTCTAAAGCTGCAACAATTAAATTGGCCATATGACACAATGACAACACAATCTTATGACCAAGACGATCATCACCAATGTCCAGTGTATTCCGACCTCCACAAATCTTTTAAGAACATCAAAATGTGAATACTTATGATAAAACTGCTTTGTTTTCAGCCAATGGATCAATAAAACAAAAGTATAAAAAACTCAATCATGCCCAGCTTATTATTTCACTTCATTCATATGTGTTTAAGTGATGGAATGAAAAAGAAATCCTCAAAGATCTAAACAATATTCCTCTCCGGATTGGCAGGTTTCTCATAGGCGATATGAACAAGAAATCATGTCCAATAGAGATGCATCCATAAAGCATTTTCACACTCAATGTCAGAAATGTCAGCATCAACACCTCCACATCACACTGCCAAAACATGTCAAACAAAACAGTCCATTTTTGGCTTGGAAATAGCAAGCATCACCAAAAAAAATGACCTAAAAAAGGTACAATGACACTATGCACCTCATCTTGATGACATAATAAAAAATCTTTACTGATGATGTTGCTTACAAATAATATATCAAACAACACTTTATATGATAGATTCAATTGAAAATAATGGAATAAACTTCAAAAGTATTCAAGATGAAGGATAATGCGGATTGCATTTTTCTTTAGAAGTAGATGAGTAAATGGGATGCCCTAAGAATTAATATTAGATAATAAACAAATATACAAATGTATATAATATACACCATGTTGAGACGTGTCCTGAATTTTGACACGTTCACATGTTTGTATCCTATGCTTCATAAATACATTAAGCCATTATATGCTGTTATAACTGTATATGCTGCCATAGGCATATAATGAAACAGATAAAACATAGCACCTTGCCCACATATTCCATGCTAAAATAAAGCCAGTAGATCAATTATGCAAGCTAACTAGCAACCTAACAAGGCTACATCTTATTTAACAACTTGTAAATATAACATTTTACATCTAACTAATTACTTGATGCTATGAATCTATCAAGGCGACATGAATGCATACACACCTTCCTGTAATCAAGTATTCCTTCAAAAGGGAGCTCCAGTTCATCACTAATTATTACAGGAATGCATCCACTAACAATAGCATCGAATAATCTAGCAGATGATGGAGTGTCACCAGCTGGACTCATGCAAAATAGAGACCTGATCCCATAGAAGGAAACAAAATAATTACTACAAAGTATGTAACCCAGCTAAATATTACCAAGTTTTAAATTTAGATTACTTGCGCATGCCCCCTTGAGCTGCTGCTTTTCCTCCCTGTCCAGCTGTTCCCTCCTCTATAATTACATCATCAGCTCCACTTAACTCTGAAACAAGTTTAGAGCGTATTTTTCCTCCCTGAAATTACAAGATAAAAAAGAAATCAGCCAAACATATTTAGGAACTTCTGAATCAAAATATAAAATAAACAACAAATCCTTCAAGAAATGTTACTACGCAAAATCATATAGTGAGTGAATGACTAAAATTTTAACCATATATGCATTTCTAGAAATTAATTATGCAATCTCTTGTCATATATACATTTCTTGAAATCAGCCAAACCCATTTAGGAACTTCTGAATCAAAATATAAAAAAAAACAACAAATCCTTCAAGAATGTTAGTATGCCAAATCATATAGTGCGTGAATGACTAAACTTTTAACCATATATGCATTTCTAGAAACTAATTATGCAATATCTTGCCATAATTTCATCACATAGCAGCAAATGAATAATATAAGCAAATTAAGTTTTATAACCACTGTCCAAAAACCTTTATTGAAAGTCAAATAATCTATAGGATGCAGATGAAGTCACATGAAGCTGCCAGAGTCTTGAAGGACTCAGAGAGTCAAGTATGCCTAGAATATTACAGCTGGATACCAGATAACACCATTAAAGCAGCGCATTCATAACCATGGCACTTCCATATACCAAATCCACTCAAAAGGTAGTAGAGTGTCACAAGAAAAAGGGCCCACCATCAAAATCTCGTAATCAGATAAATCAGCGACTGATATGCAACAAAGTTGGGAGTTTTCAATCATTTATGTCTTCCTGGGATGGTACCATACAATTAAAGTCCAAAGTAATGGGTCAATCAAATCTGGTTAAAGGTAAGGTAGTAGATGACGGGGCTACAATTTCCACTTCATGAGATGACATTTTCATTATGCCTAAACAAAACATGATCAACAAAATTGACTTCCATAAAGAAACAGAGTACTGTTTCATGACATACATAGTAAGTAAAGTTATCACAAAGAAGAACAGCTCTCCATGCATTGCACGGGGAAGAAAGGTCTAGTTCAAACTAATGGAAGAAACCATGATTAATTGATTATAAATCAGTATAATATTTTACCATTAAATAAGGATGTTATTAGCTTTAATCAGTTGTGAAAAAAAACAATTATTCAGTAACAAGTACATATTTCTTACTTCCATATTTTCAACTAGTAGCAAGCTTACCGCATTTCTTTTGAGCCGACCACGAAAGAAAAGCAGTGCACTTCTCTTTGGATTTGTTTCAGATAAACATTTGGCATCACATAAATCAAGATTGGGAACATAAGGAAGAATCAGGTCTTTCTCAAGATAAACCTGTCCTGGCTTGTACCTACAAGATAAGAAAGGCCATCAGGCCAGTTTCAATGGCTAAAATTTTGACATACAAATTTAAATTCAACTTAGGCATTCACCAGTTTCCTGTGGAATCCATATCTGGCAACAGCCAAATGGCATTCTTCATGAATCGCCGAACAGTTTTAAAGGACCAGGGATGATGCACGGGAAGTATGTGGTCTCTTCCACCAGAACGCTTCCATGCGGGTTGATCTTGCACCCACTTCAAAGCTTCCTATGCCCACAACTAAGAGCATATTAGAGCTAGAAGACATAGTGAATCACTAATAAAGGAAAAAATTACACTACATTCATCATTCATACATAAAGCACAAGGGATACAAATAGTCCCTCTTAAAGATGAAAAAGGGCTTCCACCAACCATCAGGAGAATAATTATAAAATAATGAAAACACAGTGATCAGTATGCTGCTTTTTAAAAATATTCATAACGGAAAATATGGATGGTAACAGGGCAGTGAAAAAACAATATGAACCCACACAAAATAGGTATCTGAGCTACCTGTTCTAGCTCTACAGTGCTAACTGGATACCATAGTTCTGACAGAAACATAAGAAATATTCTGATGCGATTAAGTTATATGATTGGGAGGCAACAAAATTGGACCAAAGACTTGCTTAAGTCTTTCAGAACAGAGAGGTTCTACCCTGCAAACCTCTGATATAAAAAACCAACCAAAAAAAAAAAAAACTTGAACTTGTGTAAATTATTGATATCAGAAATGGACTATTTAGTTGGTTTAAGGTATATTAAACAGAAAGCTTAACTTAGGAGTGGAATGACAACAGATTTTGGATGAAACTAAACATACAATTTAGTAGAAATGACTTCCTGCTAATAATAATTCTGTAAACTTCATCTCAATTGATTTGAAAAAGTTTCATTAACACACATTTTTACCACTTCCCTAAAAATGCAGAACAGTTGGTATAACGTCATAAAATAAAACCACGTAAATATAAATCATAACTCGATATTATAATGATCCAATTAACTGTTGATTCATAAATGCAGCAATTTTCACGCAGCAGGAAAAAGAATTTCTTCCTCAACAACAGTAAGCCGGAAAAATACACTCTTGGAAGAGCACTCACACCCTATAAAGTGCCTTGCATTGTTGTTTCTCCATCAGGAAGAAGCTTATGGTGGTGAAGAAGGGTATGTAGAACAAATCAGCCTCCTCTTGCCGATGAACTCTAGCAACAGTCTTTAAAAGTCTCTCTGACTCTGGAGCAATCAAATCTGCCCAAAGCCAATAATCAATGGAGTGCTGCATTGACAACAAATTTCACTGATGAAAGGAGAAATTATGTGAGAGAGGAAAGAAAAAAAGGACATGGAAAGTTATATAAAGCAACCGTACATTACCAACAGCACAACATAGTCCTGTATCCTAAGATATATTTAGTAGAAAAGGACTTTTTTTAAAAAATATTTATAATATGTCAATTCAGAATAGACGGCTTCCTTCGCATTATTTCATAGAACAGGCATTCTAAAATTACAAAATAATAAGAATTGTCATTTAATTATGTGTTTTCCGTTAGCTAGATACTGATAGTACCAGTGGCAAACTAATGGATTAATCCTCGCCAAAACAGTCATTCAAGTAGCATGAAGTAACCTTAAATACCAAAAATACAGCAATAACAGTAATGACAACAATAACTTCGAGAAAAGTAAACTTGATTGTCCACTGATTTCAATCCTCTTTCATGCAAATCCTTATATAATCACATATTTAACCAAAACATTCTCCTAGTGGAAAATAATTGCAAAATACAAAATCACAGAGTAAAAAAAAGAGAAAATACAACGAATATCATTGAAAAACAGAAACCTTTTGAAATGTGATGGTACCTGTTCGATGAGACGGTGCACAGGACTGCCATTGGAGGTCAGATTGTGGGTCTCCTTGTAAGTATTCCTAAACAGCCAGAGCAAATCGTAGGTGAATTTGGTTGGCATGTTATACACATAAACCTTAAGCGGCAAACCCACAGGGTAGTAAGGATCTCCATAATATGACCTATCCATCTCCACTTCATAAATCCTATTATCCAGCTTTCTCACTTCCTCTTCCCCAGCTTCCCCACTCACAGTATCATCGCGAACGAATGTTGATCTAGAGTCTTTACGCGTGAGGAAATTCTCGAGTGAGGCCACAAATGAGGTCTCCACATTAACGTTATGGTTCAAAAACTGTGAACGCGCAGATTGGCGGTTAGAAGAGAGGGAGAAAAGGAAGAAGAGGGCGGAGAATCCGAGAAGCAAGAGACCGTAAATGAGGATTCGAGATTTGGATCTTGGGATGTGCTTTCCTGCCATTTTTGCCTTCCTTCTCTATCTTTCTCTGTAAATAAACTTCACAAGCTAGAGAGATTCTGACGAAGAACCTGATCTTACGAGCAAGACAAAGGACATCATTTGTTTACTTCCCAAAATTAAAAAGCAAGGTGATTTGCATTAATATTTTTGAAATTAATAATTTTTTTTTGCCCACGGCAGATTGCCTGTCTGGATTAGATGTATAGAAGGAGCTTTTTTTTATATAGACTTTTTGGAAAAGTCAGGTTGTAGATGAAATTTGTGTTTGGATTGATAGTGGCAGAAATGATTTTTTTTTCTAATTTTAAACATGTTTGGATTAGTGTTTGAAAAGCCTGTTTAAATGAGAAATGACTAAAAAGGGCATGAATATTATTACATACTATATATATATTAGTTGTATATATTGTGATAATTGAAGTAAAACAAATATTTAAAAAATTGGATAAAATAAAAAAGGTGAAATTATTATTGAAAAAGAAAGAAAAATATACGAAAGTACTTAATTAAAAAAAAGATAAATTTATATTTAAATTAGAATGCATACATGAAATGTTTTATTATTGGATTATCTATCCCTAACAAGTTGGTCTCCGATAGTGTCACAAACAAGTTGGTCTCTGATAGCTACTTTTGGAAATAATATGTGCATTTTTTAGAAAAATTCATGGGTATTTTTACATCTTAACTCAATTATTATTAATACCCCAAGGATCACAGTTCTAATATGAGAGACAACTTTAATTTTTTTTTTGTTGGTCACAGAAGCTCCACGTCCTGTCTTCAAAAAGTAACTTTCAGCAGCTTCTTAAAGAAGCTCCTTTTTTATATAAAGCTCATCCCATCTAAACGCTTTCCCAAACACAAACTTCTCACCTAACTAGGCTTTTGGGTCCCAACAGAACTTATTTTGCCCTCTGTTGTATTCCCAAACAAACCCTAAATTAACATTTAATAGTAGCAAGTAGGATCCCACTCCTCAAGGATCCCCTCTTTTTTCTCCCAACAAAGTATCCCCTCGTAAGCTAGTTTTTCATGTGTTTGATATTTCAGTTAGGTCAACCCCATTGCATGATCATAATTACATTATCAAGTTAAAAGTGTTTGGTTACTTTTTAGTATGGTAATAGAGTTTATCATAATAATGATGATTATTAAAAAAATTGGTAATCCCCATTTATATCTCACCCTATGAATACTCATTATCACCCTGTTGCATGATTGAAAAAAGTCCAATTTATCTTTTAGTCTTATTTTTCATTGTTTCACTTGTCTTATTTTACTCACCATACCACGCCACAACCACCATCGCCACTACCTCCTCCTCTTCCTCCTCTATTGCCGCTATCGCCTCCCCCTGTCATCATCACTGCCGCCACCTCCACCATTGCTGACTCCTCTATCATGACAATTGTTGTCACTGCCGCCACTGCCACCTCCTCCTCCACCGCCCCTTGTCGTTGTCATAGGCCTCGTCGTCACCACTGCCACCTCTACCATGACAATTGTCGTCACTGCCATCACTGTTGCCCCCACCACTCTCTCCTCCTCCTCCATCGCCACTACCACTGCTCCCCGTTGTTGCCACCACACCCCGTCGTCGTCGTCCTCACTATGTCCACATCCTCCTCCTCCACCGCCACTACACCATTGTTATCGTTGATTCCGCCATCACAACCACCTCCATTGGACAATTCTATGCGAGGTAGTACGACTATTATGATGAGGTGGCGAGATGACTCTTAACAATTTTTTTCTATAAAGATTATGTTAAGGCTAAAATAAACTTTGTGTGATATATTAATTTTAAATAATTAAATTAAAAATAACTCATTGCACTTTACTTAAAAATCAATCCAAACACTAGCCCTGTAATTAATATTGCATCGCATTGTATTACACTGTAGGGTGCAATATGATCGAACCAAACGAGCCCTCAGGGTATCATAGGAATAGCACCTAATATCATAAATTAATTTTCAATACTATTTAATATCTTAGCTTTAGGTGCTAGTTGTTACTAACCAAAATACTTAATTCAGAGTGTTAGTGTTATTAGAAAATAGTTTTGAGTGTTAGATGCAACTTAATCCAAATTAAAATTATAAACAAGAAATAAGACTCAAAAATATATATTAGGACTATTCTTAAGAATTTCCAAAATTAGCTTTAAAAAAGGGAAATACTGGATATTTGCATTATTATAGTTAGAGACCTATATATAACAGTTTATGTACAAAAAATATGAAATAAGAAAAATGGGCTGCTTTTCTACATCATATTTTCAGTAAAAATATTATAAATATCTTAATTTAGTTGTAGTTAAATATTGAATAAAAGATAAAAAATATATACTCTTTACTTCATGCTTTTACCTCTTTTTCTCTTAAACTCCCTCCTACTTTCTCATTTTATAAATACTTTAGTCAATATTTTTGTCTTATTTCTTATTTTCACTTGTAACTAACTTTTTTCTAGTTTAATATCATTTTGTCTTCTTTTTTAAAGAAACAAAAGATTGAAAATATAAGTCATATAACAAGTAAAATGTGTAAATTTTTGTCTAAATACATTTTTAGAACTCATTACAAAAATATATCCAGCACATGGGAGAAGAAAAAACATTGATAATGCAAGTGATTTCATGAAGCTCATTTGGTTAACAAAATGTAAATAAATGGAGGGAAATGATCGTGTAGCCGTCATGGATCCCACCCGATGGACCTTTGGTAATTGGGCCCAATTTTTTTTGGGAAAATCGCTAATAAATACTAAATAAGAAAATTAATTGCTCTTTGCCACCAACACACATGGGGAACTGAACTTGCATTAAAATTGAATTTAAAAAGATAAAAAGCCCTCAGTTTGATAAGAAAATTTTAGGCAGGAGGAAGGAGAAAGTGCAGTTCTGAATCCTTTCTTCCTCTTCCATTTCCGGCTTGCAGAAGTTCAGCGTCGTCTCCCCCACTCGGGCGTCTCCTTGGCTTGTGTCTGTCGGCAGTGTCATCTCCGGCTACTCCTCCAGCGGCCGCTGTCTCATTGGCTCGTGTTCTTTGGATCTGTCGTCTCCAAGTGCTCCTCCAGCAGCCGACGTCTCCTTGGCTCGTGTCCTTCGGCAGTGTTGTCTCGGGCTACTCCTCCAGCGGCCGGCGCTGGCGCCTAGGCCTCAAGCGACCGTCGCTTGCTCCTCCAACCTAAATGCCTTCTTCATTCACCTGATCTTTTTCATACGTGCCTAATGGTCATCCACGCTATATGCAAAGGATGAAGATCCATTATGTGCCAATGATCTGTCGTTTTGTGCAATTACTCTTCCTTCATGTGCCAATGATCTATTTTATGTAATTACTCTTCTATTATGTGCAATTGATCTTCCATGCTGTGCACCTGATCTTTCGTTTTGTGCAATTACTCTTTCATGATGTGCAATTGATCTTCCATTCTGTGCAACGGATCTTTTCCATACATGCCCAATGGTCATCCACACTATGGAAAAAATCTATTCCACAAAATGAGAGATCAATTGCACATCATGGAAGGGTAATTGCATATAATGGAATATCATTGACACAATGGATCATCCTTTACACCATGGAAAAGATCCATTGCACAAAATGAGAGATCAATTGCACATAATAGAAAAGTAATTGCACAAAACAGAAAATCAAATGCCCATCATGGAAGATCAATTGAACATCATGAAAGATTAATTGCACAACATGGAAGATCATTGGCACATGAAGGAAGAGTAATTGCACAAAACGACAGATCATTGACATATAATGGATCTTCATCCTTTGCACATAGCGTGGATGACCATTGGGCATGTATGGAAAAGATCCGTTGCACAAAACGGAAGATCAATTACAAATCAATGAAGAGTAATTGCATACAATGGAAGATCATTGGCACAATGGATCATCCTTTACACCATGGAAAAGATCCATTGCACAAAATGGGAGATCAATTGCACATCATGGAAGAGTAATTGCACAAAACTGAAGATCAACTGCACATCATGGAAGAGTAATTACACAAAACTAAAGATCAAATGCACATCATGGAAGATCAATTGAACATCATAAAAGATTAATTGTACAAAACGGAAGATTATTGGCACATGAAGGAAGAGTAATTGCACAAAACGACAAATCATTGGCACATAATGGATCTTCATCCTTTGCACATAATGTGGATGACCATTGGGGACGTATGAAAAAGATCAGGTGAATGAAGGAGGCATTTAGGTTGGAGGAGCAAGCGACAGTCGCTTGAGGACTAGGCGCTGGCGCCGGCCGCAGGAGGAATAGCCCGAGACCACACTGCCGAAGGACACGAGCTAAGGAGACGTCGGCCGCTGGAGGAGCACTTGGAGACGACAGATCCGAAGAACACGAGCCAATGAGACGACGGCCGTTGGAGGAGTAGCCGGAGATGACACTGCCGATAGACACAAGCCAAGGAGACGGCCGAGTGAGGGGAGACGACGCTGAACTTCTGCAGGCCGGAAATGGAAGAGGAAGAAGGGATTTAGAACTGAACTTTCTCCTTCCTCCCGCCTAAAATTTTCTTATCAAATTGAGGGCTTTTTTGTCTTTTTAAATTCAATTTTAATGCAAGTTCAGTCCCCCATATGTGTTGGTGGCAAAGAGCAATTAATTTGCTTATTTAGTATTTATTAGCGATTTTCCCTTTTTTTTTGGGTAGCCCACCTGGTATCCAGAATTTCGCCCTGACTAATCCAGATCCGACTAGTATCGCGCACCTGACATGGTGGGTGAGTCTCCCAGCTGGAGTTTGTAACCCCCTTCCGTAATTATATCCAAAATATGTGATTAAAGTGAAATAGAGACCAATAACAATTAAATAACATTTACAAACCCATCTACCAGACGGGGTTTTCACAAATACGTTTCAAAATCTAATTAACCTAGTCTCATATTCAATTTCGAATATAATCACATCATGCGGAATATCACATTTATACAAATATCAGAGTGTACAACAATATCATCCCGGCAACTCCCGGGTTCATACCTTTACATAGAATTCATAGGGCACATCTACCCTTTACAATTCTTCGAATGGGGATTACACAGTTCTCCTCAAATACAAATACAAATACCCAAATACTCATTCCAAATACATAATCAAATATTCTCATTCAACATATAACCAAATATACATTCCACAATATACACAACTCATATCCAAATACGAATACAAATCATCCCAATTATGATAACCAACTATCAAAAGATTACAACCCGAACGAGTCCCGTCGCCCTTGACTGCTTGATCCATCCTCGATCCACCTACCCTGTCTAAAAGGTTGGCAGGGGAGGGTGAGATTCGAGAGAATCTTAGTAGGAAATAGATACCTACATGCATGTATGATATGTGTTTAATGCATTACATGCTTGCAATACATAACTCATGTTCACATAATGACATATCTGCATGCTCAATGTTTCAACAACATACTCATGGCCATAGCATAACTAGAAACAGAGCTAAAATCATTCATACATGTTTCACATAATCCAGCAAAGTAATACATGCATCAAATCACAAACACAAATATCAAAGCATGCAAGAGAGGTAAGTTCCCTACCCTTGTTCTTTCCACGTAAGCTCTAGCACCGCTTACTCACGATCAGGAGAATATCGAACCACGTTCAGGGTGGATATCAAACTTATAGCCAAAGCAAAGACATAGGTTTATTCTTTATTCCAAATCCTTACTTTTATATCACTTAAAGTTGGTTGTCATTTGAGTCCCTTAAGTGTCTAATAATAAGCTCTACAAAAGCTTGAAAGGATTAGGACGTACTAGGTTGGAAATCACTTTTCAAAATCACCAAGTATTGAAAATAGGGGTTGGCTGCAGCCAAGAACCCTCTGGCTGTAGCCAAAACGCGCACAGAAGGTTTTTGGCTACAGCCAAGAATTTCTGGCTGCGGCCAAAACGTGCACAGAAACTTTTGCGCTGCAGCCAGGATTTTCTGCTGTAGCCAAGGCAACTTAGGAAATTCATAACTAATTCTAGAAAAATCAAAATGAGGTGATCCCAAAGCCAAATGAAAACTATTCAAGTCCTCTTCATAGGAAAAATATGAGCCATTACTAAAAATCACCACTAAAATACAGAATTCCCCAAAATCCACTACTGCTCCAGAATCAAACCCAATTTCGACCTCAAACGTTGGGCAAACATAAATCCCAGTTCACAAAATGAAATGGCACAAATTATATGTCCATTTTAAAGCTTGGGATATGAACTTCAATACTGGAAAGTTTCAGAATTTGCTAACATCATTTGCCTATTCAAAACGGCAACACAAGTAGACTGCCCAGACAGAATTCACACTGGACAGAATTTCCAATTTTGCAACCATTGTGTCGAATCCAATTCAAACCAATTCCAATGATTAAATACCACAACATGACACCATTTTCAACATAAAACAACATCCAATTCATCCAATTACATACCACACGAAAATACAATAAAATCAGGGCAAAATTCTCAATTCACAATACTCAACCAATAACCACAATAGTTAGGTCAATAGTCATCAAATGCTCACCTCTTCCTCTTCCCAATGCCAATTCTTTGATTCCTCCACTTCCCAAATTCTTCAAGCTCTCAAACACCTTCTCTCACAAATCTAAAACCATAGCAATGAAGCTCTCATCACTATGAACAACTTTAAAGAAGGGTATTTGAGCATTAGAGGACATTAAGACAACCAAAAACTCACATTTGCATTTCTCTTTCTTCCCTTGCCTTGGACGACCATGGGAGCTTTGGGTGAGAGAGAAAGAGATCAGATTTTGGAGTTCAAAGGCCCCCAAAACCGACCTAAAAGGGAGAGGAAAGAGGGAAGAGGTGTTGATACTTTTGACCAATCCAAAGGCTTACATTGTGCCAAGTGTCAAGATATTGTCACACCTCCATGAGCTCACCAAGGCACACATACATGGGATTCCACCCCTTGATCTCTTGCACAAATCAATCCTAACCATTGATCTTGAAGTTACCAATGAGTTTCCTCTTCGGTAACTGACCAATTGGTAGGTAACTTTACTGTTTTGCCCCAGATTACGGCAATTCCTCTTGAATCACCACCAAACACACCATATCATTCCTTTTCTTCCACAATGTGCCCTCCCCTCTATTTTAAGTCAATTTAGATGTTAATCCATAATTGAACTTAAATACAGGGTTTCGGCGCTGCTCACAGCACATACGAATCACATCGGGTGCCAAATCACACCATAATCTCCAAAAGGGTTTATTCATCACTAACCACATCCACTTTTGGAGTCATTATCTCTTAATCACAATTTGGGTTCTTGCTAAACTGGGGCTTAGTAGTCCACTTATCTCAGGCTTATTCTCTAGCCTCAAGTCTCAAAATTTGGGGTATTACAGAGTTTTCTGCATTCACCATGTCTCGAACCTGAGACTTTGCTTAAGCGGAATCGAGCCACTTACCACTTGGACCAACTCCTGTTGGTAGGCCCAATTTTTTATATTTACATCTGCTTGATCAATTTTATTCTGCAACTAGGCCCAATAGAAATATGAACTATATGTACCAGCCCCTTTATCTTAATATATTGCCTTAGTTAAAAAAAAAGGGGAGAATTGCTGATAAATACCTTTTTAGCAAATTAATTGCTGAATGCTACAATGGAAAATCTGTTGTACATAACGGAAGATATTTTGCACATAACGGAAGATTGTTTGCACATTTATATGGAAGATTTTTGCACACATGGAAGATGGTTTGCACAAAATGGAAGATCGCTTGCACGCTTGATAGCAATCAACAATTAATTTGCCTCAAAGGTATTTCTGGGCAATTCTCCCTAAAAAAAATTGGTGAAAAGCCTTCCCTTAAAATCTAGGATACAAAACATATGTTCATCTTAAGCTAGACCTTTTGGATTTTGGACAAAATTTAAATGAAGAAAAACATTTTAATTGAAGGTGTTTTGAAAGGTTCTAGCGTTTTTCAGCCAATGTGTTGGTGTGAATGACAAATTGAGGAACATAAATATTTTTTAACAGGAAGAATCGAGCATTTATAGCATATTTAATGTTCTTAAGGCTTTGAATGGCAATAAGGCCACATAGTTTTTTGTTTCTTTGTTTTTCCTTAGACTTGGGCCTCTTTTGTACTATAACTTTATCAAGTGTTCGCTTGATTTTCTCCTACTTTTTTTAAAGGACTCCATGTTGATTGATCAAGTCTGTTAAAATTTAGTCAAAACTTTGATGCCGTGAGAGGGCCACATGGTTCCATTGATCTTACACTACCATAGAAATCACAATATATAACAGTTATTATCTGTCATATATAACATGTTAAACAATTTATTTGAGTTATTGGAAGTATTATTGAAATTTTAATCAGTTTAGTTTTGCAGATTTTGAGTTATGTGAAATTATAAATTATGATTTGATATTATAGTTAGAGAATTATGGTTATTAAATATTTTATTGTGAATTAGAGTTAAGAAATTTTGATTTAAAAAGGAATTTGAGGAATAGATAAATTGTTGTTACTTTTAAGAAAATTGAGCCAATTATGGGGATTATTATTTGCTATTTTGTAATAGTTAATAATTATTATAAATTATATTAACATGTAAATATATATTTATTGTAGAGTGAATTTGAATTTGGTTTGTTGGAGTTAAATTCTTAAGTTTAGGCGTCAAGAACTTGAGGTAACCACTTTCCAATTTATTATGTATGCTTGTTAAAATGATTATATGTGTATATTGGTATTTTTAATTGCTATAAATATGTTATAGTAATTTATATATGAAAAATGTACAATGATAGTATTAATGTTTTTAGTAAATTTTTTAGTTAAGTGGGCCTGAATGTTTTATTTGAATGATTGATGATGCATAGCATTAAATATGAAATATATGAATAAATTATTGATATTGAAGATTGTGATGTTGGATGTGGTGTTGTGATTGAGGAGAGGTTTGATTCTTTTATACCACGTGGTATAGCCACCACCGTGTGCACAGTGGATGGCTTTGGCATTCTCAAGACCCTTGGTATCACCCTTTCCTTTGGCCGGGTTAAGGGTCAGCTCAAAGGTAGGTGACACCTTTCCATTTTTGACAGAAAGGGAATCCATGATCTGATATGAGTTCTGTAGCCTTTGGACGGATTACACCTCATTATTGGAGAGCTTGGTGCAGTCTTGTCAAAGAGACTAATCCTATTATATGTTATAGCTCATGGGTTCTGTCAGCGGTTAAGGAGGTTATAAGGATGGTTGAGGGAGTTTTATACATATTGGATTGTTTTCTTGAAATAATAATGTTTTGGAAAGGTTGAACTTTATGTTATATGAATATATATTGCCCACTTAATTATCTTATAATCATTCCCTGCATACTCGTTAAAATGGAATTGTAGTTATTGAGTCCATGTGACTCACCCTATCGATATTTAAAATTTTTCAGGAGAGAATTCAGGTGGTGCTATCAAGGGGAAGGCAAATGAAACTTGATTTGATATCAATCGTATGTTTCGTTTAGCTATATGAGTATAATGTATATTGCCAAACTTAAGGGCCTTTTTGGTTTTACGTTGCATATGTTGAATACTACGCTGCATACTGGGGTTTGTACTGTGGGCAAAACCCCATAATATGTTGTATTATATGATATTTAATGTTTTACTTGGTTTGGAAATTAATTATATGGTAATTAAGGGGGATCGTTACATTTACAGTCATTCATATACATGTATATACTATTAAAACCAAAACTTTAAAATAAACAAATCATCAGTGTCTAGAAATTTACAATCATTCTAGATGTATTTACTCTCCCATTGATGTTGCATAAATGTCCCAATTCAGCAACTTCTTCCATTTGTAAGTTGCTAAACATTATGCAAGAGGCATCAAAATGCTGTACGCAAAAAAAAACAAGTTGGAAGTTAGTTATTGTAATATATAGCTGATCGAATATATATATATAAACGAATTGAGTATGTAATATTCCTTAATTGTATCAATATTTTCAAGGCCGTACAAAGGCTCAAGTGTTAGGGAGTTACCACATTGGCTCTAAGGTTATGAAATTAGTTTGCCACAATCTATAGCCCTATCATGGTCTAACTCACTTCCAGGGAACTCGAAGGTATATTCTTTATCTCAATATATCCCTTACGAAAATTTCTCTCCCTCACATAAAGCTTTCTTAGTGGCCATCACAACTGCGGATGAGCCAAAACATTTTTTAGAAGCCGTAAAGCATGAGTGTTGGTGAAAGGCCATAAAGGAGGAGATAGAGGCTTTGGACAGGAATGGCACGTGGACCCTTGAAGCATGGCCAAAAGGAAAGAAAGTGATAGACTTAAAGTGGGTCTAGAAGAAAAAGTTCAAGCCGGATGGAACACTTGAGCGCAACAAGGCCATATTAGTTGTAAAGGGATTCACACATATGGAAGGAGTAGATACCATGAAACATTTGCACCTGTGGTGAAGCTCGTCACTATTCAAACCTTGCTTGCCATAGCAGCAAGAAGAAGGTGGGTCATGCACCAACTTGATGTTAATAATGCTTTCCTGTAGGGGGAGTTAGATGAGGAAGTTTGCATGAAGATACCATAAAGATTTGTAAAGAAAGGCGATATAAGGGTATGTTTTCTCCATAAATCACTATATGGGATCAAGCAAGCGTCACGTAATTGGTACAAAAAATTCACTCAAGTGTTACTGCAAGCAGGTTTCAGATAGTCGCTCGTTGACCACTCCTTATTTATTTATAGAACACAAAAATCATTTGTTGCTGTTTTGATATACATGGATGACATCATAATAACGAGAGACAATGAACAAGCCATAGCAACAATTAAAAGACATTTGCGTAACAATTCTAGCATAAAAAATCATGGTCCACTCAAATATTTCCTCGGGATTGAGGTGACCAAGACAAATGCAGGGATCGTACTGAGCCAAAGGGAATATTCACTGGACATATTAAGAGACACAAGAATGGAGAACTGTAGACCAAATCTTACTCCCATGGAAGAAAATTGTAATTTAGAACCTCCAGAAGATAATGAAGAGGTGGATGAAGGATGTTATAGGAGATTAATCAGGTGATTATTGTATCTTACAGTGACAAGGCCCGACCTCATATATCCAGTGAACGCTTTAAGTGAATATTGAAGCAAGTCAACAAGGACCCACATGGATGCAGTAGAACAGGTTCTACATTATTTAAAAGGGATGCTTGGACAAGGATTCTTACTTAGAAACACGAGGGTATGTGAACTCATTGTGTATTTTGATGTGGATTGGGGCTAGTGCAAATTAACACAGAGATCATGAAAGGCTGTTATATCATTATAGGAGGATCAACCATTTCTTGGAGATCAAAGAAACAAAACATTGTGGTTAGATCCTCAGCCGAAGCAGAATACTGAGCCATAGCAAGCATAATAAGTGAATTGATATGGTTGCGATGGTTAATGCAAGAACTTGGTAAGAAGCAATCAAAGGCCACCACCTTGTTTGGTAATAGCCAAGCAACTCTACATATTGCTACAAACCCCGTCTTCCATAAACCTACTAAACACGTGGAGATGGACTGTTATTTTGTTCGAGAATGAGTGCAAAGTAACGAGATCAAGCTTACCAAGATATCCATGAAGGCGCAGCTTGTAGACATTTTCAAGAAACCACTTGGCACGAACATGTTTCAGAAATTCATGGGCAAGTTGGGCATCGTCAATCTTCATACACCAACTTAAGGGGAGTATAAGAGCTGTCTGTGGCGATGCGATACAAGATATTGTTGAGATCGGACATTGAGATATTTTAGGACGGCTTATTATTTATTATCTTGTATTTTTTTTGCAAATATATTATGATAATTGGCGATATCGAAAGATACGATCCGCATGAATAAGAGTGCATGAGTAGGAACAGGATCCTGCATATATGTAACCTCGATCATATGAATAATTAAGCCACTTTTAGCATTCCCTCGTCTTTGTCTCTTTTAGTCTATAACATAAGCCATTTATTTAATGAAGATGTTAACAGAGAATATCGGAGTAAAGAAAATGATTTGCATATGATTTTCATTGAATTAGAAAAAACTTAACTGTGACTGTGTGCTAATAGAGATACTTTGGAAAGCCTTAGAAAAGAAGGGTATGTGTGTGTTACATATATTAAGGTCATACAATATATGTATGAAAGGTTAACAACTAGTGTGAGAACATCTGGAGGTGAGACAAATGACTTTTCTATAAGGATTGATCTATATTAAGGATCAGCCTTGAGCCCTTAATTATGTAACCTGGTCTTAGACGTTCTAACTGAGCTTATACTCAAAGAAATCTCCAAGTGAATGCTTTTTTACGGATGATATGGTTTTTGTGGCTAAGTCAAGGGAAGAAATTAATTCTAAACTTGAGTTATGGAGAAGAACCTTAGAGTCAAAGGGCTTCCAATTAGTAGGACTAAGACAGAATATATGTATTGCACTTTGATAAAAGGGAAGTAAGAAGTGATTTGGATGTCAAAATGGGAAATCACATCATTCCACAAGTGACAAAGTTCAGATATTTGGGATTAATTCTACAAAAAGGTGGTGAAATTGATGGAGATGTTAATCATATAATTCAAGCTTGCTGGTTTAAATGAAGAAAAGCTATCAAAGTTATTTGTGATTGAAAAATATCTAATAAAGTAAAGGAAAATTTTATTGTATTTCTATTTGACCAGCAATACTTTATGGTAGTGAATGTTGGGTTGTGAATGAGCTTCATGAGCACAAAGTGGGGGTAGCTAAGATGAAGATGTTGAGATGGATGTGTGGTCATACAAGAAAATATAAGATTTGTTATGAACTTATATAAGGAAGAGTTGGAGTGACACCTGTTAAAGAAAAAATGGTAGAAAATTGTTTGAGATTCTTTAGACATGTATAGAGAAGGCCATTAGATGTACCAGTAAGGAGGATAAATCAAGTTGTTTGAAGTTCAGTCAAGAGGGGCAGAAGAACATTGAAGATAATGCTCAATGAGGTTATTGAATGAGATCTCTTAGTAAGCAATCTATCTCGAGATTTTGTTTTTGACTGAACTTAATAACCTCATTTGATCCATATACAATCTACCCAACTTAGTGGGATAAGATTTTGTTGTTTGTTTGTTTATATTAAATACATGAATCATTCATAGTGCATGAATGTCATAATGAAGTACATGAACGCCATTAATTAATTATAATTACATCTACATAGTGCATGAAATTTTTATTCATTTGTTCATGTGTAAAGGGAATGATTATTATTTATAGGTTCCAATCATTAAATACTGGTAAAAGAATAACATTGTATCTATATTAGCATAATAATACACATTTCCCAAAAATCAAGGATTCATCCATGTATTTGCTACATAAATGAATGATCTAATATTTAATAACTTGGATTCATGAATGTTATGGAATGGTTCATAAACGTATCGATTAGTTTTCTTAATCGTGTGCTGATCATTATTGTTCCAGCACACAAGCTGAGAGCTAAGCTTTATTTAAGAGCAATGTTTTGCTATGCTTAGACACAATTACAGGGAAAGAGGGGGGGGGGAGACAAAATAGGCAAGGAAATGGTGGACGATGGAGATGGTTTGGTCAGTGGCAGCCATTGTTGTAAGCTTGATGGTGGTGATAATGTGGGAGAAGCTGTAGTTGAAGCCTAGAAGAATCATATCAGTTCTGGAGAAGCAAGGCATAAGAGGACCAAGACCTTGTTTCCCAATGGGCAACCTCTCAGAGATTAAACACATTCAATCACCTCTCCAATAATCCCCCCTTTACCACATCACAACCTGAACAATGGTTTAACTTCCTCCTCTCATTTCTCAAACAAAGGGAAAAACAATATGGTAAGTGTCTCTCTATCTTATGTTGGTGTAGAATATCCAAGTGTCTTAATATCAAGGTATTGAAAACTTGACCAATCACTGAACCAGTCAAGATAATAATTCAAGAGTCATGATTCAATATAGACAACTTGTCCAAAACTCTTGACCAGACTTATTGAGGGATTTACTACGTAGTTCATTACTCTGACCTGCTGACTAGGATGGGTGTTAATACCATGCCTAGATGCTAATATCTCTTTTCTTTTGCAAGCAATAACTCTCATTAAGTTTATATAAATATAACTATGATTGATGATCAGGTACAACATTCGTGTACCCCACTGGAAATACGCAACATCTACATGTGGGAAATCCCAAATTGCTCACAGAGCTACATCTTTCTCTATTTCTCCTAATTATCGTCACTGTCCTATCTACAATTTGGTCCCCTCTCTCAAATATGGAACACCCTTTTTGGCAACCAAGCTCTAGTAAGCATGATGATACGTGACATTGTTAGTTATGTGTATGACAATCACATATATACCCTAGCAACCTCTCTTTTGTGTACTGTTGCTTCCATGTTTCTTCATCTGTTGCTGTGCTTGGTCTTGTCGTAAAGGGAAATCATAAAATACCATACACACAGCTTATTTCTTGTCTCTACATATAGTTTTCATGCTTTGATACATTGTTGATGTAGAAAACATACATCTGATTCCATGTTGGCCTTGGAGAATGATAATTGGAAGCTTGGCACCATGCAGGAGAAATCTAATTAGATATCAAAGTAACACCCAAACAGATTATCAAGCAATGCAGCACATATATGAAGAACGCCTCAGTAAAAAGCGTTCAAGTCTCCCATCTATACCTTACCTTGTCAAGAACTTATATACTGAAATTAAATCATAAATTGCCCGCGCGTACGTGCAAAAAATAAGCGAACAAGCAATCTGACGGGGGTTCACCACATTGAAATATAATTTGTAGCCAGCCATGAAATGAAAGTCAAATGTATCATATAATTAAGGTTTGTAGTCAGGGCGGATTAGAATGAAATGAGATCATCTTTAGAGGACTGCTGCTTCTTTGGATCTTGGCCGGCATTTGGTGGTGCATCCCCACTTTTTTTGCCAAATATCATCTCATCAAGATCATCCATCATATCATCATTGTTATTCCCTCCATGACCACCAACTCTCGAACTAGCTGGCTTTCTAATCAAGGCATCTTCTTGAGTATTAAGAGGCGTCTCGTCTGGCTCAATGGCGACAGGTATCATAGCAGGTTCCTGCCTAAGAGGAGGAGGAGCAACAGCAGAAGGCTTATTCAACTCTTCATACTTGGTGAGAACCTTCTGAATCTCATCATTAACATTCAAGGCCTCAAAAAGAAGTGCCTCATCATCTCCAGCAGTCTCAACGATTCTCTGTACGGTAAATTGAGACTGACAACACTGTTGTACAAGCGTTGCAGTCAAATCATCCTGGATACAAAAGATAGATCAGATTTGTAACTGGTTTCAAAAAGATGCAGTTGTGTATAGCTAACCAGTAACAAACTATAGCTAATCCCTATTAACCAAAACACATAATACTGTAGATCTTTAATACTTATAAAGAAGTGTTTGGCTACTAGAAGATGGCCCAGGAACAAACAAGAAATATCTCGTATGACCAAGAAATTCAGCCACTTGAGAATTGCCACATGGACTTGTAAAAGGACCTCACTTACATGCAAGCTTGTGCATATGGCCAATAAATAAATATATATACATAAATATAATAATTTTCATCTTCCTGGAGCCGTGGATTCTTATATCCACTAATTTTCTATTATATAGAAATGAAGGTGCTCTTTCTCGACACCATTTGTTCTATTCCACTTGAATTTCCATTTTTTTTTTTGTGGAGGAGAGAGGATTTGATGATGGAATTCCTTCTTCACTCCCAAAAACAAAAACGGAAATGAGTTTGGGACTGGACGATGCTATTGAACCAAAAAGGGAGACCTAAAATCCGCTACACAAGGAAAATTAGGCAGAAACACGGAACAATCCCCCCTGGCCAATAAAAAAGGACAAGAAAAAATGATAAGGTGATTAAGGAACCGCTCCAATTAGACCAAGATGGAGACTGGGCAATCGAACATGTATGATGTCAAAGCACAAGCCTCCACATATAAAAGCCAAAATCATTAAGTAGAAGAATCAAGCAGTATGAGAAGAACTACACATGACAGAGGTATGAATTAGTTAGGAAGTTTAGATTAAATAGCTGATTAAGAGTCAAAGGGCTTAGGCTATAAAGAAATGGGTTGGGGTAGTTTGTAGACTAGGCTTAAGAGTAGTCAGAAATTGAGTTGTTTCTCCCTCTCCTGTCTGTCTTCCTCTTCCTCCCCTCTCTTAATTCCATCTGTTTCCCTCTCTTTCCCTTCTCCCCCCAACCCTACCTAAACATCAGAACTAGTCTAGTAAATAAAATTAAAACAAAGATACTACTAGTCCAGTACTATGGTCCATAGCATGGAGCTACAAGCTAATTATGTCTGAACTCCTATGACCTTAAAATTTTACCCCTTTCGGTCCTTAATATAAGATCCATGAGGGAGTAGTAAACATTATACAATTTATCCACATGAGTTACATAACATGCATGTACACAAATAATAATTCCTAAAAGCCTATTAATGTGGTAGACACTTGACACAAAAGGCTAAGACAATATTGCATGCTATATGTTATATGCTTAGTTATAGAGGACAGATAATCTTCCAAGAAAAATCCTGTGACGATCTATCTTTGGCACCAGATTTGAGTCCAAAACATTTATCATTGATAGTTATCGATTATTGAATACGTAAAAGCAGTACAACATGACAAATTAGTACCTGGAGAACATCCTGTTGAGGTGATGAAGACAGAACAGTAGAAAGAAGCTCAATGCTATTTCTTGCAACATTGAAAGCCTCCTTTGTTTGCTCAGGTGTGAAGGTCTGCACAGGAATATCATGCTGAACCTGTTCTGACTGATCAACATGAACTTCTGAAGCAGTCACTGAACGAGGAGGAGTAAAAATAGGTGCCAGACTTTCATTGTCACGACCAGGGAATCGAATACCTCTTGACTTCAAACTCTGGACCAGAAAAGTGGTCATCAAGGAAAGTTCAATAAAAAGTTCTCAAATAATTGATTCCTTGCATAAAAATAAACTAACAAGTAATTTAATCTAAGCACTATAACCTGAGACCCCCCAAGGCTGAGTTATGATCCAAGAAAGTTCCAAAATCATCATTAGCAACAACAACAAAGCCTTTATCCAATAGGTGGAATCAGCTACATGGATCACATAATGTCATTGTGCTCTATCGAAAACCATGTCTTTAGATATATTATTAACTAAAAAATCCCTCTCTATGACATCATTAGCATTTCGGCAAAAAAAGTCTTCCCAAATCTTCTTATTCAATGAATTGGGATTTGGAACAATAATCAATAGCAACCAAAAGAAAGCCCTAAGATTTCATATTAAATTGTTTCCGGCATTCTAGCTATTTTACCCCTTAAGGGACCAAAACCCATGGTTCAAGTGATTAATAGCAACCTTATCAAAAGGCATTTATCATAATTTTCAACAAAATCTAATAATTAATGACTTATAAATTACAAGTTTAAAGCTCACACAAAATTTAGATAAATTTCAAAGAATTACAATTTACAAGCTCCCTCGTTTCCTTTATAATTCTTCCTATAACAATGAAAATAATTAAGTTTAAAAGCATCCAAGCTGTTAATATACCTTGTACGTTTCTTCATATACAGGCAAATAGCGAAGCTCACCGGTTGACTCCCCCCATGCCTCAATGAGTGCTAAGGCCTTGTTCCTGTTATTCACAACAGTCTGAGGGTCATCAATCAGCTTGACCATCTCATCAAGGACTCTCTCTGCTGCGACTTCTGTGAAGGCCCTTTCACAATTTTTAACGCATGTTTCAAGCAAAACCATAGCCAGGTACTGAACCCTAGGACTCTTAACCATGATCCGTTTCTTGATTGAACGAATCACTTCTACAGTGTTGACCTGCTCATTATTGATCGAATCGCAAAGCTCAAGATTCATGGCCCAATCAGGCTCATCAAGTGTCTCAGAGGTGGCATCCTCAACAACCTTATCAGTCTCGCTTGGAACCTGAAAAAATTCCCTCATCTTGAAGCTCATAGAACTCATGCCTTCACTCATCTTTCTACCCATCTCAGACCCACCAATTTTCAAGCGCTCCCCCAAGGCGCTGACTTTATCCATCAAATTGTCACTCATCTCTCCCCTGTTTCTCACACCCTTTCAAAATGTAACCCCCAGCAAACCCTAGATTGCAGTGATTATCCCACAAACAATCGTCCTCAAAACCTAGAAAATTCAGCGAAGAGACAATTACAGTGATATACTCGTACAATGGATCAGTTAGAACGAAAATGTTTTGGATCAAAACATAAATGCAGAAAATTAAAAAGAAATTTCCATAATCGAAAAGGTAGATTCCAATCTGTATCAACGTATAAGAGTCAGAATTGAAAGCGCACCTATGGAGATTGAGATGAGTTCGGTTGAGTAGACTACGCGCAACGACTGAGCGAAAGTGTTGTTGGGCTTGGGTCCTTGAAGCCTCAATTTGTTGTCATCGCAACTTTGAAAAGTTCTGCTTCACTTTACACTCTCGATCCTTCCAACGGACGGCGAGATTTTGAAGTTCATCGTTAATCCTTATTAATAATCAATAATTAATTGTTTGAATAAGTTTTCTTTTAGCCGGCAATTGTTAGAAATAGAATAAGTTTGGTAGAAGAGTATTAAATTATTAGTTTAATTAATTTAATTCAATTTACTTTAATTATTGATTTTTTGTCCACAATTATTGATTTGATTATTGACGAAATGTTATTTAACAAAAAAAATTATGATGTTCTTTTGACCATCTACCTATATATATATAACAACATCAAATACCATTATACCAACCAATAATTAATAATTAAAAATTTAATACATTAATCAGTATAAAATAGTATAACAATCATATATGCATAAAATAAAAGCATAACAATTATATCATTAACATCTTAGTATAGGTATAAATTATTGATTACATTTAGATTTGATATATTCTTATTTAAAATATTATATATATTTAATGCTTTCATTCAAAAATTTAAAAAAATAACGACATAAAAATGAGCATGTGTTAGACTAATTCTTTTTTGTTTGAATTTATATATACTGATATATTTTTCTCCTTTCTTAAATGAATATATTGTTATTATTTTAACATTTTCGTAATATTTTTATAAAATATTAAATTTGAAAAACGTGGTTATCTATTTAAGGTTTTTGAATTCGCTTGGAATTGAAGCAACAAGAAATCATATGTGCACCGAATAGATTCAATCATTGCCTTAAATTTGATCTTAAAGGGATGTAAACTCTCTAATATGATTAATTGGTCTAATATGATTAATTGGTTAATCATATTGAAGCCCCTTTAAGAAGGAAGTCACCTCTAAAGATCAACAAACTTGATTAACTGGCTAGTTGATCTTCACCACATGATATGACCGTGATAATTAGAGATTAGCCTATATTGAGCAATGCGTGCGGCTTCTCTCCATTGTGTTCCCATCCTTTTCCTCTCCCTTATCCCAAAACAACATTGTTTTGTAGGGGTATTCAATAATTTTCCGTCCCGACCTTCCCGTCCCGAAAATTTTGGGATCGGGATCGGGATCGGGAATGGGACTTCCCGATCCCGACTTTTTCCCGATCCCGAAAATATATATATACACATGTATATTTTTTAAAAATATTTAAGAAAATAAGACTAAATGTAAAATAAAATATGAAAATCCCTAACACCCTTAAAGTAATATTTATTCTTTTAGTTTAGTTAGTTAATTTCGTTTATTATTTATTAAATAATTCTAATTTTTTGTTTTTGTCTTTGTTCTTTTTACAGCTGAATCGACAACTTTAAACATGTATTGGACTAATTATATATTTATATTAGACTTATTGGATACAATATGATATTAGACAAATTATATATTTATATTAGACTAAAGGAAACACAACAAAAAATTCAATATAAAGATTTTTTTTTTAAAAAAAAAAGAAGCAAATTCGGGATCGGGAAATTCCCGATCCCGATCCCGAAATTTCCCGATTTTCGGGATCAGGAAATTTTCAGGATCAGGATCGGGGTCGGGAATAAAAATCATTCCCGAACCCTTCTCGGGATCGGGATCGGGAATGACATTTCCCAATCCCGATCCCGATCCCGAACACCCCTACTGTTTTGGGTGTTAAAAAGGGAGGTTGACCTAATTTGTTTTTTTTAAAATAACAATTAATACCTTAAAGTATTTTTTTAGTAACACACAATATCTTAAAATAATTTTCAATATACTGGTCTCTCTCAAATATTTTTTCAATAATAACTACTGTCTAGCAAACTACATTTTAAAGTATTTTTTTAGTAATACTCAGTATCTATTATCAAACAAATAACATTTTAAAGTATTTTTAGTAACACCCAATATCATAAATTAATTTTAAGCTCACCCAGCACTTTAAATAATTTTTTCAATAATACCCAGTGTCTTAAAATAATTTTTTTTTGCATCTAATCCCCTGAAATATTTGTTTATCAACACTCTGTATTTTAAGTTTAGACTGTTTATTACAATTAGAAAATTTTTTTATGATATTGGATGCACATAAAATCATTTTAACATACTCGATGACATTGAAAAAATATTTCAGGGGGCTGAATCTTACTTTTTAAAAAAAAAAAACCCAACCCTCCCTTTTTAACACCCAAAACGGCGTAGTTTTAGGGTAAGGGAGAGGAAAATGACAAGAACACAAGGGAAAGAAGCCGCGTTCATCGGCAATGCTATTAACATTTGTTGAGGGAGATTGATGACGTCGGATTGTGTGAGAACTTAGAGAAGTCGTGTGTGAAGCAGGAGAGGTACAAGAAAAGACAGAGAATCAACGTAATTAGATGCCATTTTAAATTTTAAATAAGGGTATTTTAGGAAAATAAATATGATTAACTAATTTAACCACTATCCTTAATTTTTCCAAAATTAGATAAATATGTCCTATAATTAGAACCAGAGGGAGTACTATTTTATTCCTGTAGTATGTATTTAAAATATACTCCTTTTACCTTGGCAAAAAGTATATATATACTCCTTTTACGTTGGCAAAAAATATATACTCTTTTTTATCCTTAATATAAACAATAAATAACTAATTTATCTAGATTAAAAAAATTAGTTAAATAAGTTATTTGCGAAAAAAAAAGTGTGTTAGTTTCCCTAATATAACTTTTACATTGAAATTATTGTTTAATAGAAATCCCTTATTATATGCAATATAATCCAAATGAGTCATCAGAAAACAATTATAAATTTAGAAGGCAGAAGCATGGTTATCTGACCAGGACCAGATCAACCAAACCGGACCATGTTGAACTTTGGATCCAAGTCCGCCCTTGATGGTCGGACTATTTGATTAGGATATAAGTAGCCTAATCAAATAAGAATAAAATTAGCATTAATTGTAGATTGGGAAATAATTCAGTAATAATTATGGGATTGTTAATTAAGGAACAAGTCACCATAATTAGGAAATTAATTGAGAATCAATTAATTTAATTACTGTCTTGGAGGGCAAGAAGGAGTGCACATGTTTCCTAATTAGTGGCCACCCTAAACCACTATAAATAGGAGGTGCCTCCTTTAGTTATTCCTCACCCATGTTATTGAGTTTTCTAACAATCTCTTTTCTCCTACCATCTTTCTTGTTTTGGTGATCTGCTGTGCAAATCACAATTAGGCTCTAGTAGTCTAATAATTATGTGGGCACTATTATGGAGCATTGGAGATTTGACCCGGATCTAAACATGGATTCACCCCGGTTCACCGGTTATCTCTCTCTCTCTGTGTATATTTTTTCCTACATTGGTATCAGAGCATGTTGATCCTGTAGCAATGATTTATTCTTTATGAATAAGCATGTGATATATTTTTGTTATATATCCCCGTCTATTTCCGCTACTATCATATATGTATGCAAATATGATTTTAATTATCTAATATATGCATGCTTCTTTCTTCACTCATTTGCGTGCATATATATTGAATAATTTGGAATGTTGTTCAAATTTTCTTTTACACACACACACACACACACACACACACGTTATTGGAAGCAAGGCAATTTCTCTTTCTTGAATGCATAAAGCTTTAAACATGATACCTGCTTGCATTCATGCGCATCTACTCCTACATGTTTCAAGAGTCCAAAACTTTGGATGCTATTGCTCTGCGAATATATATGTGTACTGGTCAAATATTGTTTTGCTCCTCTGATTATCTTATATATATATACGTGTGTATATATAT
The DNA here is from genome assembly GCA_963242795.1 of Inga leiocalycina. Classification (NCBI taxonomy): domain Eukaryota; kingdom Viridiplantae; phylum Streptophyta; class Magnoliopsida; order Fabales; family Fabaceae; genus Inga; species Inga leiocalycina. The sequence continues at coordinate 41,648,822 of OY725329.1, forward strand.
ATATATATAAAATTCATGGCGCAATTCCTTCATCTTCTCCTCACATCTTCGATTTCTTAATGGTTGACGTTTTTGGAACCTATGTGGAACCAAGAACAAGAGACTTTAACCCTCAAAAGCTAGGAAAACTTTTGAAACGCAAAAGACACACATCTAGGTTGAATTACGTAATGCCGTCAACGTCAAGAAAAATTGGGGTGTTCGAAACTGAGTGTTTTTGCCCTAAACAAAACCATGGATGTGTAGAGCTTGAAGAGACGATTTCAACGATGCTTAGAATGCGTCAAACAGAGTTCGGATGAGGGAGAAACGAAGGAAAAGTTGGCGGGTTGTTTGTCATCACCACCACTTTACTCAAGATTTGATCAATTAAACAGAGGTTTTAAGATCAAATAAAGGCCATAGATTTGTAGTTTGCTGAACTACGATTCCAACGAAACCAAGAACGTGAAGAACGGAGCTAAAACGAGGGAGATATAACCCTCCAAAGTTGGCGGGTCGCGATGACCACCGGAGCTCTAATCGGGTCGAGTTGACCCAACTGGAGGTTGAAAATGATGACGTGGTAGTCAACACCATGTCATCAGTCAACTAAAGCCACATGGCCCCAATGAGAGGGTGCCACGTCATCATCGATCGACGGCGGCCACGTCATCTATTGACCAGCCACGTTGACCGAGACATGTCAGTGCCACCTCATCACCACATCAGTAGTAGGGGTCAAGGGGTTGACCATTCAACGTTGACTGGTCAACGATCAAAGTTGACAAAAAAAAAATAGATGGCGCGTGGGGCCCACTAGGGCCTCTATTTGACATGTGGCAAGCATCGTTAAAGAGAGGATAGCGCGTGGAGTCATGGGAGCCAGTGAGTGCTGTAAGGCGGCGTGTGGATGTCACGCGCCTCTGCTGAGAGTGGCCAATGTTGGAATTTTCCAATTTTTCAAGATTTTTCAATCCAGACATCATCTAGGGGCGCGTGTGGGCACGTGGGATCTTCGATTGAGACGCGGTTTGTTCTTAAAAATCCCTGAATTTGAGAGCTTCAATTTGATATATAATTTGCATATATTTGAAGCACGTTTGGATGTGTTTTGAGTCAAAAAGGTGCTTATATGCACTTAGAGATTCCCAAAAATATTGAAATTGAGTCAATAATGATTCTATTGTTTTTGGGATAGGTTGGCTTACTTATTAAGAGTATTTTAGCTGCAACATAAGGTTAATCCTGAAAGATTCTTTAAAAGTGAGGGATTATTCAAATGAGTTTTTGAATATAAAATCCTATCCAACCTTGACTCAAACTCTTAGAGATAAAAACCTGAAAATTGCTGCAACTTGAAATTATTGAATAATAATAGGTCTTCCCATGCTTTTAATCACATTGATTCACTTGGATTGAAGCAATGACTTCTAAAAGTTAACCCTTTATCACAAATGTTATGACAAAGGACAAGACAAATAGAGATGTGAGAATAGTCTCATCAAGTGGGAGGTATGATGCAATTACATCCAAGTAAGTGGATGTAAACATGGCAAAGAGGAGCTGAACATTATAGCTGAACGCTACATGAGTTCATATAGTCAGAAGGGCCTATGAGAGAGAGAACCTAGTTAAGAGACAACAACATGAGATAAAGTTTTTGAATGTTCTTTTTCCATTGAATTTAATTATTAAATTCTTTGTTTTTGGAATTGAATTAAGAATATTCTTTTCTTGTTTCCATGAACATTCATGTTGATTAGATGATATTGTGGTATTATCTTCTTAATATAACTGTCTTTGATTGAGTGGGGGTTTCTGGAATGCGTCTAGAAATCCAAAAGGGGAAAGTGTTCAATAAAGACTATGGTTAAAAGGGCGATGAGCTAACTAGCATGATTGGAATAGGAGTCAACTTAGTTGTCTCTTGAACATGAAACTAGTGAAATTATTATTTAATTATCCTTTGTCTTATTTGAACAAATATGATTTGTATACCATAATCGTCTAAGTAACTATTATGACTAAGTCTTTTTGACCAAGCTTATGAAGACAAGCTCAATAGAGATGACTATAGAGTTAGAAACTCTCAAATTTCTTTTTCATTTAGGAAGAATGAGATGTCAGGGACATCCTACCAACTAGTCTTCAGCATTTAGAGACTGAAGCAACCGAAGGATACAAAAATTTTATGCTATCAAGCATAGAAAGAACAATATTGCTCAAACTTATAATGGTACGAGTAATGTAACCATATCCAAGTAGTGTGGATAATGTTGGAAGATAGTGGAATAGGTTATCTTCTTCCATAAAGTTAAAACTAAGTTAAGTTTTAACATAGTGTACTAAGTTCTAACATGTCGTTTAGGTAATGTAACACCTCAAATCACAGCAACCAAATACTTAACTAAAGTATTTTAAATATCGTCAATAAGGATGTTCAACATCCAAACCATCAAAATACAAATCAGTTTAAATAAATCTCACGTCTCAATGTCAAATCAAATCCTCAAAATATTTCATCAAAACAAAATAAAATGCGGAAGTCTTAGGGTCATGGCAATAAAAATGACATAACATGAGCTCTAGGAGCACAAAAGAGCCTCTAAGGCTCACTCCATAGGTGCCTTTCCTTGCTCCCTACTAGAACAGTCACCTGAAAATGTTAATATATAGGGATGAGATTCTACGTCTCAGTAACTACTGAAAATTTCTACCATACAAGCAAATCTCATATGATAAAAAGGAACTGATTACATATATATTCATATATACCATAATTCTCATACAAGACAAAAACAAGTTTAATCACCATTATATCAATCTGTATTTTCATCGCAACATGAAATATACAATTATGCAATATGCAATATGTAAGATGCAACCTTCCTTATATCACCGTCCATCCTTATTCCGCTGACTGGAGCCATAGGCTAACACATAGTCCAACAAAAACCCATCCATTTGATTGGATTGTCCCAAGCTCACCAGTTCTTAAGATACACCTGGCCAAAGGTGTAGAGCTTAAGTCTGGACTATGGCTCCCCTCCTTAAAAGAATACAACTAAGGAGGTGTCACATGTCCCACAGCTCCAATGAAATCCCGGCCAAAGGAAAACATGGAAGAAGGGGCCCTGACAAGTACCATCCACTGTGCACCGAGTGATGGCATACCACGTGGTAAAAGAGCTCAACATACAAATTCCTCCTTACTCCAACTCATTACAAATGCATCCGCCATGACAAGTATATTCCATCACCAAAATATATAATTAAAAGACAAGGTACAATAAATCATGCTCCCATTCGAATAAAATATCATCACATATTCAAGCATGCCTAAAAGGAAACAATAATCCAACAATACATTAATTGTAATTAAATTATTTCCTATGTGAATAAAGTGAGTCATAAAGAAATTTACTTGTAACATTACTTACTTGGGAATTTATAGTACATACACATATACACATAGTTCAATCCCTTTTTTTTTTAAAGGTAGTCATACACAATTCACAAGTATAGGAAAGAATATTCAGAGTTACCTGTTATTCCATAATAGCTTACAAATAATTATAGAAATTACTCCTAAGCTCTCTACAAGAGGCTACAAATTCACAAACACATATATCTATTAATATATGACTCATTATTATTTTAAAATCACTGTAAACTAATCTTGACATTAAAGCTACCCAAAAACGCATATTCTCTTCATATATAAACACACACGGGGTTTATGGCTACAGAGTGAAGAAGGCATGCAAATTTGGTGTATAAAAAAAAAGGATAGATAATATGTTTGATTAAATTGAATGAATTATTATTTCATTCTTTGAAGTCAAAAACCAAGGGTCTGAAACAAATGAAGTGGGTTGCCAAAAAAAAATGGACAAAAACAAAAATTAAGAAAAAGATGAAGAAATTAAGGATAAAAAAATCACTGTACATATTGAAGGTAGAAAATTAAAGAAAAGGGAGTGAGACACAGTAACAACTAACAGTGAAATGAGTTTAACCAATTAAAAGAAAGTTATTCAAATAGAAAATTATGTATGTATCTATGTATATAGATAGATATGTATGTTTATCTAAATTTTCTTAAGGGTAGAAAATATATAAATTGGGTTAGCAAATATATATATATATATATACATATATATGAGTTTCATATTGTCTCACAAGTAATGAGTTCAGACTTTGGAGGCAGATGAACCAGAATAAATAATAATAATTAATAAAATTGAAATAAAAAAACAAAAAACGTTTCAACATGGGTTTGTTCTAAATAATTACGCACAAAAAAAAAGGGGCAACAGAGGTTGAAAGATAGAAAGTATACACACACACTTCCGCACAGTTAGTTCAAGGGAGGGAGATGGGGTTTTTGAAGAAATACCAAGAGGAATATATATGTGTGTGTGTGTGTGTGTGTTCAAACGCCATCATAAATGAAGATTGAAGAAATGACAAGAGGAATATATATATATATATATATATATGTGTGTGTGTGTGTGTGTGTGTGTGTGTGTGTTCAAACGCCATCATAAATGAAGATTGAAGAAAAGAGCGTGAGGCACAAATAACTCTGTTCTGTTTTTAAATCATATACATCACGCACAGTGAGAGGAGGAGATCTATGACAAGACTAGGAGACAAGAGAAAATTAAAGGATAGTAAGAAAATGAGATTTGATAGGACTATTAATCAATTTGAAGCAGATATATTCGAACAAGAGAATGAATGAAAGACAAAATAGAAGAGCACCTGTAGACGCTCTATGCCGCGCGCCGTGGGTTAGGTCTAGGGTGAAGCGAAAAAGATCTTATATAGAGTAGATCTAGGGTTTGTTGCTCTCATTAAAATTTTTTTTTTTTAAAAAATACATAAAAATAATAATAGTATTATTCAAATTACTAGCAGTACTTTTTTTTATATAATATTTTTTTTTCGTTTTTTTCCCAATGGTAAGACAAATTTACACACATATACTCATTAAAATAATTATCTTAATGGGGTATTTTATTTGTATTTAGTTTTCTTTTGAATAATTAATTTTTTCCTTTAGAACTTTATATATATATTTATATATATATATATATATATATATATATATATATATATATATATATTCTATATTCTTTGACTAACTAAAATTAAGCTACAACTAACTCTAAGCCTTAAAAATTTAAGGATTTTACAGGTAACACTTGAGGCAAATGTAAAACTAAGAAGTTGAGACAAACTAAATGACAAGTTCTTTCTAACAAATAATAAGTGTATGTTGTGATAATACGTATCCAAGTGAGTAGGAGGAAGCTATGTCTCCCAGTGAGTGGGAGTGAGCCACATCTTCCAGTGAGTGGGCATATATGAAAGTAAATATTGCCCCTAATATGCATATTGTGACCTTCAGCAATGTGATTCACCACATTGAACTTAAGTGTGAAAGACTGAAGGATCCAAGATCCATTAGTTAAACGAACTTAGCTAAAGAGTGAGAGGATTCATCCTCTAAGCCTAAGGGCAAGAAACTTATGAGGTAAACTTGATATAGAGGAGGTCAAATAGAAAGATGAAAAGCTATATTGATAATCCTTAAGAGTTGTAAAAGTAGCAATCCACATAAGTTGTGAATGTTTCATAGAAGAATATGGCTTCATTTCAAATGCAACATAATAAAGAGATAGAATCAAGGGATTGGAACTTGCACGTTAACTCTGCTTAGATAAACCACCCTAATTCACTCCATGCAATTGCAACTGACAGAATCATATCTTTGCTATCTCTTTAGTTAAGGATCGATGGGACTATGATTCTCAAATCCTTCATTGGATTTTGATGTTTCCTTTTAGGTATAAAGGATTCCATTTCTTGCCATATGTACACATGGATCAAAAGAAATGATCAAACTAGCAAAAGAGTATTTGCTAAATAACGTGTGTTAAAGGGTTAATACCCTTATAAATAAGTTGAGAACTTATTCTACCTAGCGAGAAAGACAAAGAAACATTTTTTAGAAAATCCACTGTAATTGGCAAATTATGACGTTGGTGAACCAATGAACGTGAGGGCAAAACATAGAGCTTGGTGTTTCGTTAACGTTGTGGATGTTTACTCGGAATACAGTAATGTTTACTTGATTTTTGGCAAGTGTGAAGCTGTTAGATAATGGCTGAACTAGTTAGGAATCAGTTAAACTAAAAGGATAAGACCTTTCAAACTAACAAGAGTTAAAGGCACCCACATGATTAGTTCAAGCTGCTTTGTGTACAAGAAAGGCATTGTTAGGCAACTATCAATACCTAGAACCCTTCAACATAATAGAGTTGTTGAAATAGAGAGATAGACCTCTCCTTGATATGGTTGAGTAAATAATGGCATAAGTGAGGCCATCAGCCATATATTAGTACATAAACTTACAGCTATTATCTTCACACTTGATCAAATGCCCTCTATGTCAGTCATGATCTTACCCTATGAATCGTGGATAGGCCTTAGATCAGGCCTAAGCTCGTCGAGACCATAAGGCTTTGTTTGGTTGGAGGTTAGGTTAGGTTGGGGTGGGGTTGGTTTTGTTTGGTTGGAGGTTAGATTAGGTTGGGGTAGGTTGGGGGTAAAAAAGTGGTGTTTGGTTGGAAGGAGGTTAGGTTAGGTGTTGGATTTTTTTTGTCTTCTAGTGGTAACCTAACCTAGGTTCTGAAACCTCCAAAAGTGGGGTTTTTCCTAGGTGAGAGAATATTTGTCTTCAATTGTGACTAAATTGCCCATGACAATTTTTTAAAATTCCAACACTGTCCTAACTTGACCTCCTGATTCAACGAACTTTCTAAATAATAATAATTTTATGAATCATTATTTATATGCTTACACGAATAATTATTTTATAAATAATAATTTTATATAAATAATTATTATTAATAAATACATTATAAAAGAAGAAGGAAAATATGTAGAAGGGCATTTTAACCTCCTCTAACCTAACTTAACTAAAATAAACCTCACTTAACCTAACTTTCATTGAACCAAACAACATTATAACCTCTTCTACCCTAACTTAAGTAAACCTCACTTAACTTAACCTTCGTTGATCCAAACAAAGCCTAAGGGTCAGCAACTTCATATCCATAATACTACCTATGAGTAAGGAAGATTGGGGCCTAGGTATACAAGGTATTTCTTGGTGAGATGACATGAGAATTTGACAAGACAAGTTTTCATCTGTGAAAATGATGGTGTCTCAGTAACCGCAAGAGAGCCGAGGGACGCAATGTTCATAAAACCCAGATTTCCTAGCAGGAAATGAGCATTAATCAGATTGAATCTCTTTAAGAGGTTCACAAGTGACAAGGAATAACCAAGTGTTCCTAAGTTCATTGATCCGAGTGGGAAGATTGAGACCATTTTCACAACAAAAGGGGTAAGAGGTAAGTTACGAGAGAATTACCTCACTCATACATAGGAAAAGAATTCTATGAAATCCACCTCAGAGCAAATTGTCATATAGCGAATGCCTATAAGGGGATAGATTCCCTAATCGATTAAATGCTCTCTTCATCATTTAGAAAGTGAGGATAACTACCTATAAGTGTCTGAAAGACACTAGAAGGACCTGCTAAGAAGAATTGCAAAGTGTTATGCAGGAGGATATGGATTCTTTTTTGAACTAGCCAAGTATATGTTTTAGGCAATTTGTAGCCTAGCTAAGAGGTGATTGGGAACAAGTAGGTTCTCAAATCTGTTGAGGGCATATAAAAATACAACACTTAGTGGCTAAGGGGTACCACAATAGAAGGTTGTCCGTTGTGCATTTTAACTCTGAACTTTGGCTATGACAACAAGTTTAGTCTTGAAATTACATCAAGATGATGTAAAGACCGCTTTCCAATTTGGAATTTTGGAAATTGGATGATAAACTCTACATGAAGCAGCTTTAAGGCTTCGTAGAAAGAATCACCCAAATAGTAGTATATGAGGTTTTCACAAGGTGAAAGACTCTCCAACTTCGAGATAATCGAAGAACACTACATGAGTCACAAACAGTCTAGTGATGATGTTTTGTGAAGTCATCCTTTGTCAAATGACATATGAAATAAGTGTCAAGAGAGTCAAAGGAATAAAAGATCAAAGAATTCTTAAATTCTGAGTTGAGAAAGTCATTGGTTGAACAAATATCTTGAATAAAAAAGTAAACGAAGATTGCACAAGGAAGATACAGTCTTTACCACCAAAGACATGTACAAGTGTAATCTTTAGGCATCTTAGGATGCCAAACTGCAAACCCATAGACACCCCTGAAGTCAAGGGCACAAACCTAAAGAGGTTACATGTCCTATGAGGAATCCAACATAGAAAAGGTGGATAGAGTCCCATGTGAGACTATGGTTGGTAATATGAATGTACACATTAGTGTACATAAGACCAAATATTTTTTGTCAGACTTGGAAGCTATTTTTGGTCCTGTTGTGAAATAGATTATGAGAATAACCATGGATTAAGTTATCAAGACAACAACTTTCCTTTAAAAGGATACTCCAATACAAGATCTAGGCATATGATAATAGAGTAAGGAAATATACAAAATATTTTTCCTGTTATCCATGGAAATAGAACACAGAGCTTGTTCTACCATCATTCAAAGTGCCATATGGCTAAAGTAGTTCATATGAGAGATTGAGAATGAATGGTGGATAGAAGGATCCAAATGATAACATCTTATAATAAAGATTCTAAGTATCACAGCAAGACGAAACATACTTTTTGATATATCTTTATGAGAGATATGCTTTCAAAGAGGGAAAGCGACAGTTCAATGACCTTCTACTGACAGAATGTTGGTAGATCCCCTTACTGAGCCCATAGCTTGATATTTATTGAGTTATTGAAAATCTTGGGGCACAAATAAAATGTAAGGTCGTGAACTTCTTTTATATGAAGATAAAAGAAATAATATGTATGTTATGAGTAAATACATATAAGATATACAATTTTGTATGTTGTACAGGTTCGAAGAGGTTGGTTTACTCACATGAACAACCATCTTTCCATGTTTTACAGGGGGTATGGGAGGGTAAAATGAGCAAATGATCACCATGAGATAGTTAAGAAGAATATTTGCATTTGAGTCACCTCAGTTAGATTGAGATGAGATATATATGTGTACATATACACATAAAATGGATCGGAGCATGAATACAGACCTGTAGCCAGGCAAAGAACTCTTTTTCACAAATGAGATTGTAAAAGAGATATTTTGAAAAAGAAAGTTCTGGTTCGAATGTTGAGTACATTTTGGGACTAATGTCTGTACTGTGAAAGAGAAAGAAATCGACGTACACCACAAACCGTTCACCGTAGCATGCAATTTATACTGCATGTGCTTGAAAGTTAGACTACAACATGGGATATGGGTGAAAGATCCCTAGTTCACTACAATGTGAGTCCCAAGAAGGAAGAATCCTTCCACGATGCCCTTAAGACTTAGGCAGTATCATGAAAGCTTGGTTTGGTGACAGCTACTTTAGTTGAAACTCTATGATCACACTTGATTCGGTCATATGAGTGAAAACTAGGAAAGCAACCAAGTTAAGATGGACTGATGTTTAGTCAAAAAGGAAGATTTACTCCTAGATACATAAGATGTGCTAGTACCTGTGGTTGACCCCTTACTAGCTCTATGTGTAGCTTGTAAGTGTGGATACTATGTGCATGGAAGGCAATCTGAGTTAATCAACATATTAACTCGAGAGGGATTAGATATGCCATGAGTAATATGTATGGGAGAATCTGAGGCATCTAAGGCAATGAATATATAGCTTACAGATATAAAGGGTGTCCTTAGATTCTGATATGGTATGAGAGATTTCTAGTATCACAAACACCAAATCTTGAAGACGTTTTTGCCTACGCGATCAAGGCAGACGCCAAGTATGAAACAGAAAAGAGTAACGGATGTAATACCCCGAAATTTGGGATTTGAGGCTTGGGAATAAGACTAAATTAAGTGGATTGCTAAGCCCAATTTAGCAGGAGCCCAAATTTATCCCCTAATGATTCTTATATCTTTGGGGTGTTAAGAAAGTAAAATGGTGAATTTTGAAGAAAGTAACTATGTTTTTGGTGAAATTACCTATGAGGTAGTGAGCTTGTCATGTGATTTTGAATCATCAAATGATGAGAAACAATTATGAAATTTCACAAGGTGAAAGTAGACATCCTAAACTTTAATTTGATATGTCATATGACTAAATTAGAGCTATATAAAAAAAGATATGAATTTTTGAAGTTAGCCCAGAAAAACTGGAAATTTTCTAGAACAACATGCAAAGATTGAAATTCTGGGAATTTTGTGATTCCATCTAGCGAAATTCTATATTTTTCCTTAAAACTAGACTCAATAAGGATTCTATAGGCTTTGGAATCACTCTAATTCAATTTTTTAGAATTAGTTATGATTTTTCAAAGTTAGGGCATAAATATGCTAAAACTTTGTAAAAATCCGAATTTTGGAAAATTGACAAATGAATAAAGTAATATTATATAATATAAGATATAACATCATCATCTTCCTCCCAAGCTCATTTCTCATGTGTTTCAGCAGCCAATAGAGAGAGAAATCTTGAGAGGTTTTAGACAGAGAAAGAGAAGAGAACTTGTAAGGTATGTCGATTTCTTCGGTGAATTCGTACCTAATGCGTATAACCTTGATCCTAAGCTTCTCTTTCATGTTCTTTAAGGTTGTTAAAGCTAAATTTTCCTTGTTAAGAAGGGCTAGGGTTTAGCCATATCAAGGGAGAGCCAGTGGGAGCTTGAGGTAATTTCTAAACTCTTGTATACTGGTTGCTGTAGGTAATTTAATTGGTGAAATTTCGCCGAACTGCTGTTGGTTTTAAATTTTGGAAATGGGTTTTCTTAGGGGTTATGCTACCCAAATTGGTACTAAATGGTAGTTGTAACCTAATAGAATAGTCAATAAAGTGCTTAGGAGTAGAAAGAAACGTGTTTACGGAGCCGAAACCGAAAAACCCCAATTTTCCCCGGAATACTTGAGAATTTTGGCCCGCTCTAGTTAGAGGCCTTAGAGTTAGATTTTCAATAATTTGATGATTCCATTGAGTTCAAGAGGAAAAATTAGGTGGGGTTACAGTTGGTCACTTTTTCGGAAAAGGCCGAAAAATCATAATTACGAAAATGCCCTGAAACCCTTAAAGTGGGGCTGCCAATGGTGATTTTGTTATTTGAAAATGAATTTGATAATTTTGAGTCTGAAAATGGATTCCTTGGGTAAAAATATGTTAGGATAACCCAGGTTAGAACTTCGGGAAAAGTGCAGCAGGACCGGGTACTACGGAGCCATGCCGGGTCCGGGGGTATTTTAGTAATTTTTCAAGATAGACTCATATAACCTCCAAAAACACTATGGAAGTGTCTGAATGGTACCTTTGGCATTATAGGATCAAATATGGGGCCCAAACTGTTGGCACGTATTACGAGGCACACGTTTTGAGGCGGAAAAGGGTTAAGTTAGGGGACTTACCTTATTTGCATGTATTTGATATCTTTGCTTGTGTAATGACGTATGTGATTTCTTTACTTGATTTTGTAGAGCATATTTGAATAAATGAAGCTCTATTTCTATTTTTGCTGTGACCATAGTCTTATTGCATGAAACATTGAGCATGCAGAAATGTCATTATGGGAAATACATCTAGATAAAGCTAACATGTCATACACATAGCATCTATCATGCATGCACTATGGTATTTGTTTCCTACTGAGATTCTCTCGAATCTCACCCTCCCCTAACAATAATTTAGACAGGAAGAGATAGAAGATACGCTAGAACAAAGAAAAGAACTGTACGAGGGGATTGCGGTGGTGGAACAAAGACGAGAAGATGTCTTTGTTTCACTCGGATGGGTTTAGACACCCTGGTAGCCCTATGCAGCTACATTGATGGTAATTATTATATACGAACCCCTATGGGGAATTTCTGTAATCGAGCACTTTTTATTAGTATAATTATGTTATTCCTTTGTTCCCCACCAAACCATGCATTAATAGTCCATTGCAAATTAATATAAGATAAAGGTGTGACAACGGACGCACGATGAGAGGCCCATCAAGTGCGAGTGGGAGATGTTGGACTTTGGGTCCAAGTCTGCCCTTGATGGGCTGGACTATTTGATTAGGATATAAGTGGCCTAATCAAATAAGAATAAAATCAGTATTAATTGTAGATTGGGGAATAATTTAGTAATAATTATCACATTGTTAATTAAGGAACAAGTCACCATAATTAGGAAATTAATTTAGAATCAATTAATTTAATTACTGTATTGGAGGACAAGAAGGAGTGCACATGTTTCCTAATTAGTGGCCACCCTAAACCACTATAAATAGGAGGTGCCTCCTTTTGTTATTCCTCACCCCTGCTATTGAGTTTTCTAGCAATCTCTTCTCTCCTACCACCTTTCTTGTTTTGGTGATCTGCTGTGTAAATCACAATTAGGCTCTAGTAGTCTAATAATTGTGTGGGCACTATTATGGAGCGTTAGAGATTTGATCCTGATCCGAACATGGATTCGCCCTGGTATACCAGTCCTCTCCCCCTATATTTTTTCCTACAGACCAGAAATCGGTCAGTAAACCGGTCACGTCCAGTGACTCGGTCCTAGTCAAGTTTTTAATTTTTTTAAAAATCATTTTTTTTAATTTCTCCTTCAGAATTTCATACTATAGCCTAAAATCTTCCGTTTCTTACCGGTTTTGTCCAGGTTTAGCTCCGATCTAACCCACTGACTCTTGACCCAGTATCTCGGCCGGTTCACTGACTGATCTGGGTTTAATTACCTTGGGCAAAAGAGATTAAATTCTTATATTTATAGTTAAATCTAACTAATCTACTAGTTTTTCCCCTTTAAAGCATACCATTCATTCATAAATTAAAACCTTGCATCCATCTGTTCGTAATAGGAAATAAAAACTACTTGATAGGAAACTTAAAAAAATAGCAACCAAAATAAACTAGTATCTATAGTATAATCATTCATGTCAGAGCTTAAATCCTTTAATAGACAATGGTGGAGGTTTGACAATCCAATTAGCAAGATACAATCCCTTCAACGAAGCCTTGGCCAGCTAGTCAGCCACCCTATTTGCTTCCCTATGAATCCATTGAACAACATGGTTCCTGATTAATTTCCTCATCTCCAAGATATGTTTCAACAATGGTTCACTTCTCCATTCCAGAGACATAGCACCATCATTAACACATTTAACCCAGGTCAAATTATCTGACTCAAAAATAACATAATCCAATTCATTACATTTAACAAACCTAACAGCTTCCAATGAGGCATAGCCTTCTGCCATAAATGCAGAATCATCATGGAAAACTCCATCTCCTCTATCAATAATCTAGCCATTACAATCCCGAACAATAAAAGCAGTAGCAGCTTTATTCATACTTGATAAAAATGCACTATCCATATTAATTTTTAAAGAATAATTCCTATCAGGTTTCAGCCACTTACTTTGCATAAAAACAAAACTAGGATCAGGAGTAGTATTCTTGTACAGAAAATTGCATCTTCCCTTCCAAATATACCACATCATTACTACTATTAGACTCATTTGCCATTAAGAAAAATCAAGTTGCATAAATAATAGATATTCAGCAATGAGGGCAGGTTAGGGACATTTAAATGTGAGGTTAATAAAGAAAGAGAGGAGCCAAAGCAAGCTCTTTTAACCCACTCACATTGCAGGAATAAGTGAGTTTCAGATTCCACATCATTTTTACAGATTAAACATAATTTAGTATTACAGCAATCCCTTCTGTATAAGTTAACCATAGTAGGAGTAGCTTTTGACAGCACTCTGCAAAGGAAAAATTTGACTAGCTTTTACATTGATGAGTTGAAAAAGTAATAAATTGTTTTCCTTGAATTTTATTTGGAGGTTTGACTCTCCCCGTCCATAACTATTAGACGAATGACGTTGAAGTCCCTCCAAAATACCCAGTTGTCAATAAAGTTCCATGAAATAAAAAATATAAGTAAAGTCTCAAGAAATATAAATGAAAACAACATTTTGGACACATTTACATAAATACCCTTCTTCTTCTTTAAAAAAATATCCTCATTATCACCAACCCTAGTTGCCAAAGCCACTCATATTGGCCATACATCACTAATGCCCTGTTTGGTATGATGGAAGAGTTTTTGATAGAAGTGGAAATGGAATTGGAAGCAGAATTAAAAATGGAACTCGAGATAGAGGTGAGTTTTAAAACATGTTTGGTACAATGGTGGTAGAAGGATGGAAGTGGGATATAATTTTTAATTAAAATATCTATTTATAATATAAAAATACCAAAATACCCTCCAAAAAAAAAAGAAAAGAGAAAAAAAAAACACTTCCTCTTTCAGCCTATGTTAACCGCCGTCCCCCCACCATCACCATCAGAAAAGCGACTTGCTGAACACCGAAACAATGAACGCACATGGCTATAATCAAAATTGGAGTTAAAAAAACTGCAAAAAAAAATTGAAATCGGAGTTTGCAAAAAAAAAAAAAGCCAGAACCAAAATCTATAGTCTCAAAGTTCCTTGAAAAGCATCCTCGTCACAGAAAAAAATCAAGATCGGAGTTTGCACCATTAGACAAACGGATCCAAATTGTGGAATGGAGAAAACAAAAAACAAAGTTCCTTGACAACAATCCTTGTTGGAGAAGAGTAAGAAGACGCTGGATGTCGTGGAGGGTGGGAGATGAGGACGCCGGAGATCATGGAGGATGGGCAACAGAGGTTCGAATGACTTATGCCTCGTTTGGTACAATGAAGTGATGACGATGAAGCAATGCCGGAGAGGGAGGAGATGATGAAAAATAGAGATTCAAAAAATAGAAATCAAAGAAATTAGATTCAAAAAATCGAAATCGAAGAAAGAAATAAAAATCATAAACAGTGAATAATCCCAAATCGTTGATGCTGCCGTCGCTAGTGGAGAAGGGTTAGTGAGCAATCCAAATCGTCGATGTTGCGACGTCCGTTGTTCTCCACCGCAATGTCTGCTGATCATGTTTTCAAAAGAAGTGAAACCCAGATAATCGTGAAGTCTGCCTGTCTCCGCCTCGACGTCGGCTCGTCTATGCCACGATGTCTGCTGCTTGGATCAGAGAGTGAAATGTGAGCTTCGACTTCTTGAATGCAAAATAGCGTTTTCGTATGTATTGGGGCAGGGGTAAGATGGTCCAAATGTTTCATAACTTAGGGCAAGATGGTCCAACTATTTTCACTTCCAAAGAAGTGAGATCACTTCCATGGGTTATCCTATGGAACTCACTTCCATCATTTTTTATGGAAGTGACTTCTATGTGGAAGTGGATTCCCACCAACTAATCAGCTCAATGTGTGGAATTCACTTCCACTTTCACTTCCCTTGCCTCAATTCCCTCTTACCAAACGTGGTATAAGGGCATGTATTGGGGAAGCGGTAAGCAAGAAAAAAGCCACGTTGAAGCTACACCATAGTATTTAAGTTAGCATTATGTTAGAAGGGCTTATTAGCCAAAAATTGTGTCACTGTGGAAGTCATATTTTGAGCTACTTCTTGCATCATGTTAAAGAAAAGAAGAGAGAGAATGTGTATAAAGAAAAAGAAGAGGAGAGAGAACATATGTTAGGGATGATGATGCAAAATGAGAAATTATTTTTTGAGACTACATTATATTATATTATAATCCTTTTCTTTTTTTGCTTGTATGATATAGAGAAGGTTTATTTTGACCTTATTTATAGGGTAGAGAGAAAATGTATTATATGAATGTATAATTATACCCTTAATTTATTATTATGTTGACTTTGTTTTCACGGGTTGTAAATTAAATAAGGATAAAATTTAAAAAAAATTAAATTTTAAGGTAAAGTTAATAAAGTTTAAAATTTTTTCTTAAGATGTGTGAAATATATCGGAACTAAATTATAAATAGAACAATGGAGTATTTAGTTTCATTTTATGTCTTAAAATTATCATAACATATAATTATAATATATGTATTATTTAATAAAATTTGTGTCCTTTTTAGTTATTTTCACTTGAACTTACTTTTTAAATAATTATCCAAACAAGTTTCAGTTTGAAACAAAGTTGCTTTTGTCACTGCTTGTCTAAATATAAGTCACATTACACTATCTAATTTTTACTCTAATATGAGTTTTAAAAGTTAGATTGAAAGAAAAAAAATCACTTCTGTCAACGAGTTGCTCCTTTCCAAACACATCCTCAACCCTTGGGTTCTAAATTGTGGGGACCTAGATTCAAAAAAATATAAGTGTACATACATGTTTTAAAATTCAGTAAAAATAAGGACTATATGCTTTTTTTTTGGAAAATCACTTACAGGTCCCAAGGACAAAAAAAACCACAACAAAGTCTCAATGCAAATTCCAAAATCAAAAAAGTCCCTAAGAACTTTTGTGTGATTAATTGTCAATATGAATGACTAACTTGCCCCTAAGGAAAGGGAAAAGGCATAGGAGGAGGATGGATGGCGTGTTTTTCTCACTAATAAGAAAGATAAAATGAATAAAGGCTACGGTGATTGCAGCTGCAACGTTGAAGGGATTAAGTTGTTAGAACTAGCTGACACCTAAGAGGGGGTGAATTGAATGTAAGATAAAAACTTAAAAACTTTAGAAAACTTTTTGTATCTTAATGAAAACAATGAGTATGAAACTAATGAATCATAAATTAACAGTAGATAAATGATATATGTTGGAAATATAAGAGCTTAGGGAAGAGAGTATGCAAACTGTGATTTATCCTGGTTCAATCTAATGTGTGATGGCCTACGTCCAGTCCCCAGGCTCCTCCTGAGATTTTCAAATCCACTATCTTCTTGTTTAATACGGGCACAAGAAAAGCCTTTACAAACCTACAAGTTTAGTCGGGCACTTGTGAAGCCTTTAATAAACCTCACACCAAGATACTCCCCCTTACGAGCAGTAACGTTCTCTACTGCTTGCACCTTGTAAGTTTTACAAGTAGAAAGTCTTACTAGCAATTCTCTCTATAGCTTCCCCCGTAAGGAAATCACCCCACTCAAGGTCCCTCTACCTTGAGATCAATTCATAAATACAATTGAAAGTGTTTACGAACTCTCTCACAGAGTAGATATAATGCTCACTGAAGTACAATATAAATAGATCTCTCTCAAATATACATGATATAGAAAATAGATAAGAACAAAGAGTAGTTGGGTCAGAGTGGATGATTCATGATATGAGCATGTTTGTGTTGTTATGTTCTCGTTGTTGTTTCTGAACTCTGAATGCTCTTCTATTTATAGTTGAAGAAGAATGATGACCGTTTGAGCATTTCAACATATCTGTTGGAGTGCAGTTGATTCTTTTATTCATTTGCTTGAGTTTGAAAAACTAGCCGTTAGAACGTTGGACGCTCTGCTTCCGTAAAGTCAACTCTTGTCTCTTCATATCATCTCTTCATTGTATTCCTGAAGAAATGCATTAAACACTAATACAATGAAGTGTTAGAATGATTGGAAACAAGAAGACTGAGTTTTGTAGTCATTCCCATGATTTTTAAAAGCTTCAGTACGTTGTTCTGTTCTCCTGGGAAGCATTACTTGAGTGGTTACTTGAGTAAGCCTGGGTGGTTACTCGAGTGATCCCTTGAGTAATCACCTTCAAAATCTGGCTGAGAGTATTTCCAACTTCATTACTTGAATGATCCCTCGAGTAATGCTTTCTTTTCATTTCATGTTACTTGAGTGCTCTCTTGAGTAATGTCACTCATTTTTTGGCCGAGAGCTATTGGATGATTTCTTCTCTGATTACTCGAGTGGCCCCTCGAGTAATGTCTCAAATAACTCTGTAGATTATTCAAGTGATCCCTTTGAGTAATCCCATGCAATTCTTGATAGAGAGCTTACTGGAACAATTTCTTACACATTACTCGAGTGGTCTATCGAATAGGTTTCAAATAACTTTGCATATCACTTAAGTAAGCCCTTCAAGTGATCTCTCCATTTTGATTCAAAACATGGCAAATTATATATCAACGAAAAGCTCTCATCGTCAACATTCCAATGCAACAAGAATTAGCTCCAAACTCATTGTATAGAGAAAGTTACGATCCAAAGAGTATCTACCATTCTTAGCCAATCTCTGAAATCACGAGCAGTAAATTCTAGATGGCATAGCTCTTAGAATATAACTTCAAATATATCAAATTACCTATCCATGGAAATCTATTTGAGTCTACTTTCATATGGCACTGGTTTTGTCACAATTTGATGTGTAGTTTAAGAGTTATGTCCAAAATACCGAAGCTGTCCTGGAATATGACGGTGATTCATGTGTCAAATTCAACAGATGACAGATCATATATCTCTTATATGAACTCTTTTTAATGTGATCTTGGTGTTCATAGTTTGTGTTGGGAGTTTAGTTTTATATGCCACTAGTTTCAGCTCAATCCGATGTGTGGTTAGAGAGATATGCCCAAAATATCAAACCTTTGTCCTGCAGCACGAAAACAGAGCACAATAAAAATGCATATTACTCGAGTAAGCCCTCGAGTAATCACCTCTAAAATGAGGCAGTGCCATATTACTCAAGTGATTACTCTAGTAATCATCTCTGGAGGTGCCATAACTTTCGTATAGGTCATTTTAACTTCGTATTGAGCCATTCCAACCTCCGGTATCACTTATAAGAGCTTGAATCTTGATATTCTCATTTAATTTTGCAAGTTCTTCTTTCTTCAATCTCTTTCTTCTTGTTTTTCCTCTTAATGATCATTCTTCATCACCAAACTAGATATCTTCTTTAATTGATGATCATTCTTCATAACCCAATTAGATGTCTTCTTGAATATGTTCAATTTTCTTCTTTCTTTACTTGACTAATATCATCTTCTTGAATATCTTCCTCTTGATGATCTTTCTTCATAACTTAACTAGATATCTTCTTGAATATCTTCAATCTTTTTCTTGCTCTTGCTTGACTAATCTACAATATATACAACATTAAATATAGTAGTTAGTCAACATAGAAGATTATGTACTCTTAATGCTTGGTATCTATATTTGATATCATCAAAACTAATTATATTTTACATAAGTGTGGTGTTCATATCCCGGGCAAAGGCTAGACTTTGCATTGTTCATATACTATTAGAGAGCTTGAACAGTTATTTCGATTTTTTTTTCTGTTGTGTATGTTGGCTGCATTGAGATTGAGAGGTTAGTCAAAAGTTGGAGCTTAGGCTTAATAGTGGACTATATGCTAGGAGGTAGATAAGTAATGCTAAGATTTTGCTAAGGATATGATCTTGACCATTGAAGTTGAGGTTTTACCATAAGTGCAGTTGTAGTTATTAATATTGCTGTTGTAGTTGTTTATACAAAACATGTACTCTGTTTTTAGGCAAGGTAACAAAGGGATTGCTTTTTTTTAAGTGGGAATGATTGAATGTGATGGTGGTTTGTTTGATTATAAAATGTTGATATGATATAAAAAAGGTGTTGTTAATACGTGCAGTTGTACTTGTTAATATTGTTGTTGCAGCTATTAATATAGAACCTGTGCTCTGTTTTTGGGCAATGTAATAGAGGGATTGCTCTGTTTTTAGGCAAGGTAATAAAGGGATTGCTTTGTTTTAAGTGGGAGTGATTGAATGTGATGGTGATTTATTTGATTACAAAATGCTGATATGATATAAAAATGTGTTGTTAATATGTGTAGTTGTAGTTGTTAATATTGATGTTGTAGTGGTTAATACAGAGCCTGTGCTATGCTTTTAGATAATGTAATAGAGGGATTGTGCTATTTTTGGGGAAGGTAATAGAGGGATTGCTCTGTTTTAAGTGGGAATAATTAAATGTGATGATGGTTTGTTTGATTACAAAATGCTGATATGATATAAAAAAAGTGTTGTTAATATTGTTGTTATAGTTGTTAATACGAAGTTTATGTTACAGATTGTTATGAAAGATGGAAACTAGTTCGGGGAAGAATCTATTTTGTTTTTTTTTTCATGTGGGGGTTTTAAATGGTGGAGAAGATGCCAAAGTAGGGACTTCTGAAATTTTTTAAGACCTCATGCAATTACAATTCAGTTGTACAAATGACTCATGCAGTTGTAAAAATGGGAAGAAGAAGTTGTTAAAAACCAAATAACCAGTTGTGACTGGTGGGAGTTGTTAAGTTCTAAACCCTTCCACGAATAACTTATGCAGTTGTTAATATGACTCATGCACTTGTAAAACAACACTGAAGAACTTGTTAAAATACAAGTCAGCTGTTGTGACAGACCTTCCGGGAATAACTGAAGTAGTTATAAATATGACTTATAAAGTTGTAAAACGACGCTGAAGAACTTGTTAAAATACAAGTCAGCTATTATGACAGACCCCTTGGGAATAACTCAAGCAGTTGTAAGTATGACTCATAAAGTTGTAAAAAAATGCTAAAGAACTTGTTAAATCACAAGTCAGCTGTTGTGACAGACCCTCTAAGAATATCCTAAGCAGTTGTAAATATGACTCATAAAGTTGTTAAACAATGCTGAAAATCTTGTTAAAATCAAAGTTGCTTGTATAGTTTGTCATAACTTGCCACATATAATAGTAGTTGGATAAGTTATCAAAATAAAGACATATCATTACCTTTCCAGGGATGTAACGTTAGCAAAATACATCATTACATAACATAAAGCCTAAACCCTACATAAGTACTCCTACGTTTCTTTCTTCCTCTTGCTCTGTTGGTTGTGAGCTACAATAGATAGCACCTTTTGCGCATATATGTTCTTCTCATGTGTCACCAGCCACCACAAGCAAACGACCTTCGTCTCTTAATAGAAATAAATTTCATATTGAATAATGGGTCATTATAACATTAAACCTACACACTAATGTTATTTGATAATTTGAAAATTCTGAAACTAAATATTTTCTAAGTACACATGTTGAGAATTATGATGTCTATAATCTAGAAAAGAAAAACAATTTACATTTATCAAGACGTTGTAAATTATGGGCTTTACTTAATCTAGAAAAGAAAAGGTTTTTTAGGAAAGAAAAATTCTATGAGGTTTCAGATTTACTACAATTGTTATCTGCATCTAATATAGAAACTAGTATGTAACAAGGGAAGACTAACAAGCAGCACTCTTGAGCCAAGAAAAATGGGACTCATTTCTAAGGTTTCTTGTAATAAGGAGAGCCCATACTAGTTTTTATATAATCCTAAAATAATTTTTTATTGAAACAACTTGCATTGCTGATTTCAAAAGGAAAAGGCGTTTTTGGGAAAGCAAAATCCTACGAGGTTTTGTATCACATAAAGTGTATGTTTGGCACTGCTTTTTTCAGGTCTGATCGCGCGATTTTCACCCATTCGTACGATTGTCTACAGCTTTAAAAAAATGGAGTGTTTGGTTGTCCTATTGAGAAATTGTGCTTTTTGGAGATGGCGACGCTGAAACGCACGAAAGAATAAGGTCCATTTTAGAGCTTTCAGCATATTGGTTTTATGTGAAAAAGAGAAAGAGAGAGAGAAAAGGCATATGGTACTTGGTAAAGAGAAAAGGAGAGAGAGAAAAAGGCAGAGTGACTTGTGAGAGAGAGGAAAAAGAGAAGGATGATGTGAGAGAGAGAGAGAGAAATAGGAAAAAATAGTTACATGTATCGCTAATTTCATTTCTTTCGGTTCTAAATATAAGATAGAGTTGACTTTTTAGATATATTAAAAAATATAATTAAATTAATTTAAAATATTTATATTTATCATTTTTTCCAAATTTCAAATTTAATTTCTCTCTTACCATTATTACAAAAGTCACTTATGCTTAAGCTAATCCAAACAAGTTTTACTGTTTTGTAAAAGTCATTTATACAACCGCCAATCCAAATATAAATCATATTACACGATCGGACTTTACCCAAAAGTAAGATTATAAAAAGTCAAATTAGAAAAAGCCATTTTTGCTATCACTGCTTCAAAAACACACAAACTCTTTCAAATTAAAGCCAATGATAGCTGTAGGCAGACAGGTAGGTTGTAAAGAAAAAGTGCAAGGAAACCAAAATTCAAATTTTAAAAATAGTAGTGAACATTACAGTAGCAGGTAGTCTGGCTTACATGGCTCAAGCATGGAAAACAAAAGCACTCTATTGGTGGACCTCTAAAATAGAATGACAATTGTCAATATCAATATGCGCTAAAAAATTCTAATCAGATAGAAGGAAATATCCATGTGAGATAGTTATTCCCTCACGTCATCACACATTACGCACATACTAGAACTTTGATCTAAGCATTATGAATTGTATGGTAACTAAATAAGCAAGACATTGACCATTTAAGTTTGAATAATTTAAAAAGTTAAAGTCCCCTTCTTTAAGGCCCAGTTCATAACAAACATATTTGTAGAGTAATACTTCCAACATGTCAGTTCTAAGTTCAATTAATAGAAACAAAGAAAAGAAATCTTATTGTTGAAAAAGCCAAAGAAAGCATTGAAAGTGTTGAGGCTTTTAGGTGAGAATCCAAAGCACACTAGCATACCTATAGTGGTTTTGGTTCAGTTATTTTAGCAGCTGCTTGCTAATCCTGTTTTTATATTGTCATTTATTCAATAAATGACATTAGTGGTAGTTTAAAATTTAAATTACATTTCGTTGGATTTAACTGGATAAAGTTAGTTTCTAGCAATCCTTAAAAAGACATGTACTCTTCATCATTGAACGAAGAGAAAAATAAACTAGAGATCACATGTTGGGTTTACTCTATTCTTTTCTACTTGGAATCATGGAACTAAAAGCTATAATGACCAATTATTGCTCCTAGAACCCTACGTTATACTAACCAATGTTGCAAACCAACAACCAATTCTTCTCAATACTTCTCCATTAGCTAAACACTTATCCACAAAAAATCATCCATCAATGGTCATTGCACATCACCCTGATGATAAAAACTATCTACCTAGGCATCAAAATACTTCAGTAATCCAAGAATTTGTGTTGTGCCATTTGACTCACCTTCTCTGTTCAATTTTGACGAAGCAGTGGAGGAGCGACGGATGTTGGGGGTTCGGAGGAGCCACGAAGGTTGAGGGTTCAGGGGAGCGACGGAGGCTGGGGCTTCATGGGAGCAATGGACAAACGGATGAACACTAGGGTTTTGGAGGAGCGACGAACAACATGCAAGACGCAGAACCAAGGACTCTGCTCCTCATCCAATGTTCTAAACACATAAGGTTTTAAATTTTAAGGGTAACACAGTCATTTCACATTGACCATTAATCACACAAAAGTTCCTAATGACTTGTATGACTTTGGAATTTGCATTCGAATTTTGTTGTGGTTTTTTTTATAAATCCTTAGGACTTGTCGGTCACTTTCCCTATTTTTTTTCCATATTTTAGTTCGGACGCTTATTTGAGGGATCATTTCATCCCTTTTTCTTATTCTCGTGAGAGAATTCATTTCTGGGGGCATTTTCACATTCATAATTCAGATCGCGGCAACGAACGAGGCGTTCTCCCCCCCTATTTTAATTTATTATTTTTCCCCTTTGAATTGCTTGAGATCTTTCAATGATAAACCCTAACATTAACCACCTTAGACTCTTCTTCCATCTTTGATCCTCCGACGCTTCTCTGGTTCTCAGAGTTTTGAGAAAAAGGTGTTTTACGAATGGATTTCGCATGGCTAAATGCACTTCTAGTTAGTGCAGGTTGTATTGCTTGTGGGTACCTCCTTGGCTGTGTTCGCCCCCTTACCTTTACAAGGATATTTAAAGGGAGTTTAGTTGTGGAAGAGAAGGCTGGGAAGAAGAAGAAGAATCACAAAGAGCCGCTTGAGATTGAACATCTGGCTGACTTACTTGATGATTTTAAAATGGTGACTAATTTTTCTCCTCTTCTTTCTCTTACAAATCCAGTAACTGATTTTCAGTGGGACGCTCGAAAATGTGCCATTATTTTTCTGCAGGTGTTGGTTGTGAGAAATGATCTTAAAATGGGTAAAGGGAAAATTGCTGCTCAGTGCAGGTATCTTTTAATTAATTTGATTTAATTTTAATTTTAATTGCGTGTACTAATTATATATCTCTTAATATTTGACTCGTAATACAGCAATTGCCTTTTGGTTATCCTAAATACAGTAAGTCGTTTGCAGGTTAGAACTTAGAAAACAAATGATAAATGTATATCTGGGAGCAAGTTCTGATTGCCAATATTTCTGAAAAAAAGGAATTGTTTCCCCTTTAGAAGCTATTAAGATGGGATGATGTTGAATGGTCATAAAATTATAGGTCATTCGCTTTAAATCCTAGATTTAAGTATGCTTTGAATGGTCATCTTTATTCTGTTTTCTGTCCATGGCTTGTTGGTATGGTTGAAGCCTTCTGAAAATGACAACTGATGGCATGTTGATCAAAAGTGTTAATTCATGGAGGCAGTTGTTACTTGTTAGTTCTGCCCCCAAGTGACAGTACTGGTTTGAGTAAAAATGGTGTTGGTCAAAAGTGGTCAATATTTTTCTGTTTGCAACATTACTTTCTGTATTTAAAACTTCAAATACTATATGAATAATTTCTTATTTCTTGGGGCTGACATATCTGGTTCTAAGAGGGTATTATTTTTCACCGTCTTCGTGATAAGTAAATTCACATGAAGTTTAGTAGTTCTGATTTTTCTCTTTCATTTGTTAATTTTTATGTTTTTAATTTTATTTAAATGGACAAATACTGTTTTCCAACTGATATATGCTTGAATCCAGTTCTTTTTTATTCTGTAGTCACGCAACTTTGGGTCTCTACAAAAAGCTTCTCCATCGAGCTCCAAAAGCTTTGAATAGGTACAGCCACAGGTCTTGATTTTACACTTAGGTCATCCTTGATGGTGTCTCTTCATTGTGAAGTTTGTCGATATGCAGGTGGGAGATGTGTGCACAGCCTAAGGTGGTTGTCAAAATTGAGAGTGAGGAAGATATGCTGGTTTTGCAAGTGAGTGTTGTTTAGAATTATTTGGCGCTATGTTGGCAATTTTTTTGTTTAATCTATTTAGTTGGAGAGTGTTGGCATGCCTGCCTACCTTGTTATATTTATGGCCAACCCCACCTAGTGGGATAAGGCTTTGTTGTTGTTGTTGATTATGATTATGATGCACCGAAGTAGCTTCAATTGGATGGTTAATCTACTTCTACTAATTAATCATGTAAAATAGGTTGGAAGTTTAATTCCTAGTTGGCATGGATAGTTTTCTTATCATACCCTTATGCAAACGGCAGTGGTTTGTTCAGATTCCTATTCTCATAGCTTTAATGTACAAATGGGTATCAGCAAATAGAAATAAAATAAGAGGACACAAATCCTACTTGACTCAGTAACCAGAAAGGAGTAAAGTTGATTTGGATTATTTATGACTTTTTTGAAAGGACCATGTACTCTATGGTCATAAAATTGGTAACACAATGGAGAAGGGAACATCTAAATCTAGAAGATGACCTGACCTAAATCCACAGGCTAGAGGTTTTAGAATTTATGATGAAAACAAAGTCATCTTGAAGTTAACCGTGAAAGTGTAAATATTGGTTTGAGGAGACTTGGCTCTGAAAACACTAGCAGAAAGCCTGAGGTTAAGGAGATCTATTTCTGTTCTTAATGGTGGCTGTAACTCTTCAAATGCATATGCTTGATAATTTTTTGAAGTGCATGTCTTGATAAATGTTTATAGAATCATATGGGGATAAAATATGGTTGTTTGTGATTGTGGAAAAGGACAGGAGCGGACATTTAGGTAAAAATTTTGTACTTTGTGTTTGCATTTTTCAATAACAGGAAATTTTCATAGCCTCGAACACCTCTATGACTAAACTTGTCCTGGATTATGTTTTAGTGAACTATATAAGAAAGACAAGATAAATGTGAAATTTTATTGGCTTATCCGCATTTTTTAATTTGACAGGAGAGGGCAAAATCATTGAAATTGCCCACCCATATCACGATTGATGCAGGGAGAACACAAATTGCACCAAGTGAGTTACTAGCACTTTGCACATGGGTCATTCTATTGTTTTGGGATTAAGTTTATAGGTCTTTTTTTTTCTGTTGTTGATTTTCTGAAATTGCTGAAGCTCTGCTTGCAATGATCGACACAGTCAATTTCCATTTGCCAATAATCTTTTATGGTACAGATTTTAAAGAAAAGTAGTGTTCAGTGTTGATTTTTAACTACCCTCATCTTGTAGGACAATAGATAGTTGGTCTCCTCTGGATCCACCATAAACAATCTCATCTTTTTTCCTGGGAAGTAGGCTGGAAACAAGGAAGCTAATGAGCAAGTTGTGAAATAGGGAATGTGTTCATATAAAGCTTGAAGGGTCTAGTGCTGTAGAGATGGCTGACAACCATATGTTGACCATGAACTAGTGTATCTAAACCCTTCCTTGTTTTGACAAATGAGGTTGTAGGCATAGCTCACGAGCTGCAGACTAGCTGTTGCGTAGGCTTATGAAGATGAAAGGCAGAGAGAACGTCTTGAGAGGGAAGTTTTTAGAAATCCTGTTAGATAAAGTAAACATCTTGAAGGGAAGTTATAACTGAATAATATGATTCATGCAGTTATCCTAAAATTAATATGTCAATCTGATGAGCCTCGTTCCAGGAAGACCCAGGTGTATAAGAGGAGGCCCACTAAGACTGATCAGAATGGGCAGCATCCCTTATCCGGCCCATCAGACACCTAGGACAGCCCAGTAAGGGGCAGCAGGGACTGAGTTAGTTATCTAGGGTTTTGCGCCAAGGAAAGGCAGACAAGGTGTGTCTAGGACTTGGTAGGAGAGCCCCTGACCTCTCGAATGTCTGGGAGGGTCACCGGTTTCTCTATTTTCATTTTGCTAGCTACTGTAGCTTAGAATAGTCAGCCCATTTTTCCTTATTCTTCCTTTCTTCTATTGAGAGAGTGGCTTGTACTGACTTTCTGGTTACTCGGCATTAATAATATACTCAGTTTCCATCACAATCTCTTGATCGTGATGGCCAGCAGAAGCGATAGTTTTTCCCTTTTATTCTTTTTTGGTGGCAAGAAGTGATAGTTTTGATACCTTTAGTTACTAATGGAATTGGTAGTTTCCACATCTTGTTTAATTTAATTGATACACTATTATTATATGCTCAGCTATTGTTTATATCTATCTAATGCTTATCTTAGTTTATGTACTAATATTTTTTCCTATCCTCTAGATTCCAGAACAGTGATGGCAATTATGGGTAAATATCTCTTTTGTCATGGAATATCTCCTTTTCCATATTAATTTGGCTTTTTCCTTTTCCTTTTTCTTTTAATTCAATCTATTTTTGTTGTGCAGGACCAGTGGATATGGTAGATGATGTGACCGGTGGACTGAAACTTCTCTAGTCCTCATTCCATTCAAGATGGTCTCTTGTTTATGAAAACCGGTATTCTTGGAGAACAGAATCGATGCTTGTGGCTACGCAATACAGCCTGGTCTCTCAAAAAGCTTTGATGGTTTTCTCATAAAGATTTGCTGTGTTCTCCTGATAAAGATTCATGTTTAATCTTAAATTAACGTTCACAACAACGATGATGATGATGAAAATTAGGTCCTCACTGACAAAGCTATGGTAGTTTTGTCGTTATGACTGCCTGGAGTCTTGTCTTGTTACATGTAATGATAATTTCTTAATGTAAAAGATGGCTCATGGAAATTGTATTGTGTGCCCAATATATAAGAAATGAACCTAAATTTATTCTCTTTATTATCATTTGATAGATGAATCTTAATTTCAATTAATGTTATTTTGTAGCTCTCTCTGTTTTCCCCCCTGAATGAAAGGATAACCAAGTCATAGGAAATTGCCATCCATATTATGGACAGGTAAGCAAGTTAATTTGCTCTAGTATTGGCTTCTTTGATTACTGTGTTGATCAAAGAATGGCTCCTAGAGATTGATTACTTTGGCAATGAAAGAGAACTTCCAATCTTCCTTGAAGTCACTGTACATAATGACTTGTTTGCATTCTTGTTCCTAGCATACCTTCAAGAATTCCTATAAAAGCTCAATTAGGTGTAAGGTAAGGATATCCCAAATCCTTGATAAAATTTTGATTCAATTAAGGTTATCAAACTTTGATCAGCTTTTGAACCGATCAAGGCCATCGATTAAGGATTAGTGGGTTAGATTGAAGTGAAACCAGGGAAAGACTAGTAGGGGAATAAAAAATTAAACAATAATTTAAATTCTTATCATACCATCTAAAATTAATTTAATACATTGAATTTTTAACAAAATAATCATATACTTTTCCAATATTCTTTACAATTTCTTTGGCATATTGACATTTAAGATCAATCAACAATCCAATAACAATCAGTAATCATAAATGTTCGTCCTAACAAATTATCAAAATAGATAGATGATAGCAAAATATTCCTACCTTGAATTTTTTAATCATTAAATTAATAGTCATTAACGCCAAAATGATCATTAACTTTGACTAAGGGCCTGCTTGAGAAAGTGGTGAAAAAGTATGTTTACGTAAGTCGAGATAAAATTCCTTTCACAAACTTATCTCGTATATCGCAAATCATATTGGAAAAATATCTTTTACTGCTAATTTATCAGGTTGACGTCACAACTCGCCACAGGTTGACTCGGTTGAGCTCGGGTCACCGGGTTGCACCAAATTCGAGGTTAGGGACTTGCCCAAACTAATTTGATGACCCAGACACTGATTTTAGGATTGATTATGCGGTTTGGTCCGAGTTTGATACCCTTGAATCCAATTGTTATAATTATTTTTTGAGACATGTTACTTTTTCTCTCTAATTCACCAATTCATCTGCATTAAGATAAACCTTTGTAGGAAGATGGTATCCACCTTGCTTCAGTGTCTCGTAAGTCGTAACTATCCCAAGGGGTCTTTTCATAGCTTCCACATGTCTACCATTTTAGAATTCAAAGGGAATGAAAAATAATGGGCAAAGTAAAATTTGTGACCCTGATGTTATTTTCTAATTGCATACAGTATCTTAATATCATTTTTTTTTTGTGATTTTAGCATTTAATCTTATTTATGATACATCCAATACTTTAGAATATAAATAAAATTAAGGAATAACATCATGATACTGAATGCATCATAAATTATATTATATTTTTACAAATTATTTGTATAATCCCATTTATTGGGTATATAGAGAGTATTTGTTTTTGTCCTTAATATAGGTCACATAATTCAATTTACTATATAAATGTACGATTTTCACCCCAATATATTGTTATGTAAACTATTATTTTTCTGAACTTATCAGTTATGAAATAGGTATAAAGTTGACAAGTCATCAAAATTTTAAAGTAAAATTAATGAGATTTAAAGTTTTTTAACTCCTAATAAATTATGTGGAAAGTGTTTTATAAATAGGGTCACACCCTATTTCTAATGGCATTACAGCATCTGGAAAGCTCGAGGGATCAATTTTCACAAAGTGAAGGGACTCGATATGCCCTTTAGCATTTAATGAGAATCGTTTTCGGAAAAAGTAAATTATGAGGATTAATATGAAGACCACTGCAAATTGTAGGGGCCAAATTAAATTTCCCAATTTTTATTTGCAAGGGCAGAGGAAAAAAAGAGAAAGAAACCGCTAAATTCACATTTCAAAATTTGAAGCTCAATCAGTGCGTGCGGGGCTGCGGGCCACGAACACAAGCGAACCCACACTCGAATTTTCAAGTCCTCTCTCACTCTCTCAGGGAGAGAGAAAAATGGAACCTCCACACCTCAAGCTCGTGATTCTTCAAGGCCCTCGAAAAGGCGAAACCCTAGGGTTCGAACCCAGCAAGGTCGTGCGGATCGGTCGCATTGTTCGCAACAACACTTTCTCCATCAAAGACGCAGGCATTTCCTCCAGTCACATCTCAATCTTGGTTGAATCCGCCAAATGGGTACTCCGAGATCTCGATTCCTCCAATGGTACCTTCCTGAATGGCTCCAAGATCCCTCCCAACACTCCCTTCTATCTCCACCATGGAGATACCATCAAAATCGGAGAATTGACTTCTATCCAAGTAGATCTACAGGCTCAGGAAGGTAGCTGCTTACGGAGAAACCCTAGGCGTCAAGCCACAGGAAAGGCGAGTGGTACAGTACGCGTGAAATTGGAGGAGAAGGATGAGAAATTGGAGGGGGAGAATTCTGAAACAGTGGTGGTTGAGCCGGTGGAGAAAAAAAGAGGTAAGCCAGGGAGAGGCCGGGGCTTGAAGAGTGAAGTTGGGGAAGTGTTTAGTAAGGTTCAGCTTCAGAACATTGATGAAAACGTTGAGGTTGGTAGTGAATTGAAGGATGTAGTTCCTATGCAAGAAAAAGTGGAACCACCCGTTAATAAGCGGGCAACCCGAAATTCGAAGAAGAAGCAGCAGCAGCAACAGAGTGTAGTTGGAACTTCTAACTCTAGCAATGTGACAAATAATACAGCAAATTCTGGGTTGAAAAGTGGAGTTGGGGAAGAGTTTAGCAAGGTTCAGCTTCAGAACATTGATGAAAACGTTGAGGCTGGCAGTGAATTGAAGGATGTGGCTCCTTTGCAAGAAAAAGTGGAACCACCCGTTAAAAAGCGGGCAACCCGAAATTCGAAGAAGAAGCAGTATCAGCAGCAACAGAGTGTGGTTGGAGCTTCTAACTCTAGCAAAGTGACAAATAGTACAGAAAATTCTAGCGTGAAGAGTGGAGTTGGGGAAGAGTTTAGTAAAGTTCAGCTTCAGAGCATTGATGAAAATGTTGAGGTTGATAATGAATTGGAGAATGTGGTTCCTCTGCAAGAAGAAGCAGAACTGCCAGTGAATAAGCGAGCAACCCGAAATTCAAAGAGGAGGCAGCAGCAGCAGCAGCAGCAGCAGAGTGTGATTGGAACTTCTAACTCTAGTATTGTGACAAATAGTGTAGACAATTCTGGTTTGAACTGTACAGAAGAGAAGATCGTGGAAAAGAAAACAAAAAGAGCTGGAACTAGGAGGAGGAAATTACAGGAAGAGACATCTCTTTGTGATCAATTTGCCATCTCGAAAGATATGGTCCAAGAACCGAGGGACAACACAGATGTAAATCGGAATCCTGGTGTTAAAGAGGGTTTTGAAGAAGATGAGAGCAAAAAAGATTGTGGTAGTGACAAGGAGGCCTGTAGTAACAAGGGGGAAGGTGAAGAACCTTGTTATTCTCAAAGGAAGGATTCGAATGAAAATGGAGATTGGCCTGATTTGGAGAAGTTAACTCTTGGTGAGTGGTTCGATTTCTTGGAGGTTCACTTGCCAAAACAAATAATTGATGCAACTGAAGAGATGATTGACTCTATGAGAGAAAAAGCTGAGCGAGTCCGTGATTACATGGCAAAGCAGAGGAATGACAAGGCTACATTACCTGTGGGATAGAAACCTTTCCTGCTTTTGTGGTAACTAAGAATTTTCTCTCATAGTTTAATTAAGGCGCTTCTTGTTTTGCGTTGAAGTTGCAGGTTTCTTTGTATATAATGCCTGATATTGTCTCCTTAATTTGACACTTATTGCAAACATTGAAATATCTGTTTATTAGTAAGTGGCAAATAGCTCGCGATCTCTTACTTGGAATGGTTAGGTGTCTCAAAGGTTTCTGCCACTCTTAGATATGAATAATCTAAATGCTGTATTATGCTGATCATCTTATTATGAAAAATTTAAGTAGCTCCTCAAGCCCGTATCTCCACAGAATTGAAAGGCAATTTTTGGCAGAAGTGAGATCTGTGTATGCATTATCATTCAGCTGTCATGCATATTATGAGGGCATTGACAAACTGTATTTACACCTCTGAAGCTCTTATACAGATATACTCAAGCTCATGTTTATATACCAGGGCCTCAAAATTACACAAGCATAAAAGAAAAGGGGCAAACTTTTTAACAGGGATGGCTAGCTTGCATACAGGCAATCACATAAAAATTGGTTTTTCTTCTCTTTTATATTATGGGGGTGCAAGTGGTAAATTGACACCATACATAACTGCCTTTTCTTAAATTGGTTACGGTTATAATCTTATTGGATGTAATCTTGTTCAACCACGGTCAATTACTAAATGTGATTATCTCTCCAATGGGATTCAAACTCTAGTTTACCAAATTGTGACTAATCCTTTTTTGCTAGATCCAACCTTCTGTTGGTTATAGAATTACCCTTTTAATTTCAGTTCAATGACCAGTTCTTTAATGTCTCATTGTGATACAATTCTGCAGTTTCCAGCAGAATTGTGTTGAGAAGATCGGTAGAAGAGAGAAGAAGAATTTAGACAGAAGAGAGTAGAGAGGGTTAAGAGAAAACAGAGAGAGATGGAGACACAAGGATTCCACTGAATCTGCATTCATTCAATGCTAGGCAACAGAACTGTTACAATGAGGGAAATGCCTCTTGTATAGAGCTAGGGGGTTCAAGGATAATATTGCTCTAATTCTATCTTAATTAGTTAAGGGACACAATTAGTGTTGCGCTTGGCCAGTGCTATTCTAATAAATAGCTAATGCCACTCTCAAGTGACATTGCTTTTCCCCTAACTAACTTGCCTAATATTCAAAATAGAGAATTAGGATTGCAATTTCATATCAACTTGCTGTGAAATGTATTCATTTGGTTGCTTCATATTGCATGGGGAACGAGTTGAGCAACCTGAAATTACATGCTATATAATTCTGGAGTTTGGGTTTGAAATAACTGTCAACTGCTCAATTCAAACCGTTGTTCTTTGCTTTTTGCCACACAATAAAATGTTTAGTTTTTGGAAAATCTTAATTTATGAGAAGGCTGACATCTTTGGGCTGGATAAAACTTCTTTTTTGTTGACCAGTGATGAAGAGCCTGTCCTGAAGCCTTGGGGCCCTATCAAATAACTAGATGCAATGATTGCAATATAATCATGCGATCCAGATTATATTCACTCGTGGAGCCTTTTTTATTTGATTCCTTAGTTAACTAAGTCAAATTGTAAACTGAAAGGGAAAATTGATAGGGGTTTTCACTCCATAAACTAATATGCAATTATATTAAAATGACCAGAGCTCCTATCTATTTGGTCTTTTCTTAAATGTGATGAAATGGTGAATGAACTAAGTGATTAGAAATACAATGTTGAAACCTCTTTGGAATGGTTAGGTAGTTATCCTCGTTCAATTAATTTATGAGAGTTTAGGGGTGATTGTGATTAGATTGGCATAAATTGTTCCTTTAAGATAAAATGCTTAATCGAGAAAACAATGCAATGCGAGTTCACATAATCTAAAATATAAACATTTTGAGCCCAAATAACAAAATAACAACCCCACATTAGGATATGAATTGATGTACAAAATAGGTACTTGTTATTGTAGGAGTCGACAAGTTTGTTCTTCAAGGTAGTAGGATTAGCTTTCTTAATCACCTTTGAATCAGCTTCTCTTCATTTCTTTTTTCCTCCACTTCATTTTTCATCTCAACTAATAACCTGATTTTGAACCGTACAAATTTTCATGGTTTTTTTTTTAAAATTTAGAGTGTAATGATTCAATATGTTATTCTGTGAATTATTTTCCTATTATAATGATTTGTACAGGGCATCACAGTGAGTATTGGTTCTTATAACTCCCTCAGTTTAATTTTTCTAGACTTTTAGTATTGCTTTTATTCGCAAAATCTCAAATAAGTACACAAGAAAGTATGAAAATAATGGATAAAAAAGGTATGAAAATATATTATTATAAAAAAAGTATGAACATATATTTTAACTGTAAGAAATTAAGAATAGAAAAGGCACTAAGATTAAATATCTATATCTAATCCAAAGAGATTTCGTTGGCTTTGATAGAATTCCCTGCAAGAAATTTTCTATTGGACTTGCTTTTGACGTTGTACTCCTTCAGTCTTTTTTTATTAGATTATGAAACTTGAATTGCCTTAATTTTTTTTTCTTATTTAGAGTTGTCTTAGCACCTATTATATTTTTTCTTTGTTACCTCTAATTAGTTATATTCTCTCTCCCCATCTTTTTCTACACTACATTATCTTTCATACATTCTTTCATCATTATTTTATTTTTCTTTCTTACTTGTCTTATAAACTTAGATATACTTAAAAAAAATTCATTTTCTAACATATCTTTCATCATTATTTTATTTTTCTTTTTTACTTGTCGTCTTATAAACTTAGATATACTTAAAAAAAAAAGCTCATTTTCTAACATATCTATTATTTTTAACTAACTTAAAAAGAATTCTTAAATGACACAAATACTACAATTTCTTTTATATTCTCTCTTGTTATTATTTTTCTCACTGACTTGCCCCTTATAAATATGGAAAAAAGTTCCTTTTTTTTTTTTTTACATATTTATCATTTTTAACTAATTTTAAAATATTTCTTAAAATGCGCAGTTGACCATCGCTACCTCCAAATAATTATTACGGCATCATATTGAGGGAATACGAGAGTTATTTATCTCAATTTTTGAAACAATAAATCTGCTTATATACCTAAGCAAAAAATATTTAATCCTGGAAAGTGTATTTATTGAAAAAGGTAAAAAAATTTTACTACCTTCGGTCCTAATTATAAGATAAATTTGACTTTTTTTTTGGATAAATTAAGGAAACTAAATAAGTTACTTAATTATATCATATGTTATGTATCCTTAGATTATATACTAATTTATTAGTCAAACTAATGAGTTTGAAGGAAAAACATAAAAATATAACTATTCTAAAATAATTTAATTAGTTTCCTTAATTTTTTCAAAAAAATAAATTTTATCTTATAATTAGAATCGGAAGGAAAACTATCTAAATCTTAAAAAGAAACCTGATCAAATCAAATATGACCCTATCCTTTTTTAATAAAAAATATAAAAGACCAGAACCACTAGACATAGTGGCAAGGTTATTAAACCGGAACCGGTAAGTGAACTGGTCGGGATACTGGGTCAAGGGTCAGTGGGTCAGACCGGAGTCAAACCGGAGCTAACCCGGGATCAAACCGGTGAGAGAGTAAAAATTTTAGATTTATTAATATGAAATTATAAAGAAATTTAAAAAAAAGATTTTTTTTAAAAAAAATTTAAAAAATACTGAACCGGACCGGTTTTCTCACCGGGTCACCGGTTCCTGGGCCGGACCGGCCGGTCTGGTCCGGGTTTAATAACCATTAGCGGTCACCTACATGGCCTTAGACCACTTCCCCTCACCTAAACGAGTTCGATCCCGTGCCACTGTGTAATAATAAAAAAAGGGAGAATTTTTCAAAAATATCTTGGAGGCAAATTAATTACTGATTGTTATCAAGGAAAATTTGTTACACACAACGGAAGATTGCTTACAGATTTATATGAAAGATTTTTTACACAAAACGGAAGATCGCTTACATACACATAAGAACATTTATATACTTGATAGTAATCAGCAATTAATTTACCTCCAAAATATTTTTAGACAATCCTCCCATTAAAAAAAAAATATGTAGCTAACGTTCCGTTTTGGAGGATTTAAGTACCTCGAATTCTGCTTGGACCATCTGGCATCTGCCTCAAGCCATATGGTGGTTTCTCTTGTTCAGGTTTGTGTCTTATGAACCATCGAGCACCAAGGAGCAGGTGATATAAATTTCTTATGATTCATAATCCTAAAAGTGCTGGAAGTTTCTTTTCGACTCAGTAATTCGTCTGTTGATTGTGAAACATTTCATGGGTGAAATTGTTTTTAATCAGTCTATCGCCATGAAGGAGATGGTAATAGATAGCAACGAACCATATCTTCCTCCTGAAATTATCACAAATATTCTCAAACGACTTCCCGTGAAATCCCTAATCCGATTTCAATGTGTTTGCAAAGATTGGAAGAATCTCTTCAAAACCCAATCGTTCATCTCAGAACACTTCCGCCATTCCACTCACCAAAACCCTTGTCTCCTTTTCAAGTGCAGTGGCTGTAAATGTTATCCTAGGCACTTATGTTTGATGAATCGTGAAATGCAGATCCTTGAATATCCGACTCTACCTTTGACCGATTCCTTAATGGGTAACAGCAGGATCTTCGGTTCTAGTTATGGCTTGCTCTGTCTGGAATTCATGAGATCTGAATCCTATATGTTGTGGAATCCAGCAGTTAGAGAGGTCTTCCAGGTCCCCAAATGTAAAGTTCTTAATTTTCCTCGTCTTGGGATTGTTTCCTGAATTTGGTTTCAGTCCAATTGTTAATGATTACAAGATAGTGAGACTTTGTGTTTCTTAGCGGCGTGATGATCAGTTTTATCTAGTGATGGAATCCCTTTATACTTATAAATCTAAATGACTATAAGCTGAGCCGAGTCTTTTCATCTTGTAGCTTCTCTCTATTTTTACGGTTTATATGAACAGTACCATCTCCAACACATGCTTCTGGCTCCGTGTAAAACATCTATAATATTTTTAAATGTTAAAATTTTAAAATTTGAAATTCCCTCTTATATCATATTTCCCATTTTCTAATTCATTCTTTATTTTTCCTTATCCCGAGCGTCTTTCCCTTCATCTTTCTGCGTCTTTCCCTTCATCTTTCTGTTTACAACAACAATCCTCATTCTCTCTCTATTTCTTCTCCCCCTTTCAATTTTACGCCACCATCTAGCTCAACCTTCCACTGCAAGCAAGATCCACCGGTGAGTTTGTGTAAACAGAGATCTTCTACCACGCAACTTTTGTCTTTTCCATTTCGACCATGCAACCACGATAGAAGGGCAGAGATCATCTTTGATGGTGAGTATGGTTCAGAAATGGGAGCAAGTGACATGAAAATATATCCTTCGATTATTTCTTCTTCCTGACATGAAAAACTTTTTGTTTTGACCCTAATTGTTAACTTCCTGTTATAGAAACTGATTCTAATTCCATCATTGTCTTCGACTATCATCCTTTTTTCTATGCTTCTTCCATGGTTGAGTAGCTTTCAGTAACGCCTCAGCTAAAAAAAAGGGTCTTTTTTTTTCTGTTTTGGGCTTTCACTGTTGCCACTCCACTTTATTGAAAAATTTTGTTTGTTTCCTCCAAAAAGTTTTTTTATTAAAAAAAAAAAATCTTTCAGGCTTTTTCTACGAACTCCGGCTCGGAGGTGGAGGACTCGGCGTCCATAGCCAAGACTGCTCATCAAGCTGCTTGTGGCGAGTTCGTGATCGAGTCATCCGGTAACGACTTGGCAAAGTTTTTTTTTTAAAGCATTGTTTGTTGCTGATGAATACTATATTATAAAGAAAAACCTAAGACTTCTGTGAGTCTTTAGTTAGTTCTAAAAAAAACTTTGCATTAAAGAAAATATGGATTCGAAAATGGTGTAAATTTCGTATATGTTCTCAGTACTTTGCATATGTAAACTTACAGCTTGAAAAGTCTCCAATAGCTTTGGCTGACAAAAGTAAATGTCCAAGTTTACTTTAAATCCGTTGGTGAATCTTATTAGTAAACCATTAATACGCATGAGGGGTTGAATTTGATATGATATAGTGTAATTCATGTAATTTTCACCTCCTGCATATACGTAGTTATGCTTTTTTGCTTATATAGACCAGTTGTTGGTTTGGATGTTTCGATGGAATCTGGGCTAGAAAATCTATCAATTAGTGTTTTTGTTCACAATAGTAGCATGCTTATCCGAACTTTTCAAGTTAGAAAGTCTCCAGCAACCTTGGGCTGACAAAGGGCACTATTCACTTTTATATTTGAAATAGAATTTCAATTGTATTTCGGCAAGTGTCTCTCACAAAAATAAATCATCAAATTATCAATAGAATTTCAGTTTTCCAACAAAATAGCAACGCAAACCATTCCATTGCTGGAAAATGCATTGCACATAGGATTTTCGTTGGATTTCAATTCCATTGGAATTATCGGTGAATATACTAATAGAAAGTTACCCACGGAATTTTCTCTCAGAAAATTCACATAATATTATATATATAATATAATGTTATAAAATAAATACAATATTAATATAAATATATCCATACACACTACATTTTCTTTCATATTTTCTTTTATTATTATTTTTTTCTTTTACTTGTTCCTTATAAATATGAAAAAAAGTTCATTTTTTTCCATATTTATTATTTTTAACTAACTTTAAAAGATTTCTTAAACTGTGCAATTGCCTCTCGTTATCTTCAAATAATTATTACTACATCATATTGAGGGAACATGAAAGTTATTTATCTCAATTTTCGAAACAATAAATCTAGTTGTAAACCTAAGAAAAAAAAAAAACTATCACTTTTTTGTCTCAATTAAGGATTAAAATTATGTATAAAATTTGAGATGGAATTTTTTTTAATCTTTATTCCACTTTGTAAGGTGGAGCATGTTTGAAAAATAATTTTTAATCATTTCCCCTATCATTTAAGTGGACTTTATGCATTTTCTATTCATCCTATCATTTTTCTCATCACCTATAAATGTTTTAAAAGCCGAACCGGAAGTTGAGTCGGAAAGGTCAACGGGTTATGGTTCAACCGGTTGGAACGGTCGAGCCGTTTGGTCAGACCGGTGACATAATAATTAAATTTAAAAATAATATATATTATATATTACAATTAATCTTCAGTTTAATTTCATATGAAGTTAATAAAGTAACAAAATATCATTTAAGGAAGACCATTAAATCAATCATCAACCTAACAAAATGTATTAACAATAATAATTTCATGACTTGCCAAATATTGATGGTTTTTTATTTATCCAAGCATGAGTTTCTTGAAAGATATTAGACCATATCACTTAGCTTGAGGATAAACATTATTGCCTTTTTCTTCAAAAGCATTTTTATAAAATAGTTTATAACAAACCAAATTATTAAAATTAGTAACATATAATATACTTGGAAAAAAAAATAGTAACATATAATATTAATAAAATAAAATAATATGTCTAAAATTTATATGCCATTTTTTAAATTTTTTTTCAGCATCAAATTTAAAAAAAATTGCAAAAAAAAAAAAAATTTCCTGCTTTTTTATTGGACCGGACGGTTTTTGAAAAATCGGTCGGGTTTCCGGCTCAATAACTGTTGACGGCTCAAAACCAGCTAAACGATGGTCCAAAACGGCTCTTTAAGAAAAACGGCTCAATGTATAAATCCGGCCCGCTTCAATGACTGGCCAACGGTCCAACCGGTCCGACCGCCCGGTCAGGTCCGGTTCTCTAAACAATGCCTATATGACCTTGTCCTTTTTAAATAAAAAAAATATAAAATGTTAAGGAGGTAACACATCGCTAACATCCTGATTTGGACGACCTGTTGGATTCTAGAATTCCAAGTGCCTCGAACGCTTCTTCCACTTCAAGTTTGTTTATTTATTTATTTTTATAAAAGCGCTTCTTGGTGGTTTATCTTGTTCAGGTTTGTGTTTTATGACCCATCGAGCACCAAGGAGGCAAGGAGCAGGTGATATAAATTTCTTATGATTCATAATCCTAAAAGTGCTGTAAGTTTCTTTCCGACTCAGTAATTCGTCTGTTGATTGTGAAACATTTCATCGGTCATATTGTTTTTAATCAGTCGATCCATGAAGAAGGAGATGGTAATAGATAACAACGAACCATATCTTCCTCCAGAAATTATCACAAATATTCTCAAACGACTTCCCGTGAAATCCCTAATCCGATTTCAATGTGTTTGCAAAGATTGGAAGAATCTCTTCAAAACCCAATCGTTCATCTCAGAACACTTCCGTCATTCCACTCAC
This sequence comes from Inga leiocalycina, assembly GCA_963242795.1. Classification (NCBI taxonomy): domain Eukaryota; kingdom Viridiplantae; phylum Streptophyta; class Magnoliopsida; order Fabales; family Fabaceae; genus Inga; species Inga leiocalycina. Next base: position 41,688,616 of record OY725329.1, read on the forward strand.
CAAAACCCTTGTCTCCTTTTCAAGTGCACTGGCTGTAGATGTTATCCTAGGCACTTTTGTTTGATGAATCATGAAATGCAAATCCTTGAATATCCGACTCTACCTTTGACCGATTCTTTAATGGGTAACAGCAGGATCTTCGGTTCCAGTAATGGCTTGCTCTGTCTGGGATGCATGAGATCTGAGTCCTATATGTTGTGGAATCCAGCAATTAGAGAGGTCTTCCAGGTTCCCAAATTTAAAGTTCTTAATTTTTCTTATTTTGAGTTTCTTTCCTCTGTAGGATTTGGTTTCAGTCCAATTGTTAATGATTACAAGATAGTGAGACTTTGTGTTTCTTGGCGGCGTGATGATCGGTTTTATCTAGTAATGGTGTTTTCATTAAGCACTAGGTCGTGGAAAGAAGTTGAAGTTGGGAAATTAGAGGGTATAAAGCCTTTTAAAGATGGGCATGGTTTTGCTTTTGACGGAGCAATCTTTTGGTTTGGCTTCACACATTTGGAGACAAATGAATTGTGTATACTTTCATTTGACATAGCAACGGAAGCTTTCACATTGATACCATTTCCTAGGTCTGCTATATCAGATGACAATAGGCTTACTACGTATGAGAACAAACTGGCTATGCTTTCTAACAATATGACTGAAAACGCCAGTTCATCTTCCATTGATCTATGGGTGTTTAATTTGTGGGTGATGGAGAAGTGTATAGATGCTTCGGGGGAGAGATGGAATTGGACTAAAATATATACAAGCAACCCCTACCCCTATTTTGCATGCTTATTAAGTCCACCGATTATATGGAAAAATCAAATTTTTTGGGAATCAGATGCATTTCGTTTATACTTTGGGGAAGCTAAAGTCACAGTGGACAATGATGAAGAAAAACCTTTTTTGTGCCATCTCCATACTATTGATTTCAAGATATTGGCCAAAAATGGACCTCGCTTTATGACTAAGGTTTGGAATTATGCAGAAAGCTTTGTATCAGTTTGCAACATCGACATTGGAGCTTCTTCATCCTAAATCCTTGTTATTATTACATTGCATATTTATTTTATTTAGCCACTTTCAATGGAAATGAATCCATATGTAACATTTTAGATAATTTGTCCTAAGTCCTTGATACGTGATTTATTTGCCAGTATGTGGATTTTCGGTGCTTTTTGTTTAGCCATTAAACAAATGGGTTTAAATGCACTGAAAAGCAATGATCCTTTGCCTTAATTGTCACATTGTAGATTTACTTTATTTAGGCAGTTTTAGTGGTAATGAATTCATATATGATTAGATCATTTTGCATTTAGATGCTTGATGTCTTTTAGAGATGTTAACGAAAACATATGAAGAAAGCATATATGTAATACATGCCGTTTTGATATTTTCAAAGGACTTGTCATATCCCTCTTGTAATTTCAATATTTGTGCAAAGGTTTCTTATGAATATGTCATTTTTCATCGGTTTACATGCCGTGTTGCTCGCCAGAATCTCCTTCTCACGGTTTTGCAATTATGCGGCATTCATTAGATAGTCTTTGTATTTAGGTAGGATGAAGATCCCATTTTAAAACTAGATACTACCTTTCCTTGATTTAAGTGTTAATTGATTAATTTGGGTAGATTAAATGATTTAGTTATATTAGTTATTTGTAATAAATATAGATCAAGTTTTCTAAAATGTCATTTTTTATCATCACTACCCTTAAGTAGAAACTTCTTAATATGTGTAATTAATAGAGATGTTTCAGAAAAATAAATAAATTTATAAGATAAAGTGGACTAAAGTCTTGTATTGATGACCAAATTGAAACTCTAACTAGTTTTTATATTAAGAATTGGAAGTAGTATTACACTTATTTTTCTTCAAAAAAAAATATGTTGCTTTTTATTGTTCTATAACCTTTGTTTAAAACTACTTACTTATCTAGTTTTTAATGTAAGACTTGTTTTTTTAATTTGGATAGATTAATAAAACTAAATAAACTACTTCCTTATATTATATATGACACAATCTTTCTAAAATATTTATGTGTAACATTATATTATAAATCAATTTATTAGTTAGACAAATCAAGTTGGAAAAATAATAAATATGAGAAATAAAAAGAAAAAAATATCTTACATTTAAAACCTAAATCCACTTTTAAACTAAGACGTATATTTAAAAGGGAAAATCTCTTAAAAATACCACCGAAATAGCTAAATCTTGGATCAGTGCTGCGAATTTGTGAAATTCTGATTCAATTCGGTGTCAGTACTGATGAACAGTGCGGGCATGAAAAAAGACGATTTTTCCTTTTAGCCCTCCTCTCACCACTTCAGAAATAACATCACGAGACTTTTAATTAACAACTCCGGTTTCTTCTTTTTACTTTCACAATAACAACATCGGTCTTGTTATTAATAACATCATATTCTACATTAACAACTCCCATTTCTTATTTCACAACTTCGTAATTTAAGTTTCAGGGCCAATAACAACAGCTCTTTCTTTATTAAAAACACCATATTTTACATTAACAACACTATATTTTTGATATACGAATATATGAAAGAATAAAGCGGAGTTGTTAATTAAGAAGCTAGAGTTGTTAATTAAGAGTCTCGTGTTATTATTTCTGAAGTGGCAAGAGGGGGGCTGAAGGGCAAAATCGTCTTTTCGCATGCTCGCACTGTTCATCCGTACTGACACCGAACTGAATCAGGATTTCACTAATTCGCAACACTGATTCGGGATTTAGCTATTTCAGTGGTCTTTTTAAGGGATTTGCCCTATTTAAAATAGAAGGAACATTTAAAAAAAAAAAAGAGTTTCGGCAAGTGTCTCTCACAAAAATAAATCATCAAATTATTGATAGAATTTCAGTTTTCTAACAAAATAGCAACGCAAACCATTCCATTGCTGGAAAATGCATGGCAAATTGGATTTTCGTTGGAATTTCAATTTCATTGCAATTATCGGTGAATATAATAACAGAAAGTTACTGATGGAATTTTCTCTCAGAAAATTCACATAATATTATATATATAATATAACAGTTATAAAATAAATACAATATTAATATAAATACACACACACACACTACGTTCTCTTTCATATTTTCTCTTATTATTATTTTATTTTCTTACTTATCCCTTATAAATATAGAAAAAAGTTCATTTTCTTACATATTTATTATTTTTAACCAACTTTAAAAGATTTCTTAAACTATGCAATTGCCTCTCCTTATCTCCAAATAATTATTACTGCATCATTTTGAGGGAACATGATAGTTATTTATCTTAATTTTCGAAACAATAAATCTAGTTGTATACCTAAGCAAAAAAAAAAAAACTTACTTTTTTGTCTCAATTAAGGATTAAAATTATGTATCAAATTTGAGATGGATTTTTTTTTCTCTTTATTCCAATTTGTAAGGTGGAGCATGTTTGAAAAATAATTTTTAATCATTTTCCCTATCATTTAAGTGGACTTTATGCATTTTCTCTCCATTCTATCATTTTCCTCATTACCTATACGACCCTGTCCTTTTTAAATTAAAAAAAAAATAAAATGTTAAGGAGGTAACACATAGCTAACCGTCTGTTTTGGACGATCTGTTGTATTCTAGAATTCTAAGTGACTCGATCGCTTCTTCGACTTCGAGTGTGTTTGTGTTCGCGCGCGCGTGTTTTTTTGTTTTTGTTTTTAATTTTATAAAAGCGCTTCTTGGACCATCTGGCATCTGCCTCAAACCCTATGGTGGCTTCTCTTGTAGTCTTGTTCAGGTTTGTGTTTTATGACCCATCGAGCCCCAAGGAGGCAAGGAGCAGGTGATATAAATCTCATATGATTCATAATCCTAAAAGTGCTGTAAGTTTCTTTCCGACTCAGTAATTCGTCTGTTGATTGTGAAACATTTCATCGGTCATATTGTTTTTAATCAGTCGATCCATGAAGAAGGAGATGGTAATAGATAACAACGAACCATATCTTCCTCCAGAAATTATCACAAATATTCTCAAACGACTTCCCGTGAAATCCCTAATCCGATTTCAATGTGTTTGCAAAGATTGGAAGAATCTCTTCAAAACCCAATCGTTCATCTCAGAACACTTCCGCCATTCCACTCACCTAAACCCTTATCTCATTTTCAAGTGCAGTGGCTGTAAATGTGATCCGAGGCACTTATGTTTAATGAATCGTTATATGCAAATCCTTGAATATCCGACTCTACCTTTCACAGATTCCTCAATGGGTAAGTACTGCAGGATCGTCGGTTCCAGTAATGGCTTGCTCTGTCTGGAATTCATTAGATCTAAGTCCTATATGTTGTGGAATCCAGCAATTAGAGAGGTCTTCCAGGTATCCGAATTTAAAGTTCTTAATTTTCCTCGTTTTGGGATTATTTCCTATGTAGGATTTGGTTTCAGTCCAATTGTTAATGATTACAAGATAGTGAGACTCTTTGTATCTTGGCGGCGTGATGATCGGGTTTATCTAGTGGTAGTGTTTTCATTAAGCACTAGGTCGTGGAAAGAAGTTGAAGTTGGGAAATTAGAGGGTATAAAGGCTTTTACAGATGGGTCTGGTTTTGCTTTTGATGGAGCAATATTTTGGTTTGGCTTCACACGTGTGGAGACAAATGAAATGTTTATACTTTCATTTGACATAGCGACGGAAGCTTTCACATTGATACCGTTTCCTAGGTCTGCTGTATCAGATGATGACAATAGGCTTACTACTTATGAGAACAAACTGGCTATGCTTTCTAACAATATGATTGAAAACACCAGTTCATCTTCGATTGATTTATGGGTGTTTAATTTGTGGGTGATGGAGAAGGGTATAGATGCTTCGGGGGAGAGATGGAATTGGACTAAAATATATACAAGCAACCCCTACCCCTATTGTGCATGCTTATTAAGTCCTCCAACTATATGGAGAAATGAAATTTTTTGGGAATCAGATGCATTTCGTTTATACTTTGGGGAAGCTAAAGTCACAGTGGACAATGATGAAGAAACAGAGGACAGTGATGAAGAAAACCTGGTTTTGTGCCATCTCCATACTAATGAATTCAAGATGTTGGCCACAAGTGAACCTCTCGTTATGACCGGGGTTTGGAATTATGCAGAAAGCTTTGTATCAATTTGCAGCATCCACATTGGAGCTTCTTCATCCTAAATCCTGGTTATTATTACATTGCATTATTTTATTTAGCTACTTTCAATGGAAATGAATCCATATGTAACATTTTAGATAATTTGTCCTAAATCCTTGATATGTGATTTATTTGCCAGTATGTGGATTTTCAGTGCTTTTTGTTTAGCCATTAAACAAATGGGTTTAAATACACTGAAAAGCAATGATCCTTTGCCTTAATTGTCACATTGTGGATTTACTTTATTTAGGCAGTTTTAGTGGTAATGAATTCATATATGTTTAGATCATTTTGTATTTAGATGCTTGATGTCTTTTAGAGATGTTATCGAAAACATGATGAAAGCATATATGTAGTACCGCATGTTTTATTCAATGTTTGATCTATTTATAATCTTTGGGTGCTTCGTTTTCTTTTAAAGATGGATATATTATATAATTTACTGCGAGAGTGTGGAAAATCTGGTCCTAATATACCATGATTTTAAACATATTGTTTTATGCAAGTAGTTTGACATCTTACTAGATGGTGTGTGTTCTTTTGTTTGAGTGGTGAGAACAATATTTGCTTGGAGTTTTTCAGTGGAAGTTCAAAATCTTGAAAGATCTCATTTTTCATGGCATTTTCAATTTTTTTGGTCCCTGTGGAGTTTTCCCACATTATTATTTCAGGTATTTCTTTTTTTCCAACGATACAAAGTCTATTGGCTCTTTAAAAGAGCATTACAACTCAGGAAAGTATACTAGGTTCCTTCATTATTTCAGGTATTTCCAAAGGACTTGTCATATCCGTTGTCTAATTTCAATATTTGTGCAAAGGTTTGTTATGAATATGTCATTTTTCATCGGTTCACGTGCCATTTTGCTAGCCAGAGTCTCTTTTTCACGCTTTTGCAAATATGCGTCATTCATTAGATATTCTTTGTATTTTGGTCGGATGAAGATCCTTTTTATAAACTAGATGCTATCGGTATTTAATTTAAGAGTTAATTGACTAATTTATCAATGAATTTAGTTATGTTAGTTATTTATAATAAATATAGGTAGATTTTTTTTAGAATGTCATCTTTCATCATCACTACCATTATATAGAAACTTTTTAATATGTGCAATTAATAGAGATGTTTTGAAAAAAAAAATTGGAAGACAAAGTGAATTAAAGTTTTATATTGGTGATCAAATTCAATTTCCAACTAACTCTTTTATTAAGAATAGGAGGAAGTATTACAATTATCTTTCTTCAAATAAAATATGTTGCTTTTTATTTTTCTATATGACCTTTGATTAAAACTACTTACTTATTTGGTTTTAAATGTAATCCTTGTTTTTTAAAATTTGAATGGATTAACAAAACCAAATAAATTACTTCCTTATATCATATGTGGCATAATATTTCTAAAATATTTATGTGTAATATTATATTATAAATCAATTTATTAGTTAGACAAATTAGTTTGAAAAAAATGATAAATATGAGAAATAAAAAGCAAAAAATGTCTTACGTTTAAAACCCAAATTCATTTTTAAACTAAGGCCTATATTTAAAACAGAAGGAATATTTTAAAAAAAAAAAAGAGTTTTCAATAAGTCTCTCATTGCGGGAAAAAAAAAAAATCAAACTACCGACGAAATTATTGATGAAATTATTGTTTTCCAACAGAATAGTTATGGAAACCATCCCATTGTTGAAAAATGTATGGCAAATTGGTTTATCGATGGAATTCCAATTCCATCCGAAACTATCGGCAATTATACTGACGGAAAGTTACCGTCAGAAATTACTAACGGATTTCTGACAGAATTTTCCGTGGAAAGTTCACATAATATTATATATATATAATATAACAATTAAAAAATAAATATAATATTAATATAAGTATATATATAATATTAAATTTTATATATTTCATATTTTATAATATATTTTTTATAATATTTTTATTTTGTTTAAATATTTTTTATTAATATAAGATATTATATATTTAATATATTATATTATATATAAATTTTCTGATAATTAAGTATTTATATTTATATTTATTTTTTGTTATATATTATTTTATTTTTTATTATTATATTATAATATATTATATTAATTATTAATATATTATGATAAAAAATTATAAATTTTACTAACGGAGGAAATTTTGTCGGTAGTCTATTCGAAATTACCAATGAAAAGAAGTTTGTCGGTAATCTACTGATAATTATAGTTGTCAGTAATTCAATTAGAAAATTTATTTTCCAACAAAATTTTCTGACAGAAAATTCTATTGGTAATCCATAACGATGGAAAAAAATTCCAGCAATAGCATATATTTTTGTAGTATCAAAAACAAGTTCAAAACAAAAGTAAAGGGAAAGTGGGACATGTATGAAGTTGCAGAGAGTGATCCATGCAATCTTATGCATCAATTTGCATATGCGTTTCAATTGAAGTAATTTACATATTGCATGTGCATTGGCTAACCTCCTTTGTCTAGACCAATTTGAATTGCCTCCATTTCTCCAAGATGAAAATTTCAGAGCACAAATTGCAATTGTTATGGAAATCCCTAGACATTAGAGGCCTCTTGAAGATGGGTCATGAGTGTTTTCTAAAAACTAATTTTGAAAGAATTGTTAAGAAAGGTATAGGGATTCTCTGAAGGATTATATTCTTCACATCAAAAATCAACTTCCAAGGCTTCCTCAACTCAAATGAAAAAATAGACCCCCGTGTCTCTTTTGAATCTACTCCTGCTTTTAATGATTTTTCTGCAAAATTTCATTGTTTTTTCTCAAATAAAAGAGGCAGCTAATCCTTCTCTTGTGTGACAAAAAATGCACTGGTGATATTGATGAGTCTCCATAGGGCAGAGAAGCTTAAGTAGTTAAGTGGAACATGTATTGGATTGCAGAGAGTGATCCATGCAATGTTTCGGCATCAGTGTGCTTATTCATTTCAATTAAAGTAATCTACACATGCCTCCATTTCTCTCCGTTTCCTATATTTATTATTGGATCGACTTTAAATTGTTGAAATTTAATATCCAATAGAATTATTATTGTAACATTAAATAACCACATATATAGCAAAAAAAAAATGTTCATCTTTAACTTTAACAGTAGGAGTTCTTATGGATATGGTGGAGTTCATGTGAAGAAAATAGAGTCACCAAACAATTAGAGTGCACCCAAAACATCATCTTATGAAACCCCAAGGGAACACTTTGGAAACCTAAACCTTGCAACATCAGAAGATTTTCTCAAGGGGCTGTTGGGTACTTTCAATGGTGACTATTTTATCTCTGTAAAAACTTTTCAGCCATAGTCACTGTAGAAGTGACTTGGTTACAATTTTTTGTCATCGCTGAAAACCTTTAGCGGCGATTGTTATGCAGCTGAATTTTTTTTTTTTTTTTTTTGTAGAAATGTGAGTTTCTGGCCCAAAAGAAAGGTTTGGTATGAGAGGAGGGGAGGGGAGAGAAAAAGAGGAGGGGAGATTTTTTTTAGTTGGATTTAAAAAAATTAGAAAAACAAGGTTAAACGTTTTGAATTAATTTTCCTTACTCTGTTATATTAATTACTCTTCTCTTTATTAAAATTTTATAATTTCATTTCTCCAATTTTTTTAAATTCAACTCATAAAAGTTTTTCTCCCCTCCCCTCCAAATCCCTCATACCAAGCAGCAGCCCCTAATGGGAAGCCTCAAGTTGGGTCCCAGATTATGTAATAATTGGTAACTTTTAAAAAATAAATATAATGTATTTTGTCCTATGATTTTTATGCAAGCATTATAATTTGAATCTAGGTTTAAAGTATGGTAATTTGCGTTCACATTTTTGTATTTCTCCTTATATTTGCTATAAGGCTTGTTATACTCGTGTTCTGTGTTTTCAGTTTTCTCATGTTAGATGGTGAGTATGATGATAGATTACAGCTTCATTTCATCTAAGCATGATGGCGAGAGGTATTTATATTTAAAGTTTTCGACTGCCACCATGATGTTTTGTAGGATTTTCTATATGTCTTGGATTAATGTTGTTATAGCTTTTTGTTGTACATAATGATCAACATTTATATGTACTGGAGCTTCTTATGTGAGGGTCTGGGACAGTTGTCTGGAGATTACTGGAAAAGGATCTCAACTTTTTAGTTTTTCTTTGCCAATCTCAATCTCAATTTCCCCACAATTAACTTGGCGCTTTGATTAATTGATGAATTAATTATTATAATAATTAATTAATCACAAAAAGTGTGTAACTCTCAGGGTTCGTTTTCTGCTGTTAATGACAAAAAGAATTAAAAAAGAAACTCATCAAATACTCCCTTCAGTCTTTTTATGAAAGCTGGACAAGAGTTGTTAGAACATTTAATGAGGTTTTTTTTTTTTTTATCCCTCATTAATTATATACATTGCATTAACAAGGGAAGGTGATACACTGATATCCAAGGTTGTCAAACTTATGGGTTTAAGCAAACTTATGACGGTGACGTAAAGTCGTATCGTAAACTCTAATTATAAACTCGTAAGAGTTTATTTTTATCGTTCAATAGTCATTAATAGTGCATAATTTAATAATTAAAATATAAAAAATGATAAAAATTTCATTTAAATATATTTTAAATCCAAGTAATTGAAATGTAATCCATCAACCTTCATAGTGCTGGTTTGGTTAAGTGGTAGGAGCTCAAATAAGCTCATTTGAAACAAAAAAAGTGATTATGATTCCTGATTGTCCTATTTGGGTAATTTTTTAAGAATCCCGATCAACCCCGATGAATCATGACTTCAGCATCGAACCGTACATACATTGATCATAAATGATAAGAGGGTTGCTTATGCGATTGGAAAATCCCGATTGAAACTTTCCCAATAGTAATTTCTCCAATTTACCCTCTGATCCCTCCTCCAAATATTCTCTACATATATCTTGCCTATTATTTCTTAACTAAAGTAGTTCAAATAATATTATTTTAAATATTGTTTTGCCCATTACTTAATATGAATTTTTAAATTATTTTAACTAATAACAATTAAAAAATTAAAAAATATTTCAATATTCACGTCATTTATTAAATCATATTTAATAATAATCATTAAATATTCAATTATCTTTATTGTTAAATATAATCATGAAAATGTAAATAACTTTATTGAAGAAATAAACTTGATTGCATAATCTGATGCAATCCAAGCAAAACACCATATTTACCAATTTATTTTTCTATTTAGAAATTAAATTATGTGATAGAGATAGGTCTCCTGATATGCTCTCTCAAATATACTTCAACATGTATAATTTTTCTTTTAATTTCATTTATTTCGTTCATTGAACATAACTTAAAATTCATACCCTTTTTGGTAATTATACATTCATAAGTGCTTTTAATAAATGAAATCCAGACATAATCACAATCGTTAACGTCACTTGTGAAAAAAATATCCAGACAGAAATTATGATTGGCTAACGACACTTATGTAGATCACAATTACGATTGTCCATTGTTGATCCAAATGGGCATTATAATATATCATACTTAACAAAAAAGTTTCTATAAAAATCATATATAGAGTAACTAAGCACGATCAAATTGAAAAAGTTAACACAATTTTATAAGTAAGAAACGTAAAAACGGTAAACTCAGCGTATAAACTCACAAGTTTAATCGGGTTTACAACTGACACACGTTTACTTATGACTCGACTCAATTTTGTAAGCTAGAAACGTAAAAATGGTAAACTCAGAGGGTTACCTCCCGAATTTGACAACAATACTAATACCTATACTTACTCTATTTTTCTCTCTTATTTGCCCCTCATAAACAAGGACTCACTTGGATAAAAGAAAAGTTTTTTTTTAGATATACTTATTATTTTTAACTAATTTTAATTACTTTCTTAAATTACACAATTAGACTATCATCCTTTTATAAATAGGACCGAGGGAGAATCCACCAAAGAGTGGGCATATGAGTGATTTGTCATGAGAAATTTATATTGTCCTTCCTTTATGAATTTAATACATTGCTGGCATTTTAAGTAAGAATAAGCACAATTAATTCACAAGGGAAAAATACCCCTCCCGATTTCCATTTTTTTAATTGATTAGATTATCATTTGATACCTAAAATGAAAGCTTCAACCCTCAATTGTGGAGGCGTGCCTCTTATCACGATTGATCAGTATTCAAAATTTAAATGTTTATAATAGTAGATACTAAAAAGGGGCCATCATTGTGATTATCTTGTTATTATTGGTGTGTTGAAATTAACTATTATCGTTATTCTATTTTGGATATGGAAAAAAATTATCATCAAACGGAACATTTTATTTTATTTTATTTTATATCTGAACTAACAATGTAGTTGAAAATTCGAAAAAAAAATTGTTTATTGGGACTCTTTTTATTTTTGTTCATTAATTAAATAATTGGATGAAATTAATATGAGAAGAAGTTGGATGAAATCTATTTTGATAAATTTTTTTTAATATTCTTGGTGCATTGAAATTAAGTGTTGTAATTATCCTTTTTTTTGTTATACACATTGTAATTATCCTATTTTGTTAGATTAGATTAGACTAGATATCATAGATGAAGGCCAAAAAAAAAAAAACATATTATAGATAGAGGCTAGGGATAGATTTTCTGAGTAGCTAATAAATAAAAGGGAAAATTCCAGAAAAATACGCTGAAAATTAGAAAAGGATAAATCAGAGCTTCCAATTTATAAATCCCATGTCAGTATAGTGTTAGTACAGTAGAGGAATCTGTAATTATAAAATCTTGACAAAAAGATGCTCCTACCCTTAAACCTTTCATCTTCTTCTTCCTCTCTCTTAGCTCGGAATAATCTGAGCACTTTTTTTTTTTAAAACTTTTCTCCATCAGCTGATCGGTCCAAGAGAACGAGGTTTCAGTGTTGAGATCAAGCGCCTGTCTGGCGCGCTTCAGTCGCATCACTTCTTGAGGGCCAAGGAGCAGTGGGAACCGATGAAGCCAGTAGCATTGTTGATAAGGAGGGACGTGGCATTGGGTCGGCGAGGTGTGAGTTGAGATACGAAGTTGAGAATTAGAAAGTGAGGTTGTCAATGTAAAATATGATATTATTAATATAAAGACAGGTGTTGTTTTTTACCCTGAAACTTGTTAATTTCAAACTTATTTCTGACATGTGTTAGTTTTTTTTTTTGAGATACGAAGTTGTGAAATAAGAAAATGAAATCGTTAATATAAAATATGGTGTTATTAATATAGAGACTATTGACCCTGAAATTTGTTAATTTCAAACTTATTCCAAATAAAGAGATTCTGATTCAAATAATCTTCTTGAACTTAAATTTCATTTTAAATAAAAATATCATTTTACCCTTAAAAAAAAAAAATTCAAACAGCCATCATCTGCCTCAAACCCTAGGACAGTTTCTTTTGTAAGGGTCTTCGCCTTGTGAACCTATTGTTTATCTAAATTTCTTAAACCTCGTTGATTGCAAAACCTTTCCTCTGAGGAATTCTTCTTCTATCTGTCGATCGCCATGACGATGATAACATTGGATAGCGACACACCATATCTTCCTCCAGAAATTATCAGATATATTCTTAAATGTCTTCCCGTGAAATCCCTAATCCGATTTCAATGTGTATGCAAAGATTGGAAGAATCTCTTCAAAACCCCATCTTTCATCTCCGAACACCTCCACCATTCCCCTTGTCTTCTTGTGGAGCGCAGTGGCGGGAAACTATGTTTGATCAATCGTGATATGCAAGTCCTTGATTATCAGACTCTACCTTTCTCTGATTCCTCAATGGATTGCAGGATCGTCGGTTCCAGTAATGGCTTGCTCTGTCTCAAACTTTCAAAATCTCAATCCTATTTTTTGTGGAATCCAGCAACTAGAGAGCTCCTCCAGGTGCCAAAAGTTTTTGTGGAATCCAAACCTCGTTGGACTTGCTATGTAGGATTTGGTTACAGTGCAATCGTTAATGATTACAAGATAGTGAGAGTCTTTATTTATTGTTTGGATGATGAGAGCGATTATTTCATGGAAGTGTTTTCCTTAACCACAAAGTCATGGAAAAAAGTTGAATTGGGGAAATTATGGGGTATAATACCTTTTAGAAATGATAGTTGTTTCACTTTTAATGGAGCAATTTTTTGGTTTGGCTTCACACATGTAATGGGGGGTGGAATTGCTATACTTTCATTTGACATAGCAACAGAATTGTTCACATTGATACGATTACCTGAATATGCTGTATGGGCTTATAATAGGCTTACGACATATGATAACAAGCTGGCTATGCTTTCAAATGATAAGATCGGATTCGACAGATCATCTTTGAATAACTTGTGGGTGATTAATTTGTCGTTGTTGGAGAAGTGTGTAGATGCATCAGGGGAGAGATGGATTTGGACTAAGATATATAGAAGCAACCCCTATCATCATTCATGCTTTTCCTTAAGTGCACTTGCTATCCGGAGAAATGAGATTGTTTTGGAACACAATCCATTTCATGTATTCTTTAGGGTAGCTAAAGGCATAGTGGACAAAGAAGAAGAAAAACTTGTTTTGTGCAATCTCCATACTAACGAATTTAAGATGCTGGCCATCGACAAATATCCCATTAAGCCTATATTGGTTTGGAATTATGAACAAAGCCTTGCGTCAGTCGGCAACCACCACATTGAAACTTCTTCGTCCTAAATCCTTGTTATTACATTGCATATTTATTTTATTTAACCAGTTTCCAAGGAAACGAATCCATATATAACATTTTAGATCAATTGTTCTTTGCAAATGTTAATTTAGAATGATGAACGCAGATATTTATATACTTTTATGATGTTCAATTTTCTTTCAAAGATTGATATGTGATTTATTTTGCGTAGTATGTGGATTTTCAGTACTTTTTGTTTAGCCATTACTCTGATGTGTTTTAAATACACCGAAAAACAATTAGCTGTATATTGTAAATTTACTTTATTTAGGCACTTATGGTGGAAATGAATCATATATATATATATATATATATATTGGTTTAGTTCATTTTGTATTTAGACTCTTGACGTCCTTTATAGATGCTATGTAAAATATATGATGCAAGAGCCCGCGCATATATATATATATATATATATATTTTATATATATATATATTGGTAGATAAAATTCCATACCTTTTATTCAAGGTTTGACCTATTTATAATCTATGGTTGCTGAGTTTTCGTTTAGAGATGGATATGTAATTTAGCTCTGAGAGTGTGGGAATCTGGGCATAATATACCTTGATTTTAAATATATTGTTTTATGAAAGTAGTTTGGCATCTTGCAAGATGGTGTGTTCTTTTGATCTTTTGTGGTTAAAACAATATTTGCTAGGAATTTTTTTTAGGGAAGTTCACAACACAAGATCTCCGTCAAATTGTTTCAGACTAGGACTGAGCATATAGCCCACGGCCCAGTAATAAATTGCCCATTTTAGCCTGCCCAATAAAGGCCCATAACGAGCAGGCTTAAATGGGCGAGCGTGTGCACTAAACGAGACAGGCCACGGGTACGCGTTTGGCTTCTCTCCCATATCTTCCCATCCTTTGCCTCTCCATTACTCAAAAATGATGTCGTTTGCGTCTTGAAATTAGATCCAAACCAAACTAAATTAAACCGTGCGTTTCATGCTTGTTTTCTCCGTCCATATGCTTTCAGAAGTTCTCTCGTTATCTTGTCTCCATATCACGATCGATCTTCCTATTTTCTCCGATTTTTACCAAGTTCATCCTTTTGTGTATGGTCTATTTATTGTTTTTCAAGTTTCGTGTGATGTCTTTTGCTCTGTTTCTTCTTCTTCTTCTTATTCTTCTTCTTCTTCTTCACCTATATTTTGCAGTTTGATTTTTCAAGAATTTTGGGGATTTTGACGTACCATAGTGTTTGGAATTTGCAAAAGATCAATCGCTGTGTAAATTTCATCATGGTGAAAAGCTCCTTCAAGCTTGGTCTTCCATTGGGTTAGTGCTGATTCATCTCTTTCTTTTTAATTTGGTTGCCCTTTCATTGTCGAAACTATTGGCGAAAGACCAATGGAGTATCATATGGTCTATCTGTTAAGCCACTATTTTTGCTTGCACATGGGAAAGCTTTCTCCCGTATTTTTGATATAGAAGTTTTGAAGAGCATAACTATTACAATCATTCTTTCCTCCTGAGGCTGAATCACTATAAGCTAATTGGCGGAATAATATACTATATAATATAAATCATACTTGACCATATCAAAGGTTATGAGTACTGAGGTTTTTGTGTATTTTGATCTAATTTTATATTTCAAGTTAAGTGAGATTGAGTGGGCTGCTTTTATTCTACTCTGTGCTGGGTGCACCACTGCACAGTTGAATACATAGTAAGAGATATTCAACTCTTGCATTCAGCCATCATGTATGTTTATTGTATTAGCCTTAATTCACCCTTGTGTAGTTGTGCTTGTTGTACATATGTTCTCCCCTGATAATCTGATATACATGTAAATCACATGTTCATGACTAACCAATGTGCAAAAATTTTGAATTATGAATGGTAAGTTAATCATAGAATAAGCATAACCACAAGAGATATTCGAATAATCAATGAATTACTATTTGCATGTCTTGTGCTTGTTTTGTGGATCAGGGCAATCTTCTCCCATTATATATATTCTTGGTTTAGTTTTCTTTAGCAATTCATAAATGAGGTTCTTTCTTGAAATTTTGTTGCTCAATCTTAGTTCACAAATGAGGTTCTTTCTTGAAATCTTGTTCCTCAATCTTGTGGTCTTGGAGTTATATTTCTGCTACCAAGGAAAGCACACTCATCTCAATGATTTCAAGTATGAGATAACATTTTTCTGAAATATAAAACCTGGAAAAAGATAGCTTCTTTGTGTGGTATGCTTTTATGTTGCTATTATTTATTTGTGACCCCTTGGTAGCATTGCGTTGATGTGTTCCTTATGCATGATGATGCCTTGATATGTATGTCAGGTAGATTATGCTTAACTTTCATTGTCTTTTACTTAATGAAGGTCCTAAGCATTCATTTGTTTCACCAATTAGTATCCCCCTGGTTTTCTTTTTCTAGTAAATTTAGCTTATATAACCTGAATGGTATTTCTCATTGGCTCTTCTTTTGGAGTTGACTTCAGGCAAATACACATGTAACTGTGCACCAAGATATAAAAGATGTTAAACTATGACAGGTAAGCCATCTATTTTGCTTGTAGAGATTTTAATTCGGTTCCTGAAAGGTAAGTATATTATGCTATTTGATTGTGGCTTATTTTAACTATCCTGAGCTCTTATGGCTGAATTAGTAGATTCTGTCTAAAAGTGTTAATGAATCTTGTTGCAATACTCCACATTCACTTCTTGCATTACATGGGACATATCTTATAACTTTTCTATCCATCTGTTTCTATACATCTACAAGCAAATGGCATAACGTGTTATATGATTGTTTCTTGACTTTGTTTAATAGCAGATTACTTGATCAATGAGCAAGCTTGACAAAACGCAGAGTCATCTTATATTACATAAGTTGAAAAGACATGAATATGGCTGAAGAACAAAATGATGAGCTTGCTTGACCAAAAAGAGAGTAGCATAAAAGAAGTCATAAGTTGTACAAACGAGCTAGACAAAATAAGCTGAAATGGAGACTTCATGCTGGAGAATCTAAGTCAATCATTGAACTTGCATTTGTAACATAATGTTAATCGATGTATAGTGAGAATCTTGTAATTGTCAATTGTCTTGAGATGAAAGAATGCTATGTAAAAAAATTCATATTTCAATAAAAGTGACTGGATTGTTTTCTTCTATTATCAGTACTTTTTATGGTTACCAGTATTATATGTTTGGCTAAAATCCAGTGCTTCAAGCGATGTAATGTTGTAGTCAAGTGGTGCCTACAATTAAGAAAAAAAACCATGTCTTAATATATATCTGTCCTATATAAACAAACTAGTTGATTATACTATTTAACAACATGACATACCATCAACAAATTTGTAAAAGTCATTTGGCTTGGCAGAGCTTGAGAGTTATCCAACACAATATTATCATGATGTACTTCAGTTGATAGGCTGGATTTTTGAACTTGACTATTTTGCCCCTAAAACATTTAAAAAGAAACAATCAACAACTAATAAGCATAATTACAAAACTAAATTGATCATAAGTATACATGTGAAGATTTAACTGACTGTGAAGCTAGAGAATATTTTTTGTAAGGTTTAGTTCTCCGTCCTTTTAGAGCTAATTCAATACCACTCTTCATCCGTTTACTTATCTTTCTCCCATACCTCTTTTTAAACCCAACAACTTTGCCAACACCATTACCACGATCATGATTCCCCACACCATCCTCATCACCATTATTGTCATCTAGTAAGTGTTTTATGTGAAGCTCAATTACTTTCTTACTAAGTTCTAACACAGCTTGATGGACAAGAGAGAATGCCTTTGGACTTTTTGATGCATCACTTGCTAATTTAACAAGCAAGGGGCATAATTGTCTATACCAATTTGATCTTTGTAGTTTAGGATCAACTTCCATATGCTTCTCCTTGATATCATACACTACACCACATCATGCTTCTCTTGTCGACCTCTTCACAGCCTGTTCTTGTTTCATCTTTGGGCTTTCTAGTTTGCATATCTCGTTTATCTGGTTTTCTCACTCCTTCTTTATTACACACATATAGGTAACATGTATATGATGACTTATCCCTTTTACTCTTGTTGTCCCCTTGCCTTTGAAAACCAAAGCCAATTTTTCTACCATATTCTTTCCAAAATTCCCATGATTCATTAATATTATCAAATTCAAGATTAAGTATAGGAGTCAAATTTATAGCCATGGTGGAAGCCTCCTACAAAATTGAAAAAATATGTACCCAATGTAAATTAATAGATAAATAACCAAAAAAATAAAAAACATAATACTGAGCTTAAAGTGAAATTTATATTACGGCCCGGGTATAATACTACACACACAATAGGATTTTTTTAACCCCTGAAAATAACATCATTCATTACTTTAAATATAAAACCATATACCCATCATCTGAAAACACACAAACATAAACAATAGCATATACAAACCTTAAGCACCCAAAAAACCTAACAATCCATGTTCATAACAGATTTTGCAAGGTCGCTATCAGCAAAATCAGTAGATTTCTTTAGCATACACACACACAAATCTACTACAATTATTCTTTTATCCAACATTCTTTAGAATACACACACATAATCACACACACTTAAACATTTAACCAACAAGATGGAAAGAGATGAAAGGGGAATTTTATTACTGTTATATACTCTGCTTCATGCCCATTACAGATTCAATTTTTTTCACAGTAAATCCCAACAATGACAATGAAAGGAATCGAGCTACAGAACGAGCTGCAAAGCTGCAATGATTGGACAACTTTAATATTCAGTTCTCATACGCCCTTTATCATTGGAAATCGTCTCTGCAAATATTTCCCTCCAGCATTTTCAAGCTTTCTCGTGCTCAAGGAGGAAGAAGACTGAGAAAGGCATCGGACTCGCTCCAATTGGGCATGAAACGCATGGTTCAATTTTTCCCTCCAGCATTTTCAGGCTTTCCGAGCTTAAGGAAGAAGAACACTGAGAAAGCATAATGACGGAGAGGAGAAAACGTGAACGGAGAAAATTGGCATGAAATGCATGGGTTAATTTAGTTTGGCAGGGATCTAATTTTAAGAGGCAGAACGGCGTCATTTTTTGGGTAATGGAGGGCCAAGGGATGGGAAAGTAAGGGAGAGAATCTGAACGCCACGGATACACACTCAAGTTGCCTATGCCCGCCCATTTATGTGTGTGTGTATATATAATATTTATTTAAGTATAAATATAAAATATATATTTTTACCGATATATATAATAACTATTATAATATATATAATATAATATTATATATAATATTTATTTAAGTATAAGAGATCATGTAATTCTAAAAGACAAATTTTCAAGCGAGTTAAATGATATAATTACATATATCTCATAAATCAATGATTATATATTATGATTATGTTTCATAAATCAGAATTATGATCATGATATAGAGCTTTTATATATAAGCTATAATTCTATATATAATATTATAAATTGCTCTTACTCTATAGATTTTATCAACTATTAATTAATGATTAATTAAATTATTAAATAAATTATCTTATGAGGAATGATGAGGATTATGGTGCTTTAATAATTATTAGTATTTTTAGTAATTTATACTGAGAAATTAGTAACAACAAAATAATAAGGTACAAATGCAGTTTTTGAAAAAGACGCATTAACAGGCAGCTCATGCCCGTTCCAGTCCACACAGGTTTCGCCCAGCCTATTTATTACAGGCGTGAGCTGGGTTTTGACAGACATGAGCTAGCCCATGACCATTAAAAAATAAATGGGCGGGCGGACTATATAACCCATTGCTTAGCCCTATTTTAGACATTTCCAAAGGACTCATCATATCCCTTGTCAAATTCCAATATCTGTGCAACGGTTTCTTTACAATATGTCTTTTTTCATCAGTTCACAAGCCATTTTGCACACCAAGAATCTTTTTTTTTTCCCACGCTTTTGCAAATGTGTGACATTCGTTAGATATTCTGTGTATTTTGATAGGATGAAGACCCTTTCTTTATAAACTATATATTACAGTTATTTTTCTTTCAAGAACAAAATATGCTGGTTTTTATTGTTCTATGGCCTTCGACTGAAACTAGGAATGTTTTCCTTTGTACTCTAAATAAAAAGCCGCACCAAAGAGAATAAAAAGATGTGAAAAAATGAGGCTTAGGTTCTCTCAGAATCCTTTGTCTTAAAGGCCAAAAGAAAAAAAAAAAAACCCTTATCTCATTTTCTTCTTAGAATCACATCTCAACATTTAGATTAAAAAAATTTATAGTTTAGATTTCATATTTTATAAATATATTATTATAAACATGAATAAATAAATTTAAATGGTTAAAGTTTAATCTACATAATTCATAACTGCAAAACAAACAAAGTTTTAAAAATTTAAATTATAAAATGCTATAATAATATCTTTAGACAATATTAAATATGAAACATTCATTTTTAGATCCGAGAGTGGAGATGAGATTCTAAGAAGAAATGGAGAAAAAGACTTTTGAGAGTATCCTCTTCCGAAAAAATGTTGAGGCGTATTGAAAAAAGGAGGGAATTTAACAAAATTGAAGTTATAGAGTTGACACATTTTAAGGACTTGATCTTCTTGGTGACCAACCCTTTTGTTGTATATACTTCTATGCAGACCAGATCACTTACAAATCTATGTATTTAGATGAGAGAGTAATATTTCCAGAGAACCCGGGTTTGGGTTCCCTTAAAATCTCATCTCATTTTTTTCTCAAAATCTCATCTCCACCCTCAAATTAAAAAGATAGATGGTTCATATTTCATATTATATAAAACTATTATTTTAAACATAAATAAATAAATTTAAAGTGTTAAAATCTAATATACACAATTCATAATTGCAATACAAACAAAATTTTAAAAATTAAATTATAAAATACTATAATAATAGTTTTAGAAAATATTAAACTTGATCATATATTTTTTGATCTCAGAGTGGAGATGGAATTTTGAGAAGAAAATGAGAAAAAGAATTCTGAGAATATCTTCTTCTAGAAAACCCAAGCATAAACAACATATTAGACTGTAAATTAAATAACTCCTCTGTGTCAAACCTTACGTAAGTTTTGGAGTGGCAAAACTAAAAGTTTCTATCAATCTGCCTTAATAAGTACTGCATAGCATAAACAACACATTAGACTATAAAAATGATGCTCAGGTACATTCCCAGATGGCATACAGATAATTATTCACATGAAGAGATCATGTTAATTTGTAGCTCAACTATCATAAATTGGCTTGAGCAAATGTTAATTATAAGAAAGAAGCCTCCCAACTTGTAGACTCATTGGTTGTTTCCAAATAGGCAAACCCTTACACTAATTGGACTTTATTGCCAACTATTATCTCTCCTTTATGCAGAAATATCTTTAGAATAGGCATGTGTAAGGAGTTCAATGCTCCTCGTTTTCTCCCTTTCTTTTAAACTTAAAAAAAAAAAAAACAAAAAAAAAAAAACACAAAGAAGGAAAGACATTGATGATACTCCATCTTGATGAGGTCAAAGGAATTCTTTCCTTCTTTAATCCATTTTGTACACTTATACATAAACAGCAGCTTAAATGGTATAGTTTAAATCCTTGTTTGCAGAATCTTGGGGGAAAAAACAGTTCAGGCCCTTAAGGTACTTCATATGGGTAACTTATGCCATAATTAATCTTTCTAAGTTTGACATGTCAATATATATATATACATGTCCTTTGTATGTGGTTCACAACAAACAGGAGATGAAAACTATCTACAATTTATAAACGACTAGAAAAATTGTGGCTTGTTCATAAAAAAAAACTAAACATAATTTCCACTCTTGAAAATGATGACCTTTTTCAAGGCTCTTTGAATTTCCAACACCACTATATATCACATGGATTACTAAATTTCAGGCTGACTTCAAGTGTCATCCTATTACCTGATTTAACAAACATTACATGAAATATTTTTGGACAGAAAACTACACCAATTAGCCATCAAACTAGCTGGTGACACTACAAAAAACACTTAATTTCCCATAGAAATATTTTTATGGCTAATTTCGTTGGCAATTTGACAAAAATTCTGTTGGAAAATTTCCCGACAGAAATATTCTGTGGCAAATTTCATGAAAATTTTCTTTACCATTGAATTAGCCATGGTATTTTTCCGTAGCAAAATAAAAAAAATTATAAGTTAGTAATATTAAAAATAAATTTTATATTATAAATAATATTCATAATATTAAATTATTAGTTGTTAATTAAAGTTTATTAAAAATGAAATTCAATTTCAAAAAATGCCCAAAAAATATATTTTTAAGGAAATTTATTTAAGATTTAAGATTTGTTTAATTTGAAATTAATTTATACTAAAAAAATTATAATAAATATATAAAAATTATTCTTTAATTTATTACTAGTTTTTAATAATATTATATATATACACACATAAACAAATACACATTTATATATAATTAATTATGTATAATAATATTATATATATAATTTTGTAATAAAATAACACAGGTCTATAAGTGTATTGTAACTAAACAAGCAAAGGCTCACATGCATATACCTTCGCACTGCGAAATGATTGGTATTAGAGTCAATACGAATCAAAAGATTTCTAAGGTTTGGTATCAGAGGCAATACAAATAGCAATGAAGCCCAAGCTTTAATACCAATCTTATGTATTGGAACCAATATGAATAGCAATGAAGGCCAAGTTCTAATACCAACCTTCCTAAGGATTGATATCAAATGATTTGTATCAAAGTCGATACAAACTAAAAGGTTCATAAGGTTTGGTATAGGAGCTAATATGAAAAGCAATGAAGTTTAGGCTCTGATACCAAATTTTCTTCTGCCTCATTTTAATGTGAGATGATTAAGAAAGGAGTTACCCTTAATGTTTATAATTCAAAGCACTTATTTTTTGTCTCTGTAGTGCTTATAAGATATTTGAAGTAAGCCAGCTTTTGCTTATAAGATATTTGAAGTAAGCCAACTTTTCTTCTCTCTCATTTTAATGTAGGTAATCATGGGTCAAGTTTTACCTTGTTCTCCTATATGGATGTCTACAATTTCAAAGCGCCATTGAACATTAAAGGCTAATTCAAGTAGGTTTAACCTTGTCTAACCAAAATGGTGATTTAGCTAAGTTCATGTACCTAGAAACAAAAGAGGTCTTATAATGAGCTTATCAAATTAATTTCAATTATATCAATGAGTCTTAAAATTTGGTATCATAGTAATACGAATAGTAATGAAGCCTAGGCTTTAATACCAAATTTTCTTCTCTCTTATGTTAATGTAGGTAATTATAGGTAATGTTTGATCTTGTTTATATTTTGTATACTATTTCTCTACCATTAAAGAACAACAGAGACTTTTATGTAGCATCATATCAAACAAAAATAGAGACTTTTTTCTACAAACTCTAAACATGAGGAAACTTCTATGCAACATCGTGTCAGACAAAAAGAGGATTTTTTTCCTACAACCTTTTGCTTAGCCCTAAACTCTATACATTCATATTTAGTATCCTTAGAAGAAACTTCAATCCTCATCTTCAGTTCCATGTAGAACACCACAAAGCTCTGGTGTTGCTAGATGCTTGAGTTTATGGAAAATCCCACAAGTTAGTGTACTATGTGCAGCAGCTTGGATGGCCTCCATTCTAACTATCCTTACCCCCAACAGCTTTGCAACATCCTTAATGCTAGTAAGCACATGATTGGTTGACCTCATAAGTTGATTCACATCATAACAGATAAGGAATAAATCCCCAAGAATTGTTAAAAAGCCATATGTCTCAGGACATTTATTTCCATTAACAAACTTTATCAACTGCCCAAAACAAAATGCACCCTCAAAGGAAGCTCCAAGTGCCATTAGCATTTAATCCCAAGTCCCGCTTTAATTTAATTGCATGCCAATACAAATAGCAACGAAGCCAAGGCTCCGATACTAACATTTCTAAGGTTTGGTTTCAGAGCCACTACAAATTAAAAGGTTTCTATGATTTGGTATCTACCTAAGGTTTGATATAAGAACTAATATGAATCAAAAGGCTCCTAAGGTTTGGTATTAAAGCCAATACAAAAGGCAATAAAGCCCATGCTCTGATGTTTCCTTTTCATTTATGGGTTTCTCTCTGTTTATGGGTGTGGGTGATTCCTTTTCATTTATGGGTTGCCTTTTCTACATGAAAGAGAAAAACAGAAAATGGCAGATGTTTATATTGTTAACATCTGTTTCCATTTTGATAATCGAAGATTAATAAAGACAGAATCCCATGGGCATACAAAAAAGTATAATTATACTGATAAAAATATTCGTTTACAATTCTGATATCGTTCGTCGACGGAAACAGAAAATACAGCGGAAACTTAATATTTACAATTTCCTCAAAATGACAAAACATAGGCTAAATTATAACCACGTTCTTGACCTCACCTCGAGACACGTGCCACTCACTTTATGGTGTCAATGTCTTTGCCCTTTGCCCCACTGGTACCCGCTGAGGTATTTGTTTAAAAATAGGGTGAGATTCTGAAGAATCCCCGTAGAGACATGATATCGTTCATAGAGAATGCGAAAAGTAAATATGACATGCGCCAAGGTATGTACAAATTAATGAACAATATAAACACACCATCGTCATGTATACATGAGTAGGGCTCAGCCTCACAATCTACACCGGTTGGACTTCCGCCAACTCCCAGTGTAAGTGCACACTGGCACTAACAGCCTCTCTCTTGGCAATTCATGTTAATTAATAAAATGCATTTACAAAAAATGGCATCCACACAATCATATAACTGGCATAATATATGAAGGATAATGTCCCTACCTCAACACTTTATAATCCTCTGTTTAATGGTGTCTCGTAAAGCATGTCGTTCCGGCTCTCGACTCAGTTCTAAAATATTAAATGTACAAGAAATAGGTCATAACCTATCCAAGTATCATTTTAGACTCTTCCATAGTGTTTCTTGTGGTTATATTAGTCTATGGTAAAATTTACTGAAATGCCCCCGGGACCCCGGCCCGGCCCCGCCGTACCTGGTCCGATGGCACATTCCCAAAATTTTGGCTAAGGCTATTCTGACTTATTTTTGCCCAAGGAATCCATTTTCGGGCTTGAAATCATCAAATTCATTTTCAAATTATGAAAATACCCTTTACAGCCCCTTTTAGGGATTTCAATGGCGTTTTCGTAATTATGCTTTTTCGGCCTCTACCGAAAAATTGCCCAACTGTAACCCCACCTATTTATGCCCACTGAATCCAATGGAACCATTTATTTTATGAAATCCAACTCCTAATACCAGTTCTGGTTCTGGCCAAAAATATGAAGAAAAATGGAAAAAATATAGTTTTGTGTTTTAGCTTCCAAAACTTGTGCTTTTCTACTTCAAATCCTTGGCTAACTCATTTAAACACTTCTTAATCATGATTTAAACGATTTTGGGCAGCATAACCCCTTAGATTTAGGGCTTTGTCCAATTTCATAACTCAACCAAAAATCACAAAAACCAAACATTAATTACCAACAACAACTTCATACTAACATAAAGTTGAGATTGGTATAATTACCTCTTAAACTTCTTGGATTCTCTTACTCTAGGCACCTCCTCCTTCTCTTCTTGGTCTCAAAGTGTGACTTCATCACCATGGATTCATGAGAAACAAGAGTTTAGAAAAGGATTCTAAGAAAATGCTATAAGAAAAACCAAAGAAGCCATACCTACCTTAGCTTCTTCTTCCTTGAGCTCTCATCTTCTCTCTATTTCTCAAGCTCTCTCTTCTCTCTCTTTTTCTAAGTCTTGGACAAAAATGAGGCATGAAAGAGGAAGGAGGATGTTTTTATTAATTTGTCTTCTTCCTTCCTAGCCATTGATTTAATCAAGAGCTCCCAATGTGACACTTGTCACACTCCCTTCTTCCTCATAATCTTTCCACCTAATTTCCATTAAATTGAATCAATTGATTTCCCTTTTCTTGCTCCTCAAATCTGTGCCTCTCCCCCTTTTTTCTCCAACCACTACTACAAAAAAGTAAAGCTGTGGCGCTTATAATTGCATTAACTGTAGCGCTAGAGAAGTGCCACATATCTGGACGCCACTAAAAAAAGCTGTGGCGCTTTCAAGCGCCACATCATTTTAAAATTTTTTTTTTAAAAAAATACCCTCCTATGGTGCTTGTTTGAGGAAGTGCCATAGGAGGGGAGCCTCCTGTGGCGCTTGCTTGAGCAAGCGCCACAGCAGGGGGGTCCTACTGTGGCGCTTGTTGACGCAAGCGCCACAGGAGGCCCCCCTTCTGTGGCACTTCCTCAAACAAGCGCCACAGGAGGGTCCCTTTCTTCTTCTTCTTCTTCTTCTTTTTCCTGTGGCCCTTTTTTATGCTTCCTGATTGTGAAGTTTTATATAAAATGAGTGGCTTTCGTATTTATCATCTCCACAAATTGTCAATCTTTCTATTTTATATTTCAACCTATTATATATATATATATATATATATATATATAATTTTCACATTTAAAATTCAAGTTCCCCAACAATAATGTTCTTACATTAATACTCTCCAAAGCTAACATAAAAAATATCACAATACAAGAACTTGATATTTGAACACAGTACATCAACAACTAATTAAGTAAATTAAAAGATTACTAAAAAATGCAAGCTTGTCGGTAAAAAAATTTAAACAAAGCAAAAAGGCAAACAAAACAAGCTAGGTTTTCATTCTTTCCTATTAAATTAGGAACAAAAAGGCAAACGTTATATTACGGTTTATCTTGACTAAAAAAAAATTTAAACAAAGCAAGCTAGAATGAAATAGTCTTCTTCTTACAAATCTATTAATTGATGACCAGCGCAGGGAGTGGGAGACCACGTTGGTGATGCTAGCTTGAGTGACGAGTGAGCGTGTGGGTATGTTTTTTAGTGTGAAGATGATAGGAAATGGAGGGAGGGGGCCGACGGATCCACTAAGAAGATGAGAAAGGGAAAGTAGTTTAATGGAGGAGAGAGTAGTTAAATAATTAAAGTGGAGTAGTAGTCAAAAAGAGAAGGAATGGGGGCGAACACAGGACCACTACGCGGGAAATGAAATAATTAAGAGATACACTATCCATTTGAATTATTATTATTATTTTTTTTAAAAAAATGGGCAAGTGTGGCGCCTAAATAATTAGGCGCCACACATTCCCTCTCATCAGCTGTGGCGCCTAATGCTTAGGCGCCATAGCTAATATAGAAATTGTCATGTGTGGCGCCTATTTATCTAGGCGCCACACATGCCCATTTTTTTTAAAAAAAATTCAATGCTGCAGCTGTGGCGCTTGGTGGGTTAGGCACCACAGCTGCTTTCGTGGCCCAAGTGTGGCGCCTGAGTAGGCAGGCGCCACACTAGGCCTCCTCAATTGTGGCACTTAATCTACTAGGCGCCACAGCTGGTACCCAAAATTAAAAAAAAATTATAAAGGTAAAAAAAAAAAAGAGAAGCTGTGGCACTTGTTTAAAGAAGTGCCACAAAATGTGCGCCACCTTTTACCCTTTTTATAGTAGTGAACTAGCCCATACTTTTTTCTCTATGTCCACACTTACACTCTTCCATGCAATCATGTTTCTCATTGCTTCACTCAAGCTTCTCCCATCATGCATTACACCATCCTTCATGTTGTGTACACTCCATCTTTGCCATAATTGATATATGCATGTAGTGTAGTCATCATCACCTTCTTCTTGTAGCATGTAATCATGGATTTAATATTTTTCCCTTTACTTTCATGCTTGGACGAAAATTAAAGAGAAGAGAAGGAAAATTGTTTTCCACAATTCCATAATTCACATAATTGGTTTATGTATAGTTCCCTCTTAATTTCACAATTCTTGATTTATTCCACCAAGAATAATTCCATTATGCATTTTCCTTAATTAATTGAAATTAACTCCAATTAATTGAAAAATAATTAATCTTGGGCTAAATTGGAAAAATTATGATTTTGCTATCACCTTTGTAATTTAATTCATTTCTTGAATTTATTTGCTCATTTCCTTGTGAATATGAATATTTCAAAATTCACAAGATCCAAATTCATGAATATTCACTATTTTAGTGAATTTCTCAATTAATTATAATATATTTTTTGTGAATATAAAATTTGGGATGTTACATATATCATAGACTTTTAGAGTGCCAACTTAGTGGAAGAGTTAAAATGAATAAGGGAGGCCTGAAAAACTCATAAGTTGTAATATTCTGAATTTTGGGCATAGAGGCTTGAGAATAAGCCTAAGTTAAGAAAACTACTAAGTCCAATTTGGTAAGAGTCCCAAAGATATAAAGAGTTTTATTAGACTATATGATTCAGCCCTTTGGGTTGAGAATGAGTCCCCATATTATATGAGGCTCAGTGCATATAAGTAGTTAGATAAAAGATGTTAGTATATGGGCACTTTGGCATACTTGGCGCCATTTTGGTGACACCCTGAGGCATGTGTGGTGCCATTTGGCTCCCACATATATGAAGAAGCTTTTGAGTTGGCACAATGAGAAGTGGCCGTGTGTGTTCGTGGTCAGATGAAAGTTATCGGTGTCTATGTACACTCAGTGTGCCATAAGACACATAGGTTCACATGTGGTAGTTTTTGAGGTATGTGATGCCATCTTATGTCATGCAGGCTCAGATGTGGTGTACTATTGAAGATATAGACATATGTGGCCAATTAGTCAGATAGAATATGCCGGTATGTGAATGCACATGGCATTTTCTGAGCAAGTACATGTACCCTGTGTTTTTGAAGAGGCACCATCTTGGTGTCATTTGTCTGGGACACCCAGGCATGTATGTGGCAAAATCATGAGGCACAGGGGATATATGGCACTCTCCGGGAAGCCACCAAGACATGTGGCAGCAATCAGGGGAAAAGGATTACATGTGTAGAAAAACTAGCTACTATATATCAAATTAAGTGGAGAAATTATGAGGAAGAAGGGAGTGTGACAAGTGTCACATTGGGAGCTCTTGATTAAATTACAGTTTTGAGCCTGTAATTTGCCCAAAGTTGTATTTTTCCTTGAAATAGGACTTAAATAGCTTTCCATTGGGTTGAGAACCGCCCCATTTGGATTTTTTGATATTAAGTTATGAATTTTCAAAGTTAGGGGTCAAAACTGCCAAGTTGGGTTGACCTCGGATTTGAAGAGTTTAAGGTCAATTAAGTCAATTTGATTCCAAAATATAAGGGCATGTGCTAGAAGCCAATATAGAACCTATTTATTGCCAGTTAACTTAATGTACTAGACTTGGAATATATTTAACCAAGTAATGGCACATTTATCATGGATTCTAAGTTATAAGGTTCGATCTTTGACCAGACCAGGCAAGAGATTAACAATTAAAGACTAGTGATCCGAAAGATGTTCAGGTAGTAATTCTTTCTCTCACATACTATGTAATGCCTTGTATATATGTTTTACCATCAATGTGATTGTGTTTGAGCATGTGAGTTTGTCGGGTGAACGCCCATGCCATCAAAGCATGTAACGGGTGAATGCCCTTGTTTATTACTAAGTGCTCTAATATGAGTTGTTTACATGCCAAGCTATGTTACATAATATGCCGAGTTGCATAATGAGATGTTAAATGCTCTTGATATGCTGATTATTTATGATGGTTCATATGACATGCCTTATTTGATTGCATTTTATATAATTGAATGTATGTTACTACTGAGATTCTTTCGAATCTTATCCTTTTGAGAAATTCATTATACAACAAAATCCAATTGCGCGAGGGACAAAGAGGTAAGTGCAGATGGGTGAAGGACACAAATAAAGTGACAAAGTTATTTTGCTATTGTCCGATATATTTTGAGTATGTAGTTTGTATAACTAATTACCTTGTATGACTGGCTGTAAGCCTAGCGAACCTTATCTTGATGATAATAGTAGTAATAATAGTAAGTGGTATTAGAGTAATTAGTTATTTTATCGAAATCCTGACAAATTTGGTACTAACAATACGTGTAAAGGTAAGACCAATATCCAAGATAAAAGTATCAGTACCTGAAATCGGTATCAGAAGTTTTAGAGAGGAGTGGTATCAGAGGGTACAACTAAGATGTTAGCATCAATATGAATATCCTATTCACATATCCAAATGAATTGCGTAGTAAAATATATGATAAAAGAAAGGGGGTGTTACATAAGTGTCTTTAGTTCTTTCTCTAGGGAAGTCGACTGCTTCAAATCATTGTCACCTTTCTTGAACCATGTAAAGGTTATTCAAACAGGAATGACCTTGCCCAATAAAAACGGTGGCAAAGCCAAGTATATAGATCCAAAAATAGAGGAAGTGTTCCATTATGCTTGGTAATTCAATTGAGATCGACGCTAGCCTGTTGGAGCCTGGTTATATGGCTTGAATCAAGTTCATCTTGATCTTGATCGTCGCGGTGATTAAAACCACTTATGTCACTATTTCTTGATCCATATACTTAGCTTTGTCACCAATTTTGTTGGACAAGGTTATTCCTATTTGAATAACCTTTGCATGGTTCAAAAAAGGTGATAGTGACTTGAAGTAGTCACCTTCCCTAGAGAAAGTACCAAGGACACTTATGTAACATCCCCTTTCTTTTATTATATATTTATGAATTACTATGCAATTCATTTGGATATGTGAATAGGACATCAATACTGATACTAACATCTCAATTGTACCCTCTGATACCACTCCTCTCTGATACTTCCGATACTGATTTCAGGTACTGATACTCTTATTTTGGATATTGATCTTACCTTTACATGTATTGTTATTACTAAATTTTTTTAGGATTTTGATAAAATAACTAGGTACTCTGATACCACTTACTATTATTACTACTATTATCATCAACATAAGGTTCGTTAAGCTTACAGCCAGTCATACAAGGTAATTAGTTATACAAACTACATACTCAAAATATATACGGACAGTAGCAAAATAACTTTGTCACTTTGTTTGTGTCATTCACCCATGTGCGCTTACCTCTTTATCCCTTACGCTATTAGATTTTGTTATATAATGAATTTCTAGAAAGGATAAGATTCGGAAGAATCTCAGTAGTAACACATATTCAATCATATAAAATGCAATCAAACAAGACATGCCATATGAATCATCATAAATAATAAGCATATCAAGAGCATTTAACATCTCATTATGCAACTCGGCATATTATGCAACTTGGCATATAAATAACTCATACCACAACACTTGGTAATAAACACGAGCATTCACCCGCTACATGCTTTGATAGCACAGGTGTTCACTCGACAAACTCACATGCTTAAACACAATCACATGCATGGTAAAACATACATGCAAGGCATTACATAGTATATGAGAGAAAGAATTACTACCTGAACACCTTTCCGATCACTCGCCCTCAGTTATTAATCTCTTGGCTGGTCCGGTCAAAGATCGAACCTTATAAGTTAAAATCCATCACGAATGTGTCATTACTTGGTTAAACATCTTCTAAGTCTAGTACATTAAGTTAAATGGCAATAAATAGGGTCTATATTGGCTTCTAGCATATGCCCTTGTATTTTGGAATCAAACTTGACTTAATTGACCTTAAACTCTTTAAATCTGTAGGTTAACCCAACTTGACAATTTTGATCCCCAACTTTGAAAATTCATAACTTAATCTCAAAAAATCCAAATGGGGTGGTTCTAAGCGCTATGGAAAGCTATTTAAGTCTTATTTCAAGGAAAAATACCACTCAGGGCAAATTATAGGGTCAAAACCTCAAGAACCCACGACCAACATTACTACCTCAGAATATATTACAGGGTTTAAGTCACAAATTCAACAGGGCATATCTCCTAATGTACAGGGACAAATGACATATATTATATATCATTAGATAGCTTAGGATGTCTACTACAATGATGTAAAAAATCATAGCTATTGGACAAGTTTTGGTCGTTCAAAAATAGCTCATAAAAAGATTGCCACAAATCAAGCAAATTCAGCAACAATAATTGGAATTCCAAAATTAGGTTTTTTAACTAATCATCCAAAAATCATAACCACATGCTATCCCTACAAAATTGTGGCCATAGAATCTATAACATAAAATTGATCAAAATCCAGCTCTAACCACAAGAATCAGGTCTGGCCGAATTTGACTCCTAGAACACAAATTGTGTACTTGCAACTTTCAACCTCCAAACATGTAATTAACCAATATAAAACCTTAATTAGCAATATATTCATCATCAAACATCCATTAGAGCTCAACTTTAGCTCCTTGGCCAAAACCCTAAAGGGTTTATAACTTCAAATTTACTCAACAAAATAGCAAGACGTTATGCTCAAATTGAAACTTACGATTACCTTTACGTGTTTATCCGATCAGTCTTTGATTTCGTCAGTACTTCCATAGAGGAAGTGTTCCACTGTACTTGGCAATTTAATTTCAGTGGTTTTAATCGCCACTATAACATACCCTGGGATGACTTTATGACTTATTTGGAGTAGCACAAACTTCTCAATAATGGAAAGCTGCATTGGATTGCTTTTGATAGTGCATTTTGTTTTGGGCAACTGATTTTGCTAATGGAAATGTATGTCCTCAGGCAAAGGGCTTTTTGACCATTCTTGGGGATTTATTCCTCATCTATTATAATCGTAATCAGATGATGAGGTCAACTAATCAGGTTGCCATTAGTATTGAGGACATTGCGAAGCTGTTGAGGGTAATGGTAGATGGATAGGAGGTCAACCTAGTTGCTTCACGTAGCGTACTCACATGTGGTATCTTTCATAAACTCACCCATTTAGCAACACCTCAGCTTTATGGTGTTCTGGATGGAATTGAGATAAAGATGAAGATGAGGATTGAAGTTTCTACAAAATCTTAATGTACAGGGTTTAGGGCTGAGTATAAGGTTGTAGAAAAAGTCCATATTTTTGTATGATATAGTACCTTTTAGTATACAAAATTTGAGTGTATAGATTTTGTAGAAAAATGCCTTAATATGATACTGAATAGAAGTCTCTGTTTTTTTGTTTGATATGATACAAACAAAGTGACAAAGTTATTTTTGCTATTGTCTGTATATATTTTGAGTATGTAGTTTGTATAACTAATTATCTTATATGACTGGCTGTAAGCTTAGTGAACCTTATGTTGACGATAATAGTAGTAATAATAGTAAGCGGTATCAGAGTAACTAGTTATTTTATCGAAATACTGAGAAATTTTGTAATAACAATATGTGTAAAGGTATGATCAATATCCAAGATGAGAGTATCGTACCAAACATGGTATCAGAATTATCAGAGAGCAGTGGTATTAGAGGGTACAACTGAGATATTAGTATCAGTATTGATGTCCTATTCACATATCCAAATGAATTGCGTAGTAATTCATAAATATATGATAAAAAAAGGGGTGTAACATAAGTGTCCTTTTTTCTTTCTCCAGGGAAGTCTACTGCTTCAAGTCAATGTCACCTTTCTTAAACCACACAAAGGTTATTCAAATAGGAATAACCTTGTCCAACAACAATGGTGACAAAGCCAAGTTTATGGATCCAGAAACAAAGGAAGTGTTCCACTGTACTAAGCAATTCAATTTCAATGGTTTTAATCACCATGATGATCAAGATCAAGATGAACTTGATTTAAGCTATATAACCAGGCTACAATATGGTGGCGTCGATTTTGACTATAACTAGCACCATACCTTGGGATGACTTTATGACTCATTTGGAGCAGTATAAACTGCTCAACAATGGAAAGTTGCACTAGATTGCTTTTGACGATGCATTTTGTTTTGGGCAGTTGATTTTGCTACTAGAAATGTATGTCTTCAGGTAGACTATTTTTTCACCATCTTGGGATTTATTCCCCATATGTTATTATTACTGTTGTCTATATATTTTGAGTATATAGTTTGTATAACTAATTATCTTGTATGATTGGCTCTAAGCTTACCAAACCTTATGTTGTAATAATAGTAGTAATAATAGTAAGTGGTATCAGAGTACCTAGTTATTTTATCGAAATCCTGAGAAATTTGGTAATAACAATATGTGTAAAGGTAAGATCAATATCCAAGATAAGAGTATCAATACCGAACGTGATATCAGAATTATCAATTAGTAGTGGTATCAAAGGGTACAACCGAGATATTAGTATCAGTATTGATGTCATATCCACATATTCAAATGAATTGCATAGTCACTCATAATTATGATAAAAAAAAGGAGGTGTTAAATAAATGTTTCTTTCTCCATAGAAGTCAATTCCTTCAGGTTACTATCACCTTTCTTGAACCACGCAAAGGTTATTCAAATAGGAATAATCTTGTCCAACAAAAATGGTGACAAAGCGAAGTTTATGGATCCAGAAACAGATGAAGTATTCCACTGTGCTTGGCAATTCAATTTCAGTGGTTTTAATCACCATGATAATCAAGATCAAGATGAACTTGATTCAAGCCATATAACCAGGCTACAGCAGGGTGGTGTCGATCTCGACTATAACTAGCACCATACCCTGGGATGACTTTGTGAGTCATTTGGAGCGGTATAAACTACTCAACAATGGAAAGTTGCACTAAATTGCTTTTGATGGTGCATTTTGTTTTTGGGCAGTTGATTTTGCTATTAGAAATATATGTCCTCAAGCAGGGGGACTTTTTAACCATTCTTGGAGATTTATTCCGCATCAGTTA
Source organism: Inga leiocalycina (assembly GCA_963242795.1). NCBI lineage: Eukaryota > Viridiplantae > Streptophyta > Magnoliopsida > Fabales > Fabaceae > Inga > Inga leiocalycina. The sequence goes on from OY725329.1 coordinate 41,723,185, forward strand.
TTATGGTATTCAGAGGATGATGTCAACTAATCATGTGTCTGTTAGTATTGAGGACATTGCGAAGCTGTTGAAGGTAAGGGTGGATGGAGAGGAGGTCAGCCTAGCTGCTTCACATAGCATGTTCACATGTGGTATCTTTCATAAACTCAGCCATTTAGTAACACCTCAGCTTTGTGGTGTTCTGCATGGAACTGAGCTTGAGGATGAAGATGAGGATTGAAGTTTCTACAAAATCTTAATGTACAGGGCTTAGGGCTGAGCAGCAGGTTGTAGAAAAAGTCCTTGTTTTTGTCTGATATAGTGCCTCTTAGTATACAAAATCTGAGTATATAGATTTTGTAGAAAAAAGCCTCTGATATGATACTGAATAGAAGTCTTTATTTTTCGGTTTGATATGATACAAAATATGAATATGAATGTAGTGACTAATCATTTCCTTCTATGCTATTTGTCTTTGTTCAATAAGACTACAAATGAATGAATTTCATGTCTATAAAAACTGGCCTTTTCTCTTGTAGATTCTTAAATTCTCTTGAGCATGTGTCTCTGAAACAGAGGGAAAGTGGAACAAGTGTTGAATTGGAAGGAAGGAGAACAGAGCAGCGTTTCTTATGCGGTTATGTTCAGATCGAATATGTTGATTTTGTTCATGTCACTTATCGCTCCCACATACTCCATTTTGCTCCTGTAGCTTAAGTTTGAATTTCGTCAATTTTTCTTGTATTCAATCTAGGATTTCCAACTTTGTCTCCGCGGTTAAATTATCTTTCTGAAGGGAAAAAAAAGAGCATAACGATTCAATATGTTATTCTTTTATTTATTTATTCCGTGGTTAAAACTTCAGCTAAAAGCCTAATGGCTCCCCTTCAACTGAGTTGTCCGTAGAACAAAAAATATTTAAATGTATACATTAAAAATACATCCCTTATTGGGAAGAGCCATGAGGCCCACCACTGACTAACTTCAGCTAGCTATGTTTTAGATTTTCAAAAAGTAATCTGAGTTTAACACATTAAAACAAGAGTCTATACTAACCTAGAAGTTGAAACTGTAAAAAATAAGAAATTGAGTTCTTCCTCGGGTGCAAGCTTGATTAAGTTGTTGAATTTTAGAAAGCCCACAAAAGTCACACATACGCTATGATCTTGAATTCAAAATTAACAATTTTAGACCAAGAGTTTAAACGACGCACAGCAGTAACAAGTAACAACTCCACTACTAGAAGAGATTAGGAAACAAAAAGGGCTATAAGACCACCAGTAAGGGCTTGTTCAGTCTCAGGGGAGGGGTGAGAAATTAGGCGGAGGGAAAATTTTTTTGAGTTAAATTTAAAAAAATTAGAGAAGTGGGGTTAAAAATTTTTAATTAATTTTTCTTACTCTTTTATCTTATATATTCTCTTTATTAAAATTTTATTATCCTACTTCTTCAATCTTTTAAAATTCAACTCATAAAAATTTTTCCTCTCCTCCAAATCCTTCACACCAAACAGACCCTAATGGTTTTGTACAGAAGATGCAGAAGAAAATGTTACAGCTTTAAAGGGGGGCCAAAACTGTTTGGCAAAGAGAATATTACAGTTCATAGTCTGACCAGTCTATCTCTACCAAAATGCATGTTCAGTAAATATATATAAGTTCACACAAAGACAAAATATGCATTTTGGTATTCTAATTCCAGCCAGTATAATCGCATTGTTTTGTGTATGATGTAGACCATAACGTTGAAAAATCAACAGTGATGGCACTACTCTTTACTGAGCCACAAATTCAAATGGAGGCCATAGTTATCTGAATCCAGGATCTACTACCTCAGCCTATAATTAACTAAGAGAATATGAGTTGTCATGCCAGCTATCCTGATAAGCATGCCACATAAGCTACTTTACTGTTGTTAGTGCCACGTAGGGTGAATTGATATCGTTAAAGGCAGGATCAAGTCCTTTTCGAACTTCAGTAACCAACGGTTATAAATGGAGTAAATTTGAGGAACTAAAACCATCGGTTTTAAACTAAGGGACCAAAACCAAAATTGAGTCAAACTTTAAAGACCAAAAGTTATATTAACCATTTAAATTAGAGAATAATGTGTCAGCATTTACATGCGAAGTAAAATTACAATTTTCACTTACAAGTAAAAAATTAAAGTACCAAAATATACTTTAGCCTCTTTTTATAATACACTGCCCTTTTTTTACATCTCTACTTTTAGATTTTAATAGATAGATAGATAGATAGATAGATTATTACAGATAAAGAACTTTAAAAATGGAAAAATATAGAAATATACACTATTAAGTTATTTACAAATTTGGTAGAGAAATGTACTACATTTCATTAGGTTTTAACAACTTTTATTTATCAAATAATAACAAATGCACACATTCAATTCATGCACAACTTTTACTAAGGAATTCACCACATTTCATTATGTTTTAAAAACTTTAGTTTACCAAGAAATAAATCAACATTATCAGGTCATTCATAAGTTTTGTTAAAAAATTTACCACATTTCCTTATGTTTTAACAATTTTTATTTACCAAGTAATAACAAATACAAACATTCAATATTTTTTTTAAGGCATTCTCCACATTTCATTGGGTTTCAACAACTTTTGTTTATCAATAAGTATTCCCGTTGGATCTCCGGCACTGAAAAGTATGTCGCCGGCTGCTCGCAAGGGTGGGGATTACCCTTTTTTTTTTAAAAAAAGTGTGATTGCGTTAGTTACCGGACAAATCAAAACTAACGTTGCTCTAGTATTATGAATATTGGAAACACTTTCTATCATTTCTTCTTTTTAAAGTTCTTTATTTGTCATTTCCCTAGATTATTTATGATAAAGAAAGGATAGATTATTTGGAAAATTCCTGAAAAAGAACTTTTAAAAATGATAAAAGACAAAAAAATGTTTTGAATATTTATAATATCAGAGAGATATAAGGGCCTAATTTATCCTTTTTCAAAATTAAATGGAAATGATAAAAATACCACTCTAAGTTTAAAAAATGTGCTCCTATTTTTTATAAGGATTTAACAAATTCAAATTAGGGTTTAACAAGTTCTGATAAGATTTTCACAAATTTCAATTCAAAAATCACCACTTGCTATCATGGCAAGGTGTTGATTCCCAATTCTGCTAAGGGTTTCACAAGTTCAGATGATATTTTAACAAGTTTTGATAAGATTTTCACAAATTTCAATTCAAAAATCACCACTTACTACAATAGCAAGGTAGTGATTCTGATAGGGGTTTTACAAGTTCTGATAAGATTTTCACAAATTCTAATTCAAAAATCACCACTTACTACAATAGCAAGGTATTGATTCCAATAGGAGTTTCACAAGTTCAAATAAGATTTTAACAAGTTCTGATAAGATTTTATTAAAAGTAGGAATCAATACCTTACCATCAATATAACCTTAAGAGTAATAGTAAAATAAGTCATTTCCTTTTTTTCCCTTCAATTCTGTCTCATGTGTTACTATTCATAACAAAAGTAACGGCTCAATTGCAAAAGCTGACTTCACCTCCTTTAGCTTCATGTCATTTGATGCATCTCATTTCTCGGCTAAAAGTGAACACATGTTATTTATTATTACTTTTTTGAACTTTGACGTTTATTTGAAGTGGTTGAATCTAGTGGTTTTGGTGAGATGCACCTTTATTTGATATTCCTATAATAGCACCAGAGAAAATTCTTATACTTCACTGAGAGTCATGTCTTTTTTTGAGGCACTTCGAAAATGTTGTGGAAGGAAGCCGAAGAGATTATTTGGGTACTTTTCATTGATATTCCTTTGATAGGGTTGAATATGTTTTTGGTCATGTGTTCAACTGATAGTGCAATTGATTTTAGGGAAAATACCAGCTAGGTCCCAAGATATAGAAATAATCTCAAAAAACTTCCTTTGCAAATTCCAAGGTCAGAAAAGTCCCTAGGGACTTTTCTGACATCAATTCCCTTTGAGCAATTACTAAAATAACCCCCACTCAAATAAGAAAAGAAAACGCACAGAGGAGAGAGGAGTGAAGCACGTATTTTTGATCAAGGCATCAAGGAAAAAGAGAAAAACGCACACGGACGAAAGGCGTAGGTGGTGCAACATTGAATGGATACAAAGTGTGTTAATGTGGCTGGGAACATTGTCTTCATCATTGTCCAGGTACGTGCAGCAACGTAGAGAAACGAACTGGAAAAGTTTGTTTTTTTGTGTGTGAAAGTTGGTTAGATTGAGAGTGAGGGTTTGGTGAAAGGTTGGATCTTGAGCTAAAAAATGGAGTAAGTGGTAAGTGGTAGACAAGAAAAGCTAAGAATTTGGTAGACAAATGAGCTTGATCATTGAAGTTGGGATTTCACCTTGGGTGGGTTGGGTTTATGTTAGAGTGCTCTGTTTTTGTGGCATGGTAATAGAGGAGCTGCTGTGTTTAAAGTGAGAATGATGAATGTAATTGGTATTCTTTGCTGGAAAAACGCTGAAATGAACAAAAAAAAATTGTTGTAAATTTGTGCATATGACGTTGTAAATATTGCTGTGGAAGTTGTTAATATGTACCGTAGGTGTGCTCTATTTTTGGTGAAGCAAACAGAGGTTTGACCCTGTTTTTAGTGTGTTTGGTGTTGTTAGAAAAAGCACATGTGTAGGAAAAAAGTGTAGCTAACGTGTTGTTAATATGTGCATGTGAAGTTGTAAATATTGCTATGGAAGTTGTTAACGTACCGTAGCTGTGCTATGTTTTTGGGGAAGAAGTTGTAAATATATTTTTTGTAATTAAAACTATTTAATTAATATTTTTTGTAATTAATTCTATTTAATTAATTAATTACGTACATTGGCAACACATTATGTATATGTTCACAACATATTTTTTGGTGGTTTAATTAGGTTATTTGACAGGTGAAAGGGCCAACGTATTTGACAATAAGGTCCCCAAATTGGTTTTTTTTTGTTTTTATGGTTTACCAGTGGATATGCATGTTTTCACAACAGTTGATGTCATTTTAACAACTGTTTGATGTTTTTATGTTTTCACAAAGGTCATTGGATGCGTGCTTGTCCCACCAACTCTCAAAATCTCAAATAGCGTTTACAATGTATTCAGTTACTTTTACAAAATGTACACAATGTGGTATGCTATCATTATTCACAACGTGGTATGCTGTATTTACAACATCATAAGTCATATTAACAACGTATTCAGTTACATTTACAGTATGTAAAAGGAATGCATGCTTGTGCAATGTTTACAACACATGCTGCTACGTTTACAATACGTTAAGTTATTTTTACAAGTCTTTAAGCTAATTTTACAACTATTTTCACCAGTGACACCAGGGCAGTAGCTTGTGCAAGAAGCTACAACATACACACCACTTTTTTGACACTTCTCTCATCGTTTACAATATGTTATGCTATATGTACAACATCATAAGTCATATTAACAACGTATTAAGTTACGTTTACAACATGTAAGAAAAAAAGTGTGCATGTGCAATGTTTACAATATATTATGCTACGTTTACAACACTTAAAGTCATTTTAACAAGTCTTTAAGCTATGTTTACAACTATTTCCAGTTATTACACCAGGGCAGTAGCTTGTGCAAGAAGTTACAACATACACACCACTTTTTTGGCACTTCTCTCATTGTTTACAACATACACAACACTTTGTTGGCACTTCTGTGATTGTTGACAATATGTTATGCTATATTTATTTATACGTTGTGCCTTCCTTTACGCATCTTGTTCTTACTAAACCACCAACATGTTGCATTTTTTCTTCTCTACCATTTAAAAACTCCCCCCACATGTTAGAAACAAAATAGATTCTTCCCTGAACAACTTCCCATCTTTCATGTCAATCTGCAACACAAACTTCATATTAACAACTTCTAAAGCAATATTTACAACTTCATATGCACATATTAACAACACGTTAACTACACTTTTTATTCCTATATATGTGCTTTTCTAATAACACCAAAAACAAAGCAAAACCTCTGTTTGCTTCCCTAAAAACAGAGCACAGCTACGCTACGTATTAACAACTTCCAAAGCAATATTTACAACTTCATATGCACATATTAACAACACGTTAACTATACTTTTTATTCCTACACATGTGCTTTTTTTAATAACACCAAATACACTAAAAACAAGGCCAAACCTCTGTTTTCTTCCCCAAAAATAGAGCACAGCTACGATATGTATTAATAACTTCCACAGCAATATTTACAACTTCATATGCACATATTAACAACACGTTAACTACACATTTTATTCCTACACATATGCTTTTTCTAAAACACCAAACACACTAAGGGCTTGTTTGGTCTGAGGGGAGGGGAGGGAAAGTGGGCGGAGGGAAAATTTTTTTGAGTTGAATTTAAAAAAATTAAAGAAGTGGGGTTAAAATTTTTTAATTAATTTTTCTTACTATTTTATCTTATATATTTTCTTTATTAAAATTTTATTACCCCACTTCTTTGATAGTTTAAAATTCAACTCATAAAAATTTTTCCTCTCCTCCCTTCCCCTCCAAATCCCTCACACCAAACAGACCCTAAAACTAAGGCAAAACCTCTGTTTTCTTCCCAAAAAACAGATCAGCACAGCTACGGTATGTATTAACAACTTCCACAGCAATATTTACAACTTCATATGCACATATTAACAACATGTTAGCTACACTTTTTTTCCTATACATGTGCTTTTTCTAACAACACCAAACACACTAAAAACAGGGTCAAACCTCTGTTTGCTTCACCAAAAAAAGAGCACACCTATGGTACGTATTAACAACTTCCACAGCAATATTTACAACTTCATATGCACAAATTTACAACAATTTTTTTTGTTCATTTCAGCGTTTTTTCAGCAAAGAATACCAATTACATTCATCATTCTCACTTTAAACACAACAACTCCTCTGTTACCATGCCATAAAAACAGAGCACTCTAACATAAACCCAACCCACCCAAGGTGAAATCCCAACTTCAATGATCAAGCTCATTTGTCTACCAAATTCTTAGCTTTTCTTGCCTACCACCTACCACTTCATTTTTTAGCTCAAGATCCAACCTTTCACCAAACCCTCACTCTCAATCTAACCAACTTTCTCACACAAAAAAACAAAATTTTCTAGTTCGTTTCTCTACGTTGCTGCACGTACCTGGACAATGATGAAGACGATGTTCCCAGCCACATTAACACCACTTTGTATCCATTCAATGTTGCACCACCTACGCCTTTCGTCCATGTGCGTTTTTCTCTTTTTCCTTGATGCCTTGATCAAAAATACGTGCTTCACTCCTCTCTCCTCTGTGCGTTTTCTTTTCTTATTTGAGTGGGGGTTATTTTGGTAATTGCTCAAAGGGAATTGCTGTCAGAAAAGTCCCTAGGGACTTTTCTGACTTTGGAATTTGTAAAGGGAGTTTTTTGAGATTATTTCTGTACCTTGGGACCTAGCTAGTATTTTCCCTTGATTTTAGCTGTATGTACCTGCATTAATGTTATTAAAAAGAGCAGAGGATATGAAGGCAAGTTATTTTTGGATTGATATTACAAATGTCCAATATACACCAAGTCCTGGAAATCCTTGGGAGTAAGTAATTTTTTTATGATATCTGGATCACAACTTTTTTTTTATAGTAAAATTTTAGGAAGGGGTTCGGGCTTAACCCAATCCAAGGGCAGGGCGCCTAACTCATGATCCACTGGAGGCCTGTCCCCGTGGGTTTTTGGTTGGCAAGCCGCCCAATCCACACAGGTAGGTAGGAGACTTTCACCCCTATTTTTTTTTGGGAGTGACTGATCACAACTTAGATGGCTGTCATTCTAGATGTCCTTCTCAAAATTTTCCCTGATTTTGCTTTGAATGCAGTACAAGCTATGTGAAGTGCTCAATTAGGTCTAGCTCTTGAGCATGATGACACTGGGAGTAGGTGAGTCAATGAGGCTGCCATACTTTATGATTATGAATACTGAACGTATCTGTTCTTTTTCATGTACAGGAAGAATATTGCAAGAGAACTCAATTTAAGGTATTTGTAGAATTGTAGTTTAGGTGGAGAGCTTATTTTTATGGGTTATGAAAGTGTGTTTTCTTTTGTAGTTATATGTTTTTATGTAATATGACTCTATTGTTTATTTTCATTGAAATGGTTGGTTATTTAGACTTTAAATAAGTGTAAAGTTAGGATGTGGTTATATGTGACGTAGTTGTTGCTACTGCGTAACGTGCGGGAGTATTTATGCTTGTTGTATCAAGTGGTGATTTTTAAATTAAAATTTGGAAAAATATTATGATAACTTATTAAAACTTTATTTGAACTTATTAAACTCATATAAAAAAATGGGAGCATGTTTTTTAAATTCAGAGGAATTTTTCTATTTCTATTATTTTTATTTAATTTTTGAAAATGAAAAATCAGGTCTTTACATCTTTATGATATTATGAATATTCGAAATACTTTTTATTTTTAAAATATTTTTAAAGTTATGTTTTTTAGGGATTGTTTCCCAGACTATTTATAATTTAAAATTAATGGATAAAATAAAACGATGGTTTCATTTTTACCCTTAACATCAAAACTGATTCAGAGAGCCTGCCTCAGCCCTCAACTCCTCAAACGCTTCTTCGACCATCGGCCTCAAACCCGATGGCGCCATCCATTCGTCGGCCCTCCGCCATCGAACGAGCACGGCGGAGGACGAGCACGGCGGAGGAAGACGACGGCGAACGAGCAATGCGGTTTCTCCTGAACCGGTCTGTCTCTTACGATCCCTATTGTTTATATAAATTTATTATTCCCCGTTGATTGCGGAACCTTTCATCTGTGAAATTCTTCTTTTTATCAGTCGACGGTAATGGATAGCGACGCACCATATCTTCCTCAAGAAATTATCTCAAATATTCTCAAACGACTTCCTGTGAAATCCCTAATCCGATTTCAATGTGCATGCAAAGATTGGAAGAATCTTTTCAAACCCCATCTTTTATCGCAGAACACGTCCGCCATTCCACTCAGCAAGACCCCGTTTTTCTTTTCAAGATGAGGGACGATCAATGTAATCCTGAGTATTTATGTTTGTTCAATCGTGATACGTAAGTCCTTGAATATCAGACTCCACCTTCCTCAGTGTGTAGCTTTGCTATCATGGGTTCCAGTAATGGCTTGCTCTGTCTCGTGGATAAAGTGGATAAATTTTCTTTTGTTTTGTGGAATCCAGCAACTAGAGAGGTCCACCAGGTGCCCGCAGTCCCTAATCTTGATCATACTGAGATTTGCTATGTAGGATTTGGTTTCAGTCCGATTGTTAATGATTATAAGATAGTGAGACTCTCTATTTCTAGTCTGGATGATGATCGGGTTTATTTAGTGCAAGTGTTTTCAGTAAGCACAAGGGCAAGGAAAGAAGTTGAAGTTGGGAAATTAAAGGGTATAATGCCTTTTGCACGCACTTGTGGTTTCACTTTTGATGGAGCAATCGTTTGGTTTGGCCTCGGCTTTCAGGAACGTTGTCTAATTTCATTTGACATGGCAACGGAATCATTCGCATTGATACCAATTCCTAGATCTGCCATTGTAACATATGAGAGTAGCCTCACTACGTATGAGAACAAATTGGCTATGCTTTCTAAAACTAGGGTTGAATTCAATATTGGGAAATTATTTCCTCATAATTTTCCCATTAATTTATGGGTGATGGAGGAGTGTGTAGATACATCGGGAGAGAGATGGATTTGGACTAAAATACCTACAAGCAACTCCTTTCTTGATCAGGCACGCCTTATATGTCCACTGCCTATTTGCAGATATGAAATTGTTGGAGCTACTAAAGACAAAACAATACTTGTTTTTTGCGATTTCCTTAATAATGAATTGAAGGTGTTGGCCGTGGGCAAATTTTCCATTGCAACTGTGATTTGGAATTATGCAGAAAGCCTTGTGTCGGTTGACGACTTTCACATTGAAGCTTCTTCATCCTAAATCCTAGTTATTATATCGCATGTGTGGTGGAAATTGATTTTTATGTTATTTGTGTAGATGCTTTTGTTTATGTACAGTTAATGTCCTTTAGGGATGTTATCTAAAGTATCTGATGAAAGCATGTATGTGATACCAGATATTTATTCAATGTTTGTCCTCTTTATAATCTATGGTTTCTAAGTTTTCTTCCAAAGATAGATATATAATCTTTGACCTATTTATCAAATTTTATTATGTGTAAAGATTTCTTAACGTATTGTCATTTTTCGCCAGTTCACATGCCATTTTGCTTACCAAAATTCACACTTTCGCAAACTTGTGACATTCATTGTTATCTATCTATTACTCTTATTTTTCTTTCAAAAAAAAAAGGGGGCCTTTGGCATCAGATTGAAACTAATGAAAGGCTTGTTTGTTTTAGCGGTGACTTAAAAAATAAGCCCGTATTACGCAAGCAGAGAAAAAACTCCTCTCACATACTTACCTCATATACCGTGAATCACGAATTATAAACACGTTTTGGACAAAAATAAGCCATTCCAAACGAGCACGAAGCCTGACACACGCTTGGTAAATGGTTGGATTTTTTAAATATGATGTCCTAATTTTGAACCAAGTCGTATGTATAGAGAAGACTTTTATTGGGAGATGTAAAACCGACTTCGGTAATCTTTACTTCTTGAGAGAATTAATTTTTAGCTTTCAGTTAAAGGATGTCACCTGGATTCTTGAAACAAAAAATAAAGGATTGAAACTACATATACACCTTTTTTTCTTTATAAAAAATTCTTTCTCGGATAAACAAAAAAGTAAGATATTGTTGAGCTTGGTATATCACCTTGGGTGGTTTTCCTGTTGCGTCAGGTCGGTGTTAGTTCAATTGCGTGGAGTTAACTTATAAAAAAGTATCTTAGCGAGTTACCCGACTTTTCAAAAAAAAAAGAAAGATATTCTGTATTTTCAAAAATTGGTTGACCATGTCAGATTCCAAAATCTAACATCAACCCGGGACAAAATAATGAATAACAGCATGCCCAGGATAAAATGTAGGACCTGGCTTCTCTTCGCTGCCTCTACATCCGCTGCCCATCCCTTTCTTCAAAGGATGCCGTTTTGTTCCCTTTCATATTAGATCTCAGCCTTCCATTGATCTTAATCTTAGCTGTTGCTAGTTGTGCAGCTTCTGTTTGCAGAGATGGATCCCATTAACTTTCAGTGAACACTGAAGGCAAGCAAAACCTCCAAGCCTCATCTTTCCGGCATCTTCCTCTCTTACCTGTCCATCCTGGCAACAGACGACAAGGATAACTTTGGGACTGTTTCTAAGAGATGGCCACAGTTATAGGGAAGAAGGTTGCTGCTTGTTGCACCAATTGCTCTGCCGAAAGGCTGCTAGGGTGGATTCTCAATCAATTTCTCACACCTTTTGCCACACTTTTAGGGTCTGTTTTGTCTAAGGGGAGTGGGGGAGGGGATGGAATTGTGGGGATTTTGCTCCCCTCCCCTTATTTAGATAATTACAATTTTTAGGAGGGGAAGGAAAATTTTACAAAATTTTCCCTCCCTTCCCCTTCTAAGCCTCCCCTCCAAAATTGGGGGAATTTGGAGGGAAATGTTAATGTTTGGATTTCTATTAACTAATATATCCCTACTTTTTTAAAATATTACCACACTAACCTTCTCAATATTTACCCAAAACCTAAACCCAAGTCGCAGAATCTCTCGTCACGGAATGTCTTGATCGTGAGTGTCGCGTTTGCCTCGCTGCCGTGTCGCCTCCAACTTGTCGCTGCGTCGCTTCCAGCCTCCATCTTCATCTCTTTCTTCTCTTACTTCGTGATACATCCGATTCCCCTTCGCATCACAGGTTTGTTTCCTGTTTTTCATTAGGTTCAGTCACATACGTCTAATTTCATTCCTCTATACCCATTTCCTTTTCTGGTTCGTACTTACAACCCTTTTCTCTCTTCATATAGTTTGTTATTCACTTTTTATCGAAGGATTGTATTTGAGTAAATGGCCGCTGTTTATCATGTTATTTCGGCTTTGTTTGAGTGATTGTGGTGCTCTCGGAGATTTGCAATTTGTGGGTATTTTATACTCTCTTTCTCTTTATTTGTTTCCTATTTTTATTTGGGTTTTAGTTGAGTTTGGGGGTGGTTTAGGTTTATTTCTCGTGGATCTCTTTCCTTCCTCCTTTAGTTCTGTGTTTAGTTTGGGCGTAGCAAGCTGGTGGTTCAGATCAGGGATGTGTTTCAGATATGCAAAGTAGTGGTTTAGATTGCAGAGATATGGCTTCAAAAGAAAATTCTGTTCCAAAAGCTGTACATTACATTCCCCATAAGGCCTCCAATGGCGGCTACGGCCTACTAGAGAAGAAGGAGAACATGATATGTTTCTGGTTTTTATATTTGCATGCATCTCGTGTTTGATAATTAACCTTGGAAGTAGAAAATATTGTTATTTATGAAAGATCTTAAATATAGTTTTCTGATTTTTGCGTTAAGCCCAGTGCAAATATTCATCCATGTTACTCTGAAAGATATTTTGCTGGCAAGAGAAATCTTGTTACCGGCTGAAACAATTTGTTATCATTGCTGCTTATATGTCATCATATTATATCGTTGATCTGTTTAAATGACATTTATAACTCAAACTAGAATCTTCTCCATGTTCTAAAATGTCAGCACTTGCTAGGATATTTATTCCACACTGGCATATATTCCCTTTCTTTCTACATTATACTTGAATCTTGCCTTTTTCTGTTTATTTAGTTCTGCTTTTTCTACTGCCTCATTGGTAAATGTTCTTAAGTTGTTATCAGGTATCAATATCATGAAAATAATTTTTTCCTTGTCCCTCTCATAGTGTAAAAGATATCCTCTTCTCCTTTCCCACATAAGAGCCTTAGTCATCAAACAACAATATCACCCTATATATTGCTTTTCAAACTGAAACAGCAGGAGGAAGGGTTGAGAGCTTGGTTTTGATAAATAAAGAACCACATGTTCTGTCTTACTGATACAAGTGCCAGATTAATTTTGCTAGAGCTGAATTCTTGCCTTGGAGTGATGGAAGTCAAGTGTCCGATTAAGATAATAAAAATGTTTGGATTATGATTCTCGTTCTCTGCTAGTAGTCTTTTATTGTCGTTTTGTTTGTTGTATAGTTTCTTAATTTTGGCTTTTGCATGTATGAGCTAACTGGTTTAATTCATAGTAATAAGAAATGTGATCAAATTGTCTTTGATCATTATGGGGAGTAACATCATATGCATTTAAGTTTAACTTTCCTGTGGTTTTGAGGATTATATTGGAGGGCAAAAAGGTCTTTCATAAATATTTGATGCACTTTGTTGCTCTGAGCAACCAATTGAAATGCATTTAGATGCATTTTGTTAGGAAAATATTACATTTTGGTTAGTCTTTGGGATGATCTTCCTATATTGGCCTCTTTGGTCAAATAATGTCTGGATATTTACCTTTTCTTTTTGTTTTAGACAATTTAACTCTACTCCCCTAATTTACACCCTCATCTGAGAGGATATGTGGAGTGCCATTGAACCAAGAGGTTTTTGGCCTATCTATATTTTACTTACTTAAACGTTCTTATGTTTTTCCATTTCTTGAATGTTCATTTGATTCATCATGTTATAGACTCTTTGAGTTTTCAATAGTGTCTTTGTATAAAACATTTAGAATAATTACCTGAAATGTTGTAGTAATCTTTTTCCATTTTGTAAAATATTTCATCCCCTCTACCTTCTTGAGTTTCGTTGTGGAAATCATGAGAATTGCAAAAATACTCTTTTAATAATAATATAATCCCTAGTGAAGGACTGATACATCAATTTTAATTTTTTGTATCACGAGGTAAATAAGTGCAGCTTATTTATGTTTCCTTCAAATAAGTTGTTTCATTTATATATTGAATTCAGATAATTAGTTCATTGTATGATCTAAAATTTTTCTTCAGTTGCACAGACCTAGTTACTGTACTACATGTAGATCAACCATTATAAGCATGTTAAATTTTTCTTCAGGCTTGTTTCCTCAACGCTGATATGTCTCTGCTCTAATAATTTATTTACTTGTGTTATATTGTATTTTTCAGGTTAAACCAAAAGCAGCCAATTGGAAAAATACATCTATACCTAATTATGAGAAGATGGTTGCTCTTTATGGCATTGATAGAGCCAATGGGAATGATGGTGATACCCCTTCAAATATGAAGAAATGGATACATGAATTTGTGGATGTGGAAAATGAAAAATCTTTTGAGAATGTTTCACTCAATATAGAAACTACCGCACTTGATGACCACTCTACTAGTGAGAGCTCTAAAGCCAAAAGGGGTTCTGGATCCAAAGATAAAGACCCTTTCCAAATGCATTTAATTGCAGAGAAGATGGATGTTCTTGCAGATGTTCTGAGTGAAGGGAATAAGGTGTTTAAAGAGAGATATACTCCACATATTTCAAGGGAAGAAACCTTGAAGATGATTCAAGAATGTGGATGTGAGGAGGAGAAAATTCCTAGAATTTATAACTTTCTCATGAACGATGTGGCCAAGCTCAGGGCTGTTCTTCAATGCCCACCTTTATTGCGCAAGCAAGTGATTATGGATGCGGTTTTCGGTTCTTAGATTATGGATATGTTATTAGCACTTTGAAAGAACTTTTACTTTGACTTGTCTATTTGGATGATAATATTTTAGTTCTTAGATTATGAATGTGGTTTTGGATTCTTATATTAGTATTGTGGTTATTAGATTATGGATATGATGTTAACACTTTGAAAACACTCACATTGACATGTTGTTTATTTCAATGATATTTTGTTGATCACCTTATTCTTATTTTATTGATAATCTTTATACACTATTGTCTATATCTATACTAATTATAGAATTATAATTAATAATTAGATATGTATTATTGTATATGTGGTATTTATGAATTATAATTATATTTATTTAATTTTTATAATTACAAAATTATAATTTTATGTAGTAAATTCCATTTATAATTATATTTATTTAGTTTTTATAGTTATAAAATTATAATTTTATGTATTGAATGCCATTTATAATTATATTTTATTAAATATGTTAGAAAGTTATAAAATACAAATTAAATGAAATAAGGGTAAAGTTGTCCATATAAAAATATTTTCCCTCCCCTCCTATACCAAACATGGTAGTATTAAAATCCCTCCCCTCCCCTCTCTTTTTGTCAATTCAAACAAGGTAAAAGAAAATCCCTCTCAAACCCCCCTCCCCTCTCCTCCATTAAAATCCCTCCTTTCCCCTCCCCTTCAATAAGCCAAACACACCCTTAAAGTAATGCCGCCTTCAATTATTGTATTTTCAAATTCTTTTTTTGATTGTTCTAAATTGTGGAATTATTCATTAATTTGTAGACTTTATTGGAGAAGTTGAAATCAATATGCTCAAACTTAGAAGGACTTCCTCCTGATCGAATTGTTCTAGCCATTGGCCTTAAAAAAATGGCCAAATAGAAGTATCAAATACAAAAATTGTATTCTGGGACCTGGGAGGGCAAGTATGGGCATCAAAGCCTGTTTCGTGTTTTTTAGATGAAATATCTACTGTAGTTTGCAAAGTAATTATGTTTGTTTTATTCTAGCTTTATGAGTTGCTAAAGACTCTAGTGTTGTCACTTTGTTAAATATATTTCTTCCTATGGATTTGATACTTATAGTGACTCACATGGTTCTAGGCATCCGTTTTCTATGCTTGTTTGATAGATTAGAAGAATTATTGGAAAATCAAGCAAACTGGGTTCTATTTTTTTTAGGAAATCTATCTCCATTATGTAGTTGAAGGTTACTGAAATGAAGATTGTAAAAGTTGTGATGTGGTTAAGTTGAAGTGGTTTTATTCTTATATATATATAAAAGATACTGATGCAATGTGGGAGAAATATTATGAAGAAGCAAATGTTGTGATATGTCTTAATAGATGCTGCATGTCCCTCACGGTTTGAAGATGCAAAGTCTGCTTTGGTTAGTAAGATTGATATTTATATTAGAGTTTATAAATTTAGTAATTTACAGTGCTCTATATCTTGGGTATGAAATCTATTTGACTAAGATATTAGTATCTTATTCCTTGATTATTAAGACTTCTTATGTCACTTACTTTATTTTTTTTCTTAACAATCTTTCTTTCATGATTGAGAACTTGTCAAGATTTAGGAACAAAATGAAGACAATCAATGAGAATTTGCAATCCTTATGTCACTCTATTGCTTTTCATATTAGTGTTTCAATTGGGATGAAGCTAATGTACAATGGAAATGGTTATAAAAGCTCACTGTTTCTCAAAGGATTTGCCTCGATTTTCTTGGTAAGGATGTGATATCTTGTCTAACTTTCCAATTGGGAAATGTGTCTTTTGACCATTCTTGAAAAATTAGCCTCTGCATAACTTGTTGTAAATTATGGGATGTTAGAAACCATAATTTAAATGGTGACAAAATGGTGGGAGCTTGTGCGGGATTCACTTTCTCTCTTTACATCCATTATTTCTTTTCTCTATATCTTGCTTTAATTGCACTATATGCAGAGGACTTGTTAAGTGGTCAAATATTTTAACAGGACTCTTGCGACCTCAAGTTCAACATCCAGGGCAGTTATATAAGCCAGACTCCTATGCAGAACTTTGCCCAGAATTCTAATATGCATCAGAATTCCAATATACAGAACATGCTTGGTCATAATTTAGTGGGGACAACTATTAGCCAGAATTCTTACAAATAACTATTTCTTGACTTTGTTTCATGACATATTACATTAACAATGAGCTTCCTTTACCAAAATAAAGAGCAACACAAGAGAACAAAATGATGAGCTTGTTTGACCAAAGTAGAGAGTAGCCCAAAGGAATGCAATGATGAGCTTGTTTGACCAAAAAAGAGAGAAGCTCAAGGGAAGTCATAAGCTATACGAAGGCGCATGACAAAATAAGTTGGAGTAGAGACTTCATGTAGGAGGATTTACGCCAATCATTGAACCTGTATTTGCAACATATAAACTTGTTTTGTTATTGAATATATAGTAAGAGTATTGAAATTATCAACTATATTGAGATGAGACAAGGATATGTAAAAAAATCCAGATTTCAATAAAAGTGACTACGTTGTGTTCTTCCATTATCATCATTCTTTATGATTACCTGAATTATATGTTTGGCTGAAATTTAGTGCTTTAAGTGATGTGATGTCACAGTCATGTGTTGCCTACAATCAAAAAATATAAGAGAATGCCTCAATATACATTTCCTAGATAAAAGTAGTTGATTATGTTGTCCAACATCATATGACTTACCATTAACAAATTTGTAAAAGACACTTGACTAGGTTGAGAGATATCCAATATAACATTATCATGTTGTGCTTGAGTTGATTATGGTGTCCCTAAAACACATTTGAAAATAATCAATAAAAAACATTTTAAAAAATTAATAAATATATAACAAGCATCTTAAAAAAATTAAATTGATAAGACTATACCTGTGAAGTTTGAAGCGGGTTCTTAGAGGCTTTTGTTCCCCGTCTTCTTTGACTGATTTCAATAGAACTCTTTATCCGTTTACTTATATTTCTACCATATCTCTTTTTAAAGCCAATAACTTTGCCTCCACCATGATTGCACACACTATCCTCACCATTACTATCATTTGATGTATATTTTATGTGAAGTTCAGCCACTTTCTTACTTAGTTCCAACGCGGCTTCATGAATAAGAGAGAATGCCTCTGGACTTTCTGATGCATCATTAGCTAATTTAACAAGCACGAGACATAATTGTCTATACCGATTTGTTCTTTGTAATTTTATGAACTTCAATTTGCTTTTCCTTGATATCATACACGACACCACATCGTGCTTCTCTTGTCCACCTCTTTACTATATATTTTTTAGGGAATAATTTGACATCACGTTCATTTAATACCCTCAGTGCATGACAACATAATATGCCCACTCGTTCAAACTTTCTACAACTGCAAGTAATTGTTTCTGTTGAAGGATCATAAGTCAAGCTATGCTCTCTTTTACTACCATACATGGTAATCACATAATCAAACACAACAACATCATTCTCATCTTTGGTGATCTTTCTCTCTCTTCTCTCTCTTATACATGTAGCATCAGATCACATTAGTGTTGGAACAAGTAAAAAATGGGTCAAGTATAGACATTAGAAAGCTGATGAAGCATATTTGAACTCTGTAATATCAACATTGGCAACTTGCCAAGTGACTCGAAATCACTTTTCAATTCATTATAGCGCTTATCTTTCAGAACCTGTTCAAATTGTTGGAAGAATCGATTGATATCCAATTTAGCATGGGTGCAACCCTTGACAAATGCATTGACACTTTCACTATTTGTATGCTTCTCATGCCAAGTGTCCTTGAGTTCTTCATATAGCATATTGCCCATTTCTCTTTTATTTGGTATATAGATATCAACCACGAGTTTTTTGTCATATCTTGCTTTGACAATAATTCTTGCCAACATTCTTTAAACTCAGTTTCATCCCAACAATGATACATGCAATGGTTAAAATCATTAACCATTGAGTTTGGAAGGTGCTTCATTGCATTTCGTGAAATATGCCAGGTGCACAAGGCATGCTTTACATCTGGCATCACTTCTTATAATGCTTGTGACATAGCAGCATCTTGGTCAATAAAAACTGTGGGTAGCCTTGCATTTTTATATGCACACAAAAAATTCTCAAAGAGCCATTTGAAACTCTCAACAGTCTCATCATATAACAAAGCCACTCCAAATATCACCCCTCTTTTATAGTGGTTGAAGCCAGAAAAAATTGAAAGGGGTATATGGTTACAATTTGTGCAATAAGTAGTATCAAGTGAAATAACTTCTCCAAAGCAAGCATTGACTAACATGCGTGTATCAGCCCAGAATACATTTGTCACTTGCTCATCTAAGTCCATTTGGTGAGCATGAAAAAATTACGGATTTTCTGCTAATTGTTTCTCAAAACACTAAAATATACATCTAGTATCACCATATTTCATGGCGCTTTGTCTCCTTGAGTTCAAATAATTCTTTACATCAACTCTTGTAAATCCCAAATTGGCTCGACCTCCTGCATATTGACTTTGCAAATTGAATGCTTCTTTTTGACTAACTCTAGCTTTTTCAGCTTTTTCCAATTCATAACATTGAGCTAGTGTTAATTCTCAAAACGATGAAAATAAGTGAACAGTTTCTGGAGGTTGAAGAGGATGATTATGATCCAAGAAAACTTCATTTATTCTATATTTTTCATCTAATTGTTTAACTTTCATTTTCACATTGCATCCTATTCTTGTCTCATCTCTGGGCTTCTTAGTTGTCTCATCTCGTTTGTCTGGTTTTTTCACCCCTTCTTTACGACAAACACATAGGTAAGAGGAATATGAGGATTTATCTCTTTTGTTTAAGCTCTGTTTTCAAACCCCGAAACCAGTTCTTCTACCATATGCCCTCCAAAATTCCCATGCCTCTTCTAAATTGTCAAATTCAATATTAAGCCTAGGAGTTAAATTTATATCCATGGTACAAACCTCCTGCAAAATTAAAAAGTATACACCCAATATAAGTACAAATTTAGCTGCAATATAATGAAAATATAGAAATTGTATTTTCACATACCAGTATTGTGATATGGGTATAAAAACATTATCTGAATATATTAGCCTAATATAAGTAAAAGTCAATTGCAATATACAAATAAAAACATATATACAGATACCGGTATAAAATATTAGCCTAATGTGTGTGTGTGTGTGTGTGTGTGTGTGTGTGTGTGTGTGTGTGTGTGTGTGTGTGTGTGTGTGATAGATTCTCCGAGTGTTGAATCAAAATCCAACGAGCACTCTAACTAGCAAGCCTATAGTTGGATAGCACATATGACTGCTATATATAAATCAACATTTATTTAATAGAAAGTTAGGTTTGGAAAAAAAAAAGTTACAAACAGGCATGAATCAAAGTTCATATTATCTGAATATATTAATCAAAATGATATCAAATACATAAAAATTATCAAGTTAGATTATAAATCATAAATATAAAAACTTGATATGAACTATCCAAAAAATTGTGGGATTTTGATAACAGATTGTTATTTTACTCACTAATTTTTAATCCTGTACTTATAAATCCTTGCTCGTTGTTCCTCTTCTTTGATACAACATCCCAGGAGTTTCTTTGGTTTTCCCGCGCACGTCTGCTGGAAGAATTGAAGAAGAAAAGGTCGCGCAGGAAAAAGGAAATGCAGCTGCCAGTAGAGAAAAAGGCACAACATAAAGGGAAATAATACAACAGCTAAGATGCAGTGAGAAATTGGACGGATGAGATAAGCTATATGAAACGACATCGTTTAAATAAGTTGGCTTTTATCACCGTCCATATGCTTCTTACAAACAGATGGTCTGGATTTAATTTTGCCCTTAAAACGACATCGTTTTAAGAAAAGGACAGGCAGCGATACTAGAGGCAGCGGAGATAAGCTTCGTCCTAAAATGTAGCATGCCACTACAGATAAAAATGTTGTAGTTGAACCTACCTACAAATATCCCCATGCACTAACTTTATGGGCTCTGTTTTTTTTTTTTGCCAACAAAAGAGCTAGTATTATATTAATAACAAAGAGAAACTACACAGTCTTAACCACAATAAACAAAACAGCTCTAAAAAGGAAATACAAATAGATTTGACACATAAATAACAGAGTAGATATATAAAAAAAAACTAGCAGCTAAAATGTCATCAAAGCATAGAAAACATAATAGTGAATAGAAAGAAACTTCACAAACATCCTTCGACAATAGAGCCTGCAACAGAGTTGGAGGTAGAGATGCCAAATCCAGAGGATAAGACCACTCCAATGAAGCTTTAGTAGTCCAATGATATACTAAATTTGCTTCTATGGGAATCCATATATGATAATGGTTCCTGATCAAGTTCCTTAAGACAAGAATATGCTCAAGGACAAGGAGAACACCACCCTTCATCATACTAGAAGAAGCACAGTCAACATGCCAACTGATATAAAAATCATGATCTCAGCCAAACAATGAACAATATTTTCATACACACTGAACTGGCACATGTCTAGCCCAAATAAGAATAGTGATGACAAACACACTGAACAGGCACATATCACACCAAAATTGAACAGAGTATACAAACATATCGATCAGGCACAAGGTAATGATTCTTAGTAGACCAGCTATTTACCATGCATTAGAAATCTGCATCACAATATAATGAATCTCCCTTCCATAGATCAAAGCCTCAACCCAAACAAAACCGTTCATAGATAAATATTCAAAAGCCCTATTTTCAGCACTAAAATTGTTCCAATTTACTCTTTCCCCCAATAGCTCCTCAGGTCAACCATTACCCAAAGCCACATTAGAGTAAAAACGTTTAAACTTGAATAAACACCTAACCTTTGGAGCCATGGTACTCAGCCTTGATATCTAAAACTTCCTTTGACCCACTTCCTTGGAAGAGCTTACACAAAAAAAAGGCTCCAACTTTCACCAAACAACTTATCTGTAAAAGCCATCATGTCAAGAGTGAGACTAGGAATCCTCCGTCTCAACCCAAAATTTGACACCAAGATTTTCATACTAGATCAAGGAGTGCAAATTGCCTTTCTTCCATTTTCCATATCTCGACGATCAACCCCATCAGAGACTGTGAGCCGAACCATCAATGTCATGCCCTTATCTCAATTTCAACCTTTTTCAGAGTATTTGTAGAAAACGATATGTGGTTCGGTAGGCAACATAGGAATAGCATAACTATATTGATAATATGTGCATGATTACATAAATTCCCCATAGGGGTTTGTACATGATACTTACGATTAAGGTAGCCGCACAAGGCTACTAGGGTGTCTAAACTCATCCCAGTGAAACGGAGACTTCTTCCCGTCTTTATTCCACTACTATAATCCCCTCGTACGGTACTCTGCATTGTTGTTTGCATATCTTCTGTCGTCTCCTGTCTAAATTGTTGGTAGGGGAGGGTGAGATTTGAGAGAATCTCAGTAGGAAACAGATACCATAATGCATGCATGATTGATGCTATATGTATGACATGTTAGCTTTATCTAGATGTATGCCTCATAATGACATTTTTGCATGCTCAATGTTTCATACAACAAGACTATAGCCACAGCGAAAACAGAAACAGAGCTTCATTTATTCAAATATGCTCTACACAATCAAGTAAAGCAATCACATACATCATTACACAAGCAAAGATATCAAATACATGCAAGTAAGGTAAGTCTCCTACCTTAACCCTTTTCTGCCTTGAAACACGTGCCTCGATCTACGTGCAAATAGCTCGGGGCTCCATATTCGATCCTACAATGTCAAATGTACTATTTAGACACTTCCATAGTGTTTCTGGGGGCTATATGAGTCTACTTAAAAAATTACTAAAATACTCTCGGGGACTCGGCTCCATTGTACCCGGTCCGGCTGCACTCGGTCCGATCGTACTTTTCCCGATATTCTGACATGGGCTATTCTTATGTATTTTCACCCAAGGAATCCATTTCCAGACTCAAAATTATCAAATTCAATGTCAAATTATGAAATTGCCCTTGACAGCCCTACTTTTAGGGTTTTAGGGGTGTTTCCGTAATTATGCTTTCTCGGCCTTTTCCGAAAAAGTGCCCAATTGTAACCCTACCTAATTTTCCCTCTTGAACTCAATGAATCATTAAATCATTGAAAATCCAACTCTAAGGCCCTCAAACATCCCTGGCCAAAATTATAGTGTTTTCGGGGAAAAATCGGGGTTTTGCGATTTCGGCTCCGTAAACGCGTTCCTTTATACTCCTAACCACCTTATTGACTATTCCATTAAGTTACAATTATCATTTAGTACCAATTTAGGCAGCATAACCCCTAGGAAAACCCATTTTCCATTTTTACAACCAATGGCAATCCGGCGAAATTTCACTGATTAAATTGCCCACAACAATTAGAATAGTCAATATACGAAGGTTTGGAAGTTACCTCAAGCTCCCACTTGATTTTCCTTGACTTGGCTGAACCCTAGCTCACTTAAACAAGCAAATTTGAACTTCCAACCCTTGAATCACATAGAAGAATAGCTTAGGAGCAGAGTTATACCCGTTACGTTGAGATTTACCGAAGAAATCAACCTACCGTAGAAGTTTCTCTTATCCTCCTCTCTCTACAAAATTCTACACTTCCTCTCTCTTGTTGCAGAAAAACTGACGAAAATGGGAGGAGGAAGATGATAAAATATGATTTTATAAGATATTATAATTATCCAATAATTATTTTTCCATTTTCGGATTTTTACAAAATTCTGGCAGATTTCTGCCTAAATTTTGAAAAATCATAACTAATTCTAGAAAAATTGAATTAGAGTGATTCCAAAGCCTATAGAACCCTTATTGAGTCTAGTTTCAAGAAAAAATATAAAATTTTTCTGAATGGAATCACAAAATTCCCAGAATTTCAATCTTGGCATATTGTTCCAGAAATTTCACAGTTTTTCTGTGCTGACTTTAAAAATTCATATCTTTATGTATATAGCTCTAATTGAGTCATATGACCTATCAAATTAAAGCTTATAATGTCTACTTTCATCTTGTAAAATTTCATAATTTTTGATCATCATTCGTTCATTAAAAATCACATGACAAGCTCACTACCTCATAGGCGATTTCACCGTAAGCATAATCACTTTCTCCAAGATTAACCATTTTATTTTCTTTAATGCCCCAAAGATATAAGAGACATTAGAGAATAGATTTGGGACATCTACTAAACTGGGGCTTAGCAGCCCATTTAATTTAGGCTTATTCTCTAGCTTCAAATCTCAAAATTCGGGGTATTACAATCAACCTCGAAGACAACACCGTAGGGACAAAACCAAGAACTTCCACCAAAAAGAGAGAAGAGACCCACTAAATAAGAGGGAAAGCCTGACTCCATAATAGATCATCCATTACTGCACATGTTGGCAAAAGAGAACCCTTAAGAACACCAATAGAAAAGCCACACCTCTTACTCAACAATTTCTTCGCTAGTGTTGTTCGTCCGATCTCGATTCTGGAGTAACCCCACCTCAATCCATAGATCGTTGCCAAAAGCCCTAGAGGAACCCATCGTAGATCATCATCAGAGGTTGCCATAACATTTCAAGGAGTACAAGTCTCCACACATCGATCCCTACTACCTCCCTGCTTGCCTCCTTTAGAGAACATATGCACAACTAGACCAGATGGAGGGCACACCGCAGGGACACACTTGAAGATCTCCACCATAATAGGGTAAAAGACCCTTCGAGGAGGAGAAGTCAGCATCTTGACGGTGCCGAAAGGAACCCTAGAAGAGGGATGAACAACCCTAGCAGAAAGGGAAACTGACGGCACATGCGGTCTAACTTTATGGGCTCTGTTGATGCTCTGCAACTTCACAATCTACCACTTTATGGAACAGGGAAGTATTAAGCACACAGTCCATGGTTTCACAAGAATCAAGCAAAAAGGAACAGGGCCTTTGAATGAAATATATAAATGATGAAAACAGATTGCACTGAAAGAGAAATGAATTAACAAAAGCACATCCAACAACCCATCATCCATGGGTTCAGCTGGCAAAGGGGTGAGAGATGCAACCATTTGAAGCGTGTTCAATCCCTGGGAGTTCCACTTATTTGTGGTTCCATTCGTGGTGCTTGGAGAGGCATCCTAGCTCTTGGGTGCATAGGTAAACACTTGAGGGTAATTGACAGCTCGCCTTGCCCAATATTGGTATGAACTAAGAGGAAGGGAGATTTCACCTTGTCCTTGGATCGTGGGTGAGCCCAACCCCTTTCCTAAAATTTGGATATCAAAAAAAGAAAAAGAAAAAGAAAGCACATCCAACATGAATGATGGAAAGTATTAGAAGCATTACTTACTCGCACAAAACTACATAACAATCCCTTTTGAGAATTCTTAGCCCAATCAAATCAAACAACCGATAAATCTTTGTAACAGTGTGTGATCCCAGGGGAGCAACATCTCCTTCAGTCATCCATGCATAGTCTAGTCCAGTCCCTGAATGAACATATTAGGGGGAAAAGAGATTAAAAAGACAACCAATTCAAAGCGTAAGGTAACTTTGAATGACTTGGTATTGACAAATAGAACGTATAAATTTCAAAAAATAAGAAAAAAATTGCATATATTTGATACTAACATTAGTTAATATTTTGGATTATTTATATAACATATAATACTATTCCACCGCAATCACTATTCACAAGCAATGAATAACTATGATTTCTTCTTCCATCCAAAATCACTGATCATAAGGAATCAACGGACCAGATTTTGCTATAATCCTGACATTATGTCAACGAATTCAACGTGCCTATCCTTACATGTTATTTTACCGCGGCATTCGTTCGAACGCACTCTCTCTTCTCCATCTCGTGTCCATGTCTTCTGCATCAATCTTCGTCCTAAAGAGATGCGAATAGATCTGGTGGAAAATATGAAGGTGAAATCAAATCCCCTGCCTTACATTTACCGAAAAACTAGTCGCAGAGCAGCAAAGCAAACTAGTCTGAGATCAGCTAATCAAGCCCAGGTCCAACGCTGGTTGACAGGAACAGCTTTGAGGCAGAGACCACCCTGAAGACTGAAAACCAGCTGCTATGATGAAAACTGTGACGAAAACGCCGACACTAGTTGATGAAAAAACCGTTGCTCCAAACTGTGACAAAAACGCGTCGACAATGGAGAACCAATCGGAGATAAGCAAAAACCAGCTAGTCAGAGATCAACAAAGCAGATCCAAGCCCGGTGCTGGTCGACGGAAATAGCGCTGAGGACCATTATTAGCAACGGTCAGATTCTCTTAAGAAGCGTCGTAGCTTTGGTGTCTTTGTAGGATGATAGTATTTGTAGTATGATGAAGCTACAATGCAGTGGTTAGTCTTCATGTGTCGTTTGAGATTTATTGTTGCACGTTTTTTACATTTATCTGTTTATGAAACACTGCTCTTTTGCTTCTGGCTTGCTTATTCAACAGTCTCTACCCTCACCTGATATCATTAAATTGTTGTTTGAATTGTCCCTTCTTGCTTTCTTTTGATGACTCAAAGACTAATCCTTTGTTATTTCCTCGTGGTATCTAGATGGCATCCTCCATTACCGATCTCCATTGTAGAGTTTTGAAGAGTAGCAGAATACTAAAGGTAGACAAAATAACACTTCATGAGGTTGTGAGGATTTCCAAGGCCTCTACTCAAAGTATTTCCAAGGCCACTTTAGAACTTGGTTTCCATGGATGTGGTCTTCTTTGACTCGAAGGTAAAAGACATACATAATTGCGTTTTAGTTTATGCTTTTCAATACAGTGTTTTTTTTAGTAGAAGACTCATATGGTATTCTTCGACTCAAAGGTAGAAGACATGCATATTGTCTTTTATACCTTTTGATTGCAGGTTTGCTTGGTATGATTTAATGATACCTATGAATCTTCAGAGCTTCATGGAACTCTCTGTTGAGTTCCAAAGTCATTGTTTCCAGTATATGTATGCATATTCTAAATGTAATTTTTCTCACCCCTACAAATGTATGTGGTTATATTAAAGGGTATATACCATCTTCGTCGTGCTAAGGTTGAAGGCATATTATGTAAGGGGCTGACATTGTGATTAAAGAAAATAAGCCACACCATGGATGGTGATTTGTTTTATAAGACATTTAATGTTTTTGTCTGAAGTTGGTATTAACAATAAGTGATTCATCTTTGACTTGCGAGGGTATGAATGAGCTCTGTTGTGTTCTATATGGAGAGTGTGCTGTGACAACTCTCGCCTTCATTGAGGCTAAACTTGTCAAGCCAGGAACGTTCATTGTGATTCAATATGCTGTTGGTGCCCATACTAAAACAAAAGGTGAAGTGACTGTGATTGTTTCTCTTGATATTTTACTCACTGAATTATTTTGGTCAATGTTGATCCTGGGCTTCTATGACTATGTTTTTAGCTCGTCCGACCATCACCAGCTTCTATGATGCCACAAGATTTTTCTTCAATCCAGATTTCCTGTAGGTGGTTGAAGAAAGTAGGGCATATGTTTGAGTTTCTGCTGTGTTGAAGTGTAGCTTGTGTTTTTCTTTCTTTTGATGTTGTAGTGTCCATTTTGAACTTTCTGGTTTGTTTCATGCTATGCTATGATTCAAACTTGTAGTTGTACTGCTTATTTGTTTTTTTGTAGCTCTTGATTTTATTTTATTTCTCCTTGAAGTTGTACTGCTTATTTGGATTTATGTTGATGTTGAATTTAGTTCCTTTCTTCAACCTTTCAGCATGTGCAGACATTATTCTTATGAATCATCCTTGCAACTGATTGTTACTTTAAATAAAAACCAAATAGCATAAATAATAGATAAAGTGGTATGACTTTAAGAAGAACTAATTATTATGCGGTTATAAGCTACTCTGCTGAATGCTGCAAAAGCCAACTCCATGCTGATAAAAAACATTGAATCAACATTAAGAAAAAGTTAACATGTCTAATTAAAAACTTATACAATATTAAAGTTATTGAGCAAGAAACGTAGTGGGGAGAAAACACAAAGTTGAGGATATTCATTGAATAGGTAATACCTTGTGGCCTTGCACAAAAACGTGAAGGACTTATTTATGATCATTTTATTCCAAAGACCTATTACTACAGGCATTTTGATAGGATTCTGAATGGATTCATATTGTTCATACCTTTTTTGCAATATGAGTAGTCAAGATTCCTTAAATATAAAAATATACCTTTTGATCTAAGCTATACTTTCAACCAGGTTCTGTATGATGCAGAAAAGGCAGTATGAGACATTCCTTTCATGCAGAAAACATAGGAAGAGAAAAGGGAGCATTGCTATCATTTGAATCTACATGAGGTCAGTGTGTTTTGTAGCAAAGTTTTTGTTTTTTCCCCCCGTAAAAAAGAAGTTTTTAAATTTTGATTTGGAAAAGTCAGTTATGCAAGTTGTCCATGCACATACATGTCACTTTTTCGATCCTTTCATGTGCAGACCAAAAAAAAAATGAAATTAGTTAATGCTGGTGCCATCAATCTGTGTTGTCACTTTTGTTCTTGTGATATAAATGATGCTGCTTTGTTTCGCATTCTTGCTACCTGTTTGGAATCTCTTTTTTAAGGATAGCAGTTTCAGCTTCCTTAAACATGAAATTAGTCCATACTGCTCTCATAAATATGTAATCAATCTTTTTTTCTTGTGATATAAATGCTGAAAATGTGTTTCACATACCTACTGCCTGAGTTAGACACTCTTTTTTAAGGACAGAAGTTGCAGTGCACTTAAACATGAAATAAGGGATGCTTCTATCATTAGTCAAGGCTGAATCTTAGTCAGCTTTCAAGGAAACGATGCTTAAAGAATATGATATTCTAAAGGCATGGATAATAATTCCAAGTCAAAGCTATAGACTTATTTAGTAATATGACAGCCAAAGTTGAAAAGGGTATGCCTAAAATTGCTTATTTCACATTTCTATATCCATATAAATTGCATGCTGAACTAAGGTCTTTTTTTAGTACAGAACCATTAATTCATGCATACATTTGATGTCTTGTCAATTTCTGATTGCTTGGACCAAGTTAATTTAAGGAAGGAACCTTTTTTTGCATGATGTCAGTAGTGTTACAGTTCCTTAAAGGTGAAATCTTCTTCTATCTCACTAAGGACCATTAATGAATGTTTGAATCATTCACCGGTCTTATATCATTGGTTAGTTATAAACCTTAGTTGACATCAATAGTTATATCAGACTTCACTATCATCATCGAAAAGTTGCTGCATTCCATATGCTATTCCAGGGATTAAACTTGCAAAGCTGTCATTATATTGAGACTGTGCTGGTCATTATTATGACAAAATGTGTATGGTTTAAGTGAATCTAAAGGGAAAAGTAACTGGACTTTAAATTTTTAGCCACCATAATGCTTTTGGCGCCAAATGGCAATGGTTGCTAGAGAGTTTCATGACATAATACATTTGAATTCATTTTGCATATAGGGAACAACAACAAAAATTTAAATTTAAAAATTTAAACACTATCATGGATAGTTGGCGCCATAGTTCATACTTTTCAAATGGATTTTGCCTATAAATTGTGAATCAACACTCACTAAATTACCTCATTCAAAGTAGGCTGGTATAGATTGCTGAGTTCTCCTCCATATTTACTAACATAAGATTGTTGAAGGTTGTTAAGCAAGAAAAGTAGTCTCACTCTTCAATCAAACTTTATGCAAGCATAATCACGGTGATCGTGGTCTCATGCATTAGCAAGCAATTGACATAGTTATGTTTTTGCTTTCAGCTATTAGGTTTCTTTCAAGTTCCATTTAAGTTTCTTCTTAGTCTTAGTTGCTTCTTAGTCGTGTATTGCATTACTTCCAGTGTTTGGGTGTTGTGCTGCTTTGACTGTTGTCGTACTACTTCTTATTTTACTTTCAACATCAATTTCAGCTTTAGTTTCAATTTCAGAATGGTAAAAATTCAGAACATTAAGTAAAGGTGGAATTAATAGTATACAGTTCCATTACCCTCTTAACCACTGCTAAGCAATTATTAATGGTTGGATACTAATAAATCTGTATCACTTTATCAACCTAAAATTCCGTATAATTCATTCTCAATCTATTAACCATAATCAGTCATGCACAATTTCTGAGAGAATCATGAGTAAGGAAAAAAATTATCAGATTTTTTGGTCTACCTGAGATGAATGTTAAAAAAATATTGAATTTTAAGTTTTGTTCTAGTATGGTGATAGTTCTGAGTAAGGACAACATAAGTTATAAATTTATGATTATATAGGGCATCTCCATTAAGTTGTGGTAAGGGATAAATACAAAAACTATGAGAATATTTAAAACCAGAAGATTTTAGTTTTAATTTAGTTTAAAATATTTATTGAACAGACCACATTGAATCCTCTGGAGTGTCGATCAAGAATTAACAAAAACAATGACATCCTCTGAAATATATAGTAGGAATTAGTAATTCCGAATTACAAAAGATTTTTTACAACTTCAATAAAGGGTGAAATGAAAAAGCTTTGTGATATATGCAACAATCCAGACTTGGCATGCCTCTAATTTGTGAAATTGACTAGCTTTGTTTATAAATATATATATATATATATATGTATAATCTTTTGATGCTGGGTCCATATTAATCAGGCACTCAATTATTTTCTGCAAGTCAATACACTTCGCAAATGCACAGTCACTTCCTACTCAACCTAGGCATATGTGGAAAAAAACAAACTTGATGCAGAGAGGATTATGTCATATAAAAACTATCATGTCATTGTCATTCTGATTAGTGTTTGTGCGGCCAGACTTATAGTAACAATATAAGAGAATGTTTAAGTGGACCTGCTCGTGGATTCAATCCTTCAAGTCAGACCCCTACTATTTGAAATCAAAGTATGTTTGTTTTTTTGACATGATAATATATCCCTTAATATGGGGAAATACGTAATTTGGATGACTCTAATTGCAGATATGAGTCGAACTTCAATTTCAAATGAATATAGGCCTTTTAAGCCAGGCACATATACAATCAGGTTAAGTACTCTCTATCGATTCATATTAATAACACCAATGAGTCCTATAGGAAGAAACCATAAGTATTGAGGGTTGCAATGATATATGTACCATGTTCAGGGTTTTTGCAGAAAGCAACTTTATTGAGATGTCACTCTCAATTATTAATGTCTTTGATTATTTGATGTCCAAGGATTCTTTTTGTGTCTTCATGAGGCATGCGATATATGACAAAATAAGTGGTAGATGAAAGAGACAGGTCTATTTTAAGGTAGGTAACTGTGATTGCTTTAAAATAATGCCATAAAGAGGCTTACATGAACCGATAAGTGTTGAAATGTACCCAATCTGAGTTTACTGCTTTATGTTGGACCGAGAAGTGTGATCAAGGGAATTCAATGCAAGGCTTATCATCAATGGAGATCTGAAAAAGAGTTGTTTCATTTTGAGTAATACAATTCTGTCATGTAATGAAAGCAATGTCTGCAACATACCATAAGTATTGAGGGTTGCATTGCCTGCAAGATGCCATAAAATTCTGTCATCCTATGAATGAGGCAGAGGTTTTTTTATACATTGTCTGATATTATCAATGTTGACTTATATTATGATGTGTCAAAAGATACCTTAAACAAGTATATATGGCATTTCCTTGGTCATTGATATATATATCTACATCACGATCTCTTGCACCGAAGTTACTGACATATCACTGTCAAGTCATTGGGGTAAACTATGCAGAAACTTATTATCTCCAAGTTGATATCAAAGATTCGTTGAATAGATTGTATTTGAGTTGTTGTCATGTATATAATCCATGTTTTCTTTTAGGCAGGATCTCTAACGTGGCAACTCTTTCTGCTACCTTCTTGCCATTGCTTATCTGTTATGCTTGACTATACTGGTTTCCTTACCAGCAGTAGGAGGTGCAGGTGCTGCATGGATGATATCAGAAGGTGCAGGCCGTAGCAGGTGCAGGTTTTAAGTGGTTTCTTTTATGCTAGCCTGTACTACCTTATGCTTCCATGCTCATGTCATGTTTATATGGGGCAGATAATCTTTCCTTACTAATGAAACCTTTTTGGAGACTCCTTTTGCCCCATTAGCAAAAGCAGTTCCCTCAAAAATGAAATTTCTGATATGACAGTTCAGTAATCATCAGTGAAGCGCATCGGGTTCCTTTTTGTAGTGGAATTGCATTTGGAAGTTCCAAGTAATCAAGGTACATCTATTATATATGAATTTGAAATCCAAATACCACCCTTATTTCTTCATGCTTTCTACATTGTGCTCACCGCAAATTCATTGGCAAATGTGAAACTATCTTGCCGTTTTTGTGTTCAATCACATCTAAGAAAGATGAGGGACAATATGCTTCAAAGGTATACTTGATTTCCCTTGGTGGAGGCACATTTTAGGGCGATACTTCAGACCAAAGATATTTGCAGTTTTGCAGTGCCTTGCTTGTGTCACCAAATCAGAAACTACATAATCTTCATTACTAACTATTTGTTATTGGTTGTTACTCATGCTGATGCTTCAACCAAAGAAAACAATAATGCCATACTTGATTAAGGTCTGTCACCTTCACTGCTCTATGAAAAATTGAGGCAGAAACATTGATGCAACTCCATCTAATTTGTCCAAAGGATAAGCAAATTCGTGAACTTAGTAGATCATGTGTCCATTTAATTGCTTTAGTTAGTAAAATTCTCTCTGTTTACTGCAAATGATTGTTAGTCATGAGTGTAATTCCATAATGGGGCATCATTAATGAAATGCTCCCCTCGCGTTGCGCGGGGGAGTTCGTGCTAGTTATTACAATATAAACCACAAAATTTAACCTGCCCTGCCAAGTATTAAGTTCACGTGAATGACGTGAAATAATTGAAAACTAAAATGACAAGAAAAGTACAAAGTCATACTGATTAACGATCCAACTCTCTGGCAGCCCTTGTTTTCCCTGCTCTTGGAGGCCCATAAAAAAAGCATTGTTCATTTTTGTTGAAAGTTAGTCGAATATTGTGGGCTCACAATTTTGCTTTTGTTAAAAATCTTGAGTTTGCTTTAATGGTAGAAGGAATAGGAAGGGGAGGGAGGAGGTTGGAGAGAGAGAAATCTCTGAAAATGAAAATGATTATGAAGAAGTGGGTGATAGTGATTTTGATATTATGTTTGATAGTCATGATCTTGAAGGAACCCCTCTCCGGAAAAGGAAGACCAGAGTTCATTTCAGAGAAAGAGAAAAGGAAATGGGTGGGAATTTCTAGGGGCTTGTCTGGTATTTGATATATTTTATTTTATTTTTGATGATGTGGTATATTACATATAATAATCTGTATTCTACGTGGAAAAGCCACCTCATCTTATATTGGTTATCTAACGATTGATTGTTCGGGTCTTTAATAAAAGGGTAAAATTGCCCCTTAAAAAATTGATAGCTCATAAATTCTCTCTTTTTCATAAGAAGATACACAAGTTGTGAAGTTCTTAAAGAACTAACGAACAAAGCTTATAACAACAAAAAGCAAAGAAGGACATAATGTTAAAGTTAAGAGAACCTTGGTGTTAACACATTTGCCGAAGCGAGAAAGGATTGAACAAATAGAAGAAGCTCTTGCCGAAGCAAGAGAAGCATTAATGAAGGACTTACTGGTGAGTGACATCCTCACTGAAGCAAGCAGCATCAATGCAGGAAGAAACTCAATGCAGTAAGTGACACACTTGCTGAAGCGAGTAAGAATCTGAAGAAAAATATAACCTTTGTGCCGCTCACCTTGGCAAGTAACATGCACACCAAGGTGAGTAAAGAAATAGTACATCAGATCTCCCTAAACTTTAATTAGCTTAGTTGAATATAACCTAATATTTCATATTTTAATTATTAACTAGGGTGCTTAAAACCGGACTGGTTATTGAATTAATCGAGGCTATGAGTCAAAGCCCAGTAAATTAGGTTGGCTTGACTTGGGTCAAAATTCGTGATATTTAAAAAAATGTGATTTAAATAAATACACATACATATTTGTATTTGATTATTAAATTATTTTTAATAAAAATAATATTTAAAAATACGGCGGGTATTGTATATTATAAAGGATAAAGGGATTTTCACTCTCCTCTTTTTTAAATTTTATATCAAGGAAGGTAAGTTATATTAAGAAAATATTACCTTTAAGGAATGTAAGTTTTGTATTGTCATGTGACGTGAGGAAAAACCAACAATGATGATTGATGACTCATTGTAAACAAATTGAGTGCCCACTCAGTCTTGTTCCAATGATAAAAATAGCTCTATCATTGTTGGTGGAAGGCTTTGACCGTAAAAATAGCAAAAATCAGTTAGAAAAATTCATTCAATTCTCCCTTTTTTTTTTTTACTACAATTCTTGAAATAGCAAGTTGAGCCTTCAAAATACAAGTGTTTAAATTTCTCATTATGGATCATGAGAATAACTAATGCAGATCACACAAATCAAGGCCATTCACCAAAAGATTCAAACTTACTTTCTCCAGAGTCAAAAGCAGACGAGAGCTAGCTCAACTATTAGGCCTACAAAAACGGGTATTCCAAGCATAGGAAAAGAAAAAGACAAAGGGAAAGAAAGAAAGCTTTAAAGCAAGTGAAAATGATAGCATCTGGGAATAGGGGTTGTCATCAAGCAAAAGCTTTCATATATAGATAATCTCCACAAGAAGGATCTTAAGTTAAATGAATTGTGTTATAGTGCCCTTTTTCAGTGTTATTGCCAAGAAGGAAGATTGATGAATTCAGAGAGGAATGAACATAGATATATGGTTTGCTATGGTGTGTACTTGTTGATGCTTTTTTGAATAAGCAAGACATGACATGATAACAAGAGGGATGAAGCCAACCGGGGTCATATTATAGAATCTCTATTTGAGAGTTGTGGTTGAAAGTTGGAAAGCTCTTCTTTCTAACATGGCGGTTGACATTTGAATTCATGGCCTAGAAGGAATGGGCTACTCGGATGGATACCTGATAATAGAATTTAGAAAAAAGTGACTGATACCAATTAATAATATCAAAAAAGGTTATAATTTATAATACTAGAAATTATGTTTATTTTTTTAATGAATAAACCACCATTTTTCTAATCTTTTTATTAATTTTAGATAGTTTCAATCTCCTGTTTGTTGTGAACCACAGGCAAATGACATGTACATATTGACATGTAAAACTTAATAAGATTAATTAGGACTTGAGGTATTCCCATAGAAACTAGAAAGTGCCTTAAAGGCTTGGCCGGTTTGTTTTTATAGTCTAATGTATTGTTTATGCCAGGCCACTTCTTAGGGCACATTAATAGAAACTTTTAGTTTTATCCAACCAAAACTTAAGTTACGTTTGACACAGGAATTCAGATCATGTGAAGAAAGTTATTCATCTCATGGACAATGCCGAGATATGCTGGGAATTAATTCCTACTTGAAACAGACATGGGGATAGAAATTGATAGAGCCATAGAATCTGTTTAACATAACGGGTGATATAAAATGAAACATAAGAATAAAAATATGGAATATCTCTTGGGACTTTATCTTAACTTTTAAAATATCTAATAAGAACATGAATTATTGAGTAATTATTACAAATACATGGTACATATTGTATTTGTTTGGAATAGCAATTGGAGTTTTTAAAAACAGCTTTTTAATTATGGTATACGAGGTAAGTATGTGAGAGGAGCAAGGTTCATGAATCCGGACTGGGTAATGAACTGGCCGGGATACTGGGTTAAGGGTCAGTGGGTCAGATCGGGGCTAAATCGGGGCCAAACCGGTGATAAATTAAAGATTTTAGGCTTGTTACTATGAAATTCTAAAGAAAATCAATTTGTTTTAGAAAAAAAATAGTGACTCGGACTGGACAAACCGGCCAGGGTATTGGGTCAGACCGGAGTCAAACTGGAGCTAACCCGGAGCTGAACCGATGAGAAATTGAAGATTTTAAGATTATTAATATGCAATTTTAAAGGAAAAATTAAAAAAATTGATTTTGTTTTTTAAAAAAATCAGACTGGACCGGTCTACTAACCAGTTTGGCTGTTTCCAGTCCGGGTCTGATTACACTGATTGATTATACAAGGTTTTATTTATATAAAATTGTAATTTTTTTTTGGATGCAAGACAATAGCGATAGATTAAAGGGCCTTTTAACCGCTATCAGCGCTTACGCTGAAGGCTTTTCAGCTGATCCTCTCATCAGGAGAAGATTTCATTTGTGGAGAAAGTTGGATTCAAGATGAAGCTCATTTGGACTTGATTTCTGGTGTAGTAGTCAGCAATCACAGGAATCGACATAGATAGTTGTTTTTTCTTAAAAACTGACGTCAAGTCCATTTTATCCCAAAAAAAAATTCTGTATTTTCAAAAATTTGTTGACCAACAATATTATTAACATATTTTTTTGACCAAGTCAGATTCCAAAATCGCCCATTAATCCGGGACAAATAATGAATAACATCATGCCCAGGATAAAATGTAACATGCCAGTCTTGTAGCTTATCAAACAGAAACAAACAAAAATTCTCTGGGTTGTACAAACCTACAAAAATCCTCATGCACTGACTTTATCTGCAGCAGCCAATTTTCTTCTCTGTTTATGCTGTTCTGCGACTTTATAATCCGCCACTTCATGGAAAAGAGAAGAATCAAGCACACAGTTCTCGCTACTGTATACTGCGGCTTGGACACTTGCCATCACTTTCGCTATTTCCCTTCCGGAAAATCCTTCGTTTTTCGCTTCTGCTTCTCTTATGATGTCATCGGTCAATCCCTTGATCTCTATCTGTTGCTGTTTACTTTTAAACAAAGTTTTCAGCCCAGATTTTTCTAATCCAGCATGGTTTAAGAGTTCAAAGCCCTCATCTTCCCCAGGCGAGGGGAATTCAAGAACCTCATCGATATGTTCCGCCACAGCTGAATCAAGATCACCAGGACGGTTTGTGGCAAGAGCAAGGACTGGTCACCCGTGTGAAAGAGTAGCACCTTCAATGCACTTCTCTGAGCTTCACTCATACAAGTCTTGTTCTGCCTGCAAAGTTCAACCAATGCACTTTTCTGAGCTTCACTCGTATATAAGTCTTGTCCTGCCTGCAAAGTTCATCCAATGCAATCAGCAACATGACTTGCACCAATTTAGACTCAAATCTTTCGCTTTTCATCATGTAGCATCAATGTAATCCAGACAATAATGACAAAATATATCCTGGGAAATTATGTCGTTAACCAAATTTAATTCAAAGTTTCTTGATTCTATTGCATGCAATAGATAAGAGCAATTCTTCCTAGCTCATATATAATGAATTACTTTTGAAGGAGGCATTCCTAATGATGTCACAACGTATCACCGAGTGCAAATACTATAAAGAATGAAGATCCCTACGGATACCAAGTTATGGTTTTGAATAGACAAACGGCGGGAAATGGGAAGCGTAGCTCTGTGGACCAAACCAGTCACTGTTTGGGCACAATGGGCAATGCCTGCGAAAATAAGTTTGATGGTTTCATCGGTTATAAGGAAGATTCAAGCAAGAAGAACAGGACCTTCGATCGAACTGAATTTAAACGATATCTGGCCCAAAACAATGTGTTCGCAGTCGACACTGATAAAACAGATTGGATTTTAGGAGAAGAGCAACCCAGAAAAAAATTAACAAAAACACGTTCAACATGAATGAGTTACATTGCTCCACTGGCACAGAAATGCATCAGCTTCATCAATGAAAAGTAACAATACCGTTTTTAGATTTCTCAACTGATTCAAAATGTAAGGTAACTTTGTATGACTTGATGAGTTACATTGCTCCATTGGCCCCATCAATCGCGCGATACGAGGGCATAAACCCAATAGGCAGACGCAAAAGTTTTTTTTGAGTGTTTGTTTCAGTGTTTTATGTTAATATCTTTTGCAATGTTAAGTATTCCATCCGGTCCTAATTATAGGGCATATTTACTTAACTCTAGAAAAATTAAGGATAGTTGTTAAATTAGTTAATCATATTTATTTTCCTAAAATATCCTTTTTTTTTTAATTTAAAAGGTCATCTAATTACGTTAATTCTCTGTTTTTTCTTGTACCTTTCATGCCTTCTTATACATGACTTCTCTAAGCTCTCACACAATACGGTGTCGTCAGTCTCCCTCAACAACTTCCAATCTACTCTTATTAAATTATTATTGTGTTTAATTATTATTGAGAAGTACAATAGGGGGTATTTTGGGAAGAAATTGACAAAAATTAGAACTTTGTCTTATAATTAGAATCAAGATCAACTTTAAAATGTTGCCCTATAATTAGGATTGGAGGGAGTAGCTTTTACCAAAAGCTAAAATTTGGAGTTTCTTGATATTGGGTTCAGCGATTGGGTTTGAAATTAGTTATCTAATATTATTTTAACAAATTATGTACCACTTTGATTCTATTTATAAGTTGTTTTTAACTAATTCTCATATACTAAAGAGAGTTAATTAACTGATTGTTTATTATAATTAATAAGGGTAAAAAATTATAAAATGCATTTACTATCCTAAAACTGGACTTATAAATATGATCAAATTTTTTGGTAAAAAAGAATTTATAAATAGGACCAAAGTGGTATTTTTTTTACTTACCAAATTTCCCAACTTCAACTTTTTATATTTTTTATAATTTTTAATTTAATTTTTCTCTTACCATTATCGCAAAAGCACTTATATTACCACCAATCCAAACAAGCTTCAGTTTCAGAAAAGCCACTTTAACAACCGTCAATACAAATATAAATCACATTACATAATCTGACTTTATCAAAGTTAAATTAAAAAAAAAACTATTTTTACAATCGCTGTTTCAAACACACACTTGATTATACCCCAGCATAGCGTGTACACTATTGACAAATAGAATATATAAATTGGAAAAATAAGAAAAAAAATTGCTTATAATTTATAATAGCATCAATTAATATTTCCAATTATTATTACAATATAAACCATAAAATTTAACCAAACCTGTCAAGTACTATGTTCCACAACGTTTATGCAACCCACCTATTATCAAAGTGAAAAGCGCGAAATAACTGAAAAATAAAATGACAAGAGAAGTACAATAACATACAGATTTACGAGCAAACTCTCTAGCAGCCATTGTTTTCCCTGTTACTGGAGGTAAGTAAAAATGCAGGTTTCTAAATGGTTCGTGATATGCTTTTGTATTTACAGTTGCAGATGACAGTTGTGTTAGGATCAGATGACAGTTGTGTTAGGATTGGTAGGCACAGTGGAAGAATTTTAAAAATTTTACCGATCCTAATCAAAGATCTATCAATGACGTTTAAATCAGGTTAGAAAGAATTCGTACCTTTTTCAACTTAGGATTTTCACGATCTCCAGAAGCCAACACGTTAGGTGCGCTCCCTCTATCGGTATCCACATGAATACTCTCCAATCGAGACTGCGTGCTAGCGCCTCCAATATTTTAAGGGTTTCCCTTGCGGCTCTGAATTCTCATGTGCGTATAAGTATATCTATTCTATCAAGTTTATAACCTCTGATGGCTATATTCAAATTTCAAAATTAATCATTATTAATTTCAAAATTAATCAACAATTAATTATCTTGATGAGCTAATTGAATAAATTCAGTTTAAATTAAATCTATCCAACAGTTTTAATTTAACATATTTATTTAATCCAAATAAAGAGCCATTAGATTTAATTTATCTTCATAAATTAAATCTGAGATACTATATCTCTATCATGTTAGTTATTAAATTTAATATATCTTAATAAATTAAATTTAAAACTAACACAATATAATAATATGATATAATATATATATATATATATATATTATGTATTTCGAAAATACATATCTATATAATATTATTAACGAATTTTATATCACACACACACACATATATATATATATATATAATTCGTCCACCCTAAATTAAACATTATCTCGTGTTGGGCCATTCTTGTGTGCAACCCTGTAGGCCCATATAAAGTTGGCAATGGGCCAATAACTGTACTAACCCACAAGTCGCAAGCTGCCTCTAGTAAGACATTATCACTACCCAATTCATATGAGGATCGTTAACACGATGCAACCTATCATACAACCATGTCACGTCCCTTTTGTCACACGATATATCAGTTAAGGATGAGGCATGGATAATATCATCCTCTTATCCTAACCATTACTTTCTCGATTCCTGAGTAGTCTCACAATAGAAATGGAAACTCATTTCTATTGTAGTATGGCCATACATTTCTCAGACTCACTCATAGAGGGGCCCAGTAATATCTCTCTACTAATGTGAGGGACAAATTCCATCTTAATCATTCATATTTCTCTGCATGAAAAACCACCAAGCCCGATCATAGCATTTATTATCACCAGGTCAAAAGTGACTTTTGACTAGTTCAAAGCTTAGCAACTCTCATGTAGGAATCCATGATGATCTCAGGTCTAAGGGCATTGTAACGTGGTTATACATGAGAATAACTTATGACTTGATCCATGTAGTTTTCTCATAGTGGGTCGGTCCAGCACCTTGTACTCTTACAAATGCCTAAGACTTTGATTCATATCTCTATATCTTATCAAAGTCATACTGCTCTTGTTTCATCTTTGCTCCTGCATAGATAACCGACCAGGGACATTTTAGGACAATCTTTATGAATTATCCAAGGATATAATTATCACAGTTAACATGCAAATAATATGATAACAGAATAGAGAAATTTCATTAAAATAATAATGTTCAAAGTACAATGATTGACCCTTAGAACACAATTTCCAACAAGTTGCTCAATTCTTAAGAGCAGGATGCTAAACTACATCACCAAGTCCATCTGCTTTTTTTTTTGAAGCAGATCCAGGATCTGCA
This sequence comes from Inga leiocalycina, assembly GCA_963242795.1. Lineage (NCBI taxonomy): Eukaryota > Viridiplantae > Streptophyta > Magnoliopsida > Fabales > Fabaceae > Inga > Inga leiocalycina. Next base: position 41,763,756 of record OY725329.1, read on the forward strand.
CGAGTTAGGGTAATCCTAAAACGAGGAAAAATGCCTGACCAGGGGTATTTTCCTCTGGCGGATTCTCAAATCAATGATGGCTGCCCCAATATTCTATCTACATATCCCATATAACATGTGAAACTTTCCTGTGTTGGACCAAAAGAGGCTTGCATAAGATATATCGGGTATATTTGTTTGGGCGTTATGATTACTTATAAGTTATTTTTTACGTAAATTGAGACACAACTCCTCTCACATACTTACTTCGTATAGCGTAAATCACTATTAAAAAGCTACTTATAAACAATCGAATCGCTAAAACAAACATGCCCCGACAATAGCAACTTAGAAGCACTATACCTCAAAAGTCAAGCGACAATAAAGCAGCACAAATTTCAAGAGTGGTGAATATATATGAATAAGAAAAAAGACGAGTAAAAAAAAAAACAGAGAGAGAGAGAGTGGTTTTGGAACAGTGATCGAGAAAATAGAGTTTTTTAATTTAGTTTTAGGTAATTTTATTTTTAGTAAAAACCCGATTGTGTATTATAATTTTTGTGATAATAGTAAGAGAGAGTGGGTGGAAAAATATTTTAAAGAGTTAAAAACATCAAAAAATATTTTAAAATAATTTTTGGAACTGAAAAAGTACATTAAGGATAAAATTGCAATCAATCTGATAACACACTGGGTACAGTTGAAAAAATATTTTAAGGGTTAAAAACACCGAAAAATAGTTTAAATTAATTTTTGTAGCCGAAAAAGTATATTAAGGGTAAAATTGCAATCAGTCTGATAGCACAATGGATGCAACTGAAAAAATATTTTAATCATTCACACTTTCCCCAAATGGTAAATCAGGAAAAGCTGAGAAATAGAGCTTATGACAAAAGCTATTAAAATTGAAAAAAACTCAATTGATCACTTACATCACCAAACACTCACTTTTTTTTCCCTCAAATTAACAATTGACTTTTGCTCGTCAATTGAGCATTGGGTAAAAAAACCCCTTTGGGGGATTAAAACACCCCCCAAAACCCAAGGAACGAAAAACCGGACCGGGCAATGAATCGGTCACTGCACAGGTTTAAGGGTTAATGGGTCAACCAGGGTCTAACCGGTAGTTGAACCGGTCATATTAAAATATTATAATTTATTAGTGATAATATATATTAATATATTTTTAAACTTCTATAGATAAAAATAAAGATTTTTAGAAAAAAAAATGTTTAAAATTTATTAGTATTAGTTATAATACCTATACTTATGCAAAGATATCTCATTTCCTATAATTATTATATCTTTTTAAATAATTTTTTTCATCATTTTTTTCATTTTTTTAGATTTTTTCTTTCTTTATCTATTTTTCTCTTCATTTTAGTCTTCAATTTTCCATTTTACCCTCAAAAAACACAAAATAAAAATTTGAAAAATTTAAAAAAAAAAAAAGAAAGAAACCGGGTCAACCGGTTGAACCACCGGCTTTAACCGGTTCTGACCGGTCCAACTGGTCTAACCGATTTACTGATCAAACCGGACCAGATCAGAGACCGGTTCCCGATTCAACCGGTCAAACCGATCGGTCCGGTCCGATTTTTTATAGTCTGCCAAAACCACAAAGGCAATGCTAAAAGATGAAAATCCCTAAACATGACCAAGGCTGCGGAATATTGTCCTTGAAATGATATTGTTGGGACCCATAAACTTCAGGATTTAGTTCATGAAGTGATTATATCTGCTAGATACCACAAAATTGAACCACATTAATTCCAAAGGAAGTCGAGTATTCCAGTAGCCGGTAGCCAAAACTGACTAGTTTCATTTTTCCTCACTGCATGTGGCATTAGTCAAGGAAAGCTTTTTGGCAGTACAAAATCATCCTCTTGTTAGTCAACAAAGTATATATTGAAAATATTTATGGCATAAAAAGGCAAGTTACATTTCAAACAAAATAGTCAAGCAAAAGTAACTCTGATGCCTTCTCCAAAGTGAACTGCCTAGGAAAACCCATTAGTCAGGCATTTGGTGGGGTACGAGGGTGGTGGATTCATGCTAAGCTAAAGAATACCAACAAATCAAAAGGGAACAGTGAAAAATTTATATGATTACTAATTATTGGTCAAGCTGAAGGGTACTAGTGTAAATAATGGACCCATAACTTGGGTAGGTTTGGACCCAAAAACCATGGCCCAATTAAGTGTAGTAATTTTAGGTTCAGGCTGTTTAGCGAGGTCGCAATTTTACTTTATCAGGGAAATCTATGATTCATTCCTCCTATATATTTATAAACTATGTAAAACAACCTTGAACGCATGCAGACCAAATTTGGATTTCACATTCTTGGCCCATGCAAGACCAAGATCATCATTGGCAAAGGCAAGCTGGCCCGTTTGGTGGTCCTAAGAGCAATGCATGTCAAACATAACCTTTAAAAGGTGAACCTAAACTCAGAAGTTGTTTTCAGAAAGCCTTTTCTCAGCTAAACAATTTATACCTAGTGGTGTAGATTCCTGCAGTCAGAGCTGTCACTCCACCAACTGCTACAACCAACTGATTTTGATCTGTTAGAGTGGCTCTTAACCCCCGGCAAAACATAGATAAGAATTCGTTAACTAGAGAGAACCTTATGCAGTTCCTCTGAACAAAGTAATTAAAAACACAGCTCATTGCAGAAGGCAAAATGTCAACAACCCATAAATATCTATATGCAAGGAAATAGAAGGCTGGGCCTCAGTCCCAAGCTTAATGATTTAATTACTTGAATATTGCATACAGTGCGACTGGTAGATATACCTCCAAAATGTTCAAATGTAGAATTTATGGCAGCAACCCATTTCCTTTCTCTCTGCATGAGCACGATCAAATTGCATTCGTTTATTAACCTCTTCAGCTCGATTTGCTTCATGGGCTCTTCCCTCTGCTTCTGCCATAGACCTTACTCTGATTTCTTAACGTTCAATCCTAGCTTTCTCTCATTCTGTTTGTCTACGTTCAATCCTCTTCCTTGAATATCAGACTCCACCTTCCTCAGTGCGTCGCTGCGGTATCATCGGTTCCAGTAATGGCTTGCTCTGTCTCGTGTATAAATCTTCTTTTATTTTGTGGAATCCAGCAACTAGAGAGCTCCACGAGGTGACCAAAGTTCCTAAGCTTGATCATACTGGGATTTGCTATGTAGGATTTGGTTTCAGTTCAATTGTTAAGGATTATAAGATAGTGAGACTCTCTGTTTCTAGTCTGGATGATGATCGGGTTTATTTAGTGCAAGTGTTTTCAGTAAGCACATGGTCATGGAAACAAGTTGAAGTTGGGAATTTAAAGGGTATAATGCCTTTTGTACTTACTCGTGGTTTCACTTTTGATGGAGCAATCTTTTGGTTTGGCTTCGGCTTCAAAACTAGGGATGCGGGGCAGGAACGTTGTCTAATTTCGTTTGACATAGCAACGGAATCATTCGCATTGATATCAATTCCTAGAGCTGCCCATGTAACAGATGAGAGTAGGCTTACTACGTATGAGAACAAACTGGCTATGCTGTCTAAAACTAGGGTTGAATACAAGAGTGGGATTGAAAGCACCAAATCATTTTCCATGAATTTTTCCATTAACTTATGGGTGATGTGTGTAGATACATCGGGGGAGGGATGGATTTGGACTGAAATATATACAAGCAACCCCTTTCCCGATCGTGCACACTTTTCAAGTCCACTGACTATTTGGAGAAATGAAATTGTTGGAGTTACTAAAGACAAAACGATACTTGTTTTGTGCAATCTCCATACTATTGAATTTAATTAGGATGTTGGCCATGGGCAAATATTCCATTGGAACTGTGATTTGGAATTATGCAGAAAGCCTTGTGTCGGTTGATGACATTCTCATTGAAGCTTCTTCATCCTAAATCCTGGTTCTTATATCGCATATGTGGTGGAAATGGATTTTTATATTATTTGTGTAGATGCTTTTGTTTATGTACAGTTAATGTCCTTTAGGGATGTTATCTAAAGTATATGATGAAAGCATGTATGTGATACCAGATATTTATTCAATGTTTGTCCTATTTATAATGTTTTGTTTCTGAGTTTTCTTGATAGATTTATAATCGTTGACGTATTTATCAAATTTCAATCTGTGTGTAGGATGTATGCGTAAAGATTTATTATCGTATTGTCATTTTTCGTCTGTTCAGTGTTCACAACTTCACATGCCATTTTGCTCCGTAAAATTCCAATGATTTTACAGAGCTATATTTTTGGACTTTTCTGTTAATAAATGCTGACGTAAAGGACACAGACAGACTCTGCTTCGGACGTGGGATTAGTGGGTATTCCAATGTATTCAGCAATTGACATGATCCTAGGATTTAAAATAAAAGAAATCATTAAAAAAAAAACAAACTAACTAAGTGTGTGTTTGGAACAGCGATTGAAAAAATGGAGTTTGTCAATTTAGATTTTGGTAATCTTATTTTTGATAAAAGCCTGATTGTGTAATGTGATTTATGTTTGGATTGGCGATTGAAAAAATGGAGTTTGTTAATTTAGCTTTTACAAACTTGTTTGGATTGGTTTAAGCATAAGTGATTTTTGAGAGAATAGTAAGAAAGAAATTAAATTTGAAATTGAAAAAAAAAATTATAAAAGTTAAAGTTGGGAAATTTGGAAATTAAAATTAACACAATTTGATGAAAAAAATATTACATAACAAATTTTATCACATGTCTCATACAATGTGGTCTCTAATTGAGTCACGCAACTGATTCATTTGAATGGAAGATCGCCTACCGTAATTTGACGCGGAAGGCTGTTCATCTACGCTATTATTATCTACATCGACGAGATTCTCAGCTTCACCCTGGCGAAACACCACGTCTTCAATATCATTTCTCCTAATAAAATTATGTAGGGCCATTGTTGCACAAACAATGTGAACTTGTGTCTGGTAGCTATATTTACGCATGTTTTGTAACAATGCAAATCGATTCTTCCATACTCCAAAAGTCCTTTCTATAGTTGACTTCAAACTAGAATGATAAAAATTAAAGGTCTCGTTAGCATTTCTAAATCCGGGTTGGCGGCTAAATTCTGGCATATGATAACGCTCACACCTATAGGGACCAAGGTAACCAAGTTGTGTTGGATAGCCAACATCAACCAAATAATATTTTCCTAATAAATGTTGAATTCAATTCAAACTGTTAGATAAATATAAGTGTGGCATGACGTGAAAGTAATTGATAGGAAGATGACTGAAATATACCTGTAGGTAGATGAGGGAAGGTCATAGCTGGATTTGAAACAACATGTTTAAACACACGAGCATCATGTGCAGTACCTTCCCAGCCCGCTGACACGAACGTAAAGCACATATCCCAATCACATACAACCATTACATTCTTGTTGGATATCCCTTTCTGTCGATATATTTTTCCCTATTGCCACCAGTGATCACACACCTAATGTGTGTTCCATCTATTGCTCCAATAGCATCTTTGAAGTATGGATAATAACGGGGATCGTTTTTGATCTTTGGGTGGCATACAATGAATTCGGGATCACTAGGTCTGATATTTTCCCGAGCTAGATTGATGCAAGCATCTAATACCTTGTGCAAAAGTCTACTGACCGTTTCCCTTAAATGTTGAAAGAGTTCTTGTACCATCCTATTGCCTATCCCATGGCCAATGGTGAGCAAAAACATGGCAACTATTTCCTCGATCCCAACGTTCACTAAATTCTGTAAGCCATGTTCGACCAATTTATGACACAAGCTGTAAAAGCCATGTTTTTCCACTCTAAACATGTCATGACAGCGTGAACCATGGGTTGCTAATACCACTTGCACCCATAAACGACCAGTGCGTGTACTTATTTTATGGGGTTCTTTGCACATGAAAGGCACCCAATATTGACAGATCAATGCAGTCATTCATTTATACCTATCACATTCCCCGTTTATAAGAGATATAAGTTGAGTGTGGTCATCTTCCTCCACCATATCAGGTAAGTGTTGATTGTTCGAATTTGCCATTGATTATGGACCCTGTGAGTGTGATTAAAAATTCAATTATAAGTAATGGAAGAAATAAAATACTCAATAAGGGCTGAAAGGCATACAGTAAACTACAGTAAACAGATTCAAGTGATAATGTCATAAAATAGCTTTCATAAAGCATATTGTCATGAAGTCACATAGTGTCATGAAGTCACAAACATAATAAAACATAGTTTAGGTACATCTAGGAGCCATAAATCTTATAACGCAACCACGGAACCACGAACTCCATGTTTTGTTTACTGATTGACACAAACGTTTCCCAGTTTGTCTTATCCTGTACTAGGTCGATACAGCGGTGACGAAAGTCCTCATCACGTATGAGTTCGTCAATGCCAAGCAGCTAAGTCAAAGCAGCATTGACACTAACTTCTTTAATAGCATCTAATGTTGCCGCTCTGTCCTTGGATGCATTTGCCATAACACTAACTGCATCCACGATCTATCTTGAAGCTGGCCCTTTCTACTTCTTTCTTTGTCTAGACCCCTCACCCACCTTTCTCTTACCCTGACTTCCTGACGCAGTACCCACAGTTGATGGAGTGCTTGTTGTTAGACCAATGCTAGCAAGCTCATCAGTTACTCCGGTACTAGGCACGGGGTTATTACCGAACATATCATTGTCGCTATCCCCTGACCCTTATTCTTCATGCATTGTTGGTCTGTACACATCTTCATTCTCAATATCTTCTATCTGTGTCTGTGGATTTGCAAAAGGCGGTGCAAAAACATCCTCGTCGGACGCCATAGCATCCTTGAATATAATCCTTAGTTCGATTTCAAACTTGAGGCTTGTGTTTCTAAACTTTTTGTATGTTGAATTCTCCTGTAAGCACACAAGCAACAAAAACCTAATTTATTAAACAAAACGATATTCTCGATTGAAAAACAATTAATTGTATAAGTTGCTAAATTTTTTTACCTGTATTTTCCATTGCCACCACTCTTTTGATGTGAGGACTTTACCTGTAGGATCTCTACTCACACCGGTCTCTTTGATTAAGGAATCCCAAGCCTTGAAATCTTTCCTAAGGATATCAAACCTATTCTTCAACTGTGCCCTTGTATATTCTTTCCAATCTTCTCATTAAATGTAGCGACGATACCCTTCCATCCATCCTTTGTAAAATGCAACCCCTGGCGTTCTTTTTTGAAAATTTGCTTTAGGTAGGCGTACACAAAAGTCTCTGTTGTCGCATCATCCCAAACAGCTTTATCCATATTTCTATGCCACTATTTCAACAATACTTGCACCTCAAAAAAGCAAATTTAAAACAACCATTCCAGAAACGTACAAATTTAGCATTACACACACAAAAGAAGAAATGCATGATTTCATTGATTGAATTAATATGAAGGCTAAAACACAACGTCAGTGAATAAGAATTAATATGAAGGCTAGAGAGGAAACCAATTCATAGGGTTAGTATATTCTTCATCACTCCAAATTCACCAAGCATTTTCACTAAATGAATTCAACATGAAATTGTAGAAAAGTATAATTCATTTTATCAAATCAATACCAAAAGGAAAAAGAAACAAATCATCGAAAGCAAGCCTTCAGAATTTCCGTTGAAGCTTTATAGGCACCTAACACCAAAACAGAGCTCACCTTGAAGACGCAGTCTAAGCTAATTAATACTCGAACATGTTTTCTTTACTTTATTTTCATTCTCACTTTAACTATTACTAAAAAAACCAAAGCCAAGCAGATGAATGAGAGTTATGAATGTCCCATGTCATATATGAAGAAAAATACCAGAGACATCGATATTCTCAAGTCCCTTTACCATTAAGCAAGACCAAGCAGGCATTTCGGTTACGCACAGGTGTAATTCCACATTACAATAATACCAAAAAAAATCAAAATGTTTAGATGGTTAGGGTCAAAGGGACAGCGAGCATCGGAGGCCTTGTTGGTGGCCACCGGCTTGGTGTACTTCTTGGTGACACTTTCGTGGACAGTGTATTTGCATAGGATACTCTGTTCCATGATTTTCTACTCCAAACAAAGCGTATTGTGGGCGAAACAAATAGTCCCAGCCTTGGGAATAAAAGAGAATCGTGAAGAAGAAGACTGAAACTTTAAGAGGAGCACTCCAAAGATCTTTTGTTGAAAAATCTGCCAAAAAGACATCCAAAGGTGGGAGAAGAAGAAAAGCAATAATGATAGTATTAATGAAATGGGAGGGGGCAATGAAAAAATAGAAACGGAAGAGAAAGAGATTGGAATAAAGAAAAAATAGAGGAGCTTTTAACGTCATGGAGGAGAGAAAGAAACCACTGGACAAGCGAAAAATATGAGAGAGCCAGAACAATAAAGGCTTAAAGGAGAAGCCGAAGGAGAATCATTTAGGGGAGGGAATTCCGATAATCTTGAGCAATTCTCAGTGAGACTTTCCTTAAAGTTTCAAAAGGGAAAACACACTGTTTGGTAGACGGGAAGAAGAATATCAGGGATTCAAAAAAACCAAAGAGAGAAAAAGATGGAGAGATTCTGGGGTCCTGGCCACTCCCTGTATGTGTGGCTATGGGAAATGAGCACAAAGCTACGCAATGAGAGATGGGTCACAATATCCTAAACCGAAACCAGAATCAAAGATGAAAATGTTGGTGCTTAATCTCTACCAAATGAAACGTCTCTTTTGCTAATTTTTAAGGGAAAAAAAAGACCATAACAGCATACAGATCGCAAAAGGCAAACAATGTGTGTGTGTGTTACACCCAAACCAGGCCAAAGCAAAGCAGAGGATAAACTTGCACAAACCAATGGACAACAACCATAACAAATATTCAATGAATGAGGTTAAACCTTAGCTCCAAAAGATGCCACTTCTAGAGACCAGATCCGCGTCGAGAGAGAAAATGAAAGGCGACGCCGGCACCAAAGCAAGCACCGTCGGACTTCAAGTCGGAGATGACAAATTGAAGATGATAAAGGACATATCAAAAGAAGGAGATCGAAGTTAAAGATGAAGCAGCTCTTTAGCTTGAAGGTTGGGTGGACGCCGAGAGAGGGAACAGAGGGAACAACACTCAGTTGAAGATTGAAGTGTGAGGACTGAGGAGGATGACGCAAGGGAAAGAGATAGGAACTGAGAAAGGAATAAAAGGTAGGTGAGAGAAGTTGGAAATAATTATTACCTAACGGTAATAATAAATGCACGATGGCCTCTGCGAAAAGCTCCACATTTCAGCTTTGGGTTAAAGCTTGTTTTTAAATCTTAAGCTCAATAAGGATTTGGGCTCTCCAAACACTCATTTTTTTCCAATTGATCATTTAGCTTTTGGGCATCTAGTTGAGCGTTTGGGCCCCAAAACGCCCCCACCAAACACTGCCTAAGTCAAACGTGCCGCTCTTCTACTCTGGCACGTTTGGTCTGTCTTTAATAAGTCAAATTTGGACTTCTATCAGATATCACCTTGGGTAGTTTTCTTGTTTTGTGCTAGGTCGGTCGCTTGAAGTTAACTTGTAGAGTTGTAAGAAAGTATCTCAGCGAGTTACCCGACTTTTACTTCGGGTGTAGTAGATAGTTGGTTTTTCTTAAACATTTCAACCAATATATATATATATATATTCTATATTTTCAAAAATTTGTTGACCAGGGACAAATAATGAATAACTGCACGCTCAGGATAAAATGTATCATGCATTTCTAGTCAAAAAAGATTGAAAAGACAACTGATTCAAAATGTGAATGACTTGGTTATAAACCCAGAGTAGCGTGTACACTATTGACAAATAGAACATGTAAATTTCAAACAATAAGGAAAAAAAAATTGCTTATATTTTATACTAGCATCAGTTAATATTTTTCAATTATTACTACAATACAAACCACAAAATTTAACTTGCCCTATCAAGTATTAAGTTCATGTGAATAGCGTGAAATAATTGAAATTAAAATGAAAACAGAAGTATGATATCATACTGATTAACGAGCCAACTCTCCAGCGGCCATTGTTTTCCCTGTTCTTGGAGGCCCATAAAAAAGGGAAATAGTTAATACAATGATATATTGAGGAAAATAATTAATATAATTAATTAATAATTCTTGATTAATTAATTATAATTATATTTTATTCTTAAAAAATTTTATTCTTATAATTCGGATTTTATAAATATGAAAATAAATTATAATTATAATTGAAAATAAATAATATAATTATATTCTTAATTAAAAAAGGGAAAAAGAAAGACAAAACTTTGAATTTGCAAAATTTCAAATCAGGTATTTCCCAAAAAATGAGTTGTGAATTGCTTATCAAGTTTTGTCATTCCTTTATCAACTTAGTGACAAACTTGATTTGAGATTTTACAATTTCAAAGTTTCTTTTCTTGTATTTTTCCCTTAAAAAAACTTAGAAGAGCACAAAATAATTGGGAGAATCCTATATAAATCCAGCTGAAAAACTAAAATCTAAATTTAGGTCTCCACTTTTAACAAATTGTTGATTAGGCTAATTAGGAATTTGTGAATGTTGTTAAATAACCAGGTTACCCCCTCAAAGTCATCTCTTCTTTCCCAAATCACCTTGATAAGTTAAATATTTTTATATTTATTTTCCTTTGTATCATGATTATGTGGATGATATTTGAGCTTAATATAATAAATTTGAGTGCAATTGATAAATAAATTATGTTTTTGAAATAAATATTATTAATATTATAATGTAGTATTTTCTTGCTTTTCTTTTGATAGTCATGAACAACATCAAGTTAAGGAGAAAATAGAAGAAAGGAGACCGAAAAATAGACCCACAGGATAGAAATAAGTCAAAGATGGGCAGCTGGGAAAAAGAGAAAATCACTGTAGCATACGGCAATTACTGTTCACGAAGGTAACTGTTCATGTTGCCCGACAGGGTACTGTTCACTTCACGGAAAAAAATGGCATTTTACTATTCACGCGTGGAAAAAGTAGGTAGTTACTGTTAATTTGGTTGCCTATATATATTAGTATTGAGGGAGGAGTGAAGGGCATCTTTCTTTGACAGTGTGTGTGTGGCGTCTTGTCTCTGACTGCACAAAATATTGTATTATTTCTTAAAGTGAATTTCATGCATTGTATTATTTCTTGCAAGCCTCTATCTTGGAAGGCTTAGATAGACCTCCTATATAGACGATATAAGTAGTCATCCTTTAGGAATGGTATAGGTTGCCACCTACATGAAAGGTTCTACCTCCTATTTGGAAGGCTAGATTTCTCTATTTTTCATGTATTTTTTGGTTGTATATTTATACTTTAAAATTAAATATTTAAGCTTTATGCAATACTTATGAAGTTTTTAATTTATTCTGGTTTTGTTTTTAATTTCATCATGAGCTAAATTTCTATTTTCCTAGGGTGACGATGTAGTTTCCTATTGACTTATTGAATCTTAACTTATTAAATCTAGTTTTAATTTTTCCTTCATGATTGAGTTTTAATTACTATTTTTAATGCTTTCGATTGATGGTCACCTTTTGAATGATTTCAATATGCATGTTAAGACCAGAAGGAGATGCATGTGTATAGATCCTATAATTAAAACCATAACTTACATATGAAATAGGAATATATTCATATGAGTTGTGTAGTCTTACTAAGTTCCATAAATCTTAATGTATAATTAATTGCTTAAATCTATATAGGAATATATAGGATTAGCAATTAATTATAGAATTGCTTGACCTTAGAAAAAGCTAGTAATTAAATTAGGAAGACTCGATTATCAATCAAGTGGAATAATTTGGACTAGAATAGATAATTGATTCAATCCAAAATTTGTTAAGTGAAATCTAACCCCTAGGGCTTTTTTTCATAGTTGCTTTCATATTATTTGCATTCATATTTAATCATTTTATTCTATACTCTGAATCACTAAATAATTGATCAACTAAATAGAATTAAAATTACTCATTTTGGTACTTAGTGATCAATCCTCGTGGGAATGATACTGTACTCACTTTTGTATTATTTGATCATGATAGTGTACACTTGCACTATTTAATAGATCATTTGTACTCGTAACAAGTTTTTGACGCTGTTGCCAGGGATTGTAGTCATTAATATTAATACCAAGTAATTTTAATACTAATTTGATCTTTATATTATATTTGTTTTTCTTGGTGTCTTGTGTTTCTTGTTAGGCTTTTGCTTGGTGCATGACCAGATCGAAGAAGATTGACCTATTGCCTTTTGATTTGGAGATAGACATAACTTGTTGAAGAAATCGAAGAGCTTGAAAGCAGTTTACTTCAATCATAAGCAATCCGATGGCAAATCTGGAGGGAGAAACAACAAATACCAAAACACTCCGTGACTATGTAACACCAACAATCATAGGGACAATTCTGGAATCAGAAGACTTCCAATAGTAGTTAATAACTTTGAAATCAAGCCTATAATTATCTAGATGATGCAAGCAAATCAGTTCGGTAGTTTACCAACAGAAGATCCTAATGCACATATAGCCAACTTCCTAGAAATCTATGACACATTCAAGCATAATGGTGTTATTGATGATGCCATTGGACTTGGATTTTTCCCTTTCTCACTCAGGGATAAAACTAAAAGCTGGTTACACTCACTACCAGTGGGAAGCATAACTACATAGGATGTCTTGGTACATAAATTTTTTGCAAAATACTTTCCTTCAGGAAAAACTGCTAAATTAAGGAAAGAAATTGCCTTATTTTCCTAGAATGAACTAGAAAGTCTCTATGAAGCCTTTGAAAGATACAAGGAGTTGCTGAGGAGATGCCCTTATCATGGGTTACTAGATTGGTGGCAATTGCAGACTTTCTATAATAGGATGATGCATATCACCAGAATTCTTGTAGATGCTGCAGCTGAAGGATCTTTAATGGGAAAAAATATAGATGATGTTTACAATCTACTTGAAGAGATAGTAGCCAATGCATACCAATGGCCTTCTGAATGTAATATTTCAAAGAAAGCGCTTGGAGTGCATGAGCTGGATATTCTTACAACTTTGTCTTCTTAAGTTGCATCTATATCTAAGCAAGTGGGCTAATTGACAAATCAAGTAAATGTGATAAGTACTCTTGCTAAAACCTGTTATCAATGTTTAGGGACCTCATGTGAGCACGTAATGTCAAGAAGGACACCCATTCATACGGAGCAAGCTCTTTTCATCAGAAATCAAAGGAATGACCTATTCTCAAACACCTACAATCTAGGCTAGCGACATCATCCAAACTTTGTTTGGAGGAATAATCAAAATGCGTTCAAGCCATAAGGAAACTATCAGCAACAAGCTCTTTAACCACCAAATCCATCACAACAGAAAGTGAATGTGGAAGATGCACTAGCTCAACTAACCATGAATACATCTCAATTCATGGCTAGGACTGAGGCAACACTCAAAAGCCATAAAGCCTCATTAAAGAACTTGGAGATCCAGATGGGCCAAATTACAAATATGCTGAATTCCAGGCAACCAGGAACTCTACCAAATAACACTGAAAGAAACCCAAAAGAGCATGTGAAGGCCGTTACACTAAGAAGTAGGAAAGAATTAAAAGATCCTATAATTAAAAAGAAGGATGACAGAGAAAAGAAAGAAAGCGGAGAAGAATAGAAGGAGGAAGTACAAAAACCAATGGAGGATGATGTGATAACAGGAAGAATCAACTTTCCAGATAATCCTTCTCCATATGTACCACCAGTTCCATACCCTCAGAGACTCATGAAGGCAAAGCTAGACAATTAGTTTGGCAAGTTTTTGGAAGTTTTCAAAAAGTTACATATCAATATCCCTTTTACAGACTCTTTTGTCTAAATGCCCAGTTATGCAAAATTCATGAGGGACATTCTCTCAAATAAGCATAAACTTGAGGAATTTGAAACAGTTGCACTTATTGAGGAGTACGGTGCTATTCTCCAAAAGAAATTACCTCTAAAGCCGAAAGATCCAGGAAGCTTTTGCATACCTTGCACCATAGGTCAATGTCACTTTGAAAAAGCACTTTGTGACCTTAGAGAAAGTGTAAACCTCATGCCTCTATCTATATACAATAAACTCGATCTTGGAGAGGTGAAGCTGACCACAGTTTCATTACTTTTGGCTGACTAATCAATAAAACATCTGAGGGGTATCTTGGAAGATGTTCTGGTGAAGGTGGACAAACTCATATTCCCAGCTAATTTCATAATACTCGACATGAAAGAAGACCAAGAAATTCCTATTATTCTTAGGAGGTCATTCCTAGCAACTGGAAGAACGCTAATAGATGTACAACAGGGGAAGTTAACATTACGAGTTCAAGATAATCAAGTATCTTTCAACATTTTCTAGGCTTTATCCTTTCCTGATGAAGACACCTGTTATAGAGTAGATATATTGACTAGCTGCACAAAAGACGTGGTGAACGAATCTGTATGTATCAACCATTAGTAATGGGAATGGTAGATATATCAAAATCTACTAATCTAGAAGTCTTGGAGCATGTTAGATACCTTGAAGCAAATTCCCCAATTTTTATTAAGAAACCATTTGAAGTTCTGGGGGAAAGGCTGAGTAAGCCGGTACCATCAATAGAGATACCACCAGTACTGGACTTAAAATTACTGTCATCCCACTTGAAGTATGTTTATCTGGGAGGAAATTCAATATTACCAATAATCGTCATGCAATCTTTAATCCTAAAGAAGAAGAAAAGTCATTAAGAGTTTTAAGGGAGTATAAAACAACATTTGGATGGTCAATAGCTGATATAAGAGGGATTAGTCCTTCAATTTACATGCACAATATCTTGATGGAGGATAACTACAAGCCATTATTCGAGCACTAGAGAAGACTCAATCCGAATATGAAGGAGGTAGTGAGAAAGGAAGTAGTAAAGTGGCTGGATGCTAATATAATCCACCCAATTTCTGACAGTTAGTAGGTAAGTCCAGGTCAAGTTGTGCCAAAGAAAGGTAGAATGACAGTAGTTCCTAATGAGAAAAATGAACTGATTCCACAACGAACAATGATTGGATAGAGAGTGTGTATTGACTATAGAAAGCTCAATAAAGCCACTAGAAAAGATCACTTTCCTCTCCCATTTATAGACCAGATGCTGGACAGACTAGCTAGGAAAGCTTATCATTGTTTCCTGGAGGGGTACACAGGATATAGTCAAATAACAATTACACTAGAGGATCAAGAGAAAACAACTTTTACATGTCCATATGGTACCTTTGCTTTCATAAAGATGCCATTTGGTCTATGTAATGCACCAGTAACATTTCAACGGTGTATGATGGTGATCTTTTCAGACATGGTGGAAAGGTTTATTAAGGTATTCATGGATGATTTCTCAGTTTTTGGAGAATCATTTGATTATTATCGTTCAAATCTGGTAAAAGTTTTGTAACGTTGTGTGGAGACAAATTTGGTTCTAAATTGGGAGAAATGTCATTTCATGGTAAAAGAAGGAATTGTACTGGGTCATAAGGTATATGATCGAGGCATTGAAGTGGACTGAGTTAAGATTCAAACAATTGAAAAGCTACCACCTCCCTCTTCAATTAAGGGCATTCGGAGTTTTTTAGGACATGTTGGCTTCTATAGAAATTCATCAAGGCTTCTTAAAAATCACAAAGTCACTTTGCATGCTGTTGGAGAAAAACACTCCCTTTGTATTTAATTAGAAGGCTTATTAGCCTTCCAAACTCTGAAAAGTTCCTTGACTTCTACACCAGTTATTATAGCTCCAAATTAGAACCTTCTATTTGAAATGATGTGCGATGCAAGTGATTATGCAATTGGAGCTATTTTAGGCCAAAGAAGAGACAAGATCTTTCATGCCATATATTATGCTAGCAGAAACTCTCAGAAGCACAGCTGGATTATGCAATACCAGAAAAAGAGCTCCTAACAGTAGTGTTTGTATTCAAAAAATTCAGAGCTTACTTGATTGAGTCAAAGGTCATTGTTTGGACGAACCACTCAGCAATCAAATACTTGATTGAGAAGAAAGATGCCAATCCTAGATTGATCAGATGGGTGCTTCTGCTTCAAGAATTTGATTTAAAGATCAAAGACACAAAAGGGACAGAGAATCTCATTTCAGATTATCTTTCTCGATTAGAGCCACTGGCACTAAAGAGAGAATCACCAATCAAGGAGAATTTCCCAGATGAGCAACTTTTTGTCATACAATCACAACCCACCCCGTTGTATGCTAATTTTGTAAATTACTTGGCAAGCGGAGCAATGCCTTATGAACTTTCTAAAGTGCAAAAGAAGAAGTTTATGGCTGATGTAAGGCATTATTTTTGGGAGGATCCGTTCTTATATAAAAAATGCCCAGATCGGATTATCAGGTGATGTATCCTTGAAGAAGAAATGGACAACGTCTTAAATCACTACCATTCATCCCCATATGATGTTCATTTTGGAGCAAATAGAACAGCTACTAAAGTCCTTCAATGAGGATTTTACTAGCCTATACTCTTCAAGGATGCTCACAGAATTGTGGCAACCTGTGACAGATGTCAAAAAACGGGAAATGTCTCAAAGAGACATGAAGCCCCATAAATTAACATCTTAGAAGTTGAGCTTTTTGATATATAGGGGATCAATTTTATAGGGCCTTTTCCATCCTTATTTAGCTATCAGTTCATTTTAGTAGCTATTGACTATGTCTCCAAGTGGGTTGAAGCAGTTACTTTTCCTACAAATGATTCTCGAGTGGTTGTAAAGTTTCTGAGGAAAAATATTTTTACAAGATTTGGAGTGCCTAGAGCTATTATCAGCGATGGAGGAAGGCATTTTTGCAATCAACAGCTCCAATTAGTGTTAGCTAAATATGGAGTAACCAATAAGGTTGCAACTCCATATCATCCACAAACTAGCGGGCAAGTGGAAATCTTAAATAGAGAGCTGAAATGG
Organism: Inga leiocalycina; assembly: GCA_963242795.1. Taxonomy (NCBI): domain Eukaryota; kingdom Viridiplantae; phylum Streptophyta; class Magnoliopsida; order Fabales; family Fabaceae; genus Inga; species Inga leiocalycina. The sequence goes on from OY725329.1 coordinate 41,780,679, forward strand.
ATCTTAGAGAAGACTATGAATTCCAACCGGAAGGACTGAGCACAAGAATTAGATAATGCACTTTGGGTTTATATAACTGCCTTCAAGATACCAATTAGTACATCTCCATATCAATTGGTCTACAGAAAAGCATGCCATCTTCCAGTAGAACTGGAGTACAAAGCATATTGAGCAATAAAGCCTTAAATTTTGACTTAAAGGCAGCGGTGAGAAGAGACTTCTCCAACTCAATGAACTTGAAGAAGTCATACAACAAGCTTATGAAAATGCCAAGTTATATAAGGAGAAGACAAAAATGTGGCATGATAGAAGAATTTGAAGGAAAGAGTTCACAAGGGGACAAAACATGCTTTTATATAACTCAAGGTTAAAGCTCTTCCCAGGAAAGTTGAGATCAAGGTGGTCAGGTCCTTTTACTGTGATTCAAGTATGGCCATATGGAACTATGGAGATTCAAGATAGGGATCAAAAATTTAAAGTGAATGGGCAAAGGCTAAAAGAGTACAATGATGGTGTACTCAACACTTTGAAATCTGTCATCACGTTTGAGGAACCAATAGGTAAGTCCTCTTTCTCCTAAAATTTAAAAAAATAATTAAAAAATATAAAAAAATAGAGTTAAGTGGTTTGTTTTTGTCTAGCTAAAGACTTTAAAGAAGAGCGGCTATTTGGTAGACAACCCAAAATTTCTTTTCATTACTCTCTCATTTTTCTTTCCTACTCACTGAAACACACTGCATTACATCAGAAATTTTAGTTTTCATCAATTTCATTACAAGTTAACATGGAAAAATCTCTTGCAAAGCTTAAAAACAGGTTCCCCACTCTCCCCAAAGATGTGCTTAGGAAGATCTATAACAGTCGACTTGAAAGAATAAAGATATTCAAGCGTTTGGGCCTTCTTGAGGATGTATGGTTGATCATTGAAGCTAAGGTACGTTTAAGAGGTGAGATTTATAAATCATTTATTAAACATATGCAAGGAATGGGAAGAAGTTCTTACTCCAAAAAGAAAAGAGCTAAATAATGAATGTCTGCCATAAATGTGCAAGGTGGATATGTGATCAGCGTTGTAAGAGCACAAATATGGTTTCTATAAATCGAGAATATAAAATTAAATTCATAAAGGATGGACTGAGAAAGGAGTCATTGAATGATATCATTCAAACTCTTGAGACATATCCTAGTGGTGATGTTCATCGTATTTTTCTTGATTTAGTGGACATATTCAACAACAAAAAAAGCGCTACTGTCTTGGGAATATGATGTTAAAAGACCATGTTTTCCAGTTTATAGGAAAACTGAATAAGAAGTAAATCCTCAATTCATAGAAAGCATTTAAGCCATTACTAGATGAAAACCAGAGGAAGATGTAAACCAAAATCATAACTACTGTACATAATCATTTTTTGTCTAATCTATCTTATCTTTTCAGCAACTTTTGTCTAATATATTTTATCTTTTCAGTAACTTTTGACTTTCTTTACTCTTTTTGTTTAATTTCTTCATGCAAATTATGCCAGTCATTTGTGTTAGAAATTTTTCAAATGTCTTTGAAAAATGTGTGATTTGTATGATTTTGCTGTAGCTATTTTAGTAGTATAAATATGTACTCTTCCACTTTAAATATGCACTGTTCACTTGTAAATATGCATTCTTCCAAATGTAAACACAAATGGTTTGAGAGAAAAAAAAGAAAAAGGGGGTATCACACCAAAATATAAATTTACATCTATCTGCATTTTTGGTGAAACTGATTTAGGCAAGGATCGAGAGTTTCTAACTGCAGCAAAAGAACTTGGAATAGCGTTAGCTGTCAGAAAGATCAACTTTGTATATAGGGGAGACATCCAGGGTCTAAGGGGAAGTGTGGCCATTTTTGCATCCATGAATAGAAACAAGTGTTTGAGTGTAAGGGTAAAGGAGTTGGAAGATCACACCTTTTCCTTAAGACAAGAGTTACAGGTTTCGAGCTTGCATGAATGAATGGAATGAATGTTCTACCATGATCAAGCTTTCATTTCTCTACCCGGTGATTTGGAGACGTTGGATGGGATTTCTAGCGTTGCATATTAGGCAAAGTTAAACTTTCACAAAAAGTCATTAGGATTGTTAAATGTTAATGGTTTTTATGATGATTTATTGTCTTTTTTTGATCATGCTGTGGAAACAAGATTCATACCCCAAGCGACTCTCCATTGCATATCTCTGCACCAACTATTGAGTAGCTGCTCGATCAACTGCAAACCTATAAACCCAAACTAGATCTATTAGTTAAGCAAATAGGTGGGCAATCTTCAGATAGCAGTCAGAAGTGGAATCCAGATACCACTCTTTGGTTGTAACACTTCTTAATCTTTTGGTTTTAATCTTAACATTTTGGTTTATTTTATTGTGTGTTTATGTTTTTTTTAAAAAAATTTCTAAGGTCTAGAAGACATTGAAGACAATGTCTGATTTATATTGGGGGAGGAGTAGTAAAAAAAAAGTTAGTTAGTAAAAACCATTAGATACATGAGGTGTGAAAAAAAGGACAGAGTAAGGAGTTATTCTTAACTCTTGAGACGTATTTTATTAGTTGCATGTTTTTTCTTTTCTATAAAAAAAGAGTAAAAGTAAAAAAAAAGCATCCTGTTTAGGTACTTTGTAATGATCTTAAAAAGTATACAAGTTTTAAGTATGGATCAATTGAATTTAGAGATTTCATAGTATGAATGAACAACTAATTGTTGCAATTGGTGATGAATTTTGAGATTGAATGAGGTGAGTTTGAAAGCCCCAAACCGTGAGCTTTTGAGCCTATAATAATTATTTCTCTTGTATGTGACATTCACCTATTAAGTTGTCACTCTAGAACTTGCTTTAAATTTGGTTGAAATTACATTTCACATGCAGATTCAAAAATGATAAAGGCATTCATTTTCTTTAGCCAGAGCCAAAAAACCAACCTTGGAATTATATCATTGCTAAGCCCCTTTGAGCCTAATTTACTATTTCTTTGTTCTCAACCCATTAACATGTGTTTTAATGATATATCAAGTGCTTTTACCTAATTTGTAAGACTAGCAGAGCATTTGAAGTTCTTGTGAAATGGGCTTTTGACAAGTGTGAGGGTGTATATATTATCAACTTTAGAGTTGCAAAATTATGAAAAAAAGAAAGAAATAAAGACAAAAAATGAGAGAAAAAAAATATTAAGTATTTGAATTGTGGTTTGTTTATTCATCAGTAGCCCATTTTTCAATCGCTCTTTTAAATTTCTTAAATGTAACCATTCATATCATGTTTTACATTCTGGTACCTTAACCCTATTACAACCCTTAATAGGTCCTTTTGATTTAAATTATGCATGTGAATTAGATAGTGGAGATTGAGATTTTTAGCAAGCCTATGGTAGTACAATTTTTTCGGTTGAATTTGAGCAAAACTCTTATCCTTAAACACTTGAGAGATTGGGAGATTGAGTTACAATTATGAATTTAGTTCATTCATTTTCAATTAAAGTTACCAATTTGTATTTTCGTTGATTCTTGAATACTATGATTTCTTTATTTTTCAATTGTGTTCTTACTTATGACTTGACACTTCTAATTTTGTTGGAAGCACTTATTAGTTACTCTTTGTCCGAGGATGTCCAAGAGCTAAGTATGGGGGAATTTGATAAGTAAAATATTTACGTATTTATTTTTCCTTATATGATGATTTTGTGGATGATATTTTAGCTTAATATAATCAATTTGTATGTAATTGATAAATAAATAATGTTTTTGGAATAAATACTTTTAATATTATAATATAGTATTTTCTTGCTTTTCTTTTGATAGTCATGAACAACATCATGTTACGGAGAAAAGAGAAGAAAGGAGATCTAAAAATGGACCCACAGGATTGAAACAAGAAAAAGATGCGTAGTTGGAAAAAAAGAGAAAATCACTGTAGCAGACGGAATCACTATAGTAGTCGACAGTCACTATTCATGTTAGCGATAGGGTACTGTTCACTATGTGGAAAAAATGGCATTTCACCATTCACACATGGAAAAAGTGGACAATTACTGTTCATTCGGTTACCTATATATATGCAAATTGAAGGAGGAGTGAAGGGCATCTTTCTCTGACAGTGTGTGTGTGGGGCGTCTTGTCTCTATTTGAGCAAAACATTGTATTATTTCTTGCATGCCTCCATCTTGGAAGGCTTAGGTAGACCTCCTATATGGACGGTATAGGTGGTCTTCCTTTATGGATGATATAGGTTACCACCTACATTGAATGTTTTACCTCCTATAAGGAAGGCTAGATTTCTCCATTTTTCATGCATCTTTTGGTTGTAAATTTATATTTTAGAATTTAATATTCAAGTTTTATGCAATGTTTATGAAGTTTTTAATTTATTCTGGTTTTGTTTTTAATTTCATCATGAGCTAAATTTCTATTTTCCTAGGGTGATGATGTAGCTTACTAATAATGGATTGAATCTTAACTTATTAAATCTAGTTTTAATTTCTTCTTCATGATTGAGTTTTAATTATTATTCTTAATGCTTTTGATTGATTGGCTACCTTTTGAACGATTTCAATATGCATGTTGAAATCGGAAGGAGATGCATGTGTGTAGATCTTATAATTAAAACCATAACTTACATATGAAATAGGAATATATTCATATGAGTTGTGTAGTTTTACTGAGTTCCATAAACCTTAATGCATAATTAATTGCTTAAATTCATATAGGAATATATTAGATTAGTAATTAATTATAGAATTGCTTGACCTTGGAAGAGGCTAGTAATTAATTTAGGAAAACTCGACTATCAATCATGTGGAATAATTTGGATTAGAATAGATAAGTGATTCCAGCCGAAATTTGTTAGGTGAAATCCAACCTCTAGGGCTTTTTCTCATAGATGCTTTCATATTATTTGCACTCATATTTAATCATTTTATTTTGTACTCTTAATCACCAACTAATCGATCGACTAAATAGAATTAAAATTATCCATTTTGGTACTTAGTGATCAATTCTTGTGGGAACGATACTCTACTCACTTCTATATTACTTGATTATGATAGTGTATACTTGTACTATTTAATAGATCATTTATACTCGTAACACACCTTTGTCTGCTAATTTAGTTCTCTCTTTATTCTCTTGTTTTTAATTATGATTATTAGTGCATTAATTAAAAACTAACGAAATTTACTACATGACTTAATATGCGATTCAAAAATGGAATAGGCACATTAATGTTCATTAATTCCCTTTAGAAGAACAGACAATTGATTTCTTTATTGTGCATATAGGATCAACGTTAGAGAAATGGAAAAAGCGAAATTCCCAACCACCACATGCGAAGGTAGGTTTTTTATGAAATAGAAGAATGAATCCACCCATTATATTCTTATATTTACATAATATCTTGGTTGGACAAAAATATTTATTGCGATTATATAGAAGATATAAAAATTTGAATAATTTTATATCGAAAAATAGTATAGTTTTTTAAAAAATTATGTTGTTTATATAGATAAATATTTGTTTGTTAGGGAAAAAAAGAAATCATAAAACAAACTAACTAATTTTTTATCAAACAAAAAAACAAAATAATTAAAAATAAAGAGAAAATATTAATTAATACTATTAAAATAATAAAAAAAAATGGGTTACATCTAACTCCTTCAATTTTATTTTTTAATTATAGGAGGTTGCTCTAGTCTTTTAATAACATTCAAAAATTCAAAATTATGCCTCTTGCCTTATTAATAATTTATTAAATGTGTAGGCTTAAATTTATATTTTGATATTTCAGCTGAATTTATACAAGATTTTTCCAATATAATTCATAAAAAAGAAGAATGTTAAAATAAATTTCTTATAACAATTTGTTGTTCATAGAATATAATTATTCATATACTAATATTCAATTTTTCCCTTTGCTATTCAAGATTAAATTCCTTTGTTCTAGTTATGTGTGTTGTTATTTCTTTCAATTTTGTCGTGAGTTTGATTTCTTTGTTCATATATTGAAAATGGTTGCTTATTCCATCATGTTTATAACATTCACTTTGGATTGTGGAAGAGACTAGAAAGTCCGAAGAGGAACAAGGTTTGGTGCCTATACAATGGATAGACACTATGAGCTTGTCTCATCAAGACCACTCTAGATTTAATTTTTTGTACTTTTTTATTTTTTTGAAAAAAACATTATTTTAATGGGTAAAGGATTTAAACTAAAGATAGTCTTTTAACTAAATCCGGACCAGTCCAGATGAGACGAGCTCATAGTGCTTATCCAAAAGATAAGCATCAAAACCAATTCCATCAAAAGAGGTGGGAGAAGAGTGTAACATTTTATCTTATATTCTCCACTCTAACACCAAATGTGAATTTTTAAAACTTTTTCCTTTTCATCAACGTGACATCACTCTTGTTCAAATATGAGCGATTAAAGTCAATTTAAGGTTTTTCATTAAATCACATGCATGGGACATAATTATCATGCACCTGTTACAGGTATCACAACATAAGGGAACTCCGCTTTGGGCCCTTAACCCATAAATCATATATAGGCAGATATAATACTTCTATATTCAAATTCCATTACTCAATTAAAAAAAGATGGGAATTTATAATAAAGCAACTCCATAAAAATCCTACGCCTGAGGCTGTCTATTACTAAAATACAAAAAAGACAATTAATGATAATTAAACAAAATCCCAAATTTCAAATGCAACTCTAACTATGGCAATAAAAGTAAAAACAGATAAATGCAAAGTAGCTTTTTATTTCCACTGCCTCAGGCTTCCTATGCCTTCCTAGTTGCGTCACCCCTCGAGCCCTCACCTGAAAAAAATGTGAGAAGTAACATGGTGATACCGCTGTCTTAGTAACATAATAACTACCCAACTTACCTACCAATACCACTTGTGGGGTGCTAGGTGGGACTAACAAACATACATGAAGAATAGTCAAATAACTCAGAAATAGGAAGTATCAATTTATAATCATCGGAGAATAAGTAAATATATTATATCATATCATACCATATCATGGCATGCTACATTGCAACACATCATAAAACAATCATTTATTTCTTGTCTTTCATTAACCTCTAACTATGCTTATATTGTCCTTATCTCCTCTGACTTAACCCATAGGCTAAGTCCTAGTCCATATTATTGGTAACTCTCATGAGCTCTTTACAAGTGTGGTGTAAACCAGCTAAAGTACTACAGAGCACACAAGGGACCATGGGTTCCTCCAATAGGAATATTGCCCACAGGAATATTGACTAGGCCCCAGGAGTGCTAACCAGAAGCCGACTAAACTGAATTATGTGTTAGTATGATGTTGCATTAACTGGTATTTGGTATATTTATTTATCGCATTTTATATGAATGATATCATGTTGCTACTCGGATTCTTTGGAATCTCACCCTTTTTCAAAATGACAAAATTCCAGCAGGAGCAAGTGGCTCCAAGGGAAAAGTAACCGATACTAGCAAATGATGGTGTGGAACCCAAGAATTTGGCTAGTGGTTATATGTGGCATCTGTTTTGGACATATTTGGATAAATTGTAAATATTTTCAGACCCTGTGGGGATAAATCCTGTATGTAAACATGTACTCAATATCAATATATTTGTATTATTTTTGTATGCCTGTGAAACTTGGTCTCTATTACTCTGTATATATCGAAATGGAAACGAGTGTTAACATTTTTGGTATCAGAGCCCAAGCTGTTCTGGCATTCTAAGAATGGTATACTAATATGGTATTGTTTACATGATGAAAGGGACATAAGTAGTTCTAGTGAGGCATCAGCGGGAGAGCATCAGTGAACTAAAGTCTGCCAGAGCAGAGGATACCATACGAACAGCTGTCTATCGAGTATTACAGGTGTGGTGGAATACTCATAAGATAAACAACACAAAAGAGTATGGCGAAGCTACCTGTGTATGGACCGAAGTCGAGGCCGGCATCGCCAGGGCAGTCACAAGTTGGTGAGACAAGAGAGTACTCCGACGAGGAGCCTAAGGAGGATCCTGAGGAAGACCCCGACAAGGATCCGGAGGAGGATATGGAGGATTAGCCAAGTGACCATGAGTCTTAAGCCAGCACAGTAGAGGTGGGACATGACTTACAACCAGATCCTGAACTATAGCATTACGTCTTGGACAGATATTGCAGAGCCTAGCGAGCTTAAGCCATACTTGTAGGAAGTTATTTTTTATTTCTAGCTAGAGTCCAATCCCTGTATGATATTCGAGAGCAGATGCAGGTCACAGCACCAGTTAATTTTTGGATTTGTACCACACTGGATTTCTTCGCAAACTCTGCGTTTTGGAATTGGCAGAAGAATATGGTTGAGTGGGGCCCAAATGGAAACATGTACTAGTTTCTGGATCATATGGATGACCTAGTCGATAGATTTATGTATGTTGCCTGAATCGGGACCTAGGCGTCATATTTTGGCGACTAGAGATGACCGGCATATATTACGAGACAAGGGTAAACAAGTGGAACTGATAGATGGAAGAAGATAGAGCTAGAGTCGGTGTTTTAGGAGGATACATAGAAAGTTAATCGTGCTCGATCAAGGGTAATCCTAGGATGGGTAGCCCCCTGGGAAGTGTAACCTAACGTAATGTAAAATGACTAATATGTCATGTGCAGTAGTTTATAGGTTATCTGATGTTTTTGTTTCTCTATAGCTACCAAGGTATTAAAACTTGGACCGGGTATTGAACCGGTCGGGGTACTGGGTTAAGGGTCAATGGGTCAGATCGAAGCCAAAATCGGTGAAAAATTAGATATTTTAGCTTATTAGTATGAAATTCTAAAGAAAAAATTTTAAAAATTGATTTTTGAAAAAAAAATAAAAAACTCAGACCGGACCGGGTCACCGGACCAGTCTAATGCCCGGTTCGGTGGTTCCTGGGCCAGACCGGGTCAAAGAACATTGGTAGCTACTATAAATAGTTGTTGTATGTTATATATAACATGTCTGGGTATCCTTACTTTTATGAAATGACGAAAATGCCCTTTTTCTTATATCAAAATTTATTCTTCTCTATTTTCATATAGAGTGAATTATGGAGATGGTATAAACAGGAGAAGGTGGTAGAGGCCGAGGCCGAGGATGTAGTAGACATGGTAACCATGAGGATGAACCAAGGCCTGATCCTGTACAGTAGCAAATACTAAATATGATGGCATAATAACAAAACACAATGAATGAAATAAGAGATGAACTTTAGGAGGTATAACAAAGGCAAGATTGCCTGGAAGACCGCTTGGACAAGTTGGTTCAAGGAAATGGTAAGGAGGGAGTACATGAGAAACCTCCACCAGAGGGTGTTATACCAAAGCCCGAAGTAGACATCCAAACCTGGCTAAGTAGGTTCGGGAAGCAACAGCCTCCTATATTTCAAGGGAAGTTTGACCCACAGCTAGCTAAAGATTGGTTGTCACGTTTGGACAAGATCTTCACCATGTTGTAATGTCCGAATGAGGTAAAAGCTCTACTAGCTATTTACAAGTTAGAAAATGATATAGATCGTTGGTGGAAGAATGGGGAGCTCATCTTAAAGGGAAGGAATATTCCCATCACTTGGGGATTATTCTAGGAGAAATTTAATGAAAAATATTTTCCCCCATCCATCAGAAGGGAGAAAGAAAAGGAATTTCTCAGCATTCAACAGCATGACAATGAAAGCTTTGATGACTACTTGGCTCGATATATTCAGTTGTCCCGATATTCGGCAAACTACAAACTTCACGAGAGCGAAGAGGGGGGTGCTGATATGTTGATTGAGGGGCTGAGATCAGAGATGAAAGAGAAACTGATTTCATAATGTTTCACTGAGTTTAGTAAAGCAGTGGAAGAATGTTGTTGTAACCCCCTATCTTATAAACAGTAATAATGATTCGAAAATACGTAATTAAGATGAATTAGAGACCAGCAGATGATAAAATTTCATTTTTAATCTCATCCTTGGGGTAGGGTTTTACAAATTTCTTTTGAAATCGATTTAGCCTGGTCTCCTATTCACATTTCAGATATAACTACCTTGTGTAGTTAAATCACATTCAAACATATCAGAGCATACAACCCAAATTCCCAGCAACCTCGGGTTTTATTATATCAACAAGGGTTTATAAATTCCTATTTAGGGGATTATACAACCATATCCAAAATAATATTTACAAAATATACAGTGATCCCCAATCAAAATTCGATAACCAACATTCCAAAATCAAATGACCCTACAAAAAATTTAGTCACCCTTGGTCGTCTCTTTTCCCATAGAGACACTTGTCCTGTCTAAAGGTTAGTCAATGGAAAGAATGAGATTCAAAAGAATCCTAGTAGTAACAAATCACTCATACCATACATAATCACAAAGCATGCAATGACATCATCAAGCAGCCTAGCAGCACGAAACACATCATACAAGCTGTCACATATACACATAGTCACATCCCCCGTATCTCCACCGCCTTGTGTAACCCCCTTCCACCACAGGCCGAGATTAAGTTCATAAATACGTAATTAAGTTTGAAATTAGAGACCATAAATGATTTTGGGCTTATTGAAATAATCTTTTACCCAAAACTGGATTTGCAAAACCTTTACTAAACTTGTTTATCAATGGTCTCATATTCACAATACAAATATGTAAATGGCCTGCACATATTGATTCCATTCACAAATATAAGAGTATAATGCAAATTCCTGACACACTCGGGTTCTATTCATTAATAAGGGTTTTACAAAGGCACAAAGCCCACAATTCATTACCCTTAACTTAGGGATTACACAAAACTATACCACCAATCCCAATATATACAATTGTTTCCTAAAAACATCGAAATAATTTACATGATAACCAATAACCCAAAACATATTTCTAAACCGAAGCTCTATCCGTTCTTCGTCACCTGCTTGCCTTTCGATCCTTCTGACCTATCTAAACATGGTTTTTGGGAGAGTGAGATTCTAAAGAATCCCCGTAGTGTCAAATCACTCATAATATGCATAACAATAAGACATGAAAGCAAACATTATCCACACAAGCAACTATAACGGCAGTTTAACGGCAATAGTTAGTATGACACACGTCATCCCTTATGATTGCTCACGCTGTATTGCACAACACAATCCACACAATATATTCCACCATAGTTGGGATTCATATAAAGCATTTCAGAATGCATGCCATACTAGCAAGATACACAAAGCCCACGGCTGGATTCACAAATGCTACCCCCATGGGTCAGATTCACAAAGATCTATGTCAATTACGATGGCAGTTCAACAGCCGAACTAGAGATGACCACTATCACTCCTTAAACGGCTTACGCTAAAGTGCTCACACCGTAATTGACCATGGCACATGAAGTTCACAGTTCAATGATAAGTTATGCATACCAAAACATCATACACAACATGAGAGAAAAGTCACTACCTTGATCCTTCCGGGCGTTCTCTGGCACCGGTCTCTCTCGCGTCGGGCAAATATTGTATCCTAGAATTATAATTAGGGATGAAGAATTATTTCTATATTCCAATTCTCAATAGCTTCTTAACACTTACTTGGTTATCATTATTGCTCTTTTAGTACTTAAGAACACCTTTAACAGAAACCCTAAGGGGTTGGAAGATTATCCCCAAAGATCCCCTTTTAGAAACGCAAGACTGACATTTCTCACAAAGACACTCGAGTAAAGATGGCCTCACTCAAGTGATATTGTACGGATACTCGAGTGAAGGAGACCTCACTAGAGTGATGGTACAGTCTGTACTCGGGTACCAAAGAGTGAAAGACAGTGAGTGCACACCCGAGAGCACAAAGGAAATGGCAGTAGCCAGAATGGCTCACTGCACTCGAGCACAACACAACTCACTTGAGTAGAAGCTAAATGCTCACCCGAGTCCCCAAGAGTAAATTACAGGAAGTGCTCACTCGAGAGTACAAGATCTTCAAGGATTAGGAGGACTCGAGTACAGCCTATTGTACTCGAGTGAATACCACATACCCGCGAGTAAGAAGACACACTCTTGCACCAAAATCCAGAGTGACAACCCGAGAGGCAAGTCCTTGGTGTCAAATACACCTGCACTCGAGTGAGAGGAAGCTCACTCGAGTGATGTCCCACTTCACTCCCAAGTGGGGCAATACTTGCCCTTATACTTAGAAGTGCAACAAGAACACAAAGCGTAAAAATGCAAATTGCATCTCTACACTCAAGTGGAACCCATCACCACTCGAGTTTGATTCATCATGCACTCAAGTAATGCCCCTATCACTCGAGTGATGTAGAGAAAACCAAAAAATGCAGAAAATAAAGGCATTTTCCCAATACTTGCCCAATTGATCCCAATAGACACAAAACTTTACCCAAAGCCACTCCCACAGAAAAACACCCAATAAACTCAATAGGATCATCAGAATCATCAAAATCCTACTCCATTATCATGCTTTGGGTTTTGGGCAACAAAATCAACAAAATACCAATATCATCCAAACATCACATTTCAATCACCAATCAATCATCTATCCTAAACTCATTCCAAGATACCATTCTCATGCCAAAAACATACCAAATGAACAGTGGCACTCATTTCGGATTCAAGCCAAAATTTCCAGAAATTACATACTACTTTAAATGGCATGAAACATAGATAGAAAGATAGGTTTCACTCACCTTATCAACCTTCTCAAAGAGAGTTCTTGATTCACCACTTTCTAAAATTTCGTGTGGCATAAAACAACACCAAATGGCCAAACTAAAAACACCAAAATGAAGCTTTCAACTTAAGGAATAACATTAAAGAAGAGAACTTGAGCAATGGAGACCATTTACTTACCAAAATCGCAAGCTTTTTCTTTCTCTTTCTTGCCCAACAATGGCGTCGGAAATGGAAGAAGCGAAGAGAGAGATGGAGTGTGAGAGATGAATGAGAAATGATGATAATGGTACTCCTTCCATGTCTAGCCGAAAAGAGGGAGAGAGAGAAAAGAGAAAATCATTAAAATATTACCCATTTGACTTTCTCAACTCCTTAACCTTCACACCAACTTTTGCCACATGTCACCTCTTTATTGGTTCTTATAAAGTAAACCACCAATTAATCACTTAATCCCTCCATTAGCCATTTTGATCACACATCTCATTTTCTCTTAGCTAATAATTAATTTTCCCATTAATTACCAACTAATTAACTGATAATTCCATTCTTCCAATTCTTCACTAATTATGACATATAAATTAATATTGCCATAAATCAAATGATTATTCCAATTAAACGCATAATTATCCATAATAATCATGATTAACCCATAATAAAAAATTGGGATATTACACCCTGCAGGTACGGTCCTCCCACTGAAACCACCGATAGGCTGCAGGTAAAGGACTCACAGACAATGAGAAATCAAACATACAATGCATTACATATAGTACAAGGGAAAGCGTCACTACCTCGTTCTTTCCCAGTGTGCTCTGGCACTGGTTGCTCGCGATCAGGGCAAATATCAAATCCTATAAACTAAATCAAGGATGACATGTTATTCTCTATTCCAATTCTCACTTTCATAACACTTACAGTTGGTTATCATTTGAACTCTTTAGGTGGCTACAAGAAGCCTAGACACATGTTTAATACCCCAAATTTTAAGACCTGAGCTTAAGGAATAAGCCTGGACTAAATGTATTGCTAAGCCCCAATTTAGCAGGATCCCAAATTGTGATTAAGAGATAATGACTCCAAAAGTAGATGTGGTCAGTGATAAATAACCCTTTTGGAGAATATGAAGTAGATTGTAGTCACTTATGTTATGAGTAGTGCCAAAACCTTGTATTTGAGTTTAATTATGGATTAACATCTAAATTAAATAAAAATAAGGGGAAGGGCGTATGTATGGTGTAAATGAATATGAAAATGAGTTTGGTGGTCATTCAATGTGAATTGCCATAATCAGGGGCAAAACGGTAAAGTTACCGACCAATTGATCGGTTGCCGAAGAGGAAACTCATTGGTAACTTCAAGATCAATGGTTAGGATTGATTTGTGTAGAGATCAAAGGGGTGGAATCCTATGTATATGTGTGTATGTGAGCTCATGGAAGATGGAATAAGATGTTGACACTTGGCACAATTTGGACCCTTGGATTGGGTCAAAGTTTCAACACTCATTTCTTTCTTTTCTCTCCCTTAAGTTGGTTATGTATGTATGGGAGGCAAGGATCTGCTTCTTCATCATCTTCTCATTCTCTCTCTTCGTCCTCCATGTTCACCCAAGCTCAAGGAAGAAAGAGAAAGAGAAAGGTGGGTTTTTGGTTAGCTAATTGTCCTCTTTAGCTTAAACACTCTTCTATAATATTGTTCATGGTAATGTGAGCTTTATTGCTATGTTTTTATATTTGTGAAAGAAGGTGTTTTGAGAGCTTGAGGAATCTTGGAAGATGAAGAATCAAGGATTAGCTTTGAGAAAGAGGAAGATGTGAGTGATATCTCCCTTTTGATCTATATATTGTGTTGTTTGGTTGAGTTTTGTGATTTGTGGAATTTGCCTTAATTTGGTATAATTGTGGAATGGTGGTGTATTGTGGTTGAAAATGGTGTCCTAATGTGTTTTGATGCCATTAGAATTGATTTTAAGTCATTGCGAGTAGAAGTTGTGGAATTTGGTAATGTGTGTGATAAGTGTGACCAATAGGGGAAAATGCTATTGTGGTATGATTTTGGTTGTTTTGAGGTTTTCAAAGTGTTCCTTGTGTGAAATTATGTGGGAATAGCCTTGTGTTAGAGTTTGGGAACCATTAGGAACAATGGTTGGAAGTTTGGGAAAGTTCTGATATCTGCTGTGTTTCTGGGTTCTGATAAGCATCACTCGAGTGTGCATGGTCCTCACTCGAGTGTAGCGTGGTATCTTCCCTTTTCTCTTATGTTTTGGTCACACTTGTGTGTGGAAGTTATGAGAGTGCATTGGTTCACCCGCGAGTGATGAGGGTTATCACTCGAGTGTACCTTGTGTCACTCAAGTGAACATGTATTTTGGCACTTGGAGCCGCATCTTGGGTTAACACTCGCGGGCAATTTGGCAAGAGTGTGAATGTGCACTCACAAGTGTTATGACATCACTCGAGTACTGAGGGTGGTGCTCGAGTGAGCTTGCCATTTTAAGGGTTCAATGGCTCTTGGGTAGTCACTTTCTGGGCTTCACTCGGTAGGACTTGGGTGCTTGAGGAGGCATCACTCGAGTATTGAGGTTATCACTTGAGTGAAAAGCATCCATTACTCGAGTGAGGTCATCTTCACTCGAGTGCTACAGTCAAAAAGGAGATTTTAAGGATTCAAAAGATGCTCTTTCGTCAAGTATTTCCCAACTCTTTAGGCTTGTGTTTAGGTTTAGGGTAGCCACCTAAAGGTCGTAGATGATAACCAACTTAAGTATTTGAAAGTTAAGGAATTGGAAAAGGGATTAACCCTATGTCCTTGTTTTGATTATAGGGTTTGTTGATCGCCCTGATCGTAAGTAGCCGGAGCTGCAGCTTACGTGGAAAGAGAGTAGGGAACTTACCTCTTCTGCATGTATTTGATGATTGTGTTGGTGTATTGATGCATGTATTGCTTTGCTTGATTACGTGAAACATATATGAATGATTGTAGCTCTGTTTCTATTTATGCTATGGCTATGAGTATGTTGTTGAAACATTGAGCACACAGATATGTCATTGTGTGATCATGAGTTATGTATTGCAAGCATTTCATGCATTAAACATTTATCTTGTATGCATACTGGTATTTGTTTCCTACTGAGATTCTCTAGAATCTCACCCTCCCCTACCAACATTTTAGACAGAGTAGGTGGATCAAGATGGAGCGAGCATTCAAGGGCGACGATGTTTCTTTCGGGATATGAAGTTGTAGTTGGTTATCATTGTAGTTGGGAATATTGCATATGTTTTGGATGTATATTTGAGGATGAAAAATTTGATTAAGTATATTGAGATTTGTTGTGAAATGTCCATTTGAGAATTGTATATGAGCATTTGTGCCCTGTAAAGCATGTATCAACATATGAAACCCGGGATGGCCGGGAATTATTATTGCGTACTCTGATATTTATACTGAATGTGATTTATCTTCGCGTAGTAGTTATATTCGAAATGTGAACATAAGATCAGGTAATTATGTTTTGAAAGTGTTTGCGAAAACCCTATCTTAAGGATGGGAAATTAAATGCTAATTGTTTCTTATTGGTCTCTATTTCACTCTAATCGCGTATTTTGGATATAATTATGGAAAGGGGTTACACATGCCTAATGGGTTGGGAAAAACTTTCCCAAAGACCATTTTCAGAAGTGCAATTCCTGATTTTAACTGATGCACTTGAATGATGGGTGACGTACTTGAGTGATGAGATATCTCGCACTCGAGTGATGACGGCTCACTCGTATGAGTGCTTGACAGAGAGCAACGACAGAACAGAAAAATGATCACTACACTTGAGCCCTTAACTCAACACTCAAGTGGTAGCCTCATACTTACCCGAGTCCTACAAAGTGAGACACAAGAAGTGACTACCCGACAGTAATGGAATCTTAAAATTGGGAGTACACTTGAGCAACAACTCAAGCACTCAAGTGACCGAATAATATCTACGAGTGCTAACATACACTCTTGAAAAATAGGCTGCAAGTGTCAACCCGAGATGCGAGTTCATAATGCCAAATACACAGGCACTCGAGTGAAACCATATGCACTCGAGTGAGAATCCAGATCACTCGCTAGTGGGGAAACACACTTTTGCTTTCTTTGCGTGGGATTACAACTAAAACTGAAAGAAAAGAGGAAATACAAGGCTGTACTAAGTGAGACCCTGAAGTACTCGAGTGAGGCTTTATCAGAAGCCAAAACGCAGCAGAGTTTCCTTTGACAGAATTTTCCAAACCTTAACCAATATGTTTTCAATGGTCCCAAAATTCTTGTCCAATACTACTTCGACACAATTTTACACAAGGAACCCAATGGAAACCCTAAAACATCCAAAATCACATTCTACAACAAATTTTTGCTTTAGACACCACATTCCCATACATTACCCAATTGCACTAATTTTCCTTCCAAGGTTCCAAATAATTCTATTGTTCTAATGACCTAATATGACACCAATTCCACCACAACACACTTGGCAATCATTCATTCCAAAATCACATAAAAATCAGGGCAAAATTCTCAATTCTCAAAACTCAACCAATGATCACAATAGTTAGATCGAAATGCATCAAATACTCACCTCTTCCTCTTCCCAAGGTTGGTTTCTTGATTCCTCAACTTTCAAATTTCTTCAAGTACTCAAACACCACCTTTCAAGAATCTTAAGCTTTCTTCTTTCTCTTTCCTCTTGAGCTTGGGCGACAATAGAGAATGGAGAGAGAAGATGAGGATAATGAAGATGAGCATATTTTGCCCTTGTCCATTCTCACTAGCCGACTTTGAGGGAGAGAGGGAAAGAGTTTTGAAATGTTAACTTAATCCATGACTCACCTTTTGACACTTGTGATGATCTTATTTCCTCTTCCATGGCACATATGAACACACATACATATGATTCCACCCTCTTGATCTCTTGAGAGTTAATCCTAAATATTTATCTTTAAGTTACCAATGAGTTTCCTCTTTGGTAACTGACCAATTGGTCAGTAACTTACCTTTTTCCCATTTTGCCCCTGATTATGGCAATTCTTACCGAATCACTACTAAACACCTTTATATCATTCCATTATTCATTCATGCACTCTCCCATACTCTTAGGGTTCATTTTAAGCTTTGTCACATAATTAAGCTTAAATGCAGGGTTTAGGCACTGATTGCAGCACATTCAGATCGAATTTCACATCAAATTCTTCAAAAGTGTTTATTCAACGATAATTACATTCACTTTTGAAGTCATTAGCCCTTAATCCCATTTTTGGGTTATTACAATTCTCCCCTCATAAAATAAATTTCATCCTCAAAATTTGTTACACAACTTGAGGCATAAACTTTGGATAATGCCTACGCATATCTTCTTCCACTTCCCAAGTTGCTTCTCTTAGTGTCATTCCCTTCCAAATCATCTTTACGTACGGAATGGTTCAGTGCTTGAACCGTCATTTCTCTCGATCAATGATCTGCTCTGGCTCCACCGTATAGGTAAAGTTGTCTTGTAATTCAACTTCTTCATACTCAATGATGTGAGATAGATTTGGTTGGTACTTATTCAGTTGGAAAATGTGAAACATGTAACCCCCTTCCATAATTATATCCGAAATACGTGATTAAAATGAAATAGAGACCAATAACAATCAAATAACATTTATAAACCTATATACTAGACGGGGTTTTTACAAATACCTTTCGAAATTATTTATAAACTGGTCTCACATTCAAATTTCTGAATACAATTACTACACGAAGATAAATCACATTTATATAAATATCAGAGTATGCAAAATATTTCTCGGCCAATCCCAGGTTCCATTTATTAACTCAAGCTTTATAGGGCACATTCGCCCATTACAAGCCCTCATATGGGGATTACACAAATCTTTCCCAAACACATAATCAAAACCTCATCCACGTATACACAACTAAGTCCAAATACAAATATCCTAACTATGATGATAAACAACTACCAGAATGACAACCTGAAGGAGTCCTCATCGCCCTTGGCTGCATGCTCCATCCTCGATCCACTACCCTGTCTGAAAGGTTAGTAGGGGAGGGTGAGATTCTAGAGAATCTCAGTAGGTAAACAATATCAATATGCATGTATGATAAATGTTTGATGTATAACATGCTTGCATCACATAACTCATGCTAACATAATGACAATTTATAAGCTCGATGCTTCAAAGAATATACTAATAGCCATAGCATAAATTGAAATATATCTTCAAATTACACATAATCATGCAAAGCTAAGACATGTACCAACACACAAACACATATATCAAATACATGCAAAAGAGATATGTTCCCTACACTCTTTTCGCGTAAGCTCCAACTCCAGCTGCTCACGATCAGGGCGATCAACAAACCCTATATTCAAAATAAGGACATAAGGTTAATCCCTTTTCCAATTCCTTAACTTTTAAATACTTAAGTTGGTTATCATCTACGACCTTTAGGTGGCTACCCAAAGCCTAAACACAAGCCTAAAGGGTTGGAAAATACTTGACCAAAGACCATTTTTTGAATCCTTAAAATCCCCTTTTTGATTGTAGTACTCGAGTGAAGATGACCTCACTCGAGTGATGGATGCCTTTCTCTCGAGTGATAACCTCAATACTCGAGTGATGCCTCCTCAAGAACCTGAGTCCTACCGAGTGAAGCCCAGAAAGTGATTACCCAAGAGCCACTGAACCCTTAAAATGGCAAGCTCACTCGAGCACCACCCTCAGCACTCGAGTGATGTCACAACACTCGCGAGTGCACATTCACACTCTTTCCAAATTGCCCGCGAGTGTAAACCAGAGACGTGGCTCCAAATGCCAAAATGCATGCTCACTCGAGTGACATAAGGTACACTAGAGTAATAACCCTCATCACTTGCGGGTGAACCAATGCACTCTCACAACTTCCACATGTAAGTGTGACCAAAACAGAAGGGAAAAGGGAAGATACAACGCTGCACTCGAGTGATGCCTATCAGAACCCAGAAACGCAGCAGATATCAGAACTTTCCCAAACTTCCAACCTTTATTCCCAATGGTTCCCAGACTCTTACACAAAGCTATTCCCATATAATTTCACACAAGGAACACATTGGACACCTCAAAACATCCAAAATCATATCATAATAACATTTCCCCCCTTTGGTCACAGTTATCACACACATTACCCAAATTTCACAACTTTACTCCCAATGCTCTAAACCAATTCCAATGACACCAAAACACACTATGGCATCATTTTAACCACAAGACGCCACCATTCCACAATTATACCAAATTAGGGAAAATTCCACAAATCACAAAACTCAACCAAACAACACAATATATAGATCAAACCGGAGATATCACTCACCTCTTCCTCTTTCTCAAAGCTAATCCTTGATTCTTTATCTTCCAAGATTCCTCAAGCTCCCAAAACACCTTCTTTCCCAAATCTAAAACCATAGCAATGAAGCTTTCATTACTATGAACAACTTTAAAGAAAGGTATTTGAGCTAAAGAGGACAAGAATATAACCAAAAACCCACCTTTCATTTTCTCTTTCTTCCTTCAAGCATGGCACCCATGGAGAATGAAGGAGAGAGATAATGAGATCAGAATTTAGCTCCCCCAAGGCACACATACCGACTTGGAGAAGAGAGGAGAGAGGGAAGAGTTGAATTCTTTAACCATGATCCAAGGGTCCACAATTTGCCAAGTGTCACCATCTTGACCAACCTCCTATGATCTCGCGTACACACACATATATGGGATTCCACCCATTGATCTATTGCACAATTCAATCCTAGCTATTGATCATGAAGTTAGCAATGAGTTTCCTCTTCGGCAACCAATCAATTGGTCGATAACTTTACCGTTTTGCCCCTGATTATGGCAATTCCCTTGGAATCACCATCAAACTCATTTTCATATTCATTTACACCATACATACACCCTTCCCCTTATTTTTCTTCAATTTAGATGTTAATCCATAATTGAACTCAAATACAGGGTTTGGTGCTACTTATAACACCAACGACTACAATCCACTTCATATTCTCCAAAAGGGTTATTTATCACTAACCACATCCACTTTTTGAGTCATTATCTCTTAATCATAATTTGGGATCTTGCTAAACCGGGGCTTAGCAATCCACTTATTTCAGGCTTATTCTCTAGCCTCGAGTCTCAAAATTCAGGGTATTACAAAACACATTATGGAGTCTGCTCAAGTTTGGGGGTAGTGCTACTCGATAAGCAACAAACCCAATTCTCGCAAGAATCTCAAAAGGACCTATATACCTCGAGCTCAGCTTCTTTGGCTTGATAGCTCTCTTGATGCCAGTGACTAGAGATGCCCTTAGAAACACATGGTCACCAACCTCAAACTCTAGAGGCCTTCTCCTCTTATCAGCGTAGCTTTTCTATCGACTCTGCACTGCAAGAAGCCTCTTTCGAATAATCCATGGCTCACCTTTTGACACTTGTCATGATCTTATTGCCTCTTCCATATAACACATGAACACACATACATAAGATTCCACCCTCTTGATCTCTTGAGATTTAATCCTAAATATTTATCTTTAAGTTACTAATGAGTTTCCTCTTTCATAACTGACCAATCGATCTGTAACTTTCATTTTTCCCATTTTGCCCTGATTATGGTAATTCTTACCGAATCACTACTAAACACCTTTATATAATTCCATTCTTCATTCATGCACCCTCCCCTACCATTAAGGTTGATTTTAAGCTTTGTCACATAATCAAGCTCAAATACAGGGTTTAAGCACTTATTGAACCACATTCAGATCGAATTTCACATCAAATTCTTCAAAAGTGTTTATTCAATAATAATTATATTCACTTTTGAAGTCATTAGCCCTTTATCCCATTTTTGGGTTATTATAGTTGTTATATCAAGAAATGTATGATGAGTTTGGTCGTAAAAAACAACAGTAAAGGTACATCTGGAAGTGGTGGTCCATCTCAGAAATGAAAATAGCCAAGTGAACCACACATGAGCATAGATGAGAAGCCATATCAGACTGGAGGCTATTAGATCAAAGGTCCCCATAAGGCAGAACATGTTGCTAGCAGAGCATGTAATGATGCTCCATTACAGCAAGACTCAAACCGACCAAATAATTGTTATATATTGGTATATGCTAATAATTGCCCATAGAATAAACAACGTCATGCTAAGCCCGGACTAAGAGTATAGCGTAGAGTTTATATGATGACCTACGAAGAGGCCAGGAAATCTCCTGAATCGACTTAAGGTACATTTTATTATAATGGAAGTTCAATATAATTGATGCATGATTCAGGTGCTAGTCATTCATTCATTTGTGGCATGTAATTGTGTATGACGGCTAGGCCTGAGAGTACGTAAACTTTCTGATATTTGGGTTGTGTCTACACTTACGAATATTAAAAATTGTCACGACCAATATTTGTCTAAGCTGTGTGACAAATGTCGAGGGGCATGAGTCAACTATAAAATTGATTTGAAAACTGTACTGAACATACTAGAATCTAAGTAGACATGGGATTGGGCTTCCAAAGGTTAAGTTTCTGGATATGGTCTCACAGCAAGGAGTCTTGGTTGATCCTTGCAAGGTGGAAGCAGTACTGAGCTGGACAAGGCCAGAGACTGTAATTGAAGTACGCAGTTTTCTAGGTCTTGCCCGGTATTATGAAGATCTACTTAGAGTTTCTCCAGAATAGTTTTGCTTTAGCAAGGTTGACTAAAAAAATATAACAAAACTTAACATTATCTACAGAAGAAGCTTTACTAAGACTAAAATTAATAGTAACATTGATACTGATAATTCCAGATCGACTATAGACCTTTGTTGTCCTTACCGATGCCAGTAGGCATGGACTGGGAGTATTAGCCTATGCAACTGAACAATGGAAGCTTCACTGAAAATTTTAATTATTATCCCACACATGATCTTGACTAACAATTGTATTACACTGAAATCCTAGAGACACGTTGTTATGGTGCAGCTGTAGTGTAGTACTGCGACCACCAGGATTTAAAGTATTGATATAATAAAAAAGAACTAAATATAAGGAAGCATTACCTTGAATTTATGGATATATATGTGTAGCAAATTTGGGGACGAAATTTATTTAAGTGGGGGAGATTGTAACAACCAAAATTTTATGTTCACCAAATATATTGTAATTATTTGAGAAATTTAATAAAATGGTGAATATTCATGAATTTGGAATTTATAAATTTTATAAATGTTCATATTCATGAGAAAATGGGCAAAATAATTATGGAATTAATTTAGGTAATTTAAAAAGCCCAATTTTAAGGTCCAAAATGGAGAAGTAGTAGAGAAAATATTTGGTCCACAAATAGATGGGCATTGGCCAAAGAAAAATGAGAAAAAAAAATTGAATTAAAAAGGTAATGGCAAAATCGTAATTTTGCCAAATTATCACAAAATTAATTATTTTCTGATTAATTGAAGTTAATTTCAATTAATTAAGGAAAATAAAATGGAAAAATATATTTAGAATATTTTGGTCAATTTAATATGAATTTATGAAAAATTTGAGCAAAAAGTGTAATTTTGACCAAAATTGAGACTTTACGTATATACGTAATCGAAACAAGTTGTGAAGCCAATTGAGACCAAAGGGTTGGACCCCTAGGTGTCTCATACATGTAGCAAGAGAAAGTAAATGTTGGTTGGACTTAATGAGCATGGTTACATGTACATAAGGTTTATGTAAATAAAACTTGATTTTTGGAATTTTGGAAAATTGGTAAATAGTTGAATAAAGCATAAGATATATTAAAAACGCATCATCTCCTTCCTTCCTCCAGCCCATTTTTAAGCCATTTTAGATTTGCACTAGATAGAGAGTGTGTGAAATTCTAGAGAGAGAAAGAGAAGAAAAACTTGTAAAGGTAAGTGATTTCTAAGGTAAATCGGTTCCTAACGTGTATAACTCCGATCCTAAGATACTCTTTCATATATTTCAAGATTTTGAAAGCTCAACTCAGCCCTTGGGAAGGTTAGGGTTTTCCGCCAAGTCAAGGAAAAGCTAGTGGTTGCTTGAGATAACTTCCAAACTCTTGTATATTGACTATTCTGGCTATTGTGGACAATTTAATTGGTGAAATTTTGTTGAATTGCCATTGGTTTTGAAAATGGAAAATATGGGTGTGGGGCTATTATGCTACCCAAATTGGTACTAAATGGTAGTTGTAACATTATGAAATAATTAATAAAGTAGTTATGAGTAGAAAAGAATGCGATTACAGAGCCAAAATAGCAAAACCCCGATTTTCCCTGAGGATACCATAATTTTGGCCAGGGATAAATCTAAGGGTAGAGTTGGATTTCCAATGATTTGATGGTTCTATTGAGTTTGGGAGGGAAAATTAGGTATGGTTACAGTTGGGCACTTTTTTGGAAAAGCCCGAAAAGCATAATTACAAAACGCCCCTGAAAACCATAAAGTGAGGTTGCTAAAAGTAATTTTGTCATTTGTTAGTGAATTTGGTAATTCTGAGTCTGAAAATGGATTCCTTGGGTGAAATTATGTCAGAATAGCCCAGGTTAGAATTTCGGAAAAAGTGCAACCGGACCGGTACGGCGGGGTCGAGCCGGGGTCTCGGGTGCATTTTGGTAAATTTGCACCATAGGCTAATATAACCACTATAAACACTATAGAAGTGCCTAAAATCGTACATGAATGGGTTTTAACATAATTCCTGTACATTTGATATTTTAGGACCAAGTTAGAAGACTAAGGGTGTGTTCTTATTAGCTTTTGGAGAATAGCTTCTGAAGAAAGAATAGAAAATAGCTTTTGGAGAATAGATTATGAGGAGAATAGATTATGGAAAACCATGATTTTGATAAAATGAGAGTGTTTGGATGTTGTGATCAGAATAGCTTTTTTTCCTGGTCAAATTAGTAAAAAGGACATTAACTTTTGTGATAATTACATATAAAGAATAAGATTATATTTTATGTATTATTTAAGGGTTAAAATCCGAATTTAACAACCAAGTTTTTACTAAGTGGTGTCCGGTACAAATAAGTTTTGGAAGATAAAAAATAATAATGAACAATTAAAAAGGATGTAAATTTAACAAAACCGTTAAATATTATCTAACGACATTAAATTATAAGAGAAGAAAATCCCTAACGGCATTAAAAATGATGCATTTTAACCCATTATTTAACATTAAATTTCATAATTAATACAAAAAATGAAATAAATTTGTCTATATGTATTGTTAATTAAATTAATTATTTTTTCTAATATAATTAAATTAGATAAATAGATCTTATATTAAAGATAAGAGGGAGTATTAAAATTTTAAAATCTTTTTTAAAAAAAATAAAGTGACAGACGAGATGAGAAAAACTGTGAAATTTTTTTAAAAAAAAACAGAAGAGAGAGAGAGTGTCAGTGGTGTGGGACCCACAGTGAAAAAAGACCAATAAAAATAGGTTGTGGGGCCCACATAGCATGAAAAGCCAAAAAAATCAGCTTATGGACAAAACCATGGTTTTGGGCTGAAACCATGGTTTTAGGCAGAAAATGGGATTGTGCTTTTTTGGGGAGTGTTCGGTGAATTTTTTCCAAACCTTGGTTTTGGGTAAATAATCGCTTTTCAATACATATCCGAACACACTCTAAGCTTGACACGTTTTACAAGGCGAATGATTTAAGGCAAGAAAAGGGTTTAAGGTGGTAACTTTATCCTTCATCAAGGTATTAAAACTCAGACCAGGCATTGAACCGGTCAGGGTACTTGGTTAAGGGTCAGTAGGTCAGACCGGGGCCAAACCGGAGCTAAACCGGGACCAAACCGGTGAGAAATTGAAAATTTTAGACTTATAGTATCTAAAGGAAAAATTTTAAAATTTTTTTAAAAAATGTGAACCCAGACCGGTTTACTGGCTGGTTCGCCGGTTTCCTGGCAGGACTGGCTTGTCCGGTCTGGGTTCAGGAACTTTATCCTTCATATACTATGTGAATGCTTATATGCTTCGTATATGCCATTTTCTGTAATATGTATGATAAATAGTGCACACTGATGAATAGTGCCTACGAGTACACTGATCTACCCAGTCATAGACGAGGTACGGGATGTGTAGGGGTTGCAACTGTGGTGGCTCTGAACACATTTCCGACTGAACTGAGTTATGTGTTAATATGATATTGCATTAACTGGTATTTGACATATTTATTTATGGCATTTTCTATGAATAATAATATGTTTCTACTGGGATTCCTTAGAATCTCACCCTTTTTCAAAATGACAAAATTCCAGCAGGAGCTAGTGGCTCTAAGGGAAAAGCAGCCGATACGGGCAAATGAGGGTATTGAACTCGAGAATTTGGCTAGTGGTTATATGTGGCCTCTATTTTGGACATATTTGGATAAATTGTAAATATTATCAAACCCTGCGATGATAAATCCTGTATGTAAACATGTACTCAATATCAATATATTTGTACTATTTTTGTATGCCTGTGGAACTTGGTCTCTATTACTCTGTGTATATCAAAATGGAAATAGGTGTTGACACTTTTGATCCATTAGATACTTTAGATTCTTATGGTCATTGAATACCTCAAATGTTGATCCATAAAGATGATGTGTCCATATCTTCAATGCGAAGACTACAGCGGCCAATTCGAGGTTGTGAGTAGGGAGTTTTCTTCATGTGGTTTAAGTTATCTTAATGCTAAGCTACCACCTTGTGTCCTATATAAGCACATACCTTAGTCTCTTTAATAAGGCATCTGTGTATAAGGTGTATGATAGATTGGGATCAGGGATGGTGAGAACTAGAGCGGTGGTAAGTCTATTCTTTAGCTGTTAGAATGCCACCTCACACTTATTAGTCCAAACAAAAGGATGGTCTTCCTTGGTCAACTTAGTCAAAGGCATCCTGATATATGAGAAGCCTTTAATGAATCTTTGGTAATACAAAGCCAAGCCCACAAAACTTCTCACCTTACTTACTGTTTTTGGCGTTTCCCACTTCAGCACCGCGTCAACCTTACCAAGGTTGATTGCTACTCCTTCAGCTGACACCATATGTACTAAGAAATTTACTTCCTTAAGCCAGAACTCACATTTACTAAGCTTAGCGTAGAGTTTATGATCTTTCAATACTCGTAGAGTTGTTCTTAAGTGCTCTTTATGTTCCTATTCATTCCATGAATAAATCAAGATATCATCGATGAATCTGTCTAAGTATAATGAAAATCCTCTTCATGTAGTTCATGAATATTGTTGGAGTGTTAGTTAATCCAAATGGCATCACAAGGAATTTGTAATGCCCGTAACGTGATTGAAAAGCAATCTTAGGAATATCTTTAGCCCTTACTCTCAGCTAATAGGATTATGACCATAGATTGATCTTAGAAAATACAGAAGAACCCACAAGTTAGTCCAATAAATTGTCTATTCAAGGTAGAAGATATTTATTTTTACTGTCACCTTGTTCAGCTGTTGGTAGTCAATATATAATCTCATGTTTCCATCTTTCTTCTTCACAAACAACATTGGAGATCCCTATGGCGATACACTAGGCCTGATAAAGCCTTTTTCTAATAGTTTTTCAAGCTTTTTCTTTAACTCAGCCAACTCTGTAGGAGCCATCCCATAAGGTGTCTTAGAGATGGGTCATGTGACTAGTACTAGATTGATGGCAAACTCTACTTCTTATTCTGGCGGTAGGCCTATTATTTCGATCGAGAGCACTTCTACAAATTCATTGACTACTTCTATCTTATCAATCACTTCTTCTTATTCAACTTGTACTAAAGAGAATATTGCAAATGCCTAGCATCCTGTCGGATGTATTTATCCACTTAGGGCATAGACAACAGCATAGGCCCATTAGGTTCCCTCACTCTAATCGAGGGGCCCACAAAGGAGACTCCTTTGTTTTGGCATTCAAGGATAGCATTTTGATATGTTGGCCAATCCATTCCAATGATCACATTAATGCCTCTTAATGGTAGATAGATTAGATCTACAACTGAAGTTTTACTTTGGAATTCTAAGGTGAGATTCAAACAATCCCGTGCGATCCTCACCAAAACTCCGGCTGGGGTAGTTCCAATCAAATCATAAGGCAAACAAGAGATATTTATATTTAAACCATATGTACGATCTATAGCTATAACAGGATAAGTAGCTCCAAAGTCTAAAAGGGCAATGAGACTATGTCCTTGAAGCAAAACCATACCTCGAATAAGGTTAAGAAAATCTCTGGCTCCTTCCTGAGTCATTGAGAATACTCATCCAAGAATGGTAGATCTATTGGTTGATGGAGTTTACTGATTCAACTATATCTCAGGGCAATTGTGAGCTATATGCCCCATCTTATCGCACTTGAAGCACTCCCAGCACCTGTTAAAATATGGCTTACCGCAATGTTGGTAAGGTCTATTCACTGTTGGGGTTGATATGGCTGACTCATCGTTATTAGCCTATTGCCTTAGAGTTGGGTTCCTTTAGAAGGACCATTTGTAACTGGGTCTCCTAAAATAAGGATGATTCTTGTTTCTATTGAAGATACTTGCACCAAAAGGAGTTTTGTTCACACTTTTGGGAGGCCTAATGTAGGTAAAGTAACATCCCTATTGACTCTTCTAACAAGCCTCCTAAGTAGCTTGGGCTCCTCAAAATCCTTTTCCTTAAATAGTGCCACCTTGTCCTGCAACTCTGGTCTTGACTTAGCTCTGAGTTGTCGAGATTTCCAATTATTAGGGTCCCCTTCCTATGGGTGAGTCACGTACTTGGAGAGGTCGACAAACTTGGCGATGAATTCATCCTCATGCATGTCACCTTCCTACAAGATGAAGAATTCAGTTTCCTTTTCTTGTCTCAACTCCTCTGGAAAGTAGTAGGCATAAAATTTGTCCTTAAATGCATCCCATGTTAGTTGTGTTCTATTGCTCGGTCGAGCGCTCTTCCACCTATGGTTAGCTAGGCCAATCAATTGAATTGTTGCTACTTGCACTTTTAGTTGTGGGGTACAGGGGACTGCTTGGAAGATGGTTTCTAGGCGGTCGATCCAAGCTTCTACAACTATCGAGTCTAATTCCTTGCCTAAGGTTGGAGGATCATGATACTAAATTCTTTCTAAACTTGAGTGACATTAATATCGATCAGGGGCGGGCCACTACTTCTGTCTCACTTTCATCTACATAGCTCCTTGACCTATCCACATGTTAAGCACTATGATTTTCCCTTTTACTATTGTTTCGACTTGGTATCTCCCTACTAGTATGACTCTCAGATGTCTTCTCAGCAGAGGCAACCTTCTCGACAGTTATCTTCTCAAGCTTCTATACTTGTTCATGCACTATCTCGGTCAACATAGCCCTCATCTGAGTTATGAAGGCTTCACCTTTGGGATGTCTAAGCATCTCAATCTGTAGTTTGGAAACCTCTGGCTCTTGGTTGTTTTTTTTGTTGTTTCTATGAGTCTTGACCATTCTTCTCACCTAAGGACAAAAAAAGTCACCTTAAGTGTCAAACTGAGGGGAAAAAACATGAAATAACTACTATTAATTGATTGGTAATGGGGGGAAAGAAATTAGGAAATTATGCCTGATTACAATTATTGCCATAGTCCTACATGCAATGCAATAGAGAGCATCTATCGCAAAGATGACTGGCTCTGATACCTAAGTGTAACATCCTATCTTATATTCTCTACTTTGCCGCCAAATGTGAATTTTTAAAACCTTTTCCTTGGCATCAACGGGATGTCACTCTTATTCAAATACGGGCTATTAAAGTCAACTTAACATTTTCATTAAATCACATGCATGGGACATAATTATCATGCACCTGTTACAAGCATTACAACACAAAGGAACTTCGCTCTGGGCCCCAGCCCATAAATCATACACAGGTAGATATAATACTTCCATATTCAAATTCCATTACTCAATTAAAAAAAGATGGGAATTTATAATAAAGCAACTTCATAAAAATCTTAGGCCTCAGGCCGTCTATTAATAAAATCCAAAAAAGACAATCAATGAGAATTAAACAAAATTCCAAATTTTGAATGTAACTTTAACTATGGCAATAAAAATAAAAATAGACAAATGCAAAGCGGCTTTTTATTGCAATTGCCTCAAGCCTCTTATGCCTTCCCTATTGCGTTGTCCCTCAAGCCCTCACCTGAAAAAATGTGAGAAGTAACGGGGTGAGACTACTGTCTTAATAACATAATCACTACCCACCTTACCTACCAGCACCACCCATGGGATGTCAGGTCGGACTAATCTATCTACCATTGAGAAGCATTTGAGGTAGCTAATATCCCATAAAATTAGTTGTGACTAACTTTCAAAATCCCACAAAAATCAGCAAATACATGGCTAAAAATTAGGAGCAACATAATTTAGTTTTCAAATTTTAAAGTGCAATTAATTCCTAAAAATCAGCAAAAAAAAATTAATTAAAAAGATAATGAAGCATATCTCAACAGAAGGCCTTCAATGTTTCTTTCGATGAGAATGGGTTTGGGTGCTCAACTATTCATATAGAGTGATGAGCACCCAAACTCATCCGATTTGATGATTTAGACCTAATTTTTTTATTGTTTAAAAAATTATTTTAATGGCTATAAAATGTAAAATAAAAATGATTTCTTAAATATGATTTTTTACAAAAAAAATTGTATTTAAAAATCATCAATTGAAATTTTTTAATTTGGACAATTTCATATTTGATGAGTTTGGGTGCTCATTAAAAGTAATAAGCAGCTAAACTAGGTATTGGCTTTCCATGTTGCTAGAGGCTATGCACAAAAATGGCAACAATTCATTGGCAAAGATCTTGTCACCTATGGTCAGTTGCTTGGTAAATCTAATTTGGAATCAATTTCAATACTCATCACAATGATGAACATTATAGTACTCATTATTGCGATGAGATCGGTATCATTTAAATATAGTTTTAACAGACTATATTTAAAATTCATAACTAATGATTTTTCAACAAAAAATCATTTTTTAAAATCTGACAGTTAGACATTATTTTTATTTTAAATTTTATGCACATTAAAATAAATTTTTTAAAATAGTATAAAAGTAAAAAAAATTAATATGAACCATCTTCACTAGATCTTGCTCTTAATGCTTGTTAGTTCACCTTATACCAAAAGTGAAACTTATTCAAATCTAGATTTCCCAAAGAGGTTTGAGCTCCTCTGTGCAAAATTTAATTATATATGACTTTCTATTCCCCTTTATGAATAATTTTCCCTTTTCTTTTCTTTTGCTTTCATGCATTTTTAATGTCATAAGATTAATAACTTTGAAGGGAAAATTATTTTGTAAGTACTTATATTTTCTCTCAACTTTAGTTTGGTACTCATCTGTTAGCACCGTTAACTCCTGTATAAGGGACTAATGGCACTAATAAAACAAAATTGCTAAAGGATTTAATTATGAGATCAAAAACATAAGTGCAATTTTTAAATTAAGAAAAAAAATATGAGTGTGACGAATATTAATTATATGGATGTCCATTAAGTCAACAAGCTTGCTCCTCAAGTTTCATTGCTTGTTCCCTAAGAAAGCTTGCTCCACAAGATTGCTTGCTCTCCAAGCCAACCAACTTGGTCTCCAAGTTAGCTTTTCCCCCAAGATTGCTTGCCCCCTAAGTTTCTTAGTTTTCAAATTTGCTTATAAATAGATGTTCAGTGAAAGAATTATTGACGCACAAGAAATTGAATGAGAAGTGCTCTCTACTTTCTCTTGAACTTTCTCTTCTTTTATCTCTTGCTCTATTATCTTATATATCTTTATTTTTATAATATGTTATCAGCACGAAAGCTTCAACGAATGTATGATCTTCTTATCGTTTCTTTTATGATTTTATCTACCTTCTTTTACCGTATCTTTATTTGATCTTATCTATCCAGGATAATCTGAGCCACTATATGAAATTAAAGAGATACTTTTACCGATTGTTTAAAACTTTGGGTTCCATGGCTAAGATTGGAGATAATTATTATTTTTATGTCTTATATATCCTTTTACAAGTTTTTTTATATTATTATTGTTATTTTAATATGGTTAGAAGCCATACACCTCTGATTTCATATTCTAAAATTATATGGCCAGAAACAATATTGCTTTAATTTCTTATTCTAAAATTATATGACCATAAGTCATATCACTTTGATTTCTTATTTTGACATAATATGGCTAGAAGTCATATTCCTTTGATCCCTTATTATATTGATTCCCTATTATATGGCCAGAAGCCATATACTTTTTCATCTTCTTGTATGGCCAAAAGCCATATTTCCTTGATTTTCCTATTATATGGCCGCAAGCCATATTGGTTTGACTCCTATTTTGAGATTACATGGCCAGAAGTTATATTCAACTTTCATTTATCTTTTATTACATGGCCAGAAGTCATATAACTTTTAACTTTCCTTTTATTGCATTAGTTTGAAATATGTTAAATCTTATGAAAATTAAATTTGTAGCTCTTGTCATGATAAAAAAGAACTATTTATCTTGAATGTCTTACCCATGATTTTTCTACACCACCATTTGCATGAAGGTTTCAAAATTAAATATTTGGCCTTAAAAGATCCACTTGTTCTTTGGATCAACTTAAAAGAAAGATATTACCACTAAAAGATGGCCATCCTTCCAAAAGCTTGTTATAAATGGATACATCCAACTTGCTCATACAGTAGCAATATCGTGAAAGAGGTTTAAGAAATATGTTAAATTAATTTCTTGCCTCCATGTGGCCAAACAAAATAATGAGCTTTTATTGAAAAAAATCATGAATCCCATCAAACAGGCTCAACTCCATTCCCAGAAGTAAATGTAGTAATGAATGAATCTAATTGTGGCCATGAATGTGGAAGTAGATGTGGTTATAGCTGTGGGTGTAATTGTGGTGGTTCAGATTCTCACCCGAAGTAGGAAAAGGTTAAAATAAATCATGTTTATAAGGATGAAAATTCTGAGTATGGTCACATGAATATTTATCCATTTAGATAGTGTTAAGACATGAATATTTATCCATTTAGATGGTGCTAATTTCTTAGCATAAATTATATTTGTCTATTTGAACATATATGCTTTGGTATGGTTAAGGTTGCAATTACCATGTGTATTTCCTTTTAATTATGTTTTTTTTGTCTCTTTGAAGAATAAGTTTTATTGACATCAAGCATGAAGATTTATGTCTCATTGATAGTGCAACAACCCAGACCATACTCAGAAATAATAAATATTTTTCTTCCTTGGTAATGTAAAAAGCCAATGTTTAAACTATATCTGGTAGTATAAATTTGATTGAAGACTTCGAAAGAGCTAATATTTTGTTACTTGAAGGAAAAAAAATTATGCATTAATAATGCATTTTATTCTACCAAGTATGAAAGAAACTTGTTGAGTTTCAAAGATATCCACAGAAATAGATATCATATAGAAACAACAACTAAAAATAATCAACAACGTCTTCCTATCACAAATATAGTTTTTAGTAGAAAATGCATATTAGAAAGTTTTTCTGCTTTTTCTTCTAGCTTGTATTATACATTTATAAATACAATTGAAACACATGCTATTGAAAATCAAAAGTTTACCAATACAAACCAGCTATTTGCCAATGTAAACTAGAAGTTTACTAATGAATTAAAAGTTTGGCATGATCCGTTAGGCCATCCTAGGTCAATCATGATGTGACAAATAATTGGGAATTCTTGTAGACATGCCTTGAAGTGTAAACAAATACCACAATCCCATGATTTCTTATGTGTTGTATGTTCTAAGGAAAAGTTAATTAGGCGGCCCTCACTAAGCAAAGTAGAAAGTAAGTCTTTCATATTTTTAAAATGGATATAGGGAGATATTTATGGGTCAATACACCCACCATGTGGACCATTTAGGTACTATATGGTTTTAATTGATGCATCAACTAAATGGTCGCATGTTTGCTTATTATCTTCTCACAACCTGACATTTACAAGATTACTTGCTCAATTGATTAAATTAAGAGCACATTATCCTGCTTATCCTATCAAGAAAATACGTCTTGATAATACTAGTGAATTTACTTCACAAACTTTTAATGAATATTGTATGTCTATTGGGATTATTTTGGTATTCTAAGGGAGCCTAGACGTAGGAAATTTAGACTAGATCTTCAATTGAATTATGTAGGATTGGGTTTTCAATTTTAATTTGCTTGTAAGATAGACATATACCTACATGCCCTATAGTCTCGTTAGGCTTGCACTCAAATTAATCTAATTAAGTACTAATCGCCTAAGACATTAGGGATTAATATAGTTGGAATGCCTTTTAGTGGATCGAAAGACGCTCTTAAGTAAATAAGAAACCTAAACTAGAAAATATAACTTTAAATGCAATTAAAGGGATAAATTAGACACTAAGAAGTAATCAAGGCTATAATAATCCAAGTCACCACTTAAGATCTAGAATCACCCTTAGCCTAAAACGTAGTTAGATTTGATTTTTCCCCTTTTTTAGTTAGTTTTATTATATTTTGATTTAAATTGTGTTAACTCAATTTAAGCAAAAAGTGTAAAGTCATTGTTCAACTGCACTGTTAGTACCAATTTTTCGTGGGAGCGATATCTTACTCACTCTTTATTACTTGATACAACCTATGCACTTATGGAGTATTTGGCTCTATATTTTGCCCTTATCAAGTTTTTGGTGCCATTGTTGGGGGCTTGTGTGCTCACATTGTGTGGTTGGAATTGATTAAGAATTAGTTGTTTAAGCTTAGGTTTTGTAATTTTTTTTCTTATTTTTTGTTCATCTTTTGAAAAAAAAAAATTAAATGGATTATTCACATAATTCATTTGAGCATTCATTCATTGATAGATTGTCAAATCTTTGTTCTATAATAGAGATACATGTGGATGAAATAAGACAAACAAATATAAATGATGGTTAGATTGAAAATTCTTCTCCTTATAATTGTTTTTCTTGTGTTTATTATGGAGAGATTCATTTTTATGTGAATTGTCCATATAGTACAATTAGTCATTAAGGGGAGATGAATCCAATAGGTAGCAAACATATTTTGATCATTACTTTTATCCTAGTAGAAGTTTAGAACAACAAGAGTCTTTGGATCCATATATTAAATATTGTTTTAATGAGATAACCCCATCTTTTCACTCTTCTCCATATGTTGAGGGACACACCCATAAGGAATTTGAAGAATCCTACTTAGAAATATTAGTTAAGAATTCCCTTCATGAACAAAAGAAATTTGACATTAGAATTGAGTCAAGTATCCAAAATATTGGAACTCATGTGAGTCAAATGTGAGAAGACAAATGTGAGAAGATATTGAAGAAATAAAGCAACAAAACTCATTTAATTACATTTCCTATAGGATATCTAATGAAAATGATTGTCAGGAAGTTGAGGATGTGGATTAAAATTAGACTTTTAATAATATGAAGTATAATGGTAAGTGTGAGTCTGAAACTAATGTGGGAGAGAATAGTGGGTGTACAATTGAGGTTCCAACTATGAAGCCTTATCTATGTGATTTTGATGTTGAGAACAATGAAGAGATCCCAAGAGTTGTTGCTCATGACTCTTCTATTGATTCATTAACTCTTATTGAAGAGAGTCAAGTGGATGTTGTTGGATGCGATAAATTTTTGGAGGCTCCTAGATCTATTTGCAATGATGTACATGTTGTGCTTTATTTGAATTCAATAAATGCTTGTATTTTGATATTATCTATGATTGAAGAAGTACAAGTAATTAACTTGAGTAATCATTTTTTGTGTGAGAAACCTTGTTGCTTGAAAAGGAATGAAGATAAGGTAATTGTGGTGTTTGATACTTATGATTGGAAGTTGTTTTGAGAAGTATGGCTAAAGACTTGAAATTTAATGCTTGTTGGGAGGCAACCCAATATAATAAATTCTGATTTCAATCATCAATTTTTCTTTCATGTGTTTATTTATTTGTTATTGTCGTCTCTTAGCCTCAAATTTTATGCTAACACCCCTCTCAAGTTTCATTATAGGAAAGTAAAATATTATTGGAAGGACTAGAGGAAGAACTCTATATCTGAGTTAGAGATCTAAACCAGGAGAGTATTAGTTCCTTTCTTCTTTATTGACTTCTAGAACAATGAAGACAATGTTTGATTTAAGTGTGTGGGAGAAATAATATTTTTTTTTGTACTTGTCCTTTTATGCCATTGAATTTTTTTTTGCAAGATTTTCATAGTTGAAATTTTTGCATTGCTTATTATTAAACGTATATTTGAGCCTTCCCCATTTTAGAAAATGTTGCTAAAAAAACTAAAATAGAAAATAATTTTTCAATTAAGCGTCTAAACCTTGATCTTTTGTATAAATCTGGATATGGACTATGAGAATAGGGTTAGTTTGTAATATGATCAATAAATTATTAGTTTCTAAATATTTTACCACTTAATTTCTTAGAAATTTGATGATGACCCTTGTTAGCTAAACAAAGCTTCTATTTAGGGAAATGACTCAGGTAGAAAAAAAAACAAAACAAAAAAAAACAAAAGAGTGAAGAAAAAGGCCAAAAAGAAGGAGAATAAGAAACACAACTCTAATGGTTTCTCTTGACTTAACTTAGTAACCGGGGGCACTTCATCACCAATGTTGGCACTTGCGACAAATGGTAAAGTCAAAGAGGTCTATGAGTTGGGCTAAAAGCCTTTTGAAGTATCTTTTGGAGTAACTAAATAATCGATGTTGCATCACCCATATGCAAGGTCATGTCAAAAGGGAACCTACAATAGCTCAAGATAAAAAAATATAGTAATAAAAAAGAAGAAGAAAAGAAATATAATGAATCAATTTTCTACCTAATGATCCTTATTAAATTAAATGAAAAGCTTAGTTAAGTGGAGCATTTGAATTTTTTTGGAGGAGTTGAATAGCTTAATATTCCTTTACTAATGTTATTGTTGCACTAGTTACTTGCCAATCCTTTTATCATGAGAACATTAAGAGATTATTACAATTGTTTAAGGTTATTGGCTTATTGAGACATTTTTATAAGAAATTAAATTAAATTAAATTTGATAGCATGATCTAAATGTGGTGGTGTGTTGCTCTCTATTAGGAATTTCATAAGCAATGTTTTTTTTTTGTTCGAATAATGAAATTTTCTTTTTCTTTTTTTTTTGCTTGAGGACAAGTAAATGTTTAAGTGTGTGGGAGTTCAAAAACTTGATAGGGGCTAAACATAAAGCCAAATACTCTGCAAGTGCACATGTTGTATCAAGTAATAAAGAGTGAGTAAGATATCATTCCCACGAGGACTTGATACCAATAATGCAGTTGAGCAATGACTTTACATTTTTGCTTAAGTTCAGTTAACACAATCTAAATCAATATATAATAAAACTAACTAAAAAAAGGGAAAATCAAATTTAACTACGTTTTATGCGCAGGGTGATTCTAGATCTTAAGTAGTGACTTGAATTATTATAACTTTGATTACTTTTTAGTGTCTAATTTATCCCTTTAATTGCATTTAAAGTTATATTTGCTTGTCTAGGTCTCTTATTTACCTAAGAATGTCTTTCAATCTACTAAAAGGAATTCCAAGTCTTAACTATATGCGATTAGTACTTAATTGAATTAATTTAAGTGCAAGCCTAATGAGACTATATAGGGCCGGTACATATATTTCTATCCTACAAGCAAATTAAATCTGAAAATCTAATCCTACACGATTCAATTGAAGGTCTAGTCTAAATTTCCTGCATCTAGGTTCATTTAGAATACCAAAATAATCCCAATCAGATGTCCCTTGTTTAGGATAATCAAACACACAATTAAATCAACAAATATAATATTAAAGAAAAAAATGATAAAAATTATCATCCACTAGTCCATAATCAAACTAAATAATCCAAAATGAAGGGTTTAGCTACATAAACTGAACATTGTCATAATCAAAATAATAGTTAACCAAAGACAAAATAAATTAGAGAAAAGAAAGGAGAAATACAAAAATCAATGCCGAATTTTCATTCATGCAATCACTCTTCTGCATCGTCAAACTTTAATCTCCCTCTATTAAAGCTCTTTCCTTGCCATCACCAACCAAAAAAATAGAGCACTCCTCCCTCTTACTACACCTAGCATATATATATATATATATAGGAAAATATTGTCCCTATGCCAGTGTCTCTATCACAATATCTTAATCTATCTCTTTTTTTATTGATTATCATATAATCCAGATATATTATATTGATATTTTGTTCTTACTTGAATCTTATAATATCTCCTACAAAATAAATTAGGATATGAGTAGATTTTATATCAAAATATTCTTTTATCCTATAATTAATTAATGGATAGAAAAATATAAAAAGATAATTAAATAAGTATAAAATATGAATAAATTTAATCAAATATATCTCAGAATCTACACTCATTTAATTATAAAATATATATTTATCATATGTTGATTAGAATTGATGTTGAACATCCTGTAGCTCATGTTCATACACAAAATGGACTTGTAAAATTATTGATTAAACAGTTGCAACTAATTGCAAGACATTTACTTATGAGATCTAATCTCCCAATTTCTGCTTGGGGCTATGCCATCTTGCACGTAGCAATATTAATTTGCATTGGGCCAACAAGTTATTCCTTCCTCATACGCTATTAGCTTTAGGTTCTGTGCCATTGGTATGGCAAGTAGCTTGCCTCCACTCATTCCTATCTCACACAACAAGTCAAGAGCATACTTTCTTTGACACAAAACAATTCCTTTTTCGGACTTAGCTACTTCAATACCAAGAAAATACGTCATTTGGCCTTAGTCCTTAATTTTAAAATGTGTATGTAAAAGTTGTTTGCTTTTGCTATGCCATTTTCAAAGCTCCCTATAATTAGTAAACCATTTACATAAACAAGAACAAGCATTATACCATCACTACATTGCATAACAAACAAGGAGTAATCATTTTCACTTTGTATAAAACCTCCCTGTCTCAATGTCTCAGATAGCTTTAGGTTCCATTGTCTTGAAGTTTGCTCAAGCCATAGAGTGACTTACACAATTTGTATACCATATGCTCCCCCTTTCTATCAAATCCATGGGGAATTTGCATGCACACCTTCTTATTGAGATCTCCCTATAGGAATGCATTATGCACATCCATTTGGTGTAATTGCCATTTATTGACACTTGCCAACTTAAGAACAAGAAGAATGGTAAGAATTTTCAAAAATGGAGAAAAGGTCTCATAATAATCAATTCCCTCTATTTAGTTATAACCTTTAGCCGCTAATTTAGCTTTATATTTGTCGACCTTACCATCTAAGCTGTACTTAACCTTGTGCAGCCATTTACATCCTATAGGTCTCTTCCCCTTTAGAAGAGGAATAAGCTCCCATATTCTATTATTATTTTTAGGTGCATTCATTTCTACCTGCATAGCTTTCACCTATTCAGGGTGTTTGGTGGCCTCATTGTAGTTAATTGGTTCTGCCACTAAGTCAATACTGCACAAGAAACTCATGTGGTTAGATGAAATATTATCATAAGAAAGATTTTCCTCAATTCGATATGCACATTTGCTCCTGTGTTTCTCATTATTTCTTGCAGCCAAATCAGAGCAGAAATAATTATTAGACTATATAAGAGGTCTCCTATGTCTACTTGGCCAAGATTCACTATATTCTAAGGTTGCATCATCTCTACTTGCTGCTAGAGGGTTACTCTGTTCTATTTTATTAGGTTCAGCTAATTCATTTCCCTTACTATTTTCAATGTCAAGTAAGAGAAATCCCTTTTGAGATTCAGGATAGCCTAAAAACACATAAGCCTTACTCTAGCCTCAAATTTATCAATAATGTTTAAGCTGCACATCCAAAAGTTCTCAAGTTAGATAAGTCAGCCTTGGCTTTATAGACAGTTTCAAATGGAGTTTAATATCATAGCACTATATAAGGAATTCTATTAACAAGGTGAGTAGATATTCTCACACATTCCCCCCAAAGCCAAATAAGAACAGCAAGCTGCAAAATCAAACTCTAGTGATTTGTATGATTGTCTTATGCTTTCTCTCTACAACCCTATTTTGTTCAAGGGTGTAGGGACAAGTAAGTTCATGTGTAATCCCCTTATCTTGAAAATAAGATTTTATTTTATTGTTGGCAAATTCTATCCTATTATCGCTCTAAACTCATTTAATTGAAACAGAAAATTGATTTAATATGTATGCACATAAATTCTTAATGCAACTTACAGTAGTAGATTTACATCACATGAGAAAAATCCAAATAGACCTAGAAAAGTCATCAACAATGGTTAAGAAGAAATGTTATTCTTGACGCGTAGGGGTCCTATATGGACCCCAAACGTCAACAGGAATGAGCTCAAAACACCTTTCAATTTTAATACAACTATGGGTAAAGGGAAACTTGGTTTTTTTGGATTGAACACAAATTGAACAATCTTTATTCATTTGTAGTTGATTACAGAAATATTTGATTACAAAAATAGGTGCATGACCTAATCTTTGATGCCATATATCTATTTGAGACATGCTACAAGTATTATCACTATTTTGAAAAGCATGAATAGCATGAACAAAATTGTGTGTTTTTTCTATTTTAATATGTATAATCATGCATACTATTTACCAATCAGCTTAATCTTCACATCCTGAAGGTCCAGCATTAAAAAAAGGTGAAGGAAGAACGAGGCATGCAATTATATTCTTTAGTAAATTTGCATACTGCAATTACCTTAAAACATAACTGGGGCACATATAGAATATCATGCAAAATTATATCACTAGCTATTTATGCACTACCTATGTCAGTTGTAGGAACATGATTGTTGTTTGGTATCTTAATGGTTTTAATTGGTCCACTATGTTCCCTATAGTCACATAGTCAACCCAAATCTCCTACCATATGTATTGTCGCTTCAGAGTCTATAATCCAATAACTATGTGTAATAAAAATATTAGGGATAGCACCGGTGAGTGCATGGAATGTGGACTCCTCATCTCACTTGAGTAGTTCAAGAATCCTTTCATATAGGGCTTATGTGAACATTGGAACCACAACTCTAGATGCACCTACCACCTCTTTAGAAGTTAGAAGTGAATTTCTGTTTATAGTTTTGCTTCCTTGGTTCAGATCTTTAATCTGTCTCCCCCTTAAATTTGGAGGGTATCCTATTACTTGGTAGCAATTCTCCATTGAATGTCCCTTCTTGCAACAATGAGAGCACTCTAGTTTAATGTCACTGTGACCTTTGCCTCTTCCTCAGCCTTTCCCCCTTGCTGCCATAGCTAGACCTTTTGTGGAGGAGTGTTTCTTAATAGTGACAATATTATGCTGAGTGTTATTATGTAAAATCATGCCATATACATCATTAACTGAAGGGAGTGGAGACATTAATATTATCTAGCTCCTTGCTTGTCGATATGACTCATCAAGCCCTATCAAGAGCTGTAAGAACTTCTGCTCTTGAATCATGTCTCCTTGAGCCTTTAAAGATTCACAAGTACAATTAGAAATTGATAGAAGAGCTAATTGTTCCTCCCACAACTCTGTAAGTTTATAAAAATACACAGAGATAGAAGAACCTACTTGCCTGAGTAAATTAACTTCCCGGTGAACTGTGAAAATCTGGGTGCCATTTTTCTTGTTGAAGTACTCATAAAGATCTATACACATAAGGTATGTACTATTGAAAAAGATTATGCAATTTGATAATTCTTTTGAGATTGATCCAATCAGCCAAGAAAAGATGACAGTGTTACATCATTCCTACTGGTTGTGTAAGGAATTTTCATATGATTCCCTCGCTCAACTGCTGTGAACGAACCCAACTTTTGCCTTCCTCGAATAGTGATTTTTATTGCACGGCTCTACATGGTGTAGTTTTCCGTTCCAATAAGAATGTAGGGAACAAGAGTTGACCCTACATGTCTACTGGATGAAGATATAGGGGCTGTGTGAATGGAAAACCTCTGGCCCTCATCTTCTCGCTTTCGCCGCTCATAGCTAGGGTTTCAAATTGTAGAATCGTGACTTCACGCCTGTGTTGTAATCTTCCATATATCAATTAATGACAAACCTCCCTTCGTGATCTTCTTGCTCTCGCCGTTGATAGCTAGGGCTTTCAAGTTACAAAGTCATGATTTCACATTCGAGTCACCATCTTTCATATCTGGGTTGCATTATTGGGGCATTCTTGCCCTTTCCTTAGTCTGGTCTCCTATCAAGTCGTAGCCTAGGGCTCTGGTACCATGTTATCTTGTTGGATTAGCCCTTATGCTCACTAGGCCTAGGAAAAACATATCATTTCATTGATAACCAAAAATAAATATTACAACCACTAATAAACTTTGTCTCTATATGTATTTATACTACACAATAAGTATCCTGAACATACTACTAAAACTAATGCTAATTACAACAATTACACAATTACATTTTTATCCTCACTAACACTTTTCTAGTAATCTCCACACAATTGTCCCACACCTTCACATATGAAACTCTAATACATATAAATGTTGATTATTATGTACAACAAAAAAATCTAACAATAAACAAGTTATCAAGCATAGGATTTTAGTATTTCTAAGTTCTTTTCCTGTCTCTTTACCAATTTAAAATGATATGATACGCGTGAAATTGATACTGTGCATTTTAAAAACTACAGCAGAAAAACCAGTATAAAGGCATGGGCTTGGTTGAAAATCAGGGGGGCTAGACTTCTTGAACATAGTGGCTACTAGAGTTTGGCATTTTGGAGAGCTTGGAGCTTGAGATTGGATTGAAAAAGGATTTGGAGCATCAATTCTTGGGGTTTTTCTTGTTCTTCTCTCCTTTTTCTCTATTTTACTGATATGAATTATGATTTTGTGCTGAGATTTTGGCATATACATACCATAAGTAGCTATAACCATAAATTAGGATTACTTTTACCCATTGTATGGATTGAAACTACTAGATTATCTTGTTTTTGTTGGTTAATGAGTATTATATGTTGATTTTTATCTATACTTAATGCTATCTTGTGCTTGATCACCACATGATTAGAGTAGTTCAATTTGAAGATTCTTGAAAGAGCTATTTTAATTGTAGAATTTGAGAAAAATCATGCTAGACTTGAAATTTAATGATTAAATGGATGGTTTGTTGTTAGAATATAGATATACCTAACAACCTAATATAGTCTATTGAAGAATTGTTTTGGAAAGATGGTTTTCATTAATTATAAACAAAAGATTGAATGTTTTTAATGAAGATTAAAAACCAATCTTCACTTGAGAGAGCTTGATTGATGATTTTAGGATCTTTGACCAGCATATAAACTCATTTAACTAGCATAAGTAGTTTAATTGTATAGTTTCATGAAATACAATAGGGAAGAAGTAATCATAAGTTAATACCTCTTGAAGTTAGGCCCAATTTCCCAAATTTCAACAGTTTTGCTTTGTTATTTTTATCAAAAGTCTTTATACATATTGATCAAATTCAAATGATTCCATTCAATCAAATTAAGAACATAGTTAAATTAGTTAACTCGCTTTTGTCAAAGTCCTTATGGATCGACACTTGTTTCTCACTAATTTATTACTTGCGACCCTTACACTTGCGGAAGCTAAACCATGAACAAGTTTTTGAGTTGATATAGTTTGTTAATGGAAATGTATGTCCTAATGCATATGGCTTTTTCACAATTCTTGGGTATTTATTCCCCATATGTTATGATGTGAATTAGATGATGAGGTCAACTAATCATGTGCCTACTAGTATTGAGGATGTTGCAAATCTATTGAGGGTGAAGGTAGATAGAGATGAGGTCAGCCTAGCTGCTTCACGTTGTATGATCACCTATGGGATTTTTCATAAATTCATCCATTTAGCAACAAGTCTTGTCAAAGAATGTACTACACTTCATTAGGTTTTAACAAGTTTCATTTACCAATAATGACAAATACAACCATTCAGTCCATTCATAACTTTTGCTAAGAAATTCATCACATTTCATTAGGTTTAAAAAACTTTTGTTTACCAAGTAATAAATCTCCATTATTAGGTCATTAACGATTTTTTTAAAAGACTTCACCGCATTTCTTTATGTTTTAACAACTTTCATTTACCAAGTAATAACACATACAAACATTCAATATTTTTTTAAGATATTCCCCACATTTTTTTAGGTTTTAACAATTTTTGTTTACCAATAATTATTCTCGTCGGAGCTCCGGCACCAAAAAGTATATCGTCGACTACCCACAAGGGTGGGGATTACTTTTTGTTAAAAAAAAAGTGTGAGCGCATTAGTTAAAGGACAAATAAGGCTAACACTTCTCTAGTATTATGAATATTGGAAACACTTTCTATCTTTCTTCTTTTTTAAAGTTCTTTATCTGTCATTTTTCGTAGATTATTTATGATCAAGAAAGGATAGATTATTCGGAAAATTACTGAAAAAGAACTTTTAAAAATGCTAAAGGATAAAAAAAAAGTGTTCTGAATATTCATAATTGATAAGTAAAATATTTGTATATTTATTTTTCCTTATATGATGATTTTATGGATGATATTTGAGCTCAATTTAATAAATTTGGGTGTAATTAATAAATAAATAATGATTTTGGCAAACAATAGAATTTCTTGGAAAATACTAAATTAGACCCTCTTTCAGTTTTCAAGCAATATCTGGAGCTCTAGATGTCAAATTGGGACATTCTTTATATGGATAAAAAGCTAAAAAAGAGCTCTACAACTTTGATGTTGAGACCAAAATCAAGTTCTATCTCCAAGGGTTTCAAATTTTGCTTAGAAGTTGAAAGCGGGAATCATCTACCATTCCACCAACCATTTCATCTACCTCTTCATCTTCCTTTTCACCTACTACTTCATCTACCACATTTCATCTACAACTTCATCTTCCTTTTCACCAACTATTTTATCTACCACATTTTAT
This sequence comes from Inga leiocalycina, assembly GCA_963242795.1. Lineage (NCBI taxonomy): Eukaryota > Viridiplantae > Streptophyta > Magnoliopsida > Fabales > Fabaceae > Inga > Inga leiocalycina. Next base: position 41,825,414 of record OY725329.1, read on the forward strand.
CTACTACTTCACCTATCACATCTCATCTACCACTTCATCTACCCTACTCCATTCTTCCCTATATATAGTCACATTCTCCTTCACATTTCACTTACACCAATTCATATCCATTACTCTCATCTCTTCTCTATACATACCATTTCATTTCCATTACTCTCCTCTCTTCTCTACTTACACACCATTTCATTACTCTCATCTCTTCTTCACTTACTACATCATCTTAGAATTAAGTTTATACATTGTATTATTTTTTGCATGCCTCCATCTTGGAAGGCTTAGGATTGTATTACTTTTTATATGCCACCTACATGGAAGGCTTTACCTCCTAAAGGGACGGCTAGATTTTTACATTTTTCATGCATCTTTTGATTGTATATTTATGTTTGAGAATTTAATATTCAAGTTTATGCAGTATTTATGAGGATTTCATTCTAGCTTTATATAATGTCAATTTATTTTGGTTTTGTTTTTAATTTTATCATGAGCTAAATTTTCATTTTTCTAGGGTGATGACGTAGCTTACTAATGACGGATTGAATATTAACTTATTAAATCTAATTTTAATTTCTCCTTCATGATTGAGTTTTAATTATTGTTCTTAATGCTTTCATTTGATTGGCCACCTTTTAAATGATTTCAATATGCATGTTGAGACTGGAAGGATATGCATGTGTATAGATCCTATAATTAAAACCATGACTTAGATATGAAATAGGAATATATTCATATGAGTTGTGTAGTCTTACTGAGTTCCATAAATCTTAATGCATAATTAATTGCTTAAATTCATATAGGAATATTTGGATTAACAATTAATTACAAAATTGCTTGACCTTGGAAGAGGCTAATAATTAAATTAGGGAAACTCAACTATCAATCATGTGGAATAAATTGGGCTAGAATAGATAAGTGATTCAATCCGAAATTTGTTAAGTGAAATATAATCCCTAGGGCTTTATCTCATATTTGCTTTCATATCATCTGCACTCATATTTAATTATTTTTCTTTTATTTATGCTCTCAATCACTAATGAATCGATCAACTAAAGAGAATTAAAATTACCTATTTTGGAACTTAGTGATCAATCCTCGGGGAACAATACTCTACTCACTTCTATATTACTTGATTACGACAGTGTATACTTACACTATTTAATTGATCATCTACACTCGTAACAATAATATCAAAGAAGTGTGATAGCTTGATTTGTCCTTTTTTCAAAATTAAATAGAAAAGATGGAAATGCCCCTCTAAGTTTAAAAAACGTGCTCCCATTTTTTATAAGGGTTTAACAGGTTTTGATAAGATTTTCATAAGTTTTAATTCAAAAATCACTACTTGCTACAATACCAAGGTATTGATTCCCAATTTTGCTAAGGATTTCACAAGTTCATACAAGGTTTTAACAAATTCTAATTCAAAAATCACCACGTGCTATAATGGCAATGCAACCCCCTACCTTAATAGTCGTAATTATAGTTCGAAAATAAGTCATTACGTTAAATTAGAGACCAACAGATAATTCAAAACTTATTGAAAGTCCCAACTTCAAGACAGGGTTAGGTCATGTGATAAAGTAGGTTTTCAAAAAAAATTTCTAAAACTTGTTTAATATGGTCTCATTCACATTTCAAATATATTTGGCCTATCCAGTTTGGTTTCGTTAATACATATCAGAGTATAAGCAAAATTCCTAACAACACTTAGGTTTCATCCATTCACTAAAGGGTTTGCAAGGCTTGCTTGCCCATATCAATTTCCCTTACTGGGGATTACATAACACCATCCAAATCTACAATATTTACAATACGTACAGCAATTCCAAAAATTGATAATCAACATAAAAGCTCAAACTTCTAGCTGGGAGCACTAGCCGTTCTTCATCACCTATTTTTCCTTAGAATTACTTGCCCTGGCTATAGGTTAGTCAATGGAAAGAGTGAGATTCAAAAGAATCCCAATAGTAATAATTCACTCATATAACATATAATAACATAGCATGCAAGCAAATCACAAAACAACAACAACAACTATCACAATTATGCATGACTTTCGACGACAGCTCCCACGGCTGTATCCACATGATGCGTGACTTGCGTCACAAACGACAGCTCTCACGACTATATTTGCATGATGCGTGACTTGCATCACAAACGACAGCACTCATGGCTGTATGCACAAATCTTTCACAATAACATACACCGTAGCATTTGCAATCAACATAATTCAATGATAAGACATACATACAATGTATTACACATAATATAAGAGAAAAAGTCACTACCTTTTTCTTTCTGCTCGTGCTCTGGCACCGCTTTATCACGTATAGGGCAAATGTCAAATCCTATAAATCATAAACAAGGATGATGAGTTATTCCCTATTCCAATACTTAACTTTAAAACACTTAAGGTTGGTTATCATTTGAGACATTTAGGTGGCTATTAAAAACCTAAACAAATGCCTAAAGGGTTGGGAAATATTAGATCAAAGACAATCTTTCAAAAGTTTAAAATGTAGATTTTGAAGGGTTGGCCAAGGCCAAGAGATAGTTAGAAAGATTTTGGCTGCGGCCAAGACTCTTTTGGCTACGGCCAAGACTCCTAGCCGCGGCCTGCCTTTTTCTTGACTGTTTTCAAATGACCATAACTTTTTGCACACTTGTCAAAATGACACAAACTGTATATCATTGGAAAGCTTGCAATGTCTACTACAAAACTGAAAAATTTCATAACATTTTGATACCATTTGATATTTCAAAACACTATACAAAGTTGGTCCCCTGCACAGAATTTTCCTGAATTTCCAATTTTTTGCACAAATGTTTATAAAGGTTCAAAATTTACAACCAACACTACTCCCACACAATTTTCCAGAAAGAATCCAATGGAAACATCAAAACACTCAAATTCGCATTACTTTCTCATGTTCCATTTTGGCCACAAAACTCAATTTCACCAAACCTCACATTCAAGACTCCAAACCAATTTCATTGTCCAAAGGATACAACAAGACATTATTTCCATTACAAAAAACCATGCAACTCATAAAACCCTAATGTGCATGAAAAGTTGGGAAAATTCTACTAACCATAGTACACCACCAATGATCACAACATAGGTGTCAAAAGATAGCTTTTGCTCACCTCTTTCACTTTCCCAAGCTTGTTATTTGATTCTTCAACCTCCAACTTTTCTTGAACTCACAAAACACCTCCTTTTGAAAATCTAAAACTATAGAAATGAAGCTTTCATCAAGGTGGTCAAGATTAAAGAAGAGGTTTTTGGCATTTGAGCCCATCTTCTAGGTTAAAAATGTAAGAGATTACCTTGATTTCTCTTTCTCTTTCCTCCTCTTGGTATGGCCGAAAATGAGAGCTGAAGTGAGAGAGTTTGAGATGATGAAGATCAGTTTTTCTCTCTCACCCCATGTCTTGGCCAACTTCAAAGAAGAGAGAGGGAAGTGAAGAGTTGAAACTTTGACTTAATCCAATGGTGTGTCTGGTGCCAAGTGTCCACATCTTGTGACTTCTTCCATGAGCTTGCACCCATGTGATTATTCTCTCTTATTCACTTGGCAATTAGTCACACCACTTAATCTTTAAGTTATTAGTGGAATCCCTCTTCGGTTGGCCAGTAACTTTCTTTTTTCCCATTTTGCCTCTAGATATGACAATTCCTATTAGATTATCACTTAACACATTATTTGACCCCATTTCCTTAAGCCATGCACCCTCCCTTCTCTTTTAATTCATTTTAGGCATTGCAACACAATTGCTTAAATACAAGGTTTAGGCATTGTCTACTGCTAGTTTGGGTAATAATTCACATTGTATTCTCCAAAAGTGTTTGTTAAACATTAATTACATTCATATTTGGAGTTATTAGCCCTTAATCATATTTTGGGGCATTACAGGCAAGATATTGATTCCGGTAAGGGTTTCATAAGTTCATATAAGATTTTATTAAAAGTGGGAATCAATACCTTATCATTATGACAAGTGATGATTTTTGAATTGGAATTTAGGAAAATTTCACTAGAACTTGTTTAACCCTTATAAAAAAAATGGGAGCATGTTTTTTAAATTCAGAGGGACATTTTTATCATTTTCATTTAATTTTAAAAATGACAAATTGGGCCCTAATATTTTTCTGGTATTATGAATATTCAAAACACTTTTTATCTTTGAACATTTTTAAAGTTATTTTCTTAGCAATTTTTCCTAGACTATTTATAATTTAAAATTAATAGATAAAATAAAGGATTAGGATGCATCCAGCACTTGAACTATTTTTGGAGGTACAATTAGCATCCTAAAGTACTTATTGGAGCAATTTTGGCAAGTGGGACAATTATCACCCACAGGCTAACAGACACGTTACCTTTGTTAATTTACTATTGATAAGTAAAATATTTGCATATTTCTTTTCCCTTATATGATGATTTTATGCATGATATTTGCGTTTAATATAATAAATTTGGGTGTGATTGATAAATAAATATTGTTTTTGGAATAAACATCATTTTAAAACAATAAAAAAAATAAAAGTACTGTAGCAGCTATCGAGCACTGTAGCAGTCAACGGGCACTGTAGCAACCACGCAGGGAACTGTAGCAGGTCAACGGGGACTGTAGCAGCCGCCAGATCACTGTAGTAGTACTATAGCACACGTTTTTTTCCCCTATAAATAGAGATCAATGCCAAGCTCAAAGGAGGAGGAGAGGAAGAGAAGCAGAGGTTTCCTTCTCTAACCGGGAGAGGTCCTTCTCTGACCGGGAGAGATCTTTCTTGAATATTTCTGAGTTCTTTGTGTTGTTTTTTTAGATTTAATTTCATGTATTGCATGCCTCCATCTTGGAAGGCTTAGGATTGTATTACTTTTTGCATGCCTCCATCTTAGAAGGCTTAAGATTTTATTACATTTTGCATACCGCCTATATGGAAGGTTTTACCTCCTAAATGGACGGCTTGATTTCTTCATCTTTCATTCATCTTTTGGTTGTATATTTATGTTTGAGAATTTAATATTCAAGTTTATGCAGTATTTCTGAGGCTTTCATTCTAGCTTTATATAATGTCAATTTATTTTGGTTTTGTTTTTAATTTCATCATGTGCTAAACTTTCATTTTCCTAGGATGATGACGTAGCTTACTAATGACGGATTGAATCCTAACTTATTAAATCTAGTTTGAATTTCTCCTTCATGATTGAGTTTTAATTATTATTCTTAATGCTTTTAATTGACTGGCCATCTTTTGAATGATTTCAATATGCATGTTGAGACCGGAAGGAGATACATATGTGTAGACCCTATAATTAAAACCATGACTTGCATATGAAATAGGAATATATTCATATGAATTATGTAGTCTTACTGAGTTCGATAAATCTTAACGCATGATTAATTGCTTAAATTCATATAGGAATATATTGAATTAGCAATTGATTATAGAATTGCTTGACCTTGGAAGAGACTAGTAATTAAATTAGGAAAACTCGACTATTAATCATGTGGAATAAATTGGGCTAGAATAGATAAGTGATTCAATCCGGAATTTGTTAAGTGAAATCTGACCCCAATGACTTTTTCTTATATTTACTTTCATATCATCTGCACTCATTTAATTGTTTTTCTTTTATTTTGTACTCTCAATCACCAACTAATCAATTGACTAAATAGAATTAAAATTACCTATTTTAGTACTTAGTGCTCAATCCTCGTGGGAACGATACTTTACTTACTTCTATATTATTTGATTACGACAGTATACACTTACATTATTTAATTGATCATCTGAACTCATATCAACTATTAATCATCTTCTCTCCTCCTTCAGAAAAGACCAGCAGCGATGGCATCGTTGGGTCATCCTTCGCTGAATAATAATTGACAGCTTGTTCAAGGGAGCTTTTCTCTCTCCTTTCCTTCTCTTGTTATGGTTCCTTTCAAATTGGGTGTTTTTGGAGGTAAGTCTTGACTAATTTAACCCTATCAATTTTGTAATATTCCTATGGCCCAACTCAGCTTCTCCACCTCGTTTCTGTTCTCACGCTCAAGCAATCCGGCTCTCTTCCTTCCCAGGTTCCCACTTACCCCCATCGATTTGTTCGCTCTCGTCAACCAATTAAACTACTTCTCTTAATTGGATTTCTAACTGGGATAGTTTGCTGTTAATTTTCCTAAAATAATTCTGATTTTAGGAAGTGACCAAGGTTTGCTATGGGCTTTTATTAGTAGCATATTAACAATTAAAATATCTTGCAGAACAGGACCATAATGCAACAGAGACCAGCACGCCAAAGTGGAGAGCAGTTTTATTGATGAGGGCGAATCACTTGACGGGATCGTGAGACTAGCGAGAGAGCTGGATGGCTTGAGTGTCGTGGCGATGATGCTGGAGAAGAGAAACAAGGTGGGGGAGCTGAGTTGGCAGCCACAGTTGCAATTTTTAACAAGTTAAAATAATATTTTTTGCTCATAGGATTATTAATTGATTAGTTAAAATAAATTATATATGATAAATATTAGGTTATTAAATAAAGATTAGGGAGTGAGTTTTAATTGAGTTAAAAGTTTAGGGACTCACTCGCACTGAATCATAGTTGGAGGACTGTGTCATAACTGAGTTGATACTTGAAGGATCAAAAGATTAATTTTTTCTAATTTATATAAGTAAAAAAATACTTCCTCCAATCCTAAATATAAGACATAATAAACTTTTTTTAGAGAAATTAAAAAAACTAAATAAGTTACTTAACTCTTTCTTATATTTATGATGGAAAAAACAAAAAAGTATAAACTAATATATAAAAATAAAATAATAAATTAGTTATTATTTCCTTTCCCTCCTCCTTTTAAACCAAATAAAGAACTTTTAAACCAAACAAAGAAAATCGTTCTCCTCCCTTTCCCTCCAATCAAATCAAATAAAATAACCCCTATCCTTTCCTTCCATCCCGTCCCCTTGCTTCAAACCAATGGGCCCTGAAATAAAACTATCATTTTATTTTTACCCTTAACATCAAAATTAATTCAAAGAGTCTGCCTCAACCCTCAATTCCTCGGATCTTGCTGCGGTCCGCTACCTAGCGGTCCGCTGCCAGTCCTTTTCTCTCAAACTACACTTTTTGATCATAAAAGTGTAGTTTGGGGGTAAAGGGGTTGGGTTTTTTTTTTTAAATAGAATATAGTATTTTGAAATAATTTTTTGAAAGTATCTAGTATCTTAAAATATTTTTTAAGTAACATGTAGTATCCTAAAATAATTGTTAGTACCTTAACCCCTTAAAATATCTTTTCAATTGTATCCAGTGTGTTAACAGACTGATTGCAATTTAACTCTTAATGTATATTAAAGAGTTAAAAGCACCAAAGAATATTTTAAAGGGTTAAAAACACCAAAAAAATATTTTAAAGTGATTTTTGGAATTAAAAAAATATATTAAGGATTAAATTGCAATCAGTCTGCTAACACACTAAATACAACTGAAAACATATTTTAAGGGATTAAAGTACTAACAATTAATTTAGGATACTACATATTACTTAAAAAATATTTTAAGATACTAAATACTTCCAAAAAAATATCTCAAAATACTACTCCCTCTGGTCCTAATTATAAGACAAAGTTGACTTTTTTGAAGAAATTAAGGAAGCCAATTAAATTACTTTAGAGTGTTTATATTTTTAGTATCCTTAGATTATATATTAGTTTATTAGTCAAATTAAATAGTTTGGAGAAAAAAATAAAAATATAAATACTTTAGAGTAATTTAATTGGTTTCTTTAATTTCTCCAAAAAAATTAATTTTACCTTATAATTAAAACCGAAGAGAGTATATTCTATTTTTTTTTAAAAAAAACGGCCCTATACCACCAAAACTACACAAGAACAGTATGGTTTGGGAGAAAAGTACTGGCAGCGGACCGCAGCCATATCCCATTTCCTCCTTCCTCAAACACTTCTTCGATCATGGGCCTCAAACCCTAGGCCGCCGTCCAATTCTCGGCGCTCACGCCAGCGAAGGACACCACATCAAACGAGCACGGCGGAGCAAGACTACGGCGAACGATCCCAGAGAAAGCCGAGGACGGCGGAGGACGAGCACGGCGAACGAGCAAGGCGGTTTCTTCTGAACAGGTCTGTGTCTTACGATCCCTATTCTTAAAAAAAAAAAAAAAACAAGATTGAAACTATATATACGCCTTTTTTCCTTGTAAAAAATTCTTTATCCGATGAACAAAACGTAAGATATTGTGCAGCTTGGTATCACATTGGGTAGTTCTCTTGTATTGTGTTGTGTCGGTGTTAGTTCCATTGCCTTAACTTGTAAGAAAGTATCTTATTCTGCCATTCAACACTGAGGTATGGGTTTTTCTCTCCCTCCCTGGTTAATGTGGGTAAAGTGGGGCAAAGTCTGATCTTTTTCTCTTGTCCGTAACATTTTGGGGTCATTCAATTTCTTTACATTTATGGGTTTCCTTCCATTTCTCTGTTTAATGTGGGTGTGGGTATGGTTTATGGGTTTCCCTCTAATTGTGGGTAAGGTTTGATGTTTCCTTTTCATTTATGAGTTTCTCTCAGTTAATGGGTGTGGGTGATTTAAATATTTTGGGTGATTCCTTTTCATTTATGGGTTATCTTTTCTGCAGGAAAGAGAAAAACAGAAAATGGCAGATGTGTATATCATAGACGTTTGGAGTGACAACTTAGTGGTAGAGTTAAAACGAATAAGGGAGGCCAGCAAAACTTACCCCTTTTTGTTCTTAAGTCTCCTTGGTTCTTTCCCCTCCAGGGAAGTCGACGGCTTTCAGTCACTGTCAGATTTCTTGAACCTCACAAAGGTTATTCAAATAGGAATGACCTTGTCCAACAAAAACGGTGACAAAGCCAAGTTTATGAATCCAAACACAGAGGAAGTGTTCTACTGTGCTTGGCAGTTTAATTTCAATGGTTTTAATCACCAAGATGATCAAGATCAAGATACACGCGATCCACACCATATAACCAGGCTACAGCAAGGTGGCATCGATCTCGAGTATAACTGGCACTATGGAGTACCCTGGTATGACTTTATGACTCATATGGAGCAGTACAAACTACTCAAAAATGGAAAGCTGCACTGGATTGCTTTTGACGGTGCATTTTGTTTTGGGCAGTTGATAAAGTTTTATAATGCAAATGTATGTCCTCCGGCAGATAGCTTTTCCACGATTCTTGAGTATTTATTCCCCAAATGTTATGATGTGAATCAGATGATGAGGTCAACTAATCATGTGCCTGCTAGTATTGAGGATGTTGCACAGTTGTTGAGGGTGAGGGTAGATGGAGATGAGGTCAGCCTAGCTGCCTCACGTAGTGTGCTTACTTGTGGGATTTTTCATAAACTCAGCCAATTAGCAACACGTCAGCTCCGTGGTGTTCTGCACGGAACACGTCAGCTCCGTGGTGTTCTGCACGGAGCACGTCAGCTCCGTGGTGTTCTGCATGGAATTGAGCATGAGGATGAAGATGAGGATTGATGTTTCTTCTGAGGATAAAAAATCTGAATGTAAGGAGTTTAGGGCTGTGGAAGGGTTGTATTGTAGTACGTGAAGGGTTGTTGTACATGAAGGCTTGTGTTGTAAGGGTTGGAGAAAATGTCTCTAACATGATACTTCTACAAAATCTCTCTAATATGATACTGCATTGAAGTCTCTACTTTTTGGTATGATATGATACTATATAAAAGTCTCTGTTGTGTTGTTCTTTGACGTTGGAGAAATAGTATGCATAATGTGAATATGAATGTTGTGACTAAATTTGTCTTTATTCTATAAGACTGCAAATGAATGAGTTTTCTGTGTATATAAACTGGCCTGTTCTTGTGGATTCTTAAATTCTCTTCAGCAAGTGTCTCTGAAACAGAGGGAGAGTGGAACATGTATTGAATTGGAAGGAAGGAGAACAGAGCAGCGTTTGTTATGAGGTTATGTTCATATCGAATATTCATGTCACTTATCGCTCTCCCATATTCCAATTTGCTTCTGTAGATTAAGTTTGAATTTCGTCAATTTTTCTTATCTTCAATCTGGAAAAAAAAATCTTGGATTTCCAACTTTGCCTCTGCTGTTAAAATATTTTTCTGAAGGAAAACACAGTAAAACGATCCGATATGTTATTCTTTTATTTTTTTTAAAAAAGAAATTTAACTGTTCAACCCAATTGGTATTTTGGTTCTTATAACTCCTTTAGTTTACATTTTCAAGAAAGTCCGAAAATATATTTTAAATGTAAGAGCAAAAATAAAAAGCCCACATATCTATATCTAATCAAGAGATTTCGTGGCCTTTGATAGAATTGAAGAAGGGATTTTTTTTTTTAATCCAATTTTGAGATGGAACTGTTTATCTTTAATCCACTTTGCGACCTAGAACATTTTTCAAAAGTAGTTTTTGATAAAGGCACAAAAAGTATTCCATATTTTCAATCTTGTATTTCATTTTATAGCACCGGCCAAAACGAATTCTAAAGAGGAGACTTTTAATTTAATCTGCATAGAAGTTGTAAGAAAACATCAGTTACTAATTTCGCTCTTTCTGCCCTCAACATACTGAATTGAAACAAATTATAAGACTGTCAGCATTGTGCATGAATTAAATCACCTCCTCCAATTAAATTACTAGAATTCATGTGTCGAAGTTCTGGGTAAACACCACATTAGACTATAAAACACAAACAGTTCAAGCATTTACATGGGCACACCTCATGTTGTAATCTTTTTAAGTTAGACATGTCAATATGTCCATGTCCTTTGCCTGTGCTTCACTACAAACAGGATATGAAAACTATCTACAATTGGTAACATTAAGTTCAGGCAATTTAGCTAGCCAGCAATTTTACTTTATTAGTGAAATTTATGATTCATTCCTCCAATATATTCATAAACTATGTAAAACAACCTTGAGCGCATGCGGATCGAATTTGGTTTTCACATTCTTGGCCCATGCAAGACCAAGATCATCATTGGCAAGGACAAGATGGCCCTAAGTGCAATGCAAGCCTAACGTAACCTTTAAAAGGTAAACCCAAACAAAGTTGTTTTCAGAAAGCCTTTTCTCAGCTGAACAGTTTATTCCAAGTGGTGTAGATTCCAGCAGCCAGAGCTGTCACTCCACCAACTCTTACAACCAACTTATTTTGATCTGTTAGAATGGCTCGTAAGCCCTCTGCAAAACATAGATAAGAATTCGTTCACTAGAGAGAACCTTATGCAGTTCATCTGAACAAACTGATTAAAAACACAGCTCAAAGCAGAAAGCAAAATACCTGCATCCTCTTCCTTGCCAAAACAAACTGGTTCTCCCGTATTCATTTTCTGCCTGATAATGATACAGCAATGAGAATCTTTCCATAAAATTGCAAAATTAATCACCAAAGTCATAAGGTTAAATACCTGCATCCTCTTCCTTGCCAGTTCATCCTCATAGCGCTCCATTTGGGATTGGGAAAATCACTAACAGGTCCCAAGGACCCAAAAAAATCACAAAAAAGTCTCAATACAAATTCCCAAATCAAAAAAGTTCCTAGAGACTTTTGTGTGATTAATTGGCAATCTGAAATGACTAACCTGCCCTTAGTAATTTAAAACAAAGTTTGTTCAAAACATTGGGATGATGAGCAGCTTTTTTTCATTCCCTGTGTTTTGCATCCTTCTCTCCTTTGAACCCACAGCCTCCTTCGCTCTGTTTTACATCCTTCACTCCTCCGAACCTACAGCCTCTTTCGTTCCTCATGCACAGCGTCAAAATTGAACAGAGAAAGAATCTCGATTAACCCCAAACCCCCAGCCTCCTTCGCTACTCCGAAGCCCTAGCCTTGTTCGTTCCTCTGGCACTTCGTCAAAACTGAAAAGAATCGGGTAATGCTGCTGGACTGGTGGATATTAATATTTTGATTATTAACTTCATATTTCTATATTTGTGTTTCTATTTTGACCTCTATATTTCTACATAGCAGTTTGGTTAGAATTGATTTAATTCAATTTTCTTCTGGAAGTCTATTGCTTTTGTCTTGTGTTCTATATCTTCTGAATAGTACTGAGTGAATATGTGTTATAACTTTTCAGCCAGAGGAGCTACTGTTAGGAATTTTATTATACTATATGTGTTGGCTTTGGTATTCCTCTAACTCTGTTTACCTAAAGATTCTCTTCGTTTGTAGTTTGTTTAGAATATTTTTGGTTGAGATGAATATATGTTGGCATTTGTCATTTTTCTATATAGCATGAGACTGGGGAATTTATGGATGAGGATTGTTAGTTTATCCTCCGAATTCTTTATTTTATAAACCTTGAACTTGTTTCTCTTTTGTTGATTTTAGCAATAGAAATGTAAATTATCAACCTTATAAGCCAACCTTTGAAAGGAACAAGAGCCAAAACTTTACTCAATTCTTTTAGTTACTGATGTCTTTTCCAAGAAGGATAAGGATGGGAATATCATCCCTGTTGGATCAAAGTTTCAATGGTGATAATAAGTTATTTATCTGCATCTAATATACCTATCATAGGGAATGGTATTCTTTTCATGGACAATTTGTTTTAATGGTCAAATGTGTAGCACTACTACTTGACTATATGCATTGTGTTGTCAATTGCACATATGAAGTTGTAAATGGCCGCTGTTAAGTTGTGCTTGCTTTGTCTATCCTATAATGACATATGTTCTTTGTTCATGCAAAGAGATTGCATCCTTAACATACTTTGAAGAGTTAAACCCCAACTACTTGGCAAAGGAAAAGAAATACCTAACCAAGTGAACCGGGCAAAAGTGCATGTCAAATGTGATATGTTAGTATTTTTTGATTTTTGTATTTCATCACTGGTTTTTATAAGTGGACAATTGTCTATGTGACATTTTCTTTGCAGGGATTCTTGTGGTGTCCATGTTCTATCATGGTTACACAAATGGGATGCCTCTGCACATGATAAAGATGGGTATACCATGCCTAAGTTATCATGTGATCAAATCTGACAGACGAAGGTTGATTGTTTAATATGGCTTGTGACACATGAGAAGAACAAGCATGCGCAAAAGGTGCTATCCATTGTAGCTGCCAACCAACAGAGCAAAAGGAAGAAAGAGACATACGAGTAGTTATGTTCTGTTTGTAGGAAAGGCTTTATGTTATGTAATTATGTATTTTTGCAACGTATGTCCTTAGAAAGACAATAATATGTTAGTATTTTTACAACTTATCCAATTGCTAGTGTATGTGCCAAGTTATGACAAATTATACAATAGCAAGTTTGATTTTCACAAGCCTCTGGCAATTTTTACGAGTTATTTTACATTACTTTACAAGTGCATGAGTTATATTTACAGCTGCATGAGTTATTCCCGGAAGGTTTGTCACAATAGCTGATTTGATTTTTAACAACATCTTCTAACTTGTTTTACAAATGCATCAGTCGTATTTACAACTGCATGAGTTATTCCTGTAGGGTCTATCACAACAGCTGATTTGATTTTTAACAACATCTTCTGCCTTATTTTAAAAGTGCATCAGTTATATTTACAACTACATGAGTTATTTTTAGAGGAGTTTAGAATTTGACAACTCTCATTTGTCACAACTGCATATTTAGGTTTTAACAACATCTTTTGCCTTGTTTTACAAGTTCATTAGTCATAATTACAATTGCATGAGTTATTCCTGAAGGAGTTTACAATTTGACAACTCCCACCTGTCACAACTGCTTATTTTGTTTTTTACAACTTCTTCTGCATTTTTTTTACAAGTTCATGAGTCATATTTACAACTGAATTGTAATTCTTAGAGGAGTTTAGAAATTTGACAAGTCCCTACTTTTACATCTAATAGTCAAAATTTTAACATGTTATACCTATTTTGACAAGTCCATGAGTCATTTTGAAAACGGCATTTTGATACATTGAGTGCATTTCATATTTCACAAGTCCCAACATTTACAATTGCTTATAAGAAATCTAACATCTTCATCAGTCATTTTTGCAACTGCATTTTCATTCATTGAGTGCATTTGAAATTTCTCCAGTCCTTACATCTACAACTGCTTATCAGAAATTTAACATTTTCATCAGTCATTTTCAACACTACATTTTCATACATTGAGTGCATTTGAAATTCACAAGTCTCTGCATTTACAACTGCTTATCAAAAGTTTAACATCTTCATCAGTCATTTTTACAACTGCTTTGTTTTGACAATCTGTAACATAAACTTTGAAAGAGGCAAGCTTCACCCAAGAGGGTGGTGAATTGGGTGATGAAATAAAATTTTCAGTCATTTCGATGATATGAAAATAGACGAAAAGAGAGTAGAGATAAGAGAATCAGCACATAGAGATAATATTCTAGGTATTATCTTGAGAGGGTAGATTTCCTTCTTCTGCACTTGAGTTCAGGATGCCTCGGCACTCGAGTCTAGGAAGTGTATCCATGCAAGTGTTTCACAGAGAGTCAAGCAGAATCCAAAATTGCTTGGTTTACTCGAGTGAAGGACTCAACACTTAAGTGATGGTAAGAATTGCACTCGAGTCTTGAAAGTGCAACCATGCAAGTGTCTTCCAGAGAGGATACAAGATGTTGAAACCATGAAGTGCACTCAAGTGTCATGAACATGCACTCGAGTACATCAATCAATTTTCATGTCACTCGAGTAGCTCCTACAAGAGTAAAGAACCATACTCGAGTGTTTCAACCTTTAGCTCGAGTGCTTCATCCTCACTCAAGTACATTAATAGAATTTCACTTTTTGAACCATCTTTTGCCTAACACTTGCAAGAGTGTGAAGTCATACTCTAGTGTTCATGCTTCCAGTACTTGAGCGTAACTTCCTCACTCAAGTGCATTAGCAATTTTTCACAACAACTTTTTGTACATTTGTGAGATGCATTTGATAAACGAATGGACTTAAGTTTACATCTTCAAAACATAAGTTCCTTTACAAAACAATGTATTAACAAATTGTTATTATCAAAATATGTATTCTAACGAACTTTGTATTAACAACTGCCACAGCAATATTAACAACACTTTTTTTTTATATTATATCAGCATTTTGTAATCAAACAAACCATCATCACATTCAATCATTCCCACTTAAAATTGATCAATCCCTCTATTACCTTTCCCAAAAATACAACATAGGTTCTATAGTAACAACTACAACAGCAATATTTACAACTACAACTACACGTATTAACAATATTTTTTTAATATCATATCAGCTTTTCTTAGCAAATAAACCATCATCACATTTAACCATTCTCACTTATAAAAGACCACTCCCTTTATAACAATGCCCAATAATAGAGCAATCCCCTTTATTGCATTGCCAAAAAATAGAGCACACGTTTTGTATTAACAATTATAACATCAATATTTACAACTACAATTCTATGTATTAACAACACCTTTTTACTATCATATCAATGTTTTCTCAGCAAATAAACCCCAATCACATTCAACCATTCCCACTTAAAAGCATAGCACTCCTTCTGTAAACAACCTCCAAAACATAACACAACAAAATTCCCACAACCCAACCACGGTGAAACCCCAACTTCAATGATCAAGATCATATCTTTAGCAAAATCTTAGCATCACTTATCTAGCTCCTAGCACATAGTCCACTCTTAAGCCCAAGCTCCAATCTTTCACCAACCCCTCAATCTCAATGGACCTAACATACATAGCGAAAAAGAAATTTTTGAAGTCAATGTTCAACCTCTGTAACATTAGATAAAGGCTGAAGGTGTAATGACCCAATTTGGGATTAATGGCTAATTATGTTAGAAGCAATGTAATTATGGTTGAATTTAATGTGAATATGTCTTAATCAATGCCTAAACCTTATATTTATGATTAAGTTTGGATTAATATCTAATTGTGTTAGATATAGGGAAAGGGTGCATGATTAGGTAATTAGAGTGATATGGATTAGTTGGAAGTGATTTGAGTATAATTGCCATAATCAGGGGCAAAATGGTAAAATTGAAAAGTTATCGACCGATTGGTCAGTTACCGAAGAGGAAACTCATAGGTAACTTGAGACCAATAGTTAGGATTGTTTGATTAAGAGAGTGGGAGTGTGTGTGCATGTGTTATGTGAGGTTATGGAAGGAAGGATAAGATGTTGCCAAGTGTCCATTTGTGAGCCCTTAGATCAAGTCAATGTTTCAACCTCTTTTTCTCCCTCTCTCTTCCACTTAGGTCGGCCTAAAGGTCTCATGAACAAGAAAATCTGATCCCATCTTCATTCTCTCATCTCTCTCATCTCTACTCCATTTTTGTCCAAACTTGGTAGGAAAGAGAAAGTGAAAGGTCAGGATTTAGCTTGTTTAGTGTCCTCTTTAGCTCAAATGTTCTTCTTTAACTTTGATCATGTTGATGAGAGATTTATCTTGATGGTTTTAGAATTTTGAAAGAAGGTGATTGCACAGTTGAAGAAATTTGAAAGAAGAGAAATCAAGAAACTAGTCTTGGAAAGAGGAAGAGATAAGAATTTGGTACATTTTAACATATTCATTATGGTTATTGGTTGAACTTGGAATTTCTGGATTTTGGCCCTATTTTTTGTGTAATTAGGGTCTTATGGGTTGTATGGTAGTTTGGTATTGGAATAGGTGTCATATTGTGTTTTGGTGTCATTGGAATTGGTTAGGAATTTGAAATGGATAGGAGTTGCATTGTGAGTTTTGAATTAGGTTATTATGTGACATGTTGTGTTTCTTGTGGAACATGTCAATGTGAGTTGAATTTGGTCATTTTGGTGTTTCCAATGGATTCCTTGTGGAAAATTGGTATGGGAATGGTATTGATTGTGAATTTGGAACCATTGGAAGCAATTACTCAAAAACTGAAATTCTGTCTCTTAAAACTTTATACAGGGCAGTCAGGTTGTCTGGAAGTTTTGAATAGGAAAATGGTGTCTAAAAATTCTGAAACTTTCCAGTCTTCAATTTCACATTTCAAGCTTCAACATGGACATAAATTTTGTGTCATTTCGTTTTGTGAGCTAAGAGTAATGACTGTCCAATGTTTGGGATTAAAAATGGAATCTGTTTTGGAGTAGTGGTGAATTTCGTGTAATTCTGTAGCTGTGTGGTGATTTATGGTAATGATCCATATTTTTCCTATAAAGAGGACTTAAAGAGATTTCATTTGGCTTTGGGATCACCTCATTTTGATATTTCTAGAATTAATTATGATTTTTTGAAGTTTCCTTGGCTGCAGCCAGAATTCTTAGCTGCAAGGCAAAATTTTCTGTGCACATTTTGGCCTCAGCCAGAAAATCTTGGCTACAGCCAAAATCCTTCTGTGCGCATTTTGGCTGCAGCCAACCACCATTTTCAACATTTTGTGATTTTGAAAAGTGGTTTCCAACTTAGTACTTCCCAATCCTTTAAGCATGTGTCTAGGCTTCTAGTAACCACCTAAAGAGTACAACGATAACCAACTTTAAGTGTTATAAAAGTGGGAATTTGGAATAAAGATTAATCCATCATCCTTGATTTTGGTTTATAGGGTTCGATATTTGCCCTGTTCGTAATTCACCTGCGCTAGAGCATAATTGGAAAGAACAAGATAGTGACTCTTTTCCCTTATACTATATGTGATACATGGTATGTTTGTTTGATCATTGTTTTTGAGTCTATCACCTGCGGCCCATCGGTGTTGATGGTGGGAGGATCATACCTTCGGGGCAGTGGAATCCGGGTATGAGATTATGTGAAAGCCGAAAGGCTATTTGTGAAACCTTACCCACGGCCCATTGGTGTTGACGGTGGGAGGATCGTACCTTTAGGGCAGTGGAATATGGGGGATGAGATTATGTGATTATGTGCATATGTGGCAGCCTGCGTGCTGTGTTTTATGCTGTGATGCTGCTTGATGATTTTCTTACATGCTTTGTGATTATATGTGGTATGAGTGATTTGTTACTACTGGGATTCTTTTGAATCTCATTCTTTCCTTTGACTAACCTTCAGATAGGGCAAGCGGCTCCAAGGAGAAACGGACGACCAAGAGCAGCTAGGATTTTATAGGGAATGTTAATTTGGATTATTGGTTATCTATTTTGGAATAGGATTACTGTATATTGTTCTAAGATGTAAATAATATTTTGGATATGGTTGTGTAATCCCCTAAATGGGAGTTTATAAACCTTTAGATTATATATGAAACCCGGGGGTTGCCGGGATTTTTGTTGTACACTTTGATATATAAATGTAATATAATTGCACAAGGTAATTATATTCGAATTATGAAGTTTGAGACTAGGCAAGGCAGAAATTTTGAAAATATTTGTAAAAACCCTACCTTAAGGAAGGGATAGAAAACAAGTTTTATTATTATTGGTCTCTATTTCATTCTAAAATACGTATTTCAAATCATAATTACGAAGGGGGTTACAGAAGGTCTAACCTTTACCAAGGATATGAACACCACGCTTAATCCCTTCAAAGTTGTTGCAGACACCACCATCCCGTTCCTTCGTTCTCTCTTTCTCAATAATGAAAAAAATGCGCCAGATACATTCTCCTGTGCCTTTTCCTTGTTTTATTCTTTGGGGGCAATATAGTTTTTTCACATTGACAACTAATCACACAAAAGGGACTTTTGTGTGTGTGGAGTTTCCATGGGACTTTATTATTGTTTTTTTGGGTCCTTGAGACCTATGAGTGACTTTCCCTTTAGGATTTAAAAGACGCACAACTGTAAAAATTAACAACTCCACTACTAGAAGAGATTAGGAAACAAAATTGGGTATAAGACCACCAATAGGGGTTTTGAACAAAAGATGTAGAAGAAAATGTTACAACTTCAAATGGGGCCAAAATTGTTCGGTAAAGAGAATATTATAGTTCATGGTCTAACCAGTCATTCTCTAACAAAATTTCATGTTCAATAAATTTAAGTTCACACAGACAAAATATGCATTTTGGTATTCTAATTCTAGCTAGCACAACCACATTGCTTGGTGTATGATGTAGGCCATAAAGTTTAAAAATCCACTGTGATGGCCCAACTCTTTATTGAGCCACAAATTTAAGTGGAGGCCATAGTTGTCTGATTCAGGATCTACTACCTCAGCCTATAATTAACTAAGAGAATATCATTTGCCATGTCATCTTACCTAATAAGCATGCCACATAAGCAAACTTAATGGTGTTAGTGTCACGTAAGATGAATTAACGCCGTCAAAGGCAGGACCAAGTACTTTTCAAACTTCAGGGACCAACAGTTATAAACGGAGTAAACTTGAGGGACCAAAACCAAAATTAGGTCAAACTTCAAGAACCAAAAATTATATTAACCCTTTTAATTAAAGATTAATGTGTCAGCATCTTCGTGCTGAGTAAAATTACACTTTTTTCCTTTATATGGTCAGGGACTCACTTATTTTATTAGGTATTGATAATTTTTGTTTACAAGTAACAAATTAAGGTACCAATGTATACTTTAGACTCTTATTTTTTAATACACTAGCCTTTTTTTACGTCTATACTTTTAGATTTTAATAGATAGATAGATAGATTATTAAAGATAAAGAACTTTAAAAATAGAAAAATATAGAAATCTATACTATTAGGTTATTCACAAGTCTTGTTAAATAATATAATACACTTAATTAGATTTTAACAAGTTTCGTTTACCAAATAATAACAAATGCACACATTCAATTCATTCACAACTTTTATTAAGGAATTCATCACATTTCATTAGGTTTTAAAAACTTTTGTTTACCAAGTAATAAATCTACGTTATCAAGTCATGCACAAGTTTTTTTTTAAAGAATTCACCACAGTTCCTTATGTTTTAACAAATTTCATTTACCAAGTGATAACAATTAACAAATACAAACATTCAATATTTTTTTAAGGCATTCCCCACATTTCATTAGGTTTGAACAACTTTTGTTTACCAATAACTATTCCTATTGGAGCTACTGCACCGAAAAGTATGTCGTCGACTACCTACAAGGGTGGGGAATACTTTTTCTTTTTTTTAAAAAAAAGTGTGAGCGCATTAGTTAAACGAAAAATCAAACCTAACACTTCTTTAGTATTATGAATATTGTAAACACTTTCTATCATTTCTTCTTTTCAAAGTTCTTTATCTGTCATTTTCCGTAGATTATTTTTTATAAAGAAAGGATAGATTATTCAGAAAATTCTTGAAAAAGAACTTTTAAAAATGCTCAGGGACAAAAAAGTATTCCAAATATTCAAAATATCAGAGAAGTGTGAGGGCCTAATTTGTCATTTTTTAAAAATTAAATAGAGATGACAAAAAAGCCCCTATAAGTTTAAAAAACGTGCTCCCGTTTTTTATTAGTATTTAATAAGTTCTGATAAGATTTTCATAAATTTTAATTCAAAAATCCCCATTTGCTACAATGGTAAGGTGTTGATTCCCAATTCCGCTAAGAGTTTCACAAATTCATATAAGGTTTTAACAAATTCTAATAAGATTTTCACAAATTCTAATTCAAAAATCACCATTTGCTACAATGGCAAGGTATTGATCCCTGTAAGAGTTTCATAAGTTCAGATAAGATTTTAACAAGTTCAGATAAGATTTTAACAAGTTCTAATAAGATTTTATTAAAAGCGGGAATTAATACCTTACCACTGTAGCAAGTGGTGATATTTGAATTGGAATTTGGGAAAATTTTATCAGAACTAGTTAAACTCTTATAAAAAATGAGAGCATGTTTTTCAAACTCAGAGGGAAATTTTTTTCATTTCCATTTAATTTTAAAAACAACAAATCAGACCCTTGCATATCTCCGGTATTATGAATGTTCGAAACACTTTTTGTCCATTATGTTTTAGCGATTTTTCCTATACTATTTATAATTTAAAATTAATGGATAAAATAAAACAATCATTTTATTTTTACCCATAACATCAGAACCAATTCAGAGATCGTTGTATCCATGATAATATTATTATTGCTCATGAGGTCTATCATTATCTTTATCGTAAGAAATCTAGGGGTAAGTATGAATTTGCCCTTAAAATGGACATGGGCAAGGCATATGACCGAGTCGAGTGGGATTTCCTAGAACGTGTTCTTTTGCAATATGGGTTTTGTAATGAGTAGGTGTCTCTTATTATGAAATGTGTGAGCTCCGTTAGACTGAACATTTGCATTTTTGGAGAGAATGTGAGTTCTTTCTCCCCTAGTAGGGGCCTACGCCAAAGGGTCCCTCTCTCACCATACTTGTTTATTTTGGTTGCCGAGGTACTTTCCATCATGATTAATAAGAACCAACATGATAGACATATTAAGGGAGTCAAATTGAGTCATGCCTGTCCTGTGCTTGCTCATAGCTTCTTTGCTGACGATGGTCTATTATATATGCATGCTAGTCAGAGAAGCTGTGCCTATCTAGCAAATATCCTCAATATGTACAGTATTGCTTCTGGTCAGGTGGCTAACCTTGATAAATCCAGTATTTTCTTCTCTGCCAATACTCCAGAAGAAGTTAGAACTATGGTTGGTCACACTCTGGGCATTCCCGGAACTAAGGATCCACGAAAATATCTTGGTCTTCCAAGTGTCTGGGGAAAGACAAAACATCAGGCATTAACATACATCAGGGAACGAGTAGCAAGTAAAATTCAGGGATGGGGGCATTCTCTTTTATCCTATGTTGAAAGAGAGGCTATGATTAAAGTGGTTCTCCAGGCAATCCCAATATATCCTATGAATTGTTTTAAGTTCCCTCTGAAAACATGTAGGGAGCTAAATAGCCTTGTTGGTAATCTTTGGTAGAAGTATTGTTTTTGAAATTGATTGCCTTCCCTTGCTCACTTGTGTTGTTACTAAAGCACCATATTTGTTTGACTGGAGGAGCAGAAGTATTGTTCAAGACATAATTTGCCTTCTTTCTTTTGAGGTTGGGTTCTCTCTATCATTTAGCTCAAGATGGGGTAACCGTGTATCTGATTTACTTGCAGCTGATACTTATAAGGGGGTGTGCCCTATAAGGTGGAAGGTGGGTATTCGAACCAACACCTTCTTTAATGTCACTTCTAACCTTGGATGCCCAGGAGGCCTGTGAAGGTGCTGATGGCATTTCTATTCCCACCTCTTGAATGAATGGTGACTAGTTTTATTTTGCATTTAGACTTGATTTATTTTGTTTGTCATGTTAATTTTCTGTTATTATTTTTGGGATTGATTTCTTTTATTGTGTTAGATATGCTTTTGCAGCATTAATAGAAGCACCTTTTGAGCAAAAAAAAAAGAACCAATTCAGAGAGCCTGCCTCAACCCTCAATTGAACGAGCACGGCAGAGGAAGACGACTATTGACCAACCCTTTTTAGATTTCTTAACTGATTCAAAATGTACGGTAACTTTGAATGACTTGGGTATACCCCAGCGTAGCGTGTACACTATTGACAAATAGAATATATAAATTTGAAAAATAAGAAAAAAATTGCTTATATTCTATACTAGCATCAATTAATATTTCCAATTATTATTACAATATAAAGCATAAAATTCAACCAAACCTGTAAAGTATTATGTTCCACACCGC
The DNA here is from genome assembly GCA_963242795.1 of Inga leiocalycina. NCBI lineage: Eukaryota > Viridiplantae > Streptophyta > Magnoliopsida > Fabales > Fabaceae > Inga > Inga leiocalycina. The sequence continues at coordinate 41,847,998 of OY725329.1, forward strand.
TTATGCAACCCATCTATTATCGAAGTGAAAAGCGTGAAATAACTGAGAAATAAAATGACAAGAGAAGTACAATAACATACAGATTTACGAGCCAACTCTCTAGCAGCCATTGTTTTCCCTGTTACTGGAGGTCAGTAAAAATGCAGGTTTCTAAATGGTGCCTGATATGCTTTTGTATTTGCAGTTGCAGATGACAGTTGCTCAATTCTTAAGAGCAGGATGCTAAACTACATCACCAAATCCATCTCCTTTTTTTTTAAGCAGATCCAGAATCTGCACGAGTTAGGGTACTCCTGAAACGAGGAAAAATGCCTGACCAGGGGTATTTTCCTCTGGAGGATTCTCAAATCAACGATGGCTGCCCCAATATTCTATCCACATATCCCCATATAACACGTGAAACTTCCCTGTGTTGGACCAAAAGAGGCTTGCATAAGATATATCTTTGCCGATAGCAACTTAGAAGTATTATACGTCAAAAGTCAAGTGACAATAAAGCAGCACAAATTTCAAGAGTGGAGAATATATATGAATAAGAAAGAAGACGAGTAAAAAACATACACACAGAGAGAGAAAGGCAATACTAAAAGATGAAAATCCCTAAACATGACAAAGGCTGCGGAATATTGTCCTTGAACTGACATTGTTGGGACCCATAAACTTCAGGATTTAGTTCATGATGAGATTATATCTGCTAGATACCACAAAGTTGAACCACATTAATTCCAAAGGAAGTCAAGTATTCCAGTAGGCGGTAGCCAAAAATGACTAGTTTCATTTTTCCTCACTGCAATTGGCATTAGTCAAGGAAAGCTTTTTGGCAGTAGAAAATCATCCTCTTGTAGATCACCAAAGAATATTTTGAAAATAACTAAGGCACAAAAACGCAAGTTACAGTTCAAACAAAATCAGTCAAGCAAAAGTAACTCTGATGCCTTCTCCAAAGTGAACTGGCTAGGAAAACCCATTAGTCAAGCATTTGGTGGAGTATATATTGGAAATTGTGTCCTAAGGGCCAATTATTGTACTTTAAACATTATTATTTTAATGAAATTTCTCCATTCTGTTATCATATTATTGCATGTTAACTGTGATAATTGTATCCTTAGATAATTCATAAAGATTGTTCTAAAATGTCCTTGGTTGGTCATCTATGCGGGAGCAGAGATGAAACAAGACCAGTATGACTTTGGTAAGATATGGAAATACGAATCAAAATCTTAGGGACTTGTAAGAGTACAAGGTGCTGGACCGATCCACTATGAGAAAGCTACATGGATCAAAGTTATAAGCTTTTCTTATGTATAACCACGTCACAATGCCCTTAGACCTGAGGTCATCATGGATTCCTACATGAGAGTTACTAAGCTTTGAACTAATCAAAAGTCACTTTTGACCGGGTGATGATAAAGGTTACGATCGTGCTCGGTGGTTTTTCACTTTTGTACCTGGCTCTCTGGAATTTATTTTCTACCAGATAATGATAAATCAATGAGAATCATTCCATAAAGTTGCAAAATTAAACAACAAAGTCATAAGGTAAAATACCTGCATCCTCTTCCTGCAGTTCTTCACCATATATAAAGATTTATCAATAAAAAAATTTAATAATTCAAAAATTAACTAAGACGAAAACGAGGGGAAAAGAAACACAAATACTTTGTAGACTGAATGCGCTGGGTTTCCACGGAAAACGGCGATGCTTGAACAAGAGAATCATGAGTGTCATGGTTAGAGTTTATCTCCGTCAAAACTTTGCTTGAGAGAACTATAGCACTGGTGGGGTGAGTCCGTGACGAGATCAGCGCCGGAGAAGCTGGGTTTAGACTTTGTACTAGGGGGACGACGGACAATCGCGATTCGGTTTGTTAACAAAGAAAAATGAGGGAGGATCAGCTCTCCCTTTTTCTTATGCTGACTCACTGCGTGATGTGGCGCCAACAGCAACTGAGATCTGACGTGTCACTTATATGGATCATGAATGAGAAGAAAATTCTTAGCTGCACCCAGTGCACCACCTCATCCATGATCTGTCCAATTAAAGGGCACCAGCTCAGTATTACATGGAAGAAGTGAAGGTGGGTTCTCTTTTCCTTAACCTCAACTAATTCAGAGAGCCTGCGTCAACCCTCAATTGCTCATACGCTTCTTCGACCATCGGCCGCAAACCCTATGGCGCCATCCATTCCTCGGCGCTCACGCAAGCGGAGGGCGCCACATCGAACAAGCACGGCGGAGGACGAGCACGGCGGAGTAAGACGAAGGCGAACGATCCCAGAGAAAGACGAGGACGGCGGAGGCCGAGCACGGCGAACGAGCAAGGCGGTTTCTCCTGAACAGGTCTGTGTCTTACGATCCTATTGTTTATATAAATTTCTTATTCCCCCTTGATTGCAAAACCTTCATCTGTGAAATTCTTCGTTTTATCAGTCGACGGTAATGGATAGCGATGCACCACATCTTCATCAAGAAATTATCACAAATATTCTCAAACGACTTCCCGTGAAATCCCTAATCCGATTTCAATTTGTATGCAAAGATTGGAAGAATCTCTTCAAAACCTCATCTTTTATCGTAGAACACCTCCGCCATGCCACTCAGCAAGACCCCGTTCTTCTTTTCAAGAGCTGTGGCTATAAATGTAATCGTGAGTACTTATGTTTGATCAATCGTGATATGCAAGTCATTGAATATCAGACTCCACCTTCCTCAGTGCGTCGCTGCGGTATCATCGGTTCCAGTAATGGCTTGCTCTGTCTCGTGTATAAATCTTCTTTTATTTTGTGGAATCCAGCAACTAGAGAGCTCCACGAGGTGCCCAAAGTTCCTAAGCTTGATCATACTGGGATTTGCTATGTAGGATTTGGTTTCAGTTCAATTGTTAAGGATTATAAGATAGTGAGACTCTCTGTTTCTAGTCTGGATGATGATCGGGTTTATTTAGTGCAAGTGTTTTCAGTAAGCACATGGTCATGGAAACAAGTTGAAGTTGGGAATTTAAAGGGTATAATGCCTTTTGTACTTACTCGTGGTTTCACTTTTGATGGAGCAATCTTTTGGTTTGGCTTCGGCTTCAAAACTAGGGATGCGGGGCAGGAACGTTGTCTAATTTCGTTTGACATAGCAACGGAATCATTCGCATTGATATCAATTCCTAGAGCTGCCCATGTAACAGATGAGAGTAGGCTTACTACGTATGAGAACAAACTGGCTATGCTGTCTAAAACTAGGGTTGAATACAAGAGTGGGATTGAAAGCACCAAATCATTTTCCATGAATTTTTCCATTAACTTATGGGTGATGTGTGTAGATACATCGGGGGAGGGATGGATTTGGACTGAAATATATACAAGCAACCCCTTTCCCGATCGTGCACACTTTTCAAGTCCACTGACTATTTGGAGAAATGAAATTGTTGGAGTTACTAAAGACAAAACGATACTTGTTTTGTGCAATCTCCATACTAATGAATTTAGGATGTTGGCCATGGGCAAATATTCCATTGGAACTGTGATTTGGAATTACGCAGAAAGCCTTGTGTCGGTTGATGACATTCACATTGAAGCTTCTTCATCCTAAATCCTCGTTCTTATATCGCATATGTGGTGGAAATGAACTTTTTTATCTGATGTGTGTAGATACATCGGGGAGGGATGGATTTGGACTGAAATATATACAAGCAACCCCTTTCCCGATCGTGCACACTTTTCAAGTCCACTGACTATTTGGAGAAATGAAATTGTTGGAGTTACTAAAGACAAAACGATACTTGTTTTGTGCAATCTCCATACTAATGAATTTAGGATGTTGGCCATGGGCAAATATTCCATTGGAACTGTGATTTGGAATTACGCAGAAAGCCTTGTGTCGGTTGATGACATTCACATTGAAGCTTCTTCATCCTAAATCCTCGTTCTTATATCGCATATGTGGTGGAAATGAACTTTTTTATCTGATGTGTGTAGATACATCGGGGAGGGATGGATTTGGACTGAAATATATACAAGCAACCCCTTTCCCGATCGTGCACACTTTTCAAGTCCACTGACTATTTGGAGAAATGAAATTGTTGGAGTTACTAAAGACAAAACGATACTTGTTTTGTGCAATCTCCATACTAATGAATTTAGGATGTTGGCCATGGGCAAATATTCCATTGGAACTGTGATTTGGAATTACGCAGAAAGCCTTGTGTCGGTTGATGACATTCTCATTGAAGCTTCTTCATCCTAAATCCTCGTTCTTATATCGCATATGTGGTGGAAATGGATTTTTATATTATTTGTGTAGATGCTTTTGTTTATGTACAGTTAATGTCCTTTAGGGATGTTATCTAAAGTATATGATGAAAGCATGTATGTGATACCAGATATTTATTCAATGTTTGTCCTATTTATAATGTTTTGTTTCTGAGTTTTCTTGATAGATATATAATCGTTGACGTATTTATCAAATTTCAATCTGTGTGTAGGATGTATGCGTAAAGATTTATTATCGTATTGTCATTTTTCATCTGTTCACAACTTCACATGCCATTTTGCTCCGTAAAATTTCAATGATTTTACAGAGCTATATTTTTGGACTTTTCTGTTAATAAATGCTGACGTAAAGGATGCTGACGTAATCTGCTTCGGACGTGGGATTAGTGGGTATTCCAATGTATTCAGCAATTGACATGATCCTAGGATTTAAAATAAAAGAAATCATAAAAAAAAACAAACTAACTAAGTCAAACGTGCCGCTCTTCTACTCTGGCACGTTTGGTCTGTCTTTAATAAGCCAAATTTGGACTTCTATCAGATATCACCTTGGGTAGTTTTCTTGTTTTGTGCTAGGTCGGTCGCTTGAAGTTAGCTTGTAGAGTTGTAAGAAAGTATCTCAGCGAGTTACCCGACTTTTACTTCGGGTCCAGTAGATAGTTGGTTTTTCTTAAACATTTCAACCAATATATATATATATATATTCTGTAGTTTCAAAAATTTGTTGACCAGGGACAAATAATGAATAAGTGCACGCCCAGGATAAAATGTATCATGCATTTCTGGGCAGCTTACGTTTTGCTTTGCATCTTTTTTTTTTTTTAAAAAAATCCACTGTTAATCGGGCAGGCAGGCTAGATTAATCGGGTATTGGCAGCTTGTAGGGGGTCGCGCTAAAGTCCCACTTAGAAAAGTCCACAACCCATATCGGGCCAGCTCGTTGGGCTCGGGCTGGCCCAAATTCCCAGTACTAGCGTGTACACTATTGACAAATAGAACATGTAAATTTCAAACAATAAGGAAAAAAATTGCTTATATTTTATACTAGCATTAGTTAATATTTTCAATTATTACTACAATACAAACCACAAAATTTAACCTGCCCTGTCAAGCATTAAGTTCATGTGAATAGCGTGAAATAATTGAAACTAAAATGACAAGAGAAGTATAATATCATACTGATTAACGAGCCAACTCTCCAACGGCCATTGTTTTCCCTGTTCTTGGAGGCCCATAAAAAAGGGAAATAGTTAATACAATTATATATTGAGGAAAATAATTAATATAATTAATTAATAATTCTTGATTAATTAATTATAATTATATTTTATTCTTAAAAAATGTTATTCTTATAATTCAGATTTTATAAATATGAAAATAAATTATAATTATAATTGAAAATAAATAATATAATTATATTCTTAATTAAAAAAGGGAAAAAGAAAGACAAAACTTTAAATTTGCAAAATTTCAAATCAGGTATTTCCCAAAAAATGAGTTGTGAATTGCTTATTAAGTTTTGTCATTCCTTTATTAACTTTTAGTGACAAACTTGATTTGGGATTTTACAATTTCAAAGTTGCTTTTCTTGTATTTTTCCCTTAAAAAAACTTAGAAGAGCACAAAATAATTGGGAGAATCCTATATAAATCTAGCTGAAATACTAAAATCTAAATTTAGGTCTCCACTTTTAACAAATTGTTGATTAGGCTAACTAGGAATTTGTGAATGTTGTTAAATAGCTAGGTTGCCCCCTCAATGTCATCTCTTCTTTCCCAAATCACCTTGATAAGTTAAATATTTGTATATTTATTTTCCTTTGTATTATGATTTTGTGGACGATATTTGAGCTTAATATAATAAATTTGAGTGCAATTGATAAATAAATAATATTTTTGAAATAAATATTATTAATATATTATTTTCTTGCTTTTCTTTTGATAGTCATGAACAACATCAAGTTAAGGAGAAAAGAGAAGAAAGGAGACCTAAAAATAGACCCACAGGATTAAAACAAGCAAAATGCGTAGCTGGAAAAAAGAGAAAATCACTGTAGCATACGGCAATTACTGTTCACGAAGGTAACTGTTCATGTTGCCTGACAGGGTATTGTTCACTTCATGGAAAAAATGGCATTTTACTATTCACGTGTGGAAAAAGTAGGTAGTTACTCTTAATTCGGTTGCCTATATATATGTGCATTGAGGGAGGAGTGAAGGGCATCTTTCTTTGACACTGTGTGTGTGGCGTCTTGTCTCTAACTGCACAAAATATTGTATTATTTTTTAAAGTGAATTTCATGCATTGTATTATTTCTTGCAAGCCTCTATCATGGAAGGCTTAGGTAGACCTCCTATATAGATAGTATAAGTAGTCATCCTTTAGGAATGGTATAAGTTGCCACCTACATGAAAGGTTTTACCTCCTATCTTGAAGGCTAGATTTCTCTATTTTTCATGCATCTTTTAGTTGTATGTTTATATTTTAAAATTAAATATTTAAGCTTTATGCAATATTTATGAAGTTTTTAATTTTTTCTGGTTTTGTTTTTAATTTCATCAAGAGCTAAATTTCTATTTTCCTAGGGTGACGATGTAGTTTCCTATTGACTTATTGAATCTTAACTTATTAAATCTAGTTTTAATTTTTCTTTCATGATTGAGTTTTAATTATTATTCTTAATGCTTTCGATTGATGGTCATCTTTTGAATGATTTCAATATGCATGTTGAGATTGGAAGGAGATGCATGTGTATATATCCTATAATTAAAACCATAACTTATATATGAAATAGGAATATATTCATATGAGTTGTGTAGTCTTACTAAGTTCCATAAACCTTAATGCATAATTAATTGCTTAAATTCATATAGGAATATATTGGATTAGCAATTAATTATAGAATTGCTTGACCTTAGAAGAGGCTAGTAATTAAATTAGGAATTCTCGATTATCAATCAAGTGGAATAATTTGGACTAGAATAGATAATTGATTCAATCCGAAATTTGTTAAGTGAAATCTAACCCCTAGGGCTTTTTCACATAGTTGCATTCATATTATTTGCATTCATATTTAATCATTTTATTCTATACTCTGAATCACTAAATAATTGATCGATTAAATATAATTAAAATTACTCATTTTGGTACTTAGTGATCAATCCTCGTGGGAATGATACTCTACTCACTTTTGTATTATTTGATCATTATAGTGTATACTTGCACTATTTAATAGATCATTTGTACTTGTAACAAGTTTTTGACGCCGTTTCCAGGGATTGTAGTCATTAATATCAATACCAAGTGATTTTAATACTAATTTGATCTTTATATTATATTTGTTTTTCTTCTTGGTGTCTTGTGTTTCTTTTCAATCTTTTGCTTCGTGCATGACCAGATCAAAGAAGATTGACCTATTGCCTTTTGATTTGGAGATAGAGAGACCTTGTCGAAGAAATCGAAGGGCTTGAAAGCAGTCTACTTCAATCATAAGCAATCCGATGGCAAATCTGGAGGGAGAAATAACAAATACCAAAACACTCCATGACTATGCAACACCAACAGTCATAGGGACAAATTCTGGAATCAGAAGACTGCAGTAGCAGTTAAGAACTTTGAAATCAAGCCCGTAATTATCTAGATGATGTAAGCAAATTAGTTCGATGGCTTACCAACAGAAGATCCTAATGCACATATAGCCAACTTCCTAGAAATCTATGACACATTCAAGCATAATAGTGTTACTGATGATGCCATTGGACTTGGACTTTTCCCTTTCTCACTCAGGGATAAAACTAAAAGCTGGTTACACTCACTACCAGTGGGAAGCATAACCACATGGGATGTCTTGGTACATAAATTTTTGGCAAAATACTTTCCTTCAGGAAAAACTGCTAAATTAAGGAATGAAATTGCCTCATTTTCCTAGAATGAACTAGAAAGCCTCTATGAAGCCTGTGAAAGATACAATGAGTTGCTGAGGAGATGCCCTCATTATGGGTTACTAGATTGGTGGCAATTGTAGACTTTCTATAATGGGATGATGCATACCACCAGAATTCTTGTAGATGCTGCAGCTGAAGGATCTTTAATGGGAAAAAATATAGATGATGTTTACAATCTACTTGAAGAGATGGCAGCCAATGCATACCAATGGCCTTTTGAATGTCATATTTCAAAGAAAGCGCTTGGAGTGCATGAGCTAGATATTCTTACAACTTTGTCTTCTCAAGTTACATCTATATTTAAGCAAGTGGGCTAATTGACAAATCAAGTAAATGTGATAAGTAATCTTGCTAAAACCTGTGATCAATGTAGAGGACCTCATGTGAGCATGTAATGTCAAGAAGGACACCTATTCATATCGGAGCAAGCTCATTTCATCAGAAATCAAAGGAATGACCTATTCTCAAACACTTATAATCCAGGCTGGCGACATCATCCAAACTTTAGTTGAAGGAATAATCAAAATGCGTTCAAGCCTTAAGGAAACTATCAGCACCAAGCTCTTTAACCACCAAATCCATCACAACAGAAAGTGAATGTGGAAGATGCACTAGCTCAACTAACCATGAATACATCTCAATTCATGGCTAGGACTGAGGCAACACTCAAAAGCCATAAAGCCTCATTAAAGAACTTGGAGATCCAGATGGGCCAAATTACAAATATGCTGAATTCCAGGCAACCAGGAACTCTACCAAATAAGACTGAAAGAAACCCAAGAGAGCATGTGAAGGCCGTTGCACTAAGAAGTAGGAAAGAATTACAAGATCCTATAATTAAAAAGAAGGATAACGGAGAAAAGAAAGAAAGCGGAGAAGAACAGAAGGAGGAAGTACAAAAACCAAAGGAGGATGATGTGATAATAGGAAGAATCAGCTTTCCAGATAATCCTCCTCCATATGTACCACTAGTTCCATACCCTTAGAGACTCGCGAAGGCAAAGCTAGACAAGCAGTTTGGCAAGTTTCTGAAGGTTTTCAAAAAGTTACATATCAATATTCCTTTTGCAGACTCTTTTGTCTAAATGCCCAGTTATGCAAAATTAATGAAGGACATTCTCTCAAATAACCATAAACTTGAGGAATTTGAAACAGTTGCACTTATTGAGGAGTACGATGCTATTCTCTAAAAGAAATTACCTCCAAAGCTGAAAGATCCAGGAAGCTTTTGTATACCTTGCATCATAAGTCAATGTCACTTTGAAAAAGCACTTTGTGACCTTGGAGAAAGTGTAAACCTCATGCCTCTATCTATATACAAGAAACTCGGTCTTGGAGAGGTGAAGCCGACCATAGTTTCATTACTTTTGGTTGACCAATCAATAAAACATCCGAGGGGTATCTTGGAAGATGTTCTGGTGAAGGTGGACAAACTCATATTCCCAGCTAATTTCATAATACTCGACATGGAAGAAGACCAAGAAATTCCTATTATTCTTAGGAGGCCATTCTTAGCAACTGAAAGAATGCTAATAGATGTACAACAGGGGAAGTTAACATTACGAGTTCAAGATAATCAAGTATCTTTCAACATTTTCAAGGCTTTGTCCTTTCCTGATAAAGACACCTGTTATAGAGTAGATATATTGACTAGCTGCACAAAAGACGTAGTGAACAAATCTATATGTATCAACCATTAGTAATGGGAATGGTAGATGTATCAAAATCTAATAATCTAGAAGTCTTGGAGCAGGTTAGATACCTTGAAGCAAATTCCCCAATTTTTATTAAGAAACCATTTGAAGATCTGGGGGAAAGGCTGAGTAAGCCGGTACCATTAATAGAGACACCACCAGTACTGGACTTAAAATTACTGTCATCCCACTTGAAGTATGTTTATCTGGGAGGAAATTCAACATTACCAATAATCGTCATGCAACCTTTAATCCCGAAGAAGAAGAAAAGTCATTAAGAGTTCTAAGGGAGTATAAAATAACATTTGGATGGTCAATAGCTGATATAAGAGGGATTAGTCCTTCAATTTACATGCATAAGATCTTGATGGAGGATTACTACAAGCCATTATTCGAGCACTAGAGAAGACTCAATCCGAATATGAAGGAGGTAGTGATAAAGGAAGTAGTAAAGTGGTTGGATGCTAGTATAATCCACCCAATTTCTGACAGTTACTGGGTAAGTCTAGGTCAAGTTGTGCCAAAGAAAGGTGGAATGACAGTGGTGCCTAATGAGAAAAATGAACTAATTCCACAACGAATGGTGATTGGATAGAGAGTGTGTATTGACTATAGAAAGCTTAATAAAGCCACTAGAAAATATCACTTTTCTCTCCAATTTATAGACCAAATGCTGGACAGACTAGCTGGGAAAGCTTATCATTGTTTCCTGGATGGGTACACAGGATATAGTCTAATTACAATTGCACTGGAGGATCAAGGGAAAACAACTTTTACATGTCCATATGGTACCTTTGCTTTCATAAAGATGCCATTTGGTCTATGTAATGCACCAGCAACATTTCAACAGTGTATGATAGTGATCTTTTCAGACATAGTGGAAAGGTTCGTTAAGGTATTCATGGATGATTTCTCAGTTTTTGGAGAATCATTTGATCATTATCTTTCAAATCTGGTAAAAGTTTTGTAACGTTGTGTGGAGACAAATTTGGTTCTAAATTGGGAGAAATGTCATTTCATGGTAAAAGAAGGAATTGTGCTGGGTCATTGTAGTTGGAGCGAGCATTCAAGGGCGGTGATGTTTCCTTCGGGATGTGAAGTTGTAGTTGGTTATCATTGTAGTTGGGAATATTGCATATGTTTTATATGTATATTTGAGGATGAAAAATTTGATTATGTATATTGAGATTTGTTGTGTAATCCCCATTTGAGAATTGTATATGGGCGTTTGTGCCCTGTAAAGCATGTATGCACATATGAAACTCGGGATGGTCGGGAATTATTATTGCGTACTCTGATATTTATACTGAATGTGATTTATCTTTCCGTAGTAGTTATATTTGAAATGTGAATATGAGATCAGGTAATTAAGTTTTGAAAGTGTTTGTGAAAACCCTATCTTAAGGATGGGCAATTAAATGCTAATTGTTTCTTATTGGTCTCTATTTCACTCTAATCGCATATTTCGAATATAATTATGGAAGGGGGTTACACATGCCTAATGGGTTGTGAAAAACTTGCCCAAAGACCATCTTCAAAAGTGCAATTACTGATTTTAACTAATGCACTTGAGTTATGGGTGACACACTCAAGTGATAAGATATGTCGAACTCGAGTGAGGACGGCTCACTCACGTGAGTTATTGACAGAGAGCAATGATAGAAGAGAAAAATGATCACTGCACTTGAGCCCCAAACTCAACACTCGAGTGGTAGTCTCATGCTTACCCGAGTCCTACAAAGTGAGGCATAAGAAGTGACTACCCGAGAGTAATGGAATTTTAAAATTGGGAGTGCACTCGAGCAACAACTCAAGCACTCGATCAAGTGACCGAATAATACCTAGGAGTGCTAACACACTGTCTTGAAAATTAGGCTGCAAGTGTCAACTTGAGACGCTAGTTCATAGTGCCAAATACATAGGCACTCAAGTGAAACCATATGCACTCGAGTGAGAACCCAGATCACTCGCTAGTGGGGAAATGCACTTCTGCTTTCTTTAAGTGGGAGTGCAACTGAAACTAAAAGAAAATAGGAAATACAAGGCTGTACTCGAGTAAGACCCTGAAGCAATCGAGTGAGGCTTTATCAGAAGATAAAACGCAGCAGAGTTTCCTTTGACAGAATTTTCCAAACCTTAACCAATATGCTTCCAATGGTTCCAAAATTCTTATCCAATACTACTCCCACACAATTTTACACAAGGAACCCAATGGAAACCCCAAAACATGCAAAATCACATTCTACAACATATTTTTGCTTTGGACACCACATTCCCATACATTACCCAATTGCACTAATTTTCCTTCCAAGGTTCCAAATAATTCTATTGTTCCAATGACCTAATATGACACCAATTGCACCACAACACACTAGGAAATCATTCATTCCAAAATCACATAAAAATTAGGGAAAAATTCTCAATTCTCAAAACTCAACCAATGATCACAATAGTTAGGTCGAAATGCATCAAATACTCACCTCTTCCTCTTCCTAAGGTTGGTTTCTTGATTCCTCAACTTTCAAATTTCTTCAAGTACTCAAACACCACCTTTCAAGAATCTTAAGCTTTCTTCTTTCTCTTTCCTCTTGAGCTTGGGCCACAATGGACAATAGAGAGAGAAGATGAGGATAATGAAGATGAGCATATTTTTCCCTTGCCCATGCTTACTAGCCAACTTTAAGGGAGATAAGAGAGAGGGAAAGAGTTTTGAAATGTTGACTTAATATATGGCTCACCTTTTGACACTTGTGTTGATCTTATTTCCTCTTCTATGGCACATATGAACACACATACATAGGATTCCACCCTCTTGATCTCTTGAGAGTTAATCCTAAATATTTATCTTTAAGTTACCAATGAGTTTCCTCTTCGGTAACTGACCAATTGGTCGGAAACTTTCCTTTTTCTCATTTTGCCCCTGATTATGGCAAATCTTACCGAATCACCACTAAACACCCTTATATCATTCTATTATTCATTCATGGCTCTCCCTTGCTCTTAGGGTTCATTTTAAACTTTGTCATATAATTAAGCTTAAATGCAGGGTTTAGGAACTGATTGAAACACATTCAGATCGAATTTCACATCAAATTCTTCAAAAGTGTTTATTCAACAATAATTACATTCACTTTTGAAGTCATTAGCCCTTAATCCCTTTTTTGGGTTATTACAATTCTCCCATCATAAAATAAATTTCGTCCTCAAAATTTGTTACACAACTTGAGCCATAAACTCTGGATAACGCTTACGCATATCTTCTTCCGCTTCCTAAGTTGCTTATCTTAGTGTCATTCCCTTCCAAATCATCTTCATGTACGGAATGGTTCGGTGCTTGAGCTGTCGTTTCTCTCGATCAATGATCTACTCTGGCTCCACTGCTTGGTGAAGTTATCTTGCAATTCGACTTCTTCATACTCAATGATGTGAGATGGATCTGGTTGGTACTTATTCAGTTGGAAAACGTGAAACATGTAACCCCCTTCCGTAATTATATCCGAAATACGCGATTAAAATGAAATAGAGACCAATAACAATCAAATAACATTTATAAACCCATATACTAGACGGGGTTTTCACAAATACCTTTCGAAATCATTTATAAACTGGTCTCACATTCAAATTTTTGAATACAATTACTACACGAAGATAAATCACATTTATATAAATATCAGAGTATGCAAAATAATTCCTGGCCAATCCCAGGTTCTATTTATTAACTCAAGCTTTATAGGGCACATTCGCCCATTACAAGCCCTTATATGGGGATTACACAAATCTTTCCCAAACACATAATCAAATCCTCATCCACATATACACAACTAAGTCCAAATACAAATATCCCAACTATGATGATAACCAACTACCAGAATGACAACCCGAAGGAGTCCTCATCGCCTTTGGCTGTATGCTCCATCCTTGATCCACTACCCTGTCTGAAAGGTTAGTAGGGGAGGGTGAGATTCTAGAGAATCTCAGTAGGTAAACAATATCAATATGCATGTACGATAAATGTTTAATGCATGCCATACTTGCATCACATAACTCATGCTAACACAATGACAATTTGTAAGCTCGATGCTTCAAACAATATACTAATGGCCATAGCATAAATTGAAACATAGCTTCAAATTACACATAATCATGCAAAGCTAAGACATGCACCAACACACTAACACATATATCAAATACATGCAAAAGAGATATGTTCCTTACACTCTTTCCGCGTAAGCTCTCCGGATGCTCACGATCAGGGCGATCAACAAACCTTATAATCAAAACAAGGACATAGGGTTAATCCCTTTTCCAATTCCTTAACTTTTAAATACTTAAGTTGGTTATCATCTACGACCTTTAGATGGCAACCCAAAGCCTAAACACGAGCCTAAAGTGTTGGGAAATACTTGACCAAAGACCATCTTTTAAATCCTTAAAATCCCCTTTTTGACTGTAGCACTCGAGTGAAGATGACCTCACTCGAGTGATGGATGCCTTTCACTTAAGTGATGACCTCAACACTTGAGTGATGCCTCCTCAAGCACCTGAGTCCTACCGAGTGAAGTCCAGAAAGTGACTACCTGAGAGCCACTGAACCCTTAAAATGGCAAGCTCACTCGAGCACTACCCTCAGCACTCGAGTGATGTCCCAACACTCACAAGTGCACATTCACACTCTTGCCAAATTGCCCACGAGTGTTAACCCGAGACGCGGCTCCAAATGCCAAAATGCATGCTCACTCGAGTGATAACCCTCATCACTCGCGGGGTGAACCAATGCACTCTCACAACTTCCACATACAAGTGTGACCAAAATAGAAGGGAAAAGGGAAGATACCACGCTGCACTCGAGTGAGGACCAGGAGCACTCGAGTGATGCCTATCAGAACCCAGAAACGCAGCAGATATCAGAACTTTCCCAAACTTCCAACCTTTATTCCCAATGGTTCCCAAACTCTAACACAAAGCTATTCCCACATAATTTCACACAAGGAACACATTGGACACCTCAAAACATCCAAAATCACATCATAATAACATTTTCCCCCTTTGGTCACAATTATCACACACATTACCCAAATTTCACTACTTTACTCCCAATGCTCTAAACAAATTCTAATGACACCAAAACACACTATGGCATCATTTTAACCACAAGACACCACCATTCCACAATTATATCAAATTAGGGCAAATTCCACAAATCACAAAACTCAACCAAACAACATAATATATAGATCAAAAGGGAGATATCACTCACCTCTTCCTCTTTCTCAAAGCTAATCCTTGATTCTTTATCTTCCAAGATTCCTCAAGCTCCCAAAACACCTTCTTTCCCAAATCTAAAACCATAGTAATGAAGCTCTCATTACTATGAACAACTTTAAAGGAAGGTATTTGAGCTAAAGAGGACAAGAAGCTAACCAAAAACCCACCTTTCATTTTCTCTTTCGTCCTTCAAGCATGGCGCCCATGGAGAATGAAGGAGTGAGAGAATGAGATCAAAATTTAGCTCCCCTAAGGCATACATACCAACTTGGAGAAGAGAGGAGAGAGGGAAGAGTTGAATTCTTTGACCATGATCCAAGGGTCCACAATTTGCCAAGTCTCGCCATCTTGACCAACCTCCCATGATCTCACATACACACACATACATGGGATTCCGCCCCTTGATCTATTGTACAATTCAATCTTAGCCATTGATCTTAAAGTTACCAATGAGTTTCCTCTTCGGCAACTGATCAATTAGTCGGTAACTTTACTGTTTTGCCCCTGATTATCGCAATTCCCTTGGAATCACCATCAAACTCATTTTGATATTCATTTACACCATACATATGCCCTTCCCCTTATTTTTCTTCAATTTAGATGTTAATCCATAATTGAAATTAAATACAGGGTTTTGGCGCTGCTCATAACACAAGCGACTACAATCCACTTCATATTCTCCAAAAGGGTTATTTATCACTAACCACATCCACTTTTAGAGTCATTATCTCTTAATCATAATTTGGAATCTTGCTAAACCAGGGCTTAGCAATCCACTTATTTTAGGCTTATTCTCTATCCTCGAGTCTCGAAATTCGAGGTATTACAAAACATATCATGGAGTCTGCTCAAGTTTAGGGGTAGTACTACTCGATAAGCAACAAACCCAATTCTCGCAAGAATCTCAAAAGGACCTATATACCTCAGGCTCAGCTTCTTTCGCTTGATAGCTCTCTTGATGCCAGTGACTAAAGATGCCCTTAGAAACATATGGTCACCAACCTCAAACTCTAGAGGCCTTCTCCTCTTATCAGCGTAGCTTTTCTATCGACTCTGCGCTGCAAGAAGCCTCTTTCGAATAATCCATGGCTCATCTTTTGACACTTGTCATGATCTTATTGCCTCTTCCATAGTACACATGAACACGCATACATAGGATTCCACCCTCTTGATCTCTTGAGAGTTAATCCTAAACATTTATCTTTAAGTTACTAATGAGTTTCCTCTTTCGTAACTGACCAATCGGTCTGTAACTTTCATTTTTCCCATTTAACCCCTGATTATGGCAATTCTTACCGAATCACTAGTAAACACCTTTATATCATTCCATTCTTTAATCATGCACCCTCCCCTACTATTAAGGTTCATTTTAAGCTTTGTTACATAATCAAGCTCAAATGCAGGGTTTAGGCACTTATTGAAACACATTCAGATCAAATTTCACATCAAATTCTTTAAAAGTGTTTATTCAATAATAATTATATTCACTTTTGAAGTCATTAGCCCTTTATCCCATTTTTGGGTTATTATAGTTATTATATCGAGAAATATATGATGAGTTTGGTTGTAAATAACAACAGCAAAGGAGCATCTGGAAGTTGTGGTCTATCTCAGAAATGAAAAGAGCCAAGTGAAGCACACAGGAGCATAGATGAGAAGCCATATCAGACTAGAGGCCATTAGAATCAAGGGTCCCCATAAGGCAGAACATATTGGTTTTGCCAAAAGCCACACCATTTTGGCAGAGCATGTAATGGTGCTCCATTACAGCAGGACTCAAACCGGCCAAATAATTGTTATATATGTGGTATATGCTAATAATTGCCCACAGAAGAAGCAATGTCCTGCTGAGCCTGGACTAAGATTATAGGGCAGAGTTTATATGATGACCTACAAAGAGGCCAGGAAATCTCCTGAATTGACTTAAGGTACAGTTTATTATAATGGCAGTTCAATATAATTGATGCATGATTCAGGTGCTAGTCATTCATTCATTTGTGGCATGTGATTGTGTGTGACTGCTAGGCTTAAGAGTACGTAAACTTTCCGATGTTCGGGTTGTATCTACACCTACGGGTGTTAAAAATTATCACGACCAATGTTTTTCTAAGCTTTATGACAAATGTCGAGGGGCATGAGTCAACTACAAAATTGATTTGAAAACTGTACTGAACATACTAGAATCTAAGTAGATGTGGGATTTGGCTTCTAAAGGTTAAGTTTCTGGATATGATCTCATAGCAAGGAGTCTTGGTCGATCCTTGCAAGGTGGAAGCAGTACTGAGCTGGACAAGGCCAGAGACTGTAATTAAAGTACGCAGTTTTCTAGGTCTTACCCGATATTATGAAGATCTACCTAGAGTTTCTCTATAATAGTTTTGCTTTAGACGAGGTTGACTGAAAAAAAAATATAACAACAAAACTTAACATTATCTACGGAAGAAGCTTTACTAAGACTGAAATTAACATTAACATTGATACTGATAATTCCATATTGACTATGGACCTTTGTTGTCCTTACCGATGCCAGTAGGCGTGGACTGGGAGTATTGGCCTATGCAATTGAAGAATGGAAGCTTCACTGAAAATTTTAATTATTATCCCACATATGATCTTGACTAACAATTATATTACACTGAAATCCTAGAGACATACTGTTATAGTGCAACTGTAGTGTAGTACTGCAACCACCAGGATTTGAAGTATTGATATAATAAAAAAGAACTAAATATAAGGAAGCATTACCTTCAATTTATAGATGTACATATGTAGCAAATTTGGGGATGAAATTTATTTAAGTGGGGGAGACTGTAACAACCCAAATTTTATATTCACAAAATATATTGCAATTATTTGAGAAATTCAATAAAATGGTGAATATTCATGAATTTGGAATTTATAAATTTTATAAATGTTCATATTCATGAGAAAATGGGCAAAATAATTATGGAATTAATTTAGGTAATTTAAAAAAACCCAATTTTAAGGTCCAAAATGGAGAAGTAGTAGAGAAAATATTTGGTCCACAAATAGATGGGCATTGGCCAAAGAAAAATGAGAAAAGAAATTGGATTAAAAAGGTAATGGTAAAATCGTAATTTGCCACATTATCACAAAATTAATTATTTTCTAATTAATTGAAGTTAATTTCAATTAATTAAGGAAAATAAAAGGGAAAAATATATTTAGAATATTTTAGTCAATTTAATATGAATTTATGGAAAATTTGAGCAAAAAGTGTAATTTTGACCAAAATTGAGACTTTACGTATATACTTAACCGAAACAAGTTGTGAAGCCAATTGAGACCAAAGGGTAGGACCCCTAGGTGTCTCATACATGTAGCAAGAGAAAGTAAATGTTGGTTGGACTTAATGAGCATGGTTACATGTACATAAGGTTTATGTAAATAAAACTTGATTTTTGGAATTTTGGAAAATTGGTAAATAATTGAATAAAGCATAAGATATATTAAAAACACATCATCTCCTTCCTTCCTCCAGCCCATTTTCAAGCCATTTCATATTTGAACTAGAGAGAGAGTGTGTGAAATTCTAGAGAGAGAAAGAGAAGAAAAACTTGTAAAAGTAAGTGATTTCTAAGGTAAATCAGTTCCTAACGTGTATAACTCCACTCCTAAGATACTCTTTCATATATTTCAAGATTTTGAAAGCTCAACTCAGCCCTTGGGAAGGTTAGGGTTTTCCGCGAAGTCAAGGAAAAGCTAGTGGTTGTTTGAGGTAACTTCCAAACTCTTGTATATTGACTATTCTGGCCATTGAGGACAATTTAATCGGTGAAATTTTGCTAGATTGTCACTGGTTTTGAAAATGGAAAATATGGTTATGGGGCTGTTATGCTGCCCAAATTGGTACTAAATGGTAGTTGTGACATTATGAAATAGTCAATAAAGTAGTTAGGAGTAGAAAAGAACGCAATTACGGTGCCAAAATAGCAAAACCTTGATTTTTTCTGAAGATACCATAATTTTGGCTAGGGATAAATCTAACGGTAGAGTTGGATTTTCAATTATTTGATGGTTCCATTGAGTTTAGTAGGGAAAATTAGGTCGGGTTACAGTTTGGCACTTTTTCGGAAAAGCCCAAAAAGCATAATTACAAAACACCCCTGAAAACCATAAAGCGAGGCTGCTAAAGGTAATTTTCTCATTTGTCAGTGAATTTAGTAATTCTGAGTCTGAAAATGGATTCCTTGGGTGAAAATATGTCAAAATAGCCCAGGTTAGAATTTCGGAAAATGTGCAACCGGACTGGGTAAGGCGGCGTCGAGCCAGGGTCTCGGGGGCATTTTGGTAAATTTTCACCATAGGCTAATACAACCACTATAAACACTATAGAATTGCCTAAAATAGTACATGAATGGGTTTTAACATAATTCCTGTACATTTGATATTTTAGAACCAAGTTAGATGTAACCCCCTGCCTTAATTACCGCAATTAATATTCGATAATGCATAATAAAAAGTGGTTTGAGACCATCGGATAGTTCAAAACGTATTAAATTACCTACCAAGTAGTAGGACCTTACAAAATTTTCAAAACTTCTTTCCTATCCGAGTCTCATTTTCAATTATCGAATCTAATCATCTGCGCAGTTAACTACATTCATAAATATCAGAGTTCGTAATTTAAACCCCGGCAACCCCCGGGTTCACCTATACATGCATAGAGTTTCAAATCCTGATTAGGGAATTACAAAACCATGTATTCCAAAACTATCTACATCTTAAAATATTATACAGTAATCCCTATCCAAAATGAATAACCAACTAAACCATACTAATGTCCCCAGGAAGCTCTACCCGCTCCGGGTCACACGCTTCTCCTTGGAGCCAGTCGCCCTGTCTGAAAGGTTAGTTCAAAGGAAAGAATGAGATTCAAAAGAATCCCAGTAGTAACTAAGCAATTATACCACATACAAGCACATAGCATGTAAGCAATCAATGTACCGCAGCAGCAACACATATCACACTCCACCCTCATCCCCTTTCTCCGCCGGGAAGACACACAGTCTTCACCCGAACCGTTGTTAGCTACTCAGGGACTATTGGCGTGGCAGTGCATACATATAGCCTTATAGCTCATAAGCTATCCAGCTTCTCAAATGGCCCGTCGGCCTCACAAATAGCCTTTCGGCTCACAAATCAGCCTTTCGGCCCACATATCAGCCTTTCGGCCCACATATCACATATATCACACCTCATCCTCATCCCCTTTCTCCGCCGGGAAGACACACAGTCTTCACCCGAACCGTTGTTAGCTACTCAGGGACTATTGGACTGACGGTGCTACCACATATCCGCATAAGTCGAAATATCCGAATTCATCACAAATCACTGATCATACACACATGCAATGCATCATAAATGGCACAAAAGAAAAGTCACTACCTGATCCCTTCCTGATGTCTCTGGGCACAGTAGGCTCACGAGGATAGCAGATGTCAAATCCTATAATCAAAATAGGAACATTTGGTTAATTTCCTTTTCCAAGTTCTTACTTCAATAACACTCTAAGTTGGTATTCATTTGGACTCTTTAGATGGCCATTAAATGCCTAAACATATGCCTAAAGGGTTGGGATAATTATCCCCAAAGATCCCTCTTTGGAAAGCTAAACTCTGATTTTTGGACCCCTCACTCGCACCCCTCACTCGAGCACAGAAGGCCGTGCTCGAGCACAACACCCATTTTCACCTGAGCACCTGCGAGTGAGGCGCAGGAAGTGCTTGCCCGAGAGCAACTCCCGCGACCAAACCACACTCTCACTCGAGCACACCTGCGAGTGAGGCCTGCGAGTGACAACCCGAGAGCATCTCTCAACATCTTCTTCCACCTTCACTCGATCACAAACGCCTGTGCTCGAGCACTGACCCTCAGTGCTCGCGAGCACAAGGCAGCGAGTGTCTGCCCGAGAGTACCCCAACTCCCAGGCAACGGATTCACTCGAGCACAACCCCAGTGCTCGCGAGTGATCCCCCAATACTCGCGAGTACCAGGCGCACTCTTGGCAAACACTCTCGAGTGAACACCTGAAACGCTCACCCCCAGTGCATTTATGCACCCTCACTCGAGCACAAACATGCTCACTCGAGCACGTTCATCCAATGCTCGAGTGAGTTCTTCCCTCACTCGAGAAATCACACCAGAAACCAGAACGCAGCAACTGGTAAACTTCTCCAAAATCCACCAAATGAACTCCAATGGTTCTCAAACTTGTGTCAAGGCTCATTTTCACTTATTTCAACACAAGGAACCCATTGGCAACCAAAAACAACCCAAATTCAAATCATTCAACACATTCTCTCTCTAGATCATCAAACACTCAAAAACCCATTCTAACAATTTCCCTTATTCAACTTCAAATCAATTTCTAATCACTCCCAAATGTCAAAACTGACCAAATGAACAGTGACACTCTCATCAAAGTCTACCCTTCGTTTAACATCATAATTAGGTCTAATTTCCAGAATTTTCATTGATCATGTAAACATCTTAATATATCTACCACAATTCATCAAAAACCTACCTCTTTCACTTGCTGAATTCAGAACTTGGATTCCTCAACTTCCAAAATCCCTCAAGTTTCCACACACCACCAATCACAAGTCTGAAAACATGGGAGTAAAGCTCTTAACCACTTGGTCAACATTAATGAAGGGTAACTAAGCATATAAGATCATTTACCTTAACAAAATTCAAGCCCTTACTTTCTCTTTCTTGCTTGGTTCGCCGGAAATGGAGGAAAGGGAGAGAGAAAGTGAGTAGGTGAAGATGATGATCACTCTTTCCTTCTTCCCATGAAAAAAAACCGACTTGAGAGAGAGAGAAAAGAGTTTGAAATTGTTGACCCATCCAATGGCTCTCATTGGGACACTTGCCACCGTCTCATTCTCTCTATCATGATTTCACATAAATCTATTCACACTTGATTCCACCCCTTTATCTTTCAATCTCAACCATTGATTTTGATTACTAAGGGGGTTTTCTCATTAGTAGCTAACCAGACGGTTGGTAAATTTACCGTTTTACCCCTGATTAGTACAATACTCATTAAATCATCACTAATGGTCTTTATATCATAACACACAACATATACTTCAAATATGCTTAATTAACATTAATTACATCATTTGAAGTTATTATCCCTTAATTAAAATCCAGGATGTTACATTAGAAGCCAAAGCTTGACACGTTTTACGAGGCGGATGATTTAAGGCAAGAAAAGGGTTTAAGGTAGTAACTTTATCCTTCATTAAGGTATTAAAACTCAGACCAGGCATTGAACCAGTCAGGGTATTGGGTTAAGGGTCAGTGGGTTAGACTGGGGCCAAACCGGAGCTAAACCGGTGAGAAATTGAAAATTTTAAACTTATGATATGAAATTCAAAAGGAAAAATTTAAAAAAAAAATTTAAAATGTGAACCCAGACCGGTTTACCGACTGGTTCGCCGGTTTCCTGGCCGGACCGGCCAGTCCAGCCTGGGTTCAGGAACTTTATCTTTCATACATTATGTGAATGCTTATATGCTTTGTATATGCCATTTTCTGTAATATGTATGATAAACAGTGCACACAGATGTATAGTGCCTACGAGTACACTGATCTACCCAGTCATAGACGAGGTACGGGATGTGTAAGGGTTGCAACTGTGGTTGGCTCTAAACATATTTCCGACTGAACTGAGTTATGTATTAGTATGATATTGCATTAACTGGTATTTGGCATATTTATTTATGGCATTTTCTATGAATAATAATATGTTTCTATTAGGATTCCTTAGAATCTCACCCTTTTTCAAAATGACAAAATTCCAACAGGAGCTAGTGGCTCTAAGGGAAAAGCAGCCGATACGGGCAAATAAGGGTGTTGAACCCGAGAATTTGGATAGTGGTTATATGTGGCCTCTATTTTGGACATATTTGGATAAATTGTAAATATTATCAGACCTTGCGATAATAAATCCTGTATGTAAACATGTACTCAATATCAATATATTTGTATTATTTTTGTATGCTTGTGGAACTTGGTCTCTATTACTCTGTGTATATCAAAATGGAAATGGGTGTTCACACTTTTGATTTATTAGATACTTTAGATTCTTGTGGTCATTGAATACCTCAAATGTTGATCCATAAAGATGATGTGTCCATATCTTCAATGTGAAGACTATAGCTGCCAATTCAAGGTTGTGAGTATGGTAGTTTTCTTCATGCGGTTTAAGTTATCTTAATGCTAAGCCACTACCTTGTGTCCTATATAAGCACATACCTTAATCTCTTTAATAAGGCATCTGTGTATAAGGTGTATGATAGATTGGGATCAGGGATAGTGAGAACTAGAGTAGTGGTAAGTCTATTCTTTAGCTGTTAGAATGCCACCTCATACTTATTAGTCCAAACAAAAGGATAGTCTTCCTTGGTCAACTTAGTCAAAGGCATCCCGATATATGAGAAGCCTTTAATGAATCTTTGATAATACCAAGCCAAGCCCACAAAACTTCTCACCTTACTTACTGTTTTTGGCGTTTCCCACTTTAGCACCTCATCAACCTTACCAAGGTTGATTCTTGTTTCTATTGAAGATACTTGCACCAAAAGGAGTTTTTTTCACACTTTTGGGAGGCCTAATGTAGGTAGAGTAACATCCCTATTGACTCTTCTAACAAGCCTCCTAAGTAGCTTGGGCTCCTCAAAATCCTTTTCCTCAAACAGTGCCACCTTGTCTTGCAACTCTGGTCTTGACTTAGCTCTGAGTTGTCGAGATTTCCAATTATCAAGGTCCCCTTCCTATGGGTGAGTCACGTACTTGGAGAGGTCGATAAACTTGGCGATGAATTCATCCTCATGCATGTCACCTTTCTACAAGGTGAAGAATTCAGTTTCCTTTCCTTGTCTCAATTCCTCTAGAAAGTAGTGGGCATAAAATTTGTCCTTAAATGCATCCCACGTTAGTTGTGTTCCATTGCTCAGCCGAGCGCTCTTCCACCAATGGTTAGCTAGGCCAATTAATTGAATTGTTGCTACTTGCACTCTTAGTTATAGGGTGCAGGGGACTGCTTGGAAGATGGTTTCTAGGCGGTCAATCCAAGCTTCTACAACTATCGAATCTAATTCCTTGCCTAAGGTTGGAGGATCATGATACTGAATTCTTTCCAAACTTTAGTGACATCAATATCGATCAGGGGCAGGCCGCTACTTCTGTCTCACTTTCATCCACATAGCTCCTTGACCTATCCACATGTTAAGCACTATGATTTTCCCTTTTACTATTGTTCCGACTTGGTATCTCCCTACTAGTGTGACTCTCAGATGTCTTCTCAGCAGAGGCAACCTTCTCGACAGTCTTCTTCTCGAGCTTCTATACTTGTTCATGCACTATCTCGGTCAACATGGCCCTCATCTAAGTTATGAAGGTTTCACCTTTGGGATGTCCGATCATCTCAATCTGTAGTTTGGAAACCTCTGGCTCTTGTTGTTTTTTTGGTTGTTTCTATGAGTCTTGACCATTCTTCTCACCTAAGGACAAAAAAAGCCACCTTAAGTGTCAAACTGAGGGGGAAAACATGAAATAACTACTATTAATTGATTGGTAATGGGGGGAAAGAAATTAGGAAATTATGCCTGATTACAATTATTGCCATAGTCCTACATGCAATGCAATAGAGAGCATCAATCGCAAAGGCGACCGGCTCTGATACCTAAGTGTAACATCCTTTCTTATATTCTCTACTTTGCCGCCAAATGTGAATTTTTAAAACCTTTTCCTTTGCATCAACGTGATGTCACTCTTATTCAAATACGGGCTATTAAAGTCAACTTAACATTTTCATTAAATCACATGCATAGGACATAATTATCATGCACCTATTACAAGCATTACAACACAAAGGAACTTCGCTCTAAGCCCCTGCCCATAAATCATACACAGGTAGATATAATACTTCCATATTCAAATTCCATTACTCAATTTAAAAAAGATGGGAATTTATAATAAAGCAACTCCATAAAAATCTTAGGCCTTAGGCCGTCTATTACTAAAATCCAAAAAAGACAATCAATGAGAATTAAACAAAGTCCCAAATTTTGAATGTAACATTAACTATGGCAATAAAAATAAAAATAGACAAATGCAAAGTGGCTTTTTATTGCAACTGCCTCAAGCCTCTTATGCCTTCCCTATTGCGTTGTCCCTCAAGACCTCACTTGAAAAAATGTGAGAACTAACAGGGTGAGACTACTGTCTCAATAACATAATCACTACCCACCTTACCTACCAGCACCACCCATGGGATGTCAGGTCAGACTAATCCATCTACCATTGAGAAGCATTTGAGGTAGCTAATATCCCATAAAATTAGTTGTGACTAACTTTCAAAATCCCACAAAAATTAGCAAACACATGGCTAAAAATTATGAGCAACATAATTTAGTTTTCAAATTTTAAAGTGCAATTAATTCCTAAAAATCAGCAAAAAAACTAATTAAAAAGATAATGAAGCATATCTCAATAGAAGGCCTTCAATGTCTCTTTCGATGAGAATGGGTTTAGGTGCTCAACTATTCATATAGAGTGATGAGCACCCAAACTCATCCGATTTGATGATTCAGACCTAATTTTTTTATTGTTTAAAAAATTATTTTAATGGATATAAAATGTAAAATAAAAATGATTTCTTAACTATGATTTCTTGCAAAAAAATTGTATTTAAAAATCATCAATTGAAATTTTTTAATTTGGACAATTTCATATTTGATGAGTTTGGGTGCTCATTAAAAGTAATAAGCAGCTAAACTAGGTATTGGCTTTCCATGTTGCTGGAGGCTATGCACAAAAATGGCAACAATTCATTGGCAAAGATCTTGTCACTTATGGTCAGTTGCTTGGTAAATCTAATTTGGAATCAATTTCAATACTCATCACAATGATGAACATTATAGTACTCATTATTGCGATGAGATCGGTATCATTTAAATATAGTTTTAACAGTCTATATTTAAAATTCATAACTAATGATTTTTCAACAAAAAATCATTTTTTAAAATCTGACAGTTAGACATTATTTTTATTTTAAATTTTGTCCACATTAAAATAAATTTTTTAAAATAGTATAAAAGTAAAAAAAAAATTGATATGAACCATCTTCACTAGATCTTGCTCTTAATGCTTGTTAGTTCACCTTATACCAAAAGTGAAACTTATTCAAATCTAGATTTCCCAAAGAGGTTTGAGCTCCTCTGTGCAAAAGTTAATTATATATGACTTTCTATTCCCCTTTATGAATAATTTTCCCTTTTCTTTTCTTTTGCTTTCATGCATTTTTAATGTCATGAGATTAATAACTTTGAAGGGAAAATTATTTTGTAAGTACTTATATTTTCTCTCAACTTTAGTTTGGTACTCATCTGTTAGCACTGTTAACTTCTGTATAAGGGACTAATGGCACTAATAAAACAAAATTGCTAAAGGATTTAATTATGAGATCAAACACATAAGTGCAATTTTTAAATTAAGAAAAATATATATAAGTGTTATGAATGCATGATCTTCTTATCGTTTCTTTTATGATTTCATCTACTATCTTTTACCGTATCTTTATTTGATCTTATCTATCCAGGATAATCTGAGCCACTATATGAAATTAAAGAGATACTTTTACCGATTGTTTAAAACTTCAGGTTCCATGGCTAAGATTGGAGATAATTATTATTTTTATGTCTTATATATCCTTTTACAAGTTCTTTTATATTATTATTGTTATTTTAATATAGTTAGAAGCCATACACCTCTGATTTCATAACCTAAAATTATATGGCCAGAAGCCATATTGCTTTAATTTCTTATTCTAAAATTATATGGCCATAAGTCATATCACTTTGATTTCTTATTTTGATATAATATGGCTAGAAGTCATATTCCTTTGATCCCTTATTATATTGATTCCCTATTATATGGCCAGAAGCCATATACTTTTTCATCTTCTTGTATGGCCAAAAGTCATTTTTCCTTGATTTTCCTATTATATGGCCGCAAGCCATATTGGTTTGACTCCTATTTTGAGATTACATGGCCAGAAGTTATATTCAACTTTCATTTATCTTTTATTACATGGCCAGAAGTCATATAACTTTTAACTTTCCTTTTATTGCATTAGTTTGAAATATGTTAAATCCTGTGAAAATTAAATTTGTAGCTCTTGTCATGATAAAAAAGAACTATTTATCTTGAATGTCTTACCCATGATTTTTCTACACCACCATTTGCATGAAGGTTTCAAAATTAAATATTTGGCCTTAAAAGATCCACTTGTTCTTTGGATCAATTTAAAAGAAAGATATTACCACTAAAAGATGGTCATCCTTCTAAAAGCTTGTTATAAATAGATACATCCAACTTGCTCCTGCAGTAGCAATATCGTGAAAGAGGTTTAAGAAATATGTTAAATTAATTTCTTGCCTCCATGTGGCCAAACAAAATAATGAGCTTTTATTGAAAAAAAATCATGAATCCCATCCAACAGGCTCAACTCCATTCCCAGAAGTAAATGTAGTAATGAATGAATCTAATTGTGGCCATGAATGTGGAAGTAGACGTGGTTATAGCTGTGGTTGAACAATGACTTTACACTTTTTGCTTAAATTGAGTTAACAAAATTTAAATCAAAATATGAATAAAACTAACTAAAAAAAGGGAAAAATCAAATCTAACTACGTTTTAGGCTAAGGGTGATTCTAGATCTTAAGTGGTGACTTGGATTATTATAGCCTTGATTACTTCTTAGTGTTTAACGAAAACGATTGTCAGGAAGTTGAGGATGTGGATTAAAATGAGACTTTTAATAATATGAAGTATAATGGTAAGTGTGATCCTGAAACTAATGTGGGAGAGAATAGTGGGTGTACAATTGAGGTTCCATTTCACGCTCTTCATATTAAAACCCCAAAGTAATGAAAAGGAATGAATGCTTGTTGGGAGGCAACCCAATATAATGAATTCTGATTTCAATCATCAATTTTTCTTTCATGTGTTTATTTATTTGTTATTGTCGTCTCTTAGCCTCAAATTTTACGCTAACACCCCTCTCAAGTTGCATTGTAGGAAAGTAAAATATTATTGGAAGCACTAGAGGAAGAACTCTATATCTGAGTTAGAGATCTAAACCAGGGGAGTAATAGTTCCTTTCTTCTTTATTGACTTCCGAAACAATGAAGACAATGTTTGATTTAAGTGTGTGGGAGAAATAATATTTTTTGTACTTGTCCTTTTATGCCATTGAAATTTTTTTTGCAAGATTTTCATAGTTGAAATTTTTGCATTGCTTATTATTAAACGTATATTTGAGCCTTCCCCATTTTAGAAAATGTTGCTGAAAAAAATTAAAATAGAAAAGAATTTTTCAATTAAGCCTCTAAACCTTGATCTTTTGTATAAATCTGGATATGGACTATGAGAATAGGGTTAGTTTGTAATATGATCAATAAATTATTAGTTTCTAAATATTTTACCTCTTAATTTCTTATAAATTTGATGATGCCCCTTGTTAGCTAAGCAAAGCTTCTATTTAGGGAAATGACTCAGGTAGAAAAAAAACCAAAAAAACAAAAAACAAAAGAGTGAAGAAAAAGGCCAAAAAGAAGGAGAATAAGAAACACAACTCTAATGGTTTCTCTAGACTTAACTTAATAACCGGGGGCACTTCATCACCAATGTTGGCACTTGCGACAAATGGTAAAGTCAAAGAGGTCTATGA
Source organism: Inga leiocalycina (assembly GCA_963242795.1). Lineage (NCBI taxonomy): Eukaryota > Viridiplantae > Streptophyta > Magnoliopsida > Fabales > Fabaceae > Inga > Inga leiocalycina. Next base: position 41,876,928 of record OY725329.1, read on the forward strand.
ATTGGGCTAAAAGCCTTTTGAAGTATCTGTTGGAGTAACTAAATAATCGATATTGTATCACCCATGTGCAGGGTCATGTCAAAAGGGAACCTACAATAGCTCAAGATAAAAAAAAATATAGTAATAAAAAAGAAGGAGAAAAAAAATATAATGAATCAATTTTCTACCTAATGATCCTTATTAAATTAAATGAAGAGCTTAGTTAAGTGGAGCATTTGAATTTTTTTGGAGGAGTTGAATAGCTTAATATTCCTTTACTAATATTATTGTTGCACTAGTTACTTGCCAATCCTTTTATCATGGGAACATTAAGAGATTATTACAATTGTTTAAGGCTATTGGCTTTTGAGACATTTTTATAAGAAATTAAATTAAATAAAATTTGATAGCATGATCTAAATGTGGTGGTGTGTTGCTCTCTGTTAGAAATTTCATAAGCAATGTTCTTTTTGTTCGAATAATGAAATTTTCTTTTTTTTTCTTTTGCTTGAGGACAAGTAAATGTTTAAGTGTGTGGGAGTTCAAAAACTTGATAGGGCTAAATATAGAGCCAAATACTCCGCAAGTGCACGGGCTGTATCAAGTAATAAAGAGTGAGTAAGATATCATTCCCACGAGGACTTGATACCAACAATGCAGTTGAGCAATAACTTTACATTTTTGTTTAAGTTGAGTTAACACAATCTAAATCAATATATAATAAAACTAACTAAAAAAAGGGAAAATCAAATCTAACTATGTTTTATGCGCAGGGTGATTCTAGATCTTAAGCAGTGACTTGAATTATTATAACCTTGATTACTTCTTAGTGTCTAATTTATCCCTTTAATTGCATTTAAAGTTATATTTGCTTGTCTAGGTCTCTTATTTACCTCAGAATGTCTTTCAATCTACTAAAAGGAATTCCAACTATGTTAATCCCTAATGTCTTAACTATAGGCGATTAGTACTTAATTGAATTAAGTTAAGTGCAAACCTAATGAGACTATATAGGGCCGGTATGTATATTTCTATCCTACAAGCAAATTAAATCTGAAAATCTAATTCTACACAATTCAATTGAAGGTCTAGTCTAAATTTCCTGCGTATAGGTTCATTTAGAACACCAAAATAATCCCTATCAGATGTCCCTTGTTCAGGATAATCAAACACACAATTAAATCAACAAATATAATATTAAAGAAAAAAATGATAAAAATCATCATCTACTAGTCCATAATCAAACTAAATAATCCAAAACGAAGGGTTTAGCTACATAAACTGAACATTGTCATAACCAAAATAATAGTTAACCAAAGACAAAATAAAAAAGAGAAAAGAAAGGAGAAATAAAAAAATCAATGCCGAATTTTCATTCGTGCTATCGCTCTTCTGCATCGTCAAACTTTAATCTCCCTCTATTAAATCTCTTTCCTTGCCATCGCCAACCAAAAAAATAGAGCACTCCTCCCTCTTACTACACCTAGCATATATAGAGGAAAATATTGTCCCTATGCCAGCGTCTCTATCACAATATATTAATTTATCTCTTTTTTTATTGATTATCATATAATCCAGATATATTATATTGATATTTTGTTCTTACTTGAATCTTATAATATCTTCTACAAAATAAATTAGGATATGAGTAGATTTTATATCAAAATATCCTTTTATCCTATAATTAATTAATGGATAGAAAAATATATAAAGATAATTAAATAAGTATAAAATATGAATAAATTTAATCAAATATATCTCAGAATCTACACTCATTTAATTATAAAATATATACTTATCATATGTCGATTGGAATTGATGTTAAACATCATGTAGCTCATGTTCATACACAAAATGGACTTGCAAAATTATTGGTTAAATAGTTGCAACTAATTGCAAGACATTTACTTATGAGATCTAATCTCCCAATTTCTGCTTGGGGCTATGCCATCTTGCACGTAGCAATATTAATTTGCATTGGGCCAACAAGTTATTCCTTCCTCATAGCCTATTAGCTTCAGGTTCTGTGCCATTAGTATGGCAAGTAGCTTGCCTCCATTCATTCCTATCTCACACAACAAGTCAAGAGCATACTTTCGTTGACACAAAACAATTCCTTTTTCGGACTTAGCTACTTCAATACCAAGAAAATACGTCATTTGGCCTAAGTCCTTAATTTTAAATTGTGTATGTAAAAGTGTGTTTGCTTTTGCTATACCATTTTCAGAGCTCCCTATAATTAGTAAACCATTTACATAAACAAGAACAAGCATTATACCATCACAACATTGCATAACAAACAAGGAGTAATCATTTTTACTTTGTATAAAACCTCCCTGTCTCAATGTCTTAGATAGCTTCCAGTTCCATTGTCTTGAAGTTTGCTCAAGCCATAGAGTGACTTACACAGTTTGTATACCATATGCTCCCCCTTTCTATCAAATCCAGGGGAACTTGCATATACACCTTCTTATTAAGATCTCCCTATAGGAATGCATTATGCACATCCATTTGGTGTAATTGCCATTTATTGACAACTGCCAACTTAAGAACAAGAAGAATGGTAAGCATTTTCAAAAATGGAGAGAAGGTCTCATAATAATCAATTCCCTCTCTTTAGTTATAACCTTTGGCCTCTAATTTAGCTTTATATTTGTCGACCTTACCATCTAAGTTGTACTTAACCTTGTGCACCCATTTACATCTTATAGGTCTCTTCCCCTTTGGAAGAAGAATAAGCTCCCATGTTCTATTATTATTTTTAGGTGTATTCATTTCTACCTGCATAGCTTTCACCTATTCAGGGTGTTTGGTGGCCTCATTGTAGTTAATTGGTTCTGCCATTAAGTCAATACTACACAAGAAACTCATGTGGTTAGATGAAATATTATCATAAGAAAGATTTTCCTCAATTGGATATGCACATTTGCTCCTATGTTTCTCATTATTTCCTGTAGCCAAATCACAGCAGATATAATCATTAGACCATATAGGAGGTCTCCTATGTCTACTTGGCCAAGATTCACTATATTATAAGGTTGCATCATCTCTACTTGCTGCTAGAGGGTTACTCTGTTCTATTTTATTAGGTTTGGCTAATTCATTTCCCTTACTATTTTCAATGTCAAGTAAGAGAAATCCCTTCTGAGATTCAGGATAGACTAAAAACACATAAGCCTTACTCTAGCCTTAAATTTATCAATAATGTTTAAGTCTGTAGTATAAGCTGCACATCCAAAAGTTCTCAAGTTAGATAAGTCAGCCTTGGCTTTATAGACAATTTCAAATGGAGTTTAATATCGTAGCACCATAGAAGGAATTCTATTAACAAGGTGAGTAGATATTCTCACTCATTCCCCCCAAAGCCAAATAAGAACAGCAAGCTGCAAAATCAAACTCTAGTGATTTGTATGATTGTCCTATGCTTTCTCTTTACAACCCTATTTTGTTCAAGGGTGTAGGGACAAGTAAGTTCATGTGCAATCCCCTTATCTTGAAATAAGATTTTATTTTATTGTTGGCAAATTCTGTCCTATTATCGCTCTAAACTCATTTGATTGAAACAAAAAATTGATTTAATATGGATGCACATAAATTCTTAATGCAACTTACAGTAGTAGATTTACATCTCATGAAAAAAAATCCAAGTAGACCTAGAAAAGTCATCAACAATGGTTAAGAAGAAATAATATCCTTGAGGCGTAGGGGTCTTATATGGGCCCCAAACGTCAACAAGAATGAGCTCAAAACACCTTTCAATTTTAATACAACTATGGGTAAAGGGAAACTTGGTTTGCTTGGATTGAACACAAATTGAACAATCTTTATTCATATGTAGTTGATTACAAAAATAGGTGCATGACCTAATCTTTAATGCCATATATCTATTTGAGACATGCTACAAGTATTATCACTATTTTGAAAAGCATGAATAGCATGAACAAAATTGTGTGTTTTTTCTATTTTAATATGTATAATCCTGCATACTATTTACCAATAAGCTTAATCTTCACATCCTAAAGGTCCAGCATTAAAAAAAGGTGAAGGAAGAACGAGGCCATGCAATTATATTCCTTAATAAATCTGGATACTGCAATTACCTTAAAACATAACTGGGGCACGTATAGAATATCATGCAAAATTATATCACTAGCTATTTATGCACTACCTATGTCAGTTATAGGAACATGATTGTTGTTTGGTATCTTAATGGTTTTAATTGGTCCACTATATTCCTTATAGTCACATAGTTAACCCAAATCTCCTACCATATGTATTGTCGCTTCAGAGTCTATAATCCAATTACTATGTGTAACAAAAATATTAGGGATAACACCGGTGAGTGCATGGAATATGGACTCCTTATCTCACTTGAGTAGTTCAAGAATCCTTTCATATAGGGCTTATGTGAATGTTGGAACCACAACTCTAGCTGCAGCTACCACCTTTTTAGAAGTTAGAAGTGAATTTCTATTTATAGTTTTACTTCCTTGGTTCGAATCTTTAATCTGCCTCCCCCTTAAATTTGGAGGGTATCCTATTACTTGGTAGCAATTCTCCCTTGAGTGTCCCTTCTTGCAACAATGAGAGCACTCTAGTTTAATGTCACTGTGACCTCTACCTCTTCCTCAGCCTTTCCCCCTTGCTGCCATAGCTAGACCTTTTGTAGAGGAGTGTTTCTTAGTAGTGACAATATTGTGCTGAGTGTTATTATGTAAAATCATGCCATACGCATCATTAACTGAAGGGAGTGGAGACATTAATAGTATCTAGCTCCTTGCTTGTCCATATGACTCATCAAGCCCCATCAAGAGCTGTAAGAATTTCTGCTCTTGAATCATGTCTCCTTGAGCATTTGAAGATTCACAAGTACAATTAGAAATTGATAGAAGAGCTAACTGTTCCTCCCACAACTCTGTAATTTTGTAAAAATACACAGAGATAAAAGAACCTACTTGCCTGAGCAAATTAACTTCCCAGTGAAGTGTGAAAATCTGGGTGCCATTTTTCTTGTCGAAGCACTCACAAAGATCTGTACACATAAGGTATGCAGTATTGAAAAAGATGAAGCAATTTGATAATTCTTTTGAGATTGATCCAATCAGCCAAGAAAAGATGACAGTGTTACATCATTCCTACTGGTCGTGTAAGGAATTTTCATATGATTCCCTCGCTCAACTGCTGTAAATGAACCCAACTTTTGCCTTCCTCGAAGAGTGATTTTCATTGCACGGCTCCACATGGTGTAGTTTTCTGTTCCAATAAGAATGTAGGGAACAAGAGTTGACTTTACATGTCTACTGGATGAAGATATAGGGGCTGTGTGAATAGAAAACCTCTGGCCCTCATCTTCTCACTTTCGCCGCTCATAGCTAGGGTTTCAAATTGTAGAATCACAACTTCACGCCTGTGTTGTAATCTTTCAAATATCAATTAACGACAAACCTCCCTTCGTGATCTTCTTGCTCTCATCGTTGATAGCTAAGGCTTTCAAGTTGCAAAGTCATGATTTCACATTTGAGTCACCATCTTTCATATCTGGGTTACATTATTAGGGCATTCTTGCCCTTTCCTTAGTCGGGTCTCCTATCAAGTCGTAGCCTAGGGCTCTGGTACCATGTTATCTTGTTGGATTAGCCCTTATTCTCACTAGGCCTAGGAAAAACATATCATTTCATTGATAACCAAAAATAAATATTACAACCACTAATAAACTTTGTCTCTACATGTATTTATACTACACAGTAAGTATCCTGAACAGACTACTAAAACTAATGCTAATTACAACAATTAAACAATTACATTTTTATCCTCACTAACACTTTTCTAGTAATCTCCACACAATTGTCCCACACCTTCACATATGAAGCTCTAATACATATAAATGTTGATCATTATGTACAACCAAAAAATCTAACAATAAACAAGTTATTAAGCATAGGATTTTAGTATTTCTAAGTTCTTTTCCCGTCTCTTTACCAATTTAAAATGATATGACACTATGACTTATTAATTTAAATAAATAGAAAAAGTTCAAGTAAATTTTTTGGATGCACTAATGTGGATGCAAGAATAAATGTGTAACAAGGTAACTAAGGAGAATATGAAAAATATGGAATGATACAAAATAATTATATAAAAAATCAAATTAATGCTTGATTTGAAAAATAGCTATCCACCCAATTATTTGAACAGGGTCTCCGACACAATTAATTCTTTTCAGTTGTGGGTTGTGGCCTTTTTGCCAACATAACTAATTACTTGCAAAACAAGCCTAGGAGACATAAAACACCCAAGAGACCCTTACAAATCAAACAACTAAAAATAAGCAACAGAATGAGTTTTCCATATTGGAATTTTGATTCGTGATCTCTAAGTGCTTCGCCGTCCGTTCAAAATCTTGCAACTCTTTGTAGTTCGTGACCGACCTTAATCTTTCAACTCTCTTGCTCTTCTAGTTTGTGACTGAGTGGTTCTTATTCTACCATTCAACAGTGAGGTATGGGGTTTTCTCTCCCTCCTTGTTTAATGTTGGTAAAGTGGGCAAAGTCTGATCTTTTTCTCTTGTCCGTAACATTTAAGGGATAATTCACTTTCTTTACATTTATGGGTTTCCCTCCATTTCTCTATTTAATGTGGGTATGGGTATAGTTTGTGGGTTCTCTCTAATTGTGGGTAAGGTATGATGTTTCCTTTTCATTTATGCGTTTCTCTTTGTTTATAGGTGCTTGCGGTTTTAATATTTTGGGCTGATTCCTTTCATTTATGGGTTGTCTTTTTTGCAGGAAAGAGAAAAACAGAAAATGGCAATGGCAGTCGTGCATATCATAAACGTTTGGAGTGCCAACTTAGAAGAAGAATTAGAACGAATAAGTGAGGCCAGTGTGTAATATCCTAAATTGTAATCAAGGATTAACAACTTCAAAGTAATGTAATTAATGATAGTTAAGCACTTTTGAAGTATATAACGTGCATTGTGACAATTATGGGCAAAATAGTAAATTTACCAACTGAATGGTCAGTTATCGAAGAGGAAACTTCTTGGTAATTAAGATCAATGGCTAGGATTGAAAGAGTAATAGGTGGAATCCTATGCATGCAAGTCTATGTGAAATCATGTTAGGAAGAACAAGATGGTGCCAAGTGGCAAGATATGAACCATAGATGAGGTCAAATTTTCAAACACTCTTCCCTCTCTCTCTCTCAAGTTGGTGAAGAGGCATGGGAAATGGGAAATGAGATCATTTTCATCAATATCTCACTTCTCTCTCATCCTCCTTCATTTTCGCTGAACTAGCCAAGAAAGAGAAAGAGAAAAGCTTGAGCTTTGGTAAGTAAATGCCCTTATATGCTTAAGTTCTCTTCATTGATGTTGTTCAATAGGTTGAGAGCTTGACTTCTGTGATTTTAGAATTTTCATTGGTGGTGTTTGAGAGATTGTGAAGTTTGAAAAGTTGAGGAATCAAGGAAACCACATTTGGGAAAGAAAGAAGTAAATATTTGATGTATTTTGGTATAATTGTTTTGGCCATTGGCTTGGTTTTGTAAATTTTGGATTTTTCCCTGATTTCTTGTGATTTTAGAAGATGTGAATTGAGTAGTGTAATGTGGTGGGATAGATGCCAAATAGGAAAGTGTCAATGGTTTTGGTTTAGATTTGAAAAGAGGAAGTTTGGCAAATTGTGGTTTTGGGTGATTTTGGTGATCTAGAGATGAGAATGTGTTGCTTGAGTGGGAGTTTGGTTGTTTTGAGTTACCAATAGGTTCCTTGTGTTAAGATAAGTGAGAATGAGTTTTAGTACAAGCTTTAGGACCATTGGTAGCAAATTGGTCAATTCTGGAAAACCATATCAGTTGCTACGATTTGGCATCTGATAGGCATTACTCGAGTGAGGAAGGATCTCACTCGAGCACGATATGAACTTCTAGGAATTTTGGTTAAGTCTCTGGGTAGAAGTCGTGGGTGCACTTCTTCATCTTCGAGTGATGTGTGTTATCACTCGCGAGCATTAGGAAGTCACTCTAGCACTAGGGTTGGTGCTCGAGTGCACTTGTCGCCTGGGAGTTGGGTTGCTCTTAGGTAGTCACTCATGGTACCTCACTTCTTGGTAATCGAGTGTATTTGAGGTCATCACTCGAGTACAGTTTCCAGTGCTCGAGTGAATGTAAGGGATATTGTAAGGTTTGCTCTCGGGCAAACACTTCATGTGTCTCACTCGCTGGGACTCGAGCACAACTGTGGGCATCACTCGAGTGAGGTGTCTGTCACTCGAGTGAGGCAGCCCAAAATTAGTACTTCTTTTTCCGAAAAAGGTGTCTTTAAGGATGGTTACCCTAACCCTTTAGGCATGTATCTAGGCATTTAATAACCACTTAAAGAGTTCATATGAATACCAACTTAAAGAATTACGAAATTAAGAACTTGGAAAAGAGATTGACCTATTGTCCCTAATTTGGTGTATAAGATTCGACATCTTCCGTCCTCGTGAGCCCACTGTGCCAGCGAACATCAGGAAGGAACAAGGTAGTGACTTTCATTTTATACCATATGTGATGCATTGTATGTGTGTTATATCATTGATTGTGATAAATTTGTATGTTGTGATATTTGTGGATTTGTGTGAACACCACCATGCCAATAGTCCCTGAGTCGCTAACAACGGTTCGGGTTAGGATAGTGTGCCTTCCCGGCGGTAAAAGGGGATGAGGATGGGGTGTGATATATGTGATTATGTGAAAAGCTGAAAAGCTATTTGTGAAGGCCGACGGGTCAATTGTGAAAGTCGGATAGCTGTATGAGCTATAAGGCTATGTGTATGCACTGCCATGCCAACAGTCCCTGAGTCGCTAACAATGGTTCGGGTTAGGACGGTGTGCCTTCCCGGCGGTAAAAGGGGATAAGGGTGGAGTGTGATTTTTGCTGCTGCTGCTGCTGCTGTATGATGATTGCTTACATGCTATGTGCTTATGTGTGGAATGAATGTTTTGTTACTACTAGGATTCTCTTGAATCTCATTCTTTCCTTTGACTAACCTTTCAAACAGGGCAAGTGGCTCCAAGGGAAAGCGTACGACTCAGAGCGGTTAGAACCCTATAGGGGCATTTTGTTCGGGCCATGTTGGTTGATCATATTGGACAGGGATTTTGTAAATTATTTTTGGGTTGTAAGTATTAGTTGATAGTAGTTACGTAATCCCCTCTATGGGAATTATAAACCTTCTAGTGAATGAATGGAACCCGGGGGTTGCCGGGATTTTTGGTTATATACTCTGATATATAAGAATGTAAATTGACTGCTCAGGTGATTATATTCGATATTTGAACTTGAGACCGAGAAAGGAAAGAAGTTTTCAAAATGTTGTGAAAACACTAGCTTAGGGAGGGTGTTTAAAATGAGTTTTAAACTATCCATCGGTCTCTAATCCAATTTGATTATATGTTATCGAATCTTAATTACGCTAATTAAGGCAGGGGGTTACACAGTGAAATTCACCCCTTTGTGTTCATAAGTGTCCTTGGTTCTTTCTCCAGGGAAGCCATCGACTTCGAGTCACTGTCAGATCTCTTAAACCTCACAAAGGTTATTCAAATAGGAATCACCTTATCCAACAAAAACGGTGACAAAGCCAAGTTTATGGATCCAGAAGCAGAGGGAGTGTTCCACTGTGCTTGGCAGTTTAATTTTAGTGGTTTTAATCACCACGATGATCAAGATCAAGATGCATGTGATTCACACCATATAACCTTGCTACAGTAAGGTGGTGTCGATCTCGAGTATAACTGGCACCATGGAGTTCCCTGGTATGACTTTATGACCCATAGAGTAGTACAAACTGCTCAAAAATAGAAAGTTGCACTAGTTTGCTTTTGACGGTGCATTTTGTTTTGGGGGTGTGTTAACTCATAGAATTAAGAGTATTCTAGCACATTTTATTCTCTTTTCACTTATTTTTGGGTTCAAATTGTGCATATAAAGAGATTATAGAAGAAAACATGATAGGACATAAGCTAAATCGAAATTTTATTGAATAATGAGTTAAATGCACATAGTTTTGATTATTTGTAAAAGCTAAAAAGCTCATGAATCCCTCCTCCTTATAGGTGGAGGATGACAAGTTGTAAAAGCTCTCGAAGATCATAGGAAGATGTGAAAGAAAGGGAAGAATGCAAGAGGAAGATGAAAAAGGACACTATGAAGGAGAAGTCTGCATTTGCTGTGGAAGTGCTATAGCCAAGCCATTGCAAAACTGCCTCAGAAGATGGCCTTTCTATCTACCCTTTGGCCGTGAAATCCGCTGTAGCCAAAGTCATAGCAAAACCACCTGAAAAAGCACTACTTATGTATGTATGACAATTCGCTATGGTGAACTCACAACAAACGTGTGAAACTGATACTATGCATTTTGAAAACTGCAGCAGAAAAACCAATATAAAGGCATAGGCTTGGTCAAAAATCAGGGGGCCTAGACTTCTTGAACATAGTGGCTACTAGAGTTTGGCATTTTGGAGAGCTTGGAGCTTGGGATTGGATTGAAAAAGGATTTAGAGCCTCAATTCTTGGGTTTTTCTTGTTCTTCCCTCCTTTTTCTCTATTTTACTGATATGGATTATGATTTTGTGCTGAGATTTTGGCATATACAAACCATAAGTAGCTAGAACCATCAATTAGGATTACTTTTACCCATTGTATGGATTGAAACTACTAGATTATCTTGCTTTTGTTGGTTAATGAGTATTATATGTTGATTTTTCTCAATGCTTAATGCTATCTTGTGCTTGATCACCATATGATTAGAGTAGTTCAATTTGAAGATGCTTGAAAGAGCTATTTTAATTGTAGAATTTGAGAAAAATCATGTTAGATGTAACCCCCTCATGGTAATTATATCTGGATTACAAAATTTAAGTGAAATAGAGACCAATAAGACAAAACAACATTTAAAATCCCTTATCTTCAAGATAGGGTGTCCAAAAAAACAGTTCAGAAACACAATTTCATCTGGTCTCACATATACTTTTGAATACAATTACCCGTGCAGATATATCACATTCACAAATATTAAAGTACGTAACTAAAATCCCGGCAACCCCGGGGTTTATATATATATAATGGGTTTAAGGTTTCCCAAATGGGGATTACATATCCAAAAGAATTCACTATATACATACAGTAATCCCAACCAAAACAGATAACTAACATAGACCAAAATAAATGTCCCTAAAAGCCCTAACTGCTCCTGGTTGGCCGCTTATCCTTGGAGCTACTCGTCCTGTCTGAAATATTAGTCATTTGGAAAGAGTGAGATTCTAAAGAATCCCAGTAGTAACAAATCATTCATACCACATGTAATCATATAGCATGTAAACAAATCACCACATAATCAGCAACAACATAAATCACACTCCACCCTCATCCCCTTTTACCGCCGGGAAGGCACACCGTCCTAACCCGAACCATTGTTAGCGACTCAGGGATTGTTAGTATGGCAGTGTATACGAATAGCCTTACGGTTCACATATTTCCTTTCGGCCTACAAATAGCCTTTCGACCCACAAATTCACAAATATCACACCCTAACCTCATCCCCTTTTACCGTCGGGAAGGCACACAGCCCGTACCCGAACCGTTGTTAGCGACTCAGGGACTATTGGTATAGCAGTGTATTCACAATTTCATAAATCTTACAGCATACAAATCCATCATAGATCAATGATTTAGCACACATACAATGTATCACATAAGGTATAAAGAAGGAGTCACTACCTTGTTCTTTCCTGATGTCCTTTGGCACAGTGGGCTCGCGGGTATGACAAATGTCAAAGCCTAAAAACAAAAAAAATCAAGAATGGTGGATTAATTTCCTACCCCCAATTCTTACTTCCAAACACTTAAAATAGGTTCCATATGAGTCCCTTAAATGGTTATAACAAGCTCAAAGAGAACCTAAAAGGATTGGTAAGTACTAGGTTGAAAATTACTTTGTAAAATCACAAAATGTTGAAAATGGGGGTTGGTTGCAGCCAAAATATGCACAGAAGGTTTTTGGCTGTAGCCAAGAATTTCTGGCTACGGCCAAAACACGCACATAAGGGTTTTGGCTGCAACCAAGAATTTCTGGCTGCAGCCAAGATTTTCTGCTGCAGCCAAGACAACTTTGAAAAATCATAATTAATTCTAGAAAAATCAAAATGAGGTGATCCCAAAGCCAAATGAAATCTATTGAAGTTCTCTTCCTAGGAAAAATATTGGCCATTACTGGAAATCACCACAAAAATACAGAATCACACAAATCTCATCACTACCCCAAAACGGAGTCCATTTTCGACCTCAAAATTTGGACAGTCATATCTCCTAGTTCCCAAAACGAAATGGCACAAATTATATATCCATTTTGAAGCTTGGAATGTGAAATTTAAGACTGAAAAGTTTCATAATTTTCTGACATCATTTGCCCAGTCAAAACATTCACACAACTTGACTGCCCAGAATAGACTTTCATTGGACAACATTTCAATTTTGCACCAATGGTTCCCAAATTCATATCAAATACCATTCCCACATAAATTTGCACAAGGAATCTATTGAAATCATCAAAACAACCCAATTTAACCTCCATTGACATGTTACAGAATGACCACCACATGTCTTACCAAGAACTCAATCAAACCACCATATTGCAAACCAATCCAAACCAACATTCCAAATCAATTTCAAATGCTCAAAGACACACTATGACACCACTTTCACACTAAACACTAACCAATTCACACATTTCAAAATTAAGCCAAAATCAGGGCAAAAATCCAAAATCCTCAAAGCTAAACCAATGACCACAATAAATATGTCAAAAGGTTCCAAATTATTACATCTTCCTCTTTCCAAGACTAGTTTCTTGATTCTCAACTTTTGATTTCGCTCCAACACACAAACCACCACCTTTCCAAATTCTGAAATCACCATAATGAAGCTCTCAATGAGATGCACAACATTAGAGAAAAGGATTTGAGCAAAGGAGGAACATTACTCACCCAAAATCAAAGCTTTCCCTTTCTCTTTCCAAGCTTGAGTTCAGCGAAAATGGGGAAGGAAGAGAGAGAAAATGAGAGATGGAAGGGATGAAGAAAGGATGATGATGATGTACCACTTTTCCCCTTTGCCCATGCTAAAAAACGCATAGGAGAGAGAAGAGAGAGAAAAAAGGTGGTTTTTGTCTCTTATACCTCATCCTATGGTCCATAACATTGCCACATGTCAACATCTCAACCCTTGATCTTAAACACCACACACATTTATACTAAATTCACATCTCATTTCTCCAAAAACATTTAATTACACAAATTACAATCAATACCATTGCCATTAGCCCTTAATCACAAATTGGGATATTACAATAGACTTGAAATTTAATGATTAAATGGATGGTTTGTTGTTAGAATATATATATATCTAACAACCTAACATAGTCTATTGAAGAATTGTTTTGGAAAGATGGTTTTCATTAATTATAAACAAAAGATTGAATGTTTTTAACAAAGATTAAAAATCAATATTGACTTGAGAGAGATTGGTTGATGATTTTAGGATTTTTGACCAGCATATAAACTAATTTAACGAGCATAAGTAGTTTAATTGTATAGTTTCATGAAATACAATGGGGAAGAAGTAATCATAAGTTAATACCTCTTGAAGTTAGGCCGAATTTCCCAAATTCTGACTGTTTTGCTTTGTTATTTTTATCAAAAGTCTTTATACATATTGATCAAATTCAAATAATTCCATTCAACCAAATTAAGAACATAATTAAAGTAGTTAACTCGCTTTTGTCATAGTCCTTATGGATCGACACTCATTTATCACTAATTTATTACTTGCGACCCTTACACTTGCGGAAGCTAAACCATGAACAAGTTTTTAAGTTGATAAAGTTTGTTAATGGAAATGTATGTCCTAATGCATATGGCTTTTTCACGATTCTTGGGTATTTATTCCCCATATGTTATGATGTGAATTAGATGATGAGGTCAACTAATCATGTGCCTACTAGTATTAAGGATGTTGCAAATATATTGAGGGTGAAGGTAGATAGAGATGAGGTCAGCCTAGCTGCTTCACATAGTTCATAAACTCATCCATTTAGCAACAAGTCTTGTCAAAGAATGTACTAACCTTTATTAGGTTTTAACAAGTTTCATTTACCAAATAATGACAAATGCAACCATTCAGTCCATTCATAACTTTTGCTAAGAAATTCATCACATTTCATTAGGTTTAAAAAACTTTTGTTTACCAAATAATAAATCTCCATTATTAGGTCATTCACGATTTTTTTTAAAAGACTTCACCGCATTTCCTTATGTTTTAACAACTTTCATTTACCAAGTAATAACACATAAAAACATTCAATATTTTTTTAAGGTATTCCCCACATTTTTTTAGGTTTTAACAATTTTTGTTTACCAAAAATTATTCTCGTCGGAGCTCTGGCACTAAAAAGTATGTCGTCGGCTACCCACAAGGGTAGGGATTACTTTTTGTTAAAAAAAAGGTGTGAGCGCATTAGTTAAAGGACAAATAAGGCTAACATTTCTCTAGTATTATGAATATTGGAAACACTTTCTATCTTTCTTCTTTTTTAAACTTCTTTATCTGTCATTTTACGTAGATTATTTATGATCAAGAAAGGATAGATTATTCAAAAAATTCCTGAAAAAGAACTTTTAAAAATGCTAAAAGATAAAAAAAAAGTGTTCTGAATATTCATAATTGATAAGTAAAATATTTGTATATTTATTTTTCCTTATATGATGATTTTATGGATGATATTTGAGCTCAATTTAATAAATTTGGGTGTAATTAATAAATAAATAATGATTTTGGCATAAAATAGAATTTCTTGGAAAATATTAAATTAGACCCTCTTTTAGTTTTCAGGTAATATCTGGAGCTCTAGATGTCCGATTGGGACATTCTTTATATGGATAAAAAGCTAAGAAAGAGCTCTATAACTTTGATGTTGAGATCAAAATCCAGTTCTATCTCCAAGGGTTTCGAATTTTGCTTGGAAGTTGAAAGCGGGAATCATCTATCATTCTACCAACCATTTCATCTACCTCTTCATCTTCCTTTTCACCTACTACTTCATCTACCACATTTTATCTACAACTTCATCTTCCTTTTCACTGACTATTTCATCTACCACATTTTATCTACTACTTCACCTATCACATTTCATCTACCACTTCATCTACCCTACTCCATTCTTCCCTATATATAGCCACCTTCTCCTTCACATTTCACTTACACCAATTCATATCCATTACTCTCCTCTCTTCTCCATACATACCATTTCATTTCCATTACTCTCCTCTCTTCTCTACTTACACACCATTTCATTACTCTCATCTCTTCTCCACTTACTACATCATCTTAGCATTAATTTTATGCATTGTATTACTTTTTGCATGCCTCCATCTTGGAAGGCTTAGGATTGTATTACTTTTTATATGCCACCTACATTGGAAGGTTTTATCTCCTAAAGGGACGGCTAGATTTTTACATTTTTCATACATCTTTTGGTTGTATATTTATGTTTGAGAATTTAATATTCAAGTTTATGCAGTATTTATGAGGATTTCATTCTAGCTTTATATAATGTCAATTTATTTTGATTTTGTTTTTAATTTTATCATGAGCTAAATTTTCATTTTCCTTGGGTGATGACGTAGCTTACTAATGACAGATCGAATCTTAACTTATTAAATCTAGTTTTAATTTCTCCTTCATGATTGAGTTTTAATTATTGTTCTTAATGCTTTCATTTGATTGGCCACCTTTTGAAGGATTTCAATATTCATGTTGAGACCGGAAGGAGATGCATGTGTGTAGATCCTATAATTAAAACCATGACTTGCATATGAAATAGGAATATATTCATATGAGTTGTGTAGTCTTACTGAGTTCCATAAATCTTAATGCATAATTAATTGCTTAAATTCATATAGGAATATTTGGATTAGCAATTAATTACATAATTGCTTGACCTTGGAAGAGGCTAATAATTAAATTAGGCAAAATCAACTATCAATCATGTGGAATAAATTGGGCTATAATAGATAAATGATTCAATCCAAAATTTGTTAAGTGAAATATAATCCCTAGGGCTTTATCTCATATTTGCTTTCATATCATCTACACTCATATTTAATTATTTTTCTTTTATTTATACTCTCAATCACCAACGAATCGATCGACTAAATAGAATTAAAATTACCTATTTTGGTACTTAGTGATCAATCCTCATGGAACGATACTCTACTCACTTCTATGTTACTTAATTACGACAGTGTACACTTGCATTATTTAATAGATCATCTACACTCATAACAATAATATCAGAGAAGTGTGACGGCTTGATTTGTCCTTTTTTCAAAATTAAATAGGAAAGATGGAAATGCCCCTCTAAGTTTAAAAAACGTGCTCCCATTTTTTATAAGGGTTTAACAGGTTTTGATAAGATTTTCATAAATTTTAATTCAAAAATTACCACTTGCTACAATACCAAGGTATAATTCCCAATTCTGCTAAGGATTTCACAAGTTCATATGAGGTTTTAACAAATTCTAATTCAAAAATCACCACGTGCTATAATGGCAATGTAACCTCCTACCTTAATAGCCGTAATTATAGTTCGAAAATAAGTCATTATGTTAAATTAGCGACCAACGGATAATTCAAAACTTATTGAAAGTCCCAACTTCAAGACAGGGTTAGGTCATGTGATAAAGTAGGTTTTCAAAAAAAATTTCCAAAACCTGTTTAATATGGTCTCATATTCACATTTCGAATATATTGTGCAGTTTGGTTTCGTTGATACATATCAGAGTGTAAGCAAAATTCCTGACAACACTCAGGTTTCATCTATTCACTAAAGGGTTTGCAAGGCTTGCTTGCTTGCTCATATCAATTTCCCTTACTGGGGATTACATAACACCATCCAAATCTACAATATTTACAATAGGCACAGCAATTCCAAAAATTGATAACCAACATAAAAGCTCAAACTTCTAGTTGGGAGCATTAGCCGTCCTTCATCACCTGTTTTTCCTTAGAATCGCTTGCCTTAGCTGTAGGTTAGTCAATGGAAAGAGTGAAATCAAAAGAATCCCAATAGTAATAATTTACTCATATAACATATAATAACATAGCATGCAAGCAAATCACAAAACAGCAACAATAGCAATAATCACAGTTATGCATGACTTTCGACGACAGCTCTCACGGCTGTATCTACATGATGCCTAACTTGTGTCACAAACGACAGCTCTCACGGCTATATTTGCATGATGCGTGACTTGCGTCATAAACGATAGCACTCATGGCTATATACACAAATCTTTCACAGCAACATACACCGCAGCATTTGCAATCAACATAATTCAATGATAAGACATACATACAATGCATTACACATAATATAAGAGAAAAAGTAACTACCTTTTTCTTTCCGCTCGTGCTCTGGCACCGCTTTATCACGCATAGGGCAAATGTCAAATCCTATAAATCATAAACAAGGATGATGAGTTATTCCTTATTCCAATACTTAACTCTAAAACACTTAAGGTTGGTTATCATTTGAGACATTTAGGTGGCTATTAAAAGCTTAAACAAATGCTTAAAGGGTTGGGAAATATTGGATCAAAGACCTGTTAGGATCGGCAGGTACAACGGAAGAATTTTAAAATTTTACCAATCATAATCGAGGATCTATCAACGGCATTTAAACCAAGTTGGAGGGATTCATACCTTTTATGATTCAGGGTTTTCACGATCTCTAGGAGCGAACACGTCAGGTCCACTCCCTCTACCGGTATCCACACGAATGCTCTCCAACCGAGACTGCGTGCTAGCGCCTCTAATGTCTCTTAGGGTTTTCCTTGCGGCTCTCAATTCTCATGTGCATATCAATATATCTGCTCTATCAAGCTTATAACCTATGAGGGCTATTTTCAAATTTCAAAATTAATCATCATTAATTTTGAAATTAACTAACTATTAATTATCTTGATGAGCTAATTAAATAAATTCAGTTTAAATTAAATCTGTCCAACAGTTTTAATTTAACCTATTTGTTTAATCCAAATAAAGAAACCTTAGATTTAATTTATCTTCATAAATTAAATTTGAGATACTATATCTCTATCATGTTAGTTATTAAATTTAATATATCTTAATAAATTAAATTTAAAACTAACACAATATAATAATATCATATAATATATATATATATAAGATATATCTATTTCGAAAATATATATCTATATAATATTATTAATGAATTTTATATTATATATATATAATTCGTCCACCCTAAATTAAACATTATCTCGTATTGGGCCATTCTTGTGTGCGACCCTGTAGGTCCATATGAAGTTGGCAGTAGGCCAATAACTATACTAACCCAAAAGTCGCAAGCGGCTTCTAGCAAGACATTACGATTACCCAATTCATATGAGGATCGTTATCACGATGCAACCTGTCATACAACCATGTCACGTCCCTTTTCTCACACGATATATCGATCAAGGATAAGGCATGGATAATGTCATCCTCTTGTTCCTGACCATTACTTTCTCAATTTCTGAGTAACCTGATAATAGAGATGGAAACTCCTTTCCATCAAAGTATAGCCATACATTTCTCAGACTCACTCATCGAGGGGCCCAATAATATCTCTTTACTAATGTGAGGGACAAATTCCATCTTGATCATTCATATTCCTTTGCATGAAAAACCACCAAGCCCGATCATAGCCTTTTTCATCACCCGGTTAAAAGTGACTTTTAACTAGTTCAAAGCTTAGCAACTCTCATGTAGGAATCCATGATGACCTCAGGTCTAAGGGCATTGTGACGTGGTTATACATGAGAAAAGCTTATGACTTGATCCATATAGCTTTCTCATAGTGGGTCGGTCCAGC
This sequence comes from Inga leiocalycina, assembly GCA_963242795.1. Lineage (NCBI taxonomy): Eukaryota > Viridiplantae > Streptophyta > Magnoliopsida > Fabales > Fabaceae > Inga > Inga leiocalycina. The sequence goes on from OY725329.1 coordinate 41,895,884, forward strand.
ACCTTGTACTCTTACAAGTGCCTAAGACTTTGATTCGTATCTCCATATCTTATTAAAGTCATACTGATCTTATTTCATCTCTGCTCGAATAGATGACCGACCAGGGACATTTTAGGACAATCTTTATGAATTATCCAAGGATATAATTATCACAGTTAACATGCAAATAATATGATAACATAATGGAGAAATTTCGTTAAAATAATAATGTTCAAAGTACAATGATTAGCCTTTAGGGCACAATTTCCAACATCCTCCTATTTGCCCTAGGTGCAATCATTAATTTGCCTAATTCCCATTGCCCTAACATGACACTCATGCTTTGCCTGTGCAAGTGGCTTAGTAAGAGGATCAACAACATTATCTTCTCCTACTACTTTGCATATCTTTATATCACCTGTATCATTGATTTCTCTAATAAGATGAAATTGCCTGAGTATATGCTTGGTCCTTTGATGTGACCTAGGCGCCTTGGCTTGTGCAATAGCACCGCTATTGTCACAGAACAAATCTATTGGATTTGAGATGGTAAGCACCACCCCTAGTTCAATAATGAACTTTCTGATCCAAGCAGCTTCTTTAGCTGCATCTGATGCTGCTATATACTCAGCTTCTATTGCAGAATCTGCTATAGTGCTCTGCTTGGAGCTCTTCCAGCTTACTGCTCCACCATTCAGGAGGAATACATATCCAGATTGTGATTTAAGATCGTCTTGGTCAGTTTGGAAACTTGCATCTATGTAACCGGTTACGCAAAGCTCATCATCCAATCCACCATAGACCAAAAATAAGTCCTTAGTCCTTCTTAAGTACTTTAGGATATTCTTGATGGTAGTCCAATGACCCTTACCAGGATCTTGTTGGTATCTGCTGGTCATACTTAAGACAAACGAGACATCCGGTCGAGTACATAACATGGCATACATGATGGATCCAATGGCCGAGGCATATGGAACCTTACTCATGTGATCTCGCTGATCAGGTGTACTAGGACACAAATCCTTGCTAAGATGGATGCCATGAGACATGGGCATGTAACCCCTTTTTGAATCCTGCATACTAAACCTAGACAGTATCTTGTCTATGTATGTGCTCTGACTTAGGCCTATTAGTCTTTTGGATCTATCCTTATAGATCCTAATCCATAGGATATAGGTGGCTTCACCTAAGTCTTTCATTGAAAAGGACTTTCCTAACCAAGACTTAACACTCTGCAAGGTAGGAATATCATTCCCAATGAGTAGGATGTCATCTACATAAAGCACTAGAAATACAACTATGCTCCCACTAACCTTCTTGTAAACACAAGGTTCATCGATGTTTTGAATGAATCCAAACTCTTTGACCACTTCATCAAAACGATGATTCCAGCTTCGAGATGCTTGCTTCAATCCATAAATGGATCTTTGAAGCTTGCAAATTTTACCAGAGTCCTCTGGATGCACAAAACCTTCAGGTTGTGTCATGTACACATCCTCAAGCAGCTTTCCATTAAGAAAGGCTGTTTTGACATCCATCTGCCATATTTCATAGTCATAATATGCTGCAATAGCAAGAAGGATTCTGATTGATTTGGCCATTGCAACTGGGGAAAAGGTTTCATCATAGTCTATACCATGAGTTTGAGTGAATCCTTTTACAACCAGTCGTGCCTTGAAGACATTTACATTGCCATCCATATCATTTTTCTCCTTAAAAACCCATTTACACGCGATGGTTTTTACACCTTCAGGTGGATCAACTAAGGTCCATACCTGATTGTCGTATATGGATTACATTTTAGACTTCATGGCATTTAGCCATTTCTCAGAGTTTGGTCCCACTGTGGCTTCTCGATAGGTGGTGGGCTCATTTTGCTCAATGAGCAACACATCACGGCCTTCAGTAATCAGAAATCCATATCTCTGAGGCTGATGCCTTGTCCTATAAGATCTTCATGGACCTTGTGTTACTTGAGGAGGCTCAACAACTTGTTGTGAGTCTTCTCTAATTTTCATCTGTGGTTCTGTACTATCTTATGGCTCTCAAATTTCTTCGAGATGTACGTCGCTCCCACTGGTTGTTTTAGAGACAAACTCTCTTTCTAGAAACTTACCATTTCGAATAACAAACACTTTGTTATCGGTGGGATTGTAGACATAGTATCCTTTCGTTTCTTTAGGATACCCCACGAAAAGGCACATTGTGGATCTGGGCACTAATTTATTAGAGGCTTGTTGCTTAACATATACCTCACATCCCCAGATCTTGAGAAAAGATAAACTTAGTTTTTTTCCAGTCCGTATCTCATATGGTGTCTTTTCAATTGCCTTAGATGGAACACGATTTAGTGTGAACGCAGCTGTCTCTAGGGCATGTCCCTAAAAGGATGGTGAAAGATCTGTTTGACTCATCATAGATCGAACCATATCTAATAGTGTTCGATTCCTTCGTTCAGAAACGCCATTCCATTGTGGTGTTTCTGGATGAGTCAATTGTGAGATTATCCCACAACTCCTAAGATTGTCAATGAATTCTTGGCTCAAATATTCACCACCTTATTCAGATCGAAGTGCTTTAATTGTTTTATCAAGTTGGTTTTGTACTTCATTTTGAAATATTTTGAACTTTTCAAAAGATTCAGATTTATGTTTCATTAGATAGATATATCCATATCTACTAAAGTCATTTATAAATGTAATGAAGTAGACATAACCTCCTCTGGCAGCTATATTTAATGGTCCACATACATCTGTATGTATGAGGCCCAATAATTCAGTGGCCCTCTCACTGTGCCCAGTAAAATGCGCCTTAGTCATCTTTCCTAATAAGTAAGATTTGCATGTATCATATGATTCAAAATCAAATGAGTTTAGAAATCCATCTTGATGGAGTTTAGAAATGCGTTTCTCATTTATGTGGCCTAGACGACAATGCCATAGGTAGGTCGGATTCAAATCGTTTGATTTTATCCTCTTAGTAGCTACGTTATAGATATTCCTATTATTAGGATGTTCCAAATTTAATATATAATGACCAACATGCAAATCACCATCAGCATAGAAAATGTCATTACGATAAATAGAACATTTACCATTCCTAGTAATGGAAGTATAACCTTCCTTGTCCAAATAAGAAAGAGAAACAATGTTACTACTCAAAGCAGGAACATAATAGCAATTGTTTAAAACTAACAAAAGCCCACTGGGCAAAACTAATTCATAAGTTCCTACGGCTAAAGCAGCAACTCTTGCTCTGTTTCCAACTCGTAGGTCCACCTCGCCCTTCTTCAGCTTTCTACTGTCCTTTAGACCCTGCACATTTGTACAAATGTGAGAACCACATGCAGTATCTAATACCCATGTAGAGGAAGTAGAAAAATCAATGTCTATAACATAAATACCTGAAGCGATAGCCTCGCTTTCCTTCTTGTTCTTTTTCAGATCTTCCAGGTAGAGTTTGCAATTCCTCTTCCAATGACTGGGTTCATTGCAGAAGTAGCAGACTCCTTCCTTTGGAGGCTTTGCCTTCTTGGGTGTAGGCTTGGTTTTGGGCTTGTTTGACTCTTTAGTCTTACCACCTGAGCCATTACCCTTCCATTTGCCCTTTCTTTTCTTTTTCATACCCTTTCCTTTCTGAACCATCAAAACTATGCTAGGCTTTTTCTTAATGCTTTGCTCAGCAGTTTTGAGCATCCCATGCAGCTCAGAAATTGATTTCTCCATGTTGTTCATGTTGTAGTTCATAACAAACTGGTCATAACTCTTCGGGAGTAAGTTGAGGATCAAATCCATAGCTAACTCCTGGCTCATAGGAAATCTAAGCCTCTCAAGATGATCAATATAGCCTTTCATCTTTAACACATGAGTACTAACTGATGCACCTTCAGCCATTTTGTAGGAATGTAAGGCCTTTGTGGTCTCATACCTTTCTTGCCTTGCTTGTTGCTGGAACATTTCCTTGAGATGTACAATCATCTCATGAGCCTCCATGAGTTCCAGATCTCTTTGGAGCTCTGGAACTATAGTGGCAAGCATCAGGCAACCTATATCCACAGAGTCATCCTTATGCTTTGTGTAAGCATCTCTCTGAGCTCTTAGAGCATTGGCTGCAGGCTCCTTAGGAATGGGTTGATTTAGGACATAAGCCTTTCTTTCCTGCTTGAGAACAATTCTCAAGTTCCTGAACCAGTAAAGAAAGTTTGTCCCATTGAGTTTGTCCTTCTCAAGGACCGATTGCAACGATAGTGTAGCAGTATTACTAGTCGACATGATTTTACAATTAAAATATGCAAAGTCAGTTAGTAATCTCCCACTAAATTAACAACCCTCAATATAATAATTAGTGGGCTAAGATCCATATTTGGCTTAAACTTAAGTCTGCTTTGGCAAGACGCTTAAATTCAAGTTATTTAGGTAGGTAACCTATTTACCAATTACATCACATATAACTCTTAGATCTTTATGGGATTTAATCATCATATGATCTGGCATGTTTAACCCCATCTAATGCCTTGAGATTCAAAACCGTTTTGTTAATCTCAATTAAGTCAAAACAATAATGAATATTATAAGCAACTTGTACATGAGCCATTAGATTTAATTTATCTTCATAAATTAAATCTGAGATACTATATCTCTATCATGTTAGTTATTAAATTTAATATATCTTAATAAATTAAATTTAAAACTAACACAATATAATAATATCATATAATATATATATATATAAGATATATCTATTTCGAAAATATATATCTATATAATATTATTAATGAATTTTATATTATATATATATATATATATATAATTCGTCCACCCTAAATTAAACATTATGTCGTATTAGGCCATTCTTGTGTGCGACCCTGTAGGCCCATATGAAGTTGGCAGTAGGCCAATAACTATACTAACCCAAAAGTCGCAAGTGGCCTCTAGCAAGACATTACGATTACCCAATTCATATGAGGATCGTTATCACGATGCAACCTGTCATACAACCATGTCACGTCCCTTTTCTCACACGATATATCGATCAAGGATAAGGCATGGATAATGTCATCCTCTTGTTCCTGACCATTACTTTCTCGATTCCTGAGTAGCCTGATAATAGAGACAAAAACTCCTTTCAATTAAAGTATGGCCATACATTTCTCGGACTCACTCATCGAGGGGCCTAGTAATATCTCTCTACTAATGTGATGGACAAATTCCATCTTGATCATTCATATTCCTCTGCATGAAAAACCACCAAGCCCGATCGTAGCCTGTTTCATCACCCGGTCAAAAGTGACTTTTGACTAATTCAAAGCTTAGCAACTCTCATGTAGGAATCCATGATGACCTCAGGTCTAAGGGCATTGTGACGTGGTTATACATGAGAAAAGCTTATGACTTGATCCATATAGCTTTCTCATAGTGGGTCGGTCCAGCACCTTGTACTCTTACAAGTGCCTAAGACTTTGATTCGTATCTCCATATCTTATCAAAGTCATACTGATCTTGTTTCATCTCTGTTCCCGCATAGATGACCGACCAGGGACATTTTAGGACAATTTTTATGAATTATCCAAGGATACAATTATCACAGTTAACATGTAAATAATATGATAACAGAATGGAGAAATTTCATTAAAACAATAATGTTCAAAGTACAATGATTGGCCCTTAGGGCACAATTTCCAACAAGACCGTCTTTCAAAAGTTTAAAATACAGATTTTGAAGGGTTAGCCAAGGCCAAGAGATAGTTAGAAAGATTTTGGCCGCGGCCAAGACTCTTTTCGCTATGGCCAAAACTCCTGGCCGCGGCATGCCTTTTTCTTGGCTATTTTCAAATGACCATAACTTTTTGCACACTTATCAAAATGACACAAACTTTATATAATTGGAAAGTTTGCAATGTCTACTACAAAATTGAAAAATTTCATAACATTTTGATACCATTTGATATTTCAAAACACTATACAAAGTTGGTCCCCTACGCAGAATTTTCCTGAATTTCCAGTTTTTTGCACAAATGTTTATAAAGGTTCAAAATTTACAACCAACACTACTCCCACACAATTTTCCACAAAGAATCCAATGGAAACATCAAAACACCCAAATTCACATTACTTTCTCATGTTCCATTTTGGCCACAAATTCAACACAAAACTCAATTTCACCAAACCTCATGTTCAAGACTCCAAACCAATTTCATTGTCCAAAGGACACAACAAGACATTATTTCTATCACAAAACACCATGCAACTCATAAAACCCTAATGTGCATGAAAAGTTGGGAAACTTCTACAAACCATAGTACACCACCAATGATCACAACATAGGTGTCAAAAGATAGCTTTTGCTCACCTCTTTCACTTTCCCAAGCTTGTTCTTTAATTCTTCAACCTCTAACTTTTCTTGAACTCACAAAACACCTCCTTTTGAAAATATTAAACCATAGAAATGAAGCTTTCATCAAGGTGGTCAAGATTAAAGAAGAGGTTTTTGGCATTTGAGCCCATCTTCTAGGTTAAAAATGTAAGAGATTACCTTGATTTCACTTTCTCTTTCCTCCTCTTGGTATGGCCGAAAATGAGAGCTGAAGTGAGAGAGTTTGAGATGATGAAGATCGGTTTTTCTCTCTCACCCCATGTCTTGGCCAACTTCGAAGAAGAGAGAGGGAAGTGAAGAGTTGAAACTTTGACTTAATCCAATGGTGTGTCTGGTGCCAAGTGTCCACATCTTGTGACTTCTTCCATGAGCTTGCACCCATGTGATTATTCTCTCTTGTTCATTTGGCAATTAGTCACACCACTTAATCTTTAAGTTATTAGTGGAATCCCTCTTCGGTTGGCCGGTAACTTTCTTTTTCCCATTTTGCCTCTGGCTATGACAATTCCTATTAGATTATCACTTAACACATTATTTGATCCCATTTCCTTAAGCCATGCGCCCTCCCTTCTCTTTTAATTCATTTTAGGCCTTGATAACACAATTAAGCTTAAATACAAGGTTTGGGCACTGTCTACTACTAGTTTGGGAAATAATTCACATTGTATTCTCCAAAAGTGTTTATTGAACATTAATTACATTCACATTTGGAGTCATTAGCCCTTAATCATATTTTGGGGCACTACAGGCAAGATATTGATTCTGATAAGAGTTTCATAAGTTCATATAAGATTTTATTAAAAGTGGGAATCAATACCTTATCATTATGGCAAGTGATGATTTTTGAATTGGAATTTAGGAAAATTTTACCAGAACTTGTTAAACCTTTGTAAAAAAAAATGGGAGCATGTTTTTTAAATTCAGAAGGACATTTTTATCATTTTCATTTAATTTTAAAAATGACAAATCGGGCCCTAATTTTTTTTTGGTATTATGAATATTCAAAACACTTTTTGTCTTTAAACATTTTTAAAGTTATTTTTTTAGCAATTTTTCCTAGACTATTTATAATTTAAAATTAATAGATAAAATAAAGGATTAAGATGCATCCAGCACATGAACTATTTTTGGAGGTACAATTAGTACCCTAAAATACTTATTGGTGCAATTTTGGCAAGTGGGGCAATTATCACCCACAGGCTAACATACATGTTACCTTTGTTAATTTACTATTAATCATCTTCTCTCCTCCTTCATAAAGGACCAACATAGATGGCATCCTTGGGTTATATATTTTTCCTTGTATAAATTTTTTAAATTAATTTACACCTCAATATAAATTATATAATTTATAAAAAACAAGATGAAGATATAAAATAGAAATAGTTTCCAATTCCCCCCAACTTAATTTCTCGTTACATGAATGTGCCAGCTATTATCATGTTAAATTAAATCAAAAATTCCTTCTATTTTAGTCTTACTTCCAGCTATTGAGTATAATGCACACAAAAAAACAAAAAAAAGAAATGAATTGGTTTATAGGATATGGGTTGAGAAATAATGCATTATGTTTCAACCAGGAAAAAAACCTTTACATGCATTTGATTTGTATTTCTAAAAAAAAAATCAGACGCTAATATAATTTCAGACATTGATTGGCAAAAAAAAAAAAAAAAATCCAAACACTGTTTCAACCTAGAAACTGATAGCGCCATTTATCTGGAGAACGGAGGATTGCTTTTATTTTCAACACAGAGTATAAATGGAAATATGAAAAAAATCATAAGGGTAAAATAGTCTCAAATTTTTTGATCCATCCAAAAAACCTCAATTTGGAGGGAATGAATATAAGGGGATAGGAGGGATTTGGAAACAATATTTTTGAACCCCTCTCCTTCAATATTTCATATCAAATAAGAGGAGGGATTCATTTTTCATCCCCCAATCCCATCCCTCCAACCAAACAGGGTTTTAGTTTGAAAGTTTGGAGGGGAGGGGAGCAAAATTCTGCTTTTCTCCTCCTTCAGAAAAGACCAGCAGCGATGGCATCGTTGGGTCATCCTTCGCTGAATAATAATTGACAGCTTGTTCAAGGGAGCTTTTCTCTCTCCTTTCCTTCTCTTGTTATGGTTCCTTTCAAATTGGGTGTTTTTGGAGGTAAGTCTTGACTAATTTAACCCTATCAATTTTGTAATATTCCTATGGCCCAACTCAGCTTCTCCACCTCGTTTCTGTTCTCACGCTCAAGCAATCCGGCTCTCTTCCTTCCCAGGTTCCCACTTACCCCCATCGATTTGTTCGCTCTCGTCAACCAATTAAACTACTTCTCTTAATTGGATTTCTAACTGGGATAGTTTGCTGTTAATTTTCCTAAAATAATTCTGATTTTAGGAAGTGACCAAGGTTTGCTATGGGCTTTTATTAGTAGCATATTAACAATTAAAATATCTTGCAGAACAGGACCATAATGCAACAGAGACCAGCACGCCAAAGTGGAGAGCAGTTTTATTGATGAGGGCGAATCACTTGACGGGATCGTGAGACTAGCGAGAGAGCTGGATGGCTTGAGTGTCGTGGCGATGATGCTGGAGAAGAGAAACAAGGTGGGGGAGCTGAGTTGGCAGCCACAGTTGCAATTTTTAACAAGTTAAAATAATATTTTTTGCTCATAGGATTATTAATTGATTAGTTAAAATAAATTATATATGATAAATATTAGGTTATTAAATAAAGATTAGGGAGTGAGTTTTAATTGAGTTAAAAGTTTAGGGACTCACTCGCACTGAATCATAGTTGGAGGACTGTGTCATAACTGAGTTGATACTTGAAGGATCAAAAGATTAATTTTTTCTAATTTATATAAGTAAAAAAATACTTCCTCCAATCCTAAATATAAGACATAATAAACTTTTTTTAGAGAAATTAAAAAAACTAAATAAGTTACTTAACTCTTTCTTATATTTATGATGGAAAAAACAAAAAAGTATAAACTAATATATAAAAATAAAATAATAAATTAGTTATTATTTCCTTTCCCTCCTCCTTTTAAACCAAATAAAGAACTTTTAAACCAAACAAAGAAAATCGTTCTCCTCCCTTTCCCTCCAATCAAATCAAATAAAATAACCCCTATCCTTTCCTTCCATCCCGTCCCCTTGCTTCAAACCAATGGGCCCTGAAATAAAACTATCATTTTATTTTTACCCTTAACATCAAAATTAATTCAAAGAGTCTGCCTCAACCCTCAATTCCTCGGATCTTGCTGCGGTCCGCTACCTAGCGGTCCGCTGCCAGTCCTTTTCTCTCAAACTACACTTTTTGATCATAAAAGTGTAGTTTGGGGGTAAAGGGGTTGGGTTTTTTTTTTTAAATAGAATATAGTATTTTGAAATAATTTTTTGAAAGTATCTAGTATCTTAAAATATTTTTTAAGTAACATGTAGTATCCTAAAATAATTGTTAGTACCTTAACCCCTTAAAATATCTTTTCAATTGTATCCAGTGTGTTAACAGACTGATTGCAATTTAACTCTTAATGTATATTAAAGAGTTAAAAGCACCAAAGAATATTTTAAAGGGTTAAAAACACCAAAAAAATATTTTAAAGTGATTTTTGGAATTAAAAAAATATATTAAGGATTAAATTGCAATCAGTCTGCTAACACACTAAATACAACTGAAAACATATTTTAAGGGATTAAAGTACTAACAATTAATTTAGGATACTACATATTACTTAAAAAATATTTTAAGATACTAAATACTTCCAAAAAAATATCTCAAAATACTACTCCCTCTGGTCCTAATTATAAGATAAAGTTGACTTTTTTGGAGAAATTAAGGAAGCCAATTAAATTACTTTAGAGTGTTTATATTTTTAGTATCCTTAGATTATATATTAGTTTATTAGTCAAATTAAATAGTTTGGAGAAAAAAATAAAAATATAAATACTTTAGAGTAATTTAATTATTTTCTTTAATTTCTCCAAAAAAATTAATTTTACCTTATAATTAGAACCGGAGAGGGTATATTCTATTTTTTTTTAAAAAAAACGGCCCTATACCACCAAAACTACACAAGAACAGTATGGTTTGGGAGAAAAGTACTGGCAGCGTACCGCAGCCATATCCCATTTCCTCCTTCCTCAAACACTTCTTCGATCATGGGCCTCAAACCCTAGGCCGCCGTCCAATTCTCGGCGCTCACGCCAGCGAAGGACACCACATCAAACGAGCACGGCGGAGCAAGACTACGGCGAACGATCCCAGAGAAAGCCGAGGACGGCGGAGGACGAGCACGGCGAACGAGCAAGGCGGTTTCTTCTGAACAGGTCTGTGTCTTACGATCCCTATTCTTAAAAAAAAAAAAAAAAACAAGATTGAAACTATATATACGCCTTTTTTCCTTGTAAAAAATTCTTTATCCGATGAACAAAACGTAAGATATTGTGCAGCTTGGTATCACATTGGGTAGTTCTCTTGTATTGTGTTGTGTCGGTGTTAGTTCCATTGCCTTAACTTGTAAGAAAGTATCTTATTCTGCCATTCAACACTGAGGTATGGGTTTTTCTCTCCCTCCCTGGTTAATGTGGGTAAAGTGGGGCAAAGTCTGATCTTTTTCTCTTGTCCGTAACATTTTGGGGTCATTCAATTTCTTTACATTTATGGGTTTCCTTCCATTTCTCTGTTTAATGTGGGTGTGGGTATGGTTTATGGGTTTCCCTCTAATTGTGGGTAAGGTTTGATGTTTCCTTTTCATTTATGAGTTTCTCTCAGTTAATGGGTGTGGGTGATTTAAATATTTTGGGTGATTCCTTTTCATTTATGGGTTATCTTTTCTGCAGGAAAGAGAAAAACAGAAAATGGCAGATGTGTATATCATAGACGTTTGGAGTGACAACTTAGTGGTAGAGTTAAAACGAATAAGGGAGGCCAGCAAAACTTACCCCTTTTTGTTCTTAAGTCTCCTTGGTTCTTTCCCCTCCAGGGAAGTCGACGGCTTTCAGTCACTGTCAGATTTCTTGAACCTCACAAAGGTTATTCAAATAGGAATGACCTTGTCCAACAAAAACGGTGACAAAGCCAAGTTTATGAATCCAAACACAGAGGAAGTGTTCTACTGTGCTTGGCAGTTTAATTTCAATGGTTTTAATCACCAAGATGATCAAGATCAAGATACACGCGATCCACACCATATAACCAGGCTACAGCAAGGTGGCATCGATCTCGAGTATAACTGGCACTATGGAGTACCCTGGTATGACTTTATGACTCATATGGAGCAGTACAAACTACTCAAAAATGGAAAGCTGCACTGGATTGCTTTTGACGGTGCATTTTGTTTTGGGCAGTTGATAAAGTTTTATAATGCAAATGTATGTCCTCCGGCAGATAGCTTTTCCACGATTCTTGAGTATTTATTCCCCAAATGTTATGATGTGAATCAGATGATGAGGTCAACTAATCATGTGCCTGCTAGTATTGAGGATGTTGCACAGTTGTTGAGGGTGAGGGTAGATGGAGATGAGGTCAGCCTAGCTGCCTCACGTAGTGTGCTTACTTGTGGGATTTTTCATAAACTCAGCCAATTAGCAACACGTCAGCTCCGTGGTGTTCTGCACGGAACACGTCAGCTCCGTGGTGTTCTGCACGGAGCACGTCAGCTCCGTGGTGTTCTGCATGGAATTGAGCATGAGGATGAAGATGAGGATTGATGTTTCTTCTGAGGATAAAAAATCTGAATGTAAGGAGTTTAGGGCTGTGGAAGGGTTGTATTGTAGTACGTGAAGGGTTGTTGTACATGAAGGCTTGTGTTGTAAGGGTTGGAGAAAATGTCTCTAACATGATACTTCTACAAAATCTCTCTAATATGATACTGCATTGAAGTCTCTACTTTTTGGTATGATATGATACTATATAAAAGTCTCTGTTGTGTTGTTCTTTGACGTTGGAGAAATAGTATGCATAATGTGAATATGAATGTTGTGACTAAATTTGTCTTTATTCTATAAGACTGCAAATGAATGAGTTTTCTGTGTATATAAACTGGCCTGTTCTTGTGGATTCTTAAATTCTCTTCAGCAAGTGTCTCTGAAACAGAGGGAGAGTGGAACATGTATTGAATTGGAAGGAAGGAGAACAGAGCAGCGTTTGTTATGAGGTTATGTTCATATCGAATATTCATGTCACTTATCGCTCTCCCATATTCCAATTTGCTTCTGTAGATTAAGTTTGAATTTCGTCAATTTTTCTTATCTTCAATCTGGAAAAAAAAATCTTGGATTTCCAACTTTGCCTCTGCTGTTAAAATATTTTTCTGAAGGAAAACACAGTAAAACGATCCGATATGTTATTCTTTTATTTTTTTTAAAAAAGAAATTTAACTGTTCAACCCAATTGGTATTTTGGTTCTTATAACTCCTTTAGTTTACATTTTCAAGAAAGTCCGAAAATATATTTTAAATGTAAGAGCAAAAATAAAAAGCCCACATATCTATATCTAATCAAGAGATTTCGTGGCCTTTGATAGAATTGAAGAAGGGATTTTTTTTTTTAATCCAATTTTGAGATGGAACTGTTTATCTTTAATCCACTTTGCGACCTAGAACATTTTTCAAAAGTAGTTTTTGATAAAGGCACAAAAAGTATTCCATATTTTCAATCTTGTATTTCATTTTATAGCACCGGCCAAAACGAATTCTAAAGAGGAGACTTTTAATTTAATCTGCATAGAAGTTGTAAGAAAACATCAGTTACTAATTTCGCTCTTTCTGCCCTCAACATACTGAATTGAAACAAATTATAAGACTGTCAGCATTGTGCATGAATTAAATCACCTCCTCCAATTAAATTACTAGAATTCATGTGTCGAAGTTCTGGGTAAACACCACATTAGACTATAAAACACAAACAGTTCAAGCATTTACATGGGCACACCTCATGTTGTAATCTTTTTAAGTTAGACATGTCAATATGTCCATGTCCTTTGCCTGTGCTTCACTACAAACAGGATATGAAAACTATCTACAATTGGTAACATTAAGTTCAGGCAATTTAGCTAGCCAGCAATTTTACTTTATTAGTGAAATTTATGATTCATTCCTCCAATATATTCATAAACTATGTAAAACAACCTTGAGCGCATGCGGATCGAATTTGGTTTTCACATTCTTGGCCCATGCAAGACCAAGATCATCATTGGCAAGGACAAGATGGCCCTAAGTGCAATGCAAGCCTAACGTAACCTTTAAAAGGTAAACCCAAACAAAGTTGTTTTCAGAAAGCCTTTTCTCAGCTGAACAGTTTATTCCAAGTGGTGTAGATTCCAGCAGCCAGAGCTGTCACTCCACCAACTCTTACAACCAACTTATTTTGATCTGTTAGAATGGCTCGTAAGCCCTCTGCAAAACATAGATAAGAATTCGTTCACTAGAGAGAACCTTATGCAGTTCATCTGAACAAACTGATTAAAAACACAGCTCAAAGCAGAAAGCAAAATACCTGCATCCTCTTCCTTGCCAAAACAAACTGGTTCTCCCGTATTCATTTTCTGCCTGATAATGATACAGCAATGAGAATCTTTCCATAAAATTGCAAAATTAATCACCAAAGTCATAAGGTTAAATACCTGCATCCTCTTCCTTGCCAGTTCATCCTCATAGCGCTCCATTTGGGATTGGGAAAATCACTAACAGGTCCCAAGGACCCAAAAAAATCACAAAAAAGTCTCAATACAAATTCCCAAATCAAAAAAGTTCCTAGAGACTTTTGTGTGATTAATTGGCAATCTGAAATGACTAACCTGCCCTTAGTAATTTAAAACAAAGTTTGTTCAAAACATTGGGATGATGAGCAGCTTTTTTTCATTCCCTGTGTTTTGCATCCTTCTCTCCTTTGAACCCACAGCCTCCTTCGCTCTGTTTTACATCCTTCACTCCTCCGAACCTACAGCCTCTTTCGTTCCTCATGCACAGCGTCAAAATTGAACAGAGAAAGAATCTCGATTAACCCCAAACCCCCAGCCTCCTTCGTTCCTCTGCCACTTCGTCAAAACTGAAAAGAATCGGGTAATGCTGCTGGACTGGTGGATATTAATATTTTGATTATTAACTTCATTTTTCTATATTTGTGTTTCTATTTTGACCACTATATTCTACAGAGCAGTTTGGTTAGAATTGATTTAATTCAATTTTCTTCTGGAAGTCTATTGCTTTTGTCTTGTGCTCTATATCTTTTGAATAGTACTGAGTGAATATGTGTTATAACTTTTCAGCCAGAGGAGCTACTGTTAGGAATTTTATTATACTATATGTGTTGGCTTTGGTATTCCTCTAACTCTATTTACCTAAAGATTCTCTTCGTTTGTAGTTTGTTCAGAATATTTTTGGTTGAGATGAATATATGTTGGCATTTGTCATTTTTCTATATAGCACAAAACTGGGGAATTTATGGATGAGGATTGTTAGTTTATCCTCCGAATTCTTTATTTTATAAACCTTGAACTTGTTTCTCTTTTGTTGATTTCAGCAATGGAAATGTAAATTATCAACCTTATAAGCCAACCTTTGAAAGGAACAAGAGCCAAAACTTTACTCAATTCTTCTAGTTACTTATGTCTTTTCCAAGAAGGATAAGGATGGGAATATCATCCCTGTTGGATCAAAGTTTCAATGGTGATAATAAGTTATTTATCTGCATCTAATATACCTGTCATAGGGAAGGGTATTCTTTTCATGGACAATTTGTTTTAATGGTCAAATGTGTAGCACTACTACTTAACTATATGCATTGTGTTGTCAATTGCACATATGAAGTTGTAAATGGCCGCTGTTAAGTTGTGCTTGCTTTGTCTATCCTATAATGACATATGTTCTTTGTTCATATAGAGAGATTGCATCCTTAACATACTTTGAAGAGTTAAACCCCAACTACTTGGCAAAGGAAAAGAAATACCTAACCAAGTGAACCGGGCAAAAGTGCATGTCAAATGTGATATGTTAGTATTTTTTTGATTTTTGTATTTCATCACTGGTTTTTATAAGTGGACAATTGTCTATGTGACATTTTCTTTGCAGGGGTTCTTATGGTGTCCATGTTCTATCATGGTTACACAAATGGGATGCCTCTGCACATGATAAAGAGGGGTATACCATGCCTAAGTTATCACGTGATCAAATCCGACAGACGAAGGTCAATTGCTTAATATGGCTTGTGACACATGAGAAGAACAAACATGCACAAAAGGTGTTGTCCATTGTAGCTGCCAACCAACAGAGCAAAAGGAAGAAGAGACATACGAGTAGTTATGTTCTTTTTGTAGGAAAGGCTTTATGTTATGTAATTATGTATTTTTCGCAACGTACGTCCCTAGAAAGACAATAATATGTCAGTATTTTTACAACTTATCCAATTGCTAGTATATGTGCCAAGTTATGACAAATTATACAATAACAAGTTTGATTTTCACAAGCCTCTGGCAATTTTTACGAGTTATTTTACATTACTTTACAAGTGCATGAGTTATATTTATAGCTGCATGAGTTATTCTCGAAAGGTTTGTCACAATAGCTGATTTGGTTTTTAACAACATCTTCTAACTTGTTCTACAAATGCATCAGTCGTATTTACAACTGCATGAGTTATTCCATAGGGTCTGTCACAACAGCTGATTTGGTTTTTAACAACATCTTCTACCTTCTTTTATAAGTGCATCAATTATATTTACAACTGCATGAGTTATTTTTAGAGGAGTTTAGAATTTGACAACTCTCATATGTCACAACTGCATATTTAGGTTTTAACAACATCTTTTGCCTTGTTTTACAAGTTCATTAGTCATAATTACAATTGCATGAGTTATTCCTGAAGGAGTTTACAATTTGACAACTCCCACCTGTCACAACTGCTTATTTTGTTTTTTATAACTTCTTCTGCATTTTTTTTACAAGTTCATGAGTCATATTTACAACTAAATTGTAATTCTCGGAGGAGTTTAGAAATTTGATGAGTCTCTACTTTTACATCTAATAATCAAAATTTTAACAACATGTTGTACCTATTTTGACAAGTCCATGAGTCATTTTGACAACTGCATTTTGATAAATTGAGTGCATTTCATATTTCACAAGTCCCAACATTTACAACTGCTTATAAAAAGTTTAACATCTTCATCAGTCATTTTTGCAACTACATTTTCATTCAATGAGTGCATTTGAAATTTCTCCAGTCCTTACATCTACAAATGCTTATCAGAAATTTAACATCTTCATTAGTCATTTTCAACACTACATTTTCATACATTAAGTGCATTTGAAATTCAGAAGTCTCTGCATTCACAACTGCTTACCAAAAGTTTAATATCTTCTTCAATCATTTTTACAACTGCTTTGTTTTGACAATCTGCAATATAAACTTTGAAAGAGGCAAGCTTCACCTAAGAGGGAGGTGAATTGGGTGATGAAATAAAATTTTCAGTCGTTTCGGTTATATGAAAATAGATGAAAAGAGAGTAGAGATAAGAGAATCAGCACAAAGAGATAATTTTCTAGGTATTATCTTGAGAGGGTAGATTTCCTTCTTTTACACTCGAGTTCATGATGCCTCGGCACTTGAGTCCAGGAAGTGTGTCCATGCAAGTGTTTCACAGAGAGTCAAGCAGAATCCAAAACTGCTTGGTTTACTCGAGTGAAGGACTCAACACTTAAGTGATGGTAAGAAGTGCACTCGAGTCTTGAAAGTGCAACCATGCAAGTGTCTTCCAGAGAGGATACAAGATGTTGAAACCATGAAGTGCACTCAAGTGTCATGAACAAGCACTCGAGTGCATCAATCAATTTTCATGTCACTCGAGTAGCTTCTGCAAGAGTAAAGAACCATACTCGAGTGTTTCAACCTTCAGCTCGAGTGCTTCATCCTCACTCAAGTGCATCAATAGAATTTCACTTTCCGAACCATCTTCTTCCTAACTCTTGCAAGAGTGTGAAGTCATACTCTAGTGTTCATGCTTCCAGTACTTGAGTGTAACTTCCTCACTCGAGTGCATCAGCAATTTTTCACAACAACTTTCTATATATTTGTGAGATGCATTTGATAAACGAATGGACTTAAGTTTACATCTTCAAAACATAAGTTCCTTTACAAAACAATGTATTAACAAATTGTTATTATCAAAATATGTATTCTAACGAACTTTGTATTAACAACTGCCATAGCAATATTAACAACACTTTTTTTTATATTATATCATCATGTTGTAATCAAACAAACCATCATCACATTCAATCATTCTCACTTAAAATTGATCAATCCCTCTATTTCCTTTCCCAAAAATACAGTATAGGTTCTATAGTAACAACTACAACAGCAATATTTACAACTACAACTGCACGTATTAACAATATTTATTTAATATCATATCAGCTTTTTCTCAGCAAACAAACCATCATCACATTTAACCATTCTCACTTATAACATACCACTCCCTTTATAACCATGCCCAATAATAGAACAATCCCCTTTATTACATTGCCAAAAAATAGAGCACACATTTTGTATTAACAACTACAACAGCAATATTTACAACTACAATTATACGTATTAACAACACCTTTTTACTATCATATCAATGTTTTCTCAGCAAATAAACCCCAATCACATTCAACCATTCCCACTTAAAAACATAGCACTCCTTCCGTAAACAACCTCCAAAACAAAGCACAACAAAATTCCCACAACCCAACCATGGCGAAACCCCAACTTCAATGATCAAGATCATATCTTTAGCAAAATCTTAGCATAACTTATCTAGCTCCTAGCACATAGTCCACTCTTAAGCCCAAGCTCCAATCTTTCACCAACCCCTCAATCTCAATGGACCTAACATACACAGCGAAAAAGAAATTTTTGAAGTCAATGTTCAACCTCTGTAACATTAGATAAAGGCTGAAGGTGTAATGACCCAATTTGGGATTAAGGGCTAATTATGTTAGAAGCGATGTAATTATGGTTGAATTCAATGTGAATATGTCTTAATCAATGCCTAAACCCTATATTTATGATTAAGTTTGGATTAATATCTAATTGGGTTAGATATAGGGAAAGGGCGCATGATTAGGTAATTAGAGTGATATGGATTAGTTGGAAGTGATTTGAGTATAATTGCCATAATCAGGGGCAAAATGATAAAATTGGAAAGTTATCGACCGATTGGTCAGTTACCGAAGAGGAAACTCATAGGTAACTTGAGACCAATGGTTAGGATTGTTTGATTAAGAGAGTAGGAGTGTGTGTGCATGTGTTATGTGAGGTTATGGAAGGAAGGATAAGATGTTGCCAAGTGTCCATTTGTGAGCCCTTGGATCAAGTCAATGTTTCAACCTCTTTTTCTCCCTCTCTCTTCCACTTAGGTCGGCCTAAAGGTCTCATGCACAAGAAAATCTGATCCCATCTTTATTCTCTCATCTCTCTCTTCTCTACTCCATTTTCATCCAAGCTTAGTAGGAAAGAGAAAGTGAAAGGTGAGGATTTAGCTTGTTTAGTGTCCTCTTTAGCTCAAATGCTCTTCTTTAACTTTGATCATGTTGATGAGAGCTTTATCTTGGTGGTTTTAAAATTTTGAAAGAAGGTGATTGCACAGTTGAAGAAATTTGAAAGAAGAGAAATCAAGAAACTAGTCTTGGAAAGAGGAAGAGGTAAGAATTTGGTACATTTTGACATATTCATTGTGGTTATTGGTTGAACTTGGAATTTCTGGATTTTGGCCCTATTTTTCGTGTAATTACGGTCTTGTGGATTGAATGGTGGTTTGGTATTGGAATAGGTTGGGAATTTGAAATGGATAGGAATTGCATTGTGAGTTTTGAATTGGGTTATTGTGTGCCATGTTGTGCTTCTTGTGGAACATGTCAATGTGAGTTGAATTTGGTCATTTTGGTATTTCCAATGGATTTCTTATGGAAAATTGGTTGGGAATGGTATTGGTTGTGAATTTGGAACCATTGGAAGCAATTACTCAAAAACTGAAATTCTATCTCTTAAAACTCTGTACAAGGCAGTCAGGTTGTATAAACGTTTTGAATAGGAAAATGGTGTCTAAAAATTCTGAAACTTTCCAATCTTAAATTTCACATTCCAAGCTTCAACATGGACATAAATTTTATGTCATTTCATTTTGTAAGCTAAGAGTAATGACTGTCCAAAGTTTGGGATTAAAACTGGAATCTGTTTTGGAGTAGTGGTAAATTTCGTGTAATTTTGTAGTTGTGTGGTGGTTTCTGGTAATGATCCATATTTTTCCTATAAAGAGGACTTAAAGAGTTTTCATTTGGCTTTGGGATCACCTCATTTTGATTTTTCTAGAATTAATTATGATTTTTTGAAGTTTCCTTGGCTGCAGCCAAAATTCTTAGCTACAGCGCAAAACTTTCTGTGCACGTTTTGGCCGCAGCCAGAAAATCTTGGCTGCAGCCAAAAACCTTCTATGTGCATTTTGGCTGCAGCCATCCCCCATTTTCAACATTTTGTGATTTTGAAAAGTGGTTTCCAACTTAGTACTTCATAATCCTTTAAGCATGTGTCTAGGCTTCTAGTAACCACCTAAAGAGTGCAATGATAACCAACTTTAAGTGATATAAAAGTGGGAATTTGGAATAGAGATTAATCCATCGTCCTTGATTTTGATTTATAGGGTTCGATATTTTCCCTGTTTGTAATCCACCTGCGCTAGAGCACAATCGGAAAGAACAAGGTAGTGACTCTTTTCCCTTATACTATATGTGATACATGGTATGTTTGTTTGATCATTGTTTGTGAGTCAATCACCTGCAGCCCATCGGTGTTTACGGCGGGAGGATCGAACCTTCGGGGCGGTGGAATCCGAGGGATGAGACTATTTGAAAGCCATCAGGCTATATATGAAAGCCGAAAGGCTATTTGTGAAACCTTCACCTGTGGCCCATCGGTGTTGACGGTGGGAGGACCGTACCTTCAGGGCGGTGGAATACAGGGGATGAGATTATGTGCATATGTGGCAGCCTGCGTGCTGTGTTTTATGCTATGATGCTGCTTGATGATTTTCTTACATGCTTTGTGATTACATGTGATATGAGTGATTTGTTACTACTGGGATTCTTTTGAATCTCATTCTTTCCTTTGACTAACCTTCAGACAGGGCAAGCGGCTCCAAGGAGAAACGGACAACCAGGAGCAGCTAGGATTTTATAAGGAATGTTAATTTGGACTGTTGGTTATCTATTTTGGAATAGGATTATTGTATATTGTTCTAAGATGTAAATAATATTTTGGATATGGTTGTGTAATCCCCTAAACGGGAGTTTATAAACCTTTAGATTATATATGAAACCCGGGGGTTGCCGGGATTTTTGTTGTACACTCTGATATATAAATGTAATATAACTGCACAAGGTAATTATATTCGAATTATGAAGTTTGAGACAAGGCAAGGCAGAAATTTTGAAAATATTTGTAAAAACCCTACCGTAAGGAAGGGATAGAAAACAAGTTTTATTATTATTAGTCTATATTTCATTCTAAAATGCGTATTTCAAATCATAATTACGAAGGGGGTTACAGAAGGTCTAACCTTTACCAAGGATATGAACACCACGTTTAATCCCTTCAAAGTTTTTGCAAACACCACCATCCAGTTCCTTCGTTCTCTCTTTCTCAATAATGAAAAAAACGCGCCATATACATTCTCCTGTGCCTTTTCCTTGTTTTATTCCTTGGGGGCAATATAGTTTTCTCACATTGACAACTAATCACACAAAAGGGACTTTTGTGAGTGTGGAGTTTCCATTGGGACTTTATTATTGTTTTTTTGGGTCCTTGAAACCTAGGAGTGACTTTCCCTTTAGGATTTAAAAGACGCACAACTATAAAAAGTAACAACTCCACTACTAGAAGAGATTAGGAAACAAAATTGGGTATAAGACCACCAATAAGGGTTTTGAACAAAAGATGTAGAAGAAAATGTTACAACTTCAAATGGGGCCAAAATTGTTCGGTAAAGAGAATATTACAGTTCATGGTCTAACCAGTCATTCTCTAACAAAATGCATGTTCAATAAATTTAAGTTCACACAAAGACAAAATATGCATTTCGGTATTCTAATTCCAGCTAGCACAACCACATTGCTTTGTGTATGATGTATACCATAAAGTTTAAAAATCCACTGTGATGGCCCAACTCTTTACTGAGCCACAAATTTAAGTGGAGGCCATAGTTATTTGAATTCAGGAACTACTACCTTAGCCTATAATTAACTAAAAGAATATCATTTACCACGTCAGCTTACCTAATAAGCATGCCACATAAGCAACTTTAATGGTGTTAGTGTCACGTAGGATGAATTAATGCCATCAAAGGCAGAACCAAGTACTTTTCAAACTTCAGGGACCAATGGTTATAAAAGGAGTAAAATTGAGAGACCAAAACCAAAATTGGGTCAAACTTCAAGAACAAAAAATTATATTAACCCTTTTAATTAAAGATTAATGTGTCAGCATCTTCGTGCCGAGTAAAATTACACTTTTTTCCTTTATATGGTCAGGGACTCACTTATTTTATTAGGTATTGATAATTTTTTTTTTTACAAGTAACAAATTAAGGTACCAATGTATACTTTAGACTCTTATTTTTTAATGCACTAGCCTTTTTTTACATCTATACTTTTAGATTTTAATAGATAGATAGATAGATTATTAAAGATAAAGAACTTTAAAAATAGAAAAATATAGAAATCTATACTATTAGGTTATTCACAAGTCTTGTTAAAGAATATAATACACTTCATTAGATTTTAACAAGTTTCGTTTACCAAATAATAACAAATGCACACATTCAGTTCATTCACAATTTTAATTAAGGAATTCATCACATTTCATTAGGTTTTAAAAACTTTTGTTTGCCAAGTAATAATTCTACATTATCAGGTCATGCACAAGTTTTTTTTTTAAAGATTCACCACATTTCCTTATGTTTTAACAGATTTCATTTACCAAGTGATAACAATTAACGAATACAAACATTCAATATTTTTTTAAGGCATTCCCCACATTTCATTAGGTTTGAACAACTTTTGTTTACCAATAACTATTCCTATCGGAGCTACTGCACCGAAAAGTATGTCGTCGACTACCTACTGACGATGGCCTATTATATATGCATGCTAGTCAGAGAAACTGTACCTATCTAGCAAATATCCTCAATATGTACTGTATTGCTTTTGGTCAGGTGGCTAACCTTGATAAATCCAGTATTTTCTTCTCTGCCAATACTCCAAAAGAAGTTAGAACTGTGGTTGGTCACACTCTGGGCATTCCCGGAACTAAGGATCCACGAAAATATCTTGGTCTTCCGAGTGTCTGGGGAAAGACATCATGGAATGAGTAGCAAGTAAAATTCAGGGATGGGGGCATTCTCTTTTTTCCTATGTTGAAAGAGAGGCTATGATTAAAGTGGTTCTCCAGGCAATCCCAATATATCCTATGAATTGTTTTAAGTTCCCTCTGAAAAATGTAGGGAGCTAAATAGGCTTGTTGGTAATCTTTGGTAGAAGGGTAAGGCCTTTGGAGGCAAAACCCATTGGAAAGCTTGGGAGGTTCTTACTACGGGAAAAAGTAATGATGGCATGGGTTTTCATGATCTTACTATTATGAATGATGCATTTTTGGCTAAAACAGCATGAGGCTAATGGTAAGACCTAATGATTTATGGGCTAGGGTGTTGAAAAGTGTGTATTTTCCCAAGGCTGAGTTCATTGATGCCAACAAAGGGTATAAGGCCTCATGGTGCTGGTATAGTATTATTGATGGCAGAGATTATCTTAAAAAAGACCTCCAGTGGGATGTTGGTGATGGTTCTTCAATCAGAATATGGGGAGACAACTGGGTGCCAAGTATTAATTTCCTAGAGAAACCGACCAACAATGATGATATTTATGTCACACATGGTAGAGTTTTCGACTTAATTGTTAATGGTGAATGGGACCTTACTCCCATTAACCAATATCTGACAGAAGAAGTCAAGTGTGCCATACATGAAATTCCTATCCCTTCCAATGGATTGAAAGACAAACTGGTATGGCCCAAAGCTAGAAATGGAGAGTACCAGGTAAAGTTGGGATACCACTAGGGGAAGGAAATGACCTCTGCCCATACCGCTAAAGCTGGCTCCTCCATAGTCATTCCCACAACCTGTTGGAAAGCGATTTGGAAAATTAAAGTCATCCCAAGAGTACAACAATTTATTTGGCGTGTTCTTAGCAATGATATTGCTACTAATGCAGCTCTCTTTAAAAGGAAAAAATCCTTGGTTAGTCAATGCCCCATTTGTGAATCGACAAAGGAAACTATTGAGCACTTATTTTTTCATTGCCCATGGACCAGGTATATTTGGTTTGGCTGCACACTATCTGCTAGAATTGATGCATCTAATGTGTCCAATTTTACTGCCTAGTGGATACATATGACAAGTACGAAGTTATCGGGGAAGCATGATATTTCTTTAATTTGTTGGATCTTGTGGTTCATATGGAAGCAATGAAATGAAAAGGTCTTTAACCATAGAGAACCCAACCCCTCTGTTGTTATTGAAATGGCTATTAATAGCAACTTTGAATACTGGATTACTTGTGATAAATTGAACTTGGGGATTGAGTCACTGACGTATACTAATCATTCCACTATTTATTGGATCCCTCCCTCTACAAGTAGGTTGAAAGTCAATTGTGATGGGGTATTTAAATCTAGTAATGAAGATGCTGTTATTGGGGTGATATGCCAAGATAACCTTGGATAGTTCAAGTGGGGTTATGTGGATAAATCGAAATCTATCTCTGCATTCATGATTGAAGCGTTGGCATTAAAAGGGCATTGTTGTTAAATGTGGATTTGGGACATAATAAAAATGTTTTTGAAATTGATTGCCTTCCCTTGCTCACTTGTGTTGTTACTAAAGCACCATATTTGTTTGACTGGAGGAGCAGAAGTATTGTTCAAGACATAATTTGCCTTCTTTCTTTTGAGGTTGGGTTCTCTCTATCATTTAGCTCAAGATGGGGTAACCGTGTAGCTGATTTACTTGCAGCTGATACTTATAAGGGGGTGTGCCCTATAAGGTGGAAGGTGGGTATTCGAACCAACACTTTCTTTGATGTCACTTCTAACCTTGGATGCCCAGGAGGCCTGTGAAGGTGCTGATGGCATTTCTATTCCCACCTCTTGAATGAATGGTGACTAGTTTTATTTTGCATTTAGACTTGATTTGTTTTGTTTGTCATGTTAATTTTCTGTTATTATTTTTGGGATTGATTTCTTTTATTGTGTTAGATATGCTTTTGCAGCATTAATAGAAGCACCTGAGCAAAAAAAAAGAAAAGAACCAATTCAGAGAGCCTGCCTCAACCCTCAATTGAACGAGCACAGCAGAGGAAGACGACTATTGACCAACCCTTTTTAGATTTCTTAACTGATTCAAAATGTACGGTAACTTTGAATGACTTGGGTATACCCCAGCGTAGCGTGTACACTATTGACAAATAGAATATATAAATTTGAAAAATAAGAAAAAAATTGCTTATATTCTATACTAGCATCAATTAATATTTCCAATTATTATTACAATATAAAGCATAAAATTCAACCAAACCTGTAAAGTATTATGTTCCACACCGCTTATGCAACCCATCTATTATCGAAGTGAAAAGCGTGAAATAACTGAGAAATAAAATGACAAGAGAAGTACAATAACATACAGATTTACGAGCCAACTCTCTAGCAGCCATTGTTTTCCCTGTTACTGGAGGTCAGTAAAAATGCAGGTTTCTAAATGGTGCCTGATATGCTTTTGTATTTGCAGTTGCAGATGACAGTTGCTCAATTCTTAAGAGCAGGATGCTAAACTACATCACCAAATCCATCTCCTTTTTTTTTAAGCAGATCCAGAATCTGCACGAGTTAGGGTACTCCTGAAACGAGGAAAAATGCCTGACCAGGGGTATTTTCCTCTGGAGGATTCTCAAATCAACGATGGCTGCCCCAATATTCTATCCACATATCCCCATATAACACGTGAAACTTCCCTGTGTTGGACCAAAAGAGGCTTGCATAAGATATATCTTTGCCGATAGCAACTTAGAAGTATTATACGTCAAAAGTCAAGTGACAATAAAGCAGCACAAATTTCAAGAGTGGAGAATATATATGAATAAGAAAGAAGACGAGTAAAAAACATACACACAGAGAGAGAAAGGCAATACTAAAAGATGAAAATCCCTAAACATGACAAAGGCTGCGGAATATTGTCCTTGAACTGACATTGTTGGTCCCAAGAGCAATGCATGTCAAACATAACCTTTAAAAGTTAAACCTAAACTCAGAAGTTGTTTTCAGAAAGCCTTTTCTCAGCTGAAAAATTTATGGTGTAGATTCCTGCAGTCAGAGCTGTCACTCCACCAACTGCTACAACCAACTTATTTTGATCTGTTAGAATGGCTCTTAACACCCCGGCAAAACATAGATAAGAATTCGTTCACTAGAGAGAAACTTATGCAGTTCCTCTGAACAAAGTAATTAAAAACACAGCTCAAAGCAGAAGGCAAAATGTCAACAACCCATAAATATCTATATGCAAGGAAATAGAAGGCTGGGCCTCAGTCCCAAGCTTAATGATTTAATTACTTGCATATTGCATACAGTGCAACTGGTAGATATACCTCCAAGATGTTCAAATGTAGTATTTATGGCAGCAACCCATTTCCTTTCTCTCTGCATGAGCACGATCAAATTGCATTCGTTTATTAACCTCTTCAGCTCGCTTTGCTTCATGGGCTCTTCCCTCTGCTTCTGCCATAGACCTTACTCTGATTGCTTAACGTTCAATCCAAGCTTTCTCTCATTCTGTTTGTCTACGTTGTGATTGAATCTGTTCCTCTGTTGCACGCTAAGCTTGTTCTTGTCTCATTCATGATTCTTCCTGCAGTTTTTCTAGCTCTTTGTACCTGGCTCTCTGGAATTCATTTTCTACCTGATAATGATAAATCAATGAGAATCATTCCATAAAGTTGCAAAATTAAACACCAAAGTCATAAGGTAAAATACCTGCATCCTCTTCCTTGCCAATTCATCCTCATAGCGCACCATTTGGGATTTTGTTTGTGCTTGATGCTGAGCAAGCCTTTTTTGTTCATCATATACAATCGTTTGCCTTTCCTGCCAGGCAAAGTAGACATAACCTGTGAAACAATTGGTAAGTCAGAAGTAAGAACACAAGTAATACCCACAACATCCTCAAGAAACATGAAGTAGAAGTTTCATGCATGTATGACACTTAAGAAGTCACATATTAGAGATCCTGATGGAGCTTCATTAATAGGGACTAGATCTAATGCAACGTCTCTAAGTCAAAGTAAATCCAAACCCTGTTCCAGCGTTCCCAAAGTTCACAGTAACAAAACTTCAGCTAAAAAGCTGATGGCTCCCCCTCAACTGAGTTGTTCCTAGCACAAAAAAATGTTTAAATGTATACATTAAAAATACATCCCTTAGTGGGAGGAGCCATGAGGCCCACCACTGACTAACTTCAGCTGGCTATGTTTTATATTTTCAAAAAGTAATCTAAATTCAACACATTAAAACAAGAGTCTGTATTAACCTAGAAGTTGAAACTATCAAAAATAAGAAACTGAGTTCTTCCTCAAGTGTTAGCTTGATTAAGCTGTAAAATTTTAGAAAGCTCAGAAAAGTCACTCATGGGCTATGATCTTGAATTCAAAATTAACAATTTTAGACCAGGAGTTCAAAAGACGCACAGCAGTAACAAGTAACAACTCCACTACTAGAAGAGATTAGGAAACAAAAAGGGGTAAAATCACATTGTGTTCTAATTGCATGTTCAGTAACAAAATGCATGATGCAGACCATAAAGTTCATACAAAGACAAAATATGCATTTTGGTATTCTAATTCCAGCAAGTACAATCACATTGTGTTGTGTATGATGCAGACCATAAAATTGAAAAATCAACAGTGATGGCATAGCTCTCTACTGAGCCAGATTTTTAAGTGAAAGCTAATCAGGCTATTCTCATATGAATTCAGGATCTAGTTACAATTTCATGCTGTACTTGCATTTGTTTAAACTCTGCAACTTGACAGCAATTCAATAAACCACCCGATTATAAAACAGGATTTGATTCAGTGTAAAAACGAAACCAACTCATAGTTGAAACTTCAATCCAATAGTTTTGAGAACTAGCAACAAATACTCCAAAACATAGCTTCTTTTGACCGACAACGAAACCCATATATAAAGATTTATCAATAAAAAAATTTAATAATTCAAAAATTAACTAAGACGAAAACGAGGGGAAAAGAAACACAAATACTTTGTAGACTGAATGCGCTGGGTTTCCACGGAAAACGGCGATGCTTGAACAAGAGAATCATGAGTGTCATGGTTAGAGTTTATCTCCGTCAAAACTTTGCTTGAGAGAACTATAGCACTGGTGGGGTGAGTCCGTGACGAGATCAGCGCCGGAGAAGCTGGGTTTAGACTTTGTACTAGGGGGACGACGGACAATCGCGATTCGGTTTGTTAACAAAGAAAAATGAGGGAGGATCAGCTCTCCCTTTTTCTTATGCTGACTCACTGCGTGATGTGGCGCCAACAGCAACTGAGATCTGACGTGTCACTTATATGGATCATGAATGAGAAGAAAATTCTTAGCTGCACCCAGTGCACCACCTCATCCATGATCTGTCCAATTAAAGGGCACCAGCTCAGTATTACATGGAAGAAGTGAAGGTGGGTTCTCTTTTCCTTAACCTCAACTAATTCAGAGAGCCTGCGTCAACCCTCAATTGCTCATACGCTTCTTCGACCATCGGCCGCAAACCCTATGGCGCCATCCATTCCTCGGCGCTCACGCAAGCGGAGGGCGCCACATCGAACAAGCACGGCGGAGGACGAGCACGGCGGAGTAAGACGAAGGCGAACGATCCCAGAGAAAGACGAGGACGGCGGAGGCCGAGCACGGCGAACGAGCAAGGCGGTTTCTCCTGAACAGGTCTGTGTCTTACGATCCTATTGTTTATATAAATTTCTTATTCCCCCTTGATTGCAAAACCTTCATCTGTGAAATTCTTCGTTTTATCAGTCGACGGTAATGGATAGCGATGCACCACATCTTCATCAAGAAATTATCACAAATATTCTCAAACGACTTCCCGTGAAATCCCTAATCCGATTTCAATTTGTATGCAAAGATTGGAAGAATCTCTTCAAAACCTCATCTTTTATCGTAGAACACCTCCGCCATGCCACTCAGCAAGACCCCGTTCTTCTTTTCAAGAGCTGTGGCTATAAATGTAATCGTGAGTACTTATGTTTGATCAATCGTGATATGCAAGTCATTGAATATCAGACTCCACCTTCCTCAGTGCGTCGCTGCGGTATCATCGGTTCCAGTAATGGCTTGCTCTGTCTCGTTTATAAATCTTCTTTTATTTTGTGGAATCCAGCAACTAGAGAGGTCCACGAGGTGCCCAAAGTTCCTAAGCTTGATCATACTGGGATTTGCTATGTAGGATTTGGTTTCAGTTCAATTGTTAAGGATTATAAGATAGTGAGACTCTCTGTTTCTAGTCTGGATAATGATCGGGTTTATTTAGTGCAAGTGTTTTCAGTACGCACATGGTCATGGAAACAAGTTGAAGTTGGGAATTTAAAGGGTATAATGCCTTTTGTACTTACTCGTGGTTTCACTTTTGATGGAGCAATCTTTTGGTTTGGCTTCGGCTTCAAAACTAGGGATGCGGGGCAGGAACGTTGTCTAATTTCGTTTGACATAGCAACGGAATCATTCGCATTGATATCAATTCCTAGAGCTGCCCATGTAACAGATGAGAGTAGGCTTACTACGTATGAGAACAAACTGGCTATGCTGTCTAAAACTAGGGTTGATTACAAGAGTGGGATTGAAAGCACCAAATCATTTTCCATGAATTTTTCCATTAACTTATGGGTGATGTGTGTAGATACATCGGGGGAGGGATGGATTTGGACTGAAATATATACAAGCAACCCCTTTCCCGATCGTGCACACTTTTCAAGTCCACTGACTATTTGGAGAAATGAAATTGTTGGAGTTACTAAAGACAAAACGATACTTGTTTTGTGCAATCTCCATACTAATGAATTTAGGATGTTGGCCATGGGCAAATATTCCATTGGAACTGTGATTTGGAATTACGCAGAAAGCCTTGTGTCGGTTGATGACATTCACATTGAAGCTTCTTCATCCTAAATCCTCATTCTTATATCGCATATGTGGTGGAAATGAACTTTTTCATCTGATGTGTGTAGATACATCGGGGGAGGGATGGATTTGGACTGAAATATATACAAGCAACCCCTTTCCCGATCGTGCACACTTTTCAAGTCCACTGACTATTTGGAGAAATGAAATTGTTGGAGTTACTAAAGACAAAACGATACTTGTTTTGTGCAATCTCCATCCTAATGAATTTAGGATGTTGGCCATGGGCAAATATTCCATTGGAACTGTGATTTGGAATTATGCAGAAAGCCTTGTGTCGGTTGATGACATTCTCATTGAAGCTTCTTCATCCTAAATCCTCGTTCTTATATCGCATATGTGGTGGAAATGGATTTTTATATTATTTGTGTTGATGCTTTTGTTTATGTACAGTTAATGTCCTTTAGGGATGTTATCTAAAGTATATGATGAAAGCATGTATGTGATACCAGATATTTATTCAATGTTTGTCCTATTTATAATGTTTTGTTTCTGAGTTTTCTTGATAGATATATAATCGTTGACGTATCTATCAAATTTCAATCTGTGTGTAGGATGTATGCGTAAAGATTTATTATCGTATTGTCATTTTTCATCTGTTCACAACTTCACATGCCATTTTGCTCCGTAAAATTCCAATGATTTTACAGAGCTATATTTTTGGACTTGTCTGTTAATAAATGCTGACGTAATCTGCTTCGGACGTGGGATTAGTGGGTATTCCAATGTATTCAGCAATTGACTTGATCCTAGGATTTAAAATAAAAGAAATCATAAAAAATATAGTAAATGGGCAAGTGAAAAAGTTGCTTTTCCACAACACACATAAAAAATATAGCTCCTGGCTGATGAATTACTTCATTTACCATAAGCTTTATAGGAAGACACAGAGACCTATAATAGAAGGGATACAGCAAAATCCTAATTCATTTCCTGATTACTATGTGGTTCATGGCAGGTTATATTATAAATCTCAGCTGCTCATACCTAATCAAACAGCACTCAAAGCTAAATTAATAGCGAAGGCTCATGCCACACCCACTGGTGGTCATGATGGATTTCTTAAGACCTTAAAGAGGGCAAGTGAACAATTGTATTGGTGAGGGATGAAAAATGATGTTAAAAGATACATCCAACAATGCTATATTTGCCAACAAAAAAATATCATAGATTGGCACCTGCAGGACTCCTACAACCTCTTCCAATCCCCGAGCAAATATGGGAAGATGTATCTCTTGATTTCATTATGGGATTACCAAAGTCAAAAGGCTTTGATGCCATCCTTGTGGTAGTAACCCTACTCAGCTAAGATGATAGCAGCATTATTTTGTCAAGAGGTTGTAAGATTACACGGCATGCCCTGATCGATTATGTCTGACCGAGATCTTCTTTTTCTAAGCGTCTTTTGGCAGGAACACAGCTTACCATCCACAATCCGATGGTCAAACTAAGGCTGTAAATAGATGCTTGGAAACATACTTACAATGTTTCACTCATGAACAACCAAAGCTATGGAGCTAATTCCTCGGTTTGGCAGAATACTCATTTAATACTAGTTATCATGTATCAGCTCAGACTATCATATTCAAACTGGTATATGGGAGGGACCCCCACCTTTAGTTCCCTACATGAAAGGAGAGACATTGGTGGCTAAATTGGAATTGCAACTTGAGTTAAGAATGAAATGCTCAAATTACTACATCAAAACTTATTGAAGGCTCAGGATAGGATAAAGTTCCAAGCCGATCAGAAACGCAAGGACTTGCAATTTGCCCTGGGTGATATGGTGTGGTTAAGATTACAACCATACAGCCAGAAATCATTAGCTAAGAGGAAATTCAAAAAAATCACCCCGAGACTTTTTAGCCCTTATAAAGTCATTAAAAAAAATTGGCCAGGTATCCTACGAATTAGAACTTCCCCCCGATGCCAAGATTCACCCAGTTTTCCATATCTTTCTACTTCGGCCAGCAGTGGGTCAATCATCAAGCCAACTACCAGCACCACTTCCTCTTTCTGCAGATGTTGAACTAATGCTCACCCCTCAGAAGGTATTGCAACACCACTAGACCAAGAAAGGTACATTGGAATTACTAATACAAAGGGAGTCTTTTCCCATTAAAGATTCAACTTAGGAAGATTGTGACTTGTTGGCCACTCAATTTCCATCGTTCCCACTTGAGGACAAGTCGTCTTTCTAGGAGGGTAGTATTAATGGAACACCACCAACACCATTTTTTAGATATGTGAGAAGGCACAAACGGTCTAGGGAAAATTTTGAAGATGCAGGAAATAATAATTAATTGATGTCTAATTATTTTAATGTTTTAATTATTCAATTATTATTTGTTAAGGAATAAGTGGGATCCCCACAATTAGATGCACTAGGCAGTACGTTAGTGGAGTCAGTTTCCTATTTTTATGTTATTTTTTATTAATTCAGAAAACACCAAAAATATGCTCTATAAGTTTTTTTATAAATTGTCCCCAAAGTCAGATGAATGAATAAGAAGAATTCACAGAGTGAAACACTTATGTGAGGAGATTCTCCAAGCTATTAGACAACAAAAGCGAGATACTTGCTTGAGTTTTCTGATAGAATTCTACCTTTCTACTCTTTACCATTATATTCCAGGTTAGATACTAACAATATACCTCCAATATGTTTAGAAGTAGTGTTTATGGTAGCAACCCATCTCTCCATCTCCCTCTCCCTCTCTGCATTAGCACTATTAAATAACATTTATCTATTAACCTCTTCAGCTAGCTTTATTTCACAGGCACTTCCCTCTGCTTCTACTGTAGCCCTTACTCTAATTGTTTCATGTTCAATCTCAACTTTCTCTCATTCTATTTGTCTCCTTTGTGCTTGAATCTGTTCCTTTATTACACACTGAGCTTGCTCCTATCTACTTGATGATTCTTCTTGCCATTTTATGAGATAGACCAGATTTGTTAAAAGCAATCTATCCTTATATTTTATTTAAATCAATGAAAGCAACTATTATAGAGAATCTTGAATTGCTCAGACAAATGGAAATTGCAGAATATATCAAGTTCTGTAACTAACAGAAAAGCAAAATCCCAAATAATAGAAATAACTAACAACATACAAGAAATCAGGAGGAAATTCAGAGAATAATCAGAAAGAGAGAATCTTCATCAGATCCCGCTTGCCATTTCATGCCTTCCTCTTCAGTATTTATGCTACATTTTCTCTCACTTTCCATATGGCTCTGTAATTTCTATTACTCTTACATGGCAGTAGAATAGTATCATCCTTGGGCCTATTATTCTCATTTGGATTGCTACTAGCTCGGGCCTCTAATTCATCATGGTCTCTTGGCCTATTCATAACGATACCCTTCCCATCAATATTGACCTCGCCTTCAAGGTCAAAACTTGGATACTGAGATTGGAATGATTCTAAAGTTTCCTACATTGGTGTGTCCAACCCTTCCCACTGGATTTGGATTTGAGACACCCAGGTATCTCAAATTTTCACTCTTCGAGTAGCTAAACATGTGATGGTTGAAGATTAAGACCATTAAGATCAGTTATAACTGGTAAAGGCTTGTATTCCTGTTGAGGATCACCATAACATTTCTTCAATAAAGAGATATGAAACACTGGGTGAATTTGAGCCTCAGCAGGTAATTGTAATCTATAAGCAACAAAACCAATTCTTTCAACAATTTGGTAGGGACCAAATATTTCAGAGAAATATTACAACTAGGATGGTCTCGTAAAGATTATTGTTGATAGGGTTAGAGCTTTACAAAAACATAATCACCAATATGAAATTTCATGCAAGCTTGAGCTTTGGTCAAATTTACAATGAGAGCTTGGCAATTAAAGCATCCCAATCAGCAAGCTAGTCCCTCACATATATAGGAATGTCCACATATTGATCTAATTGAATAAGCAATGGTGGATCACGGCCAAATAGAACCCTATGAGTCATACCAATAGAGGTATTAAAAGATGTATTATAGCAATATTGAGCCCAAGGCAAAAATTGAGCCCATGAACGATGTTGTTGATGAACATAGCATCGTAAGTAAATCTCAAGACAATGATTTAAAGCCTCGGTATGCCCATCACTTTGAGGGTGATAGGAAGAACTCATACATAAAGAAGTACCTTGGCACTTAAACAAGTATTCCAAAATGAGCTAGTAAAAACTCGATCACAATTAGAAACAACTGAGTGAGGCAAACCATGTAAACGCATAATTTGATGGACAAAGGCCTCAACAATAGATTCAGTAGCATAATTAGACTTCAAGGGCAAAAAATGTGCAAACTTTGATAATCTATCAACTATGACAAAGATAACAGTGTAACCTTTTGAAACCGATAAACCAGTGATGAAATCCATTGCAATATCTTACTAAAACTGAGAAGGAAGAGGAAGAGGTTGAAGTAGCCCATAAGGAAAAGTCTAGACAGATTTCGCTTGCTGGCAGATATTGCATTTTGATAAAATTGCTTAATATCAACTCGCATTCCCTTCCACCAAAACTCAGCTGCTATTCGAGCATAGGTACGCACCATTCATGCATGCCCTCCAATTTTAGAACAATAAAACTTAGATAAAATAGTTTGAATAAGTGTATTATTCTCATGGGGCAAAACTAATCCATATTTAAAAAATAATCTGCCATTATATATAGTATAGTCAGGGTAACTCGTAGGATTCTCTTACACCTTAAGACAGAAATATGATAATTCCTGGGAGTCATTAATGGCAGCTTGAATTTGGCCAAAGAAATCTGGTAGGTTATGGCAACCTATAGTAGTTCGGTTGAGAGAATAAGAAGTAAAAAGATGGATAGAAGAAGGAGAAGAAAGATTGCTTAGAGCCAGCATCTACACTCTAAACCCAACAGAGAAATAGTTTCTGCATAATATTATCGATGTCCTCCATATTCTCACAATACATATAAATAATCCTAGATCTACCAATATGGTAATTGCTATCTAAATAACTACTGGACCCTTCCTAATAACTGACTCATAAACAAGAATAATTAAATCAGAATAAAAGCATATAATGAGACATGATTAAAATAACTACCCACTACTTCCTAATGCCTTTAAGCATGTGCGGCACACTGCCTTCTACTGTAAACTTGTAAAGGACGTGGCACATTCCTATCATTACCCCCTAAAAGAGCCACCTTGTCCTCAAGGCAAAAATGAGGAAATCGTATTGCCATGGAGTCATAGAATTCCCAGCTAGATTCTTCAATTGTTCTGGTTTGCCATTTGATGAGCAACTCAATTTCCTTTATGCCATCCTTATCAATGCTCCTAGTGTCCAATACTTGTTTTGGTTGAAGTTATAGCTCCTAGTCATTATTGATTGGTAGTGGGGTCTGCGGTTTTGGCGCATGAAAACCTCATGCAACTCTAAGAAGTAAAACATGGAAAACTAGATGGATTTTTGAACCAGGAGAAAGTTGTAATTCATATGCCACCATACCGATCTCGTGCACAACTGGATATGGGCCAAAATAACATAGGGAGAGTTTCTCATAATGACAGTTGATTAAGGTTTGTTGTCTATAAGTTTGCAATTTACGAAGGACTAAGTCGCCTAGGGAAAATTCCACATCCCTGTGCTTTGAGTCAACCTGCTCTTTCATCCTCAATTGTGCTAAATCAAATTTTCACTTATTATGGCTAAAATAGCATCTCTTTCTTCAAAGTGCTTTTCTAGTTCTATAATTTTTATGGCCCCTTTTGTATAGGGCAAGAGGGTAGGAGCAACCCTACCATAAACAATCTGGAAAGGAGTTGATCTAAATGTTGTGATAACCTGTATTGTAGGAGAGTTCTACCCTTTGGAGGATTTTACCCCATTGTTTTGGGTGTTGTTGAGAAAAACAACATAAATAGGTTTCTAAGCTCCTATTTATCACCTCTATTTGCCCATCTAATTGAGGATGACAAGCTGAACTCATTCTCAGCTGTGTTCCACTTAATTTAAACAATTCTGGCCAGAAAGAACTAAAAAAGAAAGGATCTTAGCCAGATACTATTGACTTCAGAAAACCATGAAGCTTAATGACCTCTTTACAAAAGATATCAGCTAGAGATTTAGCACTCATTGGCCGTGCTAATCCCATAAAGTGGGCATATTTGCTAAAATGATCTACCACCACTAAGATCATGTCTCTGCAGTATGACTTAAGGAGTCCAGTAATAAAATCCATAGAGTTCTTCCCATATTTTCTCAGGTATGTTTAGAGGCTGTAATAAGCCAGCAGGAAATTAGGAAATGTATTTATTTTTCTGGCATATAGGGCAATGTTGAACATGCCTCATAACATCCTCTTTCATATTGCGCCAATAAAAGTGTTGTTGTAAGCTCTTTAAGGTCTTTAGGACTCCACCATGACCTCCTATTGGTGATAAGTTTGCCTCTGCTAATAATTTCTTGCTCAAATCCGAAGGAGATGGTATAACCAAGAATCCTTTAAAATAGAGTTTCCCAATAGTCAGCATAAAATTTAGGCAAGATTAGAAGAGGTGTACACATCCTAAGATAACCCGTGCTCCAATTCAGCAAAATCTGTTACTTGAGGGATGCTTATGGCAAATAGGTCTGCTGAACAAGGAAATCTTGATAAGGCATCTGTACTTTGATTTGTAGAACCTACACGGCATTTGATCACAAAGTCAAAAGGCAGTAATTTCATCATCATGCATTGCTGTTCAGGAGTAGTGAATCGTTGCTCTAGTAAGTATTTCAGGCTATAGTGATCAGTTAAAACTACAAATTTTCTACCAAAAAATTAATGTTTCCACTTTTGCAATGAAGGAACTAATACTAGGAGCTCTCTATCATAGATAGATTTGTGCCTATTAGAGTAAGATAACCCTTTACTATAATAAGCAATAGTGTGTCCATTCTGTTGTAATACAGCTCCAAGACCAACAAATGAAGCATCACATTCTACTATAAAAGGCTAAGAAAAATTTGGCATTTGAAGTACTGGTGCTCAAACAAGGGAATCTTTTAAGGCATGAAAAGCCTGTTTAGAAGCATCTGTTCAATTAAAAGAGTCTTTCTTGGTCATATTTGTCAAGGGTTTGGCTATTAGGCCGTAATTCCTCACAAAACATCTATAGTAACCCGTGAACCCCAAAAATCCCCCTAAATCTGATAGAGTTTGAGGAAGAGGCCAAGTAGTAATTGCTGCAATTTTTTCAGGATCCACTGCAACACCCTTATTTGACACAAGGTGTCCTAAAAATGTCATCTCAAGCTGTGCAAAACTATACTTCTTCGGATTAGCAAAGTACTTGTGCTTGTATAAGGTTTGAAGAATAAGGTGTATATGATTTTGGTGTTCCTGCAAGTTAGTACTGTATACTAGAATATCATCAAAGAAAACCAGGATAAACCTGAGGAGATAAGCGTGAAAGAGTTCATTCATGGCAGCTTGGAATGTTGATGGTGCATTAACTAAGCCAAATGGCATAACCATGAATTCATAATGTCCAAAATGTGTTCTAAAAGCTGTCTTGTGAAAATAAGAAGGACGTACTCTGATTTTGGTGGTAACCAGAGTGTAAATCAATCTCAAAAAAATTATTGCCCCATATAATTCATGAATCAGCTCGTCTATATTTGGAATATGATACTTATCTGGAACTGTTATCTTGTCAAGCGCCTAGTAATCAATGCACAGACGCCAAGAAGCATCCTTTTTAGGTACCAGCAGCACTGGTCTTACAAATGGGCTAACACTAGGGTGAATGAACCCTTTAATAAGAAGTTCTTCAATCTGTTTCTCTATTTTGTCCTTCTGGGAGTGAGGATACCTGTAGGGTCTTATGTTAGGAGGAGAGGAACTAGGTTGCAGTAAGATTGAGTGACAATGTGTACAGAGAGGAGGAAGTTGATCTGGTTCTTGAAAAATAGGGGAGTAAATGTCAAGTAGCTCATAAAACTCTAGGAGTTGCTGCGTTTTTCTCTCCCTGTAAGTAGCATAATCTTCACAAGCCAGTATTTGCAATATTGCTACAGATTTGTTAGGCTGAGTCGTACCTTGTAATTTCTACCATTTCCAATTAGACCAGAATACCATATACATTTATTGCCAATTTGCCTCTATTGTATTGAGGAATGCCAGCCACTTGATCCTTAATACCATGTCCAAACCTCCAAAGGCAAACGAGAAAAAATCATCTATAACCATCAAACTCTAAACTTGTACTTCTAGTTGTCTATAAATAAAGTTACAAGGAATGATATTCCTATTACCAACCTGAACTCTAAAGGAAGGCAGAGAAGTAGTGTTCAATTTCAATTCTACTACTAGTTTCTCATACACAAAATTATGCTTTAATCCACCATCTATTTAGATTAGAATTGACTTTGAATTAAGGCTGCCTTAAACCTTCATAGTAGTAATTGAGGGGCTGCCCAAAATTGCTTGCAAGGAAATTTCGACAAATTCACCGCTAAATGTTTAATCACAACCAGAATTATCTTCCTCTTGGCTATCGATTTCATCCATGACCTCCATTAATTTAAAGGATGAGTTTTTGTAGCAATGCCCTGGCATAAATTTTTCCCTATATCGAAAGCATTACCCCTTGTCACGATGAAATTGTCTCTCACTTTCGTTAGTTGCAAAATAAGGGAAAGTGGCTGAATTTGAATTTTGAATTGGAGTCGGTACTTGCTTGTTGAACACGCTGGGAGATGTAACTATGGGAGAGAAACTCAGCCCAAAAATCTATGGCATTTTAGTATACACCAAACCCTTATTATCTTTGTAATTATTAATTCCCTCGGTCCCACATGCAAAATAAGTTCATTGTTGAGATTATGGCTGATTTTGCGATTGTAGCTTCTCCTTAAATTCTATTGCCAGACTAGTTGCCTTGAAAACTGTCCTTGGCTTCTGTGTCTTCACATCCAATAGGAGTTCTATTTTCAGCCCATTAATGAATACTCCCAGGAGGCAGTGGTTAGGGCACCCTTTAACCCTTGAAGACCTTCTAACGAATTCATGTCTATAGTCATGGACTGAACCTGTTTGCTTGACGCTACACAAATAGACATCAAGATTGTGAAATTCAGCAAGCCCAAATTTTTCTTGAAAAAGCTCCACCAATTCATCCCAGAATCTGATGGTTCGATTTGAGGATACCCAATGAAGATGTCTAGCGTATCTCCTTCAAGATTGATGGTAGCAACATCAACTTTAAGATCTTCAAAAGTCTTGTAGTATCTAAAATATTTTTCTACTTTTAATATCCAACCTCTAGGATCCCCTCCATCATAGTTAGGGAATTCAACTTTAGTGTAAGGTCTCTTAGATGGATTTTGCATCCACCGAGGTTTTTCATAATTAGTCTCATTGCCCTCTCCCATATTGTAGGCTTCCTTGGAATTCGTTTACCCCTTTTCTTTCTTTAATTCAGTCAAGTCCGTGTTCATTCTCCCCACCTTTGCTAGGATTAGTGCCATTTGTTGTGCTATAAATTCTTGGAATTCCAGTTGTAAGGGAGGATTAGTGGACGGGGAGGCATGATGGGTTTCAGGTTGTGGGTCAGGAAGTAAAGGAGGGTTTGAAGCAGAATTGTTAGCACTTTGATCATGGTTTCCAGATCGAGTATTAACCATATTGCACAGGTTAGGATCAGACTGCTCTGATACTAAAATGGTAGGTTATAGCAACCTACAGTAGTTCGGTTGAGAGAATAAGAAGTAGATAGATGGATAGAAGGAGAAGAAGAAGAAAAAACAATGCTTAAAGTCAGGATCTGCACTCTAAACCCAATAGAGAAATAGTTTTTGCATAATATCATCAATGTTCTCCACATTCTCGCAATACATATAAGTAATCCTAGATCTACCAATATGGTAACTGCTACCTAAATAACTGCTGGACCCTTCCTAATAACTGACTCATAAACAAGAATAATTAAATCAGAATAAAAGCATATAATGAGACATCAATAAAATAAATACCCATTACTTCCTAATGCCTTTAAGCATGTGCAGCACCAACATTCGAACCTGAAGCATCAACCTCAATACTAAATGGGTGAGAGAAATCCGAAATAAAAAGAATGAGGGTAGACAGTAAAGCTTGCTTCAAAATATTAAAAGACAATTGAGCTTCAGAGGACCATAAAAAGGAATCCTTTTGTAATGAATTAGTTAAAGGAGTAGCAATAGTGGCATAATGCTGAATAAATTGCCTATAGTACCCAGTCAAGCCTAAGAAGCCCCGTAATTGAGAGACAGAAGTAGGCATAGGCCTATTTTTTATGGCAGCTAGTTTAGCAGGGTCTATTTCCATACCATTAATAAAGACGATATGACCCAAATATTCAATTCGATTAGTAGCAAAAGAGTATTTGGATTATTTAGAATAAAGGTGATGATGCAATAAACAATGCAAGACCAACTTTAAGTGGTGTAAATGTAAAGACCAATCAACATTACAAATAAGTATATCATCAAAAAATACCAACACAAACTTGTAAAGAAAAGGCCGAAAGATATCATTCATGAAGACTTGAAATGTCCCAGGAGCATTTGTAAGGCCAAATGGCATGACTAACCATTCATATAGGCCATGGTGGGTTCGAAAAGTTGTTTTGTGATGATCTTCAGGTTTAACCAAAATTTGGTGATACACAAAACAAAGATCCAATTTAGTAAAGAAGGTGGCACCCCTTAATTCATCCAGCAACTCGTCATATAATTCCTTGATCAAGCATATCATTTGCCATTTTTCTAATGATAGCTTTCTGACTAAAAGGGTATCTATAAGGTTGTACTTTGACTACCTACACACCTTCTTGTAAAAGGATACAATAATCATGGGATCAAATAGGAGGTAAACCTTTAGATTCAGAGAAAACAATTTGAAATTTGTGCAACAAGTCTAATAAGTCGGCTGGCAAATCCTGAGGAAACGCAATACCAGGGTTAGGATCAATAAGAATACATATTAGAGTGAATAATTCCTAGACAGCATCCGTTAACTGTATATTTTTAAAATGATGATATTGGATGGGTTCTGGGGAATGTGACCAGTTACCAACTAGTATAATAAAGACTCCATCCAAATAAAATTTTATAGTACTACTATAATAAGCTATATGAGGTTCCAAGGTAGCTAACCAAGAAGCACCTATGACCAAATCAGAGCCCGCAATTGGCAGTACGTAAGTAGAAATAGTAATATTATGACCTTGAATATTAAGTACAATATTTTGCACCATATCTTCACAATGCATAAATTCGCCATTACTAACCATAACGCGATTAGTAGAAGAATGTAAGGGTAACTTCAAGTAGGACATAATTCAAGGATGAATAAAATTGTTTGAGCTACCCCCATCCAAAAGAATTTGAATAGTAGTGCCAGTAATAGACCCTGAAAATCGAATCGTAGATCGATTTGAAGACCCATAAAAGGCACGAAAGGAGACATGAGGCATACTATCATTAGAATTTTCAGCAGGGGATGAATCTGCCATTGGAATATCTATCGACGGTATCCCTTCCTCTTCAGTATCGGTATCATCGACTTAAAGCAGCAAGAATTGACGATTAGGGCACTTATGATTCTAAGAAAATTTCTCATCACAATTGTAGTAAAGCCCTTTCTCTCGACACAATTACATCTCCGCTGTCGTTAACTTCTTAATCGGAGCCATTAGACGAAATGGAGTTTTCGAAAGAAGTCCAGTCGACAACTTGGCAATTAGTGAAGAAGTACTAAGTGAAGTAGTCGAACCTGATTTAGAAGAGTTCAATGAAGCAAAAGAGGAAACTATACCTAACAAAGCTCAGATACCCTATCCATTGAAAGTGGATCGTTCATCAAAAAGACGAGCTAAAGAGGCAGCCCGACCCAATGTAAACGGTTCTTAGGCCAAAACTTCACTATGAAGATCTAATTTAAGGCCACTTAAGAAATAATCACGTAAAGCATCTTCAAAAAGGCCTTCAACCCTGTTTACTATTGCCATAAATTCTATATGATAATCAAGTGCTGATCCAGTTTGAACCAATTTAAAGAGCTTGATTCAAAGTTTGTCAAAATGTGAAGGACCAAACTGTTTTTCAGGTTCTAGAGCAAGCACATGCCAGGTTGGGATCTATGAAGTATGTTGAAGCATTTGAAACCACAGAACCATCGATCCATCAAACTGAACCGAAGCAACAGTAATGCGCTGGTCATCTGGTATTTGATAAAAGGAGAAAAATTGTTCTGCCCTACATAACCAACTTAGAGTATCGGTGCCGTCAAACCTGGGTAAATCCAGTTTAATTTGTCACCCAAAAATATGAGAACCTCCAGATGAAGCAGTCGTTCTCGAAGAATGAGATAGGGAACCTGATTTATGAGTTTAAGTCCAAGATTCAAAGCCCCGTGTAAGTGCATCTGCAGAACGAGACAAAGTGGCCATAGAATGTTCTATACCCTACATTCTGGTGTTCTTTGCGTTCAAAGAAGATTAGAAAGTCGTCATCCTTATATTGGTCGCTTTAGCCAGCTACTGAAATTCAGCATTTAAGGTTTGAAAACGAGTATTCTTAGCCATAAAAGCAGAGTGAAAAGTAAGCTATCCCTGTATTTTATTCAAATCAATGAAAGCAACTATTACAAGGATAGAAATTGATAGAGCCATATAATCTCTTTAGCTGAGAATTAATTCCTGGATGGTTCAATTTTGTGTATTAGGGTTATAAGAAATACTATTACAAGGATAGAAGTTGGAAAGCTCTTCTTATTAAAAGGGTGGTTGACACTTAAATTCATAGCCGGAAAGTAGTGGGCTACTCGGATACCTAATAATAGAATTTAGAAAAAAGCACCCGATACCAGTTAATAATATCAAAAAAGGTTATCATTTACAATACTGGAAATTATGTTTATTTTTTTTAATGAACAATCCACCATTTCTCTAATCTTTTTATTAATTTTAGATAATTTTCATCTCCTATTTGTTGTGAACCACAAGCAAAGGACATAGACATATTGACATGTAAAACTTAATAAGATTAGGACATGAAGTATTCCCATAGAAACTAGAAAGTGCCTTAAAGACTTGGACAGTTTGTTTTTATAGTCTAATGTATTGTTTACGCCAGGCCACTTATTAGGGCACATTAATAGAGACTTTTAGTTTTATCCAACCAAAACTTAAGTTACGTTTGACACAAGAATTCTGATCATGTAAAGAAAGTTATTCATCTCAAAAGTCTACTCCTCACGAAATGTTCCCAATTCTTGTAGAAGAGCTATCTGTGATAAGCTAGGGTGCCACTATACTGAAACCTTGGGGAAATATTTAGGGGTACCCCTAATCACTAGTCGTATCTCTGCCTCTACTTACAAGTATATCCTAGAAAGGGTTCAAAGTAAACTAGCAAGTTGGAAGAGTCAATC
Organism: Inga leiocalycina; assembly: GCA_963242795.1. Lineage (NCBI taxonomy): Eukaryota > Viridiplantae > Streptophyta > Magnoliopsida > Fabales > Fabaceae > Inga > Inga leiocalycina. Next base: position 41,939,008 of record OY725329.1, read on the forward strand.
TCTTTCTTTAGCAGAGATAATTACTCTAGCTAAGTCGGTCTTATCTTCAATTCCCTTTTATACAGCACAAAGCACCTTATTACCTATCTCCTACTGTAAAGAAATTGAAAAGGTAATTAGGAAATTCATATGGGGCTATTCTAATAATCATAGGGGAATAAGCTTGGTCAAGTAGAGTGATCTATGCTAGCCTCTTAAAAATGGCGGTTGTGGTTTACTTCAGTTGGAATCTTAAAACAAGGCTTTCTTCTCCAAACTAATTTACAAGTTTCATGTGCAACTAAATACATTATGGGTTAAAGTTCTCAAAGGGAAATATGTACTCAATGAAAGCTTAGACATCATTTCTAGACCTTACTACTCCTGGTTTTAAAAGAGCCTCATAAAAATTTGGGATGAAACTGCCCAACATATAAAATAAAATCCAGGAGATGGAACGAGGATAAAATTCTGGATCGACTTTTGGGTAGGGGAACACGGGTCTCTTAAGAATGTAGCGTATTCAACAATTGCAATTGTAATGCCCTAAATTGCGTATAAATGCTCATGACTCCAAAAGTGAATGTAATTAATATTAGACAAACTTTTTTGGAGAATAAAGTGTGAATTACAACCCGAATTAGCAGTAGGCAGTGCCTAAACTCTGTATTTAAGCTCAATTATGGTGACAAAGCTTAAGTTGAATTAAAAGAGATAGGGGAAGGCGCATGGAAGGAGATGGGGTTAAATAATGTGTTAAGTGGTAATTCAACTGAAATTGCTATAGTCAAGGGCAAAACAAGAATAAAGAAATTTATCGGCCAATTAGTCAAAAACCGAAGAGGAAATTGACTAATAGCTAAAAGAACAAGAGGTGTGACTAAAGGGCTAATAGAATTAGATAGAATAATCATGCATTTTGGGAGAAGCCTTAGGATCTTGACACTTGACACTACTGGATTGAAAGTCAAAAAGTCAAAACAATCAATTCTCTCTCTCTCTCCTCTCCAATTCGGTTAAGAGCATGGGAGGGCTAGGGAAAAAGCTTATCATCATCATCATCTCTCTCTCTCTCTCTTCAAGCTCAAGGTCAGCCAAGGAGGAGGGAGGAAAGAGGAAGAAGGTTTTTGGTGAAGGTGAGTCCTCTCTTATGCATTTTGACCATGAAGATGACTCCTATTGCTCAAAACCTCTTCTTTAACTTTGTTCCTCTTGATGAGTGCTACATTTGTATGGTTTTAGATTTTCAAGAGGAGGTGTTTGGTGAATTCAAGGAAAACTAGTGGTTGGATGATCAAAGAACAAGCTAGAGATAGTAGAAGAGGTGAGTAAAAGCCATCTTTTGACATATATATTGTGATCGTTAGTTAAGTATTTTGACTTGTGGAAATTGCCCTAATTTTCGTGTATATTAGGATTCTAGAGATTCATGGTGTTTTGATTGTGGAAATGGTGTCTTGTGTTGCGTTTTGGATAATGGAATTGATTTAGAGTCTTGAATGTGGAGTTTGGTAATTTTGAGGTTTTGTGTTGAAATGTTGCTCAAAATAGAACATGTAAAAGGAGTGAGATTTACTTGTTTTGATGTTTCCATTGGATTCTATGTGAAAAACTGAGTAGGGAGTAGCCCCAATTGTGAATTCTAGCCTTTGGAAACATTTGTTGCAAAACTGAAAATTCTATTAAGTGAAAATTCTATATAGGGGAGCTACTTTGCATGGTGTTTTAAAATAGCAAATGTTGTCAAAAAGTTATGAAACTTTCCATTTTTGTAGTTGGCATTACAAGCTTTAAAATGATATAAAGTTTGTGTCATTTCGACATGTGCACCAAAGTTATGGTCGTTTGAAATCAGCCAAGAAACAGGTCAGTTGTTGGCTACGACCAGGCATTTTAGCCGCAGCCAAAAAGCATCTGACTAGTTCTTGGCCACAGCCAAAAGGGTCTTGGCCACGGCCTAAAGTCTTTTGACCTGTTCTTGGCTGCGGCCAAGGGGTTCTTGGCCGCGGCCCAAAGGTGTCTGTCATGTTCTTGGCCGCAGCTAGTGAGTTTCTGATCATCTCTTGGCTGCAGCCAACCCCCAGAATTCAGCATTTTGAACTTCTGAAAGATGGTCTTTGGTCTAGTTCTCCCTAACCCTTTAGGCGTTTGTTTGAGTTCTAGTAGCGACCTAAAGGTCTCAAATGATAACCAACCCTAAGTGTCTTGGAGTTAAGAATTGAAATAGGGAGTAACCCGTCATCCGTGATTATGATTTATAGGACTTGATATCCGCTCTGAGCGTGAGAAATCGATGCCCGCGCACGAACAGAAAGAACAATGTAGTTACTCTTTCTCTTATATCATGATAATGCTTTGTATGTATGTGCTTATCATTGAATTGTGACGAATCTGAAGATGTATACAGTGAAAGCTGTCGTATTATGTATACAACGAAGGCTGTCGTGAACGTGAATACATCGAAAGCTATCGTGAAGATGTTTACAGAGAAAGTTGTCGTATACAATGAAAGCTGTTGTATTGTGTATACAACGAAAACTATCGTGAACGTGAATACATCGAAAGCTGTCGTGAATGTGAATACAACGAAAGCTGTCGTGAGGATGTTTACAGCGAAAGATGTTGTATTGTGTATACAGCCGTGAGAGTTGTAGTTTATGTGATAAAATTCACGAATGTGATTGCTGCGGTGGATGCTGTTGTGTTACTGCTTTGTGAGAATTGCTTACATTCTTTGTTTATTATATATCATATAAGTGAAAATATTACTACTGAGATTCGTATGAATCTCGCTTTTTCCAATGACTAACCTACAGCCAGGGCAAGCGGATCCAAGGAGAAGCAAGTGACCAAGGGCTGCTAATGCTCCCAACTAGGAGATTTGAGTTTTGTTAGTTGATTATCATACTTTTGGGATGATTGTATATATTGTATATGTTATAAACTTGTGAGGTTCTATGTAATCCCCATCGTGGGAATTGAAACGGGCGAATATGCCCTGTAAACCCCTTTTAGTGAATGAATGAAACCCGAGGGTTGTCAGGAAATTTTTTTTATACACTCTGATATTGATAAATGGAACAGTACCGAACAGGTCAAATATATTCGAAAAGTGGAAGCGAGACCAAATTAAACAGGTTTTGAAAAATTTTTGAAAACGCACTTTATCACAAGACTGAATCCTGTCTTGAAGTTGGAAATGTTAATGAGTTTTAAATTATCCTTTGGTCTCCCGTTTATTTCATAACATGTTTCGAACCGTATTAAAGGCTATCAAGGTAGGGGTTACAGCAATGACAGATCTTGGGAAGACTATATCAGACTTCATTGACGAATATGGCTCCTGGAGGTGGTCTTTATTTAGCCACCTTCTTCCCATTGATGGTTTAACTGCAATCTCAAAAACAACAGTTGAACAAACCAGGACTAATCCTTCCTGCTACTGGAACTTAACAAATTCCTGTCAGTTCACTACCAAGTCAGCCTACCATACTAGGGAATCCCTGAACTAGCATAATTCTGAAATAGTGTGGGGAAAAGTATGGAAGCTTCCTGTTGCTCAACGAGTCCGCACTTTTACATGGCTGCTCCTTAAAGGGGCTTTATTGACCAATGAAGAACGACACAGGAGAGGTATGACTGTTGATCCGCGTTGCACCCTTTGCCATGGGAGACTTGAAAACATTGACCAATTCTTCAAACTTTGCCCCTTCGCATCGGCAATATGGAAGAAATCCTCCCTATAGATACATGCGCTGTTTATTTCTCTTGGACATCCAATCCTACCTGATGCATGTGCTGAAGTCCCCAAGCCTAGACATGTCATGGAAGATTGGTTTCTTCATTGCTTACTGGAAACTCTGGGACGTTCGAAACCATCGGATTTTTACAGACGAAACCTATCCAATAGATGGCATACTTGCATAGATTCGTTCGGCAGTAGCACACACCCTCAAGAGTTTTTCACTTTTTAGATATAATTCATAGCTCATTGCCTTTTGGCTGACAGTCACAGATCATGTGCATTCCTAGTTGATGACATAGTTGTACAGTTTTATTATCAATAATATTACCATTCCTACTAAAAAAAAAAGTTATTCATCTCATGGACAATGCTGAGATATGCTAGCAATTAATTCCTACTTGAAACGGACATGGGGATAGAAATTGATAGAGCCATAGAATCTGTTTGGTTTGGCGTAGCGGGTGATATAAAATGAAAATATGGAATACCTTTTGGGACTTTATCTTAAATCTTAAAATATCTAATCAGAACACGAATTATTGAGTAATTATTACAAAAACATGGTAGACATTACCAAAATTATTGAGTAATTATTACACAAACGTGACAGAGATTACAGAATATTGTAAGTATGAGAATTTCTCATTCCTTTGCCCTATGATAGGCTTAAGGTTCTAAAAAAAATAGAGATCATTTTCCTCTTCTTTTCTTTTGTTCTCGTAAATTTTTGATCCCATAGGATTAATAAATTTAGATGCATCAATGGTAAATCCTCACCCTCAAATGGTTAGCAACCTCTTCAATATCAATAGGTACAAGATTGATGGACCTCTTCATTTGATTATCATAACACATGGGGAATAAATCCCCAAGAATTTCTTAAAAAATGTTAATAATCTGTTTAAATACATCTCCCACCATTAAAGGACTTTATCAGGAGCCCAAAATAAAACGCACCTTCAAAAGCAACCCATTGCATTTTACCATTGTTGATCAGCTTCGACAGCTCCAACTCTCGAACAAATTCTTGAAATAATGCCACACGACTCCTGTTATACTTAAAATAGATGCCACTTTCCTCATGTATGTTGATGTGGTGTGGATCATAGGCATCCTTTAGATGCTTGTCCTCAATGAGGTTATTAAAATCACTGAAATTATTTTGTCAAGCGCAATGAACTACCTCCGTTATTTCTAGGTTTATGAACTTAGCTAAGTTAGTACTCTACTTGGACAAGGTTAGGCCTATTTGAATCACTTTGGTGATGTTCAGTAAAAGATGAAAATGCTTTGAAAGTATGAAATTCCCTTTATATTTTAAATGGAAGTCTATAGTTTCAAAGCTTTGTCATCAAAGGAAGTCCATAGTTTCAGAGCATTGTCATCTTTACTGGACATTACCATGGTGATTTAAGTAGGTCTAACCTTGTCCAAGCAAAATGGTGACTTAGCTAAGTTCATGAACCTAAAAATAGATGAGGTGGTTCAATGCGCTTGGCAGATTAATTTCAGTAATTTTAATCCCATCAACAATGACAACCAATGGAAGGATGCTTAAAATCCACACCACATAAACAAGATAGAGGAAAATGGCACCGATTTGGAGTATAATAGGAGCCAAGGGGTATCATTGGAGGAATTTATTCATTAGTTGGAGAGCTGTCCAAGCTGCTCAACAATAAAAAATGCAACGGATAGCTTTTGAAGGTGCGGTTTATTTTGGGCACCGGGTAAAGTTCTTTAATGGTGGGAGATGCCCTCAGACAAATGATGAATTGTTGGCAGCACCATCTAACTCCTTTGGAAATCCTGTAGATCTTTCAACTCCTCATGATGTTATGCAGATCTTGTTGGTAGTGGCACCTGCAAAAAACTGTTTAATTTGAGTCGAGTTTGAGAACACTGTTCTTAAGAGTTATTCTGAAACTACCGGCAAATAAAAAGAAGCACTCCTTGAAATGAAATAGATCATTCATGCAAAAACAAGGTGAGCATTACAACGAAGCATAGTAACACTCAATAGATAGAAAAATCAGAGGAGGAAAGAAGTGCTAGAAAGCTCAAGAGAAGTGTGTTTGACTAACTTGCGTGCACTATCTTATATAGGCCTCATGCACATGAATATTGGGCAGCAGCCACTTAAAGACAATAAAATTGTGGTTTTTTTTATCATTAAATGCCATAAAGATACTTAAGCAAGGCTATTATAAACGTTGGGAGTTAAAGCAATTAAAAGGCTATCAAAATCAACACATTAGGCATTTAAGGTGATACAATAAACCTGTTTTTTATTTTGAAACTCCAACGTCCAGAATTCTCAATTAAGGCTTAGTAAAATTTGCATTTTTTATCAGCTCATTTATTCCAAAAATAAATTTTGAATTCCACAAAAATAACTCACTAAAAGTGCCAAATTCATGTTCTAACTCACGCACACAAGTTAAGGAGTTATCACCAAATTTCACTGTGTTTACCTCCAGAGGCCTATTATTGTGCAGAATCATTCCTTCTCTTAGCCAAAGATCAATTGTTACTTCGACCCCACAATCCTAAGTAAAGTTGGACTTGTTCTTTTGATTTTGAGGATTCTAGGGATTTATTCCCCATATGTTATGATATAACTCAACTGATGAGGTCCATCAGTCCTGTGCCTGCTGATATTGAAGAGGATGCAAATCGTTTGAGGGTGAGGATAGCTCTGTTCAGAGGGACATTCGAATTTCATAATTACCAACTTATTTTGTTATCTTCTGGTAATTATTCACACAAGCATCCATTTTTAAGTTGTCGATCTTGGATTTCCAGCTTGTCTCAATTATTAATCTACCTTTTTTTAAAAAAAAGAAAAACAGGGCATAATACTTATTTAATTTTGAAACAAGAAATCTGGCCGTGAAGCAAACATTATTTCATTTTTTTAATCTCAAATTTAAGGATTAAAATTGTCTCAAACTTGAGATGGAATTTTTTATTCTTTAATCCAATTTGTGAGATGGAGCATTGTTAGAAAATAATTTTTCTCGTGGAAATTCACAGAAATGAAGAGAGAAAAAAGAAATAAGAACAATTTAAGTCCCATATAAAAGTTTATTAGCATAAAAAATAATTTACGTATTACAGTTTACAAATGCATAATTACTTCAAAAAATTCGGTCTTCGATGCATCTAAATTTATTAGTCTCATGTCATTAAAAAATGCAAGCGAACATCCGGTAGAAAACCTTTAAAAAAAACAATGGAATGCACGAGAGCAAAAGAAAACGAAAAGGGAAATCTCCAATTTTTTTATAAAACCTTATGCATAGCATGGAAAAGGAATGAGAAATTCTCATACTTCCAATATTTTGTAATTTCTATCACGTTTGTGTTATAATTACTCAATAATTTTTGTTCTTCTTACATATTTTAAGATAAAGGCACAAAAAGTATACCATATTTTCGACTTTGTACTACTCTTATTTTTAATATAAGAGCCAGTTGACCTTTTTTTAAATATTAAGGAAATTAATTAAGTTACATAAAAGTATTTATATTTATCATTCTTCTTCAAACTAATTTACTTAATTTTATAAATTAATACATAATTTAATAATGTATAACATATATTATAATTAAATAGTCTTGTTAATTTCCTTAATTTCTCCAAAACAAGTCAACTGACTCTTATATTAAAGGCAAAGGGAATATTTCATTTTATATCACCCGAGCCATACCAAATAGATTTTCTCTATCAATTGCTATCCCCATTTCTGTTTCAGGAAGGAATTCTAGCATATCTTACATAAACAATATCTGAGCAATCTGGATTCCACCCAGATAAATGGAATTTTTTCTATATAGATATAAATTAGAAAGGAATTCTAAAATTTCATTCTAAAAACGGAGACTTTTAATTAATCTGCATAGAATTTGTAGAGAAACCATCATTGACAAATTTTGCTCTCTGTGCCCCCAACAATGGGCTGATGTACAACATACTGAAAAGAAAGCAAATTAACTAAGCGCAGTTGGCGTAGTGGTAGCCTCACTTTACCGCTTAACCAAAGATCTCGAGTTCAAGCCCTAGGAATGCAGCCTGCCCCTTGGCCAGCACTTTGCCCTTAAATTGAGGTTCCCGGTGCGATCCGGATTAATCTGGGGCCGTTATAGTGCCTGAAAGATGGCTTGCCCTGGGATACCGGAGGAGAGATCCAAAAAAGCAAATTATAAAACTCACAGCAGAATTAAATAACTTTCTCCAAATGATCTGAATTCCTGTGTGTCAAACCTTACATAAGTTATGGATTGATAAAAATAACTAAAAAGTTCCTATTAATATGCCCTAAGAATTGCCTAGCATAAACAACACATTACTGATTACACTATAAAACACAAACAGTTCACGCCTTTATATGGGCACACCTCTTGTTCTAATCTTAGTTTGACATGTCAATATGTACATGTCCTATGCCTGTGGTTCACAACAAACAGGAGATGAAAACTATCTACAATTGATAAAATATCAGAAAAAATGGTGGTTTGTTCATAAAAGAACAATAAACATAATTGCCACTGTTGCAAATAATAACCTTTTTCAAGGCTCTTTGAATTTCCAGGCTAACTTCAAGTGTCGCCCACCATTTCAAAAAGATGAGCTTTCCAACTTTCACCCACAACTCTCAAACAGATTCTATATGACCCAGGTTGGATTCAACCCTCTTGTTACCATGTCATCGCGCAACTCAAGCGCCTTGTCGAGATGTCCATTAACACAGCAACCATATATCAGAAAGTTATATGCCAGCCTATCAGGTTTTAGACCTTTGTTTAGCATGTCATCCCACAACCTAACTGCTTCTTCTATATTACCCCTTCTGCAATACTCATAAATAAATGTTGAATAAGTAATGCAGTCTGGGAAAACACCATTTTCAGACATTTCAGAAAGAAGCTTAGCAGCTTCCGAAAATTTACCCAATTTACAGAAGCCACGGATGAGAATATTATAAGTCACAGTGTTTGCTAGAAGGCCCTTGAGCATTGCATTGTGAAGACCAACCGCTTGCTTCATATATCCCTCCTTTGTGAGGTGATCAAGAAAGCATCCATATGTAATTGAATTTGGAAGCACATTTGCATCCAACATTTTGTTAAACATAAGCGCTGCTTTGTCTATTTCCCCTGCCTTGCATAAGCCATTAATCAAAGCAGTATAAGTCACAGCATTTGGAAAGCATCCCTCAGTAATCATCAATTTCCAACATTCAAAAGCCTTCTCAAAAGATCCTGCTTTGCTGTAAGTGTCAATCATACTTGTATACATTAGGCTATCAGGCTTCAATCCTTGATCATGCATTGCTTTTAAGAGATCAAATAATATTTTCATGTCTTGCTTCTTCAGAGAAGCATCAACAAGTACACCATAGCAAACCATATCCATGTTCATTCCTCTCTGAATCATTTCCTCTGAAGCACTCAATGCCTCCACCAATTTTCCTTCTTCGCAATAACCCTGTAGAAGCGCACTATAGCACAATTCATTTAACTTAAGACCCTTCTTGTGGAGACTATCAATGAAATCTTTAGCTTGAGACACCCTATGAGTAGAACAAAGGCCATGAATAAGAGGCCTGTAAGTATACGTGTCTGGCACAAGTCCCCTTTGAAGCATCTCTTCTAGTAATTCAAAGGCCCTATCAATGTTACCTCCTCTACAGTGCCCTTCAATCATCACATTATATGTCACCTCATTTGGCAGAATTCTCTGTTCAATCATTTCATTGAAAAGTTGGCTTGCTTCAAGCATCCGATCAGCACTACAGAGCCCAGAAATTAGTGCTGTGAATGTATAAACATTAGGAGCAACTCCTTTCTTAACCATCTCGTTATACATTTGAAATGCCTTTTGTAGCTGTCGATCTTTGCAGTATCCACTAATCAATGATGTAAAGGTTGTGACAGTCGGCTCCAACCCCTTATTGGTCATCTCAATGAACAAAGACTCAGCGGCACTCAAATTCCCAAGATTGCACTGGCCATTTATCAAAGAATTGTAGGGATATATTGTTACTTTTATACCAGATTCTATCATTTTATCAAAATATGATATGGCAACATCCAACCTCCCGCTTCTGGAAAAAGAATCAATGAGAATAGAGTATGTGATATCATTGGGATGCAAGTTCATCAAGGACATCCTATTATACAGTGACTCTGCCTTATCTAAATCTCCATCTTTACACAAAGAATTGATAAGCGAATTATAAACAAACATATTTGGCAGCAAACCAAGTCTTCCTACCTTTATTACAACATTATAAGCCGTATCAATCTTTCCTTGCTTTCTTAGTCCCTCCACTATCCCTGATACAGCTGCTTCAGCAGGAACAAAACCAGATTCAATCGTTTCATCCATAAGCTTTACTCCAGCCTCAAAGTCTTTCACTCTACAAAGACCAAGTATTAGTGTACAGTACGTAACTTCATCTGCTTTCAGACCCTTTTTGCTCAATGATTTTTTGACATCAACAGCTTCCCAAACACGTTCATTCTTGCATAGGCCATGAATTAATACGTTATAAGGCACAATACTTAGATCGAACCCATTCGATTCCATCCACATAATCTTTTCCTTAGCCCTAGCAAAATCTTGCAATTCACACAAACTCCGTATAACAGCAGTGCAAGCATAAACATTATGTTGAAAACCAGCTTCCACAGAGTCATTAAATAATTCCCAAACCATTATAAATTGTCTAATCCTCAAAAGTCCATTTAAAAGGTCACTAAGTGTCCTAGCTTCAGGAAACAAGCTGTTTGCTATCATGAGTTTGACAATTTTCACTGCGTCAAAAGATTTCCTGCATTGTAGATAATTTTGAACCAACAAATCAAATCCCAAACTGGACGAAAAATTGCATTTCTGGTAAGCATCCAAAAAAATTGAAAAAATCTCTATTGGGTTTAATGTACGAAGGAAAAGGGTCTGCAACAACGAATTAGCAGGCCAAAAAAGCCTCTCCTGCGCAAGAGCATGAACCAAAATAGAAAACGATGCTGGGGAATGGTTGAAACTTTTGTGCAAACCCAAAAAATTGAAGAACCTCAAAGCTAACTTGGGGTTATCAATGGTCCTTATCAAGAAATTTTCAACATGACGAGGTCTCAGTTTGCTTGAAATCAAGGAGTCATTGAAAGCCACTTTCCAACTCTGCTTCCCATGAACAATCTCCAAAAGCTGAGAGACAAAATGAGAGTTGTCGTGGTCGTCATTGCTGGGCTTGGACAAGCATGAATTACAGAAACTCTGACTTCTCAAAAGAAAAGGATTTAGAAGAGTTCTGTGAGTAAGTGCAAGCTTCATCGAGATTATAGTACTGTGATGTCTCTGGCCTTTAAGCCATTTGAGATGACACAAATACCCAAATCATGGAAATAACAGGACTCTGAAGCAGAGGTTGGAGGCAAGATCAGTGGAAAACTTGAAGGATGGGCCAATGTTTGAAATATTATTGTTTTGCATCAGAGATGTTTCTCCAGCCCCAGAGGATGAATCCAAAACCCCTGTCCAATGTTAGCAAGATTTTGATAAAATTGATATTAATAATTAATAATCAAAAGCCAATATTTTCTAACATTTGAAGACTAAAATGTTGTTCAATCAACGTGTACATGTTATCAACATCATAACTTGCTTTATTAAAGCAATCGCATTGACAGCTTATGGGAATCTGGACCTCTCTTTCATTTAATATATACAGTAGTATTCAGAATGGTAAGCCATATGCGTAAAGTATATCTAGATATGTAACATTTATCATATTGGCAGTTCAGCTAGCCAAAATTAGTTGATCTGAAACCACCAAAATTCAGCATCAACCACTATAAACTAACAACACCAATCACAATCTACTAGCTATCTACATCTTATATTTATACAGGGAAGAAAATACCTTTATCCATAATATTTATGCTAAATTAACAACACAAGCATAAATTAGAGCTTCACATTAGAAACGAATCAGCACAAAGAAACATACAGGGTAGGAACGAAGAAGACGAAGCAGGGAGAATGGAGGAGTAAGAAGAGGTACGAACACCCTGGCAATGATACGGCGTCGGAGTCACCAAACAGAGGCGCAGATCGACGGCGACGGAGCAGAGGACGCAGGAAACCTGAAGGCTGAAGCTCAGAAGCAGAACAATGGAGGTGAGGAGGCCAGGATGCGCTATTCGAATGGAGATTGTGTTCGCTTTCGAGGTCTATGGTCTGGTCTGCTGCCTCCTCCCTGGGGTTTGTTTTCCTTTATCAATTTATTTTAAAGGTTCGTACCCTTTTTCTGTTTCGGCAGCATTCATTTAGTTCTAATTTTTTTCTGAAAATTTTTTTGAAAACTAATTTTGTTTTAAAGTGTTAAATTTTAAATAATTTTGCCCTTATTATTAATTGACCAAATTTCAAGTAAATTTACTCTTAAGTTAAAATTTTCATGTCATTTTTATTAAAGTGTAAATTTATCCTGAAAATTTTCATTTATGAGTAATTTTATCCCGAATTTGATCAATTAATAATTAAATAACGGTCAACTAACAGTAAAAGCAAAATTACTCTAAATTTGACAGTTTCAAAATAAAATTGATCTTCGAAAAACTTCCAAAATAAAATTGATCCTTAGTAAATATTTTGATGATAAAAATGGTCTTTAACCCTATTTTAAATATATAATTTGCCCATCCAATTGTATGGAAAAAAAAAACAGGGAAATATAAGTAAAGTTGCATTTTCAACCTTTTACTTTCATACAAGTTCTATTTTAATTCCTTTTTTATAATATGCATCACAATAAGAAGAATCTTATGTATGTAAAAAAGGCTTATAAGAATATTTATAAATTATTAATTAATAATATCAACAAACCACATCTATCTAATATTCGTTAAGAGAAGGAAAAAAACATGTCTCTGCATTTCATAAATAATCTATATTTTATATATGAGTATAAAATTTGTAAATAGTCATGTTATTTAAAAATTATAAAAAGTGCGTTGGCAAAAGAAAATCATATTTCTTTTGAACTTGAATACAAATATCATAATTATTTAAAAATTATAAATAGAGTGTAGGCAAAAGATAATCATAGAGTATAAATTCTGAGACGAGCTCACAGTCTACAAAAGACAGCTTTATGCCGTCATCGGCATCCTATCTCCGGCGATGATGACCGAGGTGTGGGAGGATTATAATGGGATCTAATTTTTAATAAATACGAAGCTTTATTTGTTTTGTTTCAAACTCTTTCACGACGGAATTTTTATTTTACATTCGAGTAGATGTTAAATTTATATATGTAGAACAATATGCCAAGATGCTGCTGAAAATTCAGCGGCTATTTTGTCAAAGAAGAGGGTGACCCTCTCAAAATCTTTTTTTTCCCCTCAAAATCTCATTTCTATCGTTAGATTTAAGAAAATAGATGATCTAAATTTAATAGTTGATAAAATTATTATTTTAAATATAAATAAGTAAATTTAAACTGTTAAAATATGATATATTCAATTCATAATATAAACACAAGTAATGAAAAAATTAATTTATAAAACATTATAATTATAGTTTTAAAAAATATTAAATTTTTTTATTTATTTAAAGATAGAGATGAGATTTTGAGAAGAAAAAGAAAAAAAGGATTACGAGAGTATCATCTTTTCAAAGAAGAAAGGTTTGATGGCGCTGCTTGCTTCTCTTCGTCACCGCCTCATTTGCGACCGTCCACCCACTTGATGCTCTCTAAAAAATGCCCTAGACGATCCACAGTGAAAGAAGTCTAGTCATAACCTATGTGGATTACTTGTGCCTAATCAGTAATCAGACCCACATCATCAATGTCTAATAGATTCTAATCTTTTTAAGTTTGACATGTCAATATGTACATGTCCTTTGCCTGTGGTTCACAGCAAACAGGAGATGAAAACTATCTACAATTGATAAAACATCAGAAAAAATGGTGGTTTGTTCATAAAAGAGCAACAAACAAATTTCCACTGTCGCAAATAATAACCTTTTTCAAGGCTCTTTGAATTTCCAGGCTAACTTCAAGTGTCACCCACCATTTCAAAAAGATGAGTTTTCCAACTTTCAACCACATCTCTCAAACAGAGATTCTATATGACCCGGGTTGGCTTCACCCCCCTTGTTATCATGTCACCACGCAACTCAAGCGCCTTGTCGAGATGTCCATTAACACAGCAACCATATATCAGAAAGTTATATGCCAGCCTATCAGGTTTTAGACCTTTGTTTAGCATGCCACTACACAACCTAACTGCTTCTATATTACCCCTTCAGCAATATTCATATATAAATGTTGAATAAGTAATGCAGTCTGGGAAAACACCATTTTCAGACATTTCAGAAAGAAGCTTGGCAGAGAAGCCACGGATGAGAATATTATAAGTCACTGTGTTTGCTAGAAGGCCCTTGAGCATTGCATTGTGAAGACCAACCGCTTCCTTCATATATCCCTCCTTTGTGAGGTGATCAAGAAAGCACCCATATGTAACTGAATTTGGAAGCACATTTGCATCCAGCATTTTGTTAAACATAAGCGCCGCTTTGTCTATTTCCCCTGCCTTGCATAAGCCATTAATCGAAGCGGTATAAGTCACAGCATTTGGAAAGCATTCCTCAGTAATCATCAATTTCCAACATTCAAAGGCCTCCTCAAAAGATCCTGCTTTGCTGTAAGTGTCAATCATACTTGTATACATTAGGCTATCAGGCTTCAATCCTTGATCATGCATTGCCTTTAAGAGATCAAATAATATTTTCATGTCTTGCTTCTTCAGAGAAGCATCAACAAGTACACCATAGCAAACCATATCCATGTTCATGCCTCTCTGAATCATTTCCTCTGAAGCACTCAATGCCTCCACCAATCTTCCTTCTTCGCAATAACCCTGTAGAAGCGCACTATAGCACAATTCATTTAACTTAAGACCCTTCTTGTGGAGACTATCCATGAAATATTTAGCTTGAGAAACCCTATGAGTAGAACAAAGGCCATGAATAAGAGGCCTGTAAGTATACGTGTCTGGCACAAGTCCCCTTTGAAGCATCTCTTCTAGTAATTCAAAGGCCCTATCAATGTTACCTCCTCTACAGTGCCCATCAATCATCACATTATATGTCACCTCATTTGGCAGAATTCTCTGTTCAATCATTTCATTGAAAAGCTGGCTTGTTTCAAGCATCCTATCAGCACTACAGAGCCCAGAAAGTAGTGCTGTGAATGTATAAACATTAGGAGCAACTCCTTTCCTAACCATCTTGTTATACATTTGAAATGCCTTTTGTAGCTGTCGATCTTTGCAGTATCCACTAATCAATGATGTAAAGGTCGTGACAGTCAGCTCCAACCCCTTATTGGTCATCTCAATGAACAAAGACTCAGCGGCACTCAAATTCCCAAGATTGCACTGGCCATTTATCAAAGAATTGTAGGGATATATTGTTACTTTTATACCAGATTCTATCATTTTATCAAAATATGATATGGCAACATCCAACCTCCCGCTTCTGGAAAAAGAATCAATGAGAATAGAGCATGTGATATCATTGGGATGCAAGTTCATCAAGGACATCCTATTATACAGTGACTCTGCCTTATCTAAATCTCCATCTTTACACAAAGAATTGATCAGCGAATTATAAACAAACATATTTGGCAGCGAACCAAGTCTTCCTACCTTTATTACAACATCATAAGCCGTATCAATCTTTCCTTGCTTTCTTAGTCCCTCCACTATCCCTGATACAGCTGCTTCAGCAGGAACAAAACCAGATTCAATCGTTTCTTCCATAAGCTTTACTCCAGCCTCAAAGTCTTTCACTCTACAAAGACCAAGTATTAGTGTACAGTATGTAACTTCATCTGCTTTCAGACCCTTTTTGGTCAATGATATTTTGACATCAACAGCTTCCCAAACACGTTCATTCTTGCGTAGGCCATGAATTAATACGTTATAACACAATTGGGAGTGGGATGAAAAGAATCCATAGGGAGAAGCACAATTGGGATGGTAAACAAAGTAAAGTATTTTGTTGATTAAATAAAGATAACTTCTAATTTCTAAAAATGATTCATGGATCAAGTTGTTATGAAATATAAAAATAATTTCTAATTTTAAAAATATTATAAAAGTACTTTCGAATTTTTAAAATGATTTATCACATGGAGTTGTGGTATATAATAGATACTTTTATATTTAAAAACTAAAATATACATGAAAATAATAAATTTATTTGAATGTGAAATATTTTGTTCCAACGATGTGATCGGTCACAATTGGGACAGTAAAAAAAGTATTATTGGTTAAATAAGAATAACTTCTAAATTTATCATGGGTTAAGTTGTGTTATAAAATATAAAAATAAATAATTTATCTGGGAGGAGAGTGGAATCAAGAGGAATGAAAGGTGATAAGATTTTAAAATATTTTATTTTTATTATCTCAATATTTTAAAATATTTTATAATTTATAAATTATTTTTGAACATTTTTTATTTTTTATTTTTATTATTTTACTTGTTTCAACATTTATAACACAAGGAATTTGCTCCAAAAAAAAAAAGGATAACAGAAGGAAGGATCCGTGTAGATGGACTGTCAGATAGTTAGAACGCGCCGCTGTCCTCCTCACCGTCTCCGCCGAGTTTGTGCGTCAAGCCCTAATCGCCGTTGCTGTCACCCGAAGAGAATAGCGCTTCTTAATCCTTCCTCTGATTAGGTAATCCACAATCCGTCTTCCTGTGTTCTACTTTTTCATCGCTTATTTTCGAAATCGTTATCATCAGAACCCATCTCAGTTCCGACGATGAAACTCTCTTTCTCTGTGCAATCGAAATCAAATTCCAAGTCAAACCCCGTCAGGCCCTCCAACAGATTCGACTCCGCCACTACCGATACCAACGATGGAAACTTCAACGCGAGAGAGTATGTTAGAGAGTTTGATGCATCAAAATCCTCTTCTGATCCTAGCAAATCCGCTATGGTTATTCCCCCTATTGAGAACGAGTGGGATATTGGAAGGTCCCACAAGAGGATGAAGAATCTAGACTTACCCATCACTGAATCTAATGGAACCGAGGTGGGATTTGAGCTGGATACATCGACAGTTGTGGAACCCGGTTCGGACGTGTCTTATGGTCTGAATCTTCGGCAGACAAAGAAGAATGATAGGGACGGTGACAAACCTGCTGCTGGCAGTGGTGGTGGTGGTGATCACGAAAGGTTGCGGCCTGTTTCTCTAGACTCTGTGGTGCTGCAGAAATTTAAGGATGATATGAAGAGATTACCGGATGATAGAGGTTTTGATGAGTTCAAAGATGTTGCTGTTGAGGGTTTTGGTGCAGCTTTGCTTGCTGGCTACGGATGGCGTGAAGGAATGGGCATTGGAAAGAATGCGAAGGAGGATGTGAAAGTTGTACAGTATGAGAGGAGGACTGCCAAAGAAGGGTTGGGTTTTGTTACTGATCATGCTCGTAAGCGGAGTTCGAAGGAGGAAGTGAAGAAACCTAAGGATTCTGGTAGAGATAGTTCATTCTTGGGGAAGGTTGTTAGAATAGTTGAGGGCAAAAATGCAGGTCTGAAGGGTAAAATTGTACAAGAAGTTGAAGATAAATGGGTTATTTTAAAGCTTTCTAAGAGTGGAGAGGAAGTAAAAGTGGACCTTAGTGATTTTGTAGAACTGGGTTCTACTGAAGAAGAGAGGTTTTTGAAGAAATTGAAGGAGTTAAAGATTCAACATGCTGATAAAGATAGTGATTCAAGGAATAAACGCAGTAGAGATGAGCAAAGGAGAGGCCATGATGAGGCTGTAGTTGATGTTAAAAGAGACAGTAGGAAGGAAGAGCAGGGCAAGAAGCAAGTTTCATGGCTTACAAGTCATATTCGGGTCAGGGTCATTAGCAAAAGTTTCAAAGGAGGGCGATTATATTTGAAGAAGGGGCAGGTATTGGACGTTGTTGGGCCTACGACCTGTGATATATCTATGGATGATAGCAAGGAGATCATCCAGGGGATTTCTCAAGACTCTCTTGAGACTGCTATCCCTCGCCGAGGGGGGCCAGTTCTTGTATTATATGGTAAACATAAAGGTGTTTATGGGAGTCTAGTTGAGAGGGATTTGGACAAAGACATGGCTGTTGTTAGAGATGCTGATACCCATGCGCTGGTCAATGTGCAGCTTGAACAAATTGCAGAGTTTATTGGAGATCCAAGTATCTTGGGATACTGATTCTGTTGTATCAATTCCATTTTGGACCTATTTTTATGACCCTTTTGATTGATGACTTTATCCAAAGTAGCAATCATAGTTCAGAATTTGATATGGGGTTTTCTACAAACCAGGGGAGGAAATATTATATAGGTATGTATGCAGTGTATTCCTAATGTCATTTTGTAGTCACCTCATGGATGAAATATTAACTTGTTTGGTAGCTTTGTAGTTTATAGATGATGAAAATAATGATCTATTGGTTAAATCTTCAAATTTGAATTCTAGAATAATTTTAGTCACTTTTATGCTTTTAAACATTTTGTGTGTTGATTGTTGAGATGCAATAGTATAATTTGAACCTAGTTGCGTATGCCATTTGTGTTAGAACCAAGTTGTCAGGAGGGGAATACCTTCATAAAATGTAATGTTGTTTTAGTTAACTCTCCACATTGATATATAAGTTCTGCTTCGAGCTTCAGACATGTATGATTTAGGATTTGGACCATGTTTTATTTCCTTACAAATTTTATATCTTCTATTAAAGCGGATCAATCAAGTTATGCTTATGCATGCAATGATATCATGGTCCATAATCTTGGCTTTGGGTTTAAAGGGCATAAAGTTTGTATATTCTATATGGTTACAAAGTTTTCTCCACTGAAATGTCTGAGTGGGTTGATTTATGCAAGGGACTTGTCCCTGTGCTTATGGGCAATTGGGCACTCATAAGTTTTGACAGGCTAAGAATATGTTTGTAATTAAGATAAAAGAATGTGATATTACAGCTTACTAAAAGCTGGAAAATTTTGAATTTAACAATGGCAACTATTTCGCCCCTATATTTTGCGGGGAGAGTTTGGCAGAGAGGATGAAAGAGCAAAGAGGTGGTGGAAGAAGGGAGCCACGGTCCACGGATACAGTAGAAGAAGACGATGGAGAAGAGAGAAGGCATGTTTATGCTGACGTTATTAACAAACTAACGCTCATTCATTAGATTAACTCTACCCTCTCTGATGATAACGTGTCTGAACAAATTAAATCTACTTACTCAGAAAAATACACGGTTATTTGCTTTAATGTTTAATTTGATATTATTAATTAAAAAAGAAAGTACAGATAATCATACATACGCACTTGAAACATTTGAATTGACCATCCATTATACATGTTGCCAAATATGAAGCCACGGATTTTAGAGACGGCACGCTCTCCTTTTTCTTCTTTGTACTTTAATTCCTTTTTTAAATAATTTTTTATAATTTTTAATTATTGTGGTGATGCAAACTCAATATTCTGCCTCCCCTGTACCATCTTTAATATCACTTCTACGCTTGGATCAAATGCTCACACACAAATTGTAGTTTCTACATCACAGATTCACTCCACGAGCCCCAGCGTAACATTCTTCTTAATGTTATAGCCATATTATTTAGTTAAATTCAAGCATTGCCAAGTTCAATTGAGAATAACTTCTCTAAAAGTATTTCTTACATTCACACAAATTTAAACTAGAGATATTGTGTTTTGGTGGCCACACCCCTTTTCATTAATAAGAACATATATTTATCTTCTTATTTTCCTTCATGTCCAAACTAATGAAGCCTTAGAGTGATCTACACTCATTTTTTCTCTTTTGGGTTAACAAGCAACAACTCCCCTCACGCTTTGCGCGGAAGCAATATTTACAACACTTAACTCATAATTTGACCTTACATGAATTCACTTCCATTGCATTCATAAATCATATACATGCTCCAAATTAATACAAAACAATTTTAATACAACTGCCTTAAATATTCCTTAACCGTATATCATTCACCACCTAATCAACATCTACGGTCACAAAATACATAGCAAAATGATATCATAATTTTCACTTAGTACATATATTATTTATAACAAAAAAAAAAAAACCAACTACGCTAAACATAAATAATCAGCAAATACACATCTCTCAACGGATGTCTAGAAAAACCTCTTGTAGCATCACAGAATGACGAAATGCCTGGGCCATCTACAAAAAGAGAAAAACATATTAATTGATTCAAAATAGTAAAATATTTAACGTAATACACATAAGTTGCTACAATGCTTTATTCTAAGCATCGTTTCTATATAAACCTCTAACAGCATACTGCACCAGAACATATTCCCCATATTGACTCAAACAGGACAACTGTAAGTTCATTCACTGCACTAATTACATGTTAAGATGGAAATTGACAAACACTTAATAGACATTCATTTTCAGAAGAAAACAAAAAAAAAAGGCGGACAAAAAACAAATACACTCCTAACTAAAACTTACTGACCTTCTTATCTAACTGGATCCCCAAGAATAAGAACTAACTCCTTATAAACACTAATAATCATTGTAGCAACAACTCCCCTGCACAACGTGTGCGGGAGCAACATCTACAACACTTGACACAAACTGAACTTGCATGCATTTACTTCCACTACATTCATAAACCATTTACGTACTCCAAAGTAATACAAAACAATTTTCTTCCATGTCTTAAATATTCCTTATCCATACATCATTCACCACCTAATAACCAATAATTACAAATCAACTCAAAACACTAAATACCTACACTATGAAATGGTGCAATGTATCCCTTAAAATTAAACAACAGCGCAATGTACCCCGCCATCAAATGCAAGAGTTGATGTCAACTGAACTTACTTCCTTAATTAAAAGATGTTAAAACCATGAAATATATTTTATCAGTTAAAAAGTCTGTTTTACACACGATAGTCCAACTAAAATTCCTTCAAATACATGACATCTCAAGCATAAACTCCCCCACGCGCGAGAGGCATCTACTTATTTTCATATTCCGTCTCATGCACCTTTCTTGACACTCATACAACATAATTTTAGACTTAAACTAAATATGCTTTCATGACAGGTGAGGGGGGAAAATTGACAGGATTGAAAAAGTCTTCATGATGACAAATGAAATGACAGATGAGAAAACGAAAATGTGTAGAATCTCATGAATTTTGGATGTGGTCAGTGATGGTAGCAAGATTTAGTATGATTTAGTATAGCTCCATTAGAATTCTAGAAAGCAGATGCAATTACTCTTAACATCTTTCAACTATCGCCTCGAAGAAATGATAAAGATCAGGTTGGGCAAAGCATATAGTAAACTATTGCCGAAGTTATTGGAGAAGGCAACTGAAGATGCTTCTCGAATAACATTGTGAATTTTTTCAGAGAAGAAAACATTTTGACAAAAAATTTATGAACTAAGAGCATAAATTTAATTATAGTACCAATTATGAGTAAAGATTAACGAATTATGAGCAAAAGTTTTATGAATACTTGTTTCCAAGTTATGATGCAGATGAAGTTACCAAAGGCATTAAGTAAACTATTTGGCAAGTGATTGAAGAAGGGAACTCAACATGCTTGACCAATTACATTGTGATTCTTGACCTCAATTGGCAATAATTTTTGCAACTAATTCTGTAGTAGAGTCAAAGAGAGGCCAAGACTTAGTGTTCTTGAATGTGCAAGAACCATGTTGTTAGTTATCAGAATAAAACCTCCTAGGTTAGGTAATAGGTCTTCAGAATTATATATAATTTGTTAACTTGGTTACCAGGCAATTACCTACTTTGTTCTTGAGCTAGCCACATTAAATGACAGGCATTTAAGTATGAAGCAAAATAAGTTTGGGAAAAGAATCAACATGATAACCACAGGCAGCAATATTAATAGGAAGTCAATTTAATAACCACAATCAACAAATCAGGTCACTATTTAGCTTGTGTATGCAACCATTTGCGTTCATAACAGCAAGAAGCATAAAGAATGAAAAACCCTATTCTTAATGATATAGCAACAAAAAAAAAATCAGACTACACAAAAACAATACCATACCTGCCATAAATAAGATCATAAGACAAATAGTTTAAAGCTTGAGTAACTATGCCAAAACCCTGTTCTTCAAATCATTATTGTTACCCTTTATAACAGCAGTAAGTATGAAGCAAAAGATTGGAAAAAAATCAGCATGATTAACCACACCCACAAATAATGTCATAAAAATAGCATTTGTAATTGCCAATAAGTCCATAGATGATATAAAATCATAAAACTGGCGATTAACACCACAACCTGGCCTGAGCTCAGTTGCTGCTGATACAAATACCTTCCCATATTTGGAAGCAAATGACATTTGAACCTGCAACAACTCAGGTAGATCGGCACACCTTGGTGCGGCAAAACATACACTAGATATTGCTTCTTTTAAATCTAGAGGACATTCCCTGAACAACGTTGAAGGTTAGGATATATACAATTAAAGAATATCAATGGGCTTTTCACAGTACAAATAGACAGATATTTTCAGCATTTGTATGACTCCTTTCTTTCTTTCTTTCTTTTTTCTTTTTTTTCTAAGAATACAGTATTTGACCCAGATTTTGAAAACTACAGCATTAGCCAACAAAAAAGGGTTTAATTGCTGAAGCAAAAGAAGTTTTCCAATGATTTTTGTTGAATCATCACTAACACACGATTTAAGCAGTGACAGTTATAATGATACCCTCTTTTTTCTATTGTTACAACTCTTGTGTGCTAATGTGATCCCATACATATAATTGACCAAAGTCCAAAACTACTACTCTCTCTGTCCTAGAATGTAAGTCACCTTTAACTACTTTACACACCAATAAATTTTGTAAAGTTAGTTACACATCTTAAGCTTTTCAAATTATCTAAACTTTCCAAAATTATCCTTTAGGTAACATCAAATAAACATGTAGATCAATAAATAATATTCAGTCAACATTGGTATCAACATGTTCTTCACATATTACATCTCTTTTGCTGTTACTTCCGCACATTAGTTCTACAATTTGTTGACAAAGGTGTGGGGGAAGCTATCTAGTTGTTAAACTTAATAACATAATCAATTTGGGTGAAAGGAGCATAACTCTTAATTTAAAAGAAGGGCAGACAGGGAATAACCAAAGAACAATTTTTTCCTCCATTTGTTTGACTTTTTATACCAAACCATATCTTGAGAATTCAATAATCATGAACACATAGGTAAATGCCAACTGAATATTAAAATAAAATTCATTATATTTTTTTTAGCTGTCATAGAGAGAACGAAATCATAAAGATGATCCAAAGATATTGACAGAGAATTGAGCAAGGTTGGAAAAGAAACATATCCTAATGAAATGTATGTACTAAGGAAAAATAGGTATAAAATTTTATCCAACACAAAACCCGCCCAAACTGCCAGTTCATTCATTTCCCTTCCCCTTCTTTGTTTCCACGCAACAATCTCAAATTACTGTCCCTAACTGAGAATCAGATTAATCACTGGAAATCAGCAATGAAATGCTAAATCAAAGCAAAATTGTTTAAAGTTTAAACGACAATGAACTCAAAGACTAACCAAAAATATCAGCAACATATCCTAATGAAACATATATTATATCATTTACTCATATTCCTTGCCTGAAGACATTTTACTTACTAATAAGGTTAAATCAAGTTGCATTTTGCCTTTATTATAATTTGAGAGTCTAGGCTACCTGTCAATTCAATTCCACAACTAAAGCAATGAATGCTACATAGACCACTCATCCCCAGCTCAAATCTAGGATAATTGAGAGGAACTTAAGCCACGTGGGATTTACAAAACCTACAATCTCAACCCATATAGTCCTATAGTACTATACTAACCTCCCATGATTAAGATTTTATAAGCATTTACTTGAGCCTTTTGGTGAATTCTGCATCAAATTAGGGTGTGTTTGGAACAGCGATTGTCAATTGGGCTTGTTTTAATTGGGCTTGTTGTGATATTACTTTTGATAAAAGCTAAATTATGTAATGTGATTTGTGTTTGGATTGGCGATTGTCAATTGGGCTTTTGAAAAAATAAAACTTGTTTGGATTGACGATTGTTAATTGGGCTTTTGTGATAATGATAAAAGAGAAATGTAATTAAAAATTATAAAAAATTTATAATAGTTTAAGTTGGGAAATTAGACAATTAAAAAATGCACAATATGATTAAAATAATATTACATAACCAATTAGATCACATGTTCCGTACAATTTGATCTCTAATTGAATCACGAATTTGATTCATTTGCTTGATCAATGGAACTGGAGATTTAGAGTGAGTTGATTGGGGCGTCAGAAAAATTTTCACTTCTAGCCCCCAATTTCTGAAATAGGGTTGAGTTTCAGCATCAGCTATATTCGAGCGAAACTGCAGTTGCACGGCATTGAACAAGGGAAAAAAAACACAGAAGGATCAAGGATAGTTCAATTTTTTTTATTAAAAAATATATTCTTTTGTACTGCTAGTAGTTCATTAATAATAGATCACCATATTTTTACGTGAGCATTTAGTATGCTGGGTCAACTTCAGTACGTAAGTCAAAAAAAAGAAGACAGGTAGGGATTGGTTGATCGAGCTTTTGATACAAGCTCTATTATTGAGCTTTTGACAAACATGTAGGAATAGTGACTAATTTCTCAAAAGCCCAATTTCTGATCTTATCAACCAAACATGAAAAAAAAACCATTGTTAGCAATTGGGCTTTTGAATACCCAATTGGGCTTAAGGAGACCCAAAAGCTGCAACCAAACACACACTTAGGCTATTGAGGGTTTCTAGAAGACAACTACATAAGGCATAAGATCTATTAACAATAACATAACTATATTGGACGTTACTGTATAAATAGAAATTAAAGGGTATGTTAATGTAGGTTTTATATACTTCAAGGGAAGTGGACGTTATTTAGTCTAAAATTAAATTACTTATTCAAGTTCTTTCCTACAACCAAATTCCATTTGCAGATATTTCTCTTCATGCAGAATATTAGTATCTTTTCTGCTGTTCCTTTACTTTCTAATATATGAGTCGACCTCTGAATATTTAAATATGCTTACCATAGGAGTATATATGCGAGTCAATATGCCATTCCTCAACAGTTTCAACAATTTCAATATATGCGACCATATGCTGAAGAGTTGTCAAGATAAAAACCATTGGAAATGAAACAAACCAAAACCTTCCACGGACACCATGAGAAAAAAAAGAAATTCCAAGAAAATTTGGAAAGGAACAACCAATTATCAAAGTTTACGCCAGCGACACAAATTGAGTTTTCTACATTGCAACCCATGTGAGTAACTGTATTACTGTAACATAATGATAGAATAACATATGGGTGTGTGTGTGTGAGTAACAGAAATCTGGAACTCACGGATCTATTAAAGGCCAACATGAAGCATCTTTTGACATCTTCCTTTGTAGGTTCGTAGCCACAGCGATCATGTCTGGAATAGCTCGATCATCATCATCAAGAACAATGGCATTAGATGATTTTCTGAAATAGTTAGAGAAGAGCAATTAATGTTGATTACCATATATCAAATTGCATTGCAGGGTAAGAAGGGAAATGAACCTCTTCTTCATTCCTCAAAGTGATCCAAACCATCATCTGCATCACCTGGTGAGGAAAAAAGGAAGTCATACTCATCATTCCATATTAAGTTTTCAAATTTCAGGGAAAATGCTTTATTGAGTTTCTTAATTTTAAACTTGAACTGAAAATGACATTTCAAAATTAACAATAACAATGACGACTTTCTTAATACTGGCAAGTTTGAAATGGGAACTTGTACTGCTTACACTACATAGAGGAAAATAAAACCCAGGACTAAAGAAGAAGGGATAATGAAAAGAGGAATGAAGCTCAAGTTTGAAGTTTAGGACTAAGAAATCTGGAGAAGAGAGTGCTGATTTTTAGTTCATTACCAGCTTCTGATTCTTCTTTGTCGCCTCTATCGTCATCGTCCACTGTGATAGCTTGTTCTTTCATTTTCCCTTTCTGCATATACCTCTCTGCAAAATGTAAACCCAAAGGAATGATTAAAACCTGAAAAATGCACACCAATTCAAAATACACATGAACAAAGATGGTTCATTGTCAGAAATTTACCTCGTTCTTTGGCGGAAAGCGATTTTCCTCTTCTTCGCATGGCAAAATCTGAGAATAGAAACCACTAGCCCAGAAGAGTACTGAACACAGTAAACACGTGAGTGAAAATGGAACGATTCATTTTCCCTTTCTGCATATACCTCTCTACAAAATGATAACGCAAAGGAACGATTAAAACCCTGAAAAATGCACACCGATTCAAAATACACATGCACAAAGATGGTTCATTGATGGAAATGGTACTGAACACAGTAAACGCGTGAGTGGAAATGGTGGTAGCTTTGAGACAAAAACGCATGAATGGAAAAGTCAGAAAGTTTGAGAATGAACCATTGTTATGATATGGACAGTGGAAAAGTCAGAAATTTTGTCCTTTCCATGTGAAGAACTGGTTCGTGTTTAAACAAAAAGGTTCACCCACTTTCCCAACTGTCAGAAAGTTGGAAAAGTAGAACAGAGTTGGCATTAATTAACTTGATAGATGCAAGACCCGCACGAAGCCAAATGCAAAGGCATCAGCTTCCAATGTAAGCCACTACTGTTGCTATGAATAGTAACGCAAGATACAGAAATGGATAAGAAAGTGTGAACGGCTTATTCCCCTATTCCTCTCAAGTATATATTGATTTCAAACATTGTCAAATTCAATCAGGAGGTTCTCTCAAAAACATTTCCTATGTTCACATAAACACGATTGATTTCAAACATTGTCAAATTCAATCAAGAGGTTCTCTCAAAAACATTTCCTATGTTCACATAAACACGAACGAGAGACCTCATGCTTAAGCAGTTATAATCCTTTCCAAAGGAACAGCAGCACATATTAGTTCTTTCATAATATTTCCATCTCCCTATTTTCCTTCCCAAACGAACAAAATGAAGCCTTAATTAAAGTTTATTCTCATTGTTTTTTCCTTTTTAGGGTCATGGCAAAGGCAAAAGAATCAAAAATTGAGCTTGAAGTGAAGCAAGTAGGAGAACCAATTCTCGTTGCACCTGCAGAAGAAACAGACAAAGGACTCTACTTCTATTCAAACCTGGACCAGAACAAAGCAGTTATAGTTTTTACAGTTTATTGTTTCAAATCTGGTTTGAGAGGAAATGAGAATGCTGCAACAGTTATCAGACAAGGCTTGTCCAAGGTTTTTGTCGCTTATCATCCCATGGCTGGCAGGTTAACTCTGAGTACTGAAGGGAAGTTGATAGTGATTGTACAGGTGAAGGTGTTGTGTTTGTTGAAGCTGAAGAAGTAAACTGTGAGAAGATAGAGGAAAATGGAGATTTGATCACAAATAAGTTTGATCCTTCAAATCTTGGCAAACTGGTTTATAGTGTTCCTGGTGCTAAGTTCATACTTGAGATGCCTCTTATGACTGTCCAGGTTTCATTTCCACCCCCCCCCCCACTTTATCTCATTTAAATACGTATATATGAATTCCTATATATTAGCCGTTATAAATGAAGGAAATTTGTGTTGATTCTATAGGACACAGCCAATATTTTGTTATGAGAGATTTTAAGATCGAAAACACCTATAATACAAAGTTTGCATAAATTTTGATTTTCCTTTTTCATTATGTCATCTTAACCCTAGTATTTGGACTGATCTATACGCAGCATTATTACAAAGAATTTTTTCTTGTTTAGGCTAAAATACACCAAATTCTCTAAACTTTGGGATAGTTGCACATCACCTTCCTAACCTTTAAAAGTTTAAATTAAGAACCTTAATATATTTCATTTTTGACTTATCTCCCAAGGGATGGGAATTCACAGGTAGGAGTGGAAACAGGCCAAGCCAGGTCAGACTTTTGCCTTAACAGGCTAGGCCTGTATTATAATAGGATGGCCTATGGCCTGTTAGAGACCTTTTTTTGGGCCTAACCCTAGCGTGAGGCCTGTTAAGTAGGATTAGATTTTTAAAACTTTTTAATCAGGCTAACAGGCCATAGGCCTCATCGCAAAACAGCCCTACTTTTAACAGGCCAAAATTTCCATCAATTAATACTAATGATCCAAAATACATCATAAAATATGAAACCAAATACAACAACATAACAACAATTTTCATTACAAGTTCACCAATTTAAACCGAATCAATGTAGAGCCATTAATCCTTCTCACCTTCACATCAAATCTTCACTATAATTTCTTCTTCTCCATCGAAAACCTTGAAAAAAAATAATGTAGTGTTAGTTTAAGTGAAAAGAGCAACATAAAATCAACAAGAGCAATAAGTAAATTCAATTTGAATGGTCCTAGATAAATGAATTCAGATTCTTTAAAGGCAAGCAGCAAATGTCAAATAAACTACTAAATGGGCAGTCACATAATGGGCTATCAAATAAATGAATTCAGATTCTTTATTTGAATTTAGATTCAAATAAAACCAATTCTTTAAAGTTTAAGTGAAAGGCTGTCAAATGGGCAGTCACACATAAACTACCAACTTTTTGCATGCTTTATTATTGCAGCCCTTAAAAAGTTAAAAGTTAGTATCCAACGTATGATTCCAGTCATTTCTAATTTTAAGAATTCATTAATGTGAACCTTTCATATTCTAGGCACAGATCTATGAGCCGAACATTGTGCAATATAACCTAGAGAAGAATTAAAAAAACAGTAAATATGCAGATAAGCTAAAAGCAGAAGTCACTCCTTGAAACTGCCATCAGATGGTCTCAATGAAATTTTTTTTCATTGTTTATTAGTTACATATAACTCAAAGGCCTTGCGCATTTTTCTGGCATCATTTGGCAGTTTAAAGCAGATGTACCACTCCTGAACAGAATCCATCTTGCTTGATTAATGTCAACATAAACATTAAACATTTAAATTCATTCTGAATAACCATAGCCATAAACTAGATAAAAACCTGCATGTTGAAGGTTTTCAAACAACCAGATGAAAACATCTAATCTAACAATCCAATGAAAAGTGATAGAAAAAGGAAATTTTGTGAAGCACTTCACCACATCCAAGAACTCTTTTGCAGAAAGCAGACTACAATATCAATATATATATCAATAAATAATATCTGACAAGTCACACTAATCACAAACCATAAATAAGTAGCATATTTCCCAGGCTCCGTGCCATGCACAGGGGTTTATCTAGTTATTTTCAAAATCTGCAGCCAAGGCTAAGGTTAGATGTAATTGTTAAATGCAGGTTACAATGAACATTTTGTCCTTATAGTTCCTCAAATTTTTAACTTGGGTTCCAACACTTAATTTTCTTTTAAAGTGACTGCATCACCTTCACATTCCTTTGAGTGCGCCCATAATGGTGACGCCAGAAACATACACAGAAGGCGAAGACATCTTTTTGCAAACCTATTTTTGCACACCTAATGACAGATTAAACATAACTTATACGAAGACAGATTAAACATATTTTTGCAAACCTAATGACAGGTAATCCAGCTAATCCAGGAACCGCGCAGCAAATAATAGAGAAACAAATCCAAAGAATAAACACGCAGGGCAGCAAATCGAAAGCTGTTTTCCAGTAACAGAGCAGCAAATAACGGTGAAACAAATCGAAAGAATAAATGGGTAAAGCAGTAAATCGAAAGAACAAATAGACAGAGCAGTAAATCAAAAGAAGAAAGAGACGAAATAACAAATCGCAAGAGAAAAGTGGACTTACTAGAGCTGGAGATCTGCCCTGCTTCCCCACCGAGGAAGAGAGAGTTCAAGTCGGAGGAAGGACGGCCGGCGGAGAGAGTAGACGACAGGGACTCTCGGAGGAAGGACGACCGACGGGTTAGGGCTTGGGTTCAACTGTTCAAGGCAAAGAAATGAAGAATTGAAGAGAGTTGTGACTTGTGAGTGTGTGAATGTGATTCTGTGTAAGTGTGAAACGTGAGTGACTGAGTGAGCGGTAGTGAGGGAGGTAATTACGGTTTTAACCTCACAATTTTTTTTAAAAAATAATAACAAACGGTCTGATGGGCCTAAAAGACTTATTAGTAGGCCTAGACCTGACCTATTAAAAAAAACAGGCTTTGGAATATGTCTTGATCTGAACGTTTATTCTGAAAGGTCATGCCTGATCGGCCCCGAACAAACTAGGCCGCAAGCCCCTAGTAGGTCATCTGACATGTTTTCACCCCTACTTACATATTTGAACCCGTGATTTATAAGTTAGATGACAAAAACCTTACCATTGCACTCTTAATTTAATGATCTATAAGAAATAATGAAAACATCTAAGAAGTCGAGACATTTAAAGAGTATTAAAGATCATGTGCGTTAGAGGCCCCATGCCCCAAAGTAACATGCTCCCATTATATTGCGTGCGCGCTCGCGCGTTATAGTTACTTAGGCAGCTAAATAATTTATATAGTCGGAAGTTAACCATGCATATGTATGTTGTGGGTAACAAAATTCAAATGTGGAGGATTTACTTTGGGGCTTGCCATTAACCATATGGAGGGACAGAAATAGGCTAGACTGAGTTAGGCTTTAGCTAAATAAGCCTAGGCCTATAATAGAGATCTAGAGCCTGGACCTGAGCCTGCATAAATCCTGTTTATCAAAAACACAAAGGAGGTTCAATAATCTTATATGAGGAACTATTGAACTCCATCCGTAAACATAAAGTTTATGGCTGGCTGATATTGCTCATCATCATTTAGCTATTGCATTTCTTTTTCTCGTTGCCGGTCATACGTATAGAACTAACTTCAGGATTGGACACAGTATAAAAGATCTTTTAGAAGCATATATTCCTCCGGGGGTAGATTAGGGCGTGAACATAATGGTCTTTATGACACAATCAATAGTTCAATTCATTTTCAATTAGGCCTTGCTCTAGCCTCTTTAGGGTTTATTACTTCCTTGGTAGCTCAACACATGTACTCTTTACCTGCTTATGCGTTCATAGCACAAGACTTTACTACTCAAGTTGTGTTATATACTCATCATCAATACATCATAGGATTCATCATGATAAGAGCTTTTGCTCATAGAGCAATCTTTTTTATTAGAGATTACAATCTGGAACAGAATGAAGATAATGCATTGGCAACAATGTTAGACCATAAAGAAGCTATCATATCCCATTTAAGTTGGGCCAGTCTTTTTCTGGGATTCCATACTTTGGGACTTTATGTACATAATGATGTCATGTTTGCTTTTGGTACTCTGGAGAAACAAATCTTGATCGAACCTATATTTGCCCAATGGATGCAATCTGCTCACGGTAAAACTTCATATGGGTTCGATATACTTTTATCTTCAACGAATAGTCCAACATTTAATGCGGGGCGAAGCATATGGTTGCCTAGTTGGTTAAATGCTATTAATCAAAACAGTAATTCTCTATTTTTAACAATAAGGCCTAGAGACTTCTTGGTTCATCATGCTATTGCTCTAGGTTTACATACAACTATATTGATCTTAGTAAAAGGTGCTTTGGATGCATGTGGTTCCAAGTTAATGCCGGATAAAAAAGATTTTGGTTATAGTTTTCCTTGCGATGGTCCAGGATGAGGTGGTACTTGTAATATTTCGGCTTGGGACGCATTTTATTTGGCAGTCTTCTGGAAGTTTGTTGTTATTTGTTAATGCCATAATGCTTTTCAAATCCTCCTAGCCATTGTCTTACTGCAATAATTCTTGCTAAGAAGAACGCCCATGTTGTGGCAATTCCACCCAGAAGGTAATGAGTTACTCCTACAACACGTCCCTGTACAATGGTCAAGGCTCTAGGTTGAGTAGCAGGAGTAACCTTTAATTTATTATGAGCCCAAATGATGGATTCAATAAGTTCTTGCCAATAACCACGCCCGTTGAATAGAAACGTTAAACTAAAATCCCATACAAAATGGGCACCTAGGAAAAAAAGACTATATGCAGATAATGAAGAACCATAAGACTGAATTACTGGGATGCCTGCTCCCATAAGAATTCGCGGAGCCACCCATTAATGGTAATGGAACTCTGCACAAAGTTTCCTCCCATGATATGAGTTACCACCCCTTGATCACTTATACTACCCCAAACATCTGACTACATTTTCCAACTGAAATAGAATATTACTATCAAAATGGAATTGTGCATCTAGAATAGCCCTAAGAAGACATGATCCCAAGTGGATACTTGACATGCCCCCCTCTTCCAGGTCCATCACAAGGGAAATGAAAACCAAGATTTACTTCATCCGGTATCAATCGTGAGCTACGAGCAAATAGAATACATTTTAGGAGTATCAATACTGTCACATGAATCGTAAATGCATGAATATGATGGACCAAAAAATCTGCAATTCTTAATGGAATAGGTAACAAAGCAACTTTGCTGCCCACTGCCACTAAATCACCACCCCCCAAGTCAAATTGGTGCTTGTTGTTACACCAGAGGCCGTTGCATTGGATGCTAAAGCGTGGGTGTTTTGTATCCATTAAGCAAAGACGGGTTGTAATTGTATAGCGGTATCTGAAAACATATCTTGGGGGCACCCTAAAGCACTCACGGTATCATTATGAATGTACAAACCAAAACTGTGAAAGCCTAAAAATATACATACCCAATTGAGATGTGATATGATTGCATCGCGATGCCTAAAAACACGATCTAATAGATCATTGTATCAAGTAGTTGGATCATAGTCTCTTACCATCAAAATGGCTACATGCGCAGCAGCACCAACTATGAGAAATCCACCAATCCACATGTGATGTGTGAACAATAAGAGTTGTGTACCATAGTCAATAGCTAGATGCGAATAAAGAGGCATAGAATACATATGGTGAGCTACAACAATGGTTAAGGAGCCTAACATAGCTAGGTTAATAGATAATTGAGCATGTCATGACGTTATTAGGGTCTTATATAGGCCTTTATGGCCCTGTCTTGTAAATGGACCTTTATGAGCCTCTAAAATATCTTTTATACTATGACCAATATCCCAGTTAGTTCTATACATGTGACCCGCTATCAGGAAAAGAAGCTAAATGATGTTGTGCAATATTGGTCAGCCATAGACCACCAGTTACTGGATCTAATCCTCCACTAAAAGTAAGAAATTTTGTGTATTTTGACCAATTCAAGGTGAAAAAGGGGGTTGCTCCCTCAACAAAACTGGGATAAAGTTGAGCTAAAAGGTCCCGATTCAAAATAAATTCATGACTCTTTAGGATCTACTCCAGCATTTAGAAATTGGTGATTCAAGAAAGAGACCCAAGTCCTAATAGCCCTGCTAAATAGTGATTCAATATAGATTCTACATCTTGGAACCAAGCCAATTTTGGAGTAGCTTTGTGATAATGAAACCAACCAGAAAAAAGCATTAAGGCTGTAAAGACCAATGCACCAATTACGATACAATAGAGTTGTAATTCACTAGTTGTTCCAGATGCTTGCCACACCTGAAAAAAACCAGAGGTTATTTGTATTCCTCGGAAACCACCGCCAACATCACCATTCAATATTTCTTGGCCCACTATTAGCCAAACCACCTAGGCATTAGGTTCAATGTGAGTAGGATCGTTTAGCCATGCTTCATAATTGGAAAAATGAGCAGCATGGAAATACATGCCACTCAGCCAAAGAAAAATGATGGAGAGTTGGCCGAAATGGGCACTAAATACTTTTCAGGAAATCTCCTCCAAATCACTAGTATGGCTATCAAAATCATGAGCATCAGCATGTAGGTTCCAAATCCAAGTAGTAGTATCAGGTCCCTTAGCTATTATTCTTGAGAAATGTTCAGGTTTAGCCCATTCCTCAAAAGACTTTTTTACAGGATCCATATCTACCAACATTTTGACTTCTGGTTTCGGTGAATGAATAATCATTGAGTCCTCCTTTTTCCAGACAACACATACAAAGAGACCTGCCAACATAAAACATAATTAGTGAACTTATGAGAGATTTTTCTATTAAGTTTCTTTTTCTTCCATCTCCGACCTATCTATTCTATTTTCTTTAGTTATTCACTAGAACAATTTTGATCTGGAAGTCGATTCGGTGTTCGGATTTGCGCTCAACGGACCTTTTGAATCTTATAAAACCCTTTTTGGACTTTTTTTTTGACATAAACCCTTTCTAGACTTTGAATTGAAGGGAAACTATTTTTTATACAACCTAGTGTATTCATATTTCAATTAGAAGTTCCTAGATGGAGCTACTTTAACTTTATGTCTTACATAGAAGATATTACTATGTACTCTATTTCAAATCACGTGAACAGTCATTAGCATTACTAGGGTAGATACCGATATTTATATTTAGTCATTTGAGAGTCTCTTTTATTAGCTTTTTTAGTTTCAATAGCAGAAAAAATCGAGTTCTCTACTGTGTCCACTTATCATTAATCCCTACGAAATACCAAACGAAATAGAATGATCTTAGAAGGGATATAATGAAATTCGTTGGTTGTTTGTTCCTAGGGAAATGATCTGTTTTATTTGACTTGACTGATAGAGACAACAAAAAATTAATTAGAAAATTAATTTTTTTCTATAACTATAAATTATAACTATAATATAAAATACT
This sequence comes from Inga leiocalycina, assembly GCA_963242795.1. NCBI lineage: Eukaryota > Viridiplantae > Streptophyta > Magnoliopsida > Fabales > Fabaceae > Inga > Inga leiocalycina. The sequence continues at coordinate 41,973,487 of OY725329.1, forward strand.
ATAACTATATATGACTAAAACTATAATATAAATTAAAAAATCGAATGCTATACTAATAACTACTAATAAAATAATAAAACTAACTAATAACTATAACTAATAATGAAAAGAATAATAAAACAATAAAAAAAAGTGCTTTTATTCAAAACGCCATGTGATCTTCAACCAATTTTGCACTTCAATATAATTACCTGGGGTTAAGGCTATAGCTTGTTTCTAATACTCGGTGGCTTGATCAAACCAAGCCTCCACAATTTTTGAATCTCCCTATCAAATGGCCTGTTCTCCGTGGTCAGAATAGGTGAGTAAATTCCCTTCCCTTAGAATCGTACTTGAGAGTTTCCTATCTCATACGACTCAGCAGTTAATTCCTTTCGTGCCCCATTTTTTTTATTAGATCTATTCCATTTTTTTCCCGAGTTACAAAGAGAGAGAGAGAGAGAGAGGATAATTACATGAGTTTCAAACTTGAATTTGGATTAATAAAAAAAGGAATCCGCTTTATAGTTTTATCTTATCTCCTACCTCCAGAAGAATAAAGCATTGGCATTTACACTCTCATTATAATTTTCTGAAAGGTAACTATCTCGTTATCATATATTTTCATATATGATATATAAATTTCTATAGAATCTGTGAAAAAGACTTTTCTTCATAAAAAAGAAAAGACTTCTTATCTTTGGGATCTGATACTACACCGCTGCTCAAAACTTTAAGGGATCAACTCTATTACATAAGTGGATTCCTAACTTTTCTATCATGATATAAGTAAGCATTTCTTCTTGTATTGGCCCAAAATCTCGCTAATTGATGTTTACGGTGCTTTCTCTATCAATTAGATCGTTTATCCATAGAAAAAAAAGTATCTAGGCATGTCTATTTCTTCATATTTCAACTTCTATGAAGTTTCTTTCTTTTTTTTTGCTACAGCTGATAAAAACCTTTGTTTTGGACGATATATACGCAGAAATCCTTTTTTTTCTAGTATTTATTAGCGGATTTGCTCTTTCTTTTCTTTTTTCTTTCTATAGTGGGGATAGTCACACGTAATGACAGATCACAGCCATATTATTAAAAGCTTGTGGTAAGAACGGGTTTCGTTCTAGTGCCCGAAAATAATATTCCAAAGCATTCGTATGTTCTCCGTTACTTGTGTGGATAAGGCCTATGTTATAAAGTATATAACTTCGATCATAGGGATCAATTTTCAGTCGCATGGCTTTATAATAATTCTGTAAAGCTTCCGCATAATTTCCTTTGGATTGAGCCAACATACGTTACAGTCGTCATTTGGTTCAAAGAATCTCCGTTCTAGAACTGTACGTGAGATTTTCATCTCGTACGGCTTGTCCTCTCCTTTATGTGCATAATGATAAAAATACATAGAATAAAAAAAGATTGCAGTATTCTCATTATGAACTGAGCAGGGCTAATGTTTTTATAATAAATCTCTAGCCAACCTTTCAGTAAAAGATCTTTTCTTAACATCAAGTATGTTTGCAAGCTATTCGGGAGTTCAAGGAAATCACAGCTTTTATAAACTCTTTATGATTTCCAAGGATATTTAAATGGAAAAATTAGAACAAAGGACCCAGAGAAGATGATATTTATTAAGAAGGGCCGTAAAAGTTGTAATTATTCAGAAGGATCAATTACCAAAATATAAATTTAAAAATACTAAATTATTCTTGATTAACCTTCTTACAGTCTCTCATTCAATCTCTCCCACTTTCTATTTTCAAAGTAATTTGAATTTTATTTTTCACAAAAATTACAATAGCCAAAATCACTATTTTCTTAACTTTCACTAAAACCCACATAATCAAATCATCAATATACCATTTAATTAATAACCCAGATATTGACACATTTAAATCGTTAATTTATTTTCCTGACTTAATATAATTTTATCTAAAGTAAACTCTAAGTAAAATAGAGGAATTTAGAAGATTTTAAATTTTATGTCTAATATCCTAGTCATAAAAAAATATTTATCCTTAAAAAACTAAGAAAGGTTATTATTATTTGTTTATGTTATAGAATTTATTCATTATATTAATTTTTTATAAACATTATTTTTTTTGGTTTCCACGCGAGAATTCTCTGGAGATGCAATCCTGAATACCATCCCTGAATAAAAATTATATTAGATTATCTATATGTTTTTTAAGTATATTACATTACATGGTTTTTGGTCCAAAAAAATACAAGGATTTTTACTTTTAAAATTCACATAATTTTATTCTAACATAAAAATAAATTATGTAAACCTCCTTTGAATTGTTTAAAATTACATATATTTTAAAATTTTTTGATATATATATATATATAAACTTTCTTTAACATTCATAATAAATTATAAAAAATTTTGAATTATCCTAAAATTATATAATTTTTATGTAAAATTGAAATATGGTTGTGTTATTTTCTTTCAATAGATACATAGGTAAGTCGTAAAAGTTGAGACGAATTGTGTGAATTTAATGAAATTTAAATATTCATATTAGTTTTAAAAATAGAATGTGGAAGAAAATGTAAGAGATTTAAACAAGGGAAATTTAGAATTTTAAATTTTTATTTTGATAATTAGTCCTTCTAAATAATTACAATTTTTATTGTCCTTACCCATAAATTTCATCTGTTATAGATTCTTCATTCTAATTTTCCCTATTTAAATTATTAAACATAAATTGTAATTATTGCAAATTCATTTTTTGATCTTTTTGTAAAAATACCTGGGTAGAATAGATATTTTATATCCTTCGTTCAACAAACATTTACTGAGTTGGTATTATCACATATACCCTAGTTGCTTCAAGCCATATGAAAATCTTGATTGAATTCTGTGTTTCTAGCAACTTGAATCCTTTAGGGAGTTTCATATACTTTTACCATATGCTTCTCCCAACTTGAATCCCTTACAAATTATCATATGTTTAGATATAAACCCATACATGTATTTGATCCTTCAGGGATTTTATAAGTATAACAATTTTTCAAAATCATACTTTTAGCATTTTAAATTCTTCTGGGATTCATGTATAACTCACAATATACTGATTCATAAGTTATAACCATATTCTGTAGATCCATATCAAAAATTTCATATACTAATAAACTTTCAAATTAACAAGACATATGAATATTTAATCTACCACAAGTTAATGTCTATCAAGATTAAGCTTTTGTAAAGAGCATTGTCACTATATTTCCTCCTTTTCTTACAAGAATGCCCATTTCTATAATACTAGTAGCGCACTTCGTGTGCCCATTCTAGAAATGCACAATTTCACATTAAGATATTACATTTTGCACCTTTGATTTTTTGTTGGCCAGTTATCTTTATATTTGTATTTCATGACATAGTTGTATATAAGATTCTCATTTGATCACGTGATATTTTCATCAAAAACCATTGTCGACAACTTCATCTTCTTGGTTCCTTTTTTCTTTTACGACATCACTAATTGAAACTCTTTATTGCTTTCAGGTATCTTACCTCTTCGAGGGTCTTACAAATAGTTATGTCTCAATTCTTGCCTCCTTACAATTAGATATTACATTTATAATACTATGTTGGATTGATGCATTATGCACTACAATAATAAGTAAAATCGATAATCCCAGCATTAAAAAGGGAATTTTGTTCCCATAAATTTTGATCTAGCTACATATGGAGATTTTTGTAACACCCTTATCTTAATTTTACCATTTTCAAAGTACTTGCACACAGTTTGGTGAGCTGCACAAAAATAACATAAATATACTGATATATTGATACAATGTACTTGATTACAACACAGGTTTTCCCTGCAAGGTATGATGATATTCACAAATATATACAAAATGCCCAAAATAAGACTACATATATAACCGCTATCTTTGCCTCGGGATCCGCAACATCATTTCTCTATGTCTACCAACTTGCCTTTGGATCCGTTGGTTCTCACTAGCAAGGAATCCCAGTAGTAACATATAACTAAACATATAAAATGCGAGAATTAAATATGCAATATACCATATAATGTAAAATGAAAATTCATAACAATACGTGTGTGTACACAAAGCTCAAGGCCAAATCTCTGTTCGGATCCCCTACGTGTATCTCAGCTAGGCCCCTAACCACAGCAATGTACCCCAGGCGTACCTCAACTGGGTACCTAACCACAGCTACTTAACATACCTTAGGCACCGTGTTCATATAACAAAATATAGTAACATACAACATATCAACAATCACATAGTGTATGAGATATTATAGTTACTACCTTAACCCTTTTCATAATGCGTGCCAGCGATTAGGCTCTCAACTTAGTCCTAAAATGTCAAATGTTTAAGAATTATGTTCAAACCCATTCATGTACTATTCTAGGCACTTCCATAGTGTTTTTAGTGGTTATATGAGTCTATTGTGAAAATTTACCAAAATGCCACTTAGGGACTTTGCTCGGCTCCGCCGTACCCTGTCCGACTATACTTTTCAGGAAATTTTGACCCAGGATATTTTGACATATTTTCACCTAATGAATCCATTTCCAAACTCAAAATTACCAAATTCATTGCCAAAAGACCTGAACGCCCTTGGCAGCTCCTATTTCAAGGTTTCAGGGGCGTTTTGGTAATTATGTTTTTTAAGGCTTTTCTGGAAAAGTAATCAATTGTAATTTTTGACCATTATTTAGTCATCCAAAACTATTTGATAAACTCACTGCCTCACAAGAAATCTCGCTAGCAGCATTGTTCACATTCTACAAAATTCACCATTTTATTTCATTGATTATTTCCAACAATTACCATACATATCGGTGAATAAAATTTAGGATGTTAAAGTTTTGATAAATAATTTTGCTAGATCATTATGGATCTTATAATCTAGAAATTGTGCACTATAATAATTTATTCAAATAACTTTGCAAACTTTAAATTGCAAACATATAACCATCTCATAGATGCCTCTATCGAATTTATTAATACTTATATAGTTTACATGCTATTTGAATAGGCCCATTTATATGAGTTTGATATATTTTCTAAAGTTCAGAGATCTATTCGAAATCACAACTGGTGATATTCTTATAGTCAATATTCTTTGAGAACAAGCCTTAAATAAAAATATATTGACTATTCATGAAGAATCTTCTGGTTCTTTAATGAATGTTAATGCATAATATTTGATAAGTTGTTGCATCATTTGTGTGACTTGGATGATTAAACTAGTCATGCCAATAATAAATTTATTTAGATTAGTAAACTTCTGGTTTACTGTAATAAGTTTTCAATTTCTATAATGTATGATTGAATTGAAACCTTTATCCAACATGTCACACACTTGTATTTTAACAATCTACCCTTTAAGTGCGGGTTATTCAAATATATTTTTCTTATTCCTATATTAGTTCTTCAAGAACCATATCAATTTTAATATTAATTCTTCAGGAACCATATTAATAATATTTCATTTTTGTTACACAAAGTTTTCCAGGAACTGCCACATGATTCTTCAAAAACTACTATATATTGTTATATCTCTAGAGATTCATAAGGGTTAAAATCAAATTACATAGAGATCATACTACAATGATATATGATAAATTCTATTAAAGAAAGTTTGAGGGGAATGTGAGAACAGAGATAACATACCATATTGATTTAATGCTCCAATATTACTATTGCATGAGTACATTCACTATATAAAACATGATGAGTAGTTAAAATAGAAAGAGCACATAAAATCATAATGAAGTAAATTACTTTATTAACAAAAAAAACATTATATAGCCTCCTGGGCACACAGATATTTATTGACTTATCATGTAGCCTTTTAGATACATAGATATGTATTTAATGTTAATTGACCTAGATGCCTATGGCTCTTCTATAGCATAAGCAAATATTGCAAGTTTTGAAGAATCTCTATTACTTTTCCCATGATATAAATCTCCAAATACGTTGGTCTTCAAGACCATTATAAGAGTATCTTCAAATATATTGTGCTATGCTTAAACCACTAGCAATTAACCTTCAAGGCTATGTTATTTGTAATATATATGTGGTTGTTATACTACTTATAAGCACATTAAATATAGAGATTTTATCTGTTCTTTTGGCAATGCATATTTCAACTTTAGAACCATAATAAAAATATCATCCAAAACATTTTGTGCTATGAGACATTTTGACATTTAATCATAAAATCATGAATTAACATAGCTTGTACTTGAGCTTCTCATAATATAAAATATTTTAATCATTGGCCTTCAGGGCTATATTATTTATCACTTTCATCAAGTAGCTATTGTTTCATACAAATTTAGTTGCGACTCATGCGATGTGAGTGGTATAATTCTTTTAATGTGATCATAGCAAAATAAATATACTAATTAGTCTTTTGGACTATTCCTTCTAATGAGTGAAGCTCTATTATATCATTCAATATTTGAGGCATAAGCCTTCAGGGCTTTAATTTAGGTGCCACAATTTTTTTACCCATGCCATTTATTAAAACCATAAAGTGGACTTTTACAAAATAACCATTATTAAATGTGATGAGGCTTCTGGTAATCTAATCAAGAAATCAAGAATATAATGAGCACTGGCCTTGAAATTATAATATTAATGAATATACAAACCGAATATGATAAACATATGGTTATTTAATCTTAAGATAAAATTAAAGCTTTATGGCTTCTGGCCATAAGATAGAAATAGAAAAAATATAGCTTCTGGTCAAAATAAAAGCAACAATATCCATAAGATAATGATTTTCAATCTTAGCCATGAGATTTGGTGTCTTACACAACGGCAAAGTATCACCTTAACTATATATAATGTCTTAATTCTATACAATGTCTCAAATTATCCTTCATAGATCAAATAAGAAAACAGAGCTACGCAAAACGTAATATCACTCTGGTCATATTTATAAGTCCTCTTTGATAAGAAAAATTTGGTCATATTTATAAGTCCAGTTTCAGTATAGTAAATGAGATTATGACAATTTTGCTCCTATTTATTATACCAATCAAGAAATAATTTAAAGATAGATGAGAAGAAAGAGTTAAAATGTAGTCATTCATAAATGAGGGTATGGTAGAAAACTTACACGATAATCATTGAGTTAACTAACTCTCCTTGACATTTGAGATTTAGTTAAAAGGGACTTATAAATATAACTAGAGAGGTAAATATCTATTTTCATCATGTAAAGCAAATCTTTCAGGAAAGAGTAAAATTTCTTAAACCGTAAAAACATAAATTAAAATAAAAGAGCTATTCACACCGTAGGAGATTAAAGGAAATACAACACTCTGCACATAGTAGGAGAAGTAGTTCGTAATTATATGAAAGCATATACACTGCTATTATGAATAATATAATTTTTTTATATTTATTGAGATATGAATATATTAATTTTAAAATATTTAGTTAATTAATAAACTTGATTGACCATTCTAAATTTCCAAGTCAACAATTTTCCTTTCTACTAGAAGTATATAAAAGTTTGCATAATTGATTTGCAGAATAGCGTACCTTGTGAGCTGCATCCAGGAGTTGAATCTACCAGAATCTATGGCCTCAATGATCTCGAGTTGTACCTCGACATCAACCATGCAATTGCTGTGGAATGGGGATAAAGCTGATACCTTTTGTCCTTCGAGGGGAGTAAGACAGGGGGACCCACTATCTCCATATTTGTTTGTTATCTGTATGGAGAAATTAGCCCATTTAATTCAGCAGAAAATACATTTGGGGCAGTGGAACCCAATCAGATTAACCCGGGATGGCCCTCCAATTTCGCATCTCTTTTTTGCGGATGATATTATGCTATTTGCGGAAGCCTCGATTACTCAGGCTAATGTTATCAATGAATGTATCAAGGCATTTTGTGACAGCTCGGGGTTAAAAGTTAGCCACCAGAAGACTCGAGTTATGTTTTCCAAAAACTTCAACCACAACAGGTCCAATGAGATCTGTTCAGCTCTTGGTTTCTCAATCACTAGTGACTTGGGGAAGTATCTAGGGGTACCCCTTCATAACAAACGAGTGACTAAGGAGTCGTATCAATATGTGGTGGATAAGGTTAAGAGCCGTCTTTCAAAGTGGAAAGCCACTTCTCTTTCACGAGCGGGTAGAACAACGTTAATCTCCTCCGTCACATCGGCGATACCTGGATATGTCATGCAAACCTCCCTTCTGCCTACTAGCACTCACGAGACATTGGACAAATGCAATCGACAATTCCTCTGGGGAAGTACAGCGGAATGTAGAAAATTACCTCTAGTGGCGTGGGATGTGGTGTGTGAGCCTAAGAATAAAGGTGGATTGGGGCTTCGACAGGCTAAATACCAAAACCAAGCCCACTGCATGAAGATTGGATGGAAATTGACGACACGCAAGGATGATTTGTGGGTTAGAGTGGTACGAAACAAATACAAATGCGGCGCTGACTTATTACCAACAATTGACAAGGAAAAACCAGGTTCCAACTTATGGAATGGTGTTAAGAAAACATGGGATAAAGTCCGGACAGGTCTGGAAATTGTGGATGGTGAACACATTAGATGGAACTTGAGAAAAGATGGGAATTTCATGGTCAAATCTGCTTATGAGTCCTTATTGTCTACAAACTGTCCAAGGATCTCTCTTTGGGACCAACTGTGGAAGATCAAGGTTCCGGAGAGGTGTAAGATGTTTATGTGGACGGTATTACATCAGAGACTACTTACAAATGAATCTAGACGTCGGAGAGGGTTAAGTAATTACGCGACATGCCCGGTATGCCACTCAGAAGATGAAAACTTGCAACATGTTCTTCGAGACTGCCCCGACACCTTGGCGCTGTGGAGGGAGTTAACGGATCCTACAACTTGGCATCAGTTTTGTAGCCTGAACTTGCCAGAGTGGTTAAGATGCAATCTCCAAAGTAAAGACCGGAATAACAAACATGAGGATTGGAGGGAAACCTTTATCATCACTTGTTGGTGGTTATGGAAACGTAGGAATATCATGGTGTTTGAGGGTAAAAAGATCTCGAACATGACCGTGAGGGCAAGTGTCATCGCCATGGTGGAAAGTACTCGTCAAGCTCGTGACCGGCTACGCGGGTCAGCTCTAGAGACCCAAATGCAAAATGATGCAGAGAAATGGCAACCCCCAACTACGGATTGGATCAAAGTGAACGTAGATGGAGCTTTTTCGCACTCATTGACAGGTGTTGCATGTGGGGGCATCTTACGCGATACACATGGCGATTTTGTCAAGGCTTTTATTTTTAGGGGCGAGGAGGGCGATTATCTCACTGCAGAACTATGGGGCTGCGTACATGGACTCAAGATTGCTTGGGACTTAGGAATCAGGAACGTGATTTTGGAAACGGACTCTCGGGAAGCTGTAGAACTGTTGCACCAGGAGGTCTCTCAAGTCCATGCTGATATGGGACTAATACGCGAAGCAAAGCAGATGTTAAACAGAGAATGGAACGTGACTGTAAAACATGTGAGGATATGGCCAAATGCTCCAACGGATTTTTTGGCCAAGGCTGGCTTGTCGGCGGCGCCAGGTTTCCATATGATGTCAAATGCTCCTCCAGAGCTGGAGCAACTTATTCTGAAGGATAAGCCGTAGTGTGTGTGGTTGGCTGCCTCTTCGTATCAAAAAAAAAAGAATAGCGTACCTTGTTCCGAGACATTTTGATGGAAGAATTGATACAATGAGATTTGCAAAATCGAACCTTTTAGATCACTTTTGTTGGTATTATATCGATTTTTCTCCCAAAAAGATGAAAAAGTCTGTAATTCTAATAATTAAATTCTACATCCTATAAGGAAAGAAAAAAATCAACGGAGTTAAAGCCCAAAGAAATTTTCATAAGTAACAGAGTCTTATGCCAATAACGTGTTATGAATAAAAGAGAAAGTTAAAAGAGAAAGAGAGAATAATACTTATTACCCATTAAGTTGGGTATAGTACATAACACATGCCCTCTATTTATAGGGAGAAGGCCTCTCCATTTCCCTTATCATCCACTTCTCTCCACTTCTTTATTCTCACCGTTAGATTAACTCTGAATGGTTGAGATTTAATATTCTATAAAAATATTATTATAATATTAAATAACAAAAATATATATAAATAAATTTAAATTTGATATAACTGTTCGTATCTTTATACTTTTGTTAATGTATTTTATGTATAATTTTTAATTTATATAGGATATTAAATCTCAACCGTTTAGAGTTAATTTAATGGTGAGAATAAAGAAGTGAAGGGAAGTGGATGGTAAGAGAAATGGAGAGGCCCCTCACCCCTATTTATAGGCATAGTTTTACAATCTCAATAGAATTGATATCTACAGATTTGATGACAATAAAAGATAATTGTGGGATATTGGATATAGGGAAAATTCTAAAAAACTACATTGGAAATTGTAAAAGGACAATTCAGTACATTAAAAATGGGAAAGAACAGATTAGACGGGTGTCAGACGGACAAAGGAATATGGGATTTTGAAATTTCAGCCAAATGACGAAAATGCCCTTCAGCCCTCAGTCGAAATAACAACATAGGATTTGTTAATGGCGAGATTGGTGTTGTTATTGGCCCTGAAACTTGTTAATTGTGAAAGAAAAAATTGGAGTTGTTAATTTTGAATCTAGAGTTGTTAATTAAGAGATGAGTGTTGTTATTAGCCCTAGAACTTGTTAAGTGTGAAAGAAGAAATTGGAGTTGTTAACATCGAATCCGGAGTTGTTAATTAAGAGATAGGTGTTGTTATTGGCCCTGAAACTTATAAAGTGTGAAAGAAGAAATTAGAGTTATTAATGTCGAATCATGAGTTGTTAATTAAGAGATAAGTGTTGTTATTTCAAAGTGGAAGAAGAAAGTGGAATTGTTAATGTGGAATACGGTGTTATTAATAAAGAGAAATGAGTTGTTATTGGCTCTGAAACTTGTTTAGTGTGAAACAAGAAATTGGAGTTCTTAATGTCGAATTCGGAGTTGTTAATTAAGAGATAGGTATAGTTATTAGCCCTAAAACTTGTTAATTATGAAAGAAGAAATTGAAGTTGTTAATGTCGAATCCGGAGTTGTTAATTAAGATGTAGGTGTTGTTGTTGGCTCTGAAACTTGTTAATTGTGAAAGAAGAATTTGAAATTGTTAATGTCGAATCCGGAGTTATTAATTACGAGGATTATATTGTTATTCTGAAGTGGGGGATAGAGGGCTGAAGGGCATTTTTGTCATTTGGCCAAGATTTCAAAATCTCATATTCCTCTGCCCGTCTGACACTCACATGATCTGTCCTTTCCTTTTTTTAATATACTGAATTGTCCTTTTACAATTTCTAATGTAATTTTATAGAATTTTCCCTTGGATATAATAGAGATAATGGAAGATTCAGAGATAATGAAGAGATATCCATATCCCCATAAATATCATATTCATAACAGAATGTGATATATCCCAGAATTTTCTAAAGTTTGTCTTTTTAAAGAAGAGAGAGACAAGTTTATACTTTATAAAAAAATGATAAAATGGTAGAAATATTTAATAAAAAACTTCATAGAGATCAACTCTGGAGGATCCACAATATCAAAATGTGGCAAGAGATCATTACATGATAGTATTGTTTATTCTCTACAAAGTTCCAAAAATTAATAACACAATAGGGACTGAATCATTACATAATATGTCTATTTTCTCCAACAAAATTACCGAACCAATGCACTTTACTAATATACACTTCACTTCCTCGTCCCTAGTAATTCTATAACTCTATACACATAAACTTTTTGTAAATGAAAAATTGAAGCTATCTGCTTCCATTTCTTTAAAATATGGGAATCTTAAAAGTTTTCTAAAATGAAGAGATATATAAGAGACAGATATGCATAACAATGACTCTCACTTATAATATGTGAGTCCAATAAAAATGGAGCACGTTATCGTGTGTCTATATCTCTCTTCACTTTTAAGTAAAGTCACTTTAGGATTAGGGTTTATTACCTTAAAGAGAAGGATGGTTGATTCAAGCTGTGAAAAGATTCTGTTACGGTAGTTAGAATCAAATTTGCATAATTTCTTTGTAATTTTGACTTCTCTTGAGCTCCCTTCTCATCATCATCATCTATCACTGTTGGAGGCCCTCTCTTTCTACAAATTTTCAGCACTATTTTCTTCTTATCTTCCAAGTTCAGCTCAATAGAGTCCTCTTTTCTTATTTTTGAGGTTGATGATCTCTCCAAAACAGAAGAAACAGTTCCACTGGGGATTCTTTCTTCATGGCAATGATTGCTCTGCTTTGCAGTTCCAAATTCAATAAACACAAAAATCAGAAACAATATGATACAATAAAGTTATGGTGATGAGAGATTCTTAAAAAGGTAGGCAAAGTCAAATCATATGAGAATAGATAACAATGCCAAATATAAGGTTATTGGAAAGTTTGTTCAAATGCTTACAACATTTTATATTTCTTCTATTCATAAGTCAAAATCGATTAGAATAATATAGAGAGAATTCTCTCTAGGTGCAAGAGGATCCAAGTGGGGAGAGAAAAAATAGAGATTTTGGTGAAGTGGGACCCACGTACATCTCTATGTTTCTCTTCCTGCCTAAACTCTAAGTTTATCTAAAGAGAATCTCAAGTTCTAAATAATAAAACAAATTCTTCAGAGTTGATAAAGTTGAACACAAAGTACCAGTACTTTAAATATAGTATCAAGGTGTCATCTTTCACCCAACAGAAAGAATTCACACACCCATCACATCTATAGAGGGTTGAACTTGCGACCTCGTGTTTAAGAAAGACTTAAGAAGGTGTTTAGTATTAGTTGGGCTAGAAGGCTATAACTCTACAATATGTTTAACACTACTAACCTCACAAATACTGAATTTTTTAAGATCCAAATAATGAATTAAAAACAAATTTATTCTTTAAATTATCAAAGAGTATAGTCAGACCTTATTATCTTGAATGCTTTCTTGATCGGTTAAAAAGGATGTCTTTGACAGTATATTTGCTGCACTATGTCTTTGAACTTCCAACAAAATGTCTTTTTCCAGTTCAAAACTTGTGGCAGCATCCATCAGAGACAATATTTCATCTCTCTTGTAAAGTGTACATTGTCTACCACATGAACAACTATGAGTCTCAGTTTCTGTATAGCAAAACAAGAGAACAAGAAAAGATTCATGAAGTTTCAGATAAGGAAATAATTAATTTGCAGCACATCAAAACACAACATGCATATCTAATAATCATCTGTATATGCAAGAATGTAACTAGAAAGAATCACTTCAATTTAAATGCTTAAACTATGAAGTGAAGAATTATAATACACCACTCATATTAATTAACAGCAAACAGGTTAAGTATTAACTTGCTCATCTATAGTGAAAGAAACTACTATATAACGATTAAGCAAATGATAATAATGATATCTTACCATCATGGAAAATACAAATGGGAAGAGAGTAGCATTTATTGCAGAGCAAGAAAGCCACATAACAGTCTCTACTGCAGAGGCTGCATACCACAGTGCCAAGAGAATTTGAAGAACTTGAAGAGTACTCTATTGAACTTTCTCTCAGTCTTGAAAGGGCCTCGTCGTAAAATTGCATGAGCTGCATAAAAGTTAGCTTAGTAGCGTGGTCGGATACCAAATCGAGTTTGTTATTAGAGAAGCCTTTGAGATTATTTGATGCCTTGTAAATTAGCATTGCTTCATTACAAAGAAGTTCCTCAAAGGGAATAATAGGCATCTTTCCAAGATGAGCATAACGCCTTGTAGCTTCAGCCCCTAATGGAAACCAATCACTCACAGCAAAGTTTACTGCTTCCCCACAGTTGAATCCTGTACCAACAACAAGAATCCAATCCAATAAATATAAAATTTGCATATATCTAAATCTTCATGATGTGTAGATGGGATTTATGATTTTGTGATAAAACAAGCAGAGTGATTTAGATCCTCTGAAGTTAGAAGCTTGTGAAGTACATTTGAAGTATGAGAGAAATATAAAGAAAACACTTCTTATGTCATTATCTTAAGAGAATCAAACTTATCAATGCACAGAAAGATAGATATATAGATAGATAGGTTAGTTACCATGGCTAAATCCAGCATGATATGATCTAGGAAAGGTGATGACAAACTCTCCAGGCTTCTGCACAGCCTTGTAAACTGGAACACCATGTTGGAGCAGGACATTTGGTGAAAACATGGTTGTTTTATGAGCAAGAGTTTCGTAGGCACCGGCCTCTCCATTGTGCTTTGATAAAATCTTATTGTGGAACACATGATCTAAGGCGACCTTTTCAAATCGAGAGGCTGCATAGCTGGGAACGCCGTACCAAGTTTTGTTTGCTCCTGAGTGATGATAATTAATGCTAGAACAAGATTAAAATATATCAGTGCTAAGTACAGAAAAATAGCCGATGAGTAACAGTTTTGAGAAGTACCTGTACAAATAGTGATCTTCTACATGCCATGCAAACATGCTGAATAGCATTCCAATATAAAGCATAGGGTCAGTTATTCCCTACAATAAAAGAAAAAGTTGACATGAGTTTTATAATAATCACTAAGAAAACAGTGTTAAAAACTCTATTGAGATTAGGATTTAAATTTTGCTTTCTTACAGGAATCCCTCTGTCAATGAACTGCAATGTAGATTTCTGCAGCCGCGAGAAATTCTGAAATTGATGAAAAATGCAAGGTTTTTAACTGATGGAATATAAACAGAAAAATATGGAAACACAAGTGGCAATTTATAGATTAAATTTGAGGAACAAAGGAAAATATGAATTTCTTTAACAAATAAGAAGAATAAGATCTCAAAAAGCACCTTCAAATTCCATTTGCTCTTTCCAAGCTTGTCATGAGGATCACATGAAAAAGCACTACCTTCAACATTGACTCCATATTCAACCGTTCCCATCTCTCCATGCTCCATCTCATGCCAGAATAACTTTTCCAGATATGAAGAAGGAAGACTTCCTGAACTGTAAAACCGACTGAGAAATGCCTTGTTCGCCAGAGTCTCGAAATCACGATAAGTGTATTTTCTGATGGAAACTATACAAATCAGCAGTTGAAAAATATCATTTGAATCACAATATTAGAACCAGAATCATAGCGCATTCTTCTCTTACCTGCCTCTGAGAGAATAGATTGTTTCCTTGTCCTCCTTCAATTCAGAATACCCAAGAGGTTGTACAATGGTTTCAAACTTGAAATTTCCTATCTCTTTCATTAAGACAACAGCAGCTGGAATAGAGGCATTTAGAGGAGAAACAATTTTGCACATTCCTGAAACATTTAAAATAAGCTTTATTATTAGAAGTATGCAGAAAGTATTGGTTCTCTGAGAGTGTTATGATTATCAAATCACATGCATGGTCAAATGAAAATGTTGCATCTAATAAATCAATGACAGAAACGGCACGTATGTTCTCTGTTATGGAAAAGTCTTCATGAACATTAATGTAAGGCTAAATTATACATTACTCCGTAAACTTTAGGTTATATGTTAATAACTTCCCCAATCTTCAAAACTTGACAATGAATCTCTGAACTTTTAAAATTGTACAAATAACTCCATTATTGTTAATTTGTCTATCTTAAGTAATGGAATATAACATGACAGAGAATTTACCAGCACATGATTTAAAATTTAGGGAAATCACCTACTTATAGCCCAAAGTTTAAGGGGCTTATTTGCATCAAAAATTAATTCAATGAGGTACATGGTCAATTGATGGAAGATTCTTCATCAAATTTCAAGGGGATTCTATTTGTATACAATTTAGCTTTAATATAATGAAGAACGAAGGATTAAGTACTAGAAGCCAGCTCGTGGACAAATTAAAGAGCTAAGAGTAATAAAACAAAGGGAAAAATGAGTTGGATCACTTGTACCATATTTTTGTGCCTCAGGAGCAATCTTCTGCAGATAAACTAAAGGATCCTCAAACTCCTGTTCTGATGGGCAGAAAACAGGACACTCTGGAATCTTATTGACCCATTCTTGCTCTGCCAAATCAACTTTCCTCAGTTTGCTCAATACATCTTCTTTGCCTGTTGTTTCTTTTTTATCTCTTCCAGAAACTTTAGCTGCTCTTGTTTTGTTTGAACTCTTCATATCCATAGATGTGACACCAGACGCCAACCTTCGAAGCCTTCTTGTGTACATCTTGCTATTTCAAGTTATTGTCCAATCTGCAGGAATGTGAAAAAGAAAATTGGAGATAAGTCAATATCAGTATGAATGTTAAAAAATAAAATCTATATTAAGTGGCATTATTCATGAGTCATGAACACTGCAACTTATTCCTTAGACAAAAACCGAGCATCGAAGTTCAGCCAAAATGCAAACTTAGTTGAAGAAATGGAATATATGGAGTATTTATTATGCATCACATAAAACATAGAAAAATAAGGGGAAAAAATCTAGGATAAACTAGTTATAGATCACACTCATGATTTATGGATATCTTCACAATATATAGGCTTGTCTCAATCGCCAAGAGAACAAAATACAAAAAAAAAAACAAGGTACATGGAAAGGCAAAACTATGAAAACTATAGAAAACTTGGATCATTCTTAAAAACGTTTAAACATATATGGAAAAAAAAAAGTCAATGTTATATATTCTGCATTCGAAAATATAGAGTAAGGATTTATTTTCTTAACCCATTGATTGCTTCGTAAAATTACATAATTTCAATGTAATCTAAAAAAGAATCACTTGTGCCAAGCAGCACATATTTAAAGCATCAATATCATGTACATAACATAAAATTTATAATAAACCTCACTATTTATATAAGTCATGAATAATAGAGCATATATTTTAGATTCCACTTTAGTTAGTAGTAAACAAATTTTAGAAGTTTCCTACATAAAATCCAAACCATATGGGTATTGCTATCGCTAGATGAATATGCATTATGTCAAACTTTTAACACACAGTATCATATAACATGAAAACTTGGTAAGCAGTTTTTTATGTCTCCAACTGTGTGTGTGTGTGTGTGTGTGTGTGTGTGTGTCATCACTAAGGACAGCATAATTTTTATAAACACACATGCAATAAAGCTCAACTTCTCCTCAGTAGTAACACCAGGCAGACTATTAATAGACCGTCTATATGATTCAATTTACACTGTAAAGCAAAAGCAATTAAAAAACAAGAATCGTGTTCATATATGTAAGAGACGTGTGTTAGACTTGTATTAAACTTCAAATTTTATCATTTTACGGCGTTTGAGTTATTGTCCTTAATAGAGACAAATAATCAAACACTTAGAAAACTCTGCAAAACGAACAAACAAAGAGAACTTTTATATCTTAGAACCATGAGAATTTGACTGTAAAATCCATTTAAATTACATATTAACAATGATATACAGAAGATTGAAGGGAGAGAAGAAACTATATTGCGGCAAAAAATCCCAGGGAACATAAAAGAGACAGAGTGATTACTATTCATCTATTCCTTGGAACCCAAGTAATCCAAACAACAACTTCACCACGAACATCAAAACTTGACACCTGTTTTTGTTTCTAACACAGAAACGGATACAAAATCAAACAATAAGAAAAGATAAGAGAAATTTCAGAATTCAAATTCTGTTCTTCGTTACCTTCCAAAAGCACAGAACAGACTATGATTTTAAGCCTTAAAACTCGCAATGTGTTCTCCAATGAACACAAACCCTCGGATTAGTTTCCTCTTTTAGCATTTAGAAGAAAGCAACAGATATAACCAAAAAAAAAGGAAGTAACTCTGAGTATAAAATCGGAGAGAAGAGAAGAAGAGAGAGACAGATACTTTTCGATTGATCAAAAACTTTCTCAGTGTTTTCTTCTTCGCATCCAAACAGAGAATTACTGCAGAAACTGGAAGAAGAAAAGCAAATGAACCAGCGAATTATGATTTGCTTCCTAGAAAGAAAAGGATAAAATCTGAGAAACAAAATTAGGAAAGTCTGAGCAATGTGAGAGATTAAGAGGAATCGTTGTGAGGGTGTGTGTGACAAGAGTACCGTTTAATATTTTCGCTTGAGGCGCGGTTAATTTTACGTGACTCTTGGTGCGTGATTTAGAATTTTGGACCTGAAAGGACACGTGGCACCATCGCAGCGGGGAAGTCCATGAAGGTGTATACTGATGCGATACACCTGATCAATCATAGCCGTTGTATCTATTAAGTAATAGCCTTCCAAATTCCGAGCTGGCTTAAATCGGTTTTAACATATTTCCTCCTTTGCCGCTAAATCCATTCAGACAAAAATATGGTTAAGAATAATGTTGTGTCTTGAAATTTAGTGAAATGAAAATTTTTAGAAAAAAATAAATAAAATATAAAATATGAATCATATCATGCATCTTTCTTCTCAAAATTAAAAATAATACTGTTTAAAATGGAGATTAAATATTTTTTTAAAACATAACTATAAAATTAAATTCATTGAATTAATTCTCCTTAAATCAAATATCATAATTCAAGAATTTCTTTTTTGAAAGAAAAAATTTATTGATTCAAGACCATATTGATGATACATTGTTCTAATATTTTATGTATTTGTATTGAATATCAAGGATGCTAAATTATTATTGATCCAAAAAAAGGAATTTAAATTGCTGAGGTTAATAACCTGGCTCACAACTCACTTTATCCTTATCACTAAAATTAAATTTAAATAGAAAAACATTTATTTTGACTCAAAACAAAAAAAAAAGGTCTCGACTAATTAAGATATCAATGAGAAAATAAAAATAACATTCAATTAATATGAAAAATTATATTGGGGCAGACATATATTATGTTTACTCACTTTTTAAACTTACTATCACATTTCAAAATTATTTTTTTAGCAATTAATTATACAGTTTACTAAAAGCTTGGTTTTCTTCTTTATAGCTTTCCAAATTAAGGGAAATTCTCATTATTCGCCCCCAATTTGCTTCTCATCTTTCTGAGTAGTAATGGGTGTGTTTGTTTTGGCGATTAGATAAGTAACTTATTTTTACTTAAACTTATGGAATCTTAAGATTGGAAAAAAGTTAGATTGGGTAAAATGATGAGTTTTTGGATGAGCGATTGGATAAGTAACTTAAAGTAACTTATGTAAAAGTGAATGATGTTTAATTTGACTTTTGCATAAGTGACTTTTGTATTAATTAAGAGAAAAAAATTGAAAAAATTATGAAAAATGAAAAAAATGAAGGACTAATTGTGAAAAAAGAACTCATTGGCAACTTAATTGCCAAATAGGACCTGGGAAGATATCTACACACGGAGGGATTTTTTCACAATTTTCTAAAAAATTAACTTTGAAAATTTGATAATGGTACAATTTTAATAAAATTATATCAAACTCTAATTTAAATTGGTACACTCCAAAAATATTTTCTACTGTGCACCTCAAACTTAAATCTTATAAATTATATCAAACTCTAATTTAAATATTAAATCTAACTCATATTTTCACATAGCTCAAAATCTAACAAAATAAACCGATTAAAATCTTATAATACCTCCAATAATCCAAATAAATTATTTAAACTAAATTTAATGGGTAAAAACACTATATATAAACTAATTTATGACATGTTTATAAAAAAAATGATTATAAAATCATAAAACAACTAAATAATAAATCTAAAGTGATTAAAATTAATTATTAATTATTCTCTACATTTTTACAGTTATATATTAACAAAAATCAAAACTTGCTTAAATTCTTATCCCAAAGTATTCTCCAATTAGCAGAAGATTACTATCTAAAGAAAGAGAAAATTATTTAGAACATTTTTTATAACAGAAGTTTTGTGATTAGAAGTGATTTTGAGTAACTCATTGATCCCCAAAAATATGAAAATACTCCTATCAATATTTTTTTATACACACATAAGCACATAAGTTCTAATAAGCTTCATTTTGAGGTTTATGACTTTTTCCAATTTATGACTTTTTTCATCTTAAATCCAATCACTGAAACAAACACCCATTTTTTATCAAAACACTATTTAAGTCCGTTTCGCCACTATTGAAATCCGATTGATAGGATGAATGGACGAAACAAACACGCTCAATGTAGAATAACCTCATCCATTCACATCGTAGTTCATGTCATGACAACATGATAAGTATGTTGTGCATTTATTTATTCTTTTCAATGCAAAATTTGTCATTAATTATTATTTGTAAATGGACATGATCTTTATATTACATGGAAGTTTTAGATATGAGTCGCATCATTTATAATTTTACGTTTTTTTATGAACGAAAATCACACAAAAGTATGGAAAAGAGAGAAGTTGAGGCAAAAAGAGAATTTTGTTGTGCAATAGGAGTTATGTTTTCGTACATTCATAAAAATCATTCAAGCGCGATAGTATCTAAAGATAGAAATAGGATAGACATCTGTCTGGGGCCTACAACTTGGATATTTAGTAAATAAGTTAAGTTCAACCTAAAACATATTGTTATGTCTATTTAGAGAAATGGATTATGCCTATTTTTATAAGGTCTAACCTACAAAACCTACAAACTTCATTTATTTGATTTTTTAAAACAAAATTTGCACCATTATATAAAATTATATATAATGTAATATTAAAAATTTTATAAATTGTTTATAAAATTACTTACATAGCCTTAACACTAAATTTCACATTACATTATTCATATATGAGTTCAACCCCTTTCATTCACCCGTAATTCATTTATATGTCTCTTCTTTTGTATCACTAGAGAGAATAACATTAGCTTACTCCCTCTCTCTTGATTTGGGTTGATCTATAAAGCATAATACTTATAATTAAACTGATTTTAGTAATGTCCAAATGAAATATTATACTTTCATTAGGAGAAGTTTGTCTCAGTTTATATGAAAAAATAGGTAAAATTAGTTTACATGTCGCTTCTTGTGTTTAATCGGTTGTAGAAAATACATCTCCTTAGTCAATAAATGATTGGTTTTCCTTATTCCTTCCTACTCGGACAACTTTATCACTAATCAATCTTTTTCCCCTTGCTAAATTGTAGGTAAGAATAGATCTTATACTCTTAAGACATAACAAAAACTTTTAAATAGACTTAAAGGATTACATATAAACTTAAAGGTATAGGCTTTGAAGCCCATTTAAATGTCTGCATTTTAAATATACATTTAAAAAAACTTTAGCCCTTATCAGGCCTTTTAAAACTCATACTTCATACTTTAAATTTCTATTACAGATATAGACCTATTTAACTAAAGCCGAATCTAACGTAGCACACTGCCATAACAAACCACTAATACGAATTGTTCATATTTGAATGGTCATAATCATGCCTTAAAGAGAAGACTTTGGAAAATCTCTTCGTTTCTTGCCCGTACACCCGATCTATTTGGTTCGGTTGTCTTTCTCTCCGAGTTTCAAATCTTACCTTTCAAAACTTCCAGCATTGGCTAAAGACAACTATCCTACAACTACATAAAGATAAGAATTTTGAGGTTTTACACGATATCAAGGTTAAAATGTTTCTCCTCACTTGGTCGTGCGCGAAATCCAAAGTGCACTGTATTTCTCTAACCTTGCTTGCTTCTCTATTGCTCCTTACAGCACATCCACAAAGCCTCCGTCCTCAAATCTACCTTCGGTCTCTCATGGATCTGATTCCAAGGCTTCTCTCTTCAACAATTCCTATAGAATTGAAGAAGCAATAGGCAACAATCATTTCCTATTAAAATGTGTTTGCGCAGCTCTGAGCTGGATTATCAACTCTCAATTCTACACAAACATTGGGGGAGACAGATTGGAGGTCTTCAGCTTTTCAACCAAGCTCCATGTGTTTGGCACGCACCAAAACCATGGTTTTAAATCATGGTTTGGCAACTCGAGACAAAACTCCTCTCACACACTTATTTCGTAAGCCGTAAAAGTTATTAAAAAAAACTAATCCAAACACACAAAAGTTTCGACACTTCACAAGATCTGAATGCCAAAATCACTTATCAAGACATAAAAAGCATGTTTGGTATAGCTTAAAAAAACTTATAAGTTACTTTTTACGTAAATCGAGACACAACTCCTCTCACATACTTACTTCGTATACCGTAAATCACTATTAAAAAGCAACTTATAAGCAATCGAATCGCTCAAACAAACATACCCAAACTCTTTCTTGAAGTTTTTTTTTGCCTTCTTTTCGGTTCATGTGGCCCCGTCCCCATTGGCAATCATTTTTTTGTTCGAGGCTTAGAGAATAAAAGGCTCTCATATCTTTCAATAAATGCGTTTCTTGGAATTCAAACTTGTATTCTCTTCCTTATGAGTGTAAGACCCATTACCACATCAATCAGCAAGCTTATTGGTCATGATGTTATTTTTTTAGTACTCCCAACACTATTTTTTTTTTAAGTACATCTAAAGCATTAACCATAAATAAATTTATGGTGCCGGATGTAACTGAAAAATAATATAATAGGTGTTGGATGCACATGAGAATATTGGATGCACCATGGATAAAATTATTTTTAAAAAAACAGAGGTGGAAACATTATATTTATTTTATATTATGCATATCATAATATAAATAAATATTAAAAAATAATAAAGGGAAAATTCCAGAAAACTACAAGCAAAAATATAAAAGGACAGAAAGGTTGGGTGAAAATCAGAAATCCCAAATCAGTTGCTCATGAGGAATCTGGCATTTCAAATGTTAGCAAAATGACCTACATGCCCTCCTAAAAAGGGGAAGCAAAGAGACGAGCAGAGAGTGACGGAGGGAGAGAAACGAAGAGACAGAAGATTCAAAACGGAAAGGGAGGAGGGCGCGATGTCGGGCTGAGGGAAACAAGGACACACGAGCGCCGGCTGAGGGAAATGAGGAGACAGGAGATCGGACTTGATGGTGCGGTGGGGAACGTTGGGCGGCGCGGCGAAGGGAGACGAAGGTCCGGCGAGTGTGGGGTGTGGGAAGGCGGAGCGGCGCGGTGAGAAGAAGGGGAGGCGAGTGTGGGGTGTGGGCGGCGCTGTGAGAAGAAGGCGAGGCGAGTGTGGGGGGTGGGAAGGCGGTGCCGAGCAGGACGGCGAGGCGCGGCACGGAGTGTCGCATGTTTGTTCATTATTTGAATTTTTTGTCTGGCCTGATGTACATTTTTTATTAACACCAGCAACCCGTACATTAACATCATTACATTCGTTATTAACGACTTGACGTCGGTAATTAACAGCATCGAATGAACAGCTTAGGACGGCGTCATGTAAATTGGAAACACAACTTATATACGCGTAATAACATCTTTCCTTTCGCTGTTAACGACTATGCCTCACCTATTCACATCTTCCAATAACAAGTTAGAACGACGTCACGTAGATGGGAAAACACAACCTGTGTCTGCGTAATAACATCTTTGCTTTCATTGTTAATGACTATGCCTCGCCTATTCACATCTTCCAATAACAAGTTAGGATGACGTCACGTAGATGGGAAAACACAACTTGTGTTTGCGTAATAACATCTTTGCTTTCATTGTTAATGACTATGCCTCGTCATATAGCAAAAAAAGGGAATGATAATGTATCAGATATATCAGTTGAGGCAGACATGTAAGTGTAAAATTTTGTAATTTTTATAGTTGTTATTTATGAAACTCTTGTTGGTTATTAACGAACTGCAGTTGTTATTCACTGCAGGGCTGATGATCTACTGGGACTGTCACAACAAACATCCACTCAGTGTCGAAGCATTGTGGAAAATGATTATGAACTAGTCAGTTATGAAAGTGTTGCTGCTTGTTTGACTGCTAAAATTGGTGGAGGATGTAATAGGCTGCCCTGTGGAGTAGAGAGTGCACCTACACCAATGCCGGAGTTGAACTGTACGAAATAGAGGGGATTACTTTCAGGAGTCATGCAGAGTTTTGCACATGCAGAAGCTTTTAAGAAGGCGTTGTACAAGTACAGCATAGCACACAAGTTTGAGTTTGAATTTGTGAGAAATAGCAAGGACAGCATTTCAGTTAAATGTAAGATTTTTGGATGTCCTTGGAGGGTAACAGCAAATGCTATTGGTAAGACCAGCCCATTACTACGGGTAACGACATTCAGAGATGAACATTTTCATAGTGCCCAAGACAATCTTCAGGTTAGTCATGGTGGAAGATCTAACTTGACATCGTCAATTATAGTTGATGAGGTGAGAAATCACATTGAGAAACGTCCAAATGATTATGTTCCCACTCAGCAATATTGTGAAGTGAAACTTTTTGATTTTGCTTTTGTAAAGGTGCTGTCAACCCACTCATGGTTTTTTTGGGAGATGGGTTGCTGTCAATTGTGTACTCCAGTAGGTAGTTACTTTAATTAGTGTTTTATGTAATCCAATGTTTGTGACAAGGAAACATTATGTACTAGTCCAGAGATAATGTTCCCTTGTCATGAAATATGTCAACGTGTACAAGGGGCAGTGTGTAACTTGTTTTTGGGCTTTATATGGTTGCTGGATGTAATTATGCAGATTGTGATCTGTCAGGAACTGATACATATATAAGGGTGTTAATCAACAAAACCATGTTGTTATTATAGAGGCAAATGGTGTTTTTATGCTGGTAACATGTTTTTTTTTGCAAACTTGTTCCTTCACACATCTTCTGTTGTCCGTGTGAATGGAAGATGTGAAAGGTGTTGCGTTAAGGCAACGATGTTAAAAAGTTCACGTTTCTTGTTCAGAAGATGTTAATGAACGAAATAATGTTGTTAATAGTACATATAAAGTTGTTAATAAAGAGAAGAATGATGTTATTAGGACTATAAAAGTTGTGTTTTCCCATTTACATGACGTTGTCCTAACTTGTTATTGGAAGATGTGAATAGGCGAGGCATAGTCGTTAATAATGAAAGCAAAGATGTTATTATGCAGAAACAAGTTGTGTTTTCCCATCTACGTGACGTCGTCCTAACTTGTTATTGGAAGATGTGAATAGGCGAGGCATAGTCATTAACAATGAAAGCAAAGATGTTATTACGCAGACACAGGTTGTGTTTTCCCATCTACGTGACGTCGTTCTAACTTGTTATTGGAAGATGTGAATAGGCGAGGCATAGTCGTTAACAGCGAAAGGAAAGATGTTATTACGTGTATATAAGTTGTGTTTCCAATTTACATGACGCCGTCCTAAGCTGTTCATTTGATGCTGTTAATTACCGACGTCAAGTCGTTAATAACGAATGTAATGATGTTAATGTACGGGTTGCTGGTGTTAATAAAAAATGTACATCAGGCCAGACAAAAAATTCAAATAATGAACAAACATGCGACACTCCGTGCCGCGCCTCGCCGTCCTGCTCGGCACCGCCTTCCCACCCCCCACACTCGCCTCGCCTTCTTCTCACAGCGCCGCCCACACCCCACACTCGCCTCCCCTTCTTCTCACCGCGCCGCTCCGCCTTCCCACACCCCACACTCGCCGGACCTTCGTCTCCCTTCGCCGCGCCGCCCAACGTTCCCCACCGCACCGTCAAGTCCGATCTCCTGTCTCCTCGTTTCCCTCAGCCGGCGCTTGTGTGTCCTTGTTTCCCTCAGCCCGACATCGCGCCCTCCTCCCTTTTCGTTTTGAATCTTGTGTCTCTTCATTTCTCTCCCTCCGTCACTCTCTGCTCGTCTCTTTGCTTCCCCTTTTTAGGAGGGCATGTAGGTCATTTTGCTAACATTTAAAATGTCAGATTCCTCATGAGCAACTGATTTGGGATTTCTAATTTTCACCCAACCTTTCTGTCCTTTTGTATTTTTACTTGTAGTTTTCTGGAATTTTCCCAATAATAAATCTTAACTTTGTATAGTTTCAAAAACCTGGACAGTGTGAAAGAGCAACGAACCAGGATGGATATACACTGAATCTATTTTCATTGACCACTTATTAAGGTATTCTCTAATATAGTTAATATAAGATATATTTATTTAATTTGATTAGATTAATAAAATTAGTTAATATAACATATATTTTCTAAAATATCCTAATCATCTTTCTTAATTCTCACATTCCCTTTCATTATTAATTATTATTTAAGGAGAATCAATAAGAGTAAATTAGAAACAGATTGATAAATGTAAAAATTATATCTTATATTTAGAACTAATATCTAATGTCTTATATGATTGGAGCAGTAATTAATGAGTGGTTTCAACGATTATTGAATACTTCCTCTGGTCTAATTATAAGATAAAGTTGACTTTTTTAGAGAAATTAAAGAAGCTATACTTTAGAATATTTTTATTTTTATTTTTTCCTTTAAACTAATTAGTTTAACTAATAAATTAATATATAATTTAAGGATACATAACATATGATATGATTAAATAACTTATTTAGCTTCCTTAATCTCTAAAAAAAATCAATTTTATCTTATATTTAGTACCGGAGGTAGTACTATATGGTCAAACCTTCCTGTTTGGTTGGAGGGGATGGGAGGAAAAATGAATCCCTCCCCTCATTTGGTTTAAAATTTTGGAGGGGAGAGGGGCAAAAATTTGCTTCTCTCACCCCTTCCCTCCCCTCATTTTGGTCCCCTCCAAATTGGGGTTTTTTGGAGGGGAGCCAAATTTTGTGACCAATTTGCCCCCTCATATTTTATGTTCTTCCATATCTACCCATCCCTACAACAGAATCACCATTTTCGAGCTGAACCAGAGAAGGAGTTGGCACGATCTTCATCGCAGAACCAGAGGGCATCTTCAGGACTGAACCGGAAGGGAGAAGGTGTACTCTTTTCTGGTGATCTTCACAGTCGTCTTCTTTAGCATCTTGACCGGAGATCAACAGAGACAGAGTTTGACGATAACGACAACGCTGTTGATACTGTCTGAATTGGAGTGAGTGAAAGCCAAACGAATAGAGAGAGAGAGAGAACGTAGAGATATTGATGGACTTGATTAAAGACATGATTCAACAAAATTTTTGAACTGCTGCTGAGCTGCTAATCGCTATTCTATTTCTTAAGTTTTGATTGGGTTCTTTTTCTCAAGCGTCTAAACAAAGATCGCAAGGACACATGTTGTGCTTTGTTTGGTTTTCTTCTTCCTTTCTACTATAGTTTTTGTCTCTATATATGTTCTTCCTTTCTATGTTGAGAACCAATTTTAGTATGATAACTATTTTAGTTTACTTAATTTTGTATAATCTGCATTTTGCTCAAAAAAAAATAATTTTGTATAATCTACGTGTTAATAATAAGTTGAGATGAATGGTGAATTTTAAATTAATTTATATAATTTAAATCAATAAAAAAATATAATATAACAATAAGGGTAAAATGGTAAATTAGTTATTATTTCCCCTCTCATCCCCTCTTGAACCAAATAAAGAATCATTAAATATCCCTCCCCTTCTTTTCCCTTCAACCAAACCAAACAAGGTAATTCCCTCCCCTCCTTTTGAACCAAATAGGCCATAGGGTGTATTTAGTTTGAGGGGAGAGGAGGGGAGGGGATGGTGGAGAGGGAATAGGAGAGTGGGTAAATTACCTTTTTGGATTGAAGATATTTAAATTTTGGGTTTCCCGCCCAAAATTTAAAAGAAATGAGAGAGTAAATTTCGGACGAGAACCCAAAATTTAAAAAACTGATAAGAAAAATTTTGGATTTCTTTTATATAAAATTATAATTTCTCCACCTTCCCCTTCTCTCCCATCAAACCAAACACACCCTTAAATATGCTCCCTCCATCGCCAAGGAAAAAACCGCACGCAGTATTTGTATTTCAGATCCGCAAATCAAGCTACAAAGAGAAAGCAACTTCTTGTTATACTTTGATAATTAATCCAATGCTCTTCTTACCATTTGATTATTCTCAATCTCTGAATTATCTCCAGAAAACGGATCCTTATCTGTATCACCAAGAAAGTCAATCAATCAATCAAATCCCAAACACATTGATTCATCATCAATCGGTCTCGGTCTCAGAATCATCGATCGAATCAGGAATGAGCCCTAACCAGCAGCCGGTGAAGTTGGACGACGAGCAGGTGGCGGAGCTGCGAGAGATTTTCCGATCATTCGATCGGAACAAGGACGGGAGCTTGACACAGCTCGAATTAGGGTCGCTGCTGCGATCGCTGGGTTTGAAGCCGAGCGAGGATCAGCTGGAGGCGCTGATCCAGAAGGCAGACAAGAACAGCAACGGCATGGTGGAGTTTTCCGAGTTCATCGCCATGGTCGAACCGGATCTCGTCAACGCTTGTAGCCCCTACACGGAGGAACAACTCCGCCAGATCTTCCGGTTGTTCGACCGCGACGGTAACGGCTACATCACCGCCGCCGAGCTCGCACATTCCATGGCCAAGTTAGGCCACGCCCTCACGGCGGAGGAGCTCACCGGAATGATCAAAGAGGCTGATACCGACGGTGACGGTTGTATTAACTTCCAAGAATTCGCTCAGGCCATTACTTCGGCTGCCTTTAACAATTCTTGGGGCTGAAAATCAAAATCTCATTTCTTCCCTCATACCTTCTTCTTCAAATTAACTCCGCGAGGCATCAGTTTGATACCAATCAAGCTTCGTGTTCATATTAAATTCATTTTATCAATCAGGATAGAGATTAGCATAATAGAATCATTTTTTTAACTACAAATAATTTTGCACTTGTGAAGTGGTGGTGTATACATGTCGTGAAACTTTTCAATACGAGTACATTTTCAGTTGACGGGTTTATTCTTAAAGTTCACGATACAGTTAGATTACAGGAAAGTCCTATTGGTTTCAACTTTTGCGATTTCAATAGTCCTTTTGGCATACTAAAATGTTGTTTGGGATTGCAAGTTTTTTCTTTTATTTTGCTGGAACAGAACATAGTGCTCGTTTGGAATAGCTTATTTTTAGGCAATAAATACTTATAAATCGTGATTCACGGTATACGAGGTAAGTATGTAAGAGGAGTTTTATCTCGGCTTACGTAATAAGTACTTATTATTCATTCATTACTAAATCATCAGAACAGCAACGTACGAAGTCCAGAACGCAACACAAAACAAAGCTACGAAACAAAAGAAACAGAAACAAACATTATCCAGTATCTAAAGGTTTGTAAAAGTGACTTTACTCCCACAAAAATCAGATAGTTTTTTCCATTTATCATGTCTAAAACGAAATTCAATCAAAATAACATTTAGTTTGGGATTAATGTTTTAAGAGACTTTATGTTGACGTCAATTAATATAATGTGATTTATGTTTGAATCGATTTTTATAAAAATCTTAATTTAACATAAATTTTTTTTATTTTGAAAAGTTGATTTAAAAAGGTTAATTTCAAATATGAAGAAAATCTAAAAGCCATAGTCTAGAGAAAAAAAAGTATTTAGCTTCAACTTACCTTTTGGCTGCTAGAAAAAGAAAACGTCGGATTACTGACGAATTCAATCGCTACTCTGTTTAGTTGTTGTGTTTTTACCAAAGCCAGCACAAGCAAAATTTTAAGCCCAAATTGTTTAATTTCAAGAGTCACTTTTGAGGATAAAAAAAAGTGATCTCAAACAAATAGGGAGATAGCCTTTTTTTTTTTTTAATGTATGAGAGGTTGAGCATTTATGGATTCATTTAAATTTTTTAATTACTACCTCCAGTTTTTAATAGAAGATTTAGTTTATAATACATCTTATATTAAGGAGCAAAGGTAGTATTGTACTAAGTGAAACACTATAGTTTTTTGTAGTTGTGTTAGTGCTCTATATATCAACAATCACAAGACTTATGCCAAAAAAATCAAAATCATGATATAGAGATGAAAATATGGAAGCTAATTTTTTGGCTAATCCTCTCCAAAAGAGAATGAGGTATGTTTTTTGATTTGGAAATCCTTTTTACCTCCTAGAATTAAGTTGCTACTATGGAAAATCATGCGGCGCATCTTGCCAACAACTAATTTGAGGTATGTTATTTTTATGCATCCGATAATGAATCCTTAGAACATTTTTTCTTGTTTTGTCATTTTTCTAGAGTATATTGGTTTGGCAATAATGCTAGTTTTACAATTGACCGCAATCCTTACCAGTCCTTGCAACAATAGACAGTGACATGGTTATCTAACTACAAAGATCCTAGTAATTCCATCACTTTCCTACCTTTCCAATTACTAAAATCTTTGTGGTTTGCTAGAAACAAAGTGTGTCATACAAGTGTATCGTAAATCACTATTGAAAAGCTACTTATAAGCAATCGAATCACTAAAACAAACATGCCTAATATCTCCACAGCACAATCTAGAGCGAGAGCGACTACCTCATTGCACTTTCTACAAAAGCCAAATAATGTTAATGATGACGTACTGGAGCGTATAGTGCAGAACGTAAGAGAACGTCGATGCTTATGGAGTTCCTCTGCTCAATGGAGCTTTGTGTTCAATGTTAACAAATCAAGAAGACGACCAAGAAGGATATATATCTGAGTATTCTTTGATCAAAACCATTTCCGTGAGTGGATATTATTATTGGCTCCTCCAACTAAACTTGGAATTCTACCATTGCAACAAATGGTACTACGGGAGGTTATAACCTTCATCCTTAGATAAGAACAAATAGACTACTCATATAGATTTCCTATCTTTTGTAAACTTGTAAAACATTCCCATATTAAAATTATTACTAAAACTAGGACTGTTCCTTGGATTGACCTTTCTCCTATAGGATGTATGTATGTTATTAAGATACTTTGTAGCTTATACTTTTTCATCATGAATGAAGTTATATTCCATAAAAAAAGGTAAATTTCTGACTTTAATCCTTTTGACCATCACAACCACAGGAGATAATCATGATTTCTAGTTTTCTATTATTTGTTTTTTCATATGAAATTATATATGTCCTGCTTTCGTTAAAAAGTTAACTCCTTTTTTTTTTTCCTTATGTTGCCCTTTAATTTCATTATAAATCAAGCATATATTTGTGAAAAAGCTTTAGTTGATACTCGATTGTAATTCTAACTGCATTTTGAATTTGAAGGACTAGAATTAGATGCTCTCGAGTTTGAGTCACATGAAGGGCGTTTTTTTTTTTTGGATACAAAAGGAAAGCATAAAACAAAGCTAAAAATTAAACACAAAACTAAGATAGCTGCATAACGCTAGCCAACGTGTCAGGGTCAGGGCCCATAATGGTCAAACCAGGGTAGTCGTTCAAAGCTGACTTGGCAATTAAATCAGCTCTAGCATTCAAATTTCTCTCTATATATTCTATCATCACAACCCAGTCGCGAAGTAGCATTTCTTTCGCTTCCATGATGAGAGACCAATCTTCATGAAGGTCGGAAATATCATTCAGAAGAAGATGTATCACTTCCTGAGAGTCGCTTCTCAATCGAACCAGTCTATGATCTCCCTCCCATGCTCTCTTCAAGCCCAATAAGCAACCCCAGATTTCTGCTTCAAGAGATTCACCATTATCAAGCCTTAGACGAAAACCTTCCAATATACTACCATT
This sequence comes from Inga leiocalycina, assembly GCA_963242795.1. Lineage (NCBI taxonomy): Eukaryota > Viridiplantae > Streptophyta > Magnoliopsida > Fabales > Fabaceae > Inga > Inga leiocalycina. The sequence continues at coordinate 42,004,962 of OY725329.1, forward strand.
ACAGTCAATAATAATTCCTCCACATGCACATTTTCCTTGGCACTGAGAATAAGCTCGATCGACCTCTACAGTAGTATAAATTTCCACATTATGAAATGTAGGACCTTCAACTTGAACTTGATTATTCGCAAGCTTCGTATATTTAATCCTATTCGTAGCTTCCATAAAGCTTCCCAGGATTGCCCTAGCCTTTGCATTAACTTGATTGAGATCCATGCTAGGACAAGAGTGAATCCTCTCATTACGATCCCTCCAAATGAGCCAACAGATTATAACAAAGAGATATTTCCATTGTTCCATATCAAGCCCATAAGAATGTCTCATATTCGCCTGGAACCAAGTATGAATATTACCCGAGAAGAACCTGTCATAGACCGATGGGTGAATGAGTTTCTCCCAGATGTTCCTAATTTCCTTGCAATCTCTAATTGCATGAATTTCATCTTCCATGAACTCCTGACAACGATCGCAACAGCCGTTAGGATGAAGGGACATTCGTTGCTTCAAGCTATTAGTGATAAGTCGCCCATGTAACATAAGCCAAGCAAACATCTTACATCTTTGGGGACATGAATGGCGTTTCCATTATAGTCTATTGTTCTATTTTGTCCATGTAATTTATACTTTTACTTGTACCTTGTTCTTTTGAAAAAAATGACAGAAAAATACTATTAGAATATGTAAAAGAAAAATAAGGGTTTTGAACTTTTTGAAAAAATGACAGAAAAATACTATTAGAATATGTAAAAGAAAAATAAGGGTTTTGAATTTCAATCATTTCAAATTGAATGATTTGGAATTTTGAAATTTGGACAAATGTAAGAAATTACATTTTAAAACCCTCACACTCCCTTGCCGGCCGCCGGTCACTAGAGCTCCAACAATCTAGTATTTTTTTTGAATTTCTCAAATAAAAGTCGTCAATATGAATACTTAAGTTGTTAATATATAAAATCAACTGAAGCTCCAATAGTCTCATATATATACTAAAGTCGTAAATAGGATCCTTAGCGCCGGAGTTCTAGTAGCCAACGGCCCGCAAGGGGGTGTGAGGATTTTTTTCAAGGGAAAAAAAACTTAATGTGGTTAGGTAATTTCCTACATTAGTCCAAATTTCAAAATTCTAAAATAATCAATTCAGAATTTGTTGAAATTCAACACCCTTATTTGTCTTTTATAGATTTTGACAGTATTTTTCTATCATTTTGCCTTATTTTTTTAATATGAAATGAATTTTCATTAAAAAACATTAAAAAGAAAAAAAGAAAAGGTCAAATGCAAGGGGTTTGTACTTTGTAAACCCACTCTCTATCACTAAAGCCATCAAACCTCGTAAAAAAGGCCTAGATGATTAACTTTGCTTGATGAGTACCCAAAAACCGAAAGAGTAATTAAAAATTAATTGTTAACTCAAAATTTTTTGGGCAAATTTGAAACAAAAAATTACTTTAGGAGTGTTACCAAAAATAATTTAGGGTGTCTAATGCAACTTCACTTTTAGGGATGAGGTTCAAAATTGCTCCTAAAATAATACTTTAAACACCACAAAATACTCTTGAAGATGGGACGCATATGAAAAAAATATTTTAAAGTGTTTGATCAACCTTAACCCAATTATAATCAGGGTTATAGAAATCGGACTGAACTGGCCGGTCTGACCCAGAAATCGGCAAACCGGCCAGTAGACCGGTCCGGTTCCCAGTTAGGTCCGGTTTCCAATTTTTTTTTTTAAAAAAAAATTTATATTTTCTTTAGAATTTTATATCAATAAGCCTAAAATCTTCAATTTCTCACCAGTTTGATCCTGGTTTAGCTCCGATTTGACCCTGGTATGACTCACTGACCCTTAACCCAATACCCCAACCAATCCAGGTTTTAATATCTTGATTATAATTCATACCTACCTTATAAAGCATAAAATCACATAAAATAAAATGAATCAAACAGCCACTTAAAAGAATACATAACATTATATTGATTGCCATTTGCCATGCTTAATTAGCATTCATCCACATTTATTTTCCGACCACGGCATACATTTTTTTGGGCAATACTGCAATGAATGGTGTTTGGGGAGCTCGCTGTAGATTTCACAGAGATGATGTGCCTTTTTTCTTTTGTTCCATCATAGGGCATGACCATATAGTGAAGAATGAGAAAAGGAACCAAAATTTAATCAAAACGAATGTTCCAACTTGCCTAAGAAGAAAGGGAAAAGACATAAAAAGAACCTAGAAGTAGGTAAATCCCAGATAAGGTAACTCAATTTGCATAATCCCTAGAAGGTACGAGATCCCAAAATGGGATTTCAAAATTGGATACCCTGTCCAAAACTCTTAGCCAGACCGGCTAAAGGACTGGTTCATCTATTACTGGTTTGACCAGCCGGACCAGGTTTGGTTTTTAATACTATGTCTCACACTGGTACTGTTGAAGCATTCAACTCTTTGTTCCCCTGGAAGTTTCATTTCTTGAGGTTGACTTTGAGAGAACAACTATAGTGTTGAGATTTGGATCAGGTAAGCCTGTGCCACACTCCATAAATGTGGTGCAATATTGCAGTGGGCTCTTCCGAATGTGTGAGCACCTGAAAGTACAAGGCCAATATCACAAGAATTCATAATTCATTCAATAATTTTTATTTATGATATGATCTACTTACGAAAGATAATTATTTGTATATAGTCGCCTCTAATTGACAATTAGTCATTTCCAGATAGTACTGATTGGTAAATCATTTAGCTGCCAAAAAAGTTGCTCCATCATTGGTCATTTTGTATAATTGGTTGCAAAATTACTTGATAAAAAAAGATGAGATGAGATAGCAGAGGGAGCAACAAGATTAGTCGCACTGAGGCCCTAACTTTTTATTTCTTTGAATAGCAGGTACTAAAACCATAACCACATTTTTATCTCAAATTTTTTATTTCTCAATATAAATATAATCACAATAAAAGAAAGATGTTTTGAAGCACTTGCTATTCAAGTTGATTGATAGAATGATGGGAAAGTTAAAACAAAGGACACACAGAAAATAATACTGTATTTATTATAAAGGAACATAAATCTTATACCTCATCTTAGTAACTTAACGGCAAGATTGTAACACCATTCCAGTATCGAAGAGTTACCACTTGAGCCTTGATGATGCAACTTCTCCGATGGAATCCTGCCTCACATCACTGATGACAACCATTACCTAAATCAGCCAGGTGATTTGTGAAGCTTAATCTGGTGAAACACACGAGTTGATGAACCAGCTATGATCTCTCTAGCGCGCTCTAGGAGAAGCCATTAACCTCGTGACTGAATTCTTAGGATACGAATTGGACTTCTTGAAATGCAAAATCCCCTCTTCTACTGCTTATTATGCCCTGCAACTCAAGTCTGAGGAAACAATCTGAGCTTCTTGTAGCATACCCTTGTGACTAAGTCCAGAGATAAGTTGATAACAGATGCGCTCATTTAGGGAAAAACCTCTTTCAGACATTTCTTTATACCAAAAGTACGCCTCATTGAAATCCTTCAAATCGCAATATCCCTTCACCAGTATGTTATATGTATCAGCTTTTGGAACCACTCCTTTAGCCTTCATGTCATGAACAAGATGCTTTACTTCCAACACCCTTTTATCTCGAAGGCACACCAAAATTAAGTTGTTGCAAGTTACCTTGTCTGAATTAATCCCCTGCTCAACCATCCGTTGGTGCAAAGACCTTGCCTTCTCAACATCACCTTCTTCAGCATAAGCGTAAATCATTGCATTATATACAACTCGATCTGGAATCAAACTCATTTCTAACATTTCTTGAAACAGCCTCTCTGCTGTAACAACCCCTTCCTTGATGCCTGCATTGATCAAAGGATGAAACGTCCTAACTGTAGGTTTTATGCCCACTTTTTTCATATTATCATACAATTCAAGGCATTTCTGGGTGTTTCCTGACCTAGCATATCCTGAGATCAAGGAGTTGTATGAGATTACATCTGGATTGTATCCATTGCTACCCATTTGCTGGAATAACTCCTCAGCTTCTGTTATCCTTCCATCTTTTCCAAGCCCATATATGAGCGTATTGAATGTTACAAGAGTTGGACCTGGTCCATTTTTAACCATTTCCTCAAAAAATCTCAAGGCATCTGTCATTTTGCCCATCGAGCAGCTACCTTCAATGAGCATATTATATATTTCTGCATTTGGAGAAACCCCTCGGTTTGCCATGTCCACAAGGATCAGTTCAGCTTCAAGAAGCTTACCTCCTTTGCACAAGCAATTTACCAGAATACCATAGCTTAAGACACTGGGCTTTATCCCTGTTTTTTCCATTTCCTCAAGAATCTCGAAACATTTGTCAAATTGATTCAAGCAACCGTAACCATTAATTAAAATGTTATAAGTCTCCAAACTGGGTGAAACACCCTTCTCTGCCATCTTCTTCAACCATCTCTCTGCCTGGTCCACCTCCTTTATTTCAAAGAACTTGTTAATGAGGATATTGAACGTCACATAGTTAGCCTCCAACCCACGTTCTCCCATTTGTTCAATTGTTAGTATGGCTTTCTCTATGTTACCCTCCTGGCAATATGCATTCACTAATACATTGTATACTATATTACTTGGTATAAATCCACTCTCTGTTAGTTTGGCCAAAACTTCCTTGGCCTTTTCAACCATACCCGCTCTACACAATCCATCCAACAAAATACTACAAGTATACTCATCGATCATCCCCCCTTTGTCCCATGAAGCATTATTATTTCCACTCGAAATATCACCAAATATAATACGAGGGAATCCATCTGGCAAAAACTTGTTAGCCTCCATCTCTTGCAACAACGTCCCCGCTTCTGCCATCCTCTGTGAATCACAAAAACCGCTCAACAAAGAATTGTACGTGATACGATTAGGTTCCACATTTTCCACCCTCATCCTCTCCCTTAAAGCCAAAGCGCTCTCTATCTCTCCCACCTTGCAGTATCCATCAATCAGCGTATTATAAGAAACCAAATTTGGAACCAACTTCCTTTTGATCATTTCCTCAAACAGATTCTGAGCATCTGTGATTCTCCGCTCTTTACAAAACCCACCAATTACCAGGTTATAAATAAACTTAGATGGGCTCACTCCTCCCTCCTCCATGTCATTGATCAATTCAAGAGCCCTTTTTAAGTCCTTCAGCATCACTGCTGCCTGAACAGCTTTGCTGTATGAGAAAGTATTGGGTTGAATGCCAGACTCCACAAAATCCAGGAATAGGTCAAGAATTTTCTTATACTGTTTCAAATTAATCAAAGTTTCAAGCAACCGATTCACAGATCCTGTCGAAGGAAGCATGCCATCTTTCTTCATCAAAGAGTACAACTCCATAGCTTCATCGACCATCTCAGAATCAGAGCAAGCGTGAAAAAGCAAATTTGAGAAGACGGGTTTCAAGAAGGGTGCTGAGAGTGAGAAGAAGGCGTGGAGGTCGAAAGGGGAAGAAAATGGGCTTTTAGAGAGAACCAGGGATTTGATGAACCTTTGAACAGCATGCCCATGATCCTCTTCAAGTAAAGTTTGAAACTTGCGAACTTGTTCAAGCCGTTCATGTTCTTGTGAATCAGATTGATTGTTAAATTCTACGGAAAGGTCATTAATTTGGGTATGGTGGGCTTCAGTAAGTGTCTCTGCAACAGTTTCAGAGCAGAAGCAAAGGGAAAGTGGAACATGTATGGAATTGCAGAGCTTTTTCCTGAGTGATCCATGCAACTTTGGAAGGAGAACAAGAGCAGTGCGCCTTCCCATTGGTGTTTGGTGGTGGTGCATAAAAAGGCATGGGCAGTATCAGTGTCAGATATTGAACCTTGCCCAACCGATGCAGGGGCGATAATTTTGTTAATGATGTCAACCGTCTAAGTGAGAAGGAAATACAGTGAGCATAATAACCATATAGATATATCAACGCGGGAATTTCAGACTGTTTGAGTGTAAGGGACGAGTTTTACCTTCGATACACCTCTTCCGAGAAAGTCAGATGCTCCATCTCTTAATTCAAGAGCCTCACAAATCCCTAAAACAAAATCGGTTGTTTACATAAGAACAAGCAAAATATCATCAAAAGAATGTATCTAAAATGACCAACGTCAGGGGGTGTTTGAACTGAACGAGATTGAAATTTAAAACTAAAATGAAAAACACTTAAAACATTTCCAGAGTTTCTAACATTACAGATTAGTAGTGATGACCGGACAAAAAACAATTCTCCATTCATAACAAGATGATAAAAATAAAGCCTCAAACACCAACACGCAACAGGGCAAGCAATAAACCAGATGCCGGACAAGTAAAGCATACCGGTGGAAGCACCGCTGGGAGCGGCGGCTCTAGCAAAGGTACCATCGCTACGGCAGTCGAAGATCTGTCTTGCCTTGTTAGTTTGAATGGTAGCAATAGATCTAAAGTGAGTGAAAGATGTGAGGAAGTGGCGACTGGCAAGCAGTTTGTTCAAGGGAAATGGAACACGGAAAACTCTGAAGAGTGGCTGTTGTTCATAAACCCTGACTTTTTTTCTTTTTGCCCGAATCATAAACCCTGATTAAGTTTCCAGCCATTAGTCTATGTATTAGGTTTGAAAGTTTTCGCCCACACACCGGGAAAAATTTTGGAAAAATATCACAACAGCCCCTCACTAGCAAATTATTCACAAACAACCTCCAAATTCTTCTTTTTTTAATTTTTTTTCTTTTTGAGTATAAAGGCAAGCAAAGCTTGAAAATTACAAAAATGCTAGGAAATCTGCATCACAGGGTGATCTTGTGGTATACCACCACATTCCATCACAAAAAGCTCGTTGCATTCCACCAAGGGTGTTTCTATCACCAAGAACTCCTGATTGCTCAACTGAGTTTTCCTCGCTAGATAGTCAACGCACCGGATATACTCTCTATGAGTATGGGCGATCACCAAGTCCCAGTCCCCTGTAAATGAGGGATCTAGTATCTAAGATGACATCAAACAATGGATGAGCCGTTCCACCATCTATAGATAACAGGTGAATAGCCTATAAATAATCTGTAAATAGCTTAATCCTGGTAAAACCCAACTGCTTACATAGCTGTAGCCCGCTATGAATAGCATGGATTTCCACAGCAATCGAGTTGTTATGCCCTAATCTCTGTTGGAATCCACACCTCCAGTTGCCCTAGTGGTCCCTTATAACCCCTCCACAAGCCGCATGCCCTCTGCTGTCTCTGGAACCTCCAAATTTTTCTGAAACTTCATGGCACCTCTAGGGCTACACTGAAAATAAAATTTGTGGGTGAAAATATAATTGTGCCCTTACTTTACAAGTCAAATATAATTATTTATAATATACATGTAGGAATTTATAAGTCAAATGTATTTATTTATAAGATAAATAAGTGAAATTACAAGACTCGGCCATGTATAAGACAATGAGTATATTCACAAAATTACATATTATTTACAAGACACGTGTGGAAATTTACAAGTTAAATATGTGTATTTACAAGACACATATGAGAATTTATAAGATCTTCTCGGCCATGTACAAGACAAGGGCATAAATGTCTTTTCAACAAAAAAAACTTAATTTCAATTTAACCCTAAAAGTGCAATGAAGTTTCAAAAAGTTTTGAATGTTATTTGAGAATAATTTGCTACAAAGGGATGTAGTGAAATTTTTTTTCTTGTTTTTTTTTTAAATACACAAAACCCTCATACCTTTATTTAGTTGCATACAACCTCATTAACATTTAAAAGTTTAAAGGGAGAATTTCAATTAATCCCATAGATAGAATTTTATTTCAGTCAACTTCTAAAAATTTTTGAAACTTTACTACTCTTTGGTCAAAATAGAATTAAGTTTTGTGAGTGAAAAGACAATGATGCCTTTCATTTATTTTTTCAAAAGAGCATTTTACAAGACAAATAAAGGTATTTATAAGATAAATAAGAGTATTTACAAAACAAATAAAGGCATTCACAAAATAAATAAAGGGGTTCAAAAGATACCAGGAGTTAACAAGAACATTTTGGCTATTTACAAGATAAATAAGGGATTTTACAAGCCAATTAAAGTTAGTTACAAGACAAATAAAGAGATTTGAAAAAATTTATGGAGTTAAAAATATTTTAGTTATTTACAAGATAAATAAAAAAATTCACAAGAAAAATACAAGCATTTACAAGATAAATAAGGCAATTCATGAAACAAATAAAATAAAGATATCACTATCTTTCCATCCACAAAACTTAATTTCATTTTTAACTTAATGGGGTGCAGTGAAAGATATTTTTAAAAGTTGACTGAAATAAAAGCCCATCTACTGGGCTAGTGAAATTTTCCCAACTTTAAATGGCTAAATTTTGGGTCAGTTATATGTGATAACCCCTTTACATTTTAAAATTTAAACAAGCTATATTTCACGTGTGTAAAGTGTTGCTAGAAGTGTTAAATTATTAATTGTGATAATAATACATGATAACATTGCCTGTTTGATTTGAACGTATAAGAACAAAATTCAGTAGGTGGACTGGTGGAATATAAATACCATTGATGGAGACATAATTTTCATAGCCTATATTGTTTTTTTTGAGAAAATTATAAAATAAGGAAATCAGGGGATTTAAGATTTTTCAAATCATTTCCGAATATGATTGATTGACCAATCAAATATAAACAAACATAAATAAAGGAATTGTAAAATATTATGAAATAATTATTACTACAGGGCATTAAATGATTGATGGATAACTCATTTCTCAAGAAATCGGAATTACAATATTTTAAGCATAAAATAATAATAATAAAGTTGATAATTCATTATTTAGAGAGTGTTTAGTAATTTACCAAACCTAGATTTACGTAATCTGAGATAAAACTCCTCTCACACACTTACCTCATAAATCGTAAAAATTATTCTCAAAAACTGATCTAAACACACACCTAACCACCTTAGTTTTTTTTATTACCATGAACATCTTGCCGTTGACTCATATTATACTTTTAACCGAAATGAGCCCATCAAGTCAATATTAGACATCTCATATTATACATATGGCATCCTATTTTATTTATGGAGGGTTAAATTGTCATTTTAATATAATTAAGGCTTGAAGCTAATATAATTCCCGATTATTTGGTTGTTTTTCGACTAACTAATGACTATATTCCCATAAAAATGCAAGATTTGAGGCTAGGGAAACTATTTTAAGGTGAGTTACGTTGTTAGTTCCGGCTTAGAAATATTTGTTAGACACAGGACCAAGTGCTCATTTCAAATTTAAGATTTTTAATTTATAATTTTTGAAGTGATAAATTCATTTTTTATGAAAAGTGGTAATTATAAAATTACCTTTACTATTAATTTTACATAAATTGAAATAAAAATTTATATAAAATTTAAATCAGATCAAATTAAATATCAACCATTTAAAATAAATCTAGTCAGTCCATTTTTATGAGCACAGAATGTGCTCATAAATATTTTTAGATATATTATTATTATCATTACTATTACTACTACTACTATAATAATAACAACAACAACTCACACTTATTTGTATGGCGTAAAATCATATAAAATAAGTTAATGGAAACACCCACAAAAAAAAAGCATACATTATATTGATTGCCATTTGGTATTCTTAGTTAGCATTCATCCATATTTATTTTCCTACCACCACATATATATTTTTTCCTGTGCAATAATACTTGCAATGCATAGTGTTTGGGGAGCAATCTGTAGATTTCCTGGTGAAGATATTGATATATCCATGGCATGGCCTTTTAATCAAAACGAATATTCCTAATTGCCCCAGAAGAAATCAAACGAATATTACTTTTTATTTTTATTTATATTTTTGAGACAGTCCAAAACATCAAAGGCAACCACCATACCCAACCCAAGATGCTTTGTTATTGTTTGCTAGGAAGAATCATAAAATAAGAGATATTATTTATATCGATTTATATAAATAAAAATTTTTGGATGTCCAAAAATAATCACAAACAAACACATTATATTTTATTAGAAATAATAAGGCTAAAGTATACAAAATCCCTCTAAACTTTAGGTCAGTTGCATATAACTCCCTTGATATTTCAACATTTAAATTTAATCCCCTGAACTTTGGCTTTTTTATTTTAGAGCCTCTGTCGTTAACACGCAGTTATCATTTTGACGGAATTTGCCCATGTCAGATTAACACAAGACAACTAATATCCTATATGGCATCTTACATGGAATCTCACATAAGCAAATAATTTGATAATTATTATATCAGTTTTATATAAGGGTGAAACTGTCATTTTATTTTTTTTAAAAAAACCCTTAGTTGCCTCTTATCTCATGACGTTGCTATGGACGCCTCATGTTCCAATTCTCAGAAAACCCTCAACTGCTACTGTCGCCGTAGATGCATGGAGTGAAATTTCTTTTTGGATCTTAGTTGTTCAAAGCTACATGCAAGCCAGTTAGAAGCTTTGGGTGATTGGCAAATATAAAAAGGTACTTTGATAAAATACTATTCTTATCCTTTTTATACTGTTCTTGTCTTTTTTTTCACTTTAGTTTTGCACTCTCTTTCTCGTTTGTCATTTCATGAGTCTTTTTCTTTATTTGATTTTTACAATTCTTTTGTTTTGATTTCATGCAAAGATAAATGCTGGGTTGTGGTGTCAGACATACAAAAGGTATAATATTTATATTTATTGTATTTCTATTTTTTAATAGTATATCAATTGATTATTCAATTTTTATAATATATTTAATTAAATTGCAGGGGTTGCAAGATGCGCTCAACACGATGGAATGTGAGCATAGGTTTTATGTTAGGCATTTATATACTAATTTCAAGCTCAGATATAAGGGAAAGAATTTGAAAGATGAGCTTTGGAATGCATGTCCTTAACCTTAACGCTGTTAACTGGTTAGATAAGTATGCCCCTGGACTTTGGAGTAATCATGTATTCTCAACAAATACTAAATGTGACATTGTATAAAACAAAATTGCAGAAAAATTCAACTCTTTTATATTGATTGTAAGGGATAAGCCAATCAGCACAATGTGTGAAATAATTAGAAGGAAGCTAATGAAGAGGCTAGTTGCAAAGAGAGAGGGCATAGAGAAATATCAAAATTATAATATGCCCTAGAATCCTCGATAAGCTTCAAAGAGAAAAGAATGACTCAAAGAATTATATATGCTACACAACAGGTGATGGGATGTTGGAGCTGTAGAGTACATGGAAGAGGGAGGTGGTAGATCTTAAGATGCTGACTTGTACATGTAAGGCTTGGGATTTGACTGGTATTCCTATAGACATGTTGTCGCTGCAATTTATCAAATCAAAGGGGTACCTGAAAACTATGTTTCTGCATATTATAATAAAGATTCACTCATAAGAACTTATGCCTTAGTAATAGGTGCAGTGCCGAGTGAAGAATATTGGCCACAATCTACAGTGGTTCCCTTGCAACCACTAGAGTATAACAGGCGACCTGGTAGGCCCAAAAAGGCAAGGAAGAAGGCTCTGGATGAGCAACAAAACCCATTAAAGATAAGTAAAAATGAGGCTACCACGAGGTGTGGTAATTATGGGAAAATGGGTAATAATGCTCGGGGTTGTAAGGCTCCTCCTAATTCAAACAAAAAAGTGTATAAGAAGGAGGAGGAGGAGGAGGAGAATATTGCATTTGGCCAAACAAAACAGGAACTTGTATATTCCTTAATTATAAAATTTAATTTACTCTACACATATGCTAAGTAGAATAATAACTCTTCTTTTATTATTAATGCAGGATAGTCAATCTCTTAATACTCAAGGCTCTAGCTCGTTTGTGCCATAAAGAAGAATGAAGTCCCTTGTTATGCAAAATAACCGACCTCATATCAGCAATGCAACCATTTAAATTTTATTTTTACATTTAAACATTCATGTTTATCTTTCATTAGCAATTCATTTTTTTGTTGTTGAATTTCATTCTATCCTTATGTTTCTTATTAATGTGAACTTTGAAACATTTTTTTTTCTATTTTTCTCCATGCAACAAATACTATTTTAATTAGCAAATGATACATAGCAAACAAAAATTAATGAATTTATTAATATTATAAATTAAGACAATAAATTGTAAAAATGCTATTTTAATATATGAAGAAGCCGATAGGATTATTTGGAAGTAATAAGCTCCCTTTGATAGGAATTAGATAAAAAAGTAAAAGCAGGGGTTTAATGTTAAAAAAATAAAACTTCAAGGGGGTTAAATTTAAAGTTTATAATGTCAAGGGGGTTATATGCAACTAGACTAAAGTTTAGGTGGGGTTTTATACAACTATTAACTTAATAGGATGTCACGTAAGATGTGATGGGATGTTTTCTGTTAATTTGCCTTAACAAATTTCATAAAAAAGATAACGGTGTGTTAATAATGATAGGGGGTCTAAAATAAAGAAAAAACAAAGTTCAAGGGTTATATTTAAACATCAAAATATCAAGGGGTTATATGTAACTACTCTAAAATTCGGGGGTTTGTATAATTTAGCTAAATAATAACTACTCCAAAAAATTTTAATACAAAATTTAGTTGGAAAAATGACAAAAAAATACCACTTGAACTTTAAAAATCCCAATTAATTCGTTGACAAAGATTTATGTTGTCAATCCAATTATCATTCTTATCAACAAGATTTTAAAATTTAAATGATATTTTTCTCTCATTCTCCCAATTTAGTTGGTAGGTGAATCTTTTCATTAGGGTCTTATATTATTAACTGTCAGCATCTTCTAATTTTAATTTTCCTTCGAGGTCTCCAGTTTCGACCGTTCGACGCTGTCTTCTTCTCCCCAAATTTCCTGTCAACCCTAGCTGGACACCGTTTGCCGAACCCCTGCAGTGCGTCGACGTCGTCGACGACCTGAAGTCTTGGTTTCAGATCAACGGTAACAAGTAAGAACAATGTGAAGGAAACTTTTGCGTTTATGGAATTTGGTTTTGTTTGCTTGTTTGTGCACAATATATTGAACTCAATGATCTCGGTGTTTTGAATCTTTTCTACTGGTTTCGCTAAGAATCTTATAAGCTTGTTCCAGTGAGTGCCCAAGTATTAAGTTTACATGCTTCTGTTTTGGGAAGACATTTCTTAGAAGTTAAGGCTACGTCTGATAGGAGGGAATGAGAGTTGAAGAGAAGATCAAGTGAAAAGGAAAGTTATTCCTTTCTAGGAGATTATGAAACACCTATTCATTGTTGTGACACTTTCATAGGAATCAAGTTATTCGTTGCGAAAACTTCTTCATAAGTGATGGGGGAAATTGATGAACCTTGAGATTATCCTGTTTATTTGGTATTTTTATCCTTTATTAATGTGCTTGAGTACCGTTTGGGTAGTGGAAAATGAAGTGACTGTGCCTAACCTCCTCTTACGAATTCTCATTTTTCCAAACGCTCTGTTTTTGCAGGGGATTTCAGTTAACACTTGTATATTTTGGTTCTGAGCCATATTAATGGATGATAATTCGGGAAATGAATCTGGAGGTTCTTCGAACACTAAAGAAGCTGAGAAACCTCAGATTCAACCCATAAGATTACCCTCAGTTGAGGAAATTCGTGGTCAAGACATTTGGAACAATTGTGCGGTGCGTAGTGTCGTAAGTGGAGTCATGGGTATGACAGTAGCAACCTCACTCTTCAATTTTTTGATTACAAAGCATATTTTAACCTCTATATAAATTGAATTCTTCTGCTCCAGATGTGATTTAATCAACATTCATCTTCACCCTAGACATAGAAAGTTATTGTAATATCTCTGGCCAAATATTTATTTTATGATTTAATGTGATGTTTTTAGGAGGTGGACTTGGCCTTTTCATGGGTTTGTTTCTTGGATCCCTGGACACCCATGTGTTGCAGGATGAAATGACTGGGAGGCAACAACTAATATATCAAGCGAAGCAGATGGGACGAAGGAGCTGGAGTTCAGCCAAAGCATTTGCTGTCATGGGTTTGATATTTTCGGCAGCCGAATGTGTTGTTGAGAAGGTGTGACTCTGATGAAGTTTAGGAGTGAAGGTTTTTACTAGATTAAACTTGTCAGATTCTTTTTTCTTTCTTTCCTTTTTATGAATAATATCGTTTTCAGGCGCGAGCTAAACATGACACAACAAATACTGTTGTTGCTGGATGTGTTACTGGAGGTGCAATATCAGCAAAAGGTAACACCTTCCAAATTCCACGTATACTTGCTTTTATAGTTTTCACTTTCCTGCTTACATTTTCTTTGTGTGGTGCTTTCTAAACCTATTCAGTTTCCATATGTGCTGGCTAACTGAATAATAGTTTACTTTTTTTGGCCAGAAACCAAGTAATAAAAACATCCAGGACATATTAGAGCAAATAGGAGCTTAGGGATTAGAGGGATAGTAACTTGACATTCTGGACAATTGAAAAGTTGTTTAACGAAAAAAATAAATTTAGGTGTATTCTAGGCGGTAAAATAGTTAATAGTCTAGTTCTACAATTTTTCAGGTGTCTTGTAGTTCTAAACAAGTCTAACTTCCAAAACTCGTAATGGATTTCAAAATGGCTTCAACAATTCAGGATGTAATTATAAAACTAGATATGCCAAAGGATCTAAAATTATATACAAAAACAAATAGGGAGCATATTAACTGGACAATTCGTCAATGGTGATGACTTCTGAAGCCTTTCCAGTATTGGCATTTATAGGAAGAAACAAAGCCATTCAGTCCTGTCTAAGAGTACTGAAGTACCATGAAACCGATAGCTCAAAAGCCAAGCCAAGTACAGGAAAATGGTTCAAACAGAAGAAATTTTGAAAACAAACAGAAAGAAAATGAAGGATAGACAAGTGAAATGGAGTTCTAGCAGTATGCAAAGTTATGTTTCTTACAATCCTTTGCCGAAATTTTCCCTCCATCTAATGCTATCAGACCTCCCTCTTGGACCATCTCTAATAGATTGCCTTCTCTCTCATCCACCTCTGTCAGTGTACTTGTTATTTGCCGGAGTTAGTTTCCCTGGTCATTTTCTGTGTTTACCTGCTTCCACCTGTTCAGCCTTGTTCCTTTACCATGCACCTTGAAGTCATAAAGCTTCATTAGCTACTCTTGATAAGGCATATCATAAGAACTGATGAGTAGCAAGCAGTTTCAGTGGCGTCCATTGTAATAGTCCACCTTACATATTGTTACCTGGTAATGGATGTGAAACACTGAAACAATTGTATTTATTATGTAAATTCACTAACAACCTGTACAGGCAACTCATACAGCCATAGTGGGGCAAACTCATCTTAAAATGGAAAAACATAGTATGACCATTAACAAATATCACCGGTGAAAACTAGTTGTTGAAAACCAAGAATGACAAATCCTTCTCAGTTGATGGTCAATGCTCAATATTGGAACATCTTACAAAAAAAAAAAAAAATGAATAAAACCTCAACAGCACAAAATTTATTAATAAAAAATGAAGTGTAAAAATAGCAGTTACTACTTGTC
Organism: Inga leiocalycina; assembly: GCA_963242795.1. Lineage (NCBI taxonomy): Eukaryota > Viridiplantae > Streptophyta > Magnoliopsida > Fabales > Fabaceae > Inga > Inga leiocalycina. The sequence goes on from OY725329.1 coordinate 42,020,489, forward strand.
TTTTATCACTAGTTTACAATTGTTCTGTATTTCTATATTTTAGCTTTAAGTTATAGGAAAGGGATTTATGCAAATTTTTAACTATTTTCTCCAATTTAACACTGCTTCACCTTTTTCTTTTTCGATACATGCTTCACCTTTTCATAGGATAATTTGTAGCATTTTTTTTTTTTGAAATCTTCTAGGCTGCAGTAAGGGTTTAACTGGCCCAAATAAGTGGGGACAGAAAAACCTGCTAAGCTTGCATAAACATGAAAGCTACATGCAAATTGAAAAAAATTTGGAGTCTGACAGCCGAGTTTACATATGAGTCAACATGAACTTTATAATTGTAAAGTGTTTAAGATTTAACTCTAGATTATGCTGGTACTGGAGCGAATCCTTTGCTTATATTTCAGAAAGTTCTTCAGTATTTTTCGTTTTCTTTGTGTTTTTTATCCAAGTGTATTTGCCATTGTGGCTGGAGGAATTGTGTAGTAGAGGTTGTAAAGCGGAAAAATCATCAAAGAGAAAAATAAATAAATGAAGCAAAAGGAAACAAATACAAGGTGAAACTTATTCAAGAAACCAGAAGGTGAAATCTATAGATACACAAACTATATTATTCTGTTCTGGCTTTATCTCAATCTTACAAGTTACCATTCTTGTATTGTTTGGTTCTTAGGTGGTCCTAAAGCGGCATGCATGGGTTGTGCTGGTTTTGCAGCATTCTCAGTTTTGATAGAGAAGTTTTTAGAGGGCCATGATTAAGTTAATTGACTTCAGACAAGTTTGATTCATCATCTAGGTTGAATAGATTGAATTCTTGGTGAGGGATCTTTTGCCCTTCAATGAAAGGATTGAAGGGACATGCTAGATTAGCACACAAATTTTAGGATATTTTTTCCACACTCATAATTTATTGTATACCATAAAATGTCTCTATGGAGAACTCTGATCTAAATGATACACATTGGCAGTACTTCACTTGAGGTTTCCCTTATTTTGGGAAACCTATTTTACAATGCTTGGTACAAGTTTTTGAAGTGAGGGTTATGAGGAAATTTAATTTTTGGCTGGTGTTAAGACATTTGATTATGTTTGTGACTTTTGGTAATAATTATGTAACAATTTTTTTTTCCTGTTCTTGACAATCTTAAAATCAATGTCAGGCATTGCCTTGTAAAGTAATGCATAAAACTTCCCATTCTTTTTTTTTTTTTGACACATCATAAAGCTTCCCATTCTAATCGTTATTTTGAATTGATTCTCTTTCTATTTAATGGTGTTCTCGCACCTTTTTAATTTTAGATCAATATTGTAATACCTTCGGTCATGGTTATAATCAGAAAATTGCCAACTTGGCCATTGAAGTGGTGAGGTCAATATTTAATTTTGGGTAAATTGAATTCTTGATTTTAATGTAGTGACTTGTTTTCCACAAAGGTTCGGTTGCCCAATGGTTAAATCTAATGATCATGGTCCTCATTAGTTATTGTAATACTACTAAACATAGAATATGGTTTGTAGTGTAAATTACCCTATGAACCACACCTTAGATTTAGGACTAGAGGTAGTATTATTTATGATATAGTCAAGTCTATTATTAAAAAAAAATCTTTATTGTTTATTTTTCAAAGCAAGAGATTGAATCTATCTCTTGATCTTGAAATTATTGTTGTATTTTAGTCTGCATATAAAAGGCGTGGACAATGAATGGATAAGCTAAATGCTTCTTTGGGAATCAAGAGAATCAATTGAGAAAGTTCTTTTTATAGGATAAAACTTTTCTCATATATTTATTTTATACAGCACAAAGTAAAATAAGTTAATTAAACACATACTCCCTCTTGTCTTTAATATAAAACATATTTGGGAAGTTGATCTTAATATTAAATATAAAACATATTTTTTTATATTTGTCAGTCTTTTTTTAATTTACCCTTGTTATACTCCTCCGGCAATAATCAAGAAAGAGAAGGAATGAGAAGGTTAAGGAAGATATTAGGGTGTTTTAGAAAACATATGTCATATTAACTAATTTTTTTAATCTAATCAAATTAGATAAATGTATTTTTATATTATGAATGAGATGGAGTGCTATAAAGAAAATAATATTCCATGTTTGTCAGAAGAATCAAATTTTGATCAAAAGACAAAGATGTGGCTTAGTTTCTTAACAATTGGGCTTGGAAAAACAGACAAGCAGACAAGTGCACAGTGACTATTATACTCTCTTTTTTCTTTTTCCTATAATTTTAAATTTATTAAATTGTACAAATCAAATGTTGATAAAGAGAGGATCAGCACATATTAAGTTGTCCAAAATTTAAAAGTACACATTAATTTTTATTTTTTAAAAATGAGAAATTTAAATTATTAAATTTAAGGGGGGGAATACCATTTGAATTTTAAAATCCTGAATAACTGATTTTCTATTAAAATAAATTATTAATTACTATACTCTTGTAGTTAATCCCTATATTCTTTTTGGCAACAAGACTGATTTAGAATTTTGAAGTTTAAATGTTATTTTTTTCCCACTTTAAAGTGGAGCGAGTTCATTTCTGCTCGAGTCATTTCCTATCTATACAATGTTCATGAAGAATCATATAATGACTCACTCTAAACAAAATAAACTACAACATCTTAGTTTAAAGTGAAGATAAATTATAAGGATATCCAAATTAATTTTTTGTAATAAATTTAATTAATTTTTTAAAATTTGGAGGGCAGACATGGCGCTTGATCGAAGGATAATTAGCATAGACTTTTATTTATACTTTTAGGATTGTGTTTGGTACCAAAGAAATGGAGGGGATAGCTTTTACTTCCTCATTACCTTGCGTAAGAGCTAATTAATTTTTTTTGGAGAGATTAAATAAGATAAACTAGTTAAATATAGCATATGTCATATATTATTTGATTGTATATCAGTTTATTAGTGGTATACTTTTATTTATACTTTTAAGATTGTGTTTGGTACCAAAGAAATGGAGGGGATAGCTTTTACTTCCTCATTATCTTGATGTAAGACCTAATTAATTTTTTTTTTTTGAAGAAATTAAATAAGATAAATTAGTTAATTATAACATATGTCATATATTATTTGATTGTATATCAGTTTATTAGTGAGACAAATTAGTTTGCTATAAAAAAGATAAATATACATATTTTCAAGTAATTTATCTACCTTCTTTAATCTCTTCAAAAAAAATTAACCAAGTCTTATATCAAGGAACAGAGGTAATATTTAACTAGAGGCTATAAAATGAGTTGTAACCAGCGGATCTGCCCCGCCAACCTGCTAAAAGTGGTGGGCTCAGGCGGGGTAAATGCCAGCCCGCCACAGCTCAGCCCCATTCAACTCGTAGGTTGCGACGGGCGAGCTCATGGGTTGGCAGGGTGGCCCGCTTCAAGGACCCTTTTTATTTTTTTCCCATAAAAAAATAAACCCAATTATTTTTATTCTTTTTCCTTTAATGGCATGTTTGACTCATTTCTTATGCTTTTTATGTTATACCTTTTTTTTATACTATATTTATTTATTCTACTATTTTTTAATTAAGAAGAGAGGTATTTATATGTTTCTGTGATGTGAGTGAGTGCAAGAGAAAAAGATGTGAGAGTAGAATGATTGCTTGACATAAAGCACAAAAGAAATGAGATGTAATTTGAGTGGGTGAAAGGAAAAGAGAGTGAAAAAAAAATAAAAGAAAATGATTGTGATAAAGTTTTTTATAAAAGAAAAATAATTGGGGCTGGCAGGCAACCCACTTAGGTTTGCTCATGCTAGCATTATACGTTATTGTAACTTGTCCCGTTTAGCCTGTAAGTTAACGCGGGCTGGCCTGCAACCCACGAGCTAGCTCGAATTGTTGGATGGGGAAGAAATTATCTCACCCTCCTAACCCTCCCAGCAAAGTTGGGGAGCATTTTTTTTCTTTTTGTCTGCAAAAGTTGGGGAGCGTTTGGAGCTAGGGGTGTTCGGGATCGGAATTGGGAAATGCCATTCCCGATCCCAATCCCGAGAAGGGTTCGGGAATGATTTTCATTCCCGATCCCGAAAATTTCCCGTCCCGACGGGACAAGAAATGTTCGGGATCGGGATCGGAAATTTCCCGATCCCGAATTTCTTTTATTTTTTTTAAAATTCCTATATTAATTTTTTTTTATTTTCTTTAGTCTAGTATAAATATATAATTTATCTAATATCATATTATACCAAATTAGTCAAATACAAATATATCATTAGTCCAATATATACTTAAAGTTGCCGATTTAGCTACAAAAAGCATAAAGACAAAAACAAAAAATTAGAATTATTTAATAAATAGTAAATGAAATTAACTAAAAGAATATATATTACCTTGAGGGTGTTAGGAATTTTCACATTTTATTTTGCATTTGGTCTTGCTTTCTTAAATATTTTAAAAAATTATACATAATATATATATATATATATATTTTTCGGGATCGGGAAAAAGTCGGAATCGGGAAATCCCATTCATGATCCCGAACTTTTTCTGTCTCGAAATTTTCGAGACGGGAAAATCCCGTCCTGATTTGCTCAGGATCGAGACGGGAAGACCGGGACGGAAAAAACTTGCACACCTCTATTTGGACTTTGAAGGAGGGTAATACTTTGAGTCCTTGACCAGTTGATGTCCCCCATGCCATATCCCTGCATGATAATTTTATACTATTTTCAATGCTAAATATAAAATTCATTTAATTTTTTTTAGAAATATTACAGAAATTAAATAAATTACTTAATCATATATTATTAGATTATATATTTAGATTATAAGTTAAATAAATTAATTTGCAGAAAAATGATGAGTATAAAAGCTTTAAAATAGCTTATTTAATTTTTTTTAAGCTTTAAAAAAAAAAAGTCAAGTCTTATATTATATGGAAAAGATGAAGGAATATGTGTTTGTTTGGAATAGTTTATTTTTGGACAATAAGTGCTTATAAATTGTGATTTACTGTATATGAGGTAAGTATATGAGAGGAGTTTTATCTCAACTTACGTAATAAGTGTTTATTTAGGCAAAATAAGCCCAACCAAACACTCACTTCTTAACTACCCTTCTTGTGCTTGTTTTTCGAAAAAAAAAAAAAAAAAGAAACACAATCGCTCCGAAGCTTCTTGCCGCCGATTCCGTCATTTTTTCCCTCGCTCTCGCCAAGTCAGATTTGTCGTCGTGGTTTCAAGACGCATTCTGGAAATGACATTTTAGTCAGTTTAATTTCTCCGGTTAAGTTCGGAATCACAAAGGTCTCCGATTCAAATGAAAGGTTATGAGATTGAGAGAGTCTTACACTAGTCCCATGAAACTCAATCCTCGGAATCCCGACCTTGTGTGCAGAATCTGACCCCCACTGGAAACACACGTCGGCGATGACGGAAACTAAATGGTTAAGTAGCGGAAGAAGGTGGTTAATGGAGCGACGGAGGATAGTGGAGCTCCCATCTCCGTCTGTCTGGACATACATTAAATTGATAATTTTCAAAGTATTTGCTGACGAGTGATACCACTTCGATTGAGTTGAAATTGCTGCTGGTTAATGATGTTTTGACCTTTTGATGTGAATAAGGTATTGTCAATCCAATTTCATCTAGAATTGAGAGCAGTCACAGATAAACTCAAACTCATGAGAACAATTTCAAATTTGTTGCCGTACCTGAAGCGATTACCTTGTTCGTCCTGTCTTACATCTCTTGCATCCACACTTAGTTCGCCTGTAAATTCTTCGTCACTGCTCATTGATTTCACCAACTTTTGCTACAAGCGAGACCTTCCCAGAGCCATGCGAGCCTTGGAAGCCATGGAAACGCACAAGGTGTGGGCAGATGCCATCACTTATTCTGAGCTTGTTAAGTGTTGCTTGGCTCGAGGGGCTATCAGTGAAGGTAAGCGCGTTCATAAGCACATTTCCTCTAATGGTTATGAGCCAAAGACGTTCTTAATCAATACCATGCTCAACATGTATGTGAAATTCAATCTCTTGGAAGAAGCACAGGTACTGTTCAAAAAAATGCCTGAAAGAAATGTTGTTTCATGGACAATAATGATATCTGCTTACTCTAATTCTAAGCTCAATGCAAGGGCCTTGAATTTTTTGATCCTTATGATTAGAGAAGGTGTCATGCCTAACATGTTCACGTTTTCTTCTGTGTTGAGAGCTTGTGAGAGGCTATCTGATGTCAAACAACTGCATTCTTGCATAATAAAAATAGGATTGGAGTCTGATGTGTTTGTCCGGAGCGCTCTTATTGATATCTACTCGAAATTGGGTGAGCTGCAAGAGGCATTAAATATTTTTAATGAGATGGTGACTGGAGACTCTGTTGTTTGGAACTCCATCATTGGGGCTTTTGCTCAGCACAGTGATGGAGATGAAGCATTGCACCTTTATAAGAGCATGAAAAGAACAGGTTTTCTTTCTGATCAGTCATCGCTGACGAGTGCTTTGAGAGCTTGTACTAGTTTGGCACTGTTAGAATTAGGACAGCAGGTCCATGTTCATGTGCTGAAGTTTGACCGGGATCTGATCCTCAACAATGCCCTTTTGGATATGTACTGTAAGTGCGGTGGTTTGGAAGATGCAAAGTCAATTTTTAATCAGATGATTGAGAAGGATGTAATTTCTTGGAGTACCATGATTGCTGGGTTAGCCCAAAATGGTTGTAGCATAGAGGCACTTAATTTATATGAGCACATGAAAACCTCTGGTCCAAAACCAAACTATATCACACTAGTTGGGGTTCTGTTTGCATGTAGTCATGCAGGGCTTGTAAATGAAGGTTTGTACTACTTTCATTCTATGAAGGACCTTTATGGGATTGATCCTGGAAGAGAGCATTATGGTTGCATGCTTGATCTTCTTGGAAGAGCTGGGAAACTTGATGATGCGGTTAAGTTAATCAATGAAATGAATTGCAAGCTAGATGTTGTGATGTGGAGAACTTTGCTTGATGCGTGCAGGGTCCATCAGAATGTGGATTTAGCCAAATTAGCTGCCAAAGAAATACTAAAGCTGAATCCACAAGATACAGGAGCCTATGTTCTTTTATCTAATATCTATGCAAATTCAAAAAGGTGGGATGATGTTGCGAAAGTTAGGAGGAATATGAGAATAAGAGGTGTGAGGAAAGAACCTGGATGTAGCTGGATTGATGTCAATAAGCAGATTCATGCTTTTACTTTGGGAGGGAAATCTCACCCTCAGATAAACGAGATAAACAGACAGTTGAATGAGCTTATTTCTCGACTTATTGGTGTTGGCTACGTTCCTGACACAAATTTTGTCTTGCAAGATCTTGAAGAGGAACAGGGAGAAAATTCCCTTCGATACCACAGTGAGAAATTGGCAATTGTCTTTGGTGTCATGAACTATCCCAGGGAGAAAACTATTAGAATAGGGAAGAACCTAAGGATATGTGGAGATTGCCATTTATTTGCAAAACTTGTTGCGAAGTTAGAGCAGCGGCATATTGTAATAAGGGATCCTATACGTTACCATCATTTTCAAGATGGGTTCTGCTCCTGTAATGATTATTGGTAGTACAAGAGGTGTGCTAGTCCATACTATGAGAGATACACGAGAAAGAATATCCAACCACTATGGGGCCTCGTACCTAATGAACAATCAGCTCTTGTTGAAGTGAAGCCTTTAGAAGTGGCTTTTGTGCTCATGAATGTATTTGATAGGTTGAGTAAGTTTCTTCTTCTGAAATTCTATACCTTTTTTTGGGGTGTATTTTTTCATTTTACAATGGTTCATTTCTGATGTTGGCTATCAGTCGAATCCTTTGATTTTCCAATCATGAATTTTTGTCTATACAGTTTCATTATTGGAAATAAATGACAACTGGATGAGATATTGTTTAAAAATTTTGCCATGGAATGCAGGTGAACAAATTTTTTGTAAATAGCTGCAATTCTTGACCATATGGGCGATACCCCCCGGGAAACTTTATTTGGTGGTAATTAATGATTTGAACGTTTTTGCTTGTTTTGTTTTTCTGATTTTATAAGGTTCCTCTTTGGTTTTCTAATTTACGTTTAACATAATATTGTTTCTTCATCATTTGTTTCTTTCCCTTTTTCTTAGGTGATACACATCCTTTCTGATAACTGTAATGATTTTATGCATGAGAGTCCAACTTGCACCCCCCAGCTTTGGCCAAAATAAGAAACAAATCTTAAAAAGGTGCTTTATGGCTGGGAACAGTCACTAAGAGCATGGTTTGGGCGGTTTACAAAATCCATGGTGAGCATAGGATACAGAGTCAGGATGACCAGCTTAAGGGGGAGTGACAATCTTGTCTTTGTTGATGATGTCATAGTAACATGAGATGACCTGGAGGGCATCGATTTTCTATGAAGACGTTTGATGAAAGAATTTGCAGTTAAGGATTTAAGAAGGCTCAAATATTTTTTGGGCATTGAAGTTGCTCATTCCAAACATTATATTTATCTCAACAGAAGTATGTACTTGACCTCGTAGTTGAAACTGGGAAGCTAGGTTGCAAACCAGTAAATACACCAATAGAACAAAATTACAGGCTTTGTGAGAGGCAAGGAAGATGGCTCGCAAACCTAAGCCAAATTAAAAGTCTTGTGAAGCACCAAAAGATCCTCTTGTCGACAAGGAATTCTACCAGAAACTTGTTGGTGAATTGATTTATGCAGCTCACTCGTGGCCTAATATTGCATATGATGTGAGTGTGGTGAGTTAGACGCATAATCCTAAAGAGTCACTTCTAAGGGCAGTATATCGAGTACTTCATTGCTTGAAGGATGCTCCAAGAAAGGGGATTCGGTTTAAAAGGAGGAGAAGATTGACAATTGAAGCATAGCTCATGCAAGCCATGAAGCAAGCATTGATGACATGAGATCTGTAGCATGCTATTGTGCCTTTCTTGGTTCAAATCTCATTACATGGAGAAGCAAGAAGCAGAATGTGGTATTTAGATCCAGTATTGAAGCTAAGTTTTAAAGCCATGGCTTTCAGAATTTGTGAGTTGTTGTAGGTTAAAATATTCTATCAGACTTGAAGATCAAATGGGAAGGCTGAAGGCCCCATGAAGCTATATTTAGCTATCAATATTGCTCATAATCTAATCCAAGATGATTGAAAAAAGCATGTTGAAATTGATCAACATTTTATCAAAGAGAAGTTGGCAAGCAGCCTAATGTGTACTATATTCATTTCTTCATGCTTTCATTGATAAATATCCTCACAAAGATTATTTAGTGAACATTTTCAAAACTTATGAGAATGGATGATATCCATTCACTCTCCAGCATGAGAACGAGTGTTAAATGATGTAATTAGTGGTTGGTATTAGAAGTTGTTAGTTAGGGGTTAAAAGTTAATTAATAAGTGGTTAAAAGTTAGGAGGAGTGTTAAATGTTCACTAATTATTTAGTGAACATTTTCAAAACTTGTGAGAATGGATGATATCCATTCACTCTCCAGCATGAAGAGAAGTGTTAAATGATATAATTAGTGGTTGGTGTTAGAAGTAGTTAGTTAGGGGTTAAAAGTTAATTCTCTAACATTTATTATCCTTGGAAAAGCTTTTTGTATAGATACCCATGTAACTTAGAGAATAAGATCATCATAAACGTTTTTCCCTTCAATATTTTATCAATATATCATAAATTTTGACCAACTTATTATTAAGTTACAGAATCATATCTTTACCTTGATGTCTTCAGTTGAGTAATGATATAGCATCACCCAACTTAGGTGTAGTTGATAAATATAGCTTTAGCTTGGAGCATATTGTAGTATATCCTTGGAAGCTACCAATTTTCACTGTTTTATGATTAAAACAGTTTTAAATAATATCTCTGCTTCAATTCACTTTTAATAATTTCATTCCTTCCCTATTCGTCCATTAAAAATATTAGCTAAAAACAATATATATATATATATATTACATTCTTAAATGCTCCATTCGGTTTTAAATATAAAACCTAGTTGATCTTTTTTTTAGAAGGTAAGAAAGCTAAATAAATTACTTAATCACATTATATGTTATGAATCGTTAAATTATATATAAGTCAGATAAATTAATTTAGATAAAAAATAAAAAATATAAATACTTTAAAGTAATTTAATTAAATTTCTTAATCTTTCTAAAAAAAAAAAGTCAACTAAATCTTATATTTAGAATTGAGAGTAATATCATTTTTCTTCCTAATCATCTTATTTAACTATTCCAAATACCCTCAAGTCATAAGGAGCTTTACAATTTACTAAACCTAGGTTTAAATTTCTTATAATTTTCTTCTTATTTATCATTTTTTTAAACAACTACTTTTTATTGATTAATTTAGTTTAAAATTACAAATAACCACTGATGCCATCGTTACTAATTTAATATTTTATCATCTTATTTTATACTCCATTGTTACCATTAGAAAGGTACAATATATAACTCAATATAAGGTAGGAAGACTGTGACTACTATTTAATTTAAATTTATTAATATCAAAGATTTAATAGATATATAAGTTGGAGGCTTTTTGTTTTTGTTTTTTTTTTTACCGAAATATAAGTTGGAGTTGGATACTTATGTTTATTAATATTTTAAATATTATTTTTTCTATGTCCATTGGTTCAAATAGATTCTGTTACATCAATAACTTTGTACTTGTTGTAAAAATATTAGATAAAGGGTCTGGGCAAAAAAAAAATATATATATATATATATATATATATATATGATAAAGTGGATGTCTAAAACTTCTAACTCTTGGCCTTTCACTATCTACACTTCACAACCCCTCTAACAAATAGTCTTTAGGAGTCTTTATATCCATAACTCAAAGGTTACAATTTATGCACTTATGAGGATTAACTTTGCCATTTACTATATGTAACTCTTGGTTGAGGTTGATGGCCTATAAATAGAATACTATGTATTACACTTTTTTTGCATCCATATGGATAATATATTGCTCCATCTTTCTCTCCTATTCTCTCTTCATATCTCTTTATCTCAATCTCTTATATTTTCTTGATTTCATAACACATTTCATAACACGTTATTAGCACGAAACTCTAACAAAGGTATATTTTTCTTACCGTTGGTTTAATAGTTTCTCCTACCTTCTTTTATTGTATATCTATTTGATTTATCTAAGATAATCTAAGCCAGTATATAAAATTAAAGAAACCCTTTTATCGATTGTTTTATACATAAGGTTTTATGTCTAAGATTTGAAATTATTGATACTTTATTCTCCTTCACAAGTTTTTGTTTTACTTTTACTTATCATTTTCTGGGAATCTCTTATCATGCAACATTTATATTTCTTTATTTTATTTACATTTTATGTTATATTTTATTGTTTCTTTTGTTTATTTTATGTTATTTATTTCATCTTGTTTTATTGTTATTTTGTTTACGTTTCATTTACTTATATTAATATATTATTTTTATATCATTATGTCAATATCTTATTTTCATTTGTTTATTATTACATTAATATACAATAGTATGATATATGATTATGGGCTTATCTATTGTTTATATTTGATTATGAATTTGAATTTACTTAATTTATTTTATAGTATTTTAATTTTATCAAAATGCCATAAACCATAATATTCTTAATTTCATAATCAAATGACCAAAAATCACATAATTTTTTGTAATAGTTTTTATATAAAAGAATGCTATAAGTTTCATTAAACGGCATATTTGACAAGAAAATTTTAGCACTTTGATAATTTAATTGTTAAAAATATCAAAGCCCTGAAGGCTAAAAGTTCAAATATCAAACTAAACAAAAAAAAAATGCTCTGTAAGATTTTTGCTATGGCCCTGAAAGTCAATATTTGGAGAAACTGATGATGTGCTATTGAAAACAAAGAATATGTCTATAAGAGTGACAATGAACATGATCACATTGCATTGGTGGAATTGATAGTTGAAAGCTAAGAATATTTTGTTTTGGCTATTGACCAAGGTCGTGGAAATAATAATGTTTTTAAGGTCATTAAAATTATGAGTAAATGTTATACTATGACTAGAAGTCATATGGATAGAAAAAAGGAAAAATCCCTAAAAAATGCACTTGAAATTGCTAAATCCCGTTTCAGTGGAGCGAATTCCAAAATGCCGAATCAGTCGTGTGTCAGTACGGAATGAACAGTGCAGGGGGTGCTAAAAGACGATTTTGCCCTTCAGTCCTCATTCTCATCGCTTTCAGAATAACAACATGAGCCTCTTAATTAACAACTTTGTCTTTTTGATTAACAACTCCAATTTCATCTTCTTAATAAAGAAAGAGGTGTTGTTATTGACCATGAAACTTAAATTACGAAGTTGTGAAATAAGAAATGAGAGTTGTTAATGTAGAATATGGTGTTGTTAATAACAAGACCGGTATTGTTATTGTGAAAGTAAAAAGATGAAATTGGAGTTGTTAATCAAGAAGACAGAGTTGTTAATTAAGAGGCTCGTGTTGTTATTCTGAAAGCGATGAGAATGAGGGCTGAAGGGCAAAATCGTCTTTTAGCACCCCTGCACTGTTCATTCCGTACTAACACACGACTGATTCGGCATTTTGGAATTCGCTCCACTGAAACAGGATTTAGCAATTTCGAGCACATTTTTAAGGGATTTTCCCTAGAAAAAATGATATAATATGATCAGAATTCATATAAACTAATATATATCAATTTATTGAAAGTAAAGATTAAAATGTTTGTGAAGCCAAAAAGGCCATGTGATATTGTGAAAAATGCCACAAGTAGTTATGATGCTTAAAGCAATAAGTTATGGAGAAAAATAACCAAATTGTAAAGACAAAAGAAATAATTGTAAGCCCTGAAAGTTATATGATTTTGATTTTGATTAGTGTTTAAATTTAAATTTAAATTTATTGTGATTAATTTGTGAGAGAGAAATTATTATTTGATATTGTGATATCGATAAGTGTTCATGAATGGTATATGAAATCAAATAGACAAAAAGGTAATTATTGGTCATTTTAAAATTTTAATATAGTGCCAATTTATTTACAAATTTAAATATTATTGATAATTATTGATATTTTGATTTCATGGCTTTTTAGGATTCTACCTCATGGTTATTGTCACTATGCCATATAACTCCCAAATGACATGGTTTCTAGTATTGATTCATATAACCTTCAATTATACAATTAAGTTGTTTAATTATCTTCTTTATGTATAATTGTACAATTTATTTGTAACTTCAAGTATATGGTGTATGTGAATATTATTCATACATTGATGGAATTTACTTCGTCAAACCTACCTCTATTTTCTTTTTGGAACTTGTGCTTCTCTGTTGCACTATAGATTTCCGAACAAACACTCAACTCATATATCTCAGCATCAAGGTGCTTTCTTTCATTATTAGCCATACTTTTAGTTTTAGCTATGTCTTCCATCTCTTTTCGTCTCTTGAGCACTATTATATTGCCTTACATTTATGTACAGTTTTTCTTAGTTCTCAAACGTTTCAATACTTTATAATTTGTATTTTATTTCGGTATTGATAAATTATTGTCTTCTCTTCCAATTCATTGTATTGTCATTCCGTCTACTCCTTAGCATTCTCATATGACATGTGCTAGTTCCATACATTAATCATGATATAATACATAATATGATATATATGGTAATCAAATTAGTTTTACGTGACATTTGTAAAAAAAAAATTATATATCATATTTGAATTAAGAAAATGAGAATTTATTTAATTTTATGAGAAAATTCATTATAAATAGTTTATAATTTGTTAGACAACCATTTTTGTAATGTGCGTGAACTATATATATAGTGCAAATCAAATTTATGGATGATCAAATAGTAGAGAATATTTGAAAAAGACTATGTATATTATAATTATTTATTATTGTATATTATAATGCATTTGTCTTTACATTTCTCTCAAATTAAGTTTAGCCCCTAAACATAACAAATCATTGCAATAAGATCTTTATGTATTTAGATTATGGATCTTGTAACACCTCAAATTTTATTCACAAAAAATATATTGTAATTAATTGAGAAAACGGGTAAATTAATTCAAGGGAGGAATTAAATTACAAAGGTGATAGCAAAATCATAATTTTACCAATTTAGCCCAAGATTAATTGTTTTCTAATTAATTGTATTGTCATTCCAATTCATTGTTGTTGTTGAGGTTTGTGTTTGATTTTGGTGATTTTTGTCAAGTTTGTAAATTTGGAAAATCCTAACCCTAAGGGGAGTTGCTGTCCAAATTTAGTCTAATCATATTTAGAATATGATTAAGTGGTTAAACAAGTGATTAAAGGTTATAAGAAGGTGTTCTATGAATTGAAATCATAAAACTCCATTTTCTCTAATTATTAAAGAATTTCGTTCGGATCTACGTTGGACAGTGTTGGGACTGAATTTTTGTGTTTTTTATGATTCCATTATGTTTAGAATGGAAAATTGCATAGGGTTCATGTTGGGTGTGAAGTGAGAAAAGCCCTAGAAAGTGAAATGACAAAAATAGCCTTAAAACCCTCATATAGGAGATGTCAGGGGTAAATATGTAATTGGAGCTGGATTTTCATAAAATAAATGGTTCCATTGCATTCAGTGGGTAAAAATAGGTGGGTTTACAGTTAGTCATTTTTTCGGAAAAGGCTAAAAAAGCATAATTACGAAAAAGCCCCTAAAACCCTAAATCGGGGCTGTCAAGGGTGTTTTTGTAATTTGACAGTGAATTTAATGATTTTGAGCTCAGAAAAGGATTCCTTGGTGAAAATAAGTCAGAATAGCCTTAGTCAAAATTTTGAGAAAACGTGCCATCGGGCCGAGTACGGCGGGGCCGGGCCGGGCCGGGGTCCCGGGGGCATTTTGGTAAATTTTCATCATAGACTAATATAACCACAAGAAACACTATAGAAATGTCTAAACTATATATTTGACATTCTAGGACCGAGTAGAGAGCCCGAGGGATTGGCACACAAATCAAGGCATGTTATTCGAAGATCAGGGAAGGGCGATTAAGGTAGGGAACTTACATCTCTTGCATGTATTTGATATTTGTGCTGATGTATTGATGCATGTTATTGCTTTGCTTGATTATGTGAAACATATATGAATAATTGAAGCTCTGTTTCTGTTTATGCTATGGCCATACGTATGTTGATTGAAACATTGAGCATGCAGATATGTCATTGTGTGAATATGAGTTATATAATGCAAACATGTCATGCATTAGCATTTATCTTGCATGCATATTGGTATTGCTTTCCTACTGAGATTCCCCAGAATCTCACCCTCCCCTACCAACAATTTAGATAGGAGAAGACAGAACGTATGCTAGAATAAAGAAGAGAATAGTACGAGGGGATTGTAGTGGTGGAACGAAGATGGGAAGATGTCTCCATTTCACTGGGATAAACTTAAACACCCACGTAGCGCTGTGAGGCTGCGTTAATTGTAATTATCAAGTACAAACCCCTATAGGGAATTTTTTGTAATCGTGCTTATAATATCAGTATATTTATAATTATTGTGTTGCCCACTAAACTGCGTATCATTTTTTTGCAAATACTTTGAAATAGGTAAAAATAAAATGAGGGTGTGACAGATCTCCTCATATTTCATTATGTAGTGGCAAATTCTAAACAATTTATGTAACATCCCAATTTTTATTAGCACTTAGAGTTCGTTGTAGTTTAAGTTTTAATTAATTAAGAGTATATAATAAATTAATACTTTAAAAAGAAGTATCAAGTTCAAAAAAAAATCTCTAAGAAATAAAATACCTCCTTAAAATAATTATATTAACTAAATGGGTGTATGTAAAAATACCTCATTATTCAAATCAGTAACATGAAAAAAAAAATGTCTCTAGCATTTTGAATATTACTTTATTATAAAAAAAAATTATTTTTTTATAAGAGGGTCGGACCCAAACCCTAAATATCTCTTCTATATAAACCCTCTCGCTTTTCACTTCTCATTCTTAGCCGTCGCACATACGCAGTCTCACAGGTATCTCTCTTCTTCCCTCATTTCACCCTCTTGTTCGCTGTACTCTTCTGTTTAGCTTTGTTATATATATATATATATATATATATATGAATGAAAAGTTCATATCCCTTCAATGGCTTCTTATCTTATCTTTTCGCAAGTCTTATCATTCCTATTTTTCTCCATCAAAACTGTCAATACGCATTGTGTTTATGTATTTAATTCTTGACCCCACCTCCATTTATCTCTCTTTGGGAGAGCAAGTAAATATTTTTTTTTTATTCACTCCTGCCACAAACATTCATTATTTCTCTGAACTAAATCATCCTCTCACACCAACGTCTTGTCACAATATATGTTATATGTTGGGTATACTACTTTTATTTTGCCTCTTCCTTTAACAAACATGACTCTCTTCAATATGTATTCTGGCCATGTTCCTTCTTCACACTGACACTTTGTATCAACTAATTTGACTGCAAAAACACAAAAAACAAAAGCCCATTTAATTTTGATAGCTATCTATATTTTCTATTCTCTGAGTTCCACAAAATCTCTTTCGTTTTAGCCACAGCCACGTGAGCGATTATATATATCTATATAAATGATTTTTAATTTGTTTTGACATATTATACAAGATAATTTTGTTAATCCCTTCTAGTATCTAATTTTGACATCAACTTTCTTAATCAAAGTAATTTTAATATAAAATCTCTAAATTTCCAGTAGCTTTGTAACAATACTAGGTTAGCTTTTATTTGTCATATTGACAGAAATTTATGTTTGTCAATGTGTAGAGTCTCATTAAGAGCTTTGGAGTAACTCTTTGGTAATTATTTTTAGATTAAGGAGTAACAGGTAACTCTGAATAATCTTCCATATACTTGTGAATTGTATATGATTGTGAATGACTATTTTTTTTTTGAAAGAAAAATGGACTGAATTATATGTGTATGTGTATGTATTGTTAATTCTCAAATAAGTAGTGTTACAAGTAAATTTCTCTATAACTCATTTCACTTGAATAATTAATAATTTAATGATAATTAACGTATTATTGGATTATTATTTCCTTTTTAGCATGTTTGAATAGGTGGTGATATTTGATAAGAATGGAAGCTTGATTTATTGTATATTGTCTTTTAATGATATTATATTTATTATTGTCATGGCGGTTGCATTTGAAATGGGTTGGGGTAAGGAGGAATTTGTATGTTGAGATCTTTTACCACGTGGTATGCCGTCACTCGGTGCACAGTGGATGGCACTTGTCAGGGCCCCTTCTTCCATATTTTCCTTTGGTCGGGATTGCATTGGAGCTGTGGGACATGTGACACCTCCTTAGTTATGGTATTTTAAGGAGGGGAGCCATAGTCCAGACTTAAGCTCTACACCTTTGGCCGGGTGTATCTTAAGAACTGGTGAGCTTGGGACAATCCAGTCAAATGGATGTGTTTCTGTCAGACTATGTGTTAGCCTATGGCTCCAATCAGCTGAATAAGGATGGACGGTGATATAAGGGAGGTTGCATTTTACATATTGCATATTGCATAATCGTATATTACATGTTGTGATGAAAATAAAGATTGACATGATGATGATTAAACTTGTTTTTGTCTTGTATGAGGATCATAGTATATATAAATATATATGTAATCAGTTCCTTCTTTTATCATATGTGATTTGCTTGTGTACGGTAGAAACTTTCAGTAGTTACTGAGACGTTGAATCTCATCCTATTATATTAACATTTTTCAGGTGAATATTCTAGTAGGAAGCAAGGGAAGGCACCGGTGGAGCGAGCCTTGAAGGCTCTTTTGTGCTCCTTGTGCACTTTTATGCCACTTTATATTTTATTTCCATGACACTAGGAATATTTTTCGTCCTACAATATGTCGGTTGATAAACATTTGTTTGAAACTAGAACTTTGAACTAATAGTTGAAAGTATCGAGTAAGTGTTGTTCAAGTTTTGTTAGGATAGAGTCCCTAAGTTCATAAGTGACGTTTTAACGGATTGAACGCTAAGCAAATATGTTATTTCAAATGAGGTGTTACAATTTATACGTGGAATATGCATCAAAAGAGGCAAATCGAAGCATATTATTATTAATGAGCAATGAAGTTATATAAAAATGCAATAATATATGTTAGTTCCTAAAGAACATACATATAACAAAATCGATATAGTTTCTGGAGAATTAATAAAGGTTTTTCTTAATTCTAGGGGTGGAAGAAGAATTGATCATGAAATGTTATGACCCATAGATTTAAATAAGAGGTCACTCTATTAAAGGATCTAAATGATAACCCAATGGACTAAAATCTATTATTGTATGTGAGTTATGATGTATTTGAGCTTTCAAGTGAAAGATAGGTTATTGACTTACTATATACTGGTTTGTCTTTGAATATAAAAATAAAGTGTATTTATATGAATCACACTTGAGGGGGAGATTGTTAGTATACAAGTGTGAATTAATATTAAAAATTTTTACTCATAGACTTCCTCACAAAGCCTATTAATCTCCAAAAAAAAATGGATGTCATTTTTATTAGTGTCAATGGTTTCACCTTGTTGAATTGGATGATATTAAAAATTTAAAATATTACAATTAAAAACACTTAATTAACATATAAGGGTTGGAGAAATATCATTAAAGAGTACATCGGAGTTTATACCGTTTCAGTCTTAACCTCTTGACCTACATTTGATGGGTTTTTGACACTACAGTACAAGTAAATTCCTCAACATGACAGTCACTTTCCCTTACACTTTGTAACTGACATCCACACTCAAGGTACCACTACCTTGAGATTCTCTTTATAAGAATAATGAATAAGGTAGTAAAATCTCTCTCAAAGAGTTGATAAATGAATACTGAAGAGTAAAAAAAATATCAGACAGAATAACAGAGCACTTAATAAACATAATTGATTTTGTCATTGATTACTTGCTCCGTCTTAAATGCTTCCATATTTATAGGTAGAATGTCTTTAATAACCGTTGCGAGCATTCAAATCTGTCCGTTAGAGAGTAATTATAGCCGTTGATGAAAGAGAGTGTTTCATATGGTTATCTCTGCTACACATTTAATGCTTTTGACATGATTTTTCTTTTCTTGATTTTGAAATTAATCCGAGTTTAATCACCTAAAACTTATACATAAATGTGATTAGTAACATTTAGAAGCAGTATAAGAGTTTAGAATGTTCATTATGATGAATAGAAAAAGTATTAAGATTGTCGAGACGCTTATCATCAAAGACTGATGAATACTCACTCATGCTGATTTAAGATCACTTAAGTGATTTCTTATCACTTGATTGCTTACCTTGTCACTCAAGTGTATAAGTGATCTTGTGTTGATAATAATTGGTAATGAGGATTTGTGAGAATGAATATCACTCGAGTGCCTATTCAGTTACTCGAGTGATCTTTCATTGTTTTAAAAAGTTTAGACACTACTGGGTGACTCGAGTGTATTTTTGGATTACTTGCAGGTGTTTGCAAGTGATTAGGGATCACTCAAGTGATTCTCTCAATGAGTAAAGTGGTCTTATCAGAAGATTACATCACTTTAGTTTTACTTGCGAGTCAATGCCATCACCCGAGTGATCACTACATCACTCAAGTGTTTTTTAGCATATCACTCAAGTACACCAATCTGTCACGCAAGTGAATTGCTTCACTAGATTACCAACTTTCAAATTGCTTGAAAGTCACTTGCAAATACTCAAGTGATTTAGACAATAAAACTTGCACAACTTTTGATTACCATCGAGGTGACTTGCAAAAACTTTTGGAAGTGAAGATTTATCACTCAAGTGCATCCACTATCACTCGAGTGATCCTCTTTGATAATCTAAGTTCTTATTGACTATCACTCGAATGCTACAACCAACACTTGAGTGATTTTCCCAAAAGAGAAAAGATTATCATAGAGTTTCACTTTGATCACTTGAAGTGAAAAGCCATTACTCACTCGAGTGACTTGTTGATTTAAATCTTTCCAAGAATACTTATATCACTCGAGTGGCTTGAATCATCAAGTCAACTTTGTGTTATCCTCCTTGTCTATCAACATGAATTTAGATATCAAAATTTGTTATCATCAAAACAATATGAAACATTATGAGAGCTAACAATTTTGATATTTTATATTAATATCTTATGGAAATTGAAAAATTTGTTGTTGGATAAGCAACATGTCATGGTAAACCAGCAGTTTACTAATCCAAACAAATTTATTGTTGGCATGACTTGTTTGATCATCAGAGTCATATATAAAAGATGGCATATGACATCCATTAAAGAATCAAAAGATTCTTAATGAATAGCGAACATATTATATAATTCAAGAATTATCATGCTCATTCTCAAAGAAATTTGATTATGAGAGTATCACAATTTATTATTTGGAATGGATCTCTATATTTTTAGAAATATATCAAACTCATGTATGAGCACATTCAAATAACATATAAACCATATAAGTATTCGATGAATTTGATAGATGCATCTATAAGATGATTACATATGTGATTATTATTAGTTTGCAACCTAAAGTTTGAAAGATTGTTTGAATAAATCATTATATTGAGTGCACAATTTTTAGATAATATGATTTAAAAATAATTTCTTAAAGCCTCCATAAATAGTTAGTGTTACACCCTTATCTTATTTTCCATATTTTTAAAGTGCTTGCGCGCAGTCTGGTGAGCAACACAAGAATAGTGTAAATATAATGATATATTAATACATGGTACTTGATTACATCACAAGCTTTTCCCTGCAGGGTTTGATGATATTTACAAATGTATACGAAATGCCCACAAATAAGACTACATATATAACCATTATCTTTGCCTTTGGATCCGCACCTGTCAGCTCCCCGAATCTACAACCTTGCCTTTAGAGCCGTTGGTTTTTGCTAAGATATTTTTGTTTATAAAAAGGGGTGAGATTCCAAGGGATCCCAGTAATAACATATAACCAAACATATAAAATGTAAGAATTAAATATGAAATGTATCATATAATGTAAAATGAAAATTTATAACAATACTTGTGTGTACAGAAAGCTCAAAGCCAAATCACTATTTGGATCCCCTACGTGTACCTCAACTGGGCCCCTAACCACAACTAGGTAATGTATCTTAGGTGTACCTCAGCTGGGTATCTAACCACAACTAGGTAACATACCTCAGGCACCATGCTCATATCACATAATATAGTAACATACAACATATCAACAATCACATAGTGTATGAGAAATTATAGTTAGTACCTTAACCCTTTTCGCCTGGAAAAGTGTGCCACAGATTTGACTCTCCACTTGGTCCTAAAATGTCAAATGTACATGAATTAGGTTAAAGGTCATTCATGTACTATTTTAGGCACTTCCATAGTGTTTTTAGTGGTTATATGAGTCTATTGTGAGAATTTACCAAAATGTCCCCCAGGACCCACCCCGGCCCCAACTTACCCAATTCGACCATACTTTTTCTGAAATTTTGACATGAGCTATTCTGACATAGTTTTGCTCAAGGAATCTATTTCTGGTCTCAAAATGACCAAATTCACTATCAAAAGATAGAAATGCCCTTGGCAGCCCCCAATTTAGGGTTTCAGGGGTGTTTTGGTCTTTATGCTTTTTAGGGCTTTTCTGAAAAAGTGTTAAACTATAACCCCACTTAATTTTCCTTACTGAGTACAATGGAATCATCAGAATATCAAAAATCCAACTCTAACCCCCTAAACTAGAGTTGGCCGAATCTTATAATTCTTGGAAAAAATTGGGGTTTTCCAATTTTAACTTCATAGACTTGCTCCTTGCTGCTCCTAACCACCTTATTAACTATTTAAGTATGTTGAAACCATCATTTAGACTCAATTTGGGCAGCATAACGTTTAGGACACAACTTTTCCCAAATTTACAATAAGAGCAAATCTAGCAGAAATTCACCGATTAAATTACTCACAGCAGCCAGTACAACCAATATTTAAAATTTCAAGAGTTACCTTTGCTTCCCCTAGCTTTTCCTTGGTGTGGCCGAAACCCTTGATTCCAAAACACCAAAATTTGTGCTTCAAATACCTTAAATAACGTAGAAGAGATGTTGGAAATTATGCCTTAGAGGTCAATCATTGTACTTTGAACATTATTATTTAATAAATTTCTCCATTTTGTTATCATATTATTTGCATGTTAACTGTGATAATTGTATCCTTAGATAAATCATAAAGATTATCCTAAATGTCCCTAGTCGGTCATCTACACGAGAGCAAAGATGAAGTAAGACCAGTATGACTTTGATAAGATATGGGGATACAAATCAAAGTCTTAGGCACTTGTAAGAGTATAAGGTGTTGGATCGACCCACTATAAGAAAGTTACATGGATCAAGTCATAAGCTTATGTCATGTATAACCACGTCACAATGCCCTTTAATTTTGAGGTCATCATGGATTCCTACATGAGAGTTGCTAAGCTTTGAACTAGTTAAAAGTCACTTTTGATCGGGTGATGATAAAGGCCACGATTGGGCTTGGTGATTTTTCATACAGAGGAATATGAATGGTCAAGATAGAATTTGTCCCTCACATTATTAGAGAGATAGTATTGGGCCTCTCGATGAGTGAGTTTGAGAAATGTATGGTCATACTATGATGGAAAGAAGTTTCCATTTCTATTGTTAGACTACTCAGGAATCGGGAAAGTAATGGTCATGAGCAGGAGGATGATATTATCCATGCCTCATCCTTGACTGAAATATCTTGTGACAAAAGGGATGTGGCATGGTTATATGACAAGTTGTATCATGCTAACGATCCTCTTATGAATTAGGTAGCCTTAATGTCTTGTTAAAGGCCTCTTGGGACTTGTGAATTAGTACAGTTATTGGCCTATTGCCAACTTCATATGGGCCTACAGGGTCGCACACAAGAATAACCCAACACTAGCTATAATGTCCAGGTTCATTGAATCTAAGATGTGTCTAAGATTCAATGAATACAATGTTTAATCTAGGATGGACGAATTTTTTATATATATATATATATATATATTTATATTTATATAATATAAAATTCTTGAAAAAAAATTAATAATATTATATATATACATATGTATTTTCGAAATACATATTTATATGTATATGTATATATATTATATGATATTATTATATTGTGTTAGTTTTAAATTTAATTTTATTAAGAAATATTAAATTTAATAACTAACATGATAGAGATATAGTATCTCATATTTAATTTATGAAGATAAATTAAATCTATTGTCTCTTTATTTGGATTAAATAAATAGGTTAAATTAAAACTGTTGGAAAAATTTAATTTAAATTGAATTTATTTAATTAGTTCATCAAGATAATTAAGAGTTAATTAATTTCAAATTAATCAAATTAATTTTGAAATTCGAATATAGCCCTCATGGGTTATAAGAATGATGTAGCAAAAATAACTCATACACGAATGAGAAACTAAGGAGCCGCAAGGAAACCCTAGAAAGGCGGGAGACATTGGAGGCGCTAGCACCCAGTCAATGTTGGGGTCGTATTCGTGTGGATACCAGTAGAGGGAGCTGATCGGAAGTGTTGGTTCCTGGAGATCGAAAACCCTAAATTGAAAAAGGTACGAATCTTTCAAATTCGGTTTAAATGCTATTGATAGATCCGCAATTGGGATTGGTAAAATTTTAAACTTCCGCTGTGCCTGCCGATTCTACCAAGAGTAGCTTAGAAGAAGGATTATACACGTTAAGAATGAATTCACGGAAGAAATCAACCTACGTTGTGAGATTTTCTACCTTCTCTCTCTAAAATTCTCTCAAGCTTTCTCTCTCTATTTTGAGCATGGATGACAGAAATGGGAGAAAGAGATAAAGGGAATAATTTTATATAATATCCCATTTTTTTGCTACAATTATTTCATTAACCAAAATTTCAAAAAGTGGACTTTTGTGACATTACCCTTATATATATATAACTAATGTCATAAGCCCAATTGACATTCAACTTATTTTCCCCCCTCTTAGTTAGCCACACTTCACGCCTAGGGTCTAAATTAGTGCCAAAATGGGCTGATATCAATTATTTCATAATTACAAGATTGCCATGACAAATTTCTTCCACTTTTGGAATTGTTGGAAATTTTGGCAAATTTTCTGCTCAAACTTTAAAAAATCATAACTAAATCTGTAGATATCATATTCAAGAAATTCCAATGCTATAGAACTTTTATTGAGTATAGTGTCAAGGAAAAATATAGCCCTTTGCAAATTGAAAGTACAAAACTCCCAAAATTAAATTCTTTAAACGTCATTCCAGAAAATCAATAGTTTTTCTGGGCTAACTTTAAAAATTCATAAATTTTTACATACAATTCTAAAAATTATCGATTACCCATAAAATTAAATCTTAGAATGTCTACTTTCACCCTGTAAAATTTCATAATTTTTGCTCATCATTTGGTTATCTAAAACCACATGATAAACTTACTACCTCAAAGGTGATTTCACTGGAAGCACACTTAACCTTTCAATTTAAAATATTTAATTCCTATGGCCATAAATATTCATCATTTTATTAAATATCTTAAATAATTACAATTCGTTCTTGGTGAATAAAATTTGGGGTGTTACAGTTAGATCAATATTTTTGAGAATAAATTTTTATTTCGATGTTGGCATATTTGATCTTATATACTGCGAACTTATATACATCAAGCCAACAAATTTCTTCCTATAAAATTGGCTTTTGGTCAGGAATTAAGATATTCCATCTTAAAAAGTTTGAATGTGCATTTCTATTGATAAACCACAATGCACATAGATGGGTATTTAAAGGAATTTGGGATAAATCTTAGGTAAGAACCTCTTCTTTTTTGTTTGTCTCTAAATAAAACAAAAGGATATTTCTATCAGAAACAAACGGATTTAGGAGACTTTTGCTACCTGATTAGTCGATTGTCATTTAACAAAGTTTTCCTAACATGAGGGGAAAAAATTTAATAGCTAGAAAAGAGAACAAAAGAAATGCATTATCACTATCAAATATAGATTCTTGAATATAGCAATAAGAACCATAAGTTCATTAGGTTTTACATTCATGAAATATTGCATAAAATTTGCCACATGCAATTATTGACCTAAATGAGAATTACAAATCTCATATTTCAGTTGAAAATGCTCTAATTAGCATAAATGAAAGTGAGACATGGTCGAAGCATGAGAGAATAATCGGTTCCAAAAAAAAAGAGAAATGAGTAAATAATCAAGATAATCATATTGAAAAGACAGGTACCATAGAAGATGCCAAGACATAACTAATTACAAAAACTTCAAAAGAAGTTAAGGTACCTAAAAGTAATAAAGAGATATCAATGAATTATGTAATAGGAAAAATGAAACTGTAAAGATTAATAAGTTGTTCACAATGGTCTTGATAATAATTTCATGTGATCAATTGAGGATTTTATGCATAAATCTATCTTGCGAGTAGACAGAATGATGATTAGCCAAAATGTAAAAGTAAAAAGGAAAAGACGCAATGAAAATATGATTATATTATTTAAATATGTGAAAATTATGGATCTACAGTTCCAGCTGAAATATGAAATATATAAATATTTAAGTGAAAATAAAGATTTTCACAAATATTAACGAAAACTATGATGAGGCATATTATTTTGTGGTGGATACAATAATTTTGTATTTCTGGTAGCATATGAAAATAAAATTATGCGTCTGTTAGATATTGTTATATACAGCCTATTCATATGGATCATTAAATAGTGAAATTTATATGAGAATCCTTGAAGGATCTGAAATGCCAGAAACATATACAAGAAAATCATTTTATATATAAAATGTTATGCGAGCTTAAAAATAGTTCGAGCATATATAATTGATTGAAAAATATTTTAAAAAATTAGTAATTGTACATTTTACTTAACTTGTGAATCGAGTTATCGAATACATCAATGATTTCAAAATCACATATTTTTGCTATGGTGAATGTTTTTATAAAGATGCATTGAATTTAATGGTCCAAAAGTAACTTATATTTTATGATAATATTTTATGTATCATGCTAATATTGTATTTATTATGATTTTATTGGTAAAATTTAGTTCTTATGGGTACACAAAGGATAACAAAATTGAGATTTGGTGTGATAGTCCTATGAACATATTATATGATACTATTTTGTTCAGAAAAAATTGAATATGTGGATGCAAGATATATTTTAGTGATTTTTAGAATAATTTTCTTTTATTTTTCCACAATGAATAAAATAAAGAGAAAATCACTGTGAGGTCCCAAGGACAAAAACAATTATAAAAAAGTCTCAAACCAAATTCCCCTATCAAAAAAGTCTCTAGGGACTACATTCTGATTAATTTGGAATGTAAAATTATTTTGTTGTCCCCATCGAATAAAAAAGGAAAGGAATATCATGTGCTTTTCTTGACAAGTGTTTTTGCCTATCTTGACAACTAGATGAACTATTCAGGCAAGTTTTATTTTCCTTTATGGATAAGTTTTGAAATTTCAGAACTTAATATCCATACTTTGACAAGTGCATATGCCTATTTTGACAAGTGTTTATGCCTATTTTGACAACTGCATGAGTTATCTTGACAAGTTCATTTTCCTCCATGGAGAAGTTTTGAAATTTCAGAACTTGATATCACTACTTTGACAATTGATATGCCTTTTTTGACCAGTGCTATGGCTATTTTGACAAGGTCATTTTTCTCCCTGGATAAGTTTTGAAATTTCAGAACTAAATGTGCCAATTTTGACTAGTGCATATGTCTTTTCTGATAAGTGCTTATTCTTTGTTTGATAACTGTATGAATTATTTTAACAAGTTTTATTTTCCTCCCTGAATAAATTTTGAAATTTTAGAACTAAATGTGCCAATTTTGAAAAGTACATATGCTCTTTTTGACAAGTGTTTATGCTTATTTTGACATCTGCATGAGTTATTTTGACAAGTTCATTTTACTCCATGACAAGAATAAGATGCATAAAGGAAGACACAACCTATGAGGAGTTTTAAAGAATTAGATTATCTATAATTGGAAAAGAAAGTAATGAAATTTGCTTGAAATTTCAAAATTTGTCCAGGGAAGAAAATGAATTTGTCAAAATAGCCTATCTAGTTGTCAAAATAGGCATAAGCACTTGTCAAAAAAAGCATATGCTATTCCTTTTCTTTTTTATTCAATGGAGGCAACAAAGTAATTTTACATTCAAAATTAATCACAATGTAATCCCTAGGGACTTTTGATAGAGGAATTTGGTTTGGGACTTTTTTATAATTTTTTGTGGTAATTGAGACCTCACAGTGATTTTCCTTAAAATAAATGTAGATTATACTAATATTTTAGCAAATCCAGAAGATATGTTAGAGGAATACATTTTAACAGAACATTTGGTGACAATGCATCATTCATAGTTTGGCGGTCAAAATAATGATATACTCGAAAATACATTGGAAGTTGTGTTCTTATCGGGGGAGTAAAACTGATATTATTATCAGGGGAGTAAATACAATATTATCATCATGTGAAATAAAGATCATGTTGTACTTTTTTCCTTAATTAAGGTTTTGTCTCATTGGATTTTCCTAGTAAAGTTTTTAATAAGGCAGCTTCGATTTTATTATGTACTCTTTTTCCTTCATTAGGTTTTTGTCTCACTGGGTTTTTCCTAGTAAGGTTTTAATGAGACACAATATTTGTTTATGGACATTCAAGGGGGAGTGTTGTAAAAATACTAGATGATGTGGATGTCCATGAACTCCCAACTCTTATGCTCTGCTTAGATTGAGGGAAAATGAGAGAGGAAAGAAAAGGGGAATAGAAAATGGAGGAGAGAGAAAAATTTTCCTTGTTTGGGTATAGAAGAAAATGAGGGAGAGAGGAAAAGTAGGATAGAAAATGGGGTGGGTCCCACAGTATTTTTTCCTCCCAAAGTTTCTCTCCAAAAGTGGAGAGATTTGGAGAGAAAAACTGGTTCTCTAAATCACGCTTTGGATTTTATTCTTTTTTTTTCAGTCTAAGCCTCTGCCGCAACAATGCTCTTTTTTTTTTTTTCACACCTTGCACCGCAGGAGCTCCATCAAAAACCCTGATTCCCCCCAAAAAAAAAGAAAAGAAAGTCCTTCTCACCTACAAGGCTACACCACACATATCTACAAAAATAAATAAATAATATTTAAAAAATCTGTTTTATTAACTTCTGTTAAAATATTTTTTTTTTGGGAAAAAATGTTTAACTTTTTATATTACACTTTAACCCTTTCGTTTTTATATTATTTTCACCAATCTTTGATAATATGAGATATTGTATAATTTATTTATTTGATTTTATTATATTTAATTTAAAAAAGTATCCCCTTTTTATTTCTTACCTTAAAAAATAACATCTTATTTTGTTTCATTAAAATAAATATTTATTATTTTAAATTATTTGATGATGTTAATATTAAAATGATTTTGTCATTGTGATATTTAATTTAATTTTAAATATGATCTTCTTAATATATAGGTAAGGATATTTTAGTCATCAAACATTTTTTTCATTTTCTTTTCTCCCAGTTTTCTCTCGATCATCCAAACAAGAAGAGTGATAATACTTTCTCTCTATTTTTCTCTTCTCCTCATTTTCTCTCCTTCTATTTTCTTTCCTCCCAACTTTTCTTCCCATCCAAGCAGGGTTAGCCTTTCACTCTCTACACTCCACAACCTCTCCAATGAATAATCTTTAGGCATATAACTCAAAGATTATAATTTGTTCACTCATAAGGAATAATTTTATTATTTACTTTATATAACTCTTGGTTAAGGTTGATGGCCTATAGATAGAGTACTACATATTATATTTTTGTTATATCTAAATGAATAAGATATTACTTCATCTTTCTCTCCAGTTCTTTCTTCATATCTCTTCATCTCTTTCATCTTAATCTCATATATTTTTTGATTTCATGACACATTTCATAACAGCACTATAGTTAATAGATATCTTATTGGGTTCTCTTATATATTTTGATTTTGATTTTTTTATTTGACACTCATTTTTAAAATTATGTGAACATTTAGTTTTGACTGCTAAAAAAAAAGAGAAAAAAAATATCTCGATTTATATGAAAAATATTTATAAACTAAAAATAAATTATCTTAAATAAGCGCTTAGTTATGTTAAAATGTCTTATTTTAATTTTAATTGACATTTCTTCGTTTCCAAGGCAAAAACCGGAATGTGTCAGGGGAATGACGTTCTTCCCCCTGAACTGAATAAAAAAAATCCCTAATCACAGCGAAGTAAAACCCTTTCCCCGCCCCTCTTCCCTCTCTCTTATCCCTCTGTTGTTGACTTTACAGTGACTCTCTTTGATCTATATTCCATCGGGGATTCTTCCGATTTCATTTCGCTTTCGTTTTAGGATGACGGACGGAGTTCATGGCGGTGTGGTGAGTCCCGCGGCGGCAAATGTGAATTCTCCGCCGCCATTCCTTAGCAAGACCTATGACATGGTCGACGACCCTTCCACAAACTCGGTGGTCTCATGGAGTGATAATAGCAACAGCTTTGTTGTTTGGGATGTGCCCGAGTTCGCTAGGGACATATTGCCCAAGTATTTCAAGCACAACAATTTCTCCAGCTTCGTCAGGCAACTGAATACTTACGTGGGCTTCTCTTATCTTTTTCTCCAACACCTCCATCATCAGTATATTAAATTCTGTTCACTTAATCTGGATTAACTCTTTATGCTCGTTGATCATCGTGCATCTTTCGTGCCTTGATTGTGATTTGATTTTCGGGGCAAGGGGGGTCGTAGTTACTTTCAGAGTGGAATCAATTGCATTACTCTGATTGGGGATGGAGGATCGTTGTGCTGATATACTTAATTTTTTGAGTCTTTTCTTCTCTCTCTTGATGCTATGACGGATATATTGGTGGAATCATTTTAACGGCACCAGTGAAGTATGATAGTGATTTTTTTTTTTTTTTGGTGCTGGGGTGCGGGGTGCTTTCATGACATTCTAGCGGTTGGAGAAATATCCCGAACTTAAAAATTTTATTTGAAATATTTGTCTGCAATTTTGTTCATTTTATTCAGCGGTAGAGACTTAGATCGGCTGGATTCTTGCTTTATTCTTCTTCATTGCTATCACTAGTTTCGGTGATTTATTTTTCTTGATGATATTCAAGAGACTCTGTCTAAGTTTGAAGAGGCCATTGATCCATTATACTTTTAGATCTTTGTTAAATCTTGTTAATGTATGCGCTTATAGATTCTACCTGTGGTTGTTGCTGGCTTTGTAACTGGTTATTGAAAATCTGTGGTTTTGTTGGCCCCAAAAAAATGTGTTTTAGTCTGTGGCTAGGCATTTGCAAACCAGTCACTTAATCTTTTCAGCCATGAGGTAGATCAGCCGCTACCCCTCTGATCTGAAAAAATTATGCATAATTATTTTTGCTTCTCATTTCAGACAATTGGCAATAACTTTTCTGTGGACTTCTGGGAATCTCTTCATATATATTGGTATTCATGTTAAAAAATGTGTCGACTTTTATGGTCTTTTATGGCTGACATCATTTATTGACTTATATTGTTTCGATTTTCCTTGTAATTAATCATTTTTCTTCCATTCATCACATGTTTTGTTTTTTCTCCTTGTTGTAATTTTTGTTGTTGCATGTATGTGTTTGTGTGGGTGTGGATATCTCTGTTTACGTTCTTCTTATTTATTTGATGGCTCAACCAAACACGTGTAATTTCTAGTTGATGTCAATTTTTGGCAATGCTTTAAGCAAGCGACTCCATTCTAATTTGAGGGCACTCATTCTAATGGAATTTTCCCTCTAATTAGTTACATGTTTGTATGCTCTCTCTTGCATGGTATGTTGACCTTTTGGATTTGATGTAATTGGTTAAATGGATTTGATATCTTCATAAAAGTTTTGATGAAGCTTTTACTCTCTCTGCCTTGTCATTAATTCATATTCTCAAGCTTGCAGATCAGCTTACGCCTTCAAGGGGTATGCTCAACTTTGCTAAATTTGGATTAAAAAGGAAATTTTTTGGTTTTATCTGGATTTGTGTAGTAAGTTGGCAAAGTAAACTCAAATTATTTTTCTTTCTCTTCTTGCATTGGCATTTAGTTTTTAGTAGTTCATCCTCAGTAACTTTAATTAGCTGAGGAAACCATGCTTTTTGAAGAATGAATGATGGAATGGCTAATGGCTTTCCAGCTTGTCTGCATGAATCTTAGTTGGAACTGTATTATTTAATAGTTTGATACCAAACCTTGTAAGACTGATGAATTGATAATGATACAGCAGTGTTATTGGGAAAATATGCCATAAACGCATAAAAAATCTTGATAGGACATTACCCGTCACATGCACTGAAGCTAAAGAGAACTAATGAAATGAACATGTGTAAATTCATAGAGTATTGTACGATCAAAGCTAGATAAGGTGAACTGGCATAAATAATTTTGCTTGTGAAATAACATATCGCCATCTTATCAGATAGAAAGGAAAAAAGTAAATTCCAGAGTGTGAGGAATAATCCTGAAAAGGAAATACGAAAAGAAATTAAAACTAAGCAGAAGCATCTGAAAAACACAAAGGTGTACGATCTCCTTGTATGTCAATTAGAAATTCCCATGAGTGTCAAAATAAGCATTAGAAAGAGCATAAATTTTATTAGAAATGTAATTTAAAATACTTATCTTTGAATGATTGATAAGTTTCTCAATAACTTGAAAGTGTTGGTACATAAGCATTTGTATTCTGTTTCATTTGTTATTTGCCGAAACATGCAATAGGAACTTCTTTTGCTTTTGCAAGCTTTTCTTGGTAATGGTAACTAATAATGATACACATAACTTAATCTCGTTGAATTGTTGTTCGTTTTTTTCTATTGGTAACTGCCCATCTTGCCCTTAGGCCTTTTGAGAAGGAATTCAGAAGGTTACTATGTATGGAGTTTTTGTTACCTATTACTCCTGTTATTAGCAAGCTATTGATGACCACTTCAATCCAGAAGCTTAAGTGCTTGTTTGGAAACACCCACAATCATTTTAAAAAGTTCTTTTGCACTTTATGAGGCCAAACTCGCTTCATATATTTTCCTCCAACAATGCAAAATCACTTAAAATAAGCTAGTTTAAATACCGACTAAGTTGTAGATGAAGGTCCAATGTTAGTGTCATTATGTCCATCATAACATGCTCCGTTACACAAGCCATTTGGGCAGAAGTCTGAACCAATTCGTGGCCCACATACCTAGTGCTGAATTTTAAATTTAATAGGAGGGTGGGAAGTGACGAGCTTCAAATCCTGACTACTTTGTTATAAAGGTTATGAATCAAGATGCCACGACAAATGAGTAATGATCTTTTTAGTCCCAAGATTTAAGCTTTAGGTGAAGGTCTGAGTTTGGTTTTATTAGTATCTTTAGCATACACAATGATATTCAGTCAAACTGAGACTCCCAATTGAGGATTGGGGATTCTTTCGTCGGTGCAAGTAACATATGGAGCTCACCCATCATTTTAAGTTATCATAATTATAAAACCAACCTTCTTGTAACCCAGGTTAGGGGTTCTGGTGGGACAGAGGATATGAGTAGAAATACAAGTGTGAGGACAACATAATCATGAGTCTTATACTGCAGGACAGTGATTACAATCAACTAATGGAATAATAGATAGATTTGGTGTACTTGGATCTGTTACTGGGCACTCTGTTATAGATGTCTAATTACCACAATCATCCAGTGCTAACCAACGGATTTTAACTCAAATTGAGCTGAAATTGCTGGGAGGCTGTTGGAAGGCATAGGGAAGGCCACTTGGACCAACAGGTAGGGAACCACTCACTCCTCATATTCAACCTAGGAAACTTTACTGTAATGTCCAGATAAAAATTGTAGTGGTGCTTTTTGAAATTGATTGTATTCTCATGCACTTGAAAACTGATTGTTGTTTGAATTTTCTATCTTATACATTCTGCACTGTCAATATATATATATATATATATATATATCACAGCTCATGTTGCATTTTCTTCTGCACAAATTTTTTAGTCTAAATTTTATTTAATCACCTCCTTTTAATTGACAACTAGGGTTTTAGAAAGGTTGATCCAGATCGCTGGGAGTTTGCAAATGAAGGATTTTTAAGGGGTCAGAAGCAACTTTTGAAGAGTATCAGTAGGAGGAAAGCTGCTCAAGTGAATGGTAATCAACAGCCATCTCCGGCACAGAGCAAACCTGTTGGGGTATGTATTGAGGTTGGAAAGTTTGGGCTTGAGGAAGAGGTTGAAAGATTGAAAAGGGATAAGAATGTTCTTATGCAAGAACTTGTTAGGTTGAGACAACAGCAACAAACAACCGATAACCAATTGCAAAGTGTTGGGCAACGTGTGCAGGTTATGGAGCAGCGTCAGCAACAAATGATGTCATTTCTGGCAAAGGCCATGCAAAGCCCAGGATTCATGGCACAGTTTGTACAGCAGCAGAGTGACAGTAACAGGCATATTGCTGGAGGCAATAAAAAGAGGAGACTCCACAGGCAGGAAGAAGAAACATTACCCTCTGATCATCTCTATAATGCTCTTGATGGACGTGTTGTTAAATATCAACCTTCTATGAATGAGGCTGCAAAAGCATTATTGCGCCAGATATTGCAAATGAATGCTTCTTCAAGGAGGGAATCATCAATCAATAACCCTGATGCTTTTCTAATTGATGATATTCCTTCTGCCATTCCATTAGATAGTGGGAGTTCCTCTAGTCGGGCTTCAGGAGTGACTCTTTCTGAGGTTCCACCTGCTTCTGGCCAGTCTAATATGGCAGGGCAATCACAGTTGCCTGTTAATCGTGTTACCACCAACATATCTCAAATGACTGATCCTGTTAACGTAGCTGAATTTCCGGGATTAAATTTGCATAATTGCCCAGAGAATGTTTTGGGTATTGGTGAAGTCCAAGGTCTGGAGACAGATAGCAGTTTAGTGAATCCTGAACTCACTTTTGTGGGGCCTGACACTGGGCCTGCAGGGGACATAGACATGATGTCAGCAGTTTTGGATGGGGCACAGTCTGTAGAAGTAGAGGCTGATGCCTTTTCGCCTGATCCAGATGGAATTTCTAAGCTCCCAAGCATTAATGATGTTTTCTGGGAACAGTTTCTCACGGGAAGTCCGCTTACAGGCGATACAGATGAAATTAGTTCTTCCCCTCTTGGAGGTGGTTTGACCAAGGAAGGGGAATCTCCATCTAGAGAGGATAATGGACAGGAAAAGTTGGATAAGATAAAACATATTGATCATCTTGCTCAACAGATGGAACTCCTTGCTTCCTACAATTCCTAATTGTATTTATGTTTCTTGCCAATAAAGGTAAAATTTTAGATGAGCCTTATCATATCAAGCATGCTGTTTGTATGTTTCATACACTAAAAATTAGGCTGTGGACTAAAATAATACATCATGTTGTGAAGGTCTATAGAAACGTGTATCATGTATATAATGAACAAGGAACATCATCACAGAAGTGTTTTTGCCGTTTTTTTAACAGAAGTATGAGTGAGAGAAAGGAGGATTTTTTTTTTTTTGGGGGTTTTGGAGGAGGGTTGTCTTCCTCTCGAATCTGTTTCTCATATACGTTGATGTGGAATGTGAGGCTGCATACTCCTATTCCTCCTCAGACTTTACCTAGTGAGGGCCTTGTGCATTGAGCTATGTGGATGTGTTTATGAGATTAGGTGGACCTTCAAGGAATTTGGAAAAAATGAGTCTTTGCTGAAATCTTCATTTTACATTGAGTGATGATACTATACTTGTTTAGAATTGGGGTTAAGGATTAAAGAGGCGGTTTGAAGTGTTTTATTTGAGTTGCCAATATCTGTTGTGCATGATTCCTGACCGTGTTGAGGTCCTTTGCAGCTGAGCAGAACAAAAAGTGATCCACATCTTCAAAAAGACACCTGACAGATATAACCAAATTCTGAGAATAGTGTTCTCTTCCCTCCCATCTGCTTTTGTGTTGTTGTGTTTTGTTTGGCAAAAATCCGACCAAGCTTAAATGAACTATAGCCCTATCTGTAGTTTGATATATTTGTGCGCTCAATTCCCTGCCTCGTTATGTTGCCTCTGCTTCCTCCTCCTAAACGGTTGTTGTAATATTTCTATTGGGGTGGGGTTTATCTTTCCACGGGTAAAAATGATATTTCCCCTGTCCAGGCCATTTGGCTCTCCCAGCGATGCTTTCATATTTTGGGTTAAAGCTTTAATGTTTGCCGGTTAAAAAATAATAACAGTAGAATATTACTCTTTCATGTTTTAAATATAAGACATAGATGATTTTTTTTAAAAAAAGGTTAATGGAGTTAAATAAATTATTTAATTTTATCATATGTTTTGTATCATTATACTATATATCAATTTATAAGTTATGTAAATTAGTTTAGAGAAAAATGATAAACATAAATATTTTAAAGTAATTTAATTAGCTTCCTTAATCTTTTAAAAAAAAAATTAATTGAGTCTTATATTTAAAATCGAAGGCGGTAAAATTTATAAATTTTTATTTTAAATAATAAAATCACATTTGGATGAATACTTTTGGTTGGCCCCGTTGAAAGCTTTCGAAAGTTAGTAACAAGTGGCTGCTTGCTAATGTATCTTTCATGAGATATCAAGTTTTGTTGTTCTGACGGCTCTATTCTAACCCTGATGACCCCCACACGCTCATCATGCACACCCACTCTTGCTAATACCACTCTGGGGTTTGATCAATCTTTCTCCTCTAAGGAGCTGTAGAATGCCATTGAGCTACAAGGCACCTATTTTTTAGGATTGCCCTTGTTTAGGAAGGGAAGGGTGACCTACACAGCAATCACATAAGCCCACTCTCCGTGCCACTTGAGAATGATTCCACAACTTGTTCTTGTGGGATGTACACTTGACATAAGACATAAGTTGAATGAAGTATTAGCATTAGATCAATCAAAGTGATGGAGCCTACTATCTATTTTCATATTCAGGTTTCTTTTGATTTATTATCGTTTTATACTTCTTTTATGTGTAGTCATTTCTAAAATTTGGTGTTTTTTTTTATTTGACTACAGTCCTTTACTCTTATCATATCCTTTCCTTTTTCTTCTCGTTCCCTACCCATGTCAACCATAAATTAAAGTGTTTTATGAAACTATTTTTTAAAATATTTTATTGTAGTTTTAAATTATCATAATTAAAATTTAGCTATTTAATTTGTTTGTTTACTTTTTGAACCACTCAAATTTCAATCTAATAGTTAAGATAAGAAGAGGAGGGAGGAGGGACAGAGAACGGTAAGAAAAAGGACCATAACCAATTCCCTTTTTTTAAACCATGTCCTTCTTTTATAAATACTTACCAGCATTTCTTATTGAAAATTTGCATTATCGTTTGATTTCTTAACAATTACAATTTATTTAAAGAATGACATTTTAATATGAAACAAACTAAGTGAAATATAAGTTCGAATCCTGAGAAGCGCATTTATTAAGAAAAGCGAGAATCTTGTACTCTCATCCTAAGAAGGATACTTTAGTGAAATCAAAAGTTTCACACCTCAATCCTGAATTGTAATAATAAAACAATCTCGGATCCTACATGACCCGAGCTTGCAGATATGAAATGAAAATTGATGACCCACCCGACCCGTTACTCGCAGTTGCCGAAGTGAATGTGATGATCAGTGCCTGCTTTCTTCTTTCTGTACTCACTACCAATGCCTGATTCCAGTTTCGGAATCTGGACATAGCCTGAGAACACATTTACGATCCGCTTTCCTTCATAGTCCAAGTCTGCTTCTCATGGTTTCTTTTTGTTTTTCTAAACTTCGCCATTTAAGCGTAAGTTGATGGTTTAACTAGTTCTTCTTTCCATTTCACATGCCAGTGCATCCCATGTAGCGCTTCGTTATTTTAATCTTTTTCACAGATTTTTGGTCGCACATTGATGTAGCAATTCAGGGTGCAGCAATTCATGGTGTTATTTTGGAGGATTTGAATAAGTGTGACGATTGGGGAAGAGTGCTAATCCTCTATTCTCGCAATTACCTTTTAAAGCATCACTATGAGAAGGTAGGGGAAAAGGAGGAGCAAAGGATATTTTCCATTTTTTTCTCTTCTATAGGATGTTATTGATTCATTCATTTTCTTGATATTAACTTTCTTGTTTTATAAATGTTGCGGAGTTGAATCACAGGCAGCACTTGAAGCAAGGAGGAGGGGGAGGAATATCCAGGATGATGATTAAGTTGTCAGTTGCTGTTCTGGTGCCAGTGATTTGTACAGTCTCGTTTTTGTTCTCATCAACAATCACAACTAGTGTTCAATCCAACTACCTTACGGAGGTGAGATGGTATTGCGATTTGTGAACTGAGTTTGTCTACATTACGCAAATGATAGAAGACAAGAAAGGCAACGATTTGGATTCTTTGGTTGCTAAAATAATATGAAGAAACCAGAGCAGTCCGGACTAAGTAGTTTACAACATTTAAATACGTTTTATATGAAATGTGGAATATTTTTGCCGAGGTTGCAAACTCTATTGTCCTTGGCCTAGACCTAACTTGACAATGTTATTGCCAGCGATCCAAATTAATTGACAAAGTTCACCCGCTAAACAATTTCTTTTTCATTTATAGTATATACAATGTGTTGAATGATATTTTGGTACAAGAAATCGTATACATGTTTGAGATCCTCAAAACTCAGGAATCAGGATCATGTGATGGGACTATATGTGTTAAGAAGAAAAAAGTAACAAGTAAATTGAAATCACTGATCAAGTATCAGATATTGCAGCTAGGGGTATTTGTATTCTAATCCCCTTTCTAACCACTAACTTGTTATCTAATCAATTGACTTGTAACGATATGTTATAACAGGAAAACTAGATTCCAAATCGTGGGTCCTGTTGAAAAGTTGCTTTTCAAATTAGAACAGAGAACTAAACTATTGACTGTAATCAGAATTGACCCCTTAATTAGCATGATACAGAGAAAAAACTGATCAAGCTATCTCAAGTCTCAGTACAATTCTTATTATTGCACTCACTAATTCCATGCCCAACTAACCCTATTTATATTGTTCATACGGGTAAATAGGGAGTTATAATTGTTAGTTATTACTCCTTCCATTTCTTATTATAAGGCCATTTTTGTAAAGTACTATGTTTCAATTTGTAAGGCCATTTATGGATTTTTTTGTGCAATTAATGTCTTTTTATAAAAATGCCCTTAGAAGTATATCAAAATTACTTGCCTAGGAAAAGGCAATCATTAGAAACAAATAATTAATGATGGATATTATAGAAGGGCAAAGTTGGAAAAATTTGGCTAGTTAAATAACTAACTATTTTTTTTAATGGACGTGAATTAGTTAAAATGGCCTTACAATATGAAACGGAGGGAGTACTAACTATTTTTTCAGTTACCCATAACAACCAACAAATACAGCTCACATTAATCTCATGTAATTGTGCCCCAACCTGGAATCAAGGACACAATTTTAGACAAATATATTGTCATAATCACAAGCGCCAGGTTAAATGGAAACTTTTTTCTATTGCACTGAAAAGAAAAATGATAGGTTTTTTTCCTTAAACTTTCTTTTTGAGTGCTTGTTTCTTCCTTATATTTAGGGATTGGCAATTCATCTTACTTGTGCTTAAACAGATCCGTTTAGAAGAACTTTGGAGTGGTGCTGATTCTGGTGGTTGGAGGCCATCATCAGTTCCCCGATCTCACTGGCCACGTATCTTTTTTCTGAACTTGTAAATTTCTGAATTTTCTGTTGTTGTATTCAATGTTGATTATAAGTTGTGGCAGCTCCTCCAAATGAGAGCAACGGCTATTTGCGTGTACGCTGTAATGGTGGATTGAATCAGCAGCGCAGTGCGGTTTGTACATTTTTCTCAACTTTAAACTCTAGCCTTTTTCTTCTGAGTAATTTATTCTTTGTTTTTTTTATGGAAAGAAAATTAAAATAAATACCAAATGCTAGCGGAATATTTGCTACTAAAGTTAAGTGAATACAGCACTGTTGTTATGATGGGGCTGCGGTGCTATATTGTGCTTTTCTGTAATACTAACACATTTCATTTCAATGCCATAGATTTCCAATGCTGTTCTTGCTGCAAGAATAATGAATGCTACACTTGTGCTGCCTGAGTTGGATGCAAATTCCTTTTGGCATGATGATAGGTAACAATTTTAATTTCAACTCTTAATTGAGTCTTGACATGCAGCAGCCATTGATCAAATTTTGGACTCGGAAGTTGGAATGTGTTTCGTTTAAGGGGGGTCAAAGTTGAAAGGTACCCTTGAGGCTACAGACCTCTAAAACGACTTAGGAAAAATATGCTGAATAAAGAGCACACACAAGTGGAGCAAGGTGCTAAAGAAATAAAATATGGTTTTATACTTCAGAATAAGGGATTGTTCACTTTCTTTCTGATCCCTAATCATTTTTAGAATCATATTTTATTTTCCAGATTTCAGAATCATCTTTAAAAATTAAAATAGAAGCCAAAATCAGGTATGTGATTAAGAAAGAGTAAGAAACTTTGAGTAAGTGGAGCTCGAATGAAGTTTGAAAAGAACAAAAAGGTTAAAGGCAAGAATAGTTTGAAAGAGAGATGGGTGTAGGAGAAAATTAGACGGACACGAGTAGATGAAGAAATCTAAGGAATAGTATCTTGAGGGAGAAGCCAAGGAGGTTGTGAGTATTGAACTGAGATGTTCTTTCTCCCAATTTTCTTATTCTCTGCGTTGTCAATAATGCCTTTGGTTGGGGCTGCGGTTGCTTTGTCTTTTTCTGTTTTCTTAAAATAACCTTAAAAATTAACAGCCTAAAAACTATCTTGAAACAAGAACAACTCTTTTACGCTTTTCTCAAATCTTGTAGGCTAGGCTGGCATCTCAGATTTGGTTTTGTAGTTTCTATCCTAAACATTTCTATTCACCAGATATTTTTCTTTCTCAGTTAACTGATGAACAAAGAATGTTGTATATGCCCCCATCTATAAGAACTGCTTGGGTGCAATTTTATCAAAACCTTTGGCAAGCATAGTGATGAGCTGGCAACCCATCCTCTTAATAAAAAAGTTGCATCCCTGTCGCATTTAAACTCGTGACATAAAAAGCAATGGAAGAGGTGATCTAGCTCTAGTAGCCAAATACCATGCACTGTGTGGCTTTAATATCAGGCAAAGTTTTTTAAAGTTAAGCTGTTTAAACTTTATGTCAATTGATGTTTCTTATTTTTGGACAATGAATTCATTTCACGTTACAGTAAGTCTTTCTCCCGCTTGTGAATGTCGTCAAGTGTCAAGTGTGTGTGTGTTATGGTATTGAGATGAAAGTGAAAGAAAGAGAGGATTTGAGAGAGAGAACAGATTTAGACAGAGAAGGAGAGAGGAATTCTGAATAATTCCTTGCAATTCTCTATTGAGTCACAAAACTGATCAGACTAGTTTACAATGAGGGCAGTGGTTATTTATAATGTGATAACCTCACTTAAGTCCCTTCCTAGCGCCTAATCATCCTGACAGTCACTTTAAGATTAACTAACTAACATTCAAATCCCTACTTTACATATAGGTCCTTATCCCTACTTTACACATAGGTCCCTATTTTATATTCAGCTATATTCCATAACATTGCCCCCCCTTGAAACAACCCTTGTCCTCAATGGTTTGGCACTTGAAACTCAGGGAATTGCTTATTCAAATTGAACAATGATACCCATGTAGCTTCCTCATCCAGATATCCTTGCTACTGAACTAATACTGCATTGATGATGCGACGCTTCTTCCTTCCAACTCGCTGGCTTAATATCTTTTCTGGATATAATGAACTAGGGATTGCTGACCAATCAATAGGAGGATGATGTTGCCTCACACTAGGATCTGGACACAATTTCAGCAAAGAGACATGAAAAGTAGAGTGTATTCTTGTTTCAGGGGGTAAATCCAGTTTATAAGCTACTGGTCCTATCCTTTCCAGCACTCTATATGGGCCATTAAACCTAGGAGCCAGCTTCTGGTTACTTCTTGTAGCTGCTGATATTTGCCGGTAAGGTTGCAGCTTGAGAAACACCCATTGTCCCACCTCAAATTCTCTATCGGACCTCCTCAAATCAGCCTTTTGATTTATAGTGTTGGCTGACCTATGAAGATGATGCTTCAAAATTGCAATTGTGCTTTCTCTTGCTTGAAAACTTCGATCCACAGCCTCAACTGTAGCTGATCTAGTCACATAAGGAACATATACCAAAGGCTTTTGGCCATACAAAAGCTCATGTGGAGTTGCCTTGGTTGAAGTGTGAAAATTGGTGTTATACCACCAGTTGGCCAAGGATAACCATGGACTCCACTCTCTAGGAGCTTCCCAACACGTGCAATGAAAATAGGACTCCAAACATTTACTAAGTACCTTGTTTTGACCATCACTTTGGGGATGGTAAGCGGAGGAGAGACTTTGCTGCACTTTCAAAACCTTGAGAAACTCTTTCCAAAAGTTGCTAAGGAAGAGAGGATCTCAATCACTCACAATCTCCACTGGAGCACCATGCAATTTGTAAACTTGATCTAAGAAAACTTGTGTAAGTGTAGAAGCTGAATAGGGGTGAGAAAGAGGGATAAAATGAGCATATTTACTCATTCGATCAACAATCACCCAATTTACTTCTTTACCTCTGGATTTGGGCAAACCTCCTGTGAAATCCATTGATATGCTTTCCCATACTTTGCTTGGAATTGGCAATGGATTCAATAACCCCAGTGCAGCTACAGTTTCGTACTTGCACCTTGCGCATGTATCACAGCCTTTGACAAAGTCCTCAACATCTTTGTGAAGATGTTTCCACCAAAACATACCCTTAACCTTGTAATAGGTCCCTTGGACGCCCGAATGGCCTCCTTGAAGGCTAGCATGAAGCCATTCCATCAGCTTTTGTTTCAAATCTGCATCCTTACCAACAACCAAACGATTGTTCTTCCTCAAATAAGTGCCATCCCAAGAGTACTTCTTGAGAACACCGCCCTTTGCTTTTACTTAAGCTAGGATGGTTGCAACTTCTACATCTAATTCCCAACTTCTGTTAATTTCTTCAATTCATTCCAGGGAGGTAGTATCTAAAGAAATTTGTAACAATTGAGAACCATGTAGCCTTGATAAAGCATCGGCCACTGTGTTGTCATTCCCCGTTTTGTATTGAATCTCATACTCATAACCCATCAACTTTACTATCGAATACATTTGGAATGGGGTCTTCAACTTCTGCCCCAATAAGTACTTGTGGCTCTCCTGGTCGGTTCTAATAATGAACTTGTTACTCTCCAAATATTGATGCCAATACTCAATAGCTTGCACTACCGCCAGCAATTCTCTCTCATAGATAGGCTAATGGTTGGTCTTGTTGCTTCAACACAGCTCCAATCCCTACACCACATGCATCGGTCTCCACTACAAACTCCTTGGAGAAATCTGGCAACACCTAACACAGGCTGAAACCAGCACCTCCTTCAGTTTTTGAAAGGCTTCACTTGCTGCTTCTGACCACTTAAAAGCATCCTTTTGCAATAAAAGAGTGAGGGGCTTTGCTAGTGATCCATACCCTTTAATAAATCGCCGTTAATAACCAGCCAAGCCAAGAAAAGCCCTTAATTGCTTTGCTGTCTTAGGTTCAGGCCAGCTAGAAACAGCCTGAATCTTCCTTGGATCTGTCACCACCTTGCCTTCACTGATAATGTGTCCAAGGTACGCAACACTCTTGGCGGCAAACGTGCACTTGGTCCTCTTAACAAAATAGTGATTGTCTTGCAAAATTCCCTATATTTCCTCTAGGTGCCGTGCATGATCTGCAATGGTAGAACTATAGATCAGAATATCATAAAAGAAAACAAAAATGAATTTTCTTAAAAGAGGTCTAAAGATATCGTTCATGGCTCCCTAGAAGGTGGTTGGTGCGTTTGTCAACCCAAACGGCATCACCAGCCACTCAAAATGGCTTGAGTGTGTTTTACATGCCATTTATCTCCTGACTCCATCCTAATCTGATGATAGCCGGCTTGAAGATCCGGCTTTGTAAACCACCTGGCAGCATGTCATTCATCAAGTAAATCTTCTACCAAAGGGATAGGATACTGATTTTTAACCATCTTCTTGTTTAATTTGCGAAAGTCAATGCACATACGCCAAGTTCCATCTTTTTTCTTCACCAAAACAATGGGTGCTGACAAGGGGGAGGAACTCTCTTGAATAACCCCTGTTTGTAACAATTCAAACACTTGCTTCTCTATAACATCCTTTTGTGCAGCAGAATATCTGTATGTCTGAAGGCTTATTGGGTTGGTGCCTTCATGTAGGATAATAGGATGGTTATGACCTGGCCTCACGGGTGGCAGCCCTTTAGGCTCCCCAAAAACAGTGTGTTAACCAAAATTGTTTGATTCATTGTCTGAAGCTGAATTTCAATTTG
This sequence comes from Inga leiocalycina, assembly GCA_963242795.1. NCBI lineage: Eukaryota > Viridiplantae > Streptophyta > Magnoliopsida > Fabales > Fabaceae > Inga > Inga leiocalycina. The sequence goes on from OY725329.1 coordinate 42,064,069, forward strand.
TATTACCATTTATTACGCTTGGGTATCATTGAAATAACCATAACGATTAACTGTTTACTTAGTGCAGCGGTTTCCATGGAATTTATGATGTGGAGTACTTCATAAAGACGCTGAAGAATGATGTAAGGATTGTTGAAAGCATCCCAGAACTTGTGAAAAATGGCAAAAAGAAGAAAATAAAAGCCTTTCAGGTAGAATATGGCAATTTAGTGATTGATCAGTAATCATGGGGTGGATATAATTTCAATATCTGGATAATACTTTCCACTTTAATTCACCCCAGCTTCGACCCCCAAGAGATGCTCCTATCAGTTGGTATACTTCCGTTGCCCTGGAAAAAATGAAGGAACATGGTGCCATCTATCTTACTCCCTTTTCACATCGATTGGCTGAAGAAATCGACAATGCTGAGTACCAACGACTGAGGTGTAGAGTTAACTATCATGGTTTAAGGTTCAAGCCCCATATTATGAGGCTAAGCCAATCAATAGTCAATAAGCTTCGGGCACAAGGTCATTTCATGTCCATACATCTCCGCTTTGAGTTGGATATGTTAGCATTTGCTGGGTAAGTTGTCTGGCTTTTCTTGGGATGTCATGCACAAGTTTGTTTATTGGATTTGATTGTATCCACATTAATTGATAGATATGGATAATTGGTATTTGTCTCTCGCCTGTCAGAGTGAAAAGCATGCCTTTTCTTTTAATTTAAATTGGTTCAATCTAAAAACAAAAGGTCAAACTTGTTGATAGATCATTTCTTTAAGAGCTTCATATTTATCCAGGGATCTCTATTGAATCCTTGGGTGATTTTATGGATTAAAGCTGGAATGAAGATCAAAAGCTCATGGTTTCTGTTTAGGAATCTATGATAGTTGATTGACCAGGGCCCAGGGATAGTGTGATTACCTTATATAGAGCAACTTAGCTTATTTTACATTTTATGCAGCTTTCAGGTTATGGATTTTAGCCAAGATTCATTAACTCTGACCTATTGTTCTGTGCCAATCTTGTTGGCACCATTGCATGCAAGTAAATTTATACGCTTTCTCGTACTTCTTTATTAGGAGGTCACTAGAGCCAAAGTGTTAAGGTGCTCTTACTTTTGGATTGAAAAGTGAAATAACTTGGCGTTTTTCAATCGTTTAACTTGATAGAATCCATTCTTCAACCTCGTTAATTGTTGGGATATAGTTATAATTGTAAGCAGTAATCTTCTGGTGAATATGAATGAACTCTGTGGAGAAGAGCTAAAATGGTGATAGAAGTAATTTGGAACTAATTAGATTTTATATTGCAAATGTTGAAAAGTTTCATGCACCATCTGGATCCAAGAAGTCACATCTGCTGGAATTCATACATTAAAATTTAGGCGTTCACAACATTCTTAAATAGGCTCAAGGGATTTATCTTTGTTACAATTTTTTTTTTACCAAATTCTATTATACTTTTGGGTGTCCGATGGTTGGCTAATTAACATTTGTACATACATGATATTTAGATGCTTCGATTTATTTACTCCTGAGGAACAACAAATATTGAGAAAATATCGAGGAGAAAATTTTGCACCCAAAAGACTTGTCTATAATGAAAGAAGAGCCATTGGGAAGTGCCCATTGACACCGGAAGAGGTAAGAACGTAAGACATTTTTGCTTATTGCCATTTAACTTGTGTGTGGTGATTCTTCTTTTCAAACATGTTGAGGATTATAATTATAATATTAACAATATTAGTTGGCCAAATCAATGTGTCCCTCATGGTAGGTTGGCCTTATTCTGCGTTCAATGGGTTTTGACAATTCTACCAAGATATATTTAGCAGCTGGTGAACTATTTGGCGGAGATCGGTTTATGAGGCCATTTCGAAGTCTGTTCCCGAACGTTGAAAACCATAGTTCTGTAGAACCCTCTGATGAACTTGCTGATAACACAAGAGGTTTAGCAGGGTCTGCTGTGGATTACTTGGTCTGTCTACATTCTGACATTTTTATGCCAACATATGATGGTCCTAGCAATTTTGCAAACAACCTCCTCGGACATCGCCTCTACGAGGGCTTCCTGACCACAATCAGACCTGACAGAAAAGCACTCGCCCCTATTTTCATAGATAGAGAGAATGGGAAGACTGCTGGCTTTGAGGAAGCTATTAAGAGAGCCATGCTTACAACAAACTTTGGTGGACCTCACAAGCGTGTAACACCAGAGTCCTTCTATACAAATTCTTGGCCTGAATGCTTCTGTAAATTATCTCCTGATAACCCGGCTGACCGATGTCCTCCTAATGATAGTTAATTTTTTAGAACGATCTGATGCAGGACGAAGCATTTAATTTCTAAAATGCTGCAATATCATCGGCGGGAAAATGAGTGTTTCTTTCTACTTGAGCGAATGTTTATATATTTATTCCCAGTGATGAGCTGCTGTACTACAAGTAATGGATTCTTATGATCAGATTCTGAATGTCAGGTTGTCTTCTCTCTTTCTTTTTCAGTCTCAGAAGCTGATTTAGATGTCAAGATAGTGAAATTAGATATCAATACGACAGATGCTGATTTGTTCATTGGTCTGAGTTCCTCATGGGTTAAAATGGTATCAGTGTTGCCTTTTCTACCTATTGTACTCTGCTAATTTATTAGCCAAACTTTCTCATTAAGGTTTAGATGATTTTGTACTTTTGATCATTCCGCACCTTCTTGTAGGAAGGTGGCGAACGATGAAAGTGCCGGTAAGAAACACTATTGTAAGATTGTAATTCTTTTTTCTTTTAAATGACAGTATCCCTTTCCATACAAAAATAGGCATGATATAAAGTTATTCACTTATTCTTCACCATTATTCTTTGTTCAACCTCTTTCTGCATATCCGCTTACTTTTCCATTCGTACCATACACATTAAAAAAGGTGAAATAAAAATAAATAAATAAAAAACTTTCACCAATTCAGGACTTGTTTTAGCATTATTGACTATGCATTCAAAGGATGGCAAAAAAAAAAGACCATGCATTCAAAGGATACCAAGTTACTATACATAGAATCCCTGATGTTTTTGTTATTGTAGAGAGAAGAATTACATGAATGAAATTATCCTTCACTCAAAAAAAAAAAAAAAAACGGATACCAAGTTACCAATTCAATGACGCTTGGATGGTTGGATTTGACGCTTGATTCACAGAAAAGTAATAAGAAAAGGGAAAATAAACTAAAAGAATATCACAATTTTAGTCAGAAAAATAAAAAACACCTCAGCAATTTTCCTCACCAGAATCTCATACTGCAGTAACCGGCACGCAGTTATTTATTTTGCCATAGTAACCGGCACTGATAGACATAAGGTTTATATATAGGAAGTAAAAGATTTATGCAATGACAACCATGTATTACATAATTTATACCTGGAAAACTACGAGTTCAATAAAACCAAAAATGTTTATTTTATTTTACCAAGAGAATTATATCCAAGAAGACCATTCATTCCATAAAATAACTCAGTCTAGTAATAGACACAAACTCTCTAAACGAAGCACCCTGGGTATAAAAACAATCATACATTATGTATGAATGAATAGCACTTGAAATACCCTTTACCCTTTCGACCAACATATTGTATTAGAGCTCCACCAGTTTGGAGAAAGAAGAAGAATGCTTAATATCTCTGGTATTTTCATAATCTGCAGTTAACTGTTAGATTAAAAACTGTTTTCCTCCAAACTCAGACTAATACAAACAGGTGAGTCCACTCTTCCAGATGGCCATATCATATGTTGCATTATCTTCAATGTCTGAACTCTGAAGACTCCGCTAATTGACAATAACAAACAATAGATAGGTTGACAGATGTATACCTCAATTTACTATGAATCTAATACAGGATTTGATCTCTGGTCCTTCCATGTTTTCCAAGCCTTTCTGACTTCATCCAATTCAGAATGTGGAATGCTTGAGTTCCTATCCAATTTCTCAACCCAATCTGCCCAAGGAGAGCTTGATGAATCTAGGAACATTGAAACTTTAGGCAACATAGCAGATACATAGAAGTCATCAACTGCCTCAAGAATTCGTTCTGATTCAACCATAGACACCATTTCTGGCCTGGTCATGTTTCCAGCACTAGCTCTCATTTTAAATGTGTTCCCCCTTAAAATTAAAACTTCTGCTGGGGCAAGAGGGAGGACGATTCGAGAAAATTTAACCAGCGACAATGCAAGGATGTCTCTCGGAAGTAAGTTCCGCTTTACCGCCACAGCCGTTCCAATCATTTTGCGTATCTGATAAGTTACTGAGTTAGTTTGTATATGACTAATCATTAGTGTCATAAATTGAGCATTTAACTCTCTATATGAAAGGATAAGCATAAACAGATAGGCTGATTCAAGCTGCCAATTATAATACAACAGTTGCCTCTGGGGGTTAATCAACTTTTTTCCTCTTTTATTTTGACATCTCATGGATGATGTGAGGCAAACCAAGAAGCTGTTTTTTTTTTTTGGGTTAACGCCATTGTTATTCCTTCTAGTTTTATCGAATTTTGGTTTTGGTCTCTTTTATTTCAAATCAATGGTTTGATTCCTAAAGTTTCATAAGAATTTGGTCGAAGTTTAACAACTGGTCCCTATACTTTTGAAGAGTTTTGGTTTTGGTTTTTATACTTAAACTCAAACAAAGTCATTATGAAACTCAGAAACCGCACAAACCAAAACCAACAATTTGAAACTACAATGACCAAAACCAAAATTCAATCAACAATGGTTTGAGTTTAAGTATAGAAACCATGCGTGGCAATTTGTAAGGATCAACAATAGTATTAACCTTTTTTTTTTGGGGGGGGGGATTGTGGCAACAATAGTAAGACGAAGTTGCCACACATGAGCCATGAGCCATTTAGATATATGAAATCAACATAAACCAACCTGAAAATAATCCAAAAGTATAGATAGAATCTAGTCACAATAAAGACTTACTTGATGCAACATAAAAGACTCCCCCCATATGTTGATCTCAAGATAATCATATCCAAGTGAATTTTCCAAGTTCCCACAAGAACAATGAAAAACCCTTCTGAAATGGGAAGCATTTAATCTGTCAGTCCTATCAGGCTCATATAACCATCTTGCATAGAGAGCTGAACGAGAGTTTTTATAATTTAAATTGGAAGCATCAACATCTAACGACTCCTGCTTCTGTTCTTTATTGCCTGAAGAGGATCGCCCACAGCCTTCAAAATCTTCTCCATCACTTTCCTCAGACTCTGATTCGGAAGCTGATATCGTACAGGGTGAGTTTGGTCTGCTTGACATGCCAACATTTCCAGGAGATTGCCTTACCTTCATTTTTTTCCTGTACTTTGCCCTGACGGTATAATTATGGAAAGGATGTTCTCCCTACAAGAAAGTATCAACAGATGAAAAAAATAACTAAAGGGGTAGCTATCAAAATGTTACACTTACATCAACTTTTAGTTTTTATCAGTTAATATTAGAATGATAGTAATGGCTGGTCAGTCACCAATAACTATGCCTAATACGCCTCAACAACAAGGAAAGAAAGGGTTAGAATTTCAGAACTTGTATGGGACAAAATACTTAAAATGCAGTTTCCAGCTTGGAGATGGAGAGTTGGTGACATCTACCATGTATTTCTTCAATGTCTAGTATATTACTCCCTCCAGTCCTTATATAAGAAGTTAGTTAAATTAGTTAATAAGACATATATTTTCTAAAACACCCTAGTCATATTCCTTAATTCCTTCCTCTCCCCTCCTTCTTGATAATTGTTGAGGAAGCATCAATAGGGGTAAAATAGGAAAAAATTGATAAATATGAAAACTATTTCTTATATTTAAGACCAATATCAACTTCCCAAATATGTCTTATATTAAGGACCGGAGGAAGTATATTGTTTCATCCTCTTTAATACAAGAACAAAGCAATTTGAAACTACAAGAGATTAATTGTTAATGAAATGAACAAGTCTTTTACCAAGAAATTGCAACAAATAACTTTACTACCGTTATGGTTATGTTAGCTATAAAGTTCAATTAAGATTAAGCTAAATTAACTACATAAGGTAGATAAGGCAAATGGAAATTTCACATTATATAATGTAAGAACTAAAATACTACACCTCGAAGGCACTAAGTATAGTGTTGAAGTCTGAAATATGATGTTGAATTTCATTCTCATTAAGATGACTTTGGATTCCTATAATATTAGCAGGGAGGAGGAAAGAGTACTTTCTCAGATTGCACTCTCTTCTTGGATCAAATCTCCTGAGACAAACCAAAGGCATATGGTTAGGGAACAACCTGGGATAAAAGAAGGTTTTCTGCTTTTTACTTAACAGGAAAAACAAAATGGGAAGCTTCTTTGTTTTAAAACAACTCTTCTAATTGCAATCTCTCGTCTCATGGATGACAATTTTAAATTGAACAAATCTAGGATCTTTCATGTAGTGCTTGCATTATAAATCAAACAAAATGTAGATTTTGATGCATGCAACATATTTATAGAAGTTGTAACACGTGCTTGCATTATATATCTTACCTCTTTGAAGGCAGTATGCTAAAGACTTTGATAGTATGAGGAAGATAAGAGTTAATACAATTAGCAAGCAAAAGGCCATAAGGGTCTCCTTGCCATGCATTCTCAGGAATTTCCATCTTTAAGGAGATCATAGTTGCCAGAGAGTGGACCTAGCACATCCATCACATCAGACAGTTAGGAAGTCAAATAAAGTGTATGTCCTGTCATGTGTGGGCATGGAAGCCAAAAAGAAATAAGGAAAAATTGCTCAAAAGTTCCTGATTAGAAAATTAATTGTGCAAAATTATCAGGAATCATGTTAAGGAATGAGGTGCTTAAGGAGAAGTAAATATTAGTTTATTTTACTAAGCATAGAAGGGAGATTTGATAAACTTAGCATAGACGGGAGATTTGATAAACTAAGTTTCCCCAAAATTTTAGTATAGAAGGAAGATTTAATATAGTTTAGTTTATTTTTTTGGAAATCAGATTAAAAGCTATTTTAATCTTAGTTTCTTGTTACTTTTTGATTGTTTCATGTGGAGGAAAGCTTTTGCAAGTTATAGAAGGAGATTTCCTTCTATAAATAGCTGATATCAGTCATGTAAAAATCAGACTTGAATGAACGACTTTACGATGACTTAATCCACTGTGCATTTTAGACTTTGAGTTTGGGCCTTCCATCGCTTTCTCAAACATGTTCTAAGAGCCCGTTTGGATTAGCGGTAGTAGAAGTGGCTTTTTTGCAATCTGACTTTTGCAACCTTAAGATAGGTTAAAAGTCAAATTGTAAATGTAATCTGTATTTAGTTTGGCGGTGGCAGAACTGGCTTCTTTTCAAACCTTAAACCCGTTTGGATTATTATTTGAAAAGCCAATTTAAATGGAAAATAACTGAAAAGGACATAAATCTTATTATAGAAAGGACGTTTGGAGTCTAGAAGAATAAGTTTCAAATCTTGTAAGATATGAAGTCATATAGCTTTAAAACACAAGTCTACATAGTTTGTGTAATAATGGCTACACATAATCTTATCCGGAGAAATTCCCAAACTGATGTGGATTTTTTAGAAGTTGAACGAGAAAATATAGGTGGTGAAGGTAATAATAATCCACTTGATGTGGCATCCTCATCAAATATCCATAGATTATCTTCAACATAAATGAATCATGTTCGTGATAGAATCAGAGACCAACTTGTTAGGGATAGGCGATCCAATAATGATCCACTTGATGTATGCATTCTAATTTATATACAATTTTATCCATTTTTAATTAAGTTTTTAAGTGTTTTTTGCTTTTTTTCCCAATAATAATTAAACTTTTTTTATTTTATCTTCTTTTAATTTTAATTTTTCACTTTAATTATCACAATATATACAAATCATATATATATATATAGTATTTAATAAGATTCATGCCCTTTTCAGTTATTTTCCATCTAAAATGGCCTTTCAAATAATAATCCAAACAAGTTTAAAGTTTGAAAAGAAGTCATTTCTATTACCACCAATCCAAATACAAATCACATTTATAATCTGACTTTTATCCTATCTTAAGTTTGCAAAAGTCAGATTGCAAAAAAGCCACTTATACCACCGCTAATTCAAACAGGCTCTTAATTGCTCTCTCACTTCCACCCACATTCTGCATTTGTTCTCCCCATAATTCTGTTCTATCTCCCACACTTTCCTCCTCCTTTCTCTCTGTTTCTGATCAGTTCTCACTCTTTCTCTCCTGTTTCTACACTTTTCTCCTCAAAACATTCTCAGTTTGCATCAGTCGTAGTGTGTGTGAGTTTCAACCTGTTCTACAACACCTATTCTGCGATTTCTTCTTCCTTGGCCTTTCTAACATAGTCACTCCCTTCTTCCTCTAACAAGTTCTTTCATGCCTCTCTCGCAATTTTGTCTACCTCTTGCATTATTTTGAACTTGCATTTTCCTCTTTTGTCTGACCAATAATGTTGCTGAAGCAAATATAGTTCAGTGAACCTTACTTCCCTCATTTCCCTCCTTTTTCCTCAACCATGCTTTCCCCCGAATTTATGTCTCCCAATTCTACGTAATTTGTTTAGCTATATATTTATTCAGCATTGATATAATCCCATCAGCATTTTCCTAACCTCCAATATCTTCTAAATAATCTCAAAATTTCTTTTCAACAAATTTGACATTCGGGTCAGTCAAAAAAATATTTATAGATACCATGAAGACAAGCAAATACACGTATATAAAAAGACATTTGTTGTTTCAGGGCACGACAGATATTAATTGTTTTAGGATACGACATAAAGATTGACATTCTCAATGCAAAAGTTCAATTAACAATACATTATTTGCACTAGATTGCTTAATTTAATCATAATTCTATTGCACACATTTCATCAAACACTTGGTGTGCATTCACAAACAAAATCATAAGATAAGAGTTTCTTAGTTCATGAATTGCCAACCATTCATTTCAAGCATCAACAAGAAGAAAACATGGCAAAATAACCCAGTAACAACGACTATAAATGAAGAGCATTAATCCAAAAAAAGTTGGAAAAGCTACACTAGAAACCGAAGTTGGAAAAAATCTTTGCTACTTGCTATGAAACCTTATTGCTTTCACAGCTCAAAGCAATGGAGTAAAAATTTGAAAATTAATTATGAATGAATAATACATAAAAGGCGCTTCCTTCTCTAGAATAGCTTATCTTCATTGTCATTGCCTCTAGCCTTGGTATCATTGTCCTCTCCTCACTCATTCGTCTACCCTGTCCTCGCGCCTTCAATCTCGTTTTTCTTCAGCTCTTTTTCTTTCAAATTTTTACTTTCAGGGCAGTTTTGTCATTTCTTATGCATATATATTCCTCCTAAAGGACATTAGTCCCTTGAGTGCATGATTGGATTAGCTTTTGAAGAATATTTTTTATGATTTACAAGATAAGTATGTGAGAAGAGTGTTATCTTAACTTGTGAAAAAGGACTTCTGAAATCATGGTTCATGGTTCTATGGTTTCCAAACATTCACTAACATGATTCCAGGTAGCTTTGCACACTTCATTCAAGGACTTTTGAGCAATTTTCCCAATAAATAACCAATTCATAAATTCACAAATGTAAATAATAAGGTTACTCCTTTGTCAGTTCTGCTACTTCGGCCCCATGCAACTTTGTACAGATCCCCATAATTACTATCAAGGATGCCACCAGCCTTGAAAATAGCAGTTTCGAGTTCTTTCTCAATAGCTTCATGTCAAATTTTCGAATTCTTTAGCAAGACACCATCTAATTTACGAATGCCAGAAGCCAGGGTCTTTTTTTTTAAAAAAATTTGACAAAAACAAGTAAATATGTAAAGCTACTCACAGAAAAGTACATGGAACAGTGATGTACAGCCAAATACATTGAACAAATATATAGAAGTTAAATTTCAAACATATTTATTACGTCATGAACTAGCATAATCATTTCTTATTTTCCAACATAACAAACGAGAAATAAGTAGAAGTAGCTCACTGGATAATCTATGTTCATCTCGTTGCATTTGCAGACCTGAAAATAGTTTAGTGGAGATTACGCCATTTCGACTATTTCAAAACACAAACCCATACAAAATTCGAAGAAGATGGGAAAAAAGGGAACCTCTATAATCGGTGCCGACGTATCCCACCCGCATTACGACTTTTTTCTTCAGAAATGGATGCCATTTGTTAGGAGAGAGGAGAGGATTAGGGTTTGGAGGCGATTGGGTTGGGGCTTCAGTTTCAGTGGAAGAAGAATAGCATCTGAAGAGCCTAGGAGGAAGGAGTGGAAACTTCGAGATAGCGTTCGGGTACGGGTTCGGACATGAAGATAGCGGGAATCGCAGAGAATAAGAGACCGCCATTGCTAATCTTCATGAAGCTACTGGATGAAGCTCAGAGAACTGAGTAAGCAGAAATGTTTTAACGAGGCGCTCAGCTGCTCATCAGCTCCAAGTATTGCAGAGATTATCTTATCAGTAACGGTTACTCTTTCATATGTCAGAACCGAACGGTTACCTTTGGGAGATGAATGAATTTGTTAAATAATTACTGAGAAATCTTTAATAATTAATTTTTTCTAAAAAAATCAATTTGTCTGTGACAGAATTTAATTTTTAAACATAATTTTTTTTTTTGTTTTGAATAAGTACCGGAAACATTATCGCAATAGAAATATTACATCCATTCCTAGAAGAAAAACCTAATCTTCATCAACTTCTGCCTCGAGGAGTTTGATCAAGGAAATAAAAGACCCCATCTAAACTATGGGAATACTTAGCTAACTGATCAGTAGTGGTTAAGTCTTCTTTGTAACTGTGAGTGATCATATTTTGTCAGTCTCTATGAAGAATCATCCTAATATCATCTATAATGTCCTTGAAAGGATGATCATTGTCACAACCTCTCAACATATAGGCTGTGTTTGTTTTACCGATTTGGGGTGCAATCGGTCGATTTATGGGCCCAATCGGGAGAAGCCAATGTTGCATCCAAACTGTAATGTTTGTTTCAACGTTTATGTTTCGGCAATGTTGCATCCAAACTGTAATGTTTGTTTCAACGTTTATGTTTCGGTCAAAAAGAGCAAAAGGCAGCGATTGGGATAAGCAAATGAAGTTTATTTCTACTCAAAGGCCCAATTGACCGTTAGGTTAGCATTTATTATGTTTTAAATTTTTTACCTACTACGCCTGGGTCACTTTTCTCTCTCTATTCTCGCAATCATCCGTCCATTCTCTTCTCCGTGCAAAGCACACAAGCAGACCTCAAGCTGCGGCTAGTGGCGGCTTCGATTCGTCTGGGAAACATAGTCAAGGCTCGTTTTCGGCGTGGTTTTGAGCTCCATCCTCAACTATCGTGCGGCGGTGCCTATGTTTTCTTCTCTATCTCCGTGTGTGTGGGCATTACTGTCAAAGTCGGGCAAGTGGCGTTAAAGTGTGACGGTGTCTTGTGCTGCGGTTTGGAGTCAAGGGCGATGGAGTTGTACAGGAAAGAGCTTGCGAGTTTGGCCGGCGTTGAAGTGTGCAGCTACGGTTGAAGGTCATGGCTGATTTGCTCAGTGCCTCAGCCGCGTGTCCCTCTTTGGTAAGGTTTAAAACTTAACTTCTAAGGTCTCTCCCTTTATCTAAGGTTTCGCAGGCATTGGTTGCATTTGGAGCCATTTCAATGAACCAGTAGTGTTTGCTCTGTCGTGGTCGATCTGTGATATGTTTGGTTGCTCTGTTTGATCTATTTAGTTTCGTAGGCATTGGTTGCTCCGCTGCTCTGTTGCATTTTGTAGATCTGTTTAGTATGGAATATTATACGAATGTTCAATCTCTGCTGATCAAAACTGCAATATGAAATTTTCTTTATGTTCGAGATTGAAAAAATCAAAATGATTCCACAACGAACACCTCTATATGATCTTCACAGCTAGAGCCTGGAGAATTTTTATTGATTTACGTCCCTAAGAGAAAAAGGAAAAGGAGATTTTACCTGTTTTGTTCCTTCCTTTGGTTTTTACACACACAAATATGAAGATTTGACCTATGTTGTCTTTGGTGTGTTTGAAAAAGATTTGGTTTTATCTACATTGTGCCTCGTTGTTGAAACATGAATGCGCTAAAGCCTTGTAAATGCTTTACTAATAGGCTTTGATATCATTCCGTTAAGAGTTATAGAAGCTATTTATTGGTCCCTTACTAGGAGCTTGAGCTATAAGGTCAAGTGGTTCTTTAACATTGTACTTGATTCTAGTTTACTTAAGAATATGTGTGTATGTGTGTTATTTTCCATCTTGATTAGCTTGTTGACTGTTTTTTATGCAAAATGAGGTCTCTCTTTCTTTTTTAAAACATTTTTCATCCTTTATTTTCTTTATTATTTTGGAAAACTTTTTACAGTGTAGCATGAGGCAACTTGTGTTCTTCTATGAAATGTCCTGGTAATTTTCGAGTTAAGGGATTTCTGTTAAGTTGAATAATTATGGTGTGATAAATCTATTTTGAAGTTGGAATTCAAATAACAAATTGCAAGAGAAGGTTTTGTAATCAAACAGCCCTAGAAGAGGGTCTGTGAGTTTGTAGTATTGGCTTAATATTTTTCTTGTAGGTGAACATCAGGAGCATTGATGAAGCTGTGGTGATTGGTGTTGCTCTATCTCTCTGATCTTCTGCATTTGTTCTTTAGGTATTTGTCATTCTGAATCTCTATACAAGCTAATTCTATCACCTTGTATTTACGAAAAAGGAAGTGTGTAACCCCCTCAGTAATTATATCCGAAATACACTACTAAAATGAAATAGAGACCAATAATAATCAAATAACATTTACTAACCCATCACATGATGGGGTTTTCAAAAATACCTTTCGAAATCATTTATAAAATTGGTCTCATATTCACATTTCGAATACAATTACTACGCGAAGATAAATCACATTCATATAAATATCAGAGTGCACAACATAATCATCCCGGCAATCTCGGGTACATACCTTCGCTAAAGATATACAGGGCACAATTGCCCATTACAATTCTTCAAATGGGGATTACACAATCTCATCTCGAATGAGTCTTGCCGCTCCCTCCACGAGCCACTTGCCCTGTCTAAATTGTTGGTAAGGGAGGGTGAGATTCGAGAGAATCTCAGTAGGGAAACATTATCAATATGCAGGCAAGATAAGTGTTTAATGCATGACATGCTTGCATCACATAACTCATGCACACATACAATGACAAATCTATAAGCTCAATGCTTCGAACGATACACATATGGCCATAGCATATATTGAAACATAGCTTCAAATCATTCATACATGTTCCACATAATCAAGCAAAGCAACAACATGCATCAACACATTAATACAGTTATCAGAGCATGCAGGAGAGATAAGTTCCCTACCTCCAGTCTTTTCTCCTCGATTTACGTGCCAGCAACTCGGGGCTTCACATTCGATCCTACAATGTCAAATGTACTATTTAGACACTTCCATAGTGTTTCTGGGGGTTATATGAGGCTATATTGAAAATTTACTAAAATACCCCCGGGGACCCAGCCCGACCCCGCCGTACCCGGTCCGGCTGTACTTTTCTTGAAATATTGACATGGGCTATTCTAATATATTTTCACCCAAGGAATCCATTTCCGGACTCGGAATTATCAAATTCAATGTCAATTTACAAATTTACCCTTGGCAGCCCCACTTTAAGGGTTTCAAGGGCGTTTTCGTAATTATGCTTTTTCGGCCTTTTCCGAAAAAGTGCCCAACTGTAACCCCACCTAATTTTCGCTCCTGAACCCAATGGAACCATTAAATCATTGAAAATCCAACTCTAAGACCCATTTATAGTGCTGGCCGAAATATATGGGTTTTCTAGCGAAAATCAGGGTTTTTCGGTTTCGGCTCCGTAAACACGTTCCTTTCTACTCCTAACCACTTTATTGACTATTCCATTAGGTTACAACTACCATTTAGTATCAATTTGGGCAGCATAACCCCTAGGGAAACCCATTTTCCATTTTTACAACCAATGGCAATCCGGCGAAATTTCACCGATTAAATTGCCCACAGCAGCCAGAATAGTCAATATACAAGAGTTTGGAAGTTACCTCAAGCTCCCAATAGCTTTTCCTCAATATGGCTGAACCCTAGCCCCTTTTAAAACCATGGAAATTGAGCTTCCAACACCTTAAAGAACATGAAAGAGAAGCTTAGAAGTAAGGTTATACGAGTTAGGAGCTAGATCGTCAGAGAAATCGGCTTACCTTGCGAGATTTCTCCTCTTTCTCTCTCTAAGAGCTCTCAACTTTCTCTCACAAGTTTCAGCTGGTTCATCACGACAGAAAATGATAGCTGAAGAAGATGAGAATATATTTAATTCCATGCTGATGTCATCTTTTAATGAGATGATGTCATAATTCCCATTTTCGGATTTTCTGGCAGATTTTCTGCCCAAACTTTGAAAAATCATAACTAATTCTAGAAAAATCGAAATGAGGTGATCCTAAAGCCAAATGAAAGGTATTTAAGTCCTCTTCATTGGAAAAATATTTACCAATACTAGAAATCACCACACAATTCCAGAATTACATAAATTTCATCACTGCCCCAAAACAGAGTCCATTTTCGACCTCAAACTTTGGACAGTCATATCTCCTAGTTCCCAAAACGAAATGGCACAAATTATATGTCCATTTTGAATCTTGGGATGTGAAATTTAAGACTGGAAAGTTTCATAATTTTCTGACATCATTAGCCTATTAAAAACGTCCACACGAGAAGACTGCCCAGACAGAATTCACACTGGACAACATTTCTAGTTTTGCAACCAATGTGTCCAATCCAATTTAAATCAATTCCAATGATTAAATATCACAACATGACACCATTTCCATTTTTGTAGTCATTAACCCCTAATCACAATTTGGGATCTTGCTAAACCGGGGCTTAGCAATCCACTAATCTCAGGCTTATTCTCTAGCCTCGAGTCTCAAAATTTGGGGTGTTACAAAGTGCCTGACATTTTGTATTATTATATACAGGCTTTTAGTAATTGTGCTGGTATTTTGCATTTTTAAATATGCATTGTGAAAGTATCTTGTTTTCTGACTATTAACTTTCATTCATCAATGGCAAATCGTATTCTTCCATCCCTTACTCCCTCTGCTATGTTATTTTTTTGAAATAATTGATTCTTTGAAGATAATATCCATTTTTGAATCTTTATGTCAATCTTTCCACTATACCTACAACTACACGATGATGCTTTGTGTTTTGGTGAGCAATTGTTTTATACATTGTCTTCTCTATGCTGCCCAGTTTGTTTATGTGCCATTGCTTGCTTTATTGTACGGTATATATTGAAAGGAATTATGGTGAAAGTGTATTGGTGACTTGTCTACTATCTTTATGAAAAGAAAGATTTGTATGTGAAGAGTGTGCAAAGAACTATTATTTGGTGTATGTCTATCTCTCTCTATATATATGTACGTATGCGTATGTTGTCATAATCTTGCATTTCTTGGTTCTGATTTGCACAGTACACATGTGTATTTTGGATTTCTGTTATGCCTGGTGTGTGTTATATGTGACTTTTTGGTATAGAAATATGGACATAAAGGCTGTGTGGGATATACAATCAACAAAGATATTTGTCAACGCATGCGTAGACCAAATATACAAAAAAGAACGCAGAGGGCAATCATTCACACCAAAAGCATGGCAGACTATTATTGAGACATTCACTGAAAAGACCGGGAAACACTACAAGAAGAAATAATTAAAAAATAGATTAGATGTCTTAAAGAAAGATCTGAAGATATGGGATTCTTTAATCAAAGAGACCGGTGTGGGCAGACACCCTGTTACAAACAATGTCATTGCGTCGGACGACTAGTGGAAGGAGAAGTTATAAGTAAAAAATATTAAGTGCAATTTACAAGTTTCATTAGTTCACTTTTTGGTATGTAAGTCATTTAAATATGCATTTTGACTCCTGTTACTTGTATGCATGCAGACGCATCCCAATTATAAGAAATATAGGTACTCATGCCTAAAGAATGAAAGTGAGTTAAGAGTAATATTCAAAGATGGCATGGCGTTAGGAGACCACATTTTCTCAACCTCTCGCATACAACCACATACAAATGAGGAAGATGAGGATAATGTTTACAGACCCACGATGGATGAAGAGGAAGGCTCTGGGGACAGTGAGGATGAGCATTTCGGTGTTGCCCTTATAGTTAGTACCGGAGTGACCGATGAAATGGCAAGCGTTGGAATAACAACAGAGAGGCCATCAAGCACTGGTCCCAGCGCATCTGGAAGTGAGCCCAAAAGGAAGAGAGGTGAAGGGTCTAGAAAAAGCAAAAAACAGAAACTTTCGGCTGCAAAGCAAATAGCTGATGCCGTCAGTGTCATTGCTAATGTAACTATGGATAAAACAGCGGCTTTAACGACAACTCAAAAAAATAGCATGATTGAGGTTATGAAATCTCTACTAGACCTTGACGCCGTGAAGGCGGACAAAGCCTTTGAAGTCCGGTGTATGCGAGCTCTGGAAAGCAAGACACGTCGGGATGTGTTTGTGTCATTGAAAGGAGACCCTGAGTACCTGATGACTTATTTGTATTATATCGCAGACGAGGACTAGTTGTAGTTGCATTTGATGTATGGACAATTGAATGTAGACATTTTTAATTTTTTGTTTCCAAAACGGATTACTTGACCCATCGTTTAGAACGGTTTTATCCTGTTGGCATTTATATTATATGTTATTTTTGTTAATCATTCTGCTTACACCACAATTTCATCACAATCACAGGTACATCAATGGCAAATCGTAACAACCGAAATAGGTTGCAGGGGATGGAGGAAGATGAAGATAGTGATGAGACCTCAATTTTTGAGGTTGAGTTGGAACTACATCAACAATTATGCGTGTTGCTTTGCCAATATTTAGTGCCATATGTGTGCAGACAATCGCATAGAGCGAGTTAGGGAACAAGTCACTATTGGGTACAAGAAATGTTGGCAAATAAAGGTTTAAAATGTCATCAGATGTTTAGAATGGAAAAACTTGTTTTTCATAGTTTGTACACTAAGTTGTGTGAGCATGGGTTAAGAGAATCTAGGAATACCAATGTTGAAGAAATGGTTGCCATGTTCTTGCTCACTATTGGACACGAAATAAGAAATAGGCTAGTACAAGAAATATTTAAACATTCAGGTGAAACTGTAAGTAGGCTTCTATATAAGGTTTTAAAGGCCTACCTTAAGCTTAGAACGGAAATTATTAGGCCATGCGATCCAGAATTCGGTCAATGTCATCCAAAAATAGCAGACAATAATCGATATTTTTCATATTTCAAGGATGCCATTAGAGCTATTAATAGTACTCACATTAAGTGTGTCATAACTAGACTAGGCCAAGATAAGTTTATTGGGAGAAAGGGATATCCCGTACAGAATGTCATAGCTATTTGTGATTGAGATATGTGCTTCACGTTCCAGTTAGCGGGATGGGAAGGTTCAGCAAATGATACTCGTGTTTTTCACTCTGCTGTCTCAGATCCAACCATGAATTTCCCACATCCACCACAAGGTAATTTTTTGTACACTTCAATTACATTTCTTTGTCTACATTTAACGTTTTACTTAATCTCACATTTACAATGATTTTAACATATGTTAGGCAAATATTATTTAGTCGATTCCGGCTACCCAACAATAGTTGGGTATCTTGGTCCGTACAGATGTGAACGTTATCACCTCCCAGAATTCAAAAATCATTCAATAGTTCGGAATCCTAACGAGGCTTTCAATTTTTATCATTCAAGCTTAAGGTGCACAATAGAAAGGACTTTTAGAGTCTGGAAAAATAGGTTTGAAATCTTACAACATATGCGCAAGTATAGCTTCGACATGCAAGTTCGCATTGTCTGTGCCACAATGGCTATACATAATTTCATTAGAAGAAATTCCTAAACTGATGTGGACTTTAGGGAAGCAGAAAATGAGAATAATATAGTTGATCTAGATAATAGTCAAGATCAAGACCCATCGTCGACAAATGATGCTCGGACATATTCAACCTAAATGAATCATTTTCGTGACGCCATCAGGGACCAAATTGTACAGGACATTTGATTTGATTAGTTCTGTTATATTTTACTTCATCAAAAACTTTAAGTTTGTACAATTTCTAATTTATTCACATTTTAATTGTAATTTTATTATTTAGTTTACCATTACCAAACATGATCCGTTACAATTCTCTGCCGTTCGAAAGCTCTGCTGTTTGATTGGTGTGAGTCAAGCACAAAATTATGTATTTTGTATTTTCCTAATATATATGAAACTAAGGCAGATTTTTATGTGAAGAGTGTGCAAAGAACTGTTTTATGCCTTTTGCCATGAATTTTGTGGTAAGGTTTCTACTGGTTTGAAGATTAGAATTATCGGACCCAATTATGTCCCCAGAGAAAATAAAGATTTGTGAGTGAAGAGTGTGCAAAGAACTGTTATCTGGATGGGTTAGTAGCATCAAACTTTTGAGCATGTGCCTTGGGGTAACACTGTCGTCATTAAATGGTTTGGATCAATTTATCACCAAGAATGCCACTTTAATAAATGCAAATATCTTCCCAGGTCCCATTTGACAATTAAGTTGCCAATAAGTTCTTTTTCCACAATTGGTCCTTCATTTTTTTCATTTTTAATAATGTTTTCAATTTTTTTTCTCTTACATAACACAAAAGCCACTTATGCAAAAGCCAAACCAAACAACTTTCACTTTTATATAAGTTACTTATCCAATCGTCAATCTAAACACTCATCATTTTATCCAATTTAACTTTTTTCTAATCTTAACATTCCATAAGTTTAAGTAAAAATAAATCACTTATCCAATCGTCAGTCCAAACACACCCATAGTTTATAGCCTCTATACAATCAGAGATTAAATAAATGTTTCTATACCCTTTAGACCAACACAATTCAAGACCTTGAATACATCCAAGAATTTCCTAAAAAACAAACAGAACATTTACTAGTTTGCAGCTGAAGCCACCAAGCCATATGTCATTTTTGTCTAAAAAGTAGACTCCACACCCACTCCTTCCATCTTCCAACACTGATCCATCAACTTTGAGCGTGATGAAATCCCATTCTTGTTGAAATTGGTTCCCCTATAGAAGTTCAATCTTGTTTGCCATAGCTCCTGTTCTAAGAATATCTTTATCCGAAGCATACTCTGAAGAAACTGTGATGAGCATTGAGGCCTACTCTAGTCAACTCACTATCAAAAAGTCTATTACATCATAACACCCATGCATCCCAACAAATATAGCCGAACAGGTTCGACTATGAGACTTTCCTAGTACAATCATTGCCAATCTTATAAGTCAGATTCCACTTGATCCTCTCAGCTCCCTATAAAGAAAAGAACACATTCCATTTTTCATGTTTTACCACAGCTTTCCATCATTCCCTGACATTTGAGCAATCTCGTATCATATGCATTAGATCTTCTTCCCTATCGCATCTGAAAGGGCACACAGTGGACGTCTCCAGTTCTCTCTGCATTCTCAACTTCGCTGTATGAGTTCTTCCATAAGCAGCTAACCACATGAAGGCTTTGATTTTCTCTGGGGCAAACCATCTCCATAGGATCTTTCATATGTCATCCTCATCTCGTCGTGTACCTGAAACAAGAAAATGATATGCAAATTTTACAAAGAAACAACGATCAATAGATAGCTTCTAAATGATTTTATCCTCTCCTCTCTCCTCACAAAGGGGATGTACTTGCACAATACGATCCACCACATGGGGAGGAAACCAATACTCCATCTTTCTCTAATCCCACGCACCTCTTTCTTAGGCATACTCTGCCACACTCTGAGACCAATCAATAAGATGTTCATATCCAGGAATAATATCAATGAGAGGAATGTTCATTTCAGACTAATTGTCAGGCCAAAAAGATGAAGTTCTATCATTCCCAACTTTCCTACAGATACCATTTCAAAACTTCTCCTAAATGTAAGTGATACCTCCATGTTAGAGATGACCCTTTTAGTTTTTAACATCCGGTATCTCCATATCACCACAGTTATGCTTATCTCGAAGAACTCTCACCTATAAAGCCTCTCTATTACAAATGAGACCCTAACAAAGTTTCATGATAAGAGCTTTATTTTGCTTCCGTAAGTTCTTAATTCCTAGCCCTCCTGCGTGTTAGAGCAAGCGTTTCACCCAAGAGGGGGGATGAATTGGTTGATACTAAATTTCGTTGCAATTATAAAAACTTGACGGTGAATATAAAGCAATAATGAGTAAGGAGAAATATCACCGAAGTGTACACCGAGAGTTATACTGGTTCGGTCACAACCACTTTGACCTACGTCCAGTCCTCAGAGCTTCTCTGAGAATTTCACTATAACTTCCAAGATTCATTTTCTTGGCACCTCAGTACAAGCAAGTTCCTTCACCTGGACACTTGCTTCCCCTTACAAATTGTAATCCAATCCCAACTCAAGGTTCCACAACCTTAAGTTATCTCAATAACAAATATTGAGTTTGAATGAAATATCTCTCTCACAGAGTGAAAAAGAATCACTAAAGTATAGAATTCAAAATATGAGTAAAACAGAGTAATGAACTTGATAATACGTTCGTGTGTGTGTTCTTGTTGTTTTTCTCTGTTTGGATGTGTTCCCATATATATAGAAGTGTTGGTAGTGACCGTTGGAACATTTTCTTCTCATCCGTTGGAGAGTGCGCAGCCACTGTTGACTTTTCCAGTATTTGAAAAATATCCATTTGCGGTAGGTGACATTTAAACGTTACATTTGACTTTCCTTATTTGGTAAGATCTCTCCATTGTTTATCTGTAAATATGCTAAGAATACTAATACAATGAAAGGTTAATCATATAGGAAACAAATCAATGAATGTTGGAATGATTTCTAAATTTCTGGACTTGCATACTCGAGTAGTTACTCGAGTATTCATTAAAGTTTACTCGAGTACATACTCGAGTATCATCGGGAAGACTTTGATAAACTGCAAGTCAATAAGCAAACATAACATTACTCGGGTAGTGCATGGAGTAAACAAAAATTCAAACCTTTGGAAATACCTGTTTACTCGGGTACTTACTCGGGTAAAATACACTTTTCTTCATTAGTTACTCGAGTAGCAACTCGAGTAAACTCTTAAACAAACTTTAAGTTACTCGATGCTTCACTCCAGTAATGTTGGCAGGATTTCAAGGCCGAGAGCACTTCAAGTTTGATTACTTTGTTACTCGAGTACATACTCGAGTAACCATCATTTTTCTGCATGGCTTAGTCGGGTAATGACTTGAAGTTTTTCTTCTAAATAACTCTGCATACTCGATTGCTTACTCGAGTAATCCACTTTAAATGAGTCATTGAATACCTGCATACTTGAGTAGTGCCTCGAGTGAAATGTGATAAAACCAGATCAAGTTATTCGAGTACTACCTTCAGGTTGTTGCTTATCACAATGAGTTACTCGAGTAGCGCCTCGAGTAACATTGGCAGGGTTGAAAATGCCGAGAGCAACACATTTCTTGAAACAGAGTAACTCAAGTACGTACTCGAGTATCATTGGCAGGCCAAGAGCAACTTGAAAACTTTTACCTGGTTACTTGAGTAACGTTGGCAGGTTGAGAGCAACTGCCAGTGAGTTACCTGGTTATTCGAGTAGCTACTCGAGTAACATTGGCAGGCTGAGAGCAACTTGGAGTCATTTACCTTATTACTCGAGTACTTACTCGAGTATCGTTGGCAGGTTACTTGAAGGTGTCTCTGGTTACTTCAAGTTTCTCTCTCATTACTCGAGTACTTACTCGAGTAATACCTTAGAAAACTTGCTTTTGATCAAGTTTCTCAGCTTTTTCTCTTGGCCTTTCTTCATTACTTCAATGCTTACTTCAAGTGATGATTTTCCCTGTTATTACCTTGTTTAAACTTATTTATTAACCAAATCTTTTTCATACCATTCTTTGTTATCATCAAAACATGAGATCTAACACTGCGTACTTCTCTTACTGAACCTAATCCCTGAGATTAGATGTAGCATTCTGCCATTACTAGTATCTCCCCATAAGAACCCTCTACTGCTCTTTTCCAGCTGCTTGATTATTCGTTTGGGAAGTAAGATAGTTTGCGTGTAGTATGTTGATAGCGCTGATAGAACAGCTTTGATAAGTGTGGTCCTACTAGCAAGGTTCAAAAATCCTCTCTTCTACCCAAACAACCTCTTCCTAGGGTCCGTTTGGTACGCAGAATTGATTTTGATGGAAATGGATATGGATATGGAAATGGAAATGGATATGGAAATGAGGTTTAAAAGTGTGTTTGGTATGTCATGGAAATGAGACCTAATTTTTGTAAAAAAATACCAAAATATCCTTCTAAAGACATGGGTGAGCGGGTTGCCAGCCGCTATTGTTGTCGGTGATGGGATGGGACAGCGTAAACTAGTTGGGCGTGAAGCTTGAAGGGGCAAAAAGAAGAATCTGGTCTCATGGAAATGTAAATCTGAGCTTTTGTGATGGAGGCCAATTCCATCAATTTTGATAGAATTGATTTCCACATGGAATTGAATTCCATGCTCCCAAAAGCATACCAAACATGCTTACATCATGGAATTCATTTCCATTTCCATTTCCTTGGCTCCAATTCAAGCGTACCAAACGGGGTACTAGTCTTTTCAATAATAGGTGCAAAATGTAGATATGAGGCTCTCTTATGGATAAGCGGAATTCCTAAATACTTGCCTAAATCACATGTTAATCCCACCCCTATTTTCCTGCTTAACTCACTAGCTGTAAAAGAGTGAACATTCCGAGAGAAATAAATCTTCATCTTATCCCTATTAATTTTATGACCAGATACACTACAAAAGAAGTCCAGGCAAGCCAGCATGGTTTCCACTTGCAAACTTGAAGCCTCTCCAAAGAGAATCAGATCATCAGTAAAAAATAGGTGAGACAGTAGTGGCCCTCTTGCTTTAAGCCTGATAGGAGTCTATAAGCCCTCACTAACAGCATCTTGTATGATATGATGCAACTGCTCTATATAGAGATTGAAAATGTAGGGGGGAGGGTCCCCCTGCCTAATCCCTCTAGATGAATTAAAAGACTCAGTTAGTTCATCATTCCAAAGTACTCTAAGAGAGCAAGAAGATACACTTGCCATAATGAGCTCATACATCTTTCCCACAATACCAACTGACCTCAAAGTGTTATTGATAAACGATCATTCTAACTTGTCATATGCTTTCTCCAAATCAACCTTTACCGCTGACCAACATGTGGCTCCTATTTTGCTTTTTATGGAATTTATTACCTCTTGTGTGATAATTATATTATCACTACTCAGCCTACCTGTAATGAAGCTACATTGATGGTTACTATTTTGCTGACCAACATGTGGCTCCTATTTTGCTTTTCATGGAATTTATTACCTCTTCTGTGATGATTATATTATCACTACTCTGCCTGCCTGTAATGAAGCTACATTGATGGTTACTAATGACCTTGCTCAAGACCAATCTGAGTCTTGTGCTAAGAATTTTAGTAATCACTTTGTAGCTAACATTACATAAAGAGATCGGTCGAAAGTCTCCCATAGTCTCTGGGTTATCTACCTTTGGGATGAGAGTAATATTAGTATCATTTAACTCTCTAAGTTTGGCCAGGTCATCAAAGATATCATGCACCATCCTATATAACGATTCACTAATAACATGTCAATACTCCTGGTAGAAGAAAGTTTGTATACCATCAGGTCCCGTAACCTTAAAAGCACCAATGTCGAAGACTGCTACCTTTACTTCCTCTATTCAGATATCTGCAGATAGCATTGCCAATTCTTCTATAGATAAAAAAGGAAATCTATGCCGTGTGTTGCATCTTGTTCTAATGCTAAGATCAGAGTGGTAAAGATTTTGATAAAAATCCATCGCCATCTTCTTAAGATCATTCTGGTTAAAAACACACTCCCCTTCCGTAATCTTGAGCCCCTCTATTGAGTTCTTCCTCCTCCTAACAATAGTGGATGTATGAAAGAACTTGTTATTTCTATCTCCCCATTTTATCTAGTTACACCTAAATTTTTGAAACTAGAGCATTTCCTTCTAAGCTAGAACCTTATTATACTTCTTCCATCGTTCCTTTTCTATTTGCATTAGATGTTGGTTGTCCCTCCTAGTTCAACTCCTTTCAACCCCCTCAATTCATTTTAAAAGTCTCATCTTTCTTGTGGGTATGTTTCCCACCCTAGACCTATTCTACTCAGATACCTTAGCTGTGAAAGAAGAGATGTTCTCAGCCCAAAGTTGATGACTCCACCCCTGTCGCACTATATCACCAAAATCCTCTTCTAACAACCAAGCAGCTTGGCATTTGAATTGGGGTATAGGATGTCGTTGACTATCATTTGCTGAGCCCTTCACAAATAAAGGTCGATGATCTGAGTCATATTTACTTATGTGAAAACCTTTGGCATTAAGGAAATAGCAGTTCCATTCGTTGTTAACAAAAACCCAATATATCTTTTCCTTTATTAGGCTTATTGCCCATGTGTTTTTATCCCTTGTACATTCCATTTCAGAAAAGCCACACTGGTTAATACACTCTCTAAACTGTCTCATTGATCTAAGATTACCTTGAGCACCTCCAACTTTATCTCCAGAAGACAAGTAAACATTAAAGTCTCCTAACACAATCCAAGGATCCTCTGTCTCATTATTGATAGCCACCTAGTCAGCCCATAACCCTCTTCAGAGATTACAACACGGTTCAGCATATACACAAGTTAACAAAAACTTATTAGGCGAATTTGTAGGCCCCACTTGAACATGCATTAATTGAGTAATTGAAAGGATATATTTAATTGAAACTGATTCCTCATTCCATAGTATCTAAATGCCACCCGCATAGTCAGTAGCTTCTAAATAGATCCAATTGTTAAACCCTAGTTTTCTCACAAATCTATCAGCTTTAACACTACTAACTCTAGTTTCAAGCAGAATGAGACTATGAATATCTCTTCTTAAAATTAAATCACTAACACTGCTAAGAAACAACTTAGTTGCAGCACCTCAACAATTCCAGGATAATATATTCATAATAAATAAATGAATAATTAAAAGATGAGAGCTAATACTGCTTACAGGGACGATGGAACGAGTTCCGCCTCCTCTGCTTTATTCTCAAAACCATTGACATTCTCAGCATAGGTCTCATATCTGGCTTTCATTAACTGCTGATCCACATTTAATTTCTGATCATGCATAATCATTATTGTAGAGTCAGATATCCTACTGTTACTGCGCACAACAACTTGATCTTAGATGCTAAGCATTTCTTACTTCTCTTCCTTTTTTCCTTTCTTTCTTTTCTTTCATTTTTTCACCGCCTTGGTTACTAACTTCACAAGGAATGGCTTGATCATTTGGATTAAGATATCCAAGGATAATTTGGTGGGCCCTTGCAGCTTTCTTTTTCTTATTAACTGAAGATAAAAGAGTAGATTCATTTTCGGCCTTGTTTGCTTCAGAATGCAAGTTTGGGCCTAACTCCTGTGCCTGGTGTATGACCCCAAATTTTAAGACTTGAGGCTAGAGAATAAGCCTGAGATTAGTGAACTGCTAAGCCCTGGTTTAGCAAGATCCTAAATTGTGATTAAGAGTTAATGACTCCAAAAGTGGATGTGATTAGTGATAAATAACCCTTTTAGAGAATCCGATGTGATTTGAGATTTGTATGTGTTGTGAGCAACGCTGAAACCCTGTATTTAAGCTCAATTATAGATTAACATCTAAATTGACTTAAAATAAAGGGGAGGGAGCATTGTGGAAGAAAAGGAATGATATGGTGTGTTTGGTGGTGATTCAAGAGGAATTGCCATAATCAGGGGCAAAACAGTAAAGTTACCGACCAATTGATCGGTTACCGAAGAGGAAGCTCCTTGGTAACTCAAATATCAATGGTTGGGATTGATTGTTTTGAGATTAAAAAGGGTGGAATCTCATGTGTGTGTGCCTATGTGAGCTCATGGGTGATGGATTAAGATCTTGACAAGTGTCACCATGAGAGCCATTGATTAGGTTAACATGTCAAAGCTCTTTCCTCTATCCTCTCCTCTCTATTTGGACGTCCAAGGGCCCTCTTTTGGCTGGAAAATCAGACCCTCTTCATCATCTTCATCCTCTCTCTTCAACTCCATGGACACCAAGCTTGGGGAAGGAAAGAGAAATGGAAAGGTAAGGATTTAGCT
The DNA here is from genome assembly GCA_963242795.1 of Inga leiocalycina. NCBI lineage: Eukaryota > Viridiplantae > Streptophyta > Magnoliopsida > Fabales > Fabaceae > Inga > Inga leiocalycina. Next base: position 42,090,398 of record OY725329.1, read on the forward strand.
TGTTTGTTGGCCTCTAATGCTTAAAACCCTTCTATAATATTGTTCATAGTGATGAGAGCTTCATCTCTATGATTTTAGATTTGTGAAAGAATGTGTTTGAGAGCTTGAAGAATTTGGAAAATGGAGGAATCAAAGGATTGATATTGGGAAGAGGAAGAGGTGAGTATTTAAAGCATTTTGACCTAAGTTTTGTGGTCATTGGTTAGGTTTTATGAATTTTGAATTTTGCCCTGATTTTCATGTGATTTTGAAATAGAGGAATTGCATTGTGTAGTGTGTTGCAAATGGTCTTTTGTTGTGTTTATGACCATTGGTATTTGTTTAAAACCTTGGAATGAAAAGAATGGCAATGTGTGTTTGTATGTGATATTGGGTGACATGTTGTGCCATTGAGAAAACATGTCAATATAATGTAAATTTGGTTGATTTGGTATTTTCAATGGATTCCTTGTGAAATTGTGTGAGAATGATGTTTGATATGAAAATGGAACTATTAGAAGCAAAGATGCAAAATCTGAAATTCTGTCCAGTGAATCTCTATTATGGGCAGTCAGTTTGTGTGAATGTTTTGAATGGGCAAATGGTCTCTAAAAATTTTGAAACTTTGCATTCTTGAAGTTCACATCTCAAGCTTAAAAATGGACATATAATTTGTGTCATTTCATTTTGTGAACTGGGAGTTATGGTTTTTCAAAGTTTGACGTTAAAGCTGGGTGTAAATCTGGAACAACAAGGGAATTTCGTGTAATTCTAGAATTGTGTGGTGATTTTTGGTAATGGCTCATATTTTTTCTATGAAGAGGACTTAAATAGCTTTCAACGGGCTTTAGGATTACCTCATTTTAATTTTTCTGGAATTAGTTATGAATTTTCAAAGTTTCCTTGGCTGCAGCACAAAAGTTTTTGTGTGCGTTTTGGCCACAGCCAGAAATTCTTGGTTGCAGCCAAAAACCTTTTGTGCACATTTTGGCTACAGCCAGAGGATTCTTGACTTCAGCCAACCCCTATTTTCAGTATTTTATGACTTTAAAAGGTAATTTCCAACCTAGTACGTCCTAATTATTTAGACTTTCATTGAGCTTATTATAGCCACTTAAAGGGTGTGAATGATAACCAACTTTAAGTATTGTGAAAGTAAGGATTTGGATTAGAGATTGACCCTATGTCCTAGCTTTAGTTATAGGGTTTGATATTCGCCCTGATCGTGAGTAGCCGATGCTGGAGCATACGTGGAAAGAACAAGGGTAGGAAACTTACCTCTCCTGCATGTATATGATATTTCTGTTGGTATTGATGCATGTTATTGCTTTGCTTGATTATGTGAAACATGTATAAATGATTTAAAGCTATGTTTCAATTTATGGTATGGCCATATGTATGTTGTTCAAAGCATTGAGCTTACAGATTTGTCATTGTGTGTAAGCATGAGTTATGCAAGCATGTCATGCATTAAACATCTATATTGCATACATATTGGTAATGTTTACCTACTAAGATTCTCTTGAATCTCACCCTCCCCTACCATCATTTTAGACAGGGTAGGTGGATAGAGGATGGAGCATGCAACCAAGGGCGGCAAGGACTCCTTCGGGTTGTCAATTTGGTAGTTGGTTATCATTATGGTTGAGATTATGTATATTTGGATATGTACATGTTTCAGATGTATATTTGGTTATTTGGGATGAGTATTTGGGTATATATTTGAGATGACTTTGTGTAATCCCCGTTTGAGAAATTGTAAAGGGCGAATGTGCCCTATGAATCCTATGTAAAGGTATGAACCTAGGAGTTGCTGGGATGATATTGTTGTGTACTCTGATATTTGTATAAATGTGATATTTCGTGTGATGTAATTGTATTCGAAACGTGAATATGAGACCAGGTGTATTAGATTTTGAAATGTATTTGAGAAAACCTTATCTCAAGGATGGGATTGTAAATGAGTTTTGATTATTATTAGTCTCTATTTCATTTTAATCGTGTATTTCGGATATAATTATGGAGGGAGTTACACCTGGCCCACCAAACAATTAATGGTCTTCATCTTTTGTCTAATCTTCAATTCCACCTTTGACCTTGATGTTTCTTTCACTTTTTCTCTATCTTGTAAGACCGTATCATAAGCCATCAACATTTCCTCTTTTCTACTTTCACCAACTTCAAGATTCATTTTCTCTTTCTCCTACTACTCAGCATCTTCTTTCCTTTTTGAATTAAGTGAATCACCCTTTTTCTTTCTCCATACTTTTGCAGGTTCTTTTTTCTTAGTTTGAATTTCCACTCCTTCTGAGATGACAAGGTAATCCTCCTCCTGTAAAACATCAAATCTCATACCAAAATCAGCTTTCATCTCCCTCCCCTTTGTCTTTTTCTCATTAACAATAAGTGTCTGTTTGGATTAGCGGTGGAGAAGGATCCTTTTTTGCAGATGGGCTTTTGAAAAAGTTCGATAGAAAAAAAGTTAAATTGTAGATGTGATTTGTGTTTGGATTGACGATGACAGAAGTGACTTTTTTTCTAACCTTAAACATGTTTGGATTAGTGTTTGAAAAGCCTGTTTAGATAAAAATGACTGAAAAATGTATGAATCTCATTGAATACTATATATATATATATATATATATATATTAGTTGTATATATTATGATAATTGAAGTAAAAAAAATATTAAGAAAAATTGATAAAATAAAAAAGGTGAAATTATGATTGGAAAAAAAATATACGAAAGTACTTAATTAAAAAAGGATAAATTTATATTCATATTAGAATACATACATGATTCATTTGTGTTGAAAATAATCTACGAATAGTTGATATGGATGTTACATCAACTGGATCGTTATTATCTTCATCACTTCTCTTTCTTTAATATCATGGAAAATATAATAATAAGAAAATAAATGTCATGGCTAATGAAAAGTTAGAGTACAGAGGCGATAATTGCACAAGCAGAAGCGACAAATGCAAAGGACATGAAGGTAAAATTTAAAATTGCATTTCATGCTTTCTATCGTGAAGCCATATCTTGCCATGAAAAGTAGGTATTTGTGGCTTTTACTTTAAAGCTGCTTTGGAGGTTAAAGCCCATTAATACAATCGCTAACACAAACACTCATGAAATGATAAAAGCAGCTTTTTAGTTGAAAAAGTAGCTTTTCCTCTCCACACCGTGATCCTAAACAGACCTTAAATCATTCCTTCCCGTTTGTCTCTATACTTTGGCTCTTTCTCTTAAAAGTTTTTGATGCTATCATGTATGAGCCGTATTCCTCATCATACTTGACCCTTGGCACACTAATCAAGGACCTTTCATGATCTCTGCTATTTATTACCTCACTTGGAACCTGATTAGTCATCACCACCGCCGACGTGTTTTCCGATGAACACCCTCCTGTGTTAGAAGCTAGAGCACATTTCACTTGAGAATGCCCATATTTACCACACTTAAAGCAGATGGACTCAAGGCCTTCATATTCCATAGTGTAAATTATTGATCTTAACACAAATCTGGACTTCAACGATTGATTCAAATCTACTTCAACACTTACTCTAGCAAACTTCCTTTTTTCCACCAATAAGTTTTGGTTCTGGCAAACATAAAAATTTGACTAGTGAAATTTGACTTAGTGTGTGTTTGGATGCAACAAAAAAAAGTGCTTCTGAGCTTAAATCATGGTTTTGCAAAAATTCACCCAAACACTCAAAAAAACAGGCATAATCCCATTTTTGAGAAAACCGTGATTTTATTGTGCAAAACCAAAGTTTTTCGTATAAGCTATTTTTTCTGGCTTTTTTGACAGTTGCCTTTTCTCTCTTTCTCTCTCGTCCCATCTCTATGTCACTTTCGCTTTCCCTTTCTCTTTCCCTTCTCTCTCTCTCTCTCTCTCTCTCTCATCCCATTTCTCTATCATTTTCGTTCCCATCTCTTCTCTTCTCTTCTGATGAAATTGTGAGAAAACCTCTTATTACAAAAAATGAATGGCAGATTAAATTGATTAATAGAATATTCAAATTAGTTTAAGAATAAATTATTTATTTCAATATAAAAGATATTATTTTAGATACTTATTATTTACAAATGATTTTTTATTATACAATTTATTAATCTATATATATACTTGATCTATTTTTTTATGTTACATGAAACGACCCTTTCTTCGAACAATAATTAACCGTAATGATTTTAAAAAATTTGATTAACCAGTGATAATTGAAAACAATTTCTCATTTAAAACATATAAGAGTTCAGGACACAAACCCGCTCACAAACCCACTACAAATATATTCATTACTCAGGGCACACATAACAACAGGAGAACCCACAGTCCACGAGTCTTACGACATTTTGAATCCCACAATTAAGATTTCATACAAAACAATTTTTCCATCACAGATATAGTTGTGGGTTCACCAAAATCTTAAAATACGAAAATAAGGCCTCATGTGTAACAAAAGTTAAACAATTATTCTAAAACAGTTATCCAAACAGTAAATATGATATCTCCGAAACATGAGATGTCCTATAATTGCAATATAGAGAATAATACAACACCAATACCACAAGATGCCTATAGGATTCTCAACATCTATGCCTCTAGTTGCTCCCCTTGGCCTCTAGCCAAATTAGAGGTCTCGCCTGAAAAATATTTACAACGACGGGGTGAGACAAAAAGTTTCAGTAACCAAAAATTAATTTACAAAATATGCAGAAAAAGATTGTAAGTCAGAGAAGCAGATTTAACTAACATAATATTAATAATATTCTCAATAATTAAACTTCATATAATATGTTCAACAATTAGAACCATCCTCACTCATCCATCCTGCTTCTCCTTATAGCTTCTAGACGTGGTACAGCCTATCAGTGCTACTATACCCGGCCAAAGGTTGGCTAGTCACTTCAAGAACACTGCCCCCTCCCATGCCACCACCAATATACCGTAACAGGGAGGTGTCTGCCCAAAACACTCAACTCAAAATCCGAGCCAAGAATGAAAGAGCCGATGGGCACAGTGGCACTATATCTCTTCCATACAACCCAACATATCCCATAACAGAAAAACAATATATGAATATAGTTCTCGAAACATTTACAAATTATCATACCTTCTACAACATTCCATCTCAAACATCATAACCATCACAACAGTAACAATTTTAATAATATCTATGCTTATATATACAATTTGGAAAAATACACTGCTTCACTGAACTAGGTCCATATTCAAACATACGCATAATCTCTCAAAACACATATAAGTAGTATAGATGAAAGTAAGGTTTAGAAAATACCTTACAGTCCAAAACAAACATATAAAATAAATTAACCCCAGTTACCTCAATTCCAAGCTTAACTTTAACTTGAGTACCAAATACGAACAATCACCGATCCCAAGAAAACTCTACATTATCAATTTAAGTAACAATTAACCCCAAGCAATACTAAAATAAATAATTTACACAATTCATCTCCAATTTTCCTCTACAACTATTATCCTTAAATATTCTAACTTCCTTAACAATCCTTAAACAACCTCTATATCACTCTCTCGTCAATCACTTAATTTTATAAATTAAAGTTTCACCTTTAACATATCTATTATTATATAATCATCAATATTAACCTCATAAAATAACTAAATCTCTTTTTCTAATTTATATGAATATAGTCTAATTATTAAAAAATATTTGAAACTCCCACATAATTAAAATCATATAAAAAAAATATAATTCTTAATATCAAATTATAATTTTGTATACAACAAAATTTACCAAACTACACCGATTAAAATTGTCATAATACCTCCAAAAACCAAATAAATTATTTAATCCAAATTTAATCGGATAAAAAGCCTAATATAGAATTATTCATAGATTAATTATATAGAAAATTCATTATAAAATTATACACCAACTACATAACAAAAATAACCTGATTAAAATTAACTATTAATCCTCCTCTATATTCCTATAACCTTATATTAACAAAACTCAAATTTGTCCAAAATCCTAATCTTAAAATTTTCTCTAATCACACAAGATTACTATCATAAGAAAGAGAAAATTATTTAGAACATTTTTATAAAAAGAAGTTTTATAATCAGAAAAGAATTTGAGTACCTTATTAATTTCCAAATATATGAAAATACTTCTTTCAGTATCACACCGTACGCCTTCTGCACAATCACTCTACGCAGACGATCTGCGTGAAGTGAGAAGGGAGTGTGGGTATTAATAATACCCTCCTCCTCCAACAATTGGCGCCATTAGGCGCTAATTTATTAATGAGGAGGTGCCTCCCTCAATTTTCAATTGTGCGGTTAAATTGGCGCCCACAATTTTATATATATATATATATATATATATATAATATATTTTTTATTGAATCCCTCTTTTTTTATCAAAAAGTTATTACTAAATTCAAAATTATCTCTAAATTATAATTATATTCTAAAAATAAGGGTGTTACATTACATAATTGACTAATGTTATAATTTTAAATTTTTTAAACAAATTTATTTTATTTTTGGTATTTATTATGAAATTTAATATTAAATAATACATAAAATATAATCTTATCCTTTATATATAATTATCATAAAAGCTAATGTCTTTTTTAGTAATTTGACCCAAAAAAAATTTATTCTGATCATAATATCCAAACATCCTCATTTTATCAAAATCACTTTTTTCCCATTATGTATTCTTCTCATAATCTATTCTTTAAAAATTATTCTCCACTTTTTCTCCAAAAATTATTCTCTAAACGATAATCCAAATACACTCTTACAGAACATGGAAGTTTAACTTATTCTTCGTACTAAATTTGTACAGGGAAAAAAATTGCTTGATATATAAATATATATATATATATATATATTTTTTTTTTAATCGGCAAATTGCTTGATATTCATGTTAGTCAGAATTATATTTTAATTTTGAGTAAAATGCATTGATTACCCATTTGTTTTACTTAGATTATATAAATGTCCCCTTTATTTTAAAAATGTATATAAACCTCTTTTAAAATTAAGATACATATTACAGAAATCTCTCTTATATATATAAACCTCATTTGAAAAGCTGCTTTTAATATTCTAATCACTGTTCTAAATAAACATTAAGTTTGACTATCAAGCACTAGCTTTGACCAAAATACCCATCTTTCAACAAATGAGTAAACATTTATATTTTCCTAAAAATATTTTTTTATACAAACAAAACAATAATTCTTTTTTTGTTTAATCATTTTAAACAAAACAATAATTCTAATATATAGACATGTTCAAAATTTTCGATATATTATAACATTTATTAATTTTTATTATATTATAAAATTTTAGATTTATAAATATTTATCATATTTATGGAAAATTATTTATTTAATATTTTTTAAAATGATTAAAAAAATTTGTTTTTCTTTTTTTCTTTTTTTTTTGCCACGACATTATGATTGAAGACATAATTGGAAGACATATTTTCATTCACCATATGTTATTAATAATGTAAATTTAAGATATTATATAACCTATATTAATTTTAAATTTTAATTTCTTAAATTCATTTTTTGCAAAAAAATTTATAAACATTTTTTTTAACTATGCATCTATTAAAAGAATTAATCATATTTTAATTAAATTTTCCATGTCTTCATTAATTAAATTAATTAAATATTTATCTAAATATGAAAAAAATTGAATAGATAACTGTTTGCAAAAGTAATAAATAAATTAAGAGAAAGAAAACAACTCTGATGATAAAAAGAAAAGGAAAAAAAACTCTTAAATTACTTAAACAATTTTATCCAAAATTAGGGAATTAGTAATGATGAGAGATAAATTAGTAAAAAAATATTTTAATATAGAATTTAATTAAAAACAAAAATCCTTAACGGAGTTAACAGTTTGAATTTAAATGTATGTTTTTAAAATAGAAGGGAAGTCGTATTTTATTGTTTAATTTTATATTGTTAAACAAAACAAATTTATGTCTCATCCGGAATATTTTAAATGAATTACTTTTTGATAAAAGAAAATAACGTTACAAAAGCTAAGAGATTCAGGTAAAAAAAAAGAGGTAAGAGATTAAATTACTGCTCAAATAAAATCTTATTACAATTTTTAGATAGTTAGAGCTCAATAAGAACTTATTTCTCTAATTACAAAAAGTAATCTTATTTATTTATTTATGTTATGAATATTGTGGTAATGGATGTTCATAGTCCTTAGATTTCCATAATGCCTATAAACTCTCATGATTTTATGTAGTTTTATATTGTAGATTAATTCTTATATTTATGACATTGTAACTCCATCATAATATGAGTTAATTCTTATGTTTAAGACATTGTAACTTTTGGGAAAATTGGTGACCTATATATAGAAACTTAACACAAAGGATTTGAGGTACATGAAAATACTATATGAATGAGAGTTTTTCACTCTTCATCTCTATAATTCTCTCTTTTTTTTTTATCTCTTTATCTTAATCTCTTATATTTTCTCGATTTCATGACAATTTACGATTTTTGTTGTCCTTTTGTTAAAGAATTAGACACTTTTTTTTTTGGTGCAATAAGATCACCAAATGAATTCTTTCATGGGCCCAACATCAAAATCTAGTCCATGTGAAGAAATTCGGCCCACGTTAAATTGTAGCCCAACAAAAAATGACGCAAAACCTAAAAAGAATTAATTGTGTAGGGAGACATTTTTCCAATAAATGGGTGGGGAGTTATTTTTCAAATTAATCATTATTATTCATTTTTATATAATTAGTTTGTAACATTCCATTTTTTATCTAAATTTATATAAGCGACAGAGTGTCATATTCCCTTAAATTTAATGTAACTCGGGTTAGTAAATCCATTTTTTTTAATGCACAGTAAATCTAATTGCTTACAATGTTACTCTTAACCTTACATCCACTCTAGTACATGTAAAAAAACATTCAAGGATGGAAATTGAGATATTTAACTCAAGTTGGGGAAAGAGAAACTGATCAAAGTTGTGGCATATGCAGGTCCGGTGTTCCCTAGGACATGTTTTAAACTCCCTGGGAAGACATTCAAGGAAGAGTAATATCATATTTCTGGTGGGTTAAGGTTCTACTTGGTACGAGGGATTTGAAAGGGCAGATAGAGGAGGGAAATTTTTATGAGTTGGATTTTTAAAAAAATTGGAGTAGGGTTACAAAATTTTAATAAAGAAAATATGTAAAATAAAAGAGTAAGAAAAATTAATTAAAAACTTTTAACCCCACTTTTCTCTTTTTTTTTTAAATATAACTTCAAAGAAATATTTCTCTACTCTTAGTTTCCTCCCTTCCCCTCCCTTCATACGAAACACGCCCTAGTATGGATGGACGATGGTAAGGGCATTCATTGGAAAGCTTGGGAAGTGATGACCATGATGAAGAAAAAGGGAGGGGATGGATTTGAGGGAGTTTGCATATTTTAATTTGGCTATCCTTACCAAGATTGGATGGAGGGTTATTCAGAATCCATAGGCCTTATGGGTTAGAATGTTGCAAGGTTTATATTTTGTTAGCTGTTTAGCTTAACCGCAAGCGCACGAATCGTCACAAGTAGTATAATAATATCATTCTCACGAGGACTAAGGCAAAAATGAGTTAATTATCACACTTATGTTCTTAATTAGGTTGAGTGAGAGTCATTTAAAAGATATTTTATATTTAAGAATTAATTGATTAAAAAGAGAATTTATTTGAAAACTTCAAGAAGGGAGGAACCTAGGATTACCTATCCCTATTATACTTCATAAGACTAACTTAAATCTTAAATTGATAATGAAAACATGTGCTTGTCAGAGGTGCAAAATTAATTGATAAAGCTTTTTCAAGTCAAAACCAATTTTATATTCTCAATTAATTTGTGCAATCTCTTATCTCAGTTAATGAAAATACTCATTAAGCTCTATCCTCAATTAGACAATGCTAGGAGTAATATCCTAAATTATAATTAAGGGCTAATGGCATCAAAGGCGATGTAATTAATGCTAGTTAAACATTTTTGGAGTATATGAGGTGGGTTGTGATGTAAAATGTGTTTGATGATGGTTTAATATGTCTTATTATAATCAGGGGTAAAATGGTTAATTTACTAACCAATTGGTCTGTTACCGAAGAGGAAACTCATTGGTAACTTAAATATCAACGGGAGTGATTTATTGCCAAGTGATCCATGGGGGTGGAATCCTATGAATAAGAAGTCATGTGTGGTCATGGTGAGAAATCAAGATCATGACATGTGGCAAGATATGGACCATAGGATCAAAAGTCAAACTGTCAACATATTTTCTCTTCTCTCTCCCTCCAAAGTCGGCTTGAGCATGGGAAAAAGGGAAAATTCAGATCATCATCTTTAGTTCTTCATTTCTCTCTCCTTGTCCTCCATTTTCGCACAAGAGAAGGAAGAAAGAGAAAATCAAAGGTGAGATTTTGACATCTTTGTTGGCCTATAATGCTCTAGGTCTCTTTATTAATGTTATTCACTTTGATGAGAGCTTCATCTTGATGGCTTTAGATTTTGGAAAGAAGGTGTTTTAAAGCTTAAGCAAGTTTGAAAGCTGAAGAATCAAGAAACTAGCCTTTGGAAGTTGAAGAGGTGAGCATTTGTGGTATTTTGATATATATATATATATATATATATGTTGTAATTATTGGTTAATTTTTTATAATTGAGGAATTTTGCCCTGATTTTATGAGAAGTGAGAATGGATGAATTAGTTATAGTAATGTGTAGAAATGGTGTTAGAATGTGGTATAGAGACTTTGGTTTAATTGGGGATTTGAAAAGGGAAACGTTTGGTCATTAGATGATTTGAGTGTAATGTGCTAATCCTAGACCAAATGAGGTGATTGAGTGAAATTTGAATTGTTTTGAGGTTACCAATAAGTTCCTTATAGAATTTTGAGTGAGAATAAGCTTTGGTATAAGTCTTGGAACCATTAGGACCAATTTTGGTAAATCTGGAAAACTCTATCAAAATCTACGTTTTGGGTTTCTGATGAGCAACACTCGAGTGAGGGAGGGTCTCACCTGAGTGCGTCTGTATAATTCCCTTTTCATTCTACTTTTTTTTTTAGCTTTCACCTAGAAAGCAAGAGTGTACTTCCTAACCCGCGAGTTATATTGGCGATCACTCAAGTGAGCTCGGATTCACTCGAGTGCAGGTGTAAGTTCAGGGTAAGGGTTACTCTCGGCCAAGCACCCACAGGCCAAACCCTAAGAGTGTGACTCAACACTCGCAAGTGTGGCATGAGCACTCGAGTGCTTATGTCTGTGCTAGAGTGAATCTTTGTCTCCAGGATTCTTAGTTGCTCTCGGGTTGTCACTTTTTGCACCTTACTCGATGGGACTCGGGTGACTAGGTGTCATCACTCGAGTGTCCAGAGAAGTGCTCGAGTGAACTAGCCACTCGAGAGTATGATGGTACTCTCGGGTACGCACTTTCTATGTCTCACTTACAAGGACTCAAGTATTAGTAGGGGTATCACTCGAGTGAGGCCTTCTTCACTCAAGTGAGTCAGTCCAAAATCAGTGTTATTCTTCTGAAAAAGGGATCTTTGGGGGTAGTTATCCCAACCCTTTAGGCATGTGTCTAGTCTTCTAATACCTACCTAAAGAGAGTCCAAATGATAACCAACGTTAAGAATGATGAAAGTAAGAATTAGAATAGAGAATTAATCCGCCATTCTTGATTGTGATTATAGGATTCGACCTTTATCCTGGTCGTGAGCAGCCTCTGCCTAGTCACCATTGGAAGGAATAAGGTAGTGACTCTTCTCTTATATCTTGTGTAAGTGTATTGTATGTGTGTAGATCATTGCTTGTGAGAATATTTGATGTTGCTGCTTATACAACTGGTGATAGCTGTTGTTATCCAGCGTGAGCTAGCGTTATACAGCGAAAGCTGTCGTTATGCAGTGTAAGCTGGCGTTATACAGTAAAAACTGTCGTTATCCAGTGTAAACTGGCGTTATACAGCGAAAGCTGTCGTGATTATGTATACAGCCATGAGTGCTGTCATTGTTATGGAAGACATGTGCTATTGTGTTACTGTGGTGCTGCTATTAATGATTGCTTACATGCTATATGCTTATATATTATATAAGTGATTTGTTACTACTGGGATTCTTTTGAATCTCATTCTTTCCATTGTTAAACCTTTAGACAGGGCAAGTGGTTCCTCCGGGAAGCGGCCAACCAAGAGCGGTTAGGAATTTTTGAGAGAGATATGGGACTGTTGGTTATCTACCTTGGAGTATGAGTATTATATATTCTTTTTGGAATGTAAATAATATTTTAGTCATGGTTGTGTAATCCCTTAGTAGAGAATTTTGAGACCCTTAGTGTATATATATATATATATGAACCCGGGGGTTGCCGGGATTTTTGGTTGTACACTCTGATACGTATGAATGTGAATTAACTGCACAGGTAATTATATTCGATGTTTGAACTTGAGACCAAGATTGGGAAGAAGTTTCGAAAATTTCGTGAAATCCTACTACAAGGAGGGAGTTTTAAATGTGTTTTAAATTATCCAACGATCTTTAATTCATTTAAATATGCATTATCGAACTATAATTACGTCTTATTAGGGTAGGGGTTACACTAGGCTAATAGATATATCTCTATTCTATTAACAAACCATCCATTTAACCCCTAAACTTCAAGTCTAGCACAATTTTATCTAAGTTTTACAATTAAATTAGCTTTCTCAAGCATCACTCAATTGAACCCAACAATCTAAGTAGTGGCCAATCACTCAGAAGTATTAAGCACGAGATAAAATCAACACATAAATTTCATTAATAAATAAAAGAAAGGAATAAAACAAGTCTTAATCCGTCTAATAGTTCAAAACAATCCTAGAATAAGAAATTTAACTACTTATAGTCATAATCAAAACCAAATCAAAGCAATAATAATTCACAGCAAAATAAGAGTTAACTGAAAGGAAAGAGAAGAAATTAATAAAACCAAAAGATTGAACCTCAAATCTTTTCTAAGCTTCAATTCCCCGGCTTCAGTTGCCTCCAATTCTCCACAGCGTCCTCTGATCCAGTGCACAATGACACTTCTTGTCTTCAAGTTAGTTGCCTCCACAGTCCTCTCATCCTCCTGTGAAGATGATGACAAAACCTGAATGCCTCTCCTTCCGTCTATACCCGAACGTGTGTTCTCCTCTTCCCCCCCTGAAGAAGCTTAACCCCTATATATAGACTAGGTTCCTAGATCCTCATGCAATACCTCTCTAGCAAAATAAAATCAAACAAAAAGATAAAAAAATAGATAATGATAATAATAAATAATGATAATGATGATAATAACAAAAACAACAACAACAACAACAATAATAGAAATATCTTTTCCTTTTTATCTTAAATTATTATTTTTATTATTAATATCATTATTTATATCTTTAATATCAAAATCATTATTTTTTATCCTAAACTTTGATATTTATAATAAAATCCCTTTAAATCAATATCTTATCAAAATCTGACTAAAATCCCTTTGATTTATTATAGATGACTCCTAAATATATTAAAATATGTCTTAAAATTATCTCAAAATAGGGATTCATCATATTTTCCCATAATTGGCTTCCTAAATGCTAGAAAGGATGGGATAGTTTCATGGGGTTGGTCTAACATGTTAGAATATACCTAATCCATCCTTAGTTAATTAGGGTCTAAACCCAATTGAAGTGAGACGGTAATGAGAATATGAAAATATATAGATATATAGAGGGAGTGTTAGCTCTTATGATTATGTAATTTCGTCTATGTGATATAGGTAATACGGGTTTGAGAAGATTGGTTATACAATTTGCAATATACTTCTCTCTTTGTAAAATTGCTCTCTCTTATATAACTCAGCGCCTTTGCTTTTCTTCCTCTTTAACAATGAATTTGCTATATAATGAGATCGGAGTCCACATCAATGTTCCAGTTTTGTGTGGAGTACTTCAATAAGTCGGTCATATTCTAGGTACACCCGAAATCCTACATAACTTATTAATAGGAAGATATGTGCTTAAACTGGATTTGACATAGAGAATTAGGGGTGGAAGCAAGGTCAAGGTATGTAAAGATAGCATGGTTGGTGACAGAGAGTTGGTGGAATCTAATGATAATTAACTTGTTAATTTTGATATGGTTGTTGCTGAATTGATCAAGGATGATTAATGGAATTCAAAATAGTGAGGGATTTGTTTGGTGAAGAACTGATAAAAGGAATTATGTAGATCCCAGAGGGTTTTATATGGAACTTTAGAAACTCAAAGTTCCCCTAAAGATTCAACATTTTATTTGGAGGCACTAAATGATACTCCCTCTATTTCTTTTTATAAGGAACAACTACTCAAATCATGTAGTTCAAAATGATAGTTAAAAGTAATAAACGTGTCAAATATGTACTATTATTTTCAATTTTAACCTTATTTATAAAGAAAGTACATGGTAGATAATAAGTGAAAATTTATTACAGTGAGATAATGAGTGGCATATATTTAATGGGGGCAAAAATGAGAAGATCAATTTAAAATTTATACAAAAGGAATTTGTTTCTTATAATAAGAACTATCCTTATAAGAGATAATGTTTCTTATAAAAAAGAAAGGAGGGAGTAGTTTGTCTTCCAGAGAATGAGAGAAGTTATGGACTCATTGCAGTATAAGGAGATAATGGAATTATCAAAGTGAACATTGATGGATCCTTTCTAAGCAAATCTGGTAAGGTTGGTATTAGTCTGTTTGGATAACAATAAAAAATAATCAAAACCATCGTTGAAAAGAAAGGCAGAAACACTTTTTTCTCCAAAACCATAGTTTGGGTTAAGTTACCCAAACACTGTCCCGAATCATGGTTAGAGGGTTCAAAACCATGGTTTTCCAGAAGCCATTTTTTTTTACCTTTTCAGAAGCTATTCTCCAAAATATATTCTCTGAAATTACTTTTTTCGCTTTTTCTCTAGAAGCTATTCTCTAAAAGTTAATCCAAACACACCCTTAGACTGATCTTCAGGACTTGCAACCTTTGCCAAATGTCTTGCTTGCTTTGAACCCTAGATCAATGAATAAATTTTCTTAATTGGCTAGAATAAGTGTGGTGTTGGCTGACATGTGTGTTGTGTTTGTTTGCTTTCTTTGTTTTTGTGTGTTTAGGTGACTCCCAAAATCATGGTTTTGTTTCCAAAACCATGGTTTCCAAAAAAACAACCCAAACACTTTTATTTTTCTCATAATCAATTTTTCCACCAAAACCATAATTTTGTTATAAGCCAGCTAAACACACTCTTTTTCTTTGGAATTTATTTTTTGCCAGAAAACCATGATTTTCCTAGAAGCTATGTTTTTTACCTTTTCAAAAGCTATTCTTCAAAAAATCTGTTCTCTTAAATCACTTTTTTTTTTATAAATTATTCTCCAAAAGTTAATCTCAAATCACTTTTTCACTTTTTAGATGTAGTTCATAGTTTCTTTTTTTGTGTATTTGTTATGTTTTGTTTAGGTTTTCTATTTGAATAGGTTGCAAGCTAGGTTTTTTTTTCATGTCTTGGGCTTATGCTATTAGCGTATATTTTGTTGTTTTCGGACATTGATAAAATGAACTCTTTTTTCTGTAAAAAAAGATCTTATTTACTTTTGCTAAGGAATTTTTTTCGTTGTCACATGATTTTTTATTAAGTAATTTTTGAATTTATAAGAAAATTAAAATAAAAAAACATATATAGCAAAGTTAGTTTAGTTAACTTGATTATTTAAGTTAAAACAGATTAGTTAGATGATTAGTTAGACTTATTTACAGTTGTCATGTGTCACTCACTTATGCTACCAAATGTAATATATATAAAAGAAGCAATACATTTATTGAATAAGAGAAAATTCCTCTTTTATTTCTTCCTTTAATGTTGTGGTATCGAAGCACTAAAAGCTCGTTGTGCTATCTTTTTCTTTGCAAAGCTTTCCTCTTCTTTTTTATCTCGATTCTCAGTCTTCCTTTAATGGTTGTTGTCGATAAGACCTTTGCTTCTTCTTCTTTAATTGCCAACAAATCTTTGGATCTGGCGAGTTGTTTTTATCTCTATCCTAACTAAAATTTGTTTCTTGTTCTCATCTCTCCTTCGTTGATAGGATCTAATTACCATCACTTGGCTCAAGCTATGTCGATGGCTCTCATAAGCAAAAGTAAGTTTCAATTTGTTGATGGATCTTTATTTATCCTGATAGAGTCGATGTTCTATTTCATGCTTGGCAAAGGTGCAGTACCATAGCTCTCATATGGATTAGTCTATCTCTGTCTCCTTTTATTGCTCAAAGTGTTATTTGGATCAACAAAGTGGTCGATGTGTGTAATGATCTCAAGGAACATTTTAGCTATAGTGATGTGTTTCGTATTGTCAAACTCCAAGAAGAATTGTATCAATTTCGGCAAGGTGATCTTTCTGTTTTAGATTACTTTACCAAAATGAAAATCATCTAGGATGAACTTAATTTTTGACTTATACTTGATTGTATATGTTGTGCGAGGATTACACCCAACAAGATTATGTGATTAGGTTTCTTAAAGGTCTAAATGAGAAGTTTACTAATGTTCGGTCCCAAATTATGTTTTGATGAACCTACTTCCTCCTATTAACAAGGTTTTCTCTCTTGTTATTCCACAAAAACGTGAATTAATTGGTTCTAGTTCTATAGATTCTATTATTTGTTTGGCTCGAGTTTCTTCTAAGAATTCTTTTTAGAATGCTTAATAGTAACTCTCTTCTTCTATGGCAAACAAAGTAGGCACCTATTGTGGCAATCCTCACCACACTATTGAAACTTTTTACAAAAAGCATGGACATCCTTCTGGTTTTAGGTTCCAAAACAATAGTGCTACAATTAACAATATGGTGACTTCTAATTCCAACCATCCGCTGATGCTTTGATCTTTAAACCTACTAATGCCAACATATGTAGCTCTCTCACTCAATATCAATATAAAAAATTACTAGCTCTATTACAACCTAATACTGCTATCACTCATACCCCTGCATCCACTCCTATTTCTCTACCTGTTTTCACTCAACATATTAATCAAATGTATTCTCTTACACTCATGCCTAATGCAGATAAGCAAGGTATTCATACGTTTCTTTCATTTCAATCACCTAATTCTTGGATAATTGATAGTGCAGCTACTACTCATGCTTTTTATCTTTAGATTTATTCACATCATATTCTTCCATTTCCCCTGTTAAAGTTAGTTTTCCTACTGATTCCACAGTCATAACTTCTATCTCTAGTACTGTCCGTATCACCCTTGATATATGTCTTTCTAATGTTTTGTATATACCTGAATTTTGTTACAATATTATCTCCTTGACTCAATTGACCTCAAAATTATCTTGTTGTCTTACCTTTTTCTCTTCTCGTTGTCTTATACAAGAACTAAAGACATGGAAAACAATTGGTACTGCTGAGGTTTATCAAGGTTTATACATTTTCTCCAGTCATGCTTCTACAGACAATGATAAAGCTGCTTATGTAAACTTTGTATTGCCTGATAAACCTATACCAAATTCTCCTTTTCACCTTTGGCATTATCGCCTTGGACATCTTTCTTCTACTATTCAAGATATTTTGCATAAACAATTTCCTTTTATGTCTTGTAATCCTTCTCATTCAAATTGTGATACATGTCATTTTGCAAAGCAAAGAAATTTACCCTTTCCTACTATTGTATCTAAATCTTATTCTTGCCTTGAACTTTTACATGCTGATATATGGGATCCTTATAATGTTTCTTCTATACATGGCCATAAGTACTTTTGAACGGTTGTTGACAACTTTACTCAACATACTTGGATTTGTCTCCTTAAGTTTAATTTAGAAGCACGCTCCTTTTTTCAAAATTTGATTACTTTTATTGAAAGGTAGTATAATAAACAAGTTAAAATCACTTGCACTGACAATAGCCATTAATTTCAAATGCAATCTATCTATTTTTCAAAAGGTATTCTTTATCAAACTTCATATGCTGAAACTCCAGAGCAAAACAATGTTGTTGAAAGGAAACACCAGCATATTGTAAACATTGCCCATGCTTTGATGTTTCAATCTCATTTACCTTTAGATTCCTAGACTTATGCAATCATATATATTGCATATTTGATTAATTGTTTGCCATCCCCTATTTTGCACAACAAATCTCTATTTCAAATGCTTACCAATCAATTTCCTAATTACACTACTTTAAAAGTGTTTGGATCCCTTTGTTTTACATGTTCTTCTTTAAGTCATGGCACTAAATTTGATGGTTGGGCTTACAAATATGTTTTTCTTGGCTTTAAATCTGGTACGAAAGGGTATACTCTCCATGATCTACATAACAGCCAAATTTTTACCTCTTGACATGTTATCTTTTATGAATCCATCTTCTCCCTTCATACCACCTGCTTTATGTTTATTTCTCTTGCTTCTATTCCAATACCTCAATCATTTCCTTCTTTAGATCATCCTGATTCTTACCCTTCTCCATTTATTAATCCTTCTACTGTCTCTTTCTCTAATCTTATTCTCACCATTGATCCCTCACCACCTACTTCTTCTAATCCTGCTTCACCCATTCAGACTTCTTCTTCCATACCTTCTTCATCAGCTCCTGTACCTCACTACTCTACTAGAGAACAAAAGTAGCCTTCTTATCTATAGGATTATCATTGCTCTTTACTTAGCTTTGTCCAATCACATTCGATGTCCAAGACTTACAGGTATCCCATTTCTTTTGTTAGTTCTTATAATCATTTGTCTCTTTCATATAAGCATTATGTTCTTTTCATGACTGTTCTTTGTGAACCTAAGTCCTATCGAGGGGCCATTAAATACCCTGAGTAGCAGCAAGCCATAAAAGCTAAAATTTCAACTCTAGAGCTACCAAAGGGAAAATATGCAATTGGCTATAAGTGGGTTTGTAGACCAAAGTTTCGGCATGATAGCAGTCTTGAGCATTACAAGGCCTAGTTAGTGGCTAAGGGTTATACTCAGAGTGAGGGAGTTGACTACTTTGATTCATTTTCTCTGGTTGCCAAGATGACCATTGTGCATCTTTTATTAGCTATTGTCGCAGCTTCCAATTGGCATCTCGAACAACTTGATGTCAACAATGCTTTTCTTCATAGGGATTTAAATGAAGAGTTTATGACTCTTCCTCCTGACTTTTATTCTCTTAATCTTCACATGGTGTGCAAGTTACAAAAGTCCCTTTATAACTTAAAACATGCATCTCGACAATGGTTTGCAAACTTATCCATGGCTCTTATTCCTTGTGGTTATAATCAGTCTAAATTTGATTATTCTTTATTTGTTCATGAGTATGGAGATTCTTTCACATCTTTATTGGTTTATGTTAATGATATCATACTTGTAAGGAATGACCTTGGTGAGATTCAACGTGTTAAATCTTTTCTTGATGATTCCATTAAGATTAAAGCTCTTGACAAACTTAAGTTCTTCCTTGGCCTTGAGATTGCTCAGTCTAAGTTTGATATTACACTCAATCAATGCAAATTTGCCCTAGATATTTTGTCTAATGCTGGTTATTTGGCTTGTAAGCTGGCTTCTACTCCCATGGATTGTTCTACACGTCTCTCCAAGGATCAAGGTCTTCCTCTTGCTGATATTGAGAGCTATTGCAGACTTGTTGGCCACCTTTGATACCTCACTACTATATGACCAGATATATCTTATGTTGTGCAACAACTATGTCAGTTTATTTGAGCTCCAACAACCACACAATATCAGGTTGCCCTTTGTGTGCTTCGCTATCTCAAACATTGTCCTGGCAAGGGTCTTCATTTTTCTTCCCAATCTACATTTTACCTCAATGCTTTTAGTGACTCTAATTGGGTTGGTTGTCCTGACACTCAACGATCAATCACAAGTTTCTGTGTTTTTCTTAACAAAGCTTTAATTTCATGGCGTTATAAGAAGCAAACCATTGTCTCTTGTTCATCCTCTGAAGCAAAATATCGTGGACTATGATCTATCATTCTTGAAGTCTAGTGGCTCTTATATCTCCTTGCTGATCTTCACATATCTCATTCTTCACCAGCTATCTTGCTCTGTGACAACCAATCTGCCATCCACATTGTAGTGAATCCAACTTTTCATGAACGTACTAAGCACCTTAAGTTGGATTGCCATATTCAAGAAAAGCTTTAGACTGGCATTATCCGTCTCCTACCAGTTCGCAGTTCTCATCAACTTGCTAATCTTCTTACCAAACCCCTCAATCCTCAACCATTTTTTTGCTCATTATTGTCCAAGCTTTGCATGATAAACATATACCCCCGCTAGCTTGAGAGGGGTAATAGAGTTAGTTTAGTTAACTTGATTAGTTAGATGATTATCTTGACTTGTTTACTGCTCTCATGTGTCACTTATGCTACTAGATGTAATATATATAAAAGAAGCAATGTACATATATTTATTGAATAAAAGAAAATTCCTCTTTCATTTCTTACTTTTGTGGTAGCATGGAATAAAAATTAATTGACTTTTCATGTCTTGTACTCTCTCCGGTTCTAAATATAAGATATAGTTTTTTTTTTTTTTGTAAAGATTAAGGAAGCCAAATAAGTTACTTAATCATATCATATGGTGTGTATCCTTAGATTATATATTAGTTTACAAGTTAGGCAAAATGGTTTAGAGAAAAAATGAAAAATATAAATATTTTAAAATAATTTAATTAAATTCCTTAATTTCTTTAAAAAAATCAACTTTATCTTATATTTAAGACCAATAGAAATACTATAAAATTGGAGGTCAACAACATTTACAAGGACTTATGAATAGTGCCTTTTTCTTTTTCCGTCGGAGAGTTGTGCGGTAATGCTGTCTATATGGATTTTACCGTGATTGCTCGTTAAAAAAAAAATCTACTACTACTCGTATAGTAGTATATAGTAATGATTATGTTTCTTTGACCTTCGTGGTAATGATTATGTTGATTACTTAATATTGATAATTTTTTAAATTGATAATATATGTTAAGAAATTTCAGAAAAATACCTTTAAAATTTGAAAATTTTAAATCAGTGATTTTATAATAAAATACAAAACTAATTAAAAAATGATAAAAAAAAATTTTGAAATTACAAAATCCTAAATCAAGTATTTCCTATAAAATGGATTGTAAATTGCTGATAAAGTCTCATTATTATTTTATCAATTCTCTATAACAACCTTAATTTAGAATTTAACAATTTTGAAATTGTTTTTATGTTTTTTTCTAAAATAATTTGAAATTTTGACATTTTGAATGTTTTTTTTTGAAGAATTATAAATAAATTCAATTAAAATACTAAAATTAAAATTTAGACAGACAAGAAGCTTAATTAAGAATTTTGGAATATTATTAAAGAACTATAATACCTCACAAAACCGCATCTTTTTTTTTTTTTTCCTCAAATCATCTTTGCTGGCTTATTCTCTCTTCCCTCTCTTCTCTCTCAATATTTGATGTCTGTCTCTAAGGGCTTGTTTGGTCTGAGGGGAGGGAGGGAAACTGGACGGAGGGAAATTTTTTATGAGTTGAATTTAAAAAAATTAGAGAAGTGGGGTTAACAATTTTTAATTAATTTTTATTACTCTTTTATCTTATATTTTTTTTTTATTAAAATTTTGTTACCCCACTTTTTCAATCTTTTAAAATTTAACTCATAAAATTTTTACCTCCTCTCCCTTCCCCTCCAAATTTCTCACACCAAACAGACCCTAAAATTAATCGATTTGCAGAGATCAAACTTAACTATACTTTGTCACAAACCTCAATTTGCAGTATCCACGATACGACGATGACCCTTTGCGAGTTCTTGAAATGCACAAAAGAAATGTTGATAATTTAAGGAAAGGAATTAGAACCACGCCGTAGGAATTTTTGAGCACCGATAAGACGGTTCGTAATATTTTATTTAGTGTTGAAGGAATGATTCTGCAAGATTTAAAAAAAAAAACACGAAAAATAAAAAAAATATTTGACGTGATTAGGATATGTATAAATTTAAATAATTTTATATATAGATAAATATTAAATAGTATATTTTTTTAAGGAATGATTTTATATTATATATAATAAATACTTGTTTCTTTTATATGAAAAACAAACAAATAAACTAAAATAAAAGTATAAATCTCAATTAAATACAATTGAAATTGAAATAATTAAAGCCAAAATTAAGCCTGCATCTATATGCAATTTTACTTTTCAATTGCAGAGAGGCATTTTAGTCTTTTAAGAATATTCAAAATCCCTTAATTATACCTCTAGACCTAATTAATAATTTGTTGAAAGGTTAAGTCTAAATTTGGGTTTTCATATTTTGAGTGTATTTATACAGGAATTACCTTTTTCTTTTTCTTTTTGACATGTTTCCTAATTTTTTGATTGAAAATAAAAATTAAATCATTAAATTAAAAAAATATGACTTAAACAAATTGTACAGAGGCAGAGGAGGAGGACTAAGCTCGGTTGGGGGTACATATTCGTTGTCCAGAACCAAGATCGAAAGCATTCCTTTCCAGGCATCTTCTTCTACCTTGCTGTTGAGGTATAATCTTTCTCTATAATTACGCTATCTACTCTGTGACCTTTCTTCAATTCACCGATTTATTATAGCTGTTAAGTAACTCTGTTCCGAAATCAGATGCCTTGCAATTCTTGACGAATTTTCGGTGACGATTGGATTTTTTATGGCCTGGTCAGTTATTTTTTCATACTCTATATTATTCTACTACATATGATCTCGCATCTTTTCCCTTTTTTTCGCCTGGGTTAAATTTATGTTGTTCTTTAACGGGTTTTTCTCATATCTTCACTGCCTAAGCTGTGATTGTTTACCGGTTTAGCAATTTGATTTGATTATTTGGCCTCCCTTTTGTGCAAACTGGGGGACGAATCATGTAAAACATGAGGTTAATTTTCAATAGCGGTAGATGAGGGCTTTCTATATTAATAAGGATTCTTGGAATTAAGTGTCTGAAGAACTATTTGCATTGTCCTAATATTTGAGACTTGTAACAGAAGCATTATGCGTGCCTCAGTGGTGATTTAGACGTAAAATGCAGCCGGAGAATAGAACAAAACTATGCTAATCCTTTTTGAAGCAAACAAAAGAACTCATCACTTTATGTGGAAGGATTATTTGGCTTTGTTTCTTATTCCTTTGTTTATGCTGGTTTCTGTTTTTGAGAAAAGGCCTAGTGCTGGTATATCAGCTTGCTTAATAGAAGTAATTAAATCTCTGGTTTGTCATAGTCTTGGGAAAAACATATCCCAATCTGATTTGAGTCAGTATTACTTGTATAGTTTATTGTATATTTAAAAGTTCTGAAATTTCTGTTTAATTTGCAGTGGCAATAAGTATTCGATGGTCTTTGTCATTCTGCTGTAGTGTTAATGAAAGGAGCTGCAGCTGGACAAATTTTACTCTTATGTCAGATATTTGATGGGGATTAACTGAAGTTGCAAATAGTACTCAATGCCAATGGTAAACCCAAAGTCAAAAGTGTCTGGTCGTCCAAACATATGCTACAGACCCATACTACCATCTGACCTTGACACTATAGAGCGTTTACATGGAAAACTTTTTCCTATCAGGTGAAATCACCTCTCTTAATATTTACAATCTTAAATTGTCTTTATGATGAGTGACGGGAATTTTGCTAACTTGATTTTTCAAACTTTAGGTATGAGTCTTTATTTTTCCAAGATGTAGTAAATGGGCATGACATTGTGTCATGGGGAGCTGTGGACCGTAGTCGGCCTGAGGGCCAAAGTGATGAACTCATTGGGTTTGTAACAGCACGAATTGTTCTCGCAAAAGAAAGCGAGGTTGGTCCCATTACGTACAATTGTATGCCTTTTCCTAATTGCTTGAAGCATTTTCAGAAGTTAAATTGTCAATCGTTGGTAGCAGTCCAGCTGGACAGAAAAACTGAGTTGTTTAGGCCTTCAATTACTTCCTGTAAAGGCATTTTTTTGTTGGAATGTGACTTTACCTGCTCATTGCTTGCATTCATTTACTTGGTGGCAATATATGTTGTGTCAGAAATTGTTGATGGGAATCTTATTTAAGGTGTGTTTAACCTATCATTTTATCCAAGGATAATAAATCTAACTATAAGCCATGGTTATGCACAGAGAGAAACTTGAAAAAATCATATTCCCTTAACATCCTAATCCTAATTAAGCTCGGCTTAAGGTTGCATGAATCTTGAGCTTTTAAAGATTTGATTATGTCTCCCTTCGGTATAAAAATTTTATAATATATATTATAGAGTACGTCCTTCTTAGAGTACAACTGTTTGAAAGCTGAAGTTTTGGCTGATCATTAATTTAAGTTTTTTACCAACAAATATTATTTGCACAGATAGTCGATATTCTTGGATATGACTCATCCAAATCAGATCAAACTTTAATTTATATTCTGACGCTGGGAGTAGTGGATGCATATAGGAATCTCGGAATAGGTATGAGATTTTTTCGCTTTAATTTAGTTTGAGTTCTTGGTGGAATCTGTGGGCCAATTTCTGCTTTATCTGCAGCTTCTTCACTGATTCGGGAGGTCATAAAGTATGCTTCAAGCATTCCAACCTGCCGTGCTGTTTATTTGCACGTGATTTCTTACAATAACCCAGCAATCTTTCTGTACAAGAAGATGTCTTTCAGGTTTATAAGAAGACTGCAAGGATTTTATTTAATCAACGGTCAACATTATGATTCTTACCTATTTGTGTACTATGTGAATGGGGGCCGATCACCTTGCTCACCTTTGTAAGTACACAATACCCTTTACGCCTTAATTTGCTTAAACTGACCTTACAGCTTTTAAATGAGCCTTTTGATATGGATGGTGTAAAAGCTGTTGCCCCTTTTCTTGTATGATTTAAACGTGAGTTTCTGGGGTCTGAACCATTCCGGTCCAAACTGATTAAGTTGGATGAGTAAGGACCTTGTGTATGCTTTATTGATTTATAAATGTTTAGGCTTGAAAGTTTTCCAAACACGTTTTATATTTATGTATTCAATTACTCCCTCCAGTCCTTAATATATAACCTATTTACTTAATTTGATTAGATAAAGGAAGTTAGCTAATATAGTTAATATGACATATTTTTTCTAAAACACCCAAATCATCTTCCTTAATTTCCTCCATCTCTTTTGCATTTGATTATTGTTGAGGGAGCATCAATAGAGGTAAATTAGGAAAAAATTGACAGATATGAAAAATATATCTTAAATTTAGGACCAATATCAGTTCTCTAGTTAGGTCCTATATTAAGGACCGGAGGGAGTGTTTTTTTTTTTGGCATCGGATAGTACCATGTGATTCATTTCAGAAGGAAAGTCATTTCAAAAGTCTTGTCATTAACTTCCTTAGAAGTAGGTGATGCAAGGCATGGGGAAAGAGGGGTACGAAGAAGTAGGAGGGAGAATGAGAAGAAAGGAGGAAGAAATAAAGAAATTGGGAGAGAGTATGACAGAAAAAAATTCTTAATATTATTCGATAGACAAGATGGGTTTGACATCAAAATAACCCTAGGATATTCATAAAGCTCTACCTACAATTATCAAAATAATTTAAACTAATTAAACGTAAATAAAAGATGGGATGAAGCCTTATAAATTAAAGAAAACCTAACTTTTAAGATAAAGATAATTACTAATCATAAAATTATTAAAACAAAATGAATTCAAATTAGTTTTCCATCAGTATGTTGTTATGATTTGTATTTAAGCACTTCTAGTTGTAAGGATATAATCACCCCTTTAACAAAAATAAATAGGTAAATGAAAAGAGGATATTA
This sequence comes from Inga leiocalycina, assembly GCA_963242795.1. NCBI lineage: Eukaryota > Viridiplantae > Streptophyta > Magnoliopsida > Fabales > Fabaceae > Inga > Inga leiocalycina. The sequence continues at coordinate 42,116,280 of OY725329.1, forward strand.
CCCCAATCAAATTCATATTTTTAGCTTTGATAGTGTGATAGAACGCAATGGAACATAGGACAGATAGCACTAAATCAACAAAACAGTAGGCAAAACAACACTGGAATTGATTAAAGTCAAAATATTCTTCCTTCACCCCCGGGTGGCATTTGAGAGGACAGAGCTCTCCTCACTACTCTCAGAATACAAAATAAGTCATACATCCTCTCAGCCACAACAACGGCTTAAAAAGAGTCAAAAGACAACTAACACAGTCGCCAAAATACCCTTTTGGCGGCAGGCAGGTCTAAAACGTCCTAAACAACAGTAGCTCTCTGCTCTTTCTCCAAAATAGTATGGTCAACAGCCTGGTTATGAGAAATTAACTTCCTTTTTTATCTTCCTTGATTTTCCTTTTATAGGTCTGGCCAGTAAAAGCAATTCTATCATAGTGATTTGTAAGAGGGTGATATCATTATTAAATGTTATTTGAATAGTTACCACCTAGTTGAATATGGCTTCTTCTTCTTGTTTAAATAATTGAGTTTCCTTTTGAGCAAATATAACGACCTGAGTAAGTAGACACGTTTTTATTTTCCAAAGTGTCTGGTGAATGTTCTAAAATCTTGATGTCTGCAAAGGTTAAAAAAAACAATAATCCTGTCTTCGATCTTGAGGGCTTATTTGGGACTCAAATTTTATGCATAGCAAGGAAGAAAAGGATGAAAATTGTTAATCTTGTCTCTGGACGAAAAAAGTAATAGAAAGGGACTATCACTGTTGAGTAATATTAACTTGGGTATAATGGACATTGTATATATCTCATGTTTCATGCAATGGAAAGGCAATGCTTAGGAGTAGTTATTGAGGAGGAAGTTTTCCTAAGTCAGAGATTATTGACTGGCTTTCAAAGTAGGAATTTTATATATTGATGGAGTGTATGTTATGCCTTGTAACAACTACTTAGCTTGGAGACTAGTTAGGATGTTATATTAGTGCTCATCCTTGTATAAAGAATTGTAATATCGTATTTCACTTTTCAGGGAGTTCCTCACTGGAATCGTAAGCTGCATGAGAAGTGGCTTCAAGTCAATTGCTGCGAGGCTGTGCAGGAACGAGGAGAGGAAGATTTCAAGGTGGGCAAAATGTAAAGAAAATCATTCTCTTGTATCATCAACACATAACAAGAAAAACATGGCAATTGAGTGTACTAGATATGAGTGTGTTTGATTTTTTTTTCCCTTTAATTGTTGGTCTGTTTGTTGTTCCCTGTATAATAATTATACTTCCTTACTTTCTTTCCCTCTAGAAAATATCATATTGAAACGTAGAATAACATCAACTTATTGAACCATCTTGTCATGTTAATAAAGCTCCACGTGTTCTGTTAAATGTTATGCTGATTCTCTGTTGAGTGCTGCAGGCAAGTACACTTGTGATCCTGTGGATCGTTCTCGTCTCTGCCCCTAGGGAAAAAAAATTGTCGACTAGTGATCAAGAACTTCCGATCTATAGTTTTGTTGCAACTGTAATTGTTGTCAGCACAATATTGCTATGTGATTCTTGTAGCTGACCCCACCTAGTGAAATAAAACTTTGTTGTTGTTTGTAACCATAATCTTTGCATTATGCCTTGGCAGATATTTTCTGGTCTGTTCAATGCAGGTTGTTATCTGTCTCTGTAGGTGGGTGGGATTAATTTCGATGGACCAAAGCCAAGTGAACAGGTCAAAAGATCTTAAGATTTGATTCTTTGGCATAAATTTTTTAATTTTTAGCCTATTAAGGCCGATTTGTTCGGTTTTCAGCCTTCCTAATGTCAAGAAAATGCAAATAGACCCAAGATTGCACGTAAAGGGTTTGAGGGGTCTCTAATGTGTCTTTTACTAATGCTCTTTAATACCTTTTTGTAAAAATCCAACTTTCTAAATGTTTTTGGGAGAATTGCTGAAAAATACTTTGGAAGCAAATTAATTGCTGATTGTTACCAAGCGTGCAAGCGATCTTTCGTGTGTACAACCGATCTTCCGTTTTTTGCAAATCATCTTCCGTGTGTGCAAAAGTCTTCCGTATAAATGTGCAATCAATCTTCCGTTATATGCAAAACATCTTCCGTTATGTGCAATGGTAGCAATCAGCAATTAATTTACCAAAAAGGTATTTATCAGCAATTCTCCCAATGTTTTTGTTCTCTTTTTTTCTTTTGATTATTATATGCTACATAAAATGAGTGATGTTTTTATATCTTGTGATCATAAAATGATGGAATTTTAAGCATTCTATGATTTTTCAAAGGAAAAAAAAAAAACTCTTAAGTTGTGCAATTTTGATTTTTTTTGAAAAATTATAGTAAAAAATTTGAAACTAACCATGAGATGTCTATTAGGCCAAAAAAAACCATGAGATATCTAAACATCACTCAAATTTATAAAAAAGTATTAGAAAAAGGTACATTGAAGGCCCCAAAGCTAGACTAGAAGGTTCATGCAAACTAAAAATCGTGTAACCTAGTAATTTGGATACTTTTTTATAAATGAGAAGTTACGGATTTATTCTCACTTATAACTCAAACCGTTAGTGTTTGCCTAACTAAAAAAAAAAGGTTGATGCAAACCAAGTATAAAAAAGAATAAAAATAAAATGAAAGTTACCTTTTATCTAGAAACGAATTTGTTTGATGACTTTGATCACATGCACACTCGCGCGTTGCTAAGTGAAGTATTATGAAGTATAGTAATGCTTCTACAGAAATGCGTAAGTTGGTATCTTCGGTTAAATTGTAATTATATGATGCAATATAATCCGATAAAATCTTGATGAAAAATAAAACCAAAAAACTAAAACGAATTCAGTTCATTTCAGTTTCGATTTCGGTTTATTTTTGTTCACTCAAATAACGGTCTTAACTCTTAAGCTTTCTTTATCAGTATTTGGCATTATTTTGGCTATTTGCCAATGGGCGGCAGTAAAAAAAAAATAAGACTAAAATACTACTATAACGTATTGTTTAATTGTTTATAGTTTCTATGAATATAAAACGTATTAATATTTATAAGAGGTTAATAATATGGTTCATATAAAAATTATTATTCAGGTAAAAAAAAAAAAATCTATACGATATATATATAAAGAAAATGTGCCTAGTTTTTTTTTTTTTAACCTGTGAAAATGTGAGTAGTTGAAACTATCTAGATAATAAAACATTAAAAAATAAATCACTAAATATATAAATTAAACTAAACAGATTGCGGTATTTTCTTAAAAAAAAAAAAAACCTTTTCTTTTGGTCCTATTTCCAAATTCACTCGCAGAAGATTTAGAACGCGAAGCTCGGACCATTGTCAATTTAAATGCAAAGCAAAATTGCTATAAATAAGTAATGTACCGTCGCTGACTCTGTTCATTCAATTACTGACTCATTTCCTTCTCTTGACTCTCTTTCTTCTTCTCCTTCTTCGTCTTCTTCTTCTGCAAGTTCTGAACAACAACAATTCCACCACCCAACGATGCTACCGGAGCATTGGGTGCCTCCGTGCGGAAACCGATGTACCCGAAAATATGCAGCCCTTACCCAGCTTCCATGTAATCCTTTTCTTCCCATTCCGTCTAATAAATCTCCTATATTCTTTTCTTGTTTTTGTCATCCGCTTATTTCTCTCTATAATTTCTTGCACTTCCTGTATTTTCTTGATTTCGAGATGTTTAATCTTGATAATGTATGCTCATGCATATCATTTTCTTGATTTGTGTGACTACGTGGCCCATTTCGTTGACTCCTAACATGCTTGGTCGGTGGCTTGATAATTTGAGTTCGTGACATGGGCAATAATTGCTATCTTTGTTTATAGATAGTGTGGTTAATGGTTATCTGCCATGGATGGTTCTACCATGCGAATTTTTTGTGCGGTTGATCGAGAGAATTTATTATGAAACCAGTCCCTGCTTAGACGAGTATTATTTCTGTGGTTAGGTGGGTTGCATTTCATGATGGTTTTCAATGTATTGTTATTCTGCTTGGTGATTAAGGGGATATTCTTGCGAGTCTAATGTATATTGTCAATTGGTTGGCTTTAACTCCAGAAAATAGTGGAGAACAGAAATTCATTGTTTAAGTTTTTTGTTTATCCCAAAGAACTGCTGCCTTACTTGTGATAACACTTTAGGGCGAGTATTCTGCAAGAAGGGTTGCAACTCGGATGAAGAGACATATGAACAATGTGAGACTACTTTTCTGCTTCATTACTTTTTTTAACATATTGAATTATACGCATATTCTTTGAAGAGAATGGAGAAGTGAAATTTTAGTTTAGGCATTTTCTTTGAATTTGATTCAAATCTAACATTCCTTTCCTTAGAATATGTTCAGATTGAGGTTAATGAATGGAAAGGGAAGAATATATATATATATTTAATATAAGTCAAAGAAACTTTCCTAATTAAATTTCTTGTCCCTTCTTTTTCACCCTTTATTCAAACATAACCTATATAGTTTTCAGTTTATGGTATTTTTGCATTTGTACCGGCATTATAAGGACAAAGCTGTTGTTCCCTCCTGTCACTAAATATTTTTAAATATTAGTAGAATTTGTTTTGATTTATTAATTCTAGTGAAACAGAACTATGATGCAGGACCAATGAAAGTGATAAAGAGATAGAGAAGAGTGAGAAAATTCAAGAAGTAATCAATTTATTCTGTGATCAAATAAGGGCGTATTATATATTAAAAATATAAGAAATAGTTGTTAACGAAAAATAAAATAGAAAAATAGAATAACCACCAAAAAACATAGAATACCACAGAGTATTAAAAAAAAGTGTTGGCCTCCCTTATTTCTTATGCCCATACCTCCTACAAAGTGATTTCCATTGATTAGATAAACTCATATTAAATTGCTTGACTGAAGCGTTTAACATTTGACAGTTAGGCTATTGCTTTAGATATTGGCGCTTTTTTCTTCAACCTTTAAACTTCCTGAGAAAAATGCTGTCTCTGATCATTTTTGGGAATTAGACATCCATAAAGCTCACATGGTTTGGAGCTTGTTGAAACAGGTTTGGAGGACTGCAGCCAAATTTGCTACAAGGACCCTGTAATAGAGGGTCAGCAGTGGAGTGCATATATTGACCGTTCTCCTGGAGCAGCCTCTTATTCAGAGGTATTTTCTGTTCTCATCTAGTCACTATTACTTGCTATGCTACTGGTTACATTGTTGCAACATAAATTAGTGTTTCAGTTTTGCTCTAACAGTGCTGTTTTTTAATAGTTTCTCTTTCACTTTTACTCAATTTTTTTTGAACGTTTGATTCTGCTTCCTTGAAGTTAAGGTTGTCTATATGTCAATTTGTTGTAATATAAAAAGAAATTTTTTGGTCATTGTTGATTTAGCTTTTACATGTTTGAGGAATGTCATTGATTTCATATAAACTATGACTGAGGATACCGCATACCGTGATTGTTTTAAAATAATTATTCAGTTAAATATTGTTCTTGTTGCCCATAGGACAGGCCTATTGATGATTTTCTACTGGATGTTCTTTGATGTAATAGTAGTACTTTAGATTACTTCTAAATTGAAGTTGGAACGTTTTATATTTATAGTTTATTTAAAGGAGTTGCCAAAAGACATTTGTGGGTTATTTTTTCTGTTTTGGCCAATGTGTTTGTGGATTAGTTAGAGGAATCGGTTGTGAACTATTTTATATAGCAGCAAGTGATAATGGAATAATTATGTTCTAGAGTATCATATAATGACATTGCTTACTCTGTCTAGGAGGTAATGAGGGCACTAAAAGGCCAGAGGCGTATGTCCTGTTTTGATGTAGGAGCAACTAACTGAGATTAGATTAGTAGGTAGTTCTTGGTTAAAGCTTTTTTCAAATTATTGTGAAGGTCAATCTGATTTGAGATTAGATTTGGAAATGACTTAATGAAACAGTAAGGTTTGACAACTTAGCTGTTTCTGTTTCCTAGAATAATCATTGAATCTTGATTAAGGAAATTGAGAGCAATAATGATGTAGTAATGGCTATCATTGGAGATGCAGTTCAATTTATGTAGACATTTGGGTTCTTCTGATTAGAGTTTTTGTTTGGTCAATGATTTCCTCCCTCTTAGAATCCTAAGCATTCATGGCTGTTTTTCAAGAAAAAGACATGACCTAAAGGAAGAAAGGTATGTTACTGCGTGATTCTTCTGATTGGCTTATGGGCAGTTTTACTTTAGAAGTGAAATTATGGCAACTTTTGTGAAGTGAGTGAGCAAATTGAGTCATGTGGTAACATGTGAATCATGAGATCGATAATTCACTTGCAAGGCCTTGATTTCTCTATATGACCTTTTGCTCACTTAAGCCGAGCATATCACTTTCAATTCTTTGTATTGCGCATTGCTCTGCCAAGAGTTCATGAGATTAAAATACACTCATTTAAAATGATATAAGCAGGGTGTTCATGTATTTTGCATTGCACTGCTAAGAGTTTAAAAAAAATAATTGTTGATCCCTCCCCTTCATGTGCAGGAATGCTTCCATGCATGTGCATCCGGCTGTGGTTTCAAGGTTAGTATGATCTTTAATTTCCATACTTTTAGTTAAGTCGTCTATAGTGAGATGCATAACAGTTTCCCTTTTAAGGTTATATGTAGTATATGGTAAGATTATGGACTCTTAGGCTTGAGAATATTGTCAATGAGCTCCAGAGGAAATAATGCTCCTGGGAACTATATCTAATACTACACAAGTTTCATTTTTCTACCATAGTGATCTGTTAAAATAATTGCAAATGTATATCTTTCCTTTTTACAGTAAAGAATCTGATAGTCTTCAACATTCGGGTTTTTAATTATATCTTTGCATTTTACAGTTTGACATTAAAGAGGAAGAAGTTGCTAAGGCTTGTCCTAACAGGCCATCTTATTCTCCTCCTGAACAAAAGCCAGGGCTGCAACAACCTACCAAACAGTCAACTGCTAAGCCTGGATCTTCTGCATAGTGCTAGAGATAGGTTAATATACAAAATTCAGAATCTTGCAACAATTCTTATATCTTGCAGGAACTAGCATTAGATCATACTTTTGGACAGCATGGTTTAGGACCACTAATTGTCAACAGATTTAGTGACTTTCTTCCTTGAGGATCTCGAAGTTTCTTGTTGCCAAAAAGGCTTGGAATCTAGGTTTTTGTTTTTTTTTGTTTTTGTTTTGAATGACTATATGGTAACTTCAACTACCATAATGGTTAGAAGTTAGAACAGATAGAATTTTGCAATTTTTCATACACTTTTCCCCTTATCAAATTGACTGAGGAAATTTGTATAATATTCTCATCTGAATAGATGGAATTTTGAGCAAGCTCATACTTCACGGTTGTTACTTGCTTGCCATTGCCATTGCCATTGCAATTGTTGGTTGTTTTGGTTCAGGTAATTTTGGGAATTGATGGCAAGTCCTCATCTTCTGATCATTCACTGGTGTTTAAAAATGCATAAAAATGACTACTAACATTTGATGCTTTTGTGAGACTTGGGCACTTTGCTCCATCAAAATTAGTTTTTATGTTCAAGCAACAACTGGCAAAATAGTCTTACGTTACTTTGTCAATAAGAGTATAGTAGTTATTGTTTGTTTGGTTATCAAGAGAGAAAAGATGGAGTAAGTAATCCATTGGGGAAGCTATTTCAAACCTACCATGTGGCAAATGATAACCTGTTTGGTAATAATGTGTAATTTGATACTATCTTTTTTGGCCTTCTCTTTTCTTGTTTGAAAACATGGGCAATTTTATTAAAAGGAATGTTTACAAGTAAAATAGAGTGAAGAGATAGATATTCATGTCATATCTATATGCCTCATCCCCCTTAATACCACAAATGGAAGTATCAAATTCTCTCAAGAAAATATATATATCCCACAGAATAATCTCTATAAAGAATCATATTAGCTTAGTTCATGAATAGTTCATGAATAGAGGCCTAAATTCTTCTCTACCATTGGTTGAAGATTGATGATTATTGAGTATCCACTAGTCAGTCTCCTAACAAATATACGACTTATAACTCATTTCATAAAGTGAGTTCAAATTTTGTTCCAAGTATGATAACATTTTTGTAGATCGTAAGAACTAGCTTGAACTTTTCTATCCCACAAAAACCTGCAATCCCTAGTTTTGATCGAGAAGTCAACAATTTTTTTTTTATTGGTAGATGGTATTACCCTTCCGAGGCTTAGAGCATAGTTTTCAAAAAGCCAGTCAATATCATTATTAAAGAACACGTTATCCAATTCCAGCTTTTATGCATTAAACTCCCAAAATATGGGGATCCGCAGATAGTTTGATTAAAAAATAAATTTAAATATAAGAATAAATACTCATTCAGGTCTCAAAAAGAAAATAAAAGATTAATAAATATAATAATAATAATAACAAAATACAAAACAAAAATTATACATCCTACTCTCACTGCAACTCCTTGCACCATGCGTAGTTGTCTTCATAGTTTTTCTCTACGCCCTTTTCCTGAAAATAATCCAACCACCTATTCCACAATTGCCATGATTTCTTCCACTTTATTTTTTTCTCTTTCTTGTTATTTTTTTTGCACAAACTATTTAGGATCAACCCATCAATCCATATAACAGCCAACGTCCAATTAGAGGACAATTCTCCCAATGTAACTTCTTTTAATTCCTCACGTTGCCTCCAACATTATTGCTTTTAATAAGAGGATAAATATGCACTTGCGAAAAAATTATAACATCTTTTCTCAAGCAGCCTTGAAAGTCTCTGCCAATCGCTGATAGTATTGTTTTTGCTGCACCAAAAAACAAAATAAACCATTTTAAGTATATAAAGTATAAACCTCAATCAAAACTAAGTCTAAATATATATAATTCCAACATCACATGGCAAAAGAATAGAACAAGTCTGGCCAAAAAATAAAGAATTCAATGGATGTTAATCAGTCATACCATGTCTGACACCGAGGGAGAGATTTTAGTGAGAGCACTCTCAAAATGGCTGAACTTGATGGTCAATGCATCCGAAGATCTCTCTGTTGATGCCGACTTCTCTTCAGTAGCAGCCAGCGCTGCTTCGTTCATCTATATGTTAATCAAAGTCAGCAAACTCCCCAGAATCATTACCACATTTTGTTAGACATTTCACATATATTGTTGTTGTGATAAGATCAGATCAGATTAACTGATTCGACAAAAAAAGCAGATACATACCAGTGCAGCAAGATCAGCACCACTGAGATTTTCACAAGCTTCCATTCTTCCAATGGCACACAAATCCACGCTGTCATCAATTGGCTTCTTCCTTGCAAGAGCTTTTAAGATCAAACCTCGTTCATCTGAGCTTGGCAGAGGAACATACAGAAGTTTACCTAACCTACCAGGCCGAAGGACTGCACGGTCCATCACCTCAGGTCTGCATAAGAGAAGCAAACACTTGCTTGGCATCCAGAATTGTCAAGTGCAGAGGGGGAAAAGGAAATGACAATGTAAATGTAAATGAGTCCCATGTTTTTGAGAAAAAAAGAGACACACTACTAAATAATGGTGAGAAAAGCAAAATAGATATGAAATCAAAAATAATATTTTTTTGCTTTCATTTTCAAATTCCTCCCCCAAACCCAATGGGTGTATATAAAATGTGACTAGAGATGGCAAACAAGTTACCTGTTAGTGGCCCCAATAACAAAAACACCTTGCCTTTCCTCTGCACCGTCTAACTCAATAAGTAACTGAAATTGCAAATATTTGTCAATTTTTTTTATCCATGCTGAAAATAGTTGTTGTCCTTATAGCATGTTAGCATTAAGTAATTACCTGGTTCAACAGTCGCTCAACAATCCATCCACCTTCTTTACCACGTTTGGTTGTCAGTGCATCCACCTAAGGATGATTCAAAATATAAAAGAAAAATCTTACATATTGCCGATAAATTTCAAGGTTCATTCTACAACAAATTCAGTTTATTTAGTATGCAATTTTATACTGGCCTTTAAAATACAGGCCAAGAAATTAACAAAGGACAAGCGCACAGGCCTTTAATATTTTTAATTTCAATATTTGCTTATTTCAAAAGATTCAATACAAAAAACACAGACTTATGGCCGCCAACTTAAAAGATGATTTCAATGGGAAAATAATGAAATTAGGACCATCCAGATTTTAGACATTTCTCTGCTGCTCCTGGTAGAAAGGCAAAAATTGGGTTCACAATAAACATTATTCAAAGGTGAGAGACAGCCACAAACCTCGTCAAAAAAGAGAACGCAAGGTGAACATGTTCTTGCACGACTAAACAATGTCCGTACTGCTAGCTCACTTTCTCCAACATATTTATTTAGAAGTTCAGGGCCCTACAACAAAAGTGATTGAGACAATTCATTAAGACACTTCATTTCAGACAGAGGAGAATCCTGCAAGTAAACCAGAACTTAAGAGACAATGGTGCTGTAGGCTTTAGACAGACCTTGATATGAATAAAATTAGCTCCTGCCTCATTGGCAACAGCTTTGGCTATCAGTGTTTTACCACATCCTGGTGGTCCATAGAGCAAAAATCCCGTCTCAAGATCCACCCCAAATTCCTGAAAAATTAAATTTCAAGAGATTAACAATCACGTGAAACAAAGTGTACAATGATTTTTCATGACATAGCGTGTGCATACAATTGATCCACTATAGATTAGTAACATGAATTTTAGAGAGAATTAGGAAGTGAACAATTGAGCAGTAATCTAGTTATACAATCAGTATATAAATTACAATACACGGTTCTGGAAGCTCCAATAATAGTAATATCATAAGCATAGTGTAAATAGAATTACAGAGGGTCACAGTACAGTTGAAAAGGTGACTACTACATTAAAGAAGACATGAAAAAATATCAAATTGACAATCCAGATACAACCTTGTTACTTAACACAAATGTACCAAGCCCAAAATATTCAAAAAAGTAAATCTTTTTGCAAAGTATACTCTCCAATTCAAATCTCTAATATTAAATCCCATTGAATGAAATGGATTATCATAATAAATATCAATATACATAATAAAAACCATAGTAAGCTACACTGTTCACAAGCCATGAACAATAATCTGTTCCATGTATGATAAAATATGTCCAGTTACTATTTATAAACATCATGTTACACTAATATGAGAAAAATTTTGACAGACTAAATATATTCCATCCAACATAGACTAATATTCATCTTCAACTCATTTAAGAATCATGCATTCTACTAACACAAGCACTTTCCTCTCGTAACCAATTGCACCCCAAATTAGTCATTACCAATGGTTTTCAAAAAGGTATTAGTGCTCCCTTACCTATATTATAATATGATAACAACCAACCGATTATCCCAAAGTTTTAGGGTAGAATAGAAAGATAGAATCTAAAAGATGAAAAATTGTATATAAAGTTCAGCTAATTCAGTGATTTTCCCCATTTAAAGGCTGCCTACTAAACACGTCCACCTTAAATAATGCCACAGTTCAATAAAATAATTTCAGTCAAAACTACCTTATAATCATCTGGATATTTTATGCGTCTAACAATATAACGCTCAAACTCTAGTCTTAGAAAATCAAGCCCACCAATATCTTCCCATTTTACATTAGGAATGGAAGAAAACCCTTCTCTTCTTGATGAAGGTTGAACCAATTTGACTGCTTCCTGCAAAAATACCCAGATGAATATAATGGTTTTCCACATTATTTAAAATAATATGATAAATGATAAAGGCAAACTTTACTAAACATTCATCAATTTATTGAAATGAAAAAATCAGTGAAATGAAAAATCCTGATGCAAAACTTATTCTGATCAAACAACTGAGATGTTCCTGACCATAAATAAATGGAAACATACAAAGACATACATGTTTCAGTACGACAGTTCTGAGAATAACACTTGATTTGATGAATAGACATAATAATATAAATATAATTCGAGGCAAGGAAAAAAAAACTCTTGGCAGCATTTAGAAAAGGAACAAATACGAAGAATATTAGAATACAAATCAATCTAATGCACCTCGAAATCTGACATTTTGATGACAAGCTTATCCATCTCTTCTGGTAACCAAGGTTCCCTCCACCAATCTTCACCATGCTCATCTAAAAGATCTTGGGAAAATTCACGTTTCCTTTCAAGAATAATTCTTTTCATTGCTAGGTTACCAGCCTTGTCAGCTAGAGCTGCCAAATCTGCTCCAACAAAACCTGGAGTAGACCTGGCTATTTTTCTAAGATCAAATGAGCCCTCCAGAGTTAGATTGCGTGTAAGCACAGACAAGATCTCCTCCCTAGCATATTCATCAGGAACACCAAGGAAAATTTCACGATCAAACCGCCCAGGCCTTCTCAGGGCAGGGTCAACAGCATCAGGCCTATTTGTAGCTCCGATAACAAGAATATAGCCAGGACAAGCATCAGAACTTTCTGAACTATCAGCTGGTTGTAAGAGCCTGCTCGATTGATCCATTGAAGTCATTAATTGTGTCACAATTCGTTTCTCCATCTCACGTTGTAAATTTTCTCTTTTGGAAGCAATAGCATCAATCTCATCAATAAAGACAATTGATGGGGCAGTCCTGTATGCTTTAGAAAACAGCTCCCTAATGTTTTCTTCAGACGCTCCTAAAGTATTTACCAAATGATTAGTACAGAAAATTATATATATATATATATATAAGTATATATAAAGACTTGATGGCAGCAGCAATGACATTAGTTTGCCAAAATACACTTTCATTTTTCAACTCCCAAGTCCCCACCAAATTAACAAGAAATATCACTTATAATAAAAGGTTAAGTTCTTTACAGCTAAGAAAAGTAAAATAAAACATAAAAATCCACAACTCTAACTTCCTGAGGTTACATATCCAAGAAATAACAGCTCTCTAAGTATCCATATCAATATCAGGATAACTGTAATAATAACAGGCTGTAATCACTAATCACACTCCAAAGACCCTTGCTAGTTAATATCAATCTTACAGGCTGCAACAATTTTGTTTGGCCACTGCACCAGTAAGTTTAAATTATCATAAAGTTGCAATCAACAGGAACTTTTGTTGTACTTGAGTCAACTTATTCCAATAAGCATTTTTTATTATTAGCAATTACATAGCACCAGCGACATCACTCCTTCACATATTTCACTTCAAATATCAACTATCTTTAGATAATGCCAACCAATATAAGCTTTTAAGTTTTCCTCTAACAAGTAACTATATTGATAGCACTCAAAAGTAAATAAATACATACAATAGTAACATTCATACCTGACACTCCGGAAACCACTTCTGTAGCTGATATCTGATAGAACGGAAAACCAGTCTCATTTGCTATAGCAAGAGCCAGAGTGGTTTTCCCACACCCTGGGGGTCCATGTAACAAAATCCCTGCCATTGGCCTCACTCCTAACTTTCTTGGTAACTGTGGATGATAAAGAGGAACAATTACTTCCATCTTCAATTCCTCCAGCACCTTCTCCATCCCACCCAAATCTTTGAATCTAGGGCCACCCTTCCCCTTGACCTCAACATCACCATTGCCATTTGAAACTGAACCCCGCAATTGCCTTTTTGGTTCCAAATCATCTTTCATGTTACCTCCAACCCCATTCATAGCATCAATCTTAGTTGCCTTCTTATTATTATTCACCTCCAGTTCAACGTTTTTCTCCTCTGCTGTAGATTTCACATTCTTTGCTCCTGTGTATGAAGCCCGCAACATTGTTTTCATCAAGTCAAAGGCTGGTTCCACTTTCTCGTCATAAATTGCATCCTCTGATGTAGACACAGTCCCATCTTCGTCATCACTCTCTTCAGACTCTGATGACGATGACGGACTAGGAGTTGAGGCAGAAGAGCGTGATAAGCTGCGGCTCCGATCCCTTTGTAACCTTTGAAGGTGTAAACTCTCCAGTTTTTGCAATCTCTCTTCAGTTTCATCGACTTTCTTGCGCCTCTTTCGAGATGCACTTCGACCTTCTTCTTCATCTTCATCATTATCTTCTGAACCGTCAGGCTTCAATATGGGAGTATTGGGCTTTCTGTTCAACTGCTTGTTCCCACGCTTAGACCACTCCAAAGCTTCTTGAACAAATCGAGTCAAAGTTTGTTGTTTTGTTCGCTGGTAATCAGGGTAATTTGCGCGAAGATGGTTTACAATTTCATCAACAGTTGAGTACCTGGATTTGCAGGACTCAAGTCGACGACGAAGAATTTCATGCAGTGACCTTCCTCCATTTCTCCTTCCCATCTTTGTTGATTCTGTAAAGCACCAACTCAACCTGTGTAGGCGCGAGGCTCTGAATACGACGTAGGAGCAGCACCGGAAGCCAATGGCGACCGGGAAGAAAACCTAACGTGAGACCCTTTTTTTAATACTCCCTCCCATAGTTTATAGTGTAATTTATAAACTACGTCTTATATTTAGAACCAAAACAGAGGGTGTATATTTTACGGTTAAAGCGGAAAAAGACTCGTAAATATTTTTTAAAAGCACATGCAACTCCTCAGGCCGGACCGATCAGTCAGAGAACTGGTCCGGTTTTTTAAAATCTTTTTTTAAAATAATTTATTTATAATTTCATATTAATAAATTTGGAATTTTCACTCTCTCATCGGTTTAATTCCGGGTTAGCTCTAGTCTAACCTACTGATTCTAGACCTAATATTTCAACCGGTCCCGATTTAATAACCTTAATTTTTTTAGGTGAAAAAACACCATAAACTAAAAAAAAAATGGTGTAAAAGTGACACAACTATTAAATATAACTAATTGCCGTCTACTACCCTGTAAAAATACCAAATACCCTTAGCGTAAAAAGAAAAAAAAATCTTCCTCAAACCCCGATTGATCTTCTCTCTCATTCCTTTTTTTGATGAATAAGGGAAAAAACCACGTCAAATTAACTAGCAAAAGCCTCTAATCAAGACAAAGTTATAGGATAAGGAATTGCTTACCTCAAATGTATATGTTGGAATTATCTGACACAGTAGAAGAATTTAAAATTTCACTAATTGATCTATCAAAGGCGTTTAAACCGAGTTAGAAATAATCATATCTTTTATGTTTTCTGGGTTTTTTATCTCTAGAAGCTAAACCTCATATTCGATCCCTTTACCGGTATCCTCACGAATGCAACTCCAACACGGACTGCGTGATAGCACCTCCAATGTTTCCTTAGGGTTTCTTTACGGTTCCTTTTTCTCATCCGTACATGAGTTTTTTTGCTCCATCATTTTTATAACCCATGAGGGACCATTAATTATCTTGATGAGCTAATTAAATAAATTCGGTTTACTTAAATCTATCCAACATTTTTAATTTAACCTATTTATTTAATCCAAATAAAGAGCCAACAGATTTAATTTATCTTCATAAATTAAATTTGAGATACTATATCTCTATCATGTTAGTTATTAAATTTAATTTATCTTAATAAAAACTAAATTTAAAACTAATATAATAATACTATCATATATATATATATATATATTTCAAAAATACATATATATAATATTATTAATTTTATTTTCACGAATTTTATATTCTATATATATAAATATATAAAATTCGTCCACCCTAGATTAAATATTGTCTCATGTTGGGTCATTCTTGTGTGCAACCCTGTAGGATCATACGAAGTTGGCAGTGGGCCAATAAATATACTAACCCATAGGTCACAAGCGCCTTTAGCAAGACATTACAACTATCCAATTCATATAAGAATCGTTAACACAATGCAACCTATTATACAAACATGTCATGTCCCTTTTGTCACACGATATGTTGATCAAGGATGAGGCATGGATAATGTCATCCTCCTGTTCCTGACCATTACTTTCTCGATTCCTGAGTAGTCTAACAATAGAAATGGAAACTCCTTTCCATCATAATATGACTATATATTTCTTAGACTCACTTATCAAGGGCCCCAGTAATATCTCTCTACTAATGTGAGAGACAAATTCCATCTTAACCATTCATATTCCTCTACATGAAAAACTATCAAGCCCTGTCATAGCCTTTACATCACCCAGTCAAAAGGTAACTTTTGATTAGTTCAAAGCTTAGCAACTCTTATATAGGAATCCATGATGACCTCAGGTCGAAGGGTATTGTGACATGGTTGTACATGAGATAAGCTTATTAATTGATCCATGCAGCTTTCTTATAGTGGGTCGGTCCAGCACCTTGTACTCTTACAAGTGCCTAAGACTTTAATTTGTATCTCCATATCTTATCAAAGT
The DNA here is from genome assembly GCA_963242795.1 of Inga leiocalycina. Classification (NCBI taxonomy): domain Eukaryota; kingdom Viridiplantae; phylum Streptophyta; class Magnoliopsida; order Fabales; family Fabaceae; genus Inga; species Inga leiocalycina. The sequence goes on from OY725329.1 coordinate 42,132,538, forward strand.
CATACTGATCTTATTTCATCTTTGCTCTCACACAGATGATGGACCAGGGACATTTGGGACAATCTTTATTATTTATCCAAGGATACTGTCATCACAGTGATCATACGACTAATATAATAATATAATGGAGAAAATTGATTAAATTAATAATGTTCAAAGTACAATGATTGGCATGATTGGCCCCTAGGGCACAATTTCCAACATTATACAGTGTCTTGACTCAACAATGCATCTAAAATCGTCAAAGGTTCATTGAAGATCACCAGGTCGTACCCCATTTCTCGTGCCGTGGCGGCAATGGAATCTGCAACTTTGTTTGCCTCTTGATCACACGAAACAAGAACAACCTACCACTCCCTTGACACAATATTATGAATGTCGCCCAGTACCTCAAAGTCAGGATGTTCCAAAGGAATTGCTTCGCCAATACTCTTCAACAAATCAAGGCTATCACATTCTACTTGATCTTCTTTTTACTCGGTAAAAGAAGGAAAGTGCAGTCTTCTTTTTTTTGGGCAAACTAACACCTGTAGAACCTTTAAACCCAGAACGACATTGCTGAGATCAAACGGCGCTATGAAAGCAAAACCTTCAACTACCAGATGGGGCAACGAGGCGATCGTTGGAGCTAAAGGAGGCGCTGGTAATAGCATCGTATATTTATGGAAAATCCCAACTGCTGTTTGAGGCTCCCATTGTCTTTTTAAAGCCCACCAACAATTCTTGTTGTTCATTGCTTCTGATTATGTCCTCGATGAGCGGATTTGCGACGCGTGCTTATCACAAGGTTACTCATATGAAGGATTAAAGGGTTTGAGAGAGAGAGAGAGAGAGGATGGATGGAAGGATAAGGGGGTAGGATCGACGACCGCTGTCATTGGTTGTGGATGACACCGCCGTCATTGCGGCCATGGCCGAAATATGACAAGGAATGGGGGAGTTGAAGAAAGGGAGGGTTTATGAGAGAGGGAACGGAGAAAGGATAAGAGTAGGGAGGGAAATTAAAAGATGTAAGGTTTTTTTTATGTTTTTAATTATGTGGGGCCCACGAGAAATGATAATCGTTCCCCAATTTACCATTTGTGCCGCTTTTGCACAAGTTTTTTAAGTTTATGGTTACTTTTGCACTTAAAAAAAGTTTATAATATTGGGTACACTTTTAAAAAAAGTTTATAGGTATTTTCGCACCTTAACCCTATATTTTTATCCCATTAATATATAAAAATATAGTATATTTGAACATTTTATTTAATTTTTAATTTTATTCAAATATTTATAAGAATAAAAGACAAGAAAATACTACTTGAATCTCAAAATTTCAAATAAGTTTGGTTGCGTATAAGAGGATAGATATTATCTACAAAAGTATAACAATTGACAACTCATAAGAGTAGAAAATCACTTATTTAAAATTTTAAAGTTTAAGTGATATTTTATTTTATTTTTTTATATTTATAATTGAATTTTTCTTTGGGAGAATTGTTGATAAATACCTTTTTGGAAAACTAATTGCTGAATGCCATCATGGAAGATCTGTTGCACATAACGGAAGTATTTTGCACACAACGGAAGATTGTTTTCACATTTGTATGGAAGATTTTTGCACACATGGAAGATGGTTTGCACAAAATGGAAGATCGCTTGCACACACGGAAGATCACTTGCACACTTGATAGCAATCAGCAATTAATTTACTCCAAAGATATTTTTGGGTAAATCTCCCTTTTTCTTTTTATTTATGTCGTTAAAGTATTTTTAATGATTAATTAAATCTTATTAATATAATAAATGGTGAAAATTTCAATATTGTAATTATAGAAATTATTATAACAAAAAAGATAAAATTATAAACGGATGGAAATTGTGTAAATCTTATCGAAATAAACTATAAACGATAAAAGCTAACTTACAATTTTTTTTTTCGCTAACAAATTATAAGTATTTACGCATACGAAAAGAAGAACAAAAGGTAAAAAATTTTCATAACATAGGTTATTTGAGGCGGTAACAATAAGGGAAAATTGCTCACAAATACCTTATTGGAAACTTATTTGCTAAATGGGATATGAGAGAAGATCTTTTACATATAAGGGAAGATTGTTTAAACACAAGGGAATGTCACATAGAGAAGATATATTAAACACAAGGGAATATTGTTTGAACACGAGGGAAGATCTTTTGTACACGGAGAAGATTGTTTGCACCCGAAGGTCTCATTTAACAAATAAATTTTCAATGAGATATTTATATATAATTTTCCCCAACAACAATTATAGCTTTAGAAATTAAAAAAACATAATTGGCTAATCACGATATACCGTTTCAAATTGTGCCTTACTGGGCAGATTATTTGAGGTTGATTAGGTGTGCGTTTGGAATGGCTTATTTTTGTCCAAAACGTGCTTATAATTCGTGATTCACGGTATACGAGGCAAGTATGTGAGAGGAGTTTTTTCTCGGCTTGCGTAATAAGTGCGTTTTTCCTGTACAAAACGCTTTCCCAAACATGCACTAGGTTTTAGTCAAGGCCCAAGGGAATTAGTTAGTGTTTTATTTATTTATTATTATTTCTTTTTTGGTCAACTTTATTTATTTTTATTTCAAGAGGCTGTTATTAGTATAGATCTGTGATCTAGGGCCGCGATGGGGTAACATTGAATTCAATGTATATTTAGGGGGGGAAAGCTACTTTAACGGCTTTAGTCGTGTCAATATCTTATGCTTTAGGATCTTATGTAATAAGGTATTTATCAATAAGTTCTTAGTTGAGATGGTAAACAGCTTCTGGCCTCATCCATATAAAGGGAAAAATACATGTTTAAATATTAAGAAACACACTTATTAAAAAAGGTAAAAATTCTTTCTGCTCTAAGCTTCAAAATGGAAAACTACATCAAATTTGGGGTGGGGGGAGGGTGTGGGTTTTGTATAATAATTATGTTTGTTCGTTCCTCGTATGAAAGTTAGTAGGATTAAAAGTATAAGGGAAGCACCAACGGAAGTTGGCGCAGATGGGTAGGCATCTGCGCTATACCAATCTGTTCCTGGGTTCGATCCCAGGAAACAGAAAGTGTAAAGAATTTCGGTTGGGAGCTCTCTCTCCTAGGGCGCTTCAAAGAGGTGGTTTCCTTTCGGGCCTATCAGATTGGGGGTGCCAGGACTAGTTGGTTGTCGGGGGCCCATGTCGGTAAATCCGGCGTTAGCCTTCAGGTTAACGCCAGATACCTGAAATGTGGGTGCACCGAAGGCCAAAAATGATTCATTGCATTAACCATAAAAAAAAAGTATAAGGGAAGCCCTGGATGTCTGAATGGTTGAACCAGTTTGTAGAATCTTCTATCATATATAATACCAGTGTGGTAAGAGAAGCAGAATTTTAATTCTCTGTTATTAAAGAAAACTACTTCTTGAAAGCGAAAAGGCACATAAAACATTCAGGTAAAAAAAAAAAACAAGGCACAAAAAAACTACTTTAAAAAAAGGAAACGATAACTTGAGTCTTGTTTTGAAATCAAGAAAATATAAAAGATTGAGATGAAAGAATGAAGAAAGACAAGAGAGAATTATAAAGATGAAGAGTGAAGGAGAACTCTCATTCATATAGTATTTTCATGTACATTCAATCCTTTATATTAAGCTTCTATATATATATATATATAGGCATTCAATTCTTCCAAAAGTTACAATATCATAAATATAAGAATTAACCCACATTATGATAGAGTTATAATGTCATAAATATAAAAATTAATCTACAACATAAAACTATATAAAACCAAGAAAGATTATAGGCATTATAGAATCTTAAGAGACTATGAACATCCGTTATCACAATATTCATGATAAGTCTCCAAATATAAGAACTAAACAAATATTTTTTATTTTTTTTAATGTAGCTTTATTCTAATATGTGTGTGTGTGTGGGTGATTAATAAGTATACCTTTTCATTATTTCCTGTGTTGGAAGGAAACTAAAATCTGACAACTCGCCCCGTACTCTGTATTTCCCTTACGCTGTATTGGATAAGGCGCAGAATACAGTCATCATATTAGATTATCCATCCATTAGAAAAGTCATCATATTATAAACAAAATGTGAATTCATGTCTTTATGAGATAATAAGTTGTCTACTGAGGAACTAACTTTCATTAACAATTGATATTTGGATTCTGTTAACATGAATAATGGATCCTCAATAATCATCATTTTTCAACCAATGGTAGAGAAGAATTAAAACTTCTTCCAGAACTCAGTTAATATGATTCTCTTTAAATTAGATAATGTTTTGGCTGATGGTAATATTTTTTTTCCCCTAAGAGAATCTGATATTTCTATTTGTGGTGGTATTGAGTGGGATGAGGCATATAGATGTGTCTATCTCTTTACACTATTTTTCTGGTAAAATTACCTTGTAATGAAATTGTTCATGTTATCAAAAGGGGGGGGGATCACGTCAAGATCCCAATTAAAAAAAATAATATCAAAAAAATCATATTGATAAGTGAATGATCTTTATTATTTTTTTTTTTTGCCAAATGACAAGTAAATGATCTACCATTGACAAGCTATAAGACTTTTCTCATATTAGTTTTCTTAATCGAGACCTTGTTGTCATTTCCCCCAAAGAAAAAAGGAAGTTGAAGTAAATGACATTATTACCAAATAAGCTACCACATACCACAAGACACAATTCTCTCCCATAAGTTGTTGTTTTTTTTTTTTAAATCATAAAATTTGAATTTTTCATATGATTTATCTATCATGTAGGATTAAAATAAGATAGGTTGTTATATTTTAATCAGTCAGAGATGAGGTGGTGTTCTTGAGTATATAGTATTTCTCCTTGTAAATGAATTACTTGCCTCATCTTATCTCACCTAATAACAACAGAATAAATAAATAAATAAAATAACTACTATATTCTTAGTAAGAAAGCAACAGAAGACATAATTTTGCCACTTGTTGCTTGAACAGAAAATTAATTCTGATGGAGCCAAGTGCCTACATCTCACAAAAGCATCAAACTTCAGTAGTCTTTTTAAACACCCCTAGATGATCAAAAGATGAGAACTTGCCATCAATCTTACAAAACTGCTTGAACCAAAATAACAAACCATTGTAATGACATGCAATCACCAATCCCTATAGTTTTTGGGTATAGAATTTTATTCTAGCCGCCAGAGGAAGGGTAAACAAGAATTTTCACAATTTCAGAACCTAACAATAAGGATGAATGCGTAAACATATGCATATAGTTCTTTTCTTCATTAGTACTTTTTCCAACGAAGATGAGGCAGAAGGATAGCATTAAATAAGCGCATATTTCTAAAATAAATACTCCTTTCGGTACTAATTATAAGATAAAGTTAACTTTTTTGGAGAAATTAAATAAACTAATTAAATTACTTTAGAGTATTTTTATTTTTATTTTTTTCTCCAAACTAATTAATTTGACTAATAAACTAATATATAATATAAGGATACTAAAAATATAAACACTCTAAAGTAATTTAATTGACTTCCTTAATTTCTCCAAAAAAATTAACTTTGTCTTATAATTAGGATCGGAGGGAGTAATTAAAATAATATTAAGAGAATTGAGTGACATGTAGGCTAACAACTGAGACAAAAATAATTGAGCTAACATGATTTTATTAGTCAGACCATGCATGGATTGGTGCACCTGGTTCAGGCAAGAATTTCTCTGGTTAGAAATTCCCATAATGAAATAAATAAACATCTAAACAACAAGGCAGTGGCAACCGGCAAGAAAACCTACCCAGAGAGCAATTTTTAAATATATTCGGGTCCCATTAATATATAAAAATTATAGTATGCTACAATATTTGATTTGTATGTTGATTTAATTTTTAATTTTACTTTGTTTTTTATTAAAATATTTATAATTAAATTTTTATTTTTATTTATGACATTAAATTATTTCTAATGAGTAATCAAATGTTTCGGTGAAAAAATCAAATATTATCAGTATAATAAATCGTGTCAAATTTCAATATTGTAATTATAGAAATTATGATAACAAAAAATATAAAAGTATAAATTATATAAATTGTGTAAATCTTATTCATATAAACGATAAACGTTAAAAATTAACTTACAAGTATTTTTTTTGGCTCTCAATAATTTTTTTTTTCGCTAACAAATTATAAGTATTTACCTATACGGAGAGAAGGATTAAAAGAAGTTATCCCATAATATCACGTGCGGAAAAAATGTAAAAATCCATAGAAGACCAAAGGGCCAAAAAATTTTCATAACATAGATTATTCGAGGTTATAACTTAAAACAATTATAGCTTTAGTAATTAAGAAACATATTTAACTAATCTACTCATAATAGATCGTTCCGAACTGTGCTCTTGCTGAACAAATTATGAGGTTGGTTAGGTTTTAGTTTAGCGTTTTATTGATTTTATTTTTAATTTTATTTCAGGAGGCTCTTATTAGTATAGACTACGAGTGTGTTTGGTTTGAGGGAAGGGGAGGGTGGGGAGGAGAGGGGGCTAAATTACAATTTTGAACAGGAGAAACCCAAAATTTGTCCTCTCATTCTTTAAAATTTTGGATTTCAACCCAAAATTTACCCTTTCATTCCTTTTAAATTTTAGGTTCCTGACCAAAATTTAAATACCTTCAATCCAAAAAGATAATTTAACCCCCCTCCCCTCCCCTCCCCTCAAACCAAACACACCCTACCGATGGAAACAGGCTAGATCAAGCCAGTCCTTAATAGGTCAGGCTGTTTAACAACACGTTGGCCTGAGTATGGCCTGTAGTTTGTTAAAAAGCCTGCATTTATTCTCTGTCTTTTCTTTTTATTTTCCCATTTTCTTTTATTTCTTTTTCTTATCTTTTCCCTTTTTATTATAATTTTTTATATTATATTATTTTTATTTCTAGTATATTTTTAATAATTTCTTTTACCCTAATAAATCATATTTTAGGTAAATTCATGTTACCCAACTAATTACATGATAAAATATCTTTATCATGAAACAATTATTTCATAATGATAATTAAATCAAAAAATAAAAATTAGTGTGCTATATTCAATACTTATTTTTTATAGAATTTTTTATAATATTACATATCTATAAGAGGCCCAAGTTAGCCTGACAAGCTTAACAAGCTTGTCAACGGCATGAGCCTAATCTTTTAAGAAAAACATGCCTTCTAACAAGTCTAAGCCTGTTACTATTTTCAAACAGGTTAAGCCACAGGCCCCTGACAGGACGCTTAACCTGTTTTCACTTCTAGTATAGACATACATACTCCCTCCGTTTCTTTTTCTAAGAAACACTAAACCGAATTCCGTGAATGTGGATTAAAAAGTTTGTTAGGGACAATAAAAATATTAAAAATGTAACATTTTTTGGGGTCAAAAATACCCTCAGTTAAGTGGAAGAGAGAGAATGCGTGATGGAGAGAAAATGCGTGGAAATTAAATACAAATGATATTGGATAAGAAATTAAATGAGGTTAAAATGAAAAATCAACAAACAAATTTTGAGACCTCTAAATTGTCTCTTATAAATAGAAATAAGCCATAAGTAGTAGTTGTTTCTTATAAAAAGGAATGGAGGGAGTATAGGGTTGTAATGAAGTAATATTGAATTAAATGTATCTACTTTAGAAAAAAGTTACTTTAACTAGCTTTAGAGTTTAGTCATGTCATGTAAAGTACTCCTCCGGTCCTTAATATAAGACATATTAATCAATTAGATTAGATTAATGAAGTTTGTTAAGTTAGTTAGTATAACATATATTTTCTAAAATATCATAGCTGGTTACCTTCCTTAATTCCCTCACCCCCTCTCACTACTACAAATGTGGGCTTTTATAATATCTAATATATAATAGTTACAGCTAATAAACGTAATGTATATTGAGGCAAAGGTCGCGCAAAGATATATAACGCTTAAATGTAATAGTTAATTGTGCGTATCACCATGTATTGTGGAAGTTGCGAAAACACAAAAGTAACGATTATAGTTAATAACCATCATTTATTTAGAAACAAAGGTGACAGTTTTTTCGAAACAATCGCCATGTAACGCTTATACACAATTCAACTTCCAACCTTTTATATCAGCGAAGATAAAACAAAACAGTCTTCAGAAACAACCGTTATCTAACTCTTTCATAACTTTTCTTAACATTTGGACTTTTAATGTCATAACTCATCATAACCCTTCGTAATCCCGTTAGACTTTCATAAGTCATAACTCATAACCCTTTATAAATCCATTAAACCTTTATTTAAGAACTATTCCTTATGATGCTAACTACTTTCCTTCATCATGTTATAAGTTCCCAAGGAACTCCTCCACCGATGCCACCCCCCCCTCCTCCTTCTCAAGGCTTGTTGGTGGTAACAAACAATTCAAGTATTGAGGATCCTAACCATATTGCGCCCCATTCGTTGTCACCAACATGTCCGCCCCTTCTGCCAATCTATCTATTTTGTCGAATGACGAGATGACACAAGAGAAAAAAACACTGGGAAAAGATCTTCTTGTCATGAAGGAGGTTTAGAAACCAACTTAAGAGAGAGGGGAGGAAACTTAGTATAAATAGACAAGAAAGGTCAAATTTAAAATATGATAAGTTCACAATTTATTAGATTTCACAATTTGTCATTTTTTGTTCCACCTCACAATAAGTCTCCTCCACTCTCTCGTAATTTACTTTTGGATCTCCTTCATGGCAAAGAGACCCTTCTCCAGTGATCTTTTCTCTTGTGCCATCTCCTCATTCGGCGCAAAGATGGATTGGCGGAGGGAGCGGAGGAGTTGGAGACGGTGGAAGGGGCGACGTGGTTAGTTCTTGAGATATATAACGATTAGTATGCAAACCCATCACTTAATAGAAGTCCAGGAAAATATATAACGATGGTAATCAATAACCGTCATATTTTTGCTCACAAGAATTACAGTTGTTAAGAAAAAACCATCATAAAACAACAAATTCCGTGATGGTTTGAAATCTTTCCCCTCCCCCACACTAATGATAATGCCTTGACCTCGCCTTCATCTCCATACTCTGATGATGAGGATGAAGATGAGGATGAGGACGAGGATGAGGAAGAGGAGGATGAACATGATGATGAGGACAGCAGTGCAGTGGTGCATGTATCACGATGTATGTCGGTTCCAAACCATAATGTATGACAGTTAGTAACTATCATGTATTGCAATTTCTGTAGTAGTGTCTCCTTCTTAATTATTGTTTAGGGGGCATTAATAAAGGTAAATTAGGAAAAGATTGGCAAATATGAAAACTTTGTCTTATGGACCAAAATCAATTTCTCAAATATATCTTATATTCAAGAACGGAGGAATATAATAGTTATACTTAAACTTGTTTGGAAGTTAGTGGGACTGAAAGGAGTATAAGGGGAGCCGTAGATGTTAAAATGGACAGAACGAGTTTGTATAATCATCCATCATATGATATCAGTGTGCCAAGAGAAGTAGAACTTTGATTCTCTATTACTAGAGCTTGATGTAAGAAAAGAGATAGAAATACGAGATATGTGAGATGGATATTAAAGAGGAGGAAACTAAGATTCATGCATGCATGAAACCATGTATCAAGATTAATGTTCTTGCACGAGGAAGATTATTGATCAAAATTAGTCAAAAATTCAAAGACCACGGGTAAAGATGAAGACGGCATAATTGAGGGAGAAACAAAGAAAATAAAAAAAATAAAAGTGACAATCAATATAAATTGACATGAGCAATAGGAGTTCTTATCTCTTGAAGTAAAATGTCGGAATTTTGGGATTTTATTACTTTGAAAGAAATATTAAATCTCAGATATCAACATAGAATACTCATAAATTTAAGAGTGTTCACCAGATGAGACCAAGACACCACAATCCTATCCCGTAAAAGGACATAGGACAACATTTTTGTCCTATGTCCTGTCCTGGTTGCTGTCGGGAACGGGACATCCTACAAATGAAAAAAACCATAACCTAAATGCAAAAATTTAAACCTGTGCAACTGGAAGGAGTAACTGAGTAAGCAAATAACTTATGCCACATAAGGAAGCACTCGACGTAGACGTTGCTATGGAGGGCTGCTTCAAACTGCATTTTTACACACCAAAAGAACAGAGTGTGGAATAGAAAACAGATATACAAGTGTGGGGTATTGAGATTGGAATCCACAATAGCATCAGCCTTAGAGATCTGAGCTTCAGCACCTTTGCATCCGACTTTCAAAATGCAATACTAACAATAAAAAGAATTCCATAAGCCAATCCACAATATAAATCTGTGAGGATATAAAAAGAATATTTTATTGTAGATTGGCTCAATTTGACAAGTCTGAAAAAAGCATTGCCAAATCATTATACACAGCTCATACTCCTTCGCTATATGCTTGATCAGATCCGTCCTCTTTGTGTCCATTAAATGTTGAGGAAATTGTGAGTGTGAGGCCGCAAGATGGCGGAAGTGGCGACCATGCGAAGTTTTTAGAGCATGTTTGAGATGGTTTTTAAACCTCCTAAACGAGCTTATGAAAGAGCCAATTGGGCTCTGAGAAGATTTTGATTTTTACATATTTTTGGGATAGCTTTGAATTAATTGGGTTTTTAAAGGAAAAATGACTTTTTGCCATGAGTCAGAATTTGTAGCTTATAAGCATGTTTGTTTGAGCTTATAAAAACTTATAAGTTGTTTTTTACGTAGATCGAGACACAACTCCTCTCACATACTTACTTTGTATACCGTAAATCACTATTAAAAAGTAACTTATAAGCAATCGAATCGCTCAACCAAACATACCCATTACGGTGGATAAATCAGAGACTTTCAGCTTTTACCCAGGAGAGAGAAAGAGAGATACGGAAAAGGGTGCCACGTGATCCTTGGAAGAGAGAGAAAAAAAGAAGGATGACGTGTGAGAGAGACAGGGGAAAAAGGGAAGGATGATGTGAGGGAGAGGAAGAGAGACAAAAAATATTTATATTTATCATTAATTTATACTTCATCATATAAGATAGAGTTGATTTTTTAGAGATATTAAACAAGTTAATTAAATTACTTTAATATATTTATATTTATTATTTTTTATAAACTATTTTACCTAATTTATAAACTGATATATAATACAATGATACACCATATATGATATAATTAAGTAACTTACTTAACTTCTTTAATATCTCAGAAAAGTAAACTCTGTCTTATATTAGAATCAGAGGGAGTATGTATTACTAATTTGGACAGATTGAGAAAGTTAAATAAATTATTTTTCATCTAAATTTGCTTTTCAAAAATATCATTCAAACAAGTTTCACTTTCAGAAAAGTCACTTATACGTCAATCCAAATATAAATCACATTATATAATTTGACTTGTATCTAATCTTAAATTTATAAAAATCAGATTGTTAAAAAGTCACTTTGACTAACGCAATTTCAAACACACACAATTACTAGAGAATGATTAGATTGGAGTAAGGCTAGGATATGGCCCTAGCGACCCCATTGATACTAATGTGAGAGAGAAAGTAAGGAAATTAGGTTAGGGCTTATCCATTTGGGGATAAAAATGCAACATACAAAATTACAAAAGATATATAGGCACAATCGGGAAGGAACAAAAACAGGACGGGATGACCGGGACAAGACATAATTGAACGACATAATTGAATGACATTCAAATTTCAATATACAAGAGATTCTGAGCAAAAAAAAAAAAATATACAAGAGACAATTCTGCATATTTGGCATATGGAGTTTTTTTTTTTTTTTTCAGTGTCATCATCTCGATGGGCTCTAATCCATGATGATGAGATTAAATATTTCTTTGCTTATAAAAATAAATTTACATATTTCTTTCTTAGTACTAAAAGTCGGGGGAAAAATCCTTGTGGCAAGCAACCCATCTCAGACGAGGAATTTTCTTCCAAAACTCCATATTTCGGTATATGGAATTAATTTCTTTGATTTTCAGCGTTTAAACATAAAACATAGACAAAAGGATTTTTTATTTTTAACTCAAACACTTTGATATCAACATAGCCTCTATGGTATTTCAATGTCATCATTTGGCTAGACATTTTTCCTTTTTAGAATATCAAATGTAAATAAATTGGATTTTCTATCACTTGGATATCACCAACATGGCAACATTAAGTAATTTTGTTGTTTGGTATTGGTGAGAACAAAAAACAGGTAAAAGAGATTTAACAATTTTATATGTATTTGTTGGCAAGGTATTCATTCGAAAATTACAGCACTCTATATTTAATAAAAATACAAATTATGACGTAGAAATCGGTCAAAAATGAAGTGTGAGTCCCACTATAAGTTCTGGTCATGATGAATAAATTACTTGTAACCTAATCTATCCAACAAAACAATAAGAGAAAGACAAGCACCAACAATTCCCATCCATAACTTGAATCAACAAATCAACTGAAATCTGGGGCTTGTAAACTGCAGTGTCAATCTCCAGCTATATAATTCCATATCCAGCACATGAGGTTTTTGGTATGGTTGGTTCCTTCTACAAAATTACAAACAAATCTTATTAAAGAGGGGAAAATTCGTCAAAAAGAATTGTATCGCCTAATCTATCACCGATTATGGATTTGCTTTTAGTCAGATAAAATTGAAATAAACTGCCTTACAAATAAGAAATGAAAACTGATATAATCAAACAGCTAAATTTTTTTTTAAAAAAAAAACGGTTCAGGAAAAGAATTACCTGCCAAAATTATTGCCCGCTTTTATTTCTTCTTTTTATCCTTTGATTTAGATTGTTGCTGCCCATAATATGCTTTATGCCTAGACAATGAAAACTTGAGATGAGCCATATTTTGCTTCCTCCTGGCTTTTCGAGATAAACTTTTCGTCTCAACGTTTGCCTCCTCTGCAGATGCTTTATCGTTCTCCCCCAATCTATCTGATGAAGTTGACTTGCTGGCATCATCTCTTGATTTTTTACTTTTGTTCTTCTTATCCAAACTTTTTGAATGAAGAAGTTCTTTAGCCCTCTTCTTCAACTCATACCTCTTTTGTTTGCTTAATTTCCATTCCTCCTCCCTATAAGGAGCAAGTTTTTTCAAGGAAATATATTGATTCAACTCTTTCTCATCCATCATCAGTATTTCCGAGGCACTCAAGCCAAATTTGTTTGGCTTTGTTTTGGCATACTTGAATCTTGTCTTCAGGTCCCCAACGGTATCCTCATAATCTAATTTATAATACTCATCCATCATTATCTGTCTTGCTTTCTCCAGCAGAGCTGTTTTCCGCTTCCTCTTCCGCTTGCCTTCCTCATGAACTTGTTCTTCATTGTTTTCTTCCTCCTCTTCAAGGTCATGATCACTGCCATTCTCCATATTTAGTTTCAGTACTCGTTCCCTTGCAGCACGAAACCCATCATCCCCATCATCAGACCCACAAACGTCCCAGTCTTTAGGAAGTCCAAGCAATTCATTCTCCTTTTCAAAATCAGGTTTCTCCATTTCATCTTCATCACCACAAAAATCTGAGTCAGCATCTTCTGCATTATAATATTTTTCATCAAATGCCGCTTTCATCATCTTATCATACTCCTCGGGGTCAAATTCCTCTTCTAATTCCACGGCAGACATTGGGATAATATCATCATCATTAATTCCCGCAGTCTTCATTATCTTTTTAACCTTCTCCTGCATCTCTTGTTTCTTCAAATTCTTCAAATGTTTCAACTCCTCCTCCCTCTCCTTCTGTGCTACTGCCATTCTCTCCTCTTTGCTCTTCCTCTGTTCCTTCCTTGCATTTGTCTTCTTCCTCACTGATCCTTCCACATTCCGAGCATGACCTAACACCCTGTCTCCCTGATTTTCTTGATATCTGTATTCATATTCTTCCTGTCTTTCGAGATCACTCTCCTCTGAGTCTGATACCCATTGCAAGTTTTCCTTATCAACACCCAAACTCTCCCCCCTTTTGTCAATCCACATCTCGTTCATGAAATAGTTTTTCAGAAACTTGGACTTTTCATTTTCATCTGTATCTTCACCAAAGTACTCATCCAATTCCTTCACATATTCCTCATCATCTTCTTCTCTTTTGGTGTCACCTGCCTTCTCCTTCACTACAAAAAAATCCTCTTCATGATCATTTAAACCCTCCTTTTCAGACGCATCAAGAAAAGCTCTTTTCAATTCTTCTTGCTCATCGATATAAGTCCCTTTTCCAACTTTGTCACCAAAATCTAGTTCCTCCTCGGTCAAATGTTTTGTATCTTTCAAATGCAATGATTTCTTACTCGTCTTATTTTCTGCTATACCTTTCTCCTTTGCATCACTTTTCTCTTCTGTATCCCCAAAATCTGGTCCCTCCTCAATCAAATGCTTTGCCATCACATCCTTCAAATACATCGGGTTTTTGCGACTCTTATCTTTAGAATAGACTTTCTCCTTTTCATTGCTTTCCTCTTCACTACTATCATCTAACTCAAAAAGCTTAACATCTTTTTGCTTGAGACAGGGGTCCTTCTTCTTCACCTTAATTAAGCAATCAAAAAACTTCTTATTAGTCCTTGGGGACATTTTTAGTTCCCCATCATCAGATGATTCAGATTCTTCATCTCTCTCAGAAGATGAAGATGAAGAGATAACACCCTTCTTTTTTAACTCCTCAAGACGCTGGAGGTCCTCCCGCTTCTTGTTGTATTCAAATCTGCGAGCATACTCCTCGTTTATCTTGACTTCTGATACGTCATTGTTTTCTGAGTCACTCCCATCAAAAAGTTGGAGGGCCATATTCTGTGGGAGACCAATCTCTATCAATTAGCTGCATATCAACAACAACATTAAATATAAATTCCCATAAAAATGAATACTATTTGAAATCGGAAAAATAGCATGAGGCAGAAATATGTCATACAGGAAAGTAAAAATAGCAACCGATTATGAACGGATATTAACCCTATGACAAATATATAAAACTAAGCTCCGTTCTCAAATGAAAGGGAGACAAAAAGGCTTCTAAGAAAGCTCTTTTACCCACATAATTGTTTTTCTAATTTTAAAACAAACACTATTTTTCAACTAACGGAACTTAGTAAACTTTAGCACAAAAACTTCGGCCCTTGTAGAGTACAGAATACCATAAAGGAAAATCACCTAAATGAAACAAATAAAATTTTAAACTTCACATCACAATAAATAATGCTAGAAAAAGATCGTATTTAAACTGGACAGAACAAAAAATGGAGGCTATTTTCTCTCTATGTAAATGAATACTCAAATACATATAACAGTCAACTTCACCTATCATACTTTAAGCCAAAAAGCATGCAAAGCACAAAATGTTGCACAAAAACATGGATGCTAAAAGTCTAAACAAAATCAAGCTGTGCACTAGTTAAAATGCAGAATCTAGGACACACATTCATCCAAGTTAAAATCACACTTCTGAGCTTGAAATTGAGAATTTGTTAAAACTATGTTTACAAAGTACCGAGAAAAAGATAAAGATAGCTGAAAGTTTGGAAAAGAAATCCGTGACTATTTATGCCAGCAAAATACAAAACAGTTTTATATAATGATGAATAAGTTAAACTAATCAAAGGGAATATAAAAGAACAGAAGCACCTTTCGCGGAACAAACGAAGTGAAGACTGAAGAGGAGTGATAATTAACGTAACTAATTTCTAATGATTTAGTGCTCCCAATAAATAAGTTCTTGTGTTTGAAATTGAAAGCTAACAGTTATGGCAACAGCGCAGTTCAAACTAGCGTTCCAATACTGAGGCCAAGAGTCACTTCAGGGGTCAATGTAATTAATTCTGTGTTTAAGAACCCTCTAGAGCAAAACCAAGAAAGATGCACAAGGTGCGGGTTGAAAATAAATAATCAAACGTGGAGGAGAGAGCAGAACCACCAAGCATGCTTCAACATATTCGAAATGAACAAAATGCCAATCAATAATACCTCTTGCAGAGACTGCTAGAGAGAGGTGGTCGTTGGCGGTGACAAAGGGAAACGAAGATTGTATCAGTGTCTGCCGGCGTCGGAGAAGAAGGTGGAAAGGAATAAGAGGACGACGTGATGCTCGTGCAGTGTGGGGGAGTCTGTGGCCGCAAACTTCGTTGGCTGAGGGAGGAAGACGTAGAGGCCGCGGGCGATGAAGACGGGCCGCGAATTTGGTGAAGGTTAGGGTTGCGAATTAGATTTTTTTTTTTTTTTTAAATAACGAACTAATATGACCATGGACGGGGTCAAGGGGCAAGAAAAAATTTACCACAATTGAATTTTAAAATCTTAGATAAATGATTTTATAAAAATTTGAGTGGTTAGTCTTTTTTTTTTTTTTTTTTATTATTTTTATTATCAACAAAACTAATTTAAAATTTTAAAATTTAAGTGATAATTTTTTAAAATTTTTCTTTAAAAAAATTTAAGCGGAGTAGAAAAATATATTTATTGAAAAAAATAAAATTTTTTTTATTAATTATAAGGATTAAATATACAAATATTAAATTGCTTTTAACAAAATCTTCTACATTCTCTCCTTTATTCTTTTAAGAATAAATGTATAATCTTAATAATAAACTTTTGTGAAATAAGCATTTGATAGCATGAAGTCTTTTTGAGTGGTAGAATGTACATAGTGTGTGTTTGTTTCAGTGGTAAGAGGCAATTTAAATCTGATTGGCGTGCTTAAGTCAGCTAATGACTTGAAAAAAAAAATTCTTGTGTTTGGTTGGGTGTTCTGTCAATAGCTTTTAAGTTACTTTTAAATAAACCTCAAAGTGTGGCTTTTTTACAAGGTATTAAAACCTGGACCGGGTATTGAATCGGTCGGGGTATTGGGTTAAGGGTTAGACCGGGGCCAAACCGGAGCCAAATCGGTGAAAAATTGAAAATTTTAGACTTATAATATAAAAATCTAAAGGAAAAATAAAAAAAAAAATTTTAAATAGTAACCCGGACCTGTCTACCGGCCGGTTCGCCGGTTTCCGGACCTGCCGGTTTGGTCCAGGTTACAGAACCATGCTTTTTTAAATAAGTCTCAAGCGATGGTTTCTGTTTTGAGGATCTTTGGAGATCAATAAGGTATTTAAAATCACTTCTAATCACAAAATTTCTTTTATGAAAAATGTTCTAAATAATTTTCTCTTTCTTTAGATAATAATCTTCTGCTAATTAGAGAATACTTTGGGATAAGAGTTTAGGCAAATTTTGAGTTTTATCAATATATGATTATAGAAATGTAGAGAATAATTAATTTAAATCAGTTTAAATTTATTATTTAGTTGTTTTATTATTTTATAATCAATTTTTTTTATAAACATGTCATAAATTAGTTTCTATATGGTGTTTTTACCAATTAAATTTAGTTTAAATAATTTATTTGGATTATTGAGGTTCTAATCGGTTTATTTTATTAGATTTTGAGCTATATGAAAATATGAGTTAGGATTTAATATTTAAATTAGAGTTTGATATAATTTATAAAATTTAAGTTTGAGGTGCATAATAGAAAAGTCTTTTGGAGTGTATCAATTTACATTAGAGTTTGATATAATTTTATTTAAAATTGTACCATTGCCAAATTTTCAAAGTTAATTTTTGAGAAAATTATGAAAAAATCCCTCCGTGTGTAAATATCTTCCCAGGTCCCATTTGACAATTAAGTTGTCAATGAGGTTTTTTTCACAATTATCCCTTCATTTTTTTATTTTTCATAATTTTTACAATTTTTTCTCTTAAATAATACAAAAACCACTTATGCAAAGGTCAAACCAAATATCATCCACTTTTACATAAGTTACTTATCCAATCGTCAATCCAAACACTCTTCATTTTACTCAATCTAACTTTTTTCCAATTTTAAGATTCTATAAATCTAAATAAAAATAAGTCACTTATCCAATCATCAATCCAAGCACACCCATAAATTTCATAAAATAAGACAATTTTAGCACGATCATTAACTCAAATGCAAACCGACGTTAAGTCAGAGTTTGAGGGTCCCACAGCATGTACAGGCGTCAATTTTTTCCCCTCCTACTTGACCATTCAAGAGACACCTCAATAGCATTTGACTGTATTTGAAGCTCTGAATCCATTAATGCCGCACATAGAAGATTGGCGGCAATGAATTGCTGAAGTTGGCTTCCTCCATTAAAGACGAGATGCAGAGACTGTGAATCATAAAATATTAAAATGTCCAAAGGTGCAATGCTAAGTGCTTGATTGGTTTACAAAATCGAAGGTAATATAATATAATGTTGATTATATGAACTTGTTTGATCCGTTGGTAAGGTAAGATGATGTATATATATAAAAAAATTTGGTTAAATTACATCGAAACATGAGAATATATAGTAACAACATAGTGAGAGACAAAATTACCCCTATCTACATATATATGTATAATATACACATTATGTTTATAGTAATATTTTCAATTTATGCCCTGTTGTTCACGTTTGGTTCATAGTAATTTTTTTAATATATAATTGTGGAAATATTATGCAATGTACATATTGAGTTCATGTTAATTTTTTAATACTTAATGATGGAATATTATTTAATGGGATATTTTAATATTTTTAATGATGTGATATAATTTTTTTTAAAATTTTTTAGTGGGGGAATATTTTTTTAATTTTATATCATTAATTATTTTTTTAATATTTAAAGTAGCAATTATTTAATATTTAATAATATTTATGGGTGGGCACTTTGGTCAAGTTAAATAATTATAATGACAATAGATTCTTTTTCACTTAATTATAGGATGCTTGCATCCCCATTCATTAGTTCAACAGTGTAATATTGATTACATCATTATCAATTGATGTAATTAGTATTACAAAATATAATCCTCTTTACATTACATAAGACCAATTAGACATTATAATCAACTCGTTGCATTAGGATTATATGTAATCCTCTCCCATGGAATCAAACCGAACGGGCTATAAGAGAGTCATTGAAGGTGCGAAGGATGTGGGGATGAGACGCGAAGGCCTTGTTTGGTTCAATGGAGGCAAGGGAAGGGGAGGTTAAATGAGGGGAGATAGGAGGATATTATGAGTTTTATTTGTTTGAATAGAAGGGAAGGAGTAGAGAAGTTGTTTGGCTCAAGAGAGGAATGGAGGTGAGCTAATTAAATATTGATAAATATGCCTTTATCACTTTATTTAGATATTAATGTTATTATTTCTTAAGTTATAAATCGCAAAAAACTAGTTACCTCACTTATATGTGATAAAAAACCTTATATATATTTGAAATGATGATTTTATTAATTTAATATGCTAGCTCATCAAATTTAATATGCTTTTTAGATTTAAGTATAAATCCTAAATAGAATGCAGCAACTGAACAACGATAAAGCATCCAAATGATACCAGAAAAACACCACCACAAAAGGTGTCGATAAGAGAGACAACGCTCTCCCAAAACTTCCAATACAAAAATATGTGATCAACAATGTTGAGAAATAGCAAGCACAGGAAGGTAAAATGGAATTTAAGATCTGACAGAAGAGTTAAGAATAATAGAATATACATTGGTCGCTTTGGAATTTTCAACGTAACTAGATTTCAAGGTGTTGGGAGGAAAATTGAGAGACGACTCAGAGACATTAGAACTAATAAGGAGAGCCGTCGTCGCAATTTTCTTATTTGTTTTGATATTGAGTTTAAAGTCATATCGGATTTAATTAAATAGATTTAATTTTTAGTATTTTAATAAAATAGGATTCGATTAGATAAATTTTCTGATTTATTTAACTAATCTTAATATCAATCATATGGGTTGTATAATCAGATGAGTAAACTTGAGATAATAAAAAATTAACATGAGTATTTTAGTCAGGATAAAACATAATATTTCTTATTCCTCCAAAAAACCCCAAATTTGGAAGGATGCAAAAAGAGAAGAGGGAAACATTAAAAGACAAAATTTCTTCCGACCCCTCTATTCCTTTTTTCCAAACCAAACACCCTAACCCCCACGCTAGGGTGTGTTTGATTTGAGGGGAGGGGATGAGAGGGGTTAGCAGGGAGGGAAAGGAAAATTTTGATTTTAATTTCCTTCCCTCCCTATAATTTAAACAAAGGATGCCCTCCTCTCCCCTTTGCTCAATTCTAACAAACTAAACAAGGTAACATACTCTCCCTCCCCTCCCCTCCCCTCCCCTCACCTCAAATTAAACACACCCTAACCCTTGTTAGAACCGGCTATCACCCAAGAGGGGGGGTGAATTGGGTGTATAATAAAAACTTAAGAACTTTAGAAATCTTTTCGTATCTTAACGAAGGTGGTAAGTATGAAAGTTTATAAATCAACAGTTAGATTAAATAATATATGCTGGAAATATAAGAGTTTAGGGAAGAGAATATGCAAACTGTGATTTATTCTGGTTCGGTCCAATTTGTGATGGCCTACGTCCAATCCCCAGGCTCCTCCTGAGATTTTCAAATCCACTATCTTCTTGTTTAATCTGGGCACAAGAAAAGCCTTTACAATCCCACAAGTTTAGCCGGGTACTTGTGAAACCTTTTACAAATCTCTTACTGAAATACTCCCCTTTACGGCAAGTCTTACGAGCAGAGCAATCCCGAAGATCTTCCTCTCCTGCTTACTCATGCAAGTCTTACGAGCAGCAACGTTCTCTCCTGCTTACACCCCTGTAAGTCTTATGAGCAGCAACGTTCTCTACTGCTTGCACCTTGTAAGTCTTACGAGCATAATGTCTTACTGGCAATTCTCTCTACAGCTTCTCCCGTAAGGAAATCAACCCTCTCAAGGTCCCTCTACCTTGAGATCAACTCAGAAATATAGTTGAATGTGTTTACAAACTCTCTCACAGAGTGGATATAATACTCACTGAAGTACAATACAAATAATCACTCTCTCAATGATAAGTAAAATAGAAACTGTAGAACAGAGAGTGTTTGGGTAGAAGCAGAGGATTCATGTTATCCGTATGTTGGTGTCGTTTGCTCTGTTTTCTCTGTCTCTTTTAGTCACCCATCGATGTTGAATGCTTTCTCATTTATAGTTGATGAAGGTGATGACCGTTGTGAGCATTCGTTCGTTGGAGTCATTTTAACCGTTGAGCATATTTGAAAACGAGCTACTGTCCGTTGCAAAGTGGAGCGTTTTGTTGAACACAGGAAGATTCATTTTGAGCTGTAGTAACGTTATGGAGCGGGATGAATACGTTTGAGATTTCCAGACAATCTCTCATGGGGGGTCAAACTTTTGTCGTGGTAGGTAGTTGATACTCGGTGTGTAATGATGCCGCCCGCCACAGTTGACTCTTTCATTTGAATATGTAATCTCAACGTTAAATTTCTTGTTTCACACTGCAAAATACTTAATCACTAATATGATGAAATATTAGTCATGGGTATGTTGGATCATTGGTCAAAAACTGAATTTCTGGCTTCTGGGACTCATCACGTTGAATGAAGATATTCGCCGTGACCTCTGTTCTTGAAGACACAACCCAAATATTTAATCTCCTGTTTTACACTTGAAATATATGTTAGTTAATGTTTAGGAACAATAACAAGTGAAAACATAATGATTGTATAACATTTAACCACTTTTGGATTGATGGCCGTGAGAGTCTATTTTGTTTCTGTTAGGACCTCACTCAAGTGCAATATGGCTCACTCGAGTGCAGTTCATATTTTCACGTTCTGACTTCCTCTCGGGCAAACACTCGCTGCTCTTCACTCGCTAGTGCTCGAGTGAATTCTCGACATCACTCGAGCACAACACGTCTTGCTCGAGTGCGTCTTTTGTTTTCACGTGCATGCTTCTTCTCGGGTTATCACTCTCATGTCAAAACTTACATGTGCTCGAGTGAGAAATACTCCAATGCTCGAGCATGAATCCTAGTGCTCGAGTGTTCAAAATTTCTTCACATTTCAGCTGCTTTTGGACATCACTCGCACAACTTTTTCAGAGAGATAGTTTTTGCACTCGCGGGTGATGTGGGGCCATTTTAGAAAAAATTTGTTTATTTGATTCAAATGATGTATCATAAGAAAGCTCTTGCCATTTGCATTCCAATGCAAAAAGAATCAGCTCCAAACTCCTTATATTCTGCAAGTTATGATCGAAAGAGTGTATATTTCGCTAGACTGCACAAGCGTCAACTTCCAGAAGGCATAGCTCCTAGAATATACGTTCAAATTAGGCAAATTACCTATCCATGGAAAGCTCTTTGAGTCTACTTTCATTTGGCACTGGTCTTGTCTCAATCCGATGTGTAGTTTGTAAGTTACATGCAAAATACCGAACCTGTGTCGAAAAGTGACGGTGATTTCACTGTCTTCTTCCACAGATCATATCTCCTTCATTTGAGCTTCTTTGAATGTGATCTTGGTTCCCATTTTACGTGTTGGGAGTCTTCGTTCATATTCCACCAGTTTCGGGTCAATCCGATGTGTGGTTTGAGAGATATGACCAAAATACCAGACCTCGCTCAGGCTGAACGTAAAATAGAGTAGAACAGAGTGTTCATCCCGTGCTCGAGTGAATTCATCCGTGCTTGAGTGAGTTCGTCCTGTGCTTGAGTGAAACACCTCGTGCTCGAGCATAACTCTTCTAGAAGTGCCATAACTCACATATAAGTCATCTTAGCTTCGTATTAACCTATTCCAACCATTATTTGATCATAGAAACCTCCGGTATCATCATAAAAACCTCCAGTATCACTTCTAACAACTTGAATCTTGATATTCATGATAGATCTTCCAAGTTCTTCATTCTTCAATATCTTTCTTCTTGGTTTTTCTCTTGATAATAATTCTTCATAATCCGAGTAGGCATCTCCTTGACTATCTTCAATTTGTCTTCTTCTTCTTCCTCTTGTTCATTTTCATTAATTCAATCTTCTTCATTATTTGCTTGACTAATCTACAAAATATGTAACATTAAATATAGTAGTTAGTCAAAGAAAGACATTATATAAACTTTTTGCTCTTATCATTTCACATCTATATTTGACATCATTAAAACTAATTATATCTAACAACCCTCCCCTCCCCACCATTTCCCTCAAAAAATCTTGAACCAAACAATGCCTAAGTAGCTCTTTGATATAAGGGGAGGGGTGGAAATTTTTGTGTGTGTTGGATTTAAAACAATTAAAAAAGTGGGGTTAAAATTTTTAATTAATTTTTATTAGTATTTTATTATACATATTATTTTTATTAAAATTTTATAACCACATTTTTCCAAGTTTTTAAAACTCAACTTATAAAAATTTTCTATCCCATCCCATCTCCTCCTTTCCCCTTCAAATCCCTCATACCAAATAGGTCATAAGCCCTTATTTGGTTCATTGGAGGGGAGAGGTGCGAGGAGGTTAAGAGCTTTTGTTTGATTGGATGGAAGGGAAGGGGAAGAGAAATTTCTTATTTAGCTCAGAAGGGAAAATGATACTCCCTCCGGTCCTAATTATAAGATAAAGTTGACTTTTTTTTAGAGAAATTAAGGAAGCCAATTAAATCACTTTAGAGTACTTATATTTTTAGTATCCTTAGATTATATATCAGTTTATTAGTCAAATTAATTAGTTTGAAGAAAAAAATAAAAATAAAAATATTCTAAAGTGATTTAATTGGCTTTCTTAATTTCTCCAAAAAAATCAACTTTGTCTTATAATTAGGACCGTAGGGAGTATAAGCTAATTAAATGTTGACAAATATGCCGTTGTATTATTTAGATATCAAAGTTATTATTTTCTATGTTATAAATTGCTAAAAAACCTATATCTCACTTATATATGATAAAAAACCTTGTATATATATATATATATATATATATTTGATATGATGATTTTATTAATTTCAATATGTTAACTCATCAAATTTAATATGTTTTTTAAATTTAAATCTAAATCCTAAATTAAATTATAATCATAAGATAATAAAAATAATTATGGTATAATCTAATAGTGTAAATAAAGAAGTAGAGGAAAGTGGACGGGAGGATGGGAAATAGGAAAACCCCTTCCTCAAATTATTTATATTATTTTTATCTAATATAAAGTTCATGAAAATTACGTATAATTTCACCATTTAGTTAATAATGACTTTAGTCTTGAATTTCTTCTTCTTTGGCAATCCTTGATTATCATTTCCTGAATCGAGCATCCTAGAATGCCATTATATTTCTAAAGAGGTCCTTGCCCAAAAAATCAAGTGTGCAAGGGCACATGACATCCGTGTTCGCTTGAACGGTGTAGATCAAAGCTGGTTGAACAAAAGGATGAAGGATCATCTCCATACCCCATGGGATTTCCTCCCCCAATCGGATGGTCAACAAAGGAAGTATACCCTGTCATTTGGGCAAAGCCAATAATCGAATTAAAAAAAAAAAAACTCAATTCTGATATCCGGCAAGAAGCGATTCCACGTCACAGCTCTTCAACGAAAGAAAGGAAGAGAGAAGAAGCAAGTAAAAAAAAAATCTTCCGGTAAAAAAAAAAAATCTTCTGTCGCCATTCTATTTAACTCTCTTCCTAGCTCGCCTCCTTCTCTCTCTCGCCAGCTATGGCTGCTTCAACGTCGCTCGTTGGAGGTTCCTTCACTCAACTTCCTCCTTCGTTTCGCTCCAGAGGCTATGCTCCTTCCAATTCGAAGCCCACCGCAATTTGCTGTCGTTTCCCCTCTCGATTGCGGAATAATCGATTATCGTTACTTACAACTTCTGTTTCTTCTTCCTCGCTTCGTTTCTCCTCCAGAAGGTGCTTCTTTTATGTTGTTATCGATTGCTTTTCATTTGGAATTGTTTGTGCGCGCGCTCTGCATGACATCAATAGCTATGGCGTCTTTCTCCATGTTTCTAGCTTTCTTATCTTTCCGGGGGTTTTTTTTTTTGTACTTTGTAAATATGATTTTAAGGAAATCCCTGTTTGAAGCTCGAATTGGTGTATTATCTTGTATGAATGTACTGACTAAGGAGACTCTTTCATCCAAATTCTCATTTCAGAGCTGAGAACTTTCTGAAGCTACGAATCATTGGGCAAAGTATACCTTACGGTGTTCTAATATTTTGCATCTCAATATTAGATACAGCCATAATTAGATTGATTTGTACTGATATTTTGCGTCTCAATATTAGATACGGCCATAATTAGATTGGCTATTGAGTTCCTGTACTTAATTCTGCTATTCTTTTTTTGTGTTTCATTATTGTTGAAAGGGCTTCAGATAATGCTGCTAAAGGCGGACTGGATCTCCGAAGGAAGAATGGTGGTGCTTGGAAACAGTATACCTCCATGCTTGGTGAACCAGTGACTGAAGGACTTTCACCCCCACAGTATCCCTTAATTTCTTGCTGTCCTGCCAGAAAAAGTCGAGCCAATCTTAGAAGATTTTCTCCCAGAGCTCTTCTTGATAAATCCTCTTTCCATTTGTCTAATAGCAAACTCGGTCATGCTCGTGTAAGCACTTCTACTTCATTTTCTTCTATATGTCCCTGCACCAGGAACTTTGCAACTATACTCTAAAAAAGTTGTTTGTTGTTTGGTTTTTTTTATAATTTCCCCCTCAGTACAAAGTGTTTATATTACTTGTTTTATATGATGAGTAGTCTGCTGTGTGAACTGTGAAATACAAGTTCTTGTTTCAATTGCCATTGCATTTTCATTTGTTCCTTATTTTCAAAAATCGGTTTCTGCACGGACATTCCACATTCTTAATTTTTAAATTTTAATTGTATTTTATTTTGCGTTTATTTTTCATATTTACTTTTCAGCTGTGAATCCTCATCACGCTTAAAAGGTGCCCTTTGAGTCTGTTTTGCCATTTTTCAATTTTTCCAGGTTTTAGGTGACATGTTTATTGAATGCTCTCAATTTTATATACCAAAAGTAATTTACATGCTATCAATTTTTGCAGTAATATAATGCTTAAAAGTTGAAGATGTATGCTTTATTTTTAATTCTCTTAGTATACATGGTTAAATTTGGAGATTATCCTGCAGATGTCTATGTTTGTTGCATATCTGCTTTTATAATGAATGATTATGGCGTGATAGCCTTCTAGGTGCAATCTAATTTCTTTTCCTTGCCCTTGAAGATCATATTACATTGGGTGATTTTTTTTTTTTTTTTGGGGTTTATTAGGTTCAAATTCCTCATGCTACTGTTGGTCCAGATGAGCCACATGCAGCAAGTACAGCTTGGCCAGATGGCATTACTGAGAAACAAGATTTGGGCATATTGGCTTCTGAGCTTGAGCAGATACAAGCATTTTTGAGTTCTGAACTTCCATCTCATCCAAAGTTGCATCGAGGTCAACTGAAGAATGGGCTGCGCTATCTGATTCTGCCAAATAAGGTTCCACCAAAAAGGTTGGTTTTAAACAATGATGGTAGATATATAAGTAATGATATATGGGGCAATGAGTTCAAATTTGTTATCATATATCAAGTGGTCAAGCATGAATTTGCATCTATCTATGAACTACATCTTGAACTTGGATATATTACTTTAGGCTTGTTGGTTCTCCTCCCCCTTCAATGATTTTGTATGTCATACATTCATTGGTTAGTGTCGCAGAGTGCATGCCAGAGGAATTTTGACCTTGGCGCAGCTTGCTGCCATAGGACTTGAAGGTCACGTGTTCAAATCCTGAAAACAGCCTCTCCAATTTTGGGGGCAAGGCTGCGTACATATATCCCTCCCCAGACTTCACCTCGTGAGAGCCTTGTGCGCTGGGCCCCCCCATACTTGACTAAATGAGCTGTTTTAAGTGTATTTGGCTAGCTGCTATGTGATATAAGTGCTTTATCCTCAATTTCCTGAGCCTTTTGTACTCCTCCTTTTTTCCTCTTTTTTTACCATCTGACATTTTAGCGCTAAGTTGGTGAAGTTTGTTAATTGTGTCCTAGAATAAATGCTTATATAAGTGGTTAAGTTGAAGGAAGCAAGTGCAATAAGGGAGGAAATGTTTGGACTATCAATGATTAAATTTGGGAAATCTTTTTTATCATTAACATAAGCCCTTGAAGTGGTTCGAGGGGCCTGCATAGTCCATTTCTTGTTTGTTAGAACTTTCACCTTCATTGATGATGGCTGTGGAGGCATACTAACCTTATATCAACCTGTGACAAGGTTCATGGTGACTGCATGATTGGCTCCTTGTTCGTTAGAACCGTCACGTGCTTCATTTATGATGGTTCTGGCAGGCATACTAATGCTGTCTACCAATTTCTTGAATTTTAGGTTTGAAGCACACTTGGAAGTTCATGCAGGCTCAATAGATGAAGAGGATGATGAGCAAGGCATTGCACATATGATTGAGCATGTTGCTTTCCTTGGAAGTAAAAAACGTGAGAAGCTTCTGGGGACAGGAGCACGTTCCAATGCTTACACTGATTTCCACCACACCGTATTTCATATCCATGCTCCTACCAGTACCAAGGTTTGGACTGTTTGACTAGTAATTCTCTATGATTTGCTCCTGAAATTGAGGTTGGTTAGTTTAAGAGAACATTTGTACTGAAGTGTGAACTGTGAAGTGTCATAGGCTCACAACTGTCACTGCAGGCCATCACTTTGAGTCAGAGCAACTGTCATGCCATGTGTTGTATAGTATATCTGTATTTCTATATTGTTTTTGATTACAAATTGATGTCATTTGTCAGGATTCTGAAGATGATCTACTTCCATCTGTGCTGGATGCCTTGGATGAGGTATGCTTTATTTTATTTTGCTTTACTCTTTGCTATGCAATCTGCTTCTGAACCCATATAGCACGTATATGAGGTTCTAGTTTGTGCAGTCTTAAATTTTAAATAAATGGTCTGATGCTTTGGTTTGAGCCCAGCTGGTTGTTGGCCTTTGGGAGGGATATGAGGGGTAAGAAAGAAATGAAGGATAATATGGATATGGGATAGCTTTTAAATGGATCATGAAATACAGTGAAGGAAGAAGAGAGAAGAAAAAGAAAGGAGAGATGTTGGCGGAAAATGGATTAGGTAAGGGGCGGAGATTATCAATTTTTAGCTTCATTGAGGATAAATTATCCTCAAATAATTTCGCATCGCTCTCCAGTTATCCTTGAAATAGCTTTCACATGGGTTTTTCAGTTACTTCATTTTTTAAGCATGGGTTTACATACATATTTGTGAATTTAAACCTAAGTGATTCTCTTACGTGCCAACACATCAATAGTTTCTTGGCCTTTCACCCTCGCATCGTGCGAGGTTTGGGCTAGTTTTTGTTAAAAGTTGGCCCATCCAAGTTTGCTAATGGTACTTGTAGGTTGGCATCTATACACTCACACCTCTTGATGTTTTCAGATAGCATTCCATCCAAAGTTCCTTGCTTCTAGAATTGAAAAGGAACGGCGTGCTATACTCTCAGAGCTTCAAATGATGAATACAATAGAGTATCGGGTTGATTGCCAGGTGGGTGTTAGAAACTGTACGGATTTTGGCTGTTAATAAACTGACATTTGTGCAAAACATTGACCTTGTGCAATTTCTACAATCACAGTTATTGCAGCATCTGCATTCTGAAAACAAGCTGAGCAAAAGGTTTCCGATTGGATTAGAAGAACAGATAAAGAAGTGGGATGCAGACAAAATAAGGAAATTTCATGAGCGTTGGTATTTCCCTGCCAATGCTACTTTGTACCTTGTGGGGGATATTGATAACATCTCAAAGACAGTTCATCATATTGAAGTATGTTGAACCATTTTTTATTCATTTTCCAAGAAATTCTTCCAGGCACGCTCATGTTTTTGGTTTGTAAGATTCTTAGAAAGGTACTGTTGTCATGCAGGCTGTTTTTGGGAAAACTGGTATGGATAATGAGAAGGCTTCCGTGGCCACTCCAAGTGCATTTGGTGCAATGACCAGTTTTCTTGTCCCTAAGCACTCTAATGGTCCGGGTGGAAATTCTATTGAAAAGCCAGCAAATTCAGTGGATCAGTCCAAAATCTTCCTTAAGGAAAGACAAGCGGTTCGTCCTCCTGTGAATCATAATTGGTCACTTCCTGGAATCAACACTGATGTGAAGCCACCACAGATATTTCAACATGAATTACTTCAAAATTTTTCAATAAATATGTTTTGCAAGGTACTTTGAGGTTTGAATTTTTCTTGCAGTGACTCTAATTGCTTGAATCATGCTATTAGTGAAAATTTGGTAGTTTTGCATGCGGGGTTCCTTAGGAAGTAAGGAACATGAATTTGAGAAACTGATTCATTAAGATGTAATGATAGCATAAACAATACTATGACATCCATATGAACTTCTTAGACTGACCTTCTTGATTGCAGTCCTGATTTATTACAATATCTATTACATGCGTTTAGTTATTATATGCAGCTGGACTTTGTAAATCCCTCTCTCTTTATTAAATGACTTATAATTATCATGTGCAGGTTCCTGTGAACAAGGTTCGAACCTATTGTGATTTGCGAAATGTCTTGATGAAAAGAATATTTCTATCCGCCATGCATTTTCGTATCAACACAAGATATAAGGTGTGGCTAAATCTATTGAATATGCTATTTCCTCATTTCGTCTTTGTAAACTGTCATGATTTCTGGTGTTACGTGGTGGTTTATTATCTTATTTATTCTCTTGTATCTGAGTTTCAGTAATTGGAGTATACGTGGCCTAGTTGCTCTAGGTCATGCTGCATTTTTCTGTGTTTGCAGTTGTATATTGATAGATTTTACGTCAGAATTTTCAGATCTTTTGTTTACCAATCTTAAGAATAATAATAACTAGTGGTTTGGGAATTTAGGGATGTAAATTTTCCATAAAATATGTCAAGAGTTATTGACAGATAGTTTTTTTTTTCCTGTTATACTGTTGTTTAGTGACATTTTTTGGACTTCATTTCTTCAGTTTATGTATTCTTTGGTTTCTCAATGTTTAAATCACTTGCTTCATAATTTATTTACTTGTGGAAAAATGGTCCATTCCATGGTTCAAATGTGTGTTTAACGCAAATAAATTTCCAGAGTTCAAATCCACCGTTCACTTCAGTTGAATTGGATCATAGTGATTCTGGAAGGGAAGGATGTACTGTGACCACCCTTACCATAAATGCAGAACCAAATAATTGGCAAAGTGCCATTAGAGTTGCTGTTCAAGAGGTTTGTTTCATCTGTCCTGCTCCTTTTTGCCCTTTATCAATTTTCTTTTTGCTTATTGTTCCGATTCTTCTTTCTACTATTGTTTATACGTCATAGTTACCACTTTTTACGTTTAATCTGTAGAAATATAAATGCTGAGACGGTAAGATGCTCAATTTTTCAGTGTTAAGTGTCCTTATGATATGTCTCGTGTCACTAATCATTGCTGTTGGACAAGTTTTAGTAATCTCTTTCAGAAAGAAAACCTTTTTGATTTATGATTTCAAATTACCTGAAAGAGGGATTGCCCATGCTCATGATGCAGATCTAATGGGTAATGACCTATATTATACAATGCAGGTTCGGAGGCTTAAAGAATTCGGTGTTACACAGGGTGAATTAACACGATACTTGGATGCACTTTTGAAGGATAGTGAACACCTTGCAGCTATGATTGATAATGTACCTTCTGTTGATAATTTGGATTTTATCATGGAAAGTGATGCTCTTGGCCACAAAGTTATGGACCAGAAACAAGGACATGAAAGCTTACTTGCAGTTGCTGAGACAGTGACCCTTGAGGAGGTATTTTCATCACCAGCCATTGGACCTTGTGCAGTCTCTTAGTTTAAAACCTTCTACTTTGACCTTGCGAGTCATTATTTTGTTATATGATAGTTTAAACAAATCCTTTATGGTTTGTAAGTGCTTTATGGAGACATAACTAGTGCTTAGGCATACCTCTCTTCGTTTTGAGGGATCATTTTATGATATTGGAATCTGCTTATCTATCCTGAGAGCGAGGATGTTCTACTTCTTAATGATTCTATATTCCTTGGATTACTGGAGATGATGCAGATGCTTCTGTATTATCTTGATTTTGTTATCTTGCAGCTTGTAATAATTGTAAATATAAGAGAATTTTTTTTAAAAAAAATGCTTAGCAGGTCGACAGTCTTGATTTGTACATTGTGGAAATATTAAGTTGCCTGTATTTGCACTCTCTCATGTTTTGGCTTAACAGTTAGCACTGGATTATTCATTTCTCTTTTATATTTATACTATAATTTAAAGCCATTTTAATTTTTGTTTAGCGAAAGTGCATTTCAATTTATTTGGTTGATTATGTTTGTAATCTTCTGGTGTAGGTTAATTCTGTTGGCGCAGAGGTGTTAGAGTTCATTGCTGATTTTGGAAAGCCTACATCACCCCTTCCTGCGGCAATTGTTGCTTGTGTTCCTAAGAAAGTTCATGTTGAGGGAATTGGTGAAACAGAATTTAAGATTTCCTCAAGTGAAATTACTGATGCTATCAAAGCGGGATTGGAGGAGCATATCGAGCCTGAGCCTGAGGTGTCTTAAACTTCATTCCCTACTCGTGTCTAAGTTAACATTAGAAGTATATGGTTTCATCCAACATCTGAAGATTTTGTGTTCAGTCATTGAATATTTATTTTGCATATATTGTGTTTCCTAAAATATAGTCTCAATATGATCGGTAGCTTTACTATTCATATGCTTAGATGATGAGAATTCATAGAGGAAAGCCATTTTCAGTTTTTGTCCAATTACAAGTTAGGTGCTGTATATATGGCATACTTGATTTCTGATGAACTAATAATTGCAAATTCTTGTAGCTTGAGGTGCCAAAAGAATTAATATCTTTGGCAAAGCTTGAAGAGTTAAAGATGCAGCGTAAGCCTGCCTTCGTTCCTGTAAGTTCTAGAACAGATGGAACAAAAATTCATGATGAGGAAACCGGGATTGTTCAACGTCGCCTTGCAAACGGCATTCCTATCAACTATAAGGTATGAAATTTTGCCACTAGCTTTTTATGATACTAGTGAATCTCTTGAGGTTCTATCAATTATCCTATTAATTTGGGTTATGCTGCAATTATTCCTTGAATTGTGTTAGTAGAAATTTCTGCCTGGCTCAAGGTAGGTAAAGGCACAGGAATTCGTGGTGAGTCAGCAGGTATATCTGCAGGATCTGTGGTAATAGAGATTAGAGTTTATGCGGTGCCAACTATAGACTTGGATAGAAGGAGAAAGATGAGGGTTTCAAGGAACTTGATGAGTTGTGGAGTTTTTAAGAGCTGACATTGGCGAAGGTCCATAGTAAAGTGCTAAAATCAATTAGAAGTAACAATGAAATCAAAAGAAATGTATGACAAAAACGACTCAAAAAATGTATGAAAACCCAAAGCATAAGTGATATGGCCAGAGCCACAATGAACAATGACTAAGAAAAGGGGTATTTTGCTCTATGGGTATAATTTGGTAATGATGCATTGTTTGTGCACTAAATTGACAAGACTCACTTTCTAAAGGAGGTAAAGAATAAAATGCCAAAAAAAAAAAACGTGAGGAGGAGAGAGTTGTAATCATCTTTTGAAGCTTAGATAGACTTGGATGATCCAGATGGTTGTGAAGTTCAGGTGAATAAGTGGAAGTGCAAATGATTGAGGATGTTTGGATAGTAACACGGTACAAGCCCCTTTGACTCGCACCTGATTATAATAATGTGTCAGCCTGAACCTGTAGAAGAACAGAATTATTGATAAATAAATGGAGGAATTAAGCGATTAGCCATTTTGCTTATAGTGGCAAAACTAAACAGCAACTGGTTGCTAAAAGTGGAGGATCTATATGGATGAATGAAAACCTGGGCTAGCTTGGCATTGATTGGTTTGCTGTTTTTGGGCTGGCCAAAGGTTCACTGGAGCCCACATGATATCACCCTAAAGCTGAATGACGTGGTTAGCCAGAATATGACTGGACTCGATAGTCTGGTTGGTTGACATCCTCTGAACTCTTTCCCAGACAGTGATTGGAGAATCTTCTGCACACTCTTGACTTTAAAAGGAGAGAAAACCTTGAGGGAAATGTATTTAATGACTACTGACTAGAATGAAAATTTTCACTTATAGGTTGATAGCACAAGACAAGTTATTAAACTCTACTAATTTGGGGATATTACAACACCTCCATATACAGCAAACATGCAGTCAGCATAGTTCTGGTATTACACTATACATTGATTCCAACAAGGAGACATTAGTTTAAGAAAAGAAGAGAAATTAAATGAGGAAAATAAATTATGTAACTGAAATGTACAAGGTGAACGTTTGAAATAAAGGAATTCTATCCATCTTCTAGAAGACAAAAGGATCTCTCACTCAACCCCCCATCCCTACCCCAAATAATTTTGTGCCACCTGGAAGCCTTGTAATTGCATTAATTTTTTTACGTTTCCAGTTGCTTTTGGGGAGATAATACTGAAGGCAACTGTAAGATTTGCAAATAGAAGCTAGAATTTCAGCCTTTTCTTCTTAAAGTAGGTGGGTGTAATTTGGATTTTTCATATGATTTTACCCTGCCTTTCTTGTCCGTAGATATCAAAAACAGAGACTCAAAGTGGTGTTATGAGGTTAATTGTTGGTGGTGGACGGGCAGCTGAAAGTCCTGATTCTAGAGGAGCTGTAATTGTGGGTGTTCGAACACTTAGTGAGGGGGGGCGCGTTGGCAACTTTTCGAGAGAGCAGGTAATTTATCCTACGATTTTTTGTTTAAACATTAATGCGTGAAAAATGTTTCTAATTTCA
Organism: Inga leiocalycina; assembly: GCA_963242795.1. Classification (NCBI taxonomy): domain Eukaryota; kingdom Viridiplantae; phylum Streptophyta; class Magnoliopsida; order Fabales; family Fabaceae; genus Inga; species Inga leiocalycina. Next base: position 42,166,261 of record OY725329.1, read on the forward strand.
ATTTACAGGAAATGTTACATTTCTTGCTTATTTCAAAGGAGAAGGCTTTCCTGCCTTGTATTAATTGTAATTTATCTGTCATTGCTTCTTAACTTATAAACTTATTTTTCTGTTCTGCACACATAATTATATGTTATGGGCATATATCTAGTAGTTTGAAATTTAATTTGATTGAGAGGATAGCATAGATCTATTCCATTTGAGCATCCATGCATATATAGATATCATTGACACATACACATAAAGACATTTTCAGTATCTCATTATGCAGACAAAGGCTGATATTGTTGGATCCTTGCATTTGTCAGTTTTAAGAGTTCAGAAAAAATGCTGGTGTTCATGGCCACAGATTTGAGACTTCATCTTTGCTGATTGTTGTATATTTTACTGATGATACCAGGTTGAACTTTTCTGTGTAAATCACCTGATAAATTGCTCTTTGGAGTCTACAGAAGAATTCATAGCTATGGAATTTCGTTTTACTTTAAGAGAGAATGGGATGCGTGCAGCTTTTCAGTTGCTTCATATGGTGCTTGAGGTAATAATCTTACAAACTATTGCACGCTTTCTCGCTATTAAGCCTGTTCTCAGCCACTTGTTTTGCACCTGTAGTCCTTGAACTGCATTGTATGTGCTGGGTTATAAATGTGGGGTTCTCTATGTGCAGCATAGCGTCTGGCTAGATGATGCTTTTGATAGAGCTAGGCAATTGTACCTGTCATATTACCGATCCATACCTAAAAGCTTGGAACGCTCAACTGCCCATAAACTCATGGTAGCGATGATGGATGGAGATGAGCGATTTATTGAGCCTACGCCAAAATCTCTAGAAAATTTAAGTTTGCAATGTGTTAAGGAAGCAGTGATGAATCAATTTGTTGGTGATAACATGGAGGTCTGCCTTTAACAGCCTGAGTGTGTTGTCCTCAAAGTGCATTACATTCCAACACTAATGGCATATTTAATAACTTTATCTTGTTTGTTCTGTAGGTAAGCATTGTAGGCGACTTCACCAAGGACGAAATTGAATCTTGTATTCTTGATTACCTTGGGACAGCGCGTGTCACCAGAAATTGTGAAGAAGATAAAAAATTTATCCCACCCGTATTTCGGCCATCTCCATCTGATTTTCAGTTTCAAGAAGTAAGAATCTACGGATATTATTTCAATGTTCTTTCTCTTCTCCCCATCCCCACAGTGACGTTGTAGAACCGTATTAAGTTTCATAGGTTATGAAACTGATTGGATATGCTCTTAATGTTTTAGGCATGTGACACTTTTTTTTTTTGTTGCTTTTGGACAGGTATTCTTGAAGGACACTGATGAGAGGGCTTGTGCATACGTTGCTGGACCAGCACCAAACCGTTGGGGTTTTACTGTTGATGGAGAAGACCTATTAGAGTCGATTAATAATACGTCAACATGTGATAGTGGGTTTCTGCTTGATATCATACTCTATATTTGCAAATTATTATCTCAGAATAACTGTTCAGATTTTTTTATCTTCAAATGCTTAAATTCTTGTGCAGTTGCTCAGTCCTCATCTGGTTCTCAGAAGATAGGTGATTTGCAAAGAAATCTTCGTGGTCATCCTCTTTTCTTTGGCATAACTATGGGGCTGATGGCTGAGATTATAAATTCTAGGTACACTGTCCTTCACACCTGCAGTCAGCTTGATCATAGACGATGCTTGAGCAATGTTGTTACTATTTTTGTCCAATTAAGTATTTAATCATCTATATATTTTTCCCGACCTAGATGGAAGCTGGTTAATCGTCAAGAGTACTAAAGTTTGCTCACATTAAAATTCCTCATATCCACAAAAGAAAAAAATCTTACAGATTATATCTCTTTTTAAACTGAAGAGCGTTTAACTGAGGTGCATTAGTGCCTAGAATTTTATTCTTGAATGAATTGATGGTGGGACACTTGTACGGCATGTGACTCTGCTAGTGGAACATGTTCTGCTAGTTGCACATTAGGTAAGGGGAATGTTTTATAAATGGAAGTTATAAGACTTGAACTTGTGATTTTGACTTACAAAATGCTAAAAGTTTGATTTAGATCAGAAACACTTTTTATAGATTGGTGGATATATGCAAAGTATATTAAAAAGGCTTGATATTATATACTCCTGCAATTAGTTAAAAATGCCTAAACCTTTTGAAATGTTAGGCAACATAGAGATATTTCATTATTTTACTGGGTGGTAGAGATCTAAGCCATCAGTACCAGGCTTTTGTATTTATATTGATCGCCAGTATGTTTTCTGGTTGCCTGAATAGCATTCTTTATTCAATGCTGTAACCTTGCTTACAACCTGACACATAACGTATTTTGTTGAATAGGCTTTTCACAACTGTCAGAGACTCATTGGGCTTGACTTATGATGTGTCATTTGAATTAAACCTGTTCGATAGGCTTAAACTTGGATGGTATGTGATATCAGTGACGTCAACCCCAAGCAAGGTGTGGGTTTCATTCTTATTTAAACTTGCTTTGTGTGGGTTTCATTCTTATTCATACTTGCTTTCGTTTTTTTTAAACCAAGTGGTTAATGCCTATTTTAATTTGTTTATTGGTGGTAACTTCAAATATATTCAGGTGCACAGAGCCGTTGATGCGTGCAAAAATGTTCTTAGGGGTCTGCATAGCAACAAAATTACTGAGAGGGAATTGGACAGGGTTAGTCATTGAATTTTTCTGAGTTATTCTCGCATTACATTTCAGCATCAACGTTTGTCTTTAGGATACAAGTCAAACTTAGAGAACTTGAAAAGCATAGCCACCTGCTGCATCCTTCTAATGTCAGTTGGGCCTTAAATTCTTGAATATCTTTGGGTGCTTTTGATTATTGTAGGCTAAGCGGACCCTTCTTATGAGGCATGAAGCTGAAATTAAGTCAAATGCCTACTGGCTGGGATTGATGGCTCACTTGCAAGCTTCTTCTGTTCCAAGAAAGGTGAGATAAAATTGTTTGAATCTTGGTATCCAGTTATGATGATCAAATATTCAAATCTTTTATGTTTTCAAATAAAAGTAGACTCATTTATATTTTGAACAAGTTAAAGTTCATTTTTCTGTGTAAACAAATTTAAACTGAAAATGTGAAATAATTTAATTTAATCTTTCATAGTCATGCTTGTTTTTGATGCATTGATGTCTTCGTTGAATGTGGTTTTCAGGACATATCATGTATCAAGGATCTAACATTTCTTTATGAAGCTGCAACAATTGAGGATATATTCCTTGCCTATGAGCAGTTAAAAGTAGATGACAGTTCTCTATATTCATGCATTGGGATTGCTGGGTCTCAGGCTGGACAAGATAATGCAGGTGCACAAGTATTCTCAATTTGAACCCCCCCCCCCAAACCCCCAAAACCAAAAAAAAAAAAACACCACCACAAAGAAAAAAAAAGCGGTGCAATTCGCTGGAATTAAATTGAAACCTGCACTAAACTCCAATTATAATTTCAACAGAACTGGAATTAAATTGGAATCCCAACTTAGTTTTTACTTGACGGGCAAATTGCCTATTGTTGTAATTGAGGCTTTTTGTTCTCAAAACTAGTCTGTGATGGTGATGCTTGTTTCTTGTTAACAATTTGTTGCTTAATTGGTTGTCAAGGCCAAAACTGAGAAAGTATTGCCTGTTCTTTGAAAAGATATTTAAACAAATAATAACAAAAAAGGACTCCGGTTCTTAATATAAAACATGTTTATCTAATTTGATTAGATTAAGGAAGTTAATTGAGTTAGTTAATATGGCATGCATTTTTTAAAACATCGTAGTCATCTTCCTTAATTCCTTTTCTTCCTTGATTATGGTTGATGGAGTATCAATAGGGTAAATTAGAAAAATATTGACAAATTTGTAAACTATGTCTTATATTTAGAATCAAGATCAACTCCTAAAATATGTCTTATATTAAGGATTGGAGGGAGTAGTAACAACTATCTCAGTTGATGTGAATACTTTAACTAGGATAAAGTAAGATGCCATTGGCATTTTAATCCTTATGAGGTTTTTCATTAACCCTTTAAAGCATTAACAATGGTAAACTTAGTTTAATACTGGTGAGTGTTCTAATGTTCCTGGGTCTGTTCGCCTGTGTAATGACTTTTTTCATACGCTAGGTATCAGGCAATGAGACGTTACTCTTGAAACATGCTTACATTCAGAGGAGTTTAATGAAAACCCTAGGGTTGCATCTGAAGTCACAGCATAAGAAATGTGAAAAAATAGAAGATATTCTAGCTCTGAGATTGCTAGAGGTCTGTGCCTAAATTCATTCCAAATCTCTCTTTCTCAGTCCTCACTTTTTATTTTTTTCTTCCTGATAAACTCCTCCTAGAATTTTCTCTACCTATATATTTTTCCAAGGAGTTATTCAGTGGCTTGCCACCAAAATTCCCTTCACAGCCTCTATAAGAATTCCAATTCCAGTTTTGGCCTTATAGATTCCAAGATTGTTTCCATGTAATAAAACAAGCACATGCTGATGCCAAAATAGAAAAAACCGTTCGTTTCTCTCTGGCGGAAGTTGAAATAATAATTACAAAGAGAGTCTAGTATGTCTTGTGTTTCTGGTTGCTTATATAATATTCTTTAAGTTAATTTTTGTGTCAATCATGCAGCTACCTTAGAAGAGGAAGAAGCATCTGATGCTTATCCAGGAGTTATTCCTGTTGGACGCGGTTTATCTACAATGACTCGGCCTACAACATGATTTTTCTAGATGGTTTGTCATGGCTGGGTTACTATGAAATTTGGAGGTACGGTATGATTTTGCTTGACTTATGCATAGGCCCTCTTAATAATTTTCTGCAAAATTAAATTTTTATCCCCTAAATCTTGGGTTTTTATTGGAGGGTCAATACTCTTGGCCAAAAAAAAAAAAAAAAGAAATTGTTCTTTTCATTCTCTTAAGTAGACATGGTGATATGAACTCAAATTAATGAAAAACTGAGGTTCAGATCTATTTAACAAGATTTATGCATACAGATGCAATTGAGTCGCTTTTTCCCTAGGTGTAACACACTGGTATGTCTACTATATTCAATCTTAAAATGTAGTCATGGAGTATTGTACTGAGCTGGAGCTCTTTTTGTTATATTTTCCCTGTACACTAATTGGGGAAGTGAATGAGTCGCTTCTCTCCTAGGGCGTAACAAACTGCTTGTTGCTTACTTTGTCCTTTTAATTAACTGTTTCACAATTTTTATGTGTGATGCTACAAAAACTGTTCATTTATCTTCTTTATGATTATACGTGCTTTCGTGGTGGTGATGGTTGAGTTAATTTTTGCATATCCTGTCTGGAGTCATGCTCAGAAATTTAAAGAAGGATCAAGAGCATATGCATCCATGGAGCTTGCTTCATCCACGTCCTCACAAATCAACTGTCAAGCTGTTTGACTTCCAATCAAATGATTGATTATTAATTATTTTCAAGCGCATAAATAGCAGAGAGCCCATAATTATACAATAAAACGGATATTTTGGTTAGTGGTAAGATTCTCTTACACCCATTTTATTGCATTTCCTTGGGTTCCTGCTCCGATAATTTCTGATTGAGGAACTATTGCCTTGCACCTAATTTATTTCCTCATTTGTGGAGGTTTATATTTTTTGGCCTTCAATTGAACCACTTGTAGCATATCATTGTTACCCATAAGTTTGTAGGAGTTAAGAATGGAGAGAAGGAAATGTAGAATCTGCCACTAAGATGTGTATGTGCCATATTTTTGCCCCTTGTCTTTGTTATTTTTGGGTATATTCTTTGGCCGCATCTGATCTTAGCATAGGAAAGTGACGTAAGCTCTACAAATTGTAAATTGTTGTATCAGCTCTTTGAAGTTCCGCCTAGTCATGTATTCTATTTAGCATCAATTTGTTAATCTGAAATGAATGATTAATTTTCTCCTGCAGGGTGTGGCTTTTATCTGACTCATGTTGGTTTCATGACTTGTTTATTCAAAAGAATGGGATAGTCTTTGTTTTGGCTTACAACTGTTGAGAATTTGGTATTAGAAATAAGAAAAAATAAGGCCTATTTGTTTATTTTTTCTGTTTTTTAAAACAGTTTTATAAAATTGTTTTTGGAAATGTGTATGATTTTGTTTTTTAATTTTTTTTATTTTTAAAAACAAAAAATCTAAAAACCTTGTTTGGAAAACTGTTTTCTATAAGTGGTATTTTTTAAAAAAAAACAAGAAGTTGTTTTTAAAAGCAAAAATCTTATTTAAATACCGTTTGAATTCTCAAAACCCTATAAGGTCTATTAAGAAATTGAAATGACATAGAGGTGATTGGGAGGGATATGAGATTTGAAAGTTTAATTGTTTTTATCAAAATATCCCAATCCTTTTTCTCTCTCCTCTCTTCCTCTTCATCTCTTCAAAATTGTCAACAAATGCATCAGAACGTGGGCCCAAAATTGTTAGTGCGTCACACTATGACACATTTGTGATTATGTCTTTTGTGATGTTGTCTTCTGGCATTCGCATTATTTAATTTGTTAAAACCATTATTGAATTTATCGATACCATTACAACATTTGTCAGTTTCCTCCTCTTGGCCAACAACATATTGAGGACATCATGCATTATTTATCATTCTCATTAGCCTTTTTATCAAATCCAATTATGACTGTGAACACCATTGACGACTTTGTCAATCCCATTATCCTTTTTGTCAAAATCAATAATGAGTTTGTGAAAACCACATGAATTTATCAATCTCATTATCTGTTTTATTAAAACCATTTTTATTAAAACCATTACAAAATTTGTTAATATCATCTTTTTTCTCAAAACTTATTATAAGTTTGTGAAAACCACTAATGAATTTGTCAGTCGTATTATCCTTTTTGTTAAAACCATTAACGAATTTATTAAAATCATTATTGAAATTGTCAGTCACATTATCCTTTTTGTCAAAATCAATTGAGTTTGTGAAACCATTAATGAATTTGTCAGTCCCATTATCTTTTTTGTCAAAATCATTAATGACTTTGTTAAAATCATTACTGAAATTGTCAATTACATTATCCTTTTTGTCAAAACCAATTGAGTTTGTGAAACCATTGATGAATTTGTCAATTCCATTATCCCTTTTGTCAAAACCATTAACAAATTTGTTAAAACCATTATAGAATTTGTCAATTGCATTATCCTTTATGTCAACCAATTATGATTAAACTATTCTATTACCATGCTGAGTAAATACGTTGACTAATTTTGTTAATGGTATTGACAAGTTTAGTAATGGTAATGATAAGTGTAGTGATGGAATTGACAAAAAACCAGAAATGTTCATGACAGCAACTTCTTCAACCAGGTAATACCAGATTTACAATCCAATCTCAGAAATGAAAGCCTTATCATATTCATTTATCACCTATTCACTCTCAAAAAAACCATTTTCGTCATCATCACCACTAAAAAATAGATTAGCAAAGGGGTATGAATCCTCCGATGAAGTCGAAGGATTTGAGCTTGTGGGTGTCTTTGGCAGGCCTTGTGCGGGGGAGGGCACACTTGCAGTGAACAAAATGGTTGGATTCGCGATTAATGGGGAGAGGCCGAAAAGTTGGGATTTGAGATCTGAAGTGGGGGAAAGAGAAAGAGGAAGAGAGGGAAGAGGAAGAGGGGGTGAGTTTTGATTTAAGGGGTAGTTTAGTCATTTGATATAAACATGAAAAATCTAGATTCCCCCTCAATCCCCTCATTGTCATTTGTAAGTGTTAATAGATTTTTCTGGGATTTGACAATTCACATGGTATTTATGTGTCTTTCCCTTTTTAAAAATCAAAATTACAAAGCTTTTTTATTTTGTTTTTAAAAACAGTTTTTTTTTTTAATTTTTCAAAACAAAACTTGTTTGGAAAATTTTTTTCCACAAATATTTTCAAAAACAAAAAATAAAAAGTAGTTTTAAAAAGGTAAAAGTAAAACATTTTTTAGTTGTTTTTTTATTTGTTTTTCTATCTTTTATTTTGAAGCCATAACCTATTTATCATCAACACTACACTATTGGGATGTGGCAGTTGTTACCATTGGCGATGGTTGCCGCTACATCATTAAAAAAACATATTTTTCAAAACTAATAAAACACTTTTTTTTCCCCAAAACTTGTTTTCAAAAACAATTTTATTGAACAAGAAAAAAAGAGAGAGAGAACAGAATCAAATCAGGCTAGCTTTTAGGTGTTTTCTTGTTTTTTATGTTTTTTGATGTTGCCACCTATCTATTATCAAAATCACACTACTAGTAGCTTCCACAAAAACAAAAACAGATTTTTTAAAACAATTATTAAACATTTTTTTTTGGTTTTAAAACTTGCTTTTAAAAATGATTTTATAGAACTGTTTTGAAAACCACAAATAGAAAAGGGAAACAAACAGACCCTAGTTTTTGGAAACAAAAAAGACAAAAAAAATCAATTTAGATGGTTGTTTTAAAAAATATGTTTTCGAATTGACATGGTGGCTATCATTAACAATGACGTGGCGGTGGTCAGCATTAGTTGTGTGAGGTCAATAGTGGACAAGTAGATATGTCTTAGAAAAAAAAATAAGAGAAAATTTAATAATGCAACAGAAAATTAATACTACTTCCGGTGGTTAATATAAGACAGTTAATTGGGAAAAATTAAGGAAGATAAATAAATTATTTTAAAATATTAATATTTATAATTTTTCTCTAAGTTAATTTACCTTATTTATAAATTGATATATAATCTAATTATACACGTAAATATTTCAGAGAGATTAGTAACATATTTTATAATTAAGTAAATTATTTATCTTCTTTGGTCTCCCCAAATTAGTTAATTTGGTCTTATAATAATGACAGTACATATTGTTCTTAATATTGATAATGATTCTTAGTTTTTTTAAAGTAATTATGAGTTTTCTCCCAAAATAGACCGTTGAAATGGATTGAAGAAGAGCTTTATATCATCACATTCTGATTCTCTGCCATGTTCATCATTTGATTTTTATAGTTTAAAAATACGAAATTAAGTCATTGAAATTTTAATATAAATGATTCTTAAAGCAACTCCTATTATTACCCAAAAAAATGTAGTATTTTTAATCGGACATATTTTGGAGGAGCATAACCTCAAGTGAGAAAAAAATATTTTCCACAAATACAACGACCGTCAAAATATCATTGCCAACATTAGAAACTAGTTTTTTCAACGCCATATTATTCAACAACTAGTTTTTACAATACTTATTTGAGTCCATAATTGACACCATAAACAAGCTCTCCCACACACTGAAGACTGCACAAACACCAAGTCTTCGCTTTAACACCTAAACCATACAACATGCATACTTAACGTTTGCACAACATAAAGCAGCGAACATAGGCTCCTGAGATCCCCAAACATACATATTCAACCATTCATGTTTATTTGTCTTCTTTTGTAGGAGGCTTGTTTTGGTTGAGATGAATTTTGGCAATAAGAGCAATCTGAGCCAAAATTTCTGTGTTGATGAGGGAGGCGATGGGTGCAGCCTCCTCCTTGAACTCATACTCCATTGTTGATTTGATGAAGCTTGAATCTTCTCCTTTCTCTATCACTTGTAATCGAATCCTAAATGAAGTAAACCCTAGCTCTAAGTACCATCCTTCCACTATCTCTACTTCTTTGATCATGTCCTTATTGTCTATCTTTGTGAACTTCTCTTTATAGCTTGCTTGTTGTCCTTGCAAATCTAATATTCATCTCATAAAAAAAAAAACAGAATAATTATTCATCAATATATCAACATTCATTTAATTTGTTCGCAGATAATGACAAATAAGTACTACCAAAGTGTGCGTTTGGAATGGTTTATTTTTATCCAAAACGTGCTTATAATTCGTGATTCACGGTATACGAGACAAGTATGTGAGAGGAGTTTTTTCTCGGCTTGCGTAATAAGTGCGTTTTTCCTGTACAAAACGCTGAAACAAACGAAGGCAAAGTATGCAAAATTTTAATATGGGTTAATATAATTTTTGGCCTCGTTCTCATTTTGGTTTTGATCCTTCAAATTTCAAACTATGTTTTTGGTTTCTCAAGAGGTAAAATGATTCAATTTTTTATTAAGTTATATGAATCAATGTTTTAAGGAGAATAAAATTTAAGGGATCAAAACTAAAATAAGGATAAATTTAAGGGATTAAAGAGTATATTAACCCTTTTAAGATCGTCCGGAAAAATGATACAGTAATTAATTCCTATGAGGTTTTTGGAGAATAAGTTTTTATGGGATGACATAAATGCCCTCATGTAAAAAAAAATCCCTCCACCATTGGCCCTTGTCGCCATCCGATTGGAGCTCTAACAGAGCTTTGACACGATACTGGATAGATAGTCAAGGTGGGATTTGATTCCACCATACCTATTAGTTCCTAAAAGATTAATATGAAATTCTTACTTTTTATAGGTAAGATGTTTGACTGCTAAACAATAATTCCTATTAGATCCATTTTTCCCAAATTAAAACATAAATCATTTAGTGGGAATTTATATTCATAAATTAATGTAATAATATTTACCTGGCTTAAACGTTACTTTCTGGACAGTGCCTACTCCTCCATCACCTTCAATGACTTCGACCTTCTGCAACATAGAGAGCTCTTTCTCCAGAAGCTTTCCCATCCGAAGCGAACTGTAGAGATCCCACGCCTCGCTCGCCACCACGTTCAACTCCGCTTCATGCTCATTTTCTCCATACATGTCTGATGATATGATTATTAAATTCTACCTTCACACACACACACACACACTCACTCTTCTGATGCCTATATTGGCCTCACGGATTCGATCGATATCGCTACCTCACACTGTTAGAGCCTGCCCCTTTCGAATAATATAATAAAGAGAGATATATATGCTTATGATGTTTCCTTCACTCTCATTCTGCGTTTCTCTGCTTTTGTATAACTATCAAGTGCACTATCACACAAATACCCATTGCTTTCATTTGTAATTGTCTTGTAGCTTACGTCTGTGAAATTGATTGGAATTTCATAGGAGTATATATTAAAATCATACTTACATCAAATTCCTTATATGCATTCCATCATATTCTTTAATCGTACTTGACCACGTCTCCTATTTTTTCCATATAGGTTTATAGTTAAATGATAATTATTTAAAAATAAGACACATGATCATGTATGATTAGAAAACTTGACAAAATGGATATAAGAAACTTGACATAAGTATTTTCCTATATATTTATATTTGTGTTTGTCTCTCTCTCTCTCTCTCTATATTAATATGTGATTCAAATATGCAGCATCTGACCATAATAGTTAATTACTGTATTTCAAAATATAATACGATCGAACTCAATATCTATTATAAGTCATTTCTAACATATTTCAATTAACAGAAGTAAGGAAACCTTAAACCTCATTAATTAAGACTTTTTTAGATTAATGTTTGTCAAAATGATTTTTATTCCAACTGTATCATAAAACAAACTGAAGTTAGGAAAAATTCATTTGTTTTATGATTTATGATCATCAGAAAAAATCTATACAAGTTTTTTTGAAAGTAAGAAATTGATTTGTTTGCTTGTGCCAAGCTAGATGCCACTACTGATCGGCAAAGATGCTTCTCTTGTTATTTTTAATTATTATTTCCCATTTCATTTGTGTCCACACACATCACTTAACAAAATAATAATATTAGTAAAGAAACGATAAGTGAAGCTCCAGAAGGTTGCTAAAGTAATTTTGGGAGAATCAAAAGGTTTTGGCCGGCAAGATAAGGAGATTTGGTGGTGGAATGAGACTATTCAAGAGAAAGTCAAGCATAAGAAAGATTGTTTTAGAGCAATTCACTTGTGTAATAATGTTAACAATTGGGAAAGGTATCGTTTGGCTAAAAAGGAGACTAAGAAGGCAGTAAGTGAAGCTCGTAATAAAGCATATGAGGAGTTTTATAAGGAGTTGGGAACAAAGGCGGGAGAGCGTAAGATTTATAAGATTGCAAAGAATAAGGAGAGAAAATCGAGAGACTTGGACCAAGTGAGGTGTATAAAGGATGAAGAAGGAAAAGTTTTGGTTACTGATGGAGATATTAAGAATAGGTGGGAAGCCTATTTTTATAAGTTGTTCAATGATGGAGGGGGAGGGCCTTGTGATTGCGAAGACTTGACAACTCGAGAAGGTGATCTCAATTTGTCATTTTACCGCAGGATTCGAGTTGGCGAGGTTAGAGAAGCTCTTAAGAAAATGGAAAATAGTAAAGCTGTTGGGCCTGATGGGATTCCTATTGAAGTTTGGAAATGTTTGGGTGAAGAGGGTGTTTTGTGGCTCACAAAATTATTTAATGAGATTTTACGATTCAAGAAAATGCCAGATGAGTGGAGGAAAAGTACTTTGATTCCTATTTATAAGAATAAAGGGGATATTCAAAATTGTGCAAACTATAGAGAAATTAAGCTTATGAGTCATACAATGAAATTATGGGAAAAGGTGATTGAGCGCAGGTTGAGGTTGGAAAATGAAATTGCTGAAAACCAATTTGGATTCATGCCAGGAAGGTCTACAACAGAAGCGATTTATTTACTAAGGGGGTTTATGGAAAAGTATAGGAGCAAAGGAAGAGATTTGCATATGGTTTTCATTGATTTGGAAAAAGCATATGACCAGGTGCCAAGAGATATACTCTGGAAAGCCTTGGAAAAGAAGGGGGGTGCGGTTTGCATATATCAAAGTCATTCAGGACATGTATGAGGGGGTTACAACCAATGTTAGAACGCCTGGAGGTGTAACAAAGGACTTTCCTATAGGGATTGGCCTACATCAGGGATCAGCTTTGAGCCCTTATTTGTTTAACCTAGTGGTAGATGTTTTAACTGAGCCTATAAGAGAGGAGGTCCCTAAATGCATGCTCTTTGCGGATGATATAGTTCTGTTGGCTGAATCCAGGGAGGAAATTAATTCTAAACTCGAGATATGGAGACGTACTTTGGAAGTGAAGGGTTTTCGTCTAAGTAGGAGCAAAACTGAATATATGCATTGTAAATATGATAAGAGACAAGGTCGAAATGATGTGGAAGTTAAATTTGGGGGGCAAGTCATTCCGCAAGTGACAAAATTTCGGTATTTGGGATCAATTATACAACAAGATGGTGAAATTGATGGAGATGTCAATCACATAATTCAAGCTGGTTGGTATAAATGGAGAAAAGCTACTGGTGTTATTTGTGATCGGAAAGTACCTAATAAAGTAAAAGGGAAGTTCTACCGCATTGCTATAAGACCAGCAATGCTATATGGTAGTGAGTGTTGGGCTTTAAAGGGATTACATGAGCATAAAATGGAGGTGGCCGAGATGAGGATGTTGAGATGGATGTGTGGTCATACAAGAAAAGATAAGATTCGTAATAATCATATTCGTGAACGAGTTGGAGTGGCTTCTATTGAAGGAAAAATGGTCGAAAGTCGTTTGAGGTGGTTTGGACATGTTCAACGAAGGCCGTTGAATGCACCGGTGAGGAGGGTTGATCAAACAGTATGGAGTCCTGTAAAACGAGGTCGAGGAATGCCGAAGCGAACGCTTAATGAGGTCATTGAGAGAGACCTTTTGATTAATATTATATCTAAAGATCTGATTTTCGATAGAGCACAATGGCGTCGTGCGATCCATGTAGTCGACCCCACCTAGTGGGATTAAGGCTTTGTTGTTGTTGTTATAGTAGTAAAGAAACGATAAATCAAGGTTGGTATGCACAGCATATTTTGGGAACCTTGTGAAGCACTGTGACTAAATATTCCGAACCTAAGATTTGTCGCTTTAATCTAGTTTAGTTTTAAGCTCTGTTCACTTGTAGCTGTACACGTGTGTATAATTAATATGGTATGTTTGTATGTGGTGGTTTGCCTACATATATAAAAATATACCTAGTTATGTACTAAGACATTATATCTCACCTCATTATATCTTATTACCCATGATCCTTGATATAAGATCTAATTTGTAGTCTAAATTATACAACGACTAGGGGCAATATCTCGTATTAAATACCTGAGGTAGTATTATATTTAGGAGAGGGATCAAATACGAATCAAGGAAAGACACATAAAAGGAGTAAGTCTCAAAGACTTTGCTGTGTTTCCTTTGAACGTATATTTGCTATGACTCTAGTAAGCTTCTTCTTTTATATTTTCTTTTAAAGTAATTAATTAATACTTGAGAAAAACTTGAAATATGTGTTTTATAATTTGATTCTAATGGGTAGCCTCTCAACTCATTGGGATTGTTTTTCTACTATTTTAATTTACTCTCTTGATAAGACTAATTAAAATGGTTATGAATAGTTTTGGGCGGAGTCCTTACCACATTACAATAGTTCAACAGTGCTGTAAACAGTTTTTGTTTGGGGAAAAGGTAAACAGATTTATATTGTTAATGTAGACTTTTTTGTTTGGCATCATATATATATATATGTGTGTAGAAATATAAAGTATTCCCTCATATCCTAAATATAAGACACATTGACTTTTTTTTTTGGAGAGATTAAGAAAATTAAATAAGTTATTTAATCATATCATATATTGTGCATCATTAGATTATATATCAGTTTATAAGTTAGGAAACATAGTTTGGAGAAAAAACAATAAATATAAATATTTTAAAATAACTTAATTAGTTTTTTAATATCTCTAAAAAAATCAACTCTGTCTTATATTTAGAATCGGAAGGAGTATATTATAAAGACTTTTTTAATGTATTTTCAAAGTTAGCTAGTTTTCCCAAAAACAATATTAACAATTATATAACTATCTATTAATTAAATTATGTTAAAATTACACAAACATCTCTCTTATTTTCAAATATATACATAATGTAATTAAAATAAAAAAGAGGGTTAATCTTTGGTCCTTCAAATTTACTCTTATTTTAGTTTTAGTCCCTTAAGCTTTAAAAAATAGATTTTGGCCTCTGGGTGGGGGGGAGGGAATGGGCCAAATTTTTGTTTAATTATATGGATTAATGTTTTAAAATAAGGGTTAAGGGGCAAACCTACCCTTAAACTTTTCTCAAAAGCGCACCCACCACCATAAATTTTTTTTGGTGCAAAAATAACCATGAACTTTCAAAAGCAGGCAAAAGTGACACCACCGTTAACGACCGTTTACTCAAAAGTGTTTAAGGAGCAAAAATACCTATAAACTTTTCTCAAAAGTGCACCCACCATCATAAACTTTTTTTTGGATGCAAAAGTAACCATAAATTTTTAAAAACGGGAAAAAGCGACAGTTCTCTTACTGGGTTCAGATGTCATCTTTTAATTATTATAAGTCCAGGAAAAAAGCACCTCGACTTATCCATCATAATTTTTCCAAACCGAAAATTGAAAAACTCATCTTCAATGAAAATGACATTGCCATCCTACTTTCACCGACGTGCTGTAAATGGAATTGTTGAGATCCTTTCCCATCATCATCGCAACTTGGTGAGACACTATAAAAAAACGTGATTTAATAGCGGTTAAAAATGGGTATTAGTAGCGGTTCTAACCGCTACAAATAAGGTTAGTACCGGTTACTCAAACCGCTACTAAATCGTACGTTACAAGCAGTTTTGTAACGGTTATATAAAACTGCTACTCAATAAAAAATAATCGCTACATCCTTTGTAGCGGTTCAACTTAACCGCTACAACACCCACATGGACAATATTTTTTTCAGAGATATTTGTAGCGGTTATATAACCGCTACAAATATAAAAAATTGAAATTTTGAGAGCTAAAAAAAAAGAATTTTTTATTTTGTAGCGGTTAACAAACCGCTACAAATATAAAAAATTGAAAATTTGTTGGCGAAAAAAAATGATATTTTTTATTTTGTAGCGGTTAACAAACCGCTACTAATTTTGAATTTCATGAAATTAGTAGCGGTTTTGAAAACCGCTACTAATTTCATGAAATTCAAAATTGGAGCAAAAAAATTTAAATTGAGTTGTAAAAAGGCGCGTTATTTAGTAGCAGTTTAAAAACCGCTACAAATATTTAAAATTTTTTTAAAAAATATACAATTATTTTTTTTCTGTTTTTTCAATATTAAATTAAATAGTTTATTTTGTTATTATTTTATCTATTTCAATTAGCTTATTATTCAATAGATTAACTTATTAATAAATAAAAAGGAAAAATGTAATTGAATTGGATTAGTATAAAATTTATATTAATAATATTATTAAGATAGGTAGGTAATAAGGAATTATGATATTATCTAATATAATGTAATTGTGTATGAAAAATAGATGAAAATGAGATACAGTTATGATACATCTAGAAAAAAAAATGGTTAGAATAAATTTTATAGAAAGGAAAGAAGTATTCTAAAAAAAATTAAAAATCTTGTTACCATATTTGATTGTATTATTCAGCTCCTCTACTCATACGAAAGAAGTTGTAAATGAGAGAAAATGAAAGAAAGATAAGGTGAAAAGAAATTGGGGAGTATTTGAAATGAGTTGTGGTAAGGGTATTTATAGGGATCCACATATTATTTGTAGCGGTTAGTCGCCATCCCTACAAAAATTTTGTAGAAAAATTATTGTTATTGATGTATTATTAAATTTAAAAAATTTAATTCAAATGACGTGGACTTAAAAAAACTCACCGCAGTAGAGGTAAATTGTCATCGCCTTCAGGGAAGTAGTTTTCAAAATCAGCTGGTTGAAATAGCTCACTCTCGTAGACGATGTTATCGCCTTCACCCATATCGTAAAGGTCTCTTGGCTTTAAATGAACGACCATGTGCCAATCCCTATGCCTCTTGTCCTCGACATAATAAACTTGATGTGCCTCTAAAGCTAGAATATACGGCTCATCATCTTGAGAAATACCAGTATGAATCGGTCGTGAGAAATTAACTGATGTGATCCCTAGGTTGTCAGTTGTCAGTTGTCAGTCCCCGAGAAGTAGTGGTATTTGCCCACAAACACTTGAACAGCGTCACGGTGAAACGGCCTTGATAATTAAGCTCGACCACATCAAGAAGCTTGCCATAGTAAGGGACGTCTCCGAACTGCATGTTGGCGTCACTGCTGCTCGCATAACTCCTCGTCCCAAATGTGCCATAAACACCTGAATTCTGTGTTTGCAATCCTTGATCCCGTGAAACCGTGCAAAACTTAAAACCATTGACATTGTATGCTGTAAACCGTTTTGCATAATCAAGAGGGCCGATTGCGAGAGCTCTGAAATCTGGTGAGTGTGGGTTGTGGTCATTTAGTATTCTGCATGCAAACCAGCTCGGGAATTCTCTGTGGACCCTCCTATCAACTTCCGAGGATATCTGTGTACGGATCCTGAGTTGACACTTAACATGACTTCTGAATTCCCTGCAATTAATAATGGAAAGGCGTTAGTGAAATAAAAGTGAGAAATGTTACGAAAGATATAGATCGAATAACATATGAGTGTACAATTCTTACCATATGAAAGGTTCAACTTGAGTGCAATTAATCAAGACATGTCTATGTGCTTGGAACTTCTCAGTTGCCGTTAATTTGAAGTTCTCAGTTGCTCCAACTGGTTTACCAACATGAGGGATAAATTCTCCTGATGTCGGCGCAGGTTCAGGACAATCGTCAACACGAGGCGGGCAGTTGAAAGTTGTCTCAAGATCATCAAAGTACCTTGAGCAAAAATATAGCACCTCATCCCCTATATAGCCTTTAGCTATAGAACCTTCTGGCCACACCTTATTCCTCACGTAAGATTTTAATTTCCCAAGGAACCTACGAAGTATAGAAGAGAAAATTGATATAAAATGATGAAAAGGATGACTAGCAAACATTAAATACGGACAATAAATTAAAGCACATATTTAAAATGAGTACCTCTCAATCGGATACATCCAAATATATTGTACTGGTCCAGCGAGCTTTGTTTCATGAATGAGGTGGACTATGAGGTGAACCATCACAGTAAAAAAGGACGGAGGAAATATCATCTCCAAATGACAAAGCGTAAGAATGATTTTCGACAGCAGCTGATCGAGCTCCTCAACGATCAAAACCTTAGAACACAACTTCCGAAAGAAAGAACAAAGTTCCACCAAAACGATGGAAACATCGGGAGGAAGTGTATTCTTTATAGCCAGAGAGAGTAACTGCTGCATAAGAACATGTGAGTCATGACTCTTCAGGCCAGCAACCTTTTGAGCCTGCAAGTCGACACATCAAGAAATGTTGCTTGAATACCCATCAGGAACTTTTAATTTCTTCAACGTCGCGAGGAACACTTCCTTGTTCGGTTTTGTGAGGGTAAACTTTGCCGGTATAAATCTGTCATGCTCATCTGGTCAAGCGTCTTCACGAACTCCCATGTCGCGTAAATCTTTCCTCGCTTGAAGGTGATCTTTTGTCTTGTCGGGTTCGTTAAGCAGCGTATACAGCACATTGTCGCAAACATTCTTTTCAATGTGCATTACATCAAGACTATGGCGAAGTAAATTAGATCTCCAATATAGAAGCGTAAAGAAAATACTTATCTTCTTCTACTGCTGAGGCGCCGAAGTCCTGCGCGTCTTTTGGTGAGTTTGTGTTGAATCGTCGCTTTTTCCAAACTCGAAGTCAACATGCTCAAGCTGTTGTAAGATATCTGTACCGGACAAAGTCTGAGGTGGTCCTCTTTTCTCTGGTTTCCCATTGAAGCGATTCCGTTGCAATATGAACTTATGCGTTCCATCGAGAAACCTCTGATGCCCCATAAAGCACCACTTTCGGCTGTGGGGAAGGCGCAATGCGTCAGAGTCAAAATTGCAAGCTGGACACGCCGACCCAGTATGAACATTCCAACCAGATAATGTGCCAAGGCTAGGAAAGTCACTAATCGTCCACATCAAGGCTGCACGCATGTTGAACAAAGTCTTGCTGTAAGTGTCGTACGTCTCCAAGCTGACATTCCACAGGTCAAGCAATTCCGTAATAAGCAGTTGGAAATACACATCGATGTTATTGCCCGGTGCCTTTTTGCCTGGAATGATCATAGACATAATGAAAGAGCTTTGTTTCATACACATCCAAGGGGTAAGTTGTAGGGAACTAAGACTACCGGCCAAATACTGTAACTTGTGCTAAGATTCCCGAAAGGATTGAAACCGTCGGTCGCCAACACAAGCCGAACATTTCTGGGGTTAGTCGCAAAATCTGGAAAGTCGTTGTCAAACGTTTTCCAAGCAGCTGCATCCCGCGGATGTCTTAATTTACCGTCTTCGTTTTTATCAACGGCATGCCACCTCATGTGCTCAGCAGTTTTAGACGACATAAATAATCTTTGTAGACGAGGTTTCAAAGGGAAGTACCTGAGAAACTTTGCAGGTTTATTCTTCTGCTTTTTCCCCTTCCGAATTGTCTTGTACCTCGATGTGTGACATCTCTTACACATCTCCCTGCTGGAATCGTCTCCCCAATACAGCATACAATCATTTGGGCATGCATCAATCTTTTGATAATTCAACCCCAACCTGTTGATAATCTTCTTGGCCTCGTAGAACGTTGTGGGAATCTCGGCGTCGGGGAATGCATCTTGTAATAAGTCGAGCAATATCGATATTCCCTTATCTGTGATCCCACACAAGCACTTGATATGATACAATTTGATCAAGAAAGATAATTTAGAATATTTGCGACAACCTTGATATAAAGGATGATCTGCTTCATCCATCAAGCTGAAAAAATCCCGACCTGCTTCATTCCCCATAAAAACCGGCTCAGAGCCGTGCACTTCTTCGTTGAAGTTGTCGCCTTGAAATCCAAACGCATCACGCACAACATCATTCACAGGATCATCTTCATCTACTTGAACGCCTACTTGAGAACTTCGAGGAAGAGCATCATCATATATAATACAGACCTTCTTACCATGAACTGCCCAGAACGTATAGTCCTCAGGGAAAGGCTTCACAAGCAAATGTTCCTTCACAACATTTCGTGGATGCCACTTCTTGAACTTGCATTTCCGACACGGACAGACCATCTTGCCGTTACAGCTGGCGTGAGTGAATGTGAAATCCAAGAAACTGTTTAATCCGTACAAATATTCAGGAGAATTGCGCGGCAACCTGATCCATGATTTATCCATAGCTACAAGTGAGAAAGAAGAAAGTATAGAGAAGAAGATGAGTGAGAAGATAATGACGAATGCCAAGAACCTTATATTCTGAAATTCCAACGTTTATAATTTTGTAGCGGTTCTTAAACCGCTACACCAACCGCTACAGTTATAAAATATTAGTAGCGGTTATATATATAAAACCGCTACTAATATTCAAGCCGTTACATATTGGTGGGAAATTCAAAATTTACTTGTTGAGTATTTATAGCGGTTATATATATACAACCGCTACTACTATTAAAGCCGTTGAACAGCAAATTTAAAAATAATTTTTAATTTGTAGCGGTTATACATAACATAACCGCTACAAATGTGCACAAAGGCGGCAAATTTTAAAATTCAAATGATGAGTATTTGTAGCGGTTATTATTTTAAAACCGCTACTAACATATATATAGTTGTAGCGGTTTCACAAGGGAAACCGCTACAACTATATATATACATTTGTAGCGGTTATCAGTGTAAAACCGCTACTAACATATATATAGTTGTAGCGGTTTCTCTTGTGAAACCGCTACAACTATATATACACATTTGTAGCGGTTATTGGTGTAGAACCGCTACAAATATATATATTTGTAGCGGTTTTAAGTTAAAACCGCTACAAATATATATGCTTTATTTTTTTTAATTTAGATATAAATAATTCATAAATTAAACAACGCGATCTAATAATATAAATATAATTATATTAAACACAATTAGGAAGTTCTGAAATAAAAAATCATATATATATATATATTTACAAATGTTTCAACAAAAAAAAAATGTCCTAAACTAAGTAGCTGGGGGCTGATCATCTGGTGCTCCCTCAAGTGGGGCTCCCTCAGGTGCTGCTGGATCGGGCCGCTGCGCAGAGTGAACCGCACCATCGTCATCAGTAGGAGCAGGAGGAGGAGGAGTAGTACTCGGGACGACGTAGCGAGGGACAGGGGGAACAGGTGACTCTATGCTCCCTCGAGCATGTTGTTCGCGATCTCACGCCACTGCGTCTGCTGAGCGTATATCATATCAGCGTGCAGCTGCATCTGCTGCACTTGCATCTGCTGCTCCAAATCTGACCGCAGCTGGTCAATAGACTCGTCCCTCCGACGTCTGACCCCTCTAGAGCTGCCAGCCTCAGAGGCGGCGCTCCTGCCGTAGACCATGCTAGGTCTGGCGCTTATCCCCATCCCCCGCACGCGTCCGGGGTGCTCAACTTGAGCCAGACCCGCCTTCAAAGGAGCCGTCGGGTCCACTGATCCCTGTGACTCCTCAGGCTGGGTCTGTCGCAACTCAGCCTGCGACTGCTGCATCCGCTCCTGCAATTTTATGAAACAATTACTCATTAGCTTTTTTCATTATTAAGTTGGTTTTATAAAAATTATAATAATAAAATTACTTATAATGGCCACCTCTGCCTGCTGAGAGGTCGCAGTCCCGTCACGGTATCTGTGTGTGATGGCGTACAACTCCCCATAATCCGTCTGACGGTTCTCCTGCTGTGCCTTCGTCTCCTGAAACAATTACAAAATTCAATTAGTATTATGAAATAATCAGCTAAAATTAAGTGATATTTTGAAAAGTTACCAGCTCGCTATAGGTCACAGCAAAGGTCTTAGATCCTGCTATGTGGTGGATCGTCTGCTGCACCCGGATCTCGGTGTTCCTCTGAGAAAGCTCTTGGAAAAAAAAATATTAAATGTATTATAATTTAAAATTAAATACAAATTAAATTGAAATTATAATTTAATATTTAACAATTACAAAATTATATATCAAAAATATAATAAATACATTACCTGCGCCTCAGGGCTCCTCCTGAACTGGATGAAACTCACCCAGTTGTTTAGCGGCACGCCGTCCGGGACGCTCTCGATCAGCTGCTCCAGAGGCATCGTCCCGTCCTTATCCACCCTGTGGAAGAGACGGTTCCTCCTGTTCCTCCAGGCGTCACCTATCTTCACGAGGGCGTACCTCTTCCGGTTGGCCCAGACGGCAAACCGCAGCTGAAAAAAAATTATTTAAATATCAATAATTACAAAAAAATTAATTTTAAAAAAATTAATTAAATAGAATTAATTACAAAAAATATTAATTAAATAATTTTAATTACCTGAACCACCTCCTCCCAAGCCTGGTCCTTCAGCCCCCTCGGAACGTGCCTCCACGTCTTGAAGTGAAGGGGGAACTGCATCCAATTCGCGCCCAGGTCGTTCAGGAAGCGGTTGAGCAGGTGACCCCCATTGTGGATCGGCTGGTCAGTGCCCTCATTCCACGGCACTATAACTCGGAGGCTCCGGTCCAAGCTGTTCACACCGGCCATGTAATATCCCAAAAAGTGATTAAGGGCTAATGACTTTAAAAGTGGATATAATTATTGTTGAATAAATACTTTTGGAGAATGTGTGATGGGAATTTGGATATTTTAATGATTCCAATGGCTTCCTTGTGAAAATTCATGTGGGGAGAGTGTTTATTGTGAAATTGGAACCATTGAGAATAATCGTGCAAAAGTTGAAAACTCTGTCCCTTGAAACTCTGTACAGGGCAGCCAATTTGTATGGACGTTTTAAATAGGCAAATGTTGTCTAAAAATTCTGAAATTTTCCAGTATTAAAGTTCACATGTCAAGCTTTAAAATGAATATATAATTTGTATCATTTTGATTTGTGACCTAAGAGTTTTGGATTTTTGAAGTTTGCCCAGAGAAATTAATTATTTTCTGGAACAGTATGTAAAGATTGAAATTCTGGGAATTTTGTGGTGATTTTCAGTAATGGCCAATATTTTTCCTATGAATAGGACTTAAATATATTTCATTTGGCTTTGGAATCACCTCATTTCGATTTTTCTAGAATTAGTTATGATTTTTCAAAGTTTGGGCAGAAAATCTGACAGAAAATCCGAAAATGGGAATTATGACATCATCTCATTAAAAGATGATGTCAGCATGGATTATTAATCAAATTGCTCATCTTCTTCAGCCATTTCACGCCATTTCCAGCTGAAGATAGTGAGAGAAAGTTGAGAGCTCTTAGAGAGAGAAAGAGGAGAAATCTCGCAAGGTAAGCCGATTTCTCCAACGATCTAGCTCCTAACGCATATAACCTTGTTCCTAAGCTTCTTTTCTATGTTATTTAAGGTGTTTGAGAAGAAAATTTGGTGTTCAAGGGGCTAGGGTTTTCAGCCACTCTTGAGAAAAGCTAGAAGGAGCTTGAGGTAACTTCCAAACTTTCGTATATTGCTTATTCTGGCTGCTGTGGGCAATTTAATCGGTGAAATTTCGCCGGATTGCCATTGGTTTTAAAGTTTGGAAATGATGTAGCCTAGGGGTTATGCTGCCCAAATTGGGTCTTAATGTTAGTTGTAACCTAATGTAATGGTTAATAAAGTGGTTAGGAGTAGAAAGGAACGCGTTTACGGAGCCGAAATCGTAAAACCCCAATTTTTCTCGGAGAACATGTATATTTCGGCCAAGGCTGTAAATGGGTCTTAGAGTTGGATTTTCAATGATTTGATGATTCTATTGGATTCAGTGGGCGAAAATAGGTGGGGTTACAGTTGGGCACTTTTTCAAAAAAGGCCGAAAAAGCATAATTACGGAAACACCCCTAAAACCCTAAAAGTAGGGCTGCCAAGGGCAATTTCGTAATTTGACATTGAATTTGATAATTCTGAGTACGGAAATGGATTCCTTGGGCGGAAATATGTTAGGATAGCCCAGATTAGAATTTCGAGAAAAGTGCAACCGGTCCGGGTATGGCGGGCCCAGGCCGGGTCCCCGGGGGTATTTTTGTAAATTTTCATTATAGACTCATATAACCCTAAGTAACACTATGGAAGTGTCTAAATAGTGCATTTGGAATTGTAGGATTCGATATTTGCCGCCCTCGTGAGCCAACTGCGCTGAAGGACGTCAGGAAAGGATCAGGTAGTGACTCTCTCTCTTATACTATGTGTAATGCTCTGTATGTGTGTGTTATCACTGTTCTGTGATGAATCTTTGATGTTGCTATGGTTACAGTTGGTGATAGCTGTCGTTTACAGCGCAAGCTGTCGTTTACAGCGTGAGCTGTCGTATTGTGATTACAGCGTAAGCTGTCGTGATGGTGATTACAGCGTAAGCTGTCGTGATTATGATTACAGTGAGAGCTGTCGTATTGTGTATACAGCCGTGAGTGCTGTCGTTTGTGGTGAAAACCATGTATCTCTGAGATTGCTGCTGCTGCTGCTGTTTGTGATTTATATACATGCTTGGTATTTATACATTGTATGAGTGGTTTGTTACTACTGAGATTCTCTCGAATCTCATTCCTTCCTATGACTAACCTTTCAGACAGGGCATGTGGCTCAAAGGAGAAGAGGCCGACCCAGAGCACTTAGGACCCTTAGGGGTATGTTGATTTTGGAAATGTTGGTTATTTCTTTTGAATTCGGGATTACTGTATAATATGAAATATGAATAGTATATTCGATTTTGGATGTAATCCCCTAGTGGATACTTAAACCTCAGGTTATATATGTATAGAATCCGGGAGTTGCCGGGGAATTGGTTTTACACTCTGTCATACGTGAATGTAGATAAACTGCACAGGTGATTATATTTGAATTTTGAAATGGAGACCAGGAACAGGAAAGAGATTTTGAATGATTTTGTGAAAACCCTACCACAAAGTATGAGATTGAAACGAGTTTAAGTTATCCGAAAGTCTCTAATCTACTTTAATTATTTAATATCGAATTATAATTACATGATTAAAGGCAGGGTGTTACAGGCCAGGTCTAGCCTCCTCGTCGAAACGTTCCCCTGCTCGTCTGCATAGTTTACCGCACGTTAGCTAAATTGTAATTCAAAGTTAACATTTCTAATTTAAATAAATAATTTACTAAATTAAAAAATTAATTTACCTTCGACCTGCACCTCAAACCCAGTGGACCGTGAAGACGACCCTCGTGGGTTGTTATGCTCTCGAGCGTCCTCCTCATCGAGGAACTGCTCTATCTCCCTGAACCTAATCGGGATCTCGAACTCCTCCCCGTTGAGGAAGTCCTCAACGCTAATATCTAGCCCCCCAACCTCAGGCACCTCTGTTGCGGTCGTCGCCTGTGGGATCGTTTGTGGTGCCTGTGGTAAGGCCGACTCCTGTGGGGGGATGGGCTGAGATGCCGCGGTAGCCCTGCCTCCGGGCTGCCCCTCCCTCTGCCCCATCCCCGGCTGTTGCCACCCCGTAAAATCGGTCTGGGGACCTCAGGGGCCTTCCCCTTATCCTGTTCTGAAGCCATATCAACTGTAAAAATTAAAAAAGAAATTAGTCACATTATTATGCAAAAATATAACAAAAATACAAATATAAATAAAATACGTGTTATATACGTACCTCAACTGCAAATACTGAGAAATACTGAGAAAAAACTCCTATATAGACGTCTAAACGCTCAAATCTTAGAGAAATCACTCAGAGAAACCTCAGGAAATAAAATGAGTAAAAGGAGAAATGAGGGAGGCGGTGGCTTAAATAGGCTAGATTTTAGTAGCGGTTATTCAAATAACCGCTACTATAACCGCTACAAATAATTAAATTTGTAGCGGTTCTACAATAACCGCTACAAAAGATAACAACGTTTGAAATTCTGTAGCGGCTATTGCCCAGAACCGCTACAAATGTTGAGACTCTTGAAATTCTGTAGCGATTATAGGGGCATAACCGCTACTAACTTCTGACCTTTGGTATTTTGTAGCGGTTCTGTTGTTGTAACCGCTACACTGTTGGCGCGCCAACTGGCGGGAATATTGTAGCGGTTTCTGTGCATTAACCACTACAAAATCACCGCTACAAGTTTTGGCGGGAATTTCGCGCCAAATTTCTGGCGGTTTTGTGTACCCAACCGCTACAAAAAAACCTTGCCGCTACAAATTTGTAGCGGTTTAGGTGAAAACCGTTACAAATACTATAATTTGTAGTGGTTTAATATAACCGCTACAATTGCACCGCTACAAAATACCTTTTTTTTTGTAGTGAGAGTAGGATGGCGACATTATCTTTATTAGAGGAGGCAAGAGCAGTGGTGTGGTGGGGAGAAGAGAAGATGGCAACCTACTCCCCCTATTTCTCTCCTTTTTTTGTCCTCTCTCATTCTTCTTTTTCACTTTCGCTTTTCACCTCTTTTAATTGTTCTTTAATTTTGACAACTGCGTTTACGACACTATCAATCTCAACAATTTCATTTATGGGAGGTCGGTGAGAATAGGATAGTGATGTCATCTTCCTTACAGATCGGTTTTTCAATTTTTGGTTTGGAAAAATTATGATGGACAAGTCGTGGTGGTCTTTTCCTGGACTTAGAACAATTAAAAAATGACATTTGAACCTAGTAAGAGAACTATCACTTTTGCCCTATTTTTGAAAGTTTATGGTTGCTTTTGCACCCAAAAAAATGTTTATGGCGGTGGGTGCACTTTTGAGAAAATTTTATGGGTATTTTTGCCCCTTAAACACTTTTGAGTAAACAGCCATTAACGGTGGTGTCACTTTTGCCCTCTTTTTGAAAGTTCATGGTTATTTTTGCACCAAAAAAAAATTTATGGAGGTGGGTGCACTTTGGAGAAAAGTTTAAGGGTAGTTTTGCCCCTTAACCTTTAAAATAAATAAAATTTGAGAGACTAAAACCTCTAGTTTAAAATTTGAGGACCAAAACAAAACAAACGCATACTTTCAAGGAACAAATACTATATTAACACTAGAAAAGAGATATGTGTAATTCCGGAGATACTGATCGATAAGATATCAATATAATTTATTTTTATTTTCACTAGAAGTTTGTACTAATTTTGAAATATGGACGAAGACATTGGTACAACGTATGATTTGTTCTTCACAGAAGAAGTGCGTACAGCTTACGTTTAGTTGTCATTAAAAAAAAAAAGGTTCAATACAAGTCTTGAAAGTACGAAAATTTTCTTTTGATTGATTGTACACCAAGCCAATTATTGATCGGCAATGATTTTTCTCTTGTTTTTTGCCCCTAAAAATTATTATTCCCATTTCATATACGTCCACACACTACTTGACAAAATAATAATAACAACATCAACAACAAAAAAGAAAGAAGAAAGAAAGCAGGCCACACAAATCAAGGTTGATAAGTATAGCATATTTTGGGAATCCTAGGGGGGCATTGTGACGAAAAATTCTGAACCTTGAGATTTGTCACTATTTGAATTTCATTATTATCATATAAACCGCACAAGTCTCAGAAAAAGCTATTCATTGCAGAAAATCAAATCAAAGAGATGTCTGGGAAATTTGAGCACGAGCTAGAGCTGGACGTCCCGGCTAGCTATGCATGGGACCTCTTCGGCACGATTCGGATCGGAGAACTTGTTGAGAAAGAGATGCCAAGTTTGTTTCAGAAGGTGGAGCTCGTTGAAGGTGATGGAGGAGTTGGAACTATCCTCAAATTAACATTTGTGCCAGGTATATTATATATATATATATATATATATTCCATGGGTAATACTTTTTTTCCTCTCTTTTTGATAATATCATTTTATTGTTAAAGAGAGATTGCACTAACCCAACAAAAAAAAAATTCAACTGTATGCAAGCTGACAAAACACGATTCGATTTCAGTCATTCAAAATGTAATAATCATGTTTGAATATAAGGCCACCATTTAATGTAATCATTATCATAAGGCACGTTACATCTTAGAAGAGATATATTAGATGATCCTTATCATAAAAAAGCACTTCTTTATTTAAACAAAAAAAAAAAAAGCACTTCTTTCTCTCACGTAGGGTTTATCTTATACATAAGCAACAATTTGGCTTTGTCTGCAACTTTAATACACTTTTTTCATTTTTACTAGAATTAATTACATGTTTCCTTCATATATTCTTTCCACCCATTCTCCTTACACTCATTATCTTCATGAATAAGGGTAATATTACATCTGTTACACATTTATTGTTTTAAATCAATTGTAACCAACGATTTATTTTATGTGATTTGAGTATTTATTGCTTATAAAAGGGACCGGAAGAAGTATATTTAATTAATTTTTTGCAATATCACCCACACTTAAAGTCATTAACTATGAGAGAAAATGTAATAATACAAATATGAAAAACTTCTTTTTAAATATAGGTAAAATCGGAAACTTATTCCATTTTCAGACAAAGTTAATAACTTAACTATCTCTCATTAGTTGCTATAATAGGATTAAATTTTGTAACAAAATTACCTAAATGCCTTTACTTGAAATTCAAATGATGACAACAACAACAACTAAAGGGTTTATATGTATTAATTGAATCAAATTTTGGTGAGTTTGTTAGGTACACCAGGGCCAGCATTTTACAAGGAGAAGTTCACAAAGGTAGACAATGAGTATCGAATCAAAGAAACGGAAGTAGTAGAAGGAGGGTATTTGGAATTAGGGTTTACTCTGTTTAGGGTTCGCTTTGAAGTGATAGAGAAAGGAGAAGAATCAAGCATAATCAAATCAACAGTTGAGTATGAACTCAAGGAAGATGCTTTAGCCAATGCCCCTTTAGCTTCCAATGCAATTCAATCCCTAGCCAGCATTTCTGAAATGGCCAAAGCTCATCTCAACAGAAACAAGCTTACCAATCAACCCAATAACTGATATCTATAAATGTTCTAATGACTTCTTTAAAATGTCTTAATCTGCTTTGGTTTGATATGTTTTGTGATACTTTAATGTGATGATGTGTATCTAAACTTACATTGAAATAATCATATGGCATTGTAATATATAATACCAATCGTATGTACTTTTGTGTGTGTCTGCGGAAATTATCTCATGAAATAGTTCTGTTTTTATACAAACGAGTGTTAATTTAAATCACCTGACAATACCTGAATTTGAACAAATAGCACTTTTAAATACTAAATAGTTGAATATAGCTTGTTCTTATGACTCTTGGGATTTGCTTGCGAGAAGCAATTTTGAATCTCTTGAACAAGATTAAAAGTTTGAAGGTTTATGCATGAAAAAAAATCATATTAATTAGAAAAGTTATCCTTAATTAGATTGGTAAGCTGTTTTTATTTTTTTTAATCGAAGGACTGGTAAACTGTTTGGATCAGCTTAAAAAAAATAACGCTTTTGCATTTTATGAAACAAAAACACTCTTATAAATTGACCTCGCAGCTCACAATACCAATTTTCTTCGTTCAATTTTCCTGGTGCATTGGGCCATTCATAAGCCTCGAATGTGGACCAATCCATTAGGCATTACACTATCACATTGATTGAACCATATTTTTATATGATATTTCATAATTAAATTGGGATTTGGTGTATTTTCTGGGACATTATTGCATGATTAAGTACTAATTTTAGTCAGGGACAATTGTATTGAATTAATTTTAATTAAGGGCAAAATGGTCATAAATTTGTTAATTATGCATACAAATGTTCTCTTGGACTTTGGATGCTACCTTGTGCTTAATCTTGCATTGTAGGTGCTTAAAAAAATTTGAGATTTTGGAGGGTTAAATTAATATTTTGAGGATGGGGAAATTTACAGGAAAGGGCCCTATAAATTCTGAAAATTTCAACATTGTGAAGGAAAAGGGGCAGAGACATTTACATAAAAACCCAGAATATTTGGAAATTACAGATAAACCTCACCAATGTTTCAAAAATATTCACTTTCGTCCTTCTTCAGAACTTTTTATGTTTGCAAATAGATCCCTGGTCAAATGGGTTTTGACCAAAGACCTTCTTCAAAGGAGACCCCACGCGGAAAAAAAAGATGAGACAGATTTTCAGCGCCGCGGAGAGCTGGGATGTGGTTACCTTCATCCTCTTCCTTCCTTCCTCTTTTCTTGTCGCCGGCGGCCTTCCTCTTCCTCACCGTAGCCGCCGGCGACCCTCATCCATTGTCCACCAAGTGAGCCTCGTGAGGAGAGCACGGACCAAAACCACCACCACCTTCGTCTAATGACTTTCGTCGGAGGGATGCAGCGCCGTGACATTGGAGAACCATACCTCATCATCGATTCACACCAACTTCATTCCACCGACCCTCCTTCCATTACCACCAACTCGCCGTTCTACCTTAACCACCGTCGCACCAGATCAGAACAGAGAGGGAGACAATCACCGCCGGACTGAGCAGAGCTCCGATAGAGAGAAGATTCCACTGTCACTTTCTCTCTAGCGTCGTCCTCCATTTCTTCACTGACATTGCCGGAGAGCTGTTTTGGAGGACAGAGGAAGAGAGATGAAACTCCACCTTCACTCTCTCATTCCACCACCTTCCACCGTCTTCACCAATACCACACTTCTATTTCTGATGGCTTCCAGCCGAAGAAGCTTTGTTAGGCCAAGAGAGAGATTTAGGTCTTGGAGCTTCTGGAACTTCAAAGCTCATAATCAAAACCGGAGGGAGCTTAAACTACCAACACCACCACCACCCATTACCTGCAGTGACATTTTGCAGATTCTGACAACTTTTTCCAGATTCCAGTGAGTGTTCAAATATTGAACTGTGGTTATTTTAAAGCAAGGGAAAAAAAACCGAACCGGCCGGTCGGACCAGAAAACCGACCGACCGGTCCTCAGTTCGGTCCGGTTAAATGACTGAGAGGGGGAAAGGAGCAACCCGGTAAAACTGGGTCGAACCGGTTAAACCCGCCAAGACTCGATAAAACCGCCGGGTAGGGCGGGTTGGCCGGTTCTTTTTTTTTAATTTGTTAAAGGCCTAAAACAATGTCGTTTTGGGCCATTGGAGCGGACTTTTTTGCACTAAACCCGACCCGTAAATATCCCCAAATCGATGATCTGCAGCAGCATCGAGCGAGTGAGCGACCAGGCATTCGAAAATCAAGCAAGACCTAAATTTTTTTTGCTTCTGGTTTTGGTGTTCGCGATGTTTTCCCCAGCTCTTTGAAACTCTGAAACTCTCCTTTGTTCTTGCTTCTCTCCGTGATTGATCGCCGGAAATGAAATCCACGGTAGTCGGATGTGACAACAATCGGCGATTGCGACGCTACTTGGATGTGACAATGACAGAGCTCTTTGACGGCGACGCTACTCGCTTGCTCTGAGTCCGTCTCTGGCCTCAACGTCGTTATTGATTATTCGACACTCCTCTATAGCTACATGACTTGGTTGGTCGTTTTCACCTCCACAGCGTCGACAGCAGGCAAGCATTGAAAACACTTCCTTCTTCTTCGAATTTACTCTGGTCAATCAGTGATCACTCTTGCTCTGTGTGTTTCCTTCTTCTGCCTTCTAATTTGAGTAATTACTAATTTCTCATAGAGTGGATATTTTGATTATTTTCATTATTTTGAACTATTGAAGACAATGACAATTTGATTTCTGGGTTGTAAACTTGTAATTATTGAGAAAAAGAAATCGGTGAATGCAGGTGCAGGGCGTATGTTATGTTGTTGTGGTTCTGTTCTGTTTTAATGTTTTTACCGATGAAGTTTAAATAATTAAATGTTGTAGGTGTATGTTGTATTTTGCTTTCTAGTTAATCCATGGTTATATTGTGAACATGCTAATAGGTTACTTACGGGTTATATTGTGAACATGCCTATAAGAGTTTTTTCTGTTTTTTCCTGGTTATATTATGAATATGCGATATGTTAGTATGTTACTCTCTAATCTCTATAGTGGTTTTCAACTTTTCATTGAAGTTGTAGGTATTTAAATTGTCATACTTTTTATTTTGTTTTCTGGTTGCTCCTTGGTTATATTGGAACATGCTAATTGGTTACCCCTGGTTATATTGAGAATATGCTGATTGGTTATCCCCTGGTTATATTGGGAACATGCCAATGAGAGTTTATTATTGTTGTTGTTGCAAGGATGGATATATCGAGTTCAGGAAATGAGAATGTCACTCCTAGTCCTAATACCGAACCTCACACTCCTAATACCGAGCCTCACACTTCTAATTCCAACACGAATGCTACTCTTACTCCAAATTCCACAATTCGTTCTAAAACTGATCCAGCATGGGCACATGTTGCCTACAAAAAAGAGGGGACACATAATGTATACACATGTCTCTTTTGTGGTAATAGCTATAGAGGAGGGGGCATAAACATGATGAAACAACATCTTGCTGGTGTGGTTGGTCAGATTGCTTCTTGCAAAAAGGTTACTTCTGATGTGCGTTATAGGATTGCAGAGTCTTTAAAAGAAAGTTCCAAGAAAAAGTCAATTGAAGTTGAAGATATAAGAGAAGAGGAAGTTGAAGTAGAGGAGGTTGATAGTGGAGCTAAGAAGAGGAAAGCTGGGATAATGGATAAATATTTCGCTCCTAGGACATAGAGCTAAATGGAAGAGTAACAGCTGCACACTTATGGCGGATGGATGGACTGATGTGAGACAACGGACTTTAATAAACTTCTTAGTTTATTCTACCCACGGAATGGTGTTTGTTAAGTCTGTTGACGCATCAGATTTAGTGAAAGATGCTAAAACTTTGTTTACATTGTTTTGTGAAGTGATTGAGTGGGTTGGTTCCAAGAATATAGTTCATGTAGTGACTGACAATGCTGCCAACTATGTGGCATGTGGAAGGTTGATCAAGGAGAAGTATAGAAATATTTATTGGTCTCCTTGTGTTGCTCATTATTTAAATCTTGTATTGAAAGACATTGCAAGCATGCCTCATGTGTCGGACATTGCAGCAAAGGCATCAAAGATAACAGTATTTGCTTACAATCACATGATATTCTTGTCTTGATTGAGGAAGAGGACAGGTTGGAAAGAAATTGTGTCCTAGTGCTACAAGGTTTGCTACTACCTTCATTACATTACACAACATATACATACACAAACATGACTTGCAAGCCCTTGTTGTCGATAAACACTTTGTGGACCATAAGTTATCTAGAACTACTCCAGGAAAAATTTTTAGTGCCATCATATTAGATAGCCGGTTTTGGAATGAGTGCTACCAAATTGTGAAGATTATAACTCCTCTGATGAAATTGTTGAGAATTGTTGACTCGGATGAGAAGCCCTCACTTCCATATGTTTATGAAGGCATGCAAAGGGAAAAAAGTGGAATTAAGGAGATGTTCAAGAGGAATAAAGATCACTATAAGCCCTACACAAATATCATTCAAGCGAGATGAGATAAACATTTGAAAACCAATCTCCATGCAGCTGCCTATTTATTGAACCCGGCATTCGTATATAATCCAAACTTTGTTCACAAGGGAGGGTTAATGCAAGCTTTGATTGACGTGGTGGAAGCTAACTCAGATGAAAATGTTGATTGCTTTAAGGTAATGAAGCAAGTGACATTATATCTTGATGGCAACGAATCTTTCAGCAGAGAGACATGTAAAAAAGGGGCTGAAAAACTAGATCCTTGTAAGTAACTATGGCTATTCAGTTCCAGAATTGCAACGTGTTTTCTTTTATACATGTTTTATTCAGCAAAGGGACATTATTTATATGTTTTATTTTGTAGATGAATGGTGGATGTACTATGGCTATTCAGTTCCAGAATTGCAACGTGTTGCAACATGTATTCTTAGGCAAACATCTGCTTCTTCTGGCTGCGAGAGAAACTGGAGCTTATTTGAGCGCATCCATATAAAAAGGAGAAATAGATTGCAGCATCAAAGGCTGAATGATTTGGTTTACACTAACTATAACTTGCGATTAAAGCATAGGTAACTTTAGATATTATGAAAAATGCTTTTAATTAATATGGATTAAGTTTTAAATTTTAACTGAAATCATTTGTCATTGGAAAATTGAAGGGGTGCATTGAATAAAAAGAAGACAAGTTATGATCCCATTGACTACGAGTCTATTGATGAGGTGGATTTTTGGGTGACTAAAGAAGATCCCATTCCAGAATTTAATGATGAAGATGCAGAAAATCTTGAAAGTGTTCTTAACAATGAAGGCATTGCACTTTCATCAACTCTGGATAGGATTAATGAAGGTTTATATAATATGTCCTATTGATATCCTATTACTGATTTATTTTCCATCTATATAATTATTTGTTATACATATTCATTGATATTAATTATTGTTGTGCATATGCATAGGTGATGAAGATAGGGACATTCCTGATCCCCCGGCTTTGAATGATGATGTTACTACTACTTACCATTTCACTAATCCAACACCTATTGACTCATCTCCAATAGATTAGCTTGATGAGTTGTAGAGTTTGTTGAATTATCATTTACTCATTTGGCTATGGTTGATGAATGATGCTATTGGCTATGTTTGATGAATGATTATTGATATTGTTATGTTTTGACTATATTTTGATGTTAGTTATGGGTTTGCTTTGAAGAACTTATTATGTATTTTAACTATTTTTATGTTAGTGATGACTTATAGGTTATGAATGTTGATTATTTTGTTATTGTCAATTAAATTATAATATTTTAATATAGCCGGTTTGACTACCGGTTCGACCAGCGGTCCGACTCCAGTTGACCCATTAACCCTTGAACCTGTACCGCAACCGGTTCATTGACCGGTCCGGTTTTTCATTCCTTGTTTTAAAGCAATGAGAGGATAATCTTTTGCTTCTTGGCAGTAGGGATTTGTGCTTGAGTTTATTGGTCTAGATAGATAGGGGAGTTTTTATATCATTCCATTTGTCTAAAATTATATATTTAAATTGCCTAATTTTAGGAATTATTTTATATGATTATGAAATTGAGATTGATGTTAATTGTCTCTATTGCTTTGATATTTATAGTTGAGATTGGATTTTGTAGCATGAAGATTATGTGTGTTTTGAATTTCTTTATGGTTGCAATGAGATTATATTATTTAGCGTGTTATTGTTTTGTTAATGTGGTTGATTTATATCCTTGATGGGCTGTTTAGCACTCAAATTTAAGAAGACTCATATTGCATTATTCCAATTTCAAGTGCACATTAAGTGATTTTAAACAATATCTCAAGAGGTAGTAGTTAGCTACGTTTGTAGGAGCTACTATTAATTGTGAATATTAGAGTCAAGTGTTTTCTTGAGATTTTTCTTAAAATTTAATGAATTTTAACTCCCGTAATATTTTTGAGCAAGAATTGTCATTTCTTCATTACCAAAAGCATTTATCATTCATGTTTTCAACTTCATACCGTTACATTCACTCTTATCCATCCCATTTTTATAAGAAAAAAAAATACAAAAAACAATAGCTTAACACTTAATTAAATTGCATCTTTCTTTTTAGTTATTAATTTTAAACAAAAAATCCATTTCCCCTTGTTTTATTGTATTTGCATGGTATTTAGATTACTTATGATTCAATAAAATGCTCATCGAGAAGAGAGAACGATCATAGGTTTACCTATACGCAATCGTTAGTTAATTTTTGATTGTCGTCCCCAAGGCTAACGTACGAAAAACGTCCTAATCAAAGATGCAGTGGTATTTATATCAATATTTGGTGCTCATCATAGTTATGAGCAACTAATTTCTTATCACAGCGATAAGATCTCAACCGTTTAAATTTAATATGAACGGTTAAAATTTATAATTTATAATTTTTTAAATGATAAATTTATTTTTATAAGAAGTTGTATTTATAAGATTATCCTAAAAAATACGTTTGAAATAGGAAAAAGATAAATCAGGGAGTCCAATATCATAAATCATAAGTCGTACTTGTGGGAAGAATTTGGGATTTACAAATATTTTCAAATGACCAATCTACCCCTGGCAACATTTAGGAAGCTCAAGTTGTCAATATGTATATTAAAGTTGTTAATTACGATTCTCAAGTTATTATTCTCTATGCATAAGTAGTCAGTGTTGCTTGACATGCGTTGCTTCAAAATATTATCTACAAGATTGTTGGTATTTAGGGAGCTTAAGTTGTCGATATGTATATCGAAGTTGTTAATTAACTTAGGTATAGAGAATGACAACTTAAGAATTATAATTAACAACTTGAACTTTCTAAATGCTGCTAGGGACCGATTGATCATTTGGAAACATTCACAAATTTCATATTCCTCTTATAGGTCTGATTTGAGATTTATGATATTGGACTCACTGATTTATCTTTTTCTTATTTTAGATGCATTTTTCTGGAATTTTTCCTTTTAATTTTTACATCTATTAAAATAAAAATTTATTTAAAATATAAAATTAAATTAATTATGAACCATCCAAAAATCTAACAATAAAGATGGGTGATAAGAGTATATATCTCATCAATATGATGAGCACAAAATGTGCTCCCAGTTTGTATCTCTATTTTAGTATTTTACCAAAATAATCCTCATGGAATAGCGAAAAACATTTTGCATAAAAAATTACAGAACAAAATATAGTAAACACCATTTTATTTTACCTACATTACAGAAAGTCTTTGTATTATGAAAATGTGTGTAAATCTCCATTCAAATTAAAATGTACATGATACAAACATCCCTCATGTATATAAGGTTCAATTTTCATTTACCCAACTGTTAATTGCCTCTAAGTTTGACTGGTAAACTGTTATTTTGACCAAAATACTCATATTTAACATAAGAATAAACATTTATATTTACCAGAAAATAATTCTAATAAATATATTCTCAAAATTTCCGATATGTTATAAAATGTAAAATTTTCAATCAGATTTATTCACTTTTATTTATTCAGGCTTCTTATAATTTTTTCAGCAGATTTATTATAGATTATGTAAATTTGAAAAATATATAAATTATGTAAATTTATAATTTAAAACTGTTAAACAAATTTTTGCTACAGAAATTTATAACCACTTTTAATTAATCATATATTTATTAAATTAATTAATGAAAATTTTGATTAAGCTTTTTTTATCTATGTGAATTAAATACTTAAATTTTTGTCTCAATATGTTTAAAACACTAATTAAATAAATGACTATGTGTAAAAATAAAATTAAGAAAAAAAATATTAAAATTATTTAAATAATTTTAGCCAAAACTAGGGGATTATTAACGATGAAGGTTAAATTAGTTAATAAAATTTATTTTAACTAGAAAAATATATTTTTAGAAAATTCTTAATTGGAGTTAAATGTTTAAAATTTCGTGTATGTTTTCAAAGGATATATGTATGTATAATTAAGGAAAAATGCAAGTAATATTAGAAATAAGTTGAAAATATTATCAATTAAAAATCATATAATTTTTTTAATATAATGTGTTAATATATTTTAAAAAAATTAATAATTTCTAATATAATTTCACTAAAATATAGAATAACTTGATTTGATTGTCCCCAATAAAAAATATATTTTTTCAGTTCAATCCAGCCCCACATTACTTTTTTTTTTTGTTCAAAAGCCCCACATTACTTCACAATAAAGAAAAAGAGGAAAGAAAAATCAAATAAAGTTGAGAATGACATTTCGGACATGAAAGGTACGTAGCCATTGTGATCACACATTTTAAAGCCAGAGATAATATTTGCCCCCACATACATGACATATCATTGCGATCATATATACATATATATAACCACGTAACTCAGAAAGAAACTCAATAAAGAAGCACAATAATTCAAATTCTGGCTGCAGATCATGACCCGACCGGATCGGCGGGTTCTACCGGTTAAACCGGAAATCGGTTAGTGATCCGGTCTGATTTGATGGTTAAACCGTTAAATCAGTCTGAAACAAGTTGGACCGGTTAGAATCGGTTAAAACTGGTGTAACCGGTGGTTTAACCGGTTTCTTTCTTTTGCTTTTTTCAAATTTTTATTTTGTGATTTTTTAGGGAAAAATGGAAGGTTGAAGATCAAAATGAAAAGAAAAGTAGGTAAAGAAAGAATAAATCTAAAAATAATAAAGAAGATAATGAAAAAATTATTTAAAAAGATATAATAATTATAGGAAAGGAGATATCATTGCATAAGTATAGATATTATAACTAACACTAATAGATTTTAAACATTTTTTTCCTAAAAAACTTCATTTTTATCTATAAAAGTTTAAAAATATATTAATATATATTACCACTAATAAATTATAATATTTTAATATGACCAGTTTAACTACCGATTAGACCCCGATTGACCTACTAACATTTAAACCTATATTATGACCGGTTCATTAACCAATCCGAATTTACGTTCCTTGTTCATTAGAAAATGATCAGAGATGACTCTGCAAGGACGTCTCTTGAGTATGAGCTAGTGTACTGGCTAGCTTGAGGCGGGGGACCTCTTCGGCACGCTTCGATGCTGAGAACTTGTCGAGAAAGAGATGTCAAGTCTGTTTCAAAAGGTACAGATTCTGTTGAAGGTGACGATGAAGGAGCTGGAACTGGTAGATATATATTACTCTCTATAATAAGTTCATATATGTAGGTCAGTTTTGCTGTTTTTAACACATGGTAATGAATAGTTTTGGGCGGGGTACTTACCACATTACAATAGTTCAACAGTGCTGTAAACAGATTTATTTTTTAGTGTTGCCTTTTTTGTTTGGCTTCATCGATATATATATATATATATATGTATAGGAATATAAAGTATATTATAAAGACTTTTTTTTAAATGTATTTTCAAAGTTAGCGTAGTTTTTCCAAAAATAATTTTAAAAATTATATACATAACTATCTATTAATTAAATTATGTTAAAATTACACAAACATCTCTCCTATTTTTAAATATATACAAGATTTAATTAAAATAAAAAAAAGAGGGTTAATATAATCACTGGTTCTTCAAATTTGCTCTCATTTTGGTTTTAGTCCCTAAGTTTTAAATAAGAAGTTTTGGTTCCTTATGAAGTAAAATGGTCCAAATTTTTATTTAATTATAGGAACTAGTATTTTAAAATAAATGAAACTTAAGAGACTAAAACCTTTAGTTTAAAATTTAAGACGCCAAAACCAAAATGAAGGCAAATTTCAGGAACTATAGATTATATTAATCCTAGAAAAGAGATTTGTGTAATTCTGGAGATACTGATCGATAAGATATCAATATAATTTATTTTTATTTTCACTAGAAGTTTGTACTAATTTTGAAATATGGACGAAGAAATTGGTACAACGTTAACAAAAATTTTTAGAAATCCGCATGATTTGTTCTTCACAGAAGAAGTCCGTACAGCTTACGTTTAGTTATCACTAAAAAGAAGTTCTGTGTAATTACTGATCGGTAAAGATTTTTCTCTTGTTTTTCCCCCCTAAAAATTATTATTCCCATCACATATACGTCCACACACTACTTGACAAAATAACAACAACAACGTCAACAACAATCAGAAATAAAGAAAGAAAGAAAGAAAGCCACACAAATCAAGGTTGATAAGTATTCTGTTATAAGGTTCTAACTAATAATTATTTTTGATAATTTTTTATAAGGTATTTATAAGTTTCCAAGAAATATTTAATTTATCTTTATATGTATGTCCATATTTAATAAGGATAATAGTAAAAAGTAATAATTAATAGATATTTAAGTTTAGTGTAGTTGGTAAGGGTAATATTGAAAATTATTTGAATTTTAGGATAATTTTAATGCTTTTAACTATCTTTATTGATTTATGAGAATTGATAGTTGGTGTCTTATAATAAGGATCAAAGTGAGTATAGCATATTCTGGGAATTCTAGGAGATATTGTGACTAGGGGTGAGAACAGGCTAGACGGCCTATTAGGGGCCTGCAGCCTGACCTGTTTTTGACCTGGCCTATCAGACTAATAGACTAGGTCAAAGCTTACTTCAAAGCCTATTTTATTTATCAGGCTAGAATTAGGCTTGTTAGTAGGCCTTTTAGATCTATCAGACTGGTTTGTTAACATAAAAACACAAATTAAGGGTGAGATTGTAATTACAACCTAACTTTTTGTTTTTTCAATCGTTCACACCGACATCTGTTTCTTCAGTTGTGCAGCTCAC
Organism: Inga leiocalycina; assembly: GCA_963242795.1. NCBI lineage: Eukaryota > Viridiplantae > Streptophyta > Magnoliopsida > Fabales > Fabaceae > Inga > Inga leiocalycina. The sequence continues at coordinate 42,206,269 of OY725329.1, forward strand.
AAAGCACTCAAAGTCAAAAGTGTCCAACTTCTCACAACTCACATCATCGTTCCTCAGTCTCTCACTAGCGTCCTCACCGTCGGCATCGTCTCTCACAAGCAGTCACCGTTGTCAGTTCTTCATCAGAGGTATGTCTCACCGTCTCCGTCAGGGGTCTGTCGTCCCTTCTGAATTCTCCGTCAGGCACCGTTTTTCTGCTACTCCCCTCTTTGTCTCATCGTCATCTTCATCTGTCCTCCCTTCTCCGTCAGGCAACCAAACTCCGTCATCGTCTCCGTCGTCTTCATCGTTTTAAAATTTCAGGCCTCTTAACAGGCCACAGGTCAGGTTAGGCCTTTAGACAGGTTAGGTTTAGACTTAAAAATTGACCTTTCATAGGCCACAGGCAAGGATTAGGCCATTCTGATACAAAACACCTGATCTGTTAAGATAAAAGTTTGACCTGGCCTATTTCCAACCCTATGTGACAAAAAATTCTGAACCTTGAGATTTGTCACTGTTTGAATTTCATCATATAAAGCGCACGAGACTCATAAAAAGCTATTCATTGCAGACAATTAAATCGAAGAGATGTCTGGGAAACTTGAGCACGAGCTAGAGCTGGACGTGCCGGCGAGCTATGCATGGGACCTCTTCGGCACGATTCGGTTCGGAGAACTTCTTGGGAAAGAGATGCCAAGTTTGTTTCAGAAGGTGGAGTTTGTTGAAGGTGATGGAGGAGTTGGAACTATCCTCAAATTAACGTTTGTGCCAGGTATATATATATATATATATATTCCATGGGTAATACTTTTTTCCCTCTCTTTTTGATAATAGCATTTTATCGTTAAAGAGATATTGCACTAACCCAACCAAAAAAAATAAAAAATAAAAAATCACCGGTATGCAGGCTGACAAAAAACAATTCGATTTCAGTCATTCAAACTGTAATAATCATGTGTGAAATTTAGAATATAAGGCCACCATTTAATGTAACCGTAAATAATAACAACTAGAGAAACATAATGAAAAAGATAAAGAACCTTGTATTAACAACATAAATGCAATATACTTATACAAACTATAACCCGTTTGTTTGGGTTTAACAATATCATCTCTTACTTGAAGGTGATTAAGAATTTCACTTGGGGTTAAGAGAAACTTCCTCTATAAACATGATGAGATTTAACTATCCTACACATTTCTCTATAAACCAGGACTCTTTATATAGATTAGGGTCTCAACCAACTAACTATTGATTTAATTTCACCTTAACATCTCTAACACTTCCCCAAGTTGACACCTCTTAAACTCATTTAAGTGTCAACTTGCAACACAAAAAAAAGAGGGTTAAGGTGAATGAAACCAAACAATTTCAATTCACAATACAAAGATTTCTTCAAAAAATTCTTCTCTGTATTTACTGGCATGCTTCTCTTGTAGGCAACACCATCAATATTCTTTGCCTCGCTCGTACTTCTTTGACCAAAACCAATGCGCAACCTCTTGTATTTGCAATCTTCTGCACCCATTAAAATATATGATTCTGCACTGTATATGATTACATTCCCTAATCCTGTCATGATCCTTCTCGCCTTCCAAGATTGTTGACCCTTATTAAGCAAAAGAGCTTTCACATCTTTCATAAATTGTGAGATCTAATCCCATATAAGCCTTCACATCTTGCTGGTGTCAACCACTTGGATGGTTCATATAAGCTTTTCTCTTCAAACTTTGACTTTAAGGACAGTGAGTCACCTTCGCCATTTGAAGCCTTTGTATCTTGAGCTTGTAAGACAACTATCTCAGGCGCCACTGCCTTTTGTGATTCAGGAGGAACAGAACCTTTCATATGCAAAGGCTTCATATAGAATCCCATAATAATACATGGAATCATCAATGCAGACTCCATCCAGAATGGACAACGCCACCCAAAATGTGTTCCAATTAAACCACCAAAACATATCCAAAAGCATCGAAACTGATAATTAGTGTATGGAAACTTTATCCCGCGATGAAACATCAAGCAACAGTCTTAAACACCATCTATATATCTACCGAGAGTGGCACTAAAGAAGAAGAAAGCCATGAAAACCAGAAAAATCAGCAAGCTAGCCTTTCATAAATCTCTGTTAAATTGTTAACCAGAACCTTCAATAATGAAACCTTCTTTGCGACGTTCAAAACCAGGCCGCATTAACACCAGTAGTGGCACATGAATGTAACTTGAAAGCTATAACCATTGAAGTATGGCCATGTGGGTCTCATTCAAAAAGTGTGCCTGTCAAAAAATGAGTCTCGCTGACTCGGAGAAATTATTCCTTAATGCAAATGAGTTACTCTAATGAATCCATAAGCTGGGAAGGACTAACAATCCAATGACCCAAAGTGATGAATCTTAAAACACTAAACCCAAGTATATCAGGGGCCTCACAACTATTTTGAAACCAGACCAAAGACCTGTATGAGGCCTTCACCACAAGATACAGGGCAAAAGCAAGACAGCATGTCTATGCTTCTGCAGTTCCTCAAAATGTCTTCAAAAAAATGGCTATAGAGGCAATCAAGACTGGGATAATGAAGTCAAATAAGCGAATATACCAGGGACTTATCACAGACCAATGTCTCCTCCAAATCCACTAGAAAGGTTTGAACGGAAGACGACGCTTGGAACAAAAACACCCACACGATGTTCCAATTCTTCTGGCACTTTTCTTATCCCTGATCTGAATTGAGAATTCGATGATAGTTGGTCTAAAGAAGAGAAACCAAATTTGCAGCGACGCGGGGGAATCATTGAACCCTCGACGGAAGATGAATTCGCACAGCAGGGAGACGTAAACGAAAGCCATGCTCCACCGCAAACCACAACCAGATTTCGATGGCGGTGGACACAGCCCTGACGCACTGTGAATGAAAAATTATGACGCTCCGCTAGCTTCAACCCAGGCTTCGATCTTGAAATCAGAGACGCCCATTGCAGAATACAGGCGGAGAAGGATCGGAGAATCAAGAATCTAGGGCTCAGGCAACGGTTGATTTGGCGATCTTTGGTCTTGGATGAAAAAAGAGTCAGCGACGATCCAAGAAATCCGGCGAAAGGCGGCCCAAATGGCGAAATTGCAACAGCGGAACGATTATGTTGATAGCGCGTGATACAATCATGTTTCCGAAGATTTCTCAGGCTGACGACATCGCGATTAGTGGAGGATTCAACTGCACTGAGAGCAAACTTCGAATCTTGGTGGAAATTGGAAGAAGAAAAGCTAGACGTTTGATCAATCTTGTGGTGGAGAATCAAGATTCGAGCTTGATAAGCAACCATGCGACGTCGTTCTTGAATATGGGGCTCTCTTCATCTAAAAAACAAGAACTGGACCACTACAACAAGGCCTCATAGCTGTAATTTGCACTGGTACCATGTAAACAATAATAAATAATACTACCTCCGGTCCTAAATATAGGACAAACTGTAACATAATAAAAAAGATGAAGAATATTGTATTAACAACATAAAAATTACATGTTCATGCAAACTGTAACCCGCTTGGGTTTAACAATATCATCCCTCACTTGAGGGTGATTAACAACTCCACTTGGAAACTAAGAGGAAGTTCCTCTATAAACATGATGATGATCTAACTATCCTACACACCCAACACATTAACCATGACCCTTTATATAGACTAGGGTTTTAACCAACTAACTACTGATTTAATTTCACCTTAATATCTCTACCAGTAATCCTTATCATAAGGCACATTACATCTTAGAAGAGATATATTAGATGATCCTTATCATAAAAAAGCGCTTCTTTCTCATCTTATTTATAAACATCATTCTCTCACATAGGGTTTATCTTATACATAAGCAACAATTTGGCTTTGTTTAGATTTAATGCACTTTTTTCATTTTTACTTGAATTAATTACATGTCTCATTCATATATTTTTTTCCACCCATTCTCTCTCACACTCATTATCTTCATGAATAAGGGTAATATTGCATCTGTTACATATTTATTGCTTTAAACCAATTTTAACCAACAAATTATTTTACGTGATTTAAGTAGTTGTTGCTTATAAAAGGGATTAGATAGAGTATATTTAATTAATTGTTTGCAATATCACCCACACTTAAAGTCATTAACTATGAGAGAAAATATAATAATACAAATATGAAAAACTTCTTTTTAAATATAGGTAAAATCGGAAACTTATTCCATTTTCAGACAAAGTTAATAACTTAACTATCTCTCATTAGTTGCTATAATAGGATTAAATTTTGTAACAAAATTACCTAAATGCCTTTACTTGAAATTCAAATGATGACAACAACAACAACTAAAGGGTTTATATGTATTAATTGAATCAAATTTTGGTGAGTTTGTTAGGTACACCAGGGCCAGCATTTTACAAGGAGAAGTTCACAAAGGTAGACAATGAGTATCGAATCAAAGAAACGGAAGTAGTAGAAGGAGGGTATTTGGAATTAGGGTTTACTCTGTTTAGGGTTCGCTTTGAAGTGATAGAGAAAGGAGAAGAATCAAGCATAATCAAATCAACAGTTGAGTATGAACTCAAGGAAGATGCTTTAGCCAATGCCCCTTTAGCTTCCAATGCAATTCAATCTCTAGCAAACATTTCTGAAATGGCCAAAGCTCATCTCAACAGAAACAAGCTTACCAATAAACCCAATAACTGATATCTATAAATGTTCTAATGACTTCTTTAAAATGTCGTAATCTACTTTGGTTTGATATGTTTTGTGATACTTTAATGTGATGATGTGTATCTAAACTTACATTGAAATAATCATATGGCATTGTAATATATAATACCAATCGTATGTACTTTTGTGTGTGTCTGTGGAAATTATCTCATGAAATAGTTCCGTTTTTATACAAATGAGTGTTAATTTAAATCACTTGTTACAATACCTGAATTTGAACCAATAGCACTTTAAATACAAAATAATTGAATATAGCTTGTTCTTATGACTCTTGGGATTTGCGTGCGAGAAGCAATTTTGAATCTCTTGAACAAGATTAAAAGTTTGAAGGTTTATGCATGAAAAAAACTCATATTAATTAGAAAAGTTATCCTTAATTAGATTGGTAAGCTGTTTTTATTTTTTTTAATCGAAGGACTGGTAAACTGTTTGGATCAACTTAAAAAAAATAACGCTTTTGCATTTTATGAAACAAAACCACTCTTATAAATTTACCTCATAGATCACAAAACCAATTTTCTTTGGCCAATTCTAATAGGTTCCTGGTGCATTGGGCCATTCATAGGCGTCGTATGTGGACCAATCCATTAGGCATTACACTACCACATGCTGTGGTATTTATGTCTACATTTGGCACTCATCACAGTTATGAGTAACTAATTTCTTATCACAATGATAAGATCTTAATCGTTTAAATTTAATATGAATGGTCTAAATTTAAAAATTTTAATCAGTGATTTTTTAAATGATAAATTCATTTTTATAAGAAGTTATATTTATAAGATTATCTTTATTTTAAATTAGAAAAATCCTAAACGGTTAAGATCTTATCATTGTGATAAGAAATTAGCGACGGAATAGAGACGGAATCACATTCCATTGCTAAATTCCGTCATTAAAAATTAGCGACGGAATAGAGACGGAATTACATTCCGTTGCTAAATTCCGTCACAAATCCGTCTCTAATTCTGTCATTAAAAATTAGCGACAGAATTTTTCCGTCCTTAAATTCCGTCTCTAATTTCCGTCACAAATAATTAATTTTTTCAATAATTATATTTTTTTTATATAATTATAAATTTATAATATAAACAAGCATCTACTCCCTCCCGCGATGCACGAGATGCATTAACTTTAATGTAAACATATTTACAATTAATGATACACAAATTATTATTACACAAGTGTAGATGAAATTTGCCATCTATATTCATCCAAAGTGTACTTTAAAAACATACATCTCCAACAGCATTATAAAGTTCTGATATTTGCAATAAAAATTTGTTCAAGTAACGACATTCAAAAAGTTATCTCCTGCAAAAAACAATCAAAGTCACCTAAGTATTCATATATAGGTTGGTCTACATTCTAAACTTATGGAGTACATCCTTATTAAGGACAATCACTCAATTAGCAGAAAAAAAATTTGCAAAAAAAAAAATAAATTAATTAAACTTAGACATATGTTTGTCCATGCAACTTTTGATAAACTTACAAAAGCTATAATAATTCATCAAAAAAATATAATAAAAAAGAGGAAATGTAAGAAATTCTCACATGCTGATTAACCACAATAGCAATAATAATTCTCACATATGAAATTCCAATCACTAAAGTAATAATTATATGAATATAATAGATATTTGAGATCTATAATTTGATCAAGAAACATTTATTTTCTTTCTATGAAATGGACTATAAGGCCGTAACTTTGAAAGAAACATTAAGACTAATATTTATCCATGTGTGTGTGTATAGAGAAATAATGTTTACATATAAACATAACTATACTTTTTAAAGTTTGGAGCAACAGCTACTCCTGTTATATGATATCAGCCAAAAATATCCCTAACAGCTTCTTTAAACAAATCCCCATGCCAACTTACAAAACACCGCGGAGAAAAGAACTTTAAGATGTCAGTTTTTGCAACCAACCCGCAAAAACAGACATAAACAAAACTAACCCCCACAATTCATTACAACATCAACTCAATTTGCTCAGGTTGCAAAAAACCTCCCTATACATAACAGTTGTTGTTTTACGAACAGCTCGGTTCATTTCATCATGCACCAAAATCCTCAAACCATCCATGCTCCTAACTCTTGATAGAGCACCTATTAAAAGGGCACCTACTAACTATACTAAGCCTTTGCAAAAATTAGCCATCTAATCATCAACATCTAGGCTCAGGCTGTAATGAATGGTTTCCAAAGTACCATTGGTGCCTGGTCTCATTTCTGGATTGCTCCATTGATAGAGATTTATTAAAATTAGGGCTTAGAGATTAGAGATTTAACCATCACCAATAGCAGTATGTTGAAAAACAAAGCCTGAGCCTACTACATTATAATGCGATAGAGCAACATTGTTTAATTATAATGAACACAATTAAATTGAAGCTACCCGAACAACGATTATGACTTCAATTATCTAACACAAACAAATGAAGTCCTAGGTTTCCAGCTTAATACAAACCTCATCTAAACAAAGAAAAATAATATGTTAAAACGAAACAGTCATCATTTAACAAACTTTTTAAAATTGGGTATCCCATATGATATGTTAATCAAAACAATAGCAATACCTCCAGCACCACTATGAACTTCCTCTCTATTAACCAATCCGTACTGTACAATAACAACCAGATGCATAATAATTTCTTCACATGTTGGTAGCCCTCCCGTGCCTTGACAACACTTTCACCACAGAGGCGAACAAAAATCTTCTGTATGTTGGTCAAAAGGGAAAATCAAATAAGTCTAAGCATTGGTGTAGTATCAACCCTTATGAAGCAGGATGAAATAAAAATCAACAAATATATGAACAAACTCAACTGCCTATCCTGAACTTCAAACGCCACTTCTGGAGTAATAAGGCCTCCCACCTATTCCCATTCGGACGTCACGAGAGAACTCACTAGACCACAAACATCCACAGCAACCTGTGAAGAATATTATAACAAAAAAATTGTTATAAAAATAAATCAAAATTTTTATTTTTCTTTTTGAGAAAGGAGTTAGAAATCGTACTGCTCTCTCTACTAATTCGTAGTGGCACTCAGCGGATTATTTGTCATTATCTTCTTGAACCACTCGAGATTGACAGAGCCATCACCGTCCGCATTGACGTATTTGATCATGTTCTTGCATTCCTCCACAGACCACTTCAATCCCAAGCGATTCAACACTTGGTGGAGCTCAGAGTAGGAGGTGAGGCTTTTTTCCGATCACGGAGGTCAAAGGCATCATGGAGCTCGGTGGAGTCACCGTCAACGGAGTTGGAGCGGCAAAAATCAACGAACTCAGACAAAATGATGAAGCCATAATGGAAATGCTTGAACTGAGGGATTTGGAAACGGAGCTTTTTGTGAAGCGAAGTAGAGCCAAAGGGTATTTGGGAAGGAAAAAGAAGGGAAGATGAAACTGAAAGGAGAGAGAAGGGAACGGAAATGAAAGAAAGAGAAGGAAGATTAAAAAACTGGTGGGTATTTCAAAATTTGAACTCAAATCTGACCAAAAAGTAATAACACAGAGTCCAAAAAAATTGATAAAGTCATCAAATATACCTAGGGGAACTAAAGGCTATTAAGTAGATCAAACTCAAAGCCACATGATGATTCACGTGCATGACACAAAGCCAAAGATAAGTCGACACTGTTCATATGAACAGTGAAATGAGAAGGAAGCCACACAAAAAAAGTTTTGGCTCGACTACTGAGTTATACAGATTTATTATAATAAAGGGATATTAAAATAAATAAATAAAATTATTAATTCAAATTTATTTTTGAAATTGAAATTATAATATAATATATTTGAATTTTTAATACTATATTATATACAAATAAAAATAAAAAATTTATAAAAGCAAACAAAAACTAAAATATATCATAAAATGAATAAAAAAGATATTAATAATAAAAGCAAACAAAAAATAAAATATATCATATATGGGGGTTCTTATTCTACCTACTAAGCTACACTACTGTTACTCTTTTTTTTCCCATTGGATTGTGTCCCTTCCTCACAATTATCTTCCTTATACAACAATTAAGCCCAAGTAATCATAAGAATTAGGAAGAAAATAAGTGAGGAAAGAGACAACATTTGTTAGAGTATCTTGAGTCGTTTGAAGGAAAAATTCTCATTCCTAATGAGAATAATGCATTTGTCTTTTGTAACACCTTCTCCCACGTTGAATTTCCTTCGTGGAGGTGGTTCAGGATTAATCGGAAGAGGTTTAACAATATAAGGTGGAGGTTGTCTCATCCGAGGACCTTTGCAATTGTATGCCCGCAAAGATAAGCTAGAAACAGTACCCCATCCCAAAATAGAAATATGGAAAGATTTCAAGTGAAATAAAGACATTTCAGGAATTAAACTCTCCAAGTAACTGTTACAACCAAGGAAATCAATACCACTACTATAACACCATATCTAACTAACCCTAAGCTTAACATGATTTTCAAAAATTTCTTTAAAAATGACCTCGAAATGAGTTATTCAAATCAACAATTCAAATTAAGTAAATAAACATCCTAGGTCCTCAACCTTTTATCAGAAAAGTGCAATTATATATTCTAAGTAAATTCACATGCAGTATGATGTAATAGGCAAAATTCCCTATATGTTTCCTAGATTACTACTCAAATGAAAGGATAAACAATTCTACTTAAATAAATTACTACTAAACAATTCTATTTAAAGAAAGTACCACAAACTCCAGGCAATCACAATTTAATTAAACACTAAAACTAATAACAAAACAAACAAATAAATAAATCCACTTTTAATTATTTAAATCCCTACTCAAATGACAAATAAATGTACTTAAATTAGTTACTAACAACTCTGAGCAATTGCTATTTAATTAAAGGAGCAATAAATAATCAAATGAAAATTAAAAAAAAATAAATAAATTAATAAAGAATATTAATTAAAAATTACTACTTACCTAGAATGTGAAAAACACAACGGGAGGGGGAGAGACTGCCACCAAATTGCCAAGACTTGCAAATAGTCATGGTGAAGAGCGCCTTTCATAAGGGGTCACTGGCAGGGGCATCCAAGCGCTACGATGTTGTGATGCCCCCTTTTGTTAGCGGTTGTCATGACAACTGCTACCAATGTTTTTTAAAATTTTTTTTATAGTGGTTGCTTCAAAAATCGTTACAAAAATCTGATGTACTCCCTCCGGTCCTAATTATAAGACAAAGTTGACTTTTTTGGATAAATTAAGGAAGCCAATTAAATTACTTTAGAGTGTTTATATTTTTAATATCTTTAGATTATATATTAGTTTATTAGTCAAATTAATTAGTTTGGAGAAAAAAATAAAAATATAAATACTTTAAAGTAATTTAATTGGTTTCCTTAATTTCTTCAAAAAAGTCAACTTTGTCTTATAATTAGGACCGGAGGGAGTAATTTTTTTATAATGGTCTTTGAATGCAAAAACACTACAAAATTTCGCACCACATGGCATCACCCTTTGTCGGATTTTTTTTCCCTTAATTGCTACCATTGGTGATATAGAGTGTAGCGATTTTTAATATAACCACTATAAATGTGTGACTTGGTAGCATTTTTGGAAAACTGCTATTAAGGAATTACTATAGTTCTCTATTTTTTTTTTGGTGATTTCTCCCTAAAATATAGTTTTAATTTCCTGTTAATATTCTTTGAAATTGTAATTACTATAATTTTGTTGTCCGCCAACTACTATAATTTGACTTTTGTTTTTGAAAAAGAAAACTGTCAATAATATGATGATGAGTTGTATCAACTTTCAACTTAGTAAGCATTAGAAATAATTTTGTTTGGATTCTCTTAAAAAATTAACAGAGTAGTAGTTGTTTTTTAATAGAGAAGTAGCTAGTTATATCTTGAAGAGACCAATATTTAAGGGTGTGTTTGGTTTGAGACGAGGGGAGGAGAGGGTGGGTAAATTACCTTTTTGAGTTGAAGGAATTTAAATTTTGAGGGGAATTTAAAATTTAAAAAGAATGAGAAAGTAAATTTTGGGCGAGAACCCAAAATTTTAAAAATGAGAGGATAAATTTTATGTTTCTTTTATCCAAAATTGTAATTTTCCCACCCTCCCCTACCCTCCCCTCAAACCAAACACACCCTAAAGAGAGTGAGACTCAGCTCAACCTTCAATTTTTTTTTTATATTAGAAGGCGGCCAAGAAAACTTGGAGATTACAAAAGAAGTTCAGATGAAGTAATCAGGCCTGTGGATTATGATCCTAGGCCATATAGATGCTACATTGAGGGGGTGGGACGTGCAAAATAGCAAAATTCTCCTGTAAATGTTGAGCGTCCATGGCCAAGTAGTCGGCGCACCGAATGATGTCTCTTGGTGCATAGCGAAGCTCAATATCCCACTCAGAATAGAATAAGTCTCTGACCGCATTAATCTCTGATCTCAACGGGTGAGTGTGACCTCCATGTCGCATAATGAGATGATAGATCTCAAGGGAGTCTGTATAGGCAACGACCTTGGAAAAGTTCTGTTGCTTACAGATTTGGAGTCCAGTTAATAGCGCGAGTAATTCCGCTATGGAAGAAGGAACAAAACCCAATTGACGCTGAAATCCTAGAATCCAGTGTCCCTGTGCATCACGTACCAGACCCTCATAGCTCAACCTTCAAATTTGGTCTTGAGTAAGTTTGCGTTGACTTCATTATTAATCAAGATTCCATCCAAACCTTGCAACCTCCATTATAATTATATATTAAAATATATTTTATTTACAACTTAAGAGTGAAAGCTTAATCAAAGAAAATAAATTTGCTTCTTATTAAAACGAACGGGAAATAAAGTTTATTTCTCATATATAAAAATAATAAATAATTTAAAATTGGTTAGTTAATTTAAAAAAATGCATTACTATGATAACTCTCTATAGTTTATATATTTAAAAGAGATTTTGAAGATAATAAGAGTTATCTATATAATTTTAAAAGATTTTTTATAGGATTTTATTATTGTAAAATTAAATAAATTGGTACATTATTTAGAGATTTTATTGTAAAAATCTTAGATTTAAATTAAAATTAAAATAGTTTAGTTTGAAAAATAAAAAATAAAAAATAATAGTAGTTTATAATTTTTAACAAAAAAAAATATAAAAAGATGCGAGACTTTTGCTTTGTATTAGCTTTCTCTTTCTCAGGTGGTACGACAGCGTTTGGTGAAAGTGAAGGGAAAAAAAAAAGACCCAAGAAAAGGAGGCAGAGGGAAGCTACGGGTTTGGGAAGATGCAGAGAAAATCAGAAAAAGAGGGCCGACATTTTGACTGTAGATCGTCTTCCTGGAGCTAATCGAGAGAAAGGAGAGCCAAGTTTCGAAAACAGAGGAGAGAAGTAGCGGCCAAAAGCACTGTGGATCATCATCGTCCGGATCATTGAATCGGAAACCAGAGAGCTCCATTGACGGTAACCGGAGTGAGGACGGAAGGAACTCCGGTGTTCTGTCTTTGTCCCTTGCTTCTTCTTCTTACTTTGGGGGCAGTTTCAGATCGAGGAAGGGAGATACGGCGCCGCCGCCGTTTCTGTACTTTCTTTGGGAGCTAAGTTCGACGGAGCCCACCGGAAGGAAGACGGACTTCACCGTGGTGCAGTTTCGGTTTCGCCGATCGTCTTACTGAGGTTCTTTAAACCAGAGAGCTAGAGAGAGGGTTCGAGAGGTGGCACCGTCGACATTGGGAGAAGCAGCTGGAGTTGTGAGTTTGTGAGCTGAGGGGAGCGATTGAAGGAGAGAGAGCCGAGACTGAGTGCTGATTGACCATCATTCTTGAGCTTGAGAGCAAGAGAGGCGCTGTTCATTGCTGAAGCTTCTTTATCGAAGGAAGAGAGAGAGAGAGAGATTAAGGGAGAGATACTGCTGGAGCTATTATTCTTCTTTCCCCGGGAACATCGATGTGACAGGTCTGTTTGGTATGAGAGATTTAGAGGGCAACATACCAACAGAACCTGGAGCCCAAGAGCAACCCCTAAAAAACAGTATGTTTAGTAAGAGATTGTAGTTGCCAACTTGAAAGCTTTAGAGAAACAATAAATAGATAACACTATATGTTAGTTTTTAAAACCAAAAACCTAATTTTTGGTGGAAAACATGCCCTATTTATGAATCACAGAATCAAAAAATATTAAAATCACAACGTATTGGGGAGATGAAGAAGAAATAAGGTAATTGAGGGACTAATACTGCACCTACATTAAGAGGCCACTACTGTCTTTTTATGTTTGTGCTATTACATGGAGAGGCCTCTGCGTCGCCACCACACCCAACACCTCATCGACGCTGCAAAGACCAAGAGATCTCGCCACCACCACAGAGACCCAGAGACCTCACCACCAGCGCGGAGACCCAGAGACCTCATCGCCACCGTAGAGACCAAGCATGCACCGCTGCCACGAAGATCCACACTCCGCCATCCTTGCAAAGCCCCACACTCCGCCCTAGTCGTCAACTCCCACACCCTCGTTCTCTTATCTCAACCTCCTCCGATCTTCACTCTTCAAGTTAGTGTGTCATCAGTGTGAATCAAAATTTCAGACCTTCTTTATTCATTAATCCAATAAGGGCGTTTAAGTCTTTCACTCTTAGGGTGTGTTTGGTTTGAGTGGAGGGTAGGGGAGGGAGGGGAGGGAAGGGTGGATAAATTACAGTTTTAGACAAAAGAAACCCAAAATCTACTTTTTCATTTTTTCAAATTTTAGTTTCCCGCCCAAAATTTACTTTCACATTCTTTTTAAATTTTGGATTCCCGCCCATAATATAAATTCTTTCAACCCAAAAAGGTAATTTACCCACCCTCTCATTCTCTCTCACCCCTCCCCTCCCCTCAAACCAAAGACACCATTAAGAAAATAATGACAGTTCAGGACCTTTGTACCTTAGGTCCCTTTTAGCAAATATTATGCTAATGAGGTATTTTATGACAATTTTCCCAAAATTTGATTTACCTCTTTTTTTTAAAAAAAAAACCAAAAAATTACTCGTGCGTTTTTATAAAAGAAATAGCAAGATATTTTTTTTTTGGTCGAAAAAGAAATAGCAAGATATAGGGAACACAACTCCATTTCTGGCATTTATTTTCTTAAAATAAATGCTTACCAAAAAATCAAATAAAATAAGCCACCAAATTCTGATAGCATTCTTCATAAGGGGGGTCCAGAAAAGTATTTTTTTTTTTTTTTTTTTGTTCAAAAGTCCAGAAAAGTATTTTAATGATGGTATTTTGAATGTTTCAAAATCTGCCGAATTCAACCTTTACTTTATCTTGTTGGTCCAACTTTGCTGCTATAAAAAACAAATTAAAGGACCAATCTTTCAGTCGATCGATGAAATCAGACAATGTGCTTCTTCTTCCTCAAGAAATGCACACCAAAGAACTTCTATAAAAACAACCTCACATAGCTGATATCTCATGAACCATATAGAAACAACTCATGAAAGAGAAGACTAACCAAGTTGTGCTTTTAGGAGTTTGGCCAAGCGCCCCATGCACAAGGGTTGCACTAGCCCTCAAACTTAAGGGCATACCTTACAAATACGTGGAGGAGGATTTAAAAAAAAAAAGTGAGTTGTTACTGAAGAACAATCCTATCCACAAGAAGGTTCCAGTGCTCTTGCATAACGATAAGGCAATTGCTGAGTCACTCGTCATCTTGGAGTACATCGAAGAAACTTGGACTCACACCCCAAAACTTTTGCCTCGTGATCCTTATCAAAGGGCAAAAGTTCGCTTCTGGGTCAATTACTTTGATCAAAAGGTGAGTATTATTCTTCTTTATCTTATAAACCTGTTGTGTTATATCTCTTTGAAGGTATACTGCTTCCCGTCTTTAACGTATGATCTAATTGGGAGTTAATTTTGATCCTAAATATAGGACATTTTTTTTCATATCTTTTAATTTTTTTTGCTAATTCACCCTCATTGATGATCCTTCAACAATAATTAAATAAGAGATAGATTGAGGGAATTAAGAAAAATGATTAGGGCTTTTAGAAAAAATACGTCATATTAACTAACTTCCTTAATCTAATTAAATTAGTTAAATAGGTCTCACATTAATGACTAAAAGGAGTATCTAATGAGCTGTTATGCCAAAAATTTAACACTATAATTTAGATATTCTAACAAATTAAAATTGACTTGGTCCTTTAGATCCCTCCAACTATCAACCACATCTTCATATCAAAAGCAGAAGAAAGAAAGAAAGCAATTGAAAATCTGAATGAAATGATCAAAATTTTCTATGAAGGTGTGAAGAAAGATTTTAGGGAGGAATTCCCTTATTGTAAAGGTAAGTGCTTGGGACTACTGGACATTGTGGTGGCGGCGCATGCAGGCAATTACAAGGTCATCAATGATGCTTTGGGAATGGATCAAGTGATTCATACTCACATGAACTCACAGTTCTTGTCTTGGATAGATACCCTGAGGGAACATCCTCTTGTGAAGGACACACTGCCTCCTCATGATAAGTTTGTGGCCAAAGTCATAGAGAAATTCGGTCCCATCAACTAAAACTACTTGTTATTTCTGTTTACTGTATAATTTGAATAAAAAAAACATATTTTCTTGTATTTTGTGTGTTTTCAGAGTTCATAATGGTTTTCGTTGTAAAATAAAAAATTCTAGCAACCATTTCTTGTATGATGAGAGCTCCTTGTAGTAAAAAAAATGGTTTGTTCATAGGATAAGATTTATGATGTTATGTTGGATGCATAAAGTTTGATTTGATTCCGTTTTCATCTAAATGATAGTTTTATTCCATCACACTACTATAAAAAATATGGTAAAAAGCCCAATCTCTCGCCTCTGTGCGTGTGAAGTCTAGGGTTTCTCCTAGGGTTTGTCGAGGCACCGTCCTCGTCCGGGTCATCCATGGGCAGTCAATCGGCGATGGTGGCAAGGGGCTTCCGAGGTTCCTTGCACGGGGTTTCACCAGGTGAGGGAAGGAAGGTGGTCGGCGTTAGCGTTATGGGGGTTCAGGGTGATCTTCATGGAGGATCGAAACAGGGGTCGGTGGTTGCGACTCCAAGGATCATTGGTTTTCCTCTTCGCCAATCGACGCTACAGCTCTTCATTTCTGCAAGCGAGGGTGAAAGGGACTGTGATTTCAGCGCTACTGATTGGAGTTGCAAGGTGGGTTGCGGCCAAATCTCTAAAGAATCTGAAGATGCCAGGGATGAGGCGTGGAGAAGCTCTGAGGAAAAGGAAGAAGGAAGGAATGCAAGGCTGGTCTACTGCTCAGGATGACCCTCCAATGGTTTTTTCTCTGATGTTTGGTGGCTGCCCTACAGCCACCAAGGTTCCATGAGAATTGCTTCTTGGTGCTACTGGGGGTGGAGGGGGCCTCTGGTTTTTCACTTAGAGTCTTGGTCACCCCTGTCAGTTGTTAAAGTTATGCTTTGTGTTTTGTTTGTGTGTCTATTGTGGTTGTCTATCTGGTTTTGTTGTTGCCTTTCTCCATGGATTAATTTTGTCTGTGAGGGATGCTGGCTTTATTCTACCATGATTACTGGAGCTATGGAATTTGTTCTCAAGTTCCATTTGTTTCGTTACCCTTCTAATGTAGAAGGTGTTTGGAAGTTGCATTTAGTTTCGCAGCATTGTCATCACAGGGGGTGGGCTCGGGCGAGCATGTCCTTGGACAACCACCCTCTATTGTTTCTTTCCTTTGATCATGGTGGAATGAAAGTTAGCCTTCTCACCTTTAATCCGTATGGTTTAAGCATTTGTCCTAGTTTTTTTTTATCTGTTCTGGTTGTTCTTCTTGCTTGCTGGCTAGCTTTTGTTTCAATTTTTGAATTTCAGGGTCTGTTCTGTTTCTGTACTCAGTTTTTATTATAATGGAATTGTCATTTCGGTCAAAAAAAAATATGGTAAATGGTGCTTACTTTTATAAATAACATGGCACTTAGGAAACGTCATCGCTTCTAGTGCCATAAAAGAAAGCTATGATCCTTCTTCAATATTTGAAAGTGTCATAACTTATGTTTTTATTTATTTATTTTTTTAAAATTGCATGTAGGCACTTCCTAGGGGAAGTGCCATAAGACGTAGGAACCTCCTATAGCGCTTCCCTAGAGAAGCACCATCGGATGTCTCAGCTTCTTATGGTGCTTCTAGGGGAAGCATCATAAGAGGTAGGGAGTTTTTTTTTTATAATGTTACGTAATTGTTTCCTTTTCCTGAACTCTCTATGTTTACAAATTTAAATCCACATCAACTTACAATACAAATCGACAGCAAAAAAGCAAACCAAATCAGAATGAAATAATACATAACTAATTCATAAAATCGGTATTAAATATATGTTATTAATTACAAGGTAACAATTGTAATGTATAACTAATTTTAAGTGACTAAACAACATAAAAATAGACAAGAAACAACCTATGCATGTACCTAAATATTAGCTAATTGTCTGACCATATATTCACACCATTCTTTAATGATTTCATCCACTTGTTGGTCAGTCAATTGGGCACAACATTGATCTTCATAATATTACATAAAAATCATGCACATAATGAATTAAAATCACTAAAAATCAATTAACTTAGACACTTGTCAATTAACTTTAAAACACACTATGAATTGCAAGTAAAAGAACTTACTTTCACAGGAACATAATTTTGATGATGAGTAACTACATTTTTCATAAATTTCATAATGTAATAATTGCAATCATTATTGTTTGGTTGGAATGGGCACTGCAACAATACAATGAAATAGTTAGTTAATTTTTGAAGAAAAAATTTTGAATAACAAAATTTAAGTAAATTCATATATAAGTATCGTAATCTTCCTCCAAGTATAGGCATTGACTGGGTCATTGTGTTTAGAATAGCACAATCCAACATGTCTTCTATAGGTGGTTAATGCCCTAACAAAATAAGTAGTGACTGATTAATTTTGGTTATTCAATAATCACACACGCAAATATTTACACATACACCCATACACTTACTTATTGATTATAATCATCATATCAGGCAAGTTCTCTGGATAACCAGCCTCTAGAGGATCCAAATAGAAAATGTGGGGGCCTCTAGCTGGCATTGGATAGATAACAATCAAAATCCAAAGTTCCTTAAAATATTTTGAAAATTTTACTTCGATAGTAATGTTATGGTAAAAGTGAAATAATAAAATATATCTATATATTAAAATACTGTAGCAAATAACTTACCCCAAATTTTATGGCACAATAAAGAGCATATTTAGGGTTACTCTCCGTATGAAGTGGTCCTTAAGATCGTTAGATTGTATTTCCAAATTACTCCCCCTATGTTGGCAAAGGAGGTGTGGGTTGACAAATATGAATTTATGCACCATTTTTGAGCCCAATAACAGATCGTGGTATAAGTGCTTTTATAGAAAACAAATAATGTCATTAAAACCTAAAAATTGAATGATGAATAATAATAACGATGATAGACGATGATGATAAAGTACCTAATCCATATATTGATAGACGTCGCACTAAGCTATCCACGACTAAGCACTTCATTCAGCACATTACCATTGACATGATAAGGTATATCTGTATGATAGACGTCAATATCGAAAGGTATTTCCTAAGCTCCTTGGCGGTTTAAATCTGGTGCCATTGATGCCAATTATTGGCGATATGAGACTATTTGTCTGTTGCTTCGGTTGCTAATTTAGGGTTAAGACTTTTGTTGGGTTGCTGAACAGTTTGAGTTCTTCCCACGCCCTTCAATTCGTATTCCTTTAGGACGAGCAGCAACCTACAAGTATCATGAAATTAAATTAAGTAGTTTTAGATGAAAGTGTATAGAAGAAGTAGAAGAAATTGTAAATTAATCACTTTTTGAAATGGCTCAATTAGACTTATTGACCATGCAACATAACCACCGACCAGGTTCATGGTGACTGCATGATTGGCTCCTTGTTCGTTAGAACCGTCACGTGCTTTATTAATGATGGTTTTGTCAGGCATACTAATACTGTCTACCAAGTTCTTGAATTTTAGGTTTGAAGCACACTTGGAAGTTCATGCAGGCTCCATAGATGAAGAGGATGATGAGCAAGGCATTGCACATATGATTGAGCATGTTGCTTTCCTTGGAAGTAAAAAACGTGAGAAGCTTCTGGGGACAGGAGCGCGTTCCAATGCTTACACTGATTTCCACCACACTGTATTTCATATCCATGCTCCTTCTAGTAATTCTCCATGATTTGCTCCTGAAATTGAGGTTGGTTAGTTTAAGAGAACATTTGTACTGAAGTGTGAACTGTGAAGTGTCATAGGCTCACAACTGTCACCGCAGGCCATCATTTTGAGTCAGAGCAACTGTCATGCCATGTGTTGTATAGTATATCTGTATATCTATATTGTGTTTGATTACAAATTGATGTCATTTGTCAGGATTCTGAAGATGATCTACTTCCATCTGTGCTGGATGCCTTGGATGAGGTATGCTTTATTTTATTTTTCTTTACTCTTTGCTATGCAATCTGCTTCTGAACCCATATAGCACGTATATGAGGTTCTAGTTTGTGCAGTCTTAAATTTTAAATAAATGGTTTGATGCTTTGGTTTGAGCCCAGCTGGTTGTTGGCCTTTGGGAGGGATATGAGGGGTAAGAAAGAAATGAAGGATAATATGGATATGGGATAGCTTTTAAATGGATCATGAAATACAGTGAAGGAAGAAGAGAGAAGAAAAAGAAAGGAGAGATGTTGGCGGAAAATGGATTAGGTAAGGGGCGGAGATTATCAATTTTTAGCTTCATTGAGGATAAATTATCCTCAAATAATTTCGCATCGCTCTCCAGTTATCCTTGAAATAGCTTTCACATGGGTTTTTCAGTTACTTCATTTTTTAAGCATGGGTTTACATACATATTTGTGAATTTAAAGTGATTCTCTTGCGTGGCAACACATCAATAGTTTCTTGGCCTTTCACCCTCGCATCGTGCGAGGTTTGGGCTAGTTTTTGTTAAAAGTCGGCCCATCCAAGTTTGCTAATGGTACTTTTAGGTTGGCATCTATACACTCACACCTCTTGATGTTTTGAGATAGCATTCCATCCAAAGTTCCTTGCTTCTAGAATTGAAAAGGAACGGCGTGTTATACTCTCAGAGCTTCAATTGATGAATACAATAGAGTATCGGGTTGATTGCCAGGTGGGTATTAGAAACTGTAAGGACTTTGGCTATTAATATGCTGACATTTGTGCAAAACATTGATCTTGTGCAATTTCTACAATCACAGTTATTGCAGCATCTGCATTCTGAAAACAAGCTGAGCAAAAGGTTTCCGATTGGGTTAGAAGAACAGATAAAGAAGTGGGATGCAGACAAAATAAGGAAATTTCATGAGCGTTGGTATTTCCCTGACAATGCTACTTTGTACATTGTGGGGGACATTGATAACATCTCAAAGACAGTTCATCATATTGAAGTATGTTGAACCATTTTTTATTCATTTTCCAAGAAATTCTTCCAGGCACGCTCATGTTTCTGGTTTGTAAGATTCTTAGAAAGGTACTGTTGTCATGCGGGCTGTTTTTGGGAAAACTGGTATGTATAATGAGAAGGCTTCTGTGGCCACTCCAAGTGCATTTGGTGCAATGGCCAGTTTTCTTGTCCCTAAGCACTCTAATGGTCTGGGTGGAAATTCTATTGAAAAGCCAGCAAATTCAGGGGATCAGTCCAAAATCTTCCTCAAGGAAAGACAGGCGGTTCGTCCTCCAGTGAATCATAATTGGTCACTTCCTGGAATCAACACTGATGTGAAGCCACCACAGATATTTCAACATGAATTACTTCAAAATTTTTCAATAAACATGTTTTGCAAGGTACTTTGAGGTTTGAATATTTCTTGCAGTGACTCTAATTGCTTGAATCATGCTATTAGTGAAAATTTGGTAGTTTTTCATGCGGGGTTCCTTAGGAAGTAAGGAACATGAATTTGAGAAACTGATTCATTAAGATGTAATTTGATAGCATAAACAATACCATGACATCCATATGAACTTCTTAGACTGACCTACTTGATTGCAGTCCTGATTTATTACAATATCTATTACATGCGTTTAGTTATTATATGCAGCTGGACTTTGTAAATCCCTCTCTCTTTATTAAATGACTTATAATTATCATGTGCAGGTTCCTGTGAATAAGGTTCGAACCTATTGTACGTGATTTGCGAAATGTCTTGATGAAAATAATATTTCTATCAGCCATGCATTTTCGTATCAACATAAGATATTAGGTGTGGCTAAATCTATTGAATCTTCTATTTCCTCATTTCTTCTTCGTAAACTGTCATGATTTCCGGTGTTACGTGGTGGTTTATTATCTTATTTATTCTCTTGTATCTGAGTTTCAGTAATTTGAGTATAAGTGGCCTAGTTGCTCTGGGTCATGCTGCATTTTTCTGTGTTTGCAGTTGTATATTGATAGAGTTTACGTCAGAAT
This sequence comes from Inga leiocalycina, assembly GCA_963242795.1. Taxonomy (NCBI): domain Eukaryota; kingdom Viridiplantae; phylum Streptophyta; class Magnoliopsida; order Fabales; family Fabaceae; genus Inga; species Inga leiocalycina. The sequence continues at coordinate 42,227,454 of OY725329.1, forward strand.
TTTCAGATCTTTTGTTTATCAATATTAAGAATAATAATAACTAGTGGTTTGGGAATTTAGGGATGTAAATTTTCCATAAAATATGTCGAGTTATTGACAGATAGTTTTTTTTCCTGTTATACTGTTGTTTAGTGACATTTTTTGGACTTCATTTCTTCGGTTTATATATTCTTTGGTTTCTCAATGTTTAAATCACTGGCTTCACAATTTATTTACTTGTGGAAAAATGGTCCATTCCATGGTTCAAATGTGTGTTTAACGCAAATAAATTTCCGGAGTTTCAAATCCACCGTTCACTTCAGTTGAATTGGATCATAGTGATTCTGGAAGGGAAGGATGTACTGCGACCACCCTTACCATAAATGCAGAACCAAATAATTGGCAAAGTGCCATTAGAGTTGCTGTTCAAGAGGTTTGTTTCATCTGTCCTGCTCCTTTTTGCCCTTTATCAATTTTCTTTTTGCTTATTGTTCCTATTCTTCTTTCTACTACTTTTGTTTATACGTCGTAGTTACCATTTTTTACGTTTGATCTGTAGAAATATAAATGCTGAGACGGTAAGATGCTCAATTTTTCAGTGTTAAGTGTCCTTATGATATGTCTCGTGTCACTAATCATTGCTGTTGGACAAGTTTTAGTAATCTCTTTCAGAAAGAAAACCTTCTTGATTTATGATTTCAAATTACCTGAAAGAGGGATTGCCCATGCTCATGATGCAGATCTAATGGGTAATGACCTATATTATACAATGCAGGTTCGGAGGCTTAAAGAATTCGGTGTTATACAGGGTGAATTAACACGATACTTGATGCACTTTTGAAGGATAGTGAACACCTTGAAGCTATGATTGATAATGTACCTTCTGTTGATAATTTGGATTTTATCATGGAAAGTGATGCTCTTGGCCACAAAGTTATGGACCAGAAACAAGGACATGAAAGCTTACTTGCAGTTGCTGAGACAGTGACCCTTGAGGAGGTATTTTCATGGCCAGCCATTGGACCTTGTGCAGTCTCTTAGTTTAAAACCTTCTACTTTGACCTTGCTAGTCATTATTTAGTTATATGATTGTTTAAACAAATCCTTTATGGTTTGTAAGTGCCTTATGGAGACATAACTAGTGCTTAGGCATACCTCTCTTCGTTTTGAGGGATCATTTTATGATATTGGAATCTGCTTATCTATCCTGAGAGCGAGGATGTTCTACTTCTTAGTGATTCTATATTCCTTGGATTACTGGAGATGATGCAGATGCTTCTGTATTATCTTGATTTTGTATCTTGCAGCTTGTAATAATTGTACATATAAGAAATAATTTTTTTTTTTTAAAAAAAATGCTTAGCAGGTCTACAGTCTTGATTTGTACATTGTGGAAATATTAAGTTGCCTGTACTTGCACTCTCTTATGTTTTGGCTTAACTGTTAGCATTTGATATTCATTTCTCTTTTATATTTATACTATAATTTAAAGCTATTTTAATTTTGTTTAGCGAAAGTGCATTTCAATTTATTTGGTTGATTATGTTTGTAATCTTCTGGTGCAGGTTAATTCTGTTGGCGCAGAGGTGTTAGAGTTCATTGCTGATTTTGGAAAGCCTACATCACCCCTTCCTGCGGCAATTGTTGCTTGTGTTCCTTAGAAAGTTCATGTTGAGGGAATTGGTGAAACAGAATTTAAGATATCCTCAAGTGAAATTACTGATGCTATCAACGCTGGATTGGAGGAGCATATCGAGCCCGAGCCTGAGGCGTCTTACACTTTATTCCCTACTCGTGTGTCTAAGTTAACGTTAGAAGTATATGGTTTCATCCAACATCTGAAGATTTTTTGTTCAGACATTGAATATTTATTTTGATATATTGTGTTTCCTAAAATATAGTCTCAATATGATTGGTAGCTTTACTATTCATAAGCTTAGATGATGAGAATTCATAGAGGAAAGCCATTTTCAGTTTTTGTCCAATTACAAGTTAGGTGCTGTATATATGGAATACTTGATTTCTGATAAACTAATAACTGCAAATTCTTGTAGCTTGAGGTGCCAAAAGAAATAGTATCTTTGGCAAAGCTTGAAGAGTTAAAGATGCAGCGTAAGCCTGCCTTCGTTCCTGTAAGTCCTAGAACAGATGGAACAAAAATTTGTGATGAGGAAACAGGGATTGTTCAACGTCGTCGTGCAAACGGCATTCCTATCAACTATAAGGTATGAAATTTTGCCACTAGCTTTTTATGATACTAGTGCATCTTGAGGTTCTATCAATTATCCTATTAATTTGGGTTATGCTGCAATTATTCCTTGAATTGTGTTAGTAGAAATTTCTGCCTGGCTCAAGGTAGGTAAAGGCACAGGAATTCGTGTATATCTGCAGGATCTGTCTCTGTGGCAATAGAGATTAGAGTTTATGCGGTGCCAACTATAGACTTGGATGGAAGGAGAAAGATGAGGGTTTCAAGGAACTTGACGAGTTGTGGAGTTTTTAAGAGCTGCCATAGGCGAAGGTCCATAGTAAAGCGCTAAAATCAATAGAAATGTATGAGAAAAATGACTCACAAAACGTATGAAATCCCAAAGCAGAAGTGATATGACTAGAGCCACAATTAACAATGACTAAGAAAAGGGGTATTTTACTCTATGGGTATAATTTGGTAATGATGCATGGTAAGTGCACTAAATTGACAATACTCACTTTCTAAAGGAGGTAAAGAAAAAAATGCCAAAAAAAAAAAACGTAAAGAGGAGAGAGTTGTAATCATCTTTTGAAGCTTATATAGACTAGGATGATCCAGATGGTTGTGAAGAAGTTCAGGTGAATAAGTGGAAGTGCAAATGATTGAGGATGTTTGGATAGTAACACGATACAAGCCCCTTTGACTAGCACCTGATTATAATAATGTCTCAGCCTGAACCTGTATAAGAACAGAATTATTTGATAAATAAATGGAGGAATTAAGCGATTAGCCATTTTGCTTATAGAGGAATTATGCAGACAAAGGCTGATATTGTTGGATCCTTGCATTTGTCGGTTTTAAGAGTTCAGAAAAAATGCTGGTGTTCATGGCCACAGATTTGAGACTTCATCTTTGCTGATGGTTGTATATTTTACTGATGATACCAGGTTGAACTTTTCTGTGTAAATCACCCGATAAATTGCTCTTTGGAGTCTACAGAAGAATTCATAGCTATGGAATTTCGTTTTACTTTAAGAGAGAATGGGATGCGTGCAGCTTTTCAGTTGCTTCATATGGTGCTTGAGGTAATAATCTTACAAACTATTACACGCTTTCTTGCTATTAAGCCTGTTCTCAGCCACTTGTTTTGCACCTGTAGTCCTTGAACTGCATTGTATGTGCTGGGTTATAAATGTGGGGTTCTCTATGTGAAGCATAGCGTCTGGCTAGATGATGCTTTTGATAGAGCTAGGCAATTGTACCTGTCATATTACCGATCCATACCTAAAAGTTTTGAACGCTCAACTGCCCATACACTCATGGTAGCGATGATGGATGGAGATGAGCGATTTATTGAGCCTACACCAAAATCTCTAGAAAATTTAAGTTTGCAATGTGTTAAGGAAGCAGTGATGAATCAATTTGTTGGTGATAACATGGAGGTCTGCCTTTAACAGCCTGAGTGTGTTGTCCTCAAAGTGCATTACATTCCAACATATTTAATAACTTTATCTTGTTTGTTCTGTAGGTAAGCATTGTAGGCGACTTCACCGAGGAGGAAATTGAATCTTGTATTCTTGATTACCTTGGGACAGCGCGTGTCACCAGAAATTGTGAAGAAGATAAAAAATTTATCCCACCTGTATTTCGGCCATCTCCATCTGATTTGCAGTTTCAAGAAGTAAGAATCTACGGATATTATTTCAATGTTCTTTCTCTTCTCCCCATCCCCACAGTGACGTTGTAGAACCGTATTAAGTTTCATAGGTTATGAAATTGATTGGATATGCTCTTAATGTTTTAGGCATGTGACACTTTTTTTTTTTTTTTGCTTTTGGACAGGTATTCTTGAAGGACACTGATGAGAGGGCTTGTGCATACGTTGCTGGACCAGCACCAAACCGTTGGGGTTTTACTGTTGATGGAGAAGACCTATTAGAGTCGATTAATAATACGTCAACATGTGATAATGGGTTTCTGCTTGATATCATACTCTATATTTGCAAATTATTATCTTAGAATAACTGTTCAGATTTTTTTATCATCAAATGCTTAAATTTTTGTGCAGTTGCTCAGTCCTCATCTGGTTCTCAGAAGATAGGTGATTTGCAAAGAAATCTTCGTGGTCATCCTCTTTTCTTTGGCATAACTATGGGGCTGATGGCTGAGATTATCAATTCTAGGTACACTGTCCTTCACACCTGCAGTCAGCTTGATCATAGACGATGCTTGAGCAATGTTGTTACTATTTTTGTCCAATTAAGTATTTAATCATCTATATATTTTTCCCGACCTAGATGGAAGCTGGTTCATCGTCAAGAGTACTAAAGTTTGCTCACATTAAAATTCCTCATATCCACAAAAGAAAAAAATCTTACAGATTATATCTCTTTTTAAACTGAAGAGCGTTTAACTGAGGTGCATTAGTGCCTAGAATTTTATTCTTGAATGAATTGATGGTGGGACACTTTTACGGCATGTGACTCTGCTAGTGGAACATGTTCTGCTAGTTGCACATTAGGTAAGGGGAATGTTTTATAAATGGAAGTTATAAGACTTGAACTTGTGATTTTGACTTACAAAATGCTAAAAGTTTGATTTAGATCAGAAACACTTTTTATAGATTGGTGGATATATGCAAAGTATATTAAAAAGGCTTGATATTATATACTCCTGCAATTAGTTAAAAATGCCTAAACCTTTTGAAATGTTAGGCAACATAGAGATATTTCATTATTTTACTGGGTGGTAGAGATCTAAGCCATCAGTACCAGGCTTTTGTATTTATATTGATCGCCAGTATGTTTTCTGGTTGCCTGAATAGCATTCTTTATTCAATGCTGTAACCTTGCTTACAACCTGACAAATTACGTATTTTGTTGAATAGGCTTTTCACAACTGTCAGAGACTCATTGGGCTTGACTTATGATGTGTCATTTGAATTAAACCTGTTCGATAGGCTTAAACTTGGATGGTATGTGATATCAGTGACGTCAACCCCAAGCAAGGTGTGGGTTTCATTCTCATTTAAACTTGCTTTGTGTGGGTTTCATTCTTATTTAAACTTGCTTTGTGTGGGTTTCACTCTTATTCATACTTGCTTTTGTTTTTTTTTTAATCTAAGAGGTTATTGCCTAATTTAATTTGTTTATTGGTGGTAACTTAAAATATATTCAGGTGCACAGAGCCGTTGATGCGTGCAAAAATGTTCTTAGGGGTCTGCATAGCAACAAAATTACTGAGAGGGAATTGGACAGGGTTAGTCATTGAATTTTTCTGAGTTGTTCTCGCATTACATTTCAGCATCAACGTTTGTCTTTAGGATACAAGTCAAACTTAGAGAACTTCCAAAAGCATAGCCACCTGCTGCATCCTTCTTATGAGACATGAAGCTGAAATTAAGTCAAATGCCTACTGGCTGGGATTGATGGCTCACTTGCAAGCTTCTCCTGTTCCAAGAAAGGTGAGATAAAATTGTTTGAATCTTGGTATCCAGTTATGATGATCAAATATTCAAATCTTTTATGTTTTCAAATAAAAGTAGACTTAGTTATATTTTGAACAAGTTAAAGTTCATTTTTCTGGTTAAAGAAATTTAAACTGAAGATGTTAATTTAATTTAATTGAATCTTTCATATTCATGTGTTTTTGATGCATTGATGTCTTCGTTAAATGTGGTTTTCAGGACACATCATATATCAAGGATCTAACATTTCTTTATGAAGCTGCAACAATTGAGGATATATTCCTTGCCTATGAGCAGTTAAAAGTAGATGACAGTTCTCTATATTCATGCATTGGGATTGCTGGGTCTCAGGCTGGACAAGATAATGTAGGTGCACAAGTATTCTCAATTTGAACCAACCCCCCGGGTCAAAACCAAAAAAAAAAAACACTACCACAAAGAAAAAAAAGCGGTGCAATTCGCTGGAATTAAATTGAAACCTGCACTAAACTCCAATTATAATTTCAACTGAACTGGAATTAAATTGGAATCCCAACTTAGTTTTTGCATGACGGGCAAATTGCCTATTGTTGTAATTGAGGCTTTTTGTTCTCAAAACTAGTCACTGATGGTGATGCTTGTTTCTTGTTAACAATTTGTTGCTTAATTGGTTGTCAAGGCCAAAACTGAGAGAGTATTGCTTGTTCTTTGAAAAGATATTTAAACAAATAATAATAAAAAAGTACTCTGGTTCTTAATATAAAACATGTTTACCTAATTTGATTAAATTAAAGAAGTTAGTTGAGTTAGTTAATATGATATGCATTTTTTAAAACACCCTATTCATCTTCCTTAATTCTTTCTCCTCCTTGATTATGGTTGAGAGAGCATCAATAGGGGTAAATTAGAAAAACATTGACAAATTTGTAAACTATGTCTTATATTATCAAAATCAACTCCCAAAATATGTCTTATATTAAGGACGGGAGGAAGTGGTAACAACTATCTCAATTGATGTAAATATTTTAATCCTTATGAGATTTTTCATTAACCCTTTAAAGCATTAACTATTCTAAACTTAGTTTAATAGTTACTAATACAGGTGAGAGTTCTAATGTTCCTGGGTCTGTTCGCCTGTGTAATGACTTTTTTCATATGCTAGGTATCAGGCAATGAGACGTTGCTCGTGAAACATGCTTAATAAATTCAGAGGAGTTTAATGGAAACCCTAGGGTTGCTTCTGAAGTAACGGCATAAGAAATGTGAAAAAATTACATAGATTTTTTATTTTGCTTTTAAAAACAGTTTTTTTTTAAAAAAATTTTCAAAACAAAACTTGTTTGGAAAATTGTTTTCCACAAATATTTTCAAAAAAAAAATAAAAAATAAAAAGTAGTTTTAAAAAGGTAAAACTAAAACATTTTTTAGTTATTTTTTTATTTTTGTTTTTCTATCTTTTATTTGGAGGCCATAACCTATTTATCATCAACAACACACTATTGGTATGTGACAGTTGTTATCACTGGCGATGATTGCCACTGCGTCATTAAAAAAACATATTTTTCAAAAGGAAAATACTTAGGTCAAATTCCTTATATCCATTTTGTCAAGTTCTCCAATCACATGTGACAATGTGTCATATTTTACATTAATATCAATTAACTATAAAGCCAAATGCAAACAATAGAACACATGGTTGTATGTGATTGGAGAACTTGATGTAAGTATAATCCTTTTCAAAACTAATAAAACGCTTTTATTTTATTTTTTGCTAAAACTTGTTTTCAAAAACAATTTTATTGAACAAGAAAAGAGAGAGAGAGAGAGAGAGAACAGAATCAAATAAGGCTAGCTTTTAGGTGTTTTCTTGTTTTTATGTTTTTTTGATGTTGCCACCTATCTATTTTCAAAATCACACTACTAGTAGCTGCCACAAAAACAAAAACAGATTTTTGAAAACAATTATTAAACATTTTTTGTTTTTTTTAAAACTTGTTTTTAAAAATGACTTTATAGAACTGTTTTGAAACCCAAAAAATAGAAAAGGGAATCAAACAGACCCTAGGTTTTGGAAACAAAAAAGATAAAAAAATCAATTTGGATGGTTATTTAATTTTAAAAATTATGTTTTTGAATTGATATGGTGGCCGTCATTAACAATGACGTGGTGGTGGTCAGCATCAATTGTGTGAGGTCAATAGTGGACAAGTAGATGCCTCAAAAAAATAAGAGACAATTTAAGATTGCAACAGAAAATTAATACTACTTCCGATGGTTAATATAAGACAGTTAATTGGGAAAAATTAAGGAAGATAAATAAATTATTTTAAAATATTAATATTTATCATTTTTCTCTAAATTAATTTACCTTATTTATAAATTGATATATAATCTAATTATACACGTAAGTATTTAAGAGAGATTAGTAACATATTTTATAATTAAGTAAATTATTTATCTTCTTTGCTCTCCCCAAATTAGTTAATTTGGTCTTATAATAATGACAGTACATATTGTTCTTAATATTGATAATGATTCTTAGTTTTTTTTAAAGTAATTATGAGTTTTCTCCCAAAATAGACCGTTGAAATGGATTGAAGAAGAGCTTTATATCATCACATTCTGATTCTCTGCCATGTTCATCATTTGATTTTTATAGTTTAAAAATACCTAATTAAGTCATTGAAATTTTAATATAAATGATTCTTAAAGCAACTCCTATTATTACCCAAAAAAATGTAGTATTTTTAATCGGACATATTTTGGAGTAGCATAACCTCAAGTGAGAAAAAAATATTTTCCAACAAATGCAGACGACTGTCAAAAAATCATTGCCAATATTAGAAACTAGTTTTTTCAACACCATATTATTCAACAACTAGTTTTTACAATACTTATTTGAGTCCATAATTGACACCATAAACAAGCTCTCCCACACTGAAGACTGCACAAACGCCAAGTCTTTTCTGTAACACCTAAACCATACAACATGCATACTTAACGTTTGCACATCATAAAGCAGCGAACATAGGCTCCTGAGATCGCCAAACATACATATTCAACCATTCATGTTTATTTGTCTTCTTTTGTAGGAGGCTTGTTTTTGTTGAGATGAATCTTGGCAATAAGAGCAATCTGAGCCAAAATTTCTGTGTTGATGAGGGCAGCGATGGGTGCAGCCTCCTCCTTGAACTCATACTCCATTGTTGATTTGATGAAGCTTGAATCTTCTCCTTTCTCTATCACTTGTAATCGAATCCTAAATGAAGTAAACCCTAGCTCTAAGTACCATCCTTCCACTATCTCTACTTCTTTGATCATGCCCTTATTGTCTTTCTTTGTGAACTTCTCTTTATAGCTTGCTTGTTGTCCTTGCAAATCTGATATTCAACTCATAAAAAAACCAGAATAATTATTCATCAATATATCAACATTCATTTAATTTGTTCGCAGATAATGACAAATAAGTACTACGTACCAAAGTATGCAAAATTTTAATATAGGTTAATATAATATTTGGTCTCTCAAGTTTGTCCTTATTTTGCTTTTCGTCCTTCAAATTTCAAATAATGGGTTTTGGTTTCTTTAGAGGTAAAATGATTCAATTTTTTATTAAGTTATATGAACCAATGTCTTAAGAAGAATAAAATTAAAGGGATCAAAACTAAAATAAGAATAAACTTAAGGGATTAAAGAGTATATTAACCCTTTTAAGATCGTCCAGAAAAATGATACAGTAATTAATTCCTATGAGGTTTTTGAAGAATAAGGTTTTATAGAATGACATAAATGCCCTCATGTAAAAAAAATCCCTCCACCATTGACCCTTGTCGCCATCTGATCGGAGCTCTAACAGAGCCCTGACACGATACTGGATAGTCAAGGTGGGATTTTATTCCACCATACCTATTAGTTCCTAAAAGATTAATATGAAATTCTTACTTTTTATAGGTAAGATGTTTGACTACTAAACAATAATTACTATTAGATCCATTTTTCCCAAATTAAAACATAAATCATTTAGTGGAAATTTATATTCATAAATTAATGTAATAATATTTACCTGGCTTAAACGTTACTTTCTGGACAGTGCCTACTCCTCCATCACCTTCAATGACTTCGACCTTCTGCAACATAGAGAGCTCTTTCTCCAGAAGCTTTCCCATCCGAAGCGAACTGTAGAGATCCCACGCCTCGCTCGCCGCCACGTTCAACTCTGCTTCATGCTCAATTTCTCCGTACATGTCTGATGATATGATTATTAAATTCTACCTTCACACACACACACACACACACTCTTCTGATGCCTATATTGGCCTTACGGACTCGACATCGCTGCCTCAGGCTGTTAGAGTCTGCCCTTTGAATAATAATATAATATATAATAAAGAGAGATATATGCTTATGATGTTTCCTTCACATTCATTCTGAGTTTCTCTGCTTTTATATGACTATCAAGTGCACTATCACACAAAAACCACTTCCTCTTACTTGTATGTCTTGTAGTATACGTATGTGAAATTGATTGGAATTTTATAGGAGTATATTTTAGGATCATACTTACATCAAGTTCTTTATATCCATTTTGTCAAATCAGACTTGACCATGTGCCTTATTTTTTAATATATTTTTATAGTTAAATAATAATAATTAAAAAATAGGATACACTGTCATGTGTGACTGAAGAACTTAACGAAATTGATATAAAAAACTTGACATAAGTATTTTCTTATATATTTATATGTGTGTGCGTCTCTCTCTCTCTCTCTCTCTCTCTCTCTCTCTCTCTATATATATATATATATATATATTAAAATATGATACAAATATGCAGCATCCGACCATAATACTTAATTACTTTGTGTTTCAAAATATAATACGATCGAACTCAATATCTATTATAAGTCATTTCTAATATATTTCGATTAACAGAAGTAAGGAAACCTTAAACCTCATTAATTAAGACTTGTTTAGATTAATGTTTGCCAAAGTGATTTTCATTCCAACTGTATTATACAAACTGAAGTTAGGAAAAATTCATTTGTTTTATGATTTATGATCATCAGGAAAAATCTATACAAGTTTTTTCGAAAGTAAGAAATTGAATTGTTTGCTTGTGCCAAGCTAGATGCCTCTACTGATCGGCAAAGATGCTTCTCTTGTTATTTTTAATTATTATTCCCCATTTCATTTGTGTCCACACACATAACTTGACAAAATAATAATATTAGTAAAGAAAAGATAAATCAAGGTTGGTGTGCACAGCATATTTTGGGAATCTTGTGGAGCACTGTGACTAAATATTCCGAACCTAAGATTTGTCGCTTTAATCTAGTTTAGTTTTAAGCTCTGTTCACTTGTAGCTGTACAAGTGTGTATAATTAATATGGTATGTTTGTATGTGGTGGTTTGCCTACGTATATAAAAATATATGTAGTTATGTACTAAGACATTATATCTCACCTCATTATATCTTATTATCCCTGATTCTTGATATAAGATCTAGTTTGTAGTCTAAATTATACAACGACTAGGGGCAATATCTCGTATTAAAAGAAATGAAACTTGATGGACCAATGTTTTTAAAGCCGGACCGGACGTCGAGCCGGAAGAGTCAACTGGTCATGGTTCAAACGGTTGGAACGGTTGAGTCATTCGGTCAGATTGGTGATTAGGGGTGGAAACAGACCAGGAGGCCTGTCAGGGGCCTGCGGCCTGGCCTGTCAGAATAAAAGGCCAGGCCTAGGCCTATTTCAAAGCCTGTTTAGTAAAACAGGCTAGGCCTAGGCTTATTAATAGGCCTTTTAGGCCTGACAGGCCGGCCTTGTAATATTTAAAAAAAAAACTGTTGGGCGTCGGGTATGGCAAGAACAAGAAGATTCGCGGGAGCAAATGGTGCCTCGTGCTTCCCCCTCACCAACGACGAAGGTGGAGGCTTCTGTTGGGGGATCGCTGGTCGACGAGCTTCTGTTGGTGGATTGCAAGTATGTCTTTCTCTTACCTTTAGATCTGTCTACTTTGTGCAATGGAGAAGCTCGGTTTGTCATTCAATCCAGATTCTGAATCCCCAAATTTTCTCATCTGGGGATATGTGCGCGATATTACTTGAAGTAATGAAGATCTGGAGACATATGAGTTGAAATCATTAGCTTGAATATATGTGCAAAGTGAACCTTTTGTTCGTTTTTTGCGATGGGGTTTTCCTTTTTGTCGTTGGGATTAAAGCTTTTTATTCTTGATAGATGCTGTTGAATGTATTCAATGGGTTGTTCTGTGCTTTTTGTTGCGGGTTGATATCAACAGCTTTAAACTTTTTATTCTATCCTTGAATCCATGGTTTGTTCTGTGCTTGAAAGAAAATTATGTAGATCTGGATATTTTCATTAAATCAGCGCTATTAGAGTAATGTTAACCTTATTTAAAAGTTTATACAGTAAAGCAATTTAATGCCTTAAATAATTCAGGCTTTCTTAACAGGCCTCAGGCCAGGCCAGGCTCATGCCACCTTATTGCAAAACAGGCCTGGCCTATTAGGGGTGAAGCCTGGCCTGTTTCCACCCCTACTGGTGATGTAATAATTAAAGTTAAATAAATAAATAAATATATATATATATATATATTACAATTAGTCTTTAATCTAATTTCATAGGAAGTTAATAAAGTTATAAAATATCATTTAAGGAAGAACATTAAGTCAATCATCAACATAACAAAATGCACTAACAATAATGATTTCATGACTTGTCAAACATTGGTGGCTCTTGATTGATCCAAGCATGAGTTTCTTAAAAGGCATTTGGACCATACCACTCGGTGTTATTTATAAGTCCTTTTTGACCAAAAAATTTGATCCTATTTATAAGTCAAGTTTCAGTGTAATAAATGAGATTGTGACAATTTTACCTCTATTTGTTGTACAAATGAAGAAATAATTTAAAGTTAGATAGAGAAGAAAGAGTTGAAAAGTGTCCATTCATAAATGAGGGCATATTTGTAAATTTATCTCATAATCATTGAGTTAACTACCTCTCCTTGGTATGTGACATTAGTTAAAATGGACTTATAAATAGGACCACAGTGGTAAATGTTATCATCTTCTTGAGAAAATGACCAAAAATCAAGACTTTCAACTCCAATCCCAGTGCTTCCAATTTCATTCTTAGCTTGAGGATGAATCTCATTGCCTTTTTCTTCAAAAGCATCTTTAAAAAATAGTTTGCAACAAATCAAATTATTAAAATTAGTAACATATAATATAAATAAAATAAAGTAACATGTCTAAAATTTATATGTCATTTTTTTAAAATTTTTTTGCAGCATTAAATTTTAAAAAAAAAGTGCAACAAATATATTTTTTTTTCACATTTTTACTGGGTCGGACGGTTTTTGAAAAAACGGTCCGGTTTCCGGCCCAAAAACTGATAAACGATCCAATGTATATATTTGGCCCGTCTCAATGACCGGTCGACGGTCCGACCGTTCGATCCGATCCGATTCTCTAAACCTTGTGATGGACTATAACCTCTGGTTTGAAATTTGAGGAACCAAAACCAAAACGAAAGAAAATTTCAGAGAGCAAAGACTATATTAACCTAAAAGAAATTTGTGTAATTCTGGAGATATTGATCGATAAGATATCAATATAATTTATTTTTATTTTCACTAGAAGTTTGTACTAATTTTGAAATATGGACGAAGAAATTGGGACAACGTTAACAAAATTTTTTAGAAATCCGTATGATTTGTTCTTCACAGAAGAAGTCGGTACAACTTAAGTTTAGCTAGTTATCACTGAAAAAAAGTTCTATACAAGTTTTGAAAGTGAGAAAATTTTCATTTGATAGCTTGTACACCAAGCTAATTACTGATCGGCAAAGATTTTTCTCTTGTTTTTCCCCCCTAAAAATTATTATTCCCATTTCATGTACGTCCACACACTACTTGACAAAATAATAATAACAACATCAACAACAACAAGAAAGAAAGAAAGCCACACAAATCAAGGTTGATAAGTATAGCATATTTTGGGAATCCTAGGGGGGCATTGTGACGAAAAATTCTGAACTTTGAGATTTGTCACTATTTGAACTTCATTATCATCATATAAACCTCACAAGACTCAGAAAAAGCTATTCATTGCAGAAAATTAAATCAAAGAGATGTCTGGGAAACTTGAGCACGAGCTAGAGCTGGACGTCCCGGCTAGCTATGCATGGGACCTCTTCGGCACGATTCGGATCGGAGACCTTGTTGAGAAAGAGATGCCAAGTTTGTTTCAGAAGGTGGAGCTCGTTGAATGTGATGGAGGAGTTGGAACTATCCTCAAATTAACATTTGTGCCAGGTATATATTATATATATATATATATATATATATTCCATGGGTAATACTTTTTTTCCTCTCTTTTTGATAATATCATTTTATTGTTAAAGAGAGATTGCACTAACCCAACAAAAAAATAAAATAAAATTCAACTATATGCAAGCTGACAAAACACGATTCGATTTCAGTCATTCAAAATGTAATAATCATGTTTGAATATAAGGCCACCATTTAATGTAATCCTTATCATAAGGCACGTTACATCTTAGAAGAGATATATTAGATGATCCTTATCATAAAAAAAGCACTTCTTTCTATTGAGCAAAAAAAAAAAAAAGCATTTCTTTCTCATCTTATTTATAAACAAGATTCTCTCACATAAGATTTATCTTTTACATAAACAACAATAAATTTAATGCACTTTTTTCATTTTTACCTGAATTAATTATACATCTCTTTCATATATTTTTTCCACTCATTCTCTCTCACACTACTCATCTTCATGAATGAGGGTAATATTGCATCTATTACATATTTATTGCTTTAAATCAATTTTAACCAATAATTTATTTTGAGTGATTTGGGTAGTTGTTTTTTATAAAAGGGACCAGATGAAGTATAGTTAATTAATTTTTTGCAATATCACCCACACTTAAATTCATTAACTATGAGAGAAAATGTAATAATACAAATATGAAAAATTTCTTTTTAAATATAGGTAAAATCATACACTTATTCCATTTTCAGAGAAAGTTAATGACTTAACTATCTCTCATTAATTGTGGTGAGGTGGTTGAAATCCCTGTATAATAGGATTAAATTTTATAACAAAATTACCTAAATGCCTTTACTTGAAATTCAAATGAACACAACAACAACAATTAAGATAGTGACAACTAATTTTTACAAATATTCATTCTTGAATATCAGTGGCAACAAATCAACAGTATTTTTTAACAAGTATAAAAAACTCTTAACTTGTCAAATAAATAACAGAAGCTAATTAATATTGATGCAGTGACAACTAAGATTAGGGCTCCCTATTTATACTTATCCTTATATGTATTAATTGCATCGAGTTTTGGTGTGAGTTTGATTAGGTACACCAGGGCCAGCATTTTACAAGGAGAAGTTCACAAAGGTAGACAATGAGTATCGAATCAAAGAAACGGAAGTAGTAGAAGGAGGGTATTTGGAATTAGGTTTTACTCTGTTTAGGGTTCGCTTTGAAGTGATAGAGAAAGGAGAAGAATCAAGCATAATCAAATCAACAGTTGAGTATGAACTCAAGGAAGATGCTTTAGCCAATGCCCCTTTAGCTTCCAATGCAATTCAATCTCTAGCCAACATTTCTGAAATGGCCAAAGCTCATCTCAACAGAAACAAGCTTACCAATCAACCCAATAACTGATATCTATAAATGTTGTAACTGATATCTTCAAATGATAAGCAAGATTCACTTGGGAGAAAACTGGGGTTAAAGAGAGGCTAGATTGGGTTTTTTGCAATTTTGAGTGGGAAATCCGCAATCCCCACTCCAAATCTCTCCACCTTCTTAGGTTCAAGTCTGATCATCGCATTGTTGCTGTTGTGGATCAAAGACATAAAACAGGTCGTAACCGGGCAAGAAAGTTCATCTACCAAGCTGCGTGGTGTATTGAAGATGGCTTCAGCGACGTGGTTAAAGATGCTTGGCAGGGGAAGGACTGGCTCCAGGGAAAATCCCAATTTGCTAAAGATGCATTGGAGTGGAACGATAATGTGGTGGGTAATGTCGCAAAGAAGAAAAGAGAAATCCTTCGTAGGCTGGAGGCCATTGACCGAGCCAGGCTCCGTGAGGGCTCCCGGAATGGTCTTCATAGGATTGAAAAGAAGCTTTGGGACATGTACCAAAAATTGGCTATGCAGGAAGAGTTGATCTGGTTCCAAAAATCTAGATGTAAATGGCTTAGTGGAGGTGACAGAAATACGAAATACTTCCACACCAATGTGGTGTCAAGGCGTAAGCGAAGTACTTTTGGAGCTCTACAAGATGATAACGGTAACTGGGTTTCCGAGGAGAATCGTCTGAGAGCTATGGCTCTTGAGCATTTCCAGAATCTCTATTCGGCTGAAAATGTTTCTTCTCCCTTTTCCCCTTGGGCTGCTCGTTTTCCTGCCTTGGGTACTCTTCAGCTCGATCTTATTCACAAGCGGGTTTCCCCGCTTGAGATCAAGAATGCGGCTTTTGAGATGGGGCTTTCAAAGCTCCGGGTCCTGATGGTTTAAATCCCCACTACTTTTAATCACAGTGGGATTTGATCGGGCAGAAGATTTATGACCTGGTCACTAGGATCTTCGACAACCCGGATGAGGTGAAAACAATTAACCATACTAATATTGTCCTTATTCCTAAGGTTGATCATCCGGTATCCTTTAAAGATTTTAGACCCATCTCTCTTTGCAATGTGAGCTATAAAATTGTCAGTAAAGTTATTGCCAATCGTCTTAAAAGTGTCATGGGCTATCTTGTCGCTGAAAACCAGTGCAGCTTTATTGCCGGGAGGCAAAGCGTTGACAATATCATCATTGCTCAAGAGGCTATTCATTCCATGAGGAATAAGAGAGGGAAAAAAGGCTTCATAGCTGTGAAAGTGGACATGGAAAAGGCTTTTGATAGATTAGACTGGCGCTTCCTAGAATTCACCCTTCAAAGCCTTGGTTTGCGTGGGAATATTATCAAGCTAATCATGTGCTGTGTTTCATCTGCCTCCATGAGCACTATCTGGAATGGGATTCCGTCTGATCCATTCGTCCCTTCAAGAGGGGTTCGGCAGGGGGACCCTCTAAGTCCGTATCTATTTGTCTTATGTATGGAGCTTCTTGGCCAACTCATTCATCACGAAGTGGATATTGGGAACTGGAAGCCCCTTCAAATATGCCCCTCCGGGCCCCGGATTTCGCATCTTTTCTTTGCTGATGACCTTCTTCTTTTTTGCGAAGCTTCGCTTGATCAAATAGCTGAGATTAGAAATGTTATGGATCATTTTTGTAGGGTCTCCGGTCACAAGATTAACCTGAGTAAGTCAAAAATGTTTGTGTCAAAAAATGTTCACTTCAACAGAGCCCTGGAAATGAGTCAGGTCGTGGGGATTGGGCTCACTGCTTATCTTGAGCAATATCTGGGTGTTCCTCTCCTTCATAAACGTATGGTCAAAATGACATTTGCCCCTCTTCTTCAAAAGGTCAGGTTCAAACTGTCTAGCTGGAAAGGTAAATTCCTGAGTATGGCTGGTCGAACGGTACTCATCAAGTCCGTTCTATCTGCCATTCCTCAATATCAGATGCAATCAACTCTGGTTCCGAAAGGTGTCCTCTCAGCAATTGAGAAATTAAGCAGAGATTTTTTTTGGAATCAGCATGACGAGTCCAGGAAAATGCATCTTGTAGCTTGGGACATTCTCAAAAGGAGGAAACACGAAGGTGGTTTGGGGATTAAGGACCTGCGATGCCAAAACAAAGCTTTTCTCATGAAATTGTGTTGGTCTCTTGTCACCAAACCGGATGCTCTGTGGGTCAAGTGCCTTCGTGCTAAATACTCCTGCGGTTCTTCCTCAATTCCTCACGTTCAAAAGTGGCGTAGTCAGTCAGCCGTGTGGAGTGGAATTGTTGCGGTTTGGGAGGATTTCCATAGCGGCCTTGGTAAGAAGCTTAAAAGTGGAAGAACCACGCTTGCCTGGCAAGATTGCTGGGCCCCTCTTGATAAGCCTCTAAAATACTTTATAAATAGGAATTTGCATCTTGTGGATATGGAAGCTCCAGTCTGCTTCTACACTTCCCCCTCCGGTCATTGGGACAGAGCGTAATGGGAGGCTTTCCTTCCTTCTTGGGTTGTGGATAAAATCATGATGCTCCCCCCTCCCTCGGGTTCAGGCGATGACGTGTTTTGTTGGTGCAATGCTCCTGATGGTATCTTCAGCGTGAAATCTGCCTATGAAGGTATCTACCATCGGCAGGCCCTCCTTCACCAACCTCTCTGGCGGCAGATCTGGCATTGGGGTGTTCCTGAGAGAATAAAACTCTTTATGTGGCAGGTTTTTCATGAGAAACTACCTACAAATGAGATTAGAGCAAGACACAACCCGAGCGCACTAAACACTTGCCCTTTTCAGTGTGAGAGTGAAGAAACCATCCTTCATGTTTTGAGAGACTGTGAGCAAGCCCAGAGAGTGTGGTTTTCTTTAACTAACCATTTATATGCTACTATGTTTGCTTCTGGTAATTTGCAGGACTGGCTCTCATGGAATTCATAGCATTCCCCTGGAAACCAGAGAGTGGCGAGGTGGGCTTGGCAAAAAGTATTCAGTACTACATGCTGGCTTCTTTGGAAGAACCGTTGTTGCCAGGCGTTTGAAGGAAAAGCGGACAAACCGAAGCAGCTTGTTCACAGATGCATATTCCATCTCTCCGAATCGGTAGAGGCCGGTCGCTTTCATCACCAGATCTTCCAAATTCCGGAGAGAGGACTTCTTAACTGGCGTCCTCCGGAAGAGGGTTTTATTAGAATCGACGTAGATGGTTCGACTGCTAGCGACGGCATGTCAGCCTGTGGAGGAGTCATCCGCGATCATCAAGGTAACTGGGTTTGTGGATTTCAACAGAAGTTAGGAATCTCCTTCTCAACTGCTGCTGAAATCCATGCAATCCACAGAGGGCTTCATCTTTGCAAGCAGTTGGGTTTCAAAAGAATCAGACTTTTCACAGACTCACTCCAGGCCGTAAACTTATTGTCAACACATTGTGAGATTGAGCACCCTTTACATGATGTAATTCTAGATACCAAATCCCTCATTTATGCAGACTGGGACTTGAAGATTTTCCATACACATAGGGAGAATACTCGCTGTGCCGATTACCTTGCAAGATCGGCTAATTATAGCAACCTCAGTTATGCCGAATTACACTCACCCCCGGTGGAATGTATTAGTCTTTTTGCGTTAGAACGTGGCTTGTTGCCACAAGAACAACCTTTGGGGCCTTGCCCTTGATCTTGTATCTTTTCAAGCTTTGCTTGCCTTTGTATCACAAAAAAAAAAAAAATGTCGTAATCTGCTTTGGTTTGATATGTTTTGTGATAGTTTAATGTGATGATGTGTATCTAAACTTACATTGAAATAATCATATGGCATTGTAATATATAATACCAATCGTAAGTACTTTTGTGTGTGTCTGCGGAAATTATCTCATTAAATAGTTCTGTTTTTATATAAATGGACAAATTTGTTTCAAATAGGATAAAGTAAACATACAATATATACTACAAGACTCTTTCTATTGGAGTCCGTTGAATGCAAACATCCAAATACAGAACACACAATTAGGAGTCATATATAGCACCGAAAAAATTTATTTACTAAAAACCTTTGCACAGAAAATGAGTGTTAATTTAGATCACCTGATAATACCTGAATTTGATCAAATTGCACTAGTAAATACTAAATAGTTTGAATACAGCTTGTTCTTATGACTCTTGGGTTTGCGCGCGTAATATTGATGGCCAGATCAGGTGAAGCAATTTTGATTCTCTTAAACAAGATTAAAAGTACCAGGTCAAAAAAAAAAAAAAAGATTAAAAGTTTGAAACTTTATGCATGAAAAAAAATCATATTAATTAGAAAATTTATTTTTAATTAAATTGATAAACTGATTTTATTTTTTTAATCGAAGGACCGGTAAGCTCTTTGGATCAGCTTAAAAAAAGAACGCTTTTGCCTTTTATGAAACAAAACTACTCTTATAAATTTACCTCGTAGATCACAAAACCAATTTTCTTCAGTCAATTTTAATAGTTTCTTGGTGCATTGGGCCATTCATAGGCTCCGTATTTGGACAAATCCATTAGGTATTATACTACCATGTGCTGTGGTATTTATGTGCTCATCACAGTTATAAGCAATTAATTTTTTATTACAGTGATAAGATCTCAACTATTTAAATTTAATATGACAGCCTAAATTTAAAATTTTTAGTTTATGATTTTTTAAATGATAAATTCATTTTTATAATAAGTTATATTTATAAGATTATCTTTATTTTAAATTGAAAAAATCCTAGAAAATACATTTGACATAGGGAAAAGATAAATCAGGGAGTCTAATATCATAAATCCCAAGTTAGATCCATGGGAAGAATCTGGGATTTGCAAATAATTTCAAATGACCAATATGCCTCTTACAGCATTTGCAGAGCTCAAGTTGTCAATATGTATACTGAAGTTGTTAATTACGATTATCAAGTTATTATTCTCTATATCTAAACAGTCAGTGATACTTGATATGTGTGGCTTCAAAATATTACCTACAAGATTCTTGGTATTTAAGAAGTTCAAATTGTCAATATATACTGAAGTTATTAATTACGATGCATAATCAACTTATGTATAGAGAATAACAATTTAAGAATCGCAATTAACAACTTCAGTATACATATTGACAACTTGAGCTCTCTAAATGTAATCAGGGTTATATTGGTCATTTGAAAATATTAGCAAATTCCATATTCCTCCTACGGGTCTAACTTGATATTTGTGATATTGGACTCATTCATTTGTTCTTTTCCTATTTTAAATGTTTTTTTCAGAGATTTTTCGTTTTAAATTTTACATGCGTTAAAATAAAAAGTTATTTAAAATATAAAAATTAAATTAAATTAAATCTAAACCGTAAAAATATCTAATGGTAAAGATAGGTGACGAGAGCATTTATCTCACCAATGTGATGAGCACAAAATGTGCTTCCAGTTTGTATCTCTTTTTGTGCCAAAATAATCGTCCTGGAATAGCGAAAAACATTTTGTTTAAAAAATTGCAGAATAAAATATATTAAACACCATTTTATTTTACCTACATTACGGAAAGTCTTTGTATTATGAAAATGTATATAAATCTCCTTCAAATTAAAATGTACATGATACAAACATCCCTCACATATATGAGATTCAACTTTCATTTATCCCAAGTTGCCTCTATTAAGTTTAACTGACAAACTGTTATTTTGACCAAAATACTCATATTTAACATAAGAACAAACATTTATATTTGCCAAAAAATAATTCTAATAAATATATTCTCAGAATTTCCGATATGTCATAAAATGTTAAATTTTCAATCAGATTTATTGAATGTTATTTATTTAGGCTTCTTATAATTTTTCATCAGATTTATTATAGATGATGTAAATTTGAGAAATTATTTAAATTTATAATTTAAAACTTTTAAACACATGTTTTGCTACAAACATTTATAACCACTTTTAATTAATTAATCAAATTTTTATTATGTTTTTAATCTATGTGAATTAAATACTTAAATGTTTATCTCAATATGATTAAAGCACTAATTAAATAAATAACTATTTGTGAAAATAAGATTAAGAAAAAAAAAATCTTAAATTATTTAAATAATTTTAGCCAAAACTAAGGGATTATTAATGATGAAGGTTAAATTAGTAAATAAAATTCATTTTAATTAGAAAATTATATTTTTAAAATATTCTTAATAGAGTTAACGATTTAAAATCAGGTGTATGTTTTCAAAGGATATGTGTATATATGTATAATTAAGGCAAAATGGAAGTAATATTAGAAATAAATTGAAAATATTATTAATTAAAAATAATATAATTTTATTTTTTTTATAGAATGTGTTAATATATTTAAAATATTTAAGAATTTCTAATATAATTTTACTAAAATATAGAATAACTTGATTTGATTGTCCGCAACATAAAATATATTTTTCCAGTTCAATACATCCACACATTACTTCACAAATCACAATAAAGAAAAGAGGAGAGAAAAATCAAACAAAGTTGAGAACGACATTTCGGACCCGAAAGGGAGCCATTGTGATCACACATTTTAAAGCCAGAGATATTACTTGCCCCCAACATGACATGTCATTGTGAACATGAAAACCACGCAACTCAAAGAAACTCATAATAGAGAAGCACAATAATTCATATTCTGGCTTGAGATCGTGCTATTGTGTTTAGAAAATGATCAGAGATGACTCTGCAAGGACATCTCTTGAGTATGAGCTAATGTACTTGCTAGCGTGAGGTGTCGGATCTCTTCGGTACGCTCCGATTCGGAGAACCTGTCGAGAAAGAGATGTCACAGCTTCTGTACGTTTAAGGTGATGATGAAGCCGTTGGAACTGCCATCAAATTAACATTTGTACTATCATTATTAGAATTATTTTATCATTATTATTAGATCAGTTAATATAATTAGTGGGATTGATTGATCGTTACGATCCCCTTATTTAGGAGCAATTAATACCTGGGCTCCTCACTCTTTATATATCTATATATATATTGTATCTTCCTGTGAATAGAGAAACACACAATTCAGATACATATGTTACATGGTACCATAGCCAAATTGATCTCTGAAATTTGTTTTCGTGCGAACTGTTCATTACTGTTTGGCACTGTTCGTCGCTGTTATGCACTGTTTCGGTATTGTGCGTTGCTGTTTGGCACTGTTTCGTAATTGTTAGGCACTATTTCAGTATTGTTTCGCACTGTTTGGTGTTGTTCGGCACTGTTTAGTACTGTTTCGTCACTGTTTCACATTGTTGGGTACTGGTCACCACTGGTTTGCACTGTTTGGTGCTGTTTCGCACCGTTTTGCACTGTTTCAAGGTACAGTTTGGTTTGTTGTGACCCAATAGAGTTTCTTGTCGTTTGGACTTATTTGTTGTTGTTATTTGCCTCTAGATTAAATGGATGACTCTAAAATTCTTGAAATGTTACTCATGTCTGCTTAGATCACTTTCTCACAATTAAACTGGATTAATTATAGTGATTGGAGCATCACTGTTAAGATAAATATTATGGGTATTGAGAAGGAAGAACATTTAACTGATGACCCTCCTAGTGACAAAGACAAACTGGTTGCTTGGAAACGAGCTGATGCTAGAATCTTGTTTCAAATCAGAAATTCTATTGAACCCCGGATCTTATCTTCAGTGAGTCACTGCACTACTGTTAAGGAAATAATGAATTATCTCGAATTTATATTCTCTGGTAAAGGCAGCCTCACTCGGATTCATGAGGTTTGTAAAGGTTTTTATTGTTATTAGCAGCAGGGTCGTCCGTTGAAGGACTTCTTTTTGAATTATAAATGGTTGTATAAGGAAATGAAAGTCCTCATGTCGCCACAAGCAGATCTTGAGACTCGCATTAAAAATATGGAACAACAGGCCGTCATTGGTTTTCTTAAAGCCCTTGATCCTTCTTATAAGACCATCCGCTCTCAAATCCTGTCTAGT
This sequence comes from Inga leiocalycina, assembly GCA_963242795.1. NCBI lineage: Eukaryota > Viridiplantae > Streptophyta > Magnoliopsida > Fabales > Fabaceae > Inga > Inga leiocalycina. The sequence goes on from OY725329.1 coordinate 42,250,704, forward strand.
CAGGAGCTTCCATCCCTCGAAGATGTGTTCACATGTGTCCTTCGCGGTGATGGTGTCACCCACCCGTCTGTGGATCCTAATGCGAGTGCTTTGACCAGTCGAGGTCCCTTTGACAACAAGAATTCAGGCTCCACATAAGGCTCCAATGCCCTGAACATGACTTCTGGTGGTATTATCCGTCATTATTACAAGGAACCTGGCCATATTAGGAAAAATTATTGAAAATTGCAGCTTAAATAGCAATATGATCAGCAATGTGGTTCTACTGATATTGCCTAGACCTCTGATCCGTCTGCCCCTGGTTTGCCATCTGCCGCAGCCTTATCTACAAGTACTTTGCCCTGTGGTCTTGCTACCACTTCCTTGAAGTGGGTCATTGATTCTGGTGCTAACGACTACATGACAGGTAACCATCATTTATTTTCGTCGTATGCCGCCTATACTAACCCATCTTCTATCTTTGTTGCCAATGGTTCCCCCACCCATGTAATTGGATCAGGCATTATTAACCCCACCCTCTCTATTTTGTTATCTTCTATTCTTGATATTCCCGATCTCACCTTTAATCTTCTATCTCCCAGTAAACTGACTTGTCATTTGAACTATTTCATCTCACTATTTCCTGACCATTGTTTGATCTAGGATCTGTCGACAAAGCGTATTATTGGTAGAGACTATGAATTTGGTGGACACTACATTCTGGATGATCAGGTGCCTGATTCCATTACATGTTTTGGTGGGTTATCTCCCTTTGACGTTTATTATCATCTTGGTCATGTGTCAATTTCGTCTCTAAAGAGGTTATATCCTTAGCTTTCTTCTGTATCTACTTTGGATTGTGAGTCATGTCAGTTTGCCAAACACCATCATGTTCATTTGGCACCTTGAGTCAATAAACAGGCTGCATCCTCCTTTGAGTTACTACATTTTGATGTTTGGGGTCCTTGTTCAGTTTTATCTTAGACTAGTTATCGTTATTTTGTCACTTTTGTTGATGATTTTTCTAGAACAACTTGGCTTTATTTAATGAAACAGCGCTCTGAATTGTTTACTCATTTTCAAAACTTCTGTGCTAAAATTCAAACTCAGTTCAATACTCCTATCAAAATCCTTCGAAGTGATAATGTGAAAGAATATTTTTCCGCCCCTTTTCCTGATTACATGTATAGCCATGGTATTCTTCACCAATCCTTATGTGTCGATACCTCTACTCAAAATGGTTTCCAAAAGAAAAAATTGCCACCTTTTAGAAACTGTTCGAGCTCTTATGTTTCATTCTAGTGTTCCTATACTGTTTTGGGCTGATGCCATATCTACTACATGTTTTCTTATCAATCGCATGACTTTGGCTATTTTTAGTGGTGACATTCCTTATTCTGTTTTGTTCCCTACCACTATGCTCTTCTCTGTTGATCCGAAAATCTTTGGTTGCATTTGTTTTGTTTGGGATGTTTATCCGAGTGTCAGTAAACTTGATCCTAAGTCTTTAAAGTGTGGCTTCCTAAGTTATTCTCGCGTCCATAAAGGTTATCAGTGTTACTCTCCTGATTTTCATCATTATCTTGTGTCAACTAATGTCACCTTCCATGAGTCTTCTTCTTTCTTCAAGTCTTCAATCATATCTGCGTCTCCCTCGGTCATTAATACGACAAATGATTTCTTGGTTTATCATGTCCCACCAGTTCAGGCTACTGTTCCAGTTCTTAATATCATCACTAAGACTTATCCAGCCAATTTTGAGCCTCTGTCAGTAGATACTTCAACGTCAGATTCTATTATTGTGACCCCAAACCCTCCCACTCTTGCCCCTGATACAGTTATGCCTAATTCTGCCATTGACCTGTCCAAAGGCCTCTCTATTGCCCTTAGAAAAGGTATCTGCCCCCATTATCCTCCTAAACGCTATGCTAATTGCACATATCCTATATCAAACTTTGCGTCTTACCAACAATTTTCCCATGTTTCCTCTTCCCTTGTGGCCACTGATGTGTGCGTCTCCGCCTGTAGCGTCAGTTCGTGTCTTTGCGTATGTACATCTAGGTTTTTTTAAGAAAGGAGGGGAGAGTTTTGGGTACCAACTTGAGCCCATTAAAATTCAAGAAGCCTAATGAAATTCAACCATTGGATATTCTTTTAACTTCTAAGAAAAATTCTGCACCGTAGGATCTTTCAATCTGCTTTTCCTTACTCTGCAAGAATTAAATAAAATCTTGATCTATCATATATTTAAAAATATTATCCAATCACAAGATAATAATTAAAATATTATTAATTTAAGCCCAATAATATCATAATCCATTCAAATTTATATTATTTCCTATAATTGGCTAATAATCCAAATATTATCTAATAAATCCAAATTAGCTTAAAATAATCCCCAAAATAAATGAATAAGGTGGGATAAAATATATTAAAATTGTGATTTATCAACTCCCCCACACTTATCATTTACACTCCTGGGCAAAACAAATCAAGACCAAGGGAAAATAACAAGACAAAACAAAACAAAACTTCAAAAGTGAGTTTCCAATCACAAGTAAAAAGTAAACAAAAGCATTTCAACATCTCTTTTATCCAAGCGATCTTCTCATGACTCAAGAAAACAAACTTCATGGAAATTTACTTGATAAAGGGGAATCTGAGCTAGAAATCCCTCACCAAGGATAATGTGTATGTCACTCATCACTCAAAAGTGTATAGGCTTGTGTTTACACTCAAATCCACCCTATCAAGTACTCTTTCCATAGGCTTGACAAGGATCAAAGTTCTCCACCACTAGCAAAGCAAATGCAAACATAAATCCAAAGGACTTTTATTAGGTTGTAATAGGGCTCAAGTTAAGAAAGAAAGGGTATAGTGTTTGGAGAAACAAAGTTGAATATCCAAGAAGATGAAGAGAATGATGCAATAGGATGAAACAGGATGAAAGAAACCAAATCACACTTGAACTGGGTCATTACTTTTCTCTTTCTCTTTTTTTCCCCTTTTTTCTTTTCTTTTTCTTTTTTTTTTTGCAATTCTCTTGGGCTGTTATATATATGTTCTTTTGACGCGAACATGTGTATTGGTGATACAAAGGCCCGGTTACTCAAACATTTATAACTCAATAGCACAAATATGCTACTAGCACACTTATAGATCTTACTGGAAATTTGATGCGAAGATCAATATTGGTGATGAAGACCCTCAGTTACTAAGCACAGCTTAAACCAGCGGAGCGGAATCTTATTGCTTTTTTTTTTCAAGATAACATATCGTACTTTTCACGATGACCCAAATTCTAATTTTATACATGTTCTTCCATCCAAAATAGATATAATGCAATGCTCTTCAACTCCTAAGACATTCAAAAGGGTAGGATTTTTTGTGTGTTATGGGGTGAGAAAAAAAAATAAAATAGATGCTCAAAGGGGTTAAACAAAGGGTATATGTATGAAAAGGATATGCTATTTGGCTTATCTGGTTAAAATAAAATGAATGCCTTTATCATCTTCATGAATACACATGCATAAAATGTGGCCTCAAATAAGATTCAAGTCAAGTTCTAGATCAAGTAAAGAGATAGGGGGTACACACTGAAAAAAATGCGTTAGGCTCAAAATCTCACTAGGTTTATATGATTACTAGCCTAAATTCACCTAAGTCAAATTCATTGCCACTTAGTCTATTATCTCAAAACATGATCAATTACTTTTCAAATCAAAGATGCATCATACTAAAGTTACTTAAAACTTGCAATTTTCACATTCAAAACAGTTGATCCCTCCCCCACATGCAAGAGTATGGCAAAAAGTTAAGACAGACTCAAATTCATAATAAGGAATGCATCGCCTAATAATTTGATCACTACAAATGTGCCACAAGTAAGGATCATCCCATATATAGAATTTAATGTCTTTCTTAAACTTATTCAATTGATGTGTATTCATGTCAGCTGGCAAAACAGACGCAACAAGATAATTTGCAATATTAGCATACCAAGGGATAGAAACAACAACCTCATAGAGCCTTTGATCAGGAAAATCATTTAAGGGTAAAGATGTTACCGGAGGTGATTCAATCCTACTTAAGTGATCAGCTACCATATTCTCTACACCACTCTTATCACGAATCTCTACATCAAACTCTTGTATCAGCATCACCTACCTAATGAGGCAGGGTTTTGGAGTCTGGTTTCTTGAATAAGTATTTGATAGCTGAGTGATCTGTAAAGACAATCACCTTGGTGTGAAGGATGTAAGATCAAAACTTCTCTAACCCAAAGACAATTGCAAATAGCTCTTTCTCTGTGATAGTATAGTTGGCTTGAGCAGCATCTAATGTTCAAGAGGCATAGGCTATGATATGTTGTCTCTTCTCTACTCTTTCGGCAAGAACATCACCTAGTGCATAATCTGAAGTATCATATAAGAGCTCAAATGGAAGGCTCCAATTAGGTGGCTGAATAATAGGGGGTGTAGTGAGTCTCTTCTTTAACTCATCCCATGCATACCTGCAAGCATCATTAAAAACAAAACCCACATCTTTTTGCAATAAACGAGATAATGGCAGTGCTATCTTACTAAAATCCTGGATGAACCTTCTATAAAATCCAGCATACCCAAGAATAGAATACACATCTTTCACACAAGAAGGATATGGAAGAGATGAAATAATATCAACTTTAGCTTTATTAACCTCAATACCATCATGTGAAACAACATGGCCCAAAACAATTCCTTTCTTAAAAATGAAATGACATTTTTCAAAATTTAGCACAAGATTATATTGAATGCATCTTTCCAAAACCTTGTCCAAACTAGCTAAGCATGCATCAAAAGAATCACCGTAAATAGTGAAATCATCCATGAAAACTTCCATGCAATACTCAAGAAAATCAGAGAATATGGAAACCATGCAACACTGAAAAGTGCGTGGTGCATTACATAAGCCTAATGGCATGCGTCTATATGCAAAGGTTCCAAATGGACATGTGAATGTGGTTTTATCCTGATCCTCAGGGGTAATATAAATATGAAAATATCCAGAAAAACCATCTAAAAATAGTAATGTGATTTACCAGCCAGTCTTTCTAACATCTGATCTATAAAGGGAAGGGGGTAATGATCATTTCTAGTCATAGAATTTAATTTTCTATAGTCAATACATACTATCCAACTATTCTAGACTCTAGTCGGAACTAGCTCACCTTCGTCATTACGCACAACTGTAATACCAGTTTTCTTAGGTACTACCTGAACTGGACTTACCCACTGGCTATCAGAAATAGGGTAGATTATACATGCAGAAAGAAGTTTAGAGACCTCTTTCTTTACCACATCAAGGATCAATGGATTGAGTCGTCTCCGTGGCTGTCGCACAGCTTTGGCACCATCTTCTAGCAGGATTTGATGCATGCACACATTTAGGCTGATTCCAGGGATATCAGCAAGAGTCCATCCAATAGCTTTCATCCGTCTTCTAAGTACCTCTAAGAGGCGGGTTTCCTCATCATCAGTTATGTCACCAGCTATAATCACAGAAAGTGTCTCGTTCTTCCCCAAATAGACATATATCAATGAGTCAGGAAGTGGCTTTAACTCCAAAAATAGAGCTTGCTCAATTGAAGGTATGAGTGGCTTCAAATCTATATTAGTCAAACTAGAAACCTGCACAACTGATTCACAAACAGAAGAGCAAAATTTCCCATCTTGGGGAGTATTAGTAGAAACTCCAAGTACAATAGAATCAAGCAACACATCACAATCAACAGCAATAGTGCTATCAACAGCACTCATGTCAGAGATAGAATTATAATAAAAAACATGATCAATGTCAATCAATAATTCAGAGTCAGGTAGTAAAGATAAATCAATTCTATTCATGGCATCTATCACACTAAGTAACTGAGAAAGTCCATCAGAATCAATAGAAGTAGTAGATCTATGATCCCTAGAATTACGAATGCTACAATTAGGCATAGAAGGATCATGTCTAGAATGTCTCATAATCTCAATAGCATAAGTGAAAATATCAATATCAACACTATCAAGATCAGCACATGAACAAGAGATAGTATCATCTAAACAGGTAATATCACCGGATTTATTAAGCATGCTATCTCTAAGATCTATAACAGAATCATCCATAATAACATCAATAGCATTAACATCTATCTCAGCATAATCATCAGGGGGTGTCTCATGAATTCAAGCACATTAAATCTAATAGTTTCACAAGCAAATTCCAAAGTAAGGCTACCAGCATGCACATCTATCATAACCCTAGAATTGCGAATGCTACAATTAGGCATAGAAGGATCATGTCTAGAATGTCTCATAATCTCAATAGCATAAGTGAAAATATCAATATCAGCACTATCAAGATCAGCATACGTATCACAACTACCAATTTCAGCATATGAATAGGAGATAGTATCATCTAAACAGGTAATATCACCGGATTTATTAAGCATGCTATTTCTAAGATCTACAACAGAATCATCCATAATAACATCAATAGCATTAACATCTATCTCAATATAATCATCAGGGGGTGTCTCATGGATTCAAGCACATTAAATCTAATAGTTTCACCAGCAAATTCCAGAGTAAGGGTACCAGCATGCACATCTATCATAGCTCTAGTAGTTTTAAGGAAAGGCCTACCTAGAATCAAAGATAAATGTCCTTTCTGCCAAAACCTACCATCATCCATATCAAGAACATAGAAGTCTGCAGGGAATATGAAATCTTTTACCTTAACCAAGATGTCCTCCAAGACGCCTTCTGGGACTGTGCAACGTCTATCAGTAAGGGATGCAATGAGATTTATGGGTTTGAGCTCCACACCCTTAAGTTGATTGAAGACTGATTTTGGCATAACGTTGATAGCTGCTCCCAAATTTGCTAATGCATCTGAGAAGTCAATGTCACCAATAGTGCAAGGTATGAGAAAGCTACCAGGATCCTTGCACTTCACTGGCATTGGCATTTGATAAAGAGAGGAGACCACTGCCCCTAAGTCAGCCTTGCCTTCATGCTTAAATTTTCTCTTTGTAGTACACAACTCTTTCAAGAACTTTGCACATTTAGGCACTTGTGCGACTAAGTGAACTAGTGGAACATTGATAACCACTTTCTTGAAAATATCATAGACTTCATTAAACATCTCAGCTTCCTTCTTTCTCCTTTCAGCCTTAGCTACTGCAGTAGGAAATGGCAGGGCTGGTTTGATCACTTGCTTTCCTTCCTTATCCTTTTCTTGTTCTTCATGAGGTGCCACTTGTATTTTTGATAAAGTGGACTAATCCTGTGATGTGGAAGTAGAAGTAGAAGGAAGAGTGGAAGGAGAGTCATCAACAACTTCCTTGTCATTGGAAGTATTGGTGGTGACAGGATCTGCAGAAGGGATTATCTTTCCACATCGAAGAGATATAGCATTAACTCCACCAATATTAGGATTTTGATGAGGTCCAACATTCGGATTGGTTACCACTTGAGATGGAAGCTTTCCTGAACCTTGACTCTGTACATTACTGAGTGCATTAGAAAATTGACCCATTGGAGTTTGAAAAGCTTGAAATTCCTGCATTTGTTGTTGTTGTTGTTGCATCTGTTGTTGTTGTTGCATCAGGATTTTCATCATAACGTCCATCTTGCCTTCTAACCTTGAACCTTCATCTTGGACTGGCATTGATTGTCTAACTTGTTGAAACATCTTGCCACTAGAATTCCCACTTTGATTGAATTGTGCTTGCTGGGCTTGGCCATTTCCATATCGAAGATTTGGATGATCACGCCATCCAAGATTATAAGTATTGGAGTAAGGATCATATTTTTGGCCACCTTGAGTCAAAGGCTTAGAAGGGTAAATCGCATTACAAGATTCAACTCCATCATTCATATAGGGGCAGGAGTTAGTACTATGAGTGGCTAGAGAGCAAATAGAGCAGAGTGGCCCTACTAGAGTACAAGAATTAACCTGTGGGGTAACAGAAGCAGATGGCCCCATAGGATTGGTCATATTAGAAGAATTTTGCATATGAGACATAGCTATTTTTTCCATAGCAGATGCAAGTCTATCAATTTTGCTCTCTAGACGAGACTCAGAATTAGAAGAAAGTCGTCCCACTTCATTAACTTTGACCTGTTGTCTAGTACCAAATTGTTGGCTATTTTCAGCTTTCCTTTCAATCAATTCCCAAGCATGATCCACAGTCAAGTGTAGAAGTGCACCACCAGCAGCTGAGTCTAATAAATCTCTCTCCAGAGGTAAGAGACCTTCATGGAAGTATTGAATCAGTAATGTATCCGGAATCTGATGGTGGGGACAGCTAGAACATAGCATTTTGAAACACTCTAGATATTCATATAAGGATTCTCCAACCATTTGTCGACATCCACATATGTCCTTCCTGATAGATGAAGTGCGAGAAGCTAGGAAATATTTTTCTAAGAACAATTTCTTCAATTGGTTCCATGAAGTAATGAATCCATGAGGTAATTGAAGCAACCAATTTTTAGCAAATCCTTCTAAAGAGAATGGGAAGGAACCCATCTTAATCTGATCTTCAGTCACACCAACAGGTTTCATAGCAGTGCAAACCATGTGAAATATCTTCAAGTGATTGTACGCTTCCTCACCTGAAAGGCCATTAAATTTTGGAAGTAAGTGTATCAATATTTTCAGAAGAGGATCGGGTCATACAATTGACAACTTCCTAAGAAGTCGCCTAAAAACTCAAACCTAAAGCCTAACCATTGCTCCCCGGCAACGGCGCCAAAATTGATGTGTGCGTCTCCGCCTTGTCTTCGCTTGTAGCGTCAGTTCGTGTCTCTGCGTATGTGCGTCTAGGTTTTTTTTAAGAAAGGAGGGGAGAGTTTTGGGTACCAACTTGAGTCCATTAAAATTCAAGAAGCCCAATGAAATTCAACCATTGGATATTCTTTTAACTTCTAAGAAAAATTCTGCACCGTAGGATCTTTCAATATGCTTTTCCTTACTCTGCAAGAATTAAATAAAATCGTGATCTATCATATATTTAAAAATATTATTCAATCACAAGATAATAATTAAAATATTATCAATTTAAGCCCAATAATATCATAATCCATTCAAATTTATATTATTTCCTATAATTGGCTAATAATCCAAATATTATCTAATAAATCCAAATTAGCCTAAAATAATCCCCAAAATAAATGAATAAGGTGGGATAAAATATATTAAAATTGTTATTTATCAACCACCCTTGAGTCCATCATTACCCTTACCACCCTTCACCAAGCCTTAACCCATCCTGGTTGGTGTGCTATGATGGAAGAAGAAATGATGGTCCTTTAAAAGGCTGATACCTGGTCTCTTGTTGATCTGCCTTTTGGGAAGAAGGCTATTAGGTGTAAATGGGTGTTTATGGTACGACTAAGGCTGATGGTTCCTTGGAACGGTTAAAAACTTGGCTTGTTGCTAAAGGGTATGCTTAAACTTATGGCATTGATTACTCTAAGACTTTCTCCCCAATCGCTAAGCTCACTTCTGTTTGTCTTCTTGTCTCTCTAGCTGCCACCTATCGTTAGGATTTGCATTAGTTAGATGTTAAGAATGCCTTTTTAAATGGTGACCTTCTTTAGGAATTTTATATGGAGCAACCTCCTAGTTTTATTGCTCAAGGGGAGTGTGGGAAAGTGTGCTATCTCATAAAGTCATTGTATGGTCCGAAACAAAGTCCACATGCCTGGTTTGATAGATTTTGTAACATGGTTCAGAAGTTTGGATTGAGCCAAAGCAAGAGTGATCATTCTGTGTTCTATCAAAAGACCGATGCATGTATGATTCTTCTGGTTGTATATGTTAACGACATTGTGATTACAGGGAGTAACTCTTCTGGAATTTCTGAGCTTAAACTCGTTCTCAACCTCCACTTCCAGATGAAAGACTTAGGACCATTGAAGTACTTTCTGTATATTGAAGTTATGAGAAACAAGAAAGACATTATGTTGACTTAGAGGAGGTATGTTCTCGACCTCCTGAAGGAAACGAGTAAGCTTGGAGCTGCACCAAGTAGCCTTCCCATGATTCCAAATCCATACCTAGACTTGAATGATAGTATGTTTGATGAAGTTCCTGATGACTTGAAAAAGAAGATTGATCTAGAGAAACTGAAGTCATTTGCATATCCTGAGAGATATAAAAGATTGGTTGGAAAACTGAATTATCTGACAGTGACTTGTCCTGATATAACCTTCTTGGTTAGTGTACTTAGTCAATTCATGGCATCTCTGACAGTGGCATAGTGGGAAGCCTTAGAACATATCTTGCACTATTTGAAAGGCTCCCTAGGTCAGGGCATTCTCTATTCGGATTTTTGACACACTAAAGTTGAGTGTTTCTGTGATGCAGATCATGCAGGATCTAAGGCCATGAGACGATCCACTACGGGTTACTGTGTGTTTTTTGGTGGCAACCTGATATCTTGGAGGAGTAAGAAACAAGGGGTTGCATTTAAATCAAGCACAGCGGCAAAATACAGATCTATGTCACAATCCGTACAAAAAGTTGTATGGGTACTTCAGCTTATGAAGGAACTTGGCATTGTCACGACATTACTTGCGAAGCTTTGGTGCAACAATAAAGCAGCGCTTTATATGGCATCGAATTCTGTGTTCCATGAGCGGACGAAGCATATTGAGATTAACTATCACTTCATTCAGGACAAGATCAAAGAAAATGTTGTATATACAGGACATATGCGGTCAGACGACCAGCTAGCAGACCTTCTGACAAAAGCGTTGACTAGGATACGGGTTGAGTATCTTTGTAACAAATTAGGCATCATTAACATATATGCTCCAATTTGAGGGGGAGTGTTAAGGAAATATTTTATCCTTATTAGAATTATTCTATCATTATTATTAGATCAATTAACATAATTAGCGGGATTGATTGACCGTTACGATCTCCTTATTTATGAGCAATTAATACATAAGCTCCTCACTCTTTGTATATATACTGTATCTTCCTTGAATAGAGAAACACACAATTCAGATACATGTGTTGCACTCTCCATGACAAAGTTCATATATATTGGCCAGTTTTGCTATTTTTACCCCATTGTGTTGTTGTATAAATGGTTTATCTGAATTATAATTTACAGTTATATATAGGGCCAACTTTATTTTATACAAAATGTTATACATCATACTCCTCCCGTCCTAAATATAAGACACATTTGTCTAATTTGATTAAATTAAGCAAGTTATTTAAGTTAGTTAATGTGACATGTATTTTTTAAAACACTCTAGTCATCTTCCTTAATTCCCTCATTCTCTCTTCTCCCTAACTATCGTTGAGGGAGCATCAATAGGGGGTAAATTAGGAAAAATTGACAAATATGAAAACTATGTCTTATGTTTAGAACCAAGATCAAGGGTTCGAACTTTAAAGATAATATTTTGTTGATAGAATTACCTTCATTGGTCACAATATAATACAATAACCCTATCACTGCATGTTTTTAATGAAACTTTGATCATTTTACTAAAAAAAATACAAAAATTCTAGATATCAACACCAGCAAGAGACTTCAGAAAATGGCCATTCAAGCTGTAGCCAACATTGCTCAAGTAGCCAAATTTTCATCTCAACCAAAACAAACTTGTAGATAAAGAAAAATAACTATTTGTGTGTATATATTTAGGGAAAATATTCCTTTATCTTACAAGCTTTTAATTACGTGTGCGTGAAAACTAGATAGGTGGTCTTTGTCCAATATGCATTATGCATTGTACCGTGTTCAGTATGCAGCTATTATTAGCTTTTATGTATCCGTGGATGGAGTCAATATCACAAAATAATCGTATGATTTGAATTTCGACGAAAAAAATCATACGAAACTGTGTGTGCACGTTTTTTTTGTGTGTCGGCATGTAAAATTATTGAAAATTGTTGTGTTTTGTTTTTGTGATTTGATTTGAATTATATCGGCTTGCCAATGTTTAGTTAACGCACAACCGTGCCTTATATATATATATTCTAGCGTATTGAATGTGATGTGATATTTTACCAAAAATAATCCTGTCAAGTAGTGAATAATTTTGCGTACGGATAAAAAAATAGGGGTCATATTTTTCAAAAATTTCATAATTGTTAAATATTTTTAATAATATAATTAAAAAAATAAGGGCAATTTATCTTTTATATATTTTGTTTTTATAAACAATTTATATAAGCTTTGAAAGTAAAAATCAGCAATAGATTTGTAGCCTAATGGTATAAAGCTCCCTTACGGCTGGGAGGTTGCAAGTTTTATCTTGCCTGATTATAACCCCAAATCGTTAGTTCCTACTACCCTTTCAATAGGGTGGAAAAATTTTAATGAGTTTGATTTTAAAAAAAAAATAGTAGAAATGAGATTAAAAACTTTCAAACAATTTTTCTTACTCTTTCTTTCTTATATATTATCTTTATTAAGATTTTATAACCCCACTTATCCATTTCTTATAAATTGAACTCATTAAAAGTTTACTGCCCTCCATTTCTCTCATGCCAAACAAAACCTAAGAGTAAACGTCTTTTCATGGTCAGACATGTCCTCACATGATTCATTTTGTGTGTCTATAAATAACACACGCACACAACTCAGAAGCAACTCAAAAACAGCAGAAGCATTATATTCATAATTGTGGGTGAACGAGTTGCCGTGTTGAGAAATTCAAACATGTCTGCAGGCAGTGTTGAGCACGAGCTAGAGCTCGGTGTTCCGGCGATCGAGGCATGGGATCTCTTTGGCACATTGCGATTTCGAGAATTCGCAGAGCAAGAAATGCCGAACGTGTTTCAGAAGGTGGAGCTTGTTGAAGGTGATGGAGGAGTTGGCACTGTTGTCAAAATAACATTAGCACCTGGTAAATATATATATTTTTTAACTGTGTCATTCTATATATATAAGCCTATTTATGTGGGTTATGTGCATTATTCGGAGTATAGGGAGTGAATTGCTTTATTTCTGGGTTATGAATAATATCAATTATGAAAATTTTAATATTTTAAATTGATATTGCATTCCATCTTTTATTTTTAAAAATATAGCCTAGTGATGTATGTATTATTTAATGAATTGCATTGTTTTTGTCTTCTCACTAATACTGTGTTTTGCGAGAGGTGGTAATGCGGGCTAGACCGCTCGGGCTGCGGGTTGTGCACTAGCCCGCCCCCTTTGCAGGCTGGCAACCGTTTAGGTGGACTCGCTCGCCAGCCAGCCCTTTTTTTTTTTTAAATTTCACCTTTTTTAAAAAAATTTTACTCTCTTTCTCTTTCACCCGCTCATATCACACTTCTTTTCTTTTATACATTTATGTTATAAAGCCAATTTCATTCTTACTTTCGTTTTAAATTTAATAATAGTAGAATAAATAAATAAAATATGAAAATAAGTGTAAAAAAAAGTATGAGAAATTAATTAAACACATCATCAAAGGAAAGAAGATAAGGGAGACAAAGGGCATTTGAGAAAAAACTAAAACAACAAAATTTAAAGCAGGCTAGGCCACATAAGCCTGTTTAGCCCGAATTCAAACGGGCCGCCAAAACCTATTTAGCTTGCGAGCTCGGCCCGAATTACCAGCTTTATGTTCTACTAACTCAAAGTCCAATCCAAGAGATTTTTTAAAGTTTTTTAAAGAATGAGATATAATTACCTTCTTTTTATTCTGCTCTAGCTACAGTTATCTCTTTTATTTTGAAACAATATATAAATCTCTTTACCCTTAAAAATTACATCTCATAAACTTCACCTCTATTTTTAATGGATTTCAAGGGTGAGTTTGGAATAGAGGTGTTAACAGTGACTTTTATTTCATCTAATTTTTTAAAAACTTAAGTTAGATAGAAGTTAGCTAGTGTACTATGATTTATATTTAGATAGATTTTTGTAAAAAAAAAAGTTAGTTTTACAAATTGAAACTTATTTGGATAATTGATGAAAAAGAAAATTTAAATGTGAAATGACTGAAAATGATATGAGTTTATTAAGTACATAAATATTATATGTATATAATTAGATAAATTTAAAAAATATTAAAATTAAAATTAATAAAAAGTTAATGTATTATTTAAAATTATTTACAATATTTTTTAATATGTTCTTATTACAAATCTATCAGTGAGGAAGAAAGAATGTAATAATTTTTTATTATTTTAAAATATAAATTTTAAAAAAAAGATAAAATTGATATTTGTAAAATAAATTATAAAAAGAACCAAGGTTATCGCAAAAAGGGGAGCGACAAAGGAAGAGACACCGAACGTGACTTGGATTTAAAGCTACTTTTAGGGTTAATGTACTTTTTTTAAATGGAAAATGGAGGATATCATCAAAATCTAAACATAAGGTATAAAGGAAAGCAGTGTTACTAAAACCGAACGCCACATAACCGGTTTAATATTATTTTATTTTAAAAAAAATACTTTAATTCGATTTTTTTCCTTTCAAAATTTCATATTAATAACCATGAAATCTTTATTTCCTTATCGGTTTGGTCCTAGATTAACTTTGGTTTACCTCCGATCTGACCTACTAACCCTTGATTTAGTACCCCGACTGATTCAATGTCCGGTCTAGGTTTAATAACTTAAAGGAAAGTATAACAAAAGAAAAACTTTTTCATCATTCACCACCTTTAATTAAATAATGAAAGGTGGTTTTTAATAAAATATATTCATAAAACTATCTAGCTCATGACTTTTCCTAAGCTATTCCAAACATATCTTTTTTGTATGAAGTGTTTTCCCTCTAAATGTACGATTGGATCGCCAAACACCATCCCAAACAAAGCCTTAAACATATATGTGTGTGTGTGTGTGTGTGTGTGTGTGTGTGTGTGTGTGTGTGTGTGTGTGTGTGTGTGTGTGTGTGTGTGTGTGTGTGTGTGTGTGTGTATGTTGTTGATTAATTGCGTTATGTTGTCTTTGGTGTGATATAAAATAGGTACACTTGGACTAAGCCCTTACAAAGATAGGTTCACAAAGATAGACAATGAGAAGCGAATCAAAGAACTAGAGGTAATTGAAGGAGGACACTTGGAATTAGGGTTTACTATGTTTAAGGTTCGTTTTGAAGTGATAGAGAGAGGCGAAGAATCAAGCATCATCAAATCAACAATTGAGTATCAACTTCAAGAACAAGAAGAAGATGTTGCAGCCAATAATAATGGCCATCTTGTTTCAGATTTCATCCAAGCTCTTGCCAATATGGCTCAAGTTGCCAAACTTCATCTCAACAAAAACAGATCAGCAAAACTTGAAAATCAAGCAAAATAATTAAATACTCGCATGTATGTTTGGTCAGCATGCAAAATTATTAATAAGGGCAATTTATCTTTTATATATTTTCTTTTTATAAACAATTTATGTAAGATTTGAAAACAAAAATCAGCAATAGATTTGTGACCTAGTGGTATTAAAGCTCCATTACGGTTGAGAGGTTGCAAGTTTAATCTTACCTAGTTATAACCCCAAGTCGTTAGTTCCTACTACCCTTTTAATAGGGCGGAAAATTTTTAATGAATTTGATTTTAAAAAAAAATGGGAGAAATGAGATTAAAAGCTTTCAAACAATTTTTCTGATCTTTTTTTCTTATATATTATCTTTATTAAGATTTTATAACCCCACTTATCCATTTCTTATAAATTGAACTCATTAAAAGTTTACTGCCCTCCATTTCTCTCATGCCAAACAAAACCTAAGAGTAAACGTCTTTTCATGGTCAGACATGTCCTCACATGATTCAGTTTGTGTGTCTATAAATAACACACGCACACAACTCAGAAGCAACTCAAAAACAGCAGAAGCATTATATTCATAATTGTGGGTGAACGAGTTGCCGTGTTGAGAAATTCAAACATGTCTGCAGGCAGTGTTGAGCACGAGCTAGAGCTCGGTGTTCCGGCGATCGAGGCATGGGATCTATTCGGCACATTGCGATTTCGAGAATTCGCAGAGCAAGAAATGCCGAAAGTGTTTCAGAAGGTGGAGCTTGTTGAAGGTGATGGAGGAGTTGGAATTGTCAAAATAACATTAGCACCTGGTAAATATATATATATTTTTGTAACTGTGTCATTCTATATATATAAGCCTATTTATGTGGGTTATGTGCATTATTCGGAGTATAGGGAGTGAATTGCTTTATTTCTGGGTTATGAATAATATATCAATTATGAAAATTTTAATATTTTAAATTGATATTGCATTCCATCGTTCATTTTTAAAAATATAGCCTAGTGATGTTTGTATTATTTAACAAATTTCAATGTTTCTGGCTTCTTACTAGTAGTGTGTTCTGCTAAGTCAAAGTCCAATCCAAGAGATTTTTTAATTTTTTCTTAAAGAATGAGATATAATCACCTCCTTTTTATTTTGCTTTAGCCACATATATCTCTTTTATTTTGAAAATATATATAAATCTCTTTGCACTTCAAAATTACATCACACAATAAATTTCACCTCTATTTTTAAGATTTTATGGGTGAGTTTGGATTAGGGGTGTTAAAAGTGACTTTTATTTCATCTAATTTTTGAAAAACTTAAGTTAGATAAAATTTAATTTGTGTTATATGATTTATATTTGGATAGACTTTTGTAAAAAAAGTCAGTTTAACAAATTGAAACTTATTTAAATAATTTATAAAAAAGAAATTTTAAATGCAGAATACTGAAAATGATATCAGTTTATCAAGTACATAAATATTATATCTATATAATTAGATAAATTTTAAAAATATTAAAATTAAAATTATAAAAATAAAAATTTAATGTATTATTTAAAATTATTTATTATATTTTTTTGATATATTCTTATTACAAATCTATCAGTGAGGAATAAAGAATGTAATACTTTTTATATTATTTTAAAATATAAATTTTGAAAAAAAGATAAAATTGATATTTTTTAAATAAATTATAAAAAGCACCAAGGTTGTCGCAAAAAGGGAACGACAAAGGAAGAGACACTGCAACGTGACTTTAGAAGATTAAAAGCAACAAAAAGTTGCTTTGGATTTAAAGCTACTTTTAAGGATGATGATCTTTTTTCAAATGGAATAAAACAGAAAAAGAACTTTAAAATTATAAAATCCTAAATCAGATTTATTATCAAAAGTTGATAAAGAGAATGATGAAAGTTAATAAGTAATTCACAACTCATTTTTTTGGAAAATACTTGATTTATAATTTTGTAAATTTAAAGTTCTTTTTCTACCTTTTTCCCTTTTTTAAATGGAAAATGGAGGATATCATCAAAATCTAAATATAAGGTAGAAAGGAAAGTAATGTTATTAAAACCGGACTGGACCGGCACGTTTAAGCCAAAAACCGGCGAACTGGCCACATAATCCATCCAGTCCGTCCACATAACCGGCTTAACCTATTCAATATTTTTTTATTTAAAAAAATAATTTGATTTGATTTTTCTTCTTCAGAATTTTATATTAATATCCTTGGAATCTTCATTTTCTCATTGGTTTGGCCCTGGGTTAGCTTCGATTTGACTCCGACTTGACTCACTGACCCTTGACCCAGTATGCCGACCGGTTCAGTGTCTGGTTCGGGTTTAATAACCTTGAAAGAAAGTATAACAGAAAAAAACTTTTTCATCATTTACGGCCTTTAATTACATGAAAGGTGGTTTTTAATCAAATATATTCATAACACTATCTAGCTCATGACTTTTCCTAAGCTATTAGTAAAAAGCTATTCCAAACATATCTTTTTTGTATGAAGTGTGTTTTTCCCTCCAAATGTACTACTGCTATCGCCAAACACCATCCCAAACAAAGCCATATATATTTATATATATTGTTGTTGATTAATTGCATCATGTTGTTTTTGGTGTGATATAAAATAGGTACACTTGGACTAAGCCCTTGCAAAGATAGGTTCACAAAGACAATGAGAAGCGAATCAAAGAACTACAGGTAATTGAATTGAAGGAGGACACTTGGAATTAGGGTTTACTATGTTTAGGGTTCGTTTTGAAGAGATAGAGAGAGGCGAAGAATCAAGCATCATCAAATCTACAATTGAGTATCAACTTGAAGAACAAGAAGATGAAGTTGCAGCCAATAATAATGGCCATCTTGTTTCATATTTCATCGAAGCTCTTGCCAATATTGCTCAAGTTGCGAAACTTCATCTCAACAAAACCAGATTAGCAAAACTTGAAAATCAAGCAAAATAATTAAATACTTGCATGTGTGTTTACTCAGGCATGTAAAATTATTATAAAAAAATAAAGGGCAAAATTAGAGCTTAGTAGTCCTTTAATTTCATACAATGTTTCATTTTGGTTCCTTATTTTCATATAAAGTGTATTTTTAGTCATCTAATAATCCTAATGTTGTTAATAAAATATGTTGATATTAAAATTTTAAAGAGTCAAGATCCAATTTTGCCTTGTGAGTTTTTGCATAGGAACTGCAAGCATTTGAAAGCATCTTTTGAATCAACATTATCCCAAAAGTGGAAAAAAGGAGCAATGTCACTCCTGGCTATTAAAAATGTTAACCATTAATGCTAATATTTTGAAAATAATTGGGCAAAGGAGCAAAAATGCCCATGATTTTTTCCCATAAGAGCACCTAGCACCATATACAAATTTAAGGTTCAGAAATGCCCATGGGCATTGAAAAGCACTATACAATAAACTGCTAAATACCTATTTGACTCAAACGACTCCATACACCTCAAGCTATAATCACTCTTCCAGTTAGCAACATGATTTACACTTTCAACGCATCTAGCCATCATCTTTACCCTAATGCCATCAAACATCCTAATGACTAGAAGAAATCTATACTCATGAATCCATGAATTAAACTTACTAATGTTATTATCTACCATCCAACACTTACACCTAGGTATGAAAAAAGCTCTTACCCACGATTTTGGATTATAAGTCATAGCTGTTGTGGCTGCATCTTTACTAATTTGCTCAAGAGACTTTAGGTTGTTAGTAAAATCTTCCTTGAATGTGCTCCATGCACATGAAATTTTTATTTTCTTCAATTCATTTCCCTTCCATTTTTTGCTCCTGTTGGCATAAATATGTCTTGCACAAGGTCTATGCTTGGCCTCAGGAAACACCTTAGACACAGCCTGTGCTAATCCCTGACAATAATCTATAAATGCAAACCAAATCATTAACTACTTGAACAATAACTAAAGCATGGATTATGAAATCATCGTCTACATCTATTGTCTACCTTCTACTGATGGTAACAGTAGATCCATATTGTAGGTCCAAAGAGATCTAAAGCCATTAAAGAAACCATCTCTAGTTAAGACCATTTTCCTTTTCTACCAAAGCAAATGCCAATGGATACAAAGAATCATTGGCATCCACACCTAGGCAGTAAGCAAAATGCTTATTATCGTGCCTTTAAGAAATGTTCCATCAACTCCAATCAATGGCATGCACCCTTCTTTCCACCTAATATGTGTCGATGAGAAAAAACCAAAAATAAAGTTTAATTTCATATCTAAACAAGCATAGAATTAAAGTAAATTTAAGTTATTGCAAGTTTAAATTTAACATTAAACACAGAACTTGAAGCATGGTAACATTAAATTTAAGTTAATGCAATTTTAAATTGAAACTACCTTTGAAGCATGGTAACAAATGTACATTCTTCTAAAGACCCTTATGCCTTGCTCAAGCGCTTCATTACTTACCTCCACGCTCACATCTGATCTAAGATTTAAGATCTTTAGTTCATTACCCTAAGCCTCTAACTTTGCAAACTCATCTTTAAATCTCCCTTCCCTCTCTTGCATTTTTTTCCTCTTCTCTTTCTTCCACTTATATGTACTCACACTGACATTCAGTTCATGTTGCACCTCCATTTTCATCTCACTAACCTTATACTAAGGATTTTCTTGAACCTTATCCTTAAACTTTTCAGCTAGCCAGTGTATAGATGCCCTTAGGTTTTTATACACCCTTGCACATCTTTTGTTCCACTATTTGCTTTTTGAAATCAACTTCACTCTCACCATTTGATGCCATGCTCTGTGACAAAAGAGACACCAAATTAATTGAGGGCTTCAATGCCATTTCACTATACAAACTTAAGAAAAATAAGAATCATTTGATGCTCACCTATTCGTGTGGTCCCTTCACTACTACAAAAAACACTTTTAACGTCCCTTTTTTGGGCCTTTTAACGTCTGAAAACAGAGGAACGTCTATTTGAGCGTTGTAGAAAAAATTGTCAATACGTCCCTAAAATAGGGGACGTCTTTTGGTCAGACTTTAGACGTCCCCAGTTGTTACTGGGGACGTCTAAAGTGTTTCTGAACCACTTTAGATGTCCCCAGTTTGCACTGGGGACATCTAAAGTTTTTTTTATGGCCTTTTATATATACATCACTGTCCGGCAAATTTAAACTGCAGAAATTGGATAGAAGAAATATTGCATAAACCAGAATGGAAACAACAGTAGTTCAGCACTATCTAATAAACATGTTATCCAACAATCTAATAGTATGTACAAAAACACAACTCTAATTCACACCTTAGAAATTCATCCCAAAATTCCCCTTAAAAGTAAGACATTCTAAAATCAAAATAACAAACCGTCTCAACTTAATTTAAACTAAACTAATTAAGGCAATTCATATTCAAGACAATGTATCATTGTGATTTTTCTTACCAAGCAACCCATGCCAAGTTCAAAGCTTCCAACTAAACAATTTTCAAGCCTCCACAATTTTTAGATAAGTATTATTCATCCCATCACAAGAAATGAGCTCTCTTAGAAATGCTCTCCTAGAAAAAAAGTGTCATACCTATTTTATGGCATAATTGATGTTGTATTATATTGTACCTCATCAATATTCCAGAACCATACACGCATTTGAGGCAAAACTCTGACATATTTTTGTAATTTAGTTGACTTTTGAATAATGTTAAACTAGACTAACCTAAGCCAAACCAAATTCATTCCTAAGTATCATTGTCATTTTTTAACTCATGTCTATATATAGACATCACCGTGTTGAAGTCTGCTAACGAAAAAACAAGTATGCAATAATGACAGTCCATTTCCATATCAAGCAAATTAGAAGCAGATTAAAAGTATGCATGTACAAGTTACTCTGTTTTTCCAGTTTCATAATCTGATTTAAATTAACAGTTACAAGCATTTGTTCAATCATTTATATCCAAAGTTGTGGGAGTGAGAGACAAACCTGTGGACGACAGAAATGGAGATGACTCACGGTGCCACCAGCTAGGAAGACGATAGTTGTGAAAGGGAGACACAAATGATGGTGCTCTCGTCAAAGAAGAGAGAGGGAAAAATAGAAATATGATTATGAGAAAGAGGAAGGCAGATAGGGAAGGAAGCACGAGAAAGTGAGTTACAGCAACGAACTGAGAAAGAGGAAGGAAGACGGGAAAGGAAGCAAGGGAAAAGGGAAAGAGGAAGACAACTTGGAACAAAGCTCACGAGGGAAGACGGAATGAAGCTTGGGGAAGGAAAATAAAGTTGCTGGCCTGCTGCTGATGGGATGGGTGTCTGACAGGCTTTTCCACGTCCCCAGTCAAAATGGGGACATCTAAAGCTCACTTTAGACGTCCCCAGTTAGACTGGGGACGTCTAAACCTCACTTTAGACGTCCCCAGTCTAACTGGGGACGTCTAAAGTGGTTCAAATTTTTTTTTTAAAATTCAACCAGCGCCAATATTTCCCGCTAAATATTGAACTTTGGGCGTCCCTAATTTAAAAAGGGACGTCCTTTAGGGTCATTAAATGTCTAGTTTGTAGTAGTGAGCTTCGTTCCTTTTCCATACGAGATTCCCTTCACATGGCATTATCTTGATTCCAACCTTTCGATCTTTTTGCACACTCTCACTTTCTCAATTTCCCACTCTATCACCCTAGATTATTCCCTCAATTTTGCACTTGCTCGATTTTCCCTTCCTCCTTCTCATGATTCTCCCTTGCTCGACTCCTTGCGATTTTACTCACTCGCTTTAGTCGTAACTTTTGTTTCAGGCTCTTGTTTTCTTTTCAGAATTTGGATGCTTCCACCTTGATGTCCTACTTACCCACACACACTTTGTCAACTCATAACCCACGTCAGCGTATTTGGTTAAATTTTTTAAAAACACGAGCAATGTTCATATATTAAATGCCTATAGCATTGTTGCTACGTTTTTCAATGTCGATGGGCTTTTCTGAACCTTAAATTTGTTTATGGTACTAGGTGCTTCTGTGGGAAAAGATCATGGCCATTTTTGCTCCTTTGCCCAAAATAATTTTCAAACAAAATTATTAGGCGATAGTATTTCAGAATTAAAATTACCACTGAAATGACAGAATATTCAATGGAAAACAATTCAAAAAATTTATTATTTTATAACATAATTATAGATGTATAGTACTAACCCTATTGCAAAAATAGCTTTTTATACCTGGTGAAAATCGCTTTTTAGACTGGTTCTAGAT
Source organism: Inga leiocalycina (assembly GCA_963242795.1). Lineage (NCBI taxonomy): Eukaryota > Viridiplantae > Streptophyta > Magnoliopsida > Fabales > Fabaceae > Inga > Inga leiocalycina. The sequence continues at coordinate 42,273,189 of OY725329.1, forward strand.
CAGGTCTTGATACAACCGGTCTAAAAAGTCTATTACTTTTTAGGCTGGTTGAGCAATCAGGCGGTAGTATTTATGAATTAAAATTGCTACTAAAATGATAGATTATTTAATGGAAAAAAATTCAAAAAAATTATTATTTTATAAAAGAATTATATATGTATAGTAGTAACCCTATTGCAAAAATAGCTTTTTAGACTTGGTGAAAATCACTGTTTAGACTAGTTCTGGATCAGGTCATGATACAGCCGATCTAAAAAGTCTGTTACTTTTTAGATCGGTTGAGCAATCAAGCAGTAGTATTTCAGAATTAAAATTACTACTGAAATGATAGAATATTCAATGGAAAACAATTCAAAAAAATTTATTCTTTTATAAAAGAATTATAGATGTAAAGTATTAACCCTATTCCAAAAAGAGCTTTTTAGACCTAGTAAAAATCGTTTTTTAGATCGGTTTTAGATCAGGTCTTGATACAACTAGTCTAAAAAGCTTGTTACTTTTTAGACTGGTATTTTTTAGATTGGTTCCTCAAAGATTAGGTATAAAAAGTTAGACTTTTTAGACCTGACTTGGCTTATATCACGTCTAAAAAGTTGGATGTTTTAGACCGGTTATTTAGAAATCACATCTAAAAAATGCTTTTTAGGCCTAATCTCCCCCAACTCTAATCTACAAAATGACATTCTTTTAAAAACATAAATAGGGCTTTTTTTTCTGGATTGGAATGATTTTAAAATCACCCCAATCCAAAAAAAAAAGTGCCCTATTTTTTTTCCTGTATCACATAATTTTAAGTAAGCTATGACAACCATAAGTAAATGATGAAAAACAATAACTTATAAGATAAAAAATTGACAATAATTAATAAAAAATATCTCACTCTTGCAATTAAAGTATGAACAAATTTAATCAAACAACTATTCATCAAACAAAGGTTCATAACCTAACATGGGCCAAAATACATGTAGGATTTCAGGCATACCTGGAATCCGATTGACTCATTGAGTACCCACACAAGATCGGAGCACCGATTCGGACTCTAATCATATTATATGGCAGATTCACCATATGAGAAGAGAACTAGGAAGAGAGGAGTTTTTGGAAGTTTTTCAGAGAATAAAACAACTAACCACCACCAAAATGAGAAATAATCAAGGTAATTAAACCTGGACCGGTCAGTGAATCGGTCGGTATATTGGGTTAAGGGTCAGTGGGTCAGACCGGAGTCAAACCGGGACCAAACCGGTGAGAAATGGAATATTTTAAGCTTATAGTATGAAGTTCTAAAGAAAAACTTTAAAAAAAATTTAAAAAAATTTGACCCAGACCGGGCCACCAAACTGGACCGGTTTAGCGCTCAAGTCACCGATTTCCTGTATGGTTCAGCTGGTCCAGTCCGGGTTAGATAACATGGGAAATAACTCCTTATATCATCTACGAAAGTTATTACAATTTGAAATTCAAATCGTAAGGATTAAACCCCTTATTTGGACCCATATTTGTCTATATTTACATAACAACCCCTTTTGTATTGGGCTTGGGTCCTAATCCACTAAGGGTGGACTAGGCATATTCCAACATCTCCTACTCACACTTGGTGAATCAAATGTTATGGGTCAAGTCTCTTTCTCTTCCATCCTTCTTTCATACTAGGTGCTCTGTCGTAATCGCTGGGCATGACGTCTCCATTTAGGTATCTTGTTCTAGAAATCCCTTTCACAGAGACCAGCACAAAACAACCCTGTAGTACAGCTTGATCATCTTAATATAATGCCTCTAATGTCCAAGATTTTAAACCATATACACTTTCTTCATGGCCAATCTAATCCCTCTTGAGTCAAGATAAAACTCATATTACCTTTCTTATATGCATAGTATCCACACTTATGAAATTACCTAAGCAACATCATAAGGGACCGGTCTTAGACGCAAGCATAAGTGTGTATATTCCATTTAATCTTTCTGTTGCCCATATATCATTTCGATATGAATCAACCACTTTCTTAACATAATGCCTTTAGATCATATCAATCATGATCATAGGAAAATTGCTAAAGTAGCAGACATCGAAACATATCTCCATCATATTATCAAAGTCATAGGACATCATGAAAGGGTTAACCTTTCTGAGACTCACACAACAATGAGCAGGGATATTTTCACTTGCTTCCCGTTTGCGGTTCTCTAGCACATGCGGTATGAATCGCATGCTACGGTGTTACTTTTATACTATAAGAGTGTATGTCATTTTAATCTTACTATTAACAATGTACATACTTAAGTTTAAACACGTACAATATTAAAATCAAAATTCTTCAGATTTACTCACATGACGTCAATTTGAAGAATTTGTTGTCTAGCTATAGGTATCATAGATATGGGTATCCATGAATCAATCCATATTTATAATTTCGGATCTCATCCCAATTGAATGCACTACTAAGTCGAGGCGACATTTAGTGTTTTGTTTCTTCTCTACCATATCAGTTCTCTCACTACTTTAGTGGTGAACACATATGTCGCATCTTTGTACACCCCTTCAGAGTGTCAAAAGTGGTCGCTTGTGTCAGAAAGCTGACCTCATCAACCTGTACGACATACTAGACATTGTATACTATCACATACACATGTAAAACTATAATGAAGTATTTATACTTCACTTCCTACGGCTAAATGACTCATTATACTCTTCATGTATTTCCCTGGACACATGCTTAGTTAGGAGGGGACTTTGCATAGGAATGTGTTGTTCAACAACAACTTTATGTGCTATAGTATTTCTAACAAGAATTACATCTTCGTGTTTAGTCTTGATATGATACTTAAGGTCTTTTACTTAGGTAATGGATGTAGTGTTTTCATAATACATTAACACTAGATTTAAATTCTCACTTTCAAATCATAGATGTTTTTCCAAACATCATTAGCCGTATAGCCACATATACTAACATGGTGCATTAATATGCGCATGATCATTATATACCCTGAAAAGTATCTCAAGACCTTTTGTGAAGACATTCCATATTTCTCACAATGGTTAGACTAGTACCAAAATACAAGTCTTATCAAAAAATAGATATATATGGTCTTGTACACATCACTGGGTACATAAGACTACCAATAGCATTTGCATGGAAAACTTTTTCCATTTTTTATGTTGATTTAGTTTAGGGACAAAATCAAAACTCAAAAATCATTACTGAAGCCATTGGGGTATCCATAGGTTTGCATTAACTTATATAGAAATTGCTCAAGGATCTCCTAATATAATTCTCTTGTTACAGAGAGGATTTTGCTTAAGCTATCTCATTTGATCTTAAGTCTAAGAATATGCATTGCTTTACTCATGTGTTTCTTTTCAGAATTTATAAGTACCATTCTTTAACATATACTACTAGATTCAAACTGTTTTTGGTCAATAGTTTATCATCCGTTTAAAAGGATAATATCAAAACATTACTTGTCAATGGTTCTCTTCAACCATTTGAAAAACCCTATTAGGTTATCGCTGTTATGAAACCTTATGCATTACTGTCTGGATGATTGCTTCAATCTATAAAAGGATCTCTGCAAAAGACATGTGAGGTTTTCCCCTTATGAAACCTCAAATACCACTTCTAGTGAAATCTAATTGTCATTGCAAATGGATTTCGTCATCTATATCACTACTTAAAGGTACATGTTTTATGTCCTCTTGATTATATATAAATTTAAATAGTAAACTATTGCCAGAATAAGTCTGATTAAAATGCACAATAGGTAAGATGAAAGTCTTCCCATTATTCTTACCCCTTTGTAATCAAATGATTATTGTATTTGCTCATTGATCTATCCACTCTTGATCTCTAGAGTCTTCAAAATTGACTAGTTTCAAATAGCCCTTATCTTGGATTTGATCAACTAATTCTCAAACATGATTCTTGCTCAATGAATAATCACTTCCATTACTTTCTTCCATTCTGCCTTTGCAGAAATCTTGTACAGAACACGGCTCTATCTTCTAGAGTAGTCATGAACTCCTTTCTCAATTACTCCTTCTTATTAGAGCTTCTTGCTACTCTTGTTTAGGTCGCTTTATTGACCCTTCTAAAATCCACCTCACAAGGATGATTGAGAATCGATGGCTAGTTCTGTACTGTCTTGTCGATGTGTCTCGTAAAGAGTCACATAGTCATCATTTTTGCCCTTATTTGGAAATTGTTGTATAATAAATGTGGTAGCTTTTAGTTCTTTTCAGTCACAATTCCATCTTTTCACTTATGAAAAATGAAGACGTCACTTTGATGACACTACTACAAAAAAATTAATTCGTAGCACTTATTTTTACATTTTTGTAGCCTTTTCTAAGTACTACAAATGCTTGTGCTACAATAGGCTTTTGTAGCTCTTAAAAAGCGCTACAATAGATAGAATGTTTTGTAGCCCTTTTTTAAAAAAGCACTACAATAGAAAATTTTTTTTAAAAAATATATTTAACCTTTTGTAGCGCGTTATTGGGGTAGCGGTACAATAGATAATTTACAAAATTATTCACCTTTTGTAGCGCTTTTTCAAAAATGAGCTACAAAAGGTATTATTTTTTTTAAATATTTAAAATACTAAATGGACAGCCGCACTATATACAAATTTCTTCAACAATCATATCTAACAAGCTTGTATCAGACAATCAACACTAAAATTGCAATACAACTAACTTTGAATATGAATACCAACTTAACATTCATATATCACTACTTAGCTTGTCAATGAAGTCAATCTACTCCTATTCAAGTAATTCTAAAATAAACATCTAATAACCATTATTACAATAAGGTAATGAACAACATACTTAATTAATGGCTTCAAACACATGCTTACACCACTCTTCAATGACTTCATTCACTTGGTTGTCAGTATATTTTGCACTATATGAGTCAGCATAATACTGCACAATAATTGATACAACATATCATTAAAATAAGAATTAACTATTATAACTTAATTAATTTAAAAAACAACAAAAAGAGAAACAAACTACATACATTGTCAGGAACAAAAATTTGATCATGAGTTACAACATCCTTCATGAATTTCATTATATAATATCCACAGTCAATATTGTTTGGTTGGTAAGGGCACTGCAAAAATATCATTAAAGTTATAGAAAAAAAATAAGAATGTAAGTAATTTATTGTCAATATTTGAGTGAATTTATATAAATACCTTAATTTTCTTCCAGCCATAGCTATTAACAGGGTCAGCAGCTTTAGAATAACTTAGTGATTCAGAACCTCGGTAGCCATTCAATGCCCTGATGAACAAAATGAAATAGATATTACTTTGGTTGGTATTTGAACCCTCCAACACACACACACACACGTGTGAGCTTGAACTTACATATTAAACAATCTCAACATGTCTGGATGGTCCTCTGGTTGGCCATGCTTTAGAGGGTCCATATAATATATCAAGGGACCTAAAGCTGCTCTAGGATTGATGACAATCAAAATCCAATGATTCCTAAAATATTTTGCACAAATTTAAGTAAACAATTTATGAAGAGTTAAAAGATATTAAATGTGATGACTAATTACCCTGCGTTAAACAACGCTAGAAACAACATATTAGATGTTGCTCTAGCTGAGAAATAATCTTTAACTTGATTTGACTGAGATTCAATATTCTTTCTCCCCTCATGCTGACCTATTATATTGGGGCTGATAAATGAGAATTGTACTCTCCCAGTGTTCCTCAACATGTTGTAGTATAGGTACCTTTGTATAAAACAAACAATTAGATTAACATGAATAAAGTTACATAATAAAGAAAAAGGATGATAAGGTACCTAATCCATATGTTGATAGCTGAACCACCAACCAACCCATGATTAAGTATGTCACTCAATTCATTCTGTGCAAGATAATCATTAAAAGGAGTTGTGTTGTAAATGTTTCCATCAAACTGTATGGTTATACTATATCCTGCCCGAAATAAACGAGGTGCAATCAACTCCAATTCATGGCGATATGAGACAATTGTTTTCTGATTTGTTTGTGCAACTAAGCTTTTCTTTTTTAATACAGTTTTCGACTGCTTAGATTTATCACCAGCAATTTTAACTTGCTTGCCCTTTGAATGAACAACCTACAAATATAATGAAATTAATTTAGCAAGATTTTTCTATACCAAACCATTTTCAGCAGCCTATGTTTCTTTACAGTACTCTTTCGTAGGGCTTCTAATTTTGTCTTTTGATCAGGATTTTAAAACAACCATCCATACAAAATATTGAAAGACATGCATGAAAGTGTAAGATGAAGAAGCTAAGGGAGTAAAGAAAACATACATGAATGTTTTGACATTTTTTGTTTTTAAAAGCAATGTGTGTTGATTGGTTTAGGGGAAAAAAGAAGTACCACAAAACATACTCTAACTTAACATCAAATTCTCTTTTACTCACTTGTTCTTGATAACCATCCAGACTCATTTATGCTTACATATACCAAGAAATCAATAATGAAGCATTAACGTTTAGCTCATTAGAGGTGTGTTCAAAGAAAGGTTAAAAGAAAATACAGTGGAGTTCCTAAACTATGCTCTTCCTCTTCTCCATATCTTCCTAGCCCACTAATGTTATCATAAAATGTTTGAAAAAATGAATTTTCTTTAGCTGGAAAAGTCACACTCACATACCTGAAAAAGATGCATAGATACGGCCCACCATGGATTTTGCAGAAAAAAATATATATGAGAAGAGTTTTACAACTACATAAGTATAATACATCATACTCGAACAAGGAACAAAAGGATCTATATAGAGGCTACTGAAATTTTGCTGGACTAGCTTTCCTAATATTTATCCAACTATCAGGTATGTTAGTCTCATGTTTGCCTTTTTAAAATGTTTTTTTTTTAAAAATTCAACCTATATGGATTGTATGTGCAAAATCAAGGTTACTTGTTTTTCTGGCAATGACTCCTCGGGTGCAGGTGGGAAAGTGAATTTTTCTGTCACTTGTTTTTTTGCAAAATTGTTTGACTTGCTTAGAAAGAAATGCTGCCCAAATGAAGTTGATTTTGTATGGTCCCTAAGCCGGTGCAGGAGGTGGAGGGCCCAAGGAGGTAAAAGTAACGTATATTTTGCCAAATCATTGGATGAAAGATTTATTATTAAGCAAATCACAAAGACAAAATTATATTCTTTTAAGGAATTCACACCTCAGTATTTCAAGTATTTGACAGAATCCCTCAACTCAAGAAGCCCAACTTGCCTTGCCAAAATTATCGGTATTTATCAGGTGAGGTTTCATTCTATGGCTGATGATATAGACTCTAGACAGCTTTTAGGAATTGTGGAATTATAGTGTAAAATCTCATTGTTTTTCTTTTACTGTAACAGATCACAGTGAAGTACCCGAAAGGTGGTAAGAAAACAAAATAGATGTGATGATAATGGAGAATCTCTTTTATAAGAGAAATATAGCAAGGGTATATGATCTTAAGGACCATAGGACAAACTAACTTAGTATCAGATTTTTGTATATCATATAGGACCATAAGACAAATTAACTTACTAAACAAGACATGACAGAGGGAGAGAAGGTTTACAAAAATGAGTTAAATTAGCAAAATGCACTACACTGCGCACAATTTAAGAATGTGAACTAAAACATACAGCTAGAAAGATGTTCAGCAAATAGGGATCACCAAAAAGTTTGTATCCATCAGAAAATATTGATGAAAAAGTTAAAAGGAATCCAGAGAGTAGAGATTGAATTTGTTGCTGCTGTTGCATAGAGTTCCTAAACTATATTCTTCCTCTTCTCCATATCTTCTTAGCTTGCTAAATATAGACTACTTTGCCTTCCTAAGATACCATTCTAAAGTACAGAACTCAAAAAGGAAAAAAAACCACAAAGCATGCCTTCCCTTGCACTTCATCCAAACCAACCAGACTTGTGTTTTTTTTAACACCATCGAAGTAAACACTCATTCTTTTAACACTTCTCTCATCATGATTGAATCTTTTGCCTTTATAGAAATGTTCTCAGAAACAAAATAAAGGTCCCTATCCTATCTACACTCATCAAACTTTTACTTTCACTTTTCATCTTTCTTTGTCAATATATATATCAAACTACTCCATGGCATGTTGGATAAAAAATGTAATGGGGTTTGTTCTTATGCTCAATAAGACGTATTAGCAAGCTATAATTCATAAAATATATCATTAATTCTCTTTCCTAATATGTTTGCATGGATTGCCAAGTGAGACTTATCCTGAGGTGTTAAAAAGCTATTGTAAAGCTGATTTTTATTACATAGCTGTTGAATGTTAAGAGGAGAGTAATGAACTAGTTATGTGAGTAGGGGCCAATCAGGGATAGGAACTAGCTTACAAGCACATGGGAACACTTACAAAATAAAGAAAACTATAAAGCCTTAGAACTTAGAGTAACATTCCCATACTTCCCCAGAGGACCCACCAGCCCCTTTTGACTCTTCCAAGCTGCATCAAATGCAGAAACACCCAAAAGAATAGTTTTTGATTATGTGCTCCAATTTACCAAAACAAGTTGCTAGCTTGGTTAATGAATAATTCTCTACTTTTAAATCCAGACATTAACACAGCTTTGAATCCTAGTTTAAATATGATATCTACGTTTATTTGAAAAAGAATTTAGTGAGCAAATGATATATTCTGTTCAACAGAGTTATATATACATATATATATATATATATATGAGTTAAGCGAGAGGAGGAAGAGAATCCTAAAATACTTTTGATTTCAACAAATAGGTTTGGCTATCGTTACTAAAAACAAATTAAAACAGCTTGGAGTCCTTGCAATTCAGTTTGGCTATCGTTGAAGCTCCTACAAATAGGTTTTCATATGAGAAAAAAATTGGCAAAGCATTAGTGGAAGGAGAGTATCGAATAGCTTCGTTAGTTGATATTTTACCACCAAAATCATATTCAGTTCACAAATGACACAGATTGATAATATCGAATATCATCAACAGAAAATTGATAAAAGAAAAAGCTTAATTACCTGAATAAGAATAGAAATTTCCCAAATGCTCAACCCTTGATGGCAGTGACTTTGAAGCCACGAACGACAGCGAGGCAATGAACGGCGATGAGACATGAACAGCAACACTGGAGAAGTAGAAGATAAATGTGAGAGGGAGTTTGGTTGCTAGTTTCAAAGAAGAACAGAGTCTCGCGTGCGACGAAGAGGGAAATATTTTCAGCCGTTTGAGTTTGTGGGCTGATCGTGATGGTGGGGCTAGTGAGTGGGATAACATTAGGGTTGAATAAATATTATAATACTCTATTGGAGCGCTTTCTTTGAAAACAAGCTACAATATATTATTTTAAACATTTTGTTAAAAAGATTATTTTAAATATACTAAAAAGGTATTGTAGCTCTTTTTTGGAAGAGAGCTACACTAGATTTTATTTTATTTTTTTAAACAACATTTAAAACATATTATAGTGCTTTTCCTAAGATTTCTTTTAAAATGTATAATTTTTTTAAAAAATTAATTTATTCTCTTAAAAATTAATTGAACCAATTGTAGCACCTATTTAATAAAGCGCTATACTATGCAAATTGTTTATTTTGAATAAAGAAATTATTGTAGCCCCCACATTTTTAAGTGCTACAATATGTTTACTCCATTATAACTATAGCACTTAGTAGAATAAGAGCTACAAAAAAGGTGCTACGAAAACCCTTTTCTGTAGTAGTGTGAGCTCCCACTTTCAATCATAATGGGGATGTGCAATTGGCCCTTATGGTATGCGCCCTTATGGTTTGCAGAAAAACAAATCTAATTCATGCTTTGACCATAATTCATAAAGTGTAGAAGTGACCACTTTAGAGGGCACATGGTTAAGTTCAATACCACACACACTTGAAGAAAACAAATATGTGCACTAATCTACTAAAAGAGGACCCCAATACTCTTCCACTCATATTTGGCAAGCTAGCTTGAACCATCACATACATAACTGTGTCTCATGATGTTTCATTACGCCTTTCAATAAACTCCATATGCTGGTGGAGTGCATCAGATAGTTAGCTATCTTACTATCTTTCTTCTATCACAAAGCTCATTTGATCATTCACAACCTTGATTATTTCATACATAGGATCTCAAAACTTATATTGATTTAATTGATTTTGCAACATATCAATTTACGGTCCAAAATACTTAAACTTCATACTTATGTGAAATTAAACAAGTATGATCATACTGTGAATAATCCTCAACAAAAGTTATAAAATGTTTAGTTTTGTGCCTTGCCCTCATACTCAGTACCAAATTTATCATAGTGGAATAATTGCAATGGAAATACGGTTGTTTTCCCTTTACTATAAATCTTTTCATGTTGCTTTACTTGCTAAACCATCACAAGGACATCTCCACATAGGAAACTAAGCTTAGTAAGTCTTATGATGCTAATTTTGGTAGCAATTCCTATGTCCTTGTCTAGCATGACACGTAATCAAGTCAATAATTAAATTACAAAGAGTGGTAAAGCAACTAAGCATAGAGAGTCACCAACAATGCTCAACTCAAAGAAATCTCATGAAAGAAAAACTAAATCAAAGCTATATACGTGTCACAAAATCATGAAAGTTTAAATCAGTTGAACCCATAATCTTGATAGAATGAGACAACAACTCAATCTCATTTGAACTAGTGCATGAAGCACTTCATAGAGAATTAAGGTCATTCCACTACATAAGTGAACTTGTAGGTGCTTATGCCTTTCACTTCAATCCTCATGTCGCCACCAATACTAAGCTTCTGGCTTATATTTGACAATAGAGAACATTCAATAAAGAACTTTAATCCCTATCATCATGATTTATGGAGCTTATGTCCTTTTGCGTTCCCCTTTCTTGGAACAATTCTTTGCAAAATGGATGTTTCTTTAGTAGGAAAAGCATTTAACCTCACTTAGGTTAGCCTTCTGCTAGGAGAAATTCTTACCCTTCTTTGAACTTAGGGTCATCCTTTTATCTCTTTTCTGGAATATCTTACCCTTCCCTAATTTTGGATTTAGAGTTTGGATGACTTGGCCTCTCTTATAGGGTAAGCTTGTCCAGAGGACTCGTAAACCTTTAGACATTCATTTCCAAGCCCCAAGTACTTCAATACATTATTGAAAGCAATATTGTTTTTACTATGGGTCATACTAACTTTCATGAGCTCCTACCTAGAAAGGAGCGTCTTGATGAACAAGCTACACTTGTTCGTTAAACAATGCATGTTTAGCTTCTTTCAGTTTCCTTGTCATGTTGGTTATCTCATGTAGGTGATATCTTATACATGGCCTTGCTGTTGAATTTCTTTTACATTTGCACATGCATTTATCAAGTATAGCATATGCAGGGCAATTGATGTTATGAAGTTTCCCTTTTTCAAGGCCATATTGGTCTCATAACCTCTTATTTGCTGAGCAAATTCTCAGCTTTAGTTCCATTTGACCCAAGTCAATGGCTTTATAACATCTTTTATTTATATGAAACCTTTTAATGTCAGATATCACAATTGTCCCCATTTAGCTTATTAATTAACATTCTTGTTCTTGGTAGCCTTCCTTGGCTTAGTCACTTAAATCATCCCACTCATAGGGTTATTCACAATTGATTTGAACCAAGAATGTCTTTTTATAGCACATTGAGGTATACAATATCATGTACTTGTATTATTCTTGACTAGAAAGGTAATAACACCATTAGGTCTATGATCAGGAGAATACGTTTGTACTTCCCATCACACAGATTCTAGTAATATAATGCCACTATTACTATAAAAAATTTCATACAAAGTACTTCACATAATATGCTCAATTATGACTTTTAGAAGGCTCAATTTCCGAAAGCTCCCACTTAGATAGAGTATATGAAACTAGCTCCCATTTAGATGGAGCATATGATTCTCTTAGAAGACCCATATTCCAAGAGCTTACACTCATAAAAGAGTGTTGGACATTTATTTCTTCATTGCTCTTAGAGTATTATTATGTTGATAATGTCTTATTATCAGGGAATTTTCAATAGTTTTCTTTGGCTTCATATTCATCTCATTTCTTCATTCTTAATCTTCAGCCAAATAAATCTTTAAAGGGAGAATTTTATTTATTTCTCAAACCCAATTTGATAAGGTTCACAATAACCATTGTTTTCTAAGGCTACAAGAATTTTATGTCCCATGTTGTTTTAATCATCTTCCAGAGTTTCCCTATTTCATTGAGAAGATGTTTCAAATGTCTTATGCAATTTGTATTGTTTCATCCTATAAATATTACATATTTTCTCTTTAGACTTTTATGGTTTCTAATGTTGGTGGTTGGACTGGGCTCAAGGCTCATCTTCACTCATGAAGTGGGCTCTACCTTCTTAGGTGCATCACTTTCCTGAATCTGGTGTTGGGAAGTTTCTCCATTTTGAGATTCCCTTTCACTATGATTTGATACTGTCTCTTTTAGTATCTGATTCTCACTTTTACCTCCGTGATGTTTCTCCATATATGAATCTTGACATTCACTTTCTTAAGATTTATGAGATTCAAGTTTTTCTTTATTCCGAATTTCTTTTTGGTCACACCTCTTATTCAATTTCAAGTTCTAATGAATCTTAGTTTGAATCATTTTCCTCTTGAACCTCTCTTTAGGATCTTCTCCTTTTAGATTATGTTTCAGGGCTCAAATTTAAATGAGCAAATCCCTCTTTCATCTATCACTTAGAGGCTCACATTACTCTAAGTAATTTATGCTTGAATCATTATTTGGAGATAGCATCAAATAATTTTCACCTTTTCAATCCACTACAAAGGTAGTTCATACTTAGGAAAGTATTTTTCAATATAGTAATGATCCAAAAGAATAAAATTCTTTTGCTTTAGTGCTTTTTGAACTCCCCAAATTCATATTTATCTTAAATAAAATTATTATGAATTATTACAAATATTTTAGAATTTTTAAACTCATAAAAAATCATTAAAGATAGCACTAAATGCCTCTAAAATATATTCAAATATATTTAAAAAAAAGTTCAAATATATATCAACATGAATATCTTGAATTTAGGGATTTTTAGAAACAAACCGCGTCTTAATCAGAGCTCAAACGCGCCTTCATGTGCTCCTAGAAGGAGAAAGAGGAAATTCTAGAAAACTTGAAAAATCCATCGAATCCCACTCTCGCCATTAGCACGTGCCGCCATAAGCCTTCCAAAACGTTACACGCGCCAGCTATTTTGAGGCCACACGTCGAAAGGTTTAGGATAGAATCTACCACGTGGCATTAGGCAATCTGACAGCCCCACACACGCCATGTGGTACTTTTCAGCAATTTTTTTTTTGCGGATCGGATAAACCCATTAACTGACCCAGTCCTGAGTCCACCACTCCCTATCTACTTTTTTTTTTTGGGTTGGGCCAACTTTGGCCCAATTCATTTATTTTATTTTATTTGTGTTTTGGAACGGGTTGGGCACGCCCGCTAACCCGATCCAGTTTTTTTTAACCATCATAAAAACAATGTTGTTTCAAGGGCCTGGAGGTTGTCTTCAACCTCTAGCCAGGTCGATCCGGACCTAGTTGTAGGGTGGGTTGGGTCCGTCGACCCGGTACCTTCTCTCCATTGTAACTTCATCATCCGACATCCGTTTTGCACGTTCTTAGTGTCATTTTTCATCATTTTTTTGATGTCTACGAAATGGGATCATTTTCAAATACTAAATCACTCATTTTCAAATGACCCAATTCATTTCAGTTTCATTCCTGATTCGTTTCTCCGATTGCGTTCTACTTGGAGTGTTGTTCCTTCGTTCCATAGTCTTATTATGTGTATTATAAGGCTTTTAAATACACTTATACTCATAGAACCAAAGCATAAATAAAGAAAATGAATTGACAGAAACCAAAATGTACAGTAAAGCATCAAAAAACAAAACGCAGGGGGAAAAACAAAATGCACTATTCATGAACATGATGTTTAGAGAAATTAATGCAGCCTCAGGATAGTTAATAACCAAATGCTCTAATACCACTGTAGGATTTTGAGTGTGCCTGGAATCCAATTGACTCACTAAGTACCTACATAAAATCGAAGCACCCATTCGGACTCTGATCATGTTATACAGCAAATTCACCATACAAGAAAAGAACCAAGAAGAGAGGAGTTTTTGGAAGTTTTTCAGAGAATAAAACAACTTACCACTACCAAAATGAGAAATAACTCCTTATATCATTTACGGGAGTTATTATGATTTGAAATTCAAATCCTAAAGATTAAACCCCTTATTTGAACCCATATTTGTCTATATTTATATAACAACCCCTTTTGTATTGGGCTTGGGTCCCAATCCACCAAAGGTGGATTGGGCATATTCCAACAATACATGTAAATGAAAATGAAATAAATAACATCATGTATCTTAACAACTACACATTTTCGAGAATTGGTAGAATTTGCGAAAGAACACATTTTCGAGAAAGTAGAAAAAATCAGTGCTTAGTGCAGAATTGAACCCACACCCAAAAATAAAGAGACTTGTAAATTGTAACTATAGAAAAGATTCAAGAGATAATTTACTTACAGTTAGAAGAACTAAATTCTGCAAGAATTTGGACCAAAAAGACTTGTAAAATAGAACTGCATAGCTGCATGATTTGAATCTTTATCCTTGATGTTAATTCCATATCCACAGCATAAATGAATTATAAGAGCCAACTACTTTTACATGATGCTTATATTCTTCGCTAGATGAAATGCTAAACATACAGGAAAACTTTCACATACAAACTTCTTGTATATTATAAATAAAATACAAGCCACAAAGCTTCGAATGTTAAATTGAAAATTTTCTAATTTTATTATATATTTTCATATTTTATTTAGGAATTTTTTCATAATAACTGAGCTTAAAATGTCTTATTTATGCTTAATTGAGATTAAGAGTAAATATATTAAATTATGACTTAAAAGGATAAAATTGTCAAAATAATCGCAATTACTCTTAATTATTGATTCTTGGGAGGATTTGATATTGGTTTAATTGTTTTCAATTGAAAGTCCTTGAAATTTGGGATTAAATCTGAAAATGGCAATTTGGGGCTTGAATTTTAAAAATGACAGTTTGGTACCTTGAATTTGACAAATGACATTCTAGTCCACGAATTAAACTACAACGTTTTTGCAGCAAAAGCTTAGGTCTGAATCAGGGGAACATCTCGACATAAATGAGAATAGAGATCACAGCCGCAACACATAGACGCGGGAGAGAGCTCACGAGATTAACTTCCAGTCCTTCACACTCCCATCACTCTGCATCTTCGTCGCCAGTGACCTTCATTTCTTCCACCATTGTCGTCGACGACGTCTTTCCTTCACACTCCACCACTGGCCGACGTTCTCACACCGGAAAAGCCAGAAACACAGTTGCGGCAACACCAGAACAGGAGAGACGAGGTCCGACTTTGGAACCTCAGAGCATCAGTGCCACGGAGCTTCACATCAGAACTCAGATTCTTGTCCTCTGTTACTGTCGCTGGCCCCGTCGTCCACCATAACTTCCAACTATACTCACTCTGTTTGCATAGCTCCTTCCCGAAACTATCTAACTCTGTTTCATCACTGTTAATCTTTCATGCCATTAATCATCCACTAATCACTTCATTCTTCAATTAATTGACTATGGTTGAAGATTTAACAGTGTTTGGTGGAACCTTGTTGATAAATTGCTGAATTTTAATGTCTGAAATTGAACTTGTGGAATCTGGTGAAGCTGTGTTGATGGTCACTAGTGACTGATTTCATAATCCCTTTAGCAAAGGCAATGGCATGAATTTGGAATGGGGGAGTTTTTGTTCTTTTATTTCTCTAATTCTACATTATAATTGTAATTTTTAGGTTTTAGGTTGAATTTTATAATATTGGATTGGTTTATTTTGATTTATTTAAAGATTAGACGTGGTTTGAATCTTTGTTAGATATTTGATATTGTGATTAATTAGCTTAATTATCATTTATTTGTGTTGGTTAGTCATTGAATTGATGGTTTTACGAACATTTTATGCTAATTTCAAGGTGGCTTAGTTAGTGGATCAATTGTGTCACATTGGTTAATTAAATGTTAATTTATTTGTATTTAGCATTGGGTTTTAACATCATTAATCTTGATTTTTCATATGGGTAATCATTATTAAATTAAGATTAATGAGAAAATCAAGTGGTAATGTGAGATGGCTCGGTTATTAGATCAAAAGCTAAATATGATTTTTAAGTTCATTTAATTAAAATCTAAATATGATTTTCCATTTCATTTTGTAAAGAAAAATCCCAAAAAGAATTAGTTTAGAATTAGTTAATTTTAAATTATAAAAAGTAGTTTCAAAAGATTAAATTTTCCTTTTTTTAATCATTTCGTGTCAATCATTACACCTAGTTTCTAGATAATTAATAAAAGGTTTTTTAAGAGACTATCTAGAATTACAACCTATATTACAATCCTTAATTTAATTTTGAAGAGGTTAGCAAGTCACAGAGCATACCGACCTCTTCCTTCCTTCCTCCACCTTCCTTTTCTTTTGTCGCCCGCGGCCTTTATCTTCCTCACCATTGTCGCCGGTGACTCACCTACACTCTGAGTGGAGAGCTGGAGGCAGACCTAACATTAGCAAGCTTTGGGCAGTGTGGATGGGAGCTGGGAGAGAAGATTCGATGGGAAGAGAGAGCTGAGAGTTTGGAGTTAAGCTCAGACTATCGCCGAGACAGCCATTGACGGAGAGAGCTCCAAGACCGGATCTCCACCTCCGTCAACCTCTATTCACCTTCACTATGCTGTGACTTGGACCTGAGAGTGAGAAACTAAACCAGAAGGGAGAAGAAGAGGGAACCACCACCGGAGATGGCAGCATCACCGCCGTCAATCCTTCCTGTGTTTTGATATTCACCACCGTCGGCCTATGTCCGTTGAGTCACCACCACCGATGCTCTTCATCCTCCTCTCACCACTTAGAGGGTTCATGGCCAGAAGCCACCGTCGAACACCATCACCATCATCGCCTTCCCTCATTCTCGCCACTACAGATTTTCCTCTGCCAAGCACTATTGCAGAGTCGTCCTTTCTCTTTCTCTCCACCAATATCCTCCACTGCTAAAATCACAGCACCCCCTTCATCTTTATCACTGTTACCTTTCTATTTCCCTTTTCCATCCATTGTCTCATTCTCTCTGTTTTTCCCCTTTAGACTGATTAGCTTCTACTGCCTTTCTCCTTTATTTTGGCCATTCCATCATTTTTCATGGAGTTCCAGTAATTTGAACAATCTGTGGCTTTTCTTCACAATATGATTGGCCGATTTTTCATGGAGTCTTGTGGGTAGAGGAAGTGGCTAGAGCTCTAATGTGCTATAAAGGAGAGTTTATGAGTTTTCCATTAGCTCATTATATGTATTAATTGTGATTTTTTTGGTTTGATTTTATATTGATACATATTTGTGAGATTTGGATGAGTGTTCATTTATCCTTGTTGGTTAACATTTGAATTGGATTTTACTTTGATGATCTTGGATTATGTAGTGAATTTATTTCCTTAAGTTTTAATGAGATTATGCATTGTATATGATTACTATGGTGTGTAATTGAGTTAATTTATATTGAGTGTCACGTTTGTGCTCTCATAAAAGAGGAAATAAGTGCATCAAAATAATTTTCGAACACACTTCAAGTGATTTTTTAACAATTTATCAAAGAGATAAATATGAATGAGATTGTAGGATTAGTCATTGATTAGATAAGTTGGAGTCAATCCCTTTACATGAGATTTTCACTTTGACTTGATGATAAATTAACTACCAATTCAAATTAAAAAGCTAGGAAAACCATTTACTTTGCTACCAAGACTCATTTCCTCATATCTATCCCACTTTTATAAAAAAATACCAAAAAAAATAATAGTTTAGCATTTAATTAAATTTCATTTTCTTTTATGTATTAATTTGTAAAACCAAAACCCATTTTCCCTTGTTTTATTGCATTTGCATGGAATTAAATTACTTAGGATCCAATAAAAGGCTCCTCGAGAAGAGAGAGAGCGATCCTAAATTTACCTATACACAATACTTAGTTAATTTTTTATTATAGACCCCAAAACTAACGTATAAAAACAATCTTAATCATAAATACAATATCACATTAACTGGTAGTCTAGTACTTCTATGCACTATCTCCAACGATCAAATGTTTTTGGGTCATTAATTTAAAGCACTGGAATCTTCTATAACTTGGGCTTGGCATATCAAGAGAAGGAAATATGCATATTAAGAATAGGCTCACAACTCTCTGACTTGTCATCATATGCAATGCTAGTACCGCAAGAGAACATTAGCAAGAAAACCTCTACACATCATATGAGATTTGCATGACAAACCAGACAATTGATGCCGGTAAAATAATTACAATATATAGTGAGTTTCAAGTACATATGGTTTTACATTATCACTTACTGTATGAACAGGTGTCTAGTGCTCACTTGCATGTTCATATCCATTTGGACCCTCACTAGCACTACTACAAAATATTGTTTTTACATCCCTAAAGGACGTTCCTTTTTAAAAAAGGGACGTAAAAAATAAAGGCGGTGGCATTTTTGTAATTCTGAGTGAGATTTGAATGGTTTTAGACGTCCCCAATTCAAAAAGGGACGTCTAAAGTTACTTTAGACGTCCCCAATTTAATTGGGGACGTCTAAAGTTAAATTTTTTTTTTTTTTAAAATCAGGAACGCCTTTTGGTCACTTTAAATGTCCCCAATTTAATTGGGGACGTCTAAAGTAAAAATTTTTTATTTTTTTTAATCAGGGACGCCTTTTAACGTCCCTAATATATATTAGGGACGCCAAAAGGCGTCCTTAAAATATCAGGGACGCCACTTTTGGCGTCCCTAATGTTATCAGGGACGCCTAAAGGCGTCGCTGATTATTTTTTTTTTTTTAAAAAAAAAAACTTTAGACGTCCCCAATTAAATTGGGGACGTCTAAAGTAACTTTAGACGTCCCTTTTTGAATTGGGGACGTCTAAAGTAAAATAAAAAATAAAAAAAAATCAACTACACAACTTTAGACGTCCCTAAATTAAATTGGGGACGTCAAAAACAATTCAAATCTGTACTGACAGTCTTTATTTGTCAGTTTTATAGATCCACACTCTTCTTTTTCATCAACGCAACCACTACCACCAAACATTTAACTTTTACTTCTTTTTCTTTGTATGTTGTTGTTTCTTCTTTTCTCTCTCTTTATTTTCACCAGATCTGTAATGCTTACCACCACGCATTTAACTCTTGTTTCTTCTTTGCTCTCTCTCTTTTTCACCAGATCTATTATGTTTCTTACTATTTTATCTTCTTTCTCTTTTTTTCTTTGGATTTCCCTTCTATTTTATCTTCTAACTCGTGTTGTTATGGTTTGTAGATCGAAACTCCAAAACATGCTTCATGGCCACGTTCCCACTGAGAAAATGAGGTACATCTCTCTCTGTTGCTCTTCTCTATTCATTGTTATGAGAAAATGAATTTTAATAATAGAAGGAGATAAGTTTTCCGCAACTGATTCATCTTATTGTTATCATCTTCTGTTTATGAGATTTCAACTTTAGAGTTATTATTGTGTAGATTTTGGATTTAGAGTTCAGATACTAGATCTGTAATTTTATTGACGATGATATGTAATTTCTGATTTTAAATACTATTTAGTTCAGATCTATAATATAAACGAATTTATTTTTTTTTTTAAAAAAAGCACTTTAGACGTCCCCACTTTAAAGTGGGAACGTCTAAAGTCCAGATTTTAGACGTCCTTTTATCTGCGGACGTTATTGCCATTTTTTACTACGTCGCTCACATAGACGTCCCCTTGTTTTCAGACGTTAAAAGGCCTAAAAAAGGGACGTTAAAAATGATTTTTGTAGTAGTGTAGGAGGATAAAGAATTGATATGCAAACCCATCCATCAAATGGAACAGCAATATAAGTTAATTATGTGTCATTTAAGCCAGACCAGGAGAATTGAGTCCCCTAAAAAATATCCCAAAAAACAACCATTTGGATGCCATATCTCTGAAGTGAATTTCACTGATGGTGGGCTGTCTGGGTAATTTGATGGAAAACTCATCATAGCATTGAAGAATCCCCCCTCACTGCGAAAAAAAATGAAGCATGAGTCAGCAACTTTTGAATGACAAAAGGACAATGGAAAGTGCAAAAATAACAATCAGCAGAACTCAACCAAGAAGAGGCAAGCGAAGTGATGAATTAGAAGCAACAATCTCTTACATTAGAAAGACCAACAAAAACGAGGGATTCGTGCAATTACTCTTTTGATGAACCCATGATGATGAGGGTACACAAGAAGGAATCTTGCAAATTTAAAAGCTATAAAGAATCACCACGACTAAAGCACTCCAAGCCAATCTTGAAAAGACCACATAAGTAATTGAAAGTATTATCTTTCGGAAACCAAAGCCCATCCATTCACCTGACAAAAATATCCAATAAAAGTTTTCCTGTCACGAATTGTAGGGAACAATGTAATGAGCGCTTACTAAAGAGTATCGGGAGATCCAATTATCGTGACACTCCATTCGAATATGTTGTTTTCATCTACTAAACTGGCGGAGAAGCCATCGACTAGGTTGTTGCAAAGATCTGAAACCAGCAGAAGTTGAATTACAACACCGCAGATAATTCACGTATGTGTTTGGCAAGCATCAAAATCATGGTTTTAAACCATGGTTTGCGTAACCCGAAATAAAACTTCTCTCACACATTTACCTCATAAGTCGTAAAAGCTATTAAAAAAAGCTAATTCAAAAACACAAAAGCAATTAGCAAGATAATTATGCAATACAATTTACTGTGTAAGACTGTTGCGCCTCGCTAGGCCACCATACTCATCTAATCAATGTATAATTCTCACCTACCTTCCAAATCAATAATGGAAGCCAACCTCTCACGAACCTGCAATAGTACACCTCATACATAGAGCTGGTAAAAAGGGTCTTTCCTTCACAAGCCAGGGTTTAAGAGGGTCAGCCGTTTTAGGTTCGGCTAAAGAAAATAGTCATTTTTTAGGGCCAACTTTATAGGGTCAAAGTTATTTTAACAATTTTTACTAGTTTTTCAGTGTTTTTAAAAAATTATAAGAATAAAAGTCCTAATTTAACACATAAATGTTGTCAAATTTAGGGTGTAGACCATACACATTATGCAACGAACAAAAACAGACACTAAGTCATAAACAAAGGTAAACTATTGTCCACATAACATAATTATAAATAATTAATAAAAAAACTGAACAAAATTAAAAATATTTCTTATAAATATGTTTTGAAAAATATAAGTAGTTAACAAAATAAATAACATAAGGTATAAACAAAACAATCACTAGAAAATAAATCAAAAAATACAAAATTAGTAAGAATACTTATAAAATAAGAAATATCTTTTATAAGTTTTTAATTCTTATGATACTTAATTCTAAAAAAGATAATAACAACTAAATATTTATAACATCATTAACAAAGTATAAAAAATCAATAATAATATTATTATATAAATAATTTTAGAAAATAAAAAAAATATATACGAGCCTAAAAAGACTGGCCCTACAGGACTAACCCTTTTAGGCTCGCTTTCACTATTTAGGCAAAAATCTTAAACTCGGCCCTTACAAATTTAGGATCTAAATGGGCTTGGCCCGTTTTTTTAGCTCTACCCATACTCATTATTTTGGCAAAAAAGACCTTCTCAAATTGACAAATTTAATCTTGTGTGGCTAACAGGCTTCGCATCTAAAAAGCAAAGACGAGAAGACTGAACTAACCATAGCACCAGGGCCTTCTGAGAGAGGTAGAGAGCAGAGACGATGGATGGGGGATTTCAGAGTCAAAGATTATTGATCGTAGGGCGAGACGAGGGGTTTTCGTCAAGAGGCAAAGAGCAGGGATGACAGATGACATATTAGACTTTGAAATCGCGTAGTGAGGCGAGGAATTTTAGTTGAGAGGTAGAGAGCAGAGAAAATAGGCGAGCTAGGGATTTCAGAATCACAGAGACGATCGAAATTGCATCAAGGGGAGGGAATAGGTTTTGACGTTTTGTGATATTTTTATACACATTGTTCTGAATATCAAGTCTAAAAGATATTTTTATATGATTTTTTAATTATTTTATTTCTTTTAAGACTAGTTGTAATACCTTAAATTTTGATTAAGGACTAATGACTTTTATCGAGAATGTTATTGATATGAAAAAACACTTTTGTGAAATTAAAGTTGATTTGAGACCCAAATTAATTATTGGAAATGCCCAAAACCCTATATTTTAGTATAATTATATGGCAAAGGAATTATTAAGCTAAAATATGGCGAAATGGCACATGAAGGAAGAAGAAAAGAAATTAATTGCTAACTATCAAGAATTGAGGTGTGTGACTAATTAGCTAATGAAGTAGTTAGAGTAACTAAATAGTTACTTACTTTATGAGAAACAATGAGATTGAGACACTTGGCATGGTTAGATGAAGAGAGAGTGTGTTGGAAAAGTCAAATACAATATTTTATGATTTCTCTTCTCTCTCTTTCCCTCATTTTCAGCTGAAGAAGCATGGGTATGGAAGAACTCATCATTCCAGCATCTTCCTCACTCTTATCTCTCTCATTTCTCTCTCTCATTCGGCTGTCATAGAAGGGAAGCAAAGAGAAAGAACTCAAGGTAAATTTCTTGCCATTTGACCCTTAAGATGAGCTCTAATGCCAAAACTCTCTTCTTTAATCTTGTTCCTTGAGTTGAGAACTTCGATTCTGTGGTTTTAGATTTTTCATTGGTGGTAGCTTGTGCACTCAAGAAAATCTAGAGGTCAGTGAAGCAAGGAACAAGTTGTTGCAAGTGACAAAGGTGAGTAAAAGGAACCTTTCTATGTATGTTTTGTGGCCATTGGTTGAACCTATAATTTTTGGAATTTTAGCCCTATTTTTCGTGGATTAGGATCCTTGAGAGTATGGCATGCCATGATCTTGGAAATGGTGTTTTGTAGTGTGTTGTGGATAGATAGAATTGATTTGAGGTTGAATTGTGAAGTTTGAAGTTTGAAGTTTTAGGGATATTATGTAGAGTTGTTGCCTATGTTATATCATGTGAAAGAAATGTGAATATAGTCATTTTGGTGTCTCCATTGGTTTTCTTGCGAAATTTTGTGTGGAAATGGGTTTTGGATTGAGTTTTGGAACCATTGGAGACTTAGGTTGCAAAACTGGAAAATTTGGCAAAAAAATTTTTCTATGCAAGGGACCTACTTTGTACAATATTTTGAAATAGTAAATGATGTCAAAAAGTTGTGAAACTTTTCAGTATTTGTAATTCATATTTCAAGCTTTCTATTAATATAAAGTTTGAATTATTTTAAGTTATGTGCTGAGAGTTATGGCTAGTTGAAATCAGTCAAGAATCAAGGCATTGCTTGACCGCGGCCCAAAACTTTTGGACCTGTTCTTGACCACGGCCTAAAGGGTGTTGGCTGCGTCCCAAATATTTCTATCTAATTCTTGGCCGCGGTCTATGGAGGCTGGCCGTGACCTACAAGCTTCTGACCTTCTCTTAGTCATGGCCCAAGGAGTCTGATCGCGGCCCAAAACCTTCTAATCATCTCTTTGCCACAGCCCATGGGTGGCTTGGCTGCGGCCAACCCCTGTTTTTCAGCACTTTGTAATTCTGAAAAGTGGTTTCCAACCTAGTCTTTCCCAACCCTTTAGGGCTATTGTTAGAACCTTTCATAGCCACCTAAGGGACTTTAATGATAACCAAATCTCAGTGTTTTAAAGTCATTTGAGTATTGGGATAAGTGATAACTTGTCATCCTTAATTATGATTATAGGATTTGATATTTACCTGGAACATAGAAGGTCTATGCCTGAACTCAAACAGAAAGAATAAGGTAGTAACACTTTTTCCTATATCATGTTTAATGCACTGTATGTTTGTATGTATCATTAAATGATCGATTGAGTCGTGGTAGTTAGCCCGGCTTTGAATGCTGCTAAATGAATGATTGAGTCGCGAAGGGTAGCCTGGCTTTGAATGTACGATTGAGTCGGAGTAGATAGCTCGGCTTTGAATGTAGCTAAATGACCAATTGAATCGTGGCGGGTAGCCCGACTTTGAATGTACGATTGAGTCGTGGCGGGTAGCCCGACTTTGAATGCTGCTGTTGCTGATTGTCATGCTTTTCACTGTTGTAATCAAAGTCATGATTGAATGCTGTTGTGTTGCTGAATTGT
This sequence comes from Inga leiocalycina, assembly GCA_963242795.1. Lineage (NCBI taxonomy): Eukaryota > Viridiplantae > Streptophyta > Magnoliopsida > Fabales > Fabaceae > Inga > Inga leiocalycina. The sequence goes on from OY725329.1 coordinate 42,297,523, forward strand.
GATATATGCTTACATACTTTGTTTAATTATGCATCATATAATGAAATGTCACAACTAGGATTCTTTTGAATCTCATTCTTTCCAATTATCAAATTTTTAGCTAGAGCAAGCGGATCAAGGGACAAGCAAATGAATAAGGGCGACTAGGATTACAGGTGGTAGTCTTTAAGCTTTTGGTTTTAGTTATCATATTTTGGACTATTATATATATTGATAAGAATAGTATTTGTATTGTAATCCCCAGTATGGGAAACTAAAATGGGCAATGATGCCCTGTAAAACCCTTTAGTCAATGATTATATCTTGGGTGAAGGTCAGGAATTTTGCTAGCACTCTGATATTGTGTATGTAACAGAACTGAATAGGCCAAAATGGTTTCTAAAAATGAATGGATATCACATTTTACAAGTTTTGTAAAAGTTTTCATTTATTCTCGATCTCTTAATTCAATTATGACATGTGTTTTAACACTAATTACAGCCTTGTTGAAGACGGGGGTTACACCAGTTGTTTAGAAATCTGATTTAGAAAACATCTTTTAGACCTTACCTACAAGGAACCGGTTTAAAAAATTTTATTATATTTACAAAAATGCCACTAGCCACATTTTTTAGACCTTATCCTTTATATCAGATCTAAAAAGAGTAGTCTAAAAAGCTGATTTTGTACTAGTAACTTGGTTTCATATGGAACAATCCAAACTGAAGCTTCTGGTAGAAAAAAAAAAATCAAACTGAAGCATATCCATACAATCTCTCTTTCACTACAAATATTAGACACGAGTATGAAAAATAAAGATACTATAGGCAGATTCACCAACACCCACACAATACTTTTTAAAAAGAGGAAACAAAAAATAACATAACTTGGAAAAGCTATGGACATATAAGTTGGCATTATACATGATACAAGATCCTATGTGGCAGAGCCACCTCAGCACATGTGGGTAAACTAACTGTGGACTGTTTAGGTCTTTAACAAGAAGGCAAAATTGCCACTTTTTTTTATACTTTCAGGATAAAATTGCCCTTTTGAAAACTTCTAGACACCTAATGCTCCTTAACAAAAATTTTTGGGGCTTTTTTCCCTTTAACCCCAGAAATAAATACTTTTATTTCATATATTTTAATAAGAGTATATTAACCCCTAGATCAAGATCATCATCTCTTCCACACTCTATACATAAATCATCCTCTCTTCCGTAACAATCACAAGCGGCATTCATATCAACATTATGTTTGGGAGTGTTGAGCATGAGATGGAGATGTGAGTGCCTGCGAGTGAGACATGGGATCTGTATAGCACAGTTCGACTTGGAGAACTTCTGGTGAAAGGGATGCCATATGTGTTTCAAAAGGTGGAGCTTGTTGAAGGTGATGGTGGACTTGGAAGCATCTTCGTTGAAACTCTAGTGCCTGGTAAATGTTTCATCTTATTATTATTCCTTTTTTTTATTGTCTAATTCAAGTTTTCTTTTTGTGAATAAGAGAAAATGACAGAATAACAGCGAGGAAGGAGGCTTGATAGGTTCTATATGTGTGTGTGTGTGTGTTCCCAAATTGTCAAAGAAGAATTGTTGACATCATAATCATACTATATGCTATATGTGCTTATTTAATTTTTTAGAAAAATGATAGGCAAGACCCAGATTAAAAAAATTAATTATTACTAGATTCACTAAATTTGAGTTATTACTAATAAATTTGTTGGAGAATTTATGCAAAAACATATAGCTATTTACTGTTTGGGTGAAAGGGTTTAAAATTGAATGTCTCTTTCATTTCTATTACATTAAATGCAAATGCTGTTTCAAAAAAGAGTTAAACGAGTTTTAGATGGTAAAAAACTAAGTGAACATGCATAAATGAAAAGAATTCAAGGTCCAAATAACCTTCCAACAAAGTTTTTCTCCGATGCCTACTCTAACACAATCAATTGCATAAGAAGCTAACAACAAAACATCTACTTAATTATTCATAATGATAACCTTACAAACACAATCAATCAAAACGTTACAATCAATTACAATAAGGCTAAACTCTTAAAAGCACTAATGATGTTAAAACTCTTTCTCTCAAAACAAAGAGTAAGAAAAAATCTAATTGTGCATTTATTTTTCTTCCCATTCACTTGAAAAGCAAATCATTGTTTTAAAAAGTTGCCAAAACACTATATCTTATGAAAGATCAAAGAATTTCTCATAAATCACATTTTCAAAGTGGCAAATGCAACCCTTTATCACTTAGGGCATGCATCAAAGTAATACATTTTTGGAAAAAAATTTTTTTGAAAATTTTTCTAGTTTTAAGGCATTTTCTCAATTAGAAACAACCAATTAATGGGATTCAAAAATGTATTCCCCCCACTCACACTTAATCAACACATTGTCCTTAATGTTTGTAAAACAACCCTAAAGAGAATGCTAACCAAGTTGAAACTCAACGCACAATGTTAATCAAGTAGGGTAGTGGCAAAAAATGCAAAGCATATATGGGGGTTCTTATTCTACCTATTAAGCTACACTACTGCTTCTTCTTCTTTTTTTGCTACTAGATTATGTCTCTCCCCCACAATTATCTTCTTCATACAACAATTAAGCCCAAGTAATCATAAGAATTTAGAAGAAAATAAGTGAGTATAGACACAACCTTTGTTAGAGTATCTTGAGTCTTTTGAAATAGAAGTTATCATCCTCGATGAGAATCATGCATTTGTTTTTTGTAACACCTTCTCCCGTATTGAATTTGCTTGGTAGAGGTGATTCAGGATAAATCAGAAGGGGTACAAGAATGTACGTGAAGTTTGGCTTATCTGAGGACATTTCGAATTGTATGCTCTCAAAGAAGATAAGCTAGAAGCAATATCCCATCAAAAAATAGAAACATTGAGAGATTTTAAGTGAAGTAACAACATTTTAAGAATTAAACTCTCATAGTAACTCACAACCAACGAAATCCACACCACTACTGTAACATCATCTCTAATTAACCTTAAGTTTAACGTGATTTTCAAAAAAAATTTTAAAGATGACCTCAAACTAAGTTCCTCAAATCAACAATCCAAATTAAATAAATAAACATCATAAGTCCTCAGTCCTCTATCAAAATAGTGTGATTATATATTCTAAATAAATTCACATGCAACATGATGTAATATACAAAATTCCCTAAATGTTTCCTCGATTACTACTCAAATTAAATGATAAACAATTCTACTTAAATAAATTACTACTAAACAACTCTATTTAAAGAAAGTACCACAAACTGCGAGCAATCACTATTTAATTAAAAGAACAATAAATAATCAAATGCAAATTAAAAAACGAATAAATAAATTAATAAAGAATAGTAATTAAAAATTACTACTTAGCTAGAATGTGAACAACATAAGAGGAGGGGGAGAGACTGCCACCAAATTGCCAAAACTTGCAAATAGACACACGGTGAAGAGCGCCTTTCATAAGGGGGCAGGGGTATCCAAACCACTACGATGTTGTTCTGCCCCCATTTTGTTAGCAGTTGTCATTATAACCGCTACCAATGTTTTTTTAATTTTTATTTTTTTAGTAGTGGTTGCTTCAAAACCGCTACAAAAATTTAATGTAATTTTTTTAATGGTTTTCAAATGCAAAACCATTATAAAATTTCGCACCACATGGCACCACTCTTTGTCGGTTTTCCTTAACTACTACCATTGTTGATACAAAGTGTGGCGGTTTTTAATATAACCTCTACAAATGTGTTACTTGGTAACGCTTTTAAAAGCTACTATTAATGAATTGTTATAGTTCTCTTTTTTTTTTCTTTTTTTGTGATTTCTCCCTAAAATATAGTTTTAATTTCCTGTTAATATTCTTCGAAATTGTAATTACTATAATTTTGTTGTCCGCCAACTACTATAATTTAACTTTTGTTTTTGAAAAAGAAAACTGTCAATAATATGATGATGAGTTGTATCAACTTTCAATTTAGTAAGCATTAGAAATAATTTTGTTTGGATTCTCTTAAAAAATTAACAGTTTGAAGAGACCAATATTTAAAGAGAGTGAGACACAGCTCAACCTTCAAATTTGGTCTTGAGTAAGTTTGCGTTGACTTTATTTTTAATCAAGATTCCATCCAAACCTTACAACCTGCATTATAATTATAATATTATAATATATTTTATTAACAACTTAAAAGCGAAAGCTTAATCAAAGAAACTGAATTTGCTTCTTATTAAAACGAACCGGAAATAAAGTTTATTTCTCATATATAAAAATAATAATTAATTTAAACTTGGTTAGTTAATTTTAAAAAAATGCATCACACACCAAACTAATAATTTTAAGACATTGAATTCAAATTGATATTATAAAAAAAATAATCAAAGGGCAGTACGGTTATACGTGTTATACTGATAACACATCAGTCCTAAATTTTGTAAGAGATTTGGATAAACCCATATGCAAATTAACTCCATAAAAATTTAATTTACCTCTATTTAAAAAAAACCAAAAAAATAATCGTACGTTTTCATAAAAGAAATAGCAAGATATAGGGAAACACAACTCCATTTGTGGTATTCATTTTCTTAAAATAAATGCTTACCTAAAAATCAAATAAAATGAGCCACCTTCAGAATGGGGTCCAGAAAAGTATTTTAATGATGGTATTTTGAATGTTTGAATATCTACCGAATTTTGTCCAAAAAAAAATATCTACCGAATTCAACCTTTAATTTATGGGAAGGTCACTATGAGGTCCCAAAGATTATAAAAAATTATAAAAAAGTCTCAAACTAAATTCTCCTATAAAAAAAGTTATTAGGGACTGCAATATGATTAATTCAGAATGTGAAATTACTTTATTACCCATTGAATAAAAAATGAAAGAGCATCATATGTCTTTTTTGATAAGTGCTAATGCATATTTTAACAAGTGCATATGCCTATTTTGACAACTGGATAAGCTATTTTGGCAAGTTCATTTTCCTCCCTCGAGAAGTTTTGAAATTTCAGAACTTAATGTCCCTACTTTGACAAGTGCATATGCCTATTTTGACAACTGGATGAGCTATTTTGACAAGTTCATTTTCCTCCCTAGACAAATTTTGAAACTTCAGAATTAAATGCGCCAAATTTGAAAAGTGTATATATCTTTTTTGACAAGTGCTTATGCGTATTTGGAAAATTCATGAGTTATTTTAATAAGTTCATTTTCCTCCTTGGTAAGAACAAGATGCATTAAGGAAGGCACAACCTATGAGAAGTTTTGAAGAATCATATCATTTATAATTAGAAAAGAAAGTAATGATTTTTTTTTTTTTTTGAATTCAAAGTTACCCTTAAAATTTCAAAACTTCTTTAAAGAGAAAAATAATCTTGTCAAAATAGCTCATCTAGTTGTTAAAATAGGCATAAGCACTTGTTAAAAAAGACATAAACTGTTCCTTTTCATTTTTATTCAATGGGGGCAACAAAGTAATCTTACCTTCCGAATTAATCACAATGCAGTACTTAGAGACTTTTTTGATAAGGGAATTTGGTTTGGGGCTTCTGTGTAATTTTTTTTTTTTATTCTTAGGACCTCACAGTGAGTTTTCCTTAATTTATCTTGTTGGTCCAACTTTGTTGCTATAGAAAGCAAATTAAAGGACCAATCTTTCAGTCAACGAAATCAGACATTGTGCTTTTTCTTCCTCAAGAAATGCGCAGTATCTTGTTGGTCCAACTTTGTTGCTATGAAAAACAAATTAAAGGACCAATCTTTCAGTCAATGAAATCAGACATTGTGCTTCTTCTTCCTCAAGAAATGCACAGTAAGTGACCCAAGAACTTCTAAAAAAACAACCTCACATAGCTGCTATCTCATGAACTATATAGAAACAACTCATGGAAGAGAAGACTAACCAAGTTGTGCTTCTGGGAGTTTGGCCAAGCAGCCCATGCACAAGGGTTGCACTAGCCCTTAAACTTAAGGGCATACCTTACAAATACGTGGAGGAAGATTTAACAAATAAGAGTGAGTTGTTGCTGAAGAACAATCCTATCCACAAGAAGGTTCCAGTGCTCTTGCATAACGATAAGGTAACTGCTGAGTCACTTTTCATATTGGAGTACATCGAAGAGACTTGGAGTCACACCCCAAAAATTTTGCCTCGTGATCCTTATGAAAGGGCAAAAGTTCGCTTCTGGGTCAATTACTTTGATCAAAAGGTCAGTATCATTCTTCTTTACCTTACAAAACTGTTTTGTGTTACTTCGCTTTAAAGGTATACTCCCTCCGGTGAGATCTAATTAGGTAGTTAATTTTGATTCTAAAAGTAAGACATATTTTTTAATTTTTTTTCTAATTTACCTTATTGATTATACTTAACAATAATAAAATAAAAGAAAGATAGAGGGAATTAATGAAAATGATTAGGGCATTTAAAAAAAACATATTATATTAAATAATTTAACTAACTTCATTAATATAATCAAATCAGGTAAATAAATCTTCCATTAAACAAGATGAATTGTTATGCCAAAAATTTGACAATTTAATTTAGATATTCTAACCAATTAAAATTGACTTGTCCTTTAGATCCCTCCAGCTATCAACCCCATCTTCATATCAAGAGCAGAAGAAAGAATGAAAGCAATTGAAAATCTGAATGAAATGATCAAAGTTTTCTATGAAGGTGTGAAGAGATTTTAGGGAGGAATTCCCTTATTGTAAGGGTAAGTGCTTGGGACTACTGGACATTGTGGTGGGGACGCATGCGGGCAATTACAAGGTCATCAATGATGCTTTGGGAATGGAAGTGATTCATACTCACATGAACTCACAGTTCTTGTCTTGGATGGATGCCCTGAGGGAACATCCGCTTGTGAAGGACACACTGCCTCCTCATGATAAGTTAGTTGCCAAATTCATAGAGAAATTTGGTCCTATCAACTAAAACTGCTACTTATTTCTGTTTACTGTATAATCTGAATGAAAAAAATATTTTCTTGTATTTTGTGTATTTTTCAGAGTTCATAATGGTTTTGTTGTAAAATTAAAAATATTAGCAACTATTTCTCGTATGATGAGAGTTCCTTGCAGTTAAAAAAAAAAAAAAGGTTTGTTCATAGGATAAGATTTCTGATGTTATCTTGGATGCATAAAGTTTGATTCGTTTGCCTCCATTTTCGTCCAAACCGGCGAACCGGGCCCTAAACCGGTCCAGGTGAGCCACAAATCCGGGTCATCCTGACTCAGGATGACTCGGAGTTAACGCGGGCGAGTTGCTGGCGAGTTGCCGAGTTAACATCTTTTTCCCCTGAAATAGGACGAAAGCGACTCCCCGACTCAGCCTCTCCTCGTGCCTTCGTTGAAAGTTCGCCGTTGAGCCCTGATCTCCTTGCCTCAACAGTTTTGGAGAAGTGGGTTTGAAGAGGTGTTTACTCAGAGAAGAACGTGTATGGTCGAGAAGGACGAGTACGCAAGACGTGCTTACCTCAGAGAAGAACGAGTATGACAAAAATTCACGTCTTGATACTGGATTTCAAAAATCTCATGCCAAAGATCACATCTTGACTGAGATCTCAAGGTTCATGAGAAGATTTGGAAGACTATTTGTTGATTGTTGCAAGAAAGTGTAAAGGGAAAGCGTTAAGGCTTTTTGTTACTGGTTTGTTGCAGAGCATTTTGAACGATGTCAAGATTGGTGTTGTTAAAAAAATAAAACAAACGAAGACACGGGAATGCCTAATCCCTCTAGTGTTCATTGGTCAAAAAGGTGTTGCATTTTCGAATGGTCAATGGTTGAAAAGGTGCTTGAAAGAGATAAGGTTGTCCGGAGAAATCTAATGGGGAATCAGTATGGATAGAGATTTTTTTTTTTTTTTGCTCGGAAGTATGGATAGAGATGAATGAAGGACTGGGGTGGGTGTTTTTTTTCACGGCCTTTGTGCCCTCGTTGTAACCAAAAGGAGTTTGGACTCCAAGCCTATCTGATATATACATGTTTTGATATTTTATTATGATGATTACTGATTAATCATAAGCTAACATTTTGTACCTGAAGTCAAGAAGAGAAATATCAAAAGCAATTATCACTCACTCTTCTATCTGGAAAAAAGAAAATCATTGCCTATTTTCTAGCCAACTTGGCCCTGTGTTAGCTATAGTTTAACTCCGATCTAATCCACTGACCCTTGATCTAGTACCCGGCAGGTTCAGTGATTGGTCTGAGTTTAATAACTAATTATTCCATCAATTTAATTTTCAAATTACAATTTTTTGTATGAAAGAATAAAAATGAATAAATTTTGCTCTTGTAATGAGTTATGTCAATTTTAGTTTAACGAGAAATAGGAATAATTTTTTACTCCTGCTAAGGAATTCATCTAGTACAGATGTTATATAGGAGTACTGTTTTTAGTCTTAAATATATGACTTAGTTGACCTTTTTTTTTTGAGAGATTAAGGAATTGAAATAAATTATTTGATAATATCATATGGTGGGTATGATTAAATTATATATCAATTTATAAGTCAAACAAATTAGTTTGGAGAAAAAACGATAAATATAAATACTTTCAAATAATTTAATTAGCTTATTTAATCTCATCATTAAAATTAAATAGGTCTTATAGTTAAGACCAAGCTAATAGTAAAATAAACAAGCACCAATCTCCAAAGAGTGTGATACAAGTCAACATTGGCTATATTTGTTTTGGTGTTGAGATTGTTTATAAGCTATTTTTCATATAAATCGAGACAAAATACTCCTTACATATTTACCTCGCATACCGTAAATCATGATTGAAATCATATTTTTAAGCATTTCAATCGTTGTTCCAAATGGACACATTAAAAACAAATGGTGTTGTAGTTAAAGTCAAACCAAAGAACAAAAGGAAGTTGATCCAACCTTATAAGAAACTGACACAACAGTTAGGGATTAAGTGCTAGCCGCCTTTTTTTTTTGACCGGCAAAGAAGTGTGAGCCTTGTTGCAGTGAACATACTAAAGCTTGTCCGCTCTTTAAGCAATCTTAAGGCCCATAACTTGGCCGCTTTGGGCCCAATACAAAGAACAGGCCCTAAATTCCTAGTGTTTGGTAGAGGTGCTGGATTGTTCCAACTTCCAACAATCAACTATTCTTGCGGCGCTTCTGTTCAACAAGATACCAGCGTGGCGTTTCTTTTCATTGCATTCATCTTTATTTTCTTTCTTCTACTAGGCCGAATTCTCAATGGTTGGTAGAGATGCTGATTTGTTCAAATCATCGATAGAAAATATAAGTATATAGTAAATCACATTATTAATGTTATAACATAACAACATAACAACAAAAAGTCTTATCACACCAACACGCTATGTGGGGTTGGTTACATTAATATTGCACGATGTCATTATATTCTATTAACAATTAAATCTTTGAATTAATTATTAACTAAAAGGCCACATTTAATAACTTAATAGAATAATCTCTTCGGTCTTCTTCTATCACTTTTTCATAAGATTTAATACGGTCTCATTTATCCTCTTCACTAGCAGTTCCAACTAATTTACTTGTATATTTCTAAATCACTTTAAATAATTTTTCAACATTTTCTCTTTAATAGATGTCATGTCTAACTCTTCATCATATATGTTCATTTTGAATTTTTTCTCCCTCATATAACCGTGAATTTATTTCAACATCCTCATCCCACAAATTTATACCCCTGTTATGCCCTCTTAGCTTTGTTAGTTTTTATACCAGTTTGATAAATTTATTTTAAGATTACTTTTCAATCTTAAATTGATTCTCACATGCAAGTCTTCAATATCAAACTATGTTGAATTTTTCTCCGTATATTTTATTCAGTTTCCCACAATTTTGTTATCATTCATTCGATATTTATCTACAAAATTCAATGCGATTTGACGATTGGAAAGATGAGAACATTTTTCATTGAGATTTTCAAGTTGTTATATTTATGGAAAATACTTATAGCAAATTCTTTATATTGATTTTATCAAGTTCTCCAATCATATCTGATCATGTATCCTATTTTTGAATAATTATTATTAAGCTATATACTTGTATTAAAAAAATAAAACATATGGTCATGTGTGATTTGAGAATTTGATGTAATGGATATATACAACTTGATATAAGTATGGTCCTATATCTATAGTGAGGAGGATTTCGAGCATACCTGCAATTCGTTAACTCACTAAGTACCCACATGAGATTGAAGCACCAATGCGGACTCCAATTAAATTACACGAAAGATTCACCATAGAAGGAGAAGAAAGTTTCACAGAGAGAAGTTATTTTGGGAGTTATTTTTTTTCTGTCAATGTAAACTAACTCCCATCTCACACATATATTCCCATATTTCATGCATGGGAAGTTATTTTCATTTGAACTTTAAACCCCAAAGATAAAATTCCTTTATTTGATCCATATATCTCTATTTACATAATAACCCCATTTGCATTGGATTTGAGCCTTAATCCACTAGGGGTGGACAAGGTATATTCCAACATCTCTCACTCACACTTGATGGATCAAATGTTATGAGTTAAGTCTCTTTCTCTTCCTTCCTTCTTTCATACTAGGTGCTTTGCTGTAACCGCTTGAGCATGACGTCTTCATTTTATAATATGAATTTTATCCTATCTTAAGTTTGTAAAAGTCATATTGAAAAAAAAAACTACTTTTACCACAACTAACCCAAACAGGCCCTAAGTATGTAATCGGAGAATTTAGATTAGTCTTAAAAGAGGAATCTTAATTGGACCATATAATTAAGTAATGTGGGATTAGAATTTATTCTAATTTTCCAATAAGATAGGAGTATACCCATGGGACTCATATAATTCTATTAGAGAAAATTTAGACACTTATTGCCTCTTGAGCAAATTAGTTAGGAATAACAATTTTAAGTTGAGAGAGGGCTATGAGTAAATAGAAGATATTTATATCCATTTAAATTTTAAATTAACAATCTAACATTAAGTGCTTTTAATTAGGTAATTATATGCTCTAAAACTTGAAGAAGGGATGAGTCACTCTAGGTTGTTTTTATCGATTGAAATCTTTTACATATTATATTTACTACTTTTGCAGTTGTTTAAAATAATTTTCACATTACTTCTTTTTTTTTTACTCAACTTAAATGAAAATGAGAAATTTAATGCCTAACTACTAATTCGATTGGATCTCTGTGAGATGATCTTAATTTGCTATTATATTATTTCTATAGCATGTACACTTGCGGTGCTTTCTTAAAATTTAGTAGCATCACACTAAACTAATAATTTTAAGACATTGAATTCAAATTGATATTATATAAAAAACATCAAAGGGCAGTATGGCTGTGTGTTTTGCTTATGATGATGCTTAACTCTTAAAAGCATTAATGATGTAGAAACTCTCTTTCTCAAAATAAGGAGTGAGCAAAAATTCAATTGTGGGTTCATTTCTCTTCCCATTCACTTGAAAGGCAAAACATGGTTTTAAAAAGTTGGCAAAACACTAGATCTCATAAAAACTCAAAGAATTTCTCATAAATCACACACTACTACAAAAATAGAGATCAGTGACGCACCTTTTGTGGCACTTCTTCAGCTTCTTTTTAGATTTTTAAAAATTTTTTTTTAAAAAAGCACTTTAGATGGTGCTTTCTCAAGGAAGTGCCACAGCTGCTTGGTGACATTAGGTGGCGCTTCCTTGAAGAAGGGCCACCTAAGGTGTTTTTTGTTTAAAAAAAATGACGTAGCAGCTGTGGCGCTTGCTTAAGGAAGTGTCACAACTGTTACGTATTTTGTGTGACACTTGGCTTAGAAAGCGCCATACAAAGTAATTTTTTTTAAAATTATTCTCTCTCCTGCAATTTGCTTCTATCACATTTATCCTCTTAGTCTCCACTCCCCATCTAACACATGCCTTACTCCTTATCCTCTTAGTCCCTACATTTTCTCCTTCTCTTCTTTTTATCATTCATCACCGTCTCCACTTCGATCGACACTTCACTTGTACATGTACCAAAGATGATCAATAATATTTGTGCAAAAAGATATCACCTCAGCTTTCGGTATCTACAAAGCATTAAATTGGAGGATTTTCAAGAGTTCAACGGAGGATCTTTTCTAGATTTAATGGCTTCTTTGCAACAAATACAATTGGATGTGAAAGCTCCAAAGGTAACACATTTAAACTATTGTTCCCGGTTTTTTTTTTCAATGGACTGTGTAGCATTCAAATTTGAACATCAAGAACATATTTTCATGCCTAAAAAATTTGTCTTGTCAAGACATGAAATTTCTAAATTTTCATACATTTCATTCAAAAAAAATTGATTTTGCGTCAACACACACACACACTCCTTTGCCAAATTATAATAGAATTTGTGAATCAAGTAAGTAGTGACCTAAAAAAGTTAAAAATTTCTGATATATACTTTAAAAGAAAGATGCACCATATGTTTATCAACTTCTAATAAATAAGTGAGATGAGGTATATATGGAGGGGTCCCAAAGATACTTTCAGGATCTACTATCTTCAAAATTTGAATATCAAAGCATATAAAAAACCTAAGAACAATCTTCAGTGGTGTCTCAATAGCATATAAATAAAATAATTATTTTTTTAACACTTGCATTTTACTTAGTAGTGATTTTGTTAATTTATATCATTTTGGAGTTATTTGATTGTAGTTTGCTTTTTTTTCATTTTGTTTTGGATATGAAAATGTGTTCAAAGTGTGTTATCAACTATAATTATAGGGTTCTTTTGATTAAAAAAAATAATTATAGGGTTCTAAAAGAAAAATATGAAAATAATTTTTTTTAAAAAAAATAATATTTTAGGTGGCGCTTCGTTGAAGAAGTGCCACAGGAAAGGGCCCTCCTGTGGCGCTTGCTGACGTAAACGCCACAGCAGGGTGTGGTCTCCTGTAGCGCTTGCTGACGTAAGCGCCACAGGAAACCCACCTCCTGTGGCACTTCCTCCAAAAAAACGTCACATGAGGGTATTTTTTTAAAATTTTTTTTAAAAATATCATGACGCTTCCAAGCGCCACAACTTTTTTTAGTGGCATCCTGATATGTGGCACTTCTCTAATGCCACAACTAATGCAATTATAAGTGCCAAAGCTTTACTTTTTTGTAATAGTGACATTTTCAAAGTGGCAAATATGACCTATTACCACTTGAGCATGCATCAAAGCACGACATTCTTTGAAAAAAAAATTGAAAATTTTTTCTAGTTTTAAGGCATTTTCTCATTTAAAAACAACCAATTGATGGGATTCAAAAATGTATTCCCCTCCTCTACACTTAATCAACACATTGTCTTCAATGTTTGTAAAAAAACTCTAAAGAGATACTAAGCAAGTTGAAACTCAAGGCACAATGTTAATCAAGTAGGGTAGTGGCAAAAAATGAAAAGCATATATAAGGGTTCTTATTGTACCGTCTAAGCTACACTACAGCTACTTTTTTTTCCTATTGGATTGTGTCCCTCCTTCGCACTTATCTTCCTCATACAACAATTAAGCCCAAAGTGATCATAAGAATTAGAAAGAAAATAGGTGAGGAAAGAGACAACCTTTATTAGAGTTACTAAAGTCACTTGAAGGAGAAGTTCTTATCCACGACGAGAATCATGCATTTGTTTTTTGTAACACCTTCTTCCGCGTTGAATTTCCTTGGTGTAGGTGGCTCAGGATCAATTGAAAGGAGTCCAAGGATGTACAGTAGGGGTTGGTTCATCCGAGGACCTTTCCAATTGTATGCCCGCAAAGAAGACAAGCTAGAAGTAGTATCCCATCTAAAAATAGAAACATGAAGAGATTTCAAGTGAAGTAAAGATATTTTAGGAACTAAACTCTCCAAGTAACTATTACAATCAAGGAAATCAACGCCACTCCCATCAGTAGGAGTCAGAAAAGCAATTAATCTTTGAAAATCCTCTTATTTGTATAAAGTACAAGGTATGGAATCCAACTTAATGTTAGGATACATCACTTCTTCATCATTGCAATCACAAGAGGTGGAAGGAAAAAAAGTGGAAGAAAGAGGAGAATTATTCAAATCATTACCACATAGGGCTTTTAAAGATTCAAAGTAATTATTTTTCTATTCTAAATTAGGTGGCAAATAACAAGATAATACTTGTTGGCAAGATTCATCAACATGTAGAATTTTATCAATCAAAATTTTAGAATCTTTGTAACCAACAAGACTACAAGGAATTAATCAACTGGAAAGTTTATGCATGTGGCATTCCAGGCTATGATCTTTCTCACTCACATTAACCACATTGGCATCATTACAAGATTCAACATTTTTGCAATTGTCATGCTTACAATCGTTAATAGTACAAGAGGATTCATCATCACAAAAACAAGGTAAGGGCTCAATCATATCAATATTATCATCACTGCTAATATTAAGGAGAGAAACATGTTCATCATACAAAGAACGATGACAATGCAAGCAATATTCTCAACTAAACTACTACTAGAAGCAAAAGGTGAAGCATTTTCATGTTCAAATATATGAGGTGATTCAACAATTATTCCTTCATCCACTTCATTATCACTCACATTATTAGGAATAGTAGTATGAGGAGGGTCAACCTCTTCAAGAAAAGGAAGCACTACTACAAAAACGTAAAGCTGTGGCGCTTATAATTGCATTAACTGTGGCGCTAGAGAAGTGTCACATATATGGATGCCACTAAAAAAAGCTGTGGCGCTTAGAAGCGCCACAACATTTTAAAATTTTTTTTTAAAAAAAATACCCTCCTGTGGCGCTTGTTTGAGGAAGTGCCACAGGAGGGGGACCTCCTGTGGCGCTTGCTTGAGCAAGCGCCACAGTAGGGTCCCTTTTTCTTTCTTTCTTCTTCTTCTTCTTTTTTTTTCCTGTGGCTCTTTTTTATGTTTCCTGATTGTGAAGTTTTATATAAAATGAGTGGATTTCGTGTTTATCATCTCCACAAATTGTCAATCTTTCTATTTTATATTTCAACCTATTATATATATATATATATATATATATAATTTTCATATTTAAAATTCAAGTTCCCCAACAATAATGTTCTTACATTAATACTCTCCAAAGCTAACATAAAAAATATCACAATACAAGAACTTGATATGTGAACACAGTACATCAACAACTAATTAAGTAAATTAAAAGATTACTAAAAAACGCAAGCTTGTCGGCAAAAAAATTTAAACAAAGCAAAATGGCAAACGAAACAAGCTAGGTTTTCATTCTTTCCTATTAAATTAGGAACAAAAAGGCAAACGTTATATTACGGTTTATCTTGACTAAAAAAAAATTTAAACAAAGCAAGCTAGAATGAAATAGTCTTCTTCTTACAAATCTATTAATTGACCAGTGCAGGAAGTGGGAGACCACGTTGGTGATGCTAGCTTGAGTGACGAGTGAGCGTGTGGGTGTGTTTTTTAGTGTGAAGATGATAGGAAATGGAGGGAGGGGGCCGACGGATCCACTAAGAAGATGAGAAAGGGAAAGTAGTTTAATGGAGGAGAGAGTAGTTAAATAATTAAAGTGGAGTAGTAGTCAAAAAGAGAAGGAATGGGAGACGGACACAGGACCACTACACGGGAAATGAAATAATTAAGAGAAACAATATCAATTTGAATTTTTTTTTAAAGTAGGCAAGTGTGGCGCCTAAATAAATAGGTGCCACACATGCCCACCTTTTAAAAAAACTAATAATGATGCAGCTGTGGCGCTTGGTGGGTTAGGCGCCACAGCTGCTTTAGTGTGACCCCTGCGTAGGCAAGCGCCACACTAGGCCTCTTCAATTGTGGCACTTAATCTATTAGGCGCCACAGCTAGTACCCAAAATTAAAAAAAAAATTATAAAGGTAAAAAAAAAAGAGAGAAGCTGTGGCACTTGTTTAAAGAAGTGCCACAAAATGTGTGCCACCTTTTATCCTTTTTGTAGTAGTGAGGAATATTATCATTATTTGAAAGCAACTCATCTGTTAGTTGAAAACGTACTTTCTTATTCCTTACATCTTGTGTGGGAGTAGGCACTGAAGATTTGGAATCTTCAACTTGTAAAGTGGCATCTAAATTTTGCTCTTTGGTTTCCCCATCATCATTGGAGTTATTAGGCCATGTAGCTCCTTCTTATCCTTTGGTCTTTATACATAACACATGGTCAACAAATGCCTTGATGAAGTTTTGAATGTCCTCGAATTCCTCTTCCATGTCCTTAGAGAGTCCAAGAACTTCCTTGAGCATGAATAATTGTTGATAATGGACCTTTAGTTGGTCATACCTTCTTTTTAGGGTAAGGGTTTGGTCATCCATATATGGCAGTGTGAGGAAGGCATTAAGTCCGAAAGGTTGAGGAGTACGGGGCTAGGGTGGATGTTCATGGTATGGTGGAATAGGTGGCTCATATGGAAGTCTATATGGTGGGGAAAGAGGTTCTACGTAAAGTAAGGTGGGTGGCATATGGTAATGTTCATATGGTGAAGAAGTATGATTGAGATGTAGGTGATTTTGTTAGAAGGAAGGTACATTGGGTGGTTCAACTTGGGTTCTGTATGGTGGAAGAGAAGGCTCATGATATGGACTATAGGGTGAGTAGGTACGTTGGAATGAAGGATATTGGTTAGGGTCATGGCATGGGTGGTGGAATCGACCATAACATTCTTAACCAATTGGACTCCTATCTTGACTTTCTAAATTGGCTTGAAGAAGCCACAATGTTTGTTGAGTAGAATCGATAGATTGTGAGAGAGCATCTTTTCTTCCAATGGAGGTATCTATAAAAGAGTGAGATTGGAAGGGGTAAACTTTATTAACAATTTGAACCCCTTTTTGGATTCTCTATTTGAGTTAAAATGAGATCTAGTTGTCGTTGCACTGATTAAGATCCTTGAGAGGTATTATCATTCCTCCTAATGTAATTGCCTATAAAAGAGTGTGATTTGAGAGGCAAATCTTGACCACCTTTAAACCAAGTCAAAAGAATTCAATACAATAAATTTTCAATGAATTACAAGTCCTATATATGCTAATGAATCTTACTAATTAGAAGAAATCAAAGAAGAAAACTCAAAAACTAATCTAATGAAAAACTAGAAAAACTCCAACAAATAAAGAAACATTTGAAAAGTAGCTAAAACGATGGAATTTGACTAAAACTCACTATACCCAATAGCACAGCTATTGGATCTTCCTTAGAATGGCCCAAAATTTTAGGAAACCGAAGCTTATAATTTTCTATTCAATATTTTCAAAAAAAAAAAAAATCCAGCAAGCTTAAAAGTAAAGGTGTAACTAAATGTTAACAAAACTCCGATCAATTTTCAAGTGTATAACACTTAGTTTCAGCCACAAATCAAGTTATGTAGGAGAAATGCAAGAATTAAATTGAAGACATAGTAGATTCAAACAAATAAGCTCAAGAACATATCAAAGTTAATGCAACAACGCCACACAGAAATGTTGTCATGCACGTGTCACTAGAAGGTGGCTGCAAGTTAACACTGCTGAAATGCCGTTTCCTCTCAAAATACTCTTCACGAACTTTCTTCTACTCATCACAAGCTTCATTTCTATGATTCTAAATTTTCATTTGGAGGTGTTTGGTGCCATCTCGATTGCCGAAATACTGCCAGTTTTCTGAATGACTTGCGAAAACGAGTGGAGATAAGCGTAGGCTTCATTTTGAACCGATTGAATTGTTGTTTGGATGAGTATTCTTGAGGGTGGGTACTGTTCATAATTTCATATAGGGGTGTTTTTGGAGGTTTAATCATGGTTTAATCATGTATTTGTGGTTAGATGATAATTTATGATGATATTGGACCAAGTTGTTAGACAAAATTCTGTTTTGGAGATTTTGGTTAAAAGGGGTCTGTTTGGTTAGGGCTTAAGGGATTGAAGCTTTATGATTTTGATGATTTTGACATTACCATTGAGTTTAGAATGCAGAATTGTGTGGGGGAATAACTCCTGGTTGTAATTTTTAACCATTGGAAATATATATTGCAAAACCAAAAATGCTGCCAGTGTTTGTTCTGTGTAAGGTAGTCAGTTTGGATGACGTTTTTAAATATGTAAATGATATCCAAAAATTGTGAAACTTCCTTGTCTAATAGTAGACATGTCGATCTTTAAATTGATATATAATTTGTGTTATTTGGATGTGTGTGCTCAGAGTTATGTATTTTCAAAATTTGGTCTGGAAAACTAGCGAATTCTGTGGACATTGAGCAATTAAGTGAGATATTGTATTGACATGCATCCAAAAGTGTAATGGTTATATTCTTTTTCCTGAAACTAAACTTATTACGGGTCGCATAACCTTTGGAATCATCACAATTGGACATATGTACAATTACATATCATTTTTCAAAGTTAGGTCCTATTTTTGGAATGGAATCTGGAACAGGTTGGGTTTGGCGTAATTCTGGGAATTTTGTGGCTGTAATGGCTAGAATTGAGTATTTTTGTGTGAAAGTATACTGAAAAAGCTTTACATAGAATTTGGAACCAATCAATTTGGAGTTCCCTAAAATTAATGGTGAATTTTTGAAGTTGATAGAAAAGCTAGCAGAATTGAGAATAAGGGTGAAAATGAAAAATGTAATGGCACTAGGTAATTAAGTAGAACCTTAAGGGTGACGTTAACCAACTTGGGGTAGTTGAGCTACTTTGACTTTACTTTTGACTTATTATTCTAACTTTAATGACAACCAACATAAGTACTTGGATTGTAAGAGAATTGGACCAAATAATAATTTATCATTTGAAATTCTAATTATAGGGCCTGGCTGCTATCCGGAATCTAAGACCTGCTTGAGCTCCAGGAAATAGTTGGATATTTCTCAAGGGAAATGACTAAGTAGTAACTTGTCTTTCATATGTTTATAAGATAAATTGTATCTTCTGTGGATTCATCATGAATTGTCTGGCACATTCTGATTCTGCGGGGTGGTCGTTCGGGGCCTATTGCACGGGTGGACACTCAGGCCAATGTAATATTTTGTAATGCACAAGTGGATGCCCGGGGCCTATTCCACAGGGTACACTCAGGGCCATGTGATATACCTAGCGTTATGGTGATATATGAACTGCATGTTATGCACTAAATGATGTTGTGATGATTCTACTGTATGATGACTATGTGGCATGCTTTGTGATGTTATATCTGTATGATTGATTACCTGTTATTACTAAGATTTTTTTTTAATCTCACTCTTTTCTCTAAATAAATTAACAATTCAGTTTTGTAGCTCGTAGGGCAAGAAGGTAAATATAGACAGCTAGAGGACGAAGCTGAAGGAACTTAATTTGTTGTCGGTTGTCTGTTTTAAATATTTTGGAAATTTTTAGAACTATATATGATGTACATAACTGTGGGAAATTGTGCCCTATGAGCCAATCATTGTACTTTGAATAATGAATTTTCTCCATTATGTTATCATATTATTCGCATGTTCACTATGATGACTGTATCCTTGGATAAATCATAAAGATTGTCCTTAATGTCCCTAGTCAGTCATCTATGTGGGAGCAGAGATGAAATGCGACCAGTATGACTTTAATAAGATATGGAAATACGAATCAAAGACTTAGGCACTTGTAAGAGTACAAGGTGTTGGATCGACCCGCTATGAGAAAGTTGCATAGATCAAGTCATAAGTTTATCTCATGTATAACCACGTCACAATGCCCTTCAACCTGAGGTCATCATGGATTCCTACATAAGAGTTGCTAAGCTTGAACTAGTCAAAAGTCACCTTTGACCGGGTGATGATAAAGGCTACGATCGGGCTTGGTGGTTTTTCATGCAGAGGAATATAAATAGTCAAGACAGAATTTGTCCCTCACATTAGTAGAGAGATATTACTTGGCCCCTCAATTAGTGAGTCTGAGAAATGTATGACCATACTACCATGGAAAGGAGTTTCTATTTCTATTGTCAGACTACTCAGGAATAAGGAAAGTAATGGTCAGGAACAGGAGGATGACATCATCCATGCCTCATCCTTGACCGAAATATCGTGTGATAAAATGGACGTGACATGGTTGTATGACAGGTTGCATCGTGTTAACGATCCTTATATGAATTGGGTAGTCGTAATGTCTTACTAGAGGCCGCTTGCGACTTGTGGGTTAATACAGTTATTACCCCACTGTCAACTTCGTATGGGCCTACAAGGTTGCACACAAGAATGGCCTAACACGAGACAATATTTAATCTATGGTGGACGAATTTTATATTTATATATATAATATAAAATTCGTAAAAAGAAATTAATAATATTATATATATGTATTTTGGAAATACATATATATATATATATATATATATGATAATATTATTATATTATGTTATTTTTAATTTTATTAGATAAATTAAATTTAATAACTAACATGATAAAGATATAATATCTCAGATTCAATTTATCCTGATAAAGTAAATCTATTGGCTCTTTATTCGGATTAAATAAATAGGTTAAATTAAAACTATATGACAGATTTAATTAAACCGAATTTATTTAATTAGCTCGTCAAGATAATTAAAGGTTAATTAATTTTGAAATTAATCAAGATTAATTTTGAAATTTGAATATAGCCCTCATGAGTTATAAAAATGATGGAGCAGAAAAACTCATAAACTAATGAGAATTTAGAGCCATAAGAAAACCCTAGTAGACGTTAAAGGTTCTAGCACGCAGTCCGTATTGGAGTAACATTTGTGTGGATACCGGTAGAGGAAGTCGATCAGAAGTGTTGGTTCCTAGAGATCGAAAACCCTAAATTCGAAAAGATACGATTCTTCCTAATTCTATTTAAACGCTATTGATAGATCCCCAATTGGTATTGGCGAAAATCTTAAAATTATTATGCTGTGCCTGCCAATCCCAACAATAACTATGTAAACCTGACAATAGTACAGTAGTAGAACCAGTAGTACCGGTAGCTTACTAAGAGAACGGTGACTATATATATTGATAACGATTCTATTTGACGAAGAAACATGAACTAATGAACACATTATGAGACTTAAGCAGAGACACACTCGCACACTCTGATAAAATGGACTCAAATACCAATGGGACTTACTGAGATAGTGAATGTTTATGAAACTATTTTGAAAAATTTTATT
The DNA here is from genome assembly GCA_963242795.1 of Inga leiocalycina. Lineage (NCBI taxonomy): Eukaryota > Viridiplantae > Streptophyta > Magnoliopsida > Fabales > Fabaceae > Inga > Inga leiocalycina. The sequence continues at coordinate 42,318,646 of OY725329.1, forward strand.
ACACTCAAAATTTCCTACCAATCCCAAGTTAACCTCCTGAGATAGGTTCGGAAGTTGTGAACATGTTTTCAAAGTAAGTTTTAATTCGGGACTGAACTTTGGTTCTATAATTGATTTCACTACTCTTTTGCACTCATCTGGGTCTATTAGACTTAAGGTGTTACAGATTGTGTCCCTCCCCCACAATTATCTTCCTCATACAACAATTTGGCCCAAGTAATCATAAGAATTAGGAAGAAAATAAATGAGGAAAGAAATGACCTTTGTTAGAGTATCTTGAGCCGCTTGAAGGAGAAGTTCTTATCCCTGATGAGAATCATGCATTTGTCTTTTGTAGCACCTTCTCCCGTGTTGAATTTCCTTAGTGTAGGTGGTTCAGGATTAATCAAAAGAGATCCAAGAATGTACGGTGGAGGTTCGCTCGTCCGAGGACCTTTTCTAATTATATAACCACAAAGAAGATAAGCTAGAAGCAGTATCCCATACAAAAATAAAAACATGGAGAGATTTCAAGTGAAGTAAAGACATTTTAGGAACTAAACTCTCCAAGTAATTGTCACAACCAAAGAAATCAATGCCACTACTATAACACCATCTCTAATTAACCCTAAGCTTAACATAATTTCAAAATTTTTTAAAGATGACCTCGAAATGAGTTCCTCAAATCAACAATCCAATTGAGAAAATAAATATCTTAGATCCTCAGTCGTCTATCAAAAGAGTGGAACTATATATTCTAAGTAAATTTATATGCAACATGATGTAATAGAAAAAATTCCCTAAATGTTTCGTAGATTACTACTCAAATGAAATGCTAAACAATTCTACTTAAATAAATTACTACTAAACAATTCTATTTAAAGAAAGTACCACAAACTCTGAGCAATCACTATTTAATTAAAAAATAAAATAAATAAATAAATTCATTATTATTTAAACCTCTACTCAAATGACAAATAAATGTACTTAAATTAGTTACTAACAACTCTGAGCAATTGCCATTTAATTAAAATAAAAATAAATAATCAAAATCAAATTAAAAAATGAATAAATAAATTAATTAAAAATTACTACTTACTTAGAATGTGAACAACACAAAAGGAGGGGGAGAAACTGCCACCAAATTGCCAAAACTTGCAAGTACATACAGTGAAGAGCGCCTTTCAGAGGATCCGGCTATGGTCCTCTTCCTTCCCATCCATTTATGATCCTCTTCTCAATCTGGACCATTCGATTAAGATCTCAACGGTCTAGATTTAATATATTATAAAAATATAATAATAATAATAATAATAATAATAATAATAATAATAATAATAATAATAATATTTTTATATTAAAAAAAATCTGGACCGTTGAGATCTTGATCCAACGGTTCAGATTAAGAAGAGGATTGTAAGTGGATGGGAAGGAAAATGACCGTAACCGGATCCCTTTCAGAAAGGGGCAGGGGGTATCCAAACTGCTATGATGTTGTTCTGCCGGCATTTTGGTAGTGCTTGTCATGATAACCGCTACCAATGCATTTTTAAAAATTTTTTTTTTTTTGTAGCGGTTGCTTTAAAAAACTCTACAAAAATCCAATATCATTTTTTGTAGTGGTTTTCAAACGCAAAACCACTGCAAAATTTTGCATGACATGGCGCCACCTTTGTCAGGATTTTTTCCTTGACCGCTACCATGGGTGATACAAAATTCCCCCGCTACACTTGTGTAGTGGTTTTTAATATAATAATTATAAATATTTGACTTAGTAACACTTTTGGAAAACTACTACTAATGAATGGCTATAGTTCTCTATTTTTTTTTTTTTTGTGATTTCTCCCTAAAATATATTTTTAATTTCCTGAGAATATTCTTTGAAATAGTAATTACTAAAATTTTGTTGTCCGCCAACTACTGTAATTTGACTTCTGTTTTGGAAGAAGAAAACTGTCAATAATATGATGATGAGTTGTATCAACTTTCAATTTAGTAAGTATTATATTTGTTTGGATTCTCTTAAAAATTTAACACAGAAGCAGTTTTCTTTTACCAGTAATAGAGAAGTAGCTAGTTATATCTGGAAGAGACCAATATTTAAAAGGAGTGAGATTCAGCTCAACCTTCATATTTGGTCTTCAGTAAGTTTGCGTTGACTTCATTATTGATCAAGATTCCATCCAAACCTTATAACCTCCGTTATGAAAAAAACCTCACATAGCTGCTATCTCATGAACCATATAGAAACAACTCATGGAAGAGAAGACTAACCAAGTTGTGCTTTTGGGAGTTTGGTCAAGCGGCCAATGCACAAGGGTTGCACTAGCCCTTAAACTTAAGGGCATACCTTACAAATACGTGGAGGAAGATTTAACAAATAAAAGTGAGTTGTTGCTGAAGAACAATCCTATCCACAAGAAGGTTCCAGTGCTCTTGCATAACGATAAGGCAATTGCTGAGTCACTCGTCATCTTGGAGTACATCGAAGAGACTTGGAGTCATGCTCCAAATATTTTGCCTCGTGATCCTTATCAAAGGGCAAAAGTTCGCTTTTGGGTCAATTACTTTGATCAACAGGTGAGTATCATTCTTCTTTACCTTACAAAACTGTTGTGTTATATCGCTTTGAAGGTATACTCACTCCTGTCTTTAATGTGTGACCTAATTGAGGAGTTAATTTTGGTCCTAAATATAAGACATATTTTTCAATCTTTTCCTGATTTACCTCCATTGATTATTCCTCAACAATAATGAAATAAGAGAGAGATTGAGAGAATTAAGAAAAATGATTAGGGTTTTTAAAAAAAACATATCATATTAATTAATTTAACTAACTTCCTTAATTTAATCAAATTAGGTAAATAAGTCTTACATTAAAGACCTGAGAGAGTATCTGATGAATTGTTATGCCAAAAATTTGATAGTTTGATTTAGAGATTCTAACAAATTAAAATTGACTTGGTCCTTTAGATCCGTCCAGCTATCAACGCCATCTACATATCAAGAGCAGAAGAAAGAAAGAAAGCAACTGAAAATCTGAATGAAATGATCGAAGTTTTCTATGAAGGTGTGAAGAAAGACTTTAGGGAGGAATTCCCTTATTGTAAGGGTAAGGGCTTGGGACTACTGGACATTGTGGTGGGGGCGAATGCAGGCAATTACAAGGTCATCAATGATGCTTTGGGAATGGAAGTGATTCATACTCACATGAACTCACAGTTCTTGTCTTGGATTGATGCCCTGAGGGAACATCCTCTTGTGAAGGACACACTGCCTCCTCATGATAAGTCTGTGGCCAAAATCATAGAGAAATTTGGTCCTATCAACTAAAACTACTTATTTCTGTTTACTGTATAATCTGAATAAAAAAAATTCTTGTATTTTGTGTATTTTCAGAGTTTATAATGATTTTGTTGTAAAATAAAAAATATTAGCAACTATTCCTTGTATGATGAGTGCTCCTTGATGTAAAAAAAAAATAAAAGGTTTATTCATAGGATAAGAATTCTGATGTTGTGTTGGATGCATAAGTTTGATTCGATTGCCTCCGTTTTGGTCTAAATGATAGTTTTATTCCATCAATTTAATTTTCAAATTACAAGTTTTTTATGAAAGAAGAAAAATGAATTAATTTTGCTCTTGTAATGAGTTATGTAAATTTTATTTTATCAAGAAATAGGAATAATTTTTTACTTCCTCTAAGGAATTCATCTAGTGCAGATGTTATATAATATAGGAGGACTATTTTCGATCCTAAATATAAGACCTAGTTGACCCTTTTTTAGAGAGATTAAGGAAACAAAATAAATTACTTAGTAATATCATATGTTATTTATGATTAAATTATATATCAGTTTATAAGTTAAACAAATTAGTTTGAAGAAAAAATGATAAATATAAATATTTTAAAGTAATTTAATTAGTTTTCTTAATCTCGCCAAAAAAATCAAATGAGTCTTATATTTCATATAAGAGGTAATAGTGAAATAAACAAGCATCATTCTTCAAAGAGTGTGATACAAGTCAACAATAAGAACAAATAGTTGAGCCAACACTATTTCAGTGAACATACTAAAGCTTGTCGGCCCATTAAGCAATGTTAAGGCCCATAATTTGACCTCTTTGGACCCAATATAAAGAACAGGCCCTATATTCCTAGTGTTCGGTAGAGGTGCTGGATTGTTCCAACCTCCAAATAATCAATTATTCTGGCGACGCTTCTGTTTAAAAAGATACCGGCGCGGTGTTTCTTTTCATTGTATTCATCTTTATTTTCTTTCTTCTACTGGACCGAATTCTCAAGGTTGGTAGAGGTGCTGATTTGTTCAAATCATCGATAGAAAATATAAATATATAGTAAATCACATTATTTAATAGTATACCATAACAACAAAAAGTCTTCTCTCACTAACACAATACTTGGGGTTGGTTACATGAATATTGCACGATGTCATTATACTCTATCAATAATCAAATCTTTGGATTAATTGTTAACCAAAAGATCATGTTTAATAACTTAATAGAGCGATCTCTTCGGTTTTCTTTTATCACTTTTTCATAAGATTTAATACGGTCTCATTTATCCTCTTCACTAGCACTTTCAACTGATATCTTTGTATATGTCTAAATCACCTCAAATAATTTTGTAACATTTTTGCTTTAATAGATGTCATATCAAACCCTTCGTCATATATGTTCATTTTATTAATTTCAACATCCTCATCCCGCAAATTTATACTCCTGTTATGCCCTTTTAGCTTTGTTAGTTTTATACCAGTTTGATAAATTTATTTTAAGATTACCTTTCAATCCTACATTGATTCTTATATGCAAGTCTTCAATATCAACCTATGTTGAATTTTTCTCCGTATATTTTATTCAGTTTCCCACAATTTTGTTATCATTCATTCAATATTTATCTACATAATTCAATGCGACTTGACTATTGGAAAGATGAGAACATTTTTCATTGAGATTTTGAAGTTGTTATATTTATGGAAAATACTTATGGCAAGTTCTTCATATCGATTTCATCAAGTTTTCCGATCATATCCGACCATGTGTCTTATTTTTGAATGATTATCATTAAACTATAAACACATATTAAAAAAATAAGACACATGGTCATGTGTGATTGGAGAATCAATATATTAATAAATTCCTTTCCCTTTCGCAGAGATGGAAAACCTCTCTTCACAAGCCGTTTTCCTTCTCGGCTCCTAATTGTAAGCTAACTTCATCGTTCTCCGTGCAACCCCATCCTTCTGCAAAGATAGTTCAAAAACATTTCCCACCCTCCCTAAATTTAACATCATAAACTCAGTGCGTGTGCTCTATGTAATATGTGTCCCACTTCTCACAACAATAAGCTAGGATATAATTCCATATACCAATGTTGGGATTGCTGGGATCACGACGACATCCTTCCACAGAGCCCATTTTTGTCAACAGCAACCACAAATAACATGCAACGTTTACCCTTGCATGTTTGCCCACCTTCATGCAGCTTAAATCAGAGGGTCTTGACAGGAGTTTCTATCGTCTGAACTGCATTTCTTGTGAGAACTCATCAACCATCCCCTGCTCTGGCACCAGTTGGTTCGCTTTCATTTAGCAGTATCATCCTCAGCCAAAAAAATGTCATACTGGTCAGATGTATGCAGATAGTGTTGGTATAAGAGCTGCAAGGTGTTGTGATAAGTATATATCGTGTGAACTGCATTTCTTTTTGTGCAACCATTTTATGATATCTTTTGGTCAACTTGCGGATAGTGTTATTAAATAGCCAATGTGTCTTTAATGCAGGTTTTAGCTTCAATGTACTCCGCTTATATTCATGGTCCTTTGTGAAAGGCGTTTTGCAAATGTTTGCCCCACATGATAGTTGTTCGACTATAAGACCACTTCCAATTTCTGCAGCCTCTGTCCCTTCTTTTTCCTGAAGTTTGCTTCCATAAAAAGTCATATATTTATGTACATGGGTACTTGCCACATAATGAAGTTCGTCAAACAGAAAACAATGGCCATGAAGAGGAAGACTGATGACTCCAGATGTACTCTTTATTATTAGTATATTAACTAGTGTGGGCAGAATTGGGGGGAGTTATTGACGCATCTTAGTCAAACAGGTCACTTTGCTTTCAGCTAAGATCGTTGTTCATATATAACTTGCTGTACTTCAACCAAAGTTTTAGGAAGTGATATTAATTAAAGTGTGTGTTTGGATTAGCTTTTTTAATAGCTTTTACAACTTACGAGGTAAGTGTGTAAGAGCAGTTTTGTCTCGGGTTGCGTAAACCATAGTTTGGAACCATGGTTTTGGTGCTTGCCAAACACAATTTACTGTCTTTAATGCTTATAGCCACTTCTTATTGTCCTACCTTAATATTTTACTTCACACTTTCCCAGAAACGCGAGATTATAAATGATAACTAATAGTTTCTCACTTCCAACATATCATTTTATATGGACATGTAAATCGGTAGTTTTAAAATAAGTGTGTCCATCACAACATTTGACTTTTAAAGTAACCACAAATTTCTCCCACTTTCACGTTTCTTGCCTTGCACACTATCATGGAGCTAGGTAAAATGCAAAAACCAAGGTCAAGTCATACACTAAACTAATACCATCATGCATGCTTTGCCACAAGTGTTTGTGAAGCCTTCTTCATTAAGTATCCAATAGAAGCACTTGAATAAGTAGTAGCGGCTTTCACTCCATCTTAGAGATCCCATTCTTATTGCTCCACCCTCTGATGCTTGTTTAGACGGCACCATCCTATACGTCATCATCGGAACTACTTCAACCACGTTATCATCGGTGTACGTAGCAATGTTCTTTACTGCACCTTTTAAACTCATGACATGTTCGTAGTATAGGAGTCCACACTTGATACTTACAATATAGAATCCTATTTCTCTCCATTGCTGGAGAATCTCTTAAAATTCCCTGTCTGAAAAAGAGGTTGTCACAGCCATAACGGAGAAGGGATGCAAAGCATCCTCACATGCCACTAAAGAGGAGTCCATTTTCAGGTTTGTTTTCCCATAACCTCAATAGGCCTTCCGTATTTATGGGAATGCCTGTTGCATTAAATATTGTCAAAATCACAAGTACTTCCTTTTAACCCTACACAGACACATGCTTCAATTTGCCTTTCTGCGTTATATCTCAGTTCCAACAGTTGTTATGGAAGTATAACATGATGGCATGTTATGTCACATCTACAGGATTGATGAATTCCTTGTCATGATTAAAGTTTGGATAGCGATTTATGTTGCTAATCGTCACAACTCAACAAACTAAGTTTGGAATCCCCTATGTGCATAATTGTTACTCATATGACATCCATAGTAACTGCATACATTTCTCTTCCAAACAGCTAAAATTACTGTTAGGCATTTCCTAACTTGTTAGTGCTTCCTTCCAAACATACATGTTCCTTCACTCCCAACCTACTCAAATCAATTTCATATATATCATTTAATTCACTCTATTTCAGCTGCTTTAATCCTTCACAGCATTTCTAGAATTGTGCCTGAGGATAGCAAAACATAGCACCAGGTAATGACACAGCAGTTTCTGCTAAATATATTAACTAATATGACATAGGCCTTATATGTGAAAATTAGCCATATCTTTACAGTGGATGACAATTAGACCACTCTTGTGTCGGCTTGCAGCATATGAAGCAACTATCAGTTTTTGCCTTGATGGTTGTGGAATGTTATGTCCAAATTAACTGACAGTACGGGCTTCTATTTACTTACTATTTTAACGCATGCATTTTATTACATTCTGTCATACTATGCGTATCGTAATTCTTATTTTTCAATTGCCTAATCAAGGGTTGCTGGATGGATTCAATATGGCTATCGCAGTACAGGCCTCAACAAAACTCCTATTATCATTTAGGACAGATCTTGCTGCTCATTGACTTGACATTTTGATTGCACCATCAATCTTTTCTTTCCATCAAAATCATAGTTTTGCTGTATAGGTCTTCATCCCCAAACCACACCCCATTCTCATTTTTTCCACTTTATGTAGTACCATAATTTAACTTCTTTTCCCGATGTTAATCCCATTGTAGGCCAAACTAGCCAAGCTTTCAATGGGACTACAACTCTCATGCGCAAACAAGATATGTATATTACCTTAGGCGCTCATACTTCACTGTTATACAATCCCTATTACCCTCCTATAACTTTCCTTACATATGTTGTTAGTGATCTCATTCCTTAATTACACACCGGTTCTTGCTTTAAATATGCAGTTATCTCACATTAGACTTACTGTAGAAAGTAAAAACAAATCTTTTCACTACTGTTTCTTTCATCTCAATTGGTGCCCTGAATACAACTTCCTCTATTGACATTTATGCGGCTGAATGCAAGTCTCTACAATTTGATTTGCCTTTTGCTTTTTAGATTGCCCATCCCTCTCTCCTCTCCAAGGCATTTAATGGTAGCTGCTACATGCATCATTGTCATGCCACTTGCCTGCAACATAGACTCTCCCTATTTTCCCTTGATGGTATACTGCTTCATTATATTGTTTGGTATCACCTGCTCTTATCAATCTTGAATCTCATTGCCAATATCTTTTTCCCTGTGCGTTCTTTATTTTTGTGCCTCAACATTTTTATTTATGTATGTTTTGCCTTGCACGTGCAAGCATGCCATATGCCCATGATCTACAAAACACATGTATACTACTATGTAATAGATGAGGGGGATTGGAACTTTTTTGCTCCCTAAAAGCATCAAAGGATAGAGCTGAACATAAATTGAGGCATCTAATGCATTAGAGGGATGAAAAAACCTTCTAAACCATAAGGAAGCTGAGAGCTTAATTCTGTCTTCCTGGAGATATGAAGTCACACAAAAGCTGCAGTGTGCATACGCTTAGAATTTCTGTGCCCCTGCCCCTACCTTTTCCAAGACCTTGATAATGAGTGGTAACAGAGGGACCTGAAACATTCTCATAAAAGCATGTTACTTTTATTTCAGAATTTGCCAAGCACTTCAATGTAAAAAATAATGGCTGTTAGATTTTTAACTTGCAAAACTCATGTCACAACTATCAAATGTTGGGATAAAAAGCTTTGTAGCAGATCATTCTTTTTTAATAATTATATCCTTCATCATCGGACGAGTGATTAAATATAGCTATTATTTTATAGTAGGTATGCAGTTGGGTTGATGGAAACTCTGTTATAAGCAATACAACTGCACTTCAATAGTTGGTTGAAGCTCCTACAGCAACTGATCATTCTATTTAGACTAAGGTATGTTCTGTTTCATATTAATTATATCATTCTACCTTCATTTTGTATGATTGTCATTAGTTCATAAAGGTATAAACTGTTTTAGGATGAAAGCACCCAATCACTAAAGTTCATCATATTGATTATGATTGTGATTGTGTAAGTGCAGTTTCTTATTTTATGTCAATCTTTTGTATTTTCCAGTTGGTGTGCCTCTTTTTAGCTCTAAGAATGTGTAAATAATAGAAAATGCTCCTTTATTCTTCATCTTTACACATCATATTTTCATCCCAAAATCATGTTCAACTTTCTTGCATTTAAGTTATCACTTTGATAGATCCATATGGCTTCACACGAGGGATGAAAGACCCTTCTAACCCTTGCATTAGAGGGATGAAAAAACCTTCTAACCCATAATTGAGAACAAACGGATTGAATGGTTCTCATGATGGTTACTAGACGTTGGCAATGGAAAATTGGGACACCCTGTTGATGGTGTCGTTGATATAGAAATCCTAAAAGAAGTCTTGATTCTAGGCTGCAATGATCCATTGAATGCAATTGTGCAGGCAACATATGAACGGCTTCTAGACAATCTAACTTCCAATGACTACTTCAAGGACAGAGCAATCCTTGCACCAACGATTGAAATGGTTACCAAGATCAACAATCACATGTGTGGCTTGCTGCCAGGTGAGGAATTTGAGTTCTTGAGTTGTGACTCAATATGCAAGTCAACTGAAGATTCTAACTCTTTTGACAGCTTATACACAACCGAATTTCTCAACACCATCACTTCTTCTGGTTTGCCACCCCATAAACTTGTCTTGAAAGTTGGAGCACCAATTATGCTACTGAGAAATATTGATCAAGCAACTGGATTGTGTAATGGAAGACGTCTTCACGTTACGATGTTGGGTTACAAGGTCATTGAAGTAGTCACTCTGAATGGTTCTAAACCAAATGTGAAGGTTCTTATACATAGAAAGAATATGAATTCTTCAGAGTCTAGATGGCCTTTTCGCATACAAAGGAGACAATTCCCTATTGCACTTTCATTCGTGATGACAATCAATAAAAGTCAAGGACAATCATTGCGTCATGTCGGGTTATATTTGCCAAAACCCGTATTCACACATGGACAATTATATGTTACGCTGTCAAGAGTAAGAAGCATCAATGGCCTTAAGATTGTTATAGGGTGTGATGATTCAGGTACCATTACAACTACAAAGAATGTTGTATACGAAGAAGTGTTTTGAAACATAAACACCTAGGTATTCACTTGTGACGTGAGAATGTGAAATCTACCTTTGTCCAATATCAATTGTTGTCATCTTTTTATGTTTCATTCCTACAATTTTTTGATGGCCACTATACTAATATTGAGTTTAATATCATGCAATTAGTTGGCGTTAATGTACTAAAGTAAACCACACAGCAAGCAAATCTCTCTGTGCACCGCACGGGAAGTATGAGCTCATTTGATATACTGGTTATAAAGAACTTCATGTAAATATGGTCCTATATTTATTAAGTGTGAAGGATTTCAGGCGTTCCTGCAATCCGTTGACTTACTAAGTACCCACATGAGATTGGAGCACCGATGCGAACACCGATTAAATTATACGGAAAATTCACCATAAAAGGATAAGAGAGTTCCACAGAGAGAAGTTATTTTGGGAGTTATTTTTTTCTATCGGTGTAAACTAACTCCCATATCACAGATATATTCCCATATCTCACGTATATTTCAACATCTCCCACCTACATTTGGTGGATCAAATGTTATAAGTTAAGTCTCTTTCTCTTCCTTCCTTCTTTCATACTAGGTGCTTTGCTATAACCGCGTGAACATGACGTCTTCATTTTGGTGTCTTGTGTAATGTCCCAAATTATAATTAAGGGCTAATATTGATTATTGAGATGGTAATTGTGGATTAAAGTGTAATTAATGTGTATTTGTGACAATATTATCTAATATGTCATAATTAATGGAAAATTTATAGAATGGAATTATTGGCCATAATTTGGTGATTAATTGGGAAATTAATTACTAATTAAGAGGAAATGAGAAGTGTGATTAAATGGCTAATTGAAGGATTAGAGAAGTTAATTGGTGGTTTATTTTAAAAGAACCAATAGAAAAGTGACATATGGCAAGTTGGGGTTATGGGAGGAGTTGTAGAAAAGTTAAATGCATTAAAAAATGATTTCTCTCTCCTATCTTCCCTCTCTTCACGCTGAACAAGTATGGTAGGGCTGAGTAGAGTGATCATTCATCATCATCTCCAAGCGTCATCTTTCATCTCTCTCATTCCTTTCTCATGTGTGCTGCCATGGTTGTTGCAGAAAGAAGAAGAGCTTTTGATTAAGGTGAGCTATTTAACCCTTCTAATGGCCTCTAATGGAAAAACTCTCTTCTATAAACTTGTTCCTTGTGTTGAGAGCTTCAATTTCATGGTTTTAGATTTGTCATTTGGTGTTGTTTGAATTCTCAAGGGATTTTGGAGTTTGGAGAATCAAGGAACTCCTTTGGGAAAAGTTGTAGAGGTGAGTAAGATAAACCTTTCTATATAGGTTTTATAGACATTAGTTGAGTTTTGATTTTCTAGAAATTTGGGCTTAAATTTTGAAAATTGAGGGTCAATGTGTTTATGGTATGTTGTTGTTATGGAAATGGTGCCTTGTTTAGTGTTTTGAATGAATTGAATTGAATTGAAGCTTAAAGGTGAAGTTTGGGAACTTTGTGTTTGGTTTTGTGTATTGGTCAAAACAGGGCATGGTGATAGGTTGGGATTTTGGTCATTTTTAGGTTACCATTGTGTTCCTTATAGAAAATTGTATGGGAATAGGTTTGGTTAATGATTTTGGAGTCATTGGACACTTTGGTAGAAAAGTTGAAAATCTGTCTTGTGCGAACTCTGTTATGGGCAGTCAAATTGCATGAATGTTTTGAATGACCAAATAGTATTGGAAAATTCTAAAACTTTCCAATCCTAAATTTCACATCCCAAGCTTCAAAATGGATATATAATTCATGTCATTTTGTTTTGTGAACTAAGAGTTATGCTTTGCCAACGTTTGGGACAAAAACTGGACTCTGTTTTGGAGCAGCGATGAGTTTTGTGTAATTCTGGAACTGTGTGGTGATTTCCAGCAAAGGTCCATATTTTTCCAGTAAAGAGAACTTAAATACCTTTTATTTGGCTTTAGAATCACCTCATTTCAATATTTCTAGAATTAGTTATGATTTTCAAAAGTTTAGCCAAGAATCAGGGAATTTCTTGGCCGCAGCCCAAGGTGGCTGGCCGCGGCCCAAACCTTTCTGTCCTGATTTTGGCCGCGGCCCATAGGTGGCTGGCTGCAGCCAGTGACCTTCTGACCATATTTTGGCCGTGGCCCAAGGCAGGGCTGGCCGCAGCCAACCCCTGTGTTCCAGCACTTTGAGTTTTTGAAAAGAGATCTTCAACCTATTGTTTCTCAACCTTTTAGGAGCTTTATTAGAGGCATTTGTAGCTTCTTAAGGGTCATTAGTGATAACCAAATCTAAGTGTTGAAGAGTCAATTGAGTATTGGAATAGAGAATTATGCTTCGTCCTTAATTATGACTTTAGGATTTGATATTTGCCTGGAGTATAGAAGGCCTGTGCTTGCTCAAGAATGGAAAGACCAAGGTAGTGACACTTTATTCTATTCATGTATATTGCATTGCTTGTTTGCATTAGTCATTGAATACAGATACAGTAAAGGGATGTGGCGAAAGCCCGATCTCGAATACAGATACAGTAAGGGAACGTGGCATAAGCCTAGTCTCGAATACAAATACAGTAAAGGACGTGGCGTAAGCCCGACCTTGTATACAGTGAAGGGGACATGACAGTATGCCCGGCCTCGAATATTGCTTGCTGCATTGTGATATATGTTTACTTGCTTTGTTTATATGCATCATATACGTAAACTGTTGCTACTGAGATTCTCTAGAATCTCATTCTTTCCAAATAACATTTTTAGACAGGGCAACTGGATCGAAGAACAAGCAAGTGAACAATGATGATTAGGACTACCGGCGGTAGTCTTAGTTAGATATTTTTTGGTTTTATACTGAACTAGTTATCATTTTAGATAAATGTACAAATTGAATAGACCATAGAAGTATAGTTTTGTGTAATCCCTAGTATGGATACTGAGATGGGCATTAATGCCCTGATTAATATTTTGGATTAACGTTATTATCCCGGGTGAATGTCGAGAATTGTGGTTATACTCTGATATTGTACATGTAACAGACCAAACATGCCTATTATCTTTACTATGAAATAAATGGAGATCTATTTATACAAGTGTTATAAAATTTTTTAATTATCCCGGATCTCTCCTTCGATTATTAAACGTGTTTAAACGCTAATTGTGGTCTTTATCGAGGCGGGGGTTACATCTTGGACTAGAAATCCCTTTCATAGAGACCACCACAAAACAACCCTGTAGTGCAGCTCAATCATATAACTATAATGCCTCTAATATCCTAGATTTAACCCATATACACTCTTCACATGGCCAATATAATCCCTCTTAGAGTCAACATATAAGTCAGATTGTCTTTCTCAAACGCATAGTGTCCCACTTATGAAATTACCCAAGTAACTTCATAATCGATCAATCTCAGACACAAGCATAAATATGCATATTTTAGGAAATCTTCCTTTCGCCCATATATCCTTTTGACATGAAACAGCCGCTTTTCTAATATAAAACCTTTAGATCGTATGTACATGATCATAGGATAATGCTAAGGTAATAAACGTTGAAACTTATCTCCATGATATTGTCAATGTCAAAGGATATCTAGAAAGGGTTGACCTTTCGAGGACTCACACAACAATGAAGCAAAGGTCTATTCAATTGCGTCCTATTTATGGTTCTCTTTGCACATGTGGTATGAATTGCATATTACAGTGTTACTCTTATACTATAAGAGCATATGTTGTTTTGATCTTACCATTAAGTTATGGATCTCATCCTGATTGATTGCATTGTTAAGGCAAGGTGACATTTAGTTTGTTTTCTTCTCTACCATATCAGCTCCCTCATTACTTTAGTGGTAAACACATATGTATCATCTTTGCACACTCTTCTTGAGTGTCAAAGGTGGTCACTTGTGTGAGAAAGTTGACCTCATCAACCTGTACGATATACTAGACATTGTATACTTTTGCATACACTTGTAAAACCATAATGAAGTATCTACACTTGACTTTCTATGCATGCCAAAAGATTCATCATGCTCTCCATGTACTTCCTTGGTCACATGCTTAGTTAGGGGACTTTAAATAGGAATATATTGTTTATTAACAACTTTATGTGCTATAATATCTCTAACAAATTAAAAAAATACATCTTGGTTTCAGTCTTAATATGATACTTATAGTCTTTTACTTGGGCAATGAATGTAGTGTTTTCACAATACATTGACACTGGATTTGAATTCTTACTTTCAAATCATAGATATTTTTTCAAATATCATTAGCCATATAGTCACTTGTATTGCCATAGTACATACTTAAAATGTGCATAATCATTATGTTCTCTACAAGTATCTTATAACCTTTTGTGGAGCCATTCCATATCTCTCACAATGGTTGGACTAGTACCAACATACAAGTTCCACCACAAAACATATTTCTAGCCTTGTATACATCACTGTGTGCATTTGATCACCAACAACATTTGCATGGAAACTCTTTTAATTTGTTTCCTATATTTAATAAGAGTAGTAAGAGATTTAATAGAAATTAATATAATGTTGAAGTTTAATATAATTAATAAGGTTAGTACCAGATATTAATTGAATTTTTATGAAAATTTAATGTTTTCAATTTTTTTATGGATAAGTATGAATTAGTGAAAAATAATTTATATTTGATATCAAGAGAGTATTTCCCTAATATATATATATATATATATAGTTTTGATGAAGTTGTTTTTTTTATTATTGAGCTAACCAAATTTATCTTCCCTATTCCTTTTCTGAAAGGTAAATTCGGAATAACTTTTTTTCAAAGAGAAGATCACGAAGATTGATAATGAAAATTGAATAAAAGGGAGAGCTCATTGAAGGAGGATATTTGGATGGGTGGATGGGAAATAATAAGTAACAAAACTTTGATATGGGTGTTCAATTTAAACTTCTCATGCATTCATAATCTATTTCCCCTTTTTTATTACTTAAGCATAAACCTCTTCATATATTTTTCCTCCTTTACTTCTTTCCAACTTCCCAACTTTCTGAACTACTTTAATGTAAGGGTGTTCATGAAGCCCAGGAACCTGATGCGCCTGCCCGGGCCCGAAAAAAAATCGCCCTGCCCAACCCAAAAAAAAGCAGCCCCAAAAAAATTGGGCACAATTGGGCTGGGCATTTTTACGGGCAGGGCCGGGCATCGGGCAGGGTATGCCACCCTACCCATTTGGCCCTGCCCGGTAGATATATATATATATATATATTATTTTTATATGAAATAAATATATTAGTTTATATAATTATATTATATTATATATTTTAACTTTTAGTAGGTGGAGACGTAGTTACTTACTCATCCAATACGCATGCTCTTATTTCTCTATTTCCCTTTCTCTATTTCTCTTATTATTTCCCTATCTCTTATTTCTCTATTTTCAACGATGTCCAGTACACACTGTCGCAGTCCCCTTGCATTACCTTTCTCTATTTGCTTGCCCTAGCCGCTCCTTTAGCTCCTCGAGTCCTCGACCGCCAACCCTTTCCTCAAGCTCGACAGTCGACAGCGGCCACTCGTCATCGTCTCTCGATCTCTCCATGGCTCCTCATATGTGTTCTCCTTGTGCTATTCTCTGACTGAAGATCGGTGAGAAGCTCATTTAATCTGAAGGTAATTATTTTCTTTCTTAAACCCTTCCCTTTCTCATTCTCGGAGTAGTTTGTCTAGATTGGTAGATCCTTTCTTTATCATCTTGGTTAATATGATTTTCCTTATTTTTTTTCTCAGAACATTGTTCTAATTATCTTTTTTTTCTTCTGAGATTGGTTCAAAGTCAGATCTGTGACTATGATAATCTGAAGCTTTTGTAGTGTTCCATACACTTACACTGTGATAATCTGAAGCTTTTGTAGTGTATATATATATATATTTCTCAGAACATCATTCATATATGGCTATCTGCAGTTCTGCACGATTTGTGTGTGCGTGTGTATATCTTTTGTAATTAATTGATCTATATAATTAGTTGTAAAATTTTATATATTGTGTAAAAATATTTCAATGTCAGTTTATTCATGATGGGACTTTTATAGATGCTTTGTTATCCTAATGAAAAGTAAAATTTTAAAAATTTGGGTGCCTATTCCATCGAAAGTTAATGGGCAACAAGCTGAGGCTTTATATATATATATATATCCTGATGAATTTGAATGGTAGATGGGGGTTGAAATATCCACTCACATTTGATGCTTTATTATTATTATTATTATTATTTTACTTGAGACCTTGTTTAGCTCATCAACTGTACAAGTCTTGTTATTTTATATGGATTTAGAAGTTGTAGAACTTGGTGTTGATTTTATTTTTTTTCCTGAGCTTGGTTCTGTTTTTCTGTCATTGTCTCTAAATTATTAGCTTTCTTGAACCTATAATTTAAGTTATCATTCTGTACAAGTTTTCTTGAGCTTAGTTCTGTTTTTCTATCATTGTCTAGAAATTATTAGCTTCCTTGAACCTATAATTTAAGTTATCATTCTGTACAAGTTTTTATGAGCTTGGTTCATTTTTTCTGTCATTGTCTATAAATTATTAACTTCCTTGAACCTATAATTTAAGTTATCATTCTGTATAAGTTTTCTTGAGCTTGGTTCTGTTTTTCTATCAATGTTGTATTTGTCTTCCAATTTTGATTTTTCCCAAAATTACAAGTTCAATGGATAATCGGGATTCTATTACATCACCATCCCTTATTGAAATATCTCATGGTGCTTCAACTTCTATTCAAACACCAACCCCTACAGGACCGAGTCAAACCCCAACTTCCAATCTTAATGGACTTCCTCCTTCCCATAGCCCTACTCTTCCTCCTCTTGCTCCACATCTTGCTCAAAGTGTCCAACGCGCCCCCTCCCCCTCTTCCTCCTCCAAATCCCCCACAAACATTGACTAAACCTGTCACCCAAATCACAAATGTTGAAAGTAGGGGTACCAAGAGAACAGAAAGAGAACCCAAGCATACATCAGAGGCGTGGGAATATTTTGTCAGACTGCCAATTAAAGAAACTAATGGGGAGCACTTGGTAGCTTGTAAGTATTGTCATAAGACTTATAAAGCTGATCCAAATCGCCATGGAACAAATTCTATGTTGAGGCATATCCCAAAGTATCGAGATAATCCACATAAGGCCTCTGTGGATAAAAAACAAGCCATGTTAAATATGTTTTCTGGTGGGACAAGTGGGCAAGGAAGATCTTTGGTCCCACATAAATATGATGAGAAGTAATGTCGAAGAGTTTTGGTTGAATTCATTATATGTGATGAGCAGCCATTTAGAATTGTTGAAAAGCCTTCATTTAGGAAGTTGTTGAATCAGTTTGAGCCTTGCTTTCCTATCCCTTCAAGAGTAACAATTGCAAGGGATGTGTGGCAATGTTATCTTGGAGAAGTTAAAGTATTGAAGACATTCTTGAAGAAAAGTTCTAAACGTGTTTGTCTCACCACAGATTGTTGGACATGAAACCAAAATTTCAACTACCTATGCTTGACAGCACATTTTGTTGATGAAGAATGGAAACTGCATAAGAGGATTCTGAATTTTGTTATGGTGGAAAATCATAGAGGTGATACTATAGGGAGGACAATTGAGAAATGCTTGTTGGATTGGGAAATTGAGAAGGTGTTCACAATAACCGTGGATAATGCCTCTTCTAATGATATAGCTTTGGGATATCTTAAAAGGCGTTTAAGGAGTTGGAATGGCTTAGTATGTGGAGGTGATTATCTACAACTAAGGTGTTGTGCCCATGTTCTTAATTTAGTGGTGAACGAAGGAATTAAAGAGATGAAAGATAGCTTTGAAGCCATTCGAAGTGCTGTTAGATATGTTCGTTCTTCTCCTTCACGCTTTCTTAAATTCAAAACTTGGGCTGAAGCTGAGAAAGTAGACACCAAAAGCCTTGTTTGTCTTGATGTGAGCACTAGGTGGAATTCAACATACTTAATGTTGGAAGCTGCCATGAAGTTTCAAAAGGTATTTGAGCGGATGCGTGATGAAGATTCTGACTATATTTCACATTTTAGCTCAACCAATTCAAGCTCTAAGCGTGAGCGTGATGCTTCATCAAATTTCTCTGGTCCTATTATAAATGATTGGGACAATGCAAAGGTCTTCATCAAATTCTTGAAGGTCTTTTATGAAATTACATTGAAATTTTCGAGCTCCCTTTCTGTAACATCAAATGAATGTTTCCACCAGATTGCTCGAGTTCAGAAAATGTTGAAAAAGAATGTTTTGAATAATGCTGACAAGTTCTTGGGAGAGATGAGCACTAGCATGCAAATGAAGTATGACAAGTATTGGGGTCAAGCAGATAATATGAATCCATTGCTATTTGTGGCTGTAATTTTAGATCCTCGGTATAAGCTAGCTTATGTGTATCATATGTTTGATGTCCTTTACACTGACCCTGACGTATGCTTGATTATGAAGGAAAGGGTTAAAGATTATTTGTATTTGTTGTTTAATGAGTACTCTGTAGGGGTTTCTATTGAATCAGGAATTGCCTTAACAAGTACAACTGGTGAAGGTACATTTCCTCCTTTTGATGATGATGATGAGGAAGAGGATCCTGGTCATAAGTGATTGGAATGTATGAAACAAAAATCCTCAACAGATCCTCAAACTGAGTTGGATGGATATATTGCAACTCACTCAAGAGATCAAGTTCCTTCAACAATTGAGTTTAACATACTGTTATGGTGGAAAGCTAATTCTGAAAAATACAAAATTCTCTCCCACATGGCACGAGATATATTAGCTATGCCAGTTTCCACAGTGGCTTTTGAGTCTGCCTTTAGTACAAGAGGACGTGTGGTTGATCATTATAGGAGCTCTCTGTCTCCTAAAATGACAAAAGCATTGATTTGTAGCCAAAATTGGGTACAATCTGGGCAATCTCTCTCTGAATTTGTTGAAAAGCTTCGTGAGTTTGATAATTTTGATGAGACAGAAAATGCCATACAGCTTGCAAGTAAGCTTTTATTTTGAAGTTCATAAATTCATATATATACACACCTGAACATAGATATTACTTCATAATCTGTAATGTAATTGTGCTTTTATTTTTTTTCCTAGATGCTGCACTTGGTGATTGAAGGATGATTTTACAAGAATGAGTTGCCAAGTAAGTAATTTGCAACCTTTAAAAATTTACTTGTAAATGTAAATTTCCTTGTACATAATTACATACTTTCTTCTTTGCTTACTTGTAGGTAATTCCAGCTGCTTCATCTTTTTGTTAGTTTTGGGGGATTGATGGAACCACTTGCACAACTACAAGGCTTTAATTACAATTTTTTGATGCCTTGTTTTTATTGGATTGTGGATGTTATTTAATTATTCTAGTATGGGTATTTGACTATTTGTTAAGACATGTGATAGTCTTTACTCTTTTTGACTTTAAGACTTAAATTATAGACTTATTTTGGAATGCTCCATATGTAGAATTATGGCTGTGCCTCCTTTTGATGTAATATGGGAGCTATTAGCTTTGAATTTAGTAGAAATTTGGTTTTTGCTTTGATTGTTATGGAACTTATTATTACTTGTTCAGTGTTGACTGTTTAGAAATTGAGATGCCAATTGCTGATATGTTGAGTTGAGACATTTTGCATCTTTGTCTTAGGAAAGAATATATCGTTAGTTTAATGGAAGATGTGGAGGATATGATCTTGATATATCTGAGTTATTGAATCAGGAAATTTAAGTTAACGTAAGGAAGGGAATGCTTGGGCTGATAAGTGTTGGGCAGGGTGAAGCCCGCTATGCCCAGCCCGCCCTTGCCCAGCCCGAAATGTTCAGGCTCCTACCGGGCAGGGCTGGGCATCGGGCTACAAAATGCAGCCCAGTGACCCTTCGGGTAGGGCATCTGGCAAAGGCTTCACCCTGCCCAGCTCTGCCCATGTACACCCCTACTTTAATGTCAATAATAATCAAGTCCTCAAGAAAACATCAATAATAAAATAATTAAAATATTCGTCTTTCCATTTTGCATCAATGAAATCATATTTTATAGAAAAAAGTTATTGCATGATTAAACGAGCTTGACACGTTTTGAGTGCTCTACCAATGAGCTCTCTTTGACAGCTGTTAGATAGGAAAAAAGTGACGCTCTAGGGGTTTAAAAATTAAAACTTTAAATGGGTTAAATTTAAATTTTTAAATACCCGGGAGTTTCATACATGACTGGCGTAAAATTCAGGGTTTTTTTTTTTAATCCATGTTAGATGCCTGATGAGGGCCTTTTGTATGTTATTCTTGGGGTTCATAATAAAAAATTAACCAAGGATTGGGTATAAGCAAACCTGAAATCGTTCTCTCTTCTCGAAAAACCTTTATTGATTTATAAGTAATTTAAATGCCATGAAAATACAGTGAAAACAATGAAAAAATTAGTTTTGGTTTTTCAAATTAATACTAAAATAGTAATGCAATTTTAATTAAATGCTAAACTATTGTTTTTGATATTTTTATAAAAATGGGATGAGTATGATTGGAATTGGATTTGGAAATATTAACAATGAATGCTCTTGATAATGAAGAAAGTGATTATCCTTACTCAAAAAGATTATAGAGTTAAAATTCACTAAGTCTCAAGAAAACCTCAAGATTACATTTCAGGCCAATATTCTCAATTAATAATAACTCCTACAAACATAGCTAACTATTACCTCATAAGATATTGTTTAAAACCACTTATTATGCAATTGAGATTGCAATAATGTAACATGAGTTTTCTCGGTTTTGAGAGCTAAACAATCCCTTAAAAGCACAAATCAACTATATTAACTAGACTATAACATGCTAATTAGCATAATCTCATTATAACCATAAAGAAATTCTAACATATATAGTCTTCACACCACAAAATCCAATCTCAACTACAAATACCAGACCAACAAAGACAATTAACATAAATCTTAGTTCCATAATCATATACAATAATTTCTATAATTAGGAAATCTAAATATACAACTCTAGACTAATAGAATAATAGAAAAACTCCCCTATGTGCTTTTTTAAGCCCAAGGACAAATCTCCACCACCAAGAAGTAAGAGATTAGCGAAACATAGCCATTGGAGAACCCAATCGGAGTTGCAAAACTAAAATAACCATGGAACTAGCTTGCAGAAAAACTAGGCACTCGCCGAAAAATCACAAGCTTGCCGAAAAGACACATACAACACCGGAATAACACAAAGCTCGCTAGAAAGAGTGGTAAGGACATTGGAAAATGGAGAATGGAGGTCTCCTTGTGGTGTGAAGCTCGACTGTGGTGAGAAAGACGACACTGATAGTGGTTCTGAAATTTTCAACGAAGCTTTCCCTCTCTGTTGGCCCTCTGTTTCCTCCCATTGCTGTGATGGCTTAGTGGTGGTCCTGTGGTAGAGAGGAAAGAATGAAGGTAGAGAGTCCGATCAAGGTTCTGTAACGACGATGGTGACAGGGGAAGGGACGACGGTGGTTGAGTGAGGGTGGCCGAACAGCACTATGGTGGTGGTTTTCTTACCCTGCTCTCACTGTTCAGATCACCTTCCCCAAATCCAAGCTTCGGCCTCCCCAAACTTAAGCTCTGGTTTGTCCTGAAAGAGCTCGTGACGTTGTCTCTTACAAGGAAGAACATCGAGCAAGAGAAGACCTAATTGGTCCTTGGTCAAATGGAACCACTATCAAAAGTTCAAATATATTAATTCTAACCTAACTGACATTTCCTAAATCTCCAATTTTTTTTTAAACACCTATAATGCAATATTGAGCACAAGGTAGTATCAAAAGTCAAAGAAATCATTTGCAAGGATAATTAACAAATTATGACCGTTTTGCCCTTAATTATACTTAATTCAATATAAATTTCCCTAACTCAAATTAGTGCCCAATCATGCATTAATGTCCTAGGAAATGCATTAAAAATCTTAAATTAATGATGAAAAAACCTATAAAAAATATGGTTCAATCAATTTCCCTACACTTAGACCTTTGTACTCCTGAATAAAAGGAATTGAGTACAAGATTCCAAGTTCCAATCGCAAAGGCAATTGAAAGATGAGCAATTTCGTAATTAGAAAGCAGTGGATCAATTAATCAAATTCCTCAAGCCAACACTAGTCATAGTCAAGCGGCGCGAAGAAATTGGCTAACTATACAAGCCAACATTTTAGAATGAAGCACAAGAGAACTCTCAAGGTATTAGTGTTTCACTTATCTCACCTCAATGGGATAATTTCACTCTAGTTCACTTAATCAACACCTTGCCATAGGCTTGTAACAACTCTAACATCTCTACTACTAATAACAATTAATACAATGGAGATCAAGAGGACTTAAAAGGCTGGTAATGTTGGATGAAGGCTAGATGGAATGAATTAATTAGAAAAAGGAATAGTTGATATGAAAATCAAAGTTAATGAGTAAGTTCATAACATCTAAAAAACTTGACAAACTTTTGTCAATTCTTTTCTAAATTCATGAACAAACGCCTTCTTTATATTTCTTTTGATTTTTCTTTTTCAATTATACAAAACACTTTTCTATTTTTTCCCTTTCCTTTTTCAATACTTTATTCTTCTTTTTTTAAATTCTTTTCTTATTCCTTCTGTCCAAACTATATACCCTTTTTTAACTTACTTTCTTTCTCTTTTTCTATAGACATGACATTTCAATATATACATTGTTCAACTTTCTCTTGACAAATCATTATTAATTTTAGAATACTATGAAGACACGAATAAATGACATGCATACAACATAAGAATGTCTCAAAGTGGGTAAAGGGAGATGAATGTAGGTTTATGTTTGGGCAAAATGGTTTAAAATTGAATGCCTCTTTCATTTTCATCACACTAAATGCAAATGTAATTTCAAACAAAAAACTTGAAACAAGTTCTAGAAGGTAAAAAACTACGTAAGTATGCACACATGAAAAGATTCAAGGCCCAAATTAAATAACCTTCGAATAAGGTTTGTCTCCAATGCTCACTCTAACACAATCAATTGTATAGGAAGCTAACCACAAAACATCTACTTAACTATTCCTAATGCTAACCTTAAAAATATAATCATTCAAAATATTGCAATCAATTATAATAATGCTTAACTCTTAAAAGCACTAATGATGTAGAAACTCTCTTTCTCAAAATAAGGAGTAAGCAAAAATCTAATTGTGGGTTCATTTCTCTTCCCATTCACTTGAAAGGCAAAACATGATTTTAAAAAGTTGACAAACCATTAGATCTCATGAAAACTCAAAGAATTTCCCATAAATCACATTTTCAAAGTGGCAAATACGACCCTTTACCACTTGAGCATGCATCAAAGCAAGACATTCCTTAAAAAAATTGAAAAATTTTCTAATTTTAAGGCATTTTCTCATTTAAAAACAACCAATTAATAGGATTCAAATATGTATTCCCCTCCCCCACACTTAATCAACACATTATCCTCAATGTTTGTTAAACAACTCTAAAGAGAATGCTAAGTAAGTTGAAACTCAAGGTACAATGTTAATCAAGTAGGGTAGTGGCCAAAAATGCAAAACATACATAGGGGTTCTTATTGTACCTACTAAGCTACACTATTGCTACTTTTTTTCCTATTGGCTTATGTCCCTCCCCTGCACTTATCTTCCTCGTACAACAATTAAGCCCGAAGTGATCATAAGAATTAGAAAGAAAATAAGTGAGGAAAGAGACAACCTTTATTAAAGTATCTTAAGTCGTTTGAAGGAGAAGTTATCATCCACGACGAGAATCTTGCATTTGTCCTTTGTGACACCTTCTCCCACGTTGAATTTCTTTGGTAGAGGTGCCTTAGGATTAATCAAAAGAGGTCCAAGGATGTACGGTGGGGGTTGGCTCATCCGAGGACCTTTCTAATTATATGCCTACATAGAAGACTCACTACAAAAAAAATGTGATTTAGTAGCGGTTAAAAATGGGTATTCGTAGCGGTTCTAACCGCTACAAACTAGGTTAGTAGCGGTTACCCAAACCGCTACTAAATCGTACGTTGCAAGCGGTTTTGTAGCGGTTTTACAAAACCGCTACTCAATCAAAAATAACCGCTACAAAGTTTGTAGCGGTTCATAGTAACCGCTACAACACCCAGAGATATTTGTAGCGGTTATATAACCGCTACAATTATAAAAAATTTTATTGAGAGCTTTAAAAAAGAATTTTTTTTCTTTGTAGCGGTTTACTAACGCTACAAATATAAAAAATTGAAAATTTGTTAAAAATGACATTTTTTCTTTGTAGCGGTTAAGAAACCGCTACTAATTTTGAATTTCATGAAATTAGTAGCGGTTTTAAAAACCGCTACTAATTTCATGAAATTCAAAATTCGCGCCAAAAAATTTAAATTTAGCTCTAAAAAGGCGTTATTTAGTAGCGGTTTGATAACCGCTACAAATATTTAAAATTTTTTTTAAAAAAATACGTTGATTTTTTCTCTGTTTTTTCAATATTATATATTAAATATTTTAATTTGTTATTATTTTATCTATTTCAATTAGTTTATTATTCAATAGTTTAACTTATTAATAAATTAAAAATAAAAAATGTAAATGAATATGATTAGTATAAAATTTATATTAATAATATTATTAAGGATAGTTAGGTAATAAGGAATTATTATGTTTTATAATATAATGTAATTGTATATGAAAATGAGATAGAGTTATGATATATCTAGAAAAAAAAAATGGTTAGAATAAATTTTATAGAAAGGAAAGAAGTATTCTAAAAGAAATTGAAAATCTTGTTACCATATTTGATCGTATCACTCAGCTCCTCTACTCATACGAAAGAAGTTGTAAATGATAGGAAATGAAAGAAAGGTAAGGTGAAAAAAAATTGGGGAGTGTTTGAAATGAGTTGTGTTAAGGGTATTTATAGGGATTCACGTATTATTTGTAGCAGTTAATGTAGCGGTTATTAATTAGTAGCGGTTATTTATATTTTTTGTAGCGGTGTAATTATTTGTAGCGGTTAATGTAGCGGTTATTATTTAGTAGCGGTTATTTATATTTTTGTAGCGGTTGAATAACCGCTACAAATATTATTTTAATTTTTTTTTTAAATTTTTTTTTACATTTTATTTTAACACAAATTTTTTGCATTTTTTGTAAAGACAAACTTTTTACACTTGAATTCTACAAATATTATTTTAATATTTTTTTTAAAATTTTTTTTTACATTTTATTTTAACACAAATTTTTTACATTTTTTGTAAAAATAAATTTTTTACACTTGAATTTGATCACTCATCGTCGCCATCCCTACAGAAATTTTGTAGAAAAATTATTGTTATTGATGTATTATTAAATTTAAAAAATTTAATTGAAATGACGTGGACTTAAAAAAACTCACCGCAGTAGAGGTAAATTGCTATCGCCTTCAGGGAAGTAGTTTTCAAAATCAGCTGGCTGAAATGGCTCACTCTCGTAGGCGATGTTATCGCCTTCACCCATGTCGTAAAGGTCTCTTGGCTTTAAATGAACGACCATGTGCCAATCCCTATGCCTCTCGTCCTCGACATAATAAACTTGATGTGCCTCTGAAGCAAGAATATACGGCTTATCATCTTGAGAAATACCAGTATGAATCGGGCGTGAGAAATTGACTGATGTGATCCCTAGGTCGTCAGTTGTTAGTCCCCGAGAAGTAGTGGTATTTGCCCACAAACACTTGAACAGCGTCACGGTGAAACGGCCTTGATAATTAAGCTCGACCACATCAAGAAGCTTGCCATAGTAAGGGACGCCTCCGAACTACATGTTGGCGTCACTGCTGCTCGCATAACTCCTTGTCCCAAATGTGCCATAAACACCCGAATTCTGTGTTTGCAATCCTTGATCCCGTGAAACCGTGCAAAACTTAAAACCATTGACATTGTATGCTGTAAACCGTTTTGCATGATCAAGAGGGCCGATTGCGAGAGCTCTGAAATTTGGTGAGTGTGGGTTGTGGTCATTTAGTATTCTGCGCGTAAACCAGCTCGGGAATTCTCTGTGGACCCTCCTATCAACTTCTGAGGATGTCTGTGTACGGATCCTGAGCTGACGCTTGACATGACTTCTGAATTCCCTGCAATTAATAATGGAAATTCGTTAGTGAAATGAAAGTGAGAAATGTTACGAAAGATATAGATCGATTAACATACATGTGAGTGTACAATTCTTACCATATGAAAGGCTCAACTTGAGTGCAATTAATCAAGACATGTCTAT
Source organism: Inga leiocalycina (assembly GCA_963242795.1). Taxonomy (NCBI): domain Eukaryota; kingdom Viridiplantae; phylum Streptophyta; class Magnoliopsida; order Fabales; family Fabaceae; genus Inga; species Inga leiocalycina. Next base: position 42,345,422 of record OY725329.1, read on the forward strand.
GTGCTTGGAACTTCTCAGTTGCCGTTAGTTTGAAGTTCTCAGTTGCTCCAACTGGTTTACCAACACGAGGGATAAATTCTCTTGATGTCGGCGCAGGTTCAGGACAATCGTCAACACGAGGGGGGCGGTTGAAAGCCGTCTCAAGATCATCAAAATACCTTGAGCAAAAATAAAGCACCTCATCCCCTATATAGCCTTCAGCTATAGAACCTTCTGGCCACGCCTTATTCCTCACGTAAGATTTTAATTTCCCAAGGAACCTACGAAGTACATAAGAGAAAATTGATATAAAATGATGAAAAGGACGACTAGGAAACATTAAATACGGACAATAAATGAAAGCACATATTTAAAATGAGTACCTCTCAATCGGATACATCCAACGATATTGTACTGGTCCAACGAGCTTTGTTTCATGAACGAGGTGGACTGTGAGGTGAACCATCACAGTAAAAAAGGACGGAGGAAAGATCATCTCCAAGTGACAAAGCGTAAGAATGATTTTCGACTGCAGCTGATCGAGCTCCTCAACGATCAAAACCTTAGAACACAACTTCCGAAAGAAAGAACAAAGTTCCACCAAAATGATGGAAACATCGGGAGGAAGTGTATTCTTTATAGCCAGAGGGAGTAACTGCTGCATAAGAACATGTGAGTCGTGACTCTTCAGGCCAGCAACCTTTCGAGCCTGTAAGTTGACACATCGAGAAATGTTGCTTGAATACCCATCAGGAACTTTTATTTTCTTCAACGTCGCGAGGAAGACATCCTTGTTCGATTTTGTGAGGGTAAACTTTGCCGGTGTAAATCTGTCATGCTCATCTGGCCAAGCTTCTTCACGAACTCCCATGTCGCGTAAATCTTTCCTAGCTTGAAGGTGATCTTTTGTCTTGCCGGGTTCGTTAAGCAGCGTATACAGCACATTGTCGCAAACATTCTTTTCAATGTGCATTACATCAAGACTGTGGCGAAGTAAATTAGATCTCCAATACGGAAGCGTGAAGAATATACTTATCTTCTTCCACTGCAGAGGCGCCGAAGTCCTGCGCGTCTTTTGGCGAGTTTGTGCTGAATCGTCGCTTTTTCCAAACTCGAAGTCAACATGCTCAAGCTGCTGTAAGATATCTGTTCCGGACAAAGTCTGAGGTGGTCCTCTTTTCTCTGGTTTCCCATTGAAGCGATTCCGTTGAAATCTGAACTTATGCGTTCCATCGAGAAACCTCCGATGCCCCATAAAGCACCACTTCCGACTGTGGGGAAGGCGCAATGCGTCAGAGTCAAAATTGCAAGCCGGACACGCCGACCCAATATGCACATTCCAACCAGATAATGTGCCAAGGCCAGGAAAGTCACTGATCGTCTACATCAAGGCTGCACGCATGTTGAACAAAGTCTTGCTGTGAGCGTCGTACGTCTCCAAGCCGACATTCCACAGGTCAAGCAATTCCGCAATAAGCGGTTGGAGATACACATCGATGTCATTGCCCGGTGCCTTTTTGCCTGGAATGATCATAGACATAATGAAAGAGCTTTGTTTCATACACATCCAGGGGGTAAGTTGTAGGGAACTAAGACTACCGGCCAAATGCTGTAACTTGTGCTAAGATTCCCGAAAGGATTGAAACCGTCGGTCGCCAACGCAAACCGAACATTTCTGGGGTCAGTCGCAAAATCTGGAAAGTCGTTGTCAAACGTTTTCCAAGCAGCTGCATCCCGCGGATGTCTTAATTTACCGTCTTCGTTTTTATCAACGGCATGCCACCTCATGTGCTCAGCAGTTTTAGACGACATAAATAATCTTTGTAGATGAGGTTTCAAAGGGAAGTACCTGAGAATCTTTGCAGGTTTCTTCTTCTGCTTTTTCCCCTTCCGAATTGTCTTGTACCTCGATGTGTGACATCTCTTACACGTCTCCCTGCTGGAATCGTCTCTCCAATACAGCATACAATCATTTGGGCACGCATCAATCTTTTGATAATTCAACCCCAACCTGTTGATAATCTTCTTGGCCTCGTAGAAGGTTGTGGGAATCTCGGCGTCGGGGAATGCATTTTGTAATAAGTCGAGCAACATCGACATTCCCTTATCTGTGATCCCACACAAGCACTTGATATGATACAATTTGATCAAGAAAGATAATTTAGAATATTTGCGACAACCTTGATATAAAGGATGATCTGTCACATCCATCAAGCTGAAAAAATCTCGAGCTGCTTCATTCCCCATAAAAGCCGGTTCAGAGCCGTGCACTTCTTCGTTGAAGTTGTCGCCTTGAAATCCAAACGCATCACGCACAGAATCATTCACAGGATCATCTTCATCTACTTGAATGCCTACTTGAGAACTTCGAGGAAGAGCCTCGTCATATCTAATGCCGGCCTTCTCACCATGAACTGCCCAGAACGTATAGTCCTCAGGGAAAGGCTTCACAAGCAAATGTTCCTTCACAACATTTCGTGCATGCCACTTCTTGAACTTGCATTTCCGACACGGACAGACGATCTTGCCGTTACAGCTGGCGTGAGTGAATGCGAAATCCAAGAAACTGTTTAATCCGTACAAATATTCAGGAGAATTGCGCGGGAACCGTATCCATGATTTATCCATAGCTACAAGTGAGAGAGAAGAAAGTATAGAGAAGAAGATGAGTGAGAAGATAATGACGAATGCCTAGAACCTTATATTCTGAAATTCCAACATTTCAAATTTTGTAGCGGTTATTAAACCCTACACCAACCGCTACAGAAATTCCAACGTTTATAATTTTGTAGCAGTTATATGTAAAAAACCGCTACTAATATTCAAGCCGTTAATTGGTGAGAAATTCAAAATGTACTTGTTGAGTATTAGTAGCGGTTTTATATATATAACCGCTACTAATGTTCAACGTATTAGTAGCGGTTATATATATGAAACCGCTACTAATATTAAAGCCATTGGACATTAAATATAAAAATAATTTTCAAATTTGTAGCGGTTATACATAACATAACCGCTACAAATGTGCACAAAGGCGGCAAATTTTAAAATTCAAATGGTTTGAGTGTTTGTAGCGGTTATTAGTAGGTAACCGCTACAAATTCACATATATATTTGTAGCGGTTTCTTAAGGTAAACCGCTACAAATATATATGTGAATTTGTAGCGGTTATGAGCTTATAACCGCTACAAATATATATATGGTTGTAGCGGTTATACACTAATAACCGCTACAAACAGATAGATTTGTAGCGGTTTTAGGTTAAAACCGCTACAAATATATATATAATTTATTTTTTTTAAAATTTAGATATAAAGCATTCATAAATTATTTCAACGCGATCTAATAATATAAATATAATTATATAAAACACAATAAGAAAATTCTGAAATAAAATCTCATATAAATATTTACAAATGTTTAAACAAAAGAAAATGTCCTAAACTAAGGAGCTGGGGGCTGATCCTCTGGTGCTCCCTCAGGTGGGGCTCCCTCAGATGCCGCTGGATCGGGCCGCTGCGCAGACTGAACCACACCATCGTCATCAGCAGGAGGAGGAGCTGTAGCAGGAGGAGTAGTGCTCGGGACGACGTAGCGAGGGACAGGGGGAACCGCTGGATGCTGCTCGTTCGGGAACAGGCGACTCCATGCTCCCTCGAGCATGGTGTTCGCGATCTCACGCCACTGCGTCTGCTGAGCGTACATCATATCTGCGTGGATCTGCAGCTGCTGCTGCTGCTGCACCTGCATCTGCTGCTGCTGCTGCGCCATCTGCTGCTGCGTCTGCTCCAAATCTGACCGCAGCTGGTCAATCGACTCGTCCCTCCGACGTCTGACCCCTCTAGAGCTGCCAGCCTCAGAGGCGGCGCTCCTGCCGTAGATCATGCTGGGTCTGGCGCCTATCCCCATCCCCCGCACGCGTCCGGGGTGCTCAGGCTGAGCCAGACCCGCCTTCAAAGGAGCCGTCGGGTCCACTGACCCCTGTGACTCCTCAGGTTGGGTCTGTCGCAGCTCAGCCTGCGACTGCTGCATCCGCTCCTGCCATTTTATGAAACAATTAATAATTACTATTTTTCATTATTAACTTGGTTTTATAAAAAATATAATAATAAAATAACTTACAATGGCCGCCTCAGCCTGCTGAGAGGTCGCAGTCCCGTCACGGTGTCTGTGTGTGATGGCGTACAGCTCCGCATAGTCCGTCTGACGGTTCTCCTGCTGTGCCTTCGTCTCCTGAAACAATTACAAAACAATAATTAGTGTTATGAAATAATCAGCTAAAAGTAAGTGATATTTTGAAAACTTACCAGCTCGCTGTAGGTCACAGCGAAGGTCTTCGATCCTGCTGTGTGGTGGATCGTCTGCTGCGCCCGGATCTCGGTGTTCCTCTGAGAAACCTCCTGGAAAACCAAATAATTAAATGTATTATAATTTAAAATTAAATACAAATTAAATTGAAATTATAATTTAATATTTCATAATTACAAAATTATATATCAAAAATATAATAAATACGTTACCTGCGCCTGAGGGCTCCTCCTGAACTGGACGAAACGCGCCCAGTTGTTTGGCGGCACGCCGTCCGGGACGCTCTCCTGCAGCTGCTCCAGAGGCATCGTCCCGTCCCCATCCACCCTGTGGAAGAGACGGTTCCTCCTGTTCCTCCAAGCATCGCCCATCTTCACGAGGGCGTATCTCTTCCGGTTGGCCCGAAGGGCAAACCGCAGCTGAAAAAAATACATTTAAATATCAATAATTATAAAAACTATAATTTAAAAAAAATAATTAAATAGAATTAATTAAAAAAAATATTAATTAAATAGTTTTAATTACCTGAACCACCTCCTCCCAAGCCTGGTCCTTCAGTCCCTTCGGAATGTGCCTCCAGGTCGGGAAGTGAAGGGGGAACCGCATCCAATTCGCTCCCAGGTCGCTCAGGAAGCGGTTGAGCAGGTGACCCCCATTGTGGATCGGCTGGTCAGTGCCCTCGTTCCACGGCACTATAACTCGCAGGGACCGGTCCATGCTATTCAGACCGGCCACATCCAGCCTCCTCGTCGACACATTCCCCTGCTCATCTGCACAGTTGACCGCACGTTAGATAAATTATAATTCAAAGTTAACATTTCTAATTTAAATAAATAATTTACTAAATCAAAAAATTAATTTACCTTCGACCTGCACCTCAAACCCAGTGGACCGCGAAGACGACCCTCGTGGGTTGTTCTGCTCCCGAGCGTCCTCCTCATCGAGGAACCGCTCCATCTCCCTGAACCCCATCGACATCTCGAACTCCTCCTCATTGAGGAAGTCCTCAATGCTAATCTCTGGCCCCTCCACCTCAGGCACCTCTACTGCGGTCGTCGCCTGTGGGATCGTCTGCGGTGCCTGTGGGGTGATGGGCTGAGATGCCGCGGTAGCCCTGCCTGCGCGCTGCCCCCTCCCTCTGCCCCCTGCCCGGCTGCTGCCACCCCGTAAAGTCGGTCTGGGGAGCTCAGGGGCCTTCCCCTTATCCTGCCCTAAAGCCATATCAACTGTACAAATTAAAAAAAAATTAGTCCATTATTATGCAAAAATATAATAAATATACAAATATAAATAAAAATACGTGTTATATACGTACCTCAAGTGCGAATACTGTGGAATACTGAAAAAAAAGTCCTATAGAGACGTCTGAACGCTCAAAACTCGAAGAAATCACTCAGAGAAACCTCAGGAAACAAAATGAGCAAAAGGAGAAATGAAGGAGGTGAGGGTTTAAATAGGCCAGATATTAGTAGCGGTTATTAAAATAACCGCTACTCTAACCGCTACAAATAATTATATTTGTAGCGGTTCTACAATAACTGCTACAAATATTCACAACGTTTGAAATTCTGTAGCGGTTATTGCCCAAAACCACTACAAATTTGGAGTCTCTTGAAATTCTGTAGCGGTCTTTGCTTAAAACCGCTACAAAATTATGACCTTTGGTATTTTGTAGCGGTTTATGTGCATAAACCGCTACAAAATAACCGCTACAAGTTTTGGCGGGAATTTCGCGCCAAATTTGTAGCGATTTTTTGTAGGAAACTGTTACAAATATTCTTGCCGCTACAAATTTGTAGCGGTTTAGGTAAAAACCACTACAAATACTATAATTTGTAGTGGTTTAATATAACCGCTACAAGTTCACCGCTACAAAATCCCCTTTTTTTTTGTAGTCTAAACAGAAGCAGTATCCCATCCAAAAATAAAAACATGGAGAAATTTCAAGTGAAGTAAGATATTTTAGGAACTAAACTCTCTAAATAACTATCACAATCAAGGAAATCAATGCCACTCCCATCAGTAGGAGTCATAAAAGCAATTAATCTCTGAAAATCCTCTTATTTGTGCAAAGTACAAGGTGTGGAATCCAACTTAATGTTAGGTTACATAGGCAGGCGCCACACTAGGCCACACGCCCAGCAGCTGTGGCGCCTACCTATGTAGGCGCCACACATGGCACCTAAATGCCAACTGTGCCAGGCGCCATAGCTGATGAGGCAAGAGAGGCAGGCTCCACGCTTGACCATTAATTAAAAAAAATTCAAGTGGATAGTGTAATCCATCTCCACCAATAGCAATTCTCCCCGTCCAACCTTATCTCTCAAGTATTTCACTTCCCGCGTGCTATTCCTTCTCTTTTTGACCACTTTAATAATTCAAGTACTCTACTTTCCCTTTCTCATCCGTCGCCCCCCATCCTTCCATTTCCATATTCACACTAAAAAACACACCCACACACTCACACGTCTTCATCAGCGAATCTACATCTTTGTTTTAATTTGTTCCAACTGCCATCCCCACTCCTGTCCCTTCCCTTGCCTTTGTGTTGTCTTCCACTTTTGGTCCCCACTCCATCGAGTTGGCTCAAATTTCCTCCTCCTCCTCACTCAAGATTGCATCACCAACGAGTAACGTGGTCCCCCACTGCATTGTACTAATCAATTAAGCTGTAAGTTCAACGTGCTTCTTCTTTTTTTCAGGTTGTTCGATCTTCTTATTTTTGTTATTTTTGCACATTTCCCTCTCAAGAATTTCCTAATATAGAACTTATTTTTTATTACACATACATTTGATCTTTAAGCTTTTCTTCATTCTTTTTAGTTTATTACTATAATTATTTCCTTGTAGAGAAAATATGACATTGAAGATATGTGTATGTGAACAGTGAAAATGGGCTAACAAATATATTTATAGAGCTTCTACCTTTCGTATATATTAATATGAAAGAAAATGTTCAATTTTATCATTTTTCTTCGTACCTGATAAAAAATAAATATTGTCTTATATTTATATATTATAAATTTAAATCATGGAAACTTATTCAACTTATACAATAAGTGCCTGCATGGGTTCTGTGCTAGTTATATGTATTAAAGCACAAGTATTTTTCATATATTTAATTTATACTTTTAATTAAATGTGTAATCTTTCTTCATAGTTAATTAAATTATTCTTTCTGTGACGGCAACAACTTGTACTGACACCGATTATATAGGTTCAAGATAAATGGATATGTGTGTTTGTTAATAATATAATTGATTTATAGTTTTGTCACGTTGTCTGGTAGTTGTATTCTTCTATTCTCACCTACTAGTCTTGGCATTTATTCATCGAAAAAAACAGAGAGTAATATATTTTTATTACATTTTTATATTTTATATTCGTGTTTGTTATTTTTATTTCTTTTTTGTTTTATTTTCCAAATGAAGAGAATCTTGACAAACGATTCATCTCTCTCTTTTTACTCTGCATTGCTTGCAAATATTTTATATATATATATATATATATATATTGTACACGCACGTGTGTATATATATATATATATATATATGTAATATATATTTGTGCACCCATTATTCCAATTTGATTGATATAAAAAGTTTGAATATTTAACTAATATATTATCATTCTATAAAGACTAATTAGTAAATTCATTGTGTCAGTACTATTGTTGCTTATTTCAGCAAAGAAGAAGAACAATAAGATTAGAACATTATAGTTTATTTTAGGTATGCATTTGATTCAATTTGACCCGCAAGCTATTTTAATATAAGACACTTTTTTTGGTTGAGGGGACTAGTAGTCCCTTTTGAGTCGTACTAACTAAAGATGAAGATATAGAATAAAATGTAATTGCGTTCAATATTCAAATTCATATGATTTTCTAATAAAAGTCTTCGTTGCGCATACTTGCGTATGCATGTTTAGTTTTCCTTTTTTTCCCCAATGCATGTTTAGATTTCCTAAACCATACTATTTGATAGTGACATATGTAGCAATAAATCTATTGTTTACCCTACCATTCAAAGAAAAACAGAAGTGTCAATTTGTAAAATAGTGAATCAGCCAGTTAGGTCTTAGACTGGTCTTTATTTAGGTAGTGGTTATGGTTTAGACTTTTATAATCTAACAAAAAAAAAAAGAGACAAAATAATTTTTGTTCAATTAATTCATGTATAATATAATTGGTTGGAAATATTTGCTAAGATAACTTCAAAAGCATGTCACTATTTTTATTTTTTTAAACTATGTCTTAAACTTTAATAGCACGTTAACAATTTTTATTGACTTTTTTTATGTGTAATTTGTGTTTGCAGTTTCAGCTCATCAGTCTATTGAAGCTTCTATTTAAGGTATGTTTTTTAAATTTTGAGCTTACAAATGTGATTTTAGTTGAATTTAATAATAGTTAGTTATAATTTGTAGGTGTTCTAATGATTGTTATGGATTAGTTGCATAAGTAAAATAATTATTTATATATTCTTAACACTTGTATTTTATTTGTTGACTTGTAATGTTTTCTAATTTACCTATGATATGTTGTGGTTTCTTTCATTATGAGTTGTGAAAAATTATTATAATGCCTGGGAATAATGAATGGATTATTTAATTTGTCAATTAAAACATAGGGTTTAAGACTTAGAAAGCTTCAATTTTGACGATTTCATGTTGGGAATTTATTTTAAAATTGGTAAGAGAATATAAAAGTAATTAGTAAATGCAATAGTCATACAACTAACCACGTGCTTTTTAAAAAAATAGATTGAAGGCATAGATGGATCATAAATGGATGTCATCTAATCGGTGTTCAAGGGAATATATAGATGGGGTGAAAGATTTTATTACATTTGCAATCGAGCACACAAAAGATCCTGACAAAATCTTGTGTCCTTGCTTATCTTGTTGTTTTGGAAAGCGGATTAGTCCACTTGGTTTACTAGATCATTTAGTGTGTTACGGTATTGATCAAACATATATACGATGGACAAGGCATGGTGAGACGAAGATGCATGTAGTGATCGGGTACATACCACGAGTGGTGCTTCGGATGAATTTGATCAAAGCATGTTTGATGAAGATTATGGTCTTGAAGAAATGCTAAATGTGGTTGAAGGGGTGCATCATAAATGGCCCAATGAATTTGAGAAGTTGAAAGGTGATGTAGAGAAATCATTATATGCCGGTAGTACTAAATACACAAGATTGCTAGCAGTGTTAAAGTTGTACAACTTTAAAGCTCGCTATGGATTGAGTGATTCGGGTTTCACCGCACTGCTTGAACTGTTGCAAGATATGCTTAAAGAAGAAAATGTACTTCCTACCAAGACATACGAGGCAAAGCGAATTCTTTGCTCTACAACCGGCATGGGATATGAGAAGATACATGCATGTCCTAACGATTGCGTATTATTTCAAAATCAGTATGCAATGTTGGAGAAGTGCCTTAAATGCAACGCATCTCACTATAGGAAGAAGAAAGGAAGGAGTCCTTTGAAAGTCCTATGGTATTTTCCCATTATTCTGAGATTCAAGCAACTATACAGTAATGCAGAGATTGCTAAACAGTTGACATGGCATGCAGATGAAAGAATTAAAGACACGAAGCTTAGGCACCCTGCAGATGCTCCTCAATGGAAAAAAATTGATCATGAGCATCTTGACTTTGCGGATGAAGTAAGGAACCTTCGCCTTGCACTGTCAACTAATGGAATTAACCCGCACGGTGTTCAGAGTAGTGCACATAGCACGTGACCAGTGATATTGATTATTTATAACCTTCCTCCACACTTGATCATGAAACGTAAGTTTATGATGTTGTCCATGTTAATTTCTGGGCCAAGGCAACCTGGGAATGATATAGATGTATACTTGGGTCCTTTAATTGATGACTTGAAGCTGCTTTGGGAAGAAGGCTTCAATGTGTATGATGGGTACAGGGAAGAAAGTTTCACTTTGAAAGCCATGTTGTTTGGCACAATTAATGATTTCCCTGCTTATGATAATTTGTCGGGATACAGCGTCAAAGGATATGGTGCATGCCCTATGTGTGAAGATGACACTCATTTAGTGCGACTTCATCATTGTAAGAAAAATGTTTACATGGGGCATCGAAGATTCTTACCATCACAACATCATTGGAGAAAGTGGAAAAAGCCTTTCAATGGTGACTCAGAAGAAGGTAGCCCACCGAAGATGTTGACCGGTGCCCAAGTGTATTCCAAAGTAAAAGACTTGGATAACAATTTTGGCAAGCCTTTTGCAAAACAAATTGAGACAAGTGGTTGGAAGAAAAAGTCTATTTTCTTTGAACTTTCATATTGGAAGTCTTTATATGTGAAACATTTTCTTGATGCGATGCACATAGGAAAAAAATATCTGTGATAGTCTAATTGGCACGTTGCTCAATATCCAAGGAAAAAGCAAGGATAGTGTCAATTCGAGGTTGGATTTGGTGAACTTGGGAATTAGAGAAGAATTGGCACCGATTGAGCAAGGGCATCGTACCTACCTACCACCAGCGGCATACACTCTGTTGAGGAAAGAGAAGAAATTATTTTGTGAGAGTTTCTGCAAGGCATTAAAGTTCCTGAGGGCTACTCTTCAAATATAAAGAACCTTGTATCAGTGAAAGAGTTGAAGTTAAAGAACCTCAAGTCTCATGATTGTCATGTGCTTATGCAGAATTTCCTACTGGTTGGTATACAATCCATTTTACCCAAAAATTTAAGAAACACCATCGCTAAACTTTGCGTGTTTTTCAAGTTGATCTGCAGTAAAGTGGTAGATTCAACTAAGTTACAAGATTTGCAAAGGCTGATTGTATGTACTCTGTGTGAACTTGAAATGTATTTTTCACCTTCTTTTTTTGACATTATGGTACATCTAACCGTACATTTGGTCAAAGAAATTCAATAGTGCGGTAGAGTGTACTTGAGATGGATGTACCCGAATAAGCGATTCATGAAAATATTAAAAGGGTACGTGAAAAATAGATATCGCCCTGAGGGATGTATCGCTGAAAGGTATATGGTTGAAGAAGCAAGTGACTTCTATGCTGATTTTCTATCAAATATTGACACTGTCTACGTTATTTTTATTGCCATACAATGCAGATAAGTTATTAGTGGTACAATTTTTGTTTTTATTGTTTAACTTTTATCATAACATGATTGTTGAAACTAATTTTTTAAAATATTTTAGGCGCCATTGGATATTGATAGTTATCAATCCAGCGGAACCTTCAGGTCCTCGCATTTACCATGTGGATCCTCTAAGAGATGGTCTTCCATAAAACCGTTCTGATATGTTAATATTGTTCAATAGGTAAGCGTACGTGCGTATGTGTAAATATTTGCATATGTGATTGAATAACCAAAAGTCATCAATTTCTATTTGTTTTGTTAGCGCATTGACTGCATATTAGGCCTCTGTCTCCTTAAGCTATTCTAAAGCTGCTGACCCTCACTTTAGCTATCCTTGGAAGAAGATAATGGTACTGATATATGAATTTACTCAAATTTTGTTAGTAAACAATTTTTATTCATAAATAGAGTTAGATATAATATTGCATTATATTTTTGTAGTGCCCTTTCCAACCTAATGACAATAATTGTGGGTATTACATAATGAAATTTATGAAGGATGTAATTACGCATGATCAGGCATTTATTCCTCAAAAAGTAAGTTATTTAGTTGCACTTCATATTGTGTTTTAATTAAATTTAATTAGTGCCTGCTAATTACATTTTGCTGATTATAATTCTTTTTAATTTTTGGTTGATTGTATATATGTGTAGTATTATGAAGATCAATGTTGCGACACTTTGACTGACCATCAGCTTAATAAAGTGATCGAGGAATGTGTGAATATGTGTTTAGGCAAATCTCTGGGTAGCTATACTATTTAATTCATCACTAGCTGCTGGCCTTTATTGTGTTGTTTCTTGGCAATTGTTGTGTCATGCATGCATGTATTCAAGTTGAATTTGTTGTATAATTCATTCATGTACAATATATTGTATAATTATTTTACGTACTACTTTAACTAATTAATCATCTTTTTGTTTCATTTTAAAGTTATATATCATTGTTGTTTGCTTTACTTCAATTCATTCTGTTGTACTGCGTATATAGATAAAAAATGTTTATTAGACTATACAGTGTGCAATACTGTACTTATGGGAGATATGAAAAAAATAGAAGAAAAAATAAAGAGTTTCTGTGGCATTTCTTTAAACAAGGGTCACAGGAAGTACAAAAAAAACAAGAAAGCGAAAAAAAAATAAAAAGAAAAAAAATTGGGACCCCCCTGTGGCGCTTGCCTCACCAAGCGCCACAGGAGGGCCTTCCTTAAAAAAAATTAAAATTATGTGGCGCTTCCAAGCGCCACAGCTTCTTTTAGTGGCGTCCAGATATGTAGCACTTCTCTAGCGCCACAGGTACTCAATTATAAGCGCCACAGCTTTGGTTTTTTGTAGTAGTGATTGGCCTACATTAGGGATCGGCTTTGAGCCCTTATTTGTTTAACCTAGTGGTAGATATTCTAACTAAGCTTATAAAAGAGAAAATCCCTAAATGCATGCTTTTTACGGATGATATAGTTCTGTTGGATGAATCCAGGGAAGAGATTAATTCTAAACTTGAGATATAGAGACAGACTTTGGAAGTGAAGGGTTTTTGTCTGAGTAGGAGCAAAACTGAATATATGCATTGCAAATATGATAAGAGACAAGGTCGAAGCGAAGTGGAAGTTAAGTTGGGGGGCAAGTCATTCCATAAGTGACAAAATTTAGGTATTTGGGATCAATTATACAACAAGATATATGGGGAAATTGATAGAGATGTCAATCACAAAATTCAAGATGGATGATATAAATGGAGAAAAACCACTGGGGTTATTTGTGAACGAAAAGTACCTAATAAGGTAAAAGGGAAGTTCTGCCTCTCTGCTATAAGACCAACAATGCTATATAGTAGTGTGTGTTGGGCTTTAAAGAGACAACATAAACATAAAATGGGGGTGGCTGAGATGAGGATGTTGAAATAGATGTATGGTCATACAAGAAAAGATAATATTTGTAATAATCATATACATCAACAAGTTGGAGTGGCATCTATTGAAGGAAAAATGGTAGAAAATCGTTTGAGGTGGTTGAGACATGTTCAACAAAGGCTGTTGAATGGATCGGTGAGGAGGGTTGATCAAGCAGTATGGAGTCCTGTAAAACGAGATCGCGGAAGGCTGAAGCAAACGTTCAATGAGATCATAGAGAGAAACCTTTTGATTATTAATATACCTAAAGATATGGTTTTCGACAAAGCACAATGATATCATGCAATCCATATAACCAACCCCACCTGGTGGGATAAAGGCTTTGTTGTTGTTGTTGTTGTGTATTATTAATCTAGCTTAATACAATAGCCCCACGAGACTCGTCATTGATATACACTTTTTACACCCTCTTCGCTGCAGAGATCTTGAGAGGCAGCTGTGCAATTTTTTTCCCCCATTGGTGCAAATATGAAATGAGGGGAATGAACCTAAATAAGATTAAGACTGCCTTCAAGCTAGCTAATTAAATCCTAGTAAAACTAAACTAAAATGACAAATAGATATGATGACAACTAATAAATCTATTAAAATAAAAATAAAAGGAATCAAATTGGTAAGTAGCTTAATTAGATGTAAAATTCACATGTGCCCCTTTGACTAATCCTGCATTATATTATTAACCCCTGGATCAAGATCAGATCTCTTCCACACTCATCTACAAAAAAAGAATCATCTCTTTCGTTGTGATCCTACATACATAAACCACACATATCAGAAGCAAAATAAGAAAAGTAACCATCTCACAAGCATTCATATTTTTGAAGAGAGAGTTTTTGTGTTTTTTTTTTTTTCTTTTTCCACATATCAACATGTTTGGGATTGTTGAGAATGAGCTAGATATGGGAGTACCTGCGAACAAGACATGGGATCCGTATAGCACAGTTCGACTTGGAGAACTTCAGGTTAAAGAGATGCCTGATTTGTTTCAAAAGGTTGAACTTGTTGAAGGTGATGGTGGAGTTGGTAGAATCTTCACTAAGTGTGTGTTTGGATAACATTAATAGAAAAATAATCAAAATCATAGTTTGTAAAAAAATTACTCAAACACTTGAAAAAAAAGGCAGAAACACTTTTTTTTCAAAACTATGGTTTGAGTTAAATCACCCAAACACTGTCAAATTCTGCATAATCATTATTTTAACTGAAAATCATGGTTTGGGGGTTTAAAACCGTGGTTGCCCATAAGCTTTTTCTTTTTTTTTAACCTTTTCAAAAGTTTTTCTCTAAAATATATTCTCTGAAATTACTTTTTTTAATTTTTTTTTCTAAAAGCTATTCTCCAAAAGTTAATCCAAATACACCCTAAAACTCTAGTGCCCTGCAAATATCTTATATTATTATTCCTTTTTTTATTGGGTATAATTCAAGTTTTATTTTTACGAAGAATAGAAAAAGACAGAACAATAGCGATGAAGGAAATTTCATGTGTTCTTTGTGCGTGTTTGACAAATTGCTCCTAAATTGTCTAAGAAGATTTGTTGACGTCATAATCATAATATTATATATGAGCTTATTTAATTTTAGGAAAAATTATAGGCAAGCCCTAGATTAAAAAAATTTTAATTACTAATATATCCACTAAATTTGACTTATTACTAATAAAGTTTTTGGAGAATTTATGCAAAAAAAAAAAACATATAGCTAGGATAGGTTGTAAATGTTTAATTCCCTAAACCATAAAATTAGCGGAAAAACAGTTAACAAATCCTTTTGTTGCGATAGTTAATTAAGAGTGGAACACAAAGAAATTTGTAATTTATCTAGTCTTGATTTTACACATTTATATTGGAAATTGTCAGTTTAGTTGTTACACAAATTCTTTAGCGACCTAGTAATCATAAATCAAATTCAAGAGCGCTTTACATAATTCCCCCCTTTTTTTTCTTGATTTTACTAAACTAGGTAGCTTTTTGGTTTTTGATTTTTTAGGGCGTTCATAAATACTAGCCTACGCTCAACCCAATTTCCTTACTTGGCAAGTTTTGGTAACTCATAGCCCAGCCAAAGCCGTTGCGGTATGGTTTATAATTGGGCTAGGCCATCCAAAACGAATTTAAATTTTGGCAATTATGTATTGTGTTAGTTAAATTTAGTATTTAAATAAATTTAGTATACTAATATAATATTTATTAAAACTACGATACTTTTACTGTACAAATTGACCTAGTCAAACCCGACTCAATTTTATTAAAATATTAAATCAAATAAGAATTTATAAGTCAATCAAATTATTAATTGTCAATCAAGTTATTATTAATTGTCATCAGGTCAATCAAAATATTAAAATGAAAAGAACATATTAAAATTGAAGGGGAAAAAAGTGTAATTTAGTATATACGATGATGTCTATGTCAAAGAGTCTAACTTATACTTCTCCAGTCCTACTTATGAAGCTCTTTTAGTATATTTCACATAAACCAAGAAAAACCTTAATTTCATTACATCTACTATAAAATTTAGCAACTTTTTAACTTTATCTCTATCTAATATACATTATATCTCATGAGAACCAAATTAACACAATAATAAATGAATGGCAAAAATGCACACTCATATAGAAAATTTAATGAGATGCTTTATAGATTAGATCAAAAGATTTCTTCCTTCTCTGCCCTATAAATAGAACCAAACGAATATATAAAACTTTTCCCTTTTAAATAAATACATAGTGTTTATGTTGTTATTGTTGTAGTTATTGATCGAACCAAATTTCTCTTCCCCCACCAATTCCCTGAAAATAGGTAAAACAGGAGTATCTTTTATCAAAAAGAAGGTCACAAAGATAGACACACTACTACAGAATTGAGATACAATCACCCCCAAGGACGTCCCAAATTGAAAATTGGGTGGTTAAAAAGGGAGGCGGTGGCATTTTCGTAATTATATATATGCAGGGGAACATTTAGGCGTCCCAAATTTGAATTTGGGACGTCTAAAGTGTCTCCAAGCGCGAAATATAAATTTCGTAAATTTTTTTTAGCGCCTGGAGTTGGGATTAGACGTCCCAAAAGAATTTTGGGACGCCTAAACCCAGACTTTAGGCGTCCCAAATCCATTTGGGACGCCTAAAGTCTGGGTTTAGGCGTCCCAATATGCCATTTGGGACGCCTAAAGGCGTCCCTAGGCGCATGTCAGACACTTGTCTGACATACGTCTTCTCTCATCAATAACCCCTCTCCTCACATGTCTTCTCATCATAACTTTACTCTTCTTCAACCTCCCCCACCCACCGTCGGCACTCTTGCTCTCTTTGTTTCTTCACTTCAACTCCTCCCTCCTCCTCCCTCGTCCCTTCTTCTTCCTCTTTGTTTCTTTGTATGGGACATTACCAAGTTTCTGTGTGGTTGTGCCAAGAAAGAAGCTGATTATATTCTTAATTTGAAAGAGAATTTGCAGTCGCTGAAAGATAAATGGGAAGATCTCCAAAGCATGAAAGAAGACTTGAAGACAAGAGTTGATGAAGTTGAGAACACAGAAGGGATGCAAACATTCAACAGGCATTGTGCATCTAAGCTATTCTTTCTTTTTAAAATTTTTGTATTAGTTAAATTTTTAAGTGTTTTTTACATGATGAGTAGTCATCAATCAACGTGTGCAGAAAATTTTAGAAAGTATAGTATGGACATTAGAGAAAGGAAACAAGAAAAATAATAGAAGAAAATTATCTAGAAAACTTAGAGCCCTGGAGTAAATTAAACTCATTCCTTAAAACTTTAAAATCCATTTGTATTCACATTATAACACAAGCTAAGGCTGCAAGAACATTCTTGCTAAAATATAAATGGGTTTTTTATGAATTTAATTTGATATGGTAATAGGTTATTAACTTACTGCAATAATGCTCTTTTACGATTGTAGATTGACTATCATTTTACTTCTTTAATGAAAATTGTTACTTATCAATAAAAATAAAATAAAAACTAACTTTTGGTTGGATAGATGAAAATTGAACATCAAATATATGAGGAAGGTTTGCTTAACATATATTTTAATTTCAATTAAGATTTATATAGTACATTTTTAAAATAGAGGGAAGGTTACTATAATTTATGTAAAACGGAAGGTGGTAATTAACGTATTTTATTCAATTTTTTAATGTTTAAACTCATATACAAAGAAACTAATGAGTTAGGAATTTAATAAAAAAAGGGATAAATTGAACAATATAATTTGTTAATTTTTATTCTATATTTTTATTTTGCTTATAGCTATTATCATGATATTTTGTTTTAAAGTTATGTTAAAAAAAGGAAACAAATTGCTCCTTTTTTAAAATATTGTGTCTACTTTCACACCTTCAAAACTTAATTGTACCATAAGCTTATAGCAAAAAACTTTATTACTAAAATTGCACCATAACCCTATATTTTTAATATGATACTTGTAAACATATTTTTTAAATATTTTTATATCTATTTTTAAACAGTGTGTAGATTTTTGCTCTCCTCCACCTCCTTCCTTCCATTGTTGTGCACACCACCGTGGTTCTTTGCTTTCTTCACCTCCCCACCGTGCATACACCTCTGATCTCCAACGTCTTCTCTACCTCTCCAGCATACTAGTAGGCGCCCCCTGATCAGGTTAGTTTATTTTCTTCTTGTTTTTTTTTTGTAACAGAATGGTATATTTTCTTTTTGAAATATAAATTTACTTGAAATGGTTGAGATTGTGCTTATATATTGCTTATATTGAGATGGTTGAGATTATAGCCTGGTGTGTTTGGTGTGCTTATATTGCTTAAATTGCATGTATTTGGGAGCTCCAGTGCAATGGTATATTTTCTTGTTTAAATATAAATTTACTTGTGTATATTACCATTAATTAGTATATATAATAAAATAAAATATGATTTGTTTAAATTAAAGAAATTCTTGTATTCCAAACGAATTATGAATGTTATTGGGTTGATAACTTAATTAGGCAATCCCATCGTATGTCGTTGACAATTGTACTAACTGTGTGAATGTTATTGGGAATGCCTTAGGTGGTAACAAAATGGATCATAGTTGGATGAATGCTTTGAGAACTAGTGAAGAATATGAGAAAGGGGTGGAATAACTTATTGAATTCGGTAAAAAGAATGCTCCTGCAAAAAATGGAAAGTATTTTTGTCCTTGTGTCAATTGTTTGAATGAGAGTCGACGGGATGTTGATGTCATAAAGGATCACCTACTTTGTGATGGAATAAATCTACGATACACAAGGTGGATATGGCATGGTGAGGAAGTAACGGATTGTCCGTCCCACAAGAAGGAAGATGTGGATATCGT
Source organism: Inga leiocalycina (assembly GCA_963242795.1). Taxonomy (NCBI): domain Eukaryota; kingdom Viridiplantae; phylum Streptophyta; class Magnoliopsida; order Fabales; family Fabaceae; genus Inga; species Inga leiocalycina. The sequence continues at coordinate 42,364,095 of OY725329.1, forward strand.
AAGTGAAGATAGAATGGAGAAAATGATTAACGATGTTGAGGCAGAATCCTTTGCGCAATCGCAGGAGTATGACAGCTTGCAGAGTGATGCAGAGACACCATTGTACAGTGGGAGTAAGTACACGCGGCTGACGAGAACATTACATTTGGTTAACTTAAAGGCAACTTGTGGGTGGACCGATAGTAGTTTCACATTGCTGCTTGAACTATTGTGTGATATGTTTCCAGAGGATAATGTACTTCTAAATTGTATGTATGAGGCCAAGAAAATCCTGTCTACGATAGGTATGGAGTATAAAAAGATACATGCTTGCCCTAATGACTGCGTACTGTACAGAAATGAGTATGGAGGTCTTAGTGAGTGTCCTAAGTGTAAAACTGCATGATACAAAGTGAAAAAAGATGGTGGTTGTGGTGATGTGACAAGTAAAAGGCAACCTTTAAAGGTTATGTGGTATCTTTGTTGGAAATTGTGCCTTAAGGGCCAATCATTGTACTTTAAACATTATTATTTTAATAAAATTTCTCCATTCTGTTATCATATTATTTGCATGTTAACTGTGATAATTGTATCCTTGGATAATTCATAAAGATTGTCCTAAAATGTCCCTGGTCGGTCATCTATGCGGGAGCAGAGATGAAACAAGACCAGTATGACTTTGATAAGATATGGAGATACGAATCAAAGTCTTAGGCACTTGTAAGAGTACAAGGTGCTAGACCGACCCACTATGAGTAAGCTACATGGATCAAGTCATAAGCTTTTCTCATGTATAACCACGTTACAACGCCCTTAGACCTGAGGTCATCATGGATTCCTACATGAGAGTTGCTAAGTTTTGAACTAGTCAAAAGTCACTTTTGACCGGGTGATGATAAAGGCTACGATCGGGCTTGGTGGTTTTTCATGTAGAGGAATATGAATGATCAAGATGGAATTTGTCCCTCACATTAGTAGAGAGATATTACTGGGCCCCTCGATGAGTGAGTCTGAGAAATGTATGGCCATACTATGATGAAAGAAGTTTCTATCTCTATTATCAGGCTACTCAGGAATCGAGAAAGTAATGGTCAGGAACAAGAGGATGACATTTTCCATGCCTTATCCTTGATCGATATATCGTGTGACAAAAGGGACGTGACATGGTTGTATGACAGGTTGCATCGTGATAACGATCCTCATATGAATTGGGTAGTCGTAATGTCTTGCTAGAGGCCGCTTGCGACTTTTGGGTTAGTGTAGTTATTGGCCCACTGCCAACTTCATATGGGCCTACAGGGTCGCACACAAGAATGGCCCAACACGAGATAATGTTTGATTTAGGGTGGATGAATTTTATATTTATATATATATAATATAAAATTCATTAATAATATTATATAGATATATATATATATATTCAAAATATATATTATATATATATATATATATAATATTATATTATTATATTTAATAATATTATATAGATATATATATTTTCAAAATATATTTTATATATATATATATATGTATGTATATATATTATATGATATTATTATATTGTGTTGGTTTTAAATTTAATTTATTAAGATATATTAAATTTAATAACTAACATGATAGAGATATAGTATCTCAGATTTAATTTATGAAGATAAATTAAATCTAATGGCTCTTTATTTAGATTAAATAAATAGGTTAAATTAAAACTGTTGGACAGATTTAATTTAAACTGAATTTATTTAATTAGCTCATCAAGATAATTAATTGTTAATTAATTTCAAAATTAATGATGATTAATTTTGAAATTTGAAAATAACCCTCATGGGTTATAAACTTGATAGAGTTGATAGACTCAGGGTACATCAGAATTGAGAGCCGCAAGTTAAACCCTTGGAGACATTAGAGGCGCTAGCACGCAGTCTCGGTTGGAGAGCATTCGTGTGGATACCGGTAGAGGGAGCGGACCTGACGTGTTGGCTCCTAGAGATCGTGAAAACTCTGAATCATCAAAAAGGTATGAATCCTTCCAACTTGGTTTAAACGCCGTTGATAGATCCTCGATTAGGATCGGTGAAATTTTTTTTTAAAATTCTTTCGCTGTGCTTACCGATCCTACAGTGGCATCAGAGCCAGATCAATTGTGCGTTTAAATTGAGTTTATGATTCTTATACATGTGATACATATGGGATGTGTACGTATGTTTATAAGAAACACTCGAATATGTATGTGATTCTCGTTTTGGAACAAGCGTGAAATCGATTCCGAACATGTATATCTTGAAACATGTATGTGATTTTCGTTTTGAACAAGCATGAAATTGGGTAGGGTACCTGAGATCATAGTTGGCGGCAATCAAATTGGGTCTAGGTTCAGATATCTATTCGGGTAATAGGGATCCGAACTATTGGGAAGACAAATTGTATGAATTCTTGTTGTGGTTTATTATTTATCCTTGTTTGGGTATGGTGAACAACATGGCTTTAGAATTTTACAAAGGTTGTAATATTTAAATACGGCCTGCGTGCCGTGCCTTTCTCTAAATACTCTCGATGTACATTCTCTTCTCATCTCACTCCCCTCGAATGTTTAAACGAGGTTTCTCTCAATGTATTTCTCTTTTTTTTAGAGAAGTCCTCTCATTGGCTTGGGAGGATTTTAGGTTAGGTAAGCCATGTTGTGTCACGTTTAAATTATGCTTTTGATAAAATCATTGCATGATTACTTTTACGTTTATATGTATTTATCTGTATGAGATACGACCACGATTGCATCCGTATAAACAAAACTAATTAATTAAGCCCTCTAAATTAAATCTTAAGTCATAATGCCGTCAATTAATGAATACTTGTCAAAACCTAGATCGCTCAATTGTGGAAACCACCAAAGTGGATGCACTTGAGTTATCTTGATGAGACAAGCTTGAGTAATGGTGCTGCTCATAATATTCATTATTGTTTTGACTTAATTGAGATTAACAAAACGGTTTTGAATCTCAAGGCATTAGATGGGGTTAAACATGCCGGATCATATGATAATTAAATCCCATAAAGATCTAAGAGTTACATGTGATGTAATTGGTAAATAGGTTACCTACCTAAATAACTTGAATTTAAGCGTCTTGCCAAAGCGGACTTAAGTTTAAGCCAAATATGGATCTTAGCCCACTAATTATTATATTGAGGGTTGTTAATTTAGTGGGAGATTACTAACTAACTTTGCATATTTTAATTGTAGAATCATGTCGACTAGTAATACTGCTACACTATCATTGCGATCGGTCCTTGAGAAGGACAAACTCGATGGGACAAACTTTCTTGACTGGTTCAGGAACTTGAGAATTGTTCTCAAGCAGGAAAGAAAGGCTTATGTCCTAGATCAACCCATTCCTGAGGAGCCTGCAGCTAATGCTCCAAGAGCTCAGAGAGATGCTTACACAAAGCATAAGGATGACTCTGTGGATGTAGGTTGCCTGATGCTTGCCACTATGGTTTCAAAGCTCCAAAAAGATCTGGAACTCATGGAGGCTCATGAGATGATAGTACATCTCAAGGAAATGTTCCAGCAACAAGCAAGGCAAGAAAGGTATGAGACCACAAAGGCCTTACATTCCTGCAAAATGGCTGAAGGTGCATCAGTTAGTACTCATGTGTTAAAGATGAAAGGCTATATTGATCACCTTGAGAGGCTTGGATTTCCCATGAGCCAGGAGTTAGCTACGGACTTGATCCTCAACTCACTCCCGGAGAGTTATGACCATTTTGTTATGAACTACAACATGAACAACATGGAGAAATCAATTTCTGAGCTGCATGGGATGCTCAAAACTACTGAGCAAAGCATTAAGAAAAAGCCTAGCACAGTTTTAATGGTTCAGAAAGGAAAGGGTATGAAAAATAAAGGGAAGGGTAAATGGAAGGGTAATGGCTTAGGTGGTAAGACCAAAGAGTCAAACAAGCCTGAAACCAAGCCTGCACCCAGGAAGGCAAAGCCTCCAAAGGAAGGAGTCTGCTACTTCTGCAATGAACCCGGTCATTGGAAGAGGAATTGCAAACTCTACCTGGAAGATCTGAAAAAGAGGATAAAATCAAACGATTTGAATCCAACCTACCTATGGCATTGTCGTCTAGGCCACATAAATGAGAAACGCATTTCTAAACTCCATCAAGATGGATTTCTAAACTCATTTGATTTTGAATCATATGATACATGCAAATCTTGCTTATTAGGAAAGATGACTAAGGCACCTTTTACTGGGCACAGTGAGAGGGCTACTGAATTATTGGGCCTCATACATACAGATGTATGTGGACCATTAAATATAGCTGCCAGAGGAGCTTATGTCTACTTCATTACATTTATGGATGACTTTAGTAGATATGGCTATATCTATCTAATGAAACATAAATCTGAATCTTTTGAAATGTTCAAAATATTCCAAAATGAAGTACAAAACCAACTTGGTAAAACAATTAAAGCACTTAGATCTAATCGAGATGGTGAATATTTAAGCCAAGAATTCACTGACCATCTTAGGAGTTGTGGGATAATCTCACAATTGACTCCTCCAGGAACACCACAATGGAATGGCGTTTCTGAACGGAGGAATCGAACACTATTAGATATGGTTCGATCTATGATGAGTCAAACAGATCTTCCACCGTCCTTTTGGGGACATGCCCTAGAAACCGCTGCGTTCACACTAAATCGCGTTCCATCTAAGGCAATTGAAAAGACACCATATGAGATATGGACTGGAAAGAAACCAAGTTTATCTTTTCTTAAGATCTGGGGATGTGAGGTATATGTTAAGCAACAAGCCTCTGATAAATTAGTGCCCAGATCCATAAAGTGCCTTTTTGTAGGGTATCCTAAAGAAACGAAAGGATACTATGTCTACAATCCCACCGATAACAAAGTGTTTGTTATTCAAAATGGCAAGCTTCTAGAAAGAGAGTTTGTCTCTAAAACAACCAGTGGGAGTGACGCACATCTCGAAGAAATTCGAGATCCACAAGATGGTACAGAACCACAGATGGAAATTAGAGAAGACTCACAACAAGTTGCTGAGCCTCCTCAAGTAACACAAGGTCCACGAAGATCTGATAGGACACAGCATCAGCCTCAGAGATATGGATTTCTGATTACTGAAGGCCGTGATGTGTTGCTCATTGAGCAAAATGAGCCCACCACCTATCGAGAAGCCACAGTGGGACCAAACTCTGAGAAATGGCTAAATGCCATGAAGTCTGAAATGCAATCCATGTACGACAATCAGGTATGGACCTTAGTCGATCCACCTGAAGGTGTAAAAAACCATTGGGTGCAAATGGGTTTTTAAGGAGAAAACTGACATGGATGGCAATGTAAATGTCTTCAAGGCACGACTGGTTGCAAAAGGATTCACTCAAACTCATGGTGTAGACTATGATGAAACCTTTTCCTCAGTTGCAATGGCCAAATCAATCAGAATCCTTCTTACCATTGCAGCATATTACGACTATGAAATATGATAGATGGATGTCAAAACAGCCTTCCTTAATGGAAAGCTGCTTGAGGATGTGTACATGACACAACCTGAAGGTTTTGTATGTCCAGAGGACTCTGGTAAAATTTGCAAGCTTCAAAGATCCATTTATGGATTGAAGCAAGCATCTCGGAGCTGGAATCATCGTTTTGATGAAGTAGTCAAAGAGTTTGGATTCATTCAAAACATCGATAAACCTTGTGTTTACAAGAAGGTTAGTGGGAGCATAGTTGTGTTTCTAGTGCTTTATGTAGATGACATCCTACTCATTGGGAATGATATTCCTACCTTGCAGAGTGTCAAGTCTTGGTTAGGAAAGTCCTTTTCAATGAAAGACTTAGGTGAAGCCACCTATATCCTAGGGATTAGGATCTATAGGGATAGATCCAAAAGACTAATAGGCCTAAGTCAGAGCACATACATAGATAAGATACTGCATAGGTTCAATATGCATGATTTAAAAAGGGGTTACATGCCTATGTCTCATGGCATCCATCTTAGCAAGGATCTATGTCCTAGTACACCTGATCAGCGAGATCGCATGAGTAAGGTTCCATATGCCTCGGCCATTGGATCCATCATGTATGCCATGTTATGTACTCAACCGGATGTCTCGTTTGCCTTAAGTATGACCAGCAGATACCAACAAGATCCTGGTGAGGGTCATTGGACTGCCATTAAGAATATCCTAAAGTACTTGAGAAGGACTAAGGACTTATTTTTGGTCTATGGTGGATTGGATGATGAGTTCTGTGTAACCGGTTACACAGATGCAAGTTTCCAAACTGACCAAGACGACCTTAAATCGTAATCTGGATATGTATTCCTCCTGAATGGTGGAGCAGTAAGCTGGAAGAGCTCCAAGCAAAGCACTATAGCAGATTCTGCAACAGAAGCTGAGTATATAGCAGCATCAGATGTAGCTAAAGAAGCCGTTTGGATCAGAAAGTTCATTACTGAACTAGGGGTGGTGCCTACCATCTCAAATTCAATAGATTTGTTTTGTGACAATAGCGGCGCTATTGCACAGGTCAAGGAGCCTAGGTCACATCAAAGGACCAAACACATACTCAGGCGATTTCATCTTATTAGAGAAATCAATGATATAGGTGATATAAAGATATGCAAAGTAGCAGGAGAAGATAATATTGCTGATCCTCTTACTAAGCCACTTGCACAGGCAAAGCATGAGCGTCATGTTAGAGCAATGGGAATTAGGCAAATTAATGATTGCACCTAGGGCAAGTGGGAGGATGTTGGAAATTGTGCCCTAAGGGCCAATCATTGTACTTTAAACATTATTATTTTAATGAAATTTCTCCATTCTGTTATCATATTATTTGCATGTTAACTGTGATAATTGTATCCTTGGATAATTCATAAATATTGTCCTAAAATGTCCCTGGTCGGTCATCTATGCGGGAGCAGAGATGAAACAAGACCAGTATGACTTTGATAAGATATAGAGATACGAATCAAAGTCTTAGGCACTTGTAAGAGTACAAGGTGCTGGACCAACCCACTATGAGAAAGCTACATGGATCAAGTCATAAGCTTTTCTCATGTATAACCACGTTACAACGCCCTTAGACCTGAGGTCATCATGGATTCCTACATGAGACTTGCTAAGCTTTGAACTAGTCAAAAGTCACTTTTGACCGGGTGATGATAAAGGCTACGATCGGGCTTGGTGCTTTTTCATGTAGAGGAATATGAATGATCAAGATGGAATTTGTCCCTCACATTAGTAGAGAGATATTACTGGGCCCCTCGATGAGTGAGTCTGAGAAATGTATGCCCATACTATGATGAAAGGAGTTTCTGTCTCTATTATCAGGCTACTTAGGAATCGAGAAAGTAATGGTCAGGAACAAGAGGATGACATTTTCCATGCCTTATCCTTGATCGATATATCGTGTGACAAAAGGGACGTGACATGGTTGTATGACAGGTTGCATCGTGATAACGATCCTCATATGAATTGGGTAGTCGTAATGTCTTGCTAGAGGCCGCTTGCGACTTTTGGGTTAGTGTAGTTATTGGCCCACTGCCAACTTCATATGGGCCTACAGGGTCGCACACAAGAATGGCCCAACACGAGATAATGTTTGATTTAGGGTGGATGAATTTTATATTTATATATATATATATATATAATATAAAATTCATTAATAATATTATATAGATATATATATTTTTGAAATATTATATATATATATATATATATGTATGTATGTATATATATTATATGATATTATTATATTGTGTTGGTTTTAAATTTAATTTATTAAGATATATTAAATTTAATAACTAACATGATAGAGATATAGTATCTCAGATTTAACTTATGAAGATAAATTAAATCTAATGGCTCTTTATTTAGATTAAATAAATAGGTTAAATTAAAACTGTTGGACAGATTTAGTTTAAACTGAATTTATTTAATTAGCTCATTAAGATAATTAATTGTTAATTAATTTCAAAATTAATGATGATTAATTTTGAAATTTGAAAATAACCCTCATGGGTTATAAACTTGATAGAGCTGATGGACTCAGGGTACATCAGAATCGAGAGCCGCAAGTTAAACCCTTGGAGACATTAGAGGCACTAGCACGCAGTCTCGGTTGGAGAGCATTCGTGTGGATACTGGTAGAGGGAGTGGACCTGACGTGTTGGCTCCTAGAGATCGTGAAAACTCTGAATCATCAAAAAGGTATGAATCCTTCCAACTTGGTTTAAACGCCGTTGATAGATCCTCGATTAGGATCGGTGAAAATTTTTTTTTTAAATTCTTCCGCTGTACTTACCGATGCAACAATCTTCCAATAATACCGCGTTTTAAACGTTTGTTTGCGACTGTAACAAAAGTGAAGAAGTTGAGATGGCACTCTGATGAGAGAATATCTGATGGGAAATATCTTCGGCACCCAGCTAACTCTCCACAATGGCAAAAAATAGATGAAATGTTCCCTCAATTTGGCAGCGAGCCGAGAAACCTACGGCTTGGGCTTTGTACAGACGGCATCAATCCGTATAGAACTCTTATTAGCACACATAGTGCGTGGCCGGTTCTCCTTGTAATATACAACTTGTCTCCCTGGCTATGTATGAAACGTAAGTATATGATGCTATCTATGATGATTTCTGGACCAAAACAGTCAGGGAATGATATTGATTGAGGACTTGAAGAAGTTGTGGGAGGAAGGCGTAGATGTGTTTGATGCTTATAAGAAGGAGTCTTTCAAACTACATGCAATGATTTTCACAACGATAAACGACTTCCCTACGTACGGAAACTTGTCAGGGTACAACGTGAAGGGTCACAAAGCATGCCCAATATGTGAAGCAGACACACACTTCCAACAACTAAAGCATGGAAGAAAAACTGTCTACCTTGGCCACAGGAGGTTTCTTCATCGGTTCCACCCGTATCGTAGGCTAAGAAAGCGGTTTAACGGCTTACCGGAGCATGGAATGGCTCTAAAGTCATTAACTGGAGAGGAAGTCTACGGTCGAGTGGAACGTATCAATGTCACTTTTGGTAAGAATCAGAGGGTTGCGGGTAAGAAGAACATATGGAAGAAGAGATCCATTTTCTTTGATCTTCCATATTGGCGTTCGCTTGACGTGAGACACAGTATTGATGTGATGCATGTGGAGAAGAATGTTTGCGATAGCCTTATCAGTACGCTTTTGCACATACCAGGGAAGACTAAGGTGGGATTAATGCGAGATTAGACCTTGTCGATATGGGAATAAGAGAACGGTTACATCCACAACTAAGAGATGATGGTAGGAGGGCATACATGGAGCCAGCAGCGCATACACTATCAAAAGCAGAGAAAAGAAGTTTGTGTGGGTGTTTGCATGAAATGAAGGTGCCGCAAGGGTATTCCTCGAATGTGAGAAGATGTGTCTCAATGGACGATTTGAAGTTAGTGGGAATGAAATCCCATTATTATCATGTGTTGATGCAACAACTATTACCGGTAGCTATTAGAGGCATAATGAAAGATGAAGTACGAACCACCGTGACAAGATTGTGCGTTTTCTTCAATGCTATCTGTAACAAAGTCATTGATACTGAAAAGTTGGATGAACTAGAAAATGAGGGTTACATTATTTTGTCACAACTAGAGATGCATTTTCCTCCTTCATTTTTTGATATAATGGTGCATTTGGTAGTTTATTTGGTAAGGGAGGTAAGGCTATGCGGTCCAGTTTACCTGAGGTGGATGTACCCTTTCGAGCGATACATGAAGATCTTAAAAGGGTATTCTAAAAATCCTTATCGACCAGAAGCCTCAATAGTAGAAAGATATATAGTTGAGGAGGCTATGGAGTTTTGCAAAGATTATATGTCAGGGAAGAAGAAACAATCTCGGCATGAACAAGGGAGAAGCAAGGGAACACGAGGACTGAAAGTGAAGAATGTTCCTCGTGAAGAGGTGTTGCAAGCCCACTTGTATATCCTGAATAATATGGAAGAAATTCAACCTTACATAGATGAACACAGAAAGACTTTGAAGAACAAGAATCCAAGGAAGAATGACATGCAGATTGCTATTGAGCAAAACAAGACATTCATGCAGTGGTTTGAGGAAAAGGTTTTGCACGAGATCGGTGTGTCTGAGACAATCGAGTGGCTAGCTTAGGGGCCTTCGTTTCAGGTCATTACTTGGACCGGTTATGATATAAATGACTATTCTTTCTATACGAAAGAGCAAGATGACAGAAGTACCATGCAAAATAGTGGGGTCATGGTTGAAGCTGAATCTATGCACTTTTCCAGTTCGAGAGATAAAAACCCCATATTAGCGTCTATGGCCTATTATGGAGTTATAGAAGAAATATGGGAGATGACATATAACAAGTTCAAAGTTGCTTTATTCAAATATAAGTGGGTTAGCAATAATGCCGTGGTAATAGATAAACAATTTGGATTTGTCTCAGTCGATCTTCGAAGAGTTGGCTATAGAGACGAGCCCTTCATTTTAGCAAGCCAGGCGAAACAAGTGTTTTATGTCACCGATCCTGCGAGCAAAAACATGTTCATTGTCCTTAAAAGTAAAAAATAGAAGTATGGTGATCTGACCTTCAACCTTGATGACACACCACCTTTCACAACAACTCCACCCCGAACAAATGAAGTAGAATTGGTAGATGATGACGAATATGCTGTAAGAAATGACCATGGTGAAGGACTATGGGAAACAATATAGAGTAAGACCTTAATTTATAAATGAGAACTGTGTGTTTTTTCTGTTTTACTTCCCGCTTAGTTTATTTCAGTTTTATTGCAATTTATTTACGTTTCTGATGATGCTTTTTGTGTTAACAGGAATATGGACAACTCTAGTGATGACGAGAGGCGTAGAGATGACGAAAGCTCTAGCAATGATGAAAGGCCTAGAGTTGAACCCCCTACAAGAAGGAGTGTTAGAGGCTGTATAAAGATGGGAGCATTGGTTGCACGTCATGAACATCAACAGGAGAGGCTACAAATAGACTTCGATGACAATATGAATCCAGTTGGTCCTGAGGAAGACCACTTCATTAGCTACGTAGGGTTTTTGGCTCGAAGCAAAGTGCGCATTACCTATAATAATTGGAGATTGGTTCCCCCAAAAATGAAAGACATGATTTGGCAGCAACTTTTGGTATGTAAGTTTTGATGCATTGTAGCTTTGTTCTTATTGTTTCAAATATAATAATCTTATGTTTTACCTTGCAGCAAACATACGATGTCCCAGACACCAGGGAGATGTATAAGCACTGGATTGATGAGGTTCGTGTACGATGGAAAGGTTTCAAGAACAAGCTAACAGCACGGTACATTCGAGGGGCCCTTAGGGGTAAGGATCCATGTGCACAGTATACATATTTGTCTCCAGAGGACTGGAGGTTGTTTGCGGCATCACGAGCAGATCCTGAGTTTTTGGTAAGATTTCTGTCATCATGATATAGAACTTGTAATTTTCATATACTTTATATCGTTGATTTATTTTTTGTTGTTTTTCATTCATAGAAATTAAGTGCAGCAAATGCACAGAGGCAAGCAGAAAATAAATATCAACATTTCATGTCTCGCGGTGGATATCGGAAGCTTGAGCGGCAAATGATGCAAGAAGAATTAGAGAAAATGAAAGAAGCAGCGGAATCTGATCCTAGCGTTGTTATCCAGGCTCCGGCACCTCCTCCACGTCACAAAAAATGGAAAGCAGGGAGGATTAAGGCTGTGAAGTACATAAATCCGACTGTTGCTGAGGTTGCTGCGAGGATTGTAAGTAGTTATACCATAAGTACCTAATTTTTTACATATCGCGAGTGGTTTCGATGCATTTACGATAAACTGTATGCTACAGGATGAACTGGACGAGCAGAATAGCCAAGGTTCATTCAATCCAAGTATACGGATGGATATCTTGTCAACGGCTATTGGGAAGGCAGATGACCTTGGTCGTGTTCGAGGAAAGACACGGGGAGTTAGTGCCGCGAGGTATTTTGGACGAGACCCACATTATTCATCACAAGCTGGACCTAGTAAGGACGTTGTGGCCAAGATTCGAGAAGAGCTCGAACGAGAGATCGAGGCCAACCTTCGCGACAAGCTCCAACAAGAGCTGTTACCAGAGCTTCAACTTGAAATGGCAAAGATGTTCGAAGCGCAAAGGGCAAGGGACGAGCATAGAACTCAGGAATCCCCGGCCTTCAATAGCACCAGAGGAAGTTACAACCCTCTGGAGGAACCACTTGGCGACCCTTCTCCCACTCCAGTGTCGGGAGACCCTTGCACCCTCTATTTGGATGATCCACTGTTGCGTGTTGTTGCTGATACTCTCATTCACACACGTGCTACCACCCACCATAATCAGCAAATTCTGGAGGATTTTCGTAGGGTGAATGTGATGAGTGTTAGAAAGGGGGAAGAAGGTACAGCCATCCCTGTTCCTGATCCAGAGGTTGGCACGTTAGGTCAAGCGATAGGATCTTTCATCCTTTGGCCTCACAATCTTATTGGTTCAGACGCAACTCCTCCAATGGTAGGAATTACCTTACTATTACTGAAAATCTGTTGGCATCCTAATAACAATTTGTTTTTTGATGTTCTAAAAGGATGACGAAGCTGTGAGGAAATGGCCCTACTTAGCACGGCTGCAACAGATCTACAAGGGCATTAAACAGATTGACCTGAAGATGCCGTAAGGGATTGTGGGCCCTACATTGGAGTATCCCTACACGATTGACAATACAGATCTCAAGCAGTTTATCAGGTTGGAGGAGATAGATGCAGGCTGGGTGAAATTTGCAGTCATGTAAGTTCTTTTTTCAATTTTCCTATAGAATTCATTTAGTGGTTTTTTTATTTCATACATTCAATAATTCATTCCTTATTTTAATTCTATTATAGTACCTTCCACGGTCTCTGCACAAACATGGAAAGACGTGATTGGTATGGATTCTTATGTCCTGCGAATACGACAGGGGATACTTGTACTGTGGCGCATAGGACTCACTATGTCGGCTACGCAATGGGACAGACCAAACTTCGTTGTTATCTAGCACCCATTGTCCAACGGTTCGTATTTACATTTTGTCAATTTAAGAAGTTTAATAATTAATTATCTTCTCATCTAACTTCATTTTAATGTGTACATGTTGTTAAAGTTACCACTGGAGTTTGTGTGTTATATGTCCCCGCCGCAACGTAGTCTATTGGTTTGATCCCTTGAGTAAAAAGCCAGACAAAGATACAAAATCCGTCTTCGACACGTAAGTTATTCTGTTTGTATTTCATTGACTCTTAAAAAAAATGAATGGTTCTAATTTCTGTTCATTTTGCTTTTCATGATAGTGCTTGTCAAACATATAGAGTCCTAGGTGGGTCACACGAGGGGACAGTTGTTAAAAAGCCAAAGTGGTTTTATCCGATAGTAAGTACATTCGATCCTACCTAATTGTTTCATTGACGGTCCTTCTAGACATACCTTTATTGATTTTAACAACCAATTGCATCCCTTTGATTTAAAGTGCCCTCGGCAACCTGGCAACACTGAATGCGGATATTATGTTATACTTTATATGTATAACATAACTCAAAGTGGAATTACTAGCAATTTTGAAAAAGTAATCGCTTCTTCATTCTCAAATGATAATATTTTTTGTGTTCTAATCAAAATGCTAATTAATTCATTTGCTTGAGATTCATTTCATCAAAGGTTACTTTCTAATTTTCAGATTTTTGATAATGAAGATGCCTACCTACGTGAAGACCTTGATTTGATCAGAGATCTTTTGGCTGGACATCTTCTTCAACATATAGGGCAGTAAACTTTTTATTTTATATCAGTTTGTAGTTGTGTGATGACAGCGTTTTGACACTTTCTGATTGTTTTTGTTGATATATATAGTAGTAGGTTGTATAAAAGGTTATTGTATGTATATATAGTAAAGATTGTAGTGCTGGATGTCCTTACCAGTTTGTAACGGACAGTGTGGTTTATGAATCCATCTTCTATTCTATTCTGTTTCTGCAATTTGAATTCGCTAGGTAATACAGAATGTAAATTATAATATAAAAAAAACCTAACTTTTAGACGTCCCAAATTAAGAATTGGGAGGTTTAAAATCCCCCGTGGGACTTTAGACATCCCAAATGACATTTGGGAGGTCTAAAGTACCACCCTGGGAGGACTTTAGACATCCCAAATTACAATTTGGGACGTCTAAAGTCTCACTTTAGACGTCCCTATTATTTGGGACGTCTTTTCTTACAACTTACTACGCCCCCAGTATATACGTCCCCCCGTTTTGAGACGTTAAAGGTGCCAAATTTGGGACGTTATAGCCCCTTTTTGTAGTAGTGACAATGAAAATCGAATAAAGGAAAAAGAGATGATTGAAGGAGGATGGCTGGAATTAGGGTTTACTTTGTTCAGAATTCGCTTTGAAGTAACAGAGAAAGGAGAAGACTCAAGTATCATCAAAACAACATTTGAGTATAAACTGCAGAAAGAAGCTTCAGACAAAGCCTCTCGTGTCTTTTGCTATTCAGGACGCTGCCAACGTTGCTCAACTTACCAAAATTCATCTCAACAAAAACCAAGCCAGCTAATTAACATATATATGTTTGCATGTGTCTGCATCAAATAATTTATTTCTGTTTAAATTATCCAAATCTTCCAACACTTGTTGGTTTAAGTCATCTCTCGTTGTTAATTCTGTTAAATAAGATCTTAAGTTTGAGTGTGATACAGATAAAAACAAATTATTTGTACAGTGGCTTTACATTTGTCTCCTTCCTCAAAATAAGAAGTGGAAAGTTTGTACAATGGCTTTTTCCAACCAGCAACATGGTGGTAGTAAGTATTTATAAAGAGATGTATGAATAAGAATTACCAAAATTTTGGTGATTATTAATTACTATGGCAAAACTTATTGTCACGCTAAGACTAATCAAACACTTTCTTCTTGTAATGCAATTATGATTACTATTGTGGGCATAGCTAGGTTCCTAATCTTTTTCAATAGACTCGCCTTTACAAATTTCACATCTTCATGACACTTGCAATTTTGAATAAAAAATTTTAAAATCTTCTTCGTGTGAAACTCTCCCCAGTTGCAATTATTAAAGGAGAATTAAAAGCATCTCTTCGCAAATCTTATCTTTTCAAGCCTCTTATGACGCTGATTTGGTTCAGATACCCAAACTTCCTCTGATTAAACTGTACAATATTCCATTCATAAGCTTTTGATAATTTCATAATTGGATAGGTTAAAAATGTCAAACACCACACTACCGCCATCCATGAGGTTACTTGCAAGAAATTGATTCTCCCGCGTCCCTGCGAGCGTTGTACGACTCCATGTCACTGATGCTGATAGCCAATAATATTGCCACGTCACTTTAAAAATATATTTTTAAAAACAATTATCTAAACAAATTTTTTTATATTTTTTCAAAACTTGTTTTTAAAAACAATTTTATAAAATTGTTTTGGAAAAAGAAAAAAGAAACAAACAGGCCCACATTTGTTTAGGATTAATACAATCTTAGGTCTTTTAAATTTATCCTCATTTTGAATTTAACCCCTCAGTTTCAAACCTTGGGTTTTTGTTCCTCAATGGGTGAAATGATCCAGTTTTTATTAAAATATAAGTAACAATATTCTAAAAGAAATGAAATTTAAGGGACCAAAACTCATTGTTTGAAAGTTGGGAGAGCAAAACCAAAACGAAGACAAATTACACTACTATAAAAGGGGATTTGGTGATGCCCTTCTTACCTCACTTCTTTGAAAAAGTACCACAGATAGTTGTTTTTAAAAAAAAAACATTCAGAAGCTGTGGCACATACTATTATAAGTGTTATAGCTAGTGTTAAGCTTTTATGACACTTGTCTAAACAAGTGCCACACAAAGCCTTTATTTTAAAAAAATAAATAAAGAGCCAATTATGGCACTTGCATATAGCTGGCATTATTTTAAAAAAAAAAAAGAGACTTGTATAGCATTTCCCAGACAAGCTTCTTTCAAAGCCTTGTGCCACATAAAAGAAGTAAGGCCTTGGAAGGCGCTTATCTGAGAAACGTCTTCCAGGGTGTGAGATTTATTAATCAATTTGAAGATTGGAGTAAATTAAATTTATTGCTTGAATTCTAAAAATATATGATTTAAAAAATAAATGAAATATAATTGAAAATTTATAAGAAAAATCGTAAAACAAGATAAATGGAGCTTAATTGTTTTTTTTAAGGTATCAAATTATTTCTTATGGGGGAATAGGTACAAAATTTAAAAACTGTAAATAATTACTAATATTGATTTGAGTTGAATAAAAACATTTTTTTATGAAAACTAGGATTTATCATTTGATTATTTGAATAAGGAGAAATTTACTCAAAATAGGATTTATATTTTAAAGATTTAATTTCAAGTCAAGATTTCCACAAATAATTTAAAAGAGTTTAGTTATCTATATATTTTGAAAAATGATTTAAATTAGCAAGTAAAACAACCAATTAATAAATGGAACTCCATGATTTAATTAAATAATAACAATGATAATTATAAAAAAAAAAAAAAGGTAAGAGTGGCTGATGCCAAGGCGCCAAGACCACATGAAGTTGGTGCCTGCCAAGGCCATTGTGTGGCCTTGGCGCAGCCTACAAGGTCAAAGCCTTGGCAAGCGCATTTCAAGGCTGTTGGTGCTTTTTTTAAAAAAGAAATCTATAAAAGGGTTTGACTAGTGTTTTTTAAAATTTTTTTTTTAAATCACTAGCCTCATATGGCACCACCTATGACATTTTTTTAGGGAAGCGTTATAAGAAACTATTTTAAACTTTTTTAGCTAAGCATTATAGGAAACTATTTTTAAAAAAAGGAAATAAAGTATAACATTTTCATATATTCAAAAAGCAATATAGTTTTTATTTATGGTGCTTCCCAACATTATAATATTCTTAAAAATAAGTATCATATATTATGTTTTTTATAGTAGTGTTATTTGAGGGATTAAATATTGCATTAACTTATTTGTTTAATTATTTCTTCATGAACTATTACTAGTGAAAGGAAGATTTTATATTATATCGTTGCACTCTTCCTTACACTTTCTCCATCTTTTCCTCTTCCATTCACCATTACAACCGCGCCATTCTCTTCCTCTTCTCCATTCATCCATCATACCTCATCTTTGCCACAGCCATGGATGAGTTTTTGAAGAAGCTTGTTGTAGCTGAATCAGCTTTGTAGGTGTGAATATATGTGCGCGCGCGCATGCATGTATCTATTTCAAAGAATAAAAGGCAGAAACGAAGAAAAAACATGGTATGAGGAAGGAGATTGGAGCGAGAGATCAAGAGACAAAAAAAGCAAATGATGCATGCATGCAATAGTTAGACAACAAAGATTGGTTATGTCGAATAGGTGTGATGATTGGCATGCAAATGAAATAACATGATTGGAAGCACAATTTTTCAATGTCATTTCAAATAATTTTATACACTGGTTGTGCTCAAATCCTCTGTATAAAACACTTTTTACCCCAATTGGAAGAAATTTGGGTAAAAAGTTACTCATCCGGTCTTTAATATATATAAGATCTAATTATGGGGTTAATTTTAGTTTTAAATGTAAGATCTATTTTTTACATTTATCAATATTTTCCTAATTTACCCTTATTGATGTTCTCTCAACAATAATCAAAAGAAATTAATGGAATTAATGATGATTAGGGGATTTGAGAAAATCTATTATATTAACTAACTTAACCGACTTCCTTAATCTACTCAAACTAAATAAATAGGTTTTATATTAAGGATTGAATAGAGTATTACTTTTTAACAAAATAAATAAGTCATTTGAAATTACATTTTACACTGGTTTAAACTATTATTGTGCTTAAAATGCATTTATCATGGCTATTTGAGATTAAGAGTGATGTCTTGGAATTATAGCTAAAAGGGGGCAAAATCTCATATTTTATTATTTCTTCCAACTATTTGATTTTTGAGAATAAATGATATATTAATTACATTATTATGATTTTTTTTTTTGTAAGAAAATTGGAATTCAAGGCTGAAAGAAGATAATAGCAATTAAGGACCAGAATGAATGATAATCAGGGACCTGAATTGAAGGAAATGCAGAGAAGAAACAGAGGAAATAAAACGCAAGCGTTTGGGCTGCTGAACTTGGAGAGCTTGATGCGGATCTTGGGTCTGGAATTCGGATCCCCAACTGATATCCAACTGAGTCAAACTCCACTCAATCTTTTGGCCTAGATCCTGTGGTTAGCCAAAGAGTAGTGTATAATTTGACTATGTCTTTACGCCTTTGAGTTAAATACAAAATATTTTTAATCAAAGAATTGCAATGCAATGGAACACTTGGATCATTATCTTGAGGAGCCTTATTCAACTACCTAGAAAACTAAATGCAATTAAAACAAGATTGGGGTTTTGAAAATCATTTTATATATACTAGTGAAATGCAATGAAAGACTTTGCTTTTGGATTTTTAATATAGAATATGGAAATGAAGTGATAAGAAAGCACTGATATGGAGACACTCTTGGCTAGGGTTTTAGTGACAAGTTTTAGTCCACACATTAGGGAATTAGAGGGGTAATTGGGATCAACTCACCCAATTGATTACTTAGCAAGCTCTAATGAATGGTATGAATTATCATTAACATGCAACCACACTCAACATCAATGAACTTAATCAACCAACACAAACTCATGTCCATATTAAAATTAAATCTATTGATAGTGTCACTTCCAAGGGTACTCAATATCAATAAACCCAACAACTAATGTATACCAATTTGCATTGGAGCACTTCAAATCATAGAATTTAGTCCTAATTGCACCTGCATGAGTGGATTGGATTAATTATATTATTCCCTGTATGCGACTCCAATTAATAGAATTACCCAAGCGCTAGCAGCTTAACAAGCTCAACCATGGAAATCAATCATCAATGTCAATCTCAAAGTAACTCTAATCAACTAAATCATCCCACATTGCTAGATAATAAAATCACAAAAGACTTAAGCTGAAACTAATATTAACAAGATAAAGTACTTAATACAATATCTAATCCATCACACAAGGATCAAATCAACACTTACATAATCTAGACTTTTACCTTATACATAAACTGAACATCTAACTAAAGGAGAATCAAAACACATGTATAGAAAATCTAAAATTACGTAAGTGGAACTCAAGAAAACTCCCCTAAAGTAGACCCAAAGCTTGATAGTGTGTTTGGCATTGCTTATTGGGAGTCAATAAGCACTTATTACGTAAATCGAGATAAAACTCTTCTCACATACTTACATCGTATACCATAAATCATGATTTATAAGCACTTGTTGTCTAAAAATAAGCTATCTCAAACAAGCACTGAATCACGTCTTTAGCCCATTCCAAGAGAGAATAAATGCATACCCACGCATAGCGTCCATTGAAGCTCTAAGTTACAGCTCCATTGGGTCAGCCATGGCAAAGGATGAAGGAAAAACGAAGGTTGCGCAGAAAAATGGAGAAACCGAGAGAAAAAAGAGAAGAATCAGACTTCTGGGCTCTTTCTTGAATGAAGGATATGTTTCCTTTTGGGAATGGACCAATTAAGTGAGTTTGGTGACGGATCCGGGTCAGGCTTTGGGTGTTGGAGCCTTAAAAATCACCTTTCAATGGGTAGAAGACGCTGCAGTTTTCGTAGGTGCCATTTTGTCATTTTGAAATTTCAGGTCCTCAACTGTCACTAATTTTCATCCGTCAGCGTCATTATTTTTTGTCCTTTTCTGTCATTTCAGAAATTTGATCCCATTCTTTTATTTTCAGCTTTTTCTCCAATTTCTCCAAAGTGACCAAAAATGAAATCCAAAATAATATAATACTAAATATTCTAATAATCAATCACTTAAGGCTATTCATAAAAATATTATAATTATGACTTTTTTAGACCTTAATTTCATGTGATCATCTTTAATCAAAGTATTCATAATTAATACAATTTAGCCCAACAAACCTCATAATAAACCCATAGAATGATATGAAATAGTGTATGGAAATATGGTCTTCTCAATGTGATTGGCAGATGACTAAGTTACGTGTGACCAGGAAGACGCTATGTTCTTGGTTTGTGGGTGAGTTCAACCCCCTAGCTAAAATTTATGTGCCAGAAAAAAAAAAGAATCTTTCTTGAAAGAGATCCATCTATCAACTATCGTGAGCCTTGAATTTTATCATACTCCTTATAGTCTTTAATATAAAACTCAGTTAGCTTTTTTTTGGATAGGTTAAGGAAACTAATTAAATAAATTATTTAATCAAAACATGTGTAATGTATGATTAGAGCATATATTAATTTACAAATCAGACAAATTAGTTTAGAAAAATAATAAATATAAATATTTTAAAGTAATGTATTTAGCTTCCTTAATCTCTCCAAAAAAGTAAATTGAATCTTATATTAAGGATCGGATGAAATACTACCTTTAATCCTAAATGTAAGATTCAATTAATTTTTTTGAGTAGATTAAAGAAGCTAATTAAATTACTTTTTGATTGAACCATATTTTGATAAGCTATTTCATGATCTATTTAGGGAATTTATCACTATTTTGAACTTAACTAGTATTAATTTTGATTAACTGTGATTAAAATTGTTGGCATGAAATTAAAGTTAAAAAGAGTCAAAAATGTGGGAGACAGGTGTCTCCATTGATTTCTCTCTCCATTTACTCTCAATTAAATGAATCTATCATTAGATCAACTTTCAATAGTTGAGATTTATTATGGTAGATTTTTATTATAACAATATTTTTACATATTATTAAATCTTAACTATTGAAAGTTGATATAATGGTAGATATATTCGATAGAGAAGAAAATCAATAGAGACACCTTTCTCCCCAAAAATGTCACATATTTTATGATTTACCTTAATATGATTGATTTTTTGAACATAAGGTATTACATTTTGAGTTTATTTTCTTTGCACATCAGTTTATTGAAAATTACATAAAAGGACTTAGAATTTCTAAAAACTGCAAATCAATGAAGAAAAGGACCAAAGAATATTATAGACAAAGGCCCATATTTTTTCTAAATTTCAGTTTACCCACAAACATTTTGAAATTTGCAGTGACCTTCCACAACTTTTAACTTTTTTCAAGTTAGTCCCTAGTCAAATCTTACATTTGGACCCGGTCACCTTCTTCTTCGCGACATTCAGAGTCTGAACAGTGCCAAGAAGCAAATCCAAGAAACCAAAGCTCAGAATCGGACTCCTTTCTCCTCACCAGTTACCATACTTCCGTCACCGTCGTCCGTGGCCTTCACTCTCCACCTCCGTCGTTTGCAGTCGCCGGCGACCTAGAAAAAGAGCTACAGAGACACAGACCGGAGCAACACCTGAGAGAGACCGGAGACCAAAACGCCCCGAGAGTGAGAAGGAATCGAACCAGACCTCCATCTTCAACCTTCACTCTCTCTAGCTCCCTCCACCTACGTTGCCTTTCTTGCATCTCCGACCACCTCCGGCGTCCTCTTCCTTCCTCTGTTCTGACCCTCACCACCGTCAACGGAGCTGTTGTGCTTCACCACCGCCAGCTCCTCCTTTCTCTCCTCCATCGATTCCTTCCACCACCACAGCACCACACTGTCTCTTTCTCTCTCTCTTCGTCACTGTTTTTCCCTCTCTTATTCCACCATCTCAGTCCAGCTTCTTCATCACTCTTCATTCTATATGGATTTTCAATGCTTGGGACGAGTTCTGGCTATGGTTGGCAGTTGGTTTGAATTTGTTGTTGCTGCACTTGGTCTAATGAGAACCTAGGCTTCCAAGTTCAAATTAACCTAAGCTTGAGTTGGAGAGCTTCAATGGATAGTTTTTCTTAGTTTCTCTGTCAATTTCTTATTGTTATTGTAGCTCATAGCTATGTTATAAAATAATTTTAGTAGGATTTTATTGTGAGTTACCTGGACTCCATATTGTTAAGCTAATATTACTTATATAGTATTTGGATTAAAATTATTATGATTGGATGTCTTTTAGTTATGTATTTTTGATTAATTCAATGAGACTATGCTTACTATGTGATTATTAATTTGTGTAGTTGATTTAGGTTAATTTAAGTGTCACGATTGTGTATTCGTATTAGAGGAAACATTTACATTAATTTAATTTATTTCATACTTCAAGTGATTCTTGAAAATAATTTCTAAGCAATATCTACAAATACGATAGTACGAATAGCTATTGATTAGAAGTGTTAGACCCAATATGATTACTTGAAATTTTTAATTAAAACTTGATAGATTTCAAATTCTTATATTATTTATTGAACAAAGATAGCTATTAAACCAATTTATCAAGAGAATCCACTTCATTCATATTCCATTCCATTTTATATGAAAGACCAAAAATATAGTAAATTAAGACTTTTATTCAATTTTGCACATGCATATTTTCAAACAAAACCCCAAAACCAATTTTCACTTGTTTTCATTTCATTTACATAATATTTAGATTATTTAAGAATCAATAAAAGGTTTCTCTAGAAGAGAAAATAATCATAAGTTTGTCTATACGTAATCCTTAATTAATTTTTTGTTGTGGACATCAAGACTAACGATAAAAAATCCTCATCACTTTTAATATATTTATATTTATTGTTTTACCTCCAAATTAATTTATTTTACTTATAAATAAATATATAATTTAATCATATATAAAATATAATATGATTAAATAACTTATTTAATTTTATTAATCTCTCTTAAAAAAAAAGTCAATTAAGTCTTATATTTAAGAACTAAGATAGCATTAGTTATATGAGTATATTCCTAACTTTAGCTTCTTACTCATCGCAAACAACGTCATATGGATATTGTTGTTACTCCACGTGATGTACTGTTTCATCTGGCAATAATATATATATATATATATATATATATAGTATGTATATAAAATAGGGAAAATCCCTAAAAAATGCGCTCGAAATAGATAAATTCCGTTTCAGTGCAGCGAATTTCAAAATGCCGAATCAATCGTGTGTCAGTACGGAATGAACAGTGCAGGGGTGCTAAAAGACGATTTTGCCCTTCAGCCCTCATTCTCATCACTTTCAGAATAACAACACGAGCCTCTTAATTAACAACTTTGTCTTCTTGATTAACAACTCCAATTTCATCTTCTTAATAAAGAAAGAGGTGTTGTTATTGACCATGAAACTTAAATTACGAAGTTGTGAAATAAGAAATGAGAGTTGTTAATGTAGAATATGGTGTTGTTAATAACAAGACCAGTATTGTTACTGTGAAAGTAAAAAGATGAAATTGGAGTTGTTAATCAAGAAGACAAATTTATTAATTAAGAGGCTCGTGTTGTTATTCTGAAAGTGATGAGAATGAGGGCTGAAGGGCAAAATCGTCTTTTAGCACCCCTGCACTGTTCATTCCGTACTGACACACGACTGATTCAGCATTTTAGAATTCGTTGCACTGAAACGGGATTTTCCTATTTCGAGTGCATTTTTAAGGGATTTTCCCTATAAAATACATGGTCCTTGGCAAAAAAAAAAAAAAAGTATATAAAATACATGGACAGATCAGATCTATATTTTCAATAATATCATGTTTTAATCTTGAACAGAGTCATTTATATAGAGGCATATCTTGAAGTTTGAAGTCCCAAAGAGATGGTTGTAAACGTTATGGCAAAAGAAGTTTGAAAGATGGCGATTGATCTTCATATCATATTTTCGCCCCCTGATGCTATTACAGCCCTTTTAATTAATGATGTAAACAGGATGAATTTTCATGTTGACTCAGGAGGATAGCTTCTGATGTATTTATAAAATATCTTTTATTATCAAAAAAAAAAAAAGTCCCATGGAGATACTTTGAAGAAGGGGGGAAAAAGAACAGAGGTACGGAGATTCGGGGAATCCGGAATACAATAATACGCGTATAAGAAATTACTTATACACGTATTATTGTATACACTTAAAAAAAAACTTTAAGGTGTTGGATACATCAAAAAATAGTTTATGGTATTGGACACACCTAAAAAAATACTTCAAAGTGATAGGTGCACCAGATTAAATACTTTAGGTACACCACAAATTTTTTTTGAACACTGGATGCACCTAGATAAATACTTCAAGATGCTTGATGCATCTGAACCCAATATGAAATGAGGGGAACGAGCATAAATAAGATTAATTTTGGGTTCAAGCTAACTAATTAAATCCTAATAAAACTAAACTAACATGATAACTAACGATTGGGGAGTTATATAATAAAACATGACAAGGTAGGAAATTTGATAAGCTATATAAAACATTAAAGGAACTTATCTCTAAATATGCTTAGCTATAAAAGGCACCATAATAAAGTTGATCACACTCTTACAACCTAGCCCTACGTATTCTATCACAAATACAAAACACAAGTTAATACTTGTAAAATAAAAACTTCTTATTCATGATCTCATAATTCTCTAAAATAATTGAATACAACTCAACCTTTAAATAAAGAAAATTCATGATTAACCCTAATATGACTCAACATTAAGAAAAATATTTTAAGAGATCCAAAAAATATTGAGGATAAGATGTCATTTATAAAAAATTAAATTAAGGATATAATAATAAGATATTTAATAATTCCCTACTATTTGGCAACTCATACATCTAGAATAATATCCTAAAAACAAAAACAACTAATAAATTTAAAAGATTCTTAGGATAATTCAAAATGTCTAAAAGATATATTAAATCTTCCTAATAATTTAAGAAATAGAAAATGACTCTTTTAAATAATAAAAATACATAGAAAATAAAAACAAAATAACTTAATTAGAAGCTCTTTTGAATAAGATCTTTTATTTGTCTTTTTCTACGAATCTGACGGAATTGACAAAATTGCCCAGCGGGAGTCCTACCATCTAATAAATCTATTTACTAAAATGAAAATAAAAGAAATCCAATTGGCAGGCTGCTTAGTCAGATGTAGATTTCACACGTGTCCCGTTGAGGAAACCTGCATTATTATAATAAACCCCTGGATCGAGATCACATCTCTTCCACACTCCTCTTAAAAAAACCATTATCTCTTTCATTGTGATCCTGCATAAATATACATAAACCACACATTATATCATCAGAAGCAAATAAGAAGGTAACCATCATAAGCATTATTCATATTTTTTTGATTTGAGGCGAGAGCTTTGTGGGTCTTTTTTTCATATCAACATGTTTGGAAGTGTCTTCGTTAAAACTCTAGTGCCTGGTAAATAATATTTCATATTATTATTATTCCTTTTTTATTGTCTAATTCAAGTTTTCTTTTTGTGAATAAGAGAAAAAGACAGAGTATAACATAGATAAAGGAAATTTCACATGTTCTTTTTATAAACATATATTTCACAAATTGTTTCCCAAATTGTCTGAGAGGATTTGTCGACATCATCATGATCATAATATTCTATATATGCTTATTTAATTTTATGAAAAATTATAGGCAAGCCCTACATTAAAAATTTAATTATTACTAGACTTGTTACTAATAAATTCTTAGCGACTTACTAATCATAAATCAAATTCGTGAGAGCTTTAAATGATTCATTCATAATTTTCACTTTCAAAATACATACCAAACTAGGTTCAGCCAAGTTTTCTTACTCGGCATGTTCGGCTAACTCAAAGCCCAGCCCAAGTTGTTTTGGTATGGTTTATAACTATGGGCTAGGCGATCCCAAACTAATTTTGAATTTTGGTTATTATACAATATGTTAGTTAGATTTAGTATATAAATAATTAATTCAGTATATTAATATAATATTAATCAAATTAACGATATTGTTATTGGACAAATTGACATAGACAGACCCGACTCAATTTGATTTAAATATTAAATCAAGTAGGAATTTATAAGTCAATCAAATTATTTATTGTTAACCATGTTATTGTATACTCCCTCCAATCCTATATAGTATATATTATATACTACGTACACAACTATTTATATGGTAGGAAGAAAATGCTTTTCTTTTAATTTGTAGGTCACTATTTAATTTTGCTTTAATTACACGCTATTTCCTCTATTTTGAAAACCTATACTTAAGTCTAAAGTCCAAACCACTCACTATGTTAAAAATATTGTAAAAAACATTTTTAATTAAATTTACATTAAAATATATTCTATTTACTAATTTATTCTTCATTGTACAAACCTAGGATAGAGTTTGTATTTTGTAAATGTAAAGTTCAGAAGTTATTAAATTTTAAGAAACTTAATGAGGTTTAAGTTTTTTGTTGGATTCAGGTTAACATTTTGGAAGTGATTTATAATTTATAAATAGGATAAGAGGAATATAAGTTACAATTAACTTATGTTGATCAAAATGTTAGTTAAAATTAATTAAAAACAATAAATATGTAAGAGATATTTTTTTTTAAAACAAATATACCCTTGTTTATTAAAAGAGAGTAAGTGAAAGAGAATCATGAGTGGAGAAAAATTGAGAAAGAATGTGTAATAATTGATGCGCAAGCATTTAACTATGAGGATAAAAAATGAAAAGAGTATATTAAATCTTCAGACCAACAAAAAATGTAACTTAGTAAATAGGATCATGCCTACCACATAGTCTAACTTATATATGGAACAGAAAAAGTCTTACCCTTTTAAAGTACAGTGTTAATATCGTTATTAATTGTAGTTATTAATCTAACCCAATTTTTCTGCCCCACCAATTTCCTGAAAATAGGTAAAATAGGGATCTCTTATTTCAAAGAGAAGGTAATAAGAAGATGGACAATGAAAATCGAACAAAGGAAAACGAGCTCATTGAAGGAGGATATTTGGAGTTAGGGTTTACCCTGTTTAGGGTTCGGTTTGAAGTAATAGAGAAAGGAGAAGACTCAAGTATCATCAAAACAACACTCGAATATGAACTCAAGGAAGAAGCTTCAGCCACCGCCTCTCTTGTTTCGCTTGCTATTGAGGAGGCTGCCAACGTTGCACAACTGGCCAAAATTCATCTCAACAAAAACCAAGCAAACTATAATTACATATATTCCGCATGTGTCTGTATTAAATAATTTATTGAGAGAATTACAATGAGGTCTCAAGGAAGATATTTAATTATCCAAAAGTCCAATAACATCTGAGGAGCACGCAATGACAATTGTCAGTGTAAGAAATGACAATAGTTTTATACCCCTTACTTGTTTTTAGAACTTTTTAGTAATTAAGTTCCTTCTTTGGGACCTCATTGTTATTCCTCTGATTTATTTGTGTGTGTGAATTATCTGAATCTACCAACAATAGTTGGTTTAATTATTTGTTCTGTTAAATAAGATATTAAGTTTGCGTGTGATGTTAAAAAACAAATTATTTGTACAATAGTTTTACATTTATGTATGTCCTGCCTAAAAATAAGAAACTGATAGATTGTGTGCCAACATTTGTGATTACTAAAAATTGGAGTAAAATACATTAACAGCTCACCTATTTTACTTCAATTATAGAAACGTCCCTTCTAAGCTATCTTGAAATTGTATGTTGCAAACAAAAGTTGATTAAATTAGCAAGGAGTTGGATCATAACCATAAATTTATAAGTTCAAATCTCATTGCTAATGTGAGGATCCTATTGATGGGTAATTTGTAAATATACCTATAAGCATAATTACTTTTTAAGTTTGAAGGCATGTAGTGGCCTTGGTGGTCCTCTAGAATCCAACTTACCTAAAATTTTTACCAAAAAAAAAAAATCAAAATGTTACACAAACCTTCCTTATATATTTGATATTTCATTTTCGTTCATCTAACTGTTGGTGACCGTTAAGTTTGACTTTTAACTCTTATTTTAACTAAAACATCCCTATTTAACATAGAAATTAAACATGTATATTTGTTAAAAATAATTTTTTATACAACCCAAAAATATTTCTAATACATACATTTTTAAACTTTCTAACATAGTCAAATTCTTGAAATATAGAAATATTATTGTTTAGGATAAAGTTTACTTTTGCTCCTTTAATTTTATATACAAGGTTTCAAGCAATGATTTTAAAGCCGGACGGGGCTGGACCGGACAGTTGGACCAGTCTGACCGGTGACCGGAATCTATAGCGGCTCTAATTTTATGTTTAGGTGGCTTAAGGAGTTGAGCAGTGTTAAGCTGTTCAAAACCAGCTAAAAGAGTTAAGCCGGAACCAGGAGCGGTTTTCATGAAACTGTTCGGCTTGGAGTTGCTCTGATTTTAGAGTTGTGGTGAAGGAAAAAAAACAAGGAGAAAACTGGGGAAAAAACTGAAAGAATCTACAAGGGTAAAGGCAGATACTTTATTTTCTCATCCACTTGATAGGCTGATCTTGAAGATTGAGAGGGATGAAAGATTAGGCAGAGAAAAGAAGCAAGCTTTAAGAGTTGAAGAGTTTCATCCGTTATTCTATTTCTTCGAGTCGACACGTAAGGAGAAGGCGGTCAGACTCTAGCACCATTTATTTGCATTTGACTCTTTTACTTGAAAAGAAACAAAAAGCAATTTGAAAAAAAGTTTGCTCTGCCCAATGACTTAGAGTGGGGAAGATAAAAAGTTGTAACACTGTTTTTCGGTAATGACAATAGCTATAAATTTAAATTTTATAAGATTTAACATAGTGCAGACTAATACAATAAAAAGGTATTCATAAGATATGAAATATAAAAACGCAATATAATAACACAAACAATAATAAGAGGAAATTCGTAAAAACAAGAAATAATTTATAAAGTAAAATTTTACAGCAAAATTAAAAACTCTATGGCTTTGGGTGATTTAATTCTCATAGCTTCAAGCCAATTAATTTTAAAATGAGAAATTAGAATAGCCTTTTATCTTCAACATAAAATTATTTGGCTTCTGGCCTTTTATCTTCAATATCTTCAACATAAATAAAAAGTTGCATGTGGTTTCTAGCCATCCAATAAAATAAAAGATGAAAAAATATATAACTTTTAGCCATATAATAAGGAATCAAATGAATATGGCTTCCAGCCATATTGGAAGATATAATTAACCCCTGGATAGAGATCAGATCTCTCCCATACTCCTCTAAAACACGATTATCTGTTTCATTGTGATCCTGCATATATATACACAAACCACACATTATATCATCAGAAGCAAATAAGAAGATAACCATCACAAGCATTATTCATATTTTTTTTATTTTAACAGAGTTTTGTTGGTCTTTTTTTCATATCAACATTATGCTTGGGAGTGTTGAGCAACAGATGGAGATGGGAGTGCCTGCGAGTGAGGCGTGGGATCTGTATAGCACAGTTCGACTTGGAGAGCTTCTGGAGAAAGAGATGCCTGGTTTGTTTCAGAAGGTGGAACTTGTTGAAGGTGATGGTGGACTTGGAAGCATATTCGTTAAAACTCTAGTGCCCGGTAAATATTTCATATTACTATCCTTTTTTTTTTTTTGGGGGAGCCTATCTTAGTCTTAAATATAAAATAAAATTTTTCATATATTTGTCAATCTTTTTCTAATTTACCCCTATAGATGCTCCCTCAACAATAATCAAGGAGAAGAGGGAATTAAGGAAAGTGACTATGGTATTTTAAAAAATATAAGTCAAATTAACTAGCTAACTTACCAACTTCCTTAATCTAATCAAATAAAATAAATATGTCTTTTATTAAGAACCGAAGGAGTATTACCCTAATAAATATAGTTTTGATGTTGTTATTCTTCCTGTTATTATTGAGCTAAACCAATTTCGCTTCCTCTCTAATTTCCTAAAAATAGGAAAACTAGGGATATCTAATTTCAAAGAGAAGGTCACAAAGATGGGCAATGAAAATCGAATAAAGGAAAAAGAAGTCATTGAAGGAGGATGTTTGAAGTTAGGGTTTACTATGTTTAGGATGCACCTTGAAGTAACAGAGAAAGGAGAAGACTCGAGTATCATCAAATCAACACTTGAATATGAACTCAAGGAAGAAGCTTCAGCCAATGCTTCTTTTGTTTCCCTTGTTCTTCAGGAGGCTGCCAGCATTGCTCAACTTGCCAAAATTCATCTCAACAAAAATTAAAAGCTTGCAAACAACAACTAATTACATGAAAATCAAATAATTTATATGTGTGATTAAAATTGTTCAAATCTACCAACGACAGCTGGTTTAAGTAATCTGGCTGTTAGCTATTTTAAATAAGGCCTTAAGTTTGGGTGATACAAATTAAAACAAATTATTAGTACAATAGCCTTACATTTATGTGTCCTGGCTCAAAATTACAAGAAACGGAAGTTTGCATATGTACTATTTGAGATTATTTTAAATATTGTTGTTTATGTATTTGTTTGAAATTATAGAAATATATATTATTGTTTACCATTAGTTGACTCGAAATCAATTTATCTCCGGTGCTAATTTGTATTATATTTCTTTGAAAAAATTAATCAGGCGTTACTATTAACCTTGGATCATTGTTAATATTAAGGATACCTGTGTCCAACATTTTAAGAATATATAATTTGCTTTATCATTTTATAAATTATGGAAGTAAAACATTAGAGCTCAATTAAAAACTGCCTAACTAAAATGATAAGGTTGGATGAACCACATCAAACTACATAATATCAACGAGTAGTGGGATTGAGCCTAAATAATCCTCTAGGCTAGTATAATTAACCCCCCTGGATAACTCTTTAATCCTAATAATATGCCTTGTAGTTCCATTAATTAACACTTAGGTATACCCTACGTGTGGATAATTTAATTCAATTGGACTACTCTACCTTAGGGAGCCTAGCCAACCGGATCACTTACCTTCCCTTGAAGCCCCAATTTGATCATACTAACTAGGTAGAATCATGACTACATAGTGAGAGATCCTTGATCTGAATTAGTTGGTTACTTAGATACATAGTAATAGGATACATAAAAAGTGCTAGACACCAGGTGGCTTAAAAGGTTATTAAAAAATCATGACTTTATGCAGTCCATATATAATCACATTCAATTAAAGATAGGGGTTCAATAGAATAACAGGAAATTACCGCACCAATCTAATGAGCAAAATTAAAGCTGCAAGTCTTGAAGCATATATTTAATCCAATAGAAATCAATTACAACTCAACTATCAATCCTTTAGTTCAGGAAATGAAAATTACAAGTAGAATTGACGTATTAATAGGTGAGTGGAGGTGGATTTGTGTGTGTGTGTGTGTGTGTGTGATGAGAAAATTAGAACGAATGATATACAAGAATTATATTTATTGAAAAAATTATAAATTGAAATTATTTAGAAAAAATATAAATTTCAAAATTTAAATTTAAAAATTTAAAAATACTAAATTGTCCTTAACCAAACATAAATGTGCTCTACGCCTCTCTACATTTACATGTTAATTAAAAACAAATTTAACTTCTCTTAAATGAGATTGCAATTTTAAACTTTACCTTATTAATGAAAAAATCATATAAATTTAAAAATTATCTTCAATTAGACTTGACAGTATGCTTGAATTTGATCAAATAACTAATATCAATATTAAACAGTTAAATAAAAAATTTCTTTATCTGTTATTATTGATTTGAAATTAGCTTACATTTCATGCTATATATGTTTGGTAAGAAGGAATTGTGAGTGGAGAAAAAGATTGTGTATATGTGTAATATATAATTTACTGCTTGATGCCAGAGGATTAACATTAAAGGGAAAAAGATACAAACAAATTGTTAATTATGTCATATCCATTAATTTCCAAATTTATTATGCCTTTTCAATATAAATATTAGATATCAAGTAATATATTAAATTATTTTCGAGCATTATTGAATCCAATATTTTCTACATTTACAATTACACAAATTCAAACTCAATTCCTCGTGTTTAAATGGTTATGGTTCCTTAATAGCTTAAATTAATGTGGGTTAGTTGTACATTATATTTCTCTGGTTACTTCACTTGCGTTGTATAGAAGGGGGAGCACATATACCAATATATCAAAATGAAACTTAAAGAAATTAAAACTGAAAAATAGGGGGAAATATCTAGGTTTGATTTAATTTTCCGCAACATTCTTCCAATTCCCTACATCCACACACTAAGTAAAAAAAGAAAGATAGAAAACAAACATCAAATGAAATGAGGATGGCAGATATCGTACACCAAAGGGAATCATTTTGATCACAAAATTCTAAAGCTAGATATATATATATATATATATATATATAGGGAAAATCTTATATAAAGTTGCCTAAAATAGAAAAATTTTAAATCTGGTTGTTAAACTCAACAAATCCCTAATTAAGTTATTGACCCAATTTAGGATTTTAAAATATAGATAAAATGATTTTATTGCATTTTTATAGTCTACTTTGTCATCTTTTTCCTCTTAAAAGAGTTTTATTGCTCAGTATCTTAGTTTTTCTCTATATATTAACATTAATATATAATAAAATAAAATGCAGTTCCTTTAATTGGGAAGAATCAACAAGAATAATAATTCAAGTCAAAAAATTTAAAAGAAAAACATTAACCCAATATTAATTAAAATATTTTTATTTGAGTATCGTGAATAAGAAATTGTATTTTCAGAAAAACTCTACTTAAATTTCTTTTGTCAATAAAAGAAATTAAACTTCATTAAATTTTTATTTGTATATTATAATATCTAGTTTGTTTTTTACATTGATGAAACTCTTCTTTTTTTAAATGCTGCCAATGAAAATATTTGATATATAATTTGAAAAAAATAAGTTATAGCTACTAAAACTCTTTTAAGAGAAGAGGGAAGACTAGGAGAGGACAATAAAACCATTTAACTCACATTTTTAAAATCTTAAATTAGGCCAATAACTTAATTAGGGATTTATTGAATGTACTAATTTAATTTAAAGTTTTCCTATTTTAAACAGCTTTATATGGGATTTTCCCATTTTAAAAGTACATAAACATGTAAAGCTTTAAAATTGAAAATTGAATTGGCTTGAAATTTCATTCTTCAACAAATATACCGACCGGACTGAACCCCTTCTTGGACTTATCTCTGCACAATCAATGCAAGAGACTGATCCACTGGAACAGATGGATTTTATAATGTCATCTGTTTCGTCCTCTTGTAATTGTATGGCATTCACTGCTTCCCACACAAGTGGCTTTTCATTCGCAGCCACTTATCAAGCCTGGATTGCCTGGACAAGACTCGATGCTTGTCGTTATTTAGCATTTACCGACCGTCACTTATTGAACTCTAACACAGTGATTACATTTTGTTTTTTATTTTTTTTGCCAACTAGTGATTATATTTTATTATATTAACTTCCATGATTTTTTTATCATAACTCATTCACTCGTTATACCTTGTCTGTAGGGTTGATAAGTACTACCTTTAATCTAAAATATAAGAGTCAAATGACTAAATTATGTAATTTAAAGAGTTGGTTAAAATTAGTTAAAGACAATAAATATGTAATAAATATAACTTACTTTTGTAACAAACCCTTATTAATGGAGAGGGTTAGTGGGAGAAGGTAAATGGGAAAAGAGATGAGAAAGGAGGAGTGAAAAATAATATTCTGAGAAATGCATATAATTAATTTGGAGGTAAAATTAGGGGGGATTAAATGATATTGAGTAAAAAACAAAGTAGATCTTATATGAAAAATCACCCCTTCACAAGTTTGACTCTTATATTTTAAACAAGAGGCAACACATACTCCTCTTTCAAAGTAGTTTCTACTTCCCCGTTTGGAATTGGTTGTTGTAGCCTTTTGTTCTTTCAATTAGTTTGGTTTTTCTTTCACGTCATGATTACGCCGTTTCTTCTTCTTGTTTATGTTTTTTATGCCTCGCAGGCCTCCAAGTTGTGTGGTGTAGGCTTTTGGTTGATGAAACTCATTTCTCAGGTTTTTTTTCCCCCTGTGTATTGAAATGAAATTGTCTTTTTGTCAAAAAAAAAAAAAAGTAAATACTCCTATTATCTTATTTATAAGTCATTTCTAACATATTTCATCAAAACAAAAAAAAAATTCTTAAACTTCATTTCTACCTTAAAATTTAACAATTTGCCTTAGAAAAGTCTACACATAATATTTAAAGGGTAAAATTACATATTCATATGAAAAATTTAATGACATTACTTATAAATAATATAAAAAAAAAGCCATGTTTATCCTTTATAAATAATAGAATCAAAGGAGTGTTTTATAATTAAATAAGTGTACATTTTTGGATACGTTTAGTTAAATTTAGGACTATCTTCATTACCTATTTAATTATCATTTATATAGGAGTATTTATTTCTTTCTCTGTAATCAATTATAGAATAGAAAGGACAATTATATAATTAAAAGGAATCTTTCAGTAAATCTTGGAATATCCCTTTTAAATGAAGAACAAATATTAAATAAAAATTAAAACAAGACAGGGAGGAAAAGCAGCCTGGACCCGCGAGAATCTATTGAAGGATCACAATCCATGCTTCAAGCAAGGTGGAGAAGAAGTCCAGCAGCAGCCGCCACCAAGTGAATGACACTTGGTTTCTGCCAAAAAAAAAAGGACACTTGATAGGTATTAAAAAGATCATGTAGGTAAAAAATATTATTTAACTAAAAAGGAGATTAGGCGTACCTGGACGAATCCATGTTCGGATCCGGGTCAAAGCTCCAATACTCCATACTTGTGCCCACACAATTATTAGATTACTAGAGCCTAATTGTGATTTGCACAGCAGATCACCAGAACCAGAAAGATGGTAGGAGAGAAGGGAATTGCCAGAAAACTCAATGGTGGGGCGAGTTGCAATTGAGGAGGCACACCCTATTTATAGTGGTTTATGGAAGCCACTAATTAGGAAACGTGTGCACTCCTTCTTGCCCTCCAAGATAGGAATTAATTGTCTCTCAATTAATTCCCTAATTATGGTGATTTGTTACTCTTTTAACAAATCCATAATTATTGCTAAATATTCCCAAATCTGCATCTTATGCTGATTTTATTCTTATTTAATTAGGCTACTTATTTCCTAATCAAATAGTCCGGCCCATCAAGGGCGGACTTAGACCCAAAGTCCAACATCTCCCACTCGCACTTGATGGGCCTCCCATCGTGCGTGCATTACTCTTTCTTGTTTCATACTTGGCGTCTGCCGTGACTGCGTGGGCAAAAACGTCTTTCAGATTTGGTGCTTGTGATACTAGAAATCCTTTATATCGGACCAGCATCCAAGGACACCCTTTATATATAACCGTAAGCTATATGTTCATTGCCTTATATGCCCCAGATTCTCCCATACATATTACTCATGACATATCTAATCCCTCTCGAGTTAATATGTTGATTAACTCAGATTGCCTTCTACGCACATAGTATCCGCACTTACTAACTACACATAGAGCTAGTAAGGGGTCGACCACAGATATTAGTACATCTTATGTATCTAGGAGTAAATCTTCCTTTTTGACTAAACATCAGTCCATCTTGACTTGGTCGCTTTCCTATTTTTCACTCGTCTGACCGAATCGAGTGTGATCATGGGGCTTCAACTAAAGTAGCTGTCACCAAACCAAGCTTTCATGATGCCGCCTAAGTCTTAAGGGCATCGTGGAAGTATTCTTCCTTCCTGGGACTCACACTGTGGTGAACTAGGGATCTTTCACCCACATCCCGTGTTGCAGTTTAACTCTCAAGCACATGCAGTATGAATTGCATGCTACGGTGAATGGTTTGAGGTGTACGTCGATTTCTTTATCTTTCACCGTACAGACATTAGTTCCAAAATGTACTCAACATTCAAACCAGAACTTCCTTTTCACAATATCTCTTATTTGTGAAAAAAAGGGTTCTTTGCCTGGCTACAGGTCTATATTCATGCTTCGATCCATTTTTTGTGTATATGTACACATGTAGATCTCATCTCAGTCTAACTGAGGCGACTCAAACGCAAAGATTCTTTTCAACCATTTCATGGTGATCATTTACTCGTTTTACCTTCCCATGCCCCCGCAAAAACATGGGAAGACGGTTGTTCGTGTGAGTGAACCAACCTTTTTTGACCTGTACGACATACAAAACTGTATACCTTTATGTATTTACTCATAACATACATACCATTTCTTTTATCTTCATATAAAAGAAGTTCACGACCTTATATTTTATTTGCGCCCCTAGATTTTCACTAACTCAATGAAAATCAAGCTATGGACTCAATAAGGGGATCTACCAATATTCTGTCAGTAGAAGGTCATTGAACTATCGCTTTCCCTTTTTGAAAGCATATCTCTCATAGAGATGTATCAAAAAGGTATGTTTCGCCTTGCTGTGATACTTAGGATCCTCATCATACGATGTTATCGTTTGGATCCTTCTATCCACCATTCATTCCCAATCTCTCATAGGAATTACTTTAGCCATATGGCACTTTGAATGATGGCAGAACACGCCCTGCGTTCTATTTTCATGGATAAAAGGAAAAAAATACTATGTATATTTCCTTACTTCATCACTATTTGCCTAGGTCTTGCATTGGAGTATCCTTTCAAAAAGGAAAGTTGTTGTCTTGACAACTTAATCCATGGTTATTCTCATAACCCATTTCACAGCAGGACCAAAAAATCAACTTCCAAGTCTGACCCAAAAACATTTGGTCTTATGTACACCAATATGTACATTCACATTACCAACTATAGTCTCACATGGGACTCTATCCACCTTTCTTATGTTGGATTCCTCATAGGACATGTAACCTCTTTAAGTTTATGCCCTTGACTTCAGGGGTGTTCATGGGTTTGCACTTTGACATCCTAAGATGTCTAAGGATTACACTTGTACATGTCTTAGGTTGAAAAGACTGTATCTTTCTTATGCAACTCCGTTTATCTTGTCGATCAAGATATTTGTTCAACCCATGACTTTCTCAACTCAGAATTTAAGGATTCTCTGATCCTTTATTCCTTTGACACCCTTGACACTTGTTTCATTTGTCACTTGACAAATGATGACTTCACAAAGAATCATCACTAGACCATTTGGAACTTATGTAGTGTTCTTCAATTATTTCGAAGAAGGTGAGGCTTTCACCTTGTGAAAAACCTCATATACTACTATTTGGGTGATTGTTTCTACGAAGCCCTTAAGCTGCTTCATGTAGAGTTTATCATCCAATTTTCAAAATTCCAAATTGGAAGGTGGTCTTTACATCATCTTGATGCAATTTTCAAGACTAAGCTTGTTGTCATAGCCAAAGTTCAGAGTTAAAATACACAATGGACAACCTTCCATTGTATTACCCCTTAGCCACTAAGTGTTTTAGGTTCTACATGCCCCCAACAGATTTGAGAATCAACTTGTTCCTAATCGCCTCTTGGCTAGGTGACAAATTACCCAAACACGTATTTGGCTTAAAAGGAATCCAAATCCTCCTGCATGACACTTTGCAATTCATCTTAGCAGGTCCTTCTAGTGTCTTTCAGACACTTATAGGTACCTATCATCACCTTCTAAATGATGAAGGGAGCATTCAATCCATTAGGGAATCTATCCCTTATAGTCATTCGCTAGATGACAATTTGCTCCGAGGTAGATTTCATAGGGTTCTTTTCCTATGTATGAGTGAGGTAACTCTCTCGTAACTTACCTCTTACCTCTTTCATTGTGAAAATGGTCTCAATCCTCCCACTCAGATCAGTGAACTTAGGAACACTTAGTTATTCCTTGTCACTTGTGAACCTCTTAAAGAGATTTATTGTGATTAATGCTCATTTCTTGCTAGGAAATCTGAGTTTTATGAACGTTGTGTCCCAAGGTTTTCTCTCAGTCACTGAACCGCCATCATTTTCACTAATGAAGACGTGTCATTTCAAATTCTCATGTCATCTCACAAAGAGATACTTTGTATACCTTAGCCCTAATCTTCCTTACTCATAGGAAGAAGTGTGAATATAAAGTTGATGACCCTTATGGTCTTAACGAGCTTGGCCCTGGTCTAAGGCCTATCCACGATTCATAGGGTAAGATCGTGACTGATATAGAAGGCATTTGGTTAAGTGTGAATATAATAGCTATGAGTCCACCTACCAACATATGGCTGATAGCCTCATTGATGCCATTATGTTCATAACCAAATTAAGGAGAGGTCTATCTCTCCATTTCAACAACTCTATTATGTTGAAGGATTCTAGGTACTGATAGTTGCCTAACAATACCTTTCTTGTACACAAAATAGCTTGAACTAAGCACATGGGTGTCTTTAACCCTTGTTAGTTCGAAAGGTCTTATCCTTTCAGATTCACTGATTCCTGACTAGATCAGCCATTATCTAACAGCTTCACACTTGCCAAAAATCAAGTAAATATTACTGTATTTTGAGTAAACGTCCACAACGTCAACAAAATACCAAGCTGTTTGTGTTTTGCCCTCACGTTTACTGGTTCACCAACGTCATAATTTGTCAATTGCAGTGGATATTCTCAAAAAAAATGTTTCTTTGTCTTTCTTGCCAGGTAGAATAAGTTTTCAACTTATTCATAAGGGTATTAACCCTTTAGCACACGTTGTTTAGCAAAGACTCTTTTGCTAGTTTGATCATTCCCTTTGATCAAGGTGTACATGTGGCAAGAAATAGAATCTTTTATCCCTAGAAAGAAACATCAAAATCCAACGAAGGATTTGAGAATCATAGTCCCATCGATCCTTAACTAAAGAGATAGCAAAGATGTGATTCTGTCAATTGCAATTGCATGGAGTGAATCAAGGTGGTTTATCTATGCAGAGTTAACGTGCAAGTTCCAATCCGTTGATTCTATCTTTTTGTTGCTTTGCATTTGACATGAAGCCATATGCTTCTCTGAAATATCCACAACTCATGTGGATCGCTACTTTTATAACCCTTAAGGATTATGAATGTAGCTTTTTCATTTTTGTAGAAACCATTTGACCTTCTCTAGATCAAGTTTACCTCATAGGTTTCTTGCCCTTGGGCTTAGAGGATGAATCCTCCCACTCTTTAGCTAAGTTCGTCTGACTGATGGATCTTGGATCCTTCAGTCTCTCACACTTAAGTTCAATGTGGTGAATCACATTGCTAAAGGTTACAATATGCATATCAGGGGCAATATATACTATTGTATATGCCCACTCACTGGAAGACATGGCTCACTCCCACTCACTGGGAGACATAGCTTCCTCCCACTCACTGGGAGATGTCTTATCACAACATACACTTGTTGTTTGTTAGAAAGAACTTGGTATTTAATTTGTCTCAACTTCTTGTTTGACATCTGCCTCAAGTGTTGCCTAAACAACATGTTAGGACTTAGTACACTATGTTAAAACTTAACTTAGTTTTAACTTTATGGAAGAAGATCACCTATTCCACTGTCTTCCAACACTATCCACACTGCTTGGATAAGGTTACATTGCCCATACCAACATAAGTTTAAGCAATATTATTCTTTCTATACTTGATAGCATAAACGTCTTGTATCCTTCAGTTGCTTCAGCCTCTAAATGCTGAAGACTAGTTGGTAGGATGTCCCTGACATCTCATTCTTCTTGAATGAAAGAGATTTGAGAGTTTCTAACTCCACAGATATCTCTATTGAGCTTGTCTTCATAAGCTCAGTCAAATAGACTTGGTCATAATTGGTCACTCAGACGATTATGGTATACAAATCTTAGTTGTTCAAATAAGACAAAGGATAATTAGATAATAAGTTCACTAGTTTCATGTTTAGGAGACAACTATGTTGACTCCCATCCCAATCATACTAGTTAGCTTATCACCCTTTTAACCACAGTCTTCATTTGAACACTTTCCCCTTTGGTTTTCTAGACGCATTCCAGAAAAACTCCCACTCAATCAAAAAGCAGTTATATTAACAAGATAATAACACAATATCATCTAACTAGCATGAATGTTCAAGAAAACAAGAAGAGAATATACCGAATTCAATTTTAAAAACAAACAGAGAATTTAATCTTAAATTCAATGGAAAAACAAGAACATTCAAAAGTTTAAGCCTCATATCATTGTCTCTTAACTAGGTTCTCCTTCTCATAGGCCCTTCTGGCCATATTAACTCATGTAGCATCTAGCTACAATGTCAAGCTCCTCTTTGCCATGTTTACATCCACTCATTTGGATGTATTTGCAGCATACCTCCCACTTGATGAGATGATTTTCACATCTCTATCTGTCTTATCCTTTGTCACAACATTTGTGATAAAGGATTGCTTCAATCCAAGTGGATCAATGTGGTTAGAAGCATGGAAAGACTTATTATTATTCAATAATTATTGAATGATTTTAAGTTGCTGCAATTTTTCAGGTTTTTATCTCTAAGAGTTTGAGTCAAGGTTGGATAGGATTTTATATTCAAAAACTCATTTAAATAATCCCTTACTTTTAAAGAATCTTTCAGTATTTAACCTTATGTTGCAACTGAAAAAACTCTTAAGAAAAATATGCCAACCCATCCCCAAAAACAATAGAACCAATCATTGATTCAATTCCAACATTTTTGGGACCCTCTAAGTGCACATAAGCACCTTCTTGACTCAAATTATATCCAAACGTACTTCAAATATATGCAAATTACATATCAAATTGAAGCTCTCGAATTTAGGGATTTTTAGGAACCAACCACGTCTCAATTAGAGGTCCCACGTGCTCTCACATGCCCCTAGAAGGTGTCTGGATGGAAAAATCCTGAAAATTCCAG
This sequence comes from Inga leiocalycina, assembly GCA_963242795.1. Taxonomy (NCBI): domain Eukaryota; kingdom Viridiplantae; phylum Streptophyta; class Magnoliopsida; order Fabales; family Fabaceae; genus Inga; species Inga leiocalycina. The sequence goes on from OY725329.1 coordinate 42,404,851, forward strand.
CGTTGGCCACTCTCGCCGGTGGCGCGTGACGTACACGCGCCGCCTTGTGACCGTCTGCCGGCGACACGCACCGGCTCCCGAGACTCCACGCGCCGTCCTCTCTCCGACGGTGCTTGCCACGTGTCAAACGGAGACCCCAGTGGGCCCCACGCGCCATGTGTCTCCTTTTTTTTTTAGGTCAACAGTCAACGGATGAATGTTGACCGTTGACTGGTCAACCGTGACCCGTCATCGCTGATGTGTCATTGACGTGGCGCTTGACGCTGACGTGGCTGCCGCTCATTGGTGCCACGTGGCATTGGTTGACCGATGACGTGGCGTTGACTGCCACGTCATCATCTTCAACCTCCAGCCGGGTCAACCCGACCCGGTTGGAGCTCCGACGGGTCATCGCGACACGCCAACTTCGGGAGGCCATATCTCCCTCGTTTTAGCTCCGTTTTTCGCGTTCTTGGTGTCGTTGGAATCGTAGTTCAGCGAACTACAAATCCATGGCATTTATTTGATCTTAAAACCTCTGTTTCATTGATCAAATCGCGAGTGAAGTTGCGGCGGCGACTAACGACTCGCGAACTTCTTTCCTTTGTTTCTCCCTCATCCGAACTCCGTTTGACGCGTTCTAAGCATCGTTGGAATCGTCTCTTCGAGCTCTACACATCCATGTCCTTACTTTGGGCAAAAACACCGAGTTTCAAACACCCAATTTTTCTCGACGTTGTCGGCACGACGTAAACCGATCGGATGTGTGTCTCTGTGTATCTCAAACGCTTTCCTAGCCTTTGAGAGTTAAAGTCTCTTGTTTTTGGTTCCACATAGGTTCCAAAAACTCAACCTTTAAGAAATCAAAGAAGAAGAAAAATCGGCGCCTTGCAATATATATATATATATATATGCGTATATATATATAATGATTAGAGGAGCAAACAATCAAGAACCCAGTATCATATGTGTGCATATTAGGCTCAGCTCAAATAGCAAAATATGAGAAGATGAATTCGCATATATCATACGCATATTGTTGCACACAGACACACATATATTATATAGCAAAGACAAAAAAACAAAATATATACATATGTACATGCGTGAGGCTTAAATATATATGTACATGTTCAACGTTTTGGATTTATGAAAAAAATTATCAACAAATGATAAAATCATATGATCATATGAGAACATGCACAACAAAAATTTCAAGCAAAAGAGGCTACAAATATAAAGCTTGAAAAAAAAAACACAGTAGCACAGCGGAAAAATATGATGGAGAGATATAAACAAATTATATCACATTATTATTCACATAGAATAATCACAGCCTCAAGGATCAAATGGCTCTGATGCCAATGTAGGAAAAAAATATTATTTAACTAAAAAGGAGATTAGGCGTACCTGGACGAATCATGTTCGGATCCGGGTCAAAGCTCCAATACTCCATACTTGTGCCCACACAATTATTAGACTACTAGAGCCTAATTGTGATTTGCACAGCAGATCACCAGAACCAGAAAGATGGTAGGAGAGAAGGGAATTGCCAGAAAACTCAATGGCGGGGTGAGTTGCAATTGAGGAGGCACACCCTATTTATAGTGGTTTATGGAAGCCACTAATTAGGAAACGTGTGCACTCCTTCTTGCCCTCCAAGATAGGAATTAATTGTCTCTCAATTAATTCCCTAATTATGGTGATTTGTTCCTCTTTTAACAAATCCATAATTATTGCTAAATATTCCCAAATCTGCATCTTATGCTGATTTTATTCTTATTTGATTAGGCTACTTATTTCCTAATCAAATAGTCCGGCCCATCAAGGGCGGACTTGGACCCAAAGTCCAACAGATCATTTTCAATATGTTTCAACGGAATAAAAAAAATTTAAATTTTATTAACTTTATCTTAAAATTTAATAATTTATCAATTTTATTTTTATTTAATGGAGAACAAAATCTCCACAATAATAAATAAACAATAGGGAGGATTGCTGAAAAATACTTTGGAAGCAAATTAATTGTTGATTGCTACTAAGCGTGCAAGGGATCTTCCGTGTGTGCAAGCGATTTTCCGTTTTATGCAAATCATCTTCCGTGTGTGCAAAAGTCTTCCATATAAATGTGCAAGCAATCTTCCGTTATGTGCAATGGTAGCATTCAGCAATTAATTTGCCAAAAAGGTATTTATCAGCAATTCTCCCTAAACAATAAGGTTTTACGTGTAGGCAATAGTGGATAAAGATGGAAACACTGCATTGCACTTGGCAGACAACTACATTGGTAGGGCAAGTGAAGTGGTTTGAGGCGCACTAGTGGAAAAAATATTTTTTAGACCGGTTAAAAATAACATTTTAGACTAGTTTTAGATGCGGCCTTGATACAGCAGGTCTTAAAAGTCTATTACTTTTTAGACCGATTAAGAAACCGGTCTAAAAAAATAAGTTCTTAGAAACAACCGGTCTAAACATAACGACATTAAGTTTAATGGTGAAAAAGCAGTCATACTTTTAAGACCGGTCTTAAAAGTTCCATTTTTTTAAAATATTACTGTTAGCTAGCCAGCAAGCCATTTCCCCTATTAAAACATTTTACCCAGCAAATCATTTCAGCAACATCCAAATAAATTCTTCTTTTACATATTATAACTAACACCTTATACAGAAGCATTTTCATCAAGTAAAAACACAATTTCAATTGGTGTAATACTTACATTATTCCTCCTACACCTCACACTCCATAGAAGCAATAACAATAAATCATTCTTCCTACACCCTAAATAAATTCTTCTCTTATACATTCTCATTTCATCAAGCATTCTAAAACACAATTTCAACTGGTATAACGTATATCATTCTTCTTATACCCCGCATTCCACAAAAGCAACAACAATAAATCATTGAAAATCAACACATTATTACACACAATTGAAAAATTAAGGTATATTGCTACACATTTTTATTCCCCTGTTTTAATATTACAGTTTGACAAAAAAACCCAAAACTTTAGCTGATAATAAAATCAAAACACTTTAATTGATGATAAAGAAATCTACCAAGAAAGAACACAGCAAACAGTAATCCATCCCTAATAATCACTAGCTGGCTCCAGAGCATCTACACTAGAATACCTCAAATCCTTCATTTTCCTATGACGACAACAAAAAAGTAGTTTATATATAAAATAACTATGTACATAATTCAAATATAATCCATGATAATTACTTTAGCTAGCTAACTTTCAAAGTAATTTTATAAAGGGATATCCTCTTATATCCCTTCATGATAATTGTTTCTTGCGCCGTGTTCATTATCTACCTCATCTTCTTCATTGAATTCTGGAAGACCCTTAGAAAGAGAAAGAGTCTCAAGAAGATCATTCATTGAACGACTTTCCTCATTAATATCGATGACCCTTTTTCCTTGAAGAGCTACAGACCATATTTTATTTTCCTGATTGGTAATATAGAACACTTGTTTCGCTTGATATGCCATAATAAAATGTTCATCTTTAAAACTTCTGCCATTTAGATCAACTAATGTAAATTCTAATTGATCGATTGTTGACATCAACCTACTTGCATTTGAAAATGGGAAATTTAATTTTAACATAATCAACCACCCAAATCTCTTCAATCCATAATAAGGTATGGCTGCCAATCTAAGGTTCATAACTTTATATTCAATTCAAACCCACATAACAAATATCATAATATGATCATTAAGCTATTATATGAATTTATAATCACTGAGTTCAATGGCGAGAGTAAGATAGAGAGCAATATTGGGCATATTCAAATAAAGCCATAATCATAAAATAGAACACCTCCATTTCCTACTTCAAGTATATCATAATCTGATGCCAGACATGGTTAAACCCACCTGAAATAATATCAAAAGGGTCAAGTTCAAATTATTAACAACAATCAAAATAAGGTTGTTTCATGAGTAGTCACTCTTTGTGATCCTGTTTGGAAGAAGAATGAGTGGCAATTTAAGGGAGGAAGAGTCGGAGCTGGAATATTATCGATTGACGGCGAAATAAAGGTCGACTAATGGCAAAGTATATGGTTAGTGACTTTTCCTCTGCTAATACAAATCCAGCCCAATGCCAACCTGAGATTAGGAAAAAGAGCACCATCGGTTATATTGCAAGATATTATGTTCAGAGAGAGAGATTTCTCTAGATTTCGAGAGAAAGAGAATGGCGGAGTTATGAACAAGAACACCGTCGAAGAAATTTTAGGAAAAAGTCAGTTTAGAGAGCAAGCTACGATTCGGCGGGAGGAAGAGAAGAGCGAAATTGTAATTAGGGCATGCACTTTTAAGACTGATTTTTCAGAATAACCGGTCTTAAATATACATTTTAGTTTTTTAAACCGGTATTTAAATCGGTTATAATATATAGCCTGTCTTAAAAGTTAAAAAAAATAATTAATTATGGGTTTCTTATTTAGACCGGTTATAGAAATAACCGGTCTAAAAAGTGTATTTATTTTTTATTATTTTATCCTTTTAAGACCGGTTATATATAAATAAGGTTTAAATAATATCTTTAAGACCTGATATCCACGGAATCGGTCTCCAAAGTTATCTATAACTAGAAAAATATCATCGGTCATATATTTTAGACCTTATCCCTATATAACCGGTCTAAATGAACTAGTCTAAAAGATAGATTTTGTACTAATGGTGCGTTACTATTTGCTATTATAAAATTTCTTTGACTAGGCCATGAGCTCTAATAGAACATTAAAATGCTCATCATCACTTCAAATAAATAAAAAATTGTTTGTTCTTTTTGTCACAAAAAAAAAAATTGTTTGTTTAATTGACGTAAAATCAAAGATTTATTCAACTTCTTTGGATATGCAGTTTGTGAAATGTTCAGTACCTTATGAATTCTGGGAGAAACACAATAAAATGGGAAAACCGCAGAAGAAATCTTGAGAGCAGGCTTCGAGAAACAAATGACAAAGGACAAAAAGTGGTTGAATCAAACCTCACAAACATGTTCTGTGGTATCGACCGTAGTTGCATTGATGGCCTTTTCCAATGTGACAAGCGACTTAGATGCAAAGGCACACCACTCATCACTTGCGTCCCTTTCCATGTCCCTCACATCCACCATTATCACTTGTAGTTTCTGTTCGTTCTCAATCTGTGAATTGTTGGATATACCTTCCTTTCATGCTTCATGCTGCTACTTCTCTCATGTTGGGCTCCATTGGCTCTTTGTGGATCACTCTCATGGTCCGTCATGGCAAATCTTTAACAACTAACGCAATTCTTGACTCATCTCTACACATTTAATGCAAGAGATTGAATGATTGATCCACTTGAAGAGATGGTATTCATTAGCAGCCACTTTCCTCCGGGGTCCATCCCGGGAGTCTGGCTCCTCTCCCTCACTTTTCCGTCATATTCCTCTCTTTCACCTAAAACACCACCGTTTTGGGTGTTAAAAAAAGGAGGTTGGGCCTACTTTTTTCCTTCAAAAATAACATTCAGCACCTTGAAGTATTTTTTAAGTAGCACTCAGTATCTTAAAATAATTTTTGATGTATTCATCAACCTCAAATATTTTTCAGTAGTAACTATTATCTAGCAAACTACACTTTAAAATATTTTTTTTATAATACCCAGTATCATAAATTAATTTTTAGCTCACTTAGCACCTTAAAATAATTTTTTCAATAACACCCAGTATCCTAAAATAATTTATCTTACATCTAATCCCCTGAAATATATTTTTTTTGTCAACACTCTGCAACTTAAGTTTAGACTGCTCGTTGCAATTAGAAAAATATTTTAAAGTGTCGAATGAAGAAAAGATTGTTTTATGATATTAGGTGTCATTAAAAAAATATTTTAGGATGCTGAATGTTATTTTTAAAAACAATGGGCCAACTTGCCATTTTTTACACCCAAAATGGGTAGTTTTGAGTAAATGAGAGGAAAGTAAGGGAGAGGCGCCGGACGCCATCAGTAGGTGGTTCATAACTCACCTCTTGATTTCCTGTACAAGACTTTAATGCTTGTCTTTATTTACCGGCCATCAATTATATATTAATTTCCATGATTTTTTTTAAATTCATAATTCGTTCACTCGTTATAATTTGATAAGTACATACTCCTATGTCTTCAAAAGATTTTCTACTTACTCGTGCTGATGTTGGAATTAGTTGTTGTATCCTTTTGTTCTTCCAATTGTAAGTGGTTTTAATTTTATCATTGCACTAGTTTGGTTTTTCTTCCAGGTCATGGTTAGGTCATTTCTTTTTGTTGTTTATGGTTTTCCGCCTCTCGGATTTATAAGTTGTATCATTTTGGTCTTATTTATAAATCTTTTTTAACTAATTCTCACATATCAAGGAGAGTTTGTTAACTTATTAACTATGGGCTAAATGTCCAATTTTACCCTTATTTATGATTGGTTCCAAAAGTTAACATGAATAAATTCCTTTTGTTTATAGCAATTAATAGGGGTAAAAAAGTACAAAATGTATTTACTACCCTGAAACTGGATTTATAAATAGGACCAAATTTTTTGATTAAAAATGACTTATAAATAAGATCAGAGTGATATATTGTATGTTTCTAGTTGATGAAGCTCATTGCTTATGTATCTTTTTTAAATTTTTACCTTTTTATTCGTAAAATTAATGTATAATTGAGAAAATTTGTTAGTACTAAAAAAATATTTTAATTAGATACGTTTAATAGATAAAAATATATAAATAATAAATCATAAGAATCTCAAATTTTTAACAAAACAATATTTTATAACTAAAATTAAAGTTAATTTTTTTTACCAATCTAAACCAAGGTTTTAAAAGCCGGGCGGGATGTTGAGTCAAAAAAGCTAGCAGGTCACTGTTGAAACGTTTGGTCGGAATGGTGGCATAATAATTAATTTAAAAATAATATCATATACCAGTATAATATTGTGCGTAAGAAATAAAATATCAAATATTAAAAAAATTAAATGTTCTAAATATATATAGATTTAATTTTATATGAATAATTTGAAATTTTTAGTAAAAATATCATTTTATATAAAAGTATTAAATAAATGTGAAATAAAAACAAAAATTAAAAACATAAAAGATATCAAATAAAAAAAATTAAAAAAATAAAAGTCTCAGTCATTTATCAACCTTTAATCTGTCCTAGAAGTAAAAGTAGGGTGAATATAAATGTTAATTTCTCCTTTTCAATGAGTGGTAGAACATTGGGAGAAACAAATGAATGATAAAAAACTTTTCTTTTGTTTTTTTATCAAAATAAAAAAATAAAAAAAATTCTATTTTTACCTGAAGTGATAAAAAACTATTATTCTAAACCTCAAAATTATATCTCTCTGTTTTATTATTAATCAGCTTAAAGCAATGTTTTAAAAATTGGATCGGATGTCGAATCAAAAAGATCAATGGGTTATGATTCAAACGGTTAGAATGATTGAACCGTTCGGTCGAACCGGTGATGTAATAATTAAATTAAAAATAATATTATTTATATACATAATGATATAAACACAATTTGTCTAATTTAATAAAAACATAACAAAGTCACAATATATATTTTGGTAATATAAAAAAAGAAAATATATTCTAATTACATATCACTCATTAGTTATTATAAATAAAATTAAAATATCAAAAATAAATTTTAAAGTATATTAGTTCACACATTAAAATTTAAAAAAAAATTGATAAAAATTTTCATTATATTATGACACATGGAACATAAAATATGATTAATATTAAAATGTTATTGCTTTTTTTTTTTTTTTATAAAAATGGTTATAGTGTTTGAAAACATGTAACATAGAATCTTGTATTATTACTAATAAAACTAGAGAAGAGAAAAATGAGTTATAAATCACATCCAAAATATCCTCCTTCTGCAGCTTCATGTGAGCAAACACGTTTTTTAAAGGCTTGACCGCTTGACATAAGAGAGTAGAGACTGATAAGCAAATAGATTAGAGGTAGTCCTTCATGGCCCAAAAACAAAAAGTTAATAGGTACTACTCCTTTTTGGCCAAAAAAAAAAAAAAAGGTACTACTCCTATGATATTTGCTTCTCTTTCTTCGTCTTCTTTCCAAGATTTGAATGTTCTTTCCCTTCTTAGAACCGGCTGTAAAATGATGCGGTGAATTTTTTTTTTTTAAAAAATGGTTCCTAACATTTTGAAATATTTTTTTGGAAGTATCTAGCATCTTAAAATATTTTTTAAGTAGCATACAGTATCCTAAAATAATTTTCTATACTTTTAACCTCTTAAAATATTTTTTCAATTGTGTCCAATGTCTTACCAAACTAATAGCAATTTTATCCTTAATTATTTTTTTCAGCTCCAAAAATTACTTTAAAATATTAGATACTACTGAAAAAATATTTTAGAATGGGTGGAAATCAATAAATCAATATCTTAAATTTTGGATGCTCGTTACTACTAAGAAAAATACATTAAAGGTAAAATTATAGTCAGTCTCCTAAGACACTAAGTACAATCGAAAAATTATTTTAGGGAAAATTAGAATGAAGGACCTGAAGCAAAAGATATTTATAGAGAATGACCATAAAAATTGTAATTATTTAGAATGACCAAATACAAAAATATAAAATTAAAAATACTAAAATGACCCTAACAAAATCTTCTGTATTCCTTTATTCATTCTCTCCCACATTCTATTTTTAAAACTAATACAGAATTTTAAGTTTCACTAAATTAAACAATAGTGTTCTCAAATTTCATTTTTCACAACTTGCACAGTTATCTATAGGAAAAAAAATTGCACATCCTTCAATTTTATAAAAATTATAATGGTTTTAAAATAAAAAAATTAATTAAAAATATAATTATATAATTTTAATAAAACTCAAGGTCTTTCATATATGTTAAACCAAGAAAGTTTATATGATTTATTTTTGTTTTAGAAGAAATTTATGTGGGTATAAAAATCCATTTAATGTTAATAAAATTAAAAAATCTAAGTAATCTATTATATCTTGAAAAATAGTGCAATTTTTTTTTTTTATAAAAAGAGCTTAATTGATATCAAAGTTGATAATATAAATCGGGCAATTTGATGAAATAATTGGTGAAAAATAAAAATTAAAAAAATATGATTTGAACCATTGGTAATTAAATAATATATTGAAAATTAAAAAAAGAGGTTATGATTTGATGGTTTTAGTTTTAATTTTAGTTAATTTTTTAATTATGAAGACAAGAGATAATATAGGAGATTTTGTTACGGGCAATTTAGTGATTATGATGTTTGATCCTTCTAAGTAATTATAGTTTGTATGGTTCTCTATACTAAATATTATTTTCTCTAGGTCATTTATTTTAATTTTTTCAATATTTTAAATGGTTAAAAGCACAAAAAAATATTTTAAAATAATTTTTGTAGTTGAAAAAATAATTAAGGGTAAAATAGCAATCAATCTCGTAAGATACTAGGTACAACTAAAAAAATATTTTAAGAGGTTGAAAATACAAAAAATTATTTTATGATATTGCATGCTACTTAAAAAAAATTTTAAGATACTAAATACTTTCAGAAAAATACTTCAAAACACTAGACATCATTATTTTTTTTTTAAAAAAAAATTCAGTCCCATTATTTTACACCCAAAACAACACCAAAATAATATAGTTTTGAGAAAATAATGGCAGCAGATGGAACTGGCAGTGGAGGGAAGCCAGTTCCTTTTTTCTTACTCCAAAACGGTGGTCACTAGTTCTTTTCCTTTCACCTTCTTCTTTCTGCTTTGTCACTAGTGGCTTATGTTTGACATTATGGGTAGAGGAGAGCAGCCATAGATGTGTGTTAGGGCAGCCATAGATACGTGTTAATGTCAGAAAGGGAGAACAGCTCGTTTAAAGGTGTGAATCAACCGAAAACCTCAAAGATTTGAGGAAAGCTCAAGCCGTCCGACTCCTCTAAAGCTATTCCAGCTCTCGACTTAACGGTGGTCCTGACTGAATGACTGGCTCACAATGGCTCAAAACGGCTCAACACCAAGAACGGTTTCTATACATAACTCGAGCTAGCTAGCATCTTCTTTAGTCGAAAGCCGGATCGGCCATGGGCTTAAAGGACCAATTTCCTTCACTAAAAATAAATAAGACAAAAGTGGGAGGGGGTAGTTGGGGATGTAAATGGGTTGTTAGGGACATTGTACTCGTTTGGAATAGCTTATTTTTGGATAATAAGTGCTTATAAATCGTGATTCACAGTATACGAGGTAAGTATGTGAGAGGAGTTTTATCTCGACTTACATAATAAGGACTTATTTTTTAAGAAATCGTAATCCCAAACATGCTAAGGGAAAATGGCGGGACCCACGGCCATTTCATTCCAACGTGATGCACGATGACAGTGGAAGCTTGTTTGTTTTTTTTTGGCCAACTATGAAGCAACTTATTTTAATACAAATTTACTATGACACAATTTGAACTTTTTACCGCACATTTTGGGATGAAAATGCAGTTCCAAACGCATACAGAATCTTGAAGAGAAAATGATTATTTTTTTGGTCAACAAGAGAAAATGATTTTAATAAATCATGAAATGAGTTTTTCCAAGAATACATCTTTCTGTCTTAACAAGTGTACCTAATGATGAGATCAATGATAATGATGCCGTAGTTAACATCAACCCTATAAAAATATCAATTTATTTTGTAATTGAAAATTTATTTAGATTATTATATTATTATATAAATTGTTGTAAAATTACAATCTAAACTAATAAAAATTTTAAATTAACCACGGATTAGAGAAAAAAAAATTAAGGATAGATTAATGGTATAAATTATTCACAAAAAAAAATCCCTCACTAATTCTGTTTTTGCAATAGAATTTCCATTGCCACTCCCTCCAGTCCTAATTATAAGACAAAGTTGATTTTTTTGGAGAAATTAAGGAAGCCAATTAAATCACTTTAGAGTATTTATATTTTTAGTATCTTTAGATTATATATCAGTTTATTAGTCAAATTAATTAGTTTGAAGAAAAAAATAAAAATAAAAATATTCTAAAGTGATTTAATTGGCTTCCTTAATTTCTTCAAAAAAAGTCAACTTTATCTTATAATTAGGACCGGAGGGAGTATAAACTTTGCAACGAAATTAGTGATGAAAAATGCCCTCACTAATCTATCTATAAATTTAGTGATGAAATTTCTGTTTGAAATTAGCTGTGGGATAATTTTCCGTTGCTAATTTTATCACTAATAAACTACTACCTCCAGTCCTAATTATAAGATAAAATTGATTTTTTTGAAAAAATTAAGGAAGCTAATTAAATTATTTTAGAGTATTTATATTTTTATTTTTTTCTTCAAACTAATTAGTTTAACTAATAAATTAATATATAATCTAAGAATACATAACATATGATATGATTAAGTAATTTATTTAATTTTTTTTATGTTTTAAAAAAAATCAATTTTATCTTATATTTAAAGGTGATAGTATTATTTGAGTAAGGTGGCTGAAATATTAATGAGCTGCAGCTGCCTGCACACAGATTTAATACACTTATTCATATGGGATTTATCATCTGCTTCATCAGAACTAGCTTCTCTCCTGTACCCGTCCCTCTTTTTCCTTTTACTACCATTGGATGAAAATTTCAACGGTTCGCATTAAAGTAGTATGAGCTTCTATCTTTTGCTGACTGTAGATAATATGCGTCTGAGCCAAACATGTCCATTGACCCAAAAGCAAGTCTTTCTTTTTTCTCATGTTTTTCCGGCGCGTTTTGCTGATTGGACAGAATTGTTGACGGTTCGTTTGGGATTTCGTACGGGAAGAAGAAAGATTAATTGATAAGGAGGATACATATGGTCCGCTTGTTTTTTATATGCTGCCTGTTTGCTATTCCCTCTTCTCCACACTCATCTGATCTCTGCTTCTTTAAGATCTGGTTTGCGTGAAGTTACAATCTCGTTCTCCTATTTACATATTTTTAGTAAGTCTCTGCTTCTTTCACATCATTCACTTCTTCTATGTTGTTGTTGGTTATATTTTCTTTATTGGGTTTCTTGTTTGGTCTGATCTTCCATAACTATGGCCTGCAGCTCTCATTTGCTTCATTTAAGTTTACTTTGGGAAGGGTTTAAATTTAGTACGTAGTCTATTTTTTGCCATAGAAAAGTTTTCATTTCCGCATCAAACAACCTTACGAAGTATCTTAATAGACCTTACATTCCGAATACATTTAAACAACGTCACAGTCCTAAACAACAGCAACATAGCAATAACAGATTCTAACAATCAAAAGAATAAACGAAGACACATATTTCTGCTAGTCAGGTTCGATTGCAAAAACTCTTAAATCTTCTTCCAGTAGTCTCTCCGGTTGCTCCAGTGGTTGAAGGACCCAATCAACAGGGCATGTCCCACCGGGTAAAGCTTTAGCGACCTAGTCAGCTACTAAATTCGATTTCTTGAAAATCCATTTACAAGAATGATTTCGGATTAGTTTCCTTGACTCCTGAAGGTTTTCAAGGATATTTGTGTATCTCCACTCATTCAGAGGAGAGTTCTTAACAATGCAATTATTCAACAATTGATTATTAGATTCAAAGCAAGTATCTGAAAGTTGATTATCATGAGCAAATTTTAAGGCATCAAGAAACGCTATTGGTTCAGCCATAAAGACTGAATCAACTTCAATAACTCATGCCGCTCCATCCAATAACCAACCATTCGAGTCCTGGACCACCAAGGCTACAGAGCCCTATTGTATTCTGGAGAGTAAGAACAATCAGTATTAATCTTAATATTATTACCTTCTGGCCGAATCCAACCTGTCTGCTCATTCCGCTGGTTGCTGCCCCCATAGTCCCCCATTGAATTCGCTGCTGTCCACCCATGTGCTTCCCAATATTCTTCGAGCAATCTGCCAGCTTGAAAGAAAGTAAACACTGGCTTAGGTTTAACACTTTCAAATAGGTAAGCATTGCGGGATTTCCAAATCTGCCAAAGTGTCATAGCAAATAAGGATTTCTGCCACTGATTTAGGCTCAAATCACATAAATAAGAGGCAATGTATTGGTCCACAGATAAGGAGGATTCTGTAGGTCTGAGGAAAAAATTGCTTCCAAATCATGTCATATTTACCCATTCACATTTGAAAAATAAATGTTCTAATGTCTTTGCTCAAAAAAAAAAAAATTGTTCTAATGTCTCTTCTTGCTTATGACAAATCAAACAAATATCCATAACACAACATTTCCTTTTGTATAAATTCTGAAAAGTTGGTAAGGGTTTAGACATTATTAACCTCCATAAAAAAATCCTAACTTTTTGTGGAATCTTAAGGCTCCAAACCTCCTTCCAGATTGTTCGTCGCGCATTATTTGAAGAATTGGGTACATTCTCACATCTTCTCAATATATCTCTTTTCGCCACCTCATAGCCTTCTTTGATCGAATAGACACTCCTCTTACCCCCCATCCAAACCCACTTATCCTCTCTATCTCTAGGTGCAACAATTGTTCTAAGTATGACATCCCTTTCCCTTTCCGTGATCCACCCCTTAATGGCCCACAGCCTCCATCCTCCCCACTCAACATATCCACGACCCTCAAGTTTGCCATAGATTCATGTGGGCAAGGGGACTGTAATTGCTTCCCAGGAAGGTCACTAAGCCAAGGATCCTTCCAAATTCTAGTTTCCCTGCCACCCCCAATGCACATGAATACCTGATTTTCTAATGCTTTTAGCTCCTCAAGGATACTAGACCACAACCATGAAGCATTTCTTCCTTTTCTAGCATCAAGAAGCTACCCTTAGGAAAGTATCGTGCTTTCAAGAGTCTAACCCACAGCTGGTTCGGGTTTTTAAGAATGTGCCACCCTAATTTGGCTAAGAGACCAAGGTTAAAAGCTTCAAAATCCTTAAAACCCAAACCTCCCTCCAACTTGTGTCTCTTCATTCTTTTCATTGACACCCAATAGATTTTCCTTTTTCCTTCCTCATAATTCCACCAAAATTTTGACACAATACTATCTAGTCTTTTCAATACATGCTGTGGGTACATGAAACATGACACAGAGTATACAAGAAGTGAATTAGCAACTGATTTTATGAGAATTTCTCTTCCTGCCTCCAAAAGCAAATTTTTCCTTCACCCTTGGGTTCTTCTTTCTATTTGGTCTAATTCAAAATTTAGTGCCTGGGTTTTTGATCTTCCCCAAATAATAGGTAATCCTAGGTAGTTCTCAGGGATATCAACCGCATGAACCTGAAAGATATGACTGATATCTTTCTAAGTTATCTCAGGGGTGTTTTTTGAAAAATACTAGCATTATTTACTAATATTTATTGCTTGGCCTGATACCTCACAATAAATTTTGATAATATCTCCCAGCTTCTTGCAATTATCTATTTCTGCCCGTAGGAAGAAGACCAAATCATTTGCCAAAAAACTATGGGTGATTTCTGGGCAGCCTCTACCCACTTTGATTCCCTGCAGCCTACCACATCTTTTGTCCTTATCAATCAGCTTTGACAATACATTATTCACCAGGATAAAGAGATAAGGAGACAATGGATCCCCCTGTCTTAATCCCCTTTGAGGGCCAACATTAGAAATTCTTTTACCAGACAACATTACAGAGAATTGAACAGAATTCAGACACCATAATCCTCTATTCACCTGGCATCTACTGAATCCCATTTTTAACATTGTAGCGCATAGGAAGTCCCATTCTATTCTATCATAATCTTTATTCATATCCACTTTCAAAGCTACCTCCCGGTGGACCTGTTTTTTCAGTTTCATGTGGTGGAAGGCTTCATGTACTACTACAATATTATCCTGAATCAATCTACTAAGGACAAAGGCTCTTTGACTCTCATCAATGGCTTTGTTCAGAAGTGGTTTTAATCTATTGGCCAATATCTTTGAAATTTTTTTTTTAAAGAGAAATTACACAAACTAATTGGCCTATAATCATTGACCGATTCAGGACATTCAACTTTAGGAATCAGTACTAGATCTGTGTCATTTATCTCATTCAAAGGAAAGCCATTTGTAAAATAATCTTTCACAAGAGCACATACCTAGTTTTCGATGATATCCCATGATTTCTAATAAAGTAGCCCAGCATAGCCATCCGGTCTTGGTGCTTTTCTGCCCCCTGAGCTGGAATACTACTTTTTTGACTTCCTCTGCACTAACCTTCGCCATTAGTTGCTGGTTGTCTTCATTAGTGATTGTCTCTTCAATACAGTCTAGTACTAGCTCAAAATTCCTTGTCCTTACTGTTGTAAAAAGAGAGGAATAAATTGTGCAAAATGTTCTCCTATAGCTACTTCCTCCTCCAACCATTCTTCATTGTTTCCTTTAACTCTTATGATTCTATTCCTACTTCTCTGCCTGATAGTAGACATGTGAAAAAATTTAGAGTTCTTATCCCCACACTTTAACCACTCCACTCTTGCTTTTGAGCCCAAAACAGTTCTTCTTGTTCCCATAACTCATCAATTCTCTTTTTTAACTCATCCACCTCCCATACAACTGTATTGCTCCATTCTAAACTTAAACATTTTTTAACTTTCTGCACAAGCTTGTTAATCTGTCTCTGGTTGTTTTTAAATTCCCTCTTACTCCAATCAGCCAGGAAATCTCTTAGCTTGTTTAGTTGACCCACAAATTCCTGCAACTCTGTTCTATTCACCTTCGGCTTCCAGTTTTTCTTGATTAATTCAAAAATATTGGGGTGGGTAATCCATCTCGCATCGAACCTAAAGAGTGGAGGAGACTTAGATTCCTCATGCTCATATTCAATAAAAATCAGGTAATGGTCAGAACTGATGGCTTCCAGTACATGTCCTTGGCTTCTATGAAATTGGGTACCCTTTGTCACATTAGACACCACTCGGTCCAGCCTTTCTCTAATGAATTACTCTCTGCCTCTATTGTTCATCCATGTGCATTTGCATCCCTTAAACTCTAACTCCATTAAACCACAATTAATCATAAAGCTTCGGAACCTGTCGAGATCCCTCTGCAAACACGCCCTTCCTCCTTCCTTATCCGAGGCATAAAGTAGATCATTAAAGTCCCTTAGAATTATCCATGGTACCAAATCTCCTTGGTTCAATTTTTCCAATTCATTCCACCATTGACGCTTCTGACCCCTATCCATCGGACCATAAACCAGCGTTATCGACCCTACTTGTGATCCTTTAAAACACACTTCCTCCAAATAAATCATGAATCTGTAAATAAACCCTATCTTAAATTGTACCCCTTCCTTCCACCATACTGCAATCCTCCCGAACTACCTATTGGTTCACCATATTCCCTAAAGTCATACTTTAATTTTTGTCTTATTTTTTCTATTTTTTGTTTTTTCATCTTTGTTTCTGACAGAAAAACTAGAAGTGTTTTAAACTTACCACATTGAAACTCTAGGTTGCGAACAGTCAGGGTAGTTCCAAGCCCCTGACAGTTCCATCCAAGACAATTCATTGTTCCCTGGTGGTTGCTTGTGGCCAACCACCGCACCCTTCATATGTGACTTCATTCTCTTCTTTGTTGGGCTCTTAATCTATCTAATCTTCTTATCCGTCTTCCACTCAATCTGAATTTTTGATTTGATGTTTGGAAAGAGCAATTTCCTCACCTTTTTCCTCTGTTTACTTGCTCCCTTCGGGCTGCAGCCTATGTTGAAGCTTAGGGCTATCTCATAGTTATAATTGAACAATTTCGACCCCTCAGTGTGTTCGACAGCTTTCAGCTCCATGACAACTTTTTCCCTTTCTCCTGCGCTTTTAGGAGAGTCTTACTTGTGGTCCTTTATTCTTTTAGTTAGAGGTGACTCATGTATTTTGTCCATCTTTCTTTTTAATGACACCTCTCTAAGAAACTCAGCTAGTTCTCCTATTATCATGTTTTAGACCGGGACAATGGCTCTATTTTCTTTGGGCCCTTCTTCTTCATCATCAGCTAGCTCTACCCAATATTTTTTTTGGTTTTTCATGAGCTTTTCCCAACGGGCCCCGTAAGATGCTATTAGTGCTATTTACTTCATTCCTATCCAAACCAGCCCAGAATGGATTAACCCCACATCATTGGATTGTTGCTTCCCTCCCTGGCCCACCTCCTTCCTCTGACGCACGTTATGGAAATTTCTTTTAACTATGATATCTTTTTGATGACCGCCTGTGGAGAAAGATCCTCTGCCTCATTTAATTTATCCGACTGAGAGAAGAAAGTACTACTCTGCCCTCCTCGTGACCCACTCAGATCTTCCCCTACGCACATCACCCCCATATTCCCATGCATACATTTATTGCTATTGTCTTCCCCATGCAATCCCCTCTTTTCCGACAGCTTTGCCTGGCTCCGGTTTACCTAATTTACTGTTTGAATTCGGAGAGCCTAGGTATACAAGCTAGCATCGTACCCTCTTGGCACCCCATTAACCATAAACTCTACTGCTTCTTCCTTGCAACTCTTGCTTTCATGGCCTAATCTTCCACAAGTAAAACAAAATCTAACTAGTTTTTCATATATAACTTGGATCCAAACATCATCTAGATCCTCAGGTCTTGGGGCTAAGAATCCCGGAACTAAAAGTTTATCTACTTCAATTTCAATTTGGGATCTCCTAAAATTCTGATTTACGAACCAATCATCTTCTGGATTTTCAACTTCAAGAACCTCTCCCACTATGCTTGCCATTGATCTGATGTTCTCTCCCATTCTTCCCTCCAGAGGGAAATTGTGGAATTGAATCCAAAACTCATAGGTACTGATCTGAATTTCCTTGTCACTTAAGAAAGGTCTTCGTTTTTGGAGGCTCAACATATAATTCCTTACAACCCACGGGTTTTCGTTCAGAATCCTATTTGCCTCGTCCGGCCTTTTGAAAGTAAACGTAAATATATTAAACCCAATCATTTTAACATCTAGCTCGCCCTTGACCTTCCATGTTGCTGTGACTGAATCTCGGACTGTGCCTGAACCCACTCTGGTTTTTGATAGGACTTTTCCTATCAGCTTAAATCCCTCCTCCGTCCCTTCTACCTTCTTCTTCCATTATCTTGAGAACAATCTTGAATGCGGTAGATCAAAGAATGATTTTAATATTATGTGTGTATTATGGGCTTCTCGTTTGGTATGCTCCCACTTCCATAACTATAATCTACACACACATATCACTAATTTACGCCATTTGAATTTAATTTGCAAGAGACAATGAGTTCGTCAGCTGACACCCAGCAGAAGGAAGATAAAGTGAAGCAACTACGAGAAGATGTTAAGAAAGACAAGTGGGGAAAAGTTATTGAGACGTACAAGAATAAAAGCGAGCTTCGCACAGTCGAGATAATGGAGACAGGAGACACATTGTTACACATTGCTGTGTCTAAAGAGTTAGTGCAGGTTGTGGCAGACATGGTTGAAATCTTAGTTCCAAAGGGAACTCCGAAAGATCAGAAAAAAGAGGTGGTGGTTACAATGGATGGAGACAGTGAAAAGAGTTCGAATGTGGACCCCACATGCATCCTTGGTGCAAAGAATAAGAAAGGGAAGCAAGAGGTGGGGGTTACAATGGGTGGAGACGGTGAAAAGAGTTCGGATGTGGAGCCCACACGCATCCTTGGTGCTAAGAATAAGAAAGGTAACACCCCTCTACATTTAGCAGCTTCAAAGGGTAGTGTTGAAATGTGTAAGAATATTGGTGGCGCAAACGGCTCTTTAAGTGCTATTCCCAATAATGCCGGTGAGCTACCCCTCTTCACAGCAGCTTTCCATGGCAAAAGAGAAGCATTTATTTGCCTTCATGATCTTTATACAAAAAACCGTGATGCTTCTTCAACATCCGATGCTCACTATAAAAATGCCGACAAGGATACCATTCTTCATTGTGCAATAGCAGGAGGGCATATTGGTAAATTGAAACAACTAATCATTTTTTTCATATATTGCCATGGTTTAATGTGCTACCTCCT
The DNA here is from genome assembly GCA_963242795.1 of Inga leiocalycina. Lineage (NCBI taxonomy): Eukaryota > Viridiplantae > Streptophyta > Magnoliopsida > Fabales > Fabaceae > Inga > Inga leiocalycina. The sequence continues at coordinate 42,423,826 of OY725329.1, forward strand.
ATCATTAATATAAGATCTAGTTGAGGGGTTGAATTTAGTTCAAAATATTGTATATCAATCCATTTTGTCTCATATATTTATCAAATTTTTCCTAAGTAATTTCTATAATTTATAAATTGATATATAGTTTAATGTTATATAGTAATAAATTAAGGAGATCACGTCACATTTGTTCAAATTAATCAATATATTTTATTTTCTTAATCTACATAAATTAGTTAAATAGCTCTTGTACTAGAGATTGGAGGGAGTATTATTTATTCAATTGCACATGGTTTGCTTTGATTTTTGCAGATTTGGCAATCGATATAGTTCTTCTTTATGAAGATGATGATCTGAAAGAGATGACGCGCATGCGCAATAAGAATGGATTGTCTCCACTCCATCTCTTAGCAGCAACCCCTTCAGCTTTTCCAAGTACTGATCTTCTTAGTCGATCTTATGTTGTTCAACATCTTTATCCCTGTAAGTACATTGTCTTTTGTGATTTCATGATTGCAACCATGACAAGTTTTTATGTCTTTTTGTATCCAAAAGATCCTTCATATCATGCATTGTAAGCTTTCATATAGCAACACAGAAAGAAATTAGGCAAAGGAATTATGGTAGACGAGGTCAAGTCTGAAAATGTGAGAAGCCGGCTCATATTCAATATATTTATAATCAGAGTGATGTTGGTGAAAACACAGAAGATATGTAATTTAAGTATTTTTTTTTTAAAAATTGTCATTCTTTTTATTTATTGGGTTTTATATCATACAAAATAATCATATGGGTGTGGCTTGTTTGTTTGGAACTTGGAAGGGATTTTTAGAGTTAATAATAAGAAGCAAGCCACGAAGCCGGACGAATTGAATCCACGTGAACGCGAACCATGCTTCCGCGCCCTCGTGGATGCATTTTTCGTCAAGTGGCAGGGTAAGTATGATTCTTCGTTCCTTATTTCTGTCTTTAAATTCTACAAAAATGTTACATCAACAAAATTTTGAGGACAGAGGAATCACTATAAGGTCTAAAAAAAAGGACTTAATTATCAAGAAGTTCCAATGACAACTGAAGAGCATGCAATAACAACTTCTTCTATAAGAAATAATGACAACATCTCATTTATCATCAGAATTTCTTGGTAGTTAAGTCCTCTATTGGACCCACACAATAATTCTCCCAAATTTTTATTTATACATGTTTACAACTAATAAATTTTGCAACTTATATTTGCCAGACGCTTTTTCTGAAGAAAGCTCGTTTATGTGGAATGTTACTGTGTTTTTGTTGGGTGTTTTCACTGTGTTATTCGTGCTAGCCCCCCCAGCACTCCTCGAGAAATTAATTTTATCAACAGGTACGCCAACTGAATGTGCAAAAAAGAGCATACATGTCTGCTTTACTAAATGAACTTCATGTACATAAGCACAATGATTTGACTTACATATCTATCTCTATACCTACTGTTATTCCCAGTAAAATGTCAGGCATGTTAGACAAGATTTTCACCCAAGAGGGGATAAATTGAGTGATATTTAAAAATTTAAACTTAAAATAAAACAATGAAAAGTTTGAGTTAGAAAGATATCACCAAGGAGAGTTGAGAAGATGAACATAAGAGATTTATGCTAGTTCAATTACTTGACCTATGTCTAGTCCCCGACAATGCTTTAGAGATTTCCACTATAGTCTTCAAGATTTACCGGATTCTTGGCGCCTTAATACTACTCAATCTCTCACAGAGATTAAATACTACCCCTTACAACTTTCAAACCAGTACCCACTCAAGATTCAACAATCTTGAGTAACTCACAAAGTGAGTAATAAATGAAGTCACAATCTCTCTCAAACAGTAAATAAACTTAGCACTGAGTTACAGAAGAAACAAAGTATTGGAGCACAAAGACTTGAAGAATTAACTGCACAGTAAATGCTAGTCATTGTTTGGTTGCTCCTCTTGAATGCTCTTCTATTTATAGTTAGGATAAATTTAATGACCATTGAAGCTTTGATACCACAATTAATATGAGAAGGCATTTGTCTGATCTTTGATACTCCCATTAAAGCTTGCTTTAATTGCTCTGACACAAAAGTTGCTTTTAGCCATTGAACTGTAATGAGTTTAATCACTTATAACTTGCATATAAACTGGATTAGTAATAATTAGGAATGCATCAGGAACAATATAATCAATATTTATATCAAATTGAAAGAGTATCAAAAAATCTGAGACGTTGATGAAAACTGTGAAGAACATCACTCGGGTGAATTTTGAAGTTGATGTGAAAGTGATAGTAAATTAGATCACCAGAGTAGAGCAAGTTAACACCAGTTATAAAGCTCACTCATACCCTATTTCATTTGAAAGGCACTTGCTAATTATACTTGAAATAACTTGGGATAATTCAAGTGATCTGGAAAGTTTTTGAAATAGCCTAAGTCTTGGGGGGACTATAAAATAAAAATTAGATTAATATGTACTATAGATGCTAACCTAGGTCAATTCTCTACATGGTGCCTAATTATCTAAGTTCCTAATTTAATTAGTGACAACTACAAATTAACAGGGATGAAGATATATTACCTAAACAGTTTTTAGACTAAATGCATGTCCTAAGCTACTTCTTTTTATGATTTTTGATTTATAAAAAGATTTGAAAGGAAGGAGTGAGTGAATGATGAGATGATGATATGAAACCTCCTGGAGATGAGTCCTTGGCTCTCATTGCTCATTAAAGATACGGAGTCAATCACTAAGTCTTATAGAAAAACTTAAGGCACCTCTTGAGTCTAGTGAGATTGTGATGGTTATAGCCCAGTGGTAATTAGAAAACACAGAATATATATACTGCTATAAGAAATCATATCATATGTTGCTCAAATATCATCAGGATCTGAATATACATAGCAATCATAGCAGTAAAATCCAGAACAAAAGGCACTGACAAGGACGGAAGAAATAACAGAAAGATAGAGAGAGAATTTCCCAAAGAGAAATAGAAAAGATCCCAAATCATTCCACACCCCCTAACGGTATTTGTCTTATTATATAGCCATTCTTTCCTCAATTTCTCCTAGTCTCCATGATGGTCTTCATATTCATTTGCTAACCTGGCCATAACAATCTGGAGCTTCTAAAATTTTTCCACAGTAAGTATTCCCTCACTATACTCTTCTATTTCCTTGAGACATTGTTCAATTAGCTTCCTGTTATTTGGAAACTCTTTTCTACTCCATTTAATCAGCTTCTTCTTACATGAATCCAGTCTACATAGGAACTCATCAATACTAACATCCAGGAAAGAACCCTCCTTATTCCAACCTTCCTGAACCACAAGATCATACCCACTATGCTTAACCCAGCTTGCCTTAAATCGGAATTTCCGTGAAACCTTATCATCACAGTAGCAACAATCTACCAAAATCATGCGATGATCTGATCCCACAGTTTCTAAATTAAACATTACAGCCTTTGCAAATTCTTCCCTAAATTCAGGGTCACCTAAGGCTCTATCCAACCTTTCCTTAACATGTGCTTCACCTATTCTTCTATTATTCCAGGTGAATTTTGATCCTTTAAATTCTAGATCAATAAGGTTGCAATCAGATAAAATGCCTTGAAATTTTAAAACTGACCTCAATGCCCTCGGCCTACCTCCTTCCTTCTCCCAAATTGAAGCAAGCTCATTGAAATCTCCTAAACATAGCCAAGAAGGATCTACTCCACATGCAAGAAACTTCAATCTATTCCATACCACTCTTCTCTCCCTCTCAACTGGATGTCCATACACAAATGTAGCAAAACTAGGCACATTGAATGTTATAGAGAATAGCCTAGCATGGATTAGATTCTTAGAGCTGTACAGAATCTCTAGATCTACTTCCTCTCTCCACCATATTGCTAATCCTCCAGAATAACCTCTTGGATTAACATAAAACTCCTTCTGTATTCCACATCTCCTCTTTATTTTTTTTTATTTTTTCTTCTCTCATCCTTGTTTCCATCAAGAATACTACTAAGGGCTTATATTTATTACACATTTCCTTCAAATATTTATCTTTCAAGGAAGCCCCTAATCCTTGACAGTTCCAAGATAAGCACTTCATGGCGACTTTGTGGCTGTTTTAGGCTAGCCACTCACCCTTTCAGCTTCCTCTCCCTCGTTTACTGCATGAAATTGATAATTCTCCTCCATTTCAACTTCCATCAACTTCACAGGGACATCTATTATACAATTAACATCTTGCTCACTCCTCTTCTTCCCCTGTACCTTCCTTACATACTTCCTCCGAGCTTTTATCCTTCCCTTCCTCAAAGAATCAGCGTACAAAGATATAGGAGGCTTAGGCTCATCACTCAACTTGTTTAGCCTTCTCTTCTTAGCATCTTTCTCTTCTATAATTTCCACTGCATTTCTTTTCAATGATATTTTCTTCAAACCATCCATCACTTCCACCAGCTATTCAGGAGCCACATAAGGAACTATTGCCAAATTCTCCCTTTCAATATCATTTGGAGAATTAGCTTCTTCTACTTTTGAGCTTGATGATTCACCTATTTCAACAAATCCTTCCATAGGTTTATGTAATTGTGGCCCAAACTTTCTCTTCTCAACCTTTTTCCCTTGCTCCTGAACCTCCACTGCTTCCTTCCTCTTCCCTTCATTACCTTTCCTCCCTTCTACCTCAACACATGCAAATATCTCTTCTCGTTGTCTAGCAGCTTGATTCTCATCAATCATTATTCCCTTACTAGTGAATGCTTTATTTGAACCATTCTTCTTAATTGTTATATCCTTAGTTGTCCTTGAATCCAAATCAATATCAGGACATGAAGGCACTTTATCCATTGGTTGACATTCAGACACCACATATTCTGCCCAACCTTTCTGAACCTCTACTAAGGCCTCTTCCCAAGTCTTTACTACTGGAGCAGCAAGCCAGTGACCATAGTTCTCTTCTTCCTACACATTTTCCTCCACACAGGCTCGCGGTTCATGATTTAATTGGCCACACCGATAACAGAAGTTTGATAGCTTATCATATCGAATCGAGATCCATGTTTTTGTGTTCTCAGGTTTTGTGATCTATAGACCAGTCAATAATGGTTCTCTAACATCAACCAATACTCGAATTCACATAAATCCTCTCAATAATCTGCCATTAACTATAGTATTTTCAATCATAACCACTTTACCTGCTCTTCCTCTGAGAGTAATAGCATTCTCTACATTCATTGGCTCTAATGGAATATCATGTAATTAAATCCAGAATGGATTGCAATCATAGTCAACTTGCTTCAGCGTCATATACTTTCCTCATTTTTGGATGCAGAGTAATTGACCTAGTATAGACCAAGGTCTACCTCTCAAGATTCGCAATCGTTCCTCCTCCTGATCAAACTTGAACAAGTACAGATTCTTGTCCATTTGATGACATTCAATCCTCTGTGTAGATTCCAGGCTTTCCTGATCATGTCAATTACTGTAGTGCGATTGAAATTTCTCTCCGCAATCAATCTGACAACAAGAACATATTGCTCCACATTCTGATTTGATGTCGAATTCCACACCAGATCCTATGAATCTACTTCTTGCTTCTGCTTTCTGACTACAATCTCCTTCTCCTTATGCCTATCCACCATCGTCGTTCTCCTAATGTTCAAAATCTCACTCCAATCAACCTTCACTGGCCTTTGATCTTCTGAATGCTCACTCTGATCCACCATTACAGCGAAAGTATCACCAAGGATACAATCTATCGCTTCTCATGCACTCACGTAGAGAAGAGTCGAGAGCTCTTAGAATGAGCACAATCAAACTGTGACGGGCCCATATTGAACCTCAATTTCTTTAGCTAAAGCAAACCAAGTTGGGACACGGCGAGCTTTGTCAAGCATTTGGAACCAAGGTAAAACATTGCTATCGAGATGAACCAAAGCAATGACCAATCGTTATGGATCAGAGATGTCATAATATTTGAAATATTGCTCTGCCTTAAAAAGCCAATTTAGAGCGTTGGTACCATCAAAATGAGGAAAATCTAATTTAACTGGCTTCCATCCCAATGGAGTATGCAAAGGTCACGAACCCAACGATATTGTAGATGATGAAGAACCAACATGGGTTGATGATGAGAGTTGATCAAGTCGTTGGGTCATATCACCCATAGACCTAGCCAGTGTCTGCAACACAGAGTCAAGCTGATCGAACCAATTATCAATACGATCAAAACTACCTTTTGCATTGTTAATAAAATCATTAGCTTGTTTCATATCAACCTGCAAATCCTTTAAATGAGTATTTTCTGCCATAAGAGGAAATCAATGAAAACACCAAAATGTGATGGTTATAACTCAGTAGCAATTAGCAAACACATAATATATATACTGCTATAAGAAACCAGATCATATATTGCTCAAATATCGAGATCTGAATGTACATAGCAATTATAGTAGTAAAATCACGCACAAAAGGTATTGACAAGGAAGAAATAAATAATAGAAAGATAGAGAGAGAATTTACCAAAGAGAGAGAGAAAAGATCCTAAATCATTCCACACCCCCTAACAGTATTTGTCTTATTATTTAGCCATACCTTCCTTAGTTTCTCACAATGGTCTTCGTATTCGTTTGCCTCGCCTTAACTAGGCTTGTTGGGCCTGACTATTCCCCAGTTCTGGAACTTCATCATTCATATAGGAGTCTGTTGTTACAGAGTCTATGACAGAGATTAAGTGATAAATACTCCTAGCACCATATCAAGTAATTATCCCTTAATCAAACTATTAATCACCACTTAGTTGCAGAAGATATTATTAGATTATATAATTTGCTTTATCATAGGAATTTCCACCGTATAATTCCTAAACCAAAATTAACTCAATCACACATTCTTAACCAGCAATAAAATGTATAATGACATTAATTGGCGAGGAACAAAGAATATGCAATCGGTCCATCAAGCAAAGTATACAAATGCAAATCCCAAATATATCCAAGTTCAACTTATCTAGTTATACAACCATATAACTGAACAATCAGAAACGCAATCAACTTCCCAAGACCTTGCTAAATTAATAAAAGAATCTAAGAGGAAGAGTAAACTTGAGATACTCTCCAATTGAAGCATTGAACTCAAACCTTAGATCTCTCTCTAGGGGCTGGAGAAATTAGCCACGAACCGAGATTCAACAATGAACCATTATAACTGCACCGAGATTCAACAGTGAACCATACATGATAGGGGATGATGGAATTGTCGAACCGAAGTGGAAGGATGAAGGATGAAGGATGAAGGATGAAGGATGGGGTGATAGTAGTGGAAGACAAAGATGATGATGGTGAAAGCCAACTATGGTGGTGTTGGGGACGCTGGAAATGGAAGGTGGGTAAAGGTGAGAGAGTGGATGGAGGCGGAGTGTAGGAATAGAAGTCTGATTGTGTCGGCTTGCCCAAATTTTCCATGGAGAGTAGAGCTGTCAAAACGGGCCAGCCTGCGGGTTGTGGGCTGGCCCGCACCAACCCGCGGGCCACGCGGGTCGGGCCCGTGCGGCCCGCACTTTTGTGGGTTGGCATTTTGCCAACCCTAACCCGCAGCGTGCGGGTTGCGAGCCAACCCGCGGGCCCGCATATTTTTTTCAAAAAAAAAAATCTTATTTTTTGAAGGTAGTCGGAAATACGAGACACATATATATGAATTATTAAATTTATTTTTCTAACATTAATCATTCTTCTTATAAAAATTTAAAAACATAATTCACAATTTAAGATATAAAATTATTAAATTTGTCAAAGTTTATAAGTAAAATATAAACTCATCCTCAAACAACCAAAATATAATAATTTTGTTTAAAAAAGAAGGGAAGAGGCTAAGATTTTTTTTCTTTGAATTGGAAAGTATCAAGATAGGAGTGAACAACTTATAAATATAGTGAAATTATTATACATATAAAAAAAAAAAAAAATTACGGGCCAACCCGCCAACCCGCGGGCTGGCCCCCATCAACCCGCGGGCCACGCGGGTCGGGCCCGTGCGGCCCGCACTTTCACGGGTTGGCATTTTGCCAACCCTAACCCTGTCGTAACCCGCGGGCTCGCGGGTTGAGCCCGCAGGTTGAACCCGTTTTGACGGCTCTAACGGAGAGAGCCCTAAAATGTAAAATCGGATGCAACAGGGGCAAAAACCAGATTTTTGGATTTTGGGATCAAACTGTAATTTATGAAATTCAAGGACTAAAGTGGAAATATCTTTGGGTACTATAACGTCATTTCTAGAATTTGGGGATTCCACTGCAATTTCCAATATTTGTCTACTTGACCAAAATACCTTGAAATAAAATTCAAACTATTGTAATACCATGTATCTAGATAATTATCAAAATAATGACATTTTTACCCCTTTTATCAACTAATTCATGCAATCTCCCTTAATGAATATTTATTCATGAATAATGCATTTCATTGCCAATAAACACGATAAATCCCTAAATAAGATATAGAAATATATGATAAAATATAGGTTTGTCACCAAGTATTTTCAGGTCAAGTGATCCCTGAGAATCACTCGAATAATTATTAGGAAAACTGAGTAATCACTTCATTAAAACTTGTGAGTGGAAAACTTTTCTAAAAGAACATCACTCAAGTGGTAAACCATAACTCGAGGGCTCTATTTATATTTTTAAAAGAATACCATTCACTCACAGGTAACTAACTAGTGATCAAGGACATCACTCAAGTGAACTGAACTTAACTTCAAAATCAATGCCATTCACTCGTGGGTGACTAGATTGTGATAAAACAACTAAAGATGAATTCACTCGGGTGAACAACCACAACTTGAGTGATTTTGTAAGTTTTTCAAAATAAGTTTCAATGATAGTTCATGACTTGCAGGTGACTATAGAGTGAGCCATTTTAACATAACATCCCTCAAGCGATAATACCACAACTCAAGTGCTTTTTCAAATTTTCACAGATTGACTCAATCACTTGTAGGTGATAAAAACTGGTTATCACTCAAGTGATCCAAGAGTATCACTCGATCCACTTGTGACAACAAGTCATGTTAGAAAAGTTTAATTAAGCTTTTAAAAAATATTTTAATCTTGCAAAACATAACTCCTAAGATTTGTTATCATAAAAACATGAAATTCTAACAAGGCCTAATGAAGAATTATAGAGAAGGATTTCATAAAATAAACTAGAAGGTCATGTACTTTTTAACTTCAGAAAAATGACAATAACATTTAAAAAAATTATGAATTAGAACTTGTTTTATTCAAGAAAGTAGACCCTCAACTCCAGAAAATAGTTCTAAAATTATATATAACTCTTTTCAAAAAGAAAATTCTCCATAAAATCTCTTTTTTCCTAATATAATTGTCTATAACTTTTTCTTAATTTTTCTAGTCTTTATACATTTAGAATAATTGTTTCTTCCTTTATTTTATAAAAATATATATTAACCAAAAGCAGTGGTGATGGAAGTCATAATCGTATTGGTGTGGTAATCCCATATCCCACCAACAAGTCTATCACACCTTCTTTGCCTTAACACTTCCACACTACTTCAATAGGAATACCATCAAGTCGAATGGCTTTACTATTTTTCATTTTCTTAGGAGCTTTTTAACCTCGCTAACACGAATCTTGTGATATAAAATTCTAAATTTGTTAATCTTTTCAAGTTATCAAATCCTCCAAGTCACTTCTCAAACCCTCTCCAATGATTGAAAAGCGGCTAAAAGTAGGCCTCCTATCTATCTTTAGTGCCACTATCTGTAACCAAAATTATTCCACCAGCATCTTTAATACATTTTATTTGGTTCAAAACTCTTGATTTTCTTTCCATACTCTTTACAATCATGTAAATCTTTCAATCCCTATTCTTTATCCCTAACTCTTTGTAAAACTGCTTAAATGTTTTAGAAGCTCACTTCTTTCTTAGTCTCTTTTTTTCCATACTATGTCTTTCCCAATTTTGTTTGCATTATTGCACAAATGCATATATGGCTTTAAGCAATCCCTTTTATATTTGACTTTCTTCTAAACATTCTGATTCCACTACCAAGACTCCTTAACCCTTGATCCAAAATATTTTAATTTTCGCCAAATTGCTTAAACAACCCTCATTATCTTCTTAGCTATTTCATCTCCAAAGATATTAGCACTTCCTAATGACTCTCAAACTCTTTCCCATCCAAAAAGGTTCCTTTTGAAAATCTCTCTTCTCATGCATACTTTAATTGTTACCACCTAAACCTTGGATTTAAAATTAGTTGTCAATGCTATTAATTTTTACTCTCAACATGTTGTATTGTTATGACATTCCTAGGAATCACTTTGCAATTTTTATAGTTTTAGGATTTCTTACTAAAAAGAAGTCAAGCAACAATCTTGAGGCTCCTCTTCTCATCCTGATTCTTAAAGCATATGTTGACAATTTTAAAATTATATGCAGGTGAGGAATCATGGATAGATTTTCTTTTATCATTACGCTCTCCAAAACAAAAACCACCAAGAGCTTCTACATTTTATCCTGCCTCCTTACCAACATGGCCATTAAGGTCCCCGATAATGAAAATCTTTTCATCTTGCGGTTTTCTACTAACCCCTTTAAATCACCCTAGAAATTTTCTTTAAGATGTGTTTTATCCCTATTTAAGGTGTGCTTAGGCGTTGATAATGATAACAGTATCACGTCCAACACTCATTCTTAAGGAAAAGATTTTGTCCCCGATCCTTTTAACTTTGACCATGTTCTTCTTTCGCTCATTGTCTAATATGATATTGATACCAACAACCTTAACTCTATTTTCCCATGTACTAATGTTTGAAATCCGCAAGTTCCTTCGCTTTTTCTCCAACCCTTTACAAAAACTACAAGAAGATTCATCGGGCTAGAGTCAGAGCTCTGATTTGTACGGCACATAAAGACACAACTAACTATAAACAAAAGTCTGATAGAGCATTTATCCACTCATATTCTATTGACCTTAGAATGCAATATGCTTATTTCCTTTTCAAAACCGCATCGGCGAATATGATTTATCTGCCCCACTAACTTTTTACAAATGTATGTGTCTATATGTTAAATTAAAAATATCGCCTTCATGTATTTAATAATTTTGCAGTGAGGTGTGTATTACATGAGTTTATATTCTTATGAGTATTTTTATGTTGTGAAACTATTGAATAAAAGTAATTATCGTCAAATACTGCTCTGTTGAAATTTAAATTTAAGAAAAAAAATTCTAACAACGTTGATGGGTTAGTATATATTTTGAAAATAGAGGGGATGTCCATGTAATTAAGATAAAGTATAAGAGTGATAGATCATTTTACTCAATTTTTAATGCCCATATTTTGTTTTTATAATACATAATTATAAATTATTTTCTAAAAATATTTGGCTGAAACTGACTCAGTTCTGATTCCTAGGAAATTGGTTCCGTGGGATAAGAAAAATGAAGGAGAAGCACGTTTGGTCTCTTCAAATAATGGAAAAACTTTTCGAGTACGTTTCTGAAGAGCACATGACAGAAAATTCATATGAAGTGGTCAGCGATAAAAACACAGGTACCTATATTTTCTTATAATTTTTAATTTGATACCTATACTTTATTTCTTTACTAAATCATTTTACTTTACTCTGTTAGTACCATTAGTGCTTGTTAATAGCTAACTGCAAACACAGCAAAGTTACAGCTGTTAATGGGGTTAACGAAATTAAATTATTTATTAAAGAGATAGAAATCATATGTACCAAATTAAAAATTTAGGAAAAGTATAGGTACCTTAAATGATTTTCCCAAAAGATTTATGAAACTCCAAGCTTTAGTTCATAAAGCATTGCTAATTTATTATAGAAATAATTGGATAATACACAAATTCCTCTAAACTTTCACATCACCTCTATAAAGTTTTAAAGTCTAAATTTAGGAAATTAATATTATATTTTTTAACTAATAACGTAACTATTACCGTTAAGATTTTTCGTTTTTGCTATGTCATAAGTTTTATATATTTTTGTTATATACAATGTCATTTAAAAGATAGAATTTGACATTTGACATGTAATTTTAAATATTTTTTTTATTTTTAATTAAAAAATGGTCAAATAAATATTTTATTAAATTATTTTTTAAGTATTTTGTATTTTTAATTAATATCTGCTTAGTGTTGTATAAATTATATGAACTTAAAAAAATTTTACAAACTCCGTCCAAAACGAAAATTTAAATTATACAAATTATTCGTCAATATTTTTGTTAAATGAAACAAACATTCTTTCTATTTTCAAAAGGCATAAAACTTTTAAAATACATATAAATCAATTGCAAATATTTTTCGTATGAATTATATTTTCACAAAACATTTTTTTATATTTTAAAATTAGAAAGACATATATTAATCTAATTTTAATATATTTAACGAATATTTATCTAATTCAACATTTACTTTAGAGGAAATTGTTTAAATTATCAAACATAGAGGAGATACTTAAGTAATTCTAAAAAAATTTGAGCTTAAGTAATCTTAACAAAATGAAACCTTTTATTATCGATCTAATTTTGATAATCGGAAATTAAAACAGTATATATCTGGTCCTAAGTATAAGATTTAGTTGACTTTTTTTCTTTTGAGATCGAGGCCAAGAAGGCTAAATATATTATTTAACTATAGTATATATTGTGTATCATTAGATTATATATCGGTTAAAAAATTAAACTAATTAGTTTAGAGAAAAGAAAAGATAGATATAAATACTTTAAAATATTTTATTTAGCTTCCTTAATCTCTCCAAAAAAAGTGAACTGAATCTTATATTTAGAGTTGGAGGTAGTATAATTTACTTTTAAAATTTTTCCTGACTATGTGTGAAAGTCCTTGGGTCTACTTTTTTCAAATAAAACTAGCTTTTTTTTTTTTTGAGTTACAAGGGTAGGTATTAACAACCTGAGTTACAAGTAGCTTTTCTCTAATTAGTTTAGAGAAAAGAAAAGATAGATATAAATACTTTAAAATATTTTATTTAGCTTCCTTAATCTCTCCAAAAAAAGTGAACTGAATCTTATATTTAGAGTTGGAGGTAGTATAATTTACTTTTAAAATTTTTCCTGACTATGTGTGAAAGTCCTTGGGTCTACTTTTTTCAAATAAAACTAGCTTTTTTTTTTTTTGAGTTACAAGGGTAGGCACTAACAACCTGAGTTACAAGTAGCTTTTCTCTAATTAGTTTAGAGAAAAGAAAAGATAGATATAAATACTTTAAAATATTTTATTTAGCTTCCTTAATCTCTCCAAAAAAAGTGAACTGAATCTTATATTTAGAGTTGGAGGTAGTATAATTTACTTTTAAAATTTTTCCTGACTATGTGTGAAAGTCCTTGGGTCTACTTTTTTCAAATAAAACTAGCTTTTATTTTTTGAGTTACAAGGGTAGGCACTAACAACCTGAGTTACAAGTAGGATTGAACTTGCGACCTCCCACTTATAGGAGAGCAATCATACGATTAAGCTACACGATCTTTGGTAAACTAGCGTTATTTTTCATGTATGACAATTGAGAAACCTGTTGTTTCATTGGATCACATCTTATCTACACTATGATTGACACTAGAACTACCTATATCTCATTAATGAATTGTGATCGATCCAGGCTTCGTTTAATAATTATAAATATTAATTCAGTTAATTGTTGACTTTCCATGAGAGTGAGTTTTTGGTTAGCATGATTTTTCTCAATTCAAATTGCTCCAGCAACAACAATCTAATTTATTGATTTGGACTGTGAATGATTGGATAGAGGCAGCAGGGTCTAAAATAGTTGACACACCCCTGATGATTGCTGCTAAGAATGGTGTGACAGAAATGGTGAAGGAGATCCTAATAAGTTTTCCATCTACGATGAACGCTGTGAATGAAGAGGGAAAGAACATAGTTCTATTAGCAGCAGAAAAGAAACAGACCAAGTTGTATCAGATTTTGAGCGGAAATGAATACTTAATTGACAAAAGTGTATTTGGTCAAGTAGATAAAGATGGAAACACTGCATTGCACTTGGCAGCCAAGCCTGGGATCAACCAAAATTGGCAGACAACTACCATGGTAGAGGAATTCAAGTGGTTTCAGGTGTGTATCTAGCTGTAATAGAAAATTAAAATAATCTTCATCGCTCTAATTCAAATATTTGTTCTAAATGGTGATGCAGTTTGTGAAAAGATCAGTGCCTTATGAATTGTGGGAGAGATACAACAAAGAAGAGAAAACCGCAGAAGAAATCTTTAGACACAGTTACAAGGAACATATGACAAAAGACAGAAAGTGGTTGGATCAGACCTCACAAACATGTTCAGTGGCATCAACCCTAGTTGCTGGAATGGCTTTTTCCAATTTTGCGGGAGAGAATATCGGGAAAAAGAACGACTCATCACTTGTGGCCCTTTCCTTGTCCCTCACTTCCACCATCTCCTTCTTGGCCATACTTGCTTTTCGTTCTCAGTCTCTTAACTTCTGGAAATACGTTCCTTTCATGCTGCACATTGCTATTTTGACCATGTTCGGCTCCATTGTTGCCTTATGGATCTCTCTCATGATCCACGGCCAGTCTATAACAACTTGCGCAATTCTTGGCTCCCCGATCGCCGTCCTTACAATTGTCTCACTACCCATATTCATTGGTCCAACGGTGATGTCTATGTTTAGTAAGGTTCCACCCTCTAACCGAAGCACCACAAATGCCATCCAGTACCGAAGGCCCCAGAGAAAGGAAAATGGAGTTGATAAGGATCAAAAGCCCACTCCAAATCGTACAGTAAGAGCCAATGATCCTATACAAGACACTACTGGAAACCCGATGACACAGTCAAGGAGCAAAAGGATGAAGGAAGCTTTGCAAGTTTTGATAAGCGACTTGTTAGAGCTGGAAGCCCAACTCAAAGATGCATAAGAAAGCCCAACAACACTCTCCGTATTTGGAAACTCTAATATGGCTAACAAAGGGGGCAATCTAGTCTTTGTTTACTATGGTTCCACCCCCAACCGCTACACCACAAGTGCCATCCACTACCGAAGGCCCCGGAAAAATGAAAATGCAACAGATTTGAACCCGCGAAATTAAGTGCGTGTAACTATTCAAAAAGCACAATCCATTATCACTTTTACTTGAAAACCTCCTATTTGTGTGATTTGATACTTTTATTTCTCTTTTGTTTGTAAATGTGTTTGTGATATGTATATTACACCCTCTACTCCTTAATGTTGTACATATTGTGTATGAGTGTGTCAAAGGAAGAAGTTTCATACAACTCAAGATTGGGAATACTCTAGTACACAATTAAATGTGAGCTTGAGTTAGTAAAAAATGCTGATAAGAGGAGTTTCCAAACTGACCGTTAGAGTCTTAATTGATCGGTCTTAATGACATTTAAAAGGTTTAATTATACTAAATCTTCATTAACACTTGTTTTATACCTCTCATTTTAATTGTCATTAAATCATTGTTAATGTTCATTATTGCTGCTCTTTTGCTTACAAAAGGCAATGTGTGGAGTGAGGTCAAGTGACACTGAGCTCTATCCTTGAGCTCTTTTCCTCTCTCTTCTTTTGAGTTACACTATTATCTTTCTATTGTTCTATCACCTTGCTTTTTGAAGAAATGGTTCATTTTATCTAGAGGAGTGTTGCTTTCTAATTTACTAGGGGGTTGCAGAATATCTCTGTTAAGTGAGTCATATTACAATATCTTGCAATATATGTATATAAGACAATTATTGCTAGAGGTCAGTTATGTGCGTGAACCGAATTCCTATATAATGGGGCCTTAGATAGTTAGTGCGTGCATGAATATGTGGGTGTATTTACATGCCCTCGCTAGTCATTGTATTATTGTTTTGTTCAATCAGATATACAAAGTTATTCACTTCACATGATACAAGAGCCCCTGGTTGAGGGTTAGGCCACTTATATTTGAGCCCACATTTCTTTCCTTCGTCTCAAAACTCTATCCTGGGTCAATTCTTTCTTCCAACCTATACCCACTTCCCTTTGTCTTTCTTCCAAGATCGGTTCTGGGTTGATGTCTCTTGGCCATATCTTATTATCACAAAAAAAAAATCACACAAGGCTTCCTCTCTGCGACATCTCCATCACCAAGTTAGGGGGCTGCCAACATTCTTGATTTCATCCAATACTACCCCGCAGATTTAGGTTCTGGTTTGGATCCCAAATCGGTCTCCGCCACGTCCTCTCTGTCGCGTCTCTCTCACCAAGCTTAAGGGGGGTGACGTTCTTGATTCTCCCATCGAGGTTGCAGCGATGACTTCCTTGATTGGCCTATTCTCCCTTGCGGTGTTTCGAGGGTGAGGCTAGAATATTTACTTATTTGGTTTGCTAGCCTCTTGTCCAATTCTTCATTCATCCTTCCTGGTAAATTTCCTCCAATTCTTTAATCCACTTGCTTCTTCTGTCCTCTGGAATTAGAATATGGCAAAAGAGGATAAAACTTCTGCATCTACTATCTCCACAATCGAATTTTCCCATCCGTTGTATTTACATACTTTTGACATGTAAGCTATAACTTTGGTATCTCAAGTTCTACGGTAATCAAACAACTATGAAGTTTGGAGCCATTCCATGCGAATCACCCTCTCTGCCAAGAGCAAGATTGGAATAATTGATGGAACATGCAATCATGAGGACCAACCATATGCTTTTCGTGATTTGTGGGATCTTTGCAACTCAGTGGTTCTTTCATGGTTAATTAATTCTGTAGAGCAGCAAATTGCCACAAGGATTGTCTTGCTAGTAGTGCTCATTCAATTTGGTCGGAGCTTAAAGAATGCTTCCACAAGGCAGATGGAATAAGAATTTTTTCACTCTACAAGGCTATTAGTGGCCTGACATAGGGGTGATGAATGTCTCCAAGTATTTCACCAAACTCAAGGACTTATGGGATGAGTATGATTCAATTGTCCCATTTCCAACTTGCCCGTGCTATACCACTCAAGAATACATGAAGATTATCCAACAACAGCGCCTCCTACAATTTCTTATGGGGCTAAATGACACCCATCATTATGCAAGAACTCAAATACTCCTTCAGAGCCCTCTCCCCATAGTAAACCAGGCCTACTCGATCATTTCTCAAGATGAATCTCAAAGGCTGGTTTCCTATCATCCTAATGGGCCTAAGGATGGGGTCACTATGGTTGCCAGAGGTGGAAGATCTGGCAGGGCATGAGGACAAGGAACGACTTCTCAGGATCATTGTTCCTATTGCAACAAGACGAGTAACAAATGAGACAATTGTTATCAATTGGTAGGTTTTCCCACCAATATCAAGGGCCAGTCATCTCAGGATCCTTCAGTTAACAATATCGCCTCTGGGATAGTTCCTTCTCAACCTCAGCAAACTTTGGTCCCTTCTCAACATTAGCAGTCCTCATTCACAGTTGCTTCAACTAATCATCTTTCTATCACAAAGGAGCAATATGACCAGATTCTTAACATCCTAAAGCAGAATTCTAATGACATAGCTGTAGGGGCTATCAACTACATTGAAGAAAATGTTTCAGGTCAAATTAATATCTTTCCTTCAATACTGTCTAAGTCATATTGGATACTTGATTCGAGTGCCATATGCCATGTAAATAGTTGTTTAGATATGTTAGATATAGTCAGGACGTATATAGGGCCCATTAGAAAAATTAAAATGCCGAACGGAGAGCAAATGACTGTGACACACTGGAACTATTAAACTTTCCAATGACATTGTATTATCTGATGTCTTCTGTAAAGCCCTAAATTTTAATTAAGGGCTAATGACTTCTATTGAGAATGTAATTAATGTGAGAAAATGCTTTTGTGAAATAAACTTGCATTGTGACTTGAATTAATTATTTGAAATTCCCAAAACCCTATATTTTAGTATAATTATGTGGCAAAGTTATTATTGGCCTAAAATGAGAGGGAAATGGCGCATGGAGAAGGGAAAAAGATTTAAAATATGTGTCATGTGGCAATTCAAATGAATGTGCCATAATCAGGGGGAAATTTAAAGAATGGAAAATTTACCGGCCAATTAGTCAATAATTAATTAAGAAATTAATTACTAACTAAAAGAAATGAGAAGTGTGATTAAATAGCTAATGGAGTAGTTAGTGTAACCATATGGTTACTTACTTTATGAGAAGTAATGGGATTTGGACACTTGACATGGTTAGATGAAGAGTGAGTAGTTAGAAAAGTCAAACAATGCATTTTAAATTATATCTCTTCCCTCTCTCTTCCTCATTTTTGGCTGGTAGGGGTATGGGGTGGAAGAGTGATCATTTCATCATCTTCATCTCTCTCTCATGCTTTCTTATTTGGCTGCCATTGAAGAAGAAGAAAGAGGAAGAAGCTTTGGATTAAGGTAAGCCATTTAGCCTTTAAAATAACCTTGGATGCCAAAACTCTCTTCTTTAATCTTGTTCCTCTTGTTAAGAGCTTCAATTGTATGGTTTTAGATTTTCAATTGGTGGTGTTTGGTGAACTCAAGAAAATTGGAGTTTGGTGAAGCAAGGAACAAGTTAGAGTAAGTGTTAGAGGTGAGTAAGAGAAACCTTTCTACATGCATTTTGTGGCTATTGATTGAGGCTAGAATTTCTAGGATTTTTGGCCTACTTTTGTGGATTAGGGTCCTTGAGAGTATGGTATGTTGTGATCATTGAAATGGTGCTTTGTTGTGTATCTTGGATAAATAGAACTGATTTGAACCTTGAATATGAAATTTGGAGTTTTTGAATTTTGTGTTGAGTTGTTGCCTAAATTATATTTTGTGAAAGGAATGTGAAAATCGTTGTTTGATGTCTCTATTGGTTTTCTTGTGAAATTCTGTGTGGGAAAAAGTTTGGATTTGAGTTTTGGAACCATTGGAGATGTAGGTTGCAAAACTGGAAAATTTGGCAAAGGAAATTCTGTTCAGGGGACCAACTTTGCACAATATTTTGAATTAGTAAATGATATCAAAAAATTGTGAAACTTTCCAGTTTTGTAGTTTAGATTGCAAGCTTTCCATTGATATAAAGTTTGGGTTATTTTGAGTTATGTGCTAAGAGTTATGGTAAGTTGAAATCAGCCAAGAATCAGGGCAATTCTTGGCCACGACCCAAAGATGTTGGCAGTGACCCATAAGTTTCTAATCTACTCTTGGCCGTGGCCCAAGGAGGCTAACCACAGCCCAAGACTTTCTGACCATCTCTTGGCCGTGGCCCATGGGTGGCTTGGCCGCGGTCAACCCCTATTTTTGGCACTTTATAATTTTGAAAAATGCTTTCTGGTCTAGTGCTTCCCAACCCTTTTGAGCTATTGTTTGAGACATTCATAGCTACCTAAGGGACTTAAATGATAACCAAACCTAAGTGTTTTAAAATCATTTAAGCATTGGAATAAGTGATAACTTGTCATTCTTAATTATGATGATAGGACTTGATATTTGCCCAGAATGTAGAAGGCATGTGCTTGAACAAGAATGGAAAGAACAAGGTAGTGACACTTTCTCCTATATAATGTTTAATGCATTGTATGTCTATATTTATCATTGAATGAATGATTGAGTCACGGTGAATGTCTCGGCTTTGAATGAATGATTGAGTCGTGGCAAATGGCCTAGCTTTGAATGCTGCTGTTAGTGATTGTCATGCCTATCACAGGAGTTATTATGGTAATGATTGAATGCTGCTATTAGTGATTGTCATGCCTATCACGGGAGTAATTATGGTAATAATTGAATGCTGCTGTTAGTGATTGTCATTCTTTTCACGTTTGTGACCAAAGTCATGATTGAATGATGATGTGTTGCTAAATTGTGATATTTGCTTACGTGCTTTGTTATATTATGCATCATATGCGTGAATTGTTACTACTGAGATTCTTTTGAATCTTACTCTTTCTAATTATCAAACTTTTAGCTCGGGCAAGTGGATTAAGAGACAAGCAAGTTCATATGGGCGACTAGGATTGCCGGTGGTAGTCTGTAGCTTTGACTTTTGTGGATATCATATTTTGGACAAATGTACATATTGACCTCAGTTGGTATTGTATCCCTGATAAGGGAAGCTGAGATGGGCAATGATGCCCTCTAAAACTCTTTTAGTTAATGGATTTACCCTAGGTAAATGTCATGAACTTTGCTAAGCACTTTGATATTATTGTATGTAACAGAACCGAATAGGCCAAATGTTTTTTTTTGTTTTAAAGTGAATAGAGATCGTATTGCACAGGTTTTGTAACATCCCAATTTTTATTAGCACTTAGAGTTCGTTGTAGTTTAAGTTTTAATTAATTAAGAGTATATAATAAATGAATACTTTAAAAAGAAGTATCAAGTTCAAAAAAAAAAAAATCTCTAAGAAATAAAATACCTCCTTAAAATAATTATATTAACTAAATGGGTGTATGTAAAAATACCTCATTATTCAAATCAGTAACATGAAAAAAAAAATGTTTCTAGAATTTTGAATATTACTTTATTATTAAAAAAAATTTATTTTTTTATAAGAGGGTCGGACCCAAACCCTAAATATCTCTTCTATATAAACCCTCTCGCTTTTCACTTCTCATTCTCAGCCGTTGCACATACGCAGTCTCACAGGTATCTCTCTTCTTCCTTCATTTCACCCTCTTGTTCGCTGTACTCTTCTGTTTAGCTTTGTTAAATATATATATATATATATATATATGAATGAAAAGTTCATATCCCTTCAATGGCTTCTCATCTTATCTTTTCGCAAGTCTTATCATTCCTGTTTTTCTCCATCAAAACTGTCAATACGCATTATGTTTATGTATTTAATTCTTGACCCCACCTCCATTTATCTCTCTTTGGGAGAGCAAGTAAATATATTTTTTTTATTCACTCCTGCCATAAACATTTATTATTTCTCTGAACTAAATCATCCTCTCACACCAACGTCTTGTCACAAAATATGATATATGTTGGGTGTACTACTTTTATTTTGCCTCTTCCTTTAACAAACATGACTCTCTTCAATATGTATTCTGGCCATGTTCCTTCTTCACACTGACACTTTGAATCAACTAATTTGACTGCAAAAACACAAAAAAAACAAAAGCCCATTTAATTTTGATAGCTATCTATATTTTCTATTCTCTGAGTTCCACAAAATCTCTTTCGTTTTCGTTTTAGCCACAGCCACGTGAGCGATTATATATATCTATATAAATGATTTTTAATTTGTTTTGACATTTTATACAAGATAATTTTGTTAATCCCTTCTAGTATCTAATTTTGACATCAACTTTCTTAATCAAAGTAATTTTAATATAAAATCTCTAAATTTCCAGTAGCTTTGTAACAATACTAGGTTAGCTTTTATTTGTCATATTGACAGAAATTTATGTTTGTCAATGTGTAGAGTCTCATTAAGAGCTTTGGAGTAACTCTTTGGTAATTATTTTTAGATTAAGGAGTAACAGGTAACTCTGAATATTCTTCCATATACTTGTGAATTGTATATGATTGTGAATGACTATTTTTTTTTTGAAAGAAAAATGGACTGAATTATATGTATATGTGTATGTATTGTTAATTCTCAAATAAGTAGTGTTACAAGTAAATTTCTCTATAACTCATTTCACTTGAATAATTAATAATTGAATGATAATTAACGTATTATTGGATTATTATTTCCTTTTTAACATGTTTGAATAGGTGGTGATATTTGATAAGAATGGAAGCATGATTTATTGTACATTGCCTTTTAATGATATTATATTTATTACTGTCATGGCGGTTGCATTTGAAATGGGTTTGGGTAAGGAGGAATTTGTATGTTGAGATCTTTTACCACGTGGTATGCCGTCACTCGGTGCACAGTGGATGGCACTTGTCAGGGCCCCTTCTTCCATGTTTTCCTTTGGCCGGGATTGCATTGGAGCTGTGGGACATGTGACACCTCCTTAGTTGTGGTCTTTTAAGGAGGGGAGCCATAGTCCAGACTTAAGCTCTACACCTTTGGCCGGGTGTATCTTAAGAACTGGTGAGCTTGGGACAATCCAGTCAAATGGATGTGTTTCTATCGGACTATGTGTTAGCCTATGGCTCCAGTCAGCGGAATAAGGATGGACGGTGATATAAGGGAGGTTGCATCTTATATATTGCATATTGCATAATCGTATATTACATGTTGTGATGAAAATTCAGATTGACATAATGATGATTAAACTTGTTTTTGTCTTGTATGAGGATCATAGTATGTACAAATATATATGTAATCAGTTCCTTCTTTTATCATATGTGATTTGCTTGTGTACGGTAGAAACTTTCAGTAGTTACTGAGACATTGAATCTCATCCTATTATATTAACATTTTTCAGGTGAATATTCTAGTAGGAAGCAAGGGAAGGCACCGGTGGAGCGAGCCTTGAAGGCTCTTTTGTGCTCCTTGTGCATCTTTATGCCACTTTATATTTTATTGCCATGACACTAGGAATATTTTTCGTCCTACAATATGTCAGTTGATTAACATTTGGTTGAAACTAGAACTTTGAACTAATAGTTGAAAGTATCGAGTAAGTGTTGTTCAAGTTTTGTTAGGATAGAGTCCCTAAGTTCATAAGTGACGTTTTAACGGATTGAACATTAAGCAAATATGTCATTTCAAATGAGGTGTTACAGGTTTTGGAAAAAGTTTTTATTTACTCTTGATCTCTTATTTAATTTAAGACATGTGTTTAAGCAATAATCACAGCTTGGTAAGGTCAGGGGGTTACATCTTCTATGCTCCCGATTACTGTTTTAACATCGTTTCTTTCTCTAGATTGTCTTAGGAGAGCCAATCTATCATTTTGTTTTATCTTGAGGTTTGTATTATGTAGGACTCCTCCAGTGGGAGGGCAAGACTGATTGGTAGATTGTCTAATGACCTATACTTACACTACAAAAAAAAGGTATTTTGTAGCGGTGCACTTGTAGCGGTTATATTAAACCGCTACAAATTATAGTATTTGTAGCGGTTTTTACCTAAACAGCTACAAATTTGTAGCGGCAAGATTATTTGTAGCGGTTTCCTACAAAAAACCGCTACAAATTTGGAGCGAAGTTCCCGCCAAAACTTGTAGCGGTTAATGCACATAAACCGCTACAAAATACCAAAGGTCAGAATTTTGTAGCAGTTTTGGGCAAAAATCGCTACAGAATTTCAAGAGACTCCAAATTTGTAGCGGTTTTGGGCAATAACCGCTACAGAATTTCCATCGTTTTGGTGGAACTTTGTTCTTTCTTTCGGAAGTTGTGTTCTAAGGTTTTGATCGTTGAGGAGCTCGATTAGCTGCAGTCGAAAATCATTCTTACGCTTTGTCACTTGGAGATGATCTTTCCTCCGTCCTTTTTTACTGTGATGGTTCACCTCACAGTCCACCTCGTTCATGAAACAAAGCTCGCTGGACCAGTACAATATCGTTGGATGTATCTGATTGAGAGGTACTCATTTTAAATATGTGCTTTCATTTATTGTCCGTATTTAATGTTTGCTAGTCGTCCTTTTCATCATTTTATATCAATTTTCTCTTATGTACTTCGTAGGTTCCTTGGGAAATTAAAATCTTACGTGAGGAATAAGGCGTGGCCAGAAGGTTCTATAGCTGAAGGCTATATAGGGGATGAGGTGCTATATTTTTGCTCAAGGTATTTTGATGATCTTGAGACGGCTTTCAACCGCCCTCCTCGTGTTGACGATTGTCCTGAACCTGCACCGACATCAGGAGAATTTATCCCTCGTGTTGGTAAACCAGTTGGAGCAACTGAGAACTTCAAACTAACGGCAACTGAGAAGTTCCAAGCACATAGACATGTCTTGATTAATTGCACTCAAGTTGAGCCTTTCATACGGTAAGAATTGTACACTCACATGTATGTTATTCGATCTATATCTTTAGTAACATTTCTCACTTTCATTTCACTAACGCCTTTCCATTATTAATTGCAGGAAATTCAGAAGTCATGTCAAGCGTCAGCTCAGGATCCGTACACAGACATCCTCGGAAGTTGATAGGAGGGTCCACAGAGAATTCCCGAGCTGGTTTGCGCACAGAATACTAAATGACCATAACCCACACTCACCAGATTTCAGAGCTCTCGCAATCGGCCCTCTTGATCATGCAAAACGGTTTATAGCATACAATGTGAATGGTTTTAAGTTTTGCACGGTTTCACGGGATCAAGGATTGCAAACACAGAATTTGGGTGTTTATGGCACATTTGGGACAAGGAGTTATGCGAGCAGCAGTGACGCCAACATGCAGTTCGGAGGCGTCCCTTACTATGGCAAGCTTCTTGATGTGGTCGAGCTTAATTATCAAGGCCGTTTCACCGTGACGCTGTTCAAGTATTTGTGGGCAAATACCACTACTTCTCGGGAACTGACAACTGACGACCTAGGGATCACATCAGTCAATTTCTCACGCCCGATTCATACTGGTATTTCTCAAGATGATGAGCCGTATATTCTAGCTTCAGAGGCACATCAGGTTTATTATGTCGAGGACGAGAGGCATAGGGATTGGCACATGGTCGTTCATTTAAAGCCAAGAGACCTTTACGACATGGGTGAAGGCGATAACATCGCCTACGAGAGTGAGCCATTTCAGCCAGCTAATTTTGAAAACTACTTCCCTGAAGGCGATGACAATTTACCTCTACTGCGGTGAGTTTTTTTAAGTCCACGTCATTTCAATTAAATTTTTTAAATTTAATAATACATCAATAACAATAATTTTTCTACAAAATTTCTGTAGGGATGGTGACGATGAGTGATCAAATTCAAGTGTAAAAAATTTCTCTTTACAAAAAATTTGTGTTAAAATAAAATGTAAAAAAAAAATTTTTTAAAAAAAATTAAAATAATATTTGTAGTGGTTAGTAAACCGCTACAAAAAAAAAATTCTTTTTTAAAGCTCTCAATAAAATTTTTTATATTTGTAGCGGTTATATAACCGCTACAAATATCTCTGGGTGTTGTAGCGGTTACTATGAACCGCTACAAACTTTGTAGCGGTTATTTTTGATTGAGTAGCGGTTTTATAAAACCGCTACAAAACCGCTTGCAACGTACGATTTAGTAGCGGTTTGGGTAACCGCTACTAACATAGTTTGTAGCGGTTAGAACCGCTACGAATACCCATTTTTAACCGCTACTAAATCACGTTTTTTTTGTAGTGTTAGTTGACAGAAATAACAAACGCAATACTACTTTGAATATTAACTACAAACAACTAATGACTAGGACATCCTTCCATAGACAAACTTAAACATCTAAACTTAGTTAGGACTAGTACTACCCCTTCTTGTTTTGAGCAATGTGATGTTTGTACACATGCTAAACAAACTAGGTTACCCTTCCCATGTAGCCATTTAAAAACTACACATTGTTTAGAACTCATTCATGTTGATGTATGGGGTCCTTATAGGGGACCTACCTATAATGGTCATCATTACTTCTTGACTATTGTTGATGATTTCTCTTATTGTGTATGGCTTTTCTTGCTACATAATAAAAGTAAAGTTACACAGCACCTCCAAAATTTCATTGCTTATGTGCTTACTCAATTTTCTATCTCAATTAAAACTGTACGTAGTGATATTGGGCTTGAATTTACCAATACTAACCTGAAAATTACTTTGCTACTCAAGGCATTATTCATCAACTGTCTTGTCCTTATACCCCACACAAAATGGAGTCGTGGAATGTAAGCATCGACATCTTCTTGAGGTAGATTGATGCTTACTCTTTTACTTCGAAATGCCACTTAAGTTTTAGGGGGAAAGTGTCAAGGCAGCTGCTTATTTGATTAACTGCACACCTTTGAAAAATTTGAATAATCGCACACTGTTTGAAATTTTATTTGGGTATTCTGCTGACATGTCTTCTTTATGAGTCTTTGGTTGCTTAGCCTTTGCTATCACTTCTCCAGTTCTTGATAATTTTTTGTCTCAAACTGAACCGTGTATTTTTTTGGGGTGTCCCCCTAACCAAAAAGGGTATTTACTTTACAATATTACTACTAATTCCCTTTGTATTCCTAGACATATCTTTTTTTTTTTATGAAAACCAATTCCCTTTTAAGGATAATTTAGCCATCAATCAAGGGGGAATTCCAACATTATACTTGGCCCTTTTAAATATGAAATAGAAATACAAAACCATTGAATCACTATAAGACATGAACATATCCCAAATCAGGGGGACAAAGAATTGGAAACAAATGATAACGATGGTGATATGCATATGGAACTGACAATAGTCATATCAATTCTAGAAAGAAATACTCCTGCATGGATGAAAGACTATATGTGTGCTAGTGATCTATCATATAAGGCACTAGTAGGTTATGCATGTGCCATTAATAGTTGTGCCACAAAGACAATAGGTAAAAGAAAGGTAAAATACCTTACACAATCTCATTTATCATATTAAAATATATATCCCATACATTATCTGGTCTATTATTGATAAGAATGCTGAACCAAGTAGCTTTGAAGAGGTAATAAAGGATCCCAGATGGATCAAGGCAATGCAAACAGAGATATGGGCATTATAGGAGAATGGAACATGGAAGCTTGTGGACCTCCCCAAAGGAAAAAGGCACATAGGATGCAAATGGGTTTAGAAGGTAAAATATGATGACAATGGTAATGTTGATCACTTTAAGGTAAGGTTGGTTGCAAAGGAGTATAGCCAATGTGAAGGGATCAGTTATTTTGAGATCTTTTCTCCTATTATTGAAATGGCTACGGTAAGAATTGTATTAACCATTGCTATAATGAACAATTGGGAGTTATTTCAAATGGATATATACAATGCATTTCTTCAAGGAGATCAAAATGAGGAAGTATATATAAGGGATCCTCAAGGATTTGGTAATGCTGAAAATAAAGTTTGTAGGCTTACCAAATCTTTGTATGGACTTAAACAAGCATCGTGGTAATGGAATGCTAAACTTACCCAAGCATTATTGGAAGGGGGTTTAGGCAATGAAAGTATGACTATTCATTGTTCATTAGGAAATCTAATTCTGAAATAATTTTTGTGCTAGTATATGTTGATGATTTGGTTATTATTGGTAATAATATAGAAAGAATCAATGAGGTTAAGGAGTATCTGCACAATAGGTTTAGAATTAAAGACTTGGATCAGCTCAAATACTTTCTTAGGATAGAGGTAATGAGAACAAGTGAAAGTCTAGTACTTAACCAAAGAAAATACACTTTTGATATATTTTTTCACATGGGTTTAATTATAGCATCGCCTCTTGGAGTTCTAGTGGAGCTGAATACAAAATTGAGGACCAGTCCCAAGCAAGAGAAGGATGACTCGTTGCTGCATGAACTGATTGTATACTGGAGACTACTAGGTAGGTTATCGTATCTTACAATAACTCAACCTGACATAAGTTTTGTTATGTAGTCCTTAAGCCAATTCATGCAAGCACCATGCCGATCTCCTTTCAGTGCTACACAAAGAGTTGTCAGATATCTCAAGACAACACCGAGACTTGGAATAGTACTCTCAGGAACAAGAAACAACCGGATGGATTGTTATGTGGATTCATACTTGGGGACATGCCCAAACACCAGGAGGTCTGTGACAGGCTACATAGTAAAGTTTAGCGGATCCCTAATTTCTTAGAAGTCTAAGAAACATGATACGGTTTCTAAATCCTCCGCCGAGGCTGAATATAGGGCACTCAGGTCAGCAACATTTGAGGTAGTTTAGGTGACCAGATTGCTGAA
The DNA here is from genome assembly GCA_963242795.1 of Inga leiocalycina. NCBI lineage: Eukaryota > Viridiplantae > Streptophyta > Magnoliopsida > Fabales > Fabaceae > Inga > Inga leiocalycina. The sequence continues at coordinate 42,451,608 of OY725329.1, forward strand.
AAATATGGATGTGAAAGGATTGGAACCAATACAAGTTTTTTGTGATAGTAAAGTGGCCATCCATATTGCCAATAATCTAGTTTTTCACGAAAAAACCAAACACATTAACATAGATTGTCACTTTTTAAAGGAAAAATTGCAACAAGGAGTGATCAATCTGCAACATGTTAGGAGCAAGGACTAATAGGCACGCATATTTACCAAGGGACTTAGTAGGGAAAGTCATGGAAGGTTACTGAGCAAGTTAGGTACTATCAATGTGTATAGCCCTAACTTGAGGGGGTGTTAAATGAGTCATATTATAATATCTTGTAATATATGTATGTAAGATAATTATTGCTAGAGGTCAATTATGTGTGTGAACTGAATGCCTATATAATGGGGCCTTAGATAGTTAGTGTGTGTGCGAATTTGTGGGTGTAATTACAGGCCCTCGCTGGTCATTGTATTATTATTTGGTTCATTTAGATATACAGAGTTATTCATTTCATAATCTCATAAGAACAATGCCCTTAAGCACAACTCAAACTATTTGTTTGTTGTGTTTCTACATGTGCTGTCATAATAATCAGTATGGTATGAGGTGCTGACGCCAATAATCTTAAAAGATATTAGTTGCTAATTTTGTGAGCATGACAATGTGGTCTTCTCCAATCTGTTTGGTTGATCACAAAGAAAATGAGATAAGTTTATCATTTAATTATTCATCACACTTGCTTTACTTAGAGAATTTATCAAGGCATCTAGATCTTTTTAATCCATGATCTAGTATTTGTGCATTAAGAATGTGCAGGGAAGATTTGGTGTGGAGATGCATTACATGTGAGTAAATGTTTGAGATTGGGATGAATTTGGACAAGATGGTAAAAAAAAACAACTTGTGAGACTGAACTCCTGAAAGGGGTTCGAACCTGTCAAGACATAAGGGAGATGAGGAGTATGGTTTCATTCTGCATTTAAATTACATGTTACTGCATAAAGTGGATTTGAGCAAATGGTACGTGTTTTTTTATTATGTGACATGGTTCATGGTTTAGACATTAAACTCCATTAGTGGTTATTATTGCTGCTTAACAATCACATGATATCTGTCTATAAAAAGGCAATATATGAAGTGATGTTAGTAGAACCGAGGTCAGGTCACATCAAGCTCTATCCCCAAGCTCTTTTCCTCTATTTTCTTTTGAGTTACAATGTTATTTTTCTGTTGTTTTGTCACCCTGTTTCTAAAGGAAGAGTTCAGTTTATCTTGGGGTGTGCTGCTTCTTAATTTACTAGGGGGTTGTGGAATATCTCATATGGACAGTGCCCTTGGGCTCAACTCAAACTATTTGTTTATTGTGTTTCTACAAGTACTGCTGCTAACAATCAATATGGTGTGAGATGTTGATGCCAACATTTAATATAAGACCCAGTTGAGTTTTTAGGAGAGATTGAGGAAGTTAAATATATTATTGAATAATAGCACATGTTGTATACATTAGATTATATACTAGTTTTTATCAGGTTAGTTGTTTCTTATAAAAAGGACTGAAGGGAGTAATTGATTCTTGGTATATTCTAAGTTAAGTTTGCCCCTTGTAATATCCCAGTGCCTTGCTCTTGATATCTCCTCCCAGCCAATATGGGATATAACACTCTACCTAATTGTAACATCTTAGCGTCTCCCTTTCAATATTGTCTGCTTTGGAGTCCTCGTTACCCCTTACATTTTAAAATATTTTCAAGGTTATTAAACCCGAACTGGCCATTGAACCGGTCTGGGTAGTGGGTCAAGGGTCAATGGTCAGATCAGAGTCAAACCGAATCTAACTCGGGGCTAAACCGGTGAGGAAGTGAACTTAAACGATAATTTTTTTTGAATAGCTTTGGAATTTTATAATTTTTTAGTATTAAATGATAATCTTTTTAAGTGATTCTTTTTGCATTAGAAAGTAGATATCTCAAGCTTTTCATAGAGTCTTAATTTGCAATTTTTGGAAATATATAGAATTAAATATGAACTTTTGAAATAAAACAAGAAGAATAAATATTGAACCGGTTAGACCAATCTGATTAGATGACTGGTTCAATGGTTCCTGTGGTCGAATCGACCGGTTTGGTTTGATTTTGATAACATGGATGTTTTGAGAGGGGGGAGGTATACAAACTCTTATAATGAGTTTTTTTATTCCCATTTCCAGCCGATGTGGGATATAAGAGGGATGACTGGGCCCAAAACGGATAATATGGAGAACGAGGTGCTTCGATTTTACAATCCTTGTCTTGTGCCCACATGCTCCTAATCTCATAATTTTTTATCGGACAAGTTCTTACTCTTGCTCATTGACGGACTAAATCACAACTGTTCATGATTTCTTACTTCAAAAGTTTAAAATTTACTTTGCACAACAGGTCAAAGCAAACCAAAGGTGTAACATCCTTATTTTTATTTCTAGGATATAATTATAATTATTAGAAAATTATTTATAAAAAATGAATTTAGTTGGTAATTTTTAGAATACAAAGAAAAGGGGAATCTAGGTAAAATATGATTTAAAAAAATAAAAAATATATGTATAAGTACCTTTCGATGGAAAAGAAGAAGAAGAAGGGAAAAAAATAATAATGATCAAAGAAAAAACATAATGACTATGTTTAAAAAAAGGAAAATAAAAAAAGAAAGACATAATGATGGCACCTTTTGGTGGCCACATGAGGGAGGGAGTATTATATATACCCTCCCCCGATTCAATCACTTCACCGATAGGTGGAGCGATTTTTCTAGAAGACGACGTTGGTAGGGGTATTTTTGATTTTTTGGAGATCAATAAGGTACTCAAGAACACTTCTAATTATAAAACTTCCTACATGAAATATTTTCTAAATAATTTTCTCTTTTTTATGATAGTAATTTTCTGCTAGTTAAAGAATTTTTTGGGGATAGAATTTTAGGCAAGTTTTTAGTTTTGTCAATATATAACTATGGAAATGTAGAGGATAATTAATAGTCAAATTTAATATGTTTATTTTTATTATTTAGTTGGTATAAGATTTTATAATGAATTTTGCTTTATAATCAGTCAATAAATAATTCTATATTAGACTTTTTAACCTATTAAATTTGGTATAAATTATTTATTTGGATTATTGGAAGTATTATTAAAGTTTTAATTGGTTTAGATCTTTTATTAAGATGAAGATTTATAATTTAGCTATTTTTTAAGTTGGGGATTTTATATAAAGAAATGAAATTGATAATAATCAATGACTTAAATGGGTTATTTGAGTTAAGAAAAATATATATTTGAATTAATAATTGAAATTTTAGCGTGAAATTAGAATTTTTGGAAGTAATTAATTCAAAACTTTAAAATTATAAAATTAAGTTAAGTAAGTTAATTTTTATAATAACTCAAAGAGTTATTAATGTATACTAAATTGATTGTTGTAGATTGATTTTTTGGCCTGTATTCGAGCTCTTGGATTAGGGGCTTTGTGGTTATAATTTGCTTTGGCAAGTGGTAACCACTTTCCACTTGTTGTGCATGCTTGTATGATATTTGTGAGTGATTTTTAACTATATAGAATTATAAATTTGTCTATTGATATGTGATGTGGATTTTGAAACTATGTTGTTAATGAAATTGTCTTGTGGGACTTATTTTCAATAAGAAAATGACTAGTGATATTATATTATATGAATTGATATTTATTTATGAGATTGGAAAGTTCCTTTTGATAATTGTGAATTGATAATGACATGTTATAATCATACAATATCGATATAAGAGGGGTGGTGGATGTGGATTTGATGGAAGGTTACTCAAAGAGGAAATAAGGGGGTGAATTCTTGTACAAAAAGAGAAAATAAGGTGGTGGACTTCTAAGTGTACACTGGTTAGTTCTTTGTCCCATTTATGTCTAGTAGGGCCTTGACACCCCACTAATATATTTAGAGGGGGAACCCATGGTTTAGCCTCGTGCTCTATGAATTTTGGCCAGTCTGTATTACTTGCTCGGTGAGTTTGTTGAGTTAAACTATCAGTCATATGGGTGAGTATTAGCTCATGGGTTCAGTAAGAGGAAATAAGGGAGGACGAAGAATAAATTATTGTGTATTAATTCTTGTACACTTATGTGATAAATATGAAAATGAGATTATGATATTATAGATTAATGTGTGTGTGTGTGTTTAAACATGTGACATTTTAATAATGCTATGATTTTATAACTGTCCTACTTGACACCTCACGGGCACCTATTCATATGCCCGATGAGATGGATTGTTGGTTGCTGAGGCCTTTGTCTTACCCCATTAATTTAACATTATTTTCTAGGTGAGATTTGTCATATGGGCCATCAAGGGAGATTTCGGAAGCTTAAACTACTTCTGCTAAAAATAGTGCTTTTATCTTTTTAGTATATGTTGGATTATTGTATATCGCTACATTATGGCTCATTTTGCATACTCTGATTTATTTTGGAGATTTGATAATTAACTATATATTTTAATTACTCTTGATGATGTTGGATGGCCTGTAGGCCTTATGACGAGTTTTGAATTGGTGGAATAATAATTTGGTCTAATATGGATATTTTAATATGATGAGATATTATTCGGTTAAAGAGTTTGGACTTGATAGTAAAATTCTATTTTGGGCTTAGTGAAGTCTAGAACCCAATTGTGGGCATGATAATGTTTTGGAAAATGGTTTTATTAAACACATAGTTAATTATTGTGTATAAGAAAATGATTTTACAAAAGGAATATGAGCAATCCTGACTTTAATAGTAAAAGTACTCATGTTAGCTGATAAGCTTTATGGGTTTGAGTATGAAATTCACAATATACTCATAAGAATATTAGTTAATCTTGGCTTTCAACTTTCTCAAGGGGGACTTATATATATATGCTTGAGAGCCGTGTGGAGGATAAGTCAAACTTACAAATTTATTAAGACTAATATCCAGACAGATGCAAGGTAAATATTTAATTCATTCTTTTCTATCTCTTCCATTTTCATTACTTCTTTCCAAATGGGCTATACTTACTATATATCAAAATCACCTTTCGATCGTCAATGAAATTAATTGAGGTATACAATTGGTCAGTTAAAAGTAAACTAATAGTAACACTGGTTTTTAGCTACTCTGCATGGATTTTTCTTTTTCTAATTTTGACTTGAAATAATATTAATTCGCACGTATGTGCAGCTTTAAATTATTCAAAAGATGGTCCAAAAATTGAGATAGCTCTAAAACTCCAAAACTAAAGGCTTTAAAATGAGAATCCTTAACCTTCTCGGCTTCCTTATCATCCTTATCCAACACACACATGTCGAAGAATTACATAACAAAGGAACAATTACATAACAACAGGTCGACTAATCTACTATTCTAGGAGCCAATTGAACTATAATAATTGATCAGCCTGACATGATTCTCAATTATTAAACATTTTTATGCAGATGAATCAAACAGAATATTTCGCCAGGTCATCTGTGGAATTTTTATGGTTCCAAAATCTCATCCATCACAAATTTAGATCCAGACCCACATGCTGTGTGTCTGTAACGCTGTTTGGGGGGGGGGGGGGATGAACATTATGTAGAGGAATTAGGAAGGAGTATTAAAGTAAATCTTTATACCATAACTTCACATTTCCATTATTAATTTCGAAATAAAATATGAAGTGTTTAAATGTTAATGATAAAAAAGTAATCTTTAAGTCTAATGAGTTTATAAATTTATTTTATTTAAACAATCGAAGTTTAAATACACACACAATTAAAAAGTATAATAGTTAAGCCATAAAATATTTATACTCTATTAGTAACAATTAAAACTGGTCAATATATCAATATGGTTAGCTGGATCTTCTTATTTTATAATCTATCCTGTATCAAAGCACATGTCATGGGCATGACATATAGAAATAGTACATGCTTACACATCATCCTAGTAGTGTCATTGTCAATGTGGAATCATATGATATTGATGCATGATAGGGGAGGGGAAGGGAGAGGAGAGAAGAAGAGAGAAGAGGCATAAGGAGATGAGAGAGAATAGAGGATAGAAAGAGAGAAGACATGAGGAAGGATAGCGAGACAGGGAAGGGGAAAGGGAGAGGAAAGAAGAAGAGAGAAAAAGCAGGAGGAGATGAGAAAGAGAGAAGATAGGAGGGAGGATAGCAAGAAAGGAGGGAGAGAAACCAGAATAATAGAGGGATGAGAGAAGTATAGGAGGAGGAAACTCAATAATTTATATTATTCAATCATAAGACATCTACAAAATGAGATGTGTTGTGAGTTATTTATAACCCAAACTCTAACCCTAGGAATTAAAAAGAGAACATTATAGAATCCTATAATTAAATGGAAATTACATTAATTATAAAAGATAACAATCAATTAACATTAAAACAAAATATTCCCTAATTGTCCTATTAATCATAAAAATCCTTGGATGTCTTCAAATCTCATAGATTCTTTCATTATTTGTTTTGCTTCCTTGTCTATCTCCATCATTTCTCCCATGCTTGAAGAACTCACCTATTGGCGAGTAAAAATGAAGGCACAAATCTAATAAGTGAAGGAGACAAACATGTTAGTAGTGAGTATAACTCTTCGACTGTAACTCCAAACTTGGCAAATGACCTATCCCTAGAAAACACTTTAAGTATACTTTTCATTGCCATATGATTTGATCCTAAATCCATTATTCCAAAAGATATAATCCAACACATAACTTCTGGTATGGGACACAGCTTGGATTTCAAGCACCAACTCCTAAAATTCATATCTCTTTCATTGCAACCTTTTTTAACTTGATCTTAGTGTTGTTGAAATGCCTTTGGAGTCTAATTTCATATGCAACAAGTTTCACCTCCATCGGAGTTGTGATTTGAGTGATATGACTAAGGTAATTAAACCTAAACCGGTCAGTGAACCAGTCAAGGTACTAGGTCAAGGGTCAATGGGTCAGACCGGAGTCAAATCAAAGCTAACCTGGGACCAAACTGGTGAGAAATTGAAGATTTTAGGCTTATTAGTATGAAGTTCTAAAGAATTTTTTTTTTAAAAAAATGATCTTTTTTACAAAACTAAAAAATTTGACCTGGACCTAGTATTCAAGATAAAATCCTTCTCAATGGTAGTTTACTACAAGCTTTATTTGATTCAGGTGCTAGTCATTCCTTTATTTCTTATGATTGTATGAAATGCCTAGGATTGCATGTTTATAAACTGCCATTTGATTTGGTTGTGTTGACGTCGATGGGTGTCAAAACTGTGACTGCTGATGCTTATTTGAATTGTGTGATAAATGTTGAGGGACATGAGTCTATGGTGGATTTAATCTGTTTGCTGCTTCAACAACTAGAAGTTATACTGGCCTTTGATTGGTTGACAACGAATAATGTGTTGCCAGACTATAGAAACAAGAGGATAGTTTATCCTACTCTGCTGAAGGATGACAATGTAAATGCTAGTCTGATTTTCCTTTCAATGGCTAAAGCTGAGAAATGCCTTAAGAAGAGGTGCCAAGGGTATATAGTATTCTTTTCTGTGCAGGCAAAGACAAAAGAAACTCTGGAAAGTATACCCATGGTAAAGGAGTTTCCTAAAGTGTTTCCGGACCATCTTAATGGATTGCCTCTGGAAAGGGAAGAGGAATTTACGATCAAAATTATGCCTGGAGCTGGATCTATATCAAAAGCCCCATACAGAATGGCCCCAAACGAGATGGCAGAGCTAAAGAAACAAATTGAAGAGTTACTTGAAAAAGGGTTCATTCAACCCAGTGTTTCGTCGTGGGGAGCTCCAATACTCTTTGTTAAGAAGAAGGAAGGGAGTTTGAGGCTATGTATAGATTACAAAGAACTGAACCAGATAATTGTCAAGAACAAGTATCCACTTCTGAGATTTGATATGATGACCTTCTAGATTAGCTATCTGGTTCTTGTGTATTTTTGAAAATTGTTCTAGGTTCGGGTTATCATTAGCTGCGAGTGAAAGTGGAAGATGTACTGAAGACTACTTTCAGGATTAGATATGGGCACTATGAGTTCCTAGTGATGCCCTTTGGATTAACTAATGCACTTGTTGTATTCATGGACTAATGAATCATATTTTTTGCCAGTATCTAGACCAATTTGTAGTGGTTTTTATGGACGACATTCTAATATACTCTAAGAGGAATGAAGAGCACGAGCATCATTTGAGAATAGTGCTAGGAATCTTGTGCTAGAAGCAACTCTATGCTAAAATGAGCAAGTGTGAGTTCTAGCTTTCGGAAGTAAAGTTTCTGGGCCATGTCATCTCATGAGAAGGGGACTTAGTAGATCTCAGTAAAGTGGAAGTAGTACTAGAATGGAAGAGACCAAAAACTGTTACTGAGATACGCAGTTTTCTGGATCTTGCTAGTTATTATCGGAGATTCATTCAGAATTTCTCCCGGATCACCATGCCGATGACCAAGCTCATATGAAAGGATAAACCTTTTAAGTGGGATGATCGATGTAAGAAGAGCTTCACTGAGCTGAAGGAGAGGTTGACGATGGAACCAGTATTGATTATACCTGATCCCAGTTTGACTTATATTGTGTATAGTGATGCTAGTAAGCAGGGACTAGGATGTGTTGTAATACCCCGAATTTTGAGACTTGAGGCTAGAGAATAAGCCTGAAATAAGTGGACTGCTAAGTCCTTGTTTAGGAGGATCCCAAATGTTGATTAAGGGTTTAATGACTCTGAAAGTGGATGTGATTAGAAACAAATAACCCTTTGTTGATTATTATGTGATTTGAGATTCGAACATGTTAGGAGCAGTACTAAGACCCTGTATTTAAGTTCAATTATGGATTAACATCTAAATTCACTTAAAATATAGGGAGGGCACATATTATGGAAAATGGAATGATATAATGTGTTTGGTGGTGATTCAAGAGAATTACCATAATCAGGGGCAAAACGGTAAAGTTGGCAACCAATTGATCAGTTACCGAAGAGGAAACTTATTGGTAACTTCAAGATCAATGGTTAAGATTGCTTGTTGTGAGATTAAAAGGGGTGGAATAATGTGTGTGTGTGCCTATGTGAGCTCATGGAAGGTGGAGCAAGATGGTGACACTTGGCAAAATGTGGACCCTTGGATTATGGTCAAGATTTCAACTCTTCCCTCTCTCCTCTCTTCTTCTCCAAGTCGGCTAAGAGCATAGGAAAAGGGAAAAACTAATCTCATTCTCTCTTTCCTTCATTCTCCATGGTGCCAAGCTCAAGAGAGGAAAGAGAAAGCTTAAGGTGATGTTTTAGCCTTGTTATTGTCCTCTTTAGCTTAAAAACTCTTTGATAAAGTCGTTCATAGTGATGAGAGCTTCATTGCTATGGTTTTAGATTTGTGAAAGGAGGTGTTTTGAAGCTTGAGGAAATTTGGAAGATGAAGAATCAAGAAACAAGCTTGAGGAAGAGGAAGTGGTGAGTATTTGTTAGCTTTTGATCTAAGTTTTGTGATTGTAAGTTGAGTTTTGTAATTTATGGAATTTTGCCTTGATTTTGTCTGACATGGAATTGTATAAATTGCATGTTGTATTGTGATTAAAATGGTGTCATAATGTGTTTTGATGCCATTAGGATTGGTTTGGATAATTGGAAGCAAAGTTAGTAAATTTGGGTAAAGTGTGCAATAAGTGTGACCAAGGGGGAAAATTGCCATTGTGATGTGATTTTGGTTGTTTTGGGGTGTCCAATAGGTTCCTTGTATAAAATTGTGTAGGAGTAACCTTGTGTTAGAGTTTTGGAACCATTGGAAACATATGTTAGAATTTAGGGAAAATTCTAATATCTGCTGTGTTCTGCTTTCTGATAGAGCCTCAGTCGAGTGAACGGAGGTCTCACTCGAGTGCAGCATTATGTTTTCCCTTTCCTCTTCGGTTTTGGTTGCACTTATATGTGAAAGAAGCAAGAGTGTACTTCCTCACCTACGAGTGATGTGGATTATCACTCGAGTGATCATGTGCTTTTACACTATGAGCCCGCTTTTCTGGTTGTCACTCGTAGTCGGTTTTTCAAGAGTATGATTTGGCACTCGTGAGTTTGGTGCCATCACTCGAGTGCTAGAGCTAGTGCTCGAGTGCACTTCTGACTCTGGGTTTTCTGTGTTCTTGAGTAAGCACTTCTTGTGCCCACTTTGTATTACTCGGGTGAGTGTGGGGCATCACTCGAGTATTGATCTTAGTGCAGAGTGAAACGAGCATTTATGGTCTCTGTCTATGCTTTTGATCAAGCACTCGCACAAGTGAGTCGTCCTCACTCGGGTTCGAGTTGTCCATCACTTGAGTGTAGCGTCTATCTGCTGAAGCCAAAAATAGGGTTTTGAGGTTTCGAAAGAGATATTTGGTCAAGTGTTTCCCAACCCTTTAGGCATGTGTTTAGGCTTTGTGTAGCCACCTAAAGGTCATGAATGATAACCAACTTAAGTGTTTGAAAGTTAAAGAATTGGAAAAGAGAATAACCTGATGTCCTTGATTTGGTTTATAGGGTTCGATATTCACCCTAGTTGTGAGTAGCTGGAGCTGGAGCATACGTGGAAAGAATAAGTATTGGGAACATACCTCTCCTGCATATATTTGATATTTGTGTTAGTGTGTTGATGTATGTTATTGCTTTGCTTGATTATGTGAAATATGTATGAATGATTTGAAGCTATGTTTCAATATATACTATGGCCATAAGTATGTTGTTTGAAACATTTAGCTTGCAGGTTTGTCATTGTGTGAGCATAAGTTATGTGATGCAAGCATGTCATGCATTAAACATATATCATACATGTATATTGGTATTGCTTTCCTACTGAGATTCTCTCGAATCTCACCCTCCCCTACTAACCTTTCAGATAGGGTAGTGGGTCGAGGATGGAGCAGGCAACCAAGGGCGACGAAGACTCCTTTAGGAGGTAGATTGGGTAGTTGTATCATTATAGTTTGGATAGATGTATAATTTGTTATGTATTCGAGATGGATTTATGTGATCCCCTATATGAGAATTTGTAAATGGGTGTATGAGCCCTGTAAAGCTTGAGTTGATATGAGAAACCCGGGATTGGCCGGGAATTATGTTATACGCTCTTATATGTATATATGAATGTGATTTTTCTTCGTGTGGTAATTGTATTCGAAATGTGAATATGAGACCAGGTTATTTGGATTACAAAAAGTATTTGTGAAAAACCTTATCTTGTAGATAGGTTTGAGAATGAGTTTTGTTCGTTATTGGTCTCTATTTCACTTTAGTCACGAATTTTGAATATGGCAGGGGGTTACATGTGTCCTTATGTAGCAGGGTAGAGTGGTGGCCTACGCCTCTAGACTTCAAAAGTTTCATGAGATGAATTATCCCACTCACGATCTGGAGCTTGCGGCAATCATGTTTGCATTAAAGATATGGCACCACTACCTGTATGGTGTGACGGTGGAATTATACTGTGACCACAAGTGTCTCAAGTATTTATACAATCAGAAAGAATTGAATATGAGACAGCGCAGGTGAATAGAGTTGCTAAAAGATTATACCCTAGAGATTAAGCATCATCCGGGAAAAGCTAATGTCGTCGCAGATGCGCTTATTCGAAAGGTGGTACTAGTGGCAGCAATGATGATACAAGAAGGAAGGTTAATAGAAGATTTTAGGGATTTGAACTTATCAAACCAAATCCTATGTGCTAATTATGGTGTCACCCAAGGGAAAGTGATCTACAGTCTGAGATTGAAGAAGCTCATATGCAAGATGAACAAGTGTAGTCCATTCGAACCATGATTGAACGAGGAGGGACTCAAGATTATGATTTGTCTCTTAATGGATTAGTTCGATACAAGAAGAGAATCTATGTTCCACTAAAGGCTGACCTGAGACAGAAAATCCTGGATGAGGTATACAAGAGCCAATATACTCTTCACCTTGGAATGACCAAGATGTACCACAGTTTGAAGTCTATGTACTGGTGGCCAGGATTGAAGAGCGATATAACAAAATATGTGGCATGGTTTCTTACTTGTCAGAAAGTAAAGATTGAATATCAGAGGCCGTTAGGACTACTTCAGAGTCTTGAAATGCCAGAATGGAAGTGGGAAAGTGTGACTATAGATCTGGTATTAGGATTACCCAAAATTAAAAACTATGATGTAATCTGGGTAATTATCGATCGATTCACAAAGTCAACATATTTTATACCGATCAATGCCGGCTACTCTCCTGATAAACAGTAGAGATTTATATCAGAGAGATAGTAAGACTCCATGGCATACCGAAAAGCATTATCTCTTATAGGGATCCTCGCTTTACTTTGAGGTTCTGAAAGGCTCTACATGAAGCTCTGGGTATGAAATTAAGGTTCAGTATGGTCTATCATCCACAGATAGATGGACAGTCAGAAAGGACCATGTAGACTTTAGAAAATATGTTAAGAAAGTATGTCCTAAACTTTAAAGGGAATTGGGATCACTTCCTTCCACTTGCTGAGTTTGCTTACAATAATAGCTATCAAGTGAGCATTCGGATGGCTCCATATGAAGCACTATATGGGAGGAAGTGCCAATCACCTTTGTGTTGGACAGAACTATCTGAAAGAAGATATATAGGCTAAATCTTGTTGATGAGACTATAGAGTAGATTAAGACTATCAGAAAGAGGCTTCTAGCAACGTAAAGTCGACAAAAAAGCTATGCTAGTAAAAGGAAAAGACCTCTAGAGTTTGAAGTTGGAGATCACATTTTCTTAATGGTGTCTTCGGTCACAGGAATCAGTAGAGTGATTAAAGAAAGAAGCTGGGCCCATGGTACATTGGTCCTTTTAAGACTCTTGCAAGAATCGGATCGGTAACATACACAATTGCTCTACCCCCAAACTTTAGTAGACTCCATGACGTGTTTCATGTTTTGCAATTAAAGAACTACCAACTAGACCCTACGTATATTATTGAGTATGGAGAGGTCGACGAGGTCGACATGCAAGATGATTTCACTTATGCGGTAGAGTCGGAATGAATCATTAATCAACAAGAAAGATGACTCAGACACCGAAGCATACCATTTGTGAAGGTGGTTTAGAAGAGACTATCTCCGAGGAAAGCAACCTAGGAAGCAGAAGCATACATGAAGAGGTGTTATTTGGAGTTTATGCCCCAAGATGTGTAACAAATTTCAGGGACAAAATTTATTATACAGGGGGAGAATTGTAATGCCTCAAAATATGTATAAGGACTCATGACTCCAAATGAAAATGTAATGAATGTTAGATGAACACTTTCGGGGAATAAAGTGTGAATTATGACCCGAATCAGCAGTAGAAAGTATCCAAACCCAATATTTAGGTTTAATTATGGTAACAGTCTAAATTGGACTAAAAGAGAAGGGAATGGTGCATAGCAAGAGGAAATGGAGTTGGATAAGACACTAAGTGGCAATCTAATTAAAATATAGTTAGGGGCAAAATGGGAAGAAAGAAATTTATCAGCCAATTAGTTAGCAATTTCCTCTCCTCCTAGAAGAAGAAATTGGCCATTAACTAAAAGAGTAAAAGGTGTGACAAAATCGCTAATTGAATTAGTTAGAGTGACCAAATAGTTACTTGTTTTTGTTGGAGCTAAAGGATGGTGACACTTGGCTCCACTTGGACTAAGCAATAAAACTTTGAAAAGTCAAATAATTAATTTTCAAACTCTCATTCTCTCCTCTCAATTTCAGCTAAGGGCATGGTGGGTTGAAGATAAGCTTATTTGATCATTTCACTCTGTCTCTTCAAGCTCTCAAAGTCGGCTAGCACAAGGAGAAGAAAAAGAAAGAAGATTAAGTTAAGGTGAGCTTTTCTACTTGGATTTTGACCTTGTAAATCACCTCTAATGCTAAAAACATCTTCCTTAATCTTGTCACTCTTGATGAGAGCTTCATTTATATGGTTTTAGATTTTCAGGAGGAGGTGTTTTGTATGTTCCAAGAAGAACTAGAGGTTGAGAATCAAAGAGCAAACTAGTGGAAGTGCTAGAGGTGAGCAAGAGCAATCATTTGATGTGTATATTGTGATAATTTGTTGAGAACTTTGGCTAGCATAATTTTGCCCTATTTTTTAGTATATTAGGGTTTTGAGAGTTCATGGTTTTTTGTTGGTATTAATGGTGTCTTATGGTGTGTATTTGACATAGGAAACAAGTTTGAGACTTGAATGTAAAGTTTGGTAATTGGGGGATTTTGTGTTTAATTTCTGCCAAAAATAGACCTTATAAAAGAAATGGGAATTTGATTGTTTTAAGGTTTCCATTGTGTTCTACATGAAAAAATGTGTAGGGAGTAGCCCTGGTTGTGAATTCTAGACCATTTGAAACATAGGTTGAAAAACTGAAAGTTTTGTCAACAAAAGTTTTGTCAAATGATAACCAACCCCAAGTATTTTGGAGTTATGAAAGAATTGAAATAGGTAAGAACTCGTCATCCTTAATTTTGATTTATAGGATTTGATATCTACACTGAGTATAAGAAATCATTGCCCGAACAAAAGCAGAAAGAACAAGGTATAGTAGTAACTCTTTCTTTTATATCATGTATAATGCTTTATATGTATATGCATATCATCAATTGTTATGAATGTCAAGATTGTCAAGAATTGTTATGAATGTTATGAATGTCAAGAATTGTCACGAATGTTACAAATGTCAAGAATGTGAAGAATGATTGATTGCTATGATTGCTATTATGTGATGATTGCTTACATGCTTTGTTAAATTGTATGTCATATAAGTGAATTGTTAATACTGAGATTCATATGAATCTCACTCTTTCCAAATAACTAACCTACAGCCAGGGCAAGCGGCTCAAAGGACAAGCAGGTAAGCAAGGGCGGCTAGTGCACACTAGTAGAAGATTAGAGTTTTGTCAGTTGGTTATCAAACTTTTGAAGAATTTGTATATGATGTACTTGATGTAAGTGTAAGTACACTGTAGTAAAGGTGGAAGTACCAATCATAGATTGGAATATTGTATGTAACCCCAGTAAAGGAACTATGAATAGGTAATCTTGCCTTATAAACACTATTAGTCAATGAATATAACCCAAGAGTTTATAGGGAAATTTTGTTGAGGACTCTGATATTATTGAATGGAATAGAATTGAACAAGCCAAACAATTTTGAAAAACAGAAATGAGACCTCATCAAACATGTTTTGAAAATTTTTTGAAAACTCACTTTATCATGGGGTCGAACGCTGTCTTGAAGTCGGGACTTTAAGTGAGTTGTAATTTATTCTCTGGTCTCTAGTTTAACTTTATGACACATTTTCAAATTGTTTTCGAGGCTTCTAAGTAAGGGGGTTACAAAGATTATGATCCATAAAATTACAATGAATTAAGCAAATCATGTATACTAGAAATATAAGAGATAAGGGAAAAGAATATATAAATTGTGATTTATATTGGTTTGGTCCAATTCTTAATGACCTACGTCCAGTCGCCAAACTCCACTTGATATTTTCAATCCAATATCTTCTTGTTTAATCCGGCCACAAGAGAAGCCTCTACAATCCCACAAGTTTAGTCGAGCACTTGTGAAGCCTTTTACAATTCTTACACCAAGTTACTCCCCTTACACCCTATAAGGATACAACCTTGATGAAGAAGAATTACAATGATCTTCACTCTTAGAAGTGAATTAAGATGAATACTGAAGCACAATATAAATAAGGTCTCTCTTTAAAGTAGATTATGCAAACACTGAGAAATTGATAGTGATGGTACAAGCTCTTTTGAATGATCTTCTATTTAGAGTTGATCGAGAGCATTTGGCCATTGAGCTTTTTCTTCTTCCTATTGAGAATATGACCATTTAGAAGTCAGTTAGAAGTAGCCGTTGAAGCTTCTGACACAAAGTTGCTTTTTGGTCGTAGACCTCTAATCTAGGTTTAATCATCTGTAATCTTCTTATAAATTTGGTTAGTAATGATTAAGAATAATTAGAAGTAATATAATCAAGGTTTAAATGAGTTTGAAAGAATATCAAAAAATTCAAGACATTTATTCAAAAGCTATGAACAATATCACTTCGAGTGCAACTTGAAGTGATCTCTTATCACTTGAGTGAATTTCAGATCACTTGCAAGTGTCCTGTGAGTGATCAAGAATCACTCGTGTGATTTCAAAAATCACTCGAGTGATCTTCATCTGAAGATCACTAACTCTTAGAACTCTTGCAAGTGACTTGCAGGCGACTTGTAAGTGATGTCCATCACTTGAGTGCATACCACATTACACGAGTGATTTTATCTTTGAACTCTTAACTTGATCTAATCACCATCGAGTGACTTGCTGAAATTTTAGAAGTGAAGCTTCATCACTCGAGTGCATCCACTATCACTCGAGTACCTTTTCCTTTTCAGAACATATATAGTTAGGCATAGAGGTCAAATTCCAGCATGCATAACTCTTTGAATATAACCCTATCCCTATAAAGCTTTTTAAGTCTACTTTTTGCTGCAACTACAATCAATCTTAAATATTTTGTATTCCAAAAGTTATGATCCAATTTGTAACGTCCGGTCTGGAACACATTGTTGATTTCTAGCGCCAAATTTCAAAGTTTATATCTCTTTCACATGAACTCTTTTAGCAAAAACTAGATTTCCATAAACTGCATTATAAGTCTAGTTTCATATGAAATAAGTTTTAGCTTAATTGGAATACAACATTGATTTCGATTGTCATCTTCCAAAACTCATATCTCTTTTGTCTGAACTCCTTTGAACTTGATCTTGGTGTCTATGTGTCGCATTTGTAGTCTAGTTTCATATGAAATAAGTTTAGCTCAATCGAATTTGTGGTTTGGGAGATATAACCAAATTACCAAACCTCCCTCATGTTGAATGAAAACAAAACTGAATAGAGTATGCTGAAATTGGATAATCACTCTAGTAATGCTTCCTTCACTCAAGTAAATAGTGTGAAAACCACTTCTGGAGGTGCCACTGGAGTGATAATAAAGTATCACTCGAGTGAAGTTGATATGACTTCTATATAAGTCACTTTAACTTCCGATTAAGCTATTCCAACTTCCATTTGAGGATAACAACTTCCAATACCAAAGCCAATAACTTGAAACTTGATATTTCCATTACATTTTGCAGGTTCTTCTTTCTCCAATCTCTTCTCTTCTTTTTTATTCTTCTTGACCATTCCCAGTAATCAAATTCAATAACTCCTTTCTTTTCTTAATTTCTCCCCATATTTAAAAACTTCTTTGTTTAGTAGCTTCTTAATCATCTGCTTGACCATTCACAGTAATCTAATTTGATATCTTCTTTCTTTTCTTGACTAATCTACAATATATTTCACATTAAACATAGTAGTTAGTCAAAGTATAAGATAATTACATAATGCAAAGTTTTTGCTCTTAACATTTGATATATATATTTGACATCATAATAATTAATCACATCTAATAGGGCGTACTTTTGGGAAAATCTCATATGTATTTTTGCACCTTAATCCTTTACTTTTTATGTATATTTTGTGCTTGTTTGAATTATTGGTAGAATCTATTTTTCCAATGTAATTTATGGTGTATGAGATAAGTATATGAGAAGAGTTTTGTCTTGACTTATGTAAACATACTTTTAAAATGCTAACTCATAAATTTATATATTATTTTTTTATTTTTTTTACTTATATATATATTTATCCTTTTTCGGCTCGAGAGTAAGTAAGTTGTTAGCATAAACTTTTATGAAATATGATGACAAGCCTATTTATGTAAATAGCCTTAAGTTTACCCTATTTTCTAAGTAGGCCAAGTCAGAATATGAAATCATCCTAATACACTATATGAATTATTTTTACCTCTAATTTAATGGATCAATTAATTAAGTTGTTGGGTTTAGTTGCCATTTTTAATGCGATAAAGCATACCTGACACTTTAAACTTTTTTAGGTGAAAAATAACTATGAACTTTTAAAAATAGGGGTGAAGAAACCATTTCTGTGATCTATGGTAAACGTCCGTCACTTTTATTTGTGTAGGCCCATGTATATCCAAGTGTCAACCTTTAGAAATTTGTGTGCTCAGTTACTATAGTCAGATACTAAACTTTAATTTGTTTTGCTTTAGGTTAAGGGTTCTAAAAAAGAGTCTCTCCCTCCCTCCCTCCCTCCCTCTACCCCATATCTTTCTTTGTGCACATGTAATAGTAGTGTTCTGCCCCCTATCGTTCATTTCTCCTTAGCCATGTAAGCTTCTTATCTCTTATTTGTTTTAAAAGTTGAATCTATTTTGATAGATTTGTAGTCAAAAAAGAGAGAGAAAGAGAAAGGAGGGGGAAGTGAGTGGGCACCAACGGGGAGAGAGAGGGAAGAGAGAGAGAGAGAGAGAGAGAGAGAGAGGAAGGGTGGGATGGGGAGAGAGAGTTGATCATAGTGACTCATCACATAAATTTCTAAAGGATTACTCGAGTGATTATTAGAAAAACTGAATTACCAAGAATCATAGAGAAGGATTGCATAAAAGAATCATAGAGTTGACAAGGCTTAGCTCAAGTGATTTGGAAAGTTTTTGAAATAGCCTTAGTCACTTTCAAGTGACCGTCAAATGATCACCATCAATCGAGTGATTCTCAAGGATTACTCGAGTGATTATCGAAAAAATTGATTAACCACTTGATCAAAACTTTTGAGTGGAAAGTTGTTTTAGAAGAACATCAGTCGAGTGCTAAACCATAATTAGAGTGCTTTGTTTATATTTTTAAAAGAATACCATTAACTCACAGGTGACTAGCTGGTGATCAAGGACATCACTCAAGTGATTCCAACAGTACTCGAGTAAACATAAGTTCAAAATCAACATATAGTTCACCTGCAGATGACTAGAAAGTGGTAAGACAAATAAAGACAACTTCATTGAGTGAACAAAATAAGTTTCAATTATAGTTCATCACTTGTAGGTGACTATAGAGTAAGCCAATTTAACAAAACATCACTCGAGTGATAATACCACAACTCGAGCGCTTTTTCAAATTTTCACAAATTGACTCAATCACTTATAGGTAACTTGCTAGTGATAAAAACTTGTTATCACTTGAGTGATCTAAGAGTATCACTCGCAAGTCATCTCAAATTAAGTTTAAGTTTTTTAAAAATATTTTAATCCTGCAAAACATAACTCTTATGATTTGTTATCATCAATCTTATATATTTGATATTTAATTTTCATCTATTCACCCTTCAATAGATGGTTAAGTTTGACTTGTAAACTTCTTTTTTTGACCAAAATATCCCTCTTTAACATAAAAATTGTATAAACACTTATATTTTTCAAAAACTTAATTTTTCATACATCCAAAAAAATAATTCATTCATATATTTTCTTTTTTGATGGAATTCATTAATATATTTTCTAATTTTCTAATATGTATAAAATTTATTAATGTTGGTTATATTATAAAATTTTATAATTTTAAACTTTCGTCACATTTATTGAAAACTATTTATTTATGTTTCTTGTAAATGGTAAAAGAATTATTTCAAATAAATATTTCTGTTCATGCTAATATGTAAAAATGAGTGATTATATAAAAAATTTATATTTTATATAAACATATTCTTTTACATAATTTTGTGGCCTGAATATTTTTTTACATATATTTATAAATATATCTATTCAAGTATACATTTAATAAAATAATTAACTAAAATTGTCATTCAAATAATTTATATGTATCTTAACTAAATTATTTAAATTTCCGTCTCAGAATGATAAAAATATGAGGTAAATTAGTAAATAAATTTTTTTCTATTATATTTTTTTATTTAAAACATCATCTCTTAAAAAATATTCTTAATGGAATTGACCGTTTAAACTTAAGTATATATTTTCAAAATAGAGATGAGGTACTTGTAATTAAGATAAAATAAAAGAGTGATAGATTATTTTACTCAATTTTTAATGGTCATATTTTATTTTTACTGTATATAATTATAAATTATTTTTAAATATTGTTTTCTAAAATTATTACTGCTGCAACTGACTCCAGTTCTGATTCCTAGGAAATTGGTTCCATGGGAATGGTATAAGAAAAATGAAAGAGAAGCACGCGTGGTCCCTTGAAATAATGGAAAAACTTTTCAAGCACGCTTCATAAGAAGATATCTCAACAAATTCATTTGAAATGGACAGCGGTGATAGGACAAGATATTTTCTTTCAATTTTAATTTGATATCTATACTTTTTTTATTTAATAAATTATTTAACTTTGCCATGGTAGTATACGTTCCTTTCATGCCTCACTTTGCTATTTTGGCCATGTTCGGCTCCATTGTTGCCTTATGGATCTCTCTCATGTTCCATGGCCAGTCTATAACAACTTGCGCAATTCTTGGCTCCCCGATCGCCATCCTTACAATTGTCTCACTACCCATCACTAATATAAAATAAGACAGTTGTGACGTTTATTTTTAAATTAATTGTGACGCTTAGAAAGTGTCACATATTCTATCGCCACTAAAAGAAGCTGTAGCGCTTGAAAACACCATAGCATATATATATATATATATATATATATATTTCTTATAAAAAAAAACATTTCCTGTAAGGAAGCGCCACAGGAAGTGCACACTTCCTGTGACACTTCCTCAAGGAAGCGCCATCTAAGGTCTTTTTTTTTTTTTTTAATTTCTTGTGGCACTTTTTTAAGGAAGATCCATAGTAAGTATTATTTTTTAAAATAATAATTTTTTTTTGAACAAAAAAAAATAATTTTTTCATTTTTTTCTTTTAGAGCACTATAATTATTGTTGATAATACACTTTAAACACATTTCCATATCCACAACAAAATGAAGAAAAGAAAACCACAATTAAATAACTTCAAAATTATATAAATTAACAAATAACTAATTAACAAAATCACTACTAAGTAAAATACTAGTGTTAAAAATAAATAATTATTTTATTTATGCAACTCATCAATGTTAACAATTATTACACCAACTAAAAATTATAACTTCTACATATCTTCACGTACAACATATATATAATAACATTTAATTTTATCTCATTTATTTTTTAACATATAAAAATGAGAATAATTTTTTTAGATTTCATAATAAATTAAATATAAAAGGTATCAAGCAAAATTAAACTATTAACTACTAATAAAATTAGATTTATAAGCTCAAAAATTTTTTTAAAAAAAGAAGCTTACAATGTATATGAAGCTTGAATAGAGTGAGCTGAAACCTCAAACACAACACCTAAAAAAATTAATAAAAGAAAAAGACAAAGACAAAGTTGCATACACTACTACAAAAAACACAAGCTGTGGAGCTTAATTCAAAGAACAAGCAATGACGCTTCTTGAATATATGGAAGCTCCATAGCTTGATTATTTAATTTTTTTTAAGTATAAAGCTAAGAAAGCGCCATAGGAAGTGCTTCTCCAGGGAAGTGCCATTGGAAGTCATTATTGACTTCCAATGGCACTTCCCTGGAGAAGCATCATAGGAAGTCTTTTTTTTTTAAAAAAAAATCGTAATTATTTTATTTTCTGATGTAAACCTCCATTTACAATTCAAAATCCATAGCAATTTACAATATAATTCACAACAAAATAAAATAACATAGCGCGTATCTTTTCTAATATTGCATCTTCATGTATCAAGCATAAAAGAACTTTAGCATTTAAGTTGCTTAAACTTGAGCCATACACGTTACTTCTATGGAGGATTGAACTAAGTATTATTATATTTGTAAGCTCAAAAATTAAAAAAGTTATTACAATGTATAGGAAATTCAAGAAGACAGAGTTGAAGCTTCAAATAAATACTTGAAAACAAAATTATGAGTATATATACATGTGAGATCCATGACAGATTTTAACTTGAAAAAAAAACATGGACCAAATGTTGAAAAAAAAACAATTATACGCTAGGGGGCTTTTGAAGGAAGCTGAGATAAGAAGAAAAAAAATAGGTGGGAGAGGAAGTTTTGTACTGCAATAGAGTTCTAGGAAATGGAAGAGCTAGAGGAAATGCGGGAAGAATAAAATAAAAACGAAAATGGCGGGCTGTGGAAATTATATAGCACCTTGTCATATCAGTGGTAGAAGCTATGACACTTTGACACAAAGCGTTGTAGCTTCCCAATTTAAAGAAAAACAAATTGAAAGCCTTGAAAAGGCATTAGCTTCCTAATTTAAGGGAAAAAAATTAAAAATATTAGAAAGTGAAGTTGTTGGTGGGTTTGTTGCCTCAAATGGCGCTTGCTTCAGTAAGTACAATTAGAGGCGTATATTATACCTCCAATGGCCCTTGCTGGAACAAGCTCCATTGGAGGCATATTGATATATGCCTCCAATTGGCACTTGCTAAAGCAAGCGTCATTAGAGGCCCTTCCAGTAGAAAATATTTTTTTAAAAAAAATAATTTTAAATAATAAATTAAATATAAAATGCATTGAGCAAATTAAACAAGTAACTAATAAAAATATATTTGTAATCTTAAAAATTAATAGGATACATGTGTCATATTTTAGAAATATTATAATTTCACTATAAATCTAGTTGAAATAAATAGAACACATGGTCTTAGAGGACTTGACATATTTTTTTTCATCCTTTAAATCTTTAGAAAATCTTTGTTTTTTAATTAATTTTGACTCCTATTCGTTACTACAATTATTTTTTACTCCATGTTTAGGTATGACTTTTTTCCTTTATGAAACGCATACAATAGAAGTTATGATTGATTTATTTGAATTGAATGCAAGATAGTCTCATCTCACCCCAAGTAATCTTCACAAGTTTTTCTATTTTTTATACACTTCACGAATTTTTTCCGTTTTTAGACATCATGGATAAGTTTTTAAATGCACTTCCTATGGCGCTTCTTAAGGAAGGGCCATAGGAAGTGTGACTTTGGAACTTAGTAAGTACATATTTAATAACACTTTGTAAGCAAGTGTCATGCAAGGCGTATAATTTTTTTTTTTAAATAACCTCTTGTATGGTGCTTCCCTAGGAAAGCACCATAGAAGGTATTATCCAGCTATGGCGCTTTCTTGGTTAAATGTCATATCTGCCACATGTATTTTTTTTAAAATAGAAGTCTCCTTCGGCGCTTATTTGAAAAAGTGTCATAAGATTGATGCCGCTGAATCTATATTTTGTAGTAGTGATAGACGTTTAAAAAAAGGTGGTTTAGAAGATAATGTGTTGTAAGTAGCTTTAAAATATTAAAATAAAAAGTAAAAATGAGTGGGTATGACTTACAGGATGAAAAGAAACTATAAGGAGGATAAAATGGGATCAAAAGGGAGGAGTGGGGTCAATTTGGTGCAAGAAATGGGACAAAAGAAATGAAATGAGAGTGCTGAAAATAAAAAGAGGAGGAGGAGGAAACGTGAGAAGTGATGGAATAAAAAAATGAGGGGGAAGTACAAATCGAAGTGGGGACGGTGATGATTGACAAAAAGAGGAGAAGGAGGAAATATGTGAACTAAGAGGATAAGGAGTGATACACGTGTTGAATGAAGAGTGGAAACTAAGAGGATAAAGTTTATGGAAGTAGATTGCGGGAGAGAGAAGGTCTTGAAATATTTTTTTTTAAAATATTATTTTATATTGCGTTTGTTAAGCTAAGTGCCACACAAAGTACGTAATAGTTATGACACTTCCTTCAGAAAGCGCCATAGTTGCTATTTCTTTTTCTTTTAAAAAAAAAACCACCTTAGGTGGCGCTTTCTTAAAGAAGGGCCACCTAATGTCACCAAGTAGCTGTGACCATTCTTTAAGCAAGTACCACCTAAGGTGTATTTTATAAAAAAAAAGTTTAAAAATTTTAGAAAAAGCTATAAAGAAGTGTTACAAAAGGTATGTCAGTAATCTCTTTCTTTTGTAATAGTGCATATTCATTGGTCCTACAGTGATGTCTATGTTTAATAAGGTTCCACCCCGTCACCGAAGCACCACAACTAACATCCATTACCCAACGCCCTAGAAAAAGGAAAATGGTGTTGATAAGGATCAAAAGGCCCCTCCAAATCCTACATTTAAAGCCAATGATCCTATACAAGACACTACTGGAGGCCCGATGACATGTTCAAGGAGCAAAGGATGAAGGAGGCTTTGCAAGTTTTGATAAGCGACATGTTAGAGATGGAAGCCCAACTCAAAGATGCATAAACAAGCCCAACAACTCTCTGTATTGAGATACTTTAATATATATGGCTACCAAAGGAGGCAATCTATCGGGCGCAATCAAGAGTAGAGCCGTCAAAACGGGTTCAACCCGCGAGCCCGCGGGTTGCGACAGGGTTAGGGTTGGCAAAATGCCAACCCGTGAAAGTGCGGGCCGCACGGGCCCGACCCGCGGGTTGGCCCGCAAATTTTTTTTTTTTATATGTATAATAATTTCACTATATTTATAAGTTGTTCGCTCCTATCTTGATACTTTCTAATTCAAAGAAAAAAAATCTTAGCCTCTTCCCTTCTTTTTTAAACAAAATTATTATATTTTGGTTGTTTGAGGATGAGTTTATATTTTACTTATAAACTTTGACAAATTTAATAATTTTATATCTTAAATTGTGAATTATGTTTTTAAATTTTTATAAGAAGAATGGTTAATGTTAGAAAAATAAATTTAATAATTCATATATGTGTTTCTCGTATTTCCGACTACCTTCAAAAAATAGGATTTTTTTTTTTTTGAAAAAAATATGCGGGCCCACGGGTTGGCCCGCAACCCGCACGCTGCGGGTTAGGGTTGGCAAAATGCCAACCCGCAAAAGTGCGGGCCGCACGAGCCCGACCCTCGTGGCCCGCGGGTTGGTGCGGGCCAGCCCGCAACCCGCGGGCTGGCCCGTTTTGACAGCTCTAATCAAGAGCTTCCAAAGGGCTAAGAGAATTCAAGTTGGCGCGAAAGTCATCTGCTACCAAAAGGACCAAGAAAAAGGAAGATGGAACGGATTTGAATTTGGCGACCACTTCACCTAGTCAAACTTGACGGCCTCTTTATTTTTCTTTTTTCTCTACCTAGTTTTTCTACTCATCCCTGGTTGTTCAAGATTTGATTTTGGTGAGGTTATTCAGATATTTCTTCAATAAGGCTCTCTGGTTCTTTGAAATCTTTAACTTCTTTGTTGGTTTATTTGATGTTGTTTCTCCCATTTTCTTCTGTAAGGCTCTGGATAAATATTCATTTACAATAAAGAAAATTGAGTTTGACTTCAATAGTTTGCCATTTGGGGATATTGCAATAATGAATATATACAAGGACACTTAATTTAAGTTACTTTGCTCAGGTATGTCAAGGGCACCAGGTAGCGAATCAAATTAAGTCAATTGTGCTATTATTTAATCCCAAAACAACTGTTAAAATCTGAAAAGGAGTCTTTATTAAACAAAAAAAAAAAAAAAAACAAAGCTATCAAGCGAGCATTGAGAGGGCATATGGCAGTGGTCGTGAAGGAGATGATACAACGGCCAAAGACGGGGAGCTAAGGAGCTACAGTGGCCATCATATTCTATAATTCTAAATTCCATATCTTTCAGTACCCATAAATCCTTTTTTTTTTGTTTTGATAAGGAAAGGATATCCTCTTTTAAGAAGGGTAAAGGGTTTTCATCCCTCTCTCAACAAGTGCATTTTTTGGGATTCAGATTTATGTCCATTATCCATATATTTGCCCTATGCATGATTGTGATTGAGAATGAACTAGTCTGTATGAAAAGACATTGTAAGTTTGCAATTTTTTTTTTGTCAACAGATGAGTTCCTGATTAGTTTTATGTGTGTTAATCATTCTTGATATTTTTAGTTTGCACTAGGTTATATATCTACTGTAAATTGATGAGCCTATCACGGCCCACAAACGTGGGACTTGGCTAGTGCATAGTCTAAGCTAAGTCAATGCTACTTAGTCTAGCTAGCCTGACTTAAAAATGCATCCATGCACTACCACCAAGATTATCTACAGAAGATAATATTCCTCAATAGTAAAATTATCACATAAGTTTCAAGTCAAAGAGAAAAAGAAAATCAACAAGTGTCCAACTTAAAAAATCAACAGCTATCCAACATAAAGATTAACAAGTGTCCCACATAAAGTCTAAATAAATACGACCCTGACTTCTCTATAGTAGTCACGACACCATAGGATTTGCCTTTATTCTAACTTGTCCCACCTAAAATAGGTCCTCGATTCGAGGCTCTACTCAATTGCAAACTAATATGAAAAAAGATGATATAATGACTCAGTTAGGTATAAGTAATAAAGTGCGCGAAGGGGAAGTACAGGGCATAGAGAGCTTTTCGAAATATTTTTGAGAAAGGGAATTTTGTACAAAACCAACATTAGATAATTTCATATGCCACAAATCACAAGACATTCGCTACACCTATATATATATATATATATATATATGTCATACACTATATATTGTATAATTCTCAGTGAGGAATAACCGTCCTATTTTATATACACTTATACATCTCATATATATACAATATAGATTTGGGGAATAACCGTTATAATCATATACACACACACACACAGCATGGATTCCCTCACTTAAAAATATATACATCCCTAGAGAAAATTTTCCTTTCTCAAAACAAATAAATCAACTTATTCATTTTCAAAGGAAATCAGAAGGTTTCGAAATCAAACAGACTAAAAGGAGAGATTGAACAAAAGTAAATAATAGTTTGCAAAAAATAATTTCTTTCCATAACAAAATAAATCAATTTAATATCCCTTTTGCTTAGAAAACGATAACTTTTGAAATCGAAGAAATTATGAAAAGAGACGAAAGCATTAAGTGGAAATTTCTAGAAAACATCAGAGAGAGGAAAAACTTGGATTTGCTTCCCAAATATACCGAATTAAAAAAAACACAAACATTTAGGCAACAAAAACGTAGCAACCATGAAAATGAATGGTGCCACCTTACTAATTATACACTTACCTGCTGGGATCAATCGTAGAGGCCACTTTTTAACTCCTCTATGACCGAACACCTGCGAAGGAGTCCTCAGGAGTATTACCTATAGATAATAGTGTTTGTAAATATCATTATGAGTTTTCACAATGAATCTTCCTATTCCTTCCAAGGTTATATGAGCCTTATACTAGATGATAACTCATGTTATTGAGACTCAAGAATTTCCATTCTTAATAATATATGACGTCTAAGATATATTATGGGGCTGCTAGAAGCTTAAGTCTTAACTATGAGAAACGAGATGAATCCAGAGATACATTAGGAAGTACTAGGGCATATGAAGATACAATAATAGGAAAGATGTGAGGTTGGCCAAAAAGAAAAGCGTAATTCTCTTAAATTATATACATAGCTCAAATAGATGAATATGGTAGCAAGGGATGGATGAAAGAATGGAGAGGAAGTCGGGACTAGCTTAATGAAAGAACAAACAATTTTGAAATCACCTGGCAATGGTTTCGGCGGCTTGAGCGAGAGCAATTATGTGGTGAACAATAGAATTAGGTTTAGATGTTAGGAAGTAAGGCCTTATATAAGGTTTTAAATCCGATTAGAGAAAACGAATTAAATGCTAATATCTTGAATGTTATGGGATTTACTAATATTTACTAATCATTATTGTTTCCTATAATTATACATACATACATACATATGTATATGTATCTATACAGACTATCACATTCTCTCCCCCTTAAGAAAATTGGGTCTCAGAATTTTAAATAGAAGCTTTACCAGTAGGCTCAAAGAGGTGGGGGTAACTACTGTGCATATCTTTCTCAACATCCCAAGTTGCCTCCCTTTCAGGATGATCTTGGCATACAACTTTGACTGAAGCAACATCGTTTTTTTGCAATCTTTTGACTTGCCTGTCTATTATGGCCACTGGTTACTCTTCGTATGAAAACTGTTCCTCTAATTGAGGCGTGCATGACTGAAGCACATGAGAAGGGTCTGTAAGTTACTTTTGTAACATAGACACATGGAAAACGGGGTGAACGCCTGCCAAATTCGGTGGTAATGCTAAGCGGTAGATCACTGCTCCTATTCTTTCAAGAACCTCAAACGGTCCAAGGTCTTGGGCTTAACTTTCCCTTTCTCCCGAATTGTACTATGGCTTTCATTGGTGATTCCTGCAAGAATATGGAATCTCTGACCCCAAATTATAGATCATGTGTCCTATTATCAACATATGCTTTTTGCCATTTTTTACCAATTAATAACCTTTCATGAATAATTTTTACGTTATCTATAGATTCTTGAATCAAATCAGCGCCTATAAGTTTCAATTCCCCACTTCAAACTAACCAACTAGCAATCTACAACGTCTACCATACAGTGTTTCAAAAGGTGCCATTTGGATGTTTGACCGGTAGCTATTATTGTAGGCAAATTCCATCAAGGGTAAGCATCTATCCCAACTGCCTCCAGAACCTGGTACACAAGAACGAAGCATATCCTCTAAAATTTGAATCGTACGTTCTGATTGCCCAACATCTGGGGATGAAATGCAGTGTTGAATTCCACTCGAGTTCCCAATGCTTCTTGAAAGGACCTCCAAAACTAAGATGTAAATATTGACCCTCTATATGAGATTATTGATAGTGGTACTCCATGTAAAGAGACAATTTTATCCATGTATAGTTTAGCATATTGAGTTGCCTTATATGACGTCTTTACTAGCAAGAAGTGAGTAGATTTAGTCAATCTATCAATAATTACCCATATCAAGTCATAATTTGTCAAGATCTTAGGCAAGCCTATCACGAAATCCATTGTAATTGTTTCCCACTTCTATTTAGGTACTTCAATATGTTGCAATAACCCTGCAGGTTTTGATGATCAGCTTTCACTTGTTGACAAACTGAACATTTGGATACAAACTTGGCTACGTCCTTCTTCATCCCCCGCCACCAATATAACTCTCTAAGATCTTCGTAAATCTTATTTGATCCCAGGTGAAAGGTATAGATTGAACGATGTGCCTCTTCCAATACTTCCCTTTGCAAGCCTCCTGTATTTGGTACACATAAGTGATGACCACAACGCAAAACACCTTCAAAGTCAATATTGAATCCTTGAATATTCCCTTCACCTAGCCCATCCATAACCCTTGTCAAGTAAGGATCTAGGTTTTGTGCTGCTTTAATCTTATCTATTAAAGCGAAGTCGTATATCGGCTAACAATGAACTTGTCATGGTGATCTCAAACCTTATACCACTTCCCACAAGGCTCGAGAACTCCTTGACCATCGATCTTTTAACTTTGGATATATGGGCTAGGCTACCCATAGATTTTCTGCTTAAGGTATTTACGACAACGTTAGCTTTGTCTAGGTGATATATGATGTTGTAATCATAATCTTTCAAAAGCTCCATTGAGCTCCTTTGTCTCAAATTCAAGTCTCGCTGCTAGAAAATATACCCAAGACTCTTAGGCTTTGTTTGGTTCAACGGAGGTTAGGTTAAGTGAGGTTTATTTAAGTTAGGTTAGATGAGGTTATAATGATGTTTGGTTCAAACAGAAGTTACGTTAGGTTTGGTATCTTGTTTGGTTCAGGAGGTTAGGTTAGGTGAGTTAATTATAAGTGGACAAAAATACCCTTATACATATTTTCCTTCTTTTTTTATAATGTATTTAGTAATAATAGTTATTTGTAAAATTATTATTTATAAAATAATTATTTATAAAATAATTATTCCAACAATTATATACACTTCTTTCACCATATATTTATTAATAATAATAATTTATAAAATAATTATTTATAAAATAATTATTTTAACAATGATATACACTTCTTTCGCATATTCTTCTCTTTTTATAATACATAAAAAGATGAGTTATAATAAAAAAAATTGGATTTAAATTAATTATGGACCATAAATATATAAAAAAAAATCAAGTCCTTATTTTGGGTTGTATACATTTTGCTTAGCAAATCCAGGGTTAATAACATAGAAAATCCCATCAATTGTTAAAGAAGCCTCAACAATATTAGTTGCCACAACCACTTATCTCTTCCCAGGAGGCGTAAGATCAAATATCTTAGACTGTATTTCACTCCGGTAGAATAATCAACTATGGATCATTCTTACCTAATTCTTTCATTCTCTCATAAAGAGATTGGACATAACGAAATATAAGTTATTGGTACAAAGAAGCCTTCTGCTTTCAGCAATATCAATAGAAATATTAGAAAATTCAATCCACATACTTGGCTATTTCTTGCACTCTCCATTCTGCAAAAAATATAACAAAAAAGATGGACAAACCAAGAGAGGGAAAAACATGACGCACAATGCACGCTATAGACAGAACATTGAGTACAAATAAGCAAACAGTGCAAGTCTCCATTAGTTTCTCATAAATGATCCAGCATAAATCATTGATCTCACATCAACACTTCCCAAAATAACATAGTTAATAAACTTAATGGGCTTGAAATATACATATAGTGAATAAGTCTCCAAAAGGTTATCAAACTATATTGCTAACATAAAAAATCTACAAATGGTTAGCAAACTTAGCAAACTAAATCACTTTAAGTCCTTCATAATATCCATAAGTAAGTCCTTGTGGGCAAGAAGGGGACATTCAACAAATGTCCTTAGTAGGTCACCATCACCCATAAGAACCCTATAAATCTTGGTGACAGTGGTTGTTGAGAACCCACAATCTTGAATCAGTTTCCAGATTTCTTCCCCAGACAATTGAGGAAGCTTTCTTGATCTTTCTCTAGCTATTTCATTTGCTTCTTTCATTGCTTCATTTCCAGCAATTATGGCTTGATTTCCAACATTAATGGCTTGTGTAAATTCATACATGATATCCTTAAGTTCAGTGAAGTCAGAATCTTTGTCTTTGTTGGAATTGACTCTTTGCTTCTGTCTTGATGAACCACTTGCAACTCCAGGTGAGTTCTCTTGAGTGGTGCTATTATCAAGAGCTTCAAAGTTGTCCACGTTTATATCATGCTGGGAACCAACATTATCAGTATTGTTGGTTGCATCAAATAAGTCGGCCTCATTGAGTGTGAGATGCCTCTTTCGCATCTCACCAAGTGTACGAGTGCCCTCCCCTGAAGCTCTATCATTACCATATAAAATTACCATTTTGTCATAGTTTGGGTAAGGAACATTTCGCCAATTCGCAGCTTGTAGCTTGGACTACAAAAGGCAAAGAACAGTTTGTCAGATCATTCCCTTTAATCTCAAATAGAAAGATCATCACAAAAAATTAAAATCTGGAAGCATATTTGAAATCTATACTAGATGCAAAAAAGATGTTCTATAGTAGACATCTTTGTTATTACTTGTGAGACGCAAGCATATTTGAATTCTATACTGTGCAGGTTTTGCTATCAGTTTAGTAGTGCATTGATCCTAACAAACAACAAAACTTCCAGTAAAATAACAAAATACATTTTCACCAGTAAAGTGAGAAAAACTTGCCCTATACTAGATGTAAAATCTAAAATAAAATAAGATTTAACATTCATTGAAACTAAAATACGATGATACTTTCTGGGGTTCATTTTTTCCATGTTAATTATCAAAATAATACCAAGGACATCTCTGATCTAAAAAGGGGAAAATTTAACAAAGCACACCTTGCCACTTTCATTTAATTCATAAAATTTGACATTTCATTCTATTCTTCATACCAAATAGGTTGTTAGGTAGACTTATATTCCGAGTAGCTTATAAATAATTGATGTGTTAGTGATTTGAATAGAATTGGCTTATACTTTAGTCTGCACCAGGTTAATGGAAACTAATTTTGGGAGCTCAAAACTACTGGTCATACTAATCTGTTCAGTGACTGCAATGCACGACTTGTGGCAAAAAAAAAATGTCCGACTTTAACTGATCTTTGAAAGTCTTTAATAAATGGTGTCTAAGAAGTTTAAGATTCTCTTATTTGTGTGACTTGGTATGTTACTATTTATCTTGATCCTCTGTCCTTTGGTTGTCTCTTCATAGCATTGGCATCTATTCTACTGTTATCTAACATGCTTCATTAAATTCAACTGCTGTTCTGATAATGCCTGATCAATTTATTTATATGTTGTCAGGTTTGCAGGAAAATCTCTAATTAAGATGATCAAGAGATGGCCTTCTATGATTTCAAAGTGTGTCATCACATTTACCAACAACTTGTGCAAATACTAACAGCATCCAGAATTAATGACCACAATGCAGAATCCCGTGCAAATACTAACAGCATACAGAATTACAGAATTGGACAGCATGCAGAATTCCAGAATTGGACAGCATGCAGAATTACAGAATTGGACAGCATACAGAATTCCAGAATTGGACAGCATGCAGAATTCCAGAATTGGACAGCATGCAGAATTACAGAATTGGACAGCATGCAGAATTAATGACCACAATTGCAGAATCCCGGGCAAATACTAACAGCATGCAAAATTTTAATGACCAGAATTGCAGAATTGTAGAAATGAAATTGTAACAGAATTAATGAGTATGTGCTTAATGGAAAATACTAACCTCTATAAGTTGGTCCCAAACTTCATCCTCAGCCTCCCATGTATGTGATGATGCATTCCAACCAAACCCACTCGATCCATTTTTAAAAATATCAAAAACTTGAGAGAAATTTCTTTTCAAAACTATGACTTATAATGTGTTAGTGTTTGATTATGGACTTGACTATAAAGATCAAAAAGTAGAATTACAATCTGGAATGCTAGTAATCAGGGATGCTAGTAATTACAAAGAAAACTTGGGTGAAGGAAAAGTTAAAATAATTACGCCACTGCCATTGCTCTTTAAGATTGAGCGAGATTTCTGATAATGCCTTCGGAAGAGCAACTTTAAATGGAAGCCTAAGAATATTTTGAAGCAGATTGGCATATCCATAAATTGTTTCTAACACATATTTAGATAAATACGAGGAGCAGTGGAACCATCATCCTAAAAGCAGATCTAGTGATACAATTGCTGATCATGATTCATTTTTGTATAGAATTTGGGAGGAAGAAAATAATATTCAGATAGCCATTACAACAAGAAGAAGGGAGGAATCACGAGCAAATCTCCTTAATTCATTCTCCTTTTGGTGGGGTAGCAAATCTCCTCTATTAGATGTTCTTTAAAAATTACTGCAGCTAAAGGATGGAATAGAGCAATCACGAGCAAGATTACTCACCTGAACGAAGGAGGCAGTGACGTTCGATGAGCAACCAAAGGAGCAGGCGGCTGCGTCGGCGGCGTTGGTTGGAGGGGCAGCCCGAAACGACCCAGGACGAGCTGAATCGAGAAGAACTCCACTCGATCTACAGGACAAATGGACTGGCAGACCTTCGACGAGCAACCGATGGTGGTTGCAAGTGCCGGAGGCGGCGGCGCCTGGTGGAGAAACGGCTGGACACCACACTCAACTACCGAAGGCGCGAGGGAAAAATGGATATCACGCGGGAGAAATGAGTGAAAAAATTGGCAAACGAGGTTGTTTATTTAGAAGGCAGCCAAGGGGTAGTGATGGAAATACGAAAAAAAGTCATGGGTAATTTAGTCATAATTGAACACAAATATTCTCACCCCTAGAAAAAACCCCAATTTTGGAGGGTTCATAACCTAGGTTAGGTGCCCACTAAAAAACAAAAAATCATCCCACACCTAACCTAACCTCCTTCCAACCAAACACCTATTTTTAATCTCTAACCCCACCCCAACCTAACCTAACTTAATATAACCCCCAACCAAACAATGCCTTATGGTCGGTGTAAATTTCACATGTCTCACCATATAGATAATGCCTCAATATTTTCAAGGCAAATACGATTGCGGCCATCTCCAAGTCATGAGTTGGATAGTTCTGTTCATGTTTCTTTAGTTGCCTAGATGCATAAGCAATCACATTCTCATGCTGCATCAATACACACCCTAGACCAATTCTTAATGCATCATAATAAACAGTATAACTACCATTCCCAGTGGGGAGAGCTAATACAGGTGCTGAGGTTAGGCATTCCTTCAACTTATTAAACTCTCCTCACAATCATTTGTCCACTAAAACTTTACACCTTTTCTAGTTAACTTTGTCAAAGGGGCTACAAGCTTAGAGAAATCTTAGACAAACCAGCAGTAGTATCCAGCTAATATAAGGAAGCTACGAATTTCAGTCACTGTGCTGGGTCCGGCCAAGTCTATATTGCTTCAACATTCTTTGTGTCTACACCGATCCCTCTTTAGAAACTGTATACCCAAGAAATGCTACATTGTCTAGCCAAAACTCACATTTAGAGAATTTAGCACATAATTGTTGTTCTCTCAGAGTTTGTAAGGTCATCCTTAGATGTTGTTCATGCTCTTCCTTGCTCTTCTAGTAATCAAGAATATCATCAACAAATACAATCACAAAATGATCCAAAAATGGCTTAAAGATTCGATTCATCATATTAATGAATGCTGCTGGGGAGTTTGTGAGTCCAAATGACATTATTAGGAATTCATAATGCCCATATTGAGTCCTAAAGGCAGTCTTCAAGATATCTTCCTTTCTAATTCTCAGTTGATGTTATCCCGATCTTAAGTCAACTTTGAAAAAGAGCACCTTGAAGCTGATCAAATAAGTCAACAATACGAGGCAAAGGATATTTGTTCTTTATAATTATCTTATTTAGTTTCCTATAGTCAATCCATAATCACTTGAAAACATCCTTTTTATTTACAAATAACACTGAACTAGGACGTATAAAACCCTTGTTAATAAGATTCTGTAGTTGCTCTTTCAACTCTCTCAGTTCTGTAGGGGTCATTCTATATGGAGACAAGGACATAAGTTGGGTATAAGGTACCAAGACAATGCAAAACTTAATTTCTCACTCAGGAGTTAAACCAGGTAAGTCTTCAAAAAGACATCTAGGAATTCACATACCACTAGTACATCTTCTAAACTCGTTTTTGTTGCTTGCATATCTTTAATTATTGTTAGGTATCTCGTTCACCCCTTCCTTAATAGTCTCCTTGTCCCTAAAGCTGATATCAAATGAAGCGGTTTAGCGCTCCGAATACCTTGGAAAGTAATCATCTTCTCTTCATATGTCTTTAGATAAATTGCTTTACTATGACAGTCAACAAGGGCATGACAAGATGATAATCAATCCATGCCTAAAATGACATCAAAGTCAACCATTTCTAGGACTACTAAATTAACTAATGATTTGTTGTTACCTATAGAGATTTCACAAGATTTATATACTTCATCCACTGCAATTGAATCTTCTACTGGCGTAGCTACTACTAAATGCTCTTCTAACGGTGCTGCCTCTTTCCCAAATCACAAGAAAAGAATGGGGATATAAAAGAGTGTGTAGCTCCAGGATCAAACAAAATATATGCATCTAGAGTATAGATTGGGAGTATACTTGTAACTACTTTGTTTGAAGCTTATGCATCTGAATGAGTCATTGCCAAAATTCGAGCTGGTGCTCTCCCTACTTAACCTTGATTTCGGCTACCAGATCCTCTACCACTAGAATGTCCTCGGTTAAAATATTGAACTTGGGAAGCTTCAATCTGTCTTATAGGCAATGTTGACACCAGTGGTGGTGGTAATGTTGTAAGAGTAGCTGCTTGAAGGAGCATTGATTGTGCGGTCAGGATTGGATAGTCTTTCCTGATGTGAACTCGTGCACCATAGTGGTAACATGCTCTTCCTGACCCCAAGACAAACACCAGAGTGGAATTTTTGACATTTCGAGCAAAATGGTGGATTTCCATAATTTCCTTCAATACTGCTATTCAATTGAGACATTTGCGGATGATTTCTTCTATCACCAGATGAAGGGTACCAATTTTGAGCCCTGTGCTGTTAATAGTCCTTTCCGTGGCCCTGATAGCTTGAAGTGTTCCCCATGTTAGTATTGTAAATTCCTGGACCTAGCCTATTGCCTAGCGTAACCTCTGTAAGTTGGTGTTTATGATTGCTCATATTCTCTATTATTCGAGATTCAAAAAGTTTAGCACTTTCAACCACGTCTTCAAAAGAATAGTACTGGTCTTTAGCCATGGACTGGAACAGATGATTTGGTAGTCCTTGGACAAAACATTATGCTCGCATCACCTCCGTAGTTACTAAGTGAAGGGCATGCCGTGACAATTGAGTAAATTTCACTTCATAATCATTAACAGACTCAGCATTCGTCTTCTTAAGCCTTTCAAACTCTCTTGCCTTAGCATCTATAATAGTTTGTGGTAGAAATCTCCTCATGAATCGCTATTTGAACTTGTTGTACTTTGGGTCTAAGTCCGCCCTTGATGGGCTGGACTATTTGATTAGGAAATAAGTAGCTTAATCAAATAAGAATAAAATCAGCATAAAATGCAGATTGGGGAATAATTCAGTAATAAATATGGATTTGTTAATTAAGAAACAAATCGCCATAATTAGGGAATTAATTGAGAATTAATCAATTGCTGTCTTGGAGGGCAAGAAGGAGTGCACACGTTTCCTAATTAGTGGCCTCCATAAACCACTATAAATAGGGTATACCTCCTCAATTGTAATTCACCCCGCCATTGAGTTTTCTGGCAATTCCCTTCTCTCCTACCATCTTTCTGGTTCTGGTGTTCTGCTGTGCAAATCACAATTAGGCTCTAGTAGTCTAATAATTGTGTGGACACAAGTATGGAGTATTGGAGCTTTGACCCGGATTCGAACATGGATTCGTCCAGGTACGCTTAATCTCCTTTTTAGTTATATTTTTCTTACTTTGGCATAAGAGCCATTTGATCTTTGAGGTTGTGATTATTCTATGTGAATAAACTATATGATATAATTTGTTTATATCTCCATTTATTTCCACTGTGCAAACATCTATATGAGTTTATATGATGTTAATATATGCTTCTTTTTCGCATATGAATATGTTTTTTTCGTAAATATATATATTCCATTATATATATTGCATGTTGACAAGCGTGTGATGCTTTTCAATGCTTTTGAGCTTCCGCTGCGTTTTTGAATATGATTGCTCTCATATGACTTTCGCATGTATCTGGACGTGCTGAAATTTATCTAAGTAATTGAACTTGATATATTCATGCAACATGAGATGCATTTTTCCTTGTTCTCTGTCTCATGTTTTTTTTTTCTCATATGTATATATATACTTTGCATGCCAACTGTTTCGTTTTCTCATATATATACATATTCGTTCTCTTCTCTTCTCCTCATCTCTTCGATCTTATTAAAGGTGAGTCTTTTGGAACCTATGTGGATTCAAAAACGAAAAGCCTTAACTCCTCAAAGGTTAGAAGAGTCTTTGAAACCTAGAGGACACACATCCATGTCGGTTTACGCAGTGCCGTCAATGTCGAGAAAAAAATTGGGTGTTTGAAACTGGGTGTTTTTGCCTTAAATAAAGCCATGGATGTGTAGATCTCGAAGAGACGATTCCAACGATGCTTAGAATGCATCAAACGGAGTCCGGATGAGGGAGAAACAAAGAAAAGAAGTTGGCGGGTCATTAGTTATCGTCGCCACTTCACTCGAGATTTGATCAATGAAATTGAGGTTTTCAGATCAAATAAATGCCATGGATTTGTAGTTTGCTGAACTACGGTTCCAACGACACCAAGAACACGAAAAACGAAGCTAAAATGAGGGAGATATGGCCTCCCGAAGTTTGCGGGTCGCGATGACCTACCGGAGCTCCCACCGGGTCGGGTTGACCCGGTTGGATGTTGAAGATGATGACGTGGCCGTCAATGCCACGTCATCGGTCAACCAATGCCACGTGGCACCAATGAGATGTCGCTATGTCAGCGTCAAGTGCCACGTCAGCATCGGTCAACGAGGCCACATCATTCGTTGACCAGCCACGTTGACTGAGACACGTCAGCGATGACGTGTCAAGGTTGATTAGTCAACATTGACCAGTCGACGGTCAGCACTGGCAAAAAAAAAACCGGAGGGAAATTGACAACTGGCACGTGGGGCCCACTGGGACCTCCGTTTGACAGGTGGCAAGCACTGTCGGAGAGAGGACGGCGCGTGGAGTTGTTTGAACCGGCGCGTGGAGGTCACGCGCCACCGCCGAGAGTGGCCAACGCTGGAATTTTCCAATTTTTCAGGATTTTTTGATCCAGAGACCTTTTAGGGGCGAGTGAGAGCGTGTGGGACCTTCGATTGAGACGTGGTTTATTCCTAAAAATCCCTAAATTCGAGAGCTTCAATTTGATATATAACTTGAATATATTTGAAGCACGTTTGGATCTGTTTTGAGTCAAAAAGATGCTTGTATGCACCTAGAGATTCCCAAAAATGTTGGAATTGAATCAATGTTGGTTCTATTGTTTTTGGGATAGGTTGGCTTATTTTTTTAAGAGTATTTTCAGTTGCAACATAAGGTTAAATGCTGAAAGATTCTTTAAAAGTAAGGGATTATTCAAATGAGTTTTTGAATATAAAATCCTATCCAACCTTGACTCAAACTCTTAAGAGATAAAACCTGAAAAATTGTAGCAACTTAAAATTATTCAATAATTATTGAATAATAACAAGTCTTCCTATGTTTTTAGCCACATTGATTCAATTGGGATTGAATCAGTGACTTCTAAAAGTTAACCTTTTATCACATATGTTGTGACAAAGGACAAGACAGATAGAGATGTGAGAATCATCTTATCAAGTGGGAGGTATGCTACAAATATATCCAAGTAAGTGGATGTAAACATGGCAAAGAAGAGCTGAACATTGTAGCTAGACGCTATATGAGTTAATATGGTCAGAAGGGCCTATGAGAAGGAGAATCTAGTTAAGAGACAACGATATGAGGCTTAAACTTTTGAATGTTCTTGTTTTTCATTGAATTTATGATTAAATTCTTTGGTTTTAGAATTGAATTCACTATATTCTCTTCTTGTTTTCTTGAACATTCATGCTAGTTAGATGATATTGTGTTATTATCTTGTTAACATAACTACTCTTTGATTGAGTGGGAGTTTTTATAGAATGCGTCTAGAAATCCAAAGGGGAAAGTGTTCAATGAAGACTGTGGTTAAAAGGGTGATGAGCTAACTAGTATGATTGGGATGGGAGTTAACATAGTTGTCTCCTGAACATGAAACTAGTGAACTTATTATCTAATTATCCTTTGTCTTATTTGAACAAATAAGATTTGTATACCATAATCGTCTAAGTGACCAATTATGACCAAGTCTATTTGACTGAGCTTATGAAGACAAGCTCAATAGAGATATCTGTAGAGTTAAAAACTCTTAAATCTCTTTCATTCAAGAAGAATGAGATGTTAGTGACATCCTACCAACTAGTCTTCATCATTTAAAGGTTGAAGCAACCGAAGGATACAAAAGGTTTATGCTATCAAGTATAAAAAGAACAACATTGCTTAAACTTATGTTGGTATGAGTAATGTAACCTTATCCAAGCCGTGTGGATAGTGTTGGAAGATAGTGAAATAGGTGATCTTCTTCCATAAAGTTAAAACTAAGTTAAGTTTTAACATAGTGTACTAAGTCCTAACATGTTGTTTAGGCAACACTTGTGGCGGATGTCAGACTAAGAAGTTGAGACAAAACTAAATGCCAAGTTCTTTCTAACAAACAACAAGTGTATGTTGTGATAAGACATCTCCTAGTGAGTGGGAGGAAGCTATGTCTCCCAGTGAGTGGGAGTGAGCCACGTCTTCCAGTGAGTGGGCGTATACAAAAGTAAAGATTGCCTCTGATATGCATATTGTAACCTTCAGCAATGTGATTCGCCATATTGAACTTGAGTGTGAAAGACTGAAGGATTCAAGATCTATCAGTTAGACAAACTTAGCTAAAGAATGGGAGGATTCATCCTCCATACCTAAGGGCAAGAAACCTATGAGGTAAACTTGATCTAGAAGAGTTCAATGGTTTCTACAAAGATAAAATGCTACATTGATAAACCTTTAAGGGTTGTAAAAGTAGCAATCCACATGAGTTGTGGATGTTTCACAGAAGTATATGGCTTCATGTTAAATGCAAAGCAAATAAAGAGATAGAATCAAGGGATTTAAACTTGCACGTTAACTCTGCATAGATAAACCACCCTGATTCACTCCATGCAATTGCAACTGACAAAATCACATCTTTGCTATCTCTTTAGTTAAGGATCGATGGGACTATGATTCTCAAATCCTTCGTTGGATTTTGATGTTTCTTTCTAGGGATAAAAGATTCCATTTCTTGCCATATGTACACCTTGATCAAAGGGAATGATCAAACTAGCAAAAGAGTATTTGCTAAACAACGTGTGCTAAAGGGTTAATACCCTTATGAATAAATTGAAAACTTATTGTACCTGACAAGAAAGACAAAGAAACATTTTTTGAGAAAATACACTGCAATTGGCAAAATATGACGTTAGTGAACCAATGAATGTGAGGGCAAGACACAAAGCTTGGTGTTTCGTTAACGTTATAGACATTTACTCGAAATACAGTAATATTTACTTGATTTTTGGCATATGTGAAGCTGTTAGATAATGGCTGAACTAGCCAGGAATCAGTAAACTGAAAGAATAAGACATTTCAAACTAACAAGGGTTTAGGACACCCATGTGATTAGTTCAAACAGTTTTGTGTACAAGAAAGACATTGTTAAGAAACTATCAATACTTAGAACCCTTCAACATAATAGAGTTGTTGAAATGGAGAGATAGACCTCTCCTTATTTTGGTTATGAACATAATGGCATCAATGAGGCTATCAACCATATGTTGGTAGGTGGACTCATAGCTATTATATTCACACTTAACCAAATGCCCTCTATGTCAATCACGACCTTACCCTATGAATCGTGGATGGGCCTTAGACCAGGGCCAAGCTCGTTAAAACCATAAGGGTCATCAACTTTATATTCACATTTCTTCTTATGAGTAAGGAAGATTAGGGCTAAGGTATACAAGGTATCTCTTTGTGAGATGACATGAGAATTTGACATGACACGTCTTCATTAGTGAAAATGATGGCGGTTCAGTGACTGAGAGAAAACTGTGGGACACAACGTTGATAAAACCCAGATTTCCTAGCAGGAAATGAGCATTAATCACAATAAATCTCTTTAAGAGGTTCACAAGTGACAAGGAATAATCAAGTGTTCCTAAGTTCACTGATCCGAGTGGGAGGATTGAGACCATTTTCACAACGAAAGAGGTAAGAGGTAAGTTACGAGAGAATTACCTCACTCATATATAGGAAAAGAATCCTATGAAATCCACTTTGGAGCAAATTGTCATCTAGCGAATGACTATAAGGGATAGATTCCTTAATGGATTGAATGCTCTCTTCATCATTTAGAAGGTGATGATAACTACCTATAAGTGTCTGAAAGACACTAGAAGGACCTGCTAAGATGAATTGCAAAGTGTCATGCAGGAGGATTTGGATTCTTTTTAAGCCAAATACGTGTTTGGGTAATTTGTCACCTAGCCAAGAGGTGATTGGGAACAAGTAGGTTCTCAAATTTGTTGGGGGCATATAGAACCTAAAACACTTAGTGGCTAAGGGGTAATATAATAGAAGGTTGTCCGTTGTGCATTTTAACTCTGAAATTTGGCTATGACAACAAGCTTAGTCTTGAAAATTGCATCAAGATGATGTAAAGACCACCTTCCAATTTGGAATTTTGGAAATTGGATGATGAACTCTACATGAAGCAGCTTAAGGGCTTCATAGAAACAATCACCCAAATAGTAGTATATGGGTTTTTTACAAGGTGAAAGCCTTACCAACTTCGAAATAATCGAAGAACACTACATAAGCACTACTACAAAAAAGCAAAGCTGTGGCGCTTAAAATTGCATTAGCTGTGGCGCTTGCGAAATGCCACCTATCTAGATGCCACTAAAAGAAGCTGTGGCGCTTGGAAGCGCCACAGATTTTTAAAATTTTTTTTTTTTAAAATAACCTCCTGTGGCGCCTGACCAGCCAGGCGCCACAGGAGGCATACCTCCTGTGGCGCCTGGCCGGCCAGGCACCACAGAAGGTCCACCCTCCTGTGGCGCCTGGCCAGCCAGGCGCCACAGGAGGTCTGCCAACTGTGGCGCCTAGCTGGCCATGCGCCACAGTAGGTGTTTTTTTAAAAAAAAAAAATTTTTCGTTCTGGTTTTTTTTTTTTTGAAAACATACTCCATGCATCTAGAAACATACTCCATCTAGAAACAAAACTAGAGATGATCCACACTAAAAGAAAAATCCGACAGAGAGAGAGAGAGAGACGCATGGCAACACATATATACTATAAGAGGAAGTTTGAAAACATACTCCATCTAGAAACAAAACTAGAGATGGTCCACACTAAAAGAAAAATCCGACAGAGAGAGAGAGAGAGACGCATGGCAACACACGGATTATTAGATTAGCAACTCTCATCAATTTAAATTTAAATATTATTTCTAAATGAGATACACTATTATTTCTAGTACAGCTCTTCACCCACGGACATGGCCGAAAATATATATACATGCATATATGCGTGTCTTAACAGGGAAAAACAGCATCGCAAGCATGCCATTAAAAAAAAACGCAGAACAACCTGAAAAAAATATTAATAAAAAGAAAACGCAAGTTGAACTTACAGATTGAGCAGTGGAGTGGGGGACCACGTAATTGCCGTTGGTGACGCAATCTTCAGTGACGAAAGGAAGAAATTTGAGCTACGAAATGGAGTGGGGACCAAAATATTGTAGACAAAACAAAGAAAAGGGAATAATAGGGAAAGGAGTGGGGTTGGTAGTTGGGAAAAAACAAAGACGTGTGCGCGTGTGGGTGTAGTTTTAAGATGTAAAGATAAGAAAATGGAAGGAAGGGGAGAGCACAACAGATAGATGAAAGTGAAAATGAGAGAGGGAATGATTAAAGGTAGAGGAAAAGGTAAAGAAAGAGATGGGGGGTGTAGGCGCGGGAAAAGGAAAGTGATTGGGGAGGGGAGAGGCGGTAAAACAAAAGGATAAGGGGGTGGGGTGGGATGGGTTCTGATTGGTGGGGAGGGGATAGGAAATCCAAATTTTTTTTTTTTTAAAAATGGTCAGGGGTGGCGCCTGACCAGGCAGGCGCCACCCCTGACAAAAAAATTTTTTTTTTTTTAAAAAATGGTCAGGGGTGGCGCCTGACCAGGCAGGCGCCACCCCTGACAAAATTTTTTTTTTTTTATTTTTAAAAAAGGTTCAGGGGTGGCGCCTGACCAGGAAGGCGCCACCCCTAACAAATTTTTTTTTTTTTTTTAAAAAAGGATCAGGGGTGGCGCCTGCCTGGTCAGGCGCCACCCCTGATCCGAAACTAATGTGGCGCCTGGTGTGCCAGGCGCCACAGCTGGTCCCAGATAGTCAAGAGTGACGCTTGCCTGGTCAGGCGCCACACTTGACCATAACAGCTGTGGCACCTACCCTCCCAGGCGCCACAGCTGGTAAAAAAAAACATAAAATATAAAAAAATTAATAAATGAGCAGCTGTGGCACTTCATTAAGGAAGTGCCACAATATGTGCGCCACCTTTCGCCCTTTTTGTAGTAGTGAAG
The DNA here is from genome assembly GCA_963242795.1 of Inga leiocalycina. Lineage (NCBI taxonomy): Eukaryota > Viridiplantae > Streptophyta > Magnoliopsida > Fabales > Fabaceae > Inga > Inga leiocalycina. The sequence goes on from OY725329.1 coordinate 42,495,152, forward strand.
TCCCAAACGGTCTAGTGATGATTTTTTGTGAAGTTATCCTTTGTCAAATGACATATGAAACAAGTGTCAAGGGAGTCAAAGGAATAAAGGATAAGAGAATCCTTAAATTCTGAGTTGAGAAAGTCATGGGTTGAACAAATATCTTGAATGACAAGATAAACGGAGTTGCACAAGAAAGATACAGTCTTTTCCACCTAAGACATGTCAAACTGCAAACCCATGGACACCCCTGAAGTCAAGGGCATAAACCTAAAGAGGTTACATGTCCTATGATGAATCCAACATAAGAAAGGTGGATAGAGTCCCATGTGAGACTATAGTTGGTAATATGAATATACACATTGGCGTACATAAGACCAAATGTTTTTGGGTCAGACTTGGAAGTTGTTTTTGGTCCTGTTGTGAAATGGGTTATGAGAATAACCATGGATTAAGTTGTCAAGACAATGACTTTCTTTTTGAAAGGATACTCCAATACAAGACCTAGGCAAATGGTGATGGAGTAAGGAAATATACAAAGTATTTTTTCCTGTTATCCATGGAAATAGAACGTACGGCGTGTTCTGCCATCATTTAAAGTGCCATATGGCTAAAGTAATTCCTATGAGAGATTGGGAATAAATGGTGGATAGAAGGATCCAAGCGATAACATCTTATGATGAGGATCCTAAGTATCACAGCAAGGCGAAACATACGTTTTGATATATCTCTATAAGAGATATGCTTTCAAAGAGGGAAAGCGACAGTTCAATGACCTCCTACTGACAGAATGTTGGTAAATCCCCTTAATGAGCCCATAGCTTGATTTTTATTGAGTTAGTGAAAATCTTGGGGGCGCAAATAGAATGTAAGGTTGTGAACTTCTTTTATATGAAGATAAAAGAAATAGTATGTATGTTATGAGTAAATACATATAAGGTATACAAGTTTTGTATGTCATACAGGTTAGAAAAGGTTGGTTCACTCACACGAACAACCATCTTCCTATGTTTTGCGGGGGCATGGGAGCGTAAGACGAGCAAATGATCACTATGAGATGGTTAAGAAGAATCTTTGCGTTTAAGTCACCTCGGTTAGACTGAGATGAGATCTACATGTATGTGTATAACAGAAAATGGATCGAAGCATGAATATAGACCTGTAGCCAAGCAAAGAACTCTTTCACAAAATGAGATTGTAAAAGAGATATTGTGAAAAAGAAAGTTCTAGTTCGAATGTTAAGTACATTTTGGAACTAATGTCTGTACGGTGAAAGATAAAGAAATCGACGTAAACCTCACCATAGCATGCAATTCATACTACATGTGTTTAAGAGATAAACTACAACACGGGATGTATTAACTCGAGAGGGATTAGATATGCCATGAGTAATGTGTATGGGAGTATCTGGGGTATATGAGGCAATGAATATATAGCTTACGGTTATATATAAAGGGTGTCTTTGGATGCTGATCCGATATGAAGGATTTCTAGTATCACAAGCACCAAAAATCTTAAAGACGTTTTTGCCCATGCAGTTACGGCAAACGCCAAGTATGAAACAAGAAAGAGTAATTTGGGTCCAAGTCCGCCCTTGATGGGCCGGACTATTTGATTAGGAAATAAGTAGCCTAATCAAATAAGAATAAAATCAGCATAAAATGCAGATTGGGGAATAATTCAATAATAATTATGGATTTGTTAATTAAGGAACAAATTGCCATAATTAGGGAATTAATTGAGAATCAATTAATTGTTGTCTTGGAGGGCAAGAAGGAGTGCACACGTTTCCTAATTAGTGGCCTCCATAAACCACTATAAATAGGGTGTGCCTCCTCAATTGCAATTCACCCCGCCATTGAGTTTTCTGACAATTCCCTTCTCTCCAACCATCTTTCTAGTTCTGGTGATCTACTGTGCAAATCACAATTAGGCTCTAGTAGTCTAATAATTGTGTGGGCACAAGTATGGAGTATTGGAGCTTTGACCCGGATCTGAACATGGATTCGTCCAGGTACGCTTAATCTCCTTTTTAGTTATATTTTTCTTACAGAACTCCTTCCAAGTTAAGGGGTGACCCTCATGGAATTCCCTCTTTCATCACCTCATACCATTCTCTAGCATTTCCTTTGAAATAGAATTCATCAAACTCAGCAGTTCTAGTTGATGAACACCCCAATGCTCTACAAAGTCGAGAAATCTCATCAAGGAAGTCATGTGGATCCTCATTTACCACTTTACCGGCGAATGAAGGAGGTTTAAGCTTCATGAAGTCTGCTGGATGAATTTCCCCTCCTTGAGCTAATTGTTGCCTTGTTGCTATTTGAGTCTCTCGCTCAGGCATCAAGTTGACCCCCTTTTGCTGTTGTTTTGGTTGTTGTGGCTACTGTTGGTGGACTAACATTCTCATAATTTCTTGCATAGTTTGTTATATATGTTTCACGAAATTCAGCAATAATGTTATTTAGAGTTGGCTCTCCTTGCCTTGTCTTAGCTGCCGTATCTCCTGTTCTTCCTCCCAACTAAGCTATAACACATTGCCAGATTGGTGACCACCACCACATCCTAAACCTCTACCCCTTCTTCATCCTCGACCTCCGGGAGGCAAAGGAGCACCTGAAGTTAGGTTAGATGCTGCTATTCTTTCCCTAGTGGCATATTCTCCCTATAATATTAAGGTAAATATGAGTTCACAAATTTGCTTGAATAAGACAATAAGGCTAACTATCACTTAAACTAACATCTAAAATCCTGTGATGTGGACTTGGTGGCAGAAGCCTCCTACATGTATTCTATGCTGACTAGGGACATAAGTACAAACAAGATTTTGCTAGCGCCTTATCCAATGACTACTATGACCCAGACAAAACAATTAGACTTTGATACCAACTTTGTCACAACTCAAAGCGTGGGACATGACAGGTGCATAGACTAAGCCAAGTCAATGCTACCTAGTCTAGCCAGCCTGACTTAAAAACGCATCCACGCAATACCACCATAGATTATCTAAAGAAGATAATATTCCTCAATAGTAAAATCATCACATAAGTTCCAACTCAATGAGAAAAAAAAAACCAACAAGTGACCAAAATAAAAATAAACAAGTTTCCAACATAAAGATCAACAAGTGTCCCACATAAAGTTCAAATAAACACGACCTTGACTTCTCCATAATAATCATGACACCATAGGATTTGCCTTTATTCTAACTTGTCCTACCTAAAATAGGTCATAGATTATAATAAGGGAGTAAGTCCACTGACTCAATAAGGTATAAGTAATAAAGTGTGCAGAGGGGAAGCAAAAGGCAGACTAGAGTTTTTTGAAACATTTTTGACAAAGGGAACTTTGAACAAAATAAAAATTCAAATAATTTCATATGTCACAAATCACAGACACTCACTATATAAACATATTTACTACAAAAAAACACTGAATTTTCGACGAATTTCTGACAGAATGGATTCCATCGGTAATAATAGTGTGACAAACAAATTTTTGACGGAATTCAGATTCCGTCAGAAATTTCTGACAGAATTTATTTCCTTCGGAATTTGCAAGGAATATTCCATCGGAAATTCCTTCGCAACTTCTGACGGAATTCAATTCCATCAGAAATTTTGTTGCAAACAAATTTTTTATTTTTTAAATTTTAAAAAGCCATGTGGCAACTCTGTCAACTGCCCCCTCATCGCTGGCGGCAGCGCGTGGCAACTCCGGCTACGTCTACCTTGTCGCCGGCCCCTAGATCAGCCACGTGTCGCAACCTCCTTTTTCCTGGAAATGCAACTCAACTTGCTCCTCCTTTGGTTCTAACCAATGACCTTGTCCGTACACGCGCGATGCCTTACCGAATGAGCTCGACTGCTTTGGCGTTCTATTATTACACACAATTATATATATAATCATATGACTATTTTTTTTAATTTCTAAAATTAATTTTTTATTAACATTAATTAATAACTAATAAATAATTAATAACTAATAAATTTTATTTTTTATATGACTATTTTGCCCCTTCAATGACCAAAACCTATGATTGAAAATTTAAAATATTTTAGAAATTATAAAATAATAATTAAAATTAAATTTAAAATATTAATTAAAAATAATAAATTTTATAAAAATAATTTTTTAAATTAAAATTTAATTTTAAAATATTAAATAATTAAAAAAATAATTTTTAAATTTTTCCACAGAATTGCCGATAGAATTGAATTCCGTTGGAAATTGCCTCATGGAATTTGCGACGGAATTCAGAAATTGTGAGGGAATTTCTAAAGGAATTCAATTCTGTTGGAAATTGAATTTTGTTGGAAATTTTAGACGGAATTTTCCGTAAGAAATTTCGTGGCAAAAGTCAGAATTTCCGACAGAATATTTTCTGTGGCTAATTCCGATACAAATTTTGCCACGGAAAAAATTCCGTCAGAAAATTTTCCGACTGAATTTCCGACGGTTTTCTAACAGAATTAAATTCCGTCGGAAATTCCATATTTTTTTGTAGTGATGCCATATACTATATACTATATAATTCTCATTGGGCAATAACCGTCTTATTATATATACACTTATACATATCATATATATACAATATAGATTTGGGGAATAACAATCCCATTATATATAATGAGGAAATTTTCCTTTTTCAAAACAAATAAATCAACTTATTTATTTTCAAAGGAAATCAGAAGGTTTCGAAATCAAACAAACGAGATTGAACAAAAGTAAATAATAGTTGGAAGGAATAATTTCTTGATTAATTTCATATCCTTTTTGTCTTAAGAAGAGGATAACATATTTAAATCGAAGCGATTATCAAAACGGAGGAAAGCATTAAGAGAAATATACTAGTGGAAAGTTCTAGACATTAGAGAGAGAAAAAAAATTTGGATTTGCTTCCCATATAAATCGAAAACAAAGCAACCACAAAAACGAATGGCGACACCTTACTAATTATGCACTCACCTGCTGGGATCAATTATAGAGACCTCCTCTATGACCGAAAACCTGCCAAGGAGTCCTCACGAGTATCACCAATAGATAATAATGTTTGTAAATGTCATCATGAGCTCGCAGAATGAATGTTCCTATTCCTTCCAAGGTTAAATGAGCCTTATGCAAGATAATAACTCATGTTATTGAAACTCAAGATTTGCCATTCTTAATGATATATGAGATTCGAGATTATATTATGGGGCTAAAAGCTTAAGTCCTAACTATGAGAAACAAGATGAATTTAGAGATACATTAGGAAGTACTGGGGCTTATAAGATACAATAATAGGAAAGATGTGAGGTTGTGTAAAAAGAAAAGGGTAATTCTCTTAAATTATATACATAGCACAAATAGATGAATATGACAGAAAGGGATGGATGAAAGAATGGTGAGGAAGTAAGAGACCTAGCGTAATGAAAGAACAAAGAATTTTGAAATCACCTGGCAATGGTTTCGGCGGCGTGAGCGAGAGCAATTATGTGGTGAACAAAATAATTAGGTTTTGATGTTAGGAAGTAAGGCCTTATATAAGGTTTTAACTCTGACTATAAAAAAAAAAAAATTATTATTAAATGCTAATATCTTACAAGACATCTTGGATATTATGGGATTTACTAACATTGACCAATCATTATTATTTCATATGATTATTTATATATATTTTTATATATGGACTATCACAGAGCCCAAATGTGAATATACACTTCAGATTTATCTATTCGGTAATATTATATACTCTTCCAATCCTAAATATATGATCTATTTACATTATAAATTAGATCTACCTTTAGAAACCAAAATTTAGTGTATGTTTTTCATTATATGAGCTTCTCTGTCTTACTCCAACTTGAACCAAATTAAGTGAGCATTTGATAAACTATGAAACTGTAGTTTCAGAAGCCCTTTTCACAGGGAGAGGGGCCTCTCCACTTCCCTTATCGTCCACTTCCCTCCACTTCTTTATTCTCACCATTAGATTAACTTTAAACGGTTGAGATTTAATATCCTATACAAATTAAAAATTATACATAGAATACTTTAATAAAAGTATAAAGATACGAACAGTTATATCAAATTTTAATGATTTAAATTTATTTATATACATTTTTGTTATTTAGTATTATAATAATATTTTTATAGAATATTAAATCTCAACCATTCAGAGTTAATCTGACGGTGAGAATAAAGAAGTGGAGGGAAATGGATGGTAAGGGAAATGGAGAGGCCCCTCTCCCCTTTTCACAAAGCCGAGACAAAACTCCTCTAACATACCTATCTTATAAATTGTAAAAGCTATTTTTTAAAAGCTAATCCAAATGCACACTAACGCTCTCAGTCCCATCAATCATGCTTTCAAATTCAACATGGCCCCCAAATGGATTTTATAATGTCAGGTGTTACGTCCTTTTGTAATTAATTTATTTAAAAATAAAAAATAAAAATAAAAATAAAAATAAAGAGAAAAGAGTAATCCTCGTACACATAGCATTCACTCCATCCGACACAAGTGGGTTTTCATGAGCCACCACTATCAAGACTACTTGAATTTTCTTGGGTCCATCCCAACCAACGTCTGATTTCATATCTCTCCTCTTCAATTGCCGTGTACAATACTTTAAAGCTAGTATTTATTTAAACGTCACCAACCTTCTAGGGAGGTAGCTACTTTTGTTTTTAGGAAAAAAAGAATTTAATGCACTTTTTTTTAATTTTTACCCTTAATTAAGGAAAAACTAACATTGGAGGTCCTTATAGTTTTCTGTCAATTTTAATCAGATCCCTAAGATTTTTTTTATTAGCTCCCCAAGTTTGCTCCGTTATATCAGTAAGCCCTTACCCTCTAAAATCGTTAACGGACGTTTAGAGGACTGAGGTTGCAGACACTAGAACGACTTCGATGTCTGAGCAGAAGATGTATCCTTCTATCCTTAGATTCTCCGGTGTGTAGACCACAAATCTTCACTGCTTCACATTCTCAACACAAAACTGCTTCTGCTATCACTCCCTTCAAAACATATGTACTCAATTGCCGGTGAAGGGAAACCTGTAATCAGCCACATTAACAGATAAAAGTCACACTCACAAACACTTGCTGAATCATGGTTTTTCAACTAGTTTGTATGCAAAGCGGAAAAAAGTAAGCACTGATGAAATTACCACATGATACGAGAGAGGAACCAAAGTAACTAGACACCAAACATTATTCTTAAAGGGATTTCGTATTTCAAGCATCTAGTGAAAGAAAATGGCTACAACGAACAAAACAATGAAACTTATATATTAACCCTTGTTGACAGACTAGGCGAGAGAGGAGTAGGAGGCAAAGCACAGGTCAGGAGCTGATGATTTTATGGTGAGCAGCGACCAAAAGCAAATGGAGGAAGGGAAGAAGGCACCATGTTCATCGTGGGTGCGTATGACATCTTTTGCTCAGTCATCAAAGTTATTCCTGTGTCTGCAACCCTAGTCCTCTAAACTTGGAGGAGTTAATAAAAAAGAAAAAAACCTTAGGGACCTGATTAAAATTGAGAGAAAACTATAAGGACCTCCATATTTGTTTTCCCTTCAATTAATTACATATCTCTCTCACCTATCTTTTCCCACTCATTCTCTCTCACACTCATAATCTTTAAAATAAGGGTATGTTTGGAAAAACAAACTATATTTTTTACATATTCATTGCTTTTAACTCATTTTAATCACTATTTGATGTTACGTGATTTGAGTAATTATTGTTTATAAAAAAGATCGAGAGAATATTAAACATGAGAATACTCGGTCAAATAATCATATAAAAAACTCGTAAACACTAATACTTGATTTACATTGTGTTTATATGTAGGTGATTTTTTAGTTATAACTATCACAGTTATTTTATTCTTTACATAAAATTTGAACTCACAATATTATACTTAAAAAAAGAAGAAGCCTATTTTATATATTTTTGATGATACATGAGTTTATGGCCACTGCCATTACATTAAGACCGTACGAGGGAGTCAATTCCCATGCAATCTGCTACCAAAATGTTTTGAAGATCGGGAGGCGGTGTAACCTAGACTGTTCTAGTATTTGACAGATTCAAACTTCGCTTTGCAACGTGATCTGCACATCTATTCCCTTCCCAGTAGACTAGCGATCTTAAATTCGAGTTTCCATTCTCTCATAAGAATCTCCTTTATTTATCCCTCGTCCGTGGGTTCAGTTGGCAAGGGACTCGGACACCCTCACAAATGGAGTGGGCTTGATTCCTGAGCTAGTCATGGTGCTGGGGGAGACATCTCCAAAGCTAAGTGAAGTTGAGGTGATTCCTACCTATGGGCCAAATAAAAAAGGGCATGTTTGTCGTGCTCCCGTGCCAAAGGAGAAAAGAAAGAAAGCTGATTCTTCCTGGTATCACATCATCCTCCTTCTGTTCTTCTCTGCTTTCTTTCTTTTCTCCTTCATCATTCTTCTTAATTACATAATCTTTCAATTCCTTACCACTTCTTAGTGCAACTGCCTTCACATGTTCTTTTGGGTTTCGTTCGGTGTCACTTGATAGAGTTCCTGGTTGCCTGGAATTCAGCATATTTGCAATTTGGCCCATCTAGATCTCTAAGTTCTTTATTGAGGCTTCTTGGTTTTTGATTGTTGCATCAATCCTAGCCATGAATTGAGATGTATTCATAGTTAGTTAAGCTAGTGCATCCTCCAAATTCACTTTCTGTTGTGGTGAATTTGGTTGTTGAAAAGCTTGTTGCTGGTAGTTCCCTTGCTGCTTGAATTCATTTTGATTATTCCTTTAACTAAAGTTTGGATGATTTTGCCAACCTGGATTATAGGTGTTTGAGAATGGGCCATTCCTTTGATTTCCGATGAAATGAGCTTACTCCGGCATGAATGAGTGTCCTTCTTGACATTGCGTACTCACATGAGGTCCTCCACATTGATCACAAGCTTCAGTAGGAGTGCTAATTACATTTGCTTGGGTTCTCAATGATCCTACTTGCTTGGATATAGATGCAACCTAAGAAGACAAAGTTGTAAGGACATCCAACTCATATACGCCAAGGGCTTTCTTTGAATTGTTACGTTTAGAAGGCCATTGATATGCATTGGCTGCTATCTCCTTAAGTAGATTGTAAGCATCATCTATGTTTTTTTCCATTAAAGATCCTCCAGCTACAATATCTACAATAATTCTAGATATGTGCGTCATACCACTATAGAAAGTTTGCAGTTGCCACCAATTTGGTAACCAATGATGAGGACATCTCCTTAGCAACTCCTTGTATCTTTCCCATGCTTCATAGAGGTTTTCTTGTTCATGCTGGGTGAATGAGGCAATTTCATTCCTCAATTTAGCAGTTTTTGCTAAAGGAAAGTATTTCTCCAAAAATTTCTACGCCATGATCTCCCATGTTGTTATACTTCCCACTGGTAGTGATTGTAACCAACTCTTAGCCTTATCCCTGAGTGAGAAAGGAAAAAGTCTAAGTCTAATGGCATCATCAGTAACACCATTATGCTTGAATGTGTCACAGATTTCTAGGAAGTTGGCTATATGTGCATTAGGATCTTCTGTTGGTAAACCATCGAATTGATTTGCTTCATCATCTGGATAATTGCCAGCTTGATTTCAAAGTTGTTAGCTGCTACTGGTGGTCTCCTGATTCCAGAGTTTGTCTCCATGACTGTTGGTGTTGCATAGTGTTAGCATTGTGAAATTCATATTAAAAAGGCATATTTACACTTGATTTATCACACTTTTTGATTGATTAATGGGTATATAAGGATTGAAGTGTGAAGGAAATATGCCTAATGAGTGTTTGGTTAAAAAGGGTATAAATTCTTTGCTTAAATGTGAATATTTACCTGTCATACATCACCTTTTGCTTTGTATAGACTTTCTTGTGTTTATAGGATCACACTTGAGACACTCAAAGAGTCAATGGAAGCACAAACTATTGATTAAGAAAGATGAGAAGAAGAGGAAAATACCCCCTCTAATGTTGTGATACCTCCACTTCCATTCCTTATGAGATTCAAGAAAAAGGAAAAGGATACTCAGTTCAAGAAGTTTGTGGATATGCTCAAGCAACTTCATATTAACATTCCTTTTGCCGAAGCATTGGAGAGCATGCCCAAATATGCTAAGTTCCTCAAAGATGTCTTATCTAAGAAGAGAAGATTTAGTGAGTATGAGACTGTAGCTTTGACTGAAGAATGTAGTGCAGTTATCCAGAGGAAATTGCCTCCTAAGCTCAAGGATCCAGGGAGTTTCTATATTCCTTGTAATATTGGGACTAATTTCAGTGGTAAAGCTCTTTGTGACTTAGGTGCAAGTGTGAATTTAATGCCCCTTGTTGTTTTCAACCAATTAGGGTTGGGAGAGCCAAAACCCGCTACTGTTACACTTTTCTTTGCGGATAGGAGTACTTCTCAACCTAAAGGGATTATTGAAGATGTTTTAGTCAAAGTAGATAAATTCATCTTTCTGGTAGATTTCATTATCATAGATTGTGAAGTTGTTTGGAACATTCCTCTAATCTTTGGGCGTCCATTTTTAGCAACTACTAGAACCCTAATTGATGTTGAAAAGGGTGAGATTACTATGCGAGTTAAAGATGAGCATGTTACTTTTAAGATGAAAAAGCTAATGAAGTCTCCCAATGAGGCTAAACAATGCTTCTTAGTTGATACGGTTGAGCAAGTTGAGCTAGAGGAATTCAAGAAGCCAATTCATAATGGGCTTGTTGATGCTTTGTCATTACAAAATCAAATAAAAGATCAAGCAGTGGAAGATGGCATGAGTGTCTTAAAAGCAACACCGACTAATATTATGAGTCGGGTACTTTGGAATCATTCAATTTCTCTTCCCTTGATAGGCCATCTTTGAAGTCATTTATTAAAGAGGCATGGCCTCCTGATTTGAAGAAGTTACCATTTAACTTTCAACATGACTATTTGAGAGCCAACAATCTACGATTGGGTATAGCTTCACCATTAGCCATTCAACAAGAAGAACAACTTTTGGAAATTCTACAAGCATGTAAAAGAGCTACTGAATGGCCTATTGATGTTGTAAAGATACAAGCATGGTTGAGCAATGAAGATTGTAAGGGATTTCAAGCTAGTGGCTATGGATTAAAGCACAATTGCAGTGGAGAGGTGAACCATCAAGTTTTCATCTTACCTATAGATGATGTGACTTGAGGAGATGAAGAGTCGGGCTAAAGACTATAAACTAAGTGCTTCTTGGGAGGCAACCCAAGTTCTTAACTTAATCTCTTTAGTTTTTTGATTTTGGTATATTTTTGGTAGATTTATGTTTGGTCTTTTGCTTTTGCAGGTAGGAGAGGAACCCCAAATAGAGAGAAGAGAGCAAGGGAATACAAAGGAAGGGTGGTGATTTTTTGGTATTGGGGATGCATGTTGCAGGAAAGTTTCTCAATTCCCAAGATTTAATTGAGTTAATCTTATATGAGTATGACTTGATTTGATGACCATTACTCACTCATCTAACCTTGGATAAAAATGTATTCATGGTTGTAGTATGAATTAGAGATGCAATGTGCATTGTCTTTGCTTAATCCTGTCAAATTTCTTTTATGCTTAGTGAATTCTGGATTATGGATGCATTTTGATCATGAAGAATTATATTCAAATGTGTGGTCAATGGTTGATGATTGCGTGTGAATCAAGAGGAATTTATGGCTGAAGTGATTGAGTTGTGGTGTTAGGTGTTTTTGATCATAGGGTGAAAAACATGCTGATATCTGATATAGTTGGGAGGAAAATATGGGCTGTAGCTAAGATATTTTTGGCTGCAGCAATAGGAACTCAGAAAGATATGGGCTACAGCCAAGAAATTCTTGGCTGGAGTCACAGAGAGCTCAGAAAGATATGTGCTGCAGCCAAAAAATTCTTGGCTGCAGCCAAAGAGAAGACTAAAAAAAATTTAGGTATGGGCTGCAGCCAGGACATTTCTAGCAGTAGCCAGGTTTAGGGCTGAGAGTTCTGGGCCGCAGCCAATAAATTATGCACCCTGTTTACTTCTCTTCCTCTCTCCCTCTGTTCTTTCTTTTTCTATCCCATACTTGATGCTGCTCCCCTTTCCCTTATAAACCCTAAGTGCAACGTCCACCATTCCCTTCATCTCTACACCATCGCTCAACCACCGTCTACACCGCCGTCGGCCTCCTCCATCAACCTACACACCTCCACCATTCACCATTGCAACTGACCCATCATCATCATTTTCCCTTCACATTTTTCTCTCTAAATCTTCACCGTCACATTTACACACACCACCGTTCACTCTCCATCCTTTCCCCCTTTCGCCGCCGATAGTGACTAGCTCACCTCCGCCCCTTCTCTTTCCCTTTCACCATTACTCTCTTGTTCAACAATCAAACCCTAATCCCGCTCCCCATTTTCTCAAATTTGACGGCATTCTCATATTGCAACCATTGTCTTAGCCGTCTCTTCAGTCCCCCAATCAGCATCGTCTTCATCCACCTTCCATTTCCGTTTTCTTTCTTTCTTTCGTCTTCATCCTTCGTCTACCTCACACACCCTAGCTCCTTCTTTATCCACATCGTCCTTCTGCTTATTTGTTATTTGCCTTGCTCATTATTCTGTTTTAATTATATTTTGCATCTCTGACTCTGTTTTGGTGCATCCGTCTTGGTGGTGTTGGAGAGATTATAGAGTAGTAGTGTTGTGCCCTCTCTCTGTCCCTGTCGCTTTGCTTTGCTAAGTGGTTGGTCCTTCTGCTTTTCACTTACTTCACAGGAGGTAATGTGTTCTATACTCTATCTGCTTTGGTCTTCACTGGGTAGTTTGTCATCATGTTTAGTTATCATTCATTCCAGGAAATGTTAGATTTTAGGCTTGAATCGATTAAGCACTTGAATTAGCTATTGTGTAGTTGAGAAGTGTTATTTGCCTCACTAGTCATTGTGGATTCTGAATGTGTGATGCATGAAGTAAGTACTAATGGTTACTTAAATCTATTCTAGGGAATGCATCATGTGGCTAGGCTTCTGTTAATTGCAAATTTTACATATGATTGGCTTAAATAAGAACTGAAAAAAAGAAAGAAAGAGAAATTGACTTAAGTGTTGAAACCTCTATATTTTGTAGAAATGGAATTGCAAAGACTTTTACACAAATAAATTATTGATTACAGTTTGAAGGTTTCCGCACTTTTGTTTTAAGTCTCTTTCAAAGCTCAATTTGTCCTATTGAAAATGTACCTTCCAGTTCTCTAATTGGCCTGCATGTGTGAAATAATTCTAGATTTTATGCTCTAATAAAGTTATTGGTATAGTTGAGAGTCAGGGTTGCACTTAGAATGTGATATGAGGATTAGTGGCTAGCAATTATGAAAAGACTCTGATATTTTCCTAATCAATCTATTGGTGCTCTTGGAATAGACTTTGATCTTTTCACTATGGAAAATCAACTTGAAATTCATTGAGTTCCAATTGTGGACTTTGAGAACTACCCTGAGATTTATTGCCTGCAATTATTGTTAGTTGCTTGCTAAACTAGGTTCCAGAATTACGGGTGTAGTTGGATCCATTTTCCATACTGCTTTTAAAATGGTTGGTTAATATTTGGCAGCTTTGTGAATGGGCACTTAATTAACATGTTTTGATTCTTGGATTGAATTCACTGTATTTCATTGTGGACAACCAAATGTCATTGTGAAACCTCTTTTCATTTTGAATAATGTGATTTTGATATGAGAAAAGTTTGTGGGTCACTTAGATAAAGTTGTTTTGGTGATTTAAAAATATTTTTATTGATTTAGGGTTTCAATAATTGTTTGTCAAAACAAATCTGTAACCCTTTATTTTTCTCATGATTTTGAACTGATCCACTCTTAAATTCAAATTGTTCATTTGGTTTACCACAATGAAATGAAGTTGACAAGTTAAGGATCACTGATGGATCCCCCAGTCTACAAATGATTTCAGGACTTATAAAGACAGTGAGGACACTGCCCATCTTAAGTTTGGGGGTATTTTTGATGATTTGTGTGCTTATTTGCCAAAGATTTCAAGTGTGTAAACTTTGACTATTTATCGTCCTTTGGTTTGAAAGTTGAGCTAGATTGGTTAATTATTTGTGATAGTAAGTGCATGTTCCAATGATAGAATGGATGTTTGGAATGTATGTTTTATGAGACATGATGGTTAATATGCTTGAATGCTTGATTTATATCTTAAAGCAATATTTCTTGACAATTTTTAGAATGAACATTTTGCACTAGATTTGGGAATGATTTAATTGTTTTGATAGGAAACTTTGGTAGCAATTTGATGTGTATATTCTTTCTCAATTAAAGGACTTTAGAACCTACATTGGAATCTCTTGAAATGAGTAAATGAAGTCACACATTTTTGAAAAATGATTTGGGCATTCTTTTAATTGCGTTTGTGCCTTTCAAGCCTACCAATAACTATCGACAAATTTGCACCCCATTTGAGCCATATACAGAAAAACCATATCGATTATCTCTTATAAGTTCCTGCTCAATCTTTTATATTCGATAATAAATTCTGTTTAATGTGCATTGATGGATGCATTGTAGAGATAAAGCATGTTATTCAGGAATTTTTAAGCTAAGAAAGCACTATTGGAGTTGGTTGTGTTTTGGAAGTTCCTGTTGAAGGGATTTGTGACAAATTAGGTTATATACTTTTGTTTCAAATGGTTAATTGCAAAATAATCTTTTGACTTCTTCAAAGCTTTTGATTTGTTTCATACGATTTGAAGAAATGATTAGGGCATTTCATAAAATGTGATTGAGCCTTTCAAGCTTACCTAATTGATTTGATTCCCCTTTTAAACCCTTATTTTGAGCCTGATTGAAAAAACCAATTAGAAAATTCTTTTTGAAAACCCAACATCTACCTACCTTAGCCAATGTGAAAAACCATGATTCCCTTTCTTTGAGATAGATGATAAGGATTAGGGTGTGGAATGTGGTGATGTGTAGAGTGTTATATGATTGGAAAAAGGAGCGTAGAAAAGAAAAGAAAAAAAGGGTTCACATTGTATAGACATCAAGCTAAAAAAAGAAAAGAAAAGAAAAGATATATAGTAGTAATGTGCAACAAGGCTTGAATTGGAAAAGATCAATTTGGTTCAAGTTTGGGGGAGTATGTTTAATGAGGAAAGGAAGAAACCTCTTGAGTGATTATCATCTATCTTGAGGTATTTGTTTGTAACACCCCAAATTTTGATTAAGAGCTAATGGGGATTATTGAGAATGTAATTGTGGATTAAAGTTAAATTAATGTGTATTTGTGACAATATTATCTAATATGTCATAATTGATGGAAATTGATAGAATGAAAATATTGGCCATAAGTTAGTAGTTAATGGGGAAATTAATTACTAACTAAGAGGAAATGAGATGTGTGATTAAATGACTAATGGAATTGGTTAGTGTAACTAAGTGGAGGATTAGTTGTGAGGAGATTGCATGAGAGAGTGACATGTGGCATTGTTGTGTAAGCATGATGAGAGTTGTTGAGGAAGTCAACCAAGCATGGTCTCATCATTTCTCTCTCTTCCTTCTCTCCTCCAATTCAGCTGAATGAAAAAACATGGGAGCCCAATAATCATCATTCATATCTCTCCACACACTCAACCTCTCTCATTTTTCTCTCTCTCCCTCTCTTATGCGTATGAGACAAGAGAAGGCAGAATTTCTGCCCTCAACTTCATCTTCATCATCACTCTTCATCTCTCCTCTCCCTCTCTCATGCGTGCTTCCATGGCTGCCCAAGAAGGAGGAAGAACTTGGTGAAATAGGTGAGCCATTTGACCCTCTTAATGACCCCTAATGGAAAAACTCTCTTCTTCAATCTTGTTCCTTGTGTTGAGAGCTTTAAAAGTGGCAAGTCTTGGTTAGTGAAAAACTCTGTTCTGGCAGTGGATTTTCATGGATGTTTTAAAATAGCAAATGGTGTTGAAAAATTATGAAACTTTCCAGTCTTAAATTTCACTTTCCAAGCTTTAAAATGGACATATATTTCATGTCATTTCGATTTGTGAGCTAGGAGTTATGACTGTCCAAAGTTTGATGTTAAATCTGGGAACAATTCTGGAGCAGTGTGGACATTTCTTAAATTCTGTATTTGTGTGGTGATTTCTGGTAATGGTCCATATTTTTCTGGTAAAGAGCACTTAAATAGATTTCAATGGGCTTTGGGATCACCTCATTTTGATTTTTCTAGAATTAGTTATGCTTTTTTGAAGTTAAGCCAAGAAACAGAATTTTCCTGGCCGCAGCCAGAAAATTCTTGGCTGCAGCCAAAAACTTTCTGTGCTGTTTCTGGCCGCAGCCAACCCCTGTTTTCAGCACCTTGTGATTTTGAAAAGTGATTTCCAACCTAGTACTTCCCAATCCTTTTAGGCGATTGTTATAGACTTTCATAGCTACTTAAGGGACTTTAATGAAAACCAAAACTAAGTGTGTTGAAGTCATTTGAGTATTGGAATAAGTGATAACGCGTCGTCCTTAATTATGACTATAGGATTCGATATTTTCCTGGATCGTATAAGGCCTATGCCTGATCAAGGACGGAAAGAACAAGGTAGTTACACTTCATCCTATATCATGTATAATGCATTGCTTGTTTGTGTTAATCATTGAATGAGCGAGGGGATGTGGCGGAAGCCCGGCCTTGAATAGGGGACGTGGCATGAGCCCGGTCTTGAATATTGTTGAGGGGACGTGGCGTGAGCTTGGCCTTGAATATTGTTTAGGGGACGTGGCAGTTAGCCTGGCCTTGAATATTGTTATGCTTCATTGTGATATATGCTTATTTGCTTTGTTTAATTATACATCATATTCATAAATTGTTGCTACTGGGATTCTTTTGAATCTCACTCTTTCCAAATAACATTTTTAGCCAGGGCAAGTGGATCTCGAGGCAAGCAAGTGAACAAGGATAACTAGGATTGCCAGTGGTAGTCTTAGTTTCTTTTTGGTTTTTGGTTATCATTTGGACAACTGTATGTATATATTGGATTGACCATAGGTTTGTAGTTATTGTGTAATCCCCGGTATGGGAAATTGAGATGGGTGATGATGTCCTATAAAACTCTTGGATTAATGATATTATCCCGGATGAATGTTAGAAATTTTGTTAATACTCTGATATTGTATATGTGACAAACCGAACAGGCCAAATGTTTTTATTTAAAAATGAATGGAGATAATGTTGTACAAGTATTGCAAAAAATTTTTTAATTATCTCAGATCTCTTATTCAACTATAAAACGTATTTAAACACTAATCACAGCCTTGATGACGGCAGGGGTTACATTGTTGATTATCCTTTTCCTTTTCTTTTAAATACCTTAACCCCAGGCCCCATTACAAGCCTAAAAGTCCCTTTGATTTTTAAGTCAACTGGAGTAAATTAGAGGAAGAGGGGAAGAAATCAGAGAATGATGTAATTGATTGTATGAATATGGGTATATGATTTAAAGTGTGGCTTATATCTTTGACAGGTGTTAAAGGAATACATGTTGACTCTGTTCACACACTCACACTTAGAAATTCTTGAAAAGCATATTTTAAATCTATAAGATGTTCATCTTTGCATATTCTCTGAGTTTCTTGTTTTATATAATTCTTTGAGCAGCTGGTGAGGACAAGTGTGGATAAGTGCTTTGTTTCTTGAGAGTGAATTTTGTGTAAAACAAAGAGAGGAATCGTGAATTGTCAGTATTCTCTTGAGACATAAGTCCTCTTTGTGTCCCCATTCTTTCAATGAGCATACCTAGTGGCCAAATCATATGCTTATAAAGTCCCATTGATTTTGAAATAGTGTGAAATTGTTTATTAGTGGAAAGAGAGGAGAGTGTAGGTATATGAAGACCTGAGATTGAGGTTGATTCATACATGATGAATTGGTACATTTGATCTTGATAATTACAGAAAAACTTGTTCTTTAACTCTCTTCTCACACATTTTGAAAGTTGTTAGGAAGGATGCTTTAAGTTGTGAATCTTGCATTCCTTTATATTTCATTGTGTTCCTATTAAATATAACATCTTGAGCAACCAATGAGGAAATCATTGCATGTGTACTGAGTTAATGGTTAATTAATCTAGCTTTTTCATTATTCAACTGGTTTTACTCAAGGACAAGTAAAAGTTTAAGTTTGGGGTGTGTTAGCATTGTGAAATTCATATTAAAAAGGCACATTTACACATGATTTATCACACTTTTTGATTGATTAATGGGTATATGAGGATTGAAGTGTGAAGGAAATGTGCCTAATGAGTGTTTGGTTAAAAAGGGTATAAATTCTTTGATTAAATGTGAATATTTTGCTGTCATACATCACCCTTTGCTTTGTATAGACTTTCTTGTGTTCATAGGATCACACTTGAGACACTCAAAGAGCCAATGGAAGCACAAATCATTGATTAAGAAGTTGGGAAGAAGAGCAAAACACCATTGCATTATTGGAAAAAGTTGGAAGAGTTGAAGACAAATGCTTGGCTGCAGCCAAGAAGATAGCAAAGGCAAGATAGACGTTTTTTGGTTGCAGCCAAGAATTTCTGGCTGCAGCCAAAACGCAAAAACAACAGCTGTGCGTTTTGTTTCTAGGTCATTTAAAAGACAAAATGTTGAAACGAAAAGGGGGAGTTTGACATTCTGAGGTTTTGGGAGGCGGCTAAAGAGCATTTGCAAGCAAAGGAGAGGGGTTTTCTCAAGGAAATCAAGTGGGATTGAAGATTGAAAGAGATTCCAACTCAATTTCTCTTGGTTTTTCTGTACTTATTCCCTGTCTCCTTTGTAATTTTGATATGGCTATACTGAATGTTGACATTTGTGATTCGTTTTTGAACATGGGTAGCTAAGGTTTTCATGCTAGGATTGTTTTTGAACCTTTGTATGGATTAAACTTGATTCCTTCTCTATTTTAGTATCTAATGGCATATATATGTTAATTCTACTCTGTTTTTGCTGATATTCGTGACTAGCTATCACTGTGGATAATTTGTTCAATTAAATTAAGTTTGAGAGAGTTAATTTAATTGTAGAACTTTGATAGAATTATGCTAGACTTGAAGTTTAAGAACTAAACAGATGGTTTGTTAGTAACATAGAGATATGTTATTAACCTAGCATTGTCAAATTAAGGTGGTTACTTAATGATTATTTTCCCTTAACTGTAGCAAGAGATTGTGCATGTTAATGGAGGATATAAATCTGGTTATGACTTGAGAGAGCTTAATCAATTGCTTGTGAACCTTAGATTGACATATATATATATATATATATATATATCCCATGAAAGTATTCTTGGAGAGGAAAGGAATTAAGTTTATGAAATACAAAGGGGATGAACAATCCTAGACTTATTATAATTGATTGAATTCACAATATATTAGTAACAATGTAATCAAATTATATAGACTAAAATGTTGGTTAAAATTAGTTTAGAGAAATTAATAAATGTGTAAGAAATGCAATTTTTTCCCAAATATACCCTTATATATGAAAATGAAAAGTGAGGAAGAATGGGTGAGAAAAAAATGAGAGAGAATGAATAGAAAAAAAAAAAAACAGAGAGAAATATGTAATTAATTTAGAGTGAAAATAAAAAAATTTACTTTTTAGACATATATAAATTGTTACTTATACTAATGCATAAGACTAACCCAACTTGAGAATGTTACCTATGACCGCAGGGATTATAATTTTTATATTCGAGTTACATGCCTAACTTCTCCTTTTATTTTTATATATTTTTGGGGGTCTTTTTTTTTTATAGTTTTTTATATTCTTCTTGTTTTTGTCTTTTTTATGATTATTTTGTTGTCAACTCCTTCCCTTGTAATCTAATTATTTAACACTATTACGCGCCTGTTTGATTGTCTAAATCATTTTTATTCATATTATTTGAAAGAGGATGAAGAAATATATGGTAAATGCATTGGAAGTTCTAGAGAGAAAGAAGAAAATTCTGGAGATAATATTTAATAAATACAAGTATTATTTAATAAACATCGCATTGAAGTAATATGAACTTCTGTTATTTGCTAGCTGTAGATCTTAAGTGTCTTTATTGGGCTATTGAGCTTTTGTCACTGTTGACCAAAACGCAACTCTTACTCTTTTACTCCAGCTTCTTTTACTCCTTCCTCTGCTGACTGGACAGAATTGTTGACGAGTTGTTTGGACTGAATGGTTGATGTGTTGTTGACCCAAAAGCAAGTCTTTCTCTTTTGCGCATGGCATTCGTTGATTTGGGATGTCACCGTAAGGAAGAAGAAAGATCAAGGACACATGGCCTACTTGAGTTCTATATAATACCTCTTTGTTTTTCCCTCTTCTACACACTCTTCTCTCTCTTTCTTTGAGATTTGGTTTGGGTGAAGTTACAGTCTCATTCTCCTATTTCTTTGGTAAGACTTTAGCATCATTATTATTAACTTTTTGGTTCTTGTTGCTTACTTTTTTCCTCCTCCTCCTTCTCATTCATCTTCTCTTTCTTCTGGTTTTTATTTTCTTTTGAGTGCCATGGTTTTATTTTCCTTTTTGGAGTTCTTGCTTGGTCTGATCTTCCATAACTATGCCCTTCAATGCATGTTTGTGTCATTTAAATTTAGTTTGAAAGGGTTTAAATTTAGTAGTCATTTGGAAAATGTACCTACCAACAAGCTCTTTGGTTGAGATGATAAGTGATCTCGTCTACATAAGGAGGAGAACATATATTTAAATACTGGAAAACACATTTATTAGGAGAGGCGAAAATCTTTTGCAATCTAAACCTCAAAAAGGATTAATCTCAAGTCCAAAATGGCTTGAGAATTTCCTTGATCAAATAATATATATATATATACCTGAACTTTATGTTTCTATTATTGCTTTAGTCACTAGATGGACTGGTTTCATGAAAGTGTAGATGTGTACAAAAGGATAAGAATTAAGAGCTTTCTAGTTCCTAATTTATATTTTCGCGTCATTGTTTGGATTAAAATGGAAATCAATAATTTCCACATGCATAGTTTGGCTTAGAAGAAGACTAAACTGCACTAAACGTATATGTAAGACAAGATCCATTATGTTTAGGTCCATCTTCGCGTGAGCTATATATTTTCTAGAACAATCTTGAATGCGGTGGATGTGAGAATAATTTTAATATTATGTCCATATTTATATTTAACTTTACTTTGGTTGTCAAATAGGATTTTCCTATCTTTAATATAAGAACTAGTTGAGTGTTAGATTTGATCCTAAATATAAGATCTTAATATGATGTCTCTTATATCAATCATTTCCCCAATTAATTAATTTACGTAACTTCTTTTTTTCTTTTTTTGTATTACAGAGACAAGCAAAGCTTGAAGAGTGTCAAGGCCTATAAAGTAGGCCGTACAAATTGGTCTTGTGGTGGCACACCACACTCTAGAGCAAAAGGTTGGATACATTCGGTAGGGGAAATCCTTATTTCGACGTAGTCCTGGTTGTTCATATGAGCCTGACCTGCCAGATAATTAGCACAATGAATACTTTCCCTGTAAGTGTGGGAGATGTGCAAATTCCAGTCCAAATAGATAAGAGATTTGGTATATAAGATAACATCATATAATGGATGAGAAGTTGCACAGTTAGTCAATAATAAATGAATGGCTTGGAGGGAATCTATGGACAGCCTGATTTTGGTTAGACCCATCTGCTTACATAGATGAAGTCCTCTGTAGATTGCATGGATTTCCACAGCAGTTGGGATAGTATGTCCTAACTTCTGTTGAAATCCACATATCCATGTACCATGCTGGTCACGAATAACACCTCTGCAGGCGGCCTGTCCTCCATTGAGTATGGATCCATCAACCTCTATACGAATAAAACCCGGATCCAGTGGTTTCCAGTGGACTACCCCTCTTTCTAGAACTTGGAATATCTGGTGATGAAATCATCCGCTCTCCACTCCTTCCGAGAGGTGATGCAGGCATCTATGTACTATCTCTTGTGGCTTCTCAGCTACCCCTTTGAATGCTTGACTACATCTGTTTTTCCATAGGAGCTAGCATGTTGTGCTGAATACTCTTTACCATGACCATCTAGAAGTTCCCCTATTGCGTGGTGAGTACTGCATGTTCCATTGTAGCCATTCCAACAAACAACCATAAAAAAACATAGGATAGTATATGGGCTTAGTTAAAGAGGACCACAATCTCTGAGCTTGCTCGCAATCTCTTAACATATGAAGAATGCTCTCCTTACTCTCACACTGAAAAGGACAAGTGTTTGAAACATTTGGATTGTGTCTCGCTCTTGTATCATTTGTTGGGAGCCTCTCATGGAATACTTGCCACATAAAAAGTTTGACTCTTTCAGGAATTCCCCAATGCCATAAATGCCGCCAGTGGGGTTGAGAACTGAGATTTTATTGATGATAGATCCTCTCATAAGCTGACTTCACACTAAAGTTACCATTGGTAGCATTCCTCCAACAAATAACCTCATTACCGGTGCTCGTTGGAGGTGTCACCATCATTATTTTATCTACCACCCAATTGGGAAGAAAGGTTTCCTATTTGGCTTTATCCCAATGGCCCGTCAGTGTTGTAAAGGAACAAACTTGAGCATCAATATCAAGAAGGTGTATGTTCCTTTCTATGAAGTATTTAAGTGGCTTGTCAACCAGGGCCCAGCATTCTTGCCAGGCATAGGTGTTTCTTCCATTTCTAATTTTTTTGCCTAGACCCCTCTTGAAATCCTTCCAGACTGCAACTATGCCACTCCACACAGCTGATTGATTACGCCATCCTGTACTTGCGGGATCAAATCCATCCCACATGAGTATTTCGCACGAAGGCATTTCACCCATAAAGCTTCAGGTTTAGTGATTAGACCCCAACACAGTTTCATCAGAAAAGCTTTGTTTTGGCAATGTAGATCTTTTATCCCTAGGCCTCCTTCACACTTCCTTCTCTTTAGAATATCCTATGCTAACAGATGTAGTTTCTTGGATTCATCATGCTGGTTCCAGAAGAAGTCACAACTGAATTTTTCAACTGTAGATAACACCCCCTTCGGAACAAGGGTTGATTGAATCTGATATTGTGGAATGGAAGATAGAACTGACTTGATGAGGACTGTCCGTCCTGCCATACTTAGATGTCTTCCTTTCCAGCTAGTCAATTTTGAGCGAACCTTCTGGAGAATCGGAGCAAAAGTCATGTTAACCATACGTTTGTGAAGGATAGGAACTCCCAAATATTTCCCTAGGTCGGCCGTCAGTCCAATCCCCATAATTTGACTTAGCTCATACGCTCGGTTAAAGTGGACAATTTGAGATACAAACATTTTAGATTTGTGCAAATTGATCCTGTGACTAGAGACTCAACAAAACAATTCCATGACATTCCGAATCTCCTCCACTTGCTCAACTGATGCCTCACCGAAAAGAATCAAATGATCAGTAAAGAAAATGTGTGAAATCTGGGGCCTAGCAGTGTTCAGTCGTAAAGCGAGCTAGTTACCTATTTCAACTTCTTGGTGAATTAACTGACCGAGTAATTCCATGCATAGGACAAACAGATATGGGCTTAGAGGGTCTCCTTGCCTCACCCCCTTGAAGGAGTGAAACTATCTGAGGTTGCTCCATTCCAGATAATGCTCATTAATGGGGATGAGACGCAGCACATAATCAACTTAACAAAATCTGCTCCCAGCCCTAAGCTGTGGAGAGTGAATTCCAGGAAACGCCAGTCAAGCCTGTCAAAAGCCTTTTCCATATCTACTTTCACTACTATGTAACCCTTTTTCCCTCTCTTGGTTCTCATGGAATGGATTGCCTAATGAGCTATAATGATATTGTCCATGCCTTGCCTGCCTGCAATAAAGCTACACTAATTCTCTGCAACAAGATGACTCATGACACTTTTAAAGCGGTTAGTAATTATTTTGCTAACAATTTTGTAGCTCACATTGCACAAAGAAATATGTCTAAAGTCCTGCAATGATGTAGGCTGATTGATCTTTGGGATAAGAACAATGTTTGTCTGATTAATTGCATGAATGTCCTCTGGGTTTGCAAAGATACTGGCCACCAGGTCACATATCTGCTGCCCCACTGTATTCTACTGGGTTTGGAAAAAGTGGGGATGTAAGCCATCTGGTCCTGGGGTTTTAAAAGCTCCCATCTCAAAAGCTGTATTTTTTTTCTCAATCGGAGATACATGCCTCTGAAGGAGGTCTAATTGCTGAGCTTCTAATGTTGGGAAGCGTACCATCCAGGGAGAAAAGGGGGTTGATAAGTTATTCACCGAATAAAGATTCTTAAAATAATCAAGAGCCATACCTCTCAACTATGCTTCATCTGTTACCTAGTGCCCATTGCCGTCTTGTAAAGCTTCAATTTTACATCTTTTCCTCTTAGCTATTACAATGGCATGAAAGTATTTCGTATTTCGGTCACCCCCGCTTAGCCACTTATATCTAAATTTCTGAAACCAGATCAATTCTTCTTGTAAAGAGATTTTTTTGATACATGCTCCATAGCTGCTTTTCTATCTTGAAGAGCCCATTTTGACAACCCTTTTTACACCTGGCGCGATCAATTCCTTCCAATCTATGGATGATTTCTCTCTTTTTTTTTGCTACATTCCCAACCACTCTAACATTCCACTCTGAAGCCTCTTTTACAAACTTTAGATGCCCCTGAAGCCAATTCTTTCCCTGCCAAGTTGCTTTGACCGCATTACTGAAACCATCTTTGATACACCATGCTGCCTGATATAGGAAGCGATTTTCCCTTTTACTGTTTGCATTATTGTTTCTATCAGAAACTACAACCACTCGATGATCAGACTTGAATTTGAGGTTGTGATAGGATTGGCCTGGGGGTTTTGAATTTCCCAATCAAAGTTACAGAAAACCCAGTCTAGTCTTTCCTTCACCCCAGTTTTTTCCCAAGTAAATCTATCCCCCACGATCAGTACTTTAATAAGGTTGCAGCAATCAATACAATTTTGAAAATCATTCATAGAGCTTAAAATGGGATCTGCTCCTCTTACTTTATCACTGGGGCTAAGGATGGCATTAAAGTCACCTAATACCAACCAGGGAATGGACACCGTTTGATGGATAGCGGACAGAGACAACCATAGATCCTTTCTTTTCAAAACACTAGTATCCCCATAAACAAAAGTGACAAGAGTGGGATTCAGATTATTATTATTAGAGATTTTACAGTGAAGTAGCTGAGTGTTTGAAGATATATATTCAAGATGGAACTCACAGTTATTCCATAGCACCCAAATACCGCCTGCGAACCCTGTGGCTTCAATTCTCAACCAGTCATTGAAACCCAATTTCCTCAATACCTTATCGGCTCTTATACCACTGATTCTTGGCTCAATTAAGCACATCACATTAATTCCATATTTTTTAACCACATCATTTAATATCCGAGGAAAAGCTTTACCTCCTGCGCCCCGGCAATTCCAAGATGAAACAATCATAAATAGATATATACAAACAGTGCAGGATAGGAATATGGGACTTGCTTGTTCGGTGGTTCTCCTGCCATCATGACGACAACTTCCAATTGGGAGATGGAGAGCAGCTCGGAACCTTGGTCTTTAAGCTCATGGTTAGTGCTTGTCTCAACCCACGGAACCAACTCCATGCTTGAAGAGTCCGAAGATGACACCTGCTTCTTGGCATTCTCAGAAATTAGTAGAGCGCTGGTTTCTGTTTCCTTTCCTTTGTGAGGCTCGGCCACATCAGTGTTACATATAAAGGCTGCTGCACTTGTTTCTTTTTCCTTTCCTTTATGAGGTTAGGACATATCAGAATTAGCTATATGGGCTGCTGGTTGCGTCTCAACAATACCCCCATCTTGGTGAGGCCCACAATTTTGCAAGTTGCCTTTAATCAACTTGTGGGTTCTTTGGGACAATCCTTTCTTGGGTTTTAACAAAGAAGTGCCACCCAAAACTGCTGCATCCTTTAAGCCCAAGACCAAATCCTTGGGTCCTTCATTATTCTCAATTCGATTGGGCTTGGAGTTTCCCTTCGTCTTCTTCACTTCGGCCCAACACTTGTGTCCTACATGAATTCCCTTTTTGAAATGTGTCTGGTTAAACCCCTCTTCTATCACTTTCATTTTCAAAAAAGTTTGACCTTCTCTTACATATTGCTGCAGAGGCTTCTCGGGATGCAGCTGTCCTTTTACCAATCTCAGCTCATCCACCGTTTTGCCCTTCCCTTTCCCTTTCCCTTGCTCAGGAGCTAAAGGTAGCTCGTGAATCCCACTTTCAACTACATCCGTACTAGCTAGAGCGCTGAATTTGGATCCTCTGCCTTCTCATATAACCTCTGCGTATCCTCCGCCACCCACTCTGGCCCTACCGTCATTACTTCTTAAAATTCGCACTTTGACAGGCTTCCGCACGAATATCCATGGGCCAAACTGATCGTCTCTAGCCAGAAGGATTTTTTTCGTTGACGTCTTCGGTGGTGGTAAAGTTGTGTGGCTTACAGATCCTGACGAACCAATCGCATGAGAGGCACCTTTAGGTAAAACTTTCCATAGGCACTGATCTTTTTTGTGACCGTATCTATCGCATGAGAAACATATAAGGCCCAAGCCTTCATATTTAATGTTGAAGAGCTCTGATACTGAGATAATACGAGGGATTAGTTTTTTCTGCAGGTTCAATTCGACACATATCCTAGCATAACATCCCCTGCGAATTTTTGCTTCGTCATTATCCAGATTTTTAATGGAATTCATGTCCACTTTAAGAGTCTTCCCAACTATATCTCCGAGTCTCCACATGCATTCCTTATTGTAACACAAAAGCGGCACATGAGGGATTCGGATCCAGGTTGCTACCCTTCCCAGAGGATTATGGAATGGATTGAAATATGGAGACCACCTCTGCACCAAGATTGAGTGTTGGGCTATCGTCCATGGTCCTCCAAAAAGTATTTTTGCATAGTGTTGCTGCCATTCATCCTGTTCTTTAAATTTTACAACATAGTAGTGGTTAGGTAGATCGATTAGCTCAAAGTTGCTTGTCTGCCAGATTCTACATAAATGTTCCTTAAGCCTGAAGAACTTGAATTTTGCACCCAAGACAGTGATAATAAGAGCGTTATTCCAAGGTTTAGCCCATCGATTATATTCTTCCTGCGACAAATTCATTGTGGGGTAAACATCCATGAGGCGTTTTAGCTCTTCTGAAGACTGGGGAATATCCCAGGACTGATTCAAGATATCTGAGAAAATGACTTTGTCTTCCACATTGGAGATGCCATGAGAAATACCGTTATACTCTGTTCCCCTAAAGCCTGTAAGCGAGTCTTTGAAAGAATAAGCAAACTTAGGATTATTTGTAGAAGCATTCCTGATCATCATTCTGCTCCCCGAATGATCTGATTCTTCTTCAATGGAAGAATCCCCATTGACTTCATTTTTCGAGCACCTAATCATTCCAGCATTTTCCTTAGTTCCCAATGCCCTTGCCGGCGACTTTGCTTGGACGCCGGGGTCCTCCATCAAGAAACTCAACTGGCATGTATTCCAATAGACAACTTCTCTCTCCTCACTCTCTCTCTCTCTTTTATCCTCATTCAACTTCCTAATTTACCTAACTTCTAATGTTATATATAGGTATTTTAAGGAGATCATGTTATATTTATTTAAATTAATAAATTTATTTCATTTTCTTAATCCATCCAAATCAGTAAAGCAGCTTTTATATTAAGAACTAAAAGTAGTTTTATATACTAGTATTATTTAAAATCCACCTGATCTTTCTTCTTTTTTTTTTTTCTTTTGGTTCTCCAAGTTTTCGTTGGTGAAGTCACTGTCTTATTCAGCTATTTCTTTGGTAAGGCGCGGGGTTTTTGTTGTTAAAGCCTCCCTTTTATTTCGTCATCTGATGATCTTTTTCTTCGTCACGTTTAATTGGATACCATGGTTTTATTGTCTATTCGGGATTCTTGTTTGGTCTAGTCTGATTTCCATATAGCTATGACCCTATATAACACACACACACACACACATATCTCGTTTACGCAATTTCAATTTAATTTGAAAGAGTTTGTATTATTTGAAAAATAAATCAACAAAGTTGACTATTGACCTTACTGTGACATTAAAAAATATGCATGAATTAAATACGTTACCTGAATAATCTGTGCATACAATTTAGACTAGTGAGTACATATATGAAGATGACTAGTGTTTGTAATCCAAGTGAGAAGCATGCTTGAAAGTGAAGTTGTTTTAAGGCAGAAAGTGTTGTAGGCTTGATCGATCTATATATCCGCTAATACAAATCCACCCAAGCCGAATGCTCACCACCGGCTCATTGCGGCTCCTCTCTATAATCACTATTCTCAACAGTGATTAGGCTTGCCTTAAAAAAAAAACCACCGGGCTCTGTGCTAAGATGCAAGCTGTCCAAAAGGCCGGTACGCATAGTGTGAATCCAATTCAAATTCAAGAAACCACCTTCCAAAACTCCCCGACAAAAATTTGAACTGACATGCCTTTTTAAACTGTTCCATTAACCTCCAAGCGCAGCCTCGAAGGTTCTATCTTTCTTCATCCTCCACTTCTGAAACTTGTTTTGAGCTTCCTCTCTGATAATCTCTTCCCACCTGTAAGCCGTTCCTAGAGTAGTGATGAGGACTTCACTGCAAATGTACCTTGACTTCATGGCGTGGCTTCACTAGGGACGGTGTGAGATTGTGTATGGTGGGAGACCTGATATACATTGTATGTAGATGAATATGCACCTTATTGGTTAGTCTTCATCCTATC
Source organism: Inga leiocalycina (assembly GCA_963242795.1). Taxonomy (NCBI): domain Eukaryota; kingdom Viridiplantae; phylum Streptophyta; class Magnoliopsida; order Fabales; family Fabaceae; genus Inga; species Inga leiocalycina. Next base: position 42,523,951 of record OY725329.1, read on the forward strand.
CCGGTGATTTAATGAAACACGTAGTTTTTGCGCTCTGTTTTCTTCCCCTGTTCTGTTTCGTATCCCTTTTCGATCATATTTCTTGTTGTGTCATAAGTACACTAAATGCATGTGGGATACTTGTAGGGCATGCAAGACGTTTCAATATCAGGGGATCAACCAACCAATCTAAAGATGTGGAGGGAAGTGAGGTTAGTAACGTTAAAACAACACTATTTGCATGTCAATACATGTAGTGAAACTTGACGTTTTTCATTTTTCTAACTTTTGTAGAGTGGACCTTCATTTGGTGACCTTCATTACGGTGTACTCAAAAGTAGCATCATCCTCAAGTTTGGTGGCGCACTGTTCCATGAGCTGGTCCGTTCATTTGATGCTGGTGTGATCAGTCCGAAGTACTTGGTTAAATATTATGTTGTCTTTTTTGATGCCAGCAACCCAGACAAAATGCAGTGGGTCATAAGAGGAGTAGAAGTAATTTGCAGGTACTGGGTAACAAATCCAGTAATACATTAAACATCTAATTTATTATAATACTTGTACTTCTGTTAATCCTTTGTCATGTACCATTCTGGCCTCTTGTATTTTTTTATTTGTTAGCTTGTCCAACCATTACTCCCTGTTGTGATGCCCAGTACCGTGTTGTTTCATCCAGATTTTAGTGATGCAAATGAAGAGAGGAAGGATTGTCTCTTTATATGTTTGAGTGTTTCTCATGGACTTGTAGTCAGTGAGCCTTGTGTTTTTTCTATCTACCATGATGTTGTAGCTGTTTGTGAGTCTCTGATTTGGTTTATGTTATCCGACTCATTAAGTCCTTTCTTTTTATTTTCTACGTTTTCATTGTAACTGCTTGTGATATATTTACTTTATGTTTTTTCATACCAGCTGGTACATAAACCAATATCTGATTCACAAGCCTTTAAATTTAATGATTTAATGAATACAAGTATAACATAATCATGTTTTAAACAACACTGTATATTGATAAATTAATATTCAAGTGGCGGAAGAATTGCAATGTCACTTAACCTTGCATGAACTAATGGTATTGTGGAGGCATGAATGCTATGTAATATTTGTAAATGAGAAAATCCTTCAAACTGATGTTGGACAAACTATATATGAATGTTCTAGCGTAACAAAACAGTGAACATTTGACAAACATAGATGTAGAATGAAACGATGAACATGGTAGAACAAGCTTAATGAAAATTAACATAATGCAGGGATAAACATTAAAACTGTGCAGGGGTAAACATTAAAATTGTCTTAAGTAAAAAAAATCACAAGATTATAGCATTTATATAAGCATGGCATCACTTAGTTTCGGTCATCTTCAGCCTCACTCACGAACCCCAACTCCATTTCCAGTGTAGCTGCAGTAGGGAAAGGCAAGGTTCTTTCTGCTTCATTTAGGTCAATGATTCCACGTTCTTGGTATAATGCATATCCATTACTTCTTTCACAATATGGATGGACAAGCCTGATCTTCATATAACTATGACTTATAAGATTTTGTATGAAAATCCCTTCATATCTACTCCCCTATGCTTCTTAACTCTCATGTACGGCATGAAATATGAGATGAGATTCAGGTACTCCATATGATACCTGAAGCTATGAGAGTCAGAATTTTCCCATTTAGGACTTTCCAAACCCTGTGTTCTCATGATACCATACAAGCAATGAAAGAGGGAATACCTTGATGAATAAAAGCTCAAAGAGCCAGGAGTTACACTACCTCTGCAGATGCCATGAACTCGCCATATTTCCTCCCTAAAGTCATAGCTGGCAAAAACAATCAGAGGACCACATGTAATATGAAGAGAAATAACCCTACTTTCCCTCCATGTACGCAACGTAATGTACAATTCAATTTCTGAGAATGTTTGGAAGCCACTCATTGTTGAATGTTGATTGTTGATAATTGTTGATTATGACAGCAGAAGAAGACTAACGTTTATACAAGCTTGTGCCTATCGTAAATGTGCACCTGCTTGAGTTACTTATATACAAGCAACAAAGAGTGATTTGGTTAGTTTTATGTTTTGTCCTTTGGTTAATGACCTTGTCTGAAATTACGAGGGTTTTAGTTTTATATATAGGTTAAAGGTTATTGGTTGATGGTTTTCAGTTAATGCTTTTTGCTACATATATATGGACCCCGTTGACAAAAACATTTTGTCATAATGTGTATACATAATTTTGAATTGTGGATAAGGAAGATTCCATCAATTTAAATATATAACTTTTGTTGTTTCCATGACTTTCAACCAGACTAGAATCATGCAGAAATTTCAAGGATGACACATCCCTTTTAGATAGAAAAATGTTCGATCACCATTTCATGCTTGCCTCACGTATAAGAGTTTTTTACTTTTCTGCTCCAGAAGAACGTTGTTTTTTTAGACCCTTATTATGCTTTCACCACAGATATCCATGCATCCACAGATATCTTGAAAATATCTATTAATGTGTAGGTCTTCATAAATTGTTTTTATGTGCTTGGTTCCAGATTTTGCACTTTTTTTAAGGATGTCAGTACCACCTTCCTTCAACATGAAATCTGACAGTCACAGAGCAGGTCATTATAAATGTGTTTCAAGTTCTAGGAACCTGATTCTAAAACTCTTTTTTTAGGTTGTCAGTACAAGCATTCTTCAATTTCGAATCTGACGCTTCATATACCAGTTTATATGTGAATTTAAATTTGTATGCAGAGTATAGATCTTTTCGTCCATTAGAGGTCAATAATATATGCATCATATATTTTGTCCTTTATATAGTCATGTGGTTAGAGTTTTTAATATGTTTTTGTTGATAACATCTATTGCTGCACTTACATGTTACTTTTAAACTAATCTCAATAGCATGTCCTCCAATAATGACATATTTTTTTGTCCGTTGTATGGCCATCTTCCCAGACATTTTAAATCTGGTTTTGTGAATAACACCATAGCTGCACTTCCTCGTTCCTTTAAAATGATAGGCAAATACAGGTCCTTCAAGAATGAAATATTTAATTTGCTCTTTTATATGATCATGCTCCCAGTACAAGGAGACTATTTTTGTTCACAACATCTACAACTGCACTTACATGATACTTTTTTCTTCACAGGCAGCTGTAGGTCCTTAAATAATGAAACTTGTCATTATTTTTATCCTTCACCAGTTCACATCATATTGTCATTGAGTTATAAATGCAGTTCATGTTTTCAAAAATATACATGCTTGGTTAGAGTAGCTTTTTCCATCGTAGCATTTGTAACTCCCTTAACGGTGTAATAATTGAAAGCTACTATCATAAAGTATAATTGAGTCAAAACCTACATCATAAAAATGTTTTCACTTTTTTGTGGGTCCTGGCCGCATTTTTAAATCCTAGTATCTACAGCTTCCTTAATGGTGCAATAACTGGAAGTTGCTGTCATAGAGTGTATTTGACTCAAAACTTGCATCATAAAAATGTTTTCAAGTATTTCTAAGTCCTAAAGGCATCAAGGAATCTTTGTTGGAAGCTGATAAGGCATGTGAGATGAAGTGGTAGTTCATGTTTTCAAAAATATACATGCTTGGTTAGAGTAGCTTTTTCCATCGTAGCATTTGTAACTCCCTTAACGGTGTAATAATTGAAAGCTACTATAATAAAGTATAATTGAGTCAAAACCTACATCATAAAAATGTTTTCACTTTTTTGTGGGTCCTGGCCGCATTTTATCTTTGACAAGTGTGCACTTTATCTTTGACAACAATTTAATGATGTAAGTGTGCACTTTATCTTTGACAACAATTTAATGAGTAACATGTGTTGCTGTTTAATGCTTTTCTATTTCGACTTAATGCCAAACTTATGTCTTGTCAAGTTCATTGGAGATGCAGCTACTTTCATATGGATGAGCACTTGAAGATTAGTGAATCCTTATCAAAATTCACATCATCCCTTCATATCATCCAAAATGTTATGCCTTGGAAGGAATACATAGTGTTTTGACTTTGCTTTGGCTACAAATTCCTTAAAACTTAACCTATAGACCTCAGCCTAAAAAACCTTCTGACTGGGCTTGCATTATAATGGTGGTTATGGTTATTCATTCATGGTATGTACATAAATTAATAGAAATATAGTTCAGTATTTAAGATATATTTTTCACTGTTGGGGAGTAGAATTTGGGAATAGACCCTACATTAGGAATAGACTCACTTATTGTGGTTTCCATTTAATTTTAGTTATGTGCTCTGCATACTAAAAGTGAATTATCTTCCTTGGTATATATTAGACTGACTCCATTATGTGAACCTGGGTTTCCCATAGACAATTAAACCAATCTAATTGGGATTGGCTATATCGCATTTACCCACCATCTGTCATTTATTATTGATATACTCTCATGTTATTGACATGTTGCATTTACCATGTTGCAATGGTTGAAACAACACTGATCTTAAAATGCCATCATAAAACAGGTTGTTCAGTAAATATTAAACATTGTTGTAAATTAAATTAACTTAAAGTAGCTAGAAACTAAACTAACAGGAACTTCAACAACAAGGACACAACTAGACAGTACACCTAGGATCCAACAACTGTATGGTCCTTTCTTATCTTGTCTGGGTTTTGCAGCATTATCATTCCACCAACTTACCTTCTTTCATGGCATTACATAGTTTCCTATCTAATTATCAGTTTTGCAGCATTGTCATTCCATCATTCCAAGCATTTAAAGTCCTGCTTTTATGAGGGTTGCTTGATTTCAAAATAAGCCTAAAAATAATCCCACTTTCCCTCTGCCATATCGTATATAAATATATAAACGATCATGTCTGAAGTGATTTGGTCAAACATGCTTGCTAAGTTAGTAAGATGTCAGTCCATATCTACATAGTACAATTGCCATTGATTAATTCAGGTTTCTATTTCCGTATGAAAAAACACTCTCTCTCATCATTTGTGCCAGCTCTAATATTTGATGCAACCATTAAAGTGAATTAACAATTTCACTTGATTGTCAAATGTGTTAGTTTGGCAGTGAAAATGAAAATTGTTCAACTGCTTTACTTCTGAAAAGAAATATGACTTGAATCATCATGTTTAACATGTATGTTTGATATCTGCATATCTCCTGATCATAAAGTCTAATGTATTTTGGACTTATCTGTTTGATTTCTACTGTCCACGTGTTTTATCATGTATTGCTTTTTCCTCCCTTCTGAAATATCTGTTATATATCTCTTCAAAGTCTAAGTCTATCTATGATGTCACTGTATTGTGTCAAAGTTAGACGTTTGTAACAGCTATACTCATCTTCAATCTTAATCTTAAATCTTTTATCTTCTAAAGCTCAAAAGTTCAAATATCCATTTGAAATTGGCACCAATAGACATGACACTTGCTCTTAATCAGATCTTTTGTAGAGGGAATAACTTTTGAACTAGAAAACTTCAATTTATTCAAAAATTTTTGGCACCAATTTTAACATTTTCAAGTTGGATTAAGCCTATAAATTGTGATTCACATCCTGGCAAGTGCATCCAATGCCAATCTTCAGAATATTTCAACTTAAATAACTTATTTCTCATAAAGTTATCTTCTGCTTGTACTCATGGAGCCTCATTCATTGCTTAAACAGTTACATGATGACACTGAGAGATGGAGTATTGTTGTTAGAGTTTTTAGGAGATGGAATGTATACCAGAAAAATTCTCCTTCTACTTTGTTCTGTATTACCATGATCTTGGTTGATTAGGAGGTCGGTATTTTACATTTCCATGCTGCTCAAAAAGCAATAAGTCACTTCCTTGAATGTTGCTAGTCATACTTGAAGTTTTCCAGTCACAACTTTTGCATTATTGTTTTTATTAATGTTTGTTTTTTCATTTAACAGAGTACTAAAATCTAGGCAAGTGTGATCCCAAGTAACCTCCATAAGAGATTTCGAGAAGCCATAACTTAAGGAAACACTTACTTCATTGCCAACTTTGTGGTTTATCAGAATTCAAGTCAGTACAAGGCCACCAACCACCAACTCAAGATAAACTTTACTCAGTAGACATTTGTCAAGAAGCATCATGCAAACATAGCACTCAATGCTTACAATTTTTATCCAATAAATGAAATACTCAAGAGCCAAGAAAGGAATATTGCTGATTATTTGATTGGTTTCAAGTAGTTTGTGAATTTAAACAAGTTTTTTTGTTCATTGATATGCTCTCATGTTAATTAATACCAATGCAGCTATTACTTCTTACTAAAAGAGTTCTTGTTACAACTGACATTTCTTTTCCAGATGTTGTGTCCTGTGTGAGATCCATTGGGTCACTAGAGGAATTTCATAGAGATAATGAAACAAAGAACAAGCTCAGAATGATTTAGCTCAGAATGATTTTCATTGATACTGAGTATATTGTCATTATGAAGCACTTACATGTTATATTTTTTTTTTGTGAAAATAGGTTCATTATTATGATTTACTTACAAGTGTTGTTCATTACCCTTTTGTTGATGATAGGAACAATGACATTGAATGTGTTTTGTTTGACGAATGCAATACCAATGCATACATGTCACGGTTGGAAAATATGGAAACACCAGTTGTAGTTGTTTTGAATCTTGTCAGGATGGCTTTTGCAGATGAAGGTCAATGCCACTAACTGCAACTTAAATTATGTTGAGATGCCAGCTCCATGGAATCACTTTTCAATCAGCTTTAGGTAGAATTTAGTATTCTTATGTAATCTAAATTTTCTTCCTGCTCCTTTTCAGGTAGGCTACAAGTTTGTAGTTCATTTAGTGCTACAAGAGTTTTCTTCAACCTTGCAATCAAAGAAGTCAAAGACATGATTAAAAGATCTCATGTTTGTATATATGAGTGAATAGTTTGCAATATCCTACATACCTGGCGAATCACTAAATGAACATACTTATTTATCTGTGTGCTTTTACATTGACAGTGCCAAGGACAATGATTCTTTTGAAATGCCTAACATCAGTCAACTCATGCCACAACAGTCAGGCTAGGACTGAAATTCAAGCATTCTGAGCAACAACAACAAGATATTGATTTCCCAAATTCAGGATTAAAAGATTTTATGTAACAGATGAGAGTGTAGTTTTGCTTTTTTAGTCATTACAATTACAAGTTTTCTTAAAAAATTAATTGGTTGTTTTTATTCATTCCAATAGGGTCATCCTTTTGTCATTACTTGTTAGCTGCAAGAATTAGAGACCTGACATGGATGGGTCTATGATGGGTATGGAAAGTACTCATCAAAGCTCAGAGAGGAAACTGAAATATTGATCTGTCCTAGCTGCAAAAAGCAGACAGATTCTGTTAAGGCCAAGTATAGTTAATGATACTGTGGTGTACATATTTTTCTTCCAACTGAAAAAATGCATACGATGAAATTTAGACTTACATCCAGGATTAAAGTTCACTACACAATTGCTGATCAATTTGGAGAAGCTTCTATCATTTTTTGGGACAAGCTTGGTGTCGAATTGCTAAGGAAATATGCTATGGAATTGAAGACCATTCTGAAAGAGGCATATTAACATAGTCATATATTTTATTTAAGTCAGTATTTTAGACTTAGTTGAGGTTAAATTTTTCTTTTTCCTTCTCAAGATAATCATGAATATGATTTTCCAGATGAGTATGACTTAGTTGTGGGGAAGACTATGGTGCTTAAGATGAAGTTTAATGAATTTAATTCAAAGCACAAAGGATCCAGTATAAGTGTGCTTCAATTCACTGTATGTGAGATTGTGGCACATGGATTCAACAGAGCAACTGTCATTACCTCAAGAGTCGTGCCAACTGTCGTCAGCCAACTAAACCCTGTTTGTGGACTTCATATCAGTGCCAGTACATGTACCTAAATACGTACCTTGATATGTACTCTGATGTCTACAAAATTGTCTGTCTGACTCCTTTCTACGATCTCCACTACTACAAAAAGATTGAAAGGTGGCGCATATTTTGTGGCACTTCTTTAAAGAAGTGCCACAGCTGCCCTTTTTTTTTTTATTTTTTTTTTGGGACCAGCTGTGGCGCCTGGTCCACCAGGCGCCACAGCTGGTGGGGCCAATTGTGGCGCCTGGCAACGCAGGCGCCACAATTGGCCAGCTGTGGCGCCTGGTGGACCAGGCGCCACAGCTGGTTACACCCAAAGGTGGCGCCTGCCTTGCCAGGCGCCACAATTGGGTCCTAAAAAAAAAAAATTAAATAGATAAAAAAAAGGGGCAGTTGTGGCACTTCTTTAAAGAAGTGCCACAATTGCTTGAATAATGAATTTTTTCAACTCTCCCGCCAATCAGATTTCCCTCCTTTAACTTTACTTTTTATCTTTTCCCTCTCTTTTTCCTTTTTATTCCCTCTTCCATAGCTCATGTTGACGCCTCTCCCCCGTAAAAGATATCACTTTCTCTTGCACAACAAAAACACACACTCGTCTTCTTCATTAAATTCTCTTGTCCCTTTTTCCATTTTGTTTCGTCTGTCCCCACTTTTGTTCCTAGTTGTTCCCTTTTCTTCATACTCTCTGTCTCTCTTCCTCTTTTGAATCCCACTACAGTTGATCCCTACTGATCCACTCCACAGCTCACATTTGCTCATCCTCGTCACTCAAGCTAGCGTCACCAACGTAAGAAGAAGATTGTTTCATTCTAGCTTGCTTTGTTTAAATTTTTTTAGTAATCTTTTAATTTACTTAATCAGTTGTTGATGTACTGTGTTCACATATCAAGTTCTTGTATTGTGATATTTTTTATGTTAGCTTTGGAGAGTATTAATGTAAGAACATTATTGTTGAGGAAATGACAATAAATATATTGTTGTGTAAGAAAATTATTGTTGGGGAACTTGAATTTTAAATGTGAAAATTATATATATATATATATATATATATATAATAGGTTGAAATATAAAATAGAAAGATTGAAAATTTGAGAGATGATAAACATGAAAGCAACTCATTATAAAATAAAGCTTCACAAAAAGGAAGCAAAAAAAAGGACCACAGGAAAGAAAAGAAAAAGAAAACGCAAAAAAAAAAATAAAAAAAAATAAAGGCCTTTTGTGGCGCCTGGCCAGCCAGGCGCCACAGGAAGGTAGCCTCCTGTGGCGCCTGACTGGTCAGGCGCCACAGGAGGCTATTTAAAAAAAAAAAAATTTAAATAGCTGTGGCGCTTCCAAGCGCCACAGCTTTTTTTAGTAGCGTTAAGATAGGTGGCATTTCGCAAGCGCCACAGCTAATGCAATTATAAGCGCCACAGATTTGGTTTTTTGTAGTAGTGCTCATTCTTCTTCTGGGCCAAAACACTATATCCAAAAAGAAGTACAGTGTTGTATAGATCCCTATGTCATCCAGAATCCCCGGATTAACTTATCCCTGACCACCCACCACTGGGGTTATTTTATCTGTGTATATTGTATACTGGGCTACTTAGGTGTCGTACTCACAGACATCCCACAAGTATATACTCCGGACATCCTCCCATAATCCTTGATCTGGTTATGAACCACGCATCATGTATACTGCTCCAACTCAAGGATCAGTAATGAAACCCGGATCTATCTTTGTCTTGTCTATTTGTGGCTTAACTGCCTGTCACTTAACTACCTACAACTGTGGCTGGATGCTAATCAGCAAACTGGTGCTTTTGTTTTAGGATAAGGTTCCACGCTTTGGCCTCACTCTTGGACATGTTCCCTCGGTGTCTGTGTTAGCCTTATACTAGCTCTCTTTGATATGGTAACATGTACTGCCTTTTGGGTATTCCACTATTTTCCTGGGCGTGTCTGTTCCTTTCAGGGGCTTGTGAACTAGTCAAAGTAATTCACTTCGTTGTTCCGATCATTGTATGATTGAGCATATCAGTATACTATCCTTTACCAGAACCACCACATTTACTCTAAGCAAACAATTTTGTGGCAAGAATCCTTGCTCTAATACCAAAATGTCACACCCTTATCTTATTTTGACTTGCAGCAGAATATTAATGCGTGGTTCGATGGGCAACATAGGAATAGCATAATTATACTGACAATATGTGCATGATTACATAAATTCTCCATAGGGGTTCGTATATGATAATTGCAAATAATGTAGCCGCACAGGGCTACTAGGGTATCTAAACCCATTCTAGTGAAAAGGAGACATCTTCCTGTCTTTATTCTACCACTGCAATCCTCTCATATAGTTTCCTTCTCTGATCTCTATGTACCTTTTATATTTACCAGTCTAAATTATTGGTAGGTGAGGGTGAGATTCGAGAGAATCTCACTAGGAAACAGTATCAATATGCATACAGGATAAGTGCTTAATGCATGACATACTTGTATTAAAGTCATGCTAACACAATGACATATCTTCGTGCTCAATGTTTCAAACAACATACTTATGGCCATAGCATAAATAGAAACAAAGCTTCAATCATTCATATATGTTTCACATAATCAAGCAAAATAATAAGATGCATCAATACACCATCACAAATATCAAATACACATAGGAGAGGCAATTTCCCCACCTTAACCCTTTTTTATCCTTAAATAGGCTCCTCGAACTTTGTGCTATGCTTAGGTTATCAATCAGGTTCTACAACTCCAAATGTATAATTTAGACACTTCCATAGTATTGAAGATGGTTATATGAGTCTATATTGAAGATGGTTATATGAGTCTATATTGAAAAATTACCAAAATGCCCCTGGGAACGCAGCCCGGCCCTGCCATACCCGGTTGACTGTACTTTTTCAAAATTTTGACTTGGCCTACTATGAAATATTTTCAACCAAGGAATCCATTTCCATACTTAGAATTACCAAATTCACTGCCAAAAAACCATCATGCCTTTGGCAGCTTCTATTTCAGGGTTTCAGGGGCGTTTTTGTAATTATGCTTTTTCAGGTTTTTTCTGAAAAAGTGATCAACTGTAACCCCATGTAATTTTCCCTCCTAAACTCAATGGAATCATTAGAACATTAAAATCCAAACTAACCCCTCCATTTAGCTCTAGCCAAAACTTACAGAACTCAGAGGAAAATTAGGGTTTTCCGATTCTGACTCCGCCGACATGCTCCTTTATACTCTTAACCACTTTGTTAACTATTTAATTATGTTATAACCACCATTCAGACCCAATTTTGGCAGCATAACGCCTAGGCCACCATCTTTACTAAATTTACAATCAAAGCTAATCCGACAAAATTCCACCGATTAAATTACTCACAGCAGCTAGAACAATCAATATTCAAAGGTTTGGAAGTTACCTTTTTATTCCTCTGGCTTTTCCTTGATGTGGCCGAACACTAGCTCTTTTAAACAGCAAAATTGGTGCTTCAAATACCTTAAGTGACATAGGAAAGAAGCTTAAGAGAAGGATTATACACGTTAAGAACAAATTCACCGAAGAAATCGACATACCTCGTGAGATTTTCCTCCTTCTCTCTCTAAAACTCTCTCAACTCTCTCTCTCTCTCTCTCTCGGCTGCATAAAGACTTCAGTTTTGGGGCTGTGGGAGGAAGATAAATGGTTAGATATTGTTCAAGGGAAATGACCAGGTAGTAAACTTACTTACTTGTATGTATGTGATGTTTATGTTGTGTATTGATTTGCTGTATTGCTTTGCTTGATTATGTGAAGCATGTATGAATGAATGAAGTTCTGTTTCTGTTTTTACTGTGGCCATAAGTTGTTGCACAAAATATTGAGCATGTAGAATATCATCATGAAAATATTAGCTTATGTAAGGCAAGCATATCAGGCACTAGCATTCATCTTACATACGTAGTCTATAATGTTTGCTATTGAGATTCTCTTGAATCTCACCTTCCCCCACCAACCATATAGGTACGTAAACAGGAAAGAGAATAATGCTTGAGGGTGGACTAAAAGGAAGAATGACAAAGAATTGAAGAAGGATGTGTATTAATTTACTATATGTAAATTAATTGCACAACCAGGATATTTGTATGAATAGTATGAATAATAGAAAGAATCCAAAAATTTGAATGAAGCCGTAATTGGGATCATGGGAATTAAGAAAAAGAATTAACTCTGATATTCGGTAAGAATAATGGCTTAACAGCCGGAAATGAGTAATAATCCTCTAAGAGAATATAAGTAAACGCTTTCATGTACGTAATAAAGAGGCAAAAATGTAAGGTATTACATACTCACACTTTGTGGATAAGATGTTATGGGTCAAGTCTCTTTCTCTTCCATCCTTCTTTCATACTAGGTGTTTTGCCGTAACCGTGTAAGCATGACATCTCCATTTTGGTGTCTTGTACAAGAAATCCCTTTCACAGAGACCACCACAAAACAACCCTATAGTGCAACTCAATCATATAACTATAATGCCTCTGATATCTTAGATTTAACACATACACTCTTCACAAGGCTAATCTAATCCCTCTTAGAGTCAGGATAAAACTCAGATTGCCTTTCTTAAATGCATAGTGTCTAAACTTATGAAATTACCAAGTAACATCATATGAGATCAATCTCAAACACAAGCATAAATGTGTATATTCTAGAAAATCTTCCTTTCACCCATATATCATTTTGACATGAAACAACTGCTTTCCTAACATAAAATCTTTAGATTGTATGTAGCATCACTACTACAGACAATGCTGTTAACATTCATTTTTTGGCCCTTTTAACTTTGAAAATAGGGGGAGGCCTATGCTAGGGATGTAGTAAAGTTATGATATAGCATCAGTTGTCACTTACGGTGTCCCTTTTTGAAAAAAGGGACTCCATAAGTATGTTTTGGCGTCCCCTTTTTTAACAGACGTTGATAGGTTTTTTTTAAAAAAATTGTTTATATTTTTCACTGCCCAACAATTGAAACCTACAGAAACAAGATCAAATAGTTCTTCATAAACAAAACTGTCCTTACAAATAGTAAGGAAACATCCAGCACTATTTAATTAAAGTGTTAACTCCTGCTAATACTATATACAATAATCACCACAATTGTCAAAAAATTGTCTACTACACAACTACTAACTAATATAAAATTAAACTTTACTCATCTATGATTTGAAGAAGATGTCCAGCCAAAAGGTCTCGGATCAAATTAATGTCTTTATGTAAGCTTAGATAAAATGAATCAAGTGAATGAATTAATTAACAATTCAATTACAACACCAAAAATGACTTTAGGTGTCCCAAATTTTTTTGGGACTCCTAAAGTCATGTCAGAAATTCTGACATACGTGAGACTTTTTTTCATTCCCATGTCAGAAACCCATCCCTCCTTTTCCATCTTTCCCATCCCCCCTGACTTCTCTTCCCTTTTTTCTGCATTTCCTTTTTTCTTTCATTCCCGTGACTTCGTCTTCTCTACACCATGGGTAAGCTTTTTCATTATTCCTTTTTCTTCATTACACTTCGTCTTCCTCAATCTTCTTCCTCTCTTCCTTTTCTTCATTCCCTTTTCGTCCACCTCCTTCCATCCTCATAGCACCTTCTTTGCTCTCACCTTCTGGCGTACACCTCCTCCACCTTTTTTGCCCCCTCCACCCTCTGGCTTAGACCTCCCACTTTCTTCATTGCTTTTAGCCTCCGGCGTACCTCTCCTATCCACTGTGCATACACAACTCCTCCAACGTCTTCTCTCCACCTTGGAAGCACATAGACACCGTTGGTTGCCCTTTGCCCCACTTTCATCAGGTTTGTTTCTTTTTAATAATAATTTACATGAAGAATTAAGTTAAACTTGCAATGTGAAATTATTATAATGCTTTCAATTTATTTACATGATTCTAGTTATTGGAGTGTTTTTCCCTTGACTGTTTTTTTTGCCAGAATCATAAACTAGTTATTAATAGTTATGCAATACTAATAATGTTTTTGTTTTATACGTTTAGAGCTTGGAAATCGAGGGATATACATATGTATATTTATTTTGATCAAATGAACAACAATTAGTTTGTAGTTGTGTGGTGACAAACATTTTGACACTTTTTGGTTGTTGTTATACATATATAATATTGGGTTATATGAGTTGTTATTATTGTACATATATATATAGTAAAAAGATTGCAGTGCTAGATGTCCTTACCATTTTCTAAGGGACATTTTGTGGTTTATGAATCCATCTTCAATTCTGTTTCTGCAATTTTAATTTACTGGGTAATGAAGAATATAAATAATCATTTTAAAAAAAATAAAACCTTTTAATGTCCCAAATTAAGAATTAGGACGTCTAAAGTCCCCCTGTTGAGGAATTTAGATGTCCCAAATTGAGAATTGGGACGTCTAAAGTCCTGACTTGAGACGTCCCAATTCTTAATTTGGGAAATCTAAAGTTTCACTTTAGATGTCCCATTTTTTTGGGACGTCTTTCCTTATAACATATTACATCCCCTATATAGATGTCCCCCAGTTTTTGGACATTAAAAGTACCAAAATAGGGATGTTAAAACCCCTTTTTGTAGTAGTGCAAATTGGAAAATAAGCTTAGATAAAATGAATCAAGTGAATGAATTAATTAACAATTCAATTACAACACCAAAAATATTGTCATTTGAGAATGAAGAAGCAATTAGCTGTTCAAAATCGCTTGTAATTCCGCTCTGAATGATGTTATACATATAAAGTATAACATATTATCCGTACTTAGTGCTCCCTAGTTGTCGAGGGCAGTATAAATCAAAAGCAAATGGTTAAAATGAATAAAGACATATCTAAAGCTACCGTCAATAAATGAACTTGATTGAAACTACTTACTTTCGGATAAAACCACTTCACGTCTCTAATAAATTTACCCTCGCGTGTCCTACCAAGGAGTCTATATGTTTGGATCGCACTATCATTAAAATGAAAATCAATAGGCATTAGAACAATTCATTTAAGTCAAGAATTAATGAAATACAAAAAAATTAACTTACGTGGTGAAGATGGATTTTGTTTCTCTGTTGGGCTTGTGACCCAAGGAATCAAACCAATAGATGGTGTTGATGACAAACAACACACAGGCTTTAATGGTAACTATAACAACATATACAAATTAAAATGAAGTTAGATGACAAGTCAATTTATTCTTAAATATCTTAAATAGACAAAACTAAAATACGTACCCTTGAACAATTGGTGCTAGATAACAAGGCAATTTAGTCCCTCCCATTATGTAGCCCATATAGCTCGTCCTTGCTTCCAAAGTATTACTATCCCTTGCCATATTTATAGGACATAAGAATCCATATAAGCCATTTGTTTCCATGTACGTTGACACATATGTGGTGGAAAGAACTATAATAGATTTAAAATGATAAATGAATTATTGAATGTATAAAACCAAAACACCATAGCATTAACTAAAGGAAAAAAAAACTTACCAGATTGCAAGTTTAACCTATCCTACATCTATCTCATCTAAATTGATGAACTCCCTAAGATCTTTCCTATCAATCATAAAGGGATATGTCAATGTTTAGCCCACAATCTCATAAGGTATCTGCAAGTTGATCTGGCCAATGTCCTTGTGTAGCTATTGCAGTCGTGACAAGAAGGGCCATTTTGTTGCATCTTGTTCAATTTGACTTCATATATATGTAAAATTAGTATATACGTGAGTAAAAACAATTTATTCAAACAATTTATAGTCATGCCAATTTATTCATTTTTGTGTAAAAACAAAAATGTAAAATTAGTTCATTTTGACTTCATATATATATATATATGTGTGTGTAAAGTTCCAATAAAGCCAAACAAAAGTTCCAAACAAACATATATACATATGTAAAGTTCCAATAAAGCCAAAAAAAAGTTCCAAACAAACTCATTGAGAAAGCAAGTTTAATTCAGATGGTTGTCATAGCTAAACAAAAGTTCCAATAAAAGTAAAGTTCCAATACAGCGGAACATATATTCAAACATGCATAGTATTTTTTAAAAAATAAAACCATACCGTGAGACAGGGAGGAGGCAGATGGTGGAGGGAGAGGGAGGAGCAATGAACCAAAAACCATGAGAGAGAGGGAGGGAGGCCAATAAAAGAGGAAGGATAAATGACGTCAAAGATTATGGAGGGAGAACGGTGGCCATCTAATGGTGGAGAAGGAGAGGGGAGGACGATAGAAGATAGTAGTGAAAGAGTGACGGTAGTAAGAGGTAGCGAGAGCGAGTGATGGTGAGAGACTGTGGGGGTTGGTGAGAGAGAGAGAGGGACGGTGACAGAGTGTTGGGGATGGTGAGAGAGAGAGAGTGAGACATGGTGAAAGTGAAACCATAAAGAGAGACAGAATAAAACAAAGGGGTTTTGGTGTCCCAAATTTGAATTTAGGACCCTAAAACTCAATAATCCCTTGCTTTAGGCATCCAAAATGTAAGACCCTGTTTTACATACCACTTATTTTTGATATTGATAGAGTAGCAATACATAGCTTAGTGTGCACATAAGGATAACATAAATATATACTAATATTATTGATATAATATACGTGAGTGTATACAGAAATTCCCATACAAGGTATCATACAATAAATCTTGGACCTTAAAGTAAAAAAAAGGTCTTCAGATAACCAACTGTTCAGTTTGTACTATTTGAAACGTTTAGTAGCTGGAAATTACGCTTATGCCCTTTTTATTGCTGCCTCAGCTGAAAACTATATATTTCTGTGGAAAGGGTGAGATTCGAGAGAATCTCAGTAGTAACAAACTGTTAATCATATAAAATGTCATACGTAAACATGATAGGTGTAACCCCTTGCCTTAATTAGCGTAATTAAGATTCGATAACGCATAGTAAAAAAGGGTTAGAGACCGTCGGATAGTTCAAAACTTATTAAAACTCCCACTAAGTAGTAGGGACTTTGTAAAATTTTCAAAACTTCTTTCCTATTCCGGTCTCAAGTTCAATTATCGAATATAATCACCTGTGCAGTTATTTACATTCATTCAAATCAGAATATCTAATAGCAATTCCGACAACCCTTGGGTTCCATTCATTCACTCCAAGGTTTACAAATTCCTATATAGGGGATTACACCACTATGTTCAACTACTAATTACAACCCAAAAATCATTTACAAGATCCCAGTCCAACATGATTAACCAACGTATCCCAAAAGAAAATGTCCCTACAGGGTTCTAACTACTCCAGGTCGCGCGCTTCTCCTTGGAGCCACTCGCCCTATCTGAAAGGTTAGTTTAAGGAAAGAGTGAGATTCAAGAGAATCTCAGTATTAACAAAACATTTATACCACATATAAGCACACATCATGTAAGCAAATTATCATACAGCAGCAGCAGCACAAATCACCCTCCACCCTCATCCCTTTTCTCCGCCGGGAAGGCACACTGTCCTAACCCGAATTGTTGTTAGCTACTCAGGGACTGTTGGCGTGGCAGTGCATACACATAGCCTTATAGCTCATATAGCTATCCAGCTTTCACAAATGGCCCGTCGGCCTTCACAAATAGCCTCTCGGCTTTTCACATAATCACAAAGTCACACCTCATCCTCATCCCCTTTCTCCACCGGGAAAGCACACAACCCTTACCCAAACTGTTGTTAGCTACTGAGGGACTATTGGATTAACGATGCTTACACATATTCACAATGTTGTAGCATACGAATTTATCACGAATCAATGATAATACACATATATAATGCATCACATATGGTACGAAAGAAAAGTTACTACCTCGTTCCTTCCTGACGTTTGCTGGCTCAATGGGATCATGAGGACGGCATATATCAAATCCTATAAAAATAGGGACAATAGGTCAATCTCTTTTCCAAGTTTCCAAATCTTGTAATACTTCATGTTGGTTATCATTTAAACTCTTTGAGTGGCTATAATAGGCCTAAACATATCCCCTAATGGTTGGAAGAAACTACCCAGAAGGTACCTTTTTCGGATGCAAAACACCACTTTTGGGCTGCCTCACTCGAGTGACAATCACCCAACTTGAGTGATGCCCTCAGTCGTGCTCGAGTCCCAACAAGTGAAACACAGAAAGTGTTTGCCCGAGAGCAAATCCTCATAATATCTCCCACACTCACTTAAGCACAAGAAGCTGCACTCGAGCAATGACCTCTAGTGCACTCGAGCACCAAGAAGTGCAACACCAAGAGTGTTTGCCTGAGAGCACAGTCTACTTCCAGGCAAGACCTCACTCGAGCATGCCTATGCGTACTCGAGCAGGATCATATCTCACTCGTAAGTCAGGAAGTGTGCTCACGGTTTCTGCCTGAAGACTTAACCAAAATTCCCAGAAATTCATATCGTGCTCGAGTGAGATCCTCCCTCACTCGAGTGATGCCTATCAGATGCCAAATTGCAGCAACTGATATGGTTTTCCAGAATTGACCAATTTGCTACCAATGGTCCTAAAACTTGTACCAATACTCATTCTCACTAATTTTACCACAAAGAGCCTAATGGTAACTATAAAACAACCTAATTTCCACTCAAACAACACATTCCCATTTCTAGGTTACAAGATCTCCCAAACCACAATTTATCAAACTTCCTCTTTTCAAATCCAAACCAAAATCATTGACTTCTATACACCATCTAGCATCTATTTCACCACCAAACACTACTCAATTCATATATTCTAAAATCACAAGAAATCAGGGCAAAAATCCAGAATTTACAAAACCAAACCAATGGCCAAAACAATTATATCAAAATACATTAAATGTTTACCTCTTTCTTTCCCAAATGTGGTTTCCTTAATTCCCCAACTTCTCAAACTTCACAATCTCTCAAATATCACCAATGAAAATTCTGAAACCATAGAAGTCAAACTCTTAACTTCTTGAACAATATCAATGAAGGGTGGTTAGGCATATGAAGTCATTTACCTTCATAAATTTCAACCCTTCCTTTCTGTTTCTTGCTAGTTCACCAAAAATAGAGGAAGAATGGAGAGAGAGAGAGATGAGAGATGATGATGAAACAATTTCTCTGTCCCATACACACACACAGCCGACTTTGAGAGTGGGAGGGAAGAGAGATGAGTTGAATCTTTGACTTTAATCCCATGGTCCATCTTTTGCCACATGTTACTATCTTGCACTTCCTCCAATGATTTCATATACTCTCCAACGCACTTGATTCTACCTCTTGTTCTTTCAATCCTAGCCATTGATCTTGATTACTAAGGAGTTACCTCTCCCACAATTGACCAATCCGTCAGTAAATTTACCATTTTACCCCTGATTGTCACGGCACATCTATCATGATCTATCTAACACATTTTTCATCACTATACTTCAATATAAACCTAAACTTTGCTTACAACATGTTTACAACAAGATTAACAATAATTACATCATTAAGATTGTAATTAGCCCTAAATCACAAGTCAGGATATTACAATAGGCACCAAATCATGTAACAACACTATGACACTGTGTATGCACCCTACGTGTCAGTGTACCACAGTTGGGTCTTAGTCCACAACTAGGTAATGTGTGTTTACTATTCATATCATAGAATATGGTATACACAAACATATAAATAGTCACATAATGTATGAGAGATAGGTTACTACCTGGAATTGCACTTTCCTCAACTGACTGTCAGTCCAAACTGTTTGTCTGGCTCGGGCTATCAGTATATCCTAAAATTCCAAATTTAGGATAACTGAGTTATCACTCATTTATAAATCACTTTGAATTCGATATGTTGGTTATATTGACTCAAAAACACCTTTTACACTTTATGACCCCGTAGACCCCGTCAAGGCCCCTTTATCTCGGTCTGAATGTACTTTTTTAGAAATTTTGAGCTGGCTATTCCTACACAATTTTGTGTGTAGAATCCATCTTTGACCTCGGTTTTCATAAAATCACTTTTAAATGAAAGTTTTGCTCTTGACAGACCCTATTTAAGGTTTTAAGGGTATTTTGGTCATTTCACTCTCTAGGGCTTTTATGATAAAATGTTCAACATCAACCCCACCTAATTTTCCCTCCTAAACACATAGAATCATTAGATTTTTGAAAATCCATCTCTTACCCTTATATCCTTACTTGGCAGAAACATAGAGGATGAAAAGGGAAAATTGGGTTTTTGATTTGCAACTCCAAAAGTTTACTCCTTTTCACTCCTAATCACTTGATTACTCATTTAAACACTTAATACACAAGATTTGAGGAAATTTGGGCATCACAACCTCTTAGGTTTATCACTTCCTAAAGTTACAAATCCAAGCAATAAACCACAAATCCAACCAACAACTTCAACAACAATAACAATAATGTTAAAAAGAAGGAGATTATGGAAGTTATCTCTTGATTCCACTCTCCCTCTCACCTAGTCGAACCCTCTCCCTCCTTAATCCTTGATGTTTTGCATGCAAAACGTGTAGATTCATGGACAAACGGATCTTAGAGGAAGAACTACTCAAGTTAGAAGCTAAATCACAAGGGAAAATCAAGACCTACCTTTGATTTTCTCCTCCTTCTCTCTAGAACTCTTCAAGCTCACTCTCTCTCTCTTCTTCTTGCTTGGCTGACAGAAATGGGATAAGAAAGAGTAAGGAAAGGTTTTTAAAATATCTTGATATTTTTCCTTCATTTTTATTATCCCAAAAGTTAGAAATTTATGACAGTTGTACTTGCCTTTATCCCTTACAAAATGGTGTCATAAACTTCATTTAAAATTGAAATAATCCTTCCTCCCTTTAGTTAGCCCAAAATGACATCCCAAGGCTATTAGAAAAGAAAAATAAGCTGATGGTAATTTACACCATAATTACAAGATTTGCCATATTATTTTGTTTTCCCATTTTCAGAATATTTGGCAATTCTAGCATATTTTGTGACCAAATTTTGAAAAATCATAACTTTCTTTGTAAAACTTCAATTGGAGTGATTCTAAAGGCTATGAAACTCTTATTGAGTCTAGTTTCAAGAGAAAAAAAATATAATCTTTGGCCAACCGAGAGCTCAAACTTCCCAGAATTATTGTTTTTGGATGCTGCCATAGATGCTTGCTAGGTTTATTGGATAAACTTCAAAAATACCTAACTATTTGTGTACAACTCTAAATAATTCATATGACCTATCAAATTAAAGCTTGATAAGGATACATTCAACCAATAAAATTTCATAGGCATTGGTCATCATTTTCTTATTCAAATATGTGACACAACAAGACTACTACACAGGGAAACTTACTGACAGCAAATTCAAATGCTTACCATTTATATTCCAAGCATAATCATGTCGCGTGAAATCACTAATTGCTTGGTTTTTTCATTTCATATGCTCTTTAATTCACCATTTTATTCCCTTAAATATAAGGAATTTTGGTGATTGAAATTCAAGATGGTACATTTCTCCTCCTGTTCAATAAATTTTGTCCTCGAAATTTGGGATATCACATTGATAATTCTCTAGAGAATCCTATCTCACTGTGTAACTCATCCTTAGGTTATGCATACTTATAAATCATGCACCATAAATTACCCGATAAGAGTAGATGAACAGCCTATCAACACTTACATATTCAACCCGTTCTATACTTATGGGTCACCCAACCCATCATTGTACTGATTGTCCATTAGGATAGTCAGTATAGTATTCTATGCCTCATTGCCTTGTCGCAACACTGCACCAATACACTTAGTCTTATAGCGTATCTCATTCTATTCTTATAGCTGAATATTTTGGTCTTATTGCCCTATACAAACATGTACACTAGGACTTACTGCCAAAAAGCATACCTATAACTATAACTATCTGTATTTATGCCTATTTGTTCGGTATTCAGGATAAAATGACTATTTGACCCTTACTAGATGTACTATGTGTACTATTCACTAGCTATACGATGTGCACTATTTACTTGTCATACTATGTGCACTGTTCATTATAGGCACTATTCATTATATGCACCTTCCACTGTATGCATTGTATCACGAGTGGGTGATTCATTTTATGAGGCTATAATTGTCGAGAAGTATTCGCCACTATTATGCCTTACTACACTAGGGCTTATCCCAATTCTACTTCACCCATGTCACCACAAACCATAAGGGTTGTGTGACTGTTGACCATACAGGTCATTGCACTGCACACTACGCAGGGTGTAATGCTATTGACCCCTCAGGTCGTATCACTGTACACCGCACAGGGTGTAATACCATTGACTACACAAGCTATGTCACTGTAGACCATATGGGTCTAAACATAATTTGGGATAATCAGTGCTGGTATGACTGTCAACCTCTCCTATATCACTTAAAAATCACATGTATGTTCACAACATTTTCATGGTACCCACTCTAATGTTTTACATTGATAAATACAACATAGGTGGGACTGCACTATCTACCCACACTTGTCTGACTACCTCAGTTGGATCCCATAGTAACACATAATTATTCATAGAAAATGTGATAAATAAATATGCCATACACCATATAAGTAACATAATTATAGCATTATAAATCTGATTATCTGTTGGCATTTAGGTACAAACCTAGTTTATGCCCCTATTGGCTTGGCTGCATACATTATTCAAGATCATATGACTGCATGACCCTTGCTTGTTGCCCTTACTGGCTGCATGCATTATTCAAGATCATATGACTGTATAACCACAACTAGTGCCCTGTTCCGCCGCAGACCACTGCCTGCCTAGAAATATTTTCCTATCTGAGACAGATGACTGCTTGTAAAAAAATGTTATTTCCTTGTCCTAAGTGGGTTATGTGCCTTAACTAGGCTGTGTGTGTACAACTCATGTCATAAAACATGGCATATAAGGCATATAGATAATCACATAGTATATGAAAGAGAGAGTCACTACACTGTCCTTTCTTGAATGCTATTCAATTTCTAACTTTACCCTAGTCTGTGATTTGCTTTTGCTACACCTCTTGTAGCTATCCACTAATATTATGTATCACGGTATTGGGATTGATAAATCCCATTCTGTGAGACAACGTGTCTTAGCACAACTCTTATATACTCCTTATGTTCTTCTCCACTCTTCAAGTAGATTAGAATATTGACACTAAATCTATAACCAGTTCTCTCTCAACTGGAGATCGAACCTTACTAGAAGCCAGGGGTATCAGCCTCTGTCAACAGTATACCTATGATGTCATTATCTACAAACTGTCTACCTTAGGAGCAAGTGTAAACAGAGGCTCCCATTCGGGTCCCTCAGACATTGTTCATTTTCTTATTCACCAGGATTGTCCTTATCTGTGTTCTGATCCCGCACACTTCCCGTAGTTCATTCTTGATGAACATGGATCATTGTTTGCTATTCTATTAACTTGCCCTATGTTTGTTGTATTGGGTTAGGTTTAACTTCCTGACCCTACCTAGCACCTGTACCTCCTGGTCTCTTCACCTTTATGTTTCATTATGTGAAATAAAAAAGAGGTAAGCATCTCATAATCACAAGGGCATATATGTCATTACATAATGTATTGGGTACATAGGTACTTCTAAAATTACATATAACAAAGGTTTACTATAGTCAGGGAAAACCTGTAATAATATACAGCTTCTAACCTACCGTACAACATGTTGTTGCTCTATTACTTAACATAACATATTCATGTAACTTCCCAGGGGGTCACCTATCTTAAGATTTTTCTAGGCTAAGCACGCTTAACTTTGGTGTACCCATGTCAAAATGTTGATATTAGATTCAGTTGTCTCCTGCCACCGCTACCCTTTGACTACCCTTGTTCAACTGAGTCATGCCAAATGTCACCAACTGACTAAACATTATGTGTGGATACTAACCACACTAATATATAGTCCCAGTACATGTCCTAAATATTTACCCTGATATGTTCCCTAATGTCCACAAAGTTGTCCGTTGGACCCCAATCCATAGTCCTATTCTTCTTCTGGCCTAACATAACTGTGTTCGGATAAGAGTATAGTGTTGTGCGGATCCTAATGTCATCTGGAATCTCCAAGCTAAACTATCCCTGACCACCCTCCACTGGGGTCAGTCTGTCCGTATATGTTGTACTTACGGACAACCTGCAGGTATATACCCTTGATGTGTCTATAACTCTTGATCCAGTTGTAAGCCATGCATCATGTATACCGCTCCAACGCCGGGATCGGTAACGGAATGCAAATATGTCTTTGTCTTGTCTGTTTGTATCTTATCTGCTTGACTCTTAACCACCTACAACTATGGCTAAACATTGATCAGTCTATTAGTGATTCTGTTTCTAAATGAGGCCCTACATATTAGCCTTACTCGGACCCGCTCCCTCGGTATCCGTGTCATCCTTGTACCATCGTATCTCTGGTATGGTGATACATTCTGCCTTCAGGGTATTCCACTATTTCCTCAGGGCTTATCTATTCCTTTGAAGGGCTTGCGAACTATCCGAAGTAATTCACTTTACTGTTCATATTACTATATAATCAAGCATATCAGTATACTATCCTATTGCTAGAACCACTATATTTACTCAGAGCAGGCAATTCTATGGCCAGAAGCCATACTCTGATACCAAAATGTAAGACCCTATCTTACATACCACTTATTTTCGATATTAATCAGAGTAGCAATATGCAGCTCAGCAGGCACACATGTATAGCATAAATATATACTGATATTATTGATATAATATACTTGAGAGTATACAAGAATTCCCATACAAGGTATCGTACAATAAATTTCAGACCTTAAAGTAAGTAAAAGGTCTTCAAATAACTCACTACTCTGTTTGTACTATCTGAAACCTTTGGTTGCTGGAAATTATACTTCTGCGGTTTTTGCTGTTGTCTGTAGCTAAAAACTATATCTTTGTATAGAAAGGGTGAGATTCGAGAGAATCTCAATAGTAACAAACTATCAATCACATAAAATTCATACATAAACATGATAGGCACCAAATAATGTAACAGAACCATGACACTGTGTATGCACCCTACGTGTCAGTATACCACAGAAGGGTCTTAGACCATAACTAGGTAATGTGTATGTTCACTATTCATATCACAAAATATGGTATACACAAGCATATAAACAGTCACATAGTGTATGAGAGATAGGTTACTATCTAGAATTACCATTTCTTTGACTGATTATTGGTCCAAACTGTCTGTCCGGCTCGGGCTATCGATATATCCTAAAATTCTAAATTTAGGATAAATAAGTTATAACTCATTCATAAATAACTTTGAATTCAATGTGTTGGTTATCTTGACTCAAAAACACCTTTTGACCGTTATGCCCTCGTGGACCCTGTTGAGGCCCCTTTATTCCCGGTCTGACTGTATTTTTTCACAAATTTTGACCCAGGCTATTCCTATATAGTTTTGTGTGTAGAATCCATTTTTTACCTTGGTTCTAAAAAATCACTTATAAATGAAAGTTTTGCCCTTGATTGCCCCTATTTAGGGTTTTATGGGTATTTTGGTCATTTCACTCTCTAGGGCTTTTATGAAAAAGTGTTCAACATCAACCCCACCTAATTTTCCCTCTTGAACACATGGAATCATCACATTATTGAAAATCCATCTCCTACCCTTCTATCCTTACTTGGCCGAAACATAGAGGATGAAAAGGGAAAATTGGGTTTTTGATTACTCATTTAAACACTTAATACACAAGATTTGAGGAAATTTGGGCAGCACAACCTCTTAGGTTTATCACTTCCCAAAGTTACAAATCCAAGCAATAAACCACAAATCCAACCAACAACTTCAACAACAATAACAATAATGTCAAAAAGAAGGAGATTATGGAAGTTACCTCTTGATTTCACTCTCCCTCTCACCTAACTGAACCCTTTCCCTCCTCAATCCTTGATGTTTTTCTTGCTAAACATTTAGATTCATGGAGAAGAGGAGATTAGAGGAAGAACTACTCAAGTTTGAAGCTAAATCGCAAGGGAAAATCAAGACCTACCTTTAATTTTCTCCTCCTTTTCTAGAAATCTTCAAGCTCACTCACACTCTCTCTCTCTCTTTGCTTGGCTGACAGAAATGGTATAAGAAAGAGGAAGGAAAGGTTTTTAAAAATATCTTGATATTTTCACTTCATTTTTATTATCCCAAAAATTAAAAATTTATGAAAATTGTACTTGCCTTTATCCCTTACCAAATGGCGTCATAAACTTCATTTAAAATTGAACTAATCCTTCCTCCCTTTGGTTAGCCCAAAATGACATCCCAAGCCTATTGGAAAAGAAAAATAAGCTGATGGTAATTTACTCCATAATTACAAGATTTACCATAACATTTTGTTTTCCCATTTTCGGAATATTTGGCAATTCTAACAGATTTTTTGACCAAACTTTGAAAAACCATAACTTTATTTGTAGAAATTTAATTAGAGTGATTCCAAAGGCTATGAAACCCTTATTGAGTCTAGTTTTAAGAAAAAAATATAATATTAGGCCAACTGAGAGCCCAAACTTCCTAGAATTATTGTTTAGGGACGCTGCCATCGATGCTGGTCAGTTTTACTGGGTAAACTTCAAAAATAAATAACTCTTTGTGTATAGCTCCAAATAATTCATATGACCTATCAAATTAAATTTTAATAATCCTACTTTTAGCCTATAAAATGTCATAGGCATTAGTCATCATTTGCCTATTTAAATATGTTAACAAGATTACTACACAGGGAAACTCACTAGCAGCAAATTTAAATGTTTACCATTTGTGTTCCAAGCATAATCATGTCGTGTGAAATCACTAATTGCTTGGTTTTATCATTTCATGTGCTCTTTAATTCACCATTTTATTCCTTTTAACATAAGAAATCTTAATGACCAAAATTCAGGATATCATACTAAATTTTTTTGGGATGCCTAAAGTCCCCGCCAATTCCTGCCTAGAGCAGGGTTTAGGCATCCCAAGTAAAGAAATTCAAATTTGGGATGCCTAAAGCTACCTAAATCCCCCCCCAATTTACAAAAATACCACTACCTTTATTTTTTACTTCCCTTTTTGAAAAAGGATGTCCTTTGGGGTAGTAGAATCTATATTTTGTAGTGGTGCATGATTATAGGAAGAATGCTATAGTAGCAGATGTTAAAACATATCTCCATGATAATTTTCAAAGTCAAAGGACATCTTGAAAGGGTAATCTTTTGGGGACTCACATAACAATGAAGTAGGGATCTATTCAATTGCTTCCTATTTGCAGTTCTCTTTGCACATGCAGTATGAATTGCATGCTATGGTGTTACTCTTATACTATAAAAGTATATGTCATTTTGACCTTACCATTAACACTATACAAACTTAGGTATAGGCATGTACAGTATCTAAACACAAATTCTTCAGCTTCACTCACATGACATCGATTTTGAAGAATTTGTTGTATGGCTCTAGGTATCTTAGATATGGGTTTCTATGATTTGATCCATATTTATAATCATGCACCTCATTCCAACTGATTGTATTATTAAGTCAAGGCAATAGTTAATTTGTGTTTCTTCTCTACCATACCAGCTCTCTCATTACTTTACTAGTGAACATATATGTCTCATCTTTGCACACTTTTCTTGAGTGTCAAAGGTGGTCTCTCATGTGAGAAAGCCGACCTCATCAACATGTACGACATACTAAACATTGTATACTTTCACTTACACTTGTAAAACCATAATGAAGTATCTATACTTCACTTCCTATGTATGCCAAAAGACTCATCATGATCTTCATGTACTTCCTTGGTCACATGCTTAGTTGGGGGACCTTGCATAGGAATGTGTTGTTCGTTAACAACTTTATGTGCTAAAATATCTCTAACGAATTAAAAAATACATATTTGTTTTAGTCTTAATATGATACTTAGGATCTTTTACTCAGGCAATGAATGTAGTGTTTTAAAAATATATTGACATTGTATCTGAATTCTTACTTTCAAAACATAGATGTTTTTCCAAACATCATCAGCCACATAGCCACCTGTACTCCCATAGTACATACTTAAAATATGCATAATCATTATATGCCCTAAGAGTACCTTAAGACCTTTTGTGGAGCCATTCCATGTCTCTCATAATGGTTAGACTAGTACCAACTTACAAGTTCTACCACAAAACATATTTCTGGCCTTATACACATCATTGTGTACATTTGATCATTGCCAACAAAGTTTGCATGGAAACTCTTTTAATTTGTTTCCTATATTTAATAAAAGTAGTGAGAGATTTAGTAGAAATTAATATAATGTTGAAGTTTAATATAATTAATAAGGTTAATATACTACTACAAAAAACACAAGTTGTGACACTTAATTTAAAGAACACTATGGTGCTTGGGAAGCGCCATAGCTTCCAACGCCATTAAAACAAGCTACGGCGCTTCTTAAATATGTGGAAGCACCATAGCTTAATTATTTAAATTTTTTTTAATTATAAAGCTATGGCACTTTCTGGGGGAAGCGGCATATGAAAGTGGTACTTTTTATGGCGTTTTTCCAGGGAAGTGTCATAGGAAGTCAATGACTTCTAATGGCACTTCCCTAGAGAAGTGCCATAGGAAGTCTTTTTTTTTTAAAAAAAAATCATAATTATTTTATTTTCCTGATGTAAACCTCCATTTACAATTTAAAATTCACAACAATTTACAATACAATCCACAGCAAAATGAAATAACGTAGCACATATCTTTTGCAGTATTACGTTTTCATGTATCAATTATAAAAGAACTCCAGCATTTAACTTACTTAAACTTGAGCCACATACGTTATTTCTACACGGAGGATTAAACTAAATATTATTATATTTCTCAGCTTAAAAATTAAAAAACTTACAATATGTAGGATGTTCAAGAAGACAAAGTTGAAACTTCACATAAATACCTGAAAACAAAATTATGAGCACACATATAAGATTAAAGAGAGATTTTAACTAAAAAAATGTGGACCAAATGTTGAAAAAAAAAACACTTACATGTTAGGGAGCTTCTGAAGAAGGCCGAGACAAAAAGAAAAAAAAACAAGTGAGAGAGGAAGCTTTGTACTGCAACGGAAGTATGGAAAATGGAGGAGCTAGAGGGAACATGGGAAGATGAAAATGAAAATGAAAATGAAAGTGGCGGGCTGTGAAAATTATATAGCGTGGGAGAAGCTATGGCGCTTTCTTAAGGGAGTGCCATTAAAGGCATATATTATATGCCTTTAATGGCACTCCCTTGAGAAAGTGCCATTAAAGGCACTATTGTTTGTAAAAAAAATTTTAATATAGAAGCTTTCGTCAATTGGAATTATGGTTTTCTTTTTCTTTTTTTTTTTAAGTTTAAAATTTGTCATGAATCTTAACATATATTTTTATGTGTGCTTATAATTTTTTTATAAGTATTTGCTTGAAGTTTCAACTTTCTCTTAAACTTCCTATACATTATAAGTTTTTTAATTTTTAAGCTTACAAATATAATTTTATTAATTGTTACTTGTTCAATTAATTTTCTCAATGTCTTTTATATTGAACTTATTACTTAAAATTATTTTCTTAAAAAAACTATTTTCTATATACCTACTTGCTTGAGAAAACGTTGAAAAGTCTTACAAAAAAAAATGTTGAGAAAGTCTTACAAAAAAATGACATTGAAAAGGTGTATTAAGCCTTTAATGGCACTTTCTCAAGGAAGTGTCATTAAAGGTATTAAATCTGATGCCTTTAATGGCACTTCCTTGAAAAAGTGCCATTAAAGACACTATTGTTTGTAAGA
This sequence comes from Inga leiocalycina, assembly GCA_963242795.1. Taxonomy (NCBI): domain Eukaryota; kingdom Viridiplantae; phylum Streptophyta; class Magnoliopsida; order Fabales; family Fabaceae; genus Inga; species Inga leiocalycina. The sequence goes on from OY725329.1 coordinate 42,553,604, forward strand.
CTTTTTTTAATACAAAAACTTTCGTCAATTGGCGCTATGGTTTTCTTTTTCTTTTTTTTCTTTTCTTAAGTTTAAAATTTGTCATGAATCTTAACTTATATTTTTTGTGTGATTATAATTTTTTTCCAAGTATTTGCTTGAAGTTACAACTTTTTCTTAAACTTCCTATACGTTATAAGTTTTTAAATTTTTAAGCTTACAAATATAATTTTATTAGTTGTTACTTGTTTAATTAATTTTTTCAATGTATTTTTATATTCAACTTATTGCTTAAAATTATTTTCTATATACCAACTTGCTTGAGAAAATGTTGAAAAAGTCTTACAAAAAAAAAAGTTGAGAAAGTCTTACAAAAAAATGTTGAAAAAGTCTTTATAAAAAGGACGTTGAAAAAGTGTATTAGGCCTTTAATGGCACTTTCTCAAGGAAGTGTCATTAAAGGCTATTAAATCTATGCCTTTAATAGCACTTCCTTGAGAAAGCACCATTAAAGGCACTATTGTTTGCAAGACTTTTTTAATACAGAAGCTTTCGTCAATTGGCACTATGGTTTTCTTTTCTTTTCTTTTTTAAAGTTTAAAATCTATTATTAATATAAACTTATATTTTTATGTGTGCTTAATTATAATTTTTTTTCAAGTATTTTCTTAAAGTTAGAACTTTTTCTTAAACTTCCTATACATTATAAATTTTTTAATTTTTAAGCTTACAAATATAATTTTATAAGTTGTTACTTGTTTAATTAATTTGCTCAATGTCTTTTATATTTAAATTATTACTTAAAATATTTTTTTTAAAAAAATATTTTCTATATGCCTACTTGCTTGAGAAAATGTTGAAAAAGTCTTAAAAAATGTTGAGAAAGTCTTACAAAAAAAAAAGACGTTGAAAAAGTATATTAAGCCTTTAATGGCACTTTCTCAAGGAAGTGTCATTAAATGCCACCTTTTTCAACTTTTTATTGTAAGACTTTCTTAACTTTTTTTTTTGTAAGACTTTTTCAACATTTTCTCAAGTAAATAAGCATATAGAAAATATTTTTTTTTAAAATAATTTTAAGTAATAAGTTAACTATAAAAGATATTGAGCAAATTAAACAAGTAACAACTAATAAAATTATATTTGTAAACTTAAAAATTAAAAAACTTATAATGTATAGGAAGCTTAAGAGAGAGTTGTAACTTCAAGCTAATACCTAGAAGAAAGTTATAAGCACACATAAAACTATAAGTAAAGATTCATGATAGATTTTAAACTTTAAAAAAAAACCATAGTGCTAATTGACAAAAGCTTCTATATTAAAAAAACAAGACTTATAGTCAGACTTATATTTCCCTGCAAAAAATAGTTGACTTACAGCTTCGGCGCTTGCCCCACCAAGCACCGATCAAGGGTGGTTAACAAAAAAAAACAGATATGGTCTAGGCTTAACCAAAAAAAAAATCCAAGGCGCCTTGGCCGGAGCTTGGTGTGGCAAGTGCCGGCCAAGGCGGCACAGCCAGCTTCGGTCCTTGCCTCATCAAGCGCCAGCCAAGGGTGATTAACCCAAAAATAAATAAAATAGATATGGTTTGGGCTTAATCGAAAAAAAAAAGAAGTGTCACATAAGCCTAATACTAGCTATGACACTTATTATAGGAAGCGACGTAGCTTCTTAACTTGGGTTTGTTTTTTGGTAAACAATTATCTATGGCGCTTCTTTAAAGAAGTATCATAGGAGGGGCGCCACTAAATCCTTATTTTGTAGTAGTGATACCAGAGATTACTTGAATTTTATGAAAATTTAATGTTTTCAATTTTTTATGGACAAGTGTGAATTAGTGAAAAGTAATTTATATTTGATATCAATAGACTATTTCCTTAATATATATATATATATATATATAGTTTTGATGCAGTTGTTTTTGTTATTATTGGGCTAACCCAATTTCTCTTCCCCACTCCTTTCCTGAAAGGTAAATTGGGAATAACTTGTTTCCAAAGAGAAGATCACAAAGATTGATAATGAAAACTGAACAAAAGAAAGAGCTCATTGAAGGAGGATATTTGGATGGATGGATGGGAAATAATAAGAAACAAAACTTTGATATGGGTGTTCAATTTAAACTTCTCATGAATTCATAATCTATTTCCCCTCTTTTATTGCTTAAGCATAAACCTCTTCATGTATTTTTCCTCCCTTACTTCTTGCCAACTTCCCTACTTTTTGAACTACTTTAATGTCATAGCTGGGAATACTGGCCAGCCCGCGGGTTGAGGGCTGGCCCGCACCAACCTGTGACCCGTGTGGAGCGAGCCTGTGCAGCCCGCACTTCTGCGGGCTGGCAAAATGCCAACCCTAACCGCAGTGTGCGGGTTTAAGGCCAGCCGGCGGGCCCGCTTTTTTTTAAAAAAAAAAATTCATATTTTTTAAAGAGGATTGAAAATATGAGTCACATATATATGAGTAATTAAATTTACCTTCCTAGTATCAATCATTTCTCTTATAAAAATTTAAAAACATAATCTATAATTTAAGAGATAAAGTTATCAAATTTGTTAAAGTTTATAAACAAAACATAAACTCATCCTCAAGCAACCAAAATATAATAATTTTGTTTAAAAAAGAAGGGAAGAAGCTAAGATTTTTTCTCTTTGGATTGGGAGGTAACAAAATAGGAGTGGAAAACTTATAAGTTTTGTAAAATTATTATATGTAAATAAAAAATAAAAAATTTTGCGGGCCAACCCGCGGGTTATGCAGTGCGGGCCTGTACGGCCCGCATTTTTGCGGGTTAGGAAAACCCATCAAAACCCCCAGGCTCATGGGTTGGGCCCGCGGATTGGGCCCATATTACTGGCTCTAAATGTCGATGATAGTCAAGTCCTCAGGAAAACATCAATAATAAAATAATTAAAATATTTATCTTCCCATTTTGCATCAATGAAATCATATTTTATAGAAAACATTATTGCATTGTTAAACAGGTTTGACCTATTTTGACGGTTCTACCAATGAGCTCTCTTTGATAGTTGTTAGATAGGAAAAAAGTGACGGTCTAGGGTTTAATATTAAATATTAAAAATTAAAACTTTAAATGGGTTAAATTTAAATTTTGAAATACCCAAGGGATACATACATGACTAGCATAAAATTCAGGGAGTTTTTTTTTAATCCATGTTAGATTCCTGATGAGGGCCTTTTGTACGTTAGTCTTAAGGTCCACAATAAAAAATTAGCCAAGGATTGCATATAGGCAAATCTAGAATCGTTCTCTTTTCTTGAGGAACCTTTTATCGATTCCTAAGTAATCTAAATGCCATGAAAATGCAAGGAAAACAAGGGAAAATTTTGTTTTGGATTTTCAAATTAATACTAAAGGAGAATGTACTTTTAATTAAATGCTAAACTATTGTGTTTGGTATTTTTATAAAAATGGGATGGATATAAGTGAAATTGGATTTGAAAATATGAATGTTAAATGCTCTTGGTAACTAAGAAAGTGACTATCCTTAACTCAAAAAGATTATGGGAGTTAAAATTCATTAAGTCTCAAAAAAACCTTAAGATTACACTTGAATCCAATATTCCCAATTAATAATAGCTCCTATAAACATAGCTAACTACTACCTCTTGAGATATTATTTAAAACAATTTAATGTGGAATTAAGATTGGAATGACGCAACATGAGTTTACTCAATTTTGAGCTCTAAATAGCCGCTCAAAGGCAGAAACCAACTGCATTACCTAGACAATAGTATGCTAATTAATATAATCCATTGCAACCACAAAGAAATTCTAACCTATATAATCTTCACACTACAAAATCCAATCTCAACTACAAATATCAAACCAACAAAGACAATAACATCAATCTTAGTTTTATAATCATATAAAATAATTCCTATAACTAGGAAATGTAAATATACAACTCTAGACTAATGGAATGATAGAAAAACTCCCCTATGTAGTTCTTTGAGCCTAAGCACAATTCTTCACTGCCAAGAAGCAAGAGATTAGCTAAACATAACTATTGGAGAACCCAATCAGAGCTGCAAGGCCAAAACAACCATGGAACTAGCTTGCTGGAAAACTATACTCTCACTGAAAAATCACAAGCTCCCCAAAAAGACACACATACTGTCGGAATAACACAAGCTCATCCGAAAGAGTGGCAGGGATGCTGGAAAATGGAGAATCTATAACATCCCACATTTTATTCACCAATAATTCTTATATGTAATTGTGGCATTTAAGGGAATAAAATGGTGAATTAAAGAGCATATTAAATGGTAGAACAAGGCAATTAATGATCACATATACACACAATGATTAAGTTGGAACACAATTTGCAAAATCACAAGATGCTGTTGGTGTGTTTTCCTATGAGGCAGTCTAGTTATGTGACATTTTTAAATAGGTAAATGATTTCCAATGCCTACCAAATTTTCCTAAATGAAAGTAAACTTGTCTTTAATTTGATGGGACATATAAATCATTTGGAGATGTACACAGAGTAATGTATTTTTGAAGTTAGCCAAGTAAAATTTACAAGTTTCTGTGGCAGTATCTAGTAATGGTAATTATAGGAATTCTGAGCATCCAATTGGCTAAAGACTATATTTTTCCTTAAAAGTAAACTTAATAAGGGTCACATAGCTTTTGGAACCACTATAATTGGAAATCTATAAATAAAGATATAAATTTTCCAAGTTTGGTGAAAATTCTGGCAGATTGAGTACATGTGCAAAATTTCACAAAATGTAAGGGCAAAAAAGATGAAATTGCAAAATGAAGCAAGAAGCCATTTATTTTTCCCATTGATTGGGATAAATTTCAGTCAAAAGTAAGAGGCAAAGGGAAATTAGTGGTTGAGATACATATGCCAAGTGTTTATGCCTTCCAAACTTCTTAGAACTTCCTCTAACCTCTTTATTCTTGAAATTCATGGTTAGCAAGCTAAATATAAACAAAAGAGAGAGAGAGAGAGAGAGAGAGGGCTGTGACATTTTAGAGAGAGAAAGAGAGCAATCAAGAGATAATCTCATAAACTTGATCCTCTGTGCTATAACATGTTGTGGTTATAGTTGTTGAACTTGGCTTGGTTTTGTCTTGTTTTTGTCTTGTTTTGTGATTTTGGGATGATAAACCCTAAAATGTTATGCTGCCCAAAATTCTCCTAAATCATGTTCATTTAGTGTTTAAGTAGTTAATCATGTGATTAGAAGTGGAAAGGAAGTGATTAAACTAGAGAAATCAAGAAAACACACTTTCCTTCCGAAAACCCTAACTTTGGGCTAGAAGCAAAACAAGAGGGATGAGCTAGAATTTTGTAATTCGGATGGTTCCATTAGATTTTAAAGGGAAAATCGTAGGGGAATATAGGTTGTCATGATTTTTGGATGTTGGAATGCAAATCTGGGAATTTTTTATATTAAAAGAACGTGCTATTTGACTTGACAGGATTAAAGTAGACATCTAAAGCTTTAATTTGATAGGTGAATCACAATTTTTGGATAAGTACATTAAAAGATATGAATTTTCAAATTTGTGCCTTATTTCTGGAAGGAAATCTAGAACAGTGCAGGTTTGACGAATTTCTGGGAACAATCTGGTTAAGTTGACCAGACTTAGGTATTTTTCCATGAAATTACATTTCGAGAGCTTCATATAGGCTTTAAAATTAGTCAAACTTGATTTTACTAGAATTAATTATGACTTTTCAAAGTTGACTGAAAATCTACTAGTTTTTGGAAACAATGAAATTGTACTGTGCAGAATTATACTGTGCAGGAACTGTTGTAACCGCATTAGATAACTAGTAGAATTTGATTTAAAGGCAGTAATAGCTAAATTAATAACCAGTTACTTGTAACTTTAATTTTATACGAATTAGAAATAGCTCAAGCTAGAACAAGAGTTTAGGACAGTCTAGGAACCAAAAAAAGAGGTAGGTAGTAACACCTTCTTTCATATACTATGTAATAATCTATATGCCATCTTCTATAGCATGACAGTGCCTAGGACACTTGACCTAGCTATGATTTGAGATCTAGTGAAGGTACATACATATAAGCCAGGGGATCAATCATGTTGTTTGACCTTAGACACGAGTAAAGCCGAGGCCGCAAGCATGTTGTTTGACCTTGGACATCAGTTAAGCCGGGGTCACAAGCATGTTGTTTGACCTTGGACACCAGTTAAGCCGAGGTTGCAAGCATGTTGTTTGGCCTTGGACAGGGTACACACAACACAAGTTTGTATCTTATATGACATGGTGCATTGCATATTTATTATTGCATTCTATATGTTTGATTGCATGTTGATACTAAGATTCGCTCGAATCTCACCCATTTTCAAACTGAAAAACCTTATAGATGAGGCTAGCAGGTTGAAGGGCAAGGCAGTGGCTAAGGCGAATAAAGTCCTGGTGCAAACCGAAGCTGCTATAGTTATATAGGCTTGTACTTTTGTTTCTTTTGGAACACTTATACATTTATAAATATATTTCAAATATTTACAAGGTAGTGGACTTTTGGGTAGTTGAAGAAGATACAACTGCTGACTTTGATGATGCAATATAGCAAATCTTGAAAGTGCTGCTGTTGCTACTAATGAAGAAATTGAACAAACATCAACTTTCGTTGGGGGTTCTGAAGGTTTGTATCTCCTATTATGATTTATGATTATATTCTTGTATAAGTAAATACTTACTTATTCATTTCCACTTATATTAATTCTTATCATATAGGTGATGAAGACATGGATATTCCTAAGCCTCCATCTTTGAATGATGACCATGTTGCTAGTGTTCTTGGTTTTGCTCTTGCAACTTTGCCTCCTAATCCTATAGATTTGAATGCAGTCTAACACAATTTTGAGGGCATTGATTAATACTTTAAGTGCTTATGAATTTGAATGATTATGTTACTAGTCTTTGTTTTGTTTTCTGTTTTGCAAATAGGATTGTAGGGTGCTCTTTGTTTTGATTTTTGATTTGCAAAGAGCTTTGAAAGGATTATGGAATACATTTGTTGTTTTGCATATAATGGTTGGAGAAAAATCTTATGTACTTAATGATACTTTTGTAGGTATTAGGTTTAGGAGGTTATATCAAACTATTGGTTGGAAGAAAAACTCTTATGTAGTATTTTGAATGGTATGCATGAACATTTAAATTATATATATATATATATTTTTAATTGACCCCAGTCTGAACCACTGACCCTTGACCCAAAGCCTTGACCGATTCAGTTACCGGTTCGATTGTCCGTACCTTGCTTTTTTAGGAAATATTGTGTGGATGTGCAGTGTCTTCTACAAGATTTTTTTTAATTCTTTTTTACTGTTGTCTAATTTGTACCATGTGAAAGATCGCATGGACATGCTTCAGTTTGGTACCTAACTACTACTATCTATTATGTGTTATGAAAATAAAGATAAATCTAGGATAAGAGAGCAATTGATAAAAGAAGAGAAATTTTAAGAGAGAAAGTGGGGAATAATTCTCATTCCATTTTGTTTGTGTTTACAATATTTACACAAGGCCTTTATTTATAGGCCTTCAGGAGTCTTGCAAGAAAAGCCACTGTTAAGTAAAACTTGGGGCAAAAGCCTCTTGTTGGCTTGGTGAGCAACCCTTGCTGGATTGGAAAGGAAATAGAACAAAGATAAGAAAGTATTAAACGTAGCCAAGTAGATGTTGGCTAGGATATGAGTCAATAAACATTTACATAATTAATATTCATAACACTCCCCCTTAGATGTCTATTATGGATGTGCCTCATTAAAAACCATAATTTAACTAGAAAAACCCAATAGGAAAAAAGCCTAGCCAAAGAAAAGAGTACATCATTCATTGATACACTATCCGGTGTTATCTCATTAAAAACCATTCTAGAAAAATCCAATGGGACAAAACCTAGATAAGGGAAAAAGAGTACAACGTGTATCGACTCCCCCCTCTTGACAACATTAGTTGAGTTCTTTGAGTCTCCAAAGATTGATGTCATGGACAAACTTTTCACATGAACTACCTAGAAGTGACTTAGTAATAAATCAGGTGAATTTTCACATGAACTAATTTGTTGGATATCTATTTCACTATCATTTTGAAGGTCATGAGTGAAGAAGAATTTTGATGAAATATGCTTCATTCTATCACCTTTGATATAACCTTGTTTAAGTTGGATAATACATGCAATATTATCTTCATATAGGACTATTAGGACCATTTTGCTTCTTAGAGTTGTTATAAGCCTACGGTAAGATGTTGATTAAGTGAACTAGAAGAAAATTATCCCATTGAGGTGAGATGAGTGAAACACTAATACCTTTGAGAGTTCTCTTGTGCTTCATTCTAAAATAATGGATTGTATAGTTAGCCAATTTATTCGCATCACTTTACTATGACTAATGTTGGCTTGAGGAATTTGAATAATTAATCTATTCCTTTCTAATTATGAAATTGCTCATCTCTCAAATGCATTAGCGATTCTTGGAATCTTGTACTCAATTGCCTTTATTCAAGAGTATAGAGGTCTAAATGTGGGAGAATTGATTGAACCATAGTTTTATAGGCTTTTTCATGATTAATTTGAGATTTTTAATGCATATCCTAGGACATTATTGCATGATTAAGCACTAATTTGAGTTAGGGATATTTGTATTGAATTAAGTATACCTAGGGGCAAAATGATCATAATTTGTTAATTATTCTTGCAAATGATTTCTTGGACTTTTAATGCTACCTTATGCTTAATGTTGCTTTGTAGATGTTTAAGAAGAAAATTGGAGATTTTAGAAAATGTCAATTAGGTCAGAATTAATATTTTTGAGGACTGGGGAAAACTACTGAAAATGACCCCAGAATTTCTAGAAATTCCAAATCAATGAAGAATAGGGACTAGGGAAAATTACAGAAAAAGTCCCAAAGATTTAGAAATTACAGTTCAACCCCACAAACATTTCCAAATTTATAGTTTAGTCCCTCTACAAACTTTTGAACTTTTTAGAGTGGTCCCTTTTGACCAGGGACCAACTAGGTCTTCTCTTGCTCTACATTCTTCCTTACAAGAGACAGTGCCATGACCTCTTTCAGGACAGACCAAAGCTTAAGTTTGGGGAGGCCGGAGCTTGGATTTGGGGAAGGTGATTAGAACGGTGAGAGAATAGGAAGAGAAACCACCACACAGTGCCATTTGGAACCCTCATTCAACCTTCGTCATTCCTTCCCTTGTCACCATCATCATTACATAACCTTGATCATACTCTCTACCTTTGTTCTTTCCTCTCCATCACACGACTAGCACTCAGCCATCACAGCAGTAGGAGGAAACAGAGGGCCGAGAGCAAGGGAAAGCTTAGCCAAAAATTGTAGAAACTTTTGGCATCGTCTTTCTCACCACAGTCGAGCTTCACACCACCAGGTGACCTCCATTCTATCAAACCCCTTAACATTTCGATATTCATAGAGTATTAAGCGCGTAGTTCCATAAGGCATACAGAAATAACGAAAACATACTAATATTAGGTACTTGTTTATGATATAGGAGAATCCCCACAGGGGTTTGAAACATATTTACAAATGTATACTTCTACAATAACAAAGAATATCAAAGTAATCAAATATAATTTGCAAAAAGCCTAAACTTAATGAAATTGATATTCAATTTATACATCCATAACTCAAAACATACCTATTCTTTAATCATAGATTAGAGTTTGTATAAACCAAATCATTTAGTCTTTCATGTTGCAATATGTTTCTTCTTTTGTGTGATAAGCTTAAATAAACTCCAATTTCTCTCACACCCAGAAGATGAAGCAATTTGGCTAAGGGTGCGTACATCAATCTTTTGCAATTATGGAATTGAACCTCCATAGAATGCCTGCCACTCACCTGCAATATTTAGTTATGAGTATTAATTACATGTTATACTAATTCAAAGTGCCATTAAAATAAATATGTATACTTTGTTACTTGGAAGCAATAATTTTATGAGAAGAGACACGATCTTCACAACTTAAAAGCAAACATTCCAAAACAGACTATCCAATATGATAGCACTAAACAATTTCCCAGCCTCACTTCTTGCTAATTTATGCTCAACAAAATGTTTGTCAACAACTAAAGCCTGCAAGTCATGCTTATGCATATAAATGCTATGCAAAGTAAGGAAAGTAGTAGCAAACCTTGTTGCCCCTGGACAACAATTTCTTTCTAAATCTTTCGTTTTCTTAGCCACGACAAGAAAACCATATGATTATAAGCAAATATGATTATCTTATATGCCTTTGTCGCAAGATCTAACATATAAGGCATGCTTGCAATATCTTTCAACACAAGATTTAAACAGTGGGCAGCACACGGTGACCAATAAATTGTTTTATATCTTTACTTGATCAACTTGCCACATGCTACATAGTTGGATGCATTATTAGTCACCACATGAACAACACTCTTAGGATCAACCCATTCAATCACATCACAAAATAATGAGAATAATGCTTTTGCATCCTTGACTAAATCTGAAGCATCAACTGATTTCACAAACACCATGCCATATGTTGAATAGACTAAGAAATTTATCTAAGTTTGGTTACTAACATTAGTCTAACCATCTGCTATAAGTGTACAACCCCTTTCACTCCATTTAGCTCTATGACTCTCAATGAGTAGTTGGCATTTTTTTCCAATCTCTCAACAAGTTAACTCTAAAATCATAAGTATTAGGGCCTTTAAATCCAGGCCCAATAAAAGCAACAACATCAAGAGCTCCTTGAAATAAAGGGTAATCAAAAGTATTAAATGGAACACAATTAGCGATAGCCCATTCAACAACAGCCATCTTGGCTTTGTATTGAGCTTCTGATTGAACCATATTTTTACAGGATTTTTCATGATTAATTTGGGATTTTAAATGTATTTTCTGGAGCATTATTGCATGATTAAGAACTAATTTTTGTTAGCGAAAATTGTGTTAAATTAATTGTAATTAGGGGCAAAATGGTTATAAATTTGTTATTTATTATGTGCAATTATTTCTTAAACTTTTGATGCTACATGTGCTTAATTTTACATTATAGAGGTTTTGGAAGAAAATTGGAAATCCAGGAGGGTCAAAATTAATATTTTAAGGTCTAGGAAAAATTACAGAATAGGTCCCTAGATTTTGTAAAAATTACAAAGATAAAGGAAAAGGGCCAGAGCAAATTACATAAAAGTACTCGAAATTTCAGAAATTATTACATGGCCCTACCAACATTTCAAATATTTGCACTGCAGTTCCTCCTCAAAACCTTTTTTGTTTTCAAATAGGTCCCTGGCCAAAACTTACGTTTTGACCAAGACCTAGGTTATTGTGCTGGACCCGACTGGAGGCAGAGGCCTGAGATTGAAGACGCAAGCTGAGAGTGATATTGAGACATAGAGGAGCACTACACAACAGATCTGGGGAGAATCATCTTAATTAGATCATCACTTTTTTCCTCTTTCATCTAAGGTCGCCGGCAACATCATCTCTTCCACCATTGTCGTTGGTGACATCCCTTCTTTCTTGCACCGTCCACTATTGTTGCAGAGCTGGGAGAATTAGAGTGGAGCACTGCGACTAGGAAAGGAGAAAGCTAAGATTCAGAGAGCTAGGGACTGAGAGAGAGACGAGACCAGCTACAACCACCTTTACTCTGTCCTCACACAACAAGTCGGAGAAGCTTAGGCAGAGACGGAGCTTAGATTTGCAACACCACCATCATCCTTCCTCTGTTTTTCCTTCTACTACACCACCACCATCAACTCTCTTGCACTTACCATAATTAGAGACATCCATTTCTTCATCACCATCAATGATATTCTAGACCAGAGACAAGTTGCGGACTGAGAGAGATTGAGACAGATTTCACAATTCTCATCACCATCGTTCCTCCCTATCTCCAGCAGTTTCACACCATTATTACCGCTGAAGCTATACTTCGTTCATACCACATCTCTGTCTCCCCTGTTTCCTTCTCTTTTCTTACCAACTTAACAGAACCGACAGACTCCTCTTCCTTCCTCTGTTCTCATGATATCACTCACCATACCATCTTATATTCTCCTCTACACTTCACCATCATCATCTTCTTTACATTATCACCAGAATCATATTCATCTCAACCATAGCTACTGCAAATTCAAGCTTGGTGGTGATAGTACCAAGCTCAATATGTGGTTGAGCCTTTCAACTCTTGAGAATTAAGGAATTGGCTTGATTCAAAAAGCTTCAAAGGGGAGTTAATCTTAGTTCCTTTATGAATTTCCTATTATTATTGTAATTCCTAGCTATGTTCTAATGTATTTTTAATAGGATTTTGTTGAGTTATTTTGACTCTATATTATTGAACTAAGATTGCTCATTTTGTGATTGGATTTGAATTATTGTGATTGGTTGATTTATGGTTATATTTCCTACTAATTCATTAAAATTATGCTGGTTATGTGTTCCCTAGTTTGTGTAATTGATTTAAGTTAATTTGAGTGGCGCTTTTGTGCATTTATATTAGAGGAAACAATTGCATTGATTTAATTTATTTCATACATCAAGTCGTTTTTAACAATTTATCCAATAGATGACTATAAATGTGATCGTATGATTAGTCATTAATTAGATAAATTGGACTCAATGTGTTTGCTTGAGGTTGTAATTAAGACTTGATGAATTTCAAACTCACATATCATTTAATGAGCTAGGATAGCCAATAAACCAACTTCTTAAGAGAATTCATTTCATTCATATTTCATTAATCATCCTTTTTTATTAAAAATACCAAAAATATTAGTCTAGCATTTAATTAAATTGTTTTAGTCTTTAGTTTATAAATTTGAAAAAAAAATCCAAAACTATTTCCCCTTATTTTATTGCATTTGCATGGCATATAGATTACTTAGGATTCAATAAAAAGCTAATCAAGAAGAGAGAACGATCCTTGGTTTGCTTATACACAATCCTTGGTTAATTTTTTATTATGGACTCCAAGGCTAACGTAAGAGACAAAAAGTCCATCAATCAAATGGTGTCGTTGCCGGGGAGCTAAGTAATTGGCTCCCTAGATAATCTAATTGTCAAATTCACTTTTGACAAGGGGTTTCTCATGTGAAACTTGTTAGTTTTGCATTTTTTTTAATTTTTCATTGCATATAGTTTAGTATTTGTGCATTTAGGTAGCTTGCATTGTATTCTTGCATTGTCTTGCCTTGGTAGCTTTTGTGTGGTGCTGTTGCCTTAAATTTGATATGATTTTGAGCTCATTTGTTTGAATTCACCATATCTCCATGTTAATTCATAGCATACTTGCATCTTTTGTTATTTTGAAATTCTTTTTCTCCTTTTTCACTTGCATTTGTTTATTCCTCATTCTTTTTCTTAGCTTTTATAGTTTATAGTTAGATGGTCATCTTGTGATTCATTGGGATTGTATTGTATTGAATTCTTATGGCTTGGTTTAATGGTAATCAAGGTTTACCCTTTCAATTTCACTCTTCTGTAGGAGATTTGACTAAAAGGAAAGAGTTTATCTCTAAAAGCATTCATTATATTTAACAATCATTACAGCTTCTTCAAGCCAAGTTGGGATGTCAAGATAGTTTCATCGGTCAAGAATGTCATGGTCCATTCTACCCTCCATATCATGAACCCTACCAACAACCTTTATTCCAACTTCATCACCCACCACACCCACCCTATAGATCATACCACGAGCCTTCTCCTCCATCATATAACCCATATTATGAGTTTCATTATAATCTTCCACCATATAACTACATGGTTATCTTATGAACCTCCTTCTTCATTCTATCCTACTTTCCATCAATGTCATCCACCTCATGGGTCTCTCTACCCACCAATTCAACAATCTTATGGACCTCATTCCCAACCATATGTGCCACACCAAGAACCGACTATTAGTAAAGTCATTAGAGAATTCCAAAATATAATAATTCAGACTATATATGAGGAGCGGTCACACAAGGACACCTTTGCCAATTGCATGGCCTGTATAATGAGATCAATGGACCAACAAGATAAAGTACGTGCGAGATTGGCCAAGGACTTTGAGCGTATCACTCAGCCATAACAAGAAGCGGAGCGATGGAAGAAAGAAAATGAGAAGTTGAAGAAAGCGATAGATTAACTTGCACATGAGTCTTCTAAGTGCAACACTCCACTAGAGACTCTTCCTTTATTACCTACATGTAATCCACCTCTTCAAGTCAAGAAAGTCAAGAAGGTGCGATTCCAAGTTAAGAATTGGGATGTCTAAAGTCCTCCACGGGGGACTTTAGACGTCCAAAATTGTCATTTGGGATGTCTAAAGTCTTACTTTAAGCGTCCCATTTTTTTTGGGACGTGTTTTCTTAAAACATACTACGCCCCCAACATAGACGTCCCCCCGTTTTTGGATGTTAAAAGTGCCAAAATTAGGACGTTAAAACCCCTTTTTGTAGTAGTGTCATGATTTGAGTGAACCAGGAGTTGACAATACACTTTTTATGCTTATTGTGAATTAGGAGTTGTCCTAGAAGCAAAATAATTCTAAACACTCCCAGGAACTCTCCTCTTGTTGGCACTACATTAGAGTTGAAGTTGTTGGAAATTGTGCCTTAAGGGCCAATTATTGTATTTTGAACATTATTATTTTAATGAAATTTCTCCATTCTGTTATCATATTATTTGCATGTTAATTGTGATAATTGTATCCTTGGATAATTCATAAAGATTGTCCTAAAATGTCCCTGGTCGGTCATCTATGCAGGAGCAGAGATGAAACAAGATCAGTATGACTTTTATAAGATATAGAGATACGAATCAAAGTCTTAGGCACTTGTAAGAGTACAAGGTGCTGGACCGACCCACTATGAGAAAGCTACATGGATTAAGTCATAAGCTTTTCTCATGTATAACCACGTCACAATGCCCTTAGACCTGAGGTCATCATGGATTCCTACATGAGAGTTGCTAAGCTTTGAACTAGTCAAAAGTCACTTTTGACCAAGTGATGATAAAGGCTGCGATCGGGCTTAGTGGTTTTTCATGCAGAGGAATATGATGATCAAGATGGAATTTGTCCCTCACATTAGTAGAGAGATATTATTGGGCCCCTCAATGAGTGAGTCTGAGAAATGTATGGCCATACTATGATGAAAGGAGTTTCTGTCTCTGTTATCAGGCTACTCAGGAATCGAGAAAGTAATGGTCAGGAACAAGAGGATGACATTATCCATGTCTTATCCTTGATCGATATATCGTGTGACAAAAGGGACGTGACATGGTTGTATGACAGGTTGCATCGTGATAACGATCCTCATATGAATTGGGTAGTCGTAATGTCTTGCTAGAGGCCGCTTGCGACTTTTGGGTTAGTATAGTTATTGGCCCACTGCCAACTTCATATCGGCCTACAGGGTCACACACAAGAATGGCCCAACACGAGATAATGTTTAATTTAGGGTGGATGAATTATATATATATATATAATATAAAATTCATTAATAATATTATATAGATATATATATTTTCAAAATATATATCATATAT
Source organism: Inga leiocalycina (assembly GCA_963242795.1). Classification (NCBI taxonomy): domain Eukaryota; kingdom Viridiplantae; phylum Streptophyta; class Magnoliopsida; order Fabales; family Fabaceae; genus Inga; species Inga leiocalycina. The sequence continues at coordinate 42,569,160 of OY725329.1, forward strand.
ATATGTATATATATATTATATGATATTATTATATTTAATAATATTATATAGATATATATTTTTTCGAAATATATATCATATATATATATGTATATATATATTATATGATATTATTATATTGTGTTAGTTTTAAATTTAATTTATTAAGATATATTAAATTTAATAACTAACATGATAGAGATATAGTATCTCAGATTTAATTTATGAAGATAAATTAAATCTAATGGCTCTTTATTTGTATTAAATAAATAGGTTAAATTAAAACTGTTGGATAGATTTAATTTAAACTGAATTTATTTAATTAGCTCATCAAGATAATTAATTGTTAATTAATTTCAAAATTAATGATGATTAATTTTGAAATTTGAAAATAGCCCTCATAGGTTATAAACTTGATAGAGCAGATATATTCATATGCACATGAGAATTGAGAGCCGTAAGTGAAACCCTAGGAGACATTAGAGGCACTAGCACGCAGTCTCGGTGGGAGAGCATTCGTGTGGATACCGGTAGAGGGAGCGAACCTGACGTGTTGGCTCCTAGAGATCGTGAAAACTCTGAATCATCAAAAAAGGTATGAATCCTTCCAACTTGGTTTAAACGCCGTTAATAGATCCTCGATTAGGATCGGTGAAAATTTTTAAAATTCTTCCGCTGTGCCTACCGATCCTAACAGTAGTATCAGAGCTAGATCAATTGTGCGTTTAAATTGAGTTTATGATTCTTATACATGTGATATATATGGGATGTGTACGTATGTTTATAAGAAACACTCGAATATGCATGTGATTTGGTTAATACGAAACAAAATTATTTAGAAACATGTGATCTTGTACGTTTTCGTCTAAATTGAATCTTGAAATTGTTTCGTTTTTGGTTTTGAAACATGTAATTTGATCACGACATTTATTGCTTTTCATATTCTATGAATTCTTGTTGTGGTTTGTTATTTATCCTTGTTTGGGTATGATGAACAACATGGCTTTAGAATTTTACAAAGGTTGTAATATTTAAATATGGCTTGCGTGCCGTGCCTTCCTCTAAATACTCTCGATGTACATTCTCTTCTCATCTCACTCCCCTCGAATGTTTAAACAAGGTTTCTCTCAATATATTTCTCTTTTATTTAGAGAAGTCCTCTCATTGGCTTGGGAGGATTTTAGGTTAGGTAAGTCATGTTGTGTCACGTTTAAATTATGCTTTTGATAAGATCATTGCATGATTACTTTTACGTTTATATGTATTTATCTGTATGAGATACGATCACGATTGCATCCATATAAACAAAACTAATTAATTAAGCCCTCTGAATCAAATCTTAAGTCATAATGCCGTCAATTAATGAATACTTGTCAAAACCTAGATCGCTTAATTATGGAAACCACCAAAGTGGATGCACTTGAGTTATCTTGATGAGACAAGCTTGAGTAATGGTGCTGCTCATAATATTCATTATTGTTTTGACTTAATTGAGGTTAACAAAACGGTTTTGAATCTCAAGGCATTAGATAGGGTTAAACATGCCAGATCATATGATGATTAAATCCCATAAAGATCTAAGAGTTATATGTGATGTAACTGGTAAATAGGTTACCCACCTAAATAACTTGAATTTAAGCGTCTTGCCAAAGCGGACTTAAATTTAAGCCAAATATGGATCTTAGCACACTAATTATTATATTGAGGGTTGTTAATTTAGTAGGAGATTACTAACTAACTTTGCATATTTTAATTGTAGAATCATGTCGACTAGTAATACTGCTACACTATCGTTGCGATCGGTCCTTGAGAAGGAAAAACTCAATGGGACAAACTTTCTAGACTGGTTCAGGAACTTGAGAATTGTTCTCAAGCAGAAAAGAAAGGCTAATGTCCTAGATAAACCCATTTCTGAGGAGCCTACAGCCAATGCTCCAAGAGCTCAGAGAGATGCTTACACAAAGCATAAGGATGACTCTGTGGATGTAGGTTGCCTGATGCTTGCCCCTATGGTTCCAGAGCTCCAAAGAGATCTGGAACTCATGGAGGCTCATGAGATGATTGTACATCTCAAGGAAATGTTCCAACAACAGGCAAGGCAAGAAAGTATGAGACCACAAAGGCCTTATATTCCTGTAAAATGGCTGAAGGTGCACCAGTTAGTATTCATGTGTTAAAGATGAAAGGCTATATTGATCACCTTGAGAGGCTTGGATTTCCCATGAACCAGGAGTTAGCTACGGATTTGATCCTCAACTCACTCCCGGAGAGTTATGACCAATTTGTTATGAACTAAAACACGAACAACATGGAGAAATCAATTTCTGAGCTGCATGGGATGCTCAAAACTGCTGAGCAAAGCATTAAGAAAAAGCCTAGTACAGTTTTGATGGTTCAGAAAGGAAAGGTTATGAAAAAGAAAGGGAAGGGCAAATAGAAGGGTAATGGCTCAGGTGGTAAGACCAAAGAGTCAAACAAGCCTGAAACCAAGCCTGCACCCAAGAAGGCAAAGCCTCCAAAGGAAGGAGTCTGCTACTTCTGCAATGAACCCGGTCTTTGGAAGAGGAATTGCAAACTTTACCTGGAAGATCTGAAAAAGAACAAGAAGGATAGCGAGGCTATCGCTTCAGGTATTTATGTTATAGACATTCATTTTTCTACTTCCTCTATATAGGTATTAGATACTGCATGTGGTTCTCACATTTATACAAATGTGAAGGGTCTAAAGGATAGTAGAAAGCTGAAGAAGGGCGAGGTGGACCTACGAGTTGGAAATAGAGCAAGAGTTGCTGCTTTAGCCGTAGGCACTTATGAATTAGTTCTGCCCAGTGGGCTTTTGTTAGTTTTGGACAGTTGCTATTATGTTCCTGCTTTGAGTAGTAACATTATTTCTCTTTCTTATTTGGCTAAGGAAGGTTATACTTCCATTACTAAGAATGGTAAATGTTCTATTTATCGTAATGACATTTTCTATGCTGATGGTGATTTGTATGTTGGTCATTATATATTAAATTTGGAACATCCTAATAATGGGAATATCTATAACGTAACTACTAAGAGGATAAAATCAAACGATTTGAATCTGACCTACCTATGGCATTGTCGTCTAGGCCACATAAATGAGAAACACATTTCTAAACTCCATCAAGATGGATTTCTAAACTCATTTGATTTTGAATCATATGATACATGCAAATCTTGCTTATTAGGAAAGATGACTAAGGCACCTTTTATTGGGCACAGTGAGAGGGCTACTGAATTATTGGGCCTCATACATACAGATGTATGTGGACCATTAAATATAGCTGCCAGAGGAGGTTATGTCTACTTCATTACATTTATAGATGACTTTAGTAGATATGGCTATATCTATCTAATGAAACATAAATCTGAATCTTTTGAAATGTTCAAAATATTCCAAAATGAAGTACAAAACCAACTTGGTAAAACAATTAAAGCACTTCGATCTGATCGACGTGGTGAATATTTGAGCCAAGAATTCATTGACCATCTTAGGAGTTGTGGGATAATCTCACAATTGACTCCTCCAGGGACACCACAATGGAATGGCGTTTCTGAACGGAGGAATCGAACACTATTAGATATGGTTTGATCTATGATGAGTCAAACAGATCTTCCACCGTCCTTTTGGGGATATGCCCTAGAGACAGCTGCGTTTACACTAAATCGTGGTCCATCTAAGGCAATTGAAAAGACACCATATGAGATATGGACTGGAAAGAAACCAAGTTTATCTTTTCTCAAGATCTGGGGATGTGAGGTCTATGTTAAGCAACAAGCCTCTGATAAATTAGCGCCCAGATCTACAAAGTGCCTTTTCATAGCGTATCCTAAAGAAATGAAAGGGTACTATGTCTACAATCTTGCCGATAACAAAGTATTTGTTATTCGAAATGGCAAGTTTCTAGAAAGAGACTTTGTCTCTAAAACAACCAGTGGGAGCGACGCACATCTCGAAGAAATTCGAGAGCCACAAGATGGTACAGAACCACAGATGGAAATTAGAGAAGACTCACAACAAGTTACTGAGCCTCCTTAAGTAACACAAGGTCCACGAAGATCTGATAGGACATGGCATCAGCCTCAGAGATATGGATTTCTGATTACTGAAGGCCGTGATGTGTAACTCATTGAGCAAAATGAGCCCACCACCTATCGAGAAGCCACAGTGGGACAAAACTCTGAGAAATGGCTAAATTCCATGAAGTCTGAAATGTAATCCATGTATGACAATTAGGTTTGGACCTTAGTCGATCCACCTGAAGGTGTAAAAACCATTGGGTGCAAATGGGTTTTCAAGGAGAAAACTGACATGGATGGCAATGTAAATGTCTTCAAGGCACGGCTGGTTGTAAAAGGATTCACTCAAACTCATGGTGTAGACTATGATGAAAGCTTTTCCCCAGTTGCAATGGCCAAATCAATCAGAATTCTTCTTACCATTGCAGCATATTATGACTATAAAATATGGCAGATGGATGTCAAAACAGCCTTCCTTAATGGAAAGTTGCTTGAGGATGTGTACATGACACAACCTGAAGGTTTTATGCGTCCAAAGGACTCTGGTAAAATTCGCAAGCTTCAAAGATCCATTTATGGGTTGAAGCAAGCATCTCAGAGCTATAATCATCGTTTTGATGAAGTAGTCAAAGAGTTTGGATTCATTCAAAACATCGATGAACCTTGTGTTTACAAGAAGGTTAGTGGGAGTATAGTTGTATTTCTAGTGCTTTATGTAGATGACATCCTACTCATTGGGAATGATATTCCTACTTTGCAGAGTGTCAAGTCTTGGTTAGGAAAGTCCTTTTCAATGAAAGACTTGGGTGAAGCCACCTATATCCTAGGGATTAGGATCTATAGGGATAGATCCAAAAAACTAATAAGCCTAAGTCAGAGCACATACATAGACAAGATACTGCATAGGTTCAGTATGCATGATTCAAAAAGGGGCTACATACCATGTCTCATGGCATCCATCTTAGCAAGGATCTGTGTCCTAGCACACCTGATCAGCGAGATCGCATGAATAAGGTTCCATATGCCTCGGCCATTGGATCCATCATGTATGCCATGTTGTACTCGACCGGATGTCTCGTTTGCCTTAAGTATAACCAGAAGATACCAACAAGATCCTGGTGAGGGTCATTGAACTACCGTCAAGAATATCCTAAAGTACTTAAGAAGGACTAAGGACTTATTTTTGGTATATGGTGGATTGGATGATGAGCTCTGCATAACCGGTTACACAGATACAAGTTTCCAAACTGACCAAGACGACCTTAAATCGCAATCTAGATATGTATTCCTCTTGAATGGTGGAGCAGTAAGCTGGAAGAGCTCCAAGCAGAGAACTATAGCAGATTCTACAACAGAAGCTGAGTATATAGCAGCATCAGATACAACTAAAGAAGCCGTTTGGATCAGAAAGTTCATTACTGAACTAGGGGTGGTGCCTACCTTCTCAAGCCCAATAGATTTGTTATGTGACAATAGCGGTGCTATTGCACAGGCCAAGGAGCCTAGGTCACATCAAACGACCAAGCATATACTCAGGCGATTTCATCTTATTAGAGAAATCAATGATAGAGGTGATATAAAGATATGCACAGTAGCAGGAGAAGATAATGTTGTTGATCCTCTTACTAAGCCACTTGCACAGGCAAAGCATGAGTGTCATGTTAGGGCAATGTGAATTAGGCAAATTAATGATTGCACCTAGGGCAAGTGGGAGGATGTTGGAAATTGTGCCCTAAGGGCCAATCATTGTATTTTGAACATTATTATTTTAATGAAATTTCTCCATTCTGTTATCATATTATTTGCATGTTAACTGTGATAATTGTATCCTTGGATAATTCATAAAGATTGTCCTAAAATGTCCCTGGTCGGTCATCTATGCGGGAGCAGAGATGAAACAAGATCAGTATGACTTTGATAAGATATAGAGATACAAATCAAAGTCTTAGGCACTTGTAAGAGTACAAGGTGCTGGACCGACCCACTATGAGAAAGCTACATGGATTAAGTCATAAGCTTTTCTCATGTATAACCACGTCACAATGCCCTTAGACCTGAGGTCATCATGGATTCCTACATGAGAGTTGCTAAGCTTTGAACTAGTCAAAAGTCACTTTTGACCAAGTGATGATAAAGGCTACAATCGGGCTTAGTGGTTTTTCATGTAGAGGAATATGAATGATCAAGATGGAATTTGTCCCTCACATTAGTAGAGAGATATTACTGGGCCCCTCGATGAGTGAGTCTGAGAAATGTATGGCCATACTATGATGAAAGGAGTTTCTGTCTCTGTTATCAGGCTACTTAGGAATCGAGAAAGTAATGGTCAGGAACAAGAGGATGACATTATCCATGCCTTATCACTACTACAAAAATGTGGTATAATGGCGCTTATTTTATAAAATACTTTGGCGTTTAAGAAACGCCAAAGCTTTTGACGCTATTAAAAATCCCTGTGGCGCTTTTCAATTTACAGAAACGCCATACGTTACTTTATGAAATTAAATAAATATATCAATTATAAACAGCATTTCGGGGGGAAGCACCAAAGGAGGGGTACCCCTCCTTTGGCGGTTTTTAGCATAAACGCCAAAGGAGGGAAATACCCCTCCTTTGGCGTTTTAATTAAAAACGCCAAAGGAGGGGTATACCCCTCTTATGGGGTTTTTAATACAAACGCCAAAGGAGGGGTATTCCCCTCCTTTGGCGTTTTTCATTTAAACGCCAAAGGAGGGTACCCCTCCTTTGGCATTTTACCCTTAAACGCTAAAGTAGGTTTAATTTTTTTTAATAATTTTTTAAAATATTTTTTTTCCTGTGCAGTGTGTAATAATACCTGATGACCATATATATATATAGTAAGCAAATGACCATAACGATGATGTTCAATACAAAACAAAATATTACAATACAAAACGATGATGGTCATTTGTCAAATAACTACAATGAATAAACAACTACATGCCTAAATTAACTAATTCCTTGACCAAATGGTGCCGAATGATAATGTTTAACAACTACAAAATATATTGATTGTATTAACAATGATTATATAGTGTACAACTAAATAGGAATAGGCAAGAAAGAAGCTACATGCCTAAATTAACTAATTCCTTGACCATATATTCACACCATTCTTCAATGATTTCATCCATTTGATGGTCAGACAGCTCAGCACAACGTGCATCTTCATAATACTACATAAACAATCATGTATACAAAGAATGAAAATCACTAAATTTAGACACTTTGTCAATTAAAATTAAAACACAATATCAATTGCAACTAAAGGGAACTTACTTTCATAGGAATTACAATGTGGCGATGAGTAACTACATCTTTCATAAATTTCATAACATAATAACCACAATCATTAGCATTCGGCTGGAATGGACACTGCAACAATACAATGAAATAGTTATGTCAATTTTTGAATAAATTTTTTTTACTAACAAGAATGGAGTAAATTCATATATAAGTACCATAATCTTCCTCCACGCATAGCTATTGGCCGGGTCATTGCGTCTAGAGTAGGCCAATCCAGCTTTTCCTCTATATGCGGTTAATGCACTAATAAAATAAAGAAGTTCCTGATTAATGTTAGTTATTCAATAATCACACACGAAAAGATTTACACATACACCCATATACTTATTGAAGATAATCAGCATATCAGGGCGATTATCTGGATAAGCAGTTTCTATAGGATCTAGATAGTAAATGCGAGGGTTTTCTGGTGCTGCTGGATGGACAACAATTAATATCTAATGTTCCCTAAAAACACATTTTGAAAATTTTATTTGGACAATCATTTAATGGTAAAAGTGAAAAAATAAAAAACATACATTCAAATATTGTCACAAATCACTTACCCTGCATTGTATGGCACAAGAAAGAGCTTGTTAGGGGTTGCTCTAAGCATAAAGCAGTCTCTAAATTGGTTAGACTGTGCTTCCAAATCTCTCCCCCTATGCGGGCCAAAGAGGTGTGGGCTAACAAAGATGAATCTCTGCATCCTATCCGTGCCTACTATCTCATCGTGGTACAAATGCCTTTATATCAAACAAACAATGTCATTTCCACCAAAAAAAATTGAATGATGAATAATAATAATAATGATAGAGGAATACCTGATCCATAAGTTGATAGCTGTTCCACCTATCCTTCCACGAGTAATCACATCATTCAGCACAGCACCATCGACATGATCAATTACACCATCTGCATTATAGATGTCCGGATGAAATTGTATTTCTTGACCTCGTTGAAGGATCAATGGTTGTACCATTGATGCTAACTGTTGGCGATACGAGACCATTAGTTTGTTGTTTCGTTTGCTAGCAGAAGGTTGGGACTTCTGTTGGGTTGCTGAACCATGTGAGTTCTTCCTATGGCCTTCAATTCTTTTTCCTTTATGACTAGTAGCAACCTACAAAAATCATTAAAATTTAATCATGTAGTTTTTTAGATAGAAGTGCATATAGAATAAGTAGAAGGAATTGTAAATTAAATCACCTTTTGATATGGCTCAATCAGACCTATTAGCCATGCAACATAACCACCAACAACATCTTTTACCATTGTCTGTTCATCTAGAGAAGGGATTGGTAGGAGGGCATCTGCATCTGTGCATACGTCAACCTTGACTCTAAGTGTGTTATCAGGCAATGGTGAACCATGAAGGATATCAGTGTCGGTGTTGTAGACAACTCCTACAGCAACTGCATGCTTGAAAGATTCATCGACATGCAGCTTGCACGCCGATTCGCCCTATGAAAGATGGAGTCAATATTAAGGTACACTAATTTAAAATATAACAAAAAGTTAACTAGAGAAGAAATTGATTACGAAAGGAATTGGGACTTTAGGCGTGTAGGGGCAACTATCATTCTTCACACTTGTGCTGTCACACATTGGGCTTGGTACTGGCCGAGAAAGCAGTAAAGTATCAATTTGAGCCTTCAATAATGCATTTTGCTCTTGCATCAATCGCATATGATCATTAAATTGTTCTATTTGGCGTTGGTGGACACTCATCTGCTCATCTACTTGATGCTTGTAGACACTCATCTGCTGTTCCAGTTGCTGATTGTAGTCACTCATCTGCTGTTCCAGTTGCTGCTTGTAGTCACCAATCTGCTCCTGTAGTTGCATAAAGTCATTTTTGTTTGGTCGCTTTTAGCGTCCGAAGTATGATGTTTGGGTGACTGCAAAACCAGTACCACGAAGACGACCATGATACTCAGGAGCTCCAAGAGCTCTGCTGAGCAAATCATCACGACCAACATAATTCATCAACTCTGGTTGGTCCTGCGTCATTTTTTGCTACCACAACAACAATTGCAATAATATTAGTTATTATAAAATAGAATCATTTAATCAAAGCAAAATATTTATGAATAATCTACCACTTATACAATATTCTGCAACTTCTCTGGCTTGTTGGCTGGGAATTTCTCCTTTTTTATTAGTAACGCCGGCCAGCCACAAATTATGACGTGGCATGTGTGTAACATCAGAATGTGATTGTTTGACCTTTATAACAAAGTTAGTTGTAGTTAAAAATTAGTCATCTAAATTATATATGCATATGAAATGATTATAAGTTCTTACCAATTGTTTCTCCAACTTTGCATATGATAGTGGTCCTTTTAAGTACCGGTATGCCATGTTGCTTGCGCTTTCACGATTTCTATCACTTCGTTCCTTTTTAAACACAAATAATTTCAATAAATATTAATTTCAATTACATTGCAAGTAGTCTGTAAGGGCTAATATTGTATTACCAGAAACTCCTTGGTAGTATGTGTACTCAAAAACTCATCCCACAGCTCTTGTGTAATTATTCCATCGTACAACTGTGGTGGCGTATGAATGATATTGCCATCTGTGTCCCGCGAGTAGAATTTGATAAGATTGGAACGAAAACATCTCAAAAGTTTGCCACATTTTGCGAGCACGAATTTGTCTTTGTCGTCATCGATAATGAAGATAGACTGTAACAAAAAAACCACACATGTTTTGTTAGATTGTAATTCATGCAAAAAAATAACCAGAATAATAAAGTAAATAATGTTTACCTTAAATGAACTCAGAAGCATATTAGAATAGTCCTTCTTTGCCCGTCTCCAATCTAAAATTGTAATGGGGACTCTTTCTTTGACAATAGTCCCAATATAATTAACAAAGTTGCTAGCATTTTCACCAACTGGGTTTCCCTTGTCATTCCACTCAAGCTCTAACATAATGCCCTTGCTCCTTAGTTTGATCAGTTTATGCATCACAGTCCTACCTCGGACTACAGCGGCTTCAAAGGCTGCTTGCTCAATTTGAGGATCAACTGCATCTTCATTGTTGGCTTCAAAGTCTGCTTGATCATTGTGTGGATCCATTTTCCTACAAGTTAAATAAACAAGACAAAAATATCAGTGCATATTGACAATCATATATAGTAATAAAAGTAAATTAAGTTGGAATATATGAATACATGTAATAAAACATACATACTGAAAAATCAAGACACTCATTATCATCTTTTTCTCTTTCTTGTTCGATTTAAAAACCATGTCCCCTCATTATGATCATGTCTCATATATAAATGTTCGTCTTCATCTTCTTCTTCATTTCTATCAATATATCTTGACCACAACATCTCAAAGGAAAGAGTATCCTCAGGAATATTCAAATATTCATTACTTGTAGTACCAACTTGTTCTTGATGATTCTTGTTTGATGGAACTACAATGGACCAATTCTTCTTAGCAGGATCGGGAACGAAAAACACTTGTTCTACTTGTGATGCTAAAATGAAAGGATCATCTTTATACCAAACTTTAGAAAGGTCTACTTGAACAAACCCTAACTCATCTGTCCGCAATCCACTATTGTTGTTAACCCACTTACACCTAAAGACAGGGACCCTCAACACAGTATAATCTAACTCCCATATTTGTTCAATTACACCAAAGTATGACATTGGTGCGTTGATAGGGTGCATGTCTTTGACACTGGATCTATGCCAAGAATCAGCAACAAGTGTTACCCCACTATTTTGCATCGTGCTCCTTGTATCATGTTCTTGTGTGTAGAAGGTGTAACCGTTGATTGCATAACCATTATAAGATAACACACTTAAGCTCGGTCCATTCGATAGCCATCTCAAGTTTTCAGAAATTAGATCAGGATTCCTCTCCACCTCATCTTTAATGCACCTTTTTAACCAACTTGAAAAATGTTTGTTGTGTTCCTTTGTTATAAAATTTTCATTCCTGTCACCATGTGCCAATCGAAGTGTGGCCTTATGTTCGTCAACAAATGGTTCAACCTTATCAGTGTTATGAAGCACATACAAGTGAGCTTGTTCCCATTCAGTCACCGATATCCTTATTACATCCTTCCCAGTTGTTCCTTTCCCTGATCTTCGCCCATCATGACGAGACTTGGGGATACCTACGGGGTCAACATTTGACAGGAAGTCAGCACAGAAGTCACTTGCTTCTTCAACCATATACCGCTCAGCTATACAACCCTCTGGTCGATATCTATTTTTCACATACCCCTTTAAAATTTTCATAAATCACTCATTCGGGTACATCCATCTCAAGTACACTGGACCGCACAATTGAACCTCTTTCACCAAGTGTACAGTTAGATGGACCATAATGTCAAAAAATGAAGGTGGAAAATACATTTCAAGTTCACACAGAGTACAAACAATCAGCCTTTGCAAATCTAGTAACTTCGTTGAATCAACCACTTTACTGCAAATCAACTTGAAGAACATGCAAAGCTTAGTAATGGTGTTCCTTACTTTTTTGGGTAAGATTGACCGTATACCAATCGGTATGAAATTTTGCATTAGCACATGACAATCATGAGATTTAAGGTTCTTTAGCTTCAACTCTTTTACTGATACAAGGTTCTTTATATTTGAAGAATACCCCTCTGGAACTTTAATTCCTTCCAGAAATTTACAAAATAATTTTTTCTCTTTCCTCGATAGAGTGTAAGCCGCTGGAGGTAGATAAGTACGGTGCCCTTGCTCAACTGGTGCCAACTCTTCTCTTATTCCCAAATTAACTAAATCCAACCTCGCATTTACACTGTCCTTGCTTTTTCCTCGTATACTGAGCAATGTGCCAATGAGACTATCACATATATTTTTTTCTATGTGCATCACATCAAGAAAATGTCTCACATACAAGGACTTCCAATATGGAAGTTCAAAGAAAATAGAATTCTTTTTCCAACCGGTTGTCCCGAATTGTTTTGCAAAAGGCTTGCCAAAATCGTTATCCATGTGCTTAACCTTCTCAAAAACCTGAGCACCGGTCAACATCTTCGGTGGGCTACCTTCTTCTGACTCACCATTGAAAGCCTTTTTCCACTTCCTCCAATGATGTGTTGATGGTAAGAATCTCCGATGTCCCATGTATACATTTTTCTTACAATGATCTAGTCGCATTGAATAAGTGTCATCTTCACATATAGGGCACGCACAATATCCTTTGACGCTATATTCGGACAAATTACCATAAGCAGGGAAATCATTAATTGTGCCAAACAACATGGCTTTCAAATTGAAACTTTCTTCCCTGTACCCATCATACACATTGACGCCTTCTTCCCAAAGTAGCTTCAAGTCATCAATTAAAGGAGCCAAGTATACATCTATATCATTTCCAGGTTGCCTTGGCCCAGAAATTAACATAGACAACATCATATACTTGCATTTCATGATCAAGTGTAGAGGAAGGTTATAAATCATCAATATCACTGGCCATGCAAGGCGTAGGTTACTTTCTTCATTCACGAAGTCAGGATGGTCATGATCAATTTTTTTCCATTGAGGGGCATCCGCAGGGTGCCTAAGGTTCGTGTCTTCAATCCTTTCATCTGCATGCCACGTCAACAACTTAGCAATCTCCTCATTACTATATAATCGCTTGAATCTTGGAATAATTGGAAAATACCATACGACCTTCAAGGGACTCTTTCCTTTCTTTTTCCCATATCGAGATGCATTACATTTAGGGCACTTCTCTAACGTTGCATATTGATTTCGAAATAATATGCAATCGTTAGGGCATGCATGACTCTTCTCATAACCCATGCCAGTTGTAGAGCAAAGTATTCGCTTTGCCTCATATGTCTTGGTAGGAAGTACATTTTCTTCTGAGAGCATATCTTGCATAAGTTCAAGTAGTGCGGTGAAACCAGAATCACTCAATCCATAGCGTGCTTTAAAGTTGTACAATTTCAACATTGCTAACAATCTTGTGTATTTAGTACTACCAGCATATAATGGCTTCTCTGCATCACCTTTCAACTTCTCATATTCTTGAGGACGGTTATGAAGCACCCCTTCCACTGCATTTAGCATTTCTTGAAGACCATCATCTTCATCACACATGCTTGAGTCAAACTCATTTGAAGCACCGATCATGGTATGTATTTGACCACGATCTGCATCATCCGTCTCACCGTGCCTTGTCCATCGTGTATATGATTGATCAATTCCATGACACACTAAATGATCTAGCAAATCAAGTGGACTAATCCGCTTTCCATAACAACAAGATAAGCAAGGACATAGAATTTTGTTAGGATCATTTGCATGCTCGCTTGCAAATCTAATAAACTCTTTCACCCCATCAATATATTCTCTTGAGCACCGATTAGATGACATCCATTTTCGATCCATCTATACCTTAAACATATATATTTTATAAGTGGTCAGTTGCTTGCCTCTTAAAGTTCTCTTTATTTGTTATTTATTTTTTTAAAAAAGTAAATTCAGCAGCATAACATTCCAAAATTTAAAGTTTTACAAAATATTAAACACTCTTCTTAAATAAAAAATAATGAACCAATTAATCCCACAACATCTAAATAATGTTCACAACTCACCACCAAATAAATCATATTGGCCAACACTACTACATGTTGTAATTAAAATAATTGGGTCTATAACAAGCCAACAAAAATACAACCCTGCGTTTATTAAATTAATTGATTCCAAAATAATCATACCCTGCGTTTATTAAATTAATTGATTCCAAAATAATCATTGATTACACTACCAACGGCATTTATAACACTTCTACCCAATTTGACCATTTCAACAGTGCCATTCCCAACTCTCTCACTATTGACAACATATACTTCTATAGAAAAGTATAAGCAAATATATAATAGCCATACATATTTTAATTAAAAAAATGTGAATAAAATGTTAAAAAACAAACAACACTTACAGGAGCTTCTGTAGGAAGCTTTGTACTGCAACCAGCCAAAAAGAAAAAGAACACGAGGGAGGAAGCTTTACTCTGCAACCAGCCAAAAAGAAAAAGCACACGTGTGGGAAGCTTTGTACCGCAACGAAGCTCTATGCTGTAATGAAAGTGGCGAACAAATGTTTACAAATATTTGCACGAAGAGGAGACAAAAAAATAGCAAGTGGGGACCAAAGAAGCTTTGTTAGGTCAAACAGAGGAAAGGGGATGGGGACAAATAGAAAAGAAAAGCAGGAAAGCGATAGTGGCGGCAACAATGGCGGGTGTTAAAATTTTTTAACATTTATATTACCTTTTATGGCGTTTATATAAAAAGTGCCAAAAAAGGTGTGAGTATCTATGGCACTTCTTATATAAGCGCCATTAATGTTATAAAACAAAACTAAAACCTTTGGCGCTTCCTTACAAAGAGCCAAACATTCCTTTAAAAAATATTAAAAAAAAACTAAATTAAAGCTGACTAAATATTTTTTCCTATTATAATTTTTTTAACAACATGTCCTAGGCGTTTTGTACATGTGCATTTATAAGGAGCCCTGCTGCCGCATATGGCTTCCTGTTGGTCACTTCAAATAATAGGAATATAGTTCATATCACTAACATGGATCAAAGTGGGAATCAGAGGGAACTAATTAATGGTGGGGCTGTGTACAGGGAATTAAAGCAAGCAGCTTTGAATACTTCAGAAATGCCAATTGCCAATCATCATAATATAGTTGTAATTAAAAAAAAACCATTGCGTGATCCACCAAGTATAAAGGCATATTGTAAAAGAAGTCATGATTCTCATCAAGTAAATGGCCAACCTGTGATTCTTTCCCAACAGCGAGCTCTGAAGATGGCTTTCAACGGTTGAGGGAGCTGAGGACGTGAGGGCAAGGAGAAGATTAAGAGCGTGAGCTTCTTCAATGCGCAGATGCAAATATGACTACTTCTTCAATGCGCAAATACAAAAAGTGATTTATATGTCCAACCTGATATATCTTCAAGGAGCTGTCAGATAGATGGTCAAAGAAAAAAACAAATGAGTTGCCTTGTCAATGGAAGCTTTCACGTGATCATCTTCTCCATTCTTTTTTGACTTACAGCTTTTTCACTAAATGCCAAAGCTAGCTAGCTTTCACGTGATTCAATTATTGATCTTCTCCCTTCAATTCGATGAATGCCAAAGTCTGAACCAATTCCTTCAATTCATTTTTTAATAATTGAGGAAGTTTTGGCGTTTTGTTGAAAAACGCCAAAGCTTCCCCTACATTTTTTTTTTTATAATACAAGCTTTGGCGTTTGGTATAAAAACGCCAAAGCTTCCCCATTTTTTTTTTACAAAGCTTCTCCTTCGTGTAGTAATGGCTTCCCATATTTTTTTTTTGTAATACAAGCTTTGGCGTTTTGATTAAAAACGCCAAAGCTTCCCCAATTTTTTTTTTTTTTACAAAGCTTCTCCATCGTGTATTAAGTTATTGTAATGGCTTCCCCTACTTTTTATTTTTAATAGAAGCTTTGGCGTTTTATTAAAAAACTCCAAAGCTTCCCCATATTTTTTTTTCAAAACAAAGCTTCCCATCCATATATCTTGATCCAAAAAAAATCTGCAATGATCATATAATTCATATCCTTCGTTTTTTATTTATTATATATGTGGAAGCTTTGGCGTTTAATTATAAAACGTCAAAGCTTCCCAGATCTTCGTTTTTTTTTAATATATATGTGGAGGCTTACATCTATTTCAAATATAGGAAGCTTTGGAGTTTCCACATAAAACGCCAAAGCTTCCTATTGTTTTTTCAAAAATAAAAAAACTGGAAGCCTTTTTTGGCGCTTGTTCAGAGAAATGTCATACAAGGTTAACGTCAATTATGACGTTTATACTTGTAAGTGCCAAAGCTTTCAAATATTTTTGATTTTAAATAAATAAATAACTATTTTTGGCACTTCTTTAAACAAATGCCACAGGAGCTACGCCACTAAAGCCCCTTTTTGTAGTAGTGTATCCTTGATCGATATATCGTGTGACAAAAGGGACGTGACATGGTTGTATGACAGGTTGCATCGTGATAACGATCCTCATATGAATTGGGTAGTCGTAATGTCTTGCTAGAGGCCGCTTGCGACTTTTGGATTAGTATAGTTATTGGCCCACTGCCAACTTCATATGGGCCTATAGGGTCGCACACAAGAATGGCCCAACATGAGATAATGTTTAATTTAGGGTGGATGAATTATATATATATATATATATATATAATATAAAATTCATTAATAATAGAGGGAGAGGATATGACGTGTTGGCTCCTAGAGATCGTGAAAACTCTGAATCATCAAAAAGGTATGAATCCTTCCAACTTGGTTTAAACGCCGTTGATAGATTCTCGATTAGGATCGGTGAAAATTTTTAAAATTCTTCCGCTGTGCCTATCGATCCTAACAGAAGCAATGGGTTCATTGTTACTTTCTATATCTTCAATGTCCTCCTGAACATTCTTATTGATGCCTTCCGCAAGTTTACGGGTCGTGCTAAGTAATAAAGTGATAAGTAAAGTATCGTCCCATGAGGAATCAATCAATTAACTTTTAGGTATTAAAATCACAATTTCTTTTAAGTTAAACGAATCTAGCTATGAGAAAATTCAAAGGAAATTAATTAACAAAAACTATCAATATCAAACACAACCTAGAGTCACTAATCTCTCACGAGCTCTCCAAATCTCAAATCCATTTAATTAGTTAATCTCAAATGTTAATTTTGTTAATCTCGAGTATTAATAATTGTTATGTCTAACCTAATTACTCAAGAAGCAAGGTAACTCAACACACTCTTCAACAATTATATGGGGCTATTAGGTATATGCCAATCCTAATCACAAATTAAATCATGGTTTAATCCCATATTACTTAATCTCATAGTCTAATTAAAATTCCCTTCGTCAAGGTAAATCCTAATGCTCAAATTCAAATTTAAAGCTGGCCAATCATCAAACAGACATAATAAAGCAAGATTAAGTAACCAAAATTAATATAAATCATAAATAATAAATCATGAAAATAAAATATAGTTCATTAGTGAATTCATAGTTTCTCTAGGTCAAAAAAGAAAATTAGCCACTCATGGCTAAAATAAAATCCATAATAAAATAAAGAAATTCATATTCAAAGAATAAAGAGAGCAAATCGGAATTCTTGCTGCTGCCACAGGAGAATAATCCAAGGGTTGAGAGGCTGTTTGCTCGCTGCTGTAGCAGGTAACCAAGGTGCCCTCGTTGAGCCGATGCACGTTCTATATTTTCTCTCTTCGTCCATCCTTGTTTCTTTTGCTATTCCCCCTTTCTCCGCTGCTCCTCTCACATATATATAATATTCGTTGCCTTCCTTGCGTGCTGTTCCTGATCTCCGTTTTATTAGATATCTTCTATCACAATAATATCCCAGTAACACCTCTGTTGCTTCATGTGGGGTCCACGTCCCAATCTTTTGTAATCCCAGTTAATATCTCCTTTGTAATCTATCTTGCAATATAATATAAATATATATATATATATGTATATATGCTGCCTCAGCCTCATGCCTTCAAATCTGGCGTATGATTCATGGAATACATACATACATACATATATATATATATATATATATATATTATATTCCTAACTTTTCACCTCCAAAATTTCACAATAATATCTCCTGCAAAATAAAATAGGATATAAATAGATTTCATGTTGACATTTCTTTTTATCCTGAACTTAATTAAAAGATAGAAAATATATAAAAAATAATTAAATAGGTATAAAATATTAATAAATTTAATCAATTATGTCCTAAAATGTATACCTATTTAAATATAAAATATATATTTATCAAATTCCCTCACACTTGAACATTTGCTTGTCTTCAAGAGAAAGAAAGAAAAATCATTATTTGAACAAACAACACATTACTTATGAAATTCTTAAACAGAGAGTAGCATACCACCACACTTGAATCATGCTATCAAATTCTATTCAGTTTAATGTCTTATAAGAATGGCCACTAAGCCAATAACCTTAAACAATTGTAATCATCTCTTAATGTCCCATGATCAAAGGATTGTTAAATAATAAGTGCAACAATAAGATTAGTAAAGGAATATTACATTACTAAACTCCTTTAAAAAAATTCAAATGCCCCCACTTAACTAAGCTTTTCATTTAATTTACTAAGGATCCTCAGGTAGAAAAGTGCTTCATTTATTTTCTTTTCTTTTCTTTTTATCTTGAGCTATTATAGATTCCCTTTTGATGCAACCCTGCACATGGGTGATGCAGCACCGATTACTCAATTACTCAACAGATACCTCAATAGGCTTTTAGCCCAACTCATAACCCTCTTTGACTTTGTCATTTGACGTGAGTACCAACATTGATGATGAAGTGCCCCCGGTTACTAAGTTAGGTTTAGAGGAGCCATTGGAGTTGTGTTTCTTATTCTTTTCCTTTTTTTTCTTTTCTTTTTATGTTTTTTTCACCTGAGTCATGTCCTTAAACAAAATCTTACTTAGCCAGCAAGGGTCATAACCTAATTTCCTAAAGAAATTAGGTAGCAAAATATTCATAAACTAATAATTTGTTGATCATATTACAAACTATTCCCTATTCTCATAGTCCATCTCAAGATTTATACAAAAAATAAGGCTTAGAGGCTTAATTGAAGCATTCTTTTTTATTTTAACTTTTTTTTCAATAGCACTCACTAAGATGGGGAAGGTTCAAAGTTAAGGTCAATCCTAAGCAATCCAAAAATTTTAACTTTTGCCAAGAAAAATTCTTTTCAATTTCATAAGGATAAAGCACAAAAAAAAAATCACATCTCTCCCCCACACTTAAATCAAACATTGTCCTCAATGTTGCAAAAATCAATAAAGAGGGAAAGGAACTAGTACTCCCCTAGTTTATGTCTCTGATTCTAATGTGCAGTTTTTTGCTTAGTACCATGCAGGATGTTTTAAATTTTGAGAGAGGAAAGAGTGCATGAGCAAGAATTTGTAGCCACCAGAGGAGCGATCATCTTTAAACCTAAATAAAAATAATAAAAAACAAGAAAAATAATAAATGAAAACCAAATCATTAGGTTGCCTCCTAACAGGCACTTGTTTTATAGTCTTCAGCCTGACTTTGTCAGAAGGTCATAGAGGTTGAAACAAGCAGTGCCAATGTAATGTAGAGAAGGATGTAAAGGTGTTCAAAACTTGCTCACTTTGCCTATAAGCATTCTCCACCATATTTTTTTCAACAATGATAGTTGTTTTAAGGGGCTCTTTAATGGCAAATGAATCCAATTCAGCTGGATTGAGGTCATTTATCTCAACAACCTTTGCACAATGTTTAAAGTCATTTTGATACTCTATTGCTTTGTCCCTCTTAAACTTGACTTGCTCGTCACCAAGTCGTTGAATTATCTCTCCTTGTTCAACATCCAGTAATGCTCTTGCAGTAGCTAGGAATGGTCTCCTACCAATTAGTGGAATGTCTTGATCCTCTTCCATGTCAAGAACAATGAAGTCATCAGGATATATTAAAGAGCCAACTTTCACCAGCACATCTTTAATGATACCATATGGATAAGAGAAACTTTGATCAGCTAGCTTGAGTGTAACAGTTGTAGGATTGGCCACCCCTAGTTGAAGCTTCTTAAAAAGAGATAGAGGCATAAGATTCACAGCAGACCCCAAATCATACAGTGCACGACCTTCAAATTTGTCACCAATCACGCATGGAATAGTGAAAGAACCAGGATCTTTACACTTTAAAGGAACATTAGGCTTGATGACACTAGTGATCTCCTTGGTTAGTGCTACCGTTGCAAACTCAGTAAAATGCTTTTTCTTACTCAACATCTCTTTTAGGTACTTGGCATACTTAGGCATTTGCTTCAAAACTTCTATCAATGGGATGTTAATATGTAATTGCTTGAAGATACCCAAAAACTTCTTGTATTGCTCATCAAATGCTTTCTTTTCTTTGAGGAAATGGTAGAGGTGGTGTCCATTCAGGAGTCTCAGTAGTTGTCACCTTTTATTGTACCTCCTTTATTTAGGAGTCCCTGTCCTCATCTAATCCCTTAACCTTTTGTGTTGACCCTTTATCATTTTCTACAAGAACCTTGGGAGTTTCTTTGCCATTAGAACTTGAAGGCTTTGTTGTTGGCTACCGCACTTCAAATAATTCTTTACCACTTCTAAGGGTGATGGCTTTATACTCTGCTTTTTAATCTCTACGAGGATTAGGCACGGTATTACTTAGCAATTCTCTTTGTTGTAATGCATTCACAGTAGTTGCAAGTTGTCCCATTTGTCTCTCAAGATTTTTGATAGACGATTCAAATCTTGCATTAGTAGCAGCTTGATCCTGAGTGCTCTTTAATGAAAAACTCATGAGCTGAGATATCATTACCTCTAGATCAGTTTTAGGCTCTTGAGTAGGAATGGATTCCTTTTCTACTTGATAGAAACCAGGAGGTGAAACTTGCTTTGTATTAGAAGTTTATGCTTTGTTAAGAGTTGCACCATTTTTCCAAGAGAAGTTAGGATTTTTATGCCACCCAGAATTGTAGTTATTTGAGTATGGATCACTTTGATTATTACCACGGTAATTCCCTGAACAATTTACTTGCTCTATCTGTTGAGATATAAGGCATTGTCCATTAGCATGGCTATTTCCATAATAATCACAAGGGGCATAAATAGCATTCACTCCCATGTGTCTATCATTGGATCTGTTTACTTGAGCTTCTAGGTGGTCAAACCTCTTGTTGATAGTATGTAACATTGCCATTAACTGTGAAGAAGGGTCCTCAGTAACATTTTTCACTGACCTTCTTTCATTGTTGTTCTGGATAAAGTCAACTGATAAGTCATCTAAACATTTCCAAACATGATTTATTGGTTGCTTTGTAATTCCCCCATTAGTGACGGCGTGCAATTTAGATTTAGATTCAGGAGTCAAACGAGTACAGAAGATTTGAAGTAATACCCATTTTTCTAGATTATGACCTGGACTTTGCTTGACAATCAACTTAAATTTCTCCCAAGCTTCATACAAATGTTCACCAAGCTGTTGACAAAAGTTAGTCAGAGCGGCTCTTGCATCCACCATCTTGTTGTGTGGAAAGAATCTTGATCTGAATTTTTCCTCTAAAGTATTCCAAGAGGTTATGCTGCCCTCTTCTAAACCATTGAGTCATTCTTTGGCTTTTCCTTGTAGAGAGTATGGAAAGAGTCGAAGATAGATCACATCACTAGGAACTCCATTCTACTTGAAACAATCACAAACATCAAGAAATTGTATGAGATGCTATTTTGGATCTTCCGTATTGTTTCCTTCATATTGACCCTGTAGTTCAAGTATCTTAAGCATAGCCTGCTTGATTTCAAAATTGTTGGCTTGAAACGCAGGTACTCTGATTCCGGACTGATAACCTTGAGATTGCCTCCCTAGAAAGTCATTGACACCCAATGTATCATTCTCATCCTCAGCCATCTCTTTGCTTATGGTTTCTTCCTCCTCATGATCTAAATGCTGCGGTGTTGTTATCTCTAAAAGTTCACTGACCTTCCTTGTCTTCTTAGATGTTTTCTTTGCTCCGCTTGACATTAAATGTGAAGCCCTACAAAGATAAAGAGACAAAGATTAAATATCAAACTGGAAAAAAAGAAAAAGAAAGAAAAGAAAAAAAATTGCTTAAGCTTAAAATACTAAAGGTCCTATAATACTAAAAATTATTGCCTAGATTCCCCGGCAACGGCGCCAAAAACTTGATGCGCTCCGCAAGTATACAGGTCGTGCTAAGTAATAGAGTGATAAGTAGAGTATCGTCCCACGAGGAATCAATCAATTAATTTTTAGGTATTAAAATCGCAATTTCTTTTAAGTTAAACGAATCTAGCTATGAGAAAATTCAAAGGAAATTAATTAACGAAAACTATCAATGTCAAACACAACCTAGAGTCACTAATCCCTCACTAGCTCTCCAAATCTCAAATCCATTTAATTAGTTAATCTCAAATGTTAATTTTGTTAATCTCGAGTATTAATAGCTATAAGTGCCTGTCGGTTCACTCACAACCCTCTCTTAAGTGTAATTGTTATGTCTAACCTAATTACTCAAGAGGTAAGGTAACTCAAACACACTCCTCAACAATTATATGAGGCTATTAGGTATATCTCTATCCTAATCACAAATTAAATAGTGGTTTAATCCCATATTACTTAATCTCATAGTCTAATTAAAATTCCCTTCGTCAAGGTAAATCCTAATGCTCAAATTCAAATTTAATGCTGGCCAATCATCAAATGGACATAATAAAGCAAGATTAAGTACCCAAAATTAACATAAATCATAAATAATAAATCATGATAATAAAATCTAGTTCACTAGTGAGTTCATAGTTTCTCTAGGTCAAAAAAGAAAATTAGCGACTCATGGCTAAAATAAAATCCATAATAAAATAAAGAAATTCATATTCAAAAAATAAAGAGAATGAAAGATGAAAGAGAGCAAATCGGAATTCTTGCTGCTGCCACAGGAGAATAATCCAAGGGTTGAGACTCTGTTTGCTCGCTGCTGTCGCAGGTAACCATGGCGCCTTGGTTGAGCCGATGCACGTTCTATATTTTCTCTCTTCGTCCGTCCTTGTTTCTGTTGCTATTCCCCCTCTCTCCGCTGCTCCTCTCACATATATATAATATCCGTTGCCTTCCTTGCGTGCTGTTCCTGATCTCCGTTTTATTAGATATCTTCTATCACAATAATATCCCAGGAACACCTCTGTTGCTTCATGTGGGGTCCACGTCCCAATCTTTTGTAATCCCAGTTAATATCTCCTTTGTAATCTATCTTGCAATATAATATAAATCTATATATATATATATGCTGCCTCAGCCTCATGTCTTCAAATCTGGCGCATGATTCATGGAATACATATATATATATATATATATTATATTATATTCCTAACTTTTCACCTCCAAAATTTCACAATAATATCTCGTGCAAAATAAAATAAGATATGAGTAAAATTTATGTTAACATTTCTTTTTATCCTGAACTTAATTAAAAGATAGCAAATATATAAAATATAAATAAATAGATATAAAATATTAATAAATTTAATCAATTATGTCCTAAAATCTATACCTATTTAATTATAAAATATATATTTATGACTTAAAAGTCTTTTTCTTTACACTTTCTTTTAAACACTCTTGCATCCTATTACGTACATCATAGGGAACCTTTTTCCAAGAAGCTACTTGGCCAATAACATTGGCAAGGTGCGGCTTCATCCTATTTTTTCCGCCTCCTCTGTAACTTGATGCACAATAAAGTTATGTATAGATGCTTACTTCCCCTCTTTTTTAAGGGCAAAATATACCCATGCTGGGTCAGTTTAATTTTTCCAAGTCGATGAACTGATAAGGGAAACTCAGATTCATTAGTTGTAGCACTAACAGCATTAGTGGTTGCATTCTCATTAGGAGTAAGGGTTGGAATCTCAAGCATTTATATTATCCATGACCAAAATTCTTAAAACAGAGCACAAACAAAATACTCCAATAGGAGCTATAGATTATCATCACAAATTAACAACAAATTAAAACAGAGTCACTAAACCGAACAAGTCGTTACTAACAAAAATGCAGCAGAAGGCAGAAGCAAATGATGAAAAAAGCTAAACCAGAAAATATCCAAATACCTGGACATTTACTGCAAGAATGGAAGGAACATCTCCAGCTATATTTATTGCTGGAAGTTGTACAAAACGAGCAATATGATCAATTTTCCACTGAGACAAGAAGATGTCAGCACCTACAAGATAGAAAGCAGCACTGCTTGGAGCAGATTCTTTCTTCTTATCCCTGCCAAGGATACAACAGAGAAATATAAATCGATTATCAAGTAAGATGAATAATTCCAGAATTTTAAATAGCATCCTCAACATGTGTGCTTTCTTATAAGGTTCAATCAATTGAGAGAAAGCTTAGCATAAAACATCAAGACATTTGGTTTGTAGCTAAAGTAGTTTTTCCTCTTACTTTGAAGGAACATGGCTCAATAGGTGACCAAGAACCAACCGTTTTCTTATCTATTGAGCAATATGGAATTGATAAACCTGCCAAAGGTTTTTGTTTAAGTGCCTTTAGAAAATCAGCAAGAGGAGGAGGCATGAATGAGTTACACACTTACAAACACTATTTGTTGATAGAATCAGCAGATTATGCATCTAGAAACTGACATATACGTAATCAATCAAGCTCAACAAAGAAGAGTTCAGCAAATAGAAATACAGCACCGGCTTCCTTTTATTTCTTCATTCCTCTTACATTTTTTCATTGTGCCCAGAGCAATTCAAGTGGCTTATGCGTAAGTGAAGAACCGAAGATAACCCCTAACGAAACCCAACAAGTAAAAGCTCATAAGCAAATGAAAACTACAAAACCAACAGAAAAAAAGCTAACTACTGAACTTTGAAAATCAATGGCTTCGGTCAGTTCAGTGAAGAAGTACTGAAGATAACTTCAGAAGATCAAAACCCGCAATCCAAAACAAATGCGAAGAAGAGCAGGAGGGGTCTGAAAAGAACACAATTACATTGCAATATAGCTTGAAAATCCGACCAAAGACGCAACTTTGAAGTGAAAGAGCAAACATAAAATCAGCGACGATGAAGGTGATCTGGCATAAAACTCCAACGATAAAGGTGAATCATGGCATCATGGCGAGCTCAGAGAATCACGCCGAAGGTGTCTCTGCCGCAAACGGAAAACAGAGAGTGATCAGTTCCAAACTCTGTCGAGAACAACACTCATGACGACAACGTCATGGCAAACGGAGAAAATCAACAGAAAAAGCAACACCTTTCTAGTTTCTAGGACAAGAAGGAAGGGGAAAGGGAATGGCAATTTATGGGTTTTTCAACGGAAAGGGGAGCCGGAGCAGAAGAGAAGACAAAAGAAAGCACCCAAAAGAGGCAAAGGAATGGGAGGGAAGGCAGAAATTTTTGGGAGATTTTTTTATTTTTAAAATCCAAAACCACATCATTGACATATTGACGATTTAAAAAAAAACCAACTCGGGGCAACCCGTGACCATATTGGGTCAACCCTAGGTTAGCCGGGTCAATTCTTCCTGGTTTTCTACCCTCAATAGGACCATTTAGATTTGCGGTTCACCGGTTTTCAGTCCAAACAGGTCAATCCAGTTCAATTTTCAATACCATGCAAAAAAGAGAAAACAAAAAACCAACGTAAGTTGGAAATGTTATGGAGCTATAGGGACCACAAATTACACATCTAAAGCCTAATATTTGTAGTTTTTCATTGTCATCAAATGTTAACCATCAATCAAATTGTGGTTTTTTTAAAATTTTTCGTTAAAATAAGTATATAAAACTGTCCATAATTTTGCAATTGGAAAATAAAAAATTTGGGGTATTAAATTTATTTATAAAAATGGAAATAGCGGATTTCTGGTAGTCTAATTTTATACCAACTTTTAGTTTGGTTTCTAAATTTTATATAATATCTTTTCAATTCTCTAACTCTAGCACTATCAATCTCCAATGATAATTTTTTGTAACAATTATTAAGAGACTAAAATATAATTTTGTGTGAACTTAATCAACCCTAGTACTCTTATATATAAGTGCTCTTTCTTCCCTGTCAAACCTATCTTTCTGCGCCACAACCCTACATAAACAGGTGCTCTTCTTTTTCTCTCCTTCAATTCCTTCTTTTTGCTCCTTTATCTCAACATCTACCCTAATAATTAGTCTTGCCATATCACTCCTCCTTATTGTGCGTATGGTGTTTTCTTGTTTTAAAAAAATTAAAAAAATAATAATAAAATCATTCTTCATGTCTCACCTCCTCCTCTTCATTTATGATGGCGTGTGTGTGTGTGTGTGTTCTCTTGTTATTTGTTCAAAACCCCATCTCCCTCCCTTGAACTGACTGTGCGGAAGTGTGTGTGTATGTACTTTATATCTTTTAACCTCTCTTGCCCTTTCTTTTTGTGTGTAATTCTTTAGAACAAAAACCACTATTGAACCGTTTTTGTCTTTTTTATTTTATTAATTATTATTATTTATTTTATTCACTTGCCTCTAGAGTTTGGACTCATTACTTGTGAGACAATATGAAACTCATATATGTATATATATATATATATTTGCCAACCCGTTTAATATATTTTCTACCCTAAAGAAAATTTCGATAGACATACCTATCTATCTATACAGATACATACATAACTTTCTATTTGAATAGCTTTCTTGTGATTTGTTAAACTCATTTCACTATTAATTTGTTACTGTGTATCACCCTCCTTTTCTTTAATTTTCTACCTTCAGTGTGTACAATGATTTTTATCCTTAGTTTCTTCATCTTTTTAGTAAAACCAAATCTTAAATTTTTTTTTTTTTTTTGTCTTTTTCGGCAACTCACTTCATTCGTGTCAGACCTTTGGTTTTTTACTTCAAAGAATGAAATCATAATTCATTCAATTCAATCAAACATTTTATCTATCATTTCTTTTATACACCAGATTTTCATGCCTTCTTCACTCTGTAGCCACAAACCACATGTGTGTTTATATATAAAGAGAATATGTGTTTTTAGGGGTAGCTTTAATGTCTAGAATAGTTTATAGTGATTTTAAAATAATAATGAGTAGTATATTAATAGATATTTGAGTTAGTGAATTTGTAGCCTCTTGTAAATGGCTTTGGAGTAATTTTTATAATTATTCATAAGCTATTATGGAGTCACAAATAATTCTGAATATTCTTTTATGTACTTGTGAATGATTATCTTTTATATAAAAAAAATGGATTGAATTATATGTATATGTGTATATATTATAAATTCTTAAGTAAGTAATATTATAATTATAATAATACATTGTTAGATTATTGTTTCCTTTTTGGCATATTTGAATATGTGATGATATTTGATATAAATGGAAGCATGATTTGTTGTACCTGTCTTTCAATGATATTATGTTTATTAATGATTGAATATAACTGTCATGGTAGTTACATTTGTAATGAGTTGGAGTAAGGAGGAATTTATATGATGAGATCTTTTTCCATGTGGTATGCCATTGCTCGGTGCACAGTGGATGGCACCTGTCAGGGCTCCTTCTTCCATTTTTTCCTTTGGCTGGGATTGCGTTGGAGCTGTGGGATGACACCTCCTCATGTGTGCTTTTTTTAAGGAGAGGGGCATATAGTCCAAACTTAAGTTATACACCTTTGGCCAGGTGTTTCTTAAGAACTGGTGAGTTTGGGACAATCCAGTTAAATGAATGGGTTTCTGTTAGATTTTGCATTAGCCTATGGCTCCAGTCAGCAGTATAAGGATGGACGGTGATATAAGGGTTGTTGCATCTTGCATATTGCATAAGTTTATATTACATGTTAACATAAACATACAGATTGACACAATGATGTTTAAATTTGCAATTGTTTTGTATGAGGGTTATGGTATATGCAAATATCTATGTAATCAGTTCTTTGTTTTAAATCATATGTGGTTTGCTTGTGTACGGTAGAAACTTTCAGTAGTTACTAAGACATGAAATCTCATTCGTAGATATTAACATTTTTCAAGTGATTGTTTTAGTAGGGAGTAAGGGAAGACACCTATAGAGTGAGCCTTGTATGCTCTATTGGACTCCTCATACACATTTATGCCACTTTATATTTAATTATCATGACACTAGAATTAATTTTTCATCCTAAAATATTTTGGTTGATAAATGTTTTGTTTGAAGCTAAACCCTTGAGCTAATATTTGAAAGCAATAAATAAGTGTTGTTTAAGTTTTTGTGAAATTGGGATACAGTCCCTAAGTCTATGAGTGATGTTTAACGAATTGAACGTTAAATATATATGTCATTTAGATGAGGTGTTACAAGTAACTTGTTTGTGTTTGAAGGCAAAGGTGTCTCGAGCAATACCATTATCTACAATATTCGCGCCCTGGTTTCTAGTTCTCAGGAGGCTTCTGAAAAACTGCCTATACCAAAGAGAAGGGATGATGCAACGAACAACCCAACATGCAGATGGGAACCACCACCATAAGGATCTTTTAAGCTTAACGTCGATGGGGCCTTCTCCTACCTCACCAACAGTGCTACAAGTGGGGGAGTGTTACGTGACGCAAGCGTTGACTTACTAAGAGGATTCATGTGTCGTCTTGAAGGGGCGATGCACTAATAGCTAAACTCTGGGACTGCTTACATGGACTGAAGATTGCCTGGGACCTGGGCTATCAAGATGCTATCCTGGAATCAGACTCCATAGAGGCGGTGTGGCTGCTGCTTGGGAATGAGCATAAGACGCTTGAGGATCGTAGAGTTATTCATGAAGCACAATCGCTGCTACAACGGCATTGAAATGTTAGTGTGCGGCATGTCAGTAAGAATGTTAATGAGCCAGCAGACTACCTCGCGAAAGAAAGCCTATCTATATTGCCAGGATTTCATATGCTTCACCATTCCTCCGATGAGCTGAGAACGCTACTGTTAGAGGATAAGGGATAATATCCCAGTCAGTCCTATTACTATAAAAAAAATGACTTACTACGCAAATAGATTGTTTTGTTTGACAATTTATGCAATATATATATGTATATATATATTTATAGAATAAGTTTAAATTTCTAAATTCGACTTGTAATTAAGTCGTAACTATCTAAAGAAGGTTTGTTAACAAACCATTTCAATTAAATTATAAACAATTAAAATAGGAAAACAATTTTTTTACAAATGATTCAGTGATAGTTACAACTAATTGTTCAAGTGAAATATGACTGTATAGGTGTGCACATAGCATTTTTACGGCAGACATGTGTACCCTATATTTTTTAAAGAAGTCACTGGTATGTGGAGCCATATAGGGCTGACACATATACTCTGACTTAGCATCATTTGGCGAACCTCAGTATACTTGAAGCAATCCCGAGTAAGTCCCAAATAGAATCCCAAGTATGCACCGACACTACTATAAAAAGCGTAAGTGGCGACCCTTTTATGACAGGGCCACAGCTACCTGTTTTATATATATCTATATTAGGGGCACCAGCTGTGGCTCTTGGCTGGACAAGCGCCACAACTAGTGTGTGTCCACGTGTGAGGCAAGCGCCACGTTAGGGCATATCTCCAAGGACCAATGAAAGGGTCCCACTACTATAAAAAGGTTGAATGGTGGCGCACATTTTGTAACACTTCTTTAAAGAAGTGCCACAACTGCCTTTTTTTTCTTTTTCTTTTTCTATTTTATTTTTTTTAAATTTTGGGTACCAACTGTAGCCCCTGGTGGACCAGATGCCACAGCTGGTAGACCCAACTGTGGCGCTTGCCAAGGCAGATGCCACAATTGAGTGCATACTACCAGTTGTGGCGCCTGGAAAATCAGGCACCACAGCTGGTTGTATAATAATTAAATAAAAAAAAATTTTGGCGCAGGTATTCCAAAAAAAATTAAAAAATAGATCAGCTGTGGCGCCTGGATTGCTGATGTTATTAAATAAAAAAAAAATTTGTTGTAGTAATTCAAAAATAAAAAATAAAAAATGGATCAGCTGTGGCGCCTGGAAATCCAGTCACCACAGCTAGTGTTCCTAAACCAAAAAAAAATTTGGTTTAGGAATTCAAAAAAAAATTAAAAAGTGGATCAGCTGTGGCGCCTGGAAATCCAGGGGCCACAACTGGTGTTCCTAAACCAAAAAAATATTTTTAGTTTAGGAATTCAAAAAAAAAGAAAATTTAAAAATGGATCAGAGTGGCGCCTGAACAGCTGGTTTTATTAAATAAAAAAAAATTTTGGTGTAGGAATTCCGAAAAAAAAAGGACTAGCTGTGGCACCTCCACAGCTGGTTCTATTAAATAAAAAAAAATTTGTCAAATGTTTAACTTATATATAAAAAAAAAAATTTTGACTTTTTTAATGGATTACACTATCCACTTCCCACCAATCACTATTCCCCTTGCTCCCACCCTTATCTTTTTTCCCCTTCCCGTTCAGTGGCCCCCTTCCTTCTCTTTTAATTTATTTTGACTCATCCCACTTTAATTATTCCCTCCTCTCTCACTTTCCCATTTCATCTACACTATAGCTTCTTGCAGTGAACGACCGTCGCCCCCCATCCATTTCCTATCATCTTCACACTTAAAAACATACCCACATGCATACACGTCTTCATCATCGGATCTACTTCTTTGTTTTGTTTCAACTGCCATCCCCACTCCTCCTCCTGCTCACTCAAGATTGCAACACCAACGGGCAACATGGTTTCCCCCCTCCACTGCACTGATCAATTAAGCTTGTAAGTTCAACATGCTTCTTCCTTTTTTTTTTTTAATTGGCATATAATTTCTGCAATTTTTTATTTCAAATTGATATCTATGTTCTAATCTGTGTTTAAAAAGTGGAAAATATGTATAATATTTCAAAAGAAGTTATCCAAAAAATAATATTTCAAAAAAAGGAAAAACCAAAAGTGGACCATGTCTCGTGATGCCTTTAGCATGTTGATAAAAGATATTTTTACATATCCAGAGTACTTGATTTCATATTAGGCTTAAGCAGGTTTTAACATTTTTTGCCTGAAAAAATTTTAATTCAAAAAACCTTATTTTAGTAATTTAAAAGAAAATAGTCTAGTCAATATGCATGATTAAGAAAAATATAATATTTGTATCATAATATAAGTTTCTTTAGCTTAACTTTTTTGCCAACAGTTTCTAGTTTAACACTGGCCTCAATATCTTCAATTTGAAAATAAATCTGGACAATTAATATTATTTGTAAATTAAAATAAAACAATTTCTTTAGCTAAATTTTTAAAATTTTTTTTTTAAAAAAATACCATGATGTGGCACTTCCTCCAACAAGTGCCACATGAGGGTATATTTTTTTAAAAAAAAATTTAAATGCTGTGGCGCTTTCAAGCACCACAGCTTCTTTTAGTGGCGTCCAGATATGTGGCACTTCTATAGCGCCACAGCTGATACAATTATAAGCGCCACAACTTTACTTTTTTGTAGTAGTGTCCCCCTCCCTTATCTTTTTCGCCTTCCCTCCAATCAGTGGTCCCCCTGCCACCCTTATCTTTTTAACTTTCCCTTCTCTTTTCATTAACTCTTCCCTCTTTCTCTTTCACACTCCAGTGTCGTCCGCCCCCTGCCTCGATTCCCTCTCAACTGAACACACACGGGCACGCACGCACACATGGTATGTCTTCATCGAATCTACATCTTTGTTTTTTCTCCCTTTTGTTACTACTGTCGTCCCGACAAGTGCCCCAAGTGTTCCCTTTTCTTCCTACTATGTTCCTGTTTTGGTCCCCACTCCATCAGGTAGTCCCCACTACCAAAATTTCCCTCCTCCTCCGTGTCACAAATGGGCAACAACGTGGTCCCCCACTCCACAGCACTGATCAATTAATCTCTAAGTCCTTTATATTGAACTTTATCATGCCCCTTTTTATTTTAGGTTATTCAATTCCTTTTGCTATTTTGCGTTTTCTAAAGCTTTTGTACTCTACTGTGCTGTTATTTGAGAGATAGATGGTATGATATGCTTAGACACAATAATTGGTTTGTTACCACACTTGTTGATTCTGCTTATTTTTTATTTTTTTGGATCACTCACATGTTGATTATTCTATGATGTGCTTTATTTTTTTTTAAGAAGTTGAATTCCGTTGCCTCACCAACCCATTCACTTTTAGGAATATATCATAAGTTATCATGTGGTGTCTTGTTTTCTTTGATAAAAGCTCATCTTTATAACTTTACTTGTGGGGTTAGGTTTTTAGTTTTAGACTGTATGATTAATTATGACTTAGCATTGTGTAGTGAGAATATATATATCTTGGCTTGTTGGTGTGTGTGTATATATATATATATATTAAAGAACACAAGCATTGTGAAATATCTAATTTGCTTTCCAAAATATGATATAATTCATACATACAACAGAATAATTTGTGTTCCATTTTATAGAGGTAGTAACTAAATAATTTTTTGTATCATCTTATTAAATTATAATACTCAAGAGAAATTTAAGTAAATATTTAATTACGTGTGTGTGTCTAGTTCACTCTTTATATATATATATATATATGTATGTATTTATATATACATCATATTTATGACTACCTAAGAATAATTGGCAATGTAGTCAAAAATAATTTTTTATTCTCAACATTGAATTGAAAATAATTTAATTGATGTTGGGATTATGCTTTCCTTTTTGTTTTATTTTATTTTCTTTTTTTTCCTGAATCATATATATTTTATTTTTTTATATTTTATTTTATTATATATTGATGTTTTGTACACATTATTATTATAATTAAAAAAATCAGTTACAACCACTAATTTTTTATTGATTTTTTTCATGTTTAATTTGTGCTTGTAGTTTCAGCTCATCAGTCTATTGAAGCTTCTATTTACGATAATTTTTTTTTCAATTTTGAGCTTACAAATTTGATTTAATTAGAATTTAATGATATTTTAATTTGATACATTTATTTTATCTTTAATTTATTATGAAAGCTGATCAATTAATCTCATTTTCATATGGTAAAAAAATGAATGAGTAAAAATTAAATATTAATTTTTAGGTGTTAGTTATATTTTTTAGGTGTTCTAATGATTGTTATGGATTAGTTTTGCATAAGTAAAATAATTATTTATATATTCTTAACACTTGTATTTTATTTGTTGACTTTTAACGTTTTCTAATTTAACTATGATATGTTGTGGCAAATATGGTTTCTTTGGTTATGAGTTGTGAAAAATTATTATAATGCCGTGGGAATAATTAATGGATTATTTGTCAATTAAAACATAGGGTTTAAGACTTAGAAAGCTTCAATTTTGAAGATTTCATGTTGCGAATTTTATTTTAAAATTGGTAAGAGAATATAAAAGTAATTAATAAATGCAATAATTATACAACTAACCACGTACTTTTTTAAAAGAATAGATTGAAGGTATAGATGGATCGTAAATGGATGCCATGTAATCAGTGTTCAATGGAGTATATAGATGGGGTGAAAGATTTTATTACATTTGCAATCGAGCACACAAAAGATCCTAACAAAATCTTGTGTCCTTGCTTATCTTGTTGTTTTAGAAAGCAGATTAGTCCACTTGATTTGCTAGATCATTTAGTGTGTTATGATATTGATTAAACATATATACGATAGATAAGGCATAGTGAGACGAACAATGCATGTAGTGATCGGGTGCATACCATGAGTTGTGCTTCGGATGAATTTGATCAAAGCATGTTTGATGAAGATGATGGTCTTGAAGAAATGCTAAATGTGGTTGAAGGGGTGCTTCATAACTACCCTAACGAATTTGAGAAGTTGAAAGGTGATTCATAAACAGAGTTAAATATTGCATTCTATTTTTGCAGTGCCCTTTCCAACCCAATGACAATGATTGTGGGTATTACATCATGAAATTTATGAAGGATGTAATTACGCATGATCAGCCATTTATTCCTCCAAAAGTAAGTTATTTAGTTGCACTTCATATTATGTTTTAATTAAATTTAATTAGTGCCTGATAATTACGTTTTACTGATTTTAATTCGTTTTAATTTGTGGTTGATTGTATATATGTATAGTATTATGAAGATCAATGTTGTGACACTTTGACTGTCCATCAACTTAATAAAGTGATCGAGGAATGGTGTGAATATGTGTTTAGGAAAATCTTTGGGTAGCTATACTATTTAATTCACTAGCTGGTCTTTGTTGTGTTGTTTCTTGCCAATTGTTGTGTCATGTATTCAAGTTGAATTTGTTGTATTTCATTCACAATATATTGTATAACTATTTTTAGTACTACTTTAGTTAATTAATCATCTATTTTTATCATTTTAAAGTTATCTCTCATTGTTATTGTTTTCTTTTCTTCATTTTGCTATGGATATATATAGAAAATGTTTAAACCATGCAGTGCAATATTGCAATTATGGGAGATCAGGTATGGACAAAACAAGGGCCACAGGAAGAATGTTAAAAAAGGGGGGGACCTTCCTGTGGCACTTCCTTAAGGAAGCGACACAGGAAGGGATGCCTCCTATGGCACTTACTGACTCATGATGACTCAACTTTTGTGTTGGCTAAATAAGGGCATGACATGTGTCCCTTAATCATGATAAAGGACAAAGCCACTTTTGTGTTGGCCAAATAAGGAGGTGACAAGTGTCCCTCATCATTACACCACCTTTATGCCTTTTGTGTTGGCATTCCCAAAGAGTGCCACCTAGTGCCTGAGTCTGGGGAATTCACCTGTCTCCGGTCCGGACACCAAATTGACTTTCTCAAACATCAAGCCTGGGAGCTGGGGAAAATCATCAGACCCCTACTCTCCCTGACATATTGGACAACTAGAAGCTCGAGAAAAGAGGTGGGACCTACTTTATTAAAGTAAGTGACATGTGTCACCAAATCAGTAGAACACCAAACAAATGGCACCATCGAAATGTGACACGTGGTGGACACTTCGCAAGACCATTAAGGGCCTAACAATTTTGTCCATGCACCCCTAAAAATCAGGGAAAAAAATGCCAAAAAATTGTTAGAGGAGAGATAGAAGGTGAATAGTGATTTCTAAGAACTTAAATCCACCGAAACACTACCAAATCGATGTTTTCTCTCGAAATACCCTTCAAAAACCTTCTTTTATTCATCCTAAGCTTCATTTCTATGATTTTGGATTTTCATTTGGATATTTTTGGTGCTGTCTCAAGGGCCGAAGTACTGTCGGATTTCCAAATCAGTTGCGGAAATGCTTAGAGGTATGTATATGCTTCATTTTGAACTGATTAGTTTGTTGTTTGGATGAGTTTTTTTAGAGCTATAGTACTGTTCATTTTCTTCCAGAGGGTGTTTTTAAGGTTTAATCATGTATTTATGGTTTTATGATAATTTATTATGATTTTGGAAGTTGTGTTCAAATCTGCCTAAATTCGTTTTCTGGAGTTAGAGAGCTTGTTACGTGTTTTTGATTGGTCAAACTAAATCCAAACGTTATGAAATATTACAAGGTGAAAGTAGACATCTTGAGCTTTAATTTGATAGGTAATATGACCCATTTTGACTAGCAGATTGAAAGTTATGATTTTTCAAAGTTTCACCTTGCTTCTAGAATGAATTATGTGATAGTCTGGGCTTAACGAATTTTCTTAGAAATGTGTAGTTGTCATTGATGGTCTGGGATATTTTCCCCTTAAATTAGACTTAAAGATATTTTTATAGAAACTGGAAGCAACCCATTTTGTTTTTATCGTGTAATCAATTAATTGTCGATTTCTGTTTGTGCCTTTTTTTTATGAGTAAGAGTGTATTTAGAAGCCTTATCGTACACATCATGAATGTATGAAACGAAATAACACTCCAGGGTGTGAGAAATCAAAGGAACGAACGAGAAATAAAACACAAAATTGAATTGGTTCATCTTAAAATGAGTGATTCAGTCTTTGAAAATAATCCCATTGCGTAGATCTTGAAAAAACGATGAAAATGGACACCAAGAACACGCAAAACGGACGTCGGACGGTGAAGTTACAGAGGAGAGAAGGTTCTGGGTCGATGGACCCAACCCGTGCCTGAAATTAGGTCTGGGTCGACCCGCCTGGAGGTTGAAGACAACCTCCAAACCCTCTAAATGGCGTCGTTTTGACACAATTTAAAAAAAAGAAAGAAATCCAGATCGGGTCAATGGCCCAACCCGATCCGGTGAAACAGTTTAAAAACAACAAAGACCATCAGTGGCCTAAACAAAAAAAATGAAGGTGGTGGACTTGGGCTTTGTTCGGGTAATAGGTTTACCCGATCCGGAAAAAAAACAACAAAGGGTAGAAGGTGGACTGGTCAGGTAGTTCAGGTGAATGGTCCGATCAGATCCGCAAACCCAAAAAAAAATTAAGGGACAGAAACGCCATGTGGCGCGTGTTTCCACGTGGCATACCCTTTTGACACGTGGCAGACATAGACGAACAGCAAACGACACGTGGAGTCCAACTAGACAGCGCATGTGACGTATAGGAAATCCTGTGGCAGTGCGTGTACTGCACACGCCTATTTCGAGAGTGGGATTTGACTGATTTTTCGATTTTTCTAGGATTTCCCCTTTCTCCTCCTTCTAGGGGCGCGTGAAAGCGCGTTTGAGCTCTGATTCAGATGTGGTTTGTTTCTAAAAATCCCTAAATTCAAGATCTTCATGTTGATATATATTCAAAAAAATTTTGAATATATTTGAATCTATTTTAGAGGCATTTAGTGCTATCTTGAATGATTTTTTATGAGTTTACAAATATAAAAATATTTTTAATAATTCACATTAATTTTATTTGAGATAAATATGAATTTGGGGAGTTCAAAAAGCACTAAACCAAAAGAATTTTATTCTTTTGGATGATTACTATATTGAAAAATAGTTCCCTACTCGAAGTATGAACCACCTTTTGTAGTGGATTTGAGAAGGTGGAAATTATTTGTTGCTATCTCTAAATAATAATTCAAGCATAAATTACTTAGAGTAATGTGAGCCTCTAAGTGATAGATGAAAGAGAGATTTGCTTATTTAAATTTGTGCCTTGAAACATAACATAGAAGGAGAAGATCCTAAAGAGATATTCAAGAGGAAAATGATTAAAACTAAGGTTCATTAGAACCTGAAATTGAATAAGAGGTGTGGCCGAAAAGAAATTCGGAAGATAAACTTAAAAAAAATAAAAATAAACCTAAATCTCATGAATCTTAAGAAGATGAATGTCAAGATTCATATATAAGGAAACCTCACAGATGTGAAAGTAAGGATTTGATACTAAAAGAGACAGTATCAAATCATAGTGAAAGGGAATCTTAAAATGAAGAAACTTCCCAACGTAAGATTCAGGCAAGTGATGTACCTCAGAAGGTAAAGCCCATTTCATGAGTGAAAATGAGCCTTGAGCCTAATCAAACCACCAAAATTAGAAATCATAAAAGACTTAAGAGCAAATATGTAATGTTTCTAGAATGAAACAATTCAAATTGCATAAGACATTTGAAATATCTTCTCAATGTGATAGAGAAACTTTGGAAGATGATTAAAACAACATGGGACATAAAATTCTTCCAGCCTTAGGAAATAATGGTTATTATGAACCTTGTCAAATTGGGTTTTAGAAATAAATAAAATTCTCCCCTTGAAGATTTGTTTGGCTGAAGATTAAGAGCAAAGAAATGAGATTAAATGAAACTAAAGAAAACTATTGAATTGTCCCAAATTCCTTGATAAGAAGACATTATCAACTTAATAATGCTCTAAGGGACATGAAGAAGTAAATGTCCAACACTGTTTTGTGAGTGGAAGCTCTTGGAAAATGAGTTTTCTAAGAGAATCATATGCTCCATCTAAGTGGGAGCTAGTTTCATATGCTCTATCTAAGTGGGAGCTTTCAGAAATTGAGCCTTTTGAAAGTCATAATTGAGCATCTTATGTGAAGTACTTGTATAAAATTCTTGATAGATGATACTGGCATTGTTGGAATCTATGTGATGGGAGGTACAAACGTATTCTCTTGATCATAGACCCAATATTGTTATTACCTTTCTAGTCAAGAATAAAAGAAGTACATGGCATTGTATACTTCAATGTGCTATAAAAAGATATTCTTGGTTCAAATCAATTGCGAATAACTTGATGAGTGGGATGATTTAAGTGACTAAGACAAGGAAGGCTGCCAAGAATGAGAATGTTAATCAATAAGCTAAATGGGGACAATTGTGATATCTGGCATTGAAAGGTCTCATATAAATAAAAGATGTTGTAAAGCCATTGACTTGGGTCAAATGGCACTAAAGATGAGAATTTACTCAGCAAATAAGAGCTCATGAGGCCGATATGGCCGTGACAAGGGAAACTTCATAACATAAATTGCCCTGCATATGCTATACTTGACAAATGCATGTGCAAACGTGAAAGAAATCCAACAGCAATGCCATGTGAATTACATTCAAATATAATCTCTTGAGGTACTTCAATCACCTCTTAAGAGACAATATCTACATGAGATAACCAACTTAACAAGGAAACCGACAGAAACTGAACATGTATTGTTTAATGAATAAGTTTAATTTGTTTATCAAGACGCTCCTTTCTAGGTGGGAGCACATGAAAGTCAGTATGACCCATAAAAAAATATTATTACTTTTAATGATGTGTTGAAGTACTTGGGGTTTAGAAATGAATGTCTAGAGGTTTGTAAGTCCTCTCGACAAGCTTACCCTAGAGGGGAGGCCAAGTCCTCCACACTCTAAACCCAACATTAGGGAAGGATAAGAGATTCTAGAAAAGAGCTAGAAGGACGACCCTAAGTTAAAAGAAGGGTAAGAATTTCTCCCAGCAGAAGGCTAACCTAAGTGAGGCTAAATGCTTTTCCTGCTGAAGAAACGTCCATTTTGTGTAGAATTGTTCCAAATGAGAGGAATGCAAAAAGGACACAAGCTCCATAAATCATGATGATATGGAGTGGAATTCTTTACAGAACATTCTCTATTATCAAATCTAAGCCAGAAGCTTAGCGTTGGTGGTGACATAAGGATTGAAGTAAAAGTTATAAGCACCTACAAGTCTACTTTATGTAGTGGAACGATATTAATTCTCTGTGATGTACTTCATGTACTAGTTCAAATGAGATTGAGTTGTTGTCTCATGCCGTCAAGATTAAGGGTTCAATTGATTTAAACTTTCATGATTTTATGGCACGTATATAGTTCTGATTCAGTTTTCCTTTCATGAGATTTCTTTGAGTTGAGCATTATTGGTGAATCTTTATGCTTAGTTGCTTTACTGCCTTTTCTGATTCAAGTATTGACTTGATTATGTGTCATGCTAGATAAGGACATGGGAATTACAACCAAAATTAGCATAATGAGGATTGCTAAGTTTAGTTTCTAATGTGCAGATGTCATTGTGATAGTCTAACAAGTAAAGCAACACAAAAAGATTTATAGTAAAGGGAAAATGACCATATTTATTGCAATTATTCCACTATGATAAACTGGTACTGAGTATGAGGGCAAGGCACAGAGCTAAACATTTTATTACTCTTGTTGAGGATTATTCACAATATGATCGTACATGTTTAATTCCGCGTAAGTCTGAAGTTTAAGTATTTTGGACTGTAAATTGATACGTTGCAAAATCAATTGAATCAATAGAAGTTTTGAAATCATATGTATAAACTAATCAAGGTTGTGAATGATCAAATGAACTATGTGATAGAAGAAAGATAGCTACATAGCTAGTTATCTGATACACTCCACCACCATATAGAGTTTGCTGAAAAGTGTAATGAAACATTATAAGACATGGTTATGATGGTTCAAGCTAGCCCACCAAATGTGAGTGGGAGAGTATTAAGGTTCACTTTTGGTGGATTAGTACGCATATTTGTTTTCATTAAGTGTGTGTGGTATTGAACTTAATCATATGCCCCCTAAAGTGGTACTTCTACACTCTATCTTCTACACTTTATGAATTGTTGTCAAAGTGCAAATTGGATTTGACTTTCAGCGGACTATAAGAGTGCAAATCATAAGGGTCAGTTGCATATTCCCATTGTGATTGTAAGTGGGAGCTTATTAGAGTGACGTCTTTATTTCTTCATAAGTGAAAAGATGGAAATGTGACTGAAAAGAACTAAAAGCTACCACATTTATTATACATCATTTCCAAATAAGGGCTAAAATGATGACTGTATCTCTTTATGAGACACATAGATAAGGCAATACAAAATCAGCTAGCAATTCTCAATTGTCATTGTGAGTGTGAGCTTAAAAGGGTCAATAAAGAGACCTAAACATGAGAAGCGGGAAGCTCCAAGCTCCAACAAGAAGGAGTAATTGAGAAAGAAGTTCATGGCTGCTCTAGAAGATAGAGTCGAGTTTTGTACAAGATTCCTGCTAAGGCAAAAAATGGAAGAAAGTAATGGAAGAGATGATTCATTGAAAATGAATCATGGTTAAGAATTAGAAACTACAAGACTCATTTGATTGCAAAGGGGTGAGCATAATAAGAAGGCTTTCATCTTACCTGTTATGCATTTTTAATCAGACTTATTCTGGCAACAATTTACTATTTAATTTAGTAATACATCAAGAGGATGTAAAACTTACACCTTTAAGTGGTGATATGGATGATAAAATCTATTTGCAATGACAATTATATTAAGAGATCCTTGAGCAATTTCTATATGAGTTAATGCAAACCCATAGATACCCCAGTGGCTTCAGAAATGATTTTTAAGTCTTTGATTTTGTCCCTGAACTAAATCAACATAGAAAATGGAAAAAGGTTTCCATGTAAACGTTGTTGGTAGTCTTATGTATCCAGTGATGTGAACAAGACCAGATATCTATTTTGTGATAAGACTTGTATGTTGGTACTAGTCTAACCATTATGAGAGACGTGGAATGTCTTC
Organism: Inga leiocalycina; assembly: GCA_963242795.1. Classification (NCBI taxonomy): domain Eukaryota; kingdom Viridiplantae; phylum Streptophyta; class Magnoliopsida; order Fabales; family Fabaceae; genus Inga; species Inga leiocalycina. Next base: position 42,610,002 of record OY725329.1, read on the forward strand.
ACAAAAGGTCTTTAAGATACTTTTTAGGGCGTATAATGATCATGCGCATGTTAATGTACTATGTCAGTACATATGGCTATATGGCTTATGATGTTTGGGAAAACATCTATGATTTGAAAATGAGAATTTTAAATCTAGTGTTAATGTATTATAAAAACACTATAGCCATTGCCTACGTAAAAGACCCTAAGTATCATATCAAGACTAAACATAAAGATGTGATTCTTGTTAGAAATGCTATAGCACATAAAGTTGTTGTTAAACAACACATTCCTATACAAAGTCCCCTAACTAAGCAGGTGGCCAAGGAAATACATGAAGAGCATAATGAGTCCTTTGGCATGCATAGGAAGTGAAGTATAGATACTTCATTATGGTTTTACATGTGTATCCGAAAGTATACAATGTCTAGTATGTCGTACAGGTTGATAAGGTCAGCTTTCTCACACAAGCAACCACCTTTGACACTCAGAAGGAGTGTGCGAAGATGAGACATATGTGTTCACCAGTAAAGCAGTGAGAGAGCTTATATGGTAGAGAAGAAACACAAATCTAAATGTCACCTCGACTTAGTAATGCATTTAGTCGGGATGAGATCTGTAATTATAAATTTTAATTGAATCATGGAAACCTACGTCCATGATACCTGTTGCAGACAACAAATTCTTCAAATTGACGTCATGTGAGTAAAGCTGAAGAATTTTGGTTTAAATATTGTGTGTGTCTAAACTTTAGTCTGTACGGTGTTAATGGTAAGATTAAAACGGCAGACGCTCTTATAGTATAAGAGTAACACCGTAGCATGCGATTCATACCACATGTGCTAGAGAACCGCAAACGGGAAGCAAGTGAAAAGATACCTGCTTCATTATTGTGTAAGTCCTGAAAAGGTTTACCCTTTCATGATGCCCTCTGACTTTGACAATATGATGGAGATATGTTTCGACGTCTGCTACTTTAGCATTTTTTCCTATGATCATGATTGATATGGTCTAAAGGCATTATGTTAAGAAAGCGGTTGATTCATATTGAAATGATATATGGGACAAAGAAATATTACTTAGAATATACATACTTATGCTTGTGTGTAAGACCGGTCCCTTATGATGTTACTTGGGTAATTTCATAAGTGTGGATACTATGTATATGAGAAAGGCCATCTGAGTTTTATCTTGACTCAAGAGGGATTAGATTGGCCATAGAGAAAGTGTATACGAGTTAAAATCTAGGACATCAGAGGCATTATATTAATATGACCAAGCTATACTACAGGGTTGTTTTGTGTTGGTCTCTGTGAAAGGGATTCCTAATACAAGACACCCAAATAAAGATGTCATGCCTACGTGGTTATGGTAGAGCACCTAGTATGATAGAAGGATGGAAGAGAAAGAGATATGACCCTTAACATTTGATCCACCAAGTGTGAGTAGGAGATGTTGGAATATGCCTGGTCCACCCTTAGTGGATCAAGCCCAAGCCCAATTCAGTTGGGTCTATTATAAAATTATGAAAAAGTATAGGTCCAATTAAGGAGTTTTATCCTTATGATTTGAATTTCAAATCATAATAACTCCTATACATATTATAAGGGGTTATTCTCAATTGGAAGAGGTAAGTCAACAACAACGCAAGAAAACATCCAAAAAAACTCCTCTCTCCCTGGGTCCTCTTCTCCAATGGTGAATTTGTCATATAATGTGATTAGAGTTTGAATCGGAGCTCCGATCTCGTGTGGGTACTCAGTGAGTTAACGGATTCCAGGTACCCCCGAAATCCTACAGAAGGAAAGAAGACCAAGAACCAATCATCAAATATATTAAACATCAAATATATATCTCTAAACCTTGTCCGTTTACAGCTATTGGTCCTTAAATATCTACTTGGCATCTTAATCCCCAAACTAGTGGCCACTTAGTTCAGCAAAGAAGCATTGGTCCACATCAGTAAATTTTATGGAAATATGGAGGACTAAAACAAATGCTTGGTTGCTCAAGGTTAATATCTATTTGTTGATAGAATAATCTACACACTGCTCATGTTCCCAACACGCGTGCTGCTACAAACCTGTCTGAGAAGTGTGCCCATTGTGACTTTTGTATCTCCTATGCCAATAGATATTTGTGTAAATAAGCTTTGTTGCACCAGAATCTTCTTCTAATTGGGCTAATACACGGCATGCCATGAGTAACAGCATAAGGAAGGCATATTAGACATGCGCATGGTTCTTTGTCAGTATTCTTATTGGAAAAACAATCTGTTCAGTTGCACCACTAATATTCATAATTAAATTTCAATTGCGTTGCCCTATGTTCATATGGCGAGAATAAATCCTGTCTACTAAATGGTGTTGAGTTGCACCAAAGACACCCACTACTAGCAAGCACATCTTTCTCTAGTGTTTAGTTTCTTCATACTACGCGAAGGCAGATTCAGTATCGGAAGGTTAGATCAACTTAGTTCATTATCAAATTTAATTTTCATAACTATTGTAGTGAATAGTCGTAATAGTATTGCCATTGCTCAGACTCACAGATGTTTATGTCTCACTCACTATTGTTACGTTTATTTGTCAGATGATGAAGAAGGACATGTTCAACAGTGTTGATGATAGCAAAGGCACATGATTCGTTCATGCAAAGGTGCTGAGGAAATGGGTGATTAAAATAAAGATGCATCCATATTTTGTGTGGAAGATTGGCATAATTTTGGTTGACGAAGAGGTGGGGATAATAGTTACTTAATTATTGATACCTGTCTTTTCCCAAATGTCATCTTTTTAATCCGTCAACTAACGAACTTAAACCTATCAATGGTGATACTAATGATAATGTTTATCTTCATAGCTAACTAGAGTCGAAGTGAGTACTACACACAAGAATTCAATTGAGCGCTTTGCAGAGGAACCCTAAGGAAGGAATTGTATACAATTTTTGAAACTTTGAAGTTGTTGAGAATAAGGACAAATATAGAGTTATCACGCATCCTTGGACGTTCATTTTTCATCCGAACACTTACATAGATGATTCAGACATCAGTATACCTGATCTAGCATATCAAATTGTGCCTATCTCAGAAATACAACAAGGAAATGTTAGAGATGATGGGCTTATTGGTTTGTGGCATACACACCCCGAATTCATTACATATAATTCTAACTTTTGGATGTTCAAACACATTGACAAACTACATTTACTTTATCAAATATGCATACAAAGATATTATCGGTTTCTTGCAAGTGTTTGGAAGGTTACATGATCAGAAAAGGGAAAATAATGTTATTAAGAAGTTGAACTTTAGCATCTCTGACTGAAGGTGAGTTGCAGGAATATCAAATATGTGTTCGCAATATACCCCTTAAGATCTTAATTATTACGTATTTGTTTGACTTACTACCTATTTTCAGTGTTTAATTTATTGAACTAATGTTTAATACTACTTCATTTCAGTCAGAATATTATCAACATATTATTGTGGGGGAACTGCGCTGAAGAAACCAATGGAAAAAACAAACCCTTAAGTGAGCTCTTACTCCCAACATGCAAAACCATTTAAAATCTTGATTGTCCCTTCTAATGTTTTTTTCCATTAGGTACGATGTAACTCCAGTCTGAATTTGTGAACCAGTTGCATCTGTATTTTGTAACCCCCTGCCGTAATTAATATCCAGATTATGCAATTAACGTGAAATAGAGACCAATAAGACAAAACATCATTTATAAACCCATCAACCAGACGGGGTTTTCACAATTACATTTCGAAATTATTAAAAACACGGTCTCATATTTACACTCCGAATATAATTACTATGCGAAGATAAATTACATTTATACAAATATCAGAGTACGCAATATAAATTTCCGGCAATCCCGGAATCATATCTTCGCTCAATAATCATAGGGCACATTAGCCCATACAATTCAAATAACAGGGATTACACAACTTATCCGAATACATTCTCAAATACTGATCCATACAATCAGATACATAATCCCAATTACGCATTGATAACCAACAACTAAGCTCTCACCCAGAAACGAGTCCTCTTCGTCCTTGGATGCCTGCTCCATCCTCAATCTTCCTTCCCTGTCTAAAATGTTGATAGGGGAGGGTGAGATTCTGGGGAATCTCAGTAGGAAAACAAATACCAATATGCATGCAAGATAAGTATTTAATGCATGACATGCTTGCATCACAATAACACATGCTCACATAATGATATATCCGCATGCTCAATGTTCACACAACATACTCATGGCCATAGTATAAATAGAACAGAGCTACAATCATTCTCATATGTCTCACATAATCACGCAAAGCAATAACATGCATCAATACACAAATACAATTATCAATACATGCAGAAGAGGTAAGTTCCCTACACTCTTTCCATGTAAGCACCAGATCCGGCTGCTCACGCTCAGGAAATCATCAAATCCTATAACCAAGATCAAGGACATAGGATTAATCCCTTTTCCAATTCCTTAACCTTTAGACATTCAAGTTGGTTATCATTATTGCCCTTTAAGTGCCCTCAAACACCTCAATCCATAGCTCTAAAGGGTTGGAAGACTATCCCCAAAGATCCCCTTTTGAACACTCAAACTTGATATTTTTCACTGCCTCACTCGAGCACAGAAGCTCTCACTCGAGCACAAGTACGGACATCACTCGAGCACAAATGCTCTCACTCGAGCATTGGTACGGACAACACCCGAGCACAAGAGAAAGTGAGACAGAAAGCACATGCCCGAGAGCACAACCCTCACCTAAGGCACAAGCTCACTCGAGCACAGATCCTCACTCGAGCACAAGGCCAAAAGGCTCACTCGAGCACCCGTGAGAGAAATCCAGGAAGTGAGGACCCGAGAGCCCCCAACGCTCTCCAAGCACTGGATCACTCGAGCACACCACTCTCACCCGCGAGCACACACCTCTCACCCGCGAGCACACCCGCGAGCATACACCTCTCACTCGCGAGCACACACGGCTCAATCGAGTAGATGCCCTCCACCCGCGAGTGAGAAGGCACACTTCTTGCACCTTGCCAGCGATTGAAGACCAGAAAGCAACCCTTCACTCTGGACTCCCACTATCACTCGAGCAGACCATGCTCACTCGAGCATGTTCTTCGCTCACTCGAGCACAAAGCGATGTGCTCGAGCAGCGTTCATGAAAACCCAGGCGCACTCGCAGCAAAACAAGGGAAAACTCACATATCACTCGAGCAGGATCTTCCTCACTCGAGCAATATTCATCCCTCACTCGAGCACACCCCTGTCTGCTCGAGTGAATCTATCAGATTCCAGAAAATGTAGCACACTTACAACATTTTCCTAACTCTTGCCCAATTGATCCCAATGGACCCAAAACTTCTACCAAAGCTACTCCCATACAAAATCACTCACTGAATTCAATGGAATCAACAGAATTACCCAATTCCCATTCCATTAACATGCTTTGGTCTAGGGCATCACAATCATCAATTCTCTAAATCAACAACCTCACACATTTCATTCCCAAATCCATTCTATCTATTCAAAACTCATACCAATATACCATTTATATAACCATATCATGCCAAACTACCCATTACCCATATTTTTGAAATTAGGGCAATAATTCCAGAAATTCCAAACATAATCATTTGGCATGAAACATAGATAGAAGGATTGGTTTCACATACCTTATCCACTTTCTCAAAGACTCTCTTTGATTCTCCAAGCTTCATATTTTCGTGATTCTTCAAATCACCACCAATGAAGAAGCTACAACCATCACAATGAAGCTCTCAACTCAAGGATTAACATTAGAGAAGAGAGTTTGAGCTAAAGGGGCCATTTGCTTACCTCAAAAACCAAATTCTCCTTTCTCTCTCCCAAGCATATTCAGCGAAAATGGAGGAAGGAAGAGAAGAGAGAGAAACCGAGAGAGAGAGAAGAGAGGAGATGGAGATGATGATGATGTGTCTCACTTATGACCCATCCAAGGGTCCACACTTTGCCACTTGTCACCATCTCACTCCAACTCTCATAGGCTCACATGCACACACATACACATGATTATGCCCCTTGCTCAATTACACAAATCAATCATAGCCATTGATCTTGAAATTACCAATGAGTTTCATCCTCGGTAACCGATCAACTGGTCAGTAACTTTACTGTTTTGCCCCTGATTATGGAAATTCACTTGGAATTACCATCAACTCATTTTCATATTTCTTAATCACAATTTGGACTCTTGCTAAACCAGGGCTTAGCAGTCCACTAATCTCAGGCTTAATCTCTAAGCTCAAGTATCAAAATTCGGGATATTACATATTTTGTCATGAATTAATTATCATATGTTGTTGCTTTTATGTATTAATCGTTGAGTTTTCTAATTATTATAACATACGTGAACTTGGTTAATTAATATCCACACCGAAGGGAAAAAAATTTGCACGACAAATTTTTAGGAATGCAAATATAATTATTTGTAATAAAGAGTATGCACTTTCAAACTACTTAATTTACAATGTTTTCATATTTACATAAAGCTGGGGTTTATTCAGTAGATAACAATATTTAACTGATCATTCTAATTGCATAACGCAAAAAATCATTTTTATATAAACATCATAATTATGGAATATCAAGTGTTGTATTGAAATTATTTTTTTTTCCTGAACAATAAATTTGTTGGAGCTTCACAACTTTAATTGAATTGGCATTTTATCCCTCCATGACTTCCTATAAATAATTCTTCAAATTTTAACGTCTCATTTTATTTTTACAGAAAATTTTCCACCAAAATATTAAAGAAATTAATTGCAATTGATAAATTCACGCCGGTTATTCATTTTTTCATAAAATTTTGAATCATGGTGTGGTCTAATATCTTTATATTACTACATGAATAATGTTCCAGGGAATTAAAGTATTGAATTTAATTTTAGTTTTAAGACCTGAACTATAGATATCTCATGTCATGCATGTCTTCATCAATTATTTTTAATTGTCGACAATGATGAGGATTCTTTTATATTGAAATTCTTTTAGAGCCCATATTAGTTAAATGAGGCAACATTTACAACTTTGGCATTGATGAACCAGTTATCTTAAATTATTAGGACCATATTTATTAGTATAAAGGATCCTGTTTGATGGTTTATATAGGAATTATTTTGTATGGGCTGAAGTAATAAGAAATTCTGACATTATTAAATTAAATGCCCTTACATTTACCTTTGTACATTGGGATGCAGGAAGCACAACAGATTTAGCCATGTTTTAGCCATACATATTCCTTCTTTTTTTTAGAGCGTTAACTCCCCGATGTCCAACGCCTTCGGCAATTACTAATCCTGTGCAGGGTATAGTGAGACCTTTTGGCGGCAGCCCCTCCCAGAGCACATTTTCTCCATTCTTAGGGCTCAAAACCGAGACCTCTGGTAAAGGGAACCGAGCCTCATACCACTCGACCCAACATGCATTGGTCTATACATATTCCTTTTGATTGAATGGCCAATGATCATAAACGTGTTCTGTCAACCATGTGTCAACATTTAAGCAGGGAATGAATTCTTTCTTATGTTTCATAACATATGCAACTAAACCTTGACGACTTGGCGATGCATGCCTTAAGAGGCAGAATGAAGGGATGGATCCAATCCTCCAGTTCTGAAGCCACATGATACATTATAATGGAAGCAACGGCTGCTATCCATTTGTTATACGAGAGAGACTTCACAATTTAAATAACATGGTCATTTCAGACTAGAGTTAAGTTACGATCACACGAGCACATAATGATATAGTAATATGAAGTACCAGTTGGACTCATCCATCAACAAAGTTCTTTCTTGTAGAGGTAACAATCAGCATCTCTATCTCTCAATATTATGAGTTACCCAAGGCCAGTCTATGTCCAATGTCGGGCTATACCTCCCAAACCCAAATATTTTTACACAGTCAATTTTATGTCACACTATCAAGAGTTAAGAGCTTCAATGAGTTGAAATTACATGTACTAGATGAGCAAAAGAAATGTATTGCTTAGACTACTAATGTATACAGGGAAGTTTTTCAAAATATGGACTTACAATAAAGGAATTGAAAAGTTGACTTTGAAAATAGTAGTTGTTTTAGTGTGAAACATATCCATGCATCACACGGGGTGGTTTGTCTTGTTGAGAAAGAAAGAATGTGTATTAATTTACTGTATGTAAATTATCTGCACGGCAAGAATATATGTATGAATATGTAAGTATGAATACATGTTATTTAAGTAAGTCGTAACCAGGATTGCTAAACCCACAGCAACTATAAATAAGAATAAGAAATAGAATGAACTGTGATATCTAGTAAGAATAACGTCTCAACAACCAGAATATAGAATGAACCCCTAACGAATTGAATAGAAATGCTTCCGTATACATAATAAAAGGGCAGAAATGTAAGGTGTTACATTTTTTGGTGTCAGAGCAGAGATTCTGGCATTTGGCTAGTATGCTTTGCTGCTGTGAATTGGTATGCAAATATGTTATTAGTGATCCCGTAACTAGAATGAATTGTGGGTTAGAGATGAACCCAAAGAAATAGAATTTTCCCCGACCACTAAGTGGCAAACTTATTTAGGGGAAGGGGTGGAGCTATATATAGAGAATGAAATGAAGCAGTAGTAATGTATACCCAGTACTTTAATAAAAGTAATAGATTTCACAATATTTACTTTCTCATTACTTGTGAAATCTTAATTAAGGGATTTATTTTTTGTGAAAAATAAGAATGTGAATCACATGAGCAGCCAAGGACTTTCATAATATTCACAATCAGCGTTTTAAGTATGTAAACTAGCCCACTACAAAAAAAAGACTTTTAATGGAGATTACAAAAGTCACCGCAAAAAGTTATCAGCAGTGACAAAAAGTCACCGCCAGGTCGTTGGTAATGTGACTGTGGCTGAAAGTAGATGTGGCAAATTTGTTGAGTTGCTGCTGAATATAGACTTTTAGTAGTGACAAAATAATAGGAAAATCATCAGAATGGATGTCACCACTGAAAAAATGTATTGGCAGTGACCATTGTCACCGCTGAAGATAAGATTTATGCTTTAGCCCAAAAAAATCATTTTCTGCGGTGACCAATGTGTTGTGGCAGAAAATATCATCAATGGCGACTTTTGTCAGCATTGAAAGTATATTCTACGGTAACACTAATAGTCACCGCTGATTCTCATCATTTCTTCACAACACTCTTTTCTGAAAGCCAAATTTATCATCATCATCATCATCATTAAAGATATTAATCTTGATGCACATAATAATAAAATAAGAAAAGAAGAAATTGAAATGGAACCATAATACATTGAGTAATAAAATCCATAGTTTAAACTTTAAATCCGTATGCTGCCAATGATGAAGTAGGAAGACGAAAGGTGGTGGAGTAATGAGTGGGCGAACGGAGGAACTGAGGTTCAGAGCTCCACCTCAGCTTGGCTTCTCTATTTCAGATCTGCTATAATGTGAAGGAAAGAAGATGGAAGTATTGATGGTAATAAATGCCGATAAAGGAGGTTAGGATGATGGTGACTGTGATGATGTGAATCAGAGGAAGGAAGAGAGGTTGGAGGTAATGGAGTAAGGTGCAAGATGAAGAGGAAAATAAAGGTGGTTCTAGTGGTAGTGAAGCTCTCAAGCTCTCTCTCTTTCCACGGCACTGGTTGTATGGTAAACAATGGAGAAGGAAGGTTAAATGTGATGGTGTAGTGAAGATGGTGATGGTGATTAAAAATAAAGAGAAGGATAGTGGTGATGGTAGTAAAAAAAAGGAAGAAAAAAATGATGAAGGTGGTGAAATAAAGGAGAAGAAAATGCTGAGGATGGTTAAGGTGAATGGTGGTGATGAAGGGACGAGGTTGGTGGTGATAGTGATGACCTCTTTCTTACTTCAACTCCCCATTCTGTAGTAGCTCGGCAAGAAAAATGAAAGAAAACTGAATGGAAGAAGGTTGCCAGATGATGGATAGGTGTCGCCAGCTACTATGGTGAGGAGGAGAGTGTCGCTGGGGACAAGGAAAGAGGAAGGGAGGAAGGAAAGAAGAAGAAGAAGGTCTCCTCCCTTAAGCTAAAGGTGGTCGGTTTTTAGAAGGAAGGGAGTAGGTAAAAGTGATGATGATGATGATGAAGGTGATAAGGTCCAGCTCTTCTCCACAACTCACGGTCTGCATATGGTTCAACAACAATATCCCCCCACTCCATTATAATCAACCGAAAGAAGGAAGAGATGAAGGTAATGATGATGCTTTGTGCTTTCCGTCTCAGCTTCCATTTTGTGCTTTACGTCTTATCTTCCATTTCCGCAATGCTTTCACGTGATGCATGTCTAATATTTGTGTCCGCATGTTGGGTCGAGGGACTTACATGAAATTTTTAAATATGTAGGGATTAAAGTGAAATATTTTGAAACATTGGAAGGATAGAACTGAAATTTCTAAAACGTCTGGGTCCTTTTCTGTGATTTTCCCCAGTCCCTTTTCTTCATCAACTTGTAATTTTCACCAATTTTAGAGATCTTTTCTGTAATTTTCCCATACCTCAAAATATTAATTCTGACCCTCCAAAATCTCCAGTTTTCTTTCAAAAACCTACAATGCAAAATTAAGCATAATGTAGCATTAAAAATCCAAGAAACAGTTGCACAAATAAATAAATAAATAAATTATGATCATTTTGCCTCTATTTGCAATTAATTTAATACAATTGTCCCTAACTAAAAAGAGTGCTTAATCATGTAATAGTGCTCCAGAACAAAGGCAATTAAATACAATTTTCTAAATTCAAATCATCAATACATTCAAAGGATGAGCAATTTTCATAATTAGGAAGCAATGAATCAATTAATTAAATTTATCAAGTCAACACTAGTCATTATCAAGTGAAGCAGAGAAATTAGCTAAGTACACAATCCAAAATACTAAAATGAAGCAAAAGAGACTCTCAAGGTATCACTGTTTCACTCATCTCATCTCATTGGGATAACTTTACTCTAATTCACTTAATCAATACCTTACCATAGGCTTGTAACAACTCTAACATCTCCACTACTAATAACAATTAATGTAACGAATCAAGAGGACTTCAAAGGGTTTAATGATGAATGAAGGCTAAATGAAATGAATTAATAATAAAAATTTATTGATATGCAAGTCAAAGTTAATGAGCAAGTTCATAGTATCTAAATAATTTAGCCAAGTTGTGCCATTACTTCCCCTTTTTTTTCAAAATACTCTTTTTTTTCGAACTTTATATATATATATATATATATTCACTTTCTTCTTTTTTTTATTCAACTTTTTATTGGCCATTCACTTTTATTTTAGAATACCATGAACACTATGAATAAATGACATGCATACAACATCAGAATGACTCAAGTAGGTAAGCAAATGATAGATGAATGTAGGTTTGTGTTTTGGTGAATAGGCTTAAAATGAATGTCTCTTTTATTTTCATCACACTAATGCAAATGCCGTTTTCGAAGAAGAGTTGAAACAAGTTCTAAAAAGTGAAAAACAAAGTGAACATGCACACATAAAAAGAATTCAAGGCCCAAATAATCTTCCAACAAGGTGTTTCTCCAATACTCCTTCCAACACAATCAATTGCATAAGAAGCTAACCACAAAACATCCGGTTGGACATTCCAAGTGCTAACCTTATCAATATAATTAATCAAAGCATTGCACTCAATTATAATAATGCTCAATTCTTCAATGCACTAATGATACAAAAACTTTTTTTTACTGTACAAAATTTGTCTTTTTTTTCTTAACTTCTTTTTTTTAAAAAAACAAGGAGTAAGCAAAAATCCAATTATGGGTTCATTTCTTTTCCCATTCGCTTAAAAAGCAAAACATGGTTTTAAAATTGCCAAAAACTAGATCTCATGAAAGCTTGAAAAATTTCTTGCAAATCACATTTCCAAAGCGGTGAAGGTTACATTTGCCACTTCGATCATGCATCAAAACAAGTCCTTCCTAAGAAAATTTTTGAAAAATTGCTTAGGTTAAGGCATTTTCTCATTTAAATACAACCATTGGGATTCATAATGTATTTCTCTCCCCCACACTTAACCAACACATTGTCCTCGTTGTGTAAAAACTATTATAAATAGAATGGTTTGCAAGTTGAAATTCAAGGCACAATGGCAATTAAGTAGGGTGGTGACTAAAAATGCAAAGCATATAAAGGGAGTTCTTATTGGACTTACAAACAACATGACTTCTACGTTTCAACTGGATTGTGTTCCTCCCCCACACTTATCATCCTCATACAACAATTAAGATCAAAGAATCATAAGATTTAAGAAGACAACAAATGAGGAAAGAGACAACCTTGGTTAGAAGAGCTTGAGTCGTGTGAAGGAGAATTTCTCATCCCTGATAAGAATCATGCATTTGTCATGTAAAACAACTTCTCCTGTGTGTAATTTCCTTGGTGGAGGTAGCTCGAAATCAATCGAAAGAGGTCCACAGATGTACGGTGGATGATGTTGGTTCATTCGACAACCTTTCTAAGAATGTGCCTGCAAAGAAGACATGCCAGAAGCAGTATCCCATCCAAAAATAGAAACAAGGAGAGATTTCAAGTGAAGTAAAGACATATGAAGTTCCAAACTCTCCAAGTATCTATCACATCCAAGGAAATCAATGACTCTCCCATTAGTAGGAGTGAGACAATCAATTAATTTAGGAAAATTATCTTGTTTTTGCAAAGTGGAAGATGTGGAATCCAACTTAGTGTTGGGGTACACCACATCATCATTGCAATCACAAGAGAAGGAAAGCAAAAGAGTGGAAGAAGAAAGAGAATTTTTTAGGTCATTGCCACCAAAAGCTTTTGAATTTTCAAAAGAATCATTTTCCTTTTCTATATCAGGTGGCCAATCACAAGAAAGATTCATATGGAAAGATTCATTTTTATTTGTAAAATTATCAATCAAAGCATTTGAATCTTCATGTATGAAACTATCATGCAATTCATTGGATTTAAGAGAAAAATCATTATCGAGGCTATGGTCTTTTACACTCACAGCATCCATGCTAGCATCCATACAAGACTAAACCTTATCACAATTGTCATGCTTACAGTCATCAATAGTACAAGGAGGTGCAATAATGATATAATCAACTACTTTACTAAATGCTTTCTTTTGAAACTCAACAAGAAAGTGGCATTTTTCATTATAACAATTTACACATATTTGATTTGATGGACAAGAACATGAAAATATGTCATTTGATGGATCACAATCATCCTTAGTACTATGAAGAGAAGCATTTTTAACAGTTAAGGCATCACAGGCTGAAGAAGGAGCACATTCATCAACAAGTACAGTCGAATTACTACTACTAGAACTAATGGGTTGAGCAATTATATTTTTAAACATTTGAGGGGATTCAATAATGATTTCTTCATCCACCTCATCATCACCCAAATCATTAATTGCTTTATTAGTTAAAGTAGTAGGAGAGTCTACTTCTATAAAGATGGGATCATTACCAAATGGTAGGGAAGGCTCGTCAATGCTTTCTTGTACTTGTCGTACTTCTTGTGATTAAATAGAAGTAGTCACTCAATGATATTTCATTTGTGAAATGGCATTTGGCTCATAAGCTTGGACTCCTTGTTCCTCCCCTATAGGAGATGAAGACTCCTTTGGAAGTTGAAAATGAACCTTCTTGACTTTCTTGGCTTGAGTGGTTGGCTCACATGTAGGACATAGATGATTTTATTGGAAATTCTTCTGTATTTGTAATTGCAATGTGAGATGCATAATTTCCTTCTCCAATCTCTCATTCTCTTGCCCTTTGTGCTCCATTCGTCTGACAATACAGTCCACTTGTGATCATCGCTCTTTGGTAAGTCATTCATTTGAGTTTGAAACTCTTGAATCACCGTCATTTGCTGAGCAAAAGTGTCCTTGTGTAACCGATCCTTATTTATAGTATGAGTTATTTGATTTTAAAGCTCTATAATGACTTTATCAATAGTAGGTTCTCGGTTGGGCACACATGGGTGGGATTGAGGTCCAAAAAGTGGTGGGCAACTCGATTAGAATGAAGGATGGTATGTGAGGTAATTAATGGAATTGGTTTTATAGGTACTAGGGAAGGGATTGTGTATGTAATAGTTGTGGGGATTTCCAAAACAATGCCTCTCATTCTCAGACCTATATAAATAAAAGGTCACACTCTAACATTGTGCATTTGGGAATTCAAAATCCTTATGACATTTTCCACTTGAGACTGAATAAGATCCCATTTTTACTCCAATATATGAAGTCTTTGAGAAGATGATGTCTCCTCCATTTAAAGGTTATGTCCTAGAATAATCAAATTCTAATCAAGGAACTGAAGAAATTAAGCAAACAAGGTAATTGGCACCCAAAGATGAAAATCAAGAAGTGCTTGTCTTTAGCAAAGTAGGAAACCCAAGAGGATTGGTACGATACTACAAACTAGACATTTAACGACCCTAAAGGACGTCCCTTTTTAAATTAGGGATGCCAAAAGTTCAATATTTAGCACGAACCATTGGCGCTGGTTGAATTTAAAACAAAAAAAAATTATACCACTTTAGACATCCCCAGAGTCTTTGGGGACGTCTAAAGTGTGCTCTTTATGCACTTTAGACGTCCCAGTTAAATTGGGGGTGTCTAAAGTGAGCTTTAGACATCCCCATTTTGACTGGGGACCCAAAAAAGCCTGTCAGTTGCCCATCCCATTAGCAGCAGGCCAGCAGCTTTACTTTCCTTCCCCAAGCTTCATTCCATCTTTTCCCGTGAGCTTCATTCCCAGCTGTCTTCCCCTTTCCCCTTTCCCTTGCTTCCTTTCCCGTCTTCCTTCCTCTTTCTCAGTTCGTTGCTGTAACTCCATTTCCTATACTTCCTTCCCAGTCTGCCTTCCTCTTTCTCACAATCATATTTTTATTTTTCCCTCTCTCTTCTTTGACAAGAGCACTGTTGTTTGTGTCTCCCTCTCATAACTGTCGTCTTCCCAGCTGGTGGCATCGTGAGTCGTCTCCATTTTCGTCGTCCATAGGTTTGTCTCTCACTCCCACAACTTTGGACAAAAATGATTGAACAAATGCTTGTAACTGTTAATTTAAATCAGATTATGAAACTGGAAAAACAGAGTAACTTGTATATGCATACTTTTAATCTGCTTCTAATTTGCTTGATATGGAAATGGACTGTTATTATTGCATACTTGTTTTTTTCGTTAGTAGACTTCAACACGGTGATATATATAGACATGAGTTAAAAATATGACAATGATACTTAGGAATGAATTTGGTTTGGCTTAGGTTAGTCTAGTTTAACATTATTCAAAATTCAACTAAATTACAAAAATATGTCAGAGTTTTGCCTCAAATGCGTGTATGGTTCTGGAATGTTGATCAGGTACAATATAATACAACATCAATTATGCCATAAAATAGCTATGAAGATGGCAATTTTTTTCTAGGGTGGTACATGCATTCTAAGAGAGATCATTTCTTGTGATGGGATGAATAATACTTATCTAAAAATTATGGAGGCTTAAAAATTGTTTAGTTGGAAGCTTTGAACTTGGCATGGGTTGCTTAGTAAAAAAATCACAATGATACATTGTCCTGAATATGAAATGCCTTAATTAGTTTAGTTTAGTTTAAATTAAGCTAAGACAGTTTGTTATTTTAATTTTGGGATGTCTCACTTTTAAGGGGAAATGCTGCCAAAATTTTTTACAAAGAAATAGTAATAGGCAATCCCAGTATTGACAATTATTCTTAACTTGAGTGTTAATGGGAATGACATAGGTGGTAATAAAATGGATCATAGTTGGATGAATGCTTTGAGAATAAGTGAAGAATATGAGAATGGGGTTGAAGAGTTTATTGAATATGCTAGAAGGAACGCTCCAGCCAAAAATGGGAAGTATTTTTGTCCTCGTGTCAATTGTTTAAATGAGCGAAGAAAGGATGTTGAAGTTATAAGGGATCACCTACTTTGTGATGGAATAAATCTTTAATACACAAGGTGGATATGGCATGGTGAGGAAGTAACTGATTGTCTGTCGCACAAGAAGAGAGATGTGGATGTCATAGATGAAGATAGAATGGAGAGAATAATTCACGATATTGAGGTAGAATCTTTTACGCAGTCGTATGAATATGACAACATATGAAGTGATACAGAGACACCATTGTACCCTAGGAGTACGTACACACAGCTGACAGGAACACTACATTTGGTTAACTTAAAAGCAACTTGTGGGTGGACTGATAGTAGTTTCACATTGCTCCTAAACTGTTGTGTGATATGTTTCCAGACGATAATGTACTTCCAAATTGTATGTATAAGGCCAAGAAAATCCTATCTACGATGGGTATGGAGTATAAAAAGATACACACTTGCCCTAATGACTGCGTACTATATAGAAAGGAGTATGAAGGTCTGAGTGAGCGCCCTAAGTGTCAAACTGCACGATACAAAGTGAGGAAAGATGGTGGTTGTGGCAATGGGACAAGTAAAAGGACCCCTTTAAAGGTTTTGTGGTTCTTCTAAAACTACCGCAGTTTAAGCATTTGTTTGGGACTGCAAAAAAATCGAAGAAGTTGAGATGGCATTCGGATGAGAGGATATACGACGGAAAATATCTTCGACACCCGGCTGACTCTCCATAGTGGAAAAAAATAGATGAAATGTTTCCTGAATTTGGCAGCGAGCTGAGAAACCTTCAGTTTGGTCTTTGTACAGATGACATCAATCCGTATGGAACTCTTAATAGCACACACAGTGCGTGGCCAATACTCCTTGTAATATACAACTTGCCTCCCTTGCTTTGTATGAAACGCAAGTATGTGATGCTTTCTATGATGATTTCTAGACCAAAAAAGCAAGAAAACGATATCGATGTCTACTTGCACCTTTGATTGAGGACTTGAAGAAGTTGTGGAAGGAAGACTTAGATGTGTTTGATGCATATAAGAATGAGTCCTTTAAACTATGTGCAATGATTTTCACTACGATAAATGACTTCCCTGCATACGGAAACCTGTCAGGGTACAGTGTGAAGGGGCATAAAGCATGTCTAATCTGTGAAGTAGACACTGACTTCCACCAACTTAAACATGGAAGAAAAATGGTCTACCTTGGTCACAGGAGGTTCCTTCCTAGGTTCCACCTGTATCATAAGTTAAGAAAGCATTTTAACGGCTTGCTGGAGCATGGAATGGCTCCAAAGGCATTAACTAGAGCGGAAGTTTATAGTTGAGTTGAACGTATCAATGTCTTATTCGGTAAGAATCAGAAGATTGTAGGTGAGAAGAACATATGGAAGAAGAAATCAATTTTCTTTGATCTTCCATATTAGCGTAGTCTAGACGTGAGGCACAGTATTGATGTGATGCACGTGGAGAAAAATGTTTGTTATAGCCTTGTCAGTACGCTTTTGCATATACCAGGGAAGACTAAGGATAGGATTAGTGCGAGACTAGACCTTGTTGATATGGGAATAAGAGAACGGTTACATCCACTGCTAAGAGATGATGGTAGGAGGGAATACATGGTGCCAGCAGCGTATACACTATCAAAAGCAGAGAAAAGAAGTTTGTGTAGGTGTTTGCATGAAATTAAGGTGCCACAAGGGTATTCTTTGAATGTGAGAATGTGCGTGTCAATGGACGATTTGAAGTTAGTGGGAATGAAGTCCCATGATTATCATGTGCTGATGCAACAACTGTTACCAGTAGCTATTAAACGTATTATGAAAGATGAAGTTTGAACCACTGTAACAAGATTGCGTGTTTTCTTTAATGCTATTTGTAACAAAGTCATTGACACTGAAAAGCTGGATGAACTAGAAGCTGAGGGTTATATTATATTGTCCTAATTAGATATGCACTTTCCTCCTTCATTTTTTGATATAATGGTGCATTTGATAGTTTATTTGGTAAGGGAGATAAGGCTCTACGGTCCAGTTTACATGAGGTAGATGTACCCTTTTGAGTGATACATGAAGATCTTAAAAGGATATTCTAAAAATCTCTATCGACCAGAAGCCTCAATAGTTGAAAGAAGTTGAAGAGGCTATGGACTTCTGTAGCGATTATCTATCAGGGAAGAAGGAACAATCTCGGCATGAAGAGGGGAGAAGCAAGGGAACACGAGGACCGAAAGTGAAGACTATGCCTTGTGAAAAGGTGTTGCAAGCACACCTTTATATCCTGAATAACATGGCAGAAGTTCAACCGTACATAGATGAACACAGAAAGAGATTGAAGAACATGAATCCAAGGAAGAATGACATGTAGATTGCTATTGAGCAAAACAAGACATTCATAGAGTGGTTCCAGGAAAAGGTTTTGCATGAGACTGGTGTGTCTGAGACAATAGAGTAGCTAGCCTGGGGGCCTTCATTTCAAATCATTACTTGGGGCGGTTATGATATAAACGGGTATTCTTTCTACACAAAAGACCAAGATGACAGAAGTACCATGCAAAATAGTGGGGTGATGGTAGAAGCTAAAGCCATGCACTTTTCTAGTTCGAAAGACAAAAAACCCCATATTAGCATTTATGGCCTATTATGGAGTGATAGAAGAAATATGGGAAATCACTTACAACAAGTTCAAAGTTGCTTTATTCAAATATAAGTGGGTTAGCAATAATGTTGTGGTAATAGATCAACAATTTGGATTTATCTCAGTTGATATTGAAAGAGTAGGTTATAGGGATGAGCCGTTCATTCAGCAAGCCAGGCGAAACAAGTGTTTTATGTCACATAACCTGCAAATAAAAAAGTTTCCATTGTACTACAAAGTAAAAAGCAGAAGCATGGTGATCCAACCTTCAACCTTGACAACACACCACCTTTCACAATTAATCTACCTACAACAAGTGAAGTAGAATTGGTAGATGATGAAGAATATGCTGTAAGAAACGATTATGGTGAAGGTATATGGTAAACATTATAGAGTAAGATCTTAACTTAGAAAATAGAAATGTGTGCTAGCTGTTTGTTTTATAACTAGTTAGTTTATTCATTTAATTATAATTTATTCACCTATATATTTGACAATGATTTTTGTGCTTACAGCAAAATGGACACTTCTAGTGACTCAAAAAGTGATTGGGACAATGAAATGAATAGGCCTGAACCCGTTGCGAGAAGAAGGGTTAGAGGCAGTACAAAAATGCCTGCATTGGTAGCACATCATCACCATCAACAGGAGAGGTTGCATATTGACTTTGATGACAATATGAAACCAATTGGTCCAGAGGAAGACCATTTCATTAGCTACTTAGATTTTTTGGGTTGAAACAAAGTACGTATTACCTATGATAATTGGAAGTTGGTTCCACAAAAAATGAAAGACTTGATTTGGTAACAACTTTTGGTATATAAGTTTCGATACATCTGCATATATATCTTTATTCCTATTGCTTCAAATATAATTAACTTATGTTTTTACCTTGTAGTAAACCTATGATGTCCCTGACACCATGGTGATGTACAAGGAGTGGATGAGGGAGGTTCGTCTACGATGGAAAGATTTCAAGAATAGGCTTACACGAGATTACATTCGAGGGGACCTGAGGGGTAAGGATCTATGTCAGGAGTATACGTATTTGTCTCTAGAGGACTGGAGCTTATTTATGCCATCACAAGAAGATCCAAACTTTTTTGTAAGATTTATGTCATCAATGTTTTATTTGAATATACACTACTACAAAAAGGGTAAAAGGTGGCGCACATTTTGTGGCACTTCTTTAAACAAGTGCCACAGCTTCTCTTTTTTTTTTTTTTTTACCTCTATAATTTTTTTTTTTAAATTTTCGGTACCAGCTGTAGCGCCTAATAGATTAAGTGCCACAATTGAGGAGGCCTAGTGTGGCGCCTGCCTACACAGGCACCACAGTTGGGGCCATAAAAGCAGCTGTGGCGCCTAACTCACCAAGCGCCACAGCTGCAGCATTGAAATTTTTTTTTTTTTTTAATGTGGGCATGTGTGGCGCCTAATTAAATAGGCGCCACACATGCTAATGTATTGTTCAGCTGTGGCGCCTAATGCTTAGGCGCCACAGCTGAACAAAGAGGCAATTGTGGCGCCTAATTATTTAGGCGCCACAATTGCCCACATTTTTTTAAAAAAAAAAAAAAAATTCAACTTCTCTTTTTTACCACAATTATTTCATTTCCCGCGTAGTGGTTTTGTGTCCGCCCCCCATTCCTTCTCTTTTTGACTACTACTCCACTTTAATTATTTAACTACTCTCTCCTCCATTAAACTACTTTCCCTTTCTCATCTTCTTAGTGGATCCGTCGACCCCCTCCCTCCATTTCCTATCATCTTCACACTAAAAAACACACCCACACGCTCACTCGTCACTCAAGCTAGCATCACCAACGTGGTCTCCCACTCCCTGCGCTGGTCAATTAATAGATTTGTAAGAAGAAGACTATTTCATTCTAGTTTGCTTTGTTTAAATTTTTTTTTTTAGTCAAGATAAACCGTAATATAACGTTTGCCTTTATGTTCCTAATTTAATAGGAAAGAATGAAAACCTAGCTTGTTTCGTTTGCCTTTTTGCTTTGTTTAAATTTTTTTGCCGACAAGCTTGCGTTTTTTAGTAATCTTTTAATTTACTTAATTAGTTGTTGATGTACTGTGTTCACATATCAAGTTCTTGTATTGTGATATTTTTTATGTTAGCTTTGGAGAGTATTAATGTAAGAACATTATTGTTGGGGAACTTGAATTTTAAATATGAAAATTATATATATATATATAATAGGTTGAAATATAAAATAGAAAGATTGACAATTTGTGGAGATGATAAACACGAAATCCACTCATTTTATATAAAATTTCACAATCAGGAAGCATAAAAAAGAGCCACAGGAAAAAAAAGAAGAAGAAGAAGAAAAAAGAAAAAAAAAAAAGACCCTATTGTGGCGCTTGCTCAAGCAAGTGCCACAGGAGGGGGACCTCCTGTGGCGCTTGTTCAAGCAAGCGCCACAGTAGGGCCCCCCTACTGTGGCGCTTGCTTGAGCAAGCGCCACAGGAGGTCCCCCTCCTGTGGCACTTGCTTGAGCAAGCGCCACAATAGGGTCTTTTTTTAAAAAAAAAATTTTAAAATATTGTGGCGCTTCCAAGCGCCACAGCTTTTTTTAGTGGCATCTAGATATGTGGCACTTCTCTAGCGTCACAGTTAATGCAATTATAAGCGCCACAGCTTTACTTTTTTGTAGTAGTGATAGTTGACATTATTGATTTAGTGTTCATTGTTTTCCTTTCATAGGCATTAAGTGCAATAAATACAGAGAGGCAAGCAGCTAATAAGTATCAACATTGCATGTCTCGTGGTAGTTATCGGAAGCTTGAGCAAAGGATGATGGCAGAAAAGTTGGAGAAATTGAAGGAAGTACCCACATCAGATCCTAACATTGTCGTTTAGGCCCTGCCACCTCCTCCACGTCACAAAAAATGGAAAGTAGGAAGGATTAAGGGAGGAAAGTACGTAATTCCAACTGTTGCTGAGGTTACCGCAAGAATTGTAAGTAGTAAGAGCATAAGTACAAAGTTTTTTTCATATTAGGAGTGCTTAATTTTCATTTACGATAACTTTTATGCTGTAGAATGAACTGGAAGATCATAGTAGCCAAGGTTCATTCACTCCAAGTGGATGGATAGACATCTTGTCAACGGCGATTGGGAAGGTAGATCACCCTGGTCATGTTCGAGGGGAGGCAGGGGGAGTTTATGTCGTGAAGTATTTTGGCCGAGCCTCACATTCTTATTCGTCACAAGCTGAACCTAGTAGGGAGCTTGTGGCCAAGATTTACTAGGAAGTCTCACAAGAGCTCGAGGCCAACCTTCATGATAGGCTCCAACAAAAGCTTTTACCAGAGCTACGTCTTGAGCTGCCTGAGCTACGAGCTGAAATGATAAAGATGTTTGAATCGTAGATGGCAACTACCAAGCGTAGAATCCATTCATCCCTGGCCTTCCACAGCACCAAAGGAAGTTACAACCCGATGGAGGAACCACTTAGCGACCCTTCTCCCACTCTAGCGCCGAGAGAACCTGCCATCCTCTCTTTGGATGCCCTAGTGCTGCGTGTAGTTGTAGATGCTCTCGTTCACACACAAGCTACCACCCACCATCATCAGCAAATTTTGCAGCATTTACATAGGGTGACTGTGACGTATGTTTAAGAGGGGGAAGAGGTACAGCCATCCCTATTCCTGATGACAAGGTTGCCGCGATAGCTCAGGCGAGAAGATCTTTCATCCTTTGGCCTGTATATCTTATTGGCTCAGCAGCGGCAACACCTCCAATGATATAGAACTACCTCACTTTTACTTGAGATCTGTTGGCATTATACTAACAATATGTTTATTTATGTTCTAAAAGAACGAGCAGGCAGCAGGCAAATGGCCCTTCTTAGCATGACTACAGCAGATCTATAAAGGCATTAAGCATATTGATTTGTATATGCCTACATGGATTGTGGGCCAAGAATTAGAGTATCCCTTCACAATTGATAAAGACGACCTTAAACAGTTCATTAAGTTGGAGGGGATAGATGTAGGATAGGTCAAATTTGCAATCCTGTAAGTTTTTTATTTCCCATTTTTTCCTTCATTTAGTGAAGTGGTTTTTTGGTTTCATATACTCACTAGCTAATACATTCATTATTTTAATTCTATTATAGCTCCTTCCGTCGTATATGCATTGAAATGTAAAGAGTTGATTTATATGGATTCTTGTGTCATGCAAACACGACAGGGATAAGAATACAGTGCAAAAAAGGACTCACTATGTAGGGTTCACAATGGGAGAGAACAACTATCGTTGTTATCTAGCACCGATTGTTCAAGGGTACACATTTTAATTTTCTCTATTTAAGATTTTTAATAAATACTTGCCTTGCCATCTACCTTCATTTTAATCTGTATATGTTGTTATAGTTACCACTGGAGTTTGTGTGTACTTTTTCCTCGGTTCAACATAGTTTACTGGTTTGATTCCTTGGGTAAAAGGCCAGACAAAGAAACAAAAAACGTTTTCAACACGTAAGTTATTTTGTTTGTATTTCATTTTGACTTAAATGAATTTTTCTAATTTCTGTTGATTTTCATTTTAATGATAGGGTAACCCAGACATATCGAATCTTTGGCGGGGCCCGCGATCGTAAAGGTGGCAAAGACCCGAAATGGTTGTATCCAAAGGTACATAGTTTCAAATCAAGTTCTTTTGATTAACGGTCATTTTAGATATGCCTTTATTGATTTTAACTATTTGCTTTTGATTTATAGTGCCCTCAACAACCTGGCGGTTGGGAATGTGGATACTATGTCTTACTTTATATGTTTAACATCATTAAGATTGGTATTACGACAGATTTTGAACAAGTAATCGCTTCTTCATTCTCAAAGGATAATATTTTTGGTGTTGTAATTCAATTGCAAATTAATTCACTCACTTGATTCATTATCTCATCTAAGCTTATTTTCTAATTTGTAGATTTTTAACAATGAAGATGCCTACTTATATGAAGACATTAATTTGATCAGAGACTTTTTGGTTGGGCATCTTCTTCAACGTATACCAGAGTGAATTTTTTATTTATATTAGTTAATTACTTAGTGGTTTGTGTAGGACACACTTTGTGGTGGCTGAACTGCTATTGTTATGTTGTCTGCCTATCTCTTTTTTTATTTGATTGGTTAGTTGTTAAAGGGGATTCAAACATTTCTATATTCCAAGGTGCGAATTAGATTTGTGTTGTTGTACATACTACTAGATTGTTGGATAACATTTTTATTAGATAGTGCTGAACTGCTGTTGTTTCCATTCTGATTTATACAATATTTCTTCTATCCAATTTCTGCAGTTTAAATTTGGGAATACAGTGATGTATATAAAAGGCCATAAAAAAACTTTAGACGTCCCCAGTCGTAACTGGAGACGTCTATAGTGTTTCTGAATCACTTTAGACATCCCCAGTTTGAACTAGGGATGTCTAAAGCCTGACCTTAGATGTCCCCAGTACAAACTGGAGACGTCTAAAGTAGTTCAAAGCCATTACTACCAAGACAGGGGAGGGGCCCCAGAGGTGGATCTAACTAAAGAAAGGGAGGAGCATGTGAAGAGGGAAGAAAACTGACTTCTTAAGGCATAATTACAAACATAATTAAAGTATTAAATGATTCATGCAGAGGGGATGCTCTGTAATGTCTACTAAGATTGTGACTGAAATTAATCAACGGCGGTAGAACTTGCCAGTGATTAACTCATTAAATTTGCTAATCCCGGGTCATCAAAGGAGGGAAGGATATGATGCAAAGAAAAGTAGAAGAAACTGATTAATTTTATTGAAAAGAAAGCATAAGCACTTACAAAAGAAGAAAGGGGAAGAAGGAAGAAAACTCGCCGGTGGGAGGAGAGGGAGGAGACTCATTGGAGGAGCTCAGAGCTTCTTTCTCTAGTTCTCTCTCTAAGTGCCTAACCGAACCTATCCCAGAATAAGACTGAATCGACTTTAAATAGATAGGCGAGGTTACTGTTTAGGGTGATTGGTAACTGGCTAGTGAACTGCACTATTTGTACAGTTTCAGTGAACAGTTGACCGGTGACTTGTTACTATTTAAACAGTTCCGGTTGGTATTATTTGCACAGTACTGCCGACACTACAGTGTTACTATTTGACATGTGGTGTTATTGTAATATAAGGTGAAAGCCACTGTGTATACTACGGTGTATGGTGCTACAGTGCTTTCGTATGTTTACATCGAAAACCTAAAAATAATTCTAAGTCTTCGAGAGTTTAATCTTCGTTTAAATCTACAACAAATTCTTCTTCATCATACTCTTGATTGTTTGAGGCTGCTGAAGAGACTGGCTGACTGGTCGAAGCTGTTTGGTCTTGTTAATCTAGAACTTGTAGCATTGAGCTGAGTTGACTGATAAGATTAGCCTTATATGTGGTTCTAGCTCAGATAGACGTAATCCTTGATTTTTGATTCAGGAATTTGCTTTGTTCTGTCATACAAAGATGCTGAGGATTTTCTTTGAACCATTTGTCAACTACTCTGGTATCAATCCTGGTAATGTCAAATTTGGCATCTTACCGAAGGAAGTCTCTATAGAGTTGGTAAGAGGGTTGATCCTTGGTTTGTTCGAGAAAATCTGTAACTCCACGCAAATACCTAAGATACAGATAATTTTGAAACACTACTAGAAAAAAGGCTTTTAACGTCCCTTTTTTTGGCCTTTTAACGTCTGAAAAGAGAGGGACGTCAATGTGAGGGTCGTAGAAAAAAACATCATTAACGTCCGTAAAACAGGGGACGTAGAAGGCAGACTTTAGACGTCCCCAGTTGGGACTGGGGACGTCTTAGGCCCACTTTAGACATCCCCAGTTCCAACTGGGGACGTCTAAAGTGTCGACAGCAATACTTTCCACGTCCCTTTTTGTATTAAGGACGTTGAAAGTTTTTTTTTTTAAATGGACATTTTATATATATTGCACTATCTGGAAATGTAAACTGCAGAAATAGGATTCCAACAACAGAATAAAAGAACAGCAGTTCAGCAGAATGGAAACAACAACAAACACAGTGATCAACCTAAGGCTTCTACATGCCACACAAACTACACAACAATATATATCTAAGTCTACTACATGCCACACAAACTTTCAAACCAGACAAACTACATAGCAATCTATATCCAAGTCCCCAGTTTGTACAATAACCAAGACTAAAATCCAATCCATATCCAACAACAATAACGCTAATTATATGTACTACCACAAAAGTATGTCCTACACAAACTACTAAAGACTTTACTCTTCTGGTATACGTTGAAGAAGATGTCCAGCCAAAAAGTCTCTGATCATATTTAAGTCTTCATATGAGTAGGCATCTTCATTGTCAAAAATCTTGAAATTAGAAAATAATCTTAGATGAAATAATGAATGAAGTGAATGAATTGCAATTGAATCACAACACCAAGAATATTATCCTCTGAGAATGAAGAAGCGATTACTTGTTGAAAATCTGTCGTAATGCCACTCTGAATGATGTTAAACATATAAAGCAAGACATAATATCCACATTCCCAGCCGCCAGGTTGTCGAGGACACTATAAATCAAAAGCAAATGGTTAAAATCAATAAAGGCATATCTAAAACGACCGTCAATCAAAAGAACTTGATTTCAAACTACGTACCTTTGGAAACAACCATCTTGGATCTTTGCCACCTCTACGGTCGCGTGGCCCGCCAAACGCTCGATACGTCGTGCATGCCCTATCATTAAAATCAAAATCAAAATAAATTAGAATAATTCATTAAGTCAAGAATCAAGAAGCAATGAAATACAAAAAAATAAGTTACTGGTTGAAGACGCTTTTAGTTTCTTTGTCTGGTCTTCTATTTAAGGAATCAAACTAGTAAACAACGTGCGACCGAGGACAGACAACACACAAACTCCAGTGATAACTATCACAACATATACAGATTAAAAAGAAGTTAGATGGCAAGGCAATTATTTATTAATAATCTCAAATACACAAAATTAAAATGCATACCCTTGAACAATCGGTGCTAGATAACAACGATAGTCTTCATTTGCCAGTTGGAAGCCCACATAGTTCGTCCTTCTTTTCAATGTATTCCCAACCCTTGTCGTATGTGCAGGAGACAAGAATCCATATAAATCAACTTTCTGAGAGGCAACGCATATACGACGGAAGGAGCTATAATAGAATTAAAATGATGAATGTATTAGCTAGTTAAAATCAACTTAACTAATTGAATCAAAAGATGGGAAATAAAAAACTTACAGGATTGCAAATTTGCCCCATCCAATATCTAGCTCCTCGAACTTCATGAACTGTTTAAGATCTTGTTTATCAATTGTGAAGTGATACTCTGTTTCCTGGCCCACAATCCCTGTAGGCATATGCAAATCAATCTGGCGAATGCCTTTATAGATATGCTGCAGTCGTGCTAAGAAGGGCCATTTCTCTGCTTCCTGCTCGTTCTTTTAGAACATAAAAACACATACTGTTAGTAGGATGTCAACACATCTCAAGTAAAAGTGAGGTAGTTCCATACCATTGGAGGTGTTGGTGGTAACAAGCCAATAAGATGTACAGGCCAAAGGATGAAAGATCCTCTCGCATGAGCTATCGTGGCAACCTCGGCATCAGGAATAGGGATGGCTGTACCTTCTTCCCCCGCTCGAACACACGTCACAGTCACCCTACGCAAATGCTGTGGAATTTGCTGATAATGGTGGGTAGTAGCTTCTGTGTGAACGAGAGCATCTGCAACTACACGCAGCACTGGGGCATCCAAAGAGAGGATGGCAGGTTCTCCCGGTGCTGGAGTATGAGAAGGTTCGCCAAGTGGTTCCTCCGCCGGGTTGTAACTTCCTTTGGTGCTATGGAAGGCCGGGGATGAATGGGTTCTACGCTCGGTAGTTGCCATCTGCGATTCAAACATCTTCTGCATTTCAGCTCGTAGCTCAGGCATCAGCTCAAGACGTAGCTCTGGCAACAGCTCTTGTCGGAGCTTGTCGCGAAGGTTGGCCTCGAGCTCTTGTGAGACTTTCTGACGAATCTTGGCCACAAGCTCCCTACTGGGTTCACCTTGTGACGAATAAGGATGTGAGGTTCGGCCAAAATACTTCGTGACATAAACTCCCACTGTCTCCCCTCGAACATGACCAGGGTGATCTGGCTTCCCAATCGCCATTGACAAGATGTCTATCCGTCCAGTTGGAGTGAACGAACCTTGGCTACTACGATCTTCCAGTTCATCCTGCAGCATAAAAGTTATCGTAAGCACTCCCAATATGAAAAAATAAGTTTGTACTTATGCTCTAACTACTTACAATTCTTGCGGCAACCTCAACAACAGTCAGATTTACGTACTTCCCACCCTTAAGCCTCCCTGCTTTCCATTTTTTATGACGTGGTGGAGGTGGCAGGGCTGGACCACAACGGTAGGATCAGATGTGGCTGCTTCCTTCAATTTCTCCAACTCTTCTGCCATCATCTGTCGCTGAAGCTTCCGATAACCACTACGAGACATGCAATGTTGATAGTTATTAGCTGCTTGCCTCTCTGCATTTGCTGCACTTAATGCCTTTTAAAGGAAAACAACGAACACCGAATCAATAATGTCAACTATATTCAAATAAAACACTATGATTACAGAAATCTTACCAAAAAGTTTGGATCTTCTCGTGATGCCATAAACAACCTCCAGTCCTCTGGAGACAAAAATGGATACTCATGACATGGATCCTAACCCCTCAAGTCCCCTCGAATGTAATCTCGTGTATGTGAGCCTATTCTTGAAATCTTTCCATCGTAGACGAACCTCCGTCATCCACTCCTTGTACATCTCCGCGGTGTCAGGGACATCATAGGTTTGCTGCAAGGTAAAAACATACGTTAATTATATTTGAAGCGATAGGAATAAAGATATAATGCAGATGTATTGAAACTTATATACCAAAAGTTGTTGCCAAATCAAGTCTTTGGTTTTTGGTGGAACCAACTTCCAATTAGCATAGGTAATGCGAACTTTGCTTCGAGCCAAAAAACCTATGTAGCTAATGAAATGGTCTTCCTCCGGACCAATTGGTTTCATATCTTGATCAAAGTTAATATGCAACCTCTCCTGCTGATGGTTATGACGTGCTACCAATGCAGGCATTTTTGTACTGCCTCTAACCCTTCGTCTCGCAACCGGTTCACATGTCGCATCACGTTCAGGCCTATTCATTTCATTGTCCCTATCACTTGGAGAGTCACCAGAGTCGTCCATATTCCTGTAAGCACAAAAATCATTGTCAAATAGGTGAATAAATTGTAAGTAAATGAATAAACTGAGACGTAATAAAACAAACAGCACACATTACTATTTTCTAAGTTAAGCTCTTACTCTAGATTGTTTCCCATATTCCTTCACCATGATCATTTCTCACAGCATATTTTTCATCATCTACCAATTCTCTTTCTTCAATTGTTGTAGGTGGATTAATTGTGAAAGGTGGTGTGTCGTCAAGGTTGAAGGTCGGATCACCATGCTTCTGTTTTTTACTCTGAAGTACAATGGACATTTTTTTATTTGCGGGATCTGTGACATAAAACACTTGTTTCGCCTGGCTTGCTAGAATGAAGGGCTCGTCCCTATAACCTACTCTTTCAAGATCAACTGAGACAAATCCAAATTGTTGATCTATTACCACAGCATTATTGCTAACCCACTTACATTTGAATAAAGCAACTTTGAACTTGTTGTAAGTGATTTCCCATATTTCTTCTATCACTCCATAATAGGCCATGGATGCTAATATGGGGTTTTTGTCTTTCGAACTGGAAAAGTGCATGGCTTCAGCTTCTACCATCACCCCACTATTTTGCATGGTACTCCTGTCATCTTGGTCTTTTGTGTAGAAAGAATACCCGTTTATATCATAACCGCTCCAAGTAATGATCTGAAACGAAGGCCCCCAGGCTAGCCACTCTACTGTCCCAGACACACCGGTCTCATGCAAAACCTTTTCCTCAAACCACTGAATGAATGTCTTGTTTTGCTCAATAGTAATCTGCATGTCATTCTTCCTCGGATTCTCTTTCTTCAATCTCTTTCTGTGTTCTTCTATGTATGGTTGCACTTCTGCCATGTTATTCAGGATATAAAGGTGTGCTTGCAACACCTCTTCACAAGGCATAGTCTTCACTTTCCGTCCTCGTGTTCCCTTGCTCCTCCCCTCTTCATGCCGAGATTGTTCCTTCTTCCCTGATAAATAATCACTGCAGAAGTCCATAGCCTCTTCAACAACATACCTTTCAACTATTGAGGCTTCTGGTCGATAGGGATTTTTAGAGTACCCTTTTAAGATCTTCATGTATCGCTCGAAAGGGTACATCCACCTCAAGTAAACTGGACCGCAGAGCCTTACCTCCCTTACCAAATGAACTATCAAATGGACCATTATATCAAAAAAAAGAAGGAGGAAAGTGCATCTCTAATTGGGACAATATGATATAACCCTCAGCTTCCAGTTCATCTAGCTTTTCAGTGTCAATGACTTTGTTACAGATAGCATTAAAGAAAACACACAATCTTGTCACAGTATTTCAAACTTCATCTTTCATAATCCCTCTAATAGCTACTGGTAACAGTTGTTGCATCAACACATGATAATCATGGGACTTCATTCCCACTAACTTCAAATCGTCCATTGACACACACCTTCTCACATTCGAAGAATATCCTTGTGGTACCTTAATTTCATGCAAACACCCACACAAACTTCTTTTCTCCGCTTTTGATAGTGTATGCGCTGCTGGCTCCATGTATGCCCTCCTACCATCATCTCTTAGTTGTGGATGTAACCGTTCTCTTATTCCCATATCAACAAGGTCTAGTCTCTCATTAATCCCATCCTTGGTCTTCCCTGGAATGTGCAAAAGTGTACTGACAAGGCTATCACAAACGTTTTTCTCCACGTGCATTACATCAATACTGTGTCTCACGTCAAGACTACGCCAATATGGAAGATCAAAGAAAATTGATCTCTTCTTCCATATGTTCTTCTCACCCGAAGTCTTATGATTCTTACCGAGTAAGACATTGATACGTTCAACCCGACTGTAAACTTCCTCTCCGGTTAATGCCTTTGGAGCCATTCCATACTCCGGCAAGTCGTTAAAACGCTTTCTTAACCTACGATAAGGGTGGAATCTAGGAAGGAACCTCCTGTGACCTAGGTAGACCGTTTTTCTTCCATGTTTCAGTTGGTGGAAGTGAGTGTCTGCTTCACAGATCGGACATGCTTTATGCCCCTTCACACTGTACCCTGAGAGGTTTCCGTAGGCAGGGAAGTCATTTATGGTGGTGAACAGCATTGCACGTAGCTTGAATGACTCATTCTTATACGCATCAAACACATCTACGCCTTCCTCCCACAACTTCTTCAAGTCCTCAATCAAAGGCGCCAGGTAGACATCGATATCGTTTCCTGGCTGTTTTGGTCCAGAAATCATCATAGAAAACATCACATACTTGCATTTCATACAAAGCCAGGGAGGCAAGTTGTATATTACAAGGAGTACTGGCCACGCACTGTGTGTGCTATTAAGAGTTCCATACGGATTGATGCCATCTGTACAGAGCCCAAGCTGAAGGTTTCTCGGCTCGCTGCCAAATTCAGGGAACATTTCATCTACTTTCTTCCACTGTGGAGAGTCAGCCGGGTGCCGAAGATATTTTCCGTCGGATATTCTGTCATCCGAATGCCATCTCAACTTCTTCGCCTTTTTTGCAGTGCCAAACAAACACTTAAAGTGCGGTATTATTGGAAGATACCACAAAACTTTTACAGGTTGCCTTTTAGTCTTCCCATCGCCACAACCACCATCTTTCTTCACTTTGTATCGTGCGGTTTGACACTTAGGGCGCTCACTCAGGCCTTCATACTCCTTTCTGTACAGTACACAGTCATTAGGGCAAGCGTGTATCTTTTTATACTCCATACCCATTGTAGATAGGATTTTCTTGGCCTCATACATACGATTTGGAAGTACATTATCGTCTGGAAACATATCACACAACAGTTCAAGCAGTAATGTGAAACTACTATCGGTCCACCCACAAGTTGCTTTTAAGTTAACCAAATGTAATGTCCTGTGAGCCGTGTGTACTTACTCCCAAGGTACAACGGTGTCTCTGCATCACTCCGCAGGCTGTCATATTCATGCGACTGCGCAAACGATTCTACCTCAACATCGTGAATCATTCTCTCCATTGTATCTTCATCTATGACATCCACAGCTTCCTTCTTGTGTGACGGACAATCAGTTACTTCCTCACCATGCCATATCCACCTTGTGTATCGAAGATTTATTCCATCACAAAGTAGGTGATCCCTTATAACTTCAACATCCCGTTTTCTCTCATTTAAACAATTGACACAGGGACAAAAATACATCCCATTTTTTGCTGGAACATTCCTCCTAGCAAATTCAATAAAGTTTTCAACCCCATTTTCATATTCTTCACTTGTTCTCAGAGCATTCATCCAACTATGATCCATTTTATTACCACCTATGCCATTTCCATTTACACTCAAGTTTAGAATAATTGAAAACACGGGGAATTGCCTTTTACAAGCATGTTTTTCAAAATTTTGGCAGCATTTCCCCTTAAAATTGAGACATCCCAAAATCAAAATAACAAACCATCTCAGCTTAATTTAAATGAAACAAAACTTTAGCTTCTAGCACCAAGCACAAACATAATACACTTATATTTTAGCAACCAAATTATTAAATCAAGTACGCGAATTTAATGTAAAATTGTAAAAAAAAAAATGCAAGTACGTGAATTTCTTATATTAATGTCTACGTACACTAAGTTACAATAAGATTGCCTAATTCTAGCACTAAATATATATATTAATGCGTGTGTCTTATGGCAAAAAAAAAAAATATTGTGTGTCTACAAGATATTTTTTTTTTATTTTTTTACTTTCTTTTTATTCTTTATTCTTTTCTCATTTCTTTTCCTTTCCCTACTAATTAAAAGCATTATCATGTGCCAAAACTAATAGTTACCATCATCAACCTAATCAAAACGCATAAACAGATCAGAGTAATAAAATAAACCTCTAACTAATACTAAAAATATAAAAAATTAAAAACTTATTCAATTCATACAAAACTAATAATAAAAAGAATAATAAAACGCCCTGCATTTCTTTTCCTTTCCCTACTAATTAAAAGCATTTATCATGTGCCAAAACTAATAGTTACTATTATCAACCTAATCAAAACGCATAAACAGAATAATAAAATAAACCTCTAACTAATACTAAAAATATAAAAAATTAAACACTTATTCAATTCATACAAAACTAATAATAAAAAGAATAATAAAATGCCCTGTCATCTTATTCAAAACGAAAATGCTAACCTGAAAATTTCTCACAGCTTTGGAGGAGGCCGACGGTGGTGGAGAATCTGCAAACCAAGAATCTCAAAAACTGCAGCAGGGGAGCAAAGAAGGTGGCCTGGTGACGGAAGTGAGGAAGCTTTGGAGAAAGAAATTAAAAAACCAAGAAAGGGAGAGGAGACCGATCAATGGGGATGGAGTGATGAATTTTGGAGGAGATGCAGCAGGGGAGTGGAATGGGAAAGGAGAAACAACGAAAAAACGTGGTGGAGATGGGGACGGAGTCTCACGGAGATGGGAGTGAATGAGTGATTGAGTAAAGTTGGGAGGAGGAGAGATAGATGGGAGGGAGCTCTCTACATCCTCACATGCACCGGTCACTTCATATCAGGCACATGTGAGCCTCTACAACGTCCCCAGCTGTGCTAGGGACGTCTAAAGATAGGCTTTAGACGTCCCCAAACCAGCCGGGGACGTCTAAAGATACCTTTAGACGTCCCCAGCCCAGCCGGGGAAGTCTAAAGGTATCTTTAGACGTCCCCGGCTGGGATGGGGACGTCTAAAGGCTTTCTCTTTTTTTTTTATGACGTTTAAAGGTAATCAGACGCGCCAATCTCTAAAATTTGAACCTGACCATATTTTGGGCGTCCCTTTTTCAAAAAGGGACGTCCTTTAGGGACTTTATAAGTATATTCTGTAGTAGTGAAAAATAGTGAAGATCAATTGGAAAAGGATCTTCTCACCAATGTTGAATTTTTGTTTAAATAATTCAAAGGCTTGTACAACCTTTGAGGGTAATATCTCTAGTACTGGACCAAAGAATCCCCACCAGTGAACAAACCATTAAGAAAAATCATACTCAGTTTTTGTTT
Source organism: Inga leiocalycina (assembly GCA_963242795.1). Classification (NCBI taxonomy): domain Eukaryota; kingdom Viridiplantae; phylum Streptophyta; class Magnoliopsida; order Fabales; family Fabaceae; genus Inga; species Inga leiocalycina. Next base: position 42,643,887 of record OY725329.1, read on the forward strand.
TGAAGTAGATAAACCAAGTATGTGTAAAACGTTCATTTTGATCCCAAAAGACATTAGACCATGCATCAACATAATCCCAATAAGTATATCTTTTGGGTTCATAGTCAATTTCCCAAAATTTAGTTTAAATAAATTTTGTCCCCATTGGGAAGGGGTGAGAACTTTTAAAATTAGGAGAGAGGAATGAGTAATCATTGGTCTAGTTCTTTTTTCTATTTTTCTTTCAATTTTAATGGACCCAGTATGAACCAGTATTATCTCATACCATTCTCGAGTTTTTGCCAAATCAGAAGGCCTGAAATGAAATCCCGGAGGAAAGATATTTAAAGCTACCTGATTTGGATTTTAGTGAAAAAACTCTGGTTCCACCTGTAGAAGGTGTTTTGCATAAGCCTCTTTGTGAGAATAAGGCGTATGTGTACTGGCTTGTGTTTGGGTTTGGCTGACAATTGCCTTGGATGAAGAAGCCGCAGTTGTCAGTTGTTTTTGTCTTCAAGAGAAAGATAATTATCCCACCAACCTTTTAGTGGTGGGATAATTAAAGGTTGGTGGGATAATTATCTTTCTCCTGAAGACAAAAATACCATTTTACATCTGTTAAAACTGAATCTGATGGAACACCCATTACCTCAAACAGCAAACCTATTCTAGATTCAATAAACACTCTTCTTTTTACAATTATTAAACATTTTGTTGGAAATCCATCTATCTGGAAAGATAGGTCCGCTGAACTTCTTTCAAATCTTAAATGCAGTACCTTATCTGATTTCATATGGTATATAGATACTTGTTTTACTAGAGTACTCACTAGAGATGATGCTCCTCAGCCATTTTGGAAAGAAAAATTCCTAGCTGGATTACCTAAGTCTTTAGGTGATAAAGTTAGAGAAAAATTTAGAAACCAAAATGATGGCAACATGCCTTATGAGCACTTGACATATGGTCAATTGATCTCTTATGTCCAAAGAACTGCTCTTCAGATTTGTCAAGATGATAAAATCCAACGTCAACTTGCAAAAGAAAAGGCCACGAACAGGAAAGAATTAGGAACTTTCTGTGAACAATTTGGCTTTCCTCCTTGTAAGCAATCTAAACCTCACCGCAAACCTTACCAAAAAAGAAAAAACATGTCTACCAAAGATATAAGCCCAATACACCTCATCGTAGACTTGAAAAGGAATTTCACTCAAAACCAAAAGTTGATTTTCCTAAACAAACAAAAGTTACCTGTTTTAAATGTGGTAAACCAGGTCATATATCCAAATATTGTCATTTGACTTGAAAGTTGAAAAGGATTAAGAGTATTGAAGAACCTCTTCTTGAACAAATAAACAATCTTTTGATTGAAACTTCTGAATCTGAATTTGAAAGTAGTTCTTCTAAAGATCTTAATCAAATTCAAAACGAAGATCTTCCAGAAAACTCTTCCTTAGAAATTAATGTTATCACGAAGGAACATTATTTACTTCTTGATATCATTACTAAACTTTCATATTCTGATAGAAGAGAATATTTGTTCAAACTAAGAGAAATTCTCAATCAAACTCAGACTTCTTCAAACTCTAAACCTCTTATTCTTTTCAACAAATATGATTTAACAAATGTTTTAAAGAAGTTCAAACATTCTGTTAGACCAACAACCGTCCAAGACCTTCAGTACGAGGTAAATAACCTCAAAACTGAAATCAGTCTTATCAAACTTCAACAAGACACCCATGCAACTGCTATATCCCAAATACAGGATATTCAACTTGCAACTCAAACTGAAGGGCAACTTAAAACAACATCCGATCAAGAAGACAATAATCTTTCTGATCATTCTGAACCATTTTTAAACTTGATTTCAAAAATATCAATTCAAAAGGTTTATGTTCAACCCAAGATTATTATTAATAATGATTTTGTCTTGGACCAAACTGTTCTGTTTGACACAGGAGTTGATTCTAATTGTTTTAAAGAAGGAATCATACATACAAAATACTTTGAAAAAACAACCGAAAGGTTTAATGGCGTCAATGGCTCACGCCTAGATGTCAAATACAAAGTTTCAAATGTTGTTATTGAAAATGAAGGTTTAAATATTCAAACCCCATTTATATTAGTTAAAGATATGGGAACCCAGATTATTCTTTGGGCACCATTTGCAAGGCTATTATTCCCATATATGACTGATGAAAATGGAATTTCAAAACAACATCTGGGTAAAAAAATCTTATTCCCTTTTACTAAAAAACCCAGAGTTAAAGAATTAAATCTTCTTTCTTCAAAACAACAACAAAAGTTAATTTTTTGAAGGAAGATATCTCTTTTAAACATATAGAAACTCAGTTATGTCAAGTACAAATTAAACAACAAATCCAAACTTGTCTTGTGAGAATCCATCAAACAATTTGTTCGGATTTACCAAATGCATTTTGGAATCACAAAAAACATATGGTTGATTTGCCTTATGAAACAATTTTTTCTGAAAAACAAATACCAACAAAGGCGCGACCAATTCAAATGACTGCAGAACTTCTTGAAACCTGTAAAAAGGAAATTCAAGAACTTCTGAACAAAAAATTGATACGCAAATCTAGAAGCCCTTGGTCTTGTGCTGCTTTTTATGTAAATAAAAATGTAGAGGTAGAACGTGGAGGTCCGAGGCTTGTAATCAATTATAAACCTTTAAACGAAGCGTTACAATGGATTAGGTATCCAATTCCCAACAAATCTGATCTACTTAAATGATTGTATTCTGCAAAAATCTTTTCAAAATTCGACATGAAATCTGGATTTTGGCATATTCAAATTTCTGAAAAAGAAAGGTATAAAACTACTTTTACTGTGCCTTTTGGTCAGTATGAGTGGAACGTTATGCCTTTTGGTTTAAAAAATGCTCCTTCTAAATTCCAGAGAATCATGAACGAAATCTTTAATGATTATAGTCAATTCATTATCGTTTACATTGATGATGTTTTGATCTATTCTCATTCAATAGAACAACATTTTAAACATGTCAATCATTTCATTAAAGTTGTAGAAACAAATGGTTTAGTAGTTTCTAAACCTAAAGTTAGTCTTTTTCAAACTAAGGTTAGGTTTCTTGGTCATTAGATTTACCAGGGAACCATAACACCAATTGAACCTGCAATCCAATTTTTAAATAAATTTTCCGATCAAATCATTGATAAAACACAACTTTAAAGATTTTTGGGATGTCTAAACTATGTTGCTAAGTTTGTTCCTCATCTTTGCAATTTCATTAAACCACTTCACCAGCGTCTTAAAACGAATCCTCCTCCTTGGACTGATATTCATTCAAATGTTGTTAAGCAGATTAAACTCCAGGTTAAAGAACTTCCTTGTCTTAGCCTTCCTAATCCTTCTGCTTACAAAATTGTTGAGACTAATGCCTCTGACATTGGTTATGGTGGCATTCTTAAACAGCGTATAGATGAAAAAGAAAAAATTGTCTCTTTCACATCTAAACATTGGAATACTGCACAGCAGAATTATTCCACAATTAAAAAAGAAATTTTGGCAATTGTTTTATGCATTTCCAAATTTCAATCTGATCTTTTAAACCAAAGGTTTTTAGTTCGTATTGATTGTAAATCGGCAAAAGACGTTTTACAAAAAGATGTTAAAAACCTTGCATCTAAACAAATTTTTGCCAGATGGCAAGCGATTTTAAGTGTTTTTTATTTCTTCATTGAATTTATCAAAGGCACTTCAAACTCCTTACCAGATTTTCTTACCCGTGAATTTCTTCAAGGTAGGTAGTGAGTGAACCAATAAAATGCCCTAAACCCTAAAGTTTGGCCTAAAGACGTCCCCTATTTTAGGGATGTTATTGATAGTGGTTTTCTACGTCGCTCAGATAGACATCCCTGGTTTTCATATGTTAAAAAGCCCAAAAAAAGAACGTTAAAAGAGTTTTTTTGTAGTAGTTAGCCATTAAACCACTCCATTAAAAATTCAATCAAAAAATTTCCAATGAATCACAAGTTTCAAATAGAAGAAAATAACCTAAAAAAATCAAGAAGAAACTAAGAAGAAAACTCAAAAACTAATATAATGAAAAATCCAAAAAAAAATTCAAGAAAATAAAGAAAAATTTAAAATGTGGCTAAAACGATGGAATTTGGCTAAAATTCACTACACCCAATAGCTGAGCTATTGATCTTGGTTAAAATGGCCCAACACTTTAGGAAACCAAAGCTCATAATTTTTTGGGCAAAATTTAAAAAAAAAAAAAAATCCAGCAAGCTTCAATGAAGGTGTAGCCGAATTTCAATGGAACTCCAAACAATTTCCAAGTGTATAACACTTAATTTCAACCAAAAATCAAGTTTATGCAAAAATAAATAAATAAATGGAAGAATTAACTTGGACACATGGTGAATTCAAATAATTGAGCTCAAAATTATATCAGATTTAATGCAACAACACCACGCAAAAGCCCCTAAGTCAATATAATGTAAGAATGCTATGCAAGCTAACTAAATTCACAAACACTAATGCAAAATATTTATTTTCCAAGTAAAGAAAAAAATTATCTTTTTTTTTTAATTATTATTATTATTATGTTGAATTTTTTTTCAAAGTAAAGAAAACAGGGTCACACAAGTTATCTAAAAGCACAAATACTAATCTGAATCCTAAAAGATATGTATTAAAAAAATTCAAAAATGCAAAACTACATCCAAAAAAAAAATTGACAGATTTGGCATGATGCACTACAAAAAAACAGCGTATTAACTACGGAAATTACCCACGGAATTCCATCGTTGAAATCAAATTACCGACGGAATAAGTTCCGTCTCTAAAAAGTACGTGGTAAATTGATTTACCGACGGAATTTTTATTCAGTCGGAAATTACCGACGGATTACCCACGGAAAAAATTCCATCGATAATTACCAGACGGAATATTTCTATCAGAAATTTCCGACGGAAAAATTCCGTCGATAATTACCAAAGGAATTTTTTCCATGGCTAATTTTTCCTTAATTTAATATTATTTTTTTAAAAAAAATTCACATGGCGATCTTAAAAGAGGCCACGTGGACATCACCAAAGGCCCCCACCACCCGCCCCCACATCCAACCCCAGCGACCCCCGAACAGGGGCCACGTGTCTCTGTGAGATAATTGTTGTGCTTTGTGACAAAGGTGGGATTCGAACCTTAGACTTCTGGTATTTGATCTGATGCCTTTCTCAGTTGAGCTGCTTTAACCTTGCATTATTTATTCACGTAATAATATATGTAATCTAATAATTAAAAAATAAATATAATATTAAGATAAATATATATAATATAAGATAAATATATATAATATTAAATATATATTTATATATAATTATATATTTCATTTTTTATAATATAAAGTATAAAATGTTTTAATTTCTTATTTCGTTTAAATATTTAATATTAATATTAATATATATAATATTACATATATATTTATATATGATTATATATTTCTTTTTTTATAAACTAAATTTTAAAATTTTTAATTCCTTGTTTCATTTAAATATTTAATATTAAAATAAATATATATAATATTAAATATATATTTATATGTAATTATATATTTTTTTATGATATAAAGTTTACAATTTTTAATTTCTTATTTCATTTAAAATTTTTGTTATTAATATTATATATATTTTTTTTTTTAATATATTATATTAAATATTACGTTTATGATATTTAAATTTTTATTTGTTATAGATTATTTTTATTTTTATTATTTTATATAAATTATTAAAAGATAATAAAAAATTATTAGTTTTACCTATGAATTACCCACGGAATTCCATTGGTAATTTCTCATTAAAATTACCTACGGAATTCCATGGGTAAATCATCGGTAATTACCGACAGAAAAAATTCCGTGAATAATCCATCAGTTTACCGACAGAATTTTTTCCGTATTTAATCCGTCGGCAATTAGCTACGCATTATCCGCAGAATTCCGTCGGTAATTTCTCATTCAAATTACTCATGGAATTCTGTAGGTAAGGCGTCGGTAATTACCGACAGAAAACATTCTGTGGGTAATTTGTCATTATTTACCGACGGAATTTTTTCCGCCTTTAATCCATCGGTAATTAAAGACAGAATTTTTTTCCGTCAATAATTCCATCGGAAAATTTATTTTCTAACAAAATTTACGGAAAATCAACCTTGAATGCAAGTCTAGATAGTTCTAACGAAAATTCCTGCCTACTCAAATTAGCTCAATTGATCAACTGCCAAATGTGCAACTAAAAGCGACAAAATCCAAAGCCTCAAACGTCCTGTACGCACACAAAAAGGCTAGAATGCCTAAAATAGCAAAACTCATAGAAACACTAATCCTACAGAGATTAAAGCCCAGAGAACACATAAAGGAAACACCTCATAGCTAAAGAAAATGATAAGACTCAAGAAAACATGTCCAAACACAGTGGTGACACCTAATACAAATTAAATCCTAACAAAGTTCTTTGTTAGTATTTTCAAAATAAAGAAAAATAAATCTGTCAAAAATGCAATATGCTATGAAATGACATGCAAAACTACCTAAAATGCAATCTAAACTATATGCAATAAAAAAAAATCCTTTTAATTAAGAATGCAAAACTAACAAGCATCACGAGAAATCCCTTATTAAAAGTGAATTTGACAATTAGATTACATAGAGCGCTAATTACTTAGGTCCCTGGCAACGGCGCCATTGATTTGACCATGTCTTTGCATCTCGGAGTCAAATACAAAATATTTAATCCAAGAATTGTGGTATAATGCAATACTCTGGTCGTCTCACTCGAAGAGCCTTTTATTGAATCTTAGATAATCTAAATATCATGCAAATAAAACAAGGGGAAAATGGATTTTTGTTTTTTTTTCTAATTAATAACTAAAAGAAAATGTAATTTAATTAAATAAATACTCAAATTAATTTAAATTATAGAAAAGTATATAAATCTCAGAAGTAAAATTTAATCACACAAACTCAATCCAAAATTTATACAAACAATTATCAAGTTTCACACAAAACAAAAATATATAAATACGATACAAAACTAAATCAAACAAGAAGAATAAAAAAAAATAAACTCCCCTATCACGTGCATGTGCATGAAGTCACGTACAGCAGGAGATGCCCATGCCTATTGAAGTCATGGCTTGATGGTCGAAGTGTTTCCCTTCCATTCTCTTGAATGTAAGTTCGAACAAGGTGAAAGCGTCCCAGCTCTCCCGTCGCAGCACCAAGCTCAAGCTTGATGGTGGTGCTGCCTCTAATAACAGCAAGCTCGCCGGAAAGGGGGCCAGAAAACTGGAAACTTCTTGCCGGAATATTCAAAACTTCGTCAGAATTGACATGTCCTCGCTGGAAAACTTAGAGGGAGGATGAGACTATGTTCTTGACAGTATTCTGAGCTCTTTCAACGTCACCAACAAAGTTCAAAGGAAATGAGAAGGTCGCCAGAAACTGAAAGTCACCAGAAATGGGGGCCAGAGATGTGTGGTCGGTGGTGGTATTGTCAACACCCATTAATATTTCGATATGAGTAGAGTAATAAAGGCACATTTCCACAGGCATACAGAAATAATACAATTATTTCTAATATTAAGTACATGTTTACATATAAGAGTCTCCCCTGCAAGGTTTGATAAAATATGTACAATTGTCCATAATATTCAAAAATAACGACTACATATATCCACTAGCTTCCCTCCTTGGGAACTGCACCCTCATTTCCCATATCCGCTGCCTTGCCCTTGAAGCCACTAGCTCCTACTGGAATTTTATTATTTTGAAAAATGGTGAGATTCAAACGAATCTTAGTAGTAACGAACAATCTATCATAGAAAATGCAATGGTAAACGTGCCAACAACCACATACAGCAACATTATACTAACCCACAACACAGTTCAGAGCAGTTCAATTCAGTCGAAAACTTTCAGAGACAACAACCGTTGCAACTCCTATTCCTTCCGTACCTCAGTTGGGCTCATGGCCACAAACTGGTCAGCTAGAGTACATGTAGGCACTATGTGCAATCATGTTCAGTGTACCCATAGGTCCTATGCTCAGTCATGTTCAGTGTAGCTGTAGGCACTATGTTCAGTCACTCAGTGTACCCCTAGGCACTATGTTCAGTCATGTTCCGTGTACCCGTATGCACTATGCATCATACATATTACGGTAAATGGCATACAGAAAGCATATAAACATTGACATAATGTATGAAAGATAGAGTTACTACCTTAAACCCCTCTTTGCTATTCAAAAAGTATGCCTTGAAGTTTGTGCCAACGACTCAGCTCTCAACTCGATCCTAAAATTACAAATGCACAAGAATTAGATTAAAACTCATTCATGTATTATTTTAGGCACTTCCATAGTTTTTGTAGTGGTTATATAAGCCTATTATGAAAATTTACCAAAATACCCCCAGGGCCCCGGCCCGGCCTCGTTGCTGTACCTGGTCCAAGTGTACTTTTCATGAAATTTTAACTTGTGCTATTATGACATGTTTTTGTCCAAGGAATCCATTTTCGGACTCAATATTACCAAATTCAATGTCAAATGATGAAAATGCCCTTGGCAACCCCTATTTCAGGGTTTCAGGGGCATTTTGGTAATTATGCTTTCTAAGGCTTTTTTCAACTGTAACCCCACCTAATTTTCTCTCCCAAACACAATAAAATCATCAATTCCATGAAAATTGAACTCCTAGCCCCTCTAACAGCCCTGGCCAAAATGTATAGGTTCTCCAGGAAAAGTTAGGGTTTTTTAAATTTCAATTCCACAAACTTACTCCTTTCTACTCCTAACCGCTTTATTAACAATTTAATTAGGTTAAAACCACCATTTAGACTCAATTTGGGCAGCATATAACACTAATGACACAAATTTCCCCAAGTTTAGAATCAGTGCAAATCCAGCAGAAATTTGCTTATTAAATTACTCACAGGGGCCAGAACAATCAATATTTGAAGTTTCAGCAATTACCTTAAGCTCCTTCTTGGTTTTCCTTGGTGTGGCCGAAAACCCTAGCTTCAAAACAGCAATATGTGTGATTTAAATACCTTAAACAGCATAGAAGAGAAGCTTAGAAGAAGGATTATATACGTTAGCAATGAACTCACCAAAGAAATTGACTTACCTTATAAGATTTCTTCTTCTTCTCTCTCTAAAATTCTCCCAAGCTTTCTCTCTCCATTTTGAGCATAAGGACGTCAGTTTTGGGCTATAGAAGGAAGAGGATGATGCCTTTTATCATATATTATATAATATTCTAATTATTTATTTAATTTCCAAAAATTCCAAACTTTGAATTTTCATGTAACAATTTCTATCTTCATCCAATTGTGTCATAAGCTCAATTGACATGCAACTAATATTTCCCTCTTCATGTTACATGTAAGAGATGCCTAGGAGTCCTTCCCTTTGTTCAAGTTACGTGCACACTTGAAGTCACAATTTCAGTCAAATTTGCACTTTTGCTCCAATTTTCCATAAATTCATATTTATTTGACCAAAATATTCTAAATATATATTTCCTATTTATTTTCATTAATTAATTCAAATTAAACTCAATTAATTCAAAAATAAATAATTTTGTGCTAAATTCGCCAAATTACAAGTTTGCCATTACATTTCTCTTCATTTTTGGATTTCTAGTAGATTTTCTGCCTAAACTTTGAAAAATCATAACTAAATTTGTAGAAATCATATCGGAGTGATTCCAAAGACTATAGAACCATTATTGAGTGTAGCTTCAAGGAAAAATATAGAATTTTGCCAATTGGAAACACAAAATTCCCAGAATTTAAGTTTTTGAATGTTGTTCCATAAAATGCACAGTTTTTTTGGGCTCATTTCAAAAATTCATAACTCTTTGTATACAATTTCAAATGATTCGTATGACCTATCAAATTAAAGTTTAGGATGTCTAATTTCACTTTGTAAAATTTCATAATTTTTGAACATCGTTTGGTCATCAAAATCCACCTGAAAAACTCACTACCTCACAAGAAAGTTACACTGGCAGCATATCGAACTTCCCCAAAATTCATTCTTCCATTTCACTAAATGCCACAAATACTTATAAGGCATATTGGGGAACAAAATTACAGTTCTCCCCTACTTAAATAAATTTTGACCCTGAAATTTGCTACACATAATTAGCTATAAACTCCAGGTAACACTTCCGCATACATTCCACTGTCATTATCACCACTAATCAAAATTTGTTTAAATAGTCCCAAATCACTGAAGTCCTCGAGCAGTATCTGCACATGAATCATCATGGCAGCCACCCACACAGTTCACGGCTTAATGTGTTAATAACAACATTGGACTTCCCTAGGTGATACTTTATCTCTATATTATAATATTTAAGCAGCTCCATCCATCTATGATTTTCCACATTCAACTCTTTTCTCTTGTAGTTGCAATACAGTTCTATAGTCGCATCATAGAGATATCGTCTCCAGACTTTTCGTACCAGTATAGTTGGCGCTAACTCAAGATCATGTGTGGAATAATAATTAAATTTCAGTAAGGCTTTCATTTTCTAGTTGCATAAGCCAATACATGGCCATGTTGCATTAAAACACTTCCCAGTCCATGCCTACTGGCATTAGTAAGGACAACGAAGGTCCACAGTGGAACTGGGATTATTAGTATCGGTGCTAACGTTAATTTCATTCTCAGTTTTAGTTTCAATTTCAGTGAAACTTCTCTTACAATTATGGTCCCATAAATGAAGTTGAATTTTCTTTTTCAGTTTAGTACTGTTTCTTCTTTACAAGGATCCCCCCCGAGACTCCTTGCTGTGAGACTATATGGCCAAGAAATCTAACTTCTGAAATCCAAAACTCACATTTTCTTAGATTAGTATAGAGTTGCTTAGATATTCATGTATTCAGAATAACTCTCAAATGTTGTTCATGTTTTGATCTGCTCCACAAGTAAACTGGTAGATCATCCTTAAAGACTACTATGTATCTTTGCCCACCTTTATACATCTGTCTCTCAAACTCAATCGCTAGGAGAGAATTAAGGTTGATTGAAGCCCCTCGCCATTTATTATGCAATTTAGGCAAACTTCGCATGTGACAATTCTAACACCCATAGGCGTAGACACCACTAAAACTTATGAAGATCTATATACTTTTAGGCCTAGCCGTCTCACACAATTATATACAAAAAGTGAATGACTAGTACTCGAATCATATATTACTTATACTGAATTGCCATTACAGTATATCATACCTTGATTCAGTTCAGGAGATTGCCTGGCTTTCTCCTACGTAATCGTATACACTCTGGTCAATACTCTTGGTCTGGGCTCAACAAGATGTTGTTGCTATGGGCAATTAGTAGCATAATGTCCCAACCTACCATAGATATAGCAATTGTTAGGCTGGGTTGAAGCTTGAGTTGCTGGTGGAGTCTGCAATAATGGAACAAGTCCAACCAGGATGGTGTGGCTTGCTACAATACCAGCATGTTTTGCCTTGAAAGGGTCTTTGATTACCCTGACCCCCAGCCTGATATGGCTTCTTATCTCTGCTCCTAGGTGGTTCACTTAGTTCTTTTCATTTTTGTGATGAACCGCCACTTCTAGAGGCACCCTTGTTACTATCTTTGGCGACCAAACTCAACATACATTTCTCGATCTAATGGCATTCTTCTACTACTTTACTAAACTCTATGAAATGCTGTGAAATGAATTTCTCTTTCATCTCTAGTCTTAGCACCTCAATCAACATATCAGCACTCCATTCATTGCTATTGTGAAGCTTGAGGTATGCCGAATACCGAGATAATCTAATGTATCAATCCAAGTGGTTGTCAAAACTCTCCCAATCATGTTGTCAAATGCTCAAAAACTCTTTTTCTTTCTCATGCCTGACGGATAGGGGAAAATATTTCTTATCAAAATGCTATTGGAATAATTCCTAGGTGATTGGTCCTTTCGTTCAGTATAAGCTCTATGTTTTTCCACCACCAATTTGCATCACCCTCTAGCTTGTAGATGGCTAGCAAAACTTTTATCTCATTTGGGCATAGGAGGATATTAAAAATTTTCTTAAGACGTGACAACCAATCCTCTGCAATCTATAGGTCAAACTTCCCCCAAAAGACAGGTTGTTGTTGGTTCTTGAACCTGCCTACCCCGGTTTATATGTCAGCTGTTGGCCCGGGTAAAATATCCTTTGGTAGAGGTTCCTCATGTAATTCCTCCTTACCATTTCCTCTAACAACCTCTTATAGGTGATCTTCTAAGCGATCACTTCCCTTAACTCTTCTCTAATTTCAGGCATTATAGTTTGCAACTGATTAAGCATATCTAAAATTTGTTGCTAGAATAGATATGGTCTATCCTTCTGATTAGCATTATCACCTCTGCCTTACCTATGCCTCAGCCTTTACCTTTGGGCCTACCACGCATCATCTCTACAATTCACTGTACATGAAAAATAGAGAAGAAATAACTTTCATATAAGAGCAAGGGCATTTTATCATCTCATAATAGTTTGGGTACACAGATATGTCAAACACAACATACATCAACTATTTACAGTAGTTACAGAAAGATAGAAAAGTCATACAAACTATAAACTACTGTACATAAATACTTATCCTTATTTACAATACATGCAACTTCTTAGGGGGTCACCCATCCTAGGATTACCCTGGGTGAGCACGATTAACTTTCTATGTACCTTCTCAAAACACCGACTCTAGCTCTATCTTCTTCCATCCATCGGTTCCACATTACTGCCCTTGTCTCAAAATACGTGTCGATCACCAAAATATACCACCTAGGTCCTACGTCAGTCTATGTACATAAATCTCTATACTATATCAGTATACCATTCTGATACTTCCATAACTGCTTTAAACTCTTCCAGAACCGCTTACGCTCTGATACCAAAAATGTCAACACCCATTAAGATTTTAATATGCGCAGAGCAATAAAGGCATAGTGCAGAGGCATACAGAAATAGTACAATTATACTGATATTAAGTACATATTTATATACAGGAGTCTCCCCCGCAGGGTTTGATAAACTATGTATAATTGTCCATAATATTCAAAAACAACGACTACATATATCTATTGGATTGCCTCCTCGAGATCCGCACCTTTATTTGCCCGTATCCGCTGCCTTGCCCTTGGAGCTACTAGCTCCTACTGGAATTTTATTATTTTGAAAAAAGGGTGAGATTCAAACGAATCTTAGTAGTAACGAACAATCTATCATAGAAAATGCAATGATAAACGTGCCAACTACCATATACAGCAACATTATACTAACCCACAACATAGTTCAAAGAAGTTCAATTCAGTCGAAAACTTTCAAAGCCAACAACCGTTACAACTCCTATTCCTTCCGTACCTCAGCTGGGCTCGTGGTCACAAACTGGGCAACTAGTATACACGTAGGCACTATGTGCAGTCATATTTAGTGTACCCGTAAGGACTATGTTCAGTCATGTTCAATGTACCCGTAGCCACTATTTTCAGTCATTCAGTGTACCCATAGGCACTATGCTTAGTCACGTTCAGTATACTCGTAGGCACTATGTTCAGTCATTTAGTGTACCTGTAGGCACTATGCATCATACATATTATGGTAAATGGCATACAGAAAGCATATAATTATTGACATAATGTATGAAAGATAGAGTTACTACCATAAACCCCGTTTTGCTATTCTAAAAGCATGCTTCAAAGTTCGTGCCAATGACTCGGCTCTCAACTCAGTCCTAAAATTTCAAATATAGAAGAATTAGGTTAAAACCCAATCATGTACCATTTTAGGCACTTCTATAGTGTTTATAGTGGTAATATAAGCCTATTCTAAAAATTTACCAAAATACCCCCGGGGACCTGGCCCAGCCCCATCGTACCTGGTTTGACTGTACTTTTCCCAAAATTTTGACCTAAGCCATTCTGACATATTTTCACCCAAGGAATCCAGCAGAAATCCATCGATTAAATTACTCACAGTGGCTAGAACAATCAATATTTGAAGTTTCATAAGTTACCTTAAGCTCCTTCTTTGTTTTCCATGGTGTGGCTGAAAACCCTAACTTCAAAATACCAAAATGTGTGCTTAAAATACCTTAAATAAAATAAAATAGAATCTTAGGAGAAGGATTATACACGTTAGGAACGAATTCACTAAAGACATCGACCTACCTTGTGAGATTTCTTCTCCTTCTCTTTCTAAAATTCTCTCAAGCTTTCTCTCTCTATTTTAAGCATAAGGATGTCAGTTTTGGGCTGTAGAAGGAAGAGCATGATGCCTTTTATCATATATTATATGATATTCTAATTATTTATTTAATTTCCAAAAATTCCAAACTTCGAATTTTCATGTAACAATTTCTATATTCATCCAATTATGCCATAAGCTCAATTTACATGCAACTAATATTTCCCTCTTCATGTTACATGTAAGAGATGCCTAGGGGTCCTTCCCTTTGGTCTCAATTGGCTTCAAAACTTGTTCAAGTTACATGTGCACTTTAAGTCACAATTTCGGTCAAATTTGCACTTTTGCTCCAATTTTTCATAAATTCATATTTATTTGACCAAAATATTCTAAATATATATTTCCTCTTTATTTTCATTAATTAATTGAAATTAAATTTAATTAATTGAAAAATAATTAATTTTGTGCTAAATTGGCAAAATTACAAGTTTGCCATTAGATTTCTCTTCATTTTCGGATTTCTGGCAGATTTTCTGCATAAACTTTGAAAAATCATAACTAAATTTGTAGACATCATATCAGAGTGATTCTAAAGGCTATATATAGAACCATTATTGGGTACATCTTCAAGGAAAAATATAGAATTTTACCAATTGGAAACACAAAATCCCCAGAATTTAAGTTTTTGAATGTTGTTCCATAAAATTGACAGTTTTTCTAGGCCCACTTCAAAAATTCATAACTCTTTATATATATCTTCAAATGATTCATATAACCTATCAAATTAAAGCTTAGGATGTCTAATTTCACTTTATAAAATTTCATAATTTTTAAACATCATTTGTTCATCAAAATCCACCTGAAAAACTCACTACCTCACAGGAAAGTTGCACTGGCAGCATATCAAATTTCCCCAAAATTCATTCTTCCATTTCACTAAATGCCACAAATACTTATAAGGCATATTCAGGAATAAAATTTGGGGTGTTATAGGTATCTCTTCTCTCTTTAGCTTTGTTTTCTATTATCTTTTTTCTCTCCATATGCTGCTAATGATGAAGGAGGAAGATAAAAGGTGGTGGAGTAATAAGTGGACAAATGGAGGAACTGAGGTTCATAGCTCCACCTCAGCTTGGCTTCTCTATTTCGCATACGCTATAATGGTGAAGGAAAGAATATGGAAGTATTGATGGTATTGAATGCTGACAAATGAGGTTAGGATGATGGTGACGGTGATGATGTGAAGCAGAGGAAGGAAGAAAGGTTAGTAGTAATGGAGTAAGGTACAAGATGAAGAGGAAAATGAAGGTTGTTCTAGTGGTAGTGAAGCTCTCAAGCTCTCTATCTTTTCACGGCATTGGTTGCATGGTAAACAATGGAGAAAGAAGGTTAAATGTGATGGTGCAGTGAAGATGATGATGGTGATTAAAAATAAAGAGAAGGACGGTGGTGACAGTAGTAAAAGAAGGAAGAAAAAAATGATGAAGGTGGTGAAATGAAGGAGAGGAAAATGCCGAGGTTGATTAAGGTGAATAGTAGTGATGAAGGGAAGAAGTCGGTGGTGATAGTGATAGACTCTTTCTTACTTCGACTCCCCATGCTGTAGTACCTCGACAAGAAAACTGAATGGCAAAAGGTTTCCGGATGATGGATGGGTGTCGTTGCAAACTATGGTGAGGAGGAAAATGTCGCCGGTGTCAAGGAAAAAGAAGGAAGGAGGAAGGAAAGAAGAAGAAGAAGGTCTCCTCTCTTAAGCTGAAGGTGGTTGGCTTTTATATGGAAGGGAGTAGGTGAAAGTGATGATGATGATGAAGGTGATAAGGTCCAGCTCCTTTCCACAACTCATGGTCTGCATATGGTTCAAACACAATGTCCCCCCACTCCATTATGATCAGCCGAAAGAAGGAAGAGATAAAGGTAATGATGATGCTCTGTGCTTTTTGTCTCAACTTCTATTTTGTGCTTTACATCTCATCTTCCATTTCCGCCATACTTTCACGTGATGCATGTCTAATATTTGTGCCTGCATGTTGGGTCCAGGGAATATATGAAATTTTTAAAAGTTTTATGTAGGGATTAAAGTGAATATTTTGAAACATTGGTAGGGTAGAACTGAAATTTCTAAAACGTCTGGAACCTTTTATGTGATTTCCCCAATCCCTTTTCTTCATCAACTTGTAATTTTCACCAATTTTAGGGACCTTTTTTGTAATTTTCCCAGACCTCAAAATATTAATTTTGACCTTCCAAAATCTCCAGTTTTCTTCCAAAAACTTACAATGCAAGATTAAGCACAATGTAGTTTTAAAAGTCTAAGAAAAAGTTGCACAAATAAATAAATAAATTATGATTATTTTACCTCTATTTGCAATTAATTTAATACAGTTGTCCCAAACTAAAAAGAGTGTTTAATCATGTAATAGTGTCCTAGAAAATGCATCAAAAATCCCAATTTTATTATGAAATATCATATAAAAATATGGTTCAATCAATTATGTTGAAGGATCAATCAATGGGACACCAAAAGTTGGACTAGATGTAGATATAGGAGCATTTGATTGGAACATATGAATGAAGGTATTGAGTTTAGCTTGCATTCTTTGTTCAAATTGTATTTGTTCTTTTTCTACCTTTGCACCATCTACTGCACATTATTCTTCCAACTGGATTAAAAACTATCAAAATTTTTGAAAAAAAAACTAAATTAATAAAAATTAAAAGGAGAATACTTTCTGCAGCGGCTTAACCGCTAAATACTATTTTTCTGTGGCAACAAAATATCGCCTCCAAAATTGCTCTGTATACCTTCTATGGTGACTTTATGATGTCGCCATAGGTATCAACTATGTCAGTGGCAACAAAAAATGTCGTTACTGAATGGTTAGCTTTCAGCGATGTCACCACTGAAAGTCAAACTTTTAGTAGTGATCTTCATTATCGCCACTAAAAGTTGTCACTAAAAATACATTTTTTTGTAGTGATCTAGGTCATTAGCAAGCTAGCTAGCTTAGAGCTAATCTAGAGGGTCTCCTATAGATAATTAAGAATGCCTAATTTAACTCCTAATCATTAAAAGTACGGAAAGCCTAAATCATTTGGGAAAGAAGATCTCCATTGTTCTATTGTTAATCACATTTTCATTCACCCATTCAAAATATAAAAATAAAATATAAAAACATTTGCTAGTATAGAATCTAGAAATAGTTAGATAATAATATATATACTCTCATCTCATCCTCTTGGTTACTTCGTAATCAATACTTAATTAGCTTAGGAACTATAGCACCATAATTTTCCAAGGCCTTTAGATGAGTTTGAACATATAATGACTTCAAACCAGAGACAAATATTCATTTGGAAGTAGTTGAATTCCTGACTTTAATGCAGAGTCGAACCTACACTTGAGTGGGTTTTCGAAAACTTTTTAAAATAGTTTTAAGTGTGGTCTCAATATGGTTGCCGATTTCATTATAACTCATCAGTTCTTAATTCCTTTTATTAAAATCAAAGCGTTCTTAGTCCAAAACCCTGGTAGTAGTTAACTTATGGGCTTTCAGTGTTTGGTTGCCCGATTCTAATTCAATTATCATGTTTGGATACTAGCGCGTTGGACTAAAACTTAGCATACTGGTTACACTAATACAGTTGGTGTCACGGTTACTAGTACTACTACCCTTACTTCTACTTAATTACATTCACATATTATACAGTCATCCAAAATAAAAGATAACCCAATAATCCTTATTTAATTAGCTTTTTCTTTGTCTGTCCGTATTACCTTCCTTGCCTTTGAAGCTGGATGCCTTTGTTGTATATCATTTGTTGAAAAAGGTTGAGATTCAAAAGAATCTCAGTAGTACACAGATCACTCATATGATATGCAAAATACTAAGCATGTAAAGCTATCATCAAAGCAATAACACTACAGTATACAACAAACAAAGGGCCTAACTGGTCCCTTAACATAAAACCACAGTGCTTGGCGATCTCAATCCGGTAGCCCAAGGCCTCTGCCCCATACAAGGTGCACTCACGGGCTTTCTGCCTCTAGCCTCCCTAGCTCAAGACGCCCCCGGGTTACTCTTGGCGTAACTTGTACTTATGGGTCTTACTTCTTAAGGACTAACTATCCCGTACATGCACAGATGATAGAAATATGTAACGTCCTTACATTTTATAATCGATCTGATGAGTTTTACACAATGAATTAGAACCACTCATCACTATTCATTTGTAAAAACTCTTTTAATTCCCAACCTCAAGACAAGATTCAAACTTGTGGTTGAGTAGGTTTTTTAGAATGTTTCAAAATCTTGTAGAAGCTTCTTATAGCGGTTCCCAAATTCATTGTTATTCATCATTCTCATCTCTATTCAATTCAATCAGAGTGATTTACTGCTCATTTCTCTGTTCATCCTCTCATTCATTTAGCCTTGAGCATATATATTCATCATTTATGGCATGTTTATACAACAATGAAAACATGAAATAATTTATACATGGCAAACTATCATGTATAATTCTTTAATTTGCTATCGCCCTTCTTTCTTGCATATCTTCATGCACTCTTCTCCTGTACTCATGATACCTATATGGTTAGGTAAGGAAGAATGAGATCCAAAAGAATCTCAGTAGCAAATAATGCTAACCATGCATGCAAGATAATGCTTAATGTATGACATACTTGCTTAAATAAATTTATGCCAACATAATGACATTTTCATGCTCATTGTTTTACAATACACTCATGGCCATAGCATAAGTACAAATAGAGCTACAATCATTCATATATGTTCTATACAATTCATCAAAGCAATAACACATATCATCACACAAGCATTCACATATAAAATACATGCAAGTTAGGAGAGTTTAACTACCTCTTGTCTTTGTGTCTTCCTCTTGTACCTTTTCTTTCAACTCTTGTAGCTTCTTGGAAGTTCTTCCATTTCTTTTTCCTTGACCTCCCATTGCCCTAGATACCCAATCATATCATTAGAGACATGATAGAGAATCACTGGAAGTGTATATCAATGTCTAAGAAGTTAGGGAGGCTAAGCATATCGATGTTCCTTAGAAAAATATGAAATGTGGGAAGTTGGGGTCTTGGCTGCGGCTAAGGAATTCTCTGGCCATGGCCAAGCAACAATCCTAGCACTTGTTGAACTTTCAAAAGTCATAACTAAATCTACAAAATTATAAATGGAGTGGTTCAAAGTCCATTCAAAGCTCTTGAAGTCCTCTATAAAGGAAAAATATCACAGAGCATCAATATCAACCACACGTTTCGGGAAAATTCATCAAATCTAGTTTGCCCAATATTTCATTTCAGATTTCAAGTCAAATTTTGAAAAATCATAACTCTCAATCCACAGATCCAAATGACACAAAATACTTATCAAATAAAAGCCCAGGATGTCTACTTTCATCCTATAAAATATCATGCAATTTGGATCAGATTTGTCTACTAAAAAACATGCCACAATAATACTGGTTTTTAGAAACGAATCTGGGCAGCAACAACTCAAACTTTCAAGAATTCTAGAATTAAGTATAATCATCCAAAAATCACAACCACATGTTATTCCACATAATTTTTCATGTAGAATACAATGGAATATTCAAAAACACCAAAATCCAGCTCAATCCCAGATTCTATGCAGAACCAAACAAAACCCCTTTTTCCCCAACAATCTAGTTTCACAAATTTAGCTTCAAGACATTTAATCTAACATCCTTAAACCTTCTTTAACCCATTTCTCATGGTTACAAAACCATTAAGCTTCATTTTTCATGGTGTTTGAAAATCAAGGCAGTCACACAACTCCATGAATAATTACTCAAACATCACAATATTCAACTCAAATTGAAGCTTGCACGTACCTGAGCATGATTCTGCAACCAATTCTTGATTCTGGACAACGAGTTAATACCTGTTCCAATTCTTAATAACTTATAACACATAGTTGGTTATCATTTGGGTTAGTGCTTAGGCCCAATTAACTAGTAAATATGGTTACACTATACCCAAGTACTAATCTTCACCCTTAAAGTTCACCCTTACTACTTTTGGCCCAAAGTCCATTAAATTCACAGGGACTAAATGTTGGCAAAATATTTCACTTAACTTTGAAAAATCATAAGTAATCCTACAAAACTTCAATTAGGGTGGTTCAAAGCCCTATATTGACCTTATTAAGTCCAATTTAAAGGAAAAATGATTGCTCTTGTAGCTCACACACAAAATTCCAAATTTCACAATTACTCATTTCTATCACAGGACAACTTCCAGATTCAATGCTGAATTTTCAAAAATCATAATTAATTTTAGAAAACTACAAATTGAATGATTCCAAGTACATTGTAAACCTCTTTAAGTTTAATTTCAAATAAAATATAATGTTCTGGAAACTGCAGCCAAACAATTCCCAAAAATTCATCAAACCTTAACTGCTCCAGAATTGGTTCCAGAAACAAGGCTAAGCTTTAAAAATTCATAACTTACAAGTTACACATCCAATTTTTAAGTTCTAATATTCAATGGAAAGCTACAAGTGTCTAAATTAAGGAAAAAATAATTACAAGGACAAACTATCATATTAACCTTATGAAATTCTTCCCTATTTCTACTGTCAAAAGCTAAACTTCAAGAATTTCCCCTGTTTCTAAACATATCTTTCACAAATCATAACTTTCTCTCTAGGTATCCAATTGATGCATTCTAGGACTCATCTTAAAGCAATGAATGTCCACTATTTCCATATAAAATTTCATAAATATTGGATAACGTTTAGCTGGTCAAAACTCAACATGAAGCTGACTGGCTTTCAAAAATGTCAGTTTTGATAGTCTGAGTTTAAAAATCAAAAGCTCATTCATTTTTACTCCAAATTGTACTCTTCTTGATTCTATCACCTACTACACATACTAAACTCCCTATATCAAAAAGAACCAGACAAAAACTCCACATATAACCGCTATTTAAGATTCTACAACTTTTTGCCAGAAACTCTATTTTCTGACTAACAAAATAGGGTGAAGAAAAAGGATTTGGGGCCTCTGCTACACCCTCATTTTGGGGGCCTTCCCAAATATATTTTTTATGGTTTTTTAGATCATTAGATTCTACACAAAATGAGTGAAATTTTGACATATTATGAGTAAAAAATGGATCTGTTTTCAATTTTTTATGATTTTTCAAAGATTTTTCACAAAAAAAATGCTTAAAGTGACAAAAAATACATACCACCTATTTGAAAAGTACGAATCTTTCTAACTCAATTTAAACACCGTTGATAGATCCTCAATTGGGATGAAAAATTTTTTAAAATTCTTTCATTGTGCCTGCCAATCCTAACAGTAGTATTAGAGTCAGGTCAATTGTGCTTTTAAATTGAGTTTATATTCTTATACATGTGATATATATAGGATATATATGTATGCTTATAACAAGACAATCGAATATGTATCTAATTTAGTTTTAGGTTTTAAGAATGTCAAATTGTATGTGATATGTTGTGTATTGTATGCAATATTGAAATCTATTTTGATTTTAAGAAAGTCGAACCTATGCAATTTATTGCTGATGTCGCGATTTCTGTTTTGGATTAGATCCGAAATTGGAATGCTCATCATTCTTGGTTTCTAATTGATTGAAGGTCACGGCTGGTTGAATCGGGTCTAAGTTTGGATCTTTATTCGGGTTATAGGGATCTAAAACTATAGGGAAGACAATTCGGATCAGAAGCATTCTAGGCCGTTGTTTTTTAAACTGGGCCAAAATCCTTTTTAAATTGGACCGCCGTGACTACCTGTTTGGAGCGCAATATAACCTAATCATAACATTTATTACTTTTCATATTTTATGAACTCTTACTTGTTGTAGGTTATTTTTTATACTTGTTTGGGTATGGTGAGCAACATGGCTTTAAATTTTTACAAAGGGTTGTAATATTTAAATACTGCCTGCGTGACGTGCCTTCCTCTAAGTACCCTCAATGTACATTCTCTTCTCATCTCACTCCCCTTGAATGTTTAAATGAGGTTTCTCTCAATGTGTTTCTTTTCTTATTTAGAGAAGTCCTCTCATTGGTTTAGGAGGATTTTAGGTTAAGTAAGTTATGTTGTGTGACTTTTAAATTATGCTTTTGATTAGATCATTACATACCTACTTTTGCATTTATATGTAGTTATCTATATGATATACAACCACGATTGCATTCATTTAACAAAACTAATTAATTAAGCCCTCCAAATCAAATCTTAAGTCATAATACCGTCAATTAATGAATACTTGTCAAAACCTAGATTGCTCAATTGTGGAAACCACCAAAGTGGAAGCATTTGAGTTATCTTGATGAGACAAGCATAAGTAATGGTGCTACTCACAACATTCATTATTATTTTGACTTAATTGAGATTAACAAAACATTTTTGAATTTCAAGGCATTAGATGGGATTAAACATGCCGAATCATATGATGATTGAATCCTATAAACATCTAAGAGTTACATGTGATGCAATTGGTAAATAGTTTACCTACTAAATAACTTGAATTTAAGCATCCTGCCAAAGCGCACTTAAGTTTAAGCCAAATATGGATCTTAGCCCACTAATTATTATATTAAGGGTTGTTAATTTAGTGGAGATTACTAACTAACTTTGCATATTTTAATTGTAGAATCATGTCAACTAGTAATATTGCAACACTATCATTACAATCGGTCCTTGAGAAGGACAAACTCAATGGGACAAACTTTCTTGACTGGTTCAAGAACTTGAGAATTGTCCTCAAGTAGGAAAGAAAGACTTATGTCCTAGATCAACCCATTCCTGAAGAGCCTGCAGCCAATGCTCTAAGAGCCTAAGAGATTTTTACACGAAGCATAAGGATGACTCTATGGATGTAGGTTGCCTAATGCTTGCCATTATGGTTCTAGAGCTACAAAGAGATCTGGAACTTATGAAGGCTTATGAGATGATTGCCTATCTCAAGGAAATGTTCCAACAACAGGCAAGGCAAGAAAGGTATGAGACCACCAAGGCCTTACATTTCTGCAAGATGGCTGAAGGTGCATCAGTTAGTACTCATGTATTAAAGATGAAAGGCTACATTGATCACCTTGAGAGGCTTGGATTTACCATGAGCCAGGAGTTAGCTACGGATTTGATCCTAAACTCACTCCTGGAGAGTTATGACCAGTTTGTTATGAACTACAACATGAACAACATGGAGAAATCAATTTTTGAACTATATGGGATGCTCAAAACTACTGAGCAGAGCATTATCAAAAAGCCCAATACTATTTTGATGGTTCAGAAAGAAAAGGATATGAAAAAGAAAGCGAAAGTCAAAAAGAAGGGTAATAGCTCAGGTGGTAAGGCCAAAGAGTTGAACAAGCTCGAAACCAAGCCTGCACCCAAGAAGGCAAAGCCTACAAAGGAAGGAGTTTGCTACTTCTTCAATGAGCCTAGTCATTGGAAGAAGAATTGCAAACTCTACCTAAAAGATTTGAAAAAGAACAAGAAGGATAGTGGGGCTATCGCTTCAAGTATTTATGTTATAGACATTCATTTTTCTACTTCCTCTATATAGGTATTAGATACTACATGTGGTTCTCACATTTGTATAATTGTGTATGGTCTAAAGGACAGTAGAAATCTGAAGAAGGGCGAGGTGGACCTATGAGTTGGAAACAGAGCAAGAGTTGTTGCTTTAGCCGTAGGCACTTATGAATTAGTTCTACCCAGTGGGCTTTTGTTAGTTTTGAACAATTGCTATTACGTTCCTGCTTTGAGTAGTAACATTGTTTCTCTTTCTTATTTGGATAAGGAAGGCTATACTTCCATTACTGGGAATGGTAAATATTCTATTTATCATAATGACATTTTCTATGCTGATGGTGATTTGCATCTTGGTCATTATATATTAAATTTGGAACATCCTAATAATGGCAATATCTATAACATAACTACTAAAAAGATAAAATCAAATTATGTGAATCCTATGGCATTGTCATCTAGGCCATATAAATGAGAAACACATTTCTAAATTCTATCAAGATGGATTTCTTAACTCATTTGATTTTGAATCATATGATACATGCAAAACTTGCTTATTAGGAAAGATGACAAAGGCATCTTTTACTGGACATAATAAGAGGGCCACTGAATTATTGGGCCTCATACATACAGATGTATATGGACCATTAAATACAGCTGCCATATAAGGTTATATGTACTTCATTGCATTTATAGACGACTTTAGTAGATATGGCTATATCTATCTAATGAAACATTAATCTGAATCTTTTGAAATGTTCAAAATATTCCAAAATAAAGTACAAAACCAACTTGGCAAAACAATTAAAGCACTTCGATATGATCGAGGTGGTGAATATTTGAGCCAAGAGTTTATTAACCCTCTTAGGAATTATGGGATAATCTCACAATTGACTCCTCCAGGAACACCACAATGGAATGGCATTAGTGAACGGAGGAATCGAACTCTATTAGATATTATTCAATTTATGATGAATCAAACAGAACTTCCACCATCCTTTTAGGGACATGCCCTAGAGACAGCTGTGTTCACACTAAATCGTGTTCCATCTAAGGTAATTGAAAAGACACCATATGAGATATGGACTGGAAAGAAACTAAGTTTATCTTTTCTCAAGATCTGGGGATATGAGGTATATGTTAAGCAACAAGCCTCATATAAATTAGCATCCAGATCCTCAAAGTGCCTTTTCATAGGGTATCCAAAAGAAACAAAAGGATACTATGTCTGCAATCCCACTGATAACAAAGTGTTTGTTATTCGAAACGGTAAGTTTTTAGAAAGAGAGTTTATTTCTAAAACAACCAGTGGGAGAAAGGTACATGTCGAAGAAGTTCAAGAGTCACAAGATAATACAGAACCATAGATGAAAAATAGAGAAGACTCATAATAAGTTGCTGAGCCTCCTCAAGTAACACAAGGTCCATGAAGATTTGATGGGACACGGCACCAGCCTCAGAGATATGGATTTCTGATTACTGGAAGCTGTGATGTGTTGCTCATTGAGCAAAATGAGCCAACAACCTATCGAGAAGCCATAGTGAGACCAAACTCTGAGAAATAGCTAAATGCCATGAAGTCTGAAATGCAATCCATGTATGACAATCAGGTATGGACCTTAGTCGATCTACCTGAAGGTGTAAAAACCATCGGGTGCAAATGGGTTTTCAAGGAAAAAACTGACATAGATGTCAATGTAAATGTCTTCAAGGCATGACTGGTTGCAAAAGGATTTACTCAAACTCGTAGTATAGACTGTGATGAAACCTTTTTCCCAATTGCAATGGCCAAATCAATCAAAATCCTTTTTGCCATTGTAGTATATTATGACTATAAAATATGGAAGATGGACATCAAAATAGCCTTCCTTAATGGAAAGCTCCTTAAGGATTGTACATGACACAACCTGAAGGTTTTATACGTCTAGAGGACTCTGGTAAAGTTTGCAAGCTTCAAAGATCCATTTATGGATTATAAAAAGCACCTCGAAGCTGGAATCATCATTTTGATGAAGTAGTCAAAGAGTTTGGATTCATTCAAAACATCAATGAACCTTATATTTACAAGAAGGTAGTGGGAGCACAATTGCATTTCTAGTGCTTTATATAGATGACATCCTACTCATTGGAAACGACATTCCTACCTTGCAGAGTGTCAAGACTTGGTTAGGAAAGTCTTTCTCGATGAAAAACTTAGGTGAAGCCATATACATCCTAGGGATTACAATCTATAGAGATAGATCCAAAAGACTAATAGGCCTAAGTCAGAATGCATACATAGACAAGATATTGTATAGGTTCAGTATGCAGGATTCAAAAAGGGGTTACATACCCAGGTCTCATGGCATCCATCTTAGTAAGGATCTGTGTCCTAGTACACCTGATCAGCGAGATCACATGAGTAAGGTTCCATATGCCTTAGCTATTGGATCCATCATGTATGCCATGTTATGTACTCGACTGGATGTCTCATTTGCTTAAGTATGACTAGCATATATCAATAAGATCCTGGTAAAGGTCATTGAACTACCATCAAGAATATCCTAAAGAACTTAAGAAGGACTAAGGACTTATTTTTTGTCTATGGTGGATTGGATGATGAGCTCTATATAACTAGTTACATAGATACAAGTTTTCAAACTAACTAAGATGACCTTAAATCACAATCTGGATACATATTCCTTCTGAATGGTAGAGCAGTAAGCTGGAAGAGCTCCAAGCAGAGTACTGTAGCAGATTCTACTATAGAAGCTGAGTATATAGAAGCATCAGATGCAGCTAAGGAAGCCATTTGGATTAGAAAGTTCATTACTGAACTAGAGGTGGTGCCTACCATCTCAAATCCAATAGATTTGTTCTGTGACAACAATGATGCTATTGCACAGGCCTAGGAGCCAAGGTCACATCAAAGGATCAAGCATATACTCAGGAGATTTCATCTCATTAGAGAAATCAATGATAGAGGTGACAAAAAAATATGCAACGTAGCAGGAGAAGACAATGTTCTTGATCCTCTTACCAAGCTGCTTGCACAGGTAAAGCATGAGAGTCATGTTAGGACAATAGGAATTAAACAAATTAAGGATTATACCTAAGGCAAGTGGGAGGATGTTAGAAATTGTGCCCTAAGGGCTAATCATTGTACTTTGACCATTATTAATTTAATAAATTTTCTCCATTATGTATCATATTATTTGCATGTTCACTATGATGACTGTATCCTTGGAAAAATTATAAAGATTATCCTAAATGTCCCTAGTCGATCATCTATGCGGGAGCAGAGATGAAACAAGACCGGTATGAATTTGATAAGATATGAAGATGCGAATCAAAGTCATAGGCATTTGTAAGAGTACAAGGTGCTGGACTGACCCACTATGAGAAAGCTACATGGATCAAGTCATAAGCTTTTCTCATGTATAACCACGTCACAATGCCCTTTGACCTGAGGTCATCATGGATTCCTACATGAGAGTTGCTAAGCTTTGAACTAGTCAAAAGTTACTTTTGACCGGGTAATGATAAAGGCTACGATCGAGCTTTGTGGTTTTTCATGCAGAGGAATATGAATGATCAAGATGGAATTTGTCCATCACATTAGTAGAGAGATATTACTGGGCCCCTCGATGAGTGAGTCTAAGAAATATATGGTCATACTACGATGGAAAGGAGTTTCCATTTCTATTATCAGACTACTTAGGAATCGAGAAAGTAATGGTCAGGAACAAGAGGATGACATTATCCATGCCTCATCCTTGACCAATATATCGTGTGATAAAAGGGACGTGACATAGTTGTATAACAGGTTGTATCGTGTTAACTATCCTCATATGAATTGGGTAGTCGTAATGTCTTGCTAAAGGCCGCTTGCGACTTATGGGTTAGTACAGTTATTGGCCCACTGCCAACTTCATATGAGCCTACAAGGTCGCATACAGAAATGGTCCAACACGAGATAATGTTTACTCTATGGTGGATGAATTTTATATTTATATAGAATATAAAATTCGTGAAAATAAAATTAATAATATTATATATATATATATATGTATTTTCGAAATACATATTTATATTTATATATTTATGTATATATATTATATGATATTATTATATTGTGTTAACTTTAAATTTAATTTTATTAAGATAAATTAGATTTAATAACTAACATGATAGAGATATAATATCTCAGATTTAATTTATGAAGATAAATTAAATCTATTGGCTCTTTATTTGGATTAAAATAAATAGATTAAATTAAAACTGTTTGACAGATTTAATTTAAACTAAATTTATTTAATTAGCTCATCAAGATAATTAAAGGTTAATTAATTTCAAAATTAATAAATATTAATTTTGAAATTCGAATATTGCCCTCATGGGTTATAAAATTCATAAAGCAGAAAAACTCATACACGAATAAGAATTCAGAGCCGCAAAGGAAACCCTAGGAGACATTGGAGGCGTTAGCATGTAGTCTGTGTTAGAGAGCATCCATGTGGATACGGATAGAGGGATTGGACCCGAGGTGTTGGCTCCTAGAGATCGAAAAAACCTAAATTGAAAAGGTACGAATCTTTCTAACTCGATTTAAACGTCCTTGATAGATCCTCAATTGGGATCAGTGAAAATTTTAAAATTCTTCCGCTATGCCTACTGATCCTAACAATGGTTCCTCCAGAAAGTTTCAAAACCCAGGAACTGAAGGTGTTCAATCAAAAGGTATATAACTCTGAATATGCATATCATAGCTTCTGTCCTATGGTTTATGTGGATCTAGACTATTTAAATGCACATTGTGGCCTTAATTTTTGACCATACTTGGAATTTGATGAACCTTGCTTGAGTGTGCACCTACTGTACTCACCTGCTATTGTAAGAACTTTTTATTGCAATAAGAAAGTGCACTACATTATGTCTAGAACCGATGAGTTGATAGAGGAAGAAATCTCCACTACTGTTAAAGGCCAAACCATCATGATTACTCCCTCTATTATAATCACTATACTTGGCTATGTACTACAACCTACAAATCCTCCCCCACTTCTGCTATTGAAGCCTTCCAGAGATTAAGACAAGAAGAACCTATTAGCCCTCTCAATTTTAAACCCATTGATATGCCTAACTCACCAAGCCCTTCACTATATCCATAGTTGTAGTATCATCAATAAATCCAAAAATTAAACCCACTTTGCCCATAAGGACTATTACTTGTTGGCATCATTCTTAGCCAGCCAACAAAGGAATGTTGGTGAATTGATCTTCAGTAAGATGAGAAGATTTTGATTTTCTTTATCTAGAACTTCCACCATTCCATATCCCCAACTTGTCTCTTTGATCCTTCGGAACAACAAAATATGGTACTTGCATGGTAATGAAAAGGTGAGAATACCATGATTTGGAAGAACTCAGTTGACTCATATGGGGATCACATTACTAGTAAGCAATACCAAGTCTACACCTCTGAGAGAATCTACACCGTTAAGAGGTGATGAGGCTTAGTCTTCAGCAAGAGGTCAATCTCCAACTCCCTCATTCCTAGGTGCATCCATCCAAGGCTATATGACCGATGTGATCAATCAAGCTATGGCTGGTTTGAAATGGGAATTATTTATTGAGTATGAGAAACAGGTTCACAAGATGGAATCCCAAGTCACCAAGTTGGTAGACAAGGCAAACACCAACTTTGACTTGATGTTCAAGGCTCAAGAAGAGCAGTCGAGGAAAATCCATGATTTAGAGACATATTTGCATTCCCATCTTTCGACTCCTCAGGAAAATGTCCCTCTAGTCTCCACCACATCCTCACGAATCACCAATGTTTCACCATCTCAGACTCAGGCCCATATCCTTTTCTCTTATACCCTAAAGTTGCTACCACATTCATCGTCACCATTGATCAACCATCTTCATCCTATCCTACAACCTCTAGTCCTCAGCCATCATTTCCACCATTTGAGCCTAACACTTTTGATCCATCCACCATCATGGTATTGTATATTCCACATCAGCCATCTGACATCACTTTTCCTCAGTCCCCTTCTTCTAATACTGACAAAATGGGGTAGAAGCATGAATAATGGTTGTTTGAGTTGTCTGGACTGATTGGCTAGATTAATGGGGAGTTTGGGTATTTGGATGTATTTTGGGTGTATTGAGTTTATAGTTGTTGATTTTTAGTTGTATTTTCTTTTTGGGTAGCTTTGGGTGTATCCGGGTTACTTTTAGGTAGTCCTTTCAATTTGATAATGTACTTTACAATTACATCAATGAATCTATTGCTATTTTCATGATCTTTATGTTTTCATTAAGTTTAATGTTCAATCTTACTGGTATTATGACTTATTTTTCTCTTTGAGTGTAGCATTGGAAATCTTACAAGACCTTTTTGAAGCAAATTGCAAAAATTTGTCAAATAAACTTTAACTTCAGTGAATATGCATTTGGAAATCTTATTAGTGTTTTCAAAAAATTTCAACTTAATTTAAGTCTTCAAATCTATCACAAAGTTTTTGTCATCATTAAAAAGAGGGAGAATGTTAGAATCTAAGTTTTGATGATAATAAAAGTGACTATGTGTTTTAATAAGTAAATCATGTTTTGAAAGTGTAAACATTGATCCACAATTGTTATCAAATACATTTCACAAAGTTAAGAGAAAGGTGCTAAAACTTTAACTAATGAACTTGAGTGAAGCAACCACACTCGAGTGAGAACCAATTTTGCACTCGAGTCCAAGAAATGCTGGTAATTCCTTCCCTCTATTCTCCCATCTCCCAAAACAGCCGCCATTCCTTCCCTCTTTCTTTTATTCCGTCCTTCCTCTTCACAGCTGCCAAACCCTTTTATTCTTCCATTCGATGCTGCTCTCAATTCGTGTTTTTCATCCACGGGTCCTGCGTCTCCTCTTCTTTTTCTCCTTTAATCCCAGTTGTCCCTCATTTCCTCTCTCCAAATGTAACCTCCTGCCTTGATTAGCATAATTAATATTCGATAATGCATAATAAAATATATTAGAGACCGTCAGATAATTCAAAACTCGTTTAAAACTCCCTCCTTGTAGTAAGGGCTTCACAAAATTTTCAAAACCTCTTTCCAATCCTAGTCTCAAGTTCAAACAGCGAATATAATTATCTGTGCAATTATATCACATTTAACATATCAGAGTGCATAACTTAATCCCCATAACCCCCGAGTTTCATCTATATATAGAACTATAGGGTTTTAGTTCCCAATTATGCGATTACACCACCCTGTATTCAAAGACTATTTACAACTCAAAAATATCATACAGTAATCCCTATCCAAAATGAATAACCAACACGGCCGAATCAAATGTCCCTATAGGGTTCTAACTGCTCCGGGTCATTCGCTTTTCCTTGGAGCCACTTGCCCTGTCTGAAATGTTAGTCAAAGGAAAGAATGAGATTCAAGAGAATCCCAGTAGTAACAAATCATTCATACCGCACATAAGCACACAGCATGTAAGCAAATCATCATATAGTAGCAACAGCACAAATCACACTCCACCCTCATCCCCTTTTACTACCAGGAAGGCACACTATCCTAACCCGAACCATTGTTAGCGACTCAGGGACTATTGGTGTGGCAGTGCATACAAATAGCCTTACGGCTCACATATAGCCTTTCAACCCACAATATAGCCTTTTGGCCCACATAATCACAAATATCACACCCTATCCGTATCCCCTTTTACCGCCGGGAAGGTACGCAGCCCTTACCCGAACCGTTGTTAATGACTCAAGGACTGTTGGTATGCCGGTGCTTACACATATCCACAATCATTGCAACATTCAAATCCATCACAAATCAACGATATTTCACACATACAATGCATCACATATGGTATAAAAGTAAGAGTCACTACCTTGTTCCTTCCTGACGTTCGCTGGCATAGTGGGCTCACGAGAACGGTAGATGTCAAATCCTATAAACCAAAATCAAGGATGGTAGATTAATTCTCTACCCCCAATTCTCACTTTCAAACACTTAAAATAGGTTGCCACATGAGTTCCTTAAGTGACTATAATAGGCTCAATGAAAATCTAGAAGGATTGGGAAGTACTAGATTGGAAATTATTTTTCAAAATCACAAAGTGCTGAAAACAGGGTTTTGGCTGCAGCCAAGAATTCTCTGGGTGCGGCCAAAACAGCATAGAAGTATTTTGGCTGCAGCCAAAATTTTCTGGCTGCGGCCAAAACGTGCACAGAAAGTTTTGTGCTGCAGCCAAGAATTTCTGGCTGCAGCCAAGGAAACTTTGAAAAATCATAACTAATTCTAGAAAAATCGAAATGAGGCAATCTCAAAGCCTAATAAAAGCTCTTTAAGTCCTATTTATAGGAAAAATATGGATCATTAAAATAAATCACCACAGAATTACCCGAAATTCACCACTACTCCAAAACAGATTCTAGTTTTAATCCCAAACTTTGGACAGTCATTACTCTTAGCTCACAAAACGAAATGACACAAAATGATGTCCATTTTGAAGCTTGGAATGTGAACTTTAAAACTAGAAAGTTTCATAATTTTTAGACTCCATTTTCCTATTCAAAATGTCTAGACAACTTGACTGCCCTGTACAGAGTTTTAAGAGACAGAATTTCAGTTTTTTGAGTAATTGCTTCAATGGTTCCTAATTCACAACCAATACCATTCCCACACTAATTTTCCACAAGGAATCCATTGGAAACACCAAAATGACCAAATTCAACTCACATTGACATGTTCCACAAGAAACACAACATGTCACACAATAACCCAACTCAAAACTCACAATGCAATTCCTATCCATTTAAGGTTCCAAACCAATTCTATTGGCATCAAAGCACAAATTGACACCTACTCCAACACATCACACAATTCAATTCTTCCAAACCAAAATCATATGAAAATAAGGGAAAAAATTTGAAATTCTCAAAACTTGATCAATGGTTACAAAACTTAGCTCAAGATATGTAAAATTCTTACCTCTTCTTCTTCCAAAGCAACTTCCTTGTTTCTCCAACTTTCAATTTTTCTCAAGTTCTCAAACACCACCTTTCAAAAACCTAAAACCATAGCCATGAAGCCCTCAACACCATGAACAATATTAATGAAAATGATTTGAGCATTCATGGACAAATTCTCACATAAAACTTGAGATTCTTCTTTCTCTTTCCTTCTCTTGTTGCTTGGCGAAAATGGAGCTGAGGTGAGAGAGAGATGATTAAATAAAATCACATTTTTGACCCTTAATTGCTTCTTGGCCGACCTATATGAATGGGAGGGAAGAAGGAGTTGCAATTTTTGACTTGTCAAAAGGGTGTGAGATGATGCCAAGTATCAAAATCTTGAGGCATCTTCCTTGGACTTACTTGAACATGCACACACACAATTCTACCTTCTTGATCTCATAATAATCAATTCTAACCATTGATCTTTAAGTTACCAATGAGTTTCCTCTTCGGTAACTGACCAATTGGTCGGTAACCTTCCTTTTTCCCGTTTTGCCCCTATTTCTGGCAATTCCTACTAAATCATCACTAAACATGTGTTTATGGTTCATATTGCTCAACCATGTGCCCTCCCTCTTATTTAACTTAATTTAGATGTTAATCCACCATTGAACTTAAATATAAAGTTTAGGCACAATCAGAACATATTCGAATCAAAATTCATATCATATTCTTCAAAAGTGTTTAATTAATAATAATTACATCACTTTTGGAAGGATTTAGCCCTTAATCACAATTTGAGATATTACAATTATCTTGGTCCAAGTCACTCTTCGGTCAGCCTCTCATTCTCCCTTCATTTTCAGTCCAGCCCATCACAATCACGCCTCCCTTTCTTCACTCAATTCAATTCAGCCCAGCTCTTGTTTTTCAATCATTCCCATTCGGTCCAATAGCCTCCCTCCAATTAATTCATTCGGTCAACTCTTTTCCTTCAATTCCCATTTGATTCAACAACTTTAGTCCAGCTGCTTCTTGGTCAATTATTTTGGCTAGCTAGCTCTTCAATTCATGTATTCGGTCTCCTCTCTCCAATTTCTTCACAGCTATTATTCTCCTTTGGTCAACTCTTCTTTTTAATCAATTCATTTCCTCCTCTCATTGACTACTCGGTGCTGCTCCTCCCTTTACTTCATAGCCAACACCCTTCTCCTTTTTCTTATTCAATCCCCTTTTCAGTCCAAGTCACTTTTCACACCTCAATTATTCCTATCCATCAAATCGGTCCAGCTCTTTTCCTAACTAAATTCGGTCTAGCCCTCTTCCAAATAATTCAGCCCATCAACCTCTTCTCTTTAATCAGTCCAACACTCTCAATTCGATCTCATTCAAACATTTTAGCCCACTTGCCTTCTCATTTCATATAGTTCCCCCTTCTTCTAATTTCTTCAATTGTCTTTAGGATAAAATGCGTTGTGCCTTGTCATCACCTACAAAATTATATTCATAAAGGTAATATCTTTTACTCACAATTAAAGAATAATAGGAATAATAAATATTAATTAAAAATATAACTATTTAACCATTATAATTCTCAAATTATCATTTCACTAAAATCTCACATTAACACTTGATTATGCCCAAAATATTCAAATAAGTCCCACAAAAGCCTAAGATTAATTAATCAAAATATATAAATATTGAGCTCTATCAGCTCTACTACCTGTTATTTGCATTCACTGGCAAACTATCACGATTGTCGACAGGTATAACAGATTACTGTTCCATTGCATGTCTTGTCAGGGTGCATTTGACCACATTGAGTGCATGGCAGAGGTGTAAAGGGTCTCTGGTTCCCACAGTTCTTAGGCCAATACGGTTTCTTGCTGCTACCCTAGGATGAGTATCCCTAGCTCTTCCTTTTTGGAGAAGAGTGTCCCTGACTAGCTTTACTACGGCTGCAAATATTCTTAGCTGAATGCAGGTTCCTCAAATTTGTTTTTTGTAATCCGGCATTCTTCCACAACCTAGTTGAACTCCTTAAACTCTTTGGAGACCAACTCTATTTTAATCTCATGCCTCAGTCCCCTTATCAGTATATCAGTACTCTAGACCTCATCATCTCAGTATCTAAATTAAGTGGAGTATCAGGACAACTGGATGAACTAAGCTAGATACTCATCAAAAATCTCATCACTACCTTGTTAGAGGGATAAGAACTTTGAAACAATTCCCAAGTCACAAGAATGTTTCTAGCCCGTAGAATCAATGTTGTATTTCTCCACCACCTATCAGTATCCCCTTCAAGCTTATAGATGGCTAGTCGAGCTTTTACCTCAGTGGGACATTCCAGTACCTTAAAGATTTACTCCAATCTTATCACCCAGTCTTCAGCCACCTGGGGGTTAATTCTCCCTTTGAATAATAGGGTTTGGTTCTTACAGAACTTAGAAACCCAAAACTATAGGTCTCTTTCGTCACCAACTAGTACCCCATGAAATTCCTGATTTGGTTCTATTCGTTGTTGCGACTCATCAAGTTAGGTATGTTCTTCCTCTGTATCTAGTTCTTCCTGATTGGTTGCAGTATTTATTGATTCCTCCCTATCCTCATTTTGTTTGGCCTTTACTTCTCTGATCTCCTCTCTGAGTTCATAAAGCATGCCAAATATATGTTGCAAGGGATCAGGTGGATTTCTTTCTCTAACAGTACTTGGTCTTATCCTTCCTCCTCTTAGATTGACCATAGTTTCCTTTCACTATCAAGACAAGAGTTTCATCATTGATATCATATCTGGTAGGTATATATATATATATTCCTTAGATTTGAATACTGGCAGAAAATAAGAACATCAATTCATGCAACTTTAAAACATACTAGAAGCAACATTAAGTCATTACATGAATAGAAAGTTCTAGCCTATTGCTAAAACCTTTTGCTCTGATACCAAAAATGTAACACCATAGTTTTCAAAGCCTTTAAATGAGTTTGAACATATAATGACTTAGAATTTGAGACTAATGTTCATTTGGAAGCAATTGAATTCCCGAATTTAATACAGGGTCGAACCTGCACTTAAGTGGGTTTTCAAAAACTTTTTAAATACTTTTAAGTGTAGTCTCAATACGATTTGTGATTTCATTATAACTCATTAGTTCTTAATTCCTTTTATTAAAATCAGAGTGTCTCAATCCAAAACTCAGGTATTGGTACATAACTTATGGGCTTTTAGTGTTTGGTTGCCCGATTTTAGTTCAATTATCATGTTTGCATACTACCACGTTGGACAAAAACTTAGCATACTGGTTACACTAATACAATTGGTGTCACGGTTACAAGTATTACTACTGCTACTTCTGTTAAATTACATTCACATATTTTACAGTCATCCAAAATAAAAGATAACTCGATAATCTTTATTTAATTAGCCTTTTCTTCGCCCGACCGTATTACCTTCCTTGCCCTTGAAGCTGGACACCTTTGTTGTATATCATTTATTGAAAAAGGGTGAGATTCAAAAGAATCTCAGTAGTACACAGATCACTCATATGATATGCAAAATACTAAGCATGTAAAGCAATCATCAAAGCAATAACACTTACAATATACAGTAAACAAAGGGCCTAACTGGTCCCATAGCACAAAACCACTGGGCTTGGCAATCTCTATCTGGTAGCGCAGGGCCTTTATTTGCCCCATACAAGGTGTACTCACGAGCTTTCTGCCTCAAGCCTACTAGGCTCAAGACTCCCCTAGGTTACTCCCAGTGTAACTTGTACTTACAGGTCTTACTGCAGAAGGACTAATTGTCCCATACATGCACAGCTGATAGAGAATACATACAGAGTAATGCATATGATATAAGTGATAGGGTACTACCTAGCAGCCTTTCCAAATTGGGTTCTTGTTCCCAATCTCTCGGGCATCCCGGGTATATGTCAAATCCTATCAGTTAGAATTTATGGACGACGAG
Organism: Inga leiocalycina; assembly: GCA_963242795.1. Taxonomy (NCBI): domain Eukaryota; kingdom Viridiplantae; phylum Streptophyta; class Magnoliopsida; order Fabales; family Fabaceae; genus Inga; species Inga leiocalycina. The sequence goes on from OY725329.1 coordinate 42,680,594, forward strand.
TTAATACTTGTTCCAATTCTTGATAACTCATAACACTTAGTTGGTTATCATTTGGTTAGTGCTTATGCCCAATTAAGTAGTTAATGTGGTTACACTAGGCCCAAGTACTAATCTTCACCCTTAAAGTTCAACCTTACTACTTTTGGCCCAAAGCCCATTAAATTCGCAGGAACTAAATGCTGGCAGAATTTTTCACTTAACTTTGAAAAATCATAACTAATTCTACAAAACTCCAATTAGGGTTGTTCAAAGCCCTATGTTGCCCTTATTAAGTCCAATTTAAAGGAAAAATGATTACTCCTACAGCTCACAAGCATAAAATTCCAAATTGCACAATTACTCACTTTTGTCACAAAACAACTTCCAAATTTAGTGCCCAATTTTCAAAAATCATCATTAATTTTAGAAAACTCCAAATTGAATGATTCCAAGTACATTGTAAACCTCTTTAAGTTTAATTTCAAATAAAAATATAATGTTTTGGAAACTGTAGCCACACAATTCCCAGAAATTCATCAAACCTTAACTACTCCAGAATTGGTTCCAGAATAGGGCCAAACTTTAAAAATTGATAACTTACAAGTTACACGTCCAATTTTTAAGTTCTAATATTCAATGAAAAGCTACAAGTGTCTAATTTAAGGGAAATATAATCACAAGAACAAACTATCATATTACCTTATGAAATTCATCCCTTTTTCCACTATCAAAACTTGAACTTACAGAATTTCCATTATTTTTAGACCTATCTTTCAAATATCATAACTTTCTCTCTAGGTATTGTCAAAACCCTTAACATTTTGATATACACAGAGTAAAAAGCACACAATTCCATAAGGCATACAGAAATAGCGGAAACATACTGACATTAAGTACTTATTTACAAAGAAGAAGTCTCCCCATATAGTTTGATAATATATACAATTTTGTCCAAAATATCAAACTAAACTAGTAATAACCAACAGCTTCTTCTTCTTGACCTGGACACCTCAGTTGCCAGTATTTACCGTTTTACCCTTAGAGTCGCTAGCTTCTGCAGGAAAATTTTTAAATTTGAAAAAATATGATATACGAATGAATCTCAGTAGTAACATGCAACAAGTCATATAAAATGCAAGAATTAAATATGCCCAACACCATGTAATGCAACATAACACAAACAACTTCTAGCTAGGTCCCTACTAGGCCAAATGGTACATACACTCTTCCCATTGGGTGGTACATATACACTTCCCGCACCACAGCTAGAATAGGGCATGTGTATATGAGTTAGGGGCTTAATCCCCCACTACCCGTAAAACGCCATAGTTGGGTTCTTGCTCACAACCAGGTAAGTATGCCTCTACACACAATTTCTCTACTCGACAAAACAGTGTTCATATCACAAAAGATGGCATACACAACACATATAGACAATTACATAGTATATGAAAAGAAAGTACTACTACCTTAAACCCCGTTTTGATCATAAACTATTCCTTGAATTTTGTTCTGACGGTTCAGGCTATTAATCCAGTCCTAACATTCCAAATGTACAAGAATTAGGTTAATACGCATTCATGTACTTCTCTAAACTCTTTTAAACTCATTTTGTTGGTTATCTTAGCTTAAAACTATGAAATGACCAAAATACCCCTAGGGACCTAATCTAAGCCCCTTATACCCTGTCCAACTGTACTTTTTCAAAAATTGACCTGGGCTATTCCTATATAATTTTGCCCAAGGAATTCATTTTTTACTTCAGAATTATCAAATTCACTGCCAAAAGATGAAAATACCCTTGGCAGCCCCTAACTTAGGGTTTTAAAGATAATTTGACATTTCATATTCTAATACTTTTCACACTTCATGATCAACATAAACCTTACACAATTTTCCCTTCTAAACACCATGAAACCATCAGAATTGGAAAATTCTAGCCCCAACCCCCATTTTAGCTTATGGCCAAAACATACATAAGAGAAAGGAAAAATTGGTTTTCATGATTTAACCCCTTAAACTCCTTCCATTTCACTCTTTATCACATATTTAACTTCTTAAACACTTATTAGACATGATTTGTGGAATTTTAGGCAGCATAATCCCTTAGGGTTTCATCATCCCAAATTTACAAAGTCAAGAGAAACAACCACAAATCAAGCCAATACCTCAATAACAACACATTAACCAAGAGGAATAAAGTTCTTGAGATTACCTCTTGATTCTAAACTTTCTCTCTCTAGGGCATACCCTCCTCTCTCTCTCTCTCTCTTTCCTCTTGTCTTATTGTTTTGCTTGCTACACATGATTGCCATAAAGAACAAGAGCTTAGAACAGGAACTACATAAGTTATAAGGCAATAGTACTTGAATTCCCAAGCACTTACCTTTGATTTCCTCCTCTTGAACCCTAGGTCTTCAACCTTCCTTCCAAGACACTTTCTCTCTCTATTTTGCTTGCTTGATCGTGAAAATGAGAAGAGAAAGAGATGATGAAGCCTTTTAAAAATATCTCTTATCTCTCTCTTTAAAATATAATAGTTTAATAGACACAATTTTGTTTTCAAGCTTATCCCTTCTTAAATTGGTGTCATAAACTCCATTGACTTTAAACCAACTTTCCTCCTCCTTTCTTAGCCCAAAAACATGCCTCTCTTAGTCGTCCATGAACCAAATTGGGCTTTCTCCATTTAGCCTAACCAATTGTGAAAGATATATTATTTTATGAAAATTCCACCTTTTTACTTTTCAACCTTTATCCAAAATATAATCATAAATACCACAGAAATATTTTTCCCTTCATTTCTAGCTCATTTGGACGAAAATGAGTGTATGCTAAAGAAAATAATTTTCTTTGGCTAAATATGAGAAATTACCATTTTGCCCATACATTTGGTGATTTTTACCCAAAACTAGCAGTATTTTCACCCAACTTTGAAAATTTATATATTTTTTAGTAGACATTCAATTGAGGTGTTATAAAGTCTACTTGACCCTTATTGAGTTTAGTTTCCAGGAAAAATATAGCCTTTAGCCAAATGGAAGCTGTAAATTTCCAAAATTTCAATCTTTGTACGATGTTCCAGGAAGTAGTCAGTTTCATTGGGTAAACTTTCAAAATTCATAACTCTTTATATATAGCTCCAAATGATCTATATGACCTATCAAATTAAAGCTTAGAGTGCCTACTTTCATTCTGGAAAATTTCTCATTTTTTGAAATGCTTCTAACGGACATCACAAATCATCTATATATATGGAGCATCCAAAGAACAGAAAAGAACAATTGAGAACAAGCAATCACTTCGATCAATATACTATTTATGCTCTATTTTCTTATACTTACTCTTTGTACTTTAGTGATTATATATTTGCTCTGTAAGAGAGTTTTTCATTACAAACTCAATATTTATTATTGAGACAACTTAAGGTTGTGGAACCTTGAGTTGGGGATTTGATTACAATGTGTAAGGGGGAGCGAGTGTCCAGGTGAAGGAACTTGCTGTACTGAGGTGCCAAGAACCCACTGAATCTTGGAGAACGTAGTGAAACTCTCAGAGACGCTCTGAGGACTGGGCGTAGGTCAAACTGGTTGTGGCCAAACCAATATAACTCCCGGTGTGCACTTCGGTGATATTTCTCCTAGCTCTTAACTGCTTTAAATATTCTGTTAATTTTCTTATACACAATGAAATTTTTGGTATCACCCAATTCACCCCCTCTTGGGTGAAATGCTTGCACTAACATTTGGTATCAGAGTGTAGGTCTTCTTATTAAGGTATAACAACCTAAGAAGGATCCAATGGTAAGCATGAGTGAAGGAATTCTTCCCGACGGAGCTTCTATCACAAGACCTCTGGGTTTCAATAGCGAACACTTCTCATTCTGGAAAGTAAAGTTCAGAGCCTTCATAATGGCTATAGAATATAGGTTATGGGATGTGATTGAAAGTGGAAATTATCAACCTATAAAAATTGTAGATTCCCAGAAAATTCCTAAGACGCCGGCGGAATATGATGAGAATGACAAGAAACTTATCACTCTCAATAGCAAGGCAACTATGATGATCCAAAGTGCTTTGAATTAAAATGAGTACTTCAGAATCTACACACTTCTAACGGCTAAGGAAATGTGGGAAGCTTTGGAAATAGCTTATGAAGGAACTTCAGGAATTAAAGAAAATTGGATCAACACTCTAGTTACTGAATTTGATTTATTTCGAATGAAATCAAGTGAGTCAATAGCTGAATTTGAACTTAGATATATTCATCTTGTTAATCAACTTGCAGCACTTGGAAAAGTCTATGATCAGCATACCCAAGTGAGAAAGATTCTTAATATACTCTCTAAAGAGTAGGAGGCTAAAGTCACTGTAATAGAAGAAGCAAAAGGCAAATCAATGCGATCGGTTGCTTCTCTATTCAAAAGTCTTTCTGAATATGAAAGTAAATTAAAGTTCAAACGAGAACTAGAAGACATTGGTGACAAGAAGAGAGGCCTAGCATTGAAAGCAAAAGAAGAAAATCAAGATGAGGATGAAGAGCTTGACGATGACGAAATAGGCCTAATAATAAAACGATTCAGAAAGTTTTACAAGAAAGGTCAATGATTCAAGAATTTTTAGAAAGGAGCAACAAGCAGTAAAGAACACATTATTTGCTATGAATGCAGAAAACCAGGACATATCAAATCAGAATGTCAAGAACTGGTTCAGAAGATTAAAGAAAAGAGAAAAGGCAAGTTCTACAATAAGAAGAAAGCCTTTATATTTGTCATATAGGGAGATAGCTCTTCTGATGAAGAAAGCGATGAAGAGGAAGTAGCCAATATCTATCTAGTTGCTCAAGAAGAAACAAAAGAAGAGGTAACTAATTCTGATCCTACCTATGATGAATTACTTTCCGAATATAATGCTTTACATTCTAAATTTATCAAAGTAGTTAAAGAACTAATTGTTTTCAAAAAGAAAAACAAAGTTCTTGAAATAGAACTCAGAGAATTTTGAAAAGGATTGTGAAAACTGTACTTCTTTGAAAAAGAAAAACATTGATCTTACTAAAACTCTTGAAAAATTCACTAAAGGAAGTGAGATGCTAAATGTAATTTTAAAAGCTCAACGATTCCGATCTGGAATTGGATATGATCCAAAATCAAATAGAAGGAAAGGAAGAAAGAAAGCTGGAGGTAAATCTTACTTGAATTATTTTCAGCATTCTGTGCATACATCAAATCCTTTTGCATATTGTAATTATTGTAATAGAAAAGGTCATTACACTTCATCATGCATTCATAAGAAGAAAGGAAAGATAGGAACCTACAAATGGTGCCTAAAGGTTCATATGTTCTGAGAATCTTTTGTACTAACCCAAAAGGACCCAAAAAGATGTGGGTACCTAAGACTTAATCGTATTTGATTGCATATATGTCTTAAAGCATCCAAGAACAACAAATGGTACATAGACAGTGGATGCTCCAGACATATGACCAGTGATTTTGAAAGTTTTACCTCGTTACAACCAAAAGAAGGTGGGAAGGTAAAATTTGGAGGAAATCAAACCGGAAAGATAGCAGGAATTAGTGAAATCAAAAACGTTAAAGGCATACAAGTCAAAGATGTTTATTATGTTGAAGGCTTGTGTCATAACTTGCTGAGTGTGAGTCAAAGTGCAAATAAAGACAACTGGGTAATATTTGACTCAGAGGAATGTCAATTGTAAACAAGAAAGATTTACAATTAGATAAGAAGAATCTCAAAGCAAAGCTCATAGCAAAAAGGGAATGTAACTGCTATACTCTTGATATCTGTAAAAATGACTCTGAAAATTGTTTTCTAAGTAATGCCGATGAAAGTTGGTTATGGCATAAGAGGCTAGCTCATGTCAACATGCACCAACCAGGCAAGTTAATTAAAAAGGATTTAGTGATTGGATTACTCAAAGTAAATTTCAAAAATGATTTGATTTGTGACGCATGTCAAAAGGGTAAACAAACTAAATTTTCTTTCAAATTAAAAAATGAGATATCAACCAATAGACCACTTCAATTATTTCACATGGATTTAGTTAAACCAGCAAGAGTTAAGAGTTTTGGTGGCAACTTATATTCATTGGTCATTGTTGATGATTTCTCTAGATTTACGTGGACCATTTTTCTATCATCAAAGGATAAAACCTTTGGAGAATTTATTGTTTTTGCCAAGAAAGTGATAAATGAGAAAGGTATGTCCATTACAGGTATTAGAACAGATCATGGTGGAGAATTTGAAAATCAAGCATTTGAAGAATATTGTGATACTAATGACATTGATCACAATTTCTCTGCTCCAAGGACACCTTAACAAAATGAAGTTGTAGAACTTAAGAATAGAGTGATCACGGAAATGGCTAAAGCAATATTGAATGAAAAGAACGTGTCTCAAGTTTTCTGGGCTGATGCAATGAGCATAGCATGCTATATTTCAAATAGAGACTACTACATTAGAATAAAACTTGGAAAGACACCATATGAGCTATACAAAAGAAGGAAGCCAAACCTTGCTCATTTACTCATCTTCGGTTGTAAGTGTTTCATTCATAATAATGGTAAAGATAACTTAGGAAAATTTGATTTTAAAACAGATGAAGGAATTTTCCTAGGCTATTCTAACTGAAGTAAAGCATACAGAATTTTCAATAAAAGAACATATGTTGTTAAAGAATCAAATCATGTTGTATTTGATGAATTTGAATCCTCTGACAAAACCATTGATGATGAGCAAGAAGTTATTTTAAATCAAGAAAATGGTCAATCTATTTCTAAATCTCTTATTCCAGAAGTTGATCAAACCAAGGAAGAATATCAGTCACTAGGATAGCCTAGAGCTTGGAAATACAATAAAAGTCATCCCCTAGATCAAATCATAAGATATGTGAATGAAGGAGTCAAAACTAGAAATAGAATTTTCAATGAAGTTAGTTTTTCTACTTTTATTTCTGAGATTGAACCTTCTAACATTGATGAAGCCCTATCAGACAATGATTGATAGGGTTATAGCAATGCAAGAAGAACTAAACCAATTTGAAAGAAATCAAGTTTGGGAGTTGGTACCCCGACCTAAGGATCATCCGATCATTAGCACTAAATGGGTATTCAAGAATAAACTTGATGAATCTGCAATCATTATCAGAAACAAGGCGAGATTAGTGGCTAAAGGCTATAATCTGGAAAAAGGAATTGATTATGAGGAAACTTATGCTCCAGTGGCTAGATTGGAAGATATACGAGTACTCTTAGCCTTTACATGCATCAAGGGATTCAAACTCTATCAAATGGATGTAAAGAGTGCATTTCTAAATAGCTATATCATGGAAGAAGTGTATGTAGATCAACCTCCAGGTTTTAAAGATGTAACCAAACCTGACCATGTTTTCAAACTAAAAAAAGCTTTATAGGGTTTAAAACAAGCTCCTAGAGCATGGTACGAAAGGCTCAGTAAATTTCTCATTGATCAAGGTTTTGTACAAGGAAAAGTTGATACAACACTTTTTACAAAATGAAAATGAGATGATATTTTAATTGTGCAAATATATGTTGATGATATAGTTTTTGGTGCTACTGAAGAAACCTTATGTAAGGAATTTTCTAAGATAATGCAGGGGGAGTTTGAGATGTCAATTATAGGAGAATTGAATTTCTTTCTTGGTTTTCAAATCAAACAAAGAAAGAATGGAATTTTCATATCTCAAATAAAGTATCTAAAAGAGCTATTAAAGAAGTATGGAATGAATGAAGCAAATAGAATGGACACGCCTATGAGCTCAACTACGTTGCTTGATGCTGATGTCAAGGGAAAAGATTACAACATCACAAAATATAAAGAAATGATTGGATCATTATTCTATCTCACTACAAGCAGACCTGACATTCAATTCAGTATGAGTATGTGTTCAAGATATCAATCAGCACCAAAGGAGTCACATACTAAAATCGTCAAACGTATCTTATGATATCTTGTTGACACGGCAGAATTATGTCTCTAGTATCCCAAAGGAAGAAGTGAATATCTACTTGCATATTCAGACTTTGATCATAGAGGATACAAGACAAACAGAAAGAGTACCAATGGACAAAGTCAGTTTCTTGGAGGCTTTCTTGTATCATGGTTTAGCAAAAACAAAATACTGTGTCTCTTTCGTCAACGAAAGCTGAGTATGTTACAGCTCAAGTTTTTGTGCACAAGTGTTATGGTTTAAGCAACAACTCCAAGATCTTGGTATTTATCCAAAGGAGATACCAATATACTGTGACAACACTAGCACGATAAGCTTGGCAAAGAATCCTATTCAACATTCTAAAACCAAGCATATTGATATTAGACATCACTTCATCAAAGATCATGTCCGAGAGAAAGATGTCAAAGCGATATTCATTCCAACTCATCTTCAACTAGCTGATATCTTCACAAAACCTCTTGTAAAAGATCAATTCTTATATATTAGAAGAGAATTAGGAATGGTCAATCCCAATGAATAGTAAGTTATTTAGTGCTTACAAAATGTTAGGTTGTGTTATTTGTTGATGTTTTGATGATTACTAACTTAAGCATCGGAGTTTCTAGTAATTTGTTTTGCAAGATCTTGATATTATGTTTTAGGGAATAAAAAGCAAAGGTTAACAGAGGACAACATTACTGGAGGGACAACTTCAATTAACCAACATTACTGGAGTGACACCTTGAAGTAATTGAATGGATTACTCGAGTAGCCACTCGAGTAATGAACCTGAAAATGTGACAGTGAACCATTAATTCACAATGAATTCAAATGAAATGGCATAACGATTGGAAATGAACAGTTATAATGTGAAATGTCAGATTACCCGAGGGAGGCCTTGAGTAAACTTCACAGATTACTCAAGTAAGACCTCGAGTGAACCTGGTTGCAGATCACAAATTTGCTGAGTTTCAGATCAAATTTGTCCTAAAGAGCAATCAAATGATCGAGGGAATATACATGGGTAATTACAATATTATTCATGCTAGGTACGCACTTGAATTTACTACATTTTGAAATTTCTGGTGTGATCACTCGAGTAGCTACTCTAGTGAAGCTCATGATCACTCGAGTAAGCCCTCGAGTGATGTCGGGCCCTAGGTCTATTTCAGTCGATACTCGGTCATTTCTCACAAAATCGCCTCGAGTGATTCTCCTAGTGCTCTCACAAAAAATTTTCATAGAATCTTCTTCACTTCATTTCCGTCAAAACCCTTTGATTTCTATCTTGAAAAACCTCCCAGATTGCTCAGATTCCTGCGCCCTACTCTCACGACCGTCGACCCTATTTTTCTAGAAAATCCCAGTTCTCACAAATCAAAATGGTGAGGACAAAAACTCAAAATCTTAGCACTCCTTCTGAGTCCTCTAAACCTTATCAACTCTCTGATTCACTTTCCTCTCCTCCCACCAAGAAAATAAAACTCTCTCCCAAACCAAAAGCAAAGACCAAGCCGCAAGCTAAGCTTAAGGTGAAAGGAGTTGTCATTAAGGAATCAATGGCCATAAGAGCCCATACCAAGAAGAGTTCACCTCTAGGAAGAGGCAAAGGAACAAAAACACCATCTCCTCCTCCTTCTGACTCATCCGACACACCTACATTCTCTCCAAAACCTCCTAAAAACCCCAAGCTTGATAAGGACCTCACCAAAGTCATGATAGGCATGTTTGATGAAGCTTTTAAGTCTAAGGGAGCAAAGAAAGGGAAATCTTCAAAGCAACCAGAAGAGAGGGATGAAGAAATTACATTCCTTCCATAAGGATTCAATATAGGCAATCTTGAGGAATCTCATAAGTACCTAAGTCACTTTGCAAGAAGAAATGTGTGCAAGATGCACTATATTGACTACAAGGTTCTTCAAGAGGTATTGAAATTTGACCTAAGTCCTTATCTTGATTCCTATATGCCCTGGTTGTCTATTAAACTCCCTTTTTGCACCAAAGTTGTGAGGCATTTTTATTGCAATCTTGAACCTGTAAAATGGCCCTTTCCAAGATGCCTTAGAAGAAGAAATGGTTACTAAGATTAGAGGAAAAGAAATACTAATCTCACCTTCCAAAATTAACACCTGGTTAGGAATAAAGGACCCTCCTGATGATGATTACCCTAATCTTGATTCAAACCAGTTGTTCTCTATCCTAAGACCTGGTGAGATAGTGGGACCCCTAAATTTCAACCCGAGTGATATGTGTGATTTTCATCGAGTCCTATGGTATATCTATTCAAGAGCCATAGTCAACAAATCCAACAACTACACACTTTTCATTGAGAGGGATTTCAGAAAATGTGCCTCACTAATTCTCAAAGAACAAAAGGACTTGGGAGAATATATCTTTACTGAGATCAAGCGATATAGGTTTGAAGGAAAACCTACTACTCCAATGCCTTATCCTCAACTTATATCTCTATTCTTAAAGAAGAACAAGATATGGTATTTTGAGAGTAAGGAGCCAATTGAGAGGATAACACCAGTTGGGAGAAATCAAATTAGGAAGCTGAACATTGAGATTTCTCTGAAGACTCCTCTTGAAACAAGTCCCAAGAAGAAGAAGAAGACTGAGACTGCAACAAGTCGAATGGATGACACACAGTCTTCTGCTCCAACTAACTCATCCTCTCCTTCATTCTTTGGTGTCGCAATGCAAACATTCATGGAGAACATTCTGAAGGGTTTTCATATCGACATTGCGAATACTATTGCCGAGTTGATAACTCATATGAATAAGAAGATGGGACAACTTGTGGAGAGAATGGATAAGAGGCATGAAGAGTTGTTAGTAGAACAACGTGCCTAGGGTGAGCTTCTAAGATCAATCATTGCCAGACTTGATGCTATGGCATCTGGCTCCCCTATTCCTGGTCCTTCTGTTACTCCTAAACCAATACCAATCTCTGAACCTAGACCTTCTAAGCCCAATCCTTCTGATACTATACCTACTGAGCATAGACCCTTTGAGCTTGGACCCAGTAATCTTTTATTCTCTATGTCTGACCCTGACACATTCGAGCCAATCCATATCACTACTGATGATCCAGCTCAGCCAGTTCAGCCTGAGTCAATACCTACTCCCATTGCCTCACCTACACGCACTGAAGAGATGCTTGTATCTTCACCTGTTGCTACAGATGAAGTAGAAATTACTTCTTTGATTCCTTACCCATCACCTCAGAATCCTCCAGTGAATCCTCTAAAGGATCTTCAGACACCTCCAGTGAACCTTCCTGAACCTGAACCATCATCTTCAGATTCTTCTAGTTTAGAAGGATCACATAGCTCTTTGGCATTTCCTATCACTCCTATCTCAGCAGCCAAGCCATCTACTCCTCCTCATGATTGATTCCACCCTTGTGATGAAGACAAAAAGGGGGAGAAGAGCCTGAGTAATTTTGTGATCAATGGCTGAGTTAATGTATTGGGGATATGGGTGTACAAGGCTTTAGGGAGCTTTTAACTTCTTTTAACTTTGAATTCTAAGTTTGAATATGTAATGAATTCTTCTTTATGCAATTCTCTTCTTTAAAGTTAAATTTCATTCAATTTATATTGCATTTGTGGGACTAGTGAGTTTTCGATTGTGTATGCAAGGTGAACAAGTAAATAATAACAAAAACTCAATTTTTCAAGCTCATTTAAAAAGATCCTTACTAAGCTATTTCAAAAGAGTTTTCAAGTTTAAATTGAACAAAAGATTTCATATGAAAAGTATTTAAGAAGAATATGTTTGAAAACTCAATTTCAAAAACTTTGTTCAAAATCACCAAGTTTTGTCATCATCAAAAAGGGGGAGAATGTTAGATCCCATATGTTTTTTTGAAAACAAAGATTGGACTAATGATATAAGAGGATTTGATAACAAACAAAAGAATTTGAACAAAGTAACTAAAGTGCAGACAAAACCATTACTTGAAGTAAGCACTAAAGTACTATAGAAGAACTAAGACACAAAGCAAAGGAAAAATAGCACTGACAGATTTTGTCAAGGCTTACTCGAGTGAGCACTCGAGTAATGGAACAGTTACTTGAGTGGTTACTCGAGTAATGTTGGAAAAAATGTTCCAGAGAAACACTGCTAAAATTTGGAGGCAGTTACTTGAGGGGTCACTCAAGTAATCTGTAAAGTTATGTGAATAATTACTCGAGTAACCACTCAAGTAACTAGGGTAAATATCTTCCAGTAGCTCTCGGCCAAGAAATGTAACTATTTACTCGAGGGACCACTCGAGTAACCAGGTGAGAAAAAGGCATTACTCGAGGGAGCACTCGAGTAATCTACGGAGTTATATAAAGCATTACTCGAGGGATCACTCAAGTAATCAGGTAAGCAAAGAGTATGTACAGGTACTCTCGGCCAAGAATTTGATGTTGTTACTTGACAAAGTAATCGAGTAATTTGCAAACTTATTATATTTTTACTTGAGGGATCACTCGAGTAACCTGAGAAGAAAATAGATGTTTACTCGAGGGCTCACTCGAGTAACCTTGTTTGCCACGTATTATTAAAAAGATTACTTGAAGGCTTAATCAAGCAATATGGTAAGAAAACATTGACTCACTGTCTGTCTGATTTTTAATGACCTTACTCAAGGGACTACTCGAGTAATGAGCATGATCACTTGAGTAGCCACTCGAGTAATGAAGTTCAGAAAACATGTCTTTAATCCAATGTTTATTGATTTGTTTTACATATTATTAACCATTCATTGTATTAGTATTCTAAGTGCATTTGCAGAGAAATAATGAAGAGATCATGCCATAAGTGGTAAGTCAAAAGTAACATCCGAACGCTCACCTACCGCTACCTACCGCAAACGGATAGTTTTCAAATTAGAAGAACAGTCAACTATTGTTGCACGACTCTAACGGACATATTTGAAATGCTTCCAACGGACATCACAAATCATCTATATATATGGAGCATTCAAAGAACAAAAAAGAACAACTGAGAACAAGCAATCACTTTGATCAATATACTATTTGTCCTATGTTTTCTTATACTCACTCTTTATACGTCAATGATTATATATTTGCTCTGTAAGAGAGTTTTTCATTACAAACTCAATATTTGTTATTGAGACAACTTAAGGTTGTGGAACCTTGAGTTGGGGATTTGATTACAACGTGTAAGGGGGAGCGGGTGTCCAGGTGACAGAACTTGCTGTACTGAGGTGCCAAGAACCCACTGAATCTTGGAGAACATAGTGAAACTCTCAGAGACGCTCTAAGGACTGGACATAGGTCAAAGTGGTTGTGGCTGAACCAGTATAACTACCGGTGTACACTTCGGTGATATTTCTCCTTGCTCTTAACTACTTTAAATATTCTGTCAATTTTCTTATACGCAACGAAATTTTTGGTATCACCCAATTCACCCCCCCTCTTAGGTGAAACGCTTGCACTTACAAAATCAACATACAAACTCTGGTTTAAAACTTATCGGTTGACCGAATTTTTCCGGCAACTTTTCTCACTTCTAGCTACTCAAACAGCCCAGAAAACCACTCAATTCCTATGGAAAAACCAAGCTAAAGGTAAAGGATACTCATCTAAATACGTTTATGGTGTTGCATGTGAGGTTTGGAGCTTCCTTCTTCCTCTTCTCCGGTGGCACCGATCACTCTCTTCTTGGCTCTCACTTTTGCTCTCTCTTTCTCTATTCTGTTTGCTCTATGTTTTTTTTTTCTGGACTTGGTGAAATGAGAGAGTGAGGAAGAGTGCTACATTTATTGAGTAATTGGGTGATGAATGTGTGTGTTGTCCGTATTTGGTTGGAGTGTGTGTGTGAGAGAGTGTCATGTGTGAGTGTTAATGTGTGCCATGTGTCTTCCAAATAAAAAGTGAAAATGCTGAATGTGGGTGTGTGTCAGTGAGAGTGTTAGGTTGGTTTTTGAGTGTGTATTTTTATATTATGTAGTTATATTTTTTTCTTATTAATTATACACACTAGGCCCTAATTTTTCTTCTTTATCTAATTTAAGATTCCTTAAATTTCTTAGGTTCCATAATTTGACTTATTATCTAACTTCATAAATCAATCCTTAAAAATTTTTAAGGATTTTCTTCCTTAATTAACTTCATAAGGCCTTAAAATAGTTTCTCAAAAACTCCCAAGCTAAATTATGACCATTAACTATTGTTCCTTGAATTTTTAGGAAAATAGACCTTTAATTTCCAAAATTAATCTCTAACACCATTTCAATTTTCTTTTTTAAAAAAGTTAACCTTTTACTAAAATTCAGGATTTTACATAAACCTAATAATTAGCTTCTCAAAAGAGATAGACCTAGGTTAATTTTCACCGTTGTAGTGCATTATTAATCTAGTTTATTTTGACAGTCCCACGTCATGACTTGTTATTGGTTACACTTTTTACACCCTATTCGCTACAGACGATCTAGAGAGGTAGCAGTTCAAAAGGTTTTTTTTTTTTTGGTGCAAATATATATGAAATGAGGGGAATGAACCTAAACAAGATTAAGACTGGGTTCAAGCTAGCTAATTAAACCCTAATAAAACAAAACTAACATGACACATAGATGTGATGACAACTAATAAATCTATTAAAAAAAATAAAAGGAATCAAATTGGCAAGTACCCTAATTAGATGTAAAATTAACATGTGCCCCTAATCCTGCATTACATTCTTAACCCCTGGATCAAGATCAGATCTCTTCCACACTCATCTACAAAAAAACCTTCATTTCTTTCTTTGTGATCCTACATATATAAACCACACATATCAGAAGAAAAATAAGAAAAGCAACCCTCTCACAAGCATTCATATTTTTGAAGAGAGAGTTTTGGTGTTTTTTTTTTCATATCAACATGTTTGGGAGAGTTGAGCATGAGCTAGAGATGGGAGTACCTACAAGCAAGACATGAGATCTGCATAGCACAGTTCGACCTGGAGAACTTCTGGTTAAAGAGATGCCTGATTTGTTTCAAAAGGTTGAACTTGTTGAAAGTGATGTAGGAGTTGGTAGTATCTTCACTAATGTAGGAGTTGGTAGTATCTTCACTAAGTGTGTTTTTGGATAACCATAATAAAAAATAGTCAAAATCATGGTTTGAAAAAAAATTATCCAAGCACTTGAAAAAAAAAAAGACAGTAGCATTTTTTTCTTCAAAACCATAATTTGGGTTAAGTTACCCCAACACTACCAAATACTACAGAACCATGGTTTTAACTGAAAACCATGGTTTGGAGGTTTAAAACTAGGGAAAATCACTGTCAGGTCCCAAGTAAGCAAAATATTCACAGAAAAGTCCCTACGCAAATTGAAATATCATAAAAGTATTATTTTCTAAAATCAAATGACACACATGCCTCTCTTCTATTTTTCTCTCTCTCTCACGTTTTCAGCTCATTCTCTCTAACGTTTTCATATCGCAAATCTGTTCTCAATATCTGCAGATTCAATTTTTGCGATGGTGAAGGGTGAAGCTTTGAGGTGGTGAAAGATTTGTGGGATGAGAAGTAAGATAGAAGGAAGAAGAAGATGGAAGGAAGGTGGTGGGATTTTTTTTATCTCAAGCTTCCGCCATTTTTAAAGAAGGAAGGGATGAAGGTGATGATGATGATGAATAGTCCAACCTCATTGTGCTGTGAAAACGCTGAAATGGGAAAAAATTAAGTTGTTGTTAATTTCCGCAGTAGTAGTTGTTAATATAACTCTAGTAGTTGTTAATACGAAAAATGAGGTTTGGGCGCCATTTTGCTCTGTTTTTGGGAAAGAAAACAGAGGAAGTGGTGTGTTTTAAGTGGTGGGGTGCTATGAATATGCTGATATGGAAAAAATATAAGTTGTTGTTAATTCCCGCGGTAGTAGTTATTAATATAACTCTAGTAGTTGTTAATACGGAAAATGAGGTTTGGGCGCCATTTTGCTTTATTTACAACACGTCAAGCGTCCATTTACAAAATGTTGAGTCTTTTTAACAACTTCTACCTCACATTGGATAGAAATAAGGTTTTCTCATGTTACTTAAGCGAAGTACTTTGTTTACAATCCATCAAGCGTCCATTTACAACACGTTGAGTCTATTTAACAACTTCTACCTCACATTGGACAGAAAACCTTATTTCTATCCAATGTGAGGTAGAAGTTGTTAAAAAGACTCAACATATTGTAAATGGACGCTTGACGGGTTGTAAACAAAGCGCTTCGCTTAAGTAACATGAGAAAACCTTATTTCTGTCCAATGTGAGGTAGAAGTTGTTAAAAAAACTCAACGTGTTATAAATTGACGCTTGACGGGTTGTAAACAAAGCGCTTTGCTTAAGTAACGTGAGAAAACCTTATTTCTGTCCAATGTGAGGTAGAAGTTGTTAAAAAAACTCAACATTTTGTAAATGGACGCTTGACGTGTTGTAAAACAGAGCAAAATGGCGCCCAAACCTCATTTTTCGTATTAACAACTACTAGAGTTATATTAACAACTACTACTGCGGGAATTAACAACAACTTATATTTTTTCAATATCAGCATTTTCATAGCACCACACCACTTAAAACACACCACTTCCTCTGTTTTCTTTCACAAAAACAGAGCAAAATGGCGCCCAAACTTCATTTTCCGTATTAACAACTACTAAAGTTATATTAATAACTACTACAGCGGGAATTAACAACAACTTATATTTTTTTCATATCAACATTTTCATAGCACCCCACCACTTAAAACACACCACTTCCTCTGTTTTCTTTCCCAAAAACAGAGCAAAATGGCGCCCAAACCTCATTTTTCGTATTAACAACTACTAGAGTTATATTAACAACTACTACTGCGGGAATTAACAACAACTTATATTTTTTCCATATCAGCATTTTCATAGCACCCCACCACTTAAAACACACCACTTCCTCTGTTTTCTTTCCCAAAAACAGAGCAAAATGGCGCCCAAACCTCATTTTTCGTATTAACAACTACTAGAGTTATATTAACAATTACTACTGCGGAAATTAACAACAACTTAATTTTTTCCCATTTCAGCGTTTTCACAGCACAATGAGGTTGGACTATTCATCATCATCATCACCTTCATCCCTTCCTTCTTTAAAAATGGCGGAAGCTTGAGATAAAAAAAATCCCACCACCTTCCTTCCATCTTCTTCTTCCTTCTATCTTACTTCTCATCCCACAAATCTTTCACCACCTCAAAGCTTCACCCTCCACCATCGCAAAAACTGAATCTACAGATATTGAGAACAAATTTGCGATCTGAAAACGTTAGAGAGAGTGAGCTAAAAACATCAGAGAGAGAAAAATAGAAGAGGGGCATGTGTGTCATTTGACTTTAGAAAATAATATCAGAAAAGTCCCTAGGGACTTTTCTGATATTTCAATTTGCGTAGGGACTTTTCTGTGAATATTTTGCTTGTTTGGGACCTGACAGTGATTTTCCCTTAAAACTATGGTTTTTCAGGAGCTTTTTTTTTTTTTTACTTTTTCAAAAGCTATTCTCCAAAATATATTATTTGAAATTTCTTTTTTCACTTTTTTTTTCCAGAAGCTATTCTCCAAAAGTTAATCCAAACACACCCTAAAACACTAGTGCCCTATAAATATCTCATATTATTATTTCTTTTTTTATTGGGTATAATTCAAGTTTTATTTTTATGAAGAGAAAAAGACAGAATAATAGCGATGAAGGAAATTTCGTATGTTCTTTGTGTGTGTGTTTCACAAATTGCTCCTAAATTGTCTAAGATTTGTTGACATCATAATCATAATATTATATATGTGCTTATTTAATTTTAGGAAAAATTATAGGCAAGCCCTAGATTAAAAAAAAATTAATTACTAATAGATTGGTTAAATTTGACTTATTACTAACTAAGTTTTTGGAGAATTTATGCAAAAAAAAAAACATATAGCTAGGATAGGATGTAAATGTTTAATTCTCTAAACCATAAAATTAGCGAAAAAACAGTTAACAAATCCTTTTGCTGCGATAGTTAATTAAAAGTGGAACACATAGAAATTTGTAATTTATCTAGTCTTGATTTTACACATTTATATCGGAAATTGTCAGTTTAGTTGTTACATGAATTCTTTAGCAACTTAGTAATCATAAATCAAATTCAAGAGAGCTTTACAAAATTCCCCCTTTTTTCTTGATTTTACTAAACTAGGTAGTTTTTTGGTTTTTGATTTTTTAGGGCTTTCATATATACTAGCCTAGATGTGTGTTTGGCAACATCCCAAACCATGGTTTGTGCAACCCGAGGCAAAAATCATCTCACACACTTACCTTGTAAGTCATAAAAGCTATTAAAAAAAGCTAATTCAAACACTCACTATGTCTAACCCAATTTTGCCCAAGTCGTTGTGGTATGGTTTATAACTGGGCTAGGCCATCCAAAACTAATTTAAATTTTGGTAATCATATATTGTGTTAGTTAAATTTAGTATTTCAATATTTAATTTAGTATACTAATATAATATTTATTAAAACTACGATACTGTTACTGTACAAATTGACCTAGTCAAACCCGACTCAATTTTATTAAAATATTAAATCAAATAGGAATTTATAAGTCAATCAAATTATTAATTGTCAATCAAGTTATTATTAATTTTCAATCAAAATATTAAAATGAAAATAAAATATTAAGATTTAAGGGGGAAAAGTGTAACTTAGTACTTATACTTCTCCAGTTCTAGTTATAAAGCTCTTTCAGTATATTTCACATAAACTAAGAAAAACCCTAATTTCATTAACTCTACCATAAAATTGAGCAACTTTTCAACTTTATCTCAATCTAAGATACATTAAATCCCATGAGAACCAAGTTAACATAGTAATAAATGAATGGCAAAAATGTACACGCATATAGAAAATTTAATGAGATCCTTTATGGATAGGACCAAAAGATTTCTTCTTTCTCTGCCCTATAAATAGGACCAGACAAGTATATGGAACTTATTCCTTATAAATAAATATATGGTGTTAATATTGTTATTGTTGTAGTTATTGATCTAACCAAATTTCCCTTCCCCCACCGATTTCCTGAAAATAGGTAAAACAGGAGTAACTTTTATCAAAGAGAAGGTTACAAAGATAGACAATTAATAAAAATCGAATAAAGGAAAAAGAGATGATTGAAGGAGGATGGCTGGAGTTAGGGTTTACTATATTCAGAATTTGCTTTGAAGTAACAGAGAAAGGAGAAGACTCAAGTATCATCAAAACAACATTTGAGTATTAACTCCAGAAAGAAGCTTCAGACAAAGCCTCTCTTATGGAAAAGGATCCTCTCTTATGTCTTTTGCTATTCAGGACGCTGCCAACGTGGCTCAACTTGCCAAAATTCATCTCAACAAAAACCAAGCCAGCTAATTAACATATATATGTTTGCATGTGTCTGCATCAAATAATTTATTTGTTTGTTTAAATTATCCAAATCTTCCAACAATTGTTAGTTTAAGTCATCTCTCGTTGTTAATTCTGTTAAATAAGATCTTAAGTTTGAGTGTGATACAGATAGAAACAAATTATTTGTCCTATGGCTTTACATTTGTCTCCTTCCTCAAAATAAGAGGTGGAAAGTTTGTACAATGGCTTTTTCTAACCTGCAATGTGGTAGTAATAAGTATTTATAAGGGGAGGTATTGTTAATTACTATGGTAAAACCTATTACCATACTAAAGACTAATCAAATACTCTCTTCTTGTAATGCAATCATAATTACCATTATAGGTATGGGTTCTTAATCTTTTTCACTAGACTTGCCTTTGCAAATTTCACATCTTCATAACACTTGCAATTTTGAATAAAAAATTTTAAAATCTTCTTCGTGTGAAACTCTTCCCAATTACAATCGTTAAAGGAGAATTAAAAGCATCTCTTCGCAAATCTTATCTGTTCAAGCCTCTTCTTATGACGTTCATTTGGTTCAGATACCCAAACTTCCTCTGATTAAACTATACAATATTCCATTTATAAGCTTTAATTTTGATAATTTCATAATTGGATTGGTCAAAAATGTCAAACACCACACTACCGCCATCCATGAGGTTACTTGCAAGAAATTGAGTCTCCCACGTCCCTATTAGCGTTGTACGACTCCATGTCATTGGTGCTGATATCCAATACTATCGCCACGTCACTATAAAAACATATTTTTAAAAATAATTATCCAAACACTTTTTTTTTTCAAAACTTGTTTTTATAAAACTGTTTTGGAAAAAGAAAAAAAAAAGACCCATATTTGTTTAGGGTTAATGCAATCTTACGTCTTTCAAATTTGTCCTCATTTTGAATTTGGCCCCTCAATTTCAAACCATGGGGTTTGTTTTCCACAAGGGGTGAAATGGTCTAGTTTTTATTAAAATATAAAAACTAATATTGTAAAAGAAATGAAATTTGAGGGACAAAAACTCACTATTTGAAAGTTGGGAGAGAGAAACCAAAATGAGGACAAACTACTTGAGGGATCAAAGATTGCATTAACCTTCATATGTTGAGAGATTGTGAGAAAGCACAGAGAGTGTGGTCAGCCTTAACTAACCCTCTATATTATAGTATATATTTTTCTGGTAATTTACAGGATTGGCTCAATTTGAATCTACAACACTCGCCAGGAAATAACAAGATGGCGAGATGGCCATGGCATAAAGTTTTCAGTTACACGTGCTGGCTCCTTTGGAAGAACCGATGCAGTCAAGCCTTTGAAGGGTCATCCGACGACCCAAAAGGGATAGTTCACAGGTGTATGTACCATCTCTCGGAAGGTGTGGAGAATGGCAGGTTTCGACATCAGATATTCCAGGTTCCAGATCGAGGTCTTCTTCATTGGCAACCACCGGACCCAGGATTTCATCGACTAGATGTTGACGGCTCGGTGAGTAGGGAAGGTCAGGCTGCTTGCGGTGGTGCTATCCGGGATCACGAAGGCAACTGGATACATGGATTTTAACAAAAGGTAGGTCATACCTTCCCAACTGCTGCTGAAATTCATGCAATCCGTCGAGGCCTTTTACTATGCAAGAAGCTAGAACTGAAGAAAATCAAGTTGTTCACAGATTCTCTGCAGGCAATACACCTTTTATCCACCCATTGTGATCCTGATCATCCTTTGTATGACGTTATTTCAGATACTAGATCCCTTGTTTACAACGACTGGGAGTTGGAAATTTCCCACACTCATAGGGAAAGTATTCGTTGTGCAGACTACCTGGCGGGAACAGCGCGTAGTATTCCTCAAGACTACGTCGAATTAGGGCTCCCCCCATTGGAATGTTTTCACCTTTTTGCTTTGGATTGTGGTTCAGTACCACAAAACCATTCTGTAGGGTCTACCCTATAGATTCTGTCATTTTCAAGCTTTGCTTGCCATTGTATCAAAACAAAAAAAAAAAGATTGCATTAACCTATTTGTTTAATTGTTTCTTCATGAACTCTTTCGTGTGAAAGGAAGATTTTATATCCGTTGCACTCTCTCCATCTTTTACTCTTCCATTCACCATTACAACCACGCCATTCTCTTCCTCTTCTCCATTCATCCATCATACCTCATCTTTGCCACCATTGCAGCCATGGATGAGTTTTTGAAGAAGCTTGTAGCTGAATCAGCCTGTACGTATGAATATATATGTCCCCCCCCCCGGGGGCGGCATGCATGTTTCTAGTTCAAAGAATAAAAGGCAGAAACGAAGAAGAAACATGGTATGAGGAAGGAAATTGAAACGAGAGATCAACAGACAAAAAAAGCTAATGATGCATGAAATAGATATACAACAAAGATTGGTAGTGCGAATAGGTGTGATGATTGGTATACAAATGAAATAACATGATTGGAAGTACAATTTTTCAATGTCATTTCAAATAACTTTATACACTGCTTGTGCTCAGATCCTCTATATCAAACACTTTTTACTCCAGTTGGAAGAAGTCAGGGGTAAAAAGTTACTCATCCAATCTCTAATGTAAGACCTAATTATGGAGTTAATTTTGATTTTAAATACAAGACCTATTTTTCATATTTGTCAATCTTTTTCTAATTTACACCTATTGATGCTCCCTCAACAATAATCAAGAGAGATAAAAGGAATTAATGATAATTAGGGTATTTGAGAAAATCTAGCATATTAACTAACTTCACTGACTTCCTTAATCTACTCAAATTAAGTAAATAGGTCTTATATTAAGGATTGGATAGAGTATTAATTTTTAACAAAATAAATAAGTCTTTTGAAATTACATTTTACACCGGTTTCACTAGTTCATAAATCCCTATTCACACACACACATTCATGCATTCTTTGGGAATTTTATTAAGATTATTGTGCTTAAAATGCATTTATTATAGCTATTTGAGATTAAGAGTGATGTCTTGGAATTATATCTAAAAGGGGGGGCAAAATTCCATATTTTATGATTTCTCCAACTATATGATTTTTTAGAATAAATGATATTAATTACATTATTATGATTTGTTTTGTAAGAAAATTGAAACTCAAGGCTGGAAGAAAATAATAGCAATTAAGGACCGGAATGCATCATAACCAGGGACCTGAATTGAAGGAAATGCAAAGAAGGAACAGAGGAAATAAAACGCAAGCGTTTGGGCTGCTGAACTTGGAGAGCTTCATGCGGATCTTGGGTCTGAACTTCGGATCCCCATCTCATATCCAACTGACTTAGACCCCACTCAATCTTTCGGCCCAAATCTGGCGGTTACCCAAAGAGCAGTGTGTGATTTGACCATGTCTATACGTCTTTTTTGGGTTAAATACAAAACATTTTTAATCCAAGAATTGCAGTACGATGTAATATTTGGATTATTCTCTTAAGGAGCCTTATTCAACTAGCTAAAAAATTAAATGCAATGAAAATGCAATAAAAATACTAATGAAATGCAATGAAAGAACTTGTTT
Organism: Inga leiocalycina; assembly: GCA_963242795.1. Taxonomy (NCBI): domain Eukaryota; kingdom Viridiplantae; phylum Streptophyta; class Magnoliopsida; order Fabales; family Fabaceae; genus Inga; species Inga leiocalycina. Next base: position 42,703,482 of record OY725329.1, read on the forward strand.
TTATAATTTTGATATAGAATATGGAAATGAAGTGATAAGAAAGCAATGATATGGAGACTCTCTTGGTTAGGGCTTTAGTGACAAGTTTTGGTTCACACATTAGGGAATTAGAGGGGTAATTGGGGTCAACTCATACAATTGATTACTTAAGCTCTAATTAATGGAATGGATTATCATTAACATGCAACCACACTCAACATCAATGAACTTAATCAACCAAACACAAATTCATGTCCATATTAAAATTAAATCTATTGATAGAGTCATTTAGTGTCACTTCTAAAGGTACTCAATATCAAAAAACCCAATAATTAATGTACACCAATTTGCATTGGAGCACTTCAAATGATAGAATTTAGTCCCAATTACACCTGCATGAGTAGATTGGATTAATTATATTATTCCCTTTATGCGAGTCCAATTAACAGAATTACCCAAGCGCTACCAACTTAGCAACTCAATATTAACAAGCTCAACCATGGAAATCAATCATCAATGTCAATCTCAAAGCAACTCTAATGAACTAAATCATCCCACATTAACATGCTAGATAATAAAATCACAAAAGACTCAAGCTGAAACTAATACTAACAAGACAAGGAACTTAATACAATATCTAATCCATCACACAAGTATCAAATCAACACTTACATAATCTAGATTTTTACCATATGTATATATGCTGAACATCTAATCAAAGGAGAATCAAAACACATGTATAGAAAATCTAAATTACACAAGGGGAACTAAAGAAAACTCCCCTAATGTAGACCCAAAGCTTGAATCACATTTTTAGTCCATTCCTAGAGAGAAGAAATTCCTAGCTAGCCACGCATAGCCTCCATTGAAGCTCTAGCTACAGCTCCATTGAGTCAGCCATGGCAAAGGATGAAGGAAAAATGATGGTAGTGCAGAAAAATGGAGAAACCGAGAGAGAGAAGAGAAGAATCGGGCTTGTCGGCTCTTTCATGAATGAAAGATATGTTTCCTTTTGGGTATGGACCGATTAAGTGAGTTTGGTGAAGGATCCGGGTCAGGTTCTGGGTGTTGGAGCCCTAAAATTCATATTTCAATGGGTAAAAGACGCTGCAGTTACTAATGAGAGTTGGTCCAAGTGGTAAGCGGCTTAGTTCTGCTTAAACAAAGTTTCGAGTTCGAGCCTTGTGTATGCAGAAAATTCCTATTGGTAGACTCTCCCACCATAGCCAAATGCGCGACACGGGTCGGATCCGGATGTAGTCAAGGCAAAGCTCCAGTGAACCGGGTGGGCAACAAAAAAAAAAACGCTGCAGTTTTCACAGGTGCCGTTCTGTCATTTTGAAATTTCAGGTCTTCAACTATAATTAATTTTGGTCCTTCAGCATCATTAATTCTGATCCTTTTCTGTCATTTCGGAAATCTGATCCTATTATTTTATTTTCATCTTTTTCTCCAATTTCTCCAAAATGACCTACAATGAAATCCAAATAATATAATAGACAATTATGCCTTTTTTTAACCTTAATTTCATGTGATCATCTTTAATCAAATTGTTCATAATTAATACAATTTAGCCCCACAAACCACATAATAAACCCATAGAATGATATGAAATAGTGTATCAAAATATAGTCTTATCAGTGTGACTGGTAGACAACTAAGTTATGTGTGACCAGAAAGACGCCTTGCCCTTGGTTTGTAGGTAACTCTAACCCCTTACCTGAAATTTATGTGCCAAAAGAAAATGAAATTTTTTTTTGAAAGAGATCCATCTATCAATAACTTTTTTTGGATAGATTAAGGAAGCTAAATAAATTACTTAATCAAAACATATGTTATGTATGATTAGAGTATATATTAGTTTACAAATCAGAAAAATTAGTTTGAAAAAATGATAAATATAAATACTTCAAAGTAATTTATTTAGCTTCCTTAATCTCTCCAAAAATTGGGTCTTATATTAAGGATTGGATGAAATACTACCTCCGATCCTAACATAAGATCCAGTTGATTTTTTTGGGAAGATTAAGGAAGCTAATTAAATTAAATTTTGATTTAACCATATTTTGATAAGCTATTTCATAGTATATTTAGGGATTTTATTACTATTTTGGTCTTAACTTGTATTAATTATGATTAATTGTGATTAAAATTGTTTGCATGAAATTAAGGTTAAAATGGGTAAAAATGTCATATACTTCATGATTTACCTTAATTAATTGATTTTTGGAATATAAGGGAAAACATTTTGGGTTTATTTTCTTTGTATATCAGTTTAGCAAAAATTACATGAAAGGACTCAGAATTTCTAGAAACTGCAAATCCATGGAGAAAGGGACCAGAGAAAATTATAGAAAGGGCCCGTAGTTTTTCCAAATCACAGTTCAGTCCCACAAACATTTTAAAATTTACAGTGTCCCTCACAACTTTTAAATTTTCTCAGTGTAGTCCTTAGTCAAAACTTGCATTTTGACCAGGAACTAGGTCACCTTCTTCTCCTTCGCGACATTCAGAGTCTGAACAGTGCCGCGAAGCAAATCCAAGAAACCAGAGCTTAGAATCGGACTCCTTCCCCCTCACCATACGTCCATCGCCGTCCCCGTCGCCAGTGGCCTTCACTCTCCACCTCCATCGTTTATTGTCACTGGCAACCTAGAAAAAGAGCTTCAGAGACTCAGACGGGAGCGCCGTGGCAACACCTGAGAGAGACCAGAGACCAAAACACCGCGAGAGTGAGAAGGAATCGAACCAGACCTCCATCTTCAACCTTCACTCTCTCTAGCTCTCTCCACCTACGTCGCCTTTCTTTCATCTCCGACCACCTCTGGCGTCCTCTTCCTTCCTCTGTTCTGACCCTCACCACAGTCAAAGGAGCTGTTGTGCTTCACCACCGCCGGCTCCTCTTTTCTCTCCACCATCGATTCCTTCCACCACCACATCACCTCACTGTCTCTCTCTCTCTCTCTCTCTCTCTTCATCATTGTTTTTCCCTCTCTTATTCCACCATCTCAGTCCAGCTTCTTCATCACTCTTCATTCTATATGGATTTTCAATGCTTGGGACGAGTTGTGCCTATGGTTGGCAGTGGGTTTGAATTTGTTGTTACTTGCACTTGTCCAATGAGAGGCTAGGCTTCCAACTCTTGAGAATTGGGGATTTAACTTGAGTTCAAGAGCTTCAATTGAGAGTTTTTCTTAGTTCTTCTATCAATTTCTTATTGTTATTATAATTCCTAGTTACATTTTAAGGTAGTTTTAGTAGGATTTTGCCATGAGTTATTGAACTCCATATTATTGAGCTAAGATTGCTTATATTGTGTTTGGATCAAAATTATTGTAATTAGATGATTTTCAGCTATGTATTTCCTATTAATTCAATGAGACTGTGTTTGCTATACGATTACTAATTTGTGTAATTGATTTAGTTTAATTTGAGTGTTGTGATGATGACGCATTCATATTAGAGGAAACATTTGCATTAATTCACACTACAAAAAAACAGCAAATTACCCACGGAAATTACCCACGGAATTCCGTCTCTGAAATCAAATTACCCACGGATTAGGGACGGAAACGGAATTACCGACGGATCACCGACGGAATTTTTTCCGTCTCTAAAAAATCCGTGACAAATTGATTTACCAAAGGAATTTTTATTCCGCCGGAAATTACCGACGGAAATTACCCACGGAAAATTTTCCGTCGGTGATTACCCACGGAATTTACCCACGGAAAAAATTCCGTCGGTGATTACCCACGGAATTTACCCACGGAAAATTTTCCGTGGGTAATTACCGACGGAATTTTTTCCGTCGGTAATTTAATATTATTTTTTTAAAAAAAAATTCCACGTGGCAATCTTAAAAAAGGCCACGTGGACATCTCCGAAAGCCCCCCACCGCCCGCCCCCACATCTGGCCCCGTCAGCCCCTGAGCAAGGGCCACGTGTCCCTCTAACATTGCGCCACGTGTCTCTGTGAGATAATTGTTGCATTTTGTGACGAAGGTGGGATTTGAACCTTGGACCTTTTGGTATGTGTTCTGATGCCTTTGCCAGTTGAGCTGCTTTAACCTTGTGTTATTTATTCACGTAATAATATATATAATGTGATAATTTAAAAACAAATATAATATTAAGATAAATATATATAATTAAATATATATATTTATATATAATTATATTTTTCATTTTTTATAATATAAAATTTTTTAATTTCTAATTTCGTTTAAATATTTAATATTAATATAAATATATACAAAATTACATATATACTTATAAATAATTATATATTTCGTTTTTTATAATATAAATTTAAATTTTATTAATTTCTTATTTCATTTAAATATTTAATATTAATATAAATATATATAATATTAAATATATATTTATATATAATTATATATTTTGTTTTTATGATATAAAGTTTAAAATATTTAATTTTTTTATTTCATTTAAAATTTTTATTATTAATATTATATATATTTAATATATTATATATTTATTATTAATATTATATATATTTAATTTTTTTATTTCATTTAAAATTTTTATATTTAATATATTAAATATTAATTTTATAATATTTAAATTTTTATTTGTTATATATTATTTTTATTTGTATTATTTTATATAAATTATTAAAATATGATAAAAAAATTATTAGTTTTACCGACGGATTACCCACGGAATTCCGTCGGTAATTTCTCATTCAAATTACCCACGGAATTCCGTGGGTAAGGCGTGAGTAATTACCAACGGAAAAAATTCCGTGGGTAAAAGTCAAATTTACCGACGGAATTTTGATTCCGTCGGAAATTACCGACGGATTACCCACGGAAAAAATTCCGTGGGTAATTACCGACGGAAATTACCCACGGAAAATTTTTCCGTGGGTAATTTCCCACGCTTTACCCACGGAATTCCGTGGGTAATTTCTCATTCAAATTACCCACGGAATTCCGTGGGTAAAGCATGGGTAATTACCCACGGAAAAAATTCCGTCGGTAATTACCACTACAAAAAAAATCACTTTCAGCGGCGACATTTGGCGGCGACTTTTAATGTCGCCGCCGAAAGTGTGTTTCAGCGGCGACTATAGTGTCGCCGCTGAAAGTATTTTTCGAAAATAAAAAAAAAAAACTTTTTAAAACACTTTCAGCGGCGACAATTAAAAGTCGCCGCCGAAAGTGTGTTTCAGCGGCGACTTTAGTGTCGCCGCTGAAAGTATTTTTCGAAAATTAAAAAAAAACATTTTTTTAAAACACTTTCAGCGGCGACTATTAAAAGTCGCCGTTGAAAGTGTGTTTCAGCGGCGACTTTAGTGTCGCCGCTGAAAGTATTTTTCGAAAATAAAAAAAAAAAAATTTTTAAAACACTTTCAGCGGCGACTATTAAAAGTCGCCGCTGAAAGTGTGTTTCAGCGGCGACTTTAGTGTCGCCGCTGAAAGTATTTTTCGAAAATAAAAAAAAAAAATTTTTTAAAACACTTTCAGCGGCGACAATTAAAAGTCGCCGCTGAAAGTCTTTTTCATATTTTTTTATTAATATTTTTAAAAAATAATATTTATAAAATTAAAATAATATTTATAAAATTTAATTATTAATTATTAAATAATTATTTTTAACCTTAATTATTAAAATTATATTATTATTTATTAATATTAGATTTATAATTTTTTATTAAAAATAATATTTATGATATTAAATTATTATTTATTAAGTAATTTTAATTAAAAAATTTTTAAATTTAAATATATCAATATTTTTTCATTACTTTTAATAATATTATATTTAATTAATAATTAATTATATGTATATAATTAATTAATTATATGTATGTATGTTTATATATATGATAATATTATATATATATAATAATATGTAATAATATGACATAGGTTCATTCCGGCGCAACTGGTAGAGACTCGCGTACTAAGGCATCGGCTCTCTGAGGTCGCGGGTTCGAACTGGAGGAGAGTCACATGGAGGAATTATGAGGAGGTGACACGTGGCAGCACGGGGAGGCGGCACGTGGCAGCACGGGGAGGAGACACGTGGCAATTCTAAATTAAATTTTTTAAAAAAAATTTCGAATTTTTTTAATAAAAAAATTAACTTTTTTGAATTTTTTTTTTAAAAAATTAACACTTTTTGTCGCCGCTGAAAGTGTTAATTTTTAAAAAAAAAAATTTAAAAAATTAAATTTTTTATTAAAAAAATTTTCGCCGCTGAAAGTATACTTTTAGCGGCGACAAAAATTGTCGCCGCTAAAACTTTCAGCGACAGTCGCATAGGCGGCGACTTTTTGTCGCCGCTGAAAGTCTTTCAGCGGCGACTTTTAGACTTTCAGCGGCGACAAAAGTCACCGCTGAAAGTCTTTTTTTTTGTAGTGTACCCACTGAATTTTTTTCCGTCGGTAATTTTTCCGACGGAAAATCCGTCAGTAAATCGTAGGAAATTACCGACGGAAATAATTCCGTGGGTAATTCCGTCGGTAATAACATGTTTTTTTTGTAGTGTCAACCTATTTCACACATCAAATGGTTCTTAAATAATATTTTTGAGCAATAGTTATGAATACAATCGTAGGAGTATCTATTGACTAGGAGTATTAGACCTAAATATTACTTAGAGTTTTTAATCAAGACTTGATAGATTTCAAACTCTCATATCATTTATTGAATAAGAATAGCCATTAAACCAATTTATCAAGAGAATCCACTTCATTCATATTCCATTCCATTCCATTTTATTTGAAAGACCAAAAATATAGTAGATTAGGACTTTTATTCAATTTCACACTTGCATATTTTCAAACAAAATGTCAAAACCAATTTTCCATTGTTTTCATTGCATTTACATGACATTTAGAATATTACTTACAAATCAATAAAAGGCTTTATAAGAAGAGAGAACAATCTTAAATTTGCTTATACACAATCCTTTGTTAATTTTTTGATGTGGACCCCAAGACTAACTATAAAAAGTCCTCATCACTTTTAACATATTCATTCGTTCTCTAAATTAATTTGTTTGACTTATAAATTGATATATAATTTAATAATACACAACATATGATATGATTAAGAAACTTAGTGTGTGTTTGTGTCAGCGTTTTGAACAGTCAAAACGCACTTATTACGCAAGCCGAGAAAAAACTCCTCTCACATACTTACCTCGTATACCGTGAATCACGAATTATAAGCACGTTTTGGACAAAAATAAGCCATTCCAAACGCACACTTATTTAACTTTATTAATCTCTCTAAGAAAAAAAAGTCAATAAGTTCTTATATTTAAAAACTGAGGTTGGATTAGTTACATGAGTATATTCCTAACTATAGTTTCTTACTCATCGCAAACAACGTCATTTGGACATATATGTATATTGTTGTTACTCCACGTGATGTACTGTTTCAACTGGCAATAATATATATATATATATATATAAGTATGTATATAAAATACATGGACAGTTCAGATCTATATTTTCAATAATATCATGTTTTAATCTTGAACGGAGTAATTTATATAGAGGCATATCTTGAACTTTGAAGTCCCACGGAGATACTTTGAAGAAGAAAAAACAGTAGAGGTACGGAGATTCGGGAAATCCGGAATACAATAATATGCGTAAGAAATTAAATAATCGAATCATGTGTGATGTTTAGGGTTTTTAGTGTGTAAACTAATGTTACCAGATCTCTATGCCATTCATTAGTAATCTAAGTTTGGTTAGAGCTAATCTAGAGAGTCTCCTCTAGATAATTAAGAATGCCTAATTAAACTCCTAATCATTAGAATTGAGGAAACCCTAAATCACTTGCCAGGAGGATCGATCTCTATTCCATTGTTAATCAGATTTTCGTTCATCAATTCAAAATATAAAAGAAAATATAAAAAACAGTTGCTAGAATAGAACCCAGAAATAGTTTAGTAGATAATATAATCTCAACTAACCTCTTGATTTAATTTGTAATTAATACTTAATTAGGTTAGGAACTTAATAATCAGCTCCTCAAAAGAGATAGACCTAAGGTTAGTTTCCACTGTAGTAGTACATTATTAATCTAATTTTATTTGATAACCTAACGACATCGCGCGTCATTATCACACTTTTTATACCGTCTTCATTGCAAATGATCAAGATAGGCAGCTGTGTTAGCAAAGGTTCTTTCCAAAGGTGCAAATATGAAAGGGTTAAAGTGCATTTAGCACTCTAAAGTATTTTCAGCTGTATCTAGTGGCCTAAAATATTTTGTAGTGTACCTAACATTTGAAGTGTTTTTTCAGAGGCGTCCACACCCTAAAGTACTTTTTATGCAATTTTAAATTTAACAATTTAGATAATTTAGGATATTGGATACTCTAAAAAAATACTTTAGGGTGTTGAATGCATAAAAAAATATTTTATGGTATTGGAAACACCTGAAAAAATATTTCAAAGTGTTAGGTGCACTGAATTAAATATTTCAGGAACACCACAAAATATTTTTGAACATTGGATGTACCTAGATAAATACTTCAAGTTGCAGGGTACACTTTAACCCAATATGAAATGAGAGGAATGAGCCTAAATAAGATTAAGATTGGGTTCAAGCTAACTAATTAAATCCTAATAAAACTAAACTAACATGATAACTAATGACGGAGGAGTTATATAATAAAACCTGAAAAAATAGGAAATTTGATAAGCTATATAAAACCTTAAGGGTCGGTTTGATGTGATGGACTTGGAGGGGAGGGGAGGGGAGGGGAGGAAAAATTTTTATGAGTTGAATTTTAAAAGATTGAAGAAGTGGAGTAATAAAATTTTAATAAAGAGAATATATAAGATAAAATAATAAGAAAAGTTAATTAAAAAAATTTAACCCCACTTCTCTAATTTTTTTAAATTCAACTCAAAAAAAATTTCTCTCCACCCATTTTCCCTCCCCTCCCTTTAGGCCAAACAAGCCCTAAAGGAATTTCTCTCTAAATTCTTAGCTTTAAAAGACACCACAAGAGTTTATCACGCTCTGCAACCTAGTCATATTCTATCATGAATACGAAACACAATTTTAATACGGGAGCAGATCCTCTCAGCGGCTGTTTCCTTCTCATCTCTCAGAATGACACGTCATTAAGGTTTTAAAATCGCATTTTCTGCAAGTTCCGATTGCCTCCACGCATAACTTTTCCGTCGAAGTACCAACCCGTTCAGCATCCCAAACAAGGAGCTCCCACTGATGATGTAGAAAATGGCTAAAAGAAAATAGCTTGCCAATCCTACTTTAGGAAAAAAAGAAATTCCTTGTATTTCAAAACTTAAAGAAGTTAAGAGAAAACCCCACCCCACCAAGAAAAACAGAAACCCAAGAAGGAAACTTGATGAAAATCCCACTTTCAAATGCCAAGAAAATCAGTAGGTGGAGAGCCATATTGCAGAAAATTTCAATCCCATATAGCTACAATAATCGATCTTGTTCTTAATTGACTTCAACAAACTATGATCCTTGATCCCTCATCAAATTCTCGCAAGGCTTGGGTGAAGATCCAGTAACTAGAAGCACCCTGCACTTATTGGGTCCCATAAAATTTGGGTAATCTAGGTTGTTTCTCAACCACTCAACGCGCTATTCATCCTAAACTGAAATTTTGGGGCTGAGACTGTGAGGTGTATTTTGATCACACTTCTCGTCATCACCTCCCTCATCGACCAGGATCTTTTATTTTTTGTAAAATTATTTTTAATATTTTTTCTTAAAATTTTATATTAATAAATTTAAAATATTCAATTTCTTACCGATTTAGTCTTGGTTTAACTCTGATATGATCCACTGACCTTTAACCCAATACCTGAGTTTCAAAACCCTGTGTAGGACCACGACAAGAGGCAGAGGCAGAGGAAGAAAACGACGCCAGGATTATGGGATCATATGTGATTTTAATAGTTTCATTACGTGTCCCTTTGTGAGGTCTCCAATGATTTGGACGGTTAGGATAATGAGATCCTGAGGGATGAGGAGAAACCACCGCTGAGGGAAACCGGACCCAAGTTAATACTTGTAAAAGAAAAACTTCTTATTCCTAATCTTATAATTCTCTAAATAATTGAATACAACTCAACCTTTTAATAAAAAAAAATCCTGATTAACCCTAATATGACTCAACATTTTAAAAAATTATATTTTAAGATATTCAAAAGATACTGAGGATAAGATGTTATTTATAAAAAATTAAATTAAGGATATAATAATAAGATATTTAATAATTTCCTTGAGAATTGAGATCCCTGCTATTTGACAAAAAATAATATATATCCTAAAAACAAAAACAACTAATAAATTTAAAATATTCCTAGGATAATTCAAAATATCTAAAAGATATATTAAATCTTCCTAATAATTTAGGAAATATAAAATAAATATTTTAAATAATAAAATTTTATAGAAAATAAAAACAAAATAACTTAATTAGAAACCCTCTTGTATAAGATCTTTTATTTATCTTCTTCTATGAATCTGACAGAATTGACAAAATTGCCCAGCGGGAGTCCTACCAACTAATAAATCTATTAATTAAAATAAAAATAAAAGAAATCAAATTGGCAGGCTGCTTAGTCAGATGTAGATTTCACACGTGTCCCTTTGAGGAATCCTACATTATTATAATTAACCCCTGATCGAGATCAGATCTCTTCCACACTCCTCTAAAAAAACCATTATCTCTTTCATTGTGATCCCGCATATATATACATAAACCACGCATTATATCATCAGAAGCGAATAAGAAGGTAACCATCACAAGCATTATTCTTTTTTTTTTTTTTTAATTTGAACGGACAGTGTTGCGGGTCTTTTTTTCATATCAACATGTTTGGAAGTGTCGAGCATGAGATGGAGATGGGAGTGCCAGCGAGTGAGACGTGGGAACTGTATAGCACAGTTCGACTTGGAGAACTTCTGGAGAAAGAGATGCCTGATTTGTTTCAGAAGGTGGAGCTTGTTGAAGGTGATGGTGGAGTTGGAAGTATCTTCGTTAAAACTCTAGTGCCTGGTAAATAATATTTCATATTATATTATTCCTTTTTTATTGTCTAATTCAAGTTTTATTTTTGTGAATAAGAGAAAAAGACAGAGTATAACATAGACAAAGGAAATTTCACATGCTCTTTTTATAAACATATATTTCACAAATTGTTTCCCAAATTGTCTGAGAGGATTCGTTGACATCATCATGATCATAATATTCTATATATGCTTATTTAATTTTATGAAAAATTATAGGCGAGCCCTACATTTAAAAAATTAATTATTACTAGACTTATTACTAATAAATTCTTTAGCAACTTACTAATCATAAATCAAATTCGTGAGAGCTTTACATGATTCATTCATAATTTTCACTTTCAAAATATATACCAAACTAGGCTCAGCCAAGTTTTCTTACTGGGCATGTTCGGCTAACTCAAAGCCCAGCCCAGGTTGTTATTCTTGGTTTGTAACTATGGGCTAGGCCATCCCAAACTAATTTGAATTTTGGTAATTATACAATATGTTAGTTAAATTTAGTATATAAACAATTAATTCAGTATATTAATATAATAGTATTAATCAAATTAACGATATTGTTATTGGACAAATTGACATAGACAGACCCGACTCAATTTGACAAAAATATTAAATCAAATAAGAATTTATAAGTCAATCAAATTATTTATTGTCAAACATATTATAGTATACTCCCTCCAGTCCTATATAGTATATATTATATACTACACAACTATTTATATGGTAGGAAGAAAAGGCTTTTCTTTTAATTTGTAGGTCAGTATTTGATTTTGCTTTAATTACACACTACTCCCTATATTTTGAAAATAGGCACTTAAGTCCATATATGGAACTGTGTAACTTAGTAAATAGGATCATGCCTATCACATAGTCTAACTCATATATGGAACTGAAAGAGTCTTAACCTTTTAAAGTATAGTGTTAATATCGTTATTAGTTGTAGTTATTAATCTAACCCAATTTTTCTGCGCCACCAATTTCCTGAAAATAGGTAAAATAGGGATATGTTATTTCTAAGAGAAGGTTACGAAGATGGACAATGAAAATCGAATAAAGGAAAAGGAGCTCATTGAAGGAGGATATTTGGAGTTAGGGTTTGCTCTGTTTAGGGTTCGGTTTGAAGTAATAGAGAAAGGAGAAGACTCAAGTATCATCAAAACAACACTTGAATATGAACTCAAGGAAGAAGCTTCAGCCAATGCCTCTCTTGTTTCCCTTGCTATTAAGGAGGCTGCCAACGTTGCACAACTTGCCAAAATTCATCTCAACAAAAACCAAGCAAACTAATTACATTTATTTCGCATGTGTCTATTCAATAATTTATTTGGAGAATTACAATGAGGTTTTAAGGAAAAGATTTAATTACGCAAAAGTCTAATAACATCTGAAGAGCATGTAATGACAATTGTCAGTGTAAGAAGTGACAACAGTTTTATACCCCTCACTTGTTATTAGGACTTTTTAGTAATTAAGTTCCTTCTTTGAGACCTCATTGTTATTCCTCTGATTTATTTGTGTGTGAATTATCCGAATCTACCAACAATAGTTGGTTTAATTATTTGTTCAGTTAAATAAAGATATTAAGTTTGCGTACGATGTTAAAAAACAAATTATTATTTGCACAATAGCTTTACATTTATGTATGTCCTACCTCAAAATAAGGAACTGAAAGTTTGTGTGCCAACATTTGTGATTGCTAAAAATTGGAGTAAAATACGTTAATAACTCATCTATTTTATTTCAATTATAGAAACGTCCCTTCTAGGCTATTTTGAAAGCGTATGTTGCAAACAAAAATTGATTAAGTTGGAAAAGAGTTGGGTCATAACCATAAATTTATTAGTTCAAATCTCATTGCCGATTCAAGGATCCTATTGATGAGTAATGTGTAAGTATATTTATAAGCATAATTACTTTTTGAGTCTGAAGGCATACAATGGCCTTAGTTATCCCCTAAAATCCAACTTACCTAAACTTTTTATATAAAAAAAATGTTACGCAAATCTCTCTTACATATTTGAGATTTCATTTTTGTTCACCTGATTGTTGATGACCGTTAAGTTTGACTCTTAACTCTTATTTTAATAAAAACATCCCTATTTAACATAGAAATTAAACATTTATATTTGTTAAAAATAATTTTTTATACAACCCAAAAATATTTCTAATACATACACTTTTAAACTTTCAAACATAGTCAATTTCTTGCAATATAGAAATACTATTGTTTAGCATAAAGTGTACTTTTGCTCCTTTACTTTTATACAATGTTTCAAGTTAATCACGTAATTTTAAAAACTATTTTTTTAGTCTTTTAACACTAGCACTATTAGTATCAAATATTAATAATTTTCTGTAACAATTATTATTATTTTGAAAATTAAACTTAATATATTGTAGTAACATGTAAGAATATTTTGTCTCACAAGCTTTATGTGTTCTGTCTCAAAATCAGAGAGTGCTCAAAACAAATAAATGTTTATTTGTTTGTGATTTTGACATTATTGAAAATTATTGTTTGTGCATTTGTTTCAAATTATAGAAATGTTGTCTTCCCACTTGTTCTTGAAAGTGTGAAAAATTATCATTTATCATTATTTGACTCAAAATCAATTTATACCTAGTGTTAAGAAATTGCATTTCTCAAAAGGAAAAAATAATTTACAGGTTCCTACAGTTATATCTTATTTTATATCTTATTTTTAACAAGGTCTCTTATAGTTTCACCTAATTTTAATTAGGTAAGACGGTTTTTTTTTTCAAGTCTTAATAGTTTCATCATATACTTAACACAGGTTATTGTATTTTTCATGTGACTAATAAAAAAAAAGCTACAAGAACCAAATTAAAATTCAAGTTAAACTATAAGAACATGATAAAAAAGGGGGAAAACTACAAAGGTATGATTAAAAATCATGTGAGACTATAGACATATATGGACTGATTTTCCCGATCCAAAATCTAGGGAAAATCATCCAAAAATACTTTTGGGGCAAATTAAATATTGAATGCTACCAAACATGCAAGCAATTTTCCGTGTGTACAAACAATCTTCCGTTGTATGCAAACCATCTTCCGTGTATGCAAAATTCTTCCATATGAACGTGCAAACAATCTTTAATTGTGTGCAAAATATTTCCCGTTGTGTGTAAAATATCTTCCATTTAAGTGCAACAGATCTTCCAAGATAGCATTTTGATAGAGATGAGGGAGCCTCTTATAAGAGTCCAAATCGAAGTATGCTTTGCATGACCCATTAAGAGGAATTGGAGGCCCAATAACAAGAGCAAGGAAACATGACATGAAGGAGACCTTACAAGGAGTTATTTTGGACCTTCAAGCTAAGAAGAAGCTGTATGAGGCCTAAGATGCACAATTGAGGGATATCACTTATCTACGCACTAAAGAGTTTATGCTAGCAACCAATGGAACCCAAATTGAAGATAGCTTCCAAATGGACCAAGAAGGTCTAAAGGGCCTTCAAAGGCTTAAATAGGTGGGCTTGGGTCAACTACAAGTGAGCCCAAGTCGCAAGTTATAGCCATTAGTCCGTTTATTGCTTATTATTTGAGTATTTAAGTTGTAATGAGTTGGACATAATTGATTAAAAGCCCATGAACAAAATTTATTTGTTTTTAAAGAGTCTTAGGTGCCATTAATTAATTAATTCAGACATATTAGGGTATTATTATATTATCTTTAGGAATCAGCTTTAAAAAGCTCAATTATCCTACAATATCCATTAGATTCATTTAAATATGCCTATATCTAATTTAAATGGATTCTAATCACCATAGCCTCTAAATATCTATCCTTTTATCATATCCTTTAACTCATTTAAAAGATATTACATTATTCATTTAGCCAAAAAATTCTGATTTTCAAATATGAAGCCATCCATTATCTCACCAATGTATGATGTCCTTCCATCCAATCACCAAAGTAACATCCCAAATCAACCATGATCACTAAATTGATGTTTTTTACCTCTTCCATACCTAACCATATTGGGCTTTTCAGCTTTTAGGGTTTTAGCTTATGTTGAGTCTTATTTCCTATTTAAAGTCAAGCATTGTACGTTCAGTTTTCAGATTTCAATAAAAGAATTATTCAGGCAGCTTGCTTCCTTATATTCTTGTGAGGGTACTATCAGGCATAAGAGGCTGATCTACTCTTGTGTTATACTTGGAGTTCTTGGGCCGTGTTTCCTTTGGGTGCTGGGTTTTATATACTCAGTGCTCTCTGGAACGGATTTTCACAGGGTTCTTAGTTTCTAGATCACTTTTGTGTTGCTCTTTGTTGTTATAATTTGCTTTCGTATCTGCTAACCTTTCCTATAATTTTTGGGTTTTTTAGGGTAGGTTCCTAGTGGGTCCACATCATATTGGTATCAGAGCCGGTTTTCTTTTACAAACTTTAGGTTTTCTTTTCTTTGTCATTCTTCTTTTCCTTTTTTTTCTTTAATTGAGTCATTCACCTTTTCTTCCTTCTATTTTCACCAAGAAACAATCTTGTTCACTCTTTCACGCCATCTTGCATATTCTTTTCATCTCTATTTCTTTCTATCTTAACATTCTGGAGTGAAAAAAAGAAAATAAATTCGTGCAAAACAAAAAAAAAAAGAAAAAGAGAGTTCAAGAGAGAGAGAGAGAGAGAGAAATATGGCTTGCTAAAAAAATCGTGCAAAAAAAAAGACAGTTCAAAAAAAACAGAGAGAAGAAATTCCAGAATCAGTATACCTTGCTAACTTCCTTGTTGCTAATTTTTTCCCCCAAGACAGGTGGCGTGATTCACACACACATACACACTTGGTGAGAACATTCTTCAAGATAGTCTTCAAGTACTCCGCTTTGCTTCTTTTTTTACTTTACTTCTGAGTCTTCCCTTGAACTCCAAATCTGTTCCTTTTTCTCTTGTGTCTCCTTGATCCTCTTAAGAACACTATAGGTTGCAAGAGAGAGGTAAAAGGCAAGAGAGAATTTCAACATTTGAAAAAGCCAATCTTGAGGGTAAACACAAGTGATATAACAAGTTTTGAGTGTTAAACACGTGAGTAGAGTGAGGTAACCTCCTATTTTGTTTTCTTTCTTTGTTTACTAATCTTTCAGGTACATCATGTCTCACGAAGAACAATACCATGATCCTAAGCTTCATAATAAGGCCCTCAATGAATACTTGGAAAGACTTACTCAACAAATGGAAGATCTTCGTTCAGAAAATAAGCGCATCCATGATCGGCTTGATTTCTTAGAACATAGTACCAGCCCTTGATCTAAGTCTTCAAGAAACACTTCCAAATCCAAATTTAGGAGGTGCCCACCTGATCCACATAATGAAAAGGATGACTCAGATTTTGAAGAAGCTCCTCACTATAAAAGGCATTCCCATAAGATAGACAATACCTTAGGGAGTGTCAAGCTAGATATTCCCTACTTTAGAGGTAAATCTAATCCAAAGTCCTTTTTAGAATGGGAGAGAAAGGTCAAACTATTTTTCAGGTTCATGATTACACTGATGAAAGGGAGGCAATGTTAGCATCCCTTAAGCTCAAAGACTATGTTGCACTATGGTGGGATGAATTTCAGACCACTAGAACACGACATGGAGAAAGACCAATCCAAACATGGGCTGAGATGAAACTTGCTATGCATAAGCGATTTATTCCCATTCATTATCATCAAAAAATGCTTCTTTGATTGTAGCAATTAACTCAGGGGTCTCTTACAGTGGAGGAATACTTCATGGAGATGTAAAAGGCTCATCTTCGAGCTAATATTGATGAAGATCGTGAAGTCACAATGACAAGATTCATCAATGGCCTCAAACCTGAAATCTGAAAGGTAGTAGAGTTGCAGCACTACATAGACATAGAAGAATTGTTGCATAAAGCAACCTTGGTGGAAGAACAATTAAATGCTAAGCAAACATATCATAAGTCTACTTGAAGGGACAACAAGCCCACATCTACATGGAAATCTTACAAATCCAAAGGGGAGCCTAAATCAACCCCTAAATCCAAAGAAATTCCAGCACCTATAATTGCCACCACTACAGGTAATTTTGATTCTAACTCTTCTTTTGAAGCTTGTGAAATTAGGTACTACAAATGTTAAGGACTCTGTCATGTTCGATCTGAATGCCTAAATAAGCGAATTCTCTTTATCAAAGAGGAAGGGGGCGTCACTTGTAATGACCCAATTTCATATTAAGGGCTAATGACTCTGATGTTGATTGTAATTAGTGTAATTAAATACTTTTGGATAAATTTTATGTGAATTTGATATAAATGTTCATAGTGATGATTTAATAATCATAGTGAAACCAGGGGCAAAATGGTAAAATTGGAAATTTACCGACCAATTGGTCAGTTACCAAAAAAGAAACCCATTGGTGATTAGAGATCAAGGGTTGAGATCTATTAGCTTTGGGTCAGAATCTTATGCTTTGCATTTGTGTGAGCTCATGAAAGGAGTAAACAAGATGATGACAAGTGTCATGTTGTGGGCTAATGGATCAAGCTAAAAGACAAATACTCACTTTTTCTCTCTCTTCTCTCTCCTATGCGGTTTTGGGGGTATGGACCAAGGAAAAATTGTACACTTCATTATCATCCTCATCATCTCTCATATTCTCTCTCCTCATTCCTCCATTTTCAGTGATCAAGCAAGGAAAAAGAAAGAGAAAGTTTGAATTTTGGGTGAGTGATGGTTTTCATATGCTCAAATCATCTTCACTAAATTTGTTCATAGGGTAAAGAGCTCCATTTTGGTTGTTTCAGAATTCTGAAAAGTGGTGATTTGAGTGTTGGAGCAATTTAAAAGTTTGAGAATCAAGATTCTAGTTTTGGCAAAGTGAAGAGGTAAGCATTTGATGCTTTTTGATATATATGTTGTGATTTTTGGATAAGTTTGAGAAATTCTGGAATTTGTCCTGGTTTATATCCATTTTTTAATGTATGAATTTCATAGTGATTGATGTTGGAAATAATTCATTGTGAAGTTATTTGAATGTTGGTTATAGTTTTGAAGTTGGGAGGTGTGTTGATTGGAATTGGGTATTATGTGTAGATTAGAGACCCAAGAGTTAGATTGTGGTTAAAATGGTTTTTGGATGTTTTGGAGGTTACCAATGTGTTCCTTAGGCAATTTTAAGTGGGTATGAGCTTTGTGTGAAGTTTGGGAACCATTGTGAGCAATTTTAACCAATCTTGGGTCAGCTACAAGTGAGCCTAAGTCGCAAGTTGCAGCCATTAGTCCATTTATTGCTTATTATTTGAGTATTTAAGCTGTAATGGGCTGGGCATAATTGATTAAGAACCCATGAACAAAATTTATTTGTTTTTAAAGAGTCTTAAGTGCCATTAATTAATTAATTAAGGCATATTAGGGTATTATTAGATTATCTTTAGAAATCATCTTTAAAAAGCTCAATTATCCTACAATATCCATTAGATTCATTTAAATCTGCCTATATCTGATTTAAATAGATTCTAATCACCGTATCCTCTAAATATCTATCCTTTTATCATATCATTTAACTCATTTAAAGGATATTAAATTATTCATTTAGCCAAAATATTCTGATTTTTAGATATTCACCCATTATCTCACCAATATCTAATGTCCTTCCATCCAATCACCAAAGTAACGTCCCAAATCAGTCATGATTACTAAAGTGATGTTTTTTACTTCCTCCGTACCTAACCATATTGGGCTTTTAGGGTTTTAGTTTATGTTGAGTCTTATTTCTTATTTAAAGTCAAGCATTGTATGTTCAGTTTTTAGATTTCAATAAAAGAATTATTCAGGCAGCTTGCTTCCTTATATTCTTGTGAGGATACTATCAGACATAAGAGGTTGATCGACTCTTATGTTATACTTGGAGTTCTTGGGCCGTGTTTCCTTTGGGTGTTGGGTTTTATATACTCAGTGTTCTTTGGAATAAGTGTTCACAAGGTTCTTAGTTTCTAGATTGTTTCTGTGTTGCTCTTTGTTGTTATAATTCGCTTCCATATATGCTAACCTTTCCTGTAATTTCTGGGTTTTCTAGGGCAAGTTCCTAGTGGATCCACATCACATTTGGCAATTAATTTGCCCAAAAGGTATTTATTCACAATTGTCCCCAAAATTTACCTTAAAACATTGTTAACAATAAAGAGCTAGAAACCATCAATTGAAGAATTAATTGTTCTATCATTTAATAAATTACATAAGTAAAGCATTATGGTTCAATTAAAAAAATTTAACCAGTCAGTTCAATTTCAATATTTGCAAATACTACAGGAAAAAAAGTGTCTAATCTCGCATAACCCTCGCTACACACACGCGCACTCCTCAGGAGCTTGAACTTGAGACCCAAAGAGATTTAGTGAGGCATTACATCACTAGACTAACTCTATGTTAGTTAATAAATATTTCAACAAACTTGCATTCAAAAATTTCACATCTTTTCAGTATCAAAAAAAAAATTCACATCTTCATAACACTTGCAATTTTGAATGAGAAATAATAATAATAATAATAATAATAATAATAATAATAATAATAATATCTTCGTGTAAAACTCTCCCCAATTACAATTTTTAAAGGATAATTAAAAGCCTGTGTTTACAAATCTTAACTGTTCAAGCCTCTTATGACGCTCATTTGGTTCAAATACCCAGACTTCCTTTGATTAAACTATACAATATTCCATTTAAAAGCTTAAGATAATTTCATAATTGGATTGGTTAAAAATGTCAAACACCACTCGTGTGTGTTTGACAAACCTTCAAATCATGGTTTGCACAACCCGAGACAAAACTCCTTCACACATTTACCTCGTAAATCGTAAAACTATTAAAAAAAATTAATCCAAACATCAGGTCACTTGGAAGAAATTGATTCTTCCCCAGCAAAGAATTCAAATATTGTGAACGTACAAAAAAAAGCAAGATGCCTCTATCAAGATCTGGAAAAAGAAAAAAAAAAAAAAAAGGTTGAATCCATACTACTCATCTGACAGGTTACCAGATAGTTAAATAAAAAAACAAATTGTAAATCCAATGCACAGTAGACCTAATTACGAAAAATAAAAAAAAAGGATAAAATCCTTTCCCTCATTCCTGACACAGCATGGCAGAGAGATTCCATTTCCAGAAAAAGCCAGTAGTGATATTTGAATTTGCCAAAAAGAAAAAATATCCACGCTTTTCGTTAATGTGAATAAATTTTATATTGATATCGATGAAGGCCAAATATGGACAAAGATAAAATAATTCTTACCTGTCATCATTATATGGTGTTTGTTTGGGATAATTTATTTTTAACTTATAAATATTTATAATTTGTGATTTACGATATATGATATAAATATGTGAGAAAAATATTATCTTAACTTACATAATAAATACTTATTTTTCAAAAATTAAGCTATTTCAAACGTAACTATAGTCTAATCAAGTTGTGCAAGTTATCGGCAAAAAAATAAAAAGGTTAATACAATGCTAAGTCCTTTATAGTTTGTTAACATATTGGTTCTAGCTTTTATAGTTTCAAACTACAAATTTGGATCCCTGAAATTTGTTTTCACCTAAAATGTCATCCCCAATATTTTAACAAGGATATGAACCATTTTGTCCTTAAGAGATTGAAACCTAAAATTTGAAATTATAGGAGACAAAACCAAAATAAGAATCAAACATCATATTAACCCAAAATAAATGGATCAAAACAGTAATATAATTAGAAGCAAAATAATAAACAGTAATAAATGATTTTACCCCACCATCATTAACATGGTGCACTCTCATATTATCCCTTGCTCAATCCCAGAAGCAAAAAAATTAGTTCTCCCAGTGAATCAATGCTTTCTATAGCAAATGAAGCAGTGAAGAAAACATACCAAAGAATTCTACTAAAAAATCTGAACATGGCCTCTTCTTGTTTTTGTGTCTTTAGTTACTAAGTAATATACTGATGCGTACACTATTCAGAGGGCAATGATACTAATTCCTCCTATCCGTCAATAAGGGGCGGTTCCAAGTGACACATAAGAAATGAAACATGGAACTTCTATCGAGATATTCATTAGAAATCAGGTGACTTAAAAATACAATCCAACTTGCCACTTCTCTCGACAAATCTAAATAGAATGGCAAGGGACAAGACATGAAACGAATTAACAAACGGGGAAAAAAAAAGATCATCACATTCAATTTACTGCCAACAGGAAGAACCACATCCAAAAAGAGGGTAACTAAAGAAGAAAAGTCCTACAACCATATTACACAAGCCTCGCGAACCTTTAAAAACCTATTCCGAGCAGTAAAAATCAGAAGGCAAACAAATGCAAACAAACTAATATTCAATATACCTGCCTGATACAGGCGAAGTGGAAAGTGACTATTTTGTCTTTCTATTTATGATTGCTAGCACTCTTTTTCTTCAGCAGGCTTCCAAACTTGCCAAGTAATGGCTTCTTCTTCTTCTTCAGCTGCTGCTCCTTTGATGGTGAGCTTCCACCATTATCAATGGTCTCCGTTGAAGAGGGTCCATTTATCTGATCAAATCCCTCACCACCTTCTACCTTTGAATCAACTTCTTCTTCAAAGGACTCAGGCTCTGGTTCTCTCTCTGGTGAGAACTCTTTCTTCTCTATCTTACAGCTCTCCCACATCTTAAACTCGCCTTCAACTGAATCATCTTTTTCTTTGTTCTCATCTTCCTTTGATTTTCCATTTGCATGCTCATGTTTGGGGGATTCGGCTTTTTCAGACTTGTCATTCAAGAGAATACTTGAGTCCTGGGAGTTGTGTCTTAGTCCCTCCCGATTGGCTGAAACATCTACCTTGGCTATGTCTTCTCCTGCATGTCCATTCTCCTCAGAGAATTCAACTACTTTAGGAAGCAAATCATAGTCTTTCTCACTGTCACTAAGATCACCATGTTCCTCAGTCTGGTTTCTGGCTGTAGCTTCATCAAGCAACTTAGATAGCTCCTCCACCTTCTTGATAGAAGCAGCTTCACTAGTTCGGAGTTCCTCATTTTCTTGCACAATACTCTGCAACTCATTCTCTTTATCCAATAAACTCTCCTTCAATTTCATGCTCTCAGCCTTTGCTTCCTTAAGAGCTTCCTGCAGGTGAATCGCCTCAGCCTCGACCTCTTTTAGGCTTTCCTTCAGCTGAGCTTCTTCCTCCTTCATGGCAGAAGCTTCTTCCTGACTTTCCTTGAGTGATTGAACCAAGTTACTCACTTCTCTTTCCAGAGAAGAGTTATGTTCCTCAATTTGCTTTAAGCAGTTGACTAAGTGGACTTCTCTCTGCTCCCACTCAACCTTGGACTCCTCAAAGTCATCTTTAGATTTTCCAATACTACGTGTAAGAGCATCAATCTCGTGCCTTGCCTCATCAAGCATAGACTCATATTTTTCATTAGTAGCTTTTAAGACTGCCTTCAAATCTTCAATCTCGGTCTCATTCTTCTCATGATCAGCTTGGCTGGCTAACAGCTTTTCTTTGGCTTCTCTGGCTTCTTCAGACAAGTCATGTAACATGGACTCATATTTTTCATTAGTAGCTTTTAAGACCAACTTCAAATTTTCAATCTGG
Organism: Inga leiocalycina; assembly: GCA_963242795.1. Taxonomy (NCBI): domain Eukaryota; kingdom Viridiplantae; phylum Streptophyta; class Magnoliopsida; order Fabales; family Fabaceae; genus Inga; species Inga leiocalycina. The sequence continues at coordinate 42,726,102 of OY725329.1, forward strand.
GCCTCATAGCTGTCATAATCAGCTTGGCTAGTTAACAGCTTTTCTTTGGCTTCTCTGGCTTCAGCAGACACTTCATGTAATGCAGATGCTAAGCTTTCCATTGCCTTCTTACTCTTTTCCTCTTCTTCTCTAGAATTCTCCAATTCATTGATAAGTTTGTTCTTCTCTTCTAATAGAGTCTGCACACTAGAAGCAGCAAGCTTTTCATTATTTAAGGCCTGTGCTTTCTCTTCCTTCACTGTTTCAAGTTCAGCTTCCAAAGACTCAATCTTCCTGGACATTTCAAGACTTTCCTCCTTAGCCACAAGAAGTTGACGCTCAGAATCCTCAAGATCACCTTTCTGTCTGCCAATTGTCATTTCTAATAATCCCACCTTCTCTTTAAGTGCAGCAATCTCAGATTCTGCATCATGTAACAAATCATTGTTTCCTTCTAACTGTTTCATTACAGATTCCAGCGATTCTGATGCTGATCTCTCCAACTTATTTGCTTCTTCAACGTTTACTTCTAACTGCTCGACCCTATTTTTCCACTCTTCCAGCACGCTGTGGGCATAAGATTCTGCCATCTTCGCAGCTTCAAGCTCCACATTAAGCTGTTCAATATGAATCTCTTTCTTGGTTAACATTGCCTCAAAATCTTTGGCTTTTTCAAGCTCTTGATTGAGACTTTCTATCTCTGTTTTCAGCTCTAACACAATCTTATTTTCACCAGCCTCTGTTTCAAGCTTTGAATCTAGCAAAGACTTCACCCGTGCTAATTCAGCGGAAAGAATTTCAGCTTTCTCTGCTTGAATCTCAGCGATTTTAGTTGCATCGTCAGCATGACTCAAGGCCTGGTTCTTTGCATCAGCAACCATGGTAAGTTCTTGCTTAATTTGCTGAAGCTCTTGAGTGGCAGAGAGAAGAGCAGCAACATCTACAGCATGCTGGTTCCTCACACTTTCAAGCTCTTTCAGCCATTCTTCTTCTTTCTTATTTACAGCTTCAATTCCTGCCTGTTCCAACTCCACAGCTCGAAATCTCTCGATCTCAGAGTCTTCCTCGGCCCGCTTCTGAGCCATCAATGCCTCCTTGAGTTTTTCATTTGCTTCCTCAGCCACTCTCTGTGCTTCTTTCAACTCACCGATTGCTTTTTCCTTCTCGTTCTCAGCCTGAATCAGCTGTTCCTTTGCTTTCTTTAGATCATCTTGAGCTAGAGTCAGCTGGGTTTGCAATTCTGAACCCTTAGCAACTCTTGGAAGTGGCTTCTGAAAATCAATTAACAAAACAAATGCTTGTTAGAGCACACATAACTAATAGAGAAGTGCATGTCTTCTGAAAACTTGCACAATACATATCGCAAGAGTGAGGTAGAAAAAGAAATCTTGGTTGGATATCTTGGATTAGAGGATAAGAAGCCAGTTGAATTTTAGAAATTACAACGTTTCCTTCCTGGATAAAAATGCATCCCCTGAAGTTTTAAATCCTACAGCAGAAAAATTACAAAACCGACACTTGGTTAAACTTGTACAAACCAGATGTTTCTTGGTTAGGCTTGTATGTCACAAGAAAGTTAAAAATTTTATTCAATTATAGAAAAGGAAAAACAACAGAAAAATCCTAGTGCGGCAATCTGGTAATGAAGCCAAGTAAGAAATGAAGTCTCCAACAGAGAGAGAGAGAGAGAGTACACCGCGCATTTACTATAACTTACCTCAGGTGGGGTGCCGAGCTTTTGTGATTTTCGCTCGACAGTGACCTTTGAATTCACAGATCGTGGTGATCTTTCAATCGAAGGGCGTGAATTTTGTAAGGGCGAAGGGGACTCAGGTTCTGCTTTGGGCACTCCTTTGCTGAGTTTACTGACTCTTGGTGTTGCAGGTGATGCCTTGTTCGGAGTTTGTGTTGCAGGTGATGTCTTGTTCGGAGTTTGTGTTGCAGGTGACGCCTTGTTGGGAGTTTCAGATAAACTGGATCTAACAAATCCATAATTTTAACACCAATATCAAAATCAAATGCGGGAGGCAAGATAAATGAACAAAATGCTCAATTTTTACAACACTGTTTAATCATATATATGGATCAGATGCCGAAGGAAGTAACTATGACATATCCAGAAACCATACTCATCAAAGAACTAAGATACAGAAGAATTGAAAACTAAAGTTTCACTTTAGGGCAAAAATTAAATGTCAGGGAACGTGAAAACTTGAGACCATTCGAATCAGCAAAACCCAACAACTACCAAACATAAAACAAACCAAGTGACGCCCATTTTCTAAAATCTACCCAAACATCAGATAAAAAACCAAAAACACTGAAATCTAAAAGAAAAGAGGGAAAAGGGCTAGGGGAAAAACATTGCGAGTGTGAAATTTTAGGTTAAAACCGCATGATGAGTACCACAATCTACAGATCAAACCCATGACTCAAAAAAATTAAGTAAATCCCACGCTTTATTTCCCAGCAAAAAAGCAACTGAAAAGCACAAATCAGACCTTAGCAGTGCACAAGAGCCTCCTATAAAAAAACACCGAGCATCATTTACCTAGATTTCGTAGACATGGCGGAGTCGGCGATTGTTGCAAGGCTCACAGAAACAACAGAAGCGAAAAGGAGAGAAAAATTGCTGTTAGGGAAAGAGTCAGTTAGCAGATTGACAAAATGCTAACGTCCCGCCATAGGAAGAAGAAGAAGACGGGAGAGAGAAAGAAACTGAAGCAAATATGCAGATCAGGGTAAGTTACAGAAAAATAATTGAAAAGAGAAGGAATAAGAAGAACATGGAGATTGAAGAAGCACAGAGGAATTTACAGAAAACCAAATAATTTGAGTTGATGTTCCTGTCTCCAGAGTGGCCACACAAGGACTTTTTTCACTCTCACTCTAAAAACTCACTTTTTCTCTCCTACCATTTTTCCTCAAACCCACTGTCCTACTCCAACTCCCATTTGTGTAAGATATCAGATAATGAAATGGCAAAATTACCCCTAACTGTGTAAGAAGCAAATAAATAAGCTGGTGTGTTGTGTGCTGTGTTGTGACCCTCCCTATACTATATTCCAAGCTGGCCCTTCTTTTCAGGAGCGTTAAAAAAAAATAAGATTCATATACAAGTCACCTTTATTTTTTAACCCTCCTTGCATAAATTATTTTTTAAAATTATTATAACTCAAAATATCATAAAAATCATCATATATGTTAATATTCTAGTCTACCATATTCATAGCTGACATTATTATACTTTGTATATATTATCTATTTTATAAATCTTAAGATGCCAATGAAAACAAGATATTCTAAGTACTTTTAATGACCAAACAATTATTTTTAAAATTTTGAATGTTAATATTAAGTTTTATTAAAATTCAAATAATTGCAATAAATATCTAAAAATTTGAAAATTTTTATTCATTAAAAATGATTATAGTTTTCTTAGATGTTTTTAATCAAAAATTATGGATTTTACTTTCCAAATGGCCGCTATGCAAATTTATTCTTTTTAATAAAAAGGAAAAATGGTTATCACCATAATAATTCAGGTATTTTCCTCGTTTGTCGCTCATTTGATCTATATTTAATAAAGTAAAGTTTCATCAAAACAAAATTAAATGGAAGACACTTCTTTTTTTATTCTTTTCCCCAGTCTCAGTGGCTTTTTATCAGTAATGGTAAACGAAGCAGTGGTGTCATACGTTGATGGCATTTTCTCTTTTCATTTTGTTATTATTTATAAAAATAAATAATATTTCATTTTAAAAAAGTCATGCTTTTGAGGTATAGTAAATATGACGCGGACAAAGCACAACATTGCTCTTTACTTTCTAATTTTAAAATAAAAAACTAATAACTTACAAATAAAGATAAAAACAATTTAATCAAATTATTTTAATATATTTAAGCATAAGATTAGATATTTTTTTCTATATATATTGAATAGAGTTTGAAAAATAAATAATATTGTTTGTGACTTAAGATAATGCAGCATGTTTTATATTTTGTTAGTTCTACATGTTTTTTATGTATTATATTTAATTTGATAATTAATAAATAAGTTATATAATTACTCATACATAAGAATAGTTTATTTTACCAGGAACTCACAAGAATAGTTTATCTATTTTAAAATGTAAGTGTTATATTATATATTAATATATTAATTTTAATGATATCAACGATGTTATTGTTTATAATGAATAAAATAATTCTTTTAACTTTGAGGAATATTTTATTTTTTGCTGAAGAAAGCGATTGAAAGCTGAGGCATCCTAACTCATGTGACTATTGCATAGGATAATGCTTCAAGCAATTTATTTTTATGAATAAAGCTTCCAACAATTTTACTCATATTACAAATTACTCAATTAAATCTTAGACGCTAGGAAATCTATTAAGGGATTTCACAAAATAGGATGTTGAATTATTTGAATTTAATTAAGATATTTCAAACCTATATCCATTTGCAAGATGAGAATTCTCATCTAGATTTATTAACAATCTATGTCAACTTGCTTCGAGGGGGTAATAAATAATTTTACAGTTAAAGTCTAAAAGCGGTCAATTCACATTCGTCATTTAGACAGTAAATTGAGAGAGAGAGAGAGAGAGAGAGAGAGAGAGAGAGAGTAACTAAAAATGAAAGTATTAATTACAAATAAATCTGTAGTAAAGTGGTGGGCCACCCAATAACCAATCAAAGTATTTAGTTAAAATGATATTTTGGTCTTTTATATGAATGAAAAAAAAAACATTTGTCAATTTTTAAGACTTACCTGATATTAATTTTTATATTTTATTAGAAAAAACAATATCAAACTCTCGTAGGGTATTTATTTATAATTTTGGGTCATTTTTGTAATTTTCTGATTATATAGGGTTGGCATTGCTAAGTTTTTAGTAGATGATAGCCATTGCCCCATTTGGCCAAGTTGGACTTCATTAGCTTTCTCGAGCCTTCTTAAAATAGCTAAACCCTGGAGCCATAATTTTAATCAATTAGTGAAAAAAAAAGGGAGAATTACACTAAGGTCCCAAGAAAGGAGAGAAATAAAAAAATGGTTTTAATAGATTGTAAAATGAAAAAATGGTCCCATAGAGTTGTTAATACAGACTCCTGAAGTTGTTAATGAGTTGTCAATACAAGCTCCTGGAGTTGTTAATGGGACCATTTTTTCATTTTACAATCTATAAGGACCATTTCTTCATTTTTTTCTTTCCTTGGGACCTCATTATAATTCTCCCAAAAAAAAACTTTAATCCATAATTTTATTTAACGCATCTCCTATAAAATATGTCAACTATATTTTATTCATTTATTAAGGTAACATGGCATCAAATTTCAAACATAGTTTCGTAAGAATTAATTAATCACCCATCATATATATTATTATTTTTTTATCTTTTATTTTACAAAGAAGATGCAGGTTTTTATAAATTAAGATTATTGTGTTTGGTTGGGCTTATTTTTGGACAATAAGTCCTTATTACGCAAGCCAAAATAAAACTCCTTTCACATACTTATCTCGTATACCGTGAATCACGATTTATAAACACTTATTACCTAAAAATAAACTATTTCAAACCAACGCTTAGTACTCATTTGGAATAGTTTATTTTTGGGCAATAAGTGCTTATAAATTATGATTCACAGTATACGAGGTAAGTATGTGAGAAGAGTTTTATCTCGGCTTGCGTAATAAGAACTTATTCTCTAAAATTAAGTGTTCCCAAACTGTGTGTTTGGTTGGGCTTAAGCTGTGTTTGGAAACACGTTTTGGGGGTAAATAAGTCATTATTACGCAAGCCGAGATAAAACTCCTCTCACATACTTATCTTGTATATCGTGAATCACGATTTATAAGCACTTATTGCCCAAAAATAAGCTATTCCAAACGAGCACTATATTTGGATAATAAGTCCTTATTATGCAAGCCGAGATAAAACTCCTCTCATATACTTACCTCATGTACCGTGAATCACTATTTATAAACATTTATTACCCAAAAATAAACTATTTCAAACTATCACTAAATATATAGAAGAAAACGTGGAAAGAATCAAACTCAAATATATTATTGGGAGAATCACTTCTATGTCCCAAAAAAGGAAGATATTATCAGAAAGGTCCCTGATTACAACCTCAAAACGTGTATTCACAACATGTTGAGTATGTTTTACAACATCGAGAAACTTTTTTGATAATATCTTCCTTCTTTAGGATCTAAGAATGATTTTACCTATATTATTTAGAGAACGTCACTTCAACTAACTTTTGTCAATCTTGATAAAATACTGTTGGCTGATATCTTTTTTTCTCTTTTTTGCCATGACTGTTGGCTGATATCCAATTTGTGAAAATAACTTTTTTTTTTTTGTCTTCATTTTGTGTACATCAAACATGAACATGACTTCGCAGCTAGGTTTTATTTATTGCGTCAATCGTTGAAGCGATTTTATATTTAATGCTTTCCATTTTGCCTTGTGCGGAATATAGCATGGATGTGCACGCTAAGTTTGATTGCTAAGTCAATAGCTACGGGTAACAGGATTAAATTGCATGAGTTAGTATCTTTCAAAAATAATTGCATACGTGAGTTGGTATCTTTCAAAAAAAAAAATTTAGTGTTTATTATATATTCACTTTCAGAGTAATAAATTAGAGTGTTGCAATTTTACTCTAATTAATTGTGCTCCCTCCTGTCCTATTTTTAAGAGTCCGATAACCGAACTATGCAGTTTAGAAAAATGATTAAAATTATTTAACAATAATAAGTTTTTTTTGAAATAAAATTTTTTTTAAGTATGTCATTGGTTATAAGAGACAACTAAGAGAGAGAAATAAAGTACTCCATCCGATCTTATTTATAAGCAACTTTCTCCTTAATTAAGCAAAATAAAATGGTAGTTAAAAACAATAAATGTGTCAAAAATGTCATGTTTTTTTCATATAAGCCCCTATTTATGAAAAGAGTATAGGAGAGAGAATAGATAAAAAAAATATAAGAGATAATAAGTTTAAGATATGAGAGAGAAAGAGAGAATGAGTATTTAATAAAGGTAAAATAGAAAAAAGAAGTATACATTTTCAGACAAAAAGTGAAAGTTGCTTATAAAAGGTATCAGCCCTATGAGAGAGAGAAAGTTGTTTATAAATAGGACCAGAGGGAGTAAACATAAGTATTACTAACATTTTAATTAATGTTATATATCATTAATGAGAGACACAAATGAAAAAAAAAAGTCATTAAATATTGAAACAACTCTTATCGGGCTTTTATAAAAAGGACTTAGACATTTCAAATTTTGGGCTCTTATAGAAAAGGATCAGAGGGAGTAATAAATTTTGGGAAAAGAGAAGAAAAATATGAAAAATACTCATTCATAAATGAAGACAAAACTGAAAAAAATATTATCAATTTAGTCTATATTTATTGAGTTAATTAACTTTTCATAGTATTTGAAAGTTAGGTAATTTGGACTTGTAAATAGAATTAAAATGGTACATGACCACAAATATTTACTCTTTTAATCTTATTTATAAAACATTTCCAACATGTTTCACACTTATCAAAGAAAACCTTAAACTTTATTAATTTTACATTGTAATTCAACAATTTTTCAACTTTACCTCTATTTAATATACACGATACCCCATGAGAATAAAGTCACTCAATAATAAATTAAGGATAAAATTGTACATTTACATAAAAAAATTTAATGATATGCCTTATAAATATGACAAAAAAATTTATACTCTTTCTACCTTATAAATAAGACCAAAGGAGTAATAACTTAAGACTTGTTTTGGAAGGTTGATGATTCTCTAAGCATGCTTAACTAGTTAACTAAGTAAATTTATAGAAAGGATGGGTGAAAATAATTTTCACTACATTTGGATTTTTCTTAGTTATCTTGGGAATAATTACTTTTCTACCAGAAAAAGTGATAATATTTTTTAGTGATTCATTTTATATTAAAAAAAGACACATTGTTGGGCGGGACAAAAGGAAAGAGAGGCACATCTCAAACTTTTCATAAAATCCTGATTCATAATTTTTTGAAGATATAGAGAATAAATTATGAATTTTTTAAATCAAGCACAAAAATCTGTCCCATGTGTCACGGCATAATCACACTACAAATTAATTTTATGAGACGCAACTTTGGTCTAAAAACAAAGTAAAAGAAGGGGGGATGGCGGAGCCTCCAAACAATATCAAGCATCAAGGTAAGCGTCAATCTTCATTCTACTCTTCATTTCTTTTTTTTGTTCAAATATTCTACTCTTCATTTCTTCAAGCTTCCATGAGGTAATTTTGGAATTTTTGAGTTGAATTCAAAATTGGAAGCTTACAAAATCTGACTTCATTGCTGTTGTTGGGTGTTTATATGATACTTGAGGATCTTAATTAATGAAGCTTGTTTATAGTTTTAAAATGAATTTAATTGGTGAAATGATGAATTTTTTGTTCTTTGCTCAAACCTTGAGATTCAAAAGAATGATTTCAAAGTTTAGAGTTAATCCTCGCTTAAAACTTCAATTTCTTGTTATCTTAGAACTTTATTTTGCAGTTGAATTGTAAGTTTAGGGTGATTTTTCTCTTAGGTTAAGATACAAACCTATGTATGAAGTATTTCACCAAAAGCACCAGGCACTATAAACTTTCCTTAAGTGCAAAATTACACATAAAGTTTTTAAAATTGTGCAAACATATGAAGTTTCTACTAGCCGTGACATTTTTGCACCTTCTTGAAAGATTTATGTGTATTTTTGCACATTTTTTTATCCTGCATATTTGTTAAAAGGCTAAGGTTAGATGACTTAACTGCAATGACATTTTTGTATTATTTAAAAAACTTTATGTGTTTTTTTACCCCTAAAATTATTTTATGGTGTTAGATATCCATGACGAAATATTTCATGGTAGATTTGCACATTAACCCTTTTCTCTTTAAAGATGAATTATTGCAAAATTTTTGGCGTTTTTAATATGATTAATTTGACTAAGAAATAATTTTAATTAGAAAGCTAGCTTTGATGATAAAGAGCTCGTGTCTAAATTTTCATAGCAAATGGATTTAGTTTGAGTTATTATTTTGAACTTGAAATTCTCAGTCTAAAAGAAACTTTCTTAGGGAGCAATTTATGAATTTCTTTTAATTTTAGAAATTGTTGATGGTATAAATTGTAATGGGATGATTTGTGTAACTCCTTCATATGTTGAATGTTGAGCACAAAAAATTTCATGAGTTTGGAGTTCATTTAATTAATATTATATTGACTTACTCAAAGTTGTGGTTTATATAGTACAAAGGTTGGAATGGGCTATTGTGGCTTGAACTTCCTTGATGTGAAAGCTGTATGTTTATACCTTCTAATTATGATTAAGGTTGATAGTTACTTTTAGGGCTACTTAAGAGTCCTTTATGAGGTGGTTTGCTTGTATTTTTGGCTTTTGGATCCTTACAACTCAAATCTTACTATGTCATTAACTTGAATGATTGGGTATGTTTGTACTTGTGTGGACTCTTGGAAATTTGCCAAAGTCCTTGGGTAAGACTTAAATAATGGGATTGTGTTATGTGAGCCTTGATTTCTTTTTTGGAAAGGGAATTATGGCTTCTAAGTTGGCTTATTTCCACCTAATCGTGATTTATATTGTTGCATGTGTGCATTGTGTTGTACGTAATTGTAGTGTCTGGACATAATTTTGGCTCAAATCTCCTTGGGAAAGGCCGTACGTGGCGATTGAAACAGATATGACGAGGAAGCTCTCACACACGACTCATTATGATCGGAAGCAACCATGGAGTACGGTGGCAGGTAACAATGGTACTATATTCTTGTTTGATTCGCTACGGTTTACAGGTGCATAAAAGCAGGGGGAAATTTTACTAAACCTTCTGAGCAAATTATTCTCAAATAGCTACCAGATCTTTCTGGAATTTCGCTGTGCCTCAAGGACTAAACTAAACTCAAGTCTTTTGGTTGGAAAGATATTTATACCCTTGTCTTATACATGACCGAGACAGTTTTGTAAATTTCCACTTGTTTTATAAATAGCATGTATTTAGAGCCGGGAATTCGGGCCGAGCCCGTCGGGCCGGCCCGTTTAGGCCCGAGCCCGTCAAGGGCCGGGCCTATGATTTGGAGGCTGAAAATGGAAGCGGGCCTAAACGGGCCGGCCCGTTTAGGCCCGAGCCCGTCAAGGGCCGGCCCTGAAGCCCTGAGAGCCGGCCTTTTTAGGCCCGTTTAACTTTTTTTTTTTAAATGGCAACAAGACAATGGGTAGTAAGCATTGGTCAGAGGTAGAGTTAACCTAACCTAACCCTCATATAAAAAATGCTCTCACATTGATTCAAACATCATTTGAAGCTTCTCTTCTTTGATTTTCTTTTTTCTTTTTTTTGCATGTATACGCCAAAATCCAAATCAGGTGTTATATTATTACTGACATTTGAAGCTTGTCGGCTTGTTTGATTGTGGCTGTGAACTTATTTAATTGGTTATGAACATTAATTATGGTTTGGACTTAAGTTTTAGTGTTTGTGTTCTATTAAACTTGGATAATATTTATATTTTAAATTAGTGTTGATGATATTTATATTTTAAATTAGGTATTTTAGTATGAGAATAAGAGGAAAAAAAGGAATTGCAAAAAAAAAATTTAAACGGGCCAAAAGCCCGCGGGCCGGCCCGCGGGCTTTACTTAAACGGGCCGGGCCGCCTTAAAAGGGTACGGATTCCTTCACGGGCCTAAACAGGCAGGCCCGTTTAGGCCCGAGCCCGTCGCGGGCCGGCCCGTTTTCCCAGTACTACATGTATTCTCATAAATATGCTCATTATTGTTTTGTACATAGCCAAAATGGTTTTGTAATTTCATTTGTTTGTCTTGTAACTAAGCATATTTGACTTGTAAATTCCTACACGTGTCTTGTAAATAATCATATTTAACTTGTAAAGTAAGGGCACAATTGTCTTTTCACCCATAAATTTTATTCTCAATTTAGTTCTAGGGATATAGTGAAGTTTTACAAAGGTTTGACGGCTGTTTGAGATTAATTTGCTATTGAGGGGGTACAGTGAAATTTTCCCTAAAAGTAATTATTCCCTCCGGTCCTTAATGTAGGACTTATTGGAGGAGTTGACCTTAATCCTAAGTGAAAGATCTATTTCTTATATTTATCAATTTTTTTTCCTAATTTACTTATATTGATGCTCATTCAATAATAATCAAATAAGAGAGATACATGGATTTAAGAAAGATGATTAGGATGTTTTAGAAAAAATCATGCCATATTAACTTATTTAACTAACTTCATTAATCTAATTAAATTATGTAAATATACTTTATATATTAAGGAGTAGAGAGAGAGAGTACATCCTATCTTGTGAGATGAATATGAATGAGATGATGAAAATATAATCATAATGACGATGATGAGGACGTTGATGGATATAGCAGATCACCCGGGAATATGTCACCCATGTTGTGTGCTACCAAGGTGTGTCTAAAATTGTGACACCCGTGTTGTGTGTTGTCTAGATGTGTCTCGTTGAATAGGAATGTGTTACTCGTGTTGTGCGCTACCTAGATGTGTCCAGGTGGTAGGAATGCGCCACTCCCACTGTGTGCTTTCTAATGTATATTATTATCTCCTATCTTAAATATAGGATATAGTTTATAGTATAATTTTATTTTATAAATTATATTCTATATTTAAGACCGAAGGAAGTACCTTATTAATATAATATAGACATTCTTTAACTTGATTGCAGAGAGATACAAAGCAAAAAACTTTCAAATTTTTCTTTTAAAAATCAAAGTGATCAAATTAAAATATGTTGGAGGTGCCTAACGTGCCCCCATGATGCCCCTAAAAAACGAGAGGCATCCCAAATTTTTTTTTAAGTTTCTTTTTATCATTAGATTTTATATAGAATAAATGATATTTTGGTATTTTATGGGTAAAAATTGATATTGTTTTCAATCTTTTAATGATTTTTTAAAGATTTAATATTTTAAATGAAAGAGAAACTACTTACTTTTAGGGTATTAAATCTTTTAAAAAATCATTAAAAAAATAAAAACAACACTATTTTTTATCCATAAGATATCAAAATATCACTTATTTTTATATATAATCTAATGATGAAAAAAACTTGCAAAAAATTTAGGAAGCCCCTCATTTTTTAGGGGCAACAGGGATACATTAGGCACCTCACTTCTCTCACTCCTAGCTTATAGAGACATTATTGAGGAAATTAAACAAATTCTCCTAACAAATTGGGAGGGGGATATGATTCATATTGCGAATCACAATGCAAAAGCCGGCTGCCTTGCTAAGAAAGCATTAATCTCTTCCTTTTTGACTTCTAGCATGTACTTGTGGTGGGATGCTAACAAATATTGTCAAGAAACTTTCCCAAATGAGTTTTAATGTTATCCACGAGATCCTCTCTATATATACCACTTAGAATTACACCTTTAATTAGATGCTTAGGGAGTTCTCTCCTGGAGGGAGTGTGAGTTCTCTCCGTGTAGACACGTGAGAGTGTGGTTGAGCGTAACGGCTTTTTGGCAGGAAAAGAGTTTGTTAGCGGTGGCGCACGGGGGTTCTGGTTCCCATCGCTAGCCATGGGTGAGGAAAGAGGAAGCACTGATGGAGATACGATCGAAGTGCCTCTGGTATGGGATGAAGATGTGTCGAGGTACGTGCTTATCGGAAAAATTATTGCTGAAAAAGAAGTGAGTAAAGCGACAGTTGAAGCTGTGATTCGAAAGGCATGGAATCTTTAATCTGGATTAGATGTGGTGATGGTTGTGAAGAATGTGTTCTTCTTCAAATTCCTAGAAGAAGAGGAATATAATCGTATTCTACGTGGTCGACCTTGGTCAATCAACGGAAGCCTTTTGAATCTAATAGAATGGCGAAAGTTCATGGTGATCGAGGATTGTGATTTCAGTCGATGTCCGGTCTGGATCCAAATTCATAATGTTCCACTGGAAGCGTTGAATCTGTACAACGCTATTAGCATTGGAAATCGCATTGGTGAAGTGCTTATGGTGGAGGATCCTAAGTTCAACAACCGTATGCTGCGCAGCTATCTTCGTATGCGTGTTAATCTGGATCTGCGGAAACCACTGGTGGCAGAATTCTGGATCCCGAAGCCTAATGGTGAGAAGAATTGGTCTAATGTCAGGTATGAAAAACTCTCTGATCTCTGCTATCGTTGTGGTAGTATAGGACATGATTTTCGGGCCTGTGGAATTCCTAGATTAATGTCTGTCCTGGATTCTAGTCTACCTCGATTTGGTCCTTGGACTGTTACTGAGCAGGTGAAAACATGGGAAGATGCTTTAGTCATAGTTCAGGAGGGATGGGCTGAGGTTAATATTAAATGGAGACGATTGAAAGAAAAGAGGCAACAGACTAAGGTTGCTGTGTCTGGGCCTAGCATGGATATTTTTTCAGTTAATCCGGTTATTGGAAAAAGTAAGCCACAGGCTGCCTCTACCATTATATTGGAAGGTATGAAGGGGAAGGCTGTAGATAAGGAGGCAGGCTTTGATAGCGATTTGGTGGTTTCAAATAATAATAGGAATGATGTTGTAACCACAGGGACTTGTGTGGAAAAAGCTGATCCTGTGAATAAGAGTGGGAACGATATGGAGGGGAGCTGTGGGAAGGACAACAATAAACAGATGGTTCCTGAGGAGGAAGAGCATGTATATAAGGTTGAGGAACCTCCTGAAGATGCTGCAAATGAGAAAGCAATTGTGTTGTACGTTGAAAAAGCAGTTCAAGAAGTTGCTGATGACCTTGGGAGGTTGAGGCTAAAGCGGAAAGCTGGGGAGGAGTCTGAGACTGTGCTAAGGAAGAGAATGAAGGTTGAAAAGAAAGAAGATGTAAAGCCATCTGTTGTATCTAGCTTTGTTGGTAATGTGAGGAAAACTAAAGCTAAGATAAGAAGAGTTCAATTGGGAAAGAAGAAGGGTGGAGTGTCTGATGGCAGAAATAAAATGGAAATACATATAGAAGAGAGTGGTTGTGGACATGTGGAAGCTGAAGGCATGGGTGGCTGGCCTCAAACAGCCCCCATGGGACAATGAAAATCCTTTCTTGGAACTGTCAAGGTTTGGGGGTTGCCTTGACAGTTAAGTTTCTTAAAGACTTTAATAGGAAATTCAAACCCTCTGTTGTGTACTTAATGGAAACAAGAAGGAATAGTAGAAAGTTGGAAAGGATAAGAAGATCTTGTGGCTTAGAGAATAAGCTTTATGTTGATCCTTGTGGGAGATCTGGTGGTTTAGTACTTTGGTGGAGTGAAGGGATAGATATGGAAGTTTTATATCAGTCAAAGAATTTAATACATGTGAAAGTGGAAAATTCTGCAATACAAACACCATATTTTCTCACCTTTGTGTATGGGGCCCCAAAGGAAGATGATAAAGCCACTGTTTGGAGAAGGCTGAGATCTCTGTCTCGGGGAGTGAGAGGATCATGGCTGTGCATTGGCGACTTCAATGAGGTAGGTTCTCAAGATGAAAAGGAAGGGGGACGGCCAGTTAATGTAAGAAGACTGTTAAACTTTCAGTCTATGATTGATGACTGTGGGCTTATTGATCTGGGGTTTAAGGGAGCAAGGTTTACTTGGAACAACAGAAGATTTGGGCAGGCAAACATCCGTGAGCGAATTGATAGGGGATATGGTAATATCACTTTCAGGGAGCAATTTGATAAAGCCCAGGTTTTCCATAATGAACCCATAAGCTCTGACCATCATATGCTTCTAGTTGATTGCTGTTTTAAAGAAGAAAAAATTGCTAAATTGTTCAAGTTTAATGCAGCATGGGTGGAACATGAACAATTTCAGGACACTGTAAAGAGGGGATGGGAAGTGGGACAAAGAAGGATGGCTATTGGAATTGATAACTTTGTTTGGAAGTTGTCTAAGTGCAGAAGGATACTGATAGAATGGAGTAAGAAGGAGTTTCCAAACAATAGGAAACTAGTTGATGAGTTGAAAGGTCAACTAGAAGCATGTTATAAGGGACCATGGACGGAAGAGATGGCCTCTGAAGCAGAAAAGCTACTTATAAAAATTGAGGAAGCATGGAGTCGTGAGGAAATATTCTGGTGGCAGAAATCTAGGCTGAATTGGATAAAGAATGGTGATTCAAACACAAAATTCTTTCACTCCACTGTAATTCAGCGAAGACTGAGAAATAAAGTATTGAGATTGAAAAGTGAGGAGGGAGGATGGTTAGAAAAAGCTGAAGAGATAAATAAAATGTTTGAGAAATATTATAAAGAACTTTTTGCTGCCAGGAAAACAGAACAAGTAGAGGAAGTGCTGAGCTATGTAAATAAAGTGGTAACTGAGGAAGAGAATTATCAGTTGACTGCAACAGTGACTGATGAAGAAATTGAGAGGGCTGTTTTTGATCTGGGATCTACTAAAGCCCCAGGCCCAGACGGTTTTACAGCTCTGTTTTACCAACGGGCATGGTGTGAAGTCAAAGGGGAAGTATGCAATATGATTAGGGGTTTCTTTGAGGGTCAGTATGACCTTGAGAAGATTAACCTAACTCACATTGTACTAGTGCCGAAATCTGATAACCCTGAAGTAGTCTCCCAATTCCGGCCAATTGGACTTTGCAATGTGTCTTATAAAATCATTGCAAAAATCATGACTACAAGAATGAGGAGTCTTATGAGCAAATATATCACTGAACAGCAACGAGCCTTTGTGGCAGGAAGGCTGATTCAAGACAATGTCATTATAGCTCATGAGGCTTTTAAATACTTAAAGAGAAGAAAGGTAGGCGTGAGAAGTGAATTAGCTTTGAAGATTGATTTAAGTAAAGCCTATGACCGGGTGGATTGGGGTTTTTTAATGGAAATTATGCTTAAAATGGGGTTTTGTGCTACATGGGTTCGGTGGATAATGGAGTGTGTAACTTCCATTGAATTTGAATTAATGGCTTCAGGGAAGAAAGTTGCAAAAGTTAGCCCTAAGAGAGGAATAAGGCAAGGAGATCCCTTATCCCCCTATCTCTTTCTTATTGTGGTGGATGTGCTATCCCTAATGGTGCAATATCATGTGTCTAAAGGTGAACTGAAGGGTATTAGACTTTCAAGAGGAGGCCCGGTTTTGTCTCATTGTTTTTTTGCTGATGATGTGCTGTTCTTTTTTAGAGCTGAAAAGGAGAATTGTATGGCACTAAAGCTAATTTTAAGCTTGTTTAGTGCGGCTTCAGGACAAGAAATGAATCTAGATAAGTCATGCATCTTCTTTTCCACAAATACAACGATGGAAGTTAGGAGGGATGTGGAAGAGGTGCTGGGCATTAAAGCTTCCAGTGAGCCTGGTAAGTACTTAGGATTGCCTCTTGTGTGGGGAAGATCAAAGACAGCAGCACTAGGATTTGTAAAGAAAAAAATAAAGATGAAACTACAAGGCTGGAAACAGAAGATGCTGACCTTTGCTGGGAAGGAAGTGTTAATTAAAGCAGTTGCCAATTCAGTCCCAGTGTACCCGATGACTAGCTTCTTATTCCCTCTGAAATGCTGTAAGGAAATTGACAGTATGATATCAGATTTTTGGTGGGGACATAATGATCAGGAGGGTAGGAAAATTCATTGGAAAAATTGGAATGTGATGACACAAACTAAGAAGGAAGGGGGCATGGGTTTTCGCAGCTTTCAAGCTTTTAACAAAGCCCTGTTGGCAAAGACAGCTTGGAGGCTATTACACAATCCTAATGAGTTATGGAGTAGGATTTTGAAAGGAATCTATTTTCCAAAAACTGGTTTCATGGATGCTCAGAAGGGTGGTAAGCCTACATGGTGTTGGAATAGTATTTTGGAAGGAAGGGAATTATTGAGAAAAGAGCTGTTTTGGAGATTGGGAGATGGTAGTGAAATTAAGGTGTGGGGAGATAGGTGGATTCCTGGCTTAGATAGCAAAAGATTAGGTGAAAGAGAATTAAATGAGGCTGAGAAGAAATTAAAGGTATTTGATCTTATTAAGGATGGTAGATGGGACCTTAATATTGCTACCATAAAGCTATCTGTGGTGGAGAAGGAAAAGATCACACAACTGAAAATACCAGGATCAGGAATGAAGGATGAAGCAATTTGGCTAGCATGTAAGGATGGGAAATATACTGTGAAATCTGGCTATTGTGTGGCAAAAGGGTATGTTAAGGAAAAGGAACTTCTTCGACCTAGCAGCTCTTCAGTGGTGTCTGGGCAGCTTTGGAGTTGCATTTGGAAAATACATGTCCCCTCAAAGATCCGACAATTCTTGTGGCGAATGTTGAATGATGCTCTAGCCACAAGGGTAGCGTTATGTAAAAGGAAGTGTTGCCAACATGACTTGTGTCCTATCTGTGGTGAAGAACCCGAGACTATAGAACACATGATCCTACTCTGCCCTTGGGCAAGCAGATGCTGGTTTGGCAGCCCATTAGCCTTAAGGATTTAGAGACAACAGATAACCATTGTTCAGAATTGGTGTGAAGAACTGTTGGTTGGAAATAAGATTGATGAAGGAGGTAAGGCCTTAGTAGCAGCAATATGTTGGGGTATATGGAAAGCTAGATGTGATAGTGTGTTTAATGAAACAAAGATAGATGCTGAACAGGTGATTAGTACTGCATCATTGTTAGTAATGAAGTTTGGCTGGCAAGACAAGGAAATACTGCTGGTCTATGCAGAAATCAGATGGTGAAAGTTGTGAGGAAAGCTCAGTGGGAACCACCTGGGGAAAATGGAATAAAAATTAATATGGATGGGGCCTTTTTAAAGACGAATGGGAAGGCGGGCATTGGCTTAGTGTGTAGAAACAGTGCAGGGGAATATCTGGGTGGTATGGGGAAGTCGGTGGCTGTTTCTACACCTCTGGAAGCTGAATGCTTAGCTATGAAAGAGGCACTGCTGACCTGTGACAGATTTGCTAACCAGCAAATTTGTCTTGAATCAGATAGTGAGATTCTGATAAAACATATTGTAGAGAAATCTGTGGAAGGGGCAGAATGGCAATGTGTGCCTATTTTGAAGGAAATCCTAGCAATCGCTGAGAAGAGGCCGAGTACTGAATTTTCCTTGGTTGCTCGCCAAGGTAATCATGCTGCAGACTTTCTGGCAGCTGCTGGTAGCAGAGAGTTGGAACCCAATGGGTGGCTAGCAATAGCACCACCTCTCTTGACTGAGATTTTGCAGGCTGACTTAGTGAATTGGAGGAAGATAGCTAGGCCTACTGCTCCTAATACTTCAGCTCGAGAGGGAGTAGGCTGAGTAAATATAAGTTGCTGATAGATACTAGATTTTATTTTGTTTGCTGTTCTGTGATACTGTACTTTGTTTTGTTGTTTTGTGAGTTGTGTGGTAGGTTGTATGTAGGTCTTTTTGAGCGTTTCTGGGCTACGGCTATTGGTGTTTGTAATTGTTTTTTGATCAATAAAATTGACTCTCTTTTGGCAAAAAAAAAAAAAAAAAATTAGATGCTTAAAAAACACAATTAAATGTCAACTATATTAGATATTATGGTTTAGCCCTTCCCTTTTAAATTTACTTGTTCTTTTATTTTACTTTGTGTGTGTGTAAAGAGTGTCACTTATCTCCTCAAACCAATCCACATTGACAAAAGCCTTTTTAATAATAATCATTCCAACAATTTTATATTTCAGAGTGTTACAATATATTTGTATGAAGCAGCCTGCATGTGGTCCACTTCATCATTGATCAATCTCTCTACGAATTTGTTATAATAACTTTGTTTAGGTGAAGGCATGGCGTAAAAACACAAAAGATGCTTCACACAGCTTCTGTGTGGTGTGAAGCTGACTTCTCACTTGCAACCATCAAACCACTTTTTAATTAATTAATTAATTATTTATTTATTTTTGCGTGGTTGATCGTCAAATATTAGGTAAAACTTTGTTCGTCTTTGATTTCTAAGGCATGCCAACCTCTAATTAGCCAATGCGTGTGTTTATTTTATAGATAATTTTTGTAGCCACTAGCAGCCAGCAGATTTGTTAACTTAAGCATCAATTTCAAAATCAATATAAATATGAAATTTATATAAAGACAACACTGATAATTTCTCCGACGATTATCCTATATAATATTAGGGAGCTGATCCACCTAGTTTATATAAAATAATCCTTTTATTCTTGCTAAAAAAGTTTTTTCTGTATAATTAAATTCTTTGAAATTCTTTCCTAAATGTCATAAACAAGAAAAAAAATTGTGTGTGTGTGTGTGTGTGACTTCTTTTTGATGTAAAGGGTTATTTAAGCAAATTCCATTTTTAATAAGATACCAATGTCCTTATATCCTACTCCCTCCGGTCCTAATTATAAGACAAAATTGACTTTTTTAGAGAAATTAAGGAAGCCAATTAAATTACTTTAGAGTGTTTATATTTTTAGTATCCTTAGACTATATATTAGTTTATTAGTCAAATTAATTAGTTTGGAGAAAAAAATAAAAATATAAACACTCTAAAGTAATTAAATTAGCTTCCTTAATTTCTCCAAAAAAGTCAACTTTATCTTATAATTAGGACGGAGGGAGTAATCAATTTCTCCCCTCAATGCTATTCTACAGATTTCAGTACAGCTAGAATATTAGAAATATGTATATTTTTTTAAGAAAATTAATTTGTTAATCATCTCATGCATTGCATGGAATAAAAATTAAATGACACAAAAGGGGGGATTGGCAAAACACTCACAGGCAAATTAGTCCATAGAGATCATATGCTGATGTTAGCTTTCTCATTACTCCCAACTAATTCAGCCCAAAAAAAAAATCAATATTATAAAACAAATACTAATCAATGTAATCCTTATCAAGTATACAGAATCATGCTAATATTAGTTTTCTGATTTGTCTTGAAAATGCAGGTTGTCACAAGATAAGATAATATATACTACTCCCTCCTATTCTTTTTATAAGTTATAAATAATTGAATTATGTAGATAAAAACGCCGGTCAAAATTGGTTATTAAAGGCAACAAATATATAAAAAAAATGTAACTTAATTTTCAAAACACCCTTAATTAAAATGTGTATGACTGATGATTGATGCAGTAGTGAGACTAAATGATAATTGATGGGGGAAAAAATAAAAAAGCATACTAAAAATGACAGGCTATTATGAGTATTCTTTATAAATAGAAACAAGTGACCCTAAAATAGTTGTCTCATATATATAGAAATAGAGGGAGTAATAATGATTATGAGTTGATGACATGACACAATTCAATATGCATCCTCTCTACACATTTACATTTCAAATCAGAAGAAGTTGTTGGAGTATTATGATTATTGCATTAATTAATTAAGAGAGTTTGATTAGTGAAGGAAGCATCATTATGAAAATGAAGAATATACCAAAATATGACAAAATAGAAGAATCTGCCAAGTCAACTAATTACCCAAATTCAGTTAGTTCCTTCTCTCATAATGCTTATCCTCCTCCTCCTCTCTGCCTTATACCATCATATATCATTAAGGGTTTGTTTGGTCTGAGGGGAGGAGAGGGAAAGTGGGCGGAGGAAAAATTTTTTTGTGTTGAATTTAAAAAAAATTAGAAAAGTGGGGTTACAAAATTTTAATTAATTTTTCTTATTCTTTTATTTTATATATTCTCTTTATTAAAATTTTATTACCCCACTTCTTCAATTTTTTAAAATTCAACTCATAAAAATTTTTCCTTCCCTCCTTTCCCCTCCAAATCCCTCACACCAAACAGACCCTAAGAAAATGGAAGCTCAACAAACCTTGAGTTGTCTTTGCTTTTATTTATTAATTTCTCATAATGCAACTTGACACTGATATCTCTTTTTCTTTCTTATTTTAATGTCTAACAAAAACAAGTAAGAAAATAAATAAACAAACAAACAAATGAAAGCCTTGGGTGGTTGTAGTTGTCATTGTTTCTAATCCCACCCACATGACCTGTCCCAACCAATAATGCCACTTTGTTTTGCTATATCTTATCTTTCATGGAAATAAAGCGTTTGAGTTAATTTTCTCGTTTTTTTTTTTCCCTTTGTAGCAATAATGCACTTTGGTTTATGAAATCAGTAAGGACACAATTCATCTCCTAAAACAATGTGAGTTTGAATCTTCCCTATTATGTAAGATCTTGTCGATAAGTAATTTGTAATTATAGTATTTTTATAATAACCCTATTGTGCTCTTGATTTTTAACTCTCTTAAATTATTTGGTTCAATATAAAGCAATTCGCTTCTTGTAGTTGGTAATTGATGAAGAACCTTCAATTCTATATATAGTTTTAATCTTCCGAAAGTAAGAAGATGACCAATAAGGAAAAAAGAAAGAAAGTAAGAAGAGAATGATGATATAATCATATATGTGATATTTAATTTCTTTATTTTTTCACGTTTTTATCTATTTCGATTTTTCATTATGATTTATATTTTTTTTTCAAATTTATTCTTCCTTTTCTATATCTCTTTACCGTTTTAGAAACACTTTATAAATATTGCATCTTATAAATTCCAAATCTCATTGAAAATTGCTTTATCATATTAATCTGAATTTAGCACTGCCCAGGTATCCAATATTAATTAATTCTTAATTAAACCGCAAGAACTCTAATTATAAAAATATTTAATTAGTTCTATTATTTTAAACAGAATAATGGAAGGTACACCAACTATTATTTTTTAAAAAATTTGTCTTTTATGCAAATAACAATATCATTATATTCACTCTCCTTTTTTTTTTTTAAGAAAGAGATTTTCTTTTAGATATATTTTTGGGAAAATCACTCCTAGGTCCCAAATAAGCAACATATTATTAGAAATATCCCTATTTACAACTCTTCTACAGATATTTACAACTTATTGAGTGTGTTTTACAACCTCCATGGACTTTTCTGATAATATGTTGCTTGCTTGGAACCTAGGAATAATTTTCCCTATATTTTTTTTGCCATCGATTTTCTTTTAGATAATATCCATATGAATAATTGAAAAACATAACCCTAACAAACTCAATGATATTTTTATTATAAAATAGCATTGTACCAATCTTCATATGGACAGAATAAAAGGCTTTTGTCAGATTTATGGATCAATGTTTTGAGGATTATTAAAAGAAAAAAAAAGGATAAAGAAATTAAAAGACAACTGGCGCCCACATGGGAAGTGGGGATCAAAATAAAACAAAACGGCAGAGAGTGAAAATACGGAGAATTAAAATAAAAGACTCAGAAAATATTATTTATTATAAAAGATCATAAAAATTATAATTACTTAAAAGGATCAAATATAATAATATAAATTTAAATTTTTTAAATTGTCCCTAACCAAACCTCTTATATATCTCTTATATTCATAATTAAAAAAAATAACTAACATTAAAACTAAAAATTGCCCATCATTTCTATTTGATATGATCGTATCTTTTTTTTTTTTAATTTTCAATATATTATTTAATTAGTAATGATTAAGCTCATATTTTTTTTTTAAATTTTTATTTTTCCCCAAATTTTATATTCATATATTATTTAATTAATCAATATATCATCATGTTACTCGATTTATATTATCAACTAAACCCATTTCATATCAATTAAGTTCTTTTTATAAAAATAAAAACTAAAACCATTTCACAGTTTTTTATGATATAATATATTATTTATATTTTTTCAATTTTATTAACATTAAATGAATTTTTTAACCCACATAAATTTCATCTAAAATTAAAATAAATCATATACAATTTCTTGGTTTAACATATATAATAAATTATAATAGGTCTTGATTTTTATTAAAATTATATAATTTAAATTTGAATTAAATTTTTTGTTGATTTTTAAAAAAATATAATTTTGACAAAATTAAAGAATGTGTAATTTTTTTTCCATACATATCCACGCCAGTTGTGAAAAATGAAAATTGATAAAACTATTTTTTAATTTAGTGAAATTTAGAAATTTGTATTAGTTTTAAAAATAGAATGTGGGAAAGAATGTAGGAGGAAATGCAAAATATTTTGTTAAGAATATTTTAGTATTTTTAATTTTATATTTTTGTATTTGGTCCTTTTAAATAATTACAATTTTTATGGTCATTCTCAATAAATATTTTTTCTTTTAGGTCCTTCATTCTAATTTTCCCATGAAAATAATGGGCATGCGTAAAGTAGAAACAAGAAACATTAATAACTTGGTCTCATAATTCATAAAAGTTTTTAATTTAGTTTCTAGAGTTTAAAAAATGTTCAAACTCCTCCCCATAATTTTCCACTTTATTTGACTTATTTCCGGTATAAATTCATCGTGTGGGGAAAATGCAACCCCAAAGTTAAAAAACAATGCTATTTTTTCATCTATTTTTTTCAAATTCCTTTTCGAACTGCTTAAAAAAAAATTAGTTTTATTACTTTAAATGATTTTGATATTATTTAAAATTTTCATTTGAGATCTTGAGTTATAATTTACTGGTGTGACAGATTTTTTTATTTTTAAGTTCTTTAGTGTAATTTCAAAATTCACTGTTATAATAGAGATATATTTACTTTATATTATTTAATTATAAGATTACAAATTTCAAAAAAAAAAAAAACACACACACACACACACCATGCCAGAGTGCCAGATGCATCTTTTCATTGAGGATGGATCCATTGCTTTCCAAGAAAAGTGACCCGCAGTCTGCCTATGTGTATCCCACGAAGTGTGAAAATTAATTATAAATTATATTCTCTGTAACTTATAAATAAATTAATTTGTCAAAAATTTTATATTTGATGATGATATTGATAATTTGGAACATTTTAATTTTGTCAATTCAAGTTGCCTCTTCTATTGAAAAAATCAATTCAAGATATCAGTCTAACCACAACTTTTTGGCCAGAAATGGTATGACATTAGACTGAGTTGAACTTCAAATGCTCTCCTTTTCAAATATGAACTAGTTTCTATTATCACACACACACACACACACACTACTTTCAACTACTCACTAAAAGAAAGAAAAAAAACAGGAGTATTTAACTCATTAAGTATGTCTAAGATTATTTTTTTAAAAACTTTGACCCTATTTAAATCTGTCTCCCTCTTCTGTTTCTCCATGTCCAATATATACCATTAGTAAATAGGGATAAAATTAAAAATAGTAATTAATAACTCTCTAGATGACTTATATTATAGATAAAAAATTTCTTCTAAAAAATGCCTTTATAATTTGGACCAAAGGAGTAATTGACTTGAATAGTGCAAAGACACTACTTCCCAGTTCTCATCTCTTTTATAAGTTCCAATTAGAAGTCCATTTTTAGTAGATTAGGGCTTATTATATAAATATGGAAAAGTGTGTGTCAATAAGGAGTTTTATCTTTATGATTTGAAATTCAAATAATAATAACTCTACGTGATATATGAGATGATATCAGTTTTTGGGAAGCAATTGAATTAACTGATAGAAAACTTCCTAAAACTTCACTCTTCTGGTTCTTTTCCCATTTCTAATGGTGCATCTTCCATATAATATGATCAGAGTCTATATCGGTGTTCCGACATCGTGTGGGTGCTAGGTGAGTCAATTGGATTCCATGTATGTCCAAAATCCTTCAGTTACTGTAACCCCCTCACGGTAATTATATCCGGATTATGAAATTTAAGTGAAATAGAGACCAATAAGACAAAAATCACATTTATAATCACCCATCTCCAAGAGATGGGGTGTCCAAACAAAACATTTAAAACAGAATTCATCTGGTCTCACATTCACTTTCGAATACAATCACCTGTGCAGTTATATCACATAATAAATATCAGAGTGCGTAATCAAAATCTCGGCAACCCCGGGTTACTTGTATATAACAATGGGTTTAAAGCTTCCCAAAATGGGGATTACATATCCAAAAGATCCATATTTACAATCATATACATACAGTAATCCCAAAATCCAACATCCAAAACAGATAACCAACAGTCCAAAATCTAATATGTCCCTACTAGCCCTAACCACTCCTGGTTGGCCTCTTCCCTTTCGAGTCACTTGCCCTGTCTGAAAATGTTAGTCATCGGAAAGAGTGAGATTCTAAAGAATCCTAGTAGTAACAAATCACTCATACAATATATAAACACAAAGCATGTAATGTCATCATGTTCAGCAACAACACTATGAGTCATGGCTTGCGCCACAACCGAGAGCACTCACGGCTGTATCACAATGCACTATGCCCGCTTCCGCGGTAATCACAATGACAGCTTTCGCTATAAATACTATGATATCTTTCGTTGTAATCACTATGCTCGCTTCCGCGGTAATCACTATGCAGCAACATCACTAGGCACAAAGTATCTCAAAGCACAACGTATCACAAGGCACAAAGCTCCACAATGCACAAAGCTCCACAAGGTATCACACAATGCATGATAGGCAAACATACAATACATTTACACAAAAGTATAAGAGAGAAGTCACTACCTGTATCTTTCCTGACGTTCTTTGGCACAGTGGGCTCAAGTCTCTGACAGATATCAAATCCTATACCAATTTAGGGACAATTGATTAATCTCTTTTCCAAATGCATATTTCCATAATACTCTAAGTTGGTTATCATTTAGGACTCTTTAGGTGACTATTAGAGGCCTAAACATATGCCTAAAGGGTTGGAAGAACTACCCTGAAGACCCCCTTTTCGAAGGCAAAACACTGATTTTCAGTTGGCTCACTCGAGTGAAGATGACCTCACTCAAGTGATGAAAGACTTGTGCTCGAGTGAGAACGGCTTTCACTCGCGAGTGTTTAACAGTGAGCAGCTACTTCAGCTAGAAAGTGCTCATATCACTTCGAGCATAAGGCTTTGCACTCGGGTGATGACTCTAAATCCACTCGAGTCCCCAAAAGTACAACACAAAGAGTGACAACCCGAGAGCACATGCAACATCAGAGGGACAAGCTCACTCGAGCATACCCCCTATCACTCGGGTGAGAGGCCTTCACTTGCGAGTGTCAGAGCACACTCTTGAACATCAACCAGCGAGTGACGACCCAAGAGTAACCCTAACCAAGAACTTACACCATTACTTGAGTGATCCCATGCTCACTCGAGTGATCACCGACATCACTCGTGGTGAAGGAAGTGTACTCGAGCCCCCTTCATGAGAACCCAGGAAAAACACAAAGAGAAAAGGGAAAATACACGGCGGCAGTCGAGTGAGTTCCTCCCTCACTCGAGTGAGGCTATCAGATTACCAGATCACAGCAACTAACAAAATTTCCCAGATTGGTCAAAATCACACCCAATGGTTTCCAAACTCCACACAAAACTCATACTCATACAAAATGACATAGGGAACCCATTGGTAACCTCCAAAACACCCAAATACCATTTTAACCACAATCTATGCCCTTGGGTCGCTATGACACACAATACCCAATTCCAATCAATACACTTCCAAACTTCAAAATCATATCAAATACTCAAAGAACTTCACAATGAACTAATCCCAACATCATCCACTATGAAATTCATACATTCCAAAATGGACATAAACTAGGGCAAATTTCCAAATTGACTAAACTTAACCCAAAAATCACAACATATATATTAAAAAGCATCAAATGCTTACCTCTTCACTTTGCCAAAGTCAGAATCTTGATTCTCCAACTTTCAAATTTCTCTAACACTCAAACCACCATCTTTCAAGATTCTGAAATCACCACAATGAAGCTCTCAATGAGGTGCACAACATTAGAGAAGAGGTTTAGGGTATAAGAGATCAACTAACACATCAAAATCTCACCTTTCTTCTTCCTTTTCGTTTTGGTCGCCGAAAAGAATGGAGAAAGAGAGAGATGATGAGAGATATGGTGTAGATGATGATTGTTTTCCTTGCCTATACTCCCCCTCAACCGCATAGGAGAGAGAAGAGAGAGAAAAAGTAAATTTTTGTCTTTTGTGCCACATCCAATGGTCCACACAATGCCATATGTCACCATCTTACTCACTCCCTTTATGAGCTCACATAAGCTTAATGCACAGGATTCCGACCCATATGCAACAAATCTCCACCCTTGAACTTTAATCACTAAATATACTTATATCAAATTTACATCACATTTCTACAAAAGTGTTTAATTACACTAATTACAATTAATATCAGAGTCATTAGCCCTTAATCCCAAATTAGGTCATTACAGTTACCATGTCTTGAATAGGTTTGACACTTTTTTAAATTACAATTTGGACATGTTTAAAATTTTAATGCACTTTTTTAATTTTTATCCTTAATTAATTACAAGTCTTTCTCATATGTTTTTTTATAGTCATTCTCTCTTATCTCTTTTCCCGTTCATTCTCTCACACACCTATCTTCTCTGTAGGTAAGGCTATATTTAATAAATAATATTTCTTATATATTTATTATTTTTAACCAATTTACGTTAATTGGTTATTCATAACTTAATGAAAAGGAATGATTAGTAAAATGGCTCGTTCAGTACCTTTTTAACCATGGTCTTTGCTTTCGGTTCCGTGAATGGAGAAAATTGCAGTGGAGAGCGCTTTAACTGTGTAATCCAACTCAATTCCACATCTGAATTAATCAGGATATAACGTGACTTCCAGAAATTAATTAATATATTAAAAACACATCATGGAGAGAAATCAAAATTAAGAAGCATCTCTATAAAAATATATCAATCGTAAGAGTAAGGACCTAATATAAATTATACAGGAATTTAATATACCGAACAATATAACATACAGAATACCACTTTGATTCTTACTATACGTCCATTTGTAAATGAAATCTTTAATCCCAAATATAAGTCCATTTAGAGGTTATTAAAAATAGTTTTTCTTTTAAAATTTTACTCTTATTAAATTTTTGTTGGAAATGGAGAAAAAAGAAAGAGAGGGTGTAATGATTTGTAAATGTAGAAAGAGAGAAAATTTTAATAAGGGTAAACTTAAAAAATTTATCCATTTAAAAACGTATTTAATAACTTAATTATCTTTTTTTTGGTATGTAAGAATTAATTAAATGGGATTTATAATAAGGATCATAGTGATATATAATCAATAAAGGCTATGATTATATATATATATATATATCATCACTCTGGTCCTTATTGTCAATGTGAAAAATTTATTGGTGAATAATTTGTAACTACTTTTATAAGCGTTTTATGAGATACTCAATCCATCTCTAAATATAAGTTTCATATAACTGATTTGTGGTTGTCAAGAAAATAGTTAAAATTAGTTAAGAGTATTAAATATATATATATATATATATATATATATATATTTAATACTATATCCTTATTTATAAAGAGGATAAGTGAGAAAAACAATAAATATAATAAAAAAAGTTAAGAGTTAAAGTTGGAAAAAAGTGCAATAAATGTTTTGATAAATTTAAAATCAAGCTTATATTTTGGAATGGAGTCATTCTCAAGTTTGAAGCTTATATTTAGAGGTGGAAGGAGTAAAAATATCTCTGTTAAGCCTCAAAACCCACTCACCTATTTTTTTTTTTTTGATAAATAATGAATCAAAACAATAGCCCTAAGGGCTCTACCCTAATCATTACAAAAATTATGATTAACAACATCTTCCATAAGCAAATGTTTAGCTTCAGTAGGCTCTGTGTGAACTATAAGAAAATCAACCGCCATATTCCATGCTCTCCTTGCGAAGCAATCTGCCACCCTATTCGCCTCCCGACAACAATGTAGCATCTCCACTTCCCACTCACGTTCCAGCATCGATTGAATTTCCAAAATTATCGTAGCATCAGGATGTACATCAGAGACCGTTCCTTGTATAAGCTCCCATACTTCGGTGGAATCACTTTCAACAATAAAATTCCTAAATCCTCTTTCCCAAGCCAACTTTATACCCCATAGGATTCCCTAGGCTTCTGCTGTGATCACAGACCCACTTCCAATTCGAAACATAAATCCCTGAACAAATCGGCCATGTTCATCCCGTATCACTCCACCACATGTATAGCTTCCCGATGCTTCATTCCTAGACCCATCTGTGTTAACCTTAACCATCCCAGCGGGTGGAGGGCGCTAAACCATAATTGGTGTGATACAGGACTTCGGTTGTATGGGACTGGAGATACCCCAAGAAAACACTGAACTAGTACGAACTAGTAAATGCTGTTTACACCATTGTTTATTGTTGAAAATACAGTCATTCCTCGCCAACCAAATGTGTCGACATAAAACAGTAAACCAAATGCGAAACTCGTAGCCATATACTTTCTCCCGACGACTTAAGCACCATGTCAACCAAATGTTTCTATCGGTTGAGTCAAAAAATTGATGATACCATTGACTAGGCAGCGACTCACTCTAGAGTTCTTTTACCACAGCACAATCTCTAAGAGCATGTAGAATTGATTCGGTCTCGTCTTCACAAAAGGGGCACATATCATTTGTGTGGATTCTCCGTTGAGTCCTTACCAAATTTGTCATTAAACGGCCATGGGCGCATAACCACATGAATATTCTGTATTGTTGAGGAACCTTTAGCTTCCATATGAGCCTCCATTGGAACCAATTTTGATTATCTCCGTGACCCGCTAATCTGTTGTACGCCTCTTTTAAAGCAAATTTACCATCAGCTACCCAACGCCAACCCGGAATATCACCACCAGCATTGCGGTTAATATTCACTTTTTGGATCGCTAACACAACCTGTTTTGGTAATAAATGGCCAAACTTATTAAGATCCCATTGACCTGATGGAGTAGTACAATCTGCTACCTTCCAATCTCGGATATCATTTGATAATGGGTGAGTTATCAAGCTCCCCAATCTATTCAGATGGGGAACCCATATATCATGCCAAAAGGATACCAAAGCTCCATCTATAATCCTACAGAAAATACTCTCACTTACACTTTCCCAATTTTATCTAATTCCCTTCCATGTGCTCGATTCATTCTGTCTTTTTTCCACTTTCGGCATCACATCACTACTTGTCTTGTACTTTTCTCGAAGGAAACGAACCCACAATGCATCTTGTTTGTTCCCACTCACCTGATTTGATTACGTACAATATGTAAAAAGTTTCATTATTTATAAGTTGTGCAGGCTATAATTTGTAATGAATTCGGTAAAGACTAATGGTACTCATTCATTTAAATTAAGGGTTAAGTAATTTTTAACAATATTTTAAAAATTGAAGGTTATTTTAGCACCTTAATTCTTAAATTAAAGTTCAAATTCTAATAACAAAAATATTTTAAAAAAAAAGAGTTGAAACATATTTTTTGAGTTTTTATTTTTATTTTTATCCATAAAACATGAAATTAAATGTAAAGTCTCATGAAGTGCGTGAGTCTCATCACCTAAGTCCTCAACTTGTGCAGACATCAATTAATGCAAAACCCATGTTTTTGCCACATGCACATACCCGTTTGTTCCTCCTTCTTCCATATTTATTATCCTTCACCTCCTCTATTTCCATTGCCCAATTAATGTTCCTTTTTCCTAAACATTAGATTTTAGGAAGATGACATTTGTTTTTGAAAGCAACATAAAATGATTCTCCCTCCTAGACTAATTACTCCTCTCGTCCTGTTTATGAGGTAGGGAGAGAGTTTTATTTTATTATTATTTTTTAAATTTGGTCATATTTCCTCTATTTATTCTTGATCCTTTTTATAAGTTACTTACTAGTTTTTAAAGATATTCAATATTTTTTTTCATGTATACTCATATTTAATAAGGATAGTGGGAGAGAGTAATAATTAAATATGATATTGGAGTTTAGTAAGTAGTTAATAATGATAATATTGAAAATCACTTAAATTTTAAGATAAATTTAATGATTTTAACTTTTTCTTTAATTGTTATATGTGAATTATTTAGAAGTGACTTATAAATAATATCAAAGCATATGACAGATTATCAAAAGTAGTCTAAGGTCATGGCTAAGGCCATGAACAATGAGAAACTTAGGTTCTTAACAAGTTAAGTGTTCGTTTGTAATAACTTATTTTTGGGCAATAAATGCTTATAAATCGTGATTCACGGTATACGAGATAAGTATGTGAGAGGAGTTTTATCTCGGCTTGCGTAATAAGAATTTATTGTCCAACAATAAGTGATACCAAACATAGGCTAAATGATAAATTATTAAATATTAACGTTAAGCTATCAAAGATTATTTGTGTGAAGCATTGGTGGTGCTCTGTTTCATATAGGAACTCCATATTTTAGTTTGAGTCGGTTTTATGAGTCAGCTCCTTCCTATGTCTTTTGTTTTAATTTGAGGTTCTTTTTTTTTTTTTTTATTGCTTTAGGATGTTTCATCTGTATTGGGTTTATGTTCTTTGTTATATGCTTACATGAACTTGTCATGGCCCAGTTTTTTTTTTGGTACCTTTTTATTTATATTTGGATAAAATTGTCTTTATGTAAAAAAATACTATATTAATAGTTATTATTTTGAAATGGATACCAAAATGTCAATATTTTTCTTACAATATACCCAAACGTCATTCTCCCTTCTTGTAAATTTTTTAGAATCAATTGTAAATCGTTAAAAATTAGTTATAGATTTTTAAATATCAATTGTAAACGGACGGAAAGCTATAATCAACTAATAGAATGAATAATTTACACAACTAACTTTTGACAATTTGCAACTGATTTTTAAAAACTTACAACTAAAGCCTGCTAAGGAACGAGGTCCTTAGCAATATTTTCTCTAAAATTGTGTCCTTAGTTTCAATATATTTTTTTGGCTGCTCATTTTAGGTCCTTCAGTCCCATTGTTATCCCTTTGTTCCTCTCAATTCATTTCACAATATTAGAAAATAAAACTTTTAAATATTAATCATTTCATCAGTGCATATAATTCCAGTCCCGTTTAGTTTGTAAAAATTCGGAGTATGGAATGAAAAAGACAAAGAAATTATCCACACATGAATATTTTAACTAATTAGTAATTTTATAATTTTAAAAAAAATCAAGGCACTGAAAACCAAACCAATCAATGAATAGATTAAGATGGTGGTTCAAACCAGGATGAACCGAGAAATGGACCGGTCATAATTGAAATAATATATTTAATTAAAATATTAAAAAATGTTAATATTTAACTCTGAAAAAAAATAATACTTATATATAAATGACATTAATCCATAAGAAAATATAATATTCATATATAAACTTTACATACTAAAAAAAAACAGAGTTATTAAAGTACAAACATAATGAATAGTTATTTTGGCCAATAAGGGCACAGTTCAAATTACCCACCAAGGGCAAATCAGCATGAACATGATAATGGATTGTTATGTTCTTAATTTCAAAATGATGTCATTTCATATTTAGGAAGGATAATAAATAAATCCAACCCCATCAAACCATCCATAACTCTTAATCGGACTAGTCATGGAACTGATTCAATAGTTTGACTAGCTGAGTTGGGTTGGATTTTCATACCATACCCTTGTTAAGAAGAAATATCTAAAAAATAAATGAAAGAGATTGTTAATTAATGTCCTGAGTTTTTTTCACCAAAAAATAACCTGCTTGTCATGTAGCCAGATATTTTTTCCCGCTCATGCAATGTTGAATTAAATATTTAAATCTCTTGCTTCAGCAACAGCGGCTCCAATACTCATACCAGGGTCTTTGGGGAGATAGTACCTATCAATTAAGGTGCTGAATATGACTATTCTCAATCTCACATTCCAAGTTAACACAAACAAAAAAAGCAATCTGCCATTTTAAAGTAAAAGTAAAGCATTTTAATGCACCCCACCACTCCCAACCTTTTCCTTTTTTCTTATCAGGATGGGGACCAGACCAGACCACTGTTATTCATGAGATATTGCAAAAACTGTTCAGTATTTAATATAAGACATATTTATTTATTTTGATTAGAAGAAAGAAATTAGTTAAGTTACTTAATATAACATGTATATTATCTAAAACACTCTAGTCATCTTCCTAAATTCCCTCATTTTCCCTTCTCTTTGATTATTGTTGAAGGAGCATCAATAGGGATAAATTAAAAAAAAAGATTGATAAATATGAAAAATTATATCTTATATTTAGGATCAAGATTAATTACCAAAATATGCCTTGTATTAAAGAAAGGGAGGGAGTAATAAACAGAGAGTGGAACTAATAATAATCAAACTTCCCATTGGACAACAGATAAAGTGTAGCTGAAGAAATTTGAAAATTATATCTATACAACAGTGAGAGAAAGATACATGAATGGCACTAGGAGGAGACTGTCAAATACCGACAAGAAAAGGGATGAGATATTACATCAGTCATCATCATATGAGACATGAACGTTGGTAGTGCAGCCAGATGTCTCAGGGTCCTCAGCCCCACAACAGTCGTAAAACTTGGCCGCATACGGCGGGTCGTTGGGCCCCAGTTCATAGTACCTTCATATATAAGAAAGAAAAAGGCATCATCAAGAAGATCATAACCACCTAAAATGTTAACAGCCAAACTAATTCTTTCGTGTTTGTTTTTTTTCCCCCTTTCTTACTCATAAAATTTGAATTCAAAGGCCTTACTACTTATTAAGAAAATCAAACTCCTTCCCATTTGGACCAGCAGAGCAGCCAATAGAGTCGGGGGTCAAATATTCATGAAAGGGAACAATCTTTTTTTTTGTTCAAATGAAAGGGAACAATCTCAAGGTATATAAAAGGCAGTAGGCTTGCTCCGTAGCTTATGGAGTATCAAGAATGTCTAAATCCAAGGCATCTTATCAATTACAATAAGATCTTAAGATCGCAGTAATACATATATGACATATGATAAATTTTTATTCTTCAGGTTAGCCATTTTTATTAGAGATGTGGGAATAAGTATACAGTCACTGGGGAGCATAAATTAGCATACTCTGCTTTTTTTAATTGAAGGTATTACAGATTATAACCCCTAAGCATTTACAGACGCAAATAAGCTTAGCATACTGAAAGCCAGAAGAACTGTTTTTCATAAAGTGTCACTACTGCTACTGAATAGTGTCTCAAATTCATACAGAACTCAGTACAGAACATTAAGACAGTGTAACAAACACAAGAAATATTATTGGAAAAGGGAAGTCTTTTCAGTTTCCTTCTAAATTTCTAAATTAGGAGGGAAGCAAGTCTACAAAATTCATAATCATTAATGACGCATAGCCTATGGTCTTTTTTTGGTTGGCTTAAGTTAGGATTTAAAATTACATTTTTCACCCCTGATCTTGAAGATAACTCTTGTATTATTTAACCAAAGTTCATTGGTATACAATTTTTTGGGTTAATTTTGAATCTGAATGGGATTTGCACTCAAATTTTCAACACTAGAAACATAGTACCACTGAGCCTCAGCCCATTAATACAAGAGCGTTACAATTTTATCGTGTTTGAACGAAGTAGAAAATGCACAGCTACTTGAGAACTTGAGATAATGATAACAGAACCTAAGTTGATGTAATGAAAATGGATGGAAATCAACATATCCAAAAAAGGAGAAGAAGAAGAACAAAAAGAAAGAGAGGAAACATGTTTGAAAGAGTTTATATAGTAGAATTTGGAGTAGACTTGGGATTTTTGAGTGGAAGAAAGTAATATTATGGAATAAGAAATAATTTTAGTTTGACAATACCTTGGTTAACAAACCTAAAAGAGTTTATATAGTAGAATTTGGGGTAGAATTGGGATTTTTGAGTGGTAAGAAAGTAATATTATGGAATAAGAAATAATTTTAGTTTGACAATACCTTGGTTAACAAACCTAAAATTACATGCTGTCTCTCTCCCCTTTTCCTTTCCTCACATTCCGATTGCACCTTTAGTGCTTTACTGGTCCTGCATCAATAGTGCTTTATCTGGTCCTAGCTATTTCTAAGATCCATAATGGAACTGCAGGTGCAGGTGCAGGTGCAGGTGCAGGTTCAGTACCAATTGACTATCGATGCAGGAGCATCAAATTGTCAGGTTTAGTGCTTTCTTGGATGCATGTAGGTCATTGAACAAGCTCCAAACCCTTTGTTTTTGGACCAGAAAAAAGCTCCAAAGATTAAACAAAATAGAGGTAATTTGATCTTTAGCTTGTAATTCTTGATGCTAGTGCATCCTGCATATTGTGTACTGAGATTATTACATTATGAAGCAGGTTTTAATGAAAGTTTCCCAACAGTCTCTTTACTTGCAAATAGCTTAAGCAATGCTAAAATGGAAAGAAACTGCCTAATTAAAGCGGAGGAGAAAGCCAAGCCGCCCCCACCCCCCCAAAAAAAAAAAAAACAAAAAGAAAAGAAAAGAAAAGAAAGGAAGAGAGCAAAATATGTAACGGTCTGGCACTTGGGATGGCCGGCTGGGCTTCGCACCCACCACAGTCCACGAGGCATCTGGCATTGGGCTTTACACCCAGGTAGGTACTGTCCCCCCCCCCCTCTAGGGGATTTATTACGCCTCCCCAGGGACACGAGGCTGCGACCTGAGGATAAGTCACGCCTTAAGAGCTCCTTTGGTGCGGGTGGCTACCTGGGAGCTCTTAAGGCGTGATTTATCCTCAAGTCGTCGCCTTGAGTCCCTGGGGACACGTAATAAATCCCCTAGAGGGGGGGACAGTACTTGCCTGGGTGCAAAGCCCAGTGCCGGATGCCTTGTGGATTGTGGTGGGTGCGAAGCCCAGCCGGCATCTCGAGTGCTAGACCATTACAAATGAAAGCAAAAAACCTTAAAAAACTAGAGATTAGAGATATATGAAAGATAAACAAAGGAAAAAAACTGTCAGGAAGTCACTGAACTTATGGGGGTGAGTGGGAAGCAAAAGAAAGTAAGTTACAGAGTATTTAGAAAAATGAGTTACAACAAAAAAGGTGTGGGAAACATTAGAGGAGTATGCCTAGCCTCTAAAGTGCTAGTATGCATTCTTGGTTATATTTTCTACCTATCTCTGTGACTTTGTACAGCTGCCCTAGGTGTGATTTTCTATACTTATGTTGCTGAATCCTTAACTGAATTCAAGTGTTACGTCGCTATTTCCCTTAGTGTCAGTTTTTAGTCTTGCACAAAAGCATTGCTGAATTAAGGGGTGTTATTCAGTTTCATTTTCCCTTTTCCCTGTCACTAACTTTCTCTAGAATAGTAGAGGGTTCCATCATAATGAAACACTGCAAAAGGTCAAAGAAAAGGATCTGAACTCCAAATCGTGGGCCATATGATTGCCAACACTGATGTATAAATTCATTAAAACCATAATTGCAAGAACCAAAATGCCATGGACTGCAAACCTATATGCTATGAATTCCTAAAAATTAGCATACTAAAACTACACAACTTCGATCTACAATGAAAGCGTACCATGAAATGGAAGAATATCCAGTTATGATTTGAAATGTGAAATAAAGAATCTGATGATACTGGTCCAGACATGATATAGTTAAGTGAAATGAGCCTGAATCATTACCAAAAGATAATCAATTTGATGCAAGTTATTATGTAATCTATCTATCTCCAATTCCTCCTTTCAAGAAAAAAGGGAATTTGAAAATTATATAAACATAAGGTTTAAAATTTAGTTTATTACAATCGAGAACTTACATCATTGGCCTTCACACTAACCTAAATAAGGAAACTTATTCTTTTGATCTTTTTCTCCTCGAGTGACATAGACTACTCCAATCTCCCCTGCATTTTCCAATTGGTCCACAAACCTCCCTTGAAACCGTAAAAATCCTATACATTCATAAACTATAATCTAAACAAGCCTCTCCGATTTTTGGAAGATAAAACAAACTCCTTCTGTTCTAAATTTCGAATAATGGAGCAAAAATCCAGGAGATTAAAGTATTATAGTCTTGTTTCCTCACACATATATACACAATCAGGGGAAACCTCAAACAGATAGAAAACAAAAAATTAGAAGAAAATAAAATCGAAAACCAACTACAAAATCCGGTAAATATTCTACACAGATGAAGCCTTTATTTATTTATTTTAATTTAAAGCACATGATACTCTTACAATTCTCACATAGAATGAAATTTGTAGTTAATTCCAGTAACTGCAAAATTCATACTTGAAACGAGTAGAAGATGACGCAACTGGAAACGAATGCGAAAGAGGTGTACCAGAAAGAACAGAGGATAAGGGAAATCCATCAGATGATAAGAATTCAAAAATTTCATTAAACGAAGAACTTAGGTGGCCATTCAATCGCATGTGAGTTGTTGAATCAATAGACAAATAATGGAAGGGACCTCTTTTGATCGTCGTGACGGCGACAAACGAAGAAGGAAGGGTGGAATCGGCAAGACGTAGAAGTGTTGCAAGTAGGATCGTAAGGTTGATTGCATCTCTTGCAAAGCTTCTGCTGATTTTGCTTCTCCTCACTCTTCTCCATCTTCCAGGGTCGATGCTCAAAAGCTCTTTGCGTTAGAAAAATAAATTCTCAGTTTTACATGTTTTTTGGATAAAATTACAATTTAGTCCCTTAGTGGCGTAGTGCTTTTTGGGTAACGCAGTAGCTCCGAAGCGGGTCTCTCTTTTTTCCTTATCATCCGCTGCCTTCCTTCCCTACCAAACTGCGTCGTTTTGGCGCAAAACACTCAAGCCCCTCTTTTTTTTTTTTTGAGAAATGGTATTCACCATTCTAAAGTATTTTTTTTAGTATTATTCAGTTTTCTAAAATATTTTTTTAAAATCATAAAATAATTTTTCAGTATCTTAAAGTATTTTTTTAGTGTCAGTCAGTACTCCAAAATATTTTTGGTGCAATATTGTAGAATGCTTGATGCACTAAAAATTAGTTGAGGATATGAGATAATACTGAAAAAATATTGCAGAGTACTGACTGGTACTTAAAAAATACTTCAGGATATCTACAATATTTTTCAAGATCCTAAAATAATTTTTCAGTATTATCCAGTATCCTGAAGTATTTTTTTTAATGTCAGTCAGTACTCTGAAATATTTTTGGTGCAATATTTAGTATGTTAGATGCACTAAAAATTAGTTTAGAATACTGGATAATACTGAAAAAAATATTACATAAGATTGACTGATACTAAAAAAATATTTTAGGATAGTAAATGCTGTTTTTCAAAAAAAAAAAAGTGAGGAACTTGCATTTTTTGCGCTTAAACGATGTAGTTTGATAGAAAAGAAGGGCAACGGATGATAAGGGAAAAGGAGAAAAGCCATAAAAGAAGGGTAGCGGATGATAAGGGAAAAGGAGAGAAGCCGCTTTCCATTTAGATTGCTTAACTTGCATGAACCTCTTCTTTATTACTAGTAGTTTATTTTGAAGACGCATGTCAACCCTTTTTTTTAAAAGAAAATTAAAATGTATGTGACATTTTGAATCCTGAGGGCTCAGATTCAGCCATTTCAACTCACAACTTTGTGGGTGATTAGGAGAATTCATGTGAGTTAGGGTTAAGGCAAAAATCAATATATCAAATTCTTTATATTCATTATATGTTAAATTCTTCAATGTGTCCTTATTTTGACCATGTGCAATTGAAGAACTTGACATAATAAATATAAAAAATTTTCTCTAAATATTGTGGTTTTTTAAAAGACCCCTACCCTAACTTAAATAAGTGTCTTATGTGTGATAAGCCGAGTAGAGAGCATAAATTAAAAGTAAAATTAAATTATGATTAATAAAATGTGAAACTCTTTAAAATTAAAAAGAATGTTAAAAACTCTTTATGATTAATAAGACGCAAGGAAAAATACCAAGTATTTCTCAAATGGACGCATAAATATTAAAGCTATAAATATTTATATCAAGGTCCAGTCCCCTCAGATTTTAGGAATGACTATTGAAAGCCCCATTTTGGGTAAACTTCAAAAACCGGGATCTCAACAAGACATGAACATGCTAATACCTAACATACTTAATTTGCAAGAAAGGTAGAAAAATGAAACCTGTGTAATCAAGTTCACGAACACATCTCAGTACCATAAGGGAAGAGTGAATGATCAGACATGAGAAGCAGAGAGTCAGAATATTTGGGCAGCATCAACTCAGCAGATTCAAGGAATTCTCTGGACACTAGAACATTCGTCTGAAAAAGGATCAATGAAGTGGAGGTCAGAGATCAGATGTACTAACTTCCGCAAGCATTCAAGTGATTGTACCGTCCCTAAAACTTGAGCAGAATTTTTTGTTTTTTTTTTGGGATTCCTGAACAGTAGATTTTTGCAAAATCCATTTCTTTTATTAATGGTAAAACTAGTAAAACGAGAGACAAAGACCATAATCAGATTGTTCCATAAGTTATAAAGTGGCCACGTTTCTCACAAGTTGCCATTCAGCTTAATCAAAACGTAAAAGCATATATGCAAGACATTTATTTGGAATCTTAGTTAATATGTTCAAAGTAAGCAGAAAGTTATTATGATAAAATTAATCAGTTTTAGAGGTAATGTGAATTTAGAAGGAACGTCAAATCAAGAAGTGAATAATGTAACCATACCCCAGCATCAACGTATTGGGGCCCTAACAATGGCTTCATAACATGCTGGACAAATAGCATCCCTTCGGCTTCTTTGTTTGAAGATAATACAAGTTCATCCATATCTTTCTATAGGAGACGTTCATGTTCAGTCAAAGCCGCATGACTCTTAACCACCTGTGAACCACTCTTTGGAGCCTTATGTATGCGCATCACCCTCCCAATCTACGGAGACAACCCAGACAAGTTCAAGAGAGAACAAAGAAATTACTAAAGATAAGTGCAGGGCACAAGCATATTAAGAACGTTCAGGGCCTCTTAATAATTTCTCATTTTCCACATTCCACATAAGACAATAG
The DNA here is from genome assembly GCA_963242795.1 of Inga leiocalycina. Lineage (NCBI taxonomy): Eukaryota > Viridiplantae > Streptophyta > Magnoliopsida > Fabales > Fabaceae > Inga > Inga leiocalycina. The sequence continues at coordinate 42,765,908 of OY725329.1, forward strand.
CCTTTTCAAATAATTTACTTTATCAATTAAAAAAATAAAAAGGACTTATCCCTATAACATTGTTGATTCAAATTCAGTGTGACATTAAAGGGAAAAAAAGAGAAAATGAAGGTTGAAACGCACAAAAGCAGGAGAAAACCCAGTGTAGGCTAGAACAAGATTTTCAGCTCCTTCGCCTCTATAAACCGAGTCGGCTGCGTCTTCTATCCCTAAAGTTAACTCCATCAATCGATAAATCTGGTTTTACCTGAACATCCGAACCATTTCATCAAACACCATACAGGGCCACTTCAAAAAAAAAAAACAATTCAATAGAAAATTACAACACCTAATAGAATTCAACATAAATCAGCTACAGAAGCTGATCAGAAACTCACAATAAGCTCATGAAACCGAACAACAAAGTCAAATTTCTCGATCTTCATCGGAGAACACAGAAACACATTCAAGTGGGAAAAAGAAAAGAAAATGAATATAAGGTTCAAACAATTCACTTGAATCACTTCATGCAGGATTCAGAAACACATTCGTGGAATCTAAAATTTGAATCTAAAAGAAGAACCAACACAAACTCACTAGTCACGAAGCAGAACAAACTCGGCTTGTGGCTGTGACTAGAGGTGGAAATAGGCCAAGCGGCCTGTCAAGATCTGTGGCATGGTCTGGCCTATTTTCAAATAGTCACAAGCCCAGGGCTTTTAAAAGGCCTGTTTTTCTTATTAGGCTAGGCTCATGCCTACTAAGAGACCTTGTAAGTTTAACAAGCTGGCCTAGGCCTGTTTTCTTTTTTTTTTCCCAAAAAAAAAATATTTATAATAATTAATAGTTAATATTTAATATTTTTGTTGCCCTAGGATTTTTAGGGACTAGATTCCATCCGCTGCCTGTCCTTTTCTCCAAACTACGCCATTTTGGGTAGTTTAGGGTTAAAATGATGGAGTTGAACCTTTTTTTTTTTAAATGGTGTCTAGTATTTTGAAGTATTTTTGTGGATGTATCTAGTATCTTAATATTTTTTTAAGTGGCATGCAGTATCCTAAAATGATTTGTGGTGTTTTAACCTTTTAAATTATTTTTTCAGTTGTACCCACTGTTTTAGGAGACTGATTGCAATTTTACTCTTAATGTATTTTTTTAGCTCCAAAAATTACTTTAAAATATTTTTTGGTGTTTTTAACTCTTTAAAATATTTTTACAGCTGTACTCAGTGTCTTAGGAGACTGACTCCAATTTTACCTTTAATGTATTTTTCTTAGTAGTAACGAGCACTCAAAACTTAGGATACTGATTTATTGATTTCCACCCACTCTAAAATATTTTTCTAATAGCATTCAATATTTTAAAGTAATTTTTGGAGTTGGAAAAATAATTAAGAGTAAAATTGCAATCAATCTACTATGACATGGGGTATAACCGAAAAAATATTTTAAGGGGTTAAAAGCACTAAAAATTATTTTAGGATAATGGATGCTACTTAAAAAATATTTTAAGAAACTAGATACATCCACAAAAATATTTCAAAATACTAGACATCATTTAAAAAAAAAAAGTTCAGCTCCATCATTTTACCCCAATGGTGTAGTTTTGGAGAAAAGGACGGGCAGCGGAGGAACTGGCCATCATGAAGAAGGTCATAACCAACTAAAATGTCAATAGCCAAACTAATTCTTTCATGTTTGTCCCCCCCCCCCCCCCCCCCTTACTCACAAAATCTGAATTCAAGGTCTTACTACTTATTGAGAAAATCAAACTCCTTCCTATTTGGACCAGCAGAGGAGCCAATAGGTTCGGGGTCATATATTCATGAAGAGGTTGTTTGGAATGAGGGGAGGGGAGGGGAAATGGGCGGAGGGAAAATTTTTTTAAGTTGGATTTAAAAAGATTAGATAAGTGGGGTTAAAATGTTTTCAATAATTTTTCTTACTCTTTTATCTTGCACCTTTTTTTTATTAAAATTTTATAACCTTGTTTCTCCAATTTTTTAAAATTCAACTTATAAAAATTTTTCTTCCCCTCACCTCCCCTCTAAATTCCTCATACCAAACAGACCCGAAAGGGAACAGTCTCAAGGTATATCAAAGGCAGTGGGCTTGCTCTGTAGCTTATGGAGTATCAAGAATGTCTGAATCTAAGGCATCTTATCAATTACAATAAGATCTTAAGATCGCAGAGATATATATACATATATATATATATATATTCCATATTATAATTTTTTATTCTTCAGGTTAGTCATTTTTATTAGAGATGTGGGAATAAGTATACAGTCACTGGGGAGCATAAATTAGCATACTCTGCTTTTTTTAATTTAAGTGTTACAGATTATAACCCCTAAGCATTTACAGAGGCAAATAAGCTTAGCATACTGAAAGCCAGAAGAACTATTTTTCATAAATTGTCACTATTGCTACTGAATAGTGTCTCAAATTCATACAGAACTCTGTACAGAACATTAAGACACTATAACAAACACAAGACATATTATTGGAAAAAAGAAAGTTCAGGGAAGACATTTCAGTTTCCTTCTAAATTTCTAAAATAGGGGGGAAAACAAAACAACGAGATGGCAGCAAGTCTACATAATTCATAATCATTAATGATGCAAAGGCTATAGTGTTTTTTTGGTTGGCTTAAGTTAGGATTTAAAATTACATTTTTCACCCCCTGATCTTGAAGATATCTTGAATTATTTAAACAAAGTTCATTGGTACACAATTTTTTGGGTTAATTTTGAATCCGAATAGAATTTGCACTCAAATTTTCAACACTAGAAACATAGTGCCACTGAGCCTCAGCCCATTAATACAAGAGTCATACAATATTATCGTGTTTGAACGAAGTAGAAAATGCACAGCTACTTGAGAACTTGAGATAATGATAACAGAACCTAAGTTGATGAAATGAAAATGGATGGAAATCAACATATCCAAAAAAGGAGAAGAAGAAGAACAAAAAGAAAAAGATGAAACATGTTTGAAAGAGTATATATACTAGAATTTGGAGTAGACTTGGGATTTTTGAGTGGTAAGAAAGTAATATTAAGGAATAAGAAATAATTTTAGTTTGAAAATACCTTGGTTAACAAACCTAAAATTACATGCTGTCTCTCTCCCCTTTTCCTTTCCTCACATAGTCACATTCCGATTGCACCTTTGGTGCTTTATCTGGTCCTAGCTATTTCTAGGATCCATACTGGAACTGCAGGTGCAGGTTCAATAGCAAATGGCTATCTTTGCAGGACTATCAAATTGTCAGGTTTAGTGTTTTCTTGGATGCATGTAGGTTATTGAGCAAGCTCCAAACCCTTTGTTTTTGGACCAGAAAAAAGCTCCAAAGATTAAACAAACAAAAATAGAGATAATTTGATCTTTAGGTTGTAATTCTTGATGCTAGTGCATCCTGCATCAATTGTGTACTGAGATTATTATATTTTGAAGCAGGTTTTAATGAAAGTTTCCCAACAGTCTCTTAACTTGCAAATAGCCTAAGCAATGCTGAAATGGAAAGAAACTGCCTAATTAAGGCCGAGGAGAAAGCCAAGCCCCCCCAAAAAAAGAAAAAAGAAAAGAAAGGAAGAGAGCAAGTGAAAGCAAAAACCTTAAAAAACTAGAGATTAGAGAAATATGAAAGATAAACAAAAGAAAAAAGAAACTGTCAGGAAGTCAATGAACTTATGGGGTTGAGTTGGAAGCAAAAGAAAGTGAGTTACAAAGTATTTAGAAAAATGAGTTACAATGAGAAAGGTGTGGGAAACATTAGAGGAGTCTGTCTAGCATCTAAAGTGCTAGTATGCACTCTTGTTTTTATTTTCTATCTATCTCTGTGACTTTGTATAGCTGCCCTCGAAGTGATTTTCTAAACTTATGTTGCTGAATCCTTAACTGAATTCAAGTGTTACGTTCCTATTTCCCTTAGTGTCAGTATTTAGTCTTGCACATAAACATTGCTGAATTAAGGGGTGTTATTCAGTTTCATTTTCCCTGTCACTAACATTCTCAGGAATAGTAGAGGGTTCCGTCATAATGGAACACCGCAAAAGGTCAAAGAAAAGGATCTGAACTCCAAATCGTGGGCCATGTGATCGACAACACTGATGTATAAATTCATTAAAACCATAATTGCAAGAACCAAAATGCCATGGACCGCAACCTATATGATGTGAATTCCTCAAAATTAGCAATCTAAACTCACTACTTCAATCTACAATGAAAGTATACCATGAAATGGAAGAATATCCAGTTATGATTTGATATGTGAAATAAAGAATCTGATGATACTGGTCCAGACATGATATAGTTAAGTGAAATGAGCCTGAATCATTACCAAAAGATGATCAATTTGATACAAGTTATCAAGTAATCCACATATCTCCAATTCCTCTTTTCAGGAAAAAAAGGAATTTGAAAATTATATAAACATAAGGTTTACAATTTAGTTTATTACAATCGAGAGCTTACAACATTGGCCTTGACACCAACCTAAATAAGGGAACTTATTCTTTTGTTTTTTTTCCCTCCTCGAGTAGCATAGACTACTCCAATCTGCCCTGCATTTTCTAATTGGTCAACAAGCCTCCCTTGAAACAGTAAAAATCCTATACATTCATAAACTATAATCCTAAAAAAGTAAACAAGCCTCTCCGATTTTTGGAAGATAAAACAAACTCCTGTTCTAAATTTCGAATAATGGAGCAAAAATCCAGGAGATTAAAGTATTATAGTCTTGTTTACTCACACATATATACACAATCAGGGGAAACTTCAAACAGATAGAAAACAAAAAAATTAGAAGAAAATAAAATCGAAAACCAACTACAAAATCCGGTAAGTATTCAACACAGACGAAGCCTTTATTTATTTATTTTTAAATTTAAAGCAAATGATACTCTTACAATTCTCACATAGCATGAAATTTGTAGTTAATTCCAGTAATTGCAAAATTCATACTTGAAACGAGTGGAAGATGACACAACTGGAAACGATTGCCGAACGATGTGTATCGGAAAGAACAGCGGACAAGAATTCAAAGATATCATTAAACGAAGAACTTAGGTGGCCATTCAATGTGAGTTGCTGAATCAACAGACAAATAATGGAAGGTACCTCTTTTGATCGTCGTGACGGCGACAAACGAAGAAGGAAGGGTGAAATCCGCAAGACGAAGAAGTTTTGGAAGTAGGATCGTAAGATTGATTGCATCTCTTGCAAAGCTTCTGCTGATTTTGCTTATCCTCTTTTTGTTTTTTTTTTTGCCAACAGATTTTGCTTATCCTCACTCTTCTGAAGTGCGTGTTTGGAATAGCTTATTTTTGGGTAATAAGTGCTTATAATTCGTGATTCACGGTATACGAGATAAGTATGTGAGAGGAGTTTTTTCTCGGCTTGCGTAATAAGAGCTTATTTCCTGTATAAAAAGCTCAACCAAACATGCACTGAATCTTCCAGGTTCGACGATCAAAAGCTATTCGCCTTAGAAAAGAAAATTCTCAGTTTGATATTTTTTCGGGATCCAATTACAATGTAGTCCCTTAGTGCTTTTTGGGTAAAATACATCTAAGTACCATTCTGATGACTTAAATTTCATGACCGTCTTCCTTATTACAAGTAGTTTATTTTGAAGACGCATGTCAACTTTTTTTTTAAAAAAAAAATTAAAATATATGTGACATTTTGAATCCTGAGGGCTCAGAGTCAGCCATTTGAACTCAACACTTGGTGGGTGATTAGGAGAATTCATGTGAGTTAAAGTTAAGGAAAATACCTATATATCAGCTTTTTTTTATTCATTATATGTTAAATTCTTCAATGTGTCATTTTTTTTAAATCACGTGCAATTGAATAACTTGATATAATCAACATCAGAAATTTGTTCTAAATATCGTGGTTTTTTAAAAATCACTGCCGTAACTTAAATAAGTGTCTTATGTGCGATAACCCGAGTGGAGAGGATAAATTAAAAGTAAAATTAAATTATAATTAATAAAATGTGAAACTCTTTAAAATTAAACAGAAGGTTAAAAGCATTTTATAAAGTCATTCAGATATCTATCTCATAACAAACAAGATCTTTCTATTTTTCCAACAACGTCTTAAAATAATATAACTTGAACATAAAAAAGGAGGATAACGACAAAAATATTATTATTTAAATTGTTAAATAATCTAGAAAGCTAAGTCTCAATCTTTACTGCCTTTCCTTTATAATTTATGAAAAGATATATCTAAAAAATAAAGTTATTTTCTTATTAGATTTAATTTAATATCACAGATAATTATATTAGACATCCATTCCTTGATTATTTAATGGGTTAAAGTGCAAATTAACTTCGGAAGTTTTCGTTGAGAAACAATATTACCCTAAAAGTTTTTTTTAAAAAAAATTCAATGTAACCCTATAAGTTAAAATAGAGTAATATCACCCATTTTTTGTAAAATGTTAACGCTCAATGTCAAATTTTTAATGTTTAATGTTAGTTTTTTTAACGGAATAAGGCAATATTGCTACGTTTTGAAATTTTAGAGGTGGCATTAAATTTGAAAAAAAAAACTTCCAGGATAATATTGCTCCTGAGCGGAAACTTTCGGACCATATTTATACCCTAACCGTTATTCAATTAGTTGTGACATGAAGATTCACAAAATATTTTTAAATCTAAACTTGTAAAATAAAACAGTATATACCAAAACGTGATTAGTGAATATTAGTGAATCTCATTGTATTAGAGGTTATGTTAGGGAGATTTTACAGTCGCAATATGTAGTATTAGTAATAATAATAATAACAACAATAACAACAACAACAATAAAAAGAATAACAATAATATCTTTGTCATTTAAATTTGGGAGAATTACACTATAGTCCCATGGAAGCAAATATACGAAGAAATGGTCCCGGAAAAATCTGAAATTACTCCTAAGTCCCATGGGACCATTTTGTAATAAATTTCATGTGAGAAATGTCTGAATTACCCCTTGTCAGATAAATAGTGAAAGGGATGGTTAAATGCTGTGAAATACATGCTTTGACGTCTGGAAGAGGTGTGGAGATGGTAGGAAAAACTAAGTGACAATCAGTAACCATGGTTGAAAAGTAAGGTAGGAAATTGATGTCATTCACTCTCTTGTCTTCATCATTCCAAGTGACTCACCTATTCTGTTGAGTAGCTAAACATAGCTTTAGGTTTTGTTGATTCATGTTCTTTTTAATCATGAAAATGGAAAAAAGTTGTTTGCTTTTGATGGATATTGTCCTCTGTATACTTGCAAACTATAAAGGAAAACCTACTAAATGCAATGGATATGCTTTGGCAAAGTTTTCAATATATTTGGGTATGGTTTTGTGTGCTATATTTTTGCTGTCATGATGCTCTGTTTTTTGGTTTATGGTGCTGTGTTTCTGCAATATAAGAGGTAAGGAATGAAGATGAGGGGTGAAAGGTTGGGGCTACTTGACCTGATTTGTGTAGGAAAAAAAGAGTTGTTAATGGAAGTAGCGATAGTTGTCAATGGAGGCTCCTTAACTTGTTAATGACAACTAGAGGTCATATTTAAATATTTTTTGTGACAACTAAATGTTTTTTTGATTGATATTTGTTTTGATCATGATAAATTGAAAACGACTATGATTTTAGTAGGCATTGTCCTCTGTTTGCTTGCAAACTATAAAGGAAGGCTTAGTAAATGCAATAGATATGCTTTGGCTAAGGTATCAATGTGTTTGGGTATGGTTTTGTGTGCTATGTTTTTGCTGTCATTATGCTTTGTTTTGTGGTTCATTGTGCTGTGTTTCTGCAATATAAGAGGTAAGGAATGAAGATGACGGTGAAAGGTTTGGGGCCACATAACCTGACTTGCGTAGGGAAAAAAGAGTTGTTAATGGGAGCAGCGATAGTTGTTAATGGAGGCTCCTTAACTTGTTAATGACAACTATATGTCATATTTAAATGTTTTGCTTGTGGTGTAATGGTGTTTGGAATGGGCTTGAAAAGTTTGCTATTTTTTTTTTGGTATTTTGTGATGTTTTCAGTAATTATAAGTGGGATTTAATAAACAAGGTGTGAAATATGTGTGGTTGAAGGTTCTGATTATGTAGTAAGAATGTGTTATTAATAGGGGATGCGACATTTGTTAATAAAGCTGCTGAAATTGTTAATGACAACTTTTTTGTGCAGTAGACAGTGGTGATGACTACCACGTCTGGTAAGAATCTACTATGTTTCCTTTATATAGGGGAAATGTTTGAATTCAGTAGAGATAGTGATTTAATATATGTTGGTGGAACCGTCAGATTTAGAACCATTAAGGAAGGAACAAGTTTAGAAGGCCCTCTGGAAGGCCAAAACGAAAAAGGATTGAATCTCAATTTCAAGACAAAAGGGTTTATAATTGTGGCAGGTGCAATAAAGCTGGCCACACTGTAAAGACTTGCAAGAATCCTAATCCAAGCTAATCAATTATGGTTGTTTGGGTTCTTTTGATTTTGGAAAGTGCATGTCATAGTATTTGTGTAAATATGATTAGATACAAATCCATACTACTTCTATAGTAATGGTCTGTGACTTTTTTATCACTTGTGCATGCATTTTTAGCTATAAATAAAGGTTGGATATAATATGGCTTGGTATCCCACTTTCATTTATGGAAAGTTGTAATGAGTTGTAAATTATGTGTCAATGTATGGACCTAAAGTTGTCATTGGAGGCTCATGCAGTTGTTAATATATATATATATATGTAGTTATATTGGCATTTGTGTATCTCATTGTCATGTATTGAAAGTTTTAATCTGATGTAAATTATTTTGTCAGCGAATGGACCTTGGATTGTCATTGTAGGCCTATGGAGTTGTCAATGTATGCCCATGGATTTTTAACATATATATGCAGATATGATGACATTGGAAAATGAGTTTATGTACGTATACTTATAGATTTCCTATGTTGTTGCTATTCCACATTAATAAGGTGGTCATAGTCACATATATACGTTCCTTTTCTTGGCAATGGAGGCACCACGAGTTGTCAGTGAAGGCCCCTTGAGTTGTCAGTGTAGGCCCCTTGAGTTGTTAACATAGTTTTGCTATTATGAAGAGTTGTCAATGAAGACCCAATGACTTGTTAATAGAGGCCCTATGAGTTGTTAGTGTAGGCCCCTTGAGTTGTTACACAATTATGTTGTTATGAAGATGTCTCAATGGAGGCCCAATGAGTTGTCAATGGAGGCACCTGAAGGCCCATTGAGTTGTCAGTACAGGCCCCTTAAGTTGTTAACATAGTTATGTTGTTATGAAGAGTTGTCAACGGAGGCTCAATAAGTTGTCAACGGAGGCCCCTTGAGTTGTCAATGGAGGCCCCTTGAGTTGTTAACATAGTTATACACTTTCTCAAGACTTGTTACGGCAAGTTTATCAACTTGCTGTAGCTAGTTACACAGAGAGTCAATTTCCCTTTAGATTCTTGACTTGCTACAGCAATTGTGTCAACTTACTATAGCCAGTTACACATAAAGTATATGAAGGGTCCTTACCATGGCAAGTTTGCCGACTTGCTATAGCTAGTTACACAAACAGCATACGAAGAGTACTTGCCATGACAAGTTTGCTAGCTTGCTGTAGCCAGTCACACAAAGAGTAAACTTCTTGAGAATATTTACCTGCCACGGCCAGTTAGTCAACTTACTTGTTAATGGAGTCAAACAATGTGCAAGGAAAAACATCATATATCCATGACATAACTTTAGCACTAACGTTAACTCATGAAAATGACTCTGTAATTTACAATTACAATAAAGGTCTCAAGTACAACTTGTTTGAGTTAGTCATAACAAAAAACATCGCATCTATATAATGTCACTACACTTGATCATTACAAAAAAGTAACCATATTTATAATGAGTGTGCACATGATCATTACAATCCCCTAATATACTGTTCATATAATCATATTTACAATGAGTGATTCCCCTTCCCCTTCCCCTTCTATTTCTCCTTCTTCTTTTCCTTCTGCTTTTCCTCCTTGTGGATGAAAAATTCTTCAGTGAATAAAGTGTACCTAGAAAAGCTTGGTGCCCTTGGTCGTGTTGGGCTTTTTCTTTCTTGTTTGTCTTTAACAAATTTTCCTTTGTCCATCTTACTTCCCTGGAAAAAAGAATTTTCACCACTTTAGCATTGCATCCCAATCAAAGTAAGCAAGACATTCTTAACGTTTAATAGAAAATGACCTCAGCAAATGAGAACCACTCCCCCATTCATTCACAATAACATTAACACTTATTATGAATTAAGTACATGGGAAGAGGCATTAGTAAATAAAGGAAAAAGTCATTGCAATTAATGAGAGTCAAAAACTATGCAGGCCAAGCATATTGTAATATTGTTATAAATTTAAACTACAATGAACATTTACATAGTTAAACTATATATTGCTGCTACTAATTCTGTAGTTTCATTACAAAAGTTAAACTTCACAAATTTTAAGTAAAAAATGGTGCATTAAAAGAAAGACATATGCACAGTTACTTGTATTTTTGGCTCTCTGCTACCGAGTTGAAAAATGACAAGGTTCTCCAATTATAACATAGTGAGTTATGTTATAAAACCATACACTAGTTATGTTATGGTCCAAAGTGCCGACAATATTCTTTACTTAAAATGAATAGGGGAACCCACTAGTTAGAATATGATCTAATTTACAAATTAATGAATGAAACTAGAGTCTAGTTTTGTAGCCTCAGGAAATGATAAATTTACATTCGAAATATTTTGTCCAGGCTCGAGTTTCATATTGATTTCATTAGTGTAGTAATTAACTTTTGCCATTTTTGAAATTGCATTATTAGATCACAAGTATCATAATTCTTAAAACATTGATCCCTTCTAACTCTAATAATTCCATAACTTAGCATGGATAAATCTCATATAACCACTCCTTTTTCTAAGAGAAGCCAAAATTGTTTATATACACATTATACATCTATAACTCTAATCATTAAAATTGAGTATTCAGTTTGACATGGATGATCATCAGTGCATCATATGTTATTAGCCTATTGATCCTATGGACCTTGACTCACTTTAGTGTATCCTAAATGCTCAAATTAGATAATCAGATGATACATAAAAGTTAGAAGGTCAACTAAGGAATTGAAGATATATATATATATATATATATGATATATATATAGCTATGTTAGCACATACTATTAAAACAGGAGTGTTTAATTAAGCTAACATTATGTATATGCCTAAAGCAGACAAGCTAGAACACAATTATCAAAATATTATGGACAATTTACTGGAGAAAACAATGTCTTTGAATTTTTTATTGAGTCTATGAGCTCACTGTTAGGATCGGCAGGCGCAGCGGAAGAATTTTAAAAATTTTACCGATCCTAATCGAGGATCTATCAATGGCGTTTAAACCAAATTGGAAGGATTCATACCTTTTGATGATTCAGGGTTTTCACAATCTCTAAGAGCCAAAACGTCAGGTCCGCTCCCTCTACCGGTATCCACATGAATGCTCTCCAACTGAGACTGCGTGCTAGCGCCTCTAATGTCTCCTAAGGTTTCCCTTGCGGCTCTCAATTCTAATGTGTATCTCAGTATATCTGCTCTATCAAGTTTATAACCTTTGAGGGCTATTTTCAAATTTCAAAATTAATCATCATTAATTTCGAAATTAATTAACTATTAATTATCTTAATGAGCTAATTAAATAAATTTAGTTTAAATTAAATCTGTCCAACAGTTTTAATTTAACCTATTTATTTAATCCAAATAAAGAGCCATTAGATTTAAGTTATCTTCATAAATTAAATCTGAGATACCATATCTCTATCATGTTAGTTATTAGATTTAATTTATATTAATAAATTAAATTTAAAACTAACACAATATAATAATATCATATAATATATATACATATATATATAATATGTATTTCGAAAATACATATTTATATAATATTATTAACGAATTTTTTTATATTACATATATACATATATATATATACATATAAAATTCGTCCACCCTAATTAAACATTATCTCATGTTGGACCATTCTTGTGTGCGACCCTGTAGGCCCATATGAAGTTGGCAGTGAGCCAATAACTGTATTAACCCACAAGTCGCAAGCAGCCTCTAGCAAGACATCACGACTACCCAATTCATATGAGGATCGTTAACACGATGTAACCTGTCATACAACCATGTCACGTCCCTTTTGTCACACGATATATCGGTCAAGGATGAGGCATGGATAATATCATCCTCTTATTCCTGACTATTACTTTCTCGATTCCTGAGTAGTCTGACAATAAAAATGGAAACTCTTTTCCATTGTAGTATGGCCATACATTTCTCAGACTCACTCATCGAGGGGCCCAGTAATATCTCTCTACTAATGTGAGGGACAAATTCCATCTTGATCATTCATATTCCTCTGCATGAAAAACCACCAAGCCCGATTGTAGCCTTTATCATCACCCAGTCAAAGGTGACTTTTGACTAGTTCAAAGCTTAACAACTCTCATGTAGGAATCCATAATGACCTTAGGTCAAAGGGCATTGTGACATGATTATACATGAGAAAAGCTTATGACTTGATCCATATAACTTTCTCATAGTGGGTCGGTCCAGCACATTGTACTCTTACAAGTGCCTAAGACTTTAATTTGTATCTCCATATCTTATCAAAGTCATACTGATCTTGTTTCATCTTTGCTCCCGCATAGATGACCAACCAGGGACATTTTAGGACAATCTTTAGGAATTATCCAAGGATACAATTATCACAGTTAATATGTAAATAATATGATAACATAATGGAGAAGTGTTGATACCAATTCCATACCTTACTCTTCAATCTTGGCTGATGATCTTCACTCTCCTTCTTGCGCCATTTCTAGATTTGTTTGTATACAAGCTTTCCTTCATTTTTTTATCTCTCTCTATTTATCTGATAGGGCTACTTTGGACTTTAGCCATTTGCAATTTATTACAAAATTGTCTCATGGGACTTGAAAGTAATTTCAGAATTTTCTGGGACCATTTCTTTGTATATTAGCTTCCATGGGACTACAATGTAATTCTCCCTTTAAATTTCTACAAAAACTCTAAATTTCCTAAACCTATCTTTTTATCATTCACCCCTTACTCTTGCTTACGAGGCAAGAGGCTTCACTATAGGGCATCAATTGATTCTATTCCTTTTGAACCCCATCCTTTCTCCTTCTTTTCTCTTTATCCTTCCCTTTTTATTTCTACGGTTGCTTCCTTGGCACCTGGACTTTTCCTTCCCTTGTACACATATCACGACTCTTGATTATATATTTAATTTGGTGCTATACTCACGTATAATTGCATTAGATGAGAAATCACATCTCCTTCTCCTGGTACTCATGGGTAAATGCTACCTAAACATGTGATATTAACGAACTCTTGCCATGTACACAAACAACCTATCACCTGATCATCAACACACACCTCACTATTTCTTCATTCATGTAGCTTTGTCACTTTTTGATTTTTTACTATTTTTTTAAGAAAAGAAAACCATATGCTTCATGATGCTGCTTCCGTGTTGATTCCAGTTCCTATAAATGTAAATTTCAGCCTTTTAATTCCACAGATTAATCTTTTTTTTTTGGTAAAATGTGGGGCCAATGCCCATACTATTACTATGTATTCAAAATGAGTCTCGGGCATGCAATGCCCTTTACATCTCTATACAATGTATTGTGCAAACCAGTAAGAGGTTCCCACAGAAATTGCATGCCAGCACCTTGTATTAAACTCTAATTAGCTAACTAGTCGGCGCTTGAATTCCCTTCTCTAAACATATGCTGCACATGTATGCTCCAACTTTCATCAGTCAGTGTAGAACCTGTCTTAAAAACCCGTTCCTCAGGACTTTATTAGCAAACCAATCCTCTAACAGACTTACTACTATAGTGGAATCAGATTCTACTATCACTTTCCTAATTCCTTTATTTTGTAGCAGCCAAAATCCTATCCAAACACCCCATAATTCTATAGAAATGGTTGTACAAATGCCAATATTATTCACAAAACCTCAAATCCACTCCATCAATATTGAGCTTATACTACCCAATATTAGGCGGTTTCCACCCAATTAATTTCCAGCTTCTTCCTTAATCAACTAAATCTTTGTCATAAGCGCTCCGTACAGAATCAACATAATTCCAAATCGCACCAATGTTAATGTGCTCCCTCCCAAGCTCCTCATCAAACATCTCCTTATTCCTCCAAAACCAGAGGAACCGGCATGTTACACTAAAACTAATTCTCCACTCTATTCCCCCAGCAACCACCATTCCAGCTTTCAAATTATTTAGAAACCATTCTCTCAGCTATAAATTAAAGAAATTATTCATATCTATACCTACCACAAGTTGGCCCCAAATCCTTTTAGCTTCCACACAGTCCCCAACATATGTAGTACATCCTCATCACTGTTCTTGCATTTGCAACAAGTGGGCTCCCCCAAACCAGCTTTGCTTCTTCTCACCAAGGTTTTAAGACCATCCACAGCAACCATCCACAAGAATGTTTGAATGCGCCTAGGTCCCCTATATTTCCATATTACTTTCCAAAGCACATTAGTCCCTCCTCCATCAATCTCTGCTAACTGTTTATACATTTCAGCTACACTAAAATCCTTGGTTCCAGCCCCTACCTACTTAAGATATCCTCACCATCATCCTCACATGGAGACAAAACTACAGTAATCGATTTTAATATATCTTCCTACAGGTACTCCTCCAATCCTTCTAATTTCCACCCAGCACCTACTACATAATCCTTCACACTCTTTCCAAGTATCTCCTATTGCGGCCTAGTGATACATTTCTCCAATAAAGGGTCACATTTATCAATCCATTTATCTATCCAGAAACTAACTGTCCTGCTATTGTTCACCTCCCACCCAATATTCCTGACAATTTCTACCCACAGACTCCCTAGCTTTTTCCATAACACTGAATCCGCTTGCTTCACAATACATTCCTTAATTAAATCAGCATTCCTCCCATATTTGCATATCAAAATACCAGAAATCAATTTCTGAGGTTTCAAAATAACCTCCCAACCTACTTTGCATAACAAAGCATCATTCAGAGTTTTGAGCTTTTTTAACTTGAAACCTCCTCCCTCTTTTGACAAACATAAAGTATCCCATTTCATAGTGTGCTTCCTCCTTCTATCACTCCCTCCTCCCCATATAAAATTCCGCTGCATCTTCTCTATTTCTTTACACACCTCAACTGGTATATCCTCATGCAACATGCTATATATAGGAATTTGCTGTGTAATTGCTTGTACAAGTGTCCAACGACTAGCAAAGGATAAACAGTTTGCCTTCCACCTACTTGAAGCCCTTTGTACCTTATCCAACAAGTACTGGAATTTTCTTTTAGATCTCCTCCCATATGAATTAAAAGACCCAAGATACCTACCCAAGTCCTCAGTTTGTTTAATTCTGCAACATTCTATAAGTTCCTTCTTTCTACTATCTATCATATTTTTGGAGAACATTATTTCTACTTTCTATACATTAATTGAAATTTCCCCAAACTTTGCTATGCATTCCATTACTCGTTCCTATTGTTCCTTCTCAACTTCACAGAATAATAACAAATCGATGGCAAAAAGGAGGGCGAAATTGAGGTTCCTTTCCTTCCTATCCTCAATGGCTTCCATCCTCCTCTCTCTATCTCATATATTATGATGTGGGTTAGCTTCTCCATTCCTAGAATAAAAAGGTATAGAGATAATAGATCCCCTTACCTAACCCCTAGAAGGCTTAACTTTCTCCAATTTAGCACCATTCCACAACAACTACATAGAGGCTATCTCAAAACATGCTGCTGCCAACTCAACAATCTTCTCCGGCATATTGACTTCCTTCAAAACTTGTCTCAGGAAACCCCAACTCATTCTATCATGTCTTCTCCAAATCAATCTTGATTGCCATATAGCTCTTCCTCCCTCCTACCTTACCCATAAAATGTATAATTTCGTTAGCCACAATTATGCTTTCTTGTATACTCTTACTCGAAATGAAACTTGTCTGGAAAGGTGATATAAGTTTGGGAAGCAATGGTTTGAGGTGATTAACTACAATCTTCGAACCACACTTATACAAAACATTATAAAGGGATATGGGCCACAAGTTATTAACTATCTCCACCCTTTCCACCTTAGGAATCACCACAATTAATCTCTTGTTTATTTTCTGCAATTTACTTGGATCCTTCCACATTTCACTCACCAGGTCACCCACTCTTTCACCAACCATGCCCCAGTTTTTGTGATAAAATATTGCAGGGTAACCATCCTCCCCTGGAGCCTTAAAAGGCCCAATACCAAACATTGCAAGCCTGATCTCCTCACCCTCTACCTCCCTTACTATTCACCCTGCCTCTCCCTCCTTTAACACATATCATGAATGCTTTATAGTCACCCAACTCCTTTGCCCATTTCCTCGATAAATAGAGTGCAATAGTGCTGTTTAATCATATTTATTAATTCCTTCTCTTCCTCTACCCATCTGCCTTCCCCATATCTCAACATATGTATTCTACTCCTTCTCCTCTTAGCCATTATTTTTTGATGATAGAACTTTGTGTTTTGATCACCATTCCATAACCACTCTCCTCTTGCCTCTTGGAACCAGTAAACTTCTTCTTGCCTTAATACCTCCAACAGCCCCACCTCAATTCTTCCTCTAGCCTCTCCAGAAATAAATCCCCACCTATAGCAAGTTTCCTTTTTATGCTATTGAGTCTTGTCATTAGCAACTTCTTCTTCCCTTTAATGAGTACAAATACGTCTTTATTCCAAAGCTGCAACTACTTCTTCAAATGCTCTAGCGCCTTATGAGCTTCACAATCCACTTTCCATTCTCTTAAAAGCATTTCAACAAAGCTTTCTTACATCAGCCACATAGCCTAAATTCTGAACGATCTCAAGTGAGTAGGGGGAGGCCTCAAATGAAAATCAAACAACAGTGGATGATGATCCAAATAAACTCTGGCTAAAACTTTGGCTATCATATTCGGAAAGTGTTGTTGCCATATACTATTACACAACACCCTATCCAACCTCTCGAACACTCTATCCCTTTCTTGCCACTTAGGACCTCTCCATGTATACAAAGGCCCCTCTGCCTCTATGTCAATAACTCTACAGTCCTAAATTTGGTCCTTAAACCCATTATATGCTCAAGCACGCTTCATCTCCCCTTTTTCACTCCAGTGGTGAAGCAATTTCATTAAAGTCCCCAACCATTAACTAAAGACCCAATACTTCCCTGGCCTCCCTCTTCAAATTCTGCCAAAGCTCCTCTTTGTTGGTTCCTTGAGGATTGGCATAGACCACAGTACAAAACTACATTCCCTCCCCAGATTCTATTTGTAAGTGAAGGTACTGCTCTGTCTTCTCAATCACCCAAATCAACTTCCCTTCCTCCCTCTAATAGAACCAAATTCCCCCAGAAAACCCCCTTTCTTCAAATCTCACAAAAAATTTATGCCCTAAACCCTTTAATATCTTGTCAACTCTCTCTCTACTAACTCTTGGCTCAACCAGAGCTACAAATTCTGATTTCTTTGTCCTTAACATACTACGACAAGCTAAACTAGTTACTAGCAGCATCTTTATAATTCCAAAAGAGAACAAACATTAAAAGAACAAGTAAGGACTATTGTAACCCTTACATCGAATACTCACAAAATCTTCCTCCAAAAATGCTTCCACTCTGGACCCATAGTCCTCCCCAACTTTGCTGCCCTAGTGAAAATGCACACTTCCAAACCCTTCTGTATCCTGGTGCTCACCCAACATCTCACACCCATTAAGGCCATTTGATTTGATAGTCATACTATCCGACCTCACACTCCTCTCTACACCCTTTATCAATGTGACCTCCCCTTCCTCCAACACAATTCTGTCTGGGACATTTTCCTTTCTCTCTTCCAATCTCTTTTTTGCTTCAAAAAAGTTAGTTCCCTTTTTCCTCTCTTTCTCATTATTGAGCTTCCCAATCCCCATTTTCTGTGCTCCCTTATTCTCTTTTATACTCCTTTATCCTCTTCCATTAGACGCATAACGGAATGGCCTTCTCTCCCCATACTCATTTCCACCCTCACTCTTTCTCAACTCTTGTCTCACTTCACTTGCACCTCACCATTTGTGTCCCCTTCCGACCTCAGCATTCAATATCTATTATAATCAGATATTGTTTCAGCACTAGGCCTTGCTCTTCTACCCCTCCTTACTTTTTGAACAACTTGTGATGTATTACTGTTTAAAATAAATCAGAAACTCTTGACATGCAACAATCTGGATTAACATGAGAAGTTAGGATTTAGATTGTTGAGTGCATTAAGTGAGGGGAAAAACTTGATCCTTGAAACCTATAATAATTTGTATACTTACCTATTAATTATAAGTGGCATTCGTGGGAATTTTTTTGAAGGTGTTCATTCATGTTATGTCGCTTTTAGATCAAATATTTTACTAAGTCAAATTTAGTTATTGAGTTAGGTCTTGAAGTTCTATTACAGTTAGTTTTGTGAATATTATAAACTCTCTATAAGAACATCTTTATAGTTTAGGCAATATCAGTAATTTTCTTGATGATATTGTATTTTTTTCCTCTTTTTAAATAATTTCAGCTGTCATATTTTCTTTTCTACGAAGTTAAATCATCTTTCATCTTCCCTCTTAAACAAAAATATATACAAGTACTTTATTTTGGTGAATTCTATCTTTTTAACTTAGTTGCAATTTTTTCCCTTCAATGTTTATCGTGCTATTATGTGTATATATATACTATTAGTTGAGACGATTATTCCTCACCACCCTATACAAAAGAATACACGGTGTATGTTCTGATTAAATGGGATGGTTACTCCCCACTATTATATGTACAAGGAGATGTATGTGTGCATATAATGTGTAATATAATAGGTGGGACGACTATTCCCCACCAAAGGATATGAGATGCTAGATGAAATTACAGTCATAATTAAATGCCTTTGGGGATTAGACTTTGTGATTTCCAATTTCTTTTATCGTTTTTTCTCTTTCCATTGTTAATTGTGCCTTCATGAAAATATGTTTTCGAAAAACTCTAGTGCGCTTTTGCTTCCCTTCTGCGTACTTTGTATTTATGTGTTCACTAAGTTAGTGGAAGACTCACTCTTTTCTTCTTATTTTTTTCCAAATGATGCAGCTAACAAAAGTGTTTGTGGTCAATTATGCTCCATAGACTTATGGAGTAGATTTTACTGCATCGATGCATCCTATAAGGTTCCATGACATTATGAGTACTATGGCAGTGTTGGAGTCTTGTTGTTGCTAAGATTTTGCTTGAGAGTTTGTATAGTTTGTTTAGGCCTTCTACGCTAAATGAAATTATTTAGTTTAGTCTATGTGCCGATCACGACTTGGATTTTGAGTCGTGCCATCATGCCTATTGGATGGGATGAATATTCATGTTTATATCAAATCTAGTAATGTGTGTGGCTAATGATTTCAGTCAAAAGGCCAAGTTGGGGTTACATATGATTCTAATTTGAACATTATATTTGGATGAAGAGAAAAATAAAAGGAAAACAAGGGAGGAAATACTATAAAGGAAAACTTTCAAAAATATACTGTAAAACAAATCCACTATGTTATTTTCCTCCTAGTATTCTTTCTCTCCTGATTTTCTCTTTATCCAAATGTGGGGAAAAGTGTCAAGACCTATTTGAGATTTTACGTTTCAAATTCCTCATTTTTCATCGGATGACTATAAGTTAGGCATAGCTGGAAATATCTTATTCCAAGTGTGGAGAGTGGAGACTTAATCACTGGAATAAGAAGTCTCTAATCCATCTATTTTTTGGGGGCAATATAATAAACACATTATTAAATTTTCTGTAAACTTGTGCCTTAATCCTTTTCATTAGTTACTTGAGTTAATCCCATATTTATACAATCATTGTTTAATCAGTATGGACGTTACGCATAAAGTATGTTTTTAAGAAGTATCTTATTTTTTAAAATAAATATATTAATTTTTTCATGTGAAAAATTAAAGGGATAAGATGCATAAAGTTTTTTCTTAGGTGCATCTGGCACAAATAAGTTTTGGAAGAGGAAAAAATACCAATAAACAATTTAAAATGACGTAGATTCATCAAAGTCTTTAAATTCATCAAACGTCCGTTAAATTTGCTAAGGCCAATTCAAAGTAAAACCTAATAGACATCTGATGAGATTCAACAACTTTAGTAAAATTGCACATTAACTCAAAATTAAAATACCTAACTTGTGTTTAATATTACTTTTGGTCCTAAGTATAAGATTTTTTAGCTAATTTGTGGACATTAAATAAGCTAAATAAATTATCTAATTATAATATATGTGACATGATCTCTTTATAATACTTCTATCTATTATTAGATTATATAATTTAAAAAATAATAAATATAAAATATAAAATTAGAAAAAATCATATTTGATTAGGATCGGGACGTAACAACATTTGATTATCTGATATGGATGCATATAGAAAAAGCACAGAAACATAATTTAATATATTTTCATCAATTATTTCTCTAGTTGTGAGAAAAATGTGAAGCTTGGCTTTTGAAAAAGTTAAAACTTTTCATAAATTATTTTATGTAACACTTTCAAATGATATATCTTTATCAACTTTAAATTGCTGTAAATTATAGTAGCTTTTCAAAAATCTCATGTGGCCTGACATTAAGTACAAGTTCATAAGTAAAAACCCTTTTGTAATATTATTGGATTTCTATTTAAATTCACATATTCCTTTTAATTTTTATTACTTTTCTTTATTGGCCTTCTCCTTCTCTCCTTCATCATTTTAAGACCTCATGGAGCTCTTCCTCCACAAACTCCTCTTCCTCCTCCTCCTCCACCACCACTACCACCTCTACAAGCGCCTCCTCGACTATTACCAGTGCATTATCCTCGTCCTCTTCCGCCTTCTCCTAAAATGGAGGCTTTGATGTAGACATTAACAAACCTTGATTGCCCCACAAGGCATCTCGCAGTATACGCCAACAATCTGAACATGAAGTTAAATCTTATAGTTCATCATAATAAGGTTGAACATAACTTCCAATCAAATCTTTTATCTCCTTCCATTGATGATGTCGTTGAGGTGGAGGGGGAGGATAGTAGTGTAGCTGAAGAAATTTGAAAATGATGTCTATACAACAGTGAGAGAAAGATATACATGAATGGCACTAGGATGAGACTGTCAAATACCAACAAGAAAAGGGATGAGATATCACATCAGTCATCATCATATGAGACATGAACATTGGTAGTGCAGCCAGATGCCTCTGGGTCCTTAGCCCCACAACACTCGTAAAACTTGGCAGCATACGCCAGGTCGTTGGGCCTAAGTTCATGGTACCTTCATATATAAGAAAGAAAAAGGGCATCATGAAGAAGGTCATAACCACCTAAAATGGCAATAGCCAAACTAATTCTTTCGTGTTTGCCCCCCTTTTTTGCTCACAAAATTTGAATTCAAATTTAAATTCAAGGTCTTACTACTTATTAAGAAAATCAAACTCCTTGCCATTTGGACCAGCAGAGCAGCCAATATGATCAGTGCTCATATATTCATGACAGGGAACAATCTCAAGGTATATAAAAGGCAGTAGGATTGCTCTGTAGCTTATGGACTATCAATAATGTCTAAATCTAAGGCATCCTATCAGCTATAATAAGATCTTAAGATCGCAGTGATATGTATTACATATTATTAGAGATATGGGAATATGTATATAGCCACTGGGGAGCATAAATTAGCATACTCTGCTTTATTTAATTTATAAGCCAAAAGACCTATTTTCACAAAGATTAACTATTGCTACAGAATAGTGTCTCAAATTCATCCATAACTCAGTACATATCAAAAAGACACTGTAACAAATACAGGAAATATTTTTGGAAAAAAAAATGCAGGGAAGACTTTTCAGTTTCCTTCTAATTTTCCAAGTTAAGGGGAAAACAACGAGATGGTAGCAAGTCCACATTATTCACAATCATTAATGATGTATAGCCTATAGTCTTTCTTTGGTTGGCTTAAGACTAAACAAACAAAAATAGAGATAATTTGATCTTTAGCTTGTAATTCTTGATGCTAGTGAAACCTGCATCAACTGTGTACTAAGATTATTATATTTTGATTTTTGAAGCAGGTTTTAATGAAAGTTTCCTAACAGTCACCTAACTTGCAAATAGCTTAAGCAATGCTGAAATGGAAAGAAACTGCCTAATTAAAGTTGAGGAGAAAGCCAAGCCCAACCAAAAAAAAAAAAAAGAAGAGAAAAGAAAAGAAAGGAAGAGAGCAAATGAGAGCAAAAACCTTAAAAAACTAGAGATTAGAGAAATGTGAAAGAAAAACTAGAGATTAGAGAAATGTGAAAGATAAACAAAGGAAAAAAAAAGAAACTGTCAGGAAGTCACTGAACTTATGTGGGTGAGTTGGAAGCAAACGAAAGTGAGTTATAGAGTACTTAGAAAAATGAGTTACAAAGAAAAAGGTGTGGGATACATTAGAGGAGTCTGTCTAGTGTAACCCCCTTCCCACTTTAGGCCGAGATTATTAAGTTCTTAAAAATGTAATTAATGTGGAATTAGAGATCATATTTCAAATTGGGACTTATTAAGGAAATCTTTTGCCCAAAATCAGAGTTTGCAAAAACTTTTTCACAATTTATTTACAATGGTCTCATATTCACAATACAAAACAATAATGACCTGTACAGGTGGATTCCATTTACAAATATCAAAGTGCAAAGTAAATTCCCGACTTACTGGGTTCCATTAATTACATAAGGGTTTACACAAAGGCACAAAGCCTACAATTCATACCCTTTACATGGAGATTACACAAAAATCTAATATATACGATCGTTTCTACCAAAAATATCCAAATAATATACAATAATAACCATTAACCAAAATAACTCCTAACACGGAGTTCTACCCGCTCTTTGTCACCCGCTTGCCTTTTGATCTTTCAGCCCTGTCTAAAAATGTTTAATTTTGGGAGAGTGAGATTCTAAAGAATCCCCGTAGTAACAAATCACTCATAATATGTACTACATCAAAGCATGAAAGTAAATCATCCATACAACACATAGCAATCCCAACAACAGTTGCAACGGCCGGGGTAGGTATCATGGGCATCGCCCCCCTACGACGGCTCACGCTGAACTACTTGTTGTATTGCACATCCACATGAACATATCATATATATCACCACAGCTGGGATCCATATAAAATATTTCACAACACACAGACCCACGGGCTAGATACTCAACACAACACGCAGCCCCACGAGCTGGATGTTCAAATAGGAATCCACGATTCCAAAACGCAGCCTTGGCACTTACAGCGGTAGATACAATGGCCGGGGTAGGTATCATGAGCATTCCCCCCTATGACAGCTCACGCTAAACTGCTCGCACTGTAATGCCCTATAGCCGATAACAAATTCACAATGATAAACATGCATACCAAGTATCATACACAACATGAGAGAAAAGTCACTACCTGAGTCCTTCCGTGCGTGTCCTAGCGTCGGTCTCTCCTGAGTAGGGCAAATATCAAATCCTGTATTCATAATTAGGGACAAAGAGTTATACTCTATTCCAAGACTTAATTCACTTTATAACACTTAATTTGGTTATTAATATTGCTCTTTTAGAGTCATTAAATACCCCTAACAAAACTCCTAAAGGGTTGGAAGAACTATCCTAAAGATCCCCTTTTGGAAGTACAAAAACTGATTTTTCATTGCTGTACCTCGAGTGAGAATGGTCTTACTCGAGCATTGGTACGGACACTCGAGCACACAAGGCCTCACTTGAGCATTGTACGGACAGCACCTCAAGTTGAGGACAGGAAGTGCTTGCTCAAGAGCACAAAAACTTTCAAGGAAGAGGATCACTCGAGTAAAGAAGACCTCACTCGAGTGAGAGGTTAACACTAGCAAGTGTTAAAGCGCACTCTTGAATTTTGGACGCGAGTGACAACCTAAGATGATAGATCAGCTGAAAAATACACCTGTACTCAAGTGAGAGAAGGCTCACTCGAGTGAGAACCCTCAACACTCGCAAGTGAGGCAACACTCTTACCTCTCACTCGAAAGTGCAACATGAAAATCGAAGGCCAGAGGGGAAAATACACTAGCGCACTCGAGTGATGTTCTTCCCTCACTCAAGTGAATGCACTCTCACTCGAGTGATGTTATCAGAAACCAGAAAATTCAGAAGGTAAGAAAGCACTTCCAGAATTTTTACTAAGTGATCCAAATGAACCCAAATACCAAACCAAAGCTACTCCAACACAAAAACACCCAAGGAATTCAATGGAATCATTAGAATGACCAAAATACTACTCCATTATCATGCTTTGGTTTGAATAAACACAAATCATCAATTTTCCCAAAACCACCAATTTTAACATTTCAACCTCCAATCAATCTATCTATTCAAAACTCATATCAAAATACCATTTCCACAACTATATCATGCCAAACTACCCAATAACCCATATTTTTGAAAATAGGGCAATAATCCCAGAAATTCTAAACTTATTCATTTGGCATGAAACTTAGATAGATAGATTAGTCTCACTTGCCTCTTTCACTTTGCCAAAGAGACTTCTTGATCCACCAACCTTCAAAATTTCGTGTGGCACAAATCAATACCAAATAGGCACACTATACACATAAAAATGAAGCTCTCACTCCAAGGATCAACATTAATGAAGTGATTTTTGGCATTAGAGGGCATTTACTCACCTTAGATCAATGAGAGAGAGAGAGAGATGGAGTGTGGGAGATGAAAAAAATGATGATGATACCCCTCCCTCCATGTCCAGCCGAAAAGAGGGAAGAAGAGAGAGAAAATATTATTTTCTAATCCTATTTGACTTTTCTCTTCTCCTTCTCTCTACACCTACTTTTGCCACATGTCACAATGCTATTGGTTCTCACCAAATAAGTCACCAATTAACTTATCTAATCTCTCCATTAGCCATTTAATCACACTTCTCATTTTCACTTAGTTAGTAATTAATTTCCCCATTAATTACCACTTATGGCCAATATTTCCATTCTTCCAATTTTTCACTAATTATGACATATTAATTAATATTGCCATAAAACACATAATAATTCCAATTAAATTCATAATTATCCACAATAATCATGATTAGCCCTTAGTCAAAAATTGGGATATTACATCTAGCCTCTAAAGTGCTAGTATCCATTCTTGTTTATATTTTCTACCTTTCTGTGACTTTGTATAGTTGCCCTCGGGGTGATTTTCTAAACTTATGTTGCTGAATCCTTAACTGAATTCAAGTGTTACGTTGCTATTTCCCTTAGTGTTATTATTTAGTCTTGCACATAAACATTGCTGAATTAAGGGTTGTTATTCAGTTTCATTTTCCCTGTCACTAACTCTCTTTGGAATAGCAGATGGTTCCATCATAATGAAACACTGCAAAAGGTCAAGAAAAGGATCTGAACTCCAAATCGTTTGCCATATGATTGCCAACACTGATGTATAAGTTCATTAAAACCATAATTGCAATAACCAAAATGCCATGGACTGCAAACCTATATGCTGTGAATTCCTCAAAATTAGCATTCTAAAACTGTACTACTTCGATCTACAATGAAAGCGTACCATGAAATGGAAGAATATCCAGTTATGATATTGGATTCCCCTGATTGTGTATATATGTGTGAAGTTTCCCCTGATTGAGAACTTACTCTTTTGTTCTTTTTCTCCTGATTGAATATCCAGTTAAAATTTAGTTTATTACAATTGAGAACTTACAACATTGGCCTTGACACCAACCTAAATAAGGGTACTTATTCTTTTGTTCTTTTTCTCCTCGAGTAGCATAGACTACTCCAATCTCCCCTGCATTTTCTAACTGGCCTGCAAACCTCCCTTGAAATTGTAAAAATCCTCTACACTCACAAACTATAATCCTAAACAAGCCTCTCCAATTTTTGGAAGATAAAACAAACTCCTTCTGTTCTAAATTTTGACTAATGGAGCAAAAATCCAGGATATTAAAGTATTATAGTCTTGTTTCCCCACACATATATACACAACTAGGGGAAAATTTCTCATCATATTGGATTCCTCCCTCTAACCATTAGTGTTGCAGCATCTCATATGTGTCAATAACCATAAGAGTATAGTTTTTCCTTGGGTATGAAGAAGAAAAAGATAAAAAGATGAAAACAATCAATAATTCACTCTTATTTTTAGACACCTCCAACCATTCCTTGCCTCTTTTCTCTCCCAATTTTGTGTGTGTCTTAATTCAACCCTTACTCCCTTATTTATATTTTCAAGGTAGGGTTTTCTTCATAAATATTCATTCTTTTTTTAATTTTTAACTTTTTTAATTTTTCTTGTATTTTATGTTAACAAAACTACCTAACTTAACCCAATCACCATTAATGAGAGACTTTTATTTTATTTTATTTTTCGTTTTTGATTTGTTTTTTATTTTTCCTATAAGTGATTTCCTAATTTAAACCTATCAATAGAGGTGGGCATGGGCAGGCTTGGGCCCCCTGCCCAAGGATAAATAGGCTGCATTTTGAAGCTCGATGCCTAACCATACCCGCTAAAAGCCCTAACCATTTTGGGCTGGGCAAGGGTGGCCTTTCCTGCCCAAGTGATAACGCCTTATCTTGTTCACATATGAAAAAAATAATTCCGCGTAAATTTCATAAACATTCATTTAGTTACCAATACCATATGTCTTAACTTCGCCCTAAGTAATATAAACTTCAAATACATTCGATGATTCCACATCTTGGGATTTTTTAAAATAAGTCTACAACTTGAGTCTTGAAATTTTAAAAATACCATATGTTTTAACAAATATCCATACTTTAAAAATTAAACAACATCCATAATCCATTATAAATAAGGAAACAAAATGATTGTATTAAAGCCGTGAAGTCAAAGTAGTTTGCATCAATTCAATGTCCAAAAAGTTGATCAAATGATGAAGCATCTAGAAAAAATATAAAAAGCAACTATAATTTAATACATCACAAAGTAAAGAAGAAATGAAGAAATCTACTTGTAAATAGTGTTTAGTGGCTAGGGCAAAAAAGAGAGCACCAAAAGAGTATTATATAATAGACAATATATATTTTAAATAAAAAATATATATGAAATAATATTTAATTGATATGAAATTTTATATTTTAAATAAATGAAAATAATTTTCAGGGCAGGGCCAAATGGGCAGGGTAGCACCCCTTGGCTGATGCCCGGCCCTGCCTGGTATTAGCTAGGCCAAAGCTGCCCAAAATTTTTTTGGGCCACTTTTTTAGGGTTGGGCTGGGCAATTTTTTATAGGGTCAGGGTGGGCGCATCGGGCCACTGGGCACCATGTTCACCCCTACCTATCAATATAAATGAGAGATTTTTTTATTTTTCATTTATTTTCTTATATTTCCCCAACAAGCAATTTCCTAATTTAAACCTATGAATGAGAGATATTTTTTGTATTTTTTTATATAATGTTTTTTTATTTTCCCTTAATGCATGACAATACCAATTTGGACACTAATCATCATCAATAAGAGGACTTTTTTTGTTTTTATTTTCCTTTTATATTTTACTTTTGAATTTTTCTTGAATGATGATTTCCACTTTAGACACCAATAATCATTAATAAGAGGATTTTCTTATTTTCTATTTTTTAATTTTTCCCTTTAATGATGATTGTCAATTTAGACACCAATCATCATCAATGAGATGATTTTCATTTTCATTTTCATTTTATTATTATTTTTATTTTTTAAGTGGGGCTAGACAAAATCGGGTATTTCCAGTTGCCCCTCTTTACTTGTTTCATAGCTGAAAAAAGTGGGGTTCTTGTCTTTGAAGCAAGTAAAGATAAGAACATGTATTTTGGCTGGCTTAAAGAACAAGGTGCCCCCTTTGGAACCAAAGAAGGTTTGGATAAAATGCATTGTCCATGCCCCTCTTTTCTTGGTTTATAAGAGAGAATAATACCGATGGAGCTAGGTGATTACCAGGAGTGAAAGTGAAGTGCCTAATTACATAGGACTTTAGTGGGGTGTAAAAAAATTGTGCCAGCTATTACTGGGCTTTGAGAGTGCCTGCTGATACAGGGCTTTGAAAGAATAGTGCCTGCCGTTATAGGGCTATAAAAGAATTATGCCAGTTGTTATTGGGCTTAAAGGGTGACTGTTGATGCAGGGCTTTAAAAGGGTGCCAACTGTTATTGGGCTTTGAGGGTGCCTACAGATACATGGCTTTGAAAGAATAATACTTGCCATTATAGAGCTTTAAAAGAATTGTGCCAGCCGTTACTTGGCTTTAAGGGTGCTTATTGATACATGACTTTGAAAAATGGTGCCTACTATTACAAGGCTTTAAAAGAATTGTGTCAAGTATTATTGAGCTTTAAAAGAATTGTGCCAGCCGTTACTGGGCTTTAAGGGTGCATGTTGATACAGGGCTTTGAAAGGGGGCCAACTGTTACTTAGCTTTGAGGGTGCCTATCGATATAAGGCTTTGAAAGAATAGTGCCTACCATCACAAGGCTTTAAAATAATTGTGCTAAGCGTTATTGGGCTTTAAAAGAATAGTGCTAGATGTTACTGGGCTTTAAGGGTACCTGCTGATATATTACTTTTAAAAATAGCGCCTACCGTTATAGGGCTTTAAAAGAATTGTGTCAAGCGTTATTAGGCTTTAAAAGAATTATGTCAGCTATTATTGGGCTTTAAGTATGCATGCCGATACAGGGATTTGAAAGGGTGCCAGTCGTTACTGGGCTCTGAAAGAATAGTGCCTGCCGTTACAGTGCTTTAAAGAATTATGCCAAGTGTTATTGGGCTTTAAAAGAATTGTACCAGCCATTACTGTACTTTGAGGGTGCCTGCCTATACATGGCTTTGAAAAATAGTGTCTGCCGTTATAGGGCTTTAAAAGAATTGTGTCAAGCGTTATTGGATTTTAAAAGAATTATGCCAGCCGTTACTAAGCTTTGAGGGTGCATGCCGATACAAGGCTCTGAAAGGGTGCCTGCTGTTACAAGGCTTTGAGGGTTCCTATTGATACAGGGCTTTGATAGAATAGCGCTTTCCATTACAGGGCTTTAAAAGAATTGTGCCAAGAGTTATTGGGTTAAAAGAATTGTGCCAGCTGTTATTGGGCTTTGAGTTATTGAGCTTTGAAGGTACCTACTGATACATGGCTTTGAAAAATAGTGCCTGTCGTTACATGACTTTAAGGGAATTTTGTCAAGTGTTATTGGGCTTTAAAAGAATTATGCCAGCTGTTACTTGGCTGAGAGTGCATGCTGATACAGGGCTTTGAAAGGGTGCTAGCAGTTACTGGGTTTTGTAAGAATAGTGCCTCCCATTATAGTGCTTTAAAAGAATTATGCCAAGTGTTATTGGGCTTTAAAAGAATTGTGCCAGCCGTTATTGCACTTTGAGGGTGCTTGCCTATATATGGCTTTGAAAAATAGTGTCTACCGTTACAGGGCTTTAAAAGAATTGTGCTAGCCGTTACTAAGCTTTGAGGGTGCATGTCGATATAGGGCTCTGAAAGGGTGCCTACCGTTATAGGGCTTTGAGGGTGCCTACTGATATAGGGCTTTGAAAGAATAGTGCCTGCCGTTACAGGGCTTTGAGGGTGCCTACCAATACAGGGCTTTGAAAGAATAGTGCCTGCCGTTATAGGGCTTTAAAAGAATTGTGCCAAGTGTTATTGGGTTAAAAGAATTATGCCAGCCATTACTGGGCTTTGAGGGTGCCTGCGGATACATGGCTTTGAAAAATAGTGCCTTCTGTTACAGGACTTTAAAAGAATTTTGTCAACAGTTATTGGGCCTTAACAGAATTGTGCCAGTCGTTACTGGGCTTTAAGGGTGCTTGCCGGTACAAAGCTTTATAAAGGGTGCCAGCCTTACTGGGCTTTGAGGGTGCCTGCCGGTATAATACTTTGAAAAGGGTGCTAGATGTTACTGGGCTTTGAGGGTGCCTGTTGGTACAGAGCTTTGAAAGGATACCAACCGTTACTGGGCTTTAAGGGTGCCTGCTAGTATAGGGCTTTGAAAGGGTACTAGCCGTTACTAGGCTTTGAGGGTGCCTACCGGTTCAAGGCTTTAAAAAGGGTGCCAGCCATTATATGACTTTGAGGGTGCTTGCTATTACAGGGCTTTAAAAGGGCGCCAACCGTTATTGGGCTTTGAGGGTTCTTGCTGATACAAGGCTTGAAAGGTGCCATGAACATTAGATGCCCTTTGAAGTAGTGCTTATGATAATGATAATGATAATGATAATGAAGATGATGACATTGATAGTGAAGATGATAGTGATAAGGTGATGATGAAGTATTAATAATGAAGACATGAATGACAATGATGATAGTCATGATGTGACACTAAGTGTGTGACACTGGTGAAAAAATCACTTTTAAAACCGGTTAAAAATGACATTTTAGACCAGTTTTAGATAAGGTCTTGATACAAGCGGTCTTAAAAAAAATTTGAATATTTAGACAGTTGTCTAAAAAATTGGTCTCAAAGTAATACTTTTAAGACCGGTTTTTTAGACAACCGGTCTTAAATGTACTTTTTAGACCGATTATGGAAATAACCGGTCTAAAAAGGTGATTTTTTTAAAAAAAATTGTTCGATTCAAAATATTTACCCAGCAAGTCATTTCCCCTGTTAAAACATTTTACTCAGTAAGTAGCCATTTCAACGACATCCAAATAAATTCTTCACATATTATAACAAACATCTTATACAGATCAACATTTTCCTTCAGTTTCCAACCGAGCAAATCACAAGGAATTCACCAAGTTTGACTTCTACAATAAGGATTTAGGTTTATAAGAAAGACTCTTTGGACAATAAGGTGAAAGGAGCAACTTTTACTTCACATTTCCTGAAGATATGGTTGTAAAAGGGGCCTGGAAGATGTGTTCATATCATAGGTTCGATTTCTTATTTGGCTCTAAAAGTTTGGTTTCTTTTGGTAATGAATGGAATGGAGATCATCATTGTTAACTACATGTAAAACCACATTGAAAAAATTAATATAAGAATAATAAACTTCCCTAACAAATACATCACAAGACTAAAGCTATCCCAATAGAAACCATAATGATCAAGTTACTTGCACCTCAAACTAAAAATACAATTCCACCTAGAGCTAAATATTGACAAGCCAACTAAGTAAATACAATATGATACCTTAACCATAGAAGAGGACAAATAAGAAGGCTCACAACAGATAGCTTCAGTATCCACAGCCTAACTAGAACACTTCATGGATGCTCTATAGGCCAACCACAAGCTTGTATCACATGTAATTGCCAGGATTTCACTTATAAACATTACTCAAGAGGATCAAAAAAAGTTTTTCGGTGATGACAACAAAAAAAGTAGCTTTATATATACCAATAACAATATACATAATTCAAATATAGTTCATGATAATTATTTTAGCTAACTAACCTTCAAAGTAATTTTATAAAGGGATATCCTCCCATATCCCTTTATGATGATCGTTTCTTGTGTCGTGTTCACTGTCTGCTTCATCTTATTTGTTCAATTCTGGTAGACCCCTAGAAAAAGAAGGTGTCTTAAGAAGATCATTCATTGAATGACTTTCATGATTAATGTCAATGACCTTTTTTCCTTGGAGAGCTACAGACCACATTTTATTTACCTGATTGGTAATATAGAACACTTGTTTCGCTTGATATGCCATAATAAAAGGTTCATCTCCAAAACTTCTACTAATTAGATCAACCAATGTAATTCCCAACTGATCAATCATCACACCATTATTGACATCAACCTACTTGCATTTGAAAATGGGAAATTTAATTTTAACAAAATCAACCACCCAAATCTCTTTATTAACCCCATAATAAGGTATTGCTACCAATCTAGGGTTCTTATCTTTCAAACTAGAGAAGTGCATATATTTAGCCACTAACATAACCCTATTATTCGGGACGGCGCTCATATCATCAAGGGACTTCGTGTAAAACGTATAACCATTGATCACAAATGAAGTTCAAGTTATGACATCAACCTCAGGACCACGTGCTAACAATTTAATTGTATCAGAAACATATTCTTCTTCATCAACCTTTTGTTTGAACCAATGTGCAAAAGTTTTGTTATGCTCCTTAATTAACCTTTATTCAGTCATTTGACTATTTTCTTTCCAGGAAATTTCTTTATAAGCATTAATTTAATCTTAAACTTCATCAACATTATTCAAGATGTGTAAGTGGACTTGCTGCAATTCATCAGGATCAACACTCTTTACTGTAGCCCCGTGTCTACCCCCTTCTTCATCATAACATTCATGAAGCCTAATATGTCTTACATTTGACAGATAATCTTGACAAAACTCCATGGCTTCTTCAGAAACATATTTTTGAATAATAGATGCTTCAGGCCAATTTGCATTCTTCACATACCCTTTTAGGATTTTCATAGTTCTTTAAATTGGGTACATCTACCATAAATAGTTAGGGCCACACAACGTTATCTCCCTCACTAGTGAACAATTAGATATACCATGATGTCAAAAAGAGAAGAAAGAAAAAGCTTCTCAAGCTAGCACACGATCAGATATTCTTCATTTTCCAGTTCATCCAATCTTTTTGTCTCAATGACTTTATTACAAATAGTATTGAAGAAGAAACAATGTCTAGTCAAAATATGTTGAAGAACATATTCGGCAATGCCTTGAATAGCTTCTGGGAGTAGTTATTGCATTAAGACATGACAATCATGAGACTTTAGCCCTACTAATTTCAAGTTTTTCATTGACACAAGCTTCCAAAAATTTAAAGAATACCCTGAAGGAACTTTGATGCCATGTAAACACTCACAAAAGCTTCTTTTCTCATCCTTAGACAAAGTATGAGTAGCTGGAGGACAGAAAGTTCTCTTATGATATGGCTTTGGATGCAAGTCTTCTCGTATCCCCATTTCTTGCAAATCTAATCTTGCCTTCATGCCATCCTTAGAACTTTCTTGTATGTTAAGCAGCGTCCCAATAATACTATCACATAAGTTTTTCTCCATATGCATGAAATCAATACAGTGTCTCGTATCAAGATTGGGCCAATATGGAAGATTGAAGAAAATAGACCTCTTTTTCCATTTATTTATTTTTTATTCCTATTCTTTGTAGTCTTACCAAAGATAACATTGATATTTTTACCTTTTAAAAAACTTGCTCCCTATTCAATGCCTTTGGAGCATCTTCAAACTCTTGTCCACTAAAAAAAGCTTTCTTTAATCTATGATATGGGTGACCCCGTCTAAGAAATCTTCTATGGCCAAGATAAACTGTCTTTCTTTCATGTTGAAGTTGATGGTAGCATGTTCCTTCTTCACAAATCAGACATGCTTTATGTCCTTTAACGCTATATCCTGACAAGTTTCTATATGCAGGGAAGTCATTTATAGTACAAAAGATCATGGCTCGCATTTTAAAAACCTCTTTCTTGTTCACATAAAAAACATCAACACCTTCATCCCACAACCTTTTCAAGTCTTCGACCAAGGGTTCCAGGTAAACATCTATGTCATTTTTGGGTTGTTTTGGTCCCAAAATCAACATAGACAACATGATGTACTTTCATTTCATGCATAATAGAGGAGATAAGTTGTAAATTACCAACAGAACAGGCCATGAACTGTATATACTGCTTAGGCTACCAAAAGGATTCATGCCATCCGTACTAAGCTGAAGTTTAATGTTCCTAGGTTCTTCACCAAAGGTAGGAAATAATTGATCGATTTTCTTCCATTGAGAAGAAACAGCCAGATGTCAAAGCTTTTTATCGGATATCTTCTCATCCATATGCCATCTCAAATTTTTTGCATCATTTTCATTAGCAAACAAGAGCTTGAACCTTGGTATGATTGGAAGATACCACAACACTTTTGTAGGGGCATTATTTGGTTTGTTCCTTAAGGTTTCACATATCAGATATTATTGTTCCTCTTCATACTCTTTTCTGCATAATATACAATCATTAGGTCATGCATGGATCTTTTTATACTTCAGCCTTAGTGGACATAGTATTTTCTTAGCATCATAGTATTAAGAAGACAAAATATTATCATCTGGAAGCATGTCCTTAAAAGCATCAAACATTTCTGAAAAAATCTTGTCGTTCCATCCATGCCATGCTTTCAAGCTTACTAATTTCAATACTGCTTTCAACAACTGGTATTTTTGACACCCCGGGTATAGCGGCGTCTCAGCATTTCTACATATATTATCATATGCATGTAATTGCTTAAAAGCCTCTTTTCCTATATCACGAATAATATCCTCTATTCGATCATTCATATCCGTGTCATTATCATCAAAGGCCACTCCCCCCTGTTGAGATGAACTTGGCATTTCTAATTCTTCACTATGCCATACCCATATTGTATAACTCTTACAAAATCCTTCACAAATTAAATGTGTATATATATCTGCAGCACTTAGTCGCTTCTTATTCAAACATATTACACAAGGGCAATAAAACTTTCCACTGCTATCATCGACATTTCTTCTAGCGAAGTCTAAAAAACCCCTTACACCATTATCATATTTAACACTCGTTCGTTTAGCTAATCCAACTATAATCCATATATATCTCAACACTTGTAGCACCTTATATCCAACAGCAAAAAGATAGACAAAAAAACAACAACCATAGAGTTTTAGAGATTTCAACAAATTTTAACATGCACCATTTGAAACTAGTATTGTTTCAATAAACCAAAACACTGACAACCAAACAATCACACTAAATTAAAACAGAACTTAGAATGGTATTACTCTAAGCCAAATATCACAAGTCAGAGCATCTTATTTACTTTTGGTCCAAAACAAGAAAAACTTATATAGTAATAAAGTCATCACATAGTTTTCCCTTTTACCTTAATTGCTTTTTTTTTTGCAATTATTTCATGTCTAACTTTATTGTCAGAGTTAATATTGTTGAGAATAAGCAAATATAAGCTGAAAGTTGAGGGCTTTAATTAACAGAAGACTAAACCAATTGAAGACCAAGGAGTGAGCTTCTACCCAAAGTCACGGTGGCATCGACTAAGGTTAAAATGAAGTCCTCAAATTCACAGCACTGACAAAGGGAAGTTATGACAAAGGAGAATGGTCACTATGGAGAATAGAGGTGGCAATGGAGGAGAGTGACGATGATCAAAGAACATTGATAAGGAATACAACAACAACAGCGGTAATGATGGAGGAGAGTTGAGCAAATGAGAAACGGGGAGTGATAGAGGAGTTCAGAATAATCAGGGATAGAGCTACAGAGAAATGGCGCAAGAGAAGAAAGGGTTCAGAGCGCAGGATCTGGGTACAGGAGTAAAAATACAGGAAAAACGCTCACCTTTTAGACCAGTTTTCCATAAAAACCGGTCTTAAAAGGGTAAAAAATATAATTTTTAAATTTTTCATCTTTAAAATCGGTTATTATTAATAATGGTGTTAAAAGTGACAACTTTTTAATTTTTTAAATATATTGATATTTTAAGACCGATTTTATTTATAATCGGTCTAAATAATTTTTTTAAGACTGGTTTTTTGGAGAACTGGTCTTAGAAGTTTTATATGATTACAAAACTGCCATCGGTCAAATTTTTAAGACCTTATTCGCTATAACCGGTCTAAATGTGGCGGTCTAAAAAGGGAATTTTGTACTAGTGAGATGCCCACATAATGAGATGATGATGAAAATAGTGATGAAATTCTAATGAGGAAGTCATAAATGCCGATTACCTAGGTGGTGATTGATAGAGCTCAATATTTATATATTTTTATTAATTAATCTTAGGCTTTTGTGGGACTTAATTAAATATTTTGGGCATATCAAGTGTTAATGTGAAATTTTAGTGAAAGAATAATTTGGGAATTATAGTGGTTAAATTGTTATATTTTTAATTAATATTTGTTATTCCTATTATTCTTTAATTGTGAGCAAAAGATATTACCTTTGTGAATATAATTTTGTAGGTGAAAACATGGCACAACTTACTTATTTAACTTAGAGATAATTGTAAAGAAAAGAGGTGGCACTGTTTTTGAGCTGAATTAAAAAGCATTGGAAAAAGAGAGCTGGACCGAAATTGATCAATTGAAGAGAATAGGAGATGCTAGACCGATTATTGAAAGCAAGGCTGTGTAGAGGGAATAGAAGAAATGAATTGGATAGAAAGGGAGCTGGACCGAGAGATTATAGAATTGATGTGAACATGGGATGGACGAATAGGAATAATTGAAGGAAAAGAAGCAAGCTAATGTGAAAAGAAGGTGGACTGAATTAAAAGGCCAAAGAAAAAGAGGTTGGACCGATGGAATAAAGAGGAGGAGAGGCGGCTGTGCAGATTATATGGATTCAGCCGAAATGGTTGAATGAGAAGGAAGGGGGTTGGACCAAAATGAATAAAGAAAAGCAATTGAGATGGGCTGACTGAAAGTGAGAAATAAAACAAGAGGTGGTAGCTAGGTGTGAAAGGAAGAAGCATTAAAGAGAAACAAAACAAGGGTTTGGCGGCTAGGAATAAAAGAGAAAGGAGGAGACCATATGAATTGAGAGGGCACCGAATAAAATGGAATAGAGGAGACAAGAGAAGGAAAAAAAAAGGAGGGATTGGCAGCTGACCGTGAACAAGAGAGGCACCGAAACGAAAGGAAATGAAATAGAAGGAGGATTGCGGCTGTGACAGCAAGATGTTGAAGGGATGTTCGGTGCCTTTCATATGTTCTCCATGGCTAGTTCCTTCTCTTTTCATCAAGCTTCATCTTCCTTTTCTTCCATGAGTAGCTAAAGTGTTGGTGATTTCCTTGTGTTGGATAATAGTTTGAGCTTCTAAACTTCAATGGAATTCCTTAAGCTTTCTTTTTAGTTCATGATTATGTAGCTTGGTTAAGTATGTAATTGTGATCTAGATTGTTCTATGCCAAATGAATAAACTTGGTGGTTGAGCTAGGAGTTGATTAATTAAGCTTTGTATGATTCACATTAGGAGTAGGTTGAATTGTTTATTCCAACTTGGTTAAGTGGATTTAAATGATTAAACTGAATATTTTGAATTGTTGTAATGGTAATTACAATTTAGAATTGGAAGTTAGTTATTCATCTCCTTGAGTCACTATTAATTGGTAATACTTATTTAATTGCTTCGGTTGAATGAATTAAATGATTTATTGCAATTATGGAGCTAGTGGTAGCTTAGTTCCATCCTCTTGGCTCATTATGGAAGACTGAAACCCTAACTCAAGGGAATC
Source organism: Inga leiocalycina (assembly GCA_963242795.1). Taxonomy (NCBI): domain Eukaryota; kingdom Viridiplantae; phylum Streptophyta; class Magnoliopsida; order Fabales; family Fabaceae; genus Inga; species Inga leiocalycina. The sequence goes on from OY725329.1 coordinate 42,803,342, forward strand.
TCGTCTCATCATTATATTAGTTAATTGAATTTATCTTGTTGTTAGTGTTAATTTCAATTCATTGTGCTACTTTGTTTTAAAAACTGAAAAATATAAAAATATTGCTTTAGCTTAGATTACTTCATTAGTTTAAAAATCAAATTCTCAAAATGATTTCTCACAACTTTAATTTTTTTTATCACTTTACTACTTAGAAACTTGGAAATTAATCTCACAAGAATGACTTAGGTTGAGCTACTACGCTACATTTTTAAACCTAGTTTTATTTTGTTAACTCACACGACATGGGTTCACCAGTGATAATGCAACACTAAGCACGTAGTGACCTAAACATGCAATATGATAATGACACTAATGATGAAGAAGATGAAGCTCTAATGGGGAAGTCATAGATGATGATGATAATGATGGTGATAAAGTGACACTAAGCATACAGTGCCTTAAAACATGATAATGACACCAATGATGGTAATGATGATGAAGATGATGATGATGGTCATGATTACAAGGAGATTATGATAATGGTGAAGATGATCATGATAAGGGTGATGACACTGATAATGATGATGGTAGTGAAGATGAAATCTTGATGAGGATGACAACAATGATGATACGGGGATGATGATGGCTATGATAACAAGGAAATTACTGTTAGAACCATTTGACACCCAAGAAGGGGTGAATTGGGTGTAAGAAAAAAATCTTAAGAACTTTGAAAATCTTTTTGCATCTTAGTAGAAGAAGTAAATATGAAAGTAATGAATCATAAATCAACAATTCGATTAGATAATGTATGCTAGAAATATAAGAGCTTAAGGAAGTGAATATGCAAATTGTGATTTATCCTGGTTCAGTCTAATCTACGTTGACCTACGGCCAGTCCCCATGCTTCTCCTGAGATTTTCAAATCCATTTTCTTCTTGTTTAATCTAGGCACAAGAAAAACCTTTACAACCCCACAAGTTTAGCTGGGTTTGCTCTGCACGTAAGACTTGTAGTAAGGGGGAGTATCTTAGAGAAAGAATTGTAAAAGGCTTGATAAGTACTTGGCTAAAGACGTTTCTTTCCTGCTTACCCGTGCAAGTCTTACGAGTAACAACGTTCTCTCCTATTTACACTCCTGTAAATCTTACGAGCAGTAACATTCTCTACTACTTACACCTTATAAGTCTTATGATCAGAAAGTCTTACTGGCAATTCTCTCTACAGCTTCTCCCTTAAGAAAATTAACCCTCTCAAGGTCCTTCTACCTTGAGAATAATTCAGAAATACAAGTGTTTACAAACTCTCTCACAGAGTGGATAAAATGCTTACTGAAGTACAATACAAATAACTCTCTCAAATATACATGATATAGAAAATAGATAAGAACAGAGAGTAGTTGGGTTGGATTGGATGACTCAGGATATAAGCATGTTTGTGTCTTGTGTTCTCGTTGGTGTTGTTGTTCTCTGCTTGAATCTCCTGTATTTATAGTTGAGTAGGATATGATCGTTGTGAGTATTTCAACTTATCTATTGAGTCCCATTGCTTCATTCATCCATTTGATTGAATTTGAAACTAGCCGTTATGAACATTGACGCTTCACTTTCATAAAGTCAACTTTTATCTCTTCACATAATCTCTTCATTGTATTCCTAGAGAAGCACATTAAACACTAATACAATGAAGTGTAAGAGTGTTTGGAAGCAAGATGGATGAATTACACAATCATTCCATTGATTTTTAGAAGTTTCGGATATGTTGCCCATCGCATTACTCAAGTAATCACTTGAGTAATCCGCTTCAAAATCTGGCCGAGAGAATTTCCAACTTCATTACTTGAGGGGTCACTCAAATAATCCTTAGACATCACTTGAGTGATCCATCGAGTGATCTCTTCATTGATTCAAAACATGGAAAATTATATATCATCGGAAAGCTCTCATTGTCTACATATCATTGCAATAAGAATCAGCTCCAAACTCATTATGCACAGAAAGTTAAGACCCAAAAAGTATCTAATGTTCTTAGACGATGTCTGAAATCACGAGCAGTAACTTCCAAAAGGCATAACTCTTAGTATATGGCTTCAAATGTGACAAATTATATGTCCATGGAAAGCTCTTCAAGTCTACTTTCATATGGAACTATTTTCGTTGCAATTCGATATGTAGTTTGAGAGTTATGTCCAAAATACTGAAACTATTCTGGTAAAAGACACTGATTTATGTATCAACTTCAACATATCATATCTCTCTTATCTGAAGTCTTTTTAATATGATCTTAGTGTCCATATTTCGTGTTAGGAGTTTACTTTCATATGCCACCAATTTCAATTCAATCTAACTTATGGTTAGCGAGATATCATCAAAATACCAAACCTCTATCCTGCTATGCAAAAACAGAGCACATCAGAAATCTTATTACTCAAGGGAGCCTTTGAGTAACCATGGGTCATTACTCAAGGGAGCCCTTGAGTAATCACCTCCAAAATGAGGCAGTGGCATATTACTCGAGGGATTACTCGAGTAATCACCTTTGGAGGTAGCATAACTTTTGTATACGTCATTTCAGCATCATGTTGACTCATTCCAACTTCCGTTTGACCATAGAGACCTCTGGTATAACTTCTAATAGCTTAGATCTTGATATTCTCATTAGTTCTTGTAAGTTCTTCTTTCTTTAATCCCTTTCTTCACTATCCTCAATCTTTTTCTTTCTTTTCTTAGCTAATATACAAGATATCTTCTGGTTTTTCCTCTTGATGATCATTCTTCATAACCGAACTAGATATCTTTAATCTTCTTCTTTCTTCAATCCCTTGCCTCTTGATTTTCTTCTTGGAGATCATTCTCCATTTATAGGCGTTATAAGCAAAATAACATTAACCCCCGTCGGGTTTATGACTAATCTACAAGATATACAACATTAAATATAGTTGTTAGTTAATGTAGAAGATAAGTATATTATATAAACTTTTTGCTCTTAATATCTGACATCTATATTTGACATAATCAAAACTAATCATATCTAACAATTACGATAATGGTAAAGATAATCATGATAAAGGTAATGATACTGTTAATGATGACGGTAGTGATGATGAAGTGCTCACATAAATGGTGATGGTGTTGGGACACTAATCATGTGGGTACCGAGATATGCAATATGTTAAATGATTATGATAGTAATGAGAAAATCTTAATGAGAATGCTAACAATGAAATGCTAATGAGGATGATGATAAGAAAATTATGAAGTGAGGATAATGATGATAATGAAAGTGATGAAGAACTAATGAGGATGATAATGATGATAAGGAATGGAAATGATCATGGTAAAGATGATAATGAAAATTATGAGATGATGATGATGATAAAAACGATGAAGAGCTACCCGACTAATGATGTTGCTTCCGCCTTGGCCTCAGTCCTATTCAAAACCTCTTTACTTACTTGTTCATGTATGATATCATTCTTATTTAGACTATCATGACTTTTGTTAAGAAGCTTTTAGGTTTACCCCAGTCTTAGAAAAAGCATATTTCCAGGCAATGCATAACATAATGTTAATAGAAGCCTCTTTGGTTGAAAAATTAATTCCAAAGTTGCCCTTAATTTGTGAAATGACATGCAATACATGTTAAGTAAGGTGAGGGAATGATTAGTACAAAGCCAAACGCAAGAAGAGTTTTCCCAATTTGACAAGATATTACAATTTTTCTTTGGGCATGACTTAGTGCTAACTCTTAATAAAAGAAAAAACTTTTGCGCAATAAGCCATATTTTAAATATTCATCTTTCTTTTCTTAGTCTATCTTAATTTATGCAGCACAAGAATATTTTTTTTTGTCTATCTTCATCTTTAATGCTTACATAGTCAAATTGTTTTTAAAAAACTTCATTTAACAATGTCAATATTCTTTTAAGAAATGGATGGGGGCAACAGAATTGAGAAAAAGCCCCAAATGCTTAAAGAAAAACCTTTGAGAATAACTCAAGAAACCTAGCCCTAGCAAGGTGTTCACATCTGGTCACGAAATCTTAAGAATTAAAACATAGAAGATAATATTCAAGTCATAAGAATAGAGGATCACGAGATCATATATCAATGTATTGTTATCTAAATCATTTCACCCACCTCAAGTTAGTTAGTATCAAGGTAAAAGGTTTAACAAGAACGTAATGCTCCAACAATTTCCTCACCAGGTATAGTGTTTACTCTCACCACTCAATGTTCTGAGGGTTAGTGGTTGCTCTCTATATCCAAATTATCTAATTCTTGTTCCATAAACTTTGCAATAATCTAAGTTCTCTATCACAAAAAGAGCCACATGCTAACATAGATCACAAGGACTTTTTATATGGCCATAGGGTACAAACAAAAGGTAAATAAAAGATGAAGAATATCCAATTCTTGTTCTTATGTATTTGTTCATTTGTTTTGATTTTTTCTTCTTTTTTTTTTTCCTTTCTTCTTCATTTTTTGCTCTAACTTTTGCTTAAGCAACCCTTTTGGGTTTTCAACTTAGCGAGCTTTTTGCCTGTTCTTTTTTTAACTATTTCTTTGATTTTCATTCTTTTTATCCACTTTTCAAACTTCAAAAAACTCCAAAAGAGAGCAACTTTATAACCAAATTACCCTGACAACATCAAAAATTATAGGAATGTACACATACTCTCCAAACCAAGAAGATAGGGTGCTCTTAGAAACAAAAGTATCTTTAGTAGAAGATCAAGGATATCTAAGAACCGAAGTAGGTACTCATGATAACTAAGGGAAATAAGAACCAAACATAGAGTCAAGTAAGTGTACATTCTAAAGGCCTTAAAGCAAAAGAAGAACTGAAGCAAGCTCTTTCCATGTTTCCCTTGGTACTTGCCCATCTTTCTTTTGATTTTTTTTTCTATTTTCTTTTGTTTTTTGTTGCTTTAACTTTTGCTTAAGCTGCCCTTTCTGGATTTCAACTTAGCAAGCTTTTTACCTTTTCTTTCTTTCTTTTTTCCACTCTAACTTTTGCCTAAGCTGCCTTTTCGGGTTTTCAACTTAGCAAGTTTCTTCTTTTTTTTTCTCTTTTTCTTCTTTTTTAAAATATCCAAAGGAGAGCAATCTTGCAACTAGATTACCTTGATGGCCTCAAAAATTATAGAAATGTACACATACTATCCTAACCAAGAAGATAGGGTACTCTTAGAAACAAAAGTACCTTGAATAAAAGGTAAGTATAAGATGAATGGAATTTAAGGACTAAAGTAGATACTCATGATAACTAAGAGTAGTAAGAACCAAATAGGCAAGTGTACACTCTAAAGGCCTTAAAACAAAACAAGAATTGAAAGAAGCTTTTTCCATATTGCCCTTAGCATTTGCCCATCTTTCCTCTGATTTTTTTTTTAAATTTTCTTTTCTTTTTGTTTCTCTAACTTTTGCATAAGATGCCCTTTCAGGTTTTCAACTTAGCGAGCTTTTTTCCTTTTCTTTTCTTTTTCAAGTCTAACTTTTGCCTAAGTTGTCTTTATGGGTTTTCAACTTAGCGATATTTTTTTTCTGCTCTAACTTTGTTTAAGCTACCCTTATGAGTTTTCAACTTAGCGAGTTTTTTTTTTATTTTCTTTTTTATTTTCTTTCAACTATTCATTTTTTAACAAGATTTACCTCATAGCCTTAACAATTTTTAGAGTGTACACATGCTCCTCTAATGAGTCCTCTCATAAAGCAAAAGGAAATTTGAATAAGAGGTAAGGAACATATTTGTGGTTTCTGCATGCTAAAGGATAGGAAAAGAATATCATATATGCTCAAATGGTTATCATTTAAGGGTGACTATTTGGCTTTGTTTTCATTAAGGATGAAAAATGAATGCCTTGGTCCTCTCTATAACAAGCAAATAAACATTAAATCTGAACTCAAACAAGATACATGCCAAGTTCTAGATTCGGTAAAGGAGAGTGGTACACACATGAAAATGAAATCATATCAATAGGCTCAAATCCTCACATGGTTTGTGTAATCATCATCAAATTGCATCCAAGTTAAACAATTTACCCGTTAAAAATAGCCTCATCAAGATGAGGTTAAGTCATTTTCAAAAGTAAGCTTCTCTATAGCATGATATCACCTCCATACAAGCAACTTGTACAAAACAAGTTTTTAGACCCTTAACAGTTTCCTTCAATCAAGAATAATGCTCTCAGAAAGTGAAAATAGAGACAAAAGTCTTAGCCTCATATTAGGAATAAGGAACAATCATTTATGTGAAGGAGGGATGACATGGACAATGGTAAATGAAGCCATTTTTAAGGAAAGATATTCTATGCAAGCATTATTAACTAAATATATGATTGTATTATTATTTTTATTTACATGCTCATTTTCCCTCTTGTTGTCTCCTTATTCAATGATGTTTATTATGTCTAAGGCCTATATCAAATAAAGCTAAATGCCAATGAATGATGCAAAGATGCCTTATGAGACATAAATGAGTGATGACATGTACTTCAAGTTTTGATATGGGCGATGGAAATTGAGAAAAGAAACTCCACCTCATCAAGAGATCTTTTACCTTAAAGGGCGATTAAAGTGTCCATTAACATGTGAATGACCTTGGCTATCATGCGGCTAAGGGTTTTAAAGATGATGATTATGTCCAAGGCCTATATCAAATGAAGCTAAAAGGTCTATAAATGATGTAATGATGCCTCATGTGTCTTAAAAGGGTTATCTCTCATATTTTCTAACATGATAGATGTAATGAGCTCATAGTCTTTTAGGGTAAAAAAACCCTTAGACTGAGGTTGGCTATCTAATGTATACACCTTCCTTGTGATGTATTTATATAAGGAGTGATTCTAGATACATACTCGGGTGAAGCGACAATTAGCCGCTTAATCTTAGGGGTTTCCTTGATTATGCATGGATGACAAATAATATTGTCAACAATAAATAAATCCCCTCCAGTGTCCTATTTTGGAAATAACCCTAACTTGGGTGATGTCTACCCTAAGAAAAGAAAGTACTAATTAATTGGGCTAGTTAATAATTTCTACTAATATGTGCCATAGTTTCAAGGTGGTTCTAATTCTCACAGATAAAGGTCCCCCATCTTAAAGATGAAGACCCCATTTTGATGAAATTGACCTTGAGGGGGTTCTGAAAACCCTACAGGGATCAACCTCATTAAATGAGTAACAGCTAGCATGAAGTCTTCACGATAACCTCATGGGGTTCTAAAAACCCTACAGGGAGACCGCTAGAATATGTGTGAGGAAAATAGTGTATGTATTCAGTATGTGTGAAGAGCATACCAACTTGTGGGCTTAAGTTCTACCCAACCCTCATCTGCTAAGCATATCACAAGATCACAAGATAGATAGAGAAAAAAATGAATAAAGAATTTAATAAATAAAAACAAATAATAAAAAAGGGTAATTAAAATAAAATTAAGGGCATATTATTCTTAAACACTTAATTTAAATGTGCTTGACTCTCAAACCATCCTTAGTAGAGTCGCCAAGCTGTAGCGCCACCAAAATTTTAAAATAGGATAATTTTGGAAACATTTTTTAAAGAAAAAAAAACATGATAGGGTTTGGGAGTCGATTGTGTGTGGGGAAGGTCTTAGGCACCCTACAAGACTTGTTCATAAGAATGGTTACCTTAAGTCAATTAATTAAAAATGAATATGATCTTTAATTTTATTATAATTACCCAAAAAGAGATGAAATAATATTTACAAAAAGAAATAAAGTGAAACTAATAAAAAGATTGTTTATTTACAAAAGAAAGATAAGGAAGAAATATATTTATTTATAAAGTTAGACTTGACCTGAGAAGAGAGCATAGGGCCTACATTCCTTTTAGAGGGATTAAAGTTCATATAGTTTGAGGTAGAAATGCATGTTACTTTGTTTGTGTTTTTTAAGGAAAAAGTTCCTTTAATTTATTTGAGAAAATGATTTTTTATTTGTTTGGTATTTTTTATTTTATGAAAACAACTCTTATATTTTTTTATTGAATAAAAGAAAGGTTTTTGGAAGGCTCTTGGACTAAGCTTTTTGAGGAGATTCCCATAATCTTACACGGATCATGCCGCACTACTACAGAATATAGATTTTATGTCCCTTGGCAACTCTACTAGGGATTGTTTGAGAGTCAAGCCTATTAAAGTTAAGTGTTTAAAAATAATTTGGCCTTAATTTTATTTTTATTACCTTTTTTTGTGTGTTTATTTATTAAATTCCTTATTCATCTATTCGTTTATTCTTTTTTTATTTTTCTTTTCTATCTATCTTGTGATCTGGTTAGCAGATGAGGGTTGGGTAGAACCTAGGCCGACAGGTTGGTATGCTCTTCATACATATTGACCACATATACTATTTTCCTCACACACATTTTGGGCCCTATACCCGGGTTTGAGTTTCTTAGGTGAGTAGAAGTTTCTAGCAGTCTCCCTGTGGGGTTTTCAGAACCCCCTAAGGTTACTGTAAAGACTTTATCCTAGTTGTTACTCATTTGGTGACGTTGATCCCTATAGGGTTTTTAGAACTCCCTAAAGGTCAATTTCATCAAATAGGGTCTTCCTCTTTATGATAAGGGCAGTTATGAGACCTTTATCTATGAAAATTTGAACGACCTTGATTTGTGAGAAATTATTGACCTACCTGATTAATTAGTACCTGCCTTTCTTAGGATAGATACCACTAACCTAGGGTCATTCCTAAAATAGGACACTGGAGGGCATATATTTATTTATTGTTGATAATCATTATTGTCATTCATGCATAATCAATGAAACCCTTAGGATCAAGTGACTAACGGTCGCTTCACCTGAGTATGTATCTAGCATCACTTCACATAAAGATACATCACAAGGACAGTGTATGCATTAGATAACCAACCTTAGTCTAAGGGTCTATGACCCTAAAAGACCATGATCTCATCACATCAATCATGTTATAAAACATCTCAATGAGAGATAATCCTTTAGGACTCAATATTATTACATCATTCATAAGCATTTTAGCTTCATTTTGATATGTGCCTTGGACATAATAATCATTTTACAAAACCTTAAGCCGCGTAATAGCTTGGGTCATTCGCAGGTTAATGGGTACTTCATCCTTCCTATGAGATAATGGATCTCTTGAGGAGGTGAAGTTCTTTTTCTTAATGTCCATAACCCATATTAAGGCTAAAAAACACATGTAATCATCTACATAGCATGCATTTAGAAGTACTTTCTGACTCCTCCTTCTCTTTTCTTTAATGAAGGGTAAGCAAGTTATCCAACAATTGAAAATTTGGCATAAAGGTTAAATGGCACAAAAACCAAGTTTAAATGAAGTTCTTATAGGAAAGGTATATAGAGGGAAGGGCATTAGACTGACTGCAGGAGCAGAACCACTTGAAGGCCTAATTCGATTAAGTCGATACATTCAAGGTTCAGTCAAATTGGGCTTTATGAAGAAGTATGGAAATGTCATTGATTTATTACACGTACATATGCATAATGAGGCTATCATAGAGTCGTGCCAGTATTGGGATGCTTCTTTAAAATGCTTCACTTTCTCTGATTTTCAACTAGCCACAACCCTTGAGGAATACGGGGAAATCCTTAGGATGCCAATTAAGAGAAGTGATAAGATCTACCATTATCCAGGCTGGCTACCTTCTCAGGGAGGAATAGCAAAGTTGTTAGGGGTTCACATGGATGAAGTACAACTTGTAGGCTCCAGACAAGTCAAGGGGATTAAAATGACCACAGTAGAAGATCGCTTAGCAAGATTAGCAGAAAATAAAGATTGAGAGAATTTTTGTAGGATCTTTGCCTTCGCTATTTATGGCATGATCCTCTTTCCTTCATCAGCAGGAATAATCAACTTAGGAGCTATCAGTGTCTTTAAATTGGTCAAACATGACCAAATTAACCCGGTACCCATAATTTTAGCAAAGGCCTACATGTCATTATCTCAGTGCTACCTAAAGAAGGAAGGTCAAATAAAATGCTGCCTTGTATTGCTTTATGGATGTTGAGTCACGTGTAAGGAAAGAAGAAGTACTTCTAGGAAAGGCATGACAAGTTTACTAATCCACTTATGGCTTTCAATAATCTTCAATTAAACAAAAATGATTGGAAGAAGGAGGTCTCATGGTTAACAGAAGATTCTCTTTTATGGAAAATAGAATGGTAGGAGGATGAAGAGATTATCCATCACTGCGGGAACTTTTTTAATTTGCCTCTCATGGGACCAAGAGGATGTATTAACTACAACCCTTCTTTAACATTAAGGCAATGAGCATTTCGACAAAAAGTTCCCTCTCAAGAAGAAGTGCAAGCCATACACTTCTTGTATGATTGGGAAGGACTTATGTCAAGAAATCAAAGAAGCTTGAAGCAAGATAGCATGCAAGGGAAAGGCTGAGCTGGGGAAGTGAGAAATAGGTGCAACTCTAGGTTATAAGGACTAGCTTAAGGACAGAATTAAAGGAGCCAATCCATCTTATTCTCCCCAAGATCCTTTATTAGGAAATGATGCCCTAGAAGTAAATAAAGAGTTGGCAAGGCGCTTGGAAATAAGAGAAAAGGAACTGGAGGAGCTGTCTGTGATGGAATCTCAAAATAAGAGAAAGATTATAGTAACACCCCAAATTTTTATTAAGGGCTAATAAAAATTATTGAGGATAATTATTGAATTAAATTTGAAATTATTTTGTGTTATGTGGCAATTTAAATGAATATGCCCAAATTAAAGAGAAATTAAAAGAATGAGATTATTGGCCATAGGTTAGTGACTAATGGGGAGATTAATTACTAAATAAAAAAAGGATAAGTGTGATTAAATGGCTAATGGAGGGATTAAAGTGACTAATTTGGTGTTTACTTTATGAGAACCAATGTTAATGGGACAAGTGGCAAAAGCTCATGATGATAGTGGTTGAGGGAAAGTCAACATAGGATTTTTTTAAACATTTCTCTCTCTCTCTCTTCTCTCCTACAAGTCAGCTGCTTGGGCATGGGGGTGGCAAAAATTTCTGATCCTTAAACTCAACTCCATCATCACTCTTCATCTCACCTCTCCCTCTCTCATGCGTGCTGCCATGGTTGCTGCAGAAAGAGGAAGAGCTTTTGATTAAGGTGAGCTATTTGACCCTTCTAATGACCTCTATTGTAAATAATCTCTTCTTAAATCTTGTTCCTTGCATTGAGAACTTCGATTCTATGGTTTTAGATTTTCCATTGGTAGTGATTTGAGCTCTTAAGGAAGTATAGAGTTTGGAGAATCAAAGAACTCCTTTGAGGAAAGTTGAAGAGGTGAGTGAGTTTAGCATTTTGGTATAAGCTTTGTGGTTATTTGGTTGAGTTGGAATTTCTGTGAATTTAGCCCTATTTTTGAAAATTAGGGTCTTGTGGTGTTTGAGTTGTTGTCGTCATGGATATGATACTCTGAGATGTATCTTGGATAGATAGAAATTGATTGAAGCTTAAATGCCAAGTTTGACAATTTGAAATTTTTGTTGAATATAGACAAAAAACAGAACATATATATGGAATGAGAATTTGATTATTTTGATATTTCCATTGTGTTGCTTGTGGAAAATTGTGTGGGAGTAGCATTGGATATAAATTTTGAACCATTGGGAACTTAGTTTTAAAAGTGGCAAGTCTTGGTTAGGGAAAATCTCTGTTCTGGCAGTGGCTTTGCATGAACGTTTTATAATAGCAGATGGTGTTGAAAAATTCTGAAACTTTCTAGTCTTAAATTTCACTTGGCAAGCTTCAAAATAAACATATATTTCATGTCATTTCGATATGTGAGCTAGGATTTATGACTGTCCAACATTTGATATTAAATCTGGGAACAATTCTGGAGAAGTGTGGACATTTCTTAAATTCTGTTTTTATGTAGTGATTTCTGCTAATGGTCCATATTTTTCTAGTAAAGAGGACTTAAATAGCTTTTAATGGGCTTTTGGATCACCTCATTACGATTTTTCTAGAATTAGTTATGATTTTTCAAAGTTCAGCCAAGAAACAGAATTTTCCTGGCCGCATCCAGAAAATTCTTGGCTGCAGCCAGAAACTTTCTGGTCTGTTTTTGGCCGCAGACAAAGGTTTCTTGGCTACAGCCAACCCCTATTTTTAGCACCTTGTGATTTTGAAAAGTGGTTTTAAACCTAATACTTCCCAATCCTTTTAGGCAATTGTTAGAGACTTTCATAGCTATTTAAGGGACTTTAATAATAACCAAAACTAAGCGTTTTGAAGTCATTTGAGTATTAGAGTAAGTGATAATGTGTCGTCCTTAATTATGACCTTAATATTTGATATTTGCCCAGAGTGTAGAAGGCTCAAGCCTGCTTAAGAACGGAAAGACAAAGAAAGTGACACTTTTTCCTATGTCATGTATATTGCATTGCTTGTTTGCATTAGTCATTGACTACAGTTGAGGGGACATGGCGTAAGCCCGACCTTGAATATTGAATGCAGTTGAGGGGATGTGGCGTGAGCCCAACCTTGAATATTGAATACAGTTGAGGGGACATGGCGTGAGCCCAGCCTTAAATATAGTGAGGGGACGTGGTGAGAGCCTGGCTTGAATATATTGGGGGGATGTGGCAGTGTGCCTAGCCTTGAAAATTGAAATGTTGTGTTGTGATATATGTTTACTTGCTTTGTTTATGTGCATCATATACGTGAACTGTTGCTACTTGGATTCTTTTGAATCTCACTCTTTCCAAATAATATTTTTAGATATGGCAAGTGGATCGAGGGGCAAGCAAGTGGATAGGGGCGACTAGGACTGCAGGTGGTAGTCTTAGATAGATACTTTTGGTTTTTGGAATTGGTTATCATTTTGGACAAATGTATATATTGAATTAACCATAGAATTGTAGTTTTTGTGTAATCCCCAATATGGGAAATTGAGATGGACAATGATGCCCTATATAAACTCTTGGATTAATGTTATTATCCCGGGTGAATGTCAGGAATTTTGCTAATACTCTGATATTGTATATGTGACAAACCGAACAGGCTTATTGATTTTATAAATGAATGAATGGAGATTTATTTGTACAAGTGTTGTAAAAAGTTTTTAATTATTCCGGATATCTTATTCAATTATAGAACATATTTATACACTAATCACGGCCTTGATGACGGTGGGGGTTACATTTGTGGTATCAGAGCAATTTTCCTGGCATGTGTTGGAGTTGCTAGGATAATTGCCCTAGTTTATTGCCTGAGTGATAGATGATTGATATTATTTGTTGTATACACATGTATATTCCTTTTATTGTTGGTATTGGTATATAAGAGTTTAAGGAATATGTGTATACATTTGTGTGAGTACTGACTTGATGAACCTTTTGTAGAGATTGAAGAGAAACAATGGATCACCCTAGAGTCAGGAGAGTGGAAGTGCTCGAGGATAATCCACCTAACCCTATGCAAGAGATGATGGCTTTAATCTGAGAACAAAGAGACATGATTGTTGAGTTGAGGGAAGAGCTCAGGGAAGAAAGGGCTAAGTATAATGAGGAAAGGGTCCAGTTTACACTTAAGGAGACCCAAAAGGAGACCCGACATAAAGAGATAGCTGAGGGATCAAACCGATCCCATGAGTCCCCACCTCATACTGAACAGAATCAAGGGTCACATGGGGTGTCGGCTCGTGAGGAAAGAGACCTTCATTTTTGGGTTTCTAAATTCTGCAAGATTATGCCTCTTGTGTTCAGAGGAAGATTTGACCCTAAAGTGGCGGAGGATTGGATTATTAGATTAGAGAAGATCTCTAAGGTGCTTGAGTACCCATTAGAGGTGAAAGCAAAGCTAGCTATCTACAAGCTAGAAGGGGACGTAGATTGATGGTGGAGCAACATAGCTATGACTATGCAGGCCCGGAATATGCCAGTGACTTGGGAGTCCTTCCAAGAGCAATTTATCGAAATGTTCTTCCCAAAGTCTGTGAGAATTGAGAAAGAGTCAGAGTCCCTAGCATCAGGCAAGGAGACAATGAGACCTTTAATGACTACCTGTCTTGATTTATCCACCTATCCCAGTATTCCTCCTACCTCTGATAGATGGATGATGAGGAATGGAGTTCTAACATGCTAATCTAGGGGTTAAGACATGAATTGAAGAAGATGTTGGCCACCCGGCTATTCACTAAGTTCAACAAAGCAGTTGAAGAGTGCCACATCACTGAGAACAACTTGAGGGATATTAACCTGAATAAGGGTGGTGGTCGTGGTAAAACTGGTAAGGGAAGCTCATCCCAGAAGCACAAGAGTCAAGGATTTTCATCTAAAGGTAGCAGCAAGAAGCCGTACCACTTTGGGGATCGTGAGAACCAAAGATTCTCCGATAGTGGGTATGCCCTCGGTGTAACAAAGCTCATACTGGTAAGAATTGTGAGGGGCATGTGGTGTGCTTCATCTACAAGTAGCGAGGACATCTTGCCAAAGATTGCAAGGGGCATCGGTAGAGTCGAGGCCTAAGAATCAAGGGAGAGTGTTCACTATGACTCATTAGGAAGCAAGGAAGTCTCCCGAATTGATCCAAGGTACCATTCTTTAAATGGTAGTTCATTACAAACTCTATTTGATTTGGGTGCTAGTCATTCGTTTATAGCCTATGACTGTGTAAAGCACCTATGATTACATGTCCATAAACTACCATTTGACCTTGTTGTGTCAACACCTATGGGTGCTAAGACTGTGATGGCAGAAGCTTGTCTAAATAGTGTTATAACTGTAGAAGGGTTTGAGTCTACCATTGACTTGATTTGTCTGCCACTCCATCAACTAGAAGTTATTTTGGGTATTGATTGGTTGACGGTGAACAATGTTATATTGGACTGTGGGAATAGAAAAATAGTTTATCCTGCTCCACAGAGGGGTGTTAATGTAAACAGTAGTTTGAATTTCCTCTCGACGGCTAAGGCTGAGGAATGTTTGAAAAGGGGATGTCAAGGGTATATGGTATTCTTTTTTATTCAGGGAGAATCTGAGGAAGCCCTTGGGAGTATTCCGTAGTGAGAGAATTCCCTGAGGTGTTTCCAAATGATCTCAACGGATTGCCTCCAGAGAGGGAAGTGGAATTTCCAATTGAAATAGTACCTAGAGCTGGGTCTATATCTAAGGCCCCATACAGAATGGCCCCTAATGAAAGGGCAAAGTTAAAGAAACAAATTAAAAATTTACTCGAGAAAGGGTTCATCCAACCCAGTGTGTCGCCATGGGGAGCTCCGGTATTGTTTGTGGAAAAGAAGGATGGGAGTTTGTGGTTGTGTATCGATTACAAAGAACTTAACAAGGTAATTGTTAAGAACAAATACCCTCTCCCAAGAATTGATGACCTTTTATATCAATTGTCTGGTTCGTGTGTATTCTCAAAGATTGATCTAAGGTCGAGGTATCATCAGTTGCGAGTGAAGGCAGCTGATATTCCAAAGACTGCTTTCTGAATGAGATATGGGCAGTATGAATTCCTTGTGATGCCCTTTGGGTTGATGAATGCACCAGCGGTATTCATGGATTATATGAATCACATCTTCCGACCGTATCTTGATCAGTTGGTAGTAGTGTTCATTGACAACATCTTGATTTACTCTAAGAGTAATGAAGAGCATAAAGGGCATTTGAAAATTATATTGAGAGAAAAGAAACTCTACACCAAGCTGAGTAAATGTGAGTTTTGGCTTACAGAAGTGAAGTTCCTAGGCCATGTTATCTCACGATAAGGGGTCTTGGTGGATCCCAGTAAGGTGGAAGTAGTACTTGACTGGAAGAGGCTAGAACCTATTTCTGAGATCCGCAGTTTTCTAGGTCTTGCTAGTTATTATCAGAGGTTCATCCAGAACTTCTCACGTATTGCAATGTCGATGACCAAGCTCACAAGAAAGGATAAACCATTTTTGTGGGATGACAGATGTGAACAGAGTTTCATAGAGTTGAAGGAGAGATTGACTATGGTACCAGTATTGATTATACCTAATCCCAGTAAGGTTTACGTCGTGTACAGTGATGCGAGTAAGCAGGGGTTAGGGTGTGTCCTGATGTAGCAGGGACATGTGGTGGCCTATGCCTCTCGACAGCTCAAACCGCATGAAATGAATTACCCCATTCTTGATCTAGAGCTTGCAGCGATAGTGTTTTCATTAAAGATTTGGCGTCATTACCTGTATGGCGTGACAATTAAATTGTACTGCGACCACAAGTGTAACTCCCCTCGGTAATTATATTCAAAATACACGATTAAAATGAATTAGAGACCAACGATATTCAAAACTCATTTAAAATATCATCTTCCCGATAGGGTTTTCACAAATACCTTTCAAAATCCAATTCCCCGGGTCTCAGATTCACACTTCGAATACAATTACTTCACAGATAAATCACATTCATTATATATTAGAGTGCACAACATAATTCCTAGCAAACCCTGGGTTGATACCTTTATTAAAAGGGTATACAAAATCCGATTCATGGGATTACAAAATCTCATCTCGAATTCATAACCATATACTCAACCAAATCATATACAGTCATCCCAACTCATATTGAAAACCAACTACCAACTCTTATCTCGAAGGAGTCCTAGCCGCTCCCTCCACGAGCCACTTGTCCTGTCTAAATTGTTGGTAGGGGAGGGTGAGATTCAAGAGAATCTCGGTAGGAAACAGATACCATAATGCATGCATGACAGATGCTATGTGTATGACGTGTTAATTTTAACTAGATGTATGCCCCATAATGACATTTCTGCATGCTCAATGTTTCATGTAACAAAACTATGGCCACATCAAAATAGAAACAGAGCTTCATTTATTCAAATATGCTCTACACAATCAAGTAAAAGCAATCACATACATCACTACACAAGCAAAGATATCAAATACATGCAAGTAAGGTAAGTTTCCTACCTCCAGTCTTTTCTCCTTGATTTGTGTACCAGTAACTCGGGCCCTCAACTGGGTCCTACAATTCCAAATATACCATTTAGACACTTCTATAGTCTTTCTGGGGGTTAGATGAGGCTACATTGAAAAATTACTAAAATGCCTCCGGGGACTCCACCCAGCCCCGCGTACCCGGTTAGGCTGTACTTTTCCCAAAATTCTATCCTGACATATTTTTTCCCAAAGAATCCATTTCTTGACTCGGAATTTCAAGTTTATTGTCAAATTACAAATTTACCCTTGGTAGCCCCACTTTAAGGGTTTTTGGGGCGTTTTCGTAATTATGCTTTTTCGGCATTTTGCAAAAAGGTGACCAACTGTAACCCTACCTAATTTTTGCTCTTAAACTCAATGGAATCATCAAATCATTGAAAATCCATATATAACCCCTCCAAACTAGCCTTGGCCACAATTCTTAATTCCCCGGGAAAAATTGGGGCTTTTCGGTTGCGGCTTCGCAGATGTGTTTCTTTCTACTCCTAACCACTTTATGAACTAATACATTAGGTTAAAACTACCATTTAGTATCAATTTTGGCAGCATAATCTCTGGGCTAAAACCTTTACCAAATTTGAAATCAAAGCAAATCAATCAGAATTTCACCGATTAAACTACTTACAGCAACCAGAACAATCAAA
The DNA here is from genome assembly GCA_963242795.1 of Inga leiocalycina. NCBI lineage: Eukaryota > Viridiplantae > Streptophyta > Magnoliopsida > Fabales > Fabaceae > Inga > Inga leiocalycina. Next base: position 42,820,922 of record OY725329.1, read on the forward strand.
GATTGAAGTTTCACAGGTTACCTTAAGCTCCTTCTGGCTTATCCTTCTTATGGCTGAACCCTAGCCTCTTTGAACAATGAAATTCGTTGCTTCAAGACCTTAATTCACATAGAGGAATAAGTTAGGAGAATGATTATACACGTTAAGTACAAATTTACCGAAGGAATCGACCTACATTGTGAGATTTCTCCTTCCTTCTCTCTCTAAAAGCTCACAACTTCCTCTCTCTCTCTCTCTCTCTCTCTTTCAGCTGCAATATGACAAAAATAGGAGCTGAAGATGATGAGAAAATTTTTTAATTCCATGCTGATGTCATCTTTTATTTTGATGATGTCATAATTCCCATTTTTGGATTTTCTAGCAGATTTTCTGCCTAAAATTTTGAAAAATCATAACTAATTTTAGAAAACTCAAAATGAGGTGATCTCAAAGCCAAATGAAAGCTATTTAAGTCCTCTTTATAGAAAAAATATGGACCATTACTAGAAATCACCACACAGATACAGAATTCCACAAAACTCAACACTGCTCCAAAACAGAGTCCAATTTTGATCCAAAACTTTGGCAAATATAACTCCATGCACACAAAACGAAATGACATTAATTATATGTCCATTTTGAAGCTTGGCATGTGAAATTTAACAATAAAAATTTTCAGAATTTTTTGATACCATTTGCCCATTCAAAACGTCCACACAAACAAACTGCCCAACACAGAGTTTTAATGGACAAAATTCCAATTTTTGCACAATTGTTTCCAAGGGTTCCAATTTCAGAACAAACACCCTCCCCACACAAATTTTCACAAGGAAGCCATTGGAATCACTACAGTAACCAAATTCTCATCACATCCACACATATTCAGTTTTGAACCACAATACACACAACCACCAAATTGCCCAACTTTCCATTTCACCATAAACATAATTACTTTCTCCAAAATTCACCATTTTACTATCTTTAATACCCCTAAGATATAAAAATCATTAGGGAATAAATTTGGGCTCCTGCTAAGTCGGGGCTTAGCAGTCCATCTATTTCAGGCTTATTCTCTAGCCTCAAATCTCAAAATTCAGGGTATTACAACAAGAATCTCTGATATCTGTATGATCAGAAGGAATTGAATATGAGACAGTGGTAGTAGATGGAGTTGCCAAAAGATTATAACCTGGAGATCAAATATCATCCGGGTAAAGCTAATGTTGTTGCAGATGCTTTGAGTCAGAAGACGGTGCTAGTGGCAACGATGATGAACTGAAAAGGAAATTGATAGAGGATTTTTGGGACTTCAATCTCTTAAATAGTATCCTGTGTGCCAGTTATGGCATTGTCCAAGGGAAAAATAACCTGAGGATCGAAATCGAAGAGGCTTAGAGTCATGATGAGAGAGCCCAGTTCATCCGAGCTATGATTGAGCAAGGAGGGACTTGGAATTATGATTTGTCACCTAGTTGACTGGTTCGTTACTATAAGAGAATCTATATTCCACTGAAGGTGGATTTGAGACAGAAGATACTAGATGAGGCCCATAAGAGTCAGTATACTCTTCACCCCGGTATGACTAAGATGTATCACAACTTGAAAGCTATGTATTGGTGGCCAGGGTTGAAGAGTAATGTGACAAAGTATGTGGCACAGTGCCTTACCTATCAGAAGGTGAAGATTGAATACCAGAAACCACCAGGATTGCTTCAGAGTCTAGAAATTCCATAATGGAAGTGGGAGAGTGTGACCATGAATTTAGTGGTGGGTTTGCCCAGGGTCAAGAACTATGATATGATCTGGGTGATTGTTGATTGACTCACGAAGTCAGCGTACTTCATACCGATTAATGTTAGCTATTCCGTAGATAGACTAGCAGAAATTTACATAAAAGATATAGTAAGGCTCCATGGTACACCGAAGAACATTATCTCTGATAGAGATCCCCGGTTTCTTCAAGATTCTGGAAGGCTTTGCATGAAGCTATGGGTACACAGTTAAGGTTTAATACGACCTAACATTTCCAGACAGAAAGACAGTCAGAAAGGACTATTCAAATGCTAGAAGATATGCTGAGAGCATGTGTTCTAGATTTCAAAGGAAAATGGGATTATTACCTTCCACTGGCCAGTTTGCTTACAACAATAGTTATCATGCGAGCATTCAGATGGCTCCGCATGAGGCATTATATGGAAGGAAGTGTCAGTCACCATTATGCTGGATAAAACTGTTTGAGAGGAAGTTGTATTGCCCAGACCTTGTTGATCAGACTTCAGAAAAGATCAAAATTATCAGAAAGAGGCTCCTTGCAGCACAGAGTCGACAAAAGAGCTATGCTGGTAAAAGGAGAAGACCTCTAGAGTTTGAGGTGGGGGATCGTGTTTTCCTTAGAGTATCTCTGGTCATAGGCATTGGAAGAGGATCAAGCAGAGGAAACTGAGCCCGAGGTACATTGGTCCATTTAAGATTCTTGTATAAATTGGACCTGTAGCATACTGGATAGCCCTACCCCTGAATTGGAGTCGATAGCATGATGTGTTCCATGTCTCATAGCTCAAGAAGTACCAACCAGACCCTGAGCATATCATTGAATATGAGGATGTTGAGTTACAAGATAACTCCACTTATGCGGTAGAGCTGGTCTGGAAGAGAATGTCTCCAAGGGAAGCAACATGGGAAGCAGAAGTGGACATGATGAAGATATTTCCTGAGTTTATGCCTAATGAAGTGTAACCAATTTCGAGGGCAAAATTTATTGAATGGGGGTAGATTGTAATGCCCTAAATTTTTATTAAGGGATAATAACAATTATTGAGGATAATTATTGAATTAAAGTTGGAATTATTTTGTGTTATGTGGCAATTTAAATGAATATGCCAAAATTAAGAAGAAATTAAAAGAATGGGATTATTGGCCATAAGTTAGAGACTAATGGGGAGATTAATTTCTAACTAAGAGAAAAAGGAGAAGTGTGATTAAATGGATAATGGAGGCATTAAAGTGACTAATTAGGTGTTTACTTTATGAGAACCAATGTTAATGGGACAAGTGGCAAAAGCTCATGATGATAGTGGTTAAGGGAAAGTCAACATAGGATTTTTTTAAAACATTTCTCTCTCTTCCCTCCTACAAGTCAGCTGCTTGGGCATGGGATGGCAGAAATTTTTGCTCCTTAACCTTAACTCTATCATCACTCTTTATCTCACCTCTCCCTCTCTCATGCATGCTATCATGGTTACTGCAGAAAGAAGAAGAGCTTTTGATTATGGTGAGCTATTTGACCCTTCTAATGACCTCAATTGCAAAAAATCTCTTCTTCAATCTTGTCCCTTGCATTGAGAGCTTTAATTCTATGGTTTTAGATTTGCCATTGGTGGTGATTTAAGCTCTCAAGAAAGTATAGATTTTGGAGAATCAAAGAACTCCTTTGAGGAAAGTTGAAGAGGTGAGTGAGTTGAGCATTTTGATATAAGCTTTGTGGTCATTTGGTTGAGTTTGAATTTCTGTGAATTTAGCCCTATTTTTGAAAAATTCTGAAACTTTCCAATCTTAAATTTCACTTGCCAAGCTTCAAAATGAACATATATTTCATGTCATTTTGATTTGTGAGCTAGGATTTATAACTGTCCAAACTTTGATATTAAATCTGGGAACAATTCTGGAGTAGTGTGGGCATTTCTTAAATTCTGTATTTATGTGGTGATTTCTAGTAATGGACCATATTTTTCTAGTAAAGAGGACTTAAATAGCTTTCAATGGGCTTTAGGATCACCTCATTTCAATTTTTCTAGAATTAGTGATGATTATTCAAATTTCAACCAAGAAATAGAATTTTCCTGGCCGCAGCCAGAAACCTTCTGTGCTATTTCTGGCCGCAACCTGAAAATTCTTGGCTGCAGTAAGCAAGAAAACTTCTGGGTTGTTTTTGGCCCCAGCCAGAGGTTTCTTGGCTGTAGCCAACCCCTATTTTTAGCACCTTATGATTTTGAAAAGTGGTTTCAAACCTAATACTTTCCAATCCTTTTAGGCGATTGTTAGAGACTTTCATAGCTATTTAAGGGATTTTAATGATAACCAAAACTAAGTGTTTTGAAGTCATTTGAGTATTAGAGTAAGTGATAGCTTGTCATCCTTAATTATGACTTTAGGATTTGAAATTTTCCTGGAGCGTAGAAAGCTCGAGCCTGCTCAAGAACGGAAAGACAAAAGTAGTGACATTTTATCCTATATCATGTATATTGTATTGCTTGTTTGCATTAGTTATTGACTATAGTTGAGGGGAGGTGGTGTAAGCCCAACCTTAAATATTGAATACAGTTAGGGGACGTGGTGGGAGCCTGGCCTTGAATACATTGAGGGCACGTGGCGAGAGCCTAGCCTTGAATATAATGGGGGGGACGTGGCAATATGCCCGGCCTCGAATATTGAAATGCTGCATTGTGATATATGTTTACTTGCTTTGTTTATATGCATCATATATGTAAACTATTGCTACTAGGATTATTTTGAATCTCACTCTTTCTAAATACATATTTAGACAGGGCAAGTGGATTGAGGGGCAAGTAAGGGGATAAGGGTGACTAGGACTGCCGGTGGTAATCTTAGCTAGATACTTTTAGTTTTTGGAATTGGTTATCATTTTGGATGAATGTATATATTGAATTGACTATAGAATTGTAATTTTTGTGTAATCCCCAATATGAGAAACTGAGATGGGCAATGATGCCCTGTACAAACTCTTAGATTAAAGTTATTATCCCGGGTGAATGTCGAGAGTTTTGCTGATACTCTGATATTGTATATGTGACAAACCGAATATGCCTATTGATTTTATAAATGAATGAATGGAGATCTATTTGCACAAGTGTTGTAAAAAGTTTTTAATTATTCCAGATCTCTTATTCAATTATAGAATGTATTTAAACACTAATCATGGCCTTGATGATGCGGGGGGTTACAATGAGTCAGCTAGAAGACAAATGAGCATCCCTTCAAGAAAAATTGACAGAAAAGAGAAAAAGAAGAGATTTAGAAGAACACTCATGAATCATAAAGATGGAAGAAGAAAATAAAAGCTTAAAAAGAGCTATGCAATAGAGCGACAGGCAAATGAACAACAATAGAGTTCGACTGTTGAAGATAACTATAGTAAAAGAGTTGTTCAAAGAGAAATTGCAAGACAATGCCCCCTTAAGAAATTGCAAGGGGAAGTTGATACTCTTACTCAACTCTTAGAAAGCAAGAAGGGTGAATTGGTTGCTATAAGAGCCAGTAGTATTGAAACCATCCAAAGCCTCGTGGACAAGCTGAATCATGAAAGGAAAGTTTTAGCCAATTGGGAACTCCTCTACCACAGATAAGTTATTGTGACAGAAGAATGGATAAAGAGGTGTGGTAACTTAATCAGCTTTGCTAACACCAGGATCCCAGAATTTGCTAGCACATTCAAGTGCGATGAAGGCAAGACTATTCCTTTAAATCCACTGGTAGAGATTGTTGAATTTTTCAAATTATGTAATCAAATAGTAGAGGAACTCAAACTTGTAACTAAATTTTGATATTATCAAATAAAAGTATATCTTGCTTTATTGACTATTAATTTTTTGCATGCTTATCACAACGATCGATAACAAAGTCTTAGACTAGGGTAGGATTCAAGGTCTCCCCTGCCTAATGATAAACTCTGGTTCTCTTTGTAGAGTAATAGATTCTTTGAGAAGGCTAGAGGGCACTCGTTCCGGAAGACTATGTGCCAACTTAGCGCTCATCAATGACAAGATCTTGGGTAGGATGGGACTTAAGGTCCATCCTACCTAATGATTAACTCTAGTTCTCCCTGTGGAATAATAGATTCCTTGAGGAAGATAGATGATACTTGTGCCAGAATACCTTTATGCCAATACACTATGGATAACTTGCTATGCCCGCTTGAAATTGTGAGTTCAAATAAACTAATGATATTTTGTTCCTTTCTAAGTAGGTGATACAATATTGCTCTGTCTAAACATCTGAACAAGCTACCCCCAGTACATTCATATAACAAGCGCTCATGTAGTCATCAAATGACAGCCAATCCCAATGGAGCCAAATCTAATCTGAATAATCAGATGTCTCATATGGAGGCAAAAATGGCAGATTTGAAAGAAATGATTTTCACATTGACTATAGTTCTTCAAGACCAGAATAATGAGAAAGAGTCAGGAACATCTAATCCATTGAAAAATACTGAGATAAGTATACTAGAAAATAGTGAGAAAGAAAAAATGACAGAAGAGCCTCAGAGTAAACAGAATCCTCAAATTCTAAGCACTAAAGAGGAACAACCAGGTGAAGATTCAACATACACTTTCAACATTCCCTCCCTATCAACTGAAATGGAAGGATGGAAGGAAGAATTAGGTGAAGTAAAAGACCAACTAAAAGCCCTTAAAGGACCAAACAATTGGGGTTCACTTGATTTAAAAGATTTATGCTTGGCACCACATGTCTCGATTCCCAAGAAATTCAAGATGCCGAACTTTGATAAGTACAATGGCACAGGGAATCTAATATACCATCTTAAGGCCTATTACTCCAAGATGCTTGTATAGTCACAAGACGAAAATTTTTTGCTACTCTTCTTCCATAAGAGCTTGAAAGGGCCAACACTGGAATGGTACACACAACTTGATCAGACAAAGATCAAGAAATAGAGAGATTTGACTATGTATTTATGAAACAATATAGGTTCAATCTTACATTGCCCCCACTAGGGAACAACTAAAGTCAATGAGCAAGAAAGGCACTGAAGCTTTCAAAGATTATGCCTAAAGATGGAGGTTGGTTGCAGCACAAGTTTAGCCTCCCCTTATCCCATCTGACCTCAATTCTTTTTTCATCCGTACTTTGCAGGAACCTTACTACATATACATGGTTAGAACACACGCCACCAACTTTTCCAATTTGATTAAGATTGGTGAATGAATTGACGCTAACACACGCGATGGTAGGATTCCTCAAAGTAAGAGCAACACCAAAAGGGGAAATAACGGGAAAAAGAAGAAAAGAGATATTAGCTTCATCCAAACCACTAGACAACCCTAAACAATACATCAAGGAGGCAATGATGGCTTTCGACAAAAAAAGAATGATTTGACACCAAATAGGCAAGGTCAATCTGGAGGATGATGGAATTGGCAGCAACAAGATAATTGCTAATAGCCAAATTTTGGCATTAAAAAAATGAGCTGTATCACCAACTTTTAGAATCTTAATTGCTAGGACTACACACTTACAAATAGCTTCAACCGCCGTACCCTACCTGGTATGACTCCAATGCCAGATGTGAATACCATATAGGTGGCTTGGGGTACTCAATAGAGGAATGCGCAACATTTAAGAGGAATGTATTAAACTTAATTGATTTTAATTATATCCAATTGAAGAGGAATGACAACTCTGCTATCAATACCAATTCCCTTCCAAGCCACGACAACCAAGTAAATGCTGTTGATGAAATCGAGTTCTCCAACGATTCTCTACCAGTAGGAGAAGATATCTATGCATGTTTAAAGGCAGCAGGTTATACATCTCAAGAGGAGAAAGAAGTAAGTATGGGAGAAAAGAGACATGTCGAGTTCATCGTTAAAGAACCATATGAAATAAGAAATTCCCGTGTTGTCTCTTTCACCATCTTGACTCCATTGCAGCAGCTTGCAGTGACCATTAAGGCACCGACCCCTTTTCCATATCAGAATAATCACGCCATACCATAGAGGTATAAAGGTATTGTTGATAATCCCTGAAGGCAAGTAATGCAAGCCAAGCCTAGCAACAAAACAATGGTTCGACCAACAAGAGTCACGAAGAGGGAAAGCTTATATGCCCCAAAATGTTGGGTCGTCAAAGAAGGGAAAACAAGCCAATGTTGATGTTCTATCTAGTTCTGGTCTAAAAGACATAATAGGGGATAAAGATGAAGAATTCCTTCAAATCATGAAGCAAAGTGAATATAGCATAGTATACCAATTGAATAAAAATCCTGCCAAGATCTCAATTCTCTCTTTAATCTTGAGTTCTAAATAGCATCATCATGCTTTACAAAAGGCCCTAGATAAAGGATATGTGCAGTTTAGTGTGACCCCGAAAAGGTGGCAAGTATTATAAATGTGGCAAGGGCGTTCTCTACCATCTCATTCTCAAGAGAAGAGGTTGTTCAATCAGCCGTTGATCAATATAAAGCCCTCAACATTACCCTAAAGTGTAAAGGGTTTGTTGTGGCCAAAGTATTGATAGATGGAGGATTAGCGTTAAATGTTTTGCCACTATCCACGTTTGAGCAATTGTCAATAGAGTCATCAGAGGTTGAAAAGAGTAACATGGTGGTTAGAGGGTTGATGGTACTCGAAGAGGCGTATTGTGAACGATTCGCTTACCTTTGCAGATTGGACCAACTTCATTCATGGTAAACTTTCAGCTTATGAACATTGACCCATCCTACTCTATGCTATTGGGGAGGCCATGGATACACTCAGTTGGGGTAGTACCATGTACCTTACACCAGAAGGTAAAATTTGTTGATAGGGATAATCAAGGGTAAAGAAGAAATCATGGTGAGCAAGCTAAGTTCTCTTCCATACATTGAGGCTACTAAGCACGAGGAAGGAATAGTTTTCTAAGGCTTTAAAGTTGAAGGATCGAAGGGATATAAAAATGTTAACTCCATAGTAACCAAGATAATAGAGAAGAATGGGTTTAAGTATGGTGGAGGGTTAGGCACTCACCTCCAAGGCAACAAATATCCCATAAATCTGCAACAGAATCACAAGTGCCAAGGGTTAGGATATAGCCACCATTGGAGAAACAGTTGAAAGAGCAAGCAAGCTTGAAGATAGGGAGGGAGGATAAGCACTTTGAAATCCCCCACATAAGGAAGACATTCTCGATATCCTCTGAAGTGCTAAACAAGCTGACTGTTGTAATGGTTTCAACAATAGGCAAAAAGACTTGCACGTGGATTTCTACTGATGATTCTGGAAGAGCTCTAGAAAATTGGGAGTTTGAGGACACCTTCAATTCTATTATTTTAGAGTAACATGCCTAGCTAAACATTGTCCTTTTATGTTTTATATGCGCCTTTAGGCAAGCTCTTATATGAACAATGAATAAAGAATGATATGCGAATAAAATTCACTTATTTATATCCATTCTTCCTTTTTTCCCTTCTATTCATTCGTTGTTCATTTTTTGCCCACCAAGAAATTGATTTCCTCCGAACTCTTGTCCAACATAGAGGTTTCTGAGTCCCTAAATGATGATTCGATTGTTGCCATTGATATGCATGATTATAAGTGTGATAATGATGAGATCATTCAAGTATACAAAAAAATCCTCAAATCTGATGACAATAGAATATGCCCATATGAAGATGTAATTGAAGTAATAAATATGGGCACAGAGGAAGAAAAGAGAGAACTAAAGATAGTAGATAACTCCGAAAGAGAGAAAATAGTTGAACTCTTTAAAGAATTCATGGTTGTGTTCACATGGTCATATTAAGACATGTCTGGCCTTGATCCAGGGATTACCTCTCACAAGATTCCCTTATTCCTAGACACCAAGGCTAAAAAGCAGAAATTGAGAAGCCTTACTTCCGATATGTCCTTAGTGGTTTGAGATGAGATGATAAAGCAATTAGAAGCGGGTTTTCTAGAAGTAGCTAAATACCCATAATGGATAGAAAATATTGTTCTTGTCCCAAATAAGGATGGTAAAATTCGATTGTGTGTTGATTATCGAGATTTGAATAAAGTTAGCCCAAAAGATTATTTTTCATTGCCTCATATTGATGTCTTAGTTGATAATACAACCTGTAGCTATAGGTAATCATTCATGGATAGGCACTCAGGGTATAACTAAATTCATATAGACAAAGAAAAAACCACATTTATTATACAATAGGGCACTTATTGTTATCGTGTCATACCATTCAAGCTAAAGAATGCTGGGGCAACTTATAAGCATGCCATAATGACACTCTTCCATGATATGATGAACAAAGAACTTGAAGTATATGTGGATGATATGGTAGCTAAATCTTCTAAGGAAGAAAGCCATGTTGTGGTGTTAAGAAAGCTGTTTGAAAGGCTATGCAAGTACAAGCTATGGCTGAATCCTAACAAATGCGTCTTTGGGGCTTTATCTGGGAAATTGTTGGGCTTCATTATAAGTTAAAAAGGGATTACAGTAGATCCAGACAAAGTAAAAGCAATACGGGAAATGCCCCCTCCTTAAACAGAAAAGGAATTTTGAAGCTTTTTGGGGCAGTTGAATTACACTACACATTCATTTCCAACCTGACTGCAACTTGTGAGCTGATATTCAAGCTTTTAAAGAAGAACTGCATAAGGAAGTAGGATGAAGATTGCCAGTAAGATTTGATAGAATCAAGGATTATTTGCTAAATCCCCTAATTTTGGTTTCTGCTACACCAGGACGACCGTTAATTTTATATTTGATAATATGACCAAACTTAATGGGATCCATACTGGGGCAACCGATGCATCTAAGCGAAGAGAATAAGCGATCTATTACTTGAGCAAGAAGTTTAATGACTGTGATTCACGTTACTAGATGATCGAGCGAACTTGTGGTTTAGTTTAGGCTACAAGGAGGTTGAGGCAATACATGCTCTATTACACCACTTCGTTAATTTCTAGAGTGGACCCACTCAAATACATCTTTGAAAGCCCGCATGTAGTTAGAAGAGTCTCTAAGTGGTAGGTAATATTGTTTGAATATGATATAAGATATGTCACTAAAAAATCCATCAAAGATGGTACGATAGCCGATTACTTAGCGGAAAACCCCATAGTTGAATGCAATCTACTAGATTTTAAATTCCTAGATGAAGATATATGTGGTATAGATGATCAAATTGAGGAAACCAAATCGAAGGAGTGGGAGATGTATTTTGATGGGGTAGCAAATATGTATGGCAATGGTGTAGGGGCAGTAATCATATCCCTAGATAGAAAGCAATTTTCAATTGCTATAAAGCAAGGGTTTGATTGCACCAATAATATGGCAGAATATGAAGCCTGTATTAATGGTCTCCAAGCTGCCATAGATCTTAGAATAAAAAACCTAAAATTTTATGGTGCCTTAGCTCTTATAATTTATCAGGTGACTGGTGAATGGCATACCAAAGACCCAAAGTTGATCCCTTATCAAGAGTATTTAATATAGTTTATCAAAAATTTTAAAGTAATCAATTTCTATCATATGGCTAGAGAAAAGAATCACTTCGCTAATGCTTTAGCTACTTTAGTAGCTATGATCCAACTCGATTTGGGGTCCAAGTTCAGTCAATGGAGATTGAGACTAGAAGATTGCCAGTATTTTGCTTCAATATTAGAAAAGAGCACGATGAGCGACCTTGGTACTATAGTATCAAGTTGTATATGGAATATGGTACTTGTCATCCAGATGCAACACACAATGAAAAGAAGACCATCCGGTGAATGTCCATGGGCTTTTTTATTAATAATAATGTCTTATATAAGAGGAGCTTTGATGGGACATTACTTCATTGTGTAGACATGAGGGAGGCGTACAAGATTATGGCAGAGATCCATGAAGGCATATACGGTACACATGCAAATGGCCACTCATTAACTAAACAAGCTCAAAGATCCGGTTACTACTAGATAACTATGGAGAAGGATTGTTATCAATTATATTAGAAAGTTTCATAAGTGCCAGATATATGCCAATAAAGCTAATGCTCCTCCGACTCGAATGCATAGTCTTATATCTCCATGGCCCTTTTTCCATATAGGCAATTGATGTTATAAGGCCGATTAATCTAAAAGTTTTGAATGGTCATCGTTTTATCCTCGTCCTTTATCAAATTCTTAAAGGCCAATATCATCTATAGATATGGGTTGCCGGAGAGGATCATAACTGACAATACACCAAACCTAAACAGGGCATCAGTTAAAGATGAATGGTGATCTATTATGTGATCAATTCAATATCAAACATCATAATTCTACACCATATAGGCCACAGATGAATGGTACGGTTGAGGAAGCCAATAAAAACATTAAGAAGATCATCGGCAAAATGACAATGACCTATAAGGACTGGCATAAAATGCTTCTTCATGCATTACACGAATACCGTACCATAATGTATACTTCACCTGGGGCAACCCCTTATTCTTTAGTTTATGGCATGGAGGATGTCACACCAATTGAAGTGGAAATACCATCCCTAATAATCTTGGCTAAATTAGACCTAGATGAAAGTGAATGGATACGCTCTCGATTTGAACAATTAAATATGATTGAAGAAAAGAGACTCACAGCAATATGTCATGGGCAGTTATATTAGTCACGAGTGGCAATGGCCTTTAATAAGAAATCGTGACCTAGGGGGTTCAAAGTAGGAGACCTAGTTCTCAAGAAGATCCTACCAAATCAAGATGACAGAGGTAAATGGGCTCTGAATTATGAAGGCCTATATGTTGTTAAGCAGGCTTTCTCTTAAGGGGCATTGATATTGACAAACATTAATGGCAAAGATTTACCAAGATCAATCAATTTAAATGCTGTAAAGAAATACTATACGTAAAAAAATAGCTCGCTAAGCTGAAAACCCGAAAGGGCGGCTTAGGCAAGAGATAGAGCAAAAAAGGGGGGCTCGCTAAGTTAAAAACCTGAAAGGAAGGCTTAGGCAAACGTTAGAGGAAAAAAATATAAAAATAATAGCTCTCTAAGTTGAAAACTCGAAAGGGAGCCTAAGCAAAAGTTAAAGAAGAAAAAAGGCCTTACTAAGTTGAAAACCCGAAAGGGAAGCTTAGGCAAAAGTTAGAGTAGAAAACAAAAGCTCGCTAAGTTGAAAACCCGAAAGGACGGCTTAGGCAAAAATTAAAGTATAAAATTGGGAGCTCGTTAAGTCAAAAACCCGAAAGGGCGGGTTAAAAAATATCAAAGAAGGTTATGATTCCTAGCCCCATGAATCTCTTTACTTTGTTTATTTGGAAAAGTGCATATCTCTGGCAATTAAACAAGGCATCATTAGGGGGACTACACGGAACTGAAAGCGAAGGACCTCTTAATAGCATCACGTCTACACTAATATATGCTCATCATTATGCATTCACTTGAATATTGGAAGATCATTTCCTTTAAATGAATCTTCATCCGTAGTATATCTTTCCCTTCCATTAAATCGCATGTCAAACTTTGAGTCATGATTTGTATAAGGGTAACTCTTTTTAATGAAAGCATAACTTTTGTCTGGATAAACACTCATGAAGATATACATGGTGTCCTCTACTCCCATCTAACTTATGTAATTTCAGGATAATTAGCGAAAGTCCCAAATAGAATTTCTATTTTGGGGTCAAATAGTTGACAAAAGGACACAATCTAAACTAAGGATTCTAAGCTGTGGCATCTATGTGAATCTCATTATACACATCTTCATACATTCAACAAGACTGCGCAAGTAAGGGGGTTATGCTTAGGCACTTGGACGAAGAAGGTGCAATATCACCTACCAGGCTATTCTTTAACACCACCATTATTGCACACATTCTCATTAGCATTTCATCATCTCCATTATCAACATCACCATTAACATCATTATCATCACTACTATCATCATCATCAGTATTATCATTGTATTCATCATCCTCATTAGGATTCCATCATCACTGTCATCATCATTATTAGTGTCATCCCCTTCATCATGACTTCACCATATTAATATTCGCCTCATTATCATGGCAATTACCATCCTCTTCATCATTATTGTTGTCATCCTCATTAGGATTTCATCATCACTGTCATCATTTTCATAAGCACTACTCTAAGTGGTATCACATATTTATGGCACCCTTTCAAAGCCCTGTACCGGCAAGTATCCTCAAAGCCTAGTAACGGCTTGCACCTTTTTCAAAGCCCTGTACTGGAAGATACCCTCAAATCCCAGTAACGGCTGGAACCCTTTTTAAAGCCCTGTACCAACAAGTATCCTCAAAGCCCAGTAACGGCTGGCGCCTTTTCATTGCCCTATACCGGCAGGCAACCTCAAAGCTCAATAATAGTTAGCACCCTTTCCAAAGTCCTGTACCAGCAGGCACCTTCAAAACCCAGATCGGCGGGCACCCTCAAAGCCTGGTAACGGCTGGCACCTTTTCAAAGGCATGTTCCTATAGGTACCCTTAAAGCTTAGTAACGGATAGCACCCCTTTCAAAGCCCTGTACCAGCAGGCACCCTTAAAGCCCAGTAACAGCTGACGCCCTTTTAAAGCCCTGTACTGGCAGGCAATGTCAGAGCTCAGTAATGGCTGGCAACCTTTCCAAAGTCCTATACCGGTAGGCACCCTCAAAACCCAGTAACGGCTGGCACCCTCAAAGCCTAGTAACAGCTGGCACCCTTTCAAAGCCCAGTACCGACAGGCACCCTCAAAGCCCAGTAACGGCTGGCACCTTTTCACAGCCCTGTACCTATAGGCACCCTTAAAGCTCAGTATCGATTGTTACCCTTTTCAAAGCCCTATATTGGCAAGCACCCTCACAGCCCAGTAACAGCTAGCACAATTCTTTCAAAGCCCAGTTCGGCTGGTACCCTTTCAAAGCCTTGTACCAGTAGGTACCCTCAAATCCCAGTAACGGCTCGTATCCTTTTCAAAGCCCTATATTGGCAGGTACTCTCCAAGCCCAGTAATAGCTGGCACAATTCTTTTAAAGCCCAATAACGCTTGGCATAATTCTTTTAATGCCCTGTAATGGCAGGAACTATTCATTCAAAGCCTTATACCAGCAGGCAACCTCAAAGCCCAGTAATAGCTGGCACAATTCTTTTAAAGCGCTATACTTACAAGCACTCTCAAAGCCCAATAACGGCTAGCACAATTCTTTCAAAGCCCAGTAACGCTGGCACCTTCTCAAAGCCCTGTATCAGCAGGCACCCTTTAAGCCCAATAACGGCTGGCATAACTCTTTTAAAGCCCCTTAACAGTAAGCATTATTCTTTCAAAGCCCTGTATTAGCAAGCATTCTCAAAGCCCAGTACCGGCTGGCACAATTCTTTTATGGCCCACAAAAATAAAAGAAATTCCTCTCATTGATGATGATTGGTGTCTAAATTGGCAAACATCATTAAAGGAAAAATTAAAAAATAAAATAGGAAACGAAAATAAAAAAATCCTCCCACTGATGATAATCAGTATCCAAATTGGCAATCATCATCAAAAGGAAAAACAATAAAAGTGAAAATAAAAAAAAAATCATCTCATTAATGATGGTTAGTGTCCAAATTGGCATTATCATTCATAAAGAAAAATAAAAAATATATATAAAAAAGTATCTCCCATTCATATATTTAAATTAGGAAGTTGCTTGTAGGGAAAATATAAGAAAATAAATAAAAAATAAAAATAAAAAATAAAAAAAATCTCTCATCTATATTGATAAGTTTAAATTAGAAAATTACTTGTAGGAAAAATAAAAAAAATAATTAATGAAAATAAAAAAATCTCTCATTGATTGTGATTAGGTCAAGTTAATAAGTTTTATTGATAGAAAATACAAAAAAAATAAAACAAAAATAAAAAAAAATCTCCATTGATGGTGATTAGGTCAAGTTAGGTAGTTTTTAACATAAAATACAAAAAAAAAAATTCAAAATGAAAATTCAAAAGAGAAGGAGCATTTATGAAGAAAACTCTATCTTGAGACTATAAATAGGAGTGTAAGGGTTGAAGCAAGACATACAAGAATTTTGGAAGAGCAAGGAGGTAAGGTAAAGAGTTAATTTGAATTCTTATTTCATTGCTCAAACATAATTCTGAGAGAGAGAAGTTCATCTATTGTTTTTCATTTCCTGGCCTTACATTTATGGGTCTGTGGCTGAGTTTTCATCCCTTTATTTTATTTCTAATGATACATGACATCTTATGTAAGTGCTGCACATGACTAACTCTCCTTCGCCATGCTTTCATGATTTCCATCTCATCTTTATGCTTACCTCATTTAGAGCAACTTGATTCATTTTTATGCTTACCGTGCTTTCACCACACAACTTGATCTACTGTGATTACATCTTTATGCTTTCATTACCACATCTTTATGCTTACCTCATCGTGACTTATGCTTACCTCATTGTGATTCACATGTGCGTCAATCATACACCATGACTTTGATATATGTTGGGGTTGCCAAACATAATAGATCAGTTGGCTTACAAATGCGAGGATAAATGGTATGTGTTGGCCTCTTTCATATTCTGGGTATTATTGTTGGCATGGATGAATTGTGTGTGATTGTGTTGTCTATCCATGTGGTTTCCTCACTTTGTCTCTTTTGTAGCAAGGTTCAAAGCATCGGAGGTACATGCTCTTACCATGTCTTTATTGATTTTCTTCCCATCTTAGACTCTTTTGAATGATAGGTGGAAAATACAATTCCTTGATGGCTTAATGAACTTTTGTTTTTTTTCTTTTACAAATAAAAAATTTCAAAATAAAAAAAAAGTTCTTTTCTTAGAATAAGAAAATTTGGTTTTATATGATAAAATAAGGAAAAGACCTTTTTAAAAAAATTAAAAAATAAAAAACCAAACAAAAAATATTTTTCTTAAATAAACTAAATAAAATTTTTCTAAAAAACAACAATCAAGTGACACATTTTTCTACCCCTCGAACTACATGGGCTTTGATCCCTCTAAAGGGTACGTAGGCCCTAGGCTCTCTTCCTAGGTCAAGTCCAACTTTGTAAATAAATATGTTTTTCCTTATTTTCCTTTTGTAAATAAATGTCCATTTTTTTCTTTAGTTTTCATTTCATTTATTTTTGTAAATATTCTTTTTTATTTAGGTAATTATATATAATAAAATTAAAGGATATATTTATTTTTAAATAATTAACTTAGGGTAACCATTCTTATGAATAGGTGTTATGGGGTGTCTAACACCTTCCCCATGCACATTCGACTCCTGAACCCTAAATGGTTTTTTAGACAAGTTTCATTTTCAAAAGAGGTTTCCAAAATTATCCTTTTTCAAAATTCTGGTGGCGGCTCCTTGTTTTCTGAATTTCAGGCGCTACACAAAGCTTTGCAACAAGTAATTTTGTGGATTTTGGTTTTCTCATCTCGGAGTATCAAATTTCCTAAGCCTAAAAGCTCCACAATTAGAGTGAAGGCCTTTATTGCTGAATTTGCCACCAAATGATTGTCTCATTTTGGTCCAAAGGGACAAGGTTTGCCTCTGAAGGAAAAATAAAAGAGATAATAGACTTACATACTGAAGCGAATCCACGATCAGATCTGGATCAAAGCTTCAATGTTCTATTACTCGAGCATAATAATGCTCACACAATTATTATAATGCTAGAGCCTAATTAGAATTAGCACAGCAAATCACCAAAACAAGAATGATGATAAAAGAGAAGAGAGATTGCCA
This sequence comes from Inga leiocalycina, assembly GCA_963242795.1. Classification (NCBI taxonomy): domain Eukaryota; kingdom Viridiplantae; phylum Streptophyta; class Magnoliopsida; order Fabales; family Fabaceae; genus Inga; species Inga leiocalycina. The sequence goes on from OY725329.1 coordinate 42,838,359, forward strand.
GATAGCTCAATGGTAGGGGTGAGGTTCAACTGAGAGACACACATGCTATTTATAGAGGTTTAGGGAGACCACTAATTAGTGAGTTATGTGCACTCCTACTTGGCCTCTAAGTAATAATCAGGAATTAATTCTTTAGTAATTTCCTAATATGCAATTTCTTATTTCTCAATTAACAAATCCACAATTAATGCTGATTTGTTTCTCATTTTATAAGGCCACATGTTTCCTAATCAAATAGTCTGGCTTATTAAGGGTGGACCTGGACCCAACGTCCAACATCTCCCACTCACACTTGATGAGCCTCCCATCGTGTGTTTGTTACTCTTTCCTATTTCATAATTGGCTCTGCAGTGACTACGTGGGCAAAATGTCTTCAAAATTTGGTGCTTGTGATACTAGAAATTCCTCATACTGAATCAACATCTAAGGACATCCTTTATATATCTGTAAGCTATCTATTTTTTCCCTCAGATGCCCCAGATTCTCCCATAAACACTACTCATAACATATATAATCCCTCTCAAGTTAATATATTGATTAACTCAGACTGCCCCACATGCACATAGTATCTGCACTTACAGGCTACACATATAATTAGTAAGGGGTCGACCACAGACACTAGCACATCTCATGTATCTAGAATTAGATCTTCCTTTTTGACTAAATATAAGTTTGTCTTGACTTGGCCGCTTTCCTAGTTTTCACTCGTTTGACCAAATCGTTTGTGATCATAAAGCTTCAACCAAAGTGTTATCACCAAACCAAGCTTTCAAAATGCCGCCTAAGTCTTAAGGGCATCATGAGAGGAGTTTTCCTTCTTGAGACTCATACTATAGTGAACCAGGGTTCTTTCACCTACATCCGATAGTGCAGTCTAACTCTCAGGCACATGCAGTATGAATTGCATGCTATGGTAAATGGTTTATGGTGTATGCCAATTTCTTTCTATTTCACCATATAAACATTAGTTCCAAAATGTACTCAATTTTTGAACTAGAACTTTCTCTTTCACAATATCTCTTATGAAATCTCATTTATGCAAAAAGTTCTTTACCTGGCTACAATTCTGTATTTATGCTTCAATCCATTTTCTATGTATATATATATATACACATGGATCTCATCTCAGTTTAATTGAGGCAACTCAAATGCAAAGATTCTTCTTGACTATCTTATGGTGATCATTTGCTTGTCACAAAATATGGAAAGACGGTTGTTCGTGTGAGTGAACCAATCTTTTCTAACCTGTACGACATAAAAGATTGTATACCTTACAATATTTACTCAAAACATACATACTATTTCTTTTATCTTCATATAAAAGAATTTCAAAACCTTATATTCTATTTGTGCCCTAAGATCTTCACTAACTCAATGAATATCAAGCTATAAGCTCAGTAAGGGGATCTACTAACATTCCATCAGCAAAAGGTCATTGAACTATTGCTTTTCTTTTCTAAATGCATATATCTCACAGAGACATATCAAATGTATGCTTCGCCTTATTATGATACTTAGGATCCATATCATAAGATGTTGTCATTTAGATCAGTTTATCCACCATTTATTCCCCAGTTACTCATGGGAAATTCTCTAGCCATATAGCTCCTTGATTTAGGGCAGAACACGTTCTATGTTCTAATTCCATGGAAGACAGAAATATACTGTCTATTTCTTTGCTTCATGAACTCTATTATCATTTTCCTAGGTCTTGTATTGGAGTATACTTTCTAATGTGAGTTGTTGCCTTGAAAACTTAATCCATGGTTCATCTAATAATCTTTTCCACAGCTAGAACAAAAAATAGTTTCCAAGTCCAACAAAAATATTTGTTTTATATATACTAATGTGTACATTTATGTTACCAACCATATTCTTACTATGTGACTCTATCTACTTTTTCTATGTTGGATTCCTTGTAGGACATGTAACCTCTTTAGGTTTGTGCCCTTGACTTCTTGGTTATTCATGGATTTGTAGTTTAGCATACTGAGATGCCTAAGAATAACACTTGTTAATGTCTCATGTAGAAAACACTATACTTTCCTTGTGTAGTCTCTGTTTATCTTGTCATTCAAGATATATTCTATTCAACCCATGATCTTTCAAATTAAAATTTAAGGATAACTCTTATCCTTTATTATTTTAACTGTATTGACACTTGTTTTAGCTAAACATATGTCATTTGACAAAGAATGACTTCACAAAGAATTATCTCTAAACCGTTTGGCACTCATGTAGTGTTCTTTGATTATCTTGAAGTTTGCAAGGCTTTCACCTTGTGAAACTTCATATACTACTACCTGGATGATTCATTCTATAAAGCCCTCAGGCTACTTCAAGTAGAGTTCATAATTTAATTTCCAAATTTTCAAATTTGAAAGTGGTCTTCACATTATCTTGATGTAATTTCAAAACTAAGCTCATTATCATAGCAAAAATTGGTTGTTGACAGTTAAAATGCACAACGGAAAATATGCCTATAATAGTACCCCTTAGCCACTAAGTGTTTTAGGTTTTATATGACCCTTATAGATTTGAGAACCTACTATTCCTAATTACCTTTTAGCTAGGTAATAAATCACCTAAATATGTGCTTGGCTAGTTTCAAAAAGAATCCATATCTTCTTGTATGACACTTTGCAATTCTTCTTAATAGGTTCTTCTAGTGTCTTTCAAACACTTATAGGTAGTCATCATCACCTTCTAAAAGATGAAGAGAGCATTTAATCTATTAGGGAATCTATCCCTTTAATGTCATTTGCTGAATGACAATTTACTCTAAGGTGGATTTCATAGGATTCTCTTCCTATGTATGGGTGAGGTATTCAATCTATTAACTAACCTCTTACCTCTTTTATTGTGAAAATAGTCTCAACCTTCCTACTCAGATATATGAACTTAGGAACACTTGGTTATTCCTTGTAACTGTTAACCTCTTAAAGAAATTTGGTATGATCAATGCTCGTTTCTTGCTAGAAAATTTGTGTTATATGAATATTGCATCCCTTGGTTCTAGTAGTCACTAAGCCATCATCATTTTCACTAATGAAGATGTATCATTTCAAATTCTTAAGTCATCTCATAAAGACGTGCCTTTTGTTCCTTGGATATTAAGTTGCTAACCCTTATGGTCTTAATGTGCTTGAGCCTGGTTTAAGGCTTGTCTATAATTCCAAGGGTAAGGTTGTGACTGACTTAGAGAACATTTGGTTAAGTGTGAAGGTGATAGTTGTGAGTTTACCTACCAATATATGGATGATAGTTCCACTTATGCTATTATTCACTGAAACATGTCAAAGAGAGGTCTATCTCTCTATTTCAACAACTCTATTATGTTAAAGGGTTCTAAGTATTAATAGTTGCTAACAATCCCTTTCTTGTACACAGAGCACCTTGGACTAATCAAATGGGTGTTCTTAACCATTATTAGTTTAAAATGTGTTTAATTGATTCCTGACTAGATTTAGTCATTATCTAATAGCTTCACACTTACCTAAAAGCAAGTAAACATAACTGTATTTCAAGTAAACAAGCATGATATTAATGAAACACCAAGCTCTGTATTTTGCCCTCACGTTCATTGGTTCACAAATGTCATAGTTTGCTAATTGCAGAGGATATCTTCTAATAATGTTTCCTTGGCTTTCTTGCCAATTAGACTAAGTTCTTAACTATTCACAAGGGTATTAACCCTTTAATATAAGTTATTAAGTAAATTATCTTTTGCTAGTTTGATAATTCCTTTTGATTAATATGTGTATATGGCAAGAAATGGAATTCTTATTTCCAAAAGGAAACATCAAATCCAATAAAGAATTTAAGAGTCATACTTTCATCAATATTTAACTAAAGAGATAACAAAGATGATATTTTGTCAGTTGCATAGTACATGGAGTGAATCAGGTTGGTTTATCTATGCACAGTTAACAGGAAGTTCCAATCCTTTGATTCTTTTTCTTTCTTGCTTTGCATTTGATATGACGTTATATGCTTTTATGAAACATCGACTACTTATATGGATTGTTTCTTCTAAAACCATTAAAGGATTATTAATGTAATATTTAATCTTTATACAAACCATTGACCTCCTCTAGATCAAATTTACCTCATAGGTTTCTTGCCCTTTGGCTTAAAGGATGAATCCTCCTACTCTTTAGCTAAGTTTGTTTGACTGATGGATCTTAGATCTTTCAGTCTTTCTTTACTTAAGTTCAATGTGGTGAATCATATTGCCGAAGCTCACAATATACATATCATGAGTGGTATTTGCTTTTGTAGACTCCCACTCACTAGAAGACGAAGCTTACACTTACTCACTGGGAGATGTCTTGTCACAACATACACTTATTGCTTGTTAGAAAGAACTTGGCTTGTTTGTCTTAACTTCTTAGTTTGACATTTGCCTCAAATGTTTCCTAAATGATATGTTAGGACTTAATACACCATGTTAAAACTTAACTTAGTTTTATCTTTATAGAAGAATATTGTTAATTCCATAATTTTCTAATGCTATCAACACAACTTAAATAGAGTTAAATTACTCATATTAGCATGACATCATAAATTTGAGCAATCTTGTTCTTTCTATGCTTGATAGCATAAACTTTCTATTTCCTTCGAGTGCTGCAGCCATTAAATGCTGAAGTCTAGTTGGTAGGATGTCCCTAACATCTTATTCTTCATGAATCCAAGAGATATGGGAGTTGCTAACTCATGAATATCTCTATTGAGCTTATTCTTATAAGCTCAGTTAAATATACTGGTCATAATTTGGTTACTTAGACAATTATGGTGTACAAATCATATTAATTTAGTTAAATAAGACATAGGCTAATGAGATAATAAATTCACTTGTTTCATGTTCAGGAGACAACTATGTTGACTCCCATCCCACTCATGCTAGTTAGCCTATCACCCTCTTAACCATGGTTTTTATTGAACACATTCCCCTTTGGATTTCCAAATACGTCCCAAAAACTTCCACTCAATCAAATCAATACAATAACAAGATAATAACAAAACATGAATATTCATGAAGAGAAGAGAATATGCTCAATTCAATTCTAAAAATCAAAGAATATAACCATAAATTCAATAAAAAAGAACATTCAAGATATATAAAAATTAGCCTTATATTGATGCCTCTTAACTAGGTTCTCCTTCTCACAGGGCCCTTATGGCCACATAAACTCATTTAGCATCTAGATACAATATCAAGCTCCTCTTAGCAATATTTACATCCACTTATTTGGATATATTTGTAGCATACCTCTCACTTGATGAGATGATTCCTATATCTCTAACTATCTTATCCTTTGTCACAACATTTGTGAAAAAGGGTTGATTTAGAAGTTACTATTTCAATCCCAATCGATTCAATATGGTTAAAAGCATGGGAGGACTTATTATTATTTAATAGTTTCAAGTTGCTGCAAATTGTAGGTTTTACCTCAAAGAATTTGAGTCAAGGTTGGATAGGATCTTATATTAAAAAAACTCATTTGAATAATTTCCCATTTTAAAGAATCTTTCAGTATTAACCTTATATCATAGCTGAAATGTCCTTAATATGTAAACTAGCTTATTCCAAAAATAATAGAATCAATATAGATTCATTTAAAACATTGGTAAGGAATCTCTAAGTGCATACAAACACATTTTTTACTCAAATCAGATCCAAACATGCTTTAAACATATGTCAATTACATATCAAAATGAAGCTCTCGAATTTAGGGATTCTTAGGAACAAATTGTGTCTCAATCGGAGGTCTCACGCACCTACATATACCCCTAAAAGGTGTCTGGATAAAAAAATCATGAAAATTGGAAAATTCAACTAAAGCCCACTTTTAATAGAGGTACACGCGCTAGCTTGTAGCCATCGACTGGTGACATGCGCTAGCTTCCCAAGCTCCACGCACCATCTTCTGTGGGATAGTGTAAGCCAAGTGACAAACAGTGGCCCCTATGGGCCATACATACCACATGTCAATATTTAAATTTTTTAAATTCAACGGTTGACCAGTGACATGTGATATGGCATGACATGGCGCTAACATGTCTTTGTCTACGTGGCTATTCAATAGATGATGTGCCTTAGTACGCTAAAGTGGCTACAGACTACTATCATCTTTAACCTTCAGCTATGTCAACTTGACTTGGTTGGAGCTTTAGTGGGTCATCGTGACCCACAAAATTTGGAAGGTTATATATTTCTCATTTTAACTTAATTTTTTTACGTTCTTAGTGTCATTAAAATTATTGTTGAAAGAACTACAGACCCATGGCTTTTATTTGATCCAAAAAGTCTTTTCAATGATCAAATTGAGTTAATTGGTGGTGCCAATAATGTTACCCACTAGCTTATCTCATCTATATCTCCCTCATCTAAACTCCATTTGAGTTGTTCTAAGTGTTGTTGGAATCATCTCTTTGAACTCTACACAGTGATGGCCTCACCTTAGGAAAAAATAATCAGTTTTGAAAACCCAATTTTTTACAAACATCAACGATACTCTGTAACAATAGTTGGATGTGTTTTCCCTATGTCTTAAGAGTTCTTCTTACTTTTAAGGGTTAAATTTTCATGTTTTTGATTCCACATATGTTCTAAAAACTCAACTTTAATGAGATCAAAGAAGTAATAGAAGGAGGAGGAGGAGGAGGATATTGATATATACAAAGAGCTTTAAAACTTTTGTGAACTCAAGAACCTAACACCATATAATTACATGCAAACTGGAGATCATGCATCACAAAGTTTCAAGGAAAAGTAAAATATTAAAGCTTGAAAAACAAATTAGAGGTTTTTGAAAAATATCACATTAATAAGATGCAGTCTTGTAAACAATTACATATGAAGAAGCATATTCTAGTTTTAAACTTTGAAACAAATATGGATAAAAACTAAATCTCATTCATGTTCATGCATCATATTCACCCAGTCATATGAAACCTAAAAAAAAGCACACGCATGTGTTTTTCAAAAGAATATTGAGCATCATATGATTATGCAAGAATAAAGAGGAGAAGCGTGATAACAAGGGGAAAAAAGGATGAGGAAGAACTGTTATGCATCAGACAGGTTCAAGCATAAATACTATATGTTCATACATATTAAAAAAATGCTTTAAGTAAATTAAAACAAATAGCACAACGGAATAACAAAAAATATGATGGAGATATAAACAAAGTATATCACATGGTTATTCACAAAGAATAATCACAGCCTCAAGATCATCCTCTTATGCCAATGAAGGAAAAATAAGAGAGAGAATAGACTTGCGTGCCAGGGTGAACCCATGTTCGGATCCAAATCAAAGCTTCAATGCTCTATTACTTAAACATAATAATGCTCCCACAATTATTAGAGACTACTAGAGCCTAATTAGGAATGGCCCAACAAATCACTAGAACAATAAAGATGGTAGGTGTCACACCTCAAGAATCAAGAAGTGATCGAGTTAGCATATGAGATAACTCATATTCCTTAAGCCTTAAAACATATAGAATTTCTAATACCTATATATAGACATATTTACAATACATATACATATATATAATGAATATCATAAATATATTTCATATAACAGAAATTATCAACCAGGACCTCCAAAAAATTCTACAATAACCTAATACTATCAAGAGGAGTTATGCTCCTTATCAGCAAATACAAAACATGCAAATAAGGTGAGGATCCTATCTATAGCATACATGGAACACCTAAATTATAACAATAAATGCATAGGTATGAATTTTACATTAATTGGGAATTTTCAACATGACGCTTCAACTTCAAACAATAGTTTAGACCTTCAATGATCAGCAAGAGGAGCAAAGTCAACTGCATTATCTGAGACCAAAAATAATTTTCCAGTAAATAACATCCCATATATAGAAATAATAAAATGCTAAAAGAAATAGATTATACAAACTTAACCTTGACTAACACAACAAGAGTATAAATTTCAACTTCCAAAATATAAAATCATTGACATAAATTGAAACCATATAAAAGATCATTGAATGAATAAAACCATATATGTAATTAAACTGCTTGGTAACACTTCTACAGAAAACATTTTTAACGTCCCTTTTTTAGGCCTTTTAACGTCTGAAAAAATAGGGATGTCTATATGAGATACATAGTTAAAAATGGAAATAATGTCCGTAAATAATTGGGACGTCTAAAGTGCCAGTGTCTACTACCTTGGGCATCTATTTTTGTTAATGGACGTTAAAAAGTTTTTTTAAATGATCATATATATTCTTCACTGCCTAGCAAAATTAAAACTACAGAAATAGGATCACAAAATTATTCATAAACCATAATGTCCCTTAGTTGGTAAGGAAACAGCCAGCACAATCTAACTAAATTGTTAACTCAAATAACTTAAGGGAGAGCCAGCACTATATAACTAAATTGATAACTCCAACAACCTAATAATACTATGTACAAAAACTCCTACTACCTGATTGCATGTACAATAACCACCACAAAGTGTTAGAAAATTGTCTATCACACACTACAAAAACACTGTGATTTAGTAGAGGTTAATAAGTTGTATTCGTAGCGGTTTTAACCACTACCAACAACATTAGTAGTAGTTCATGATATTGCTACTAAATCACTACAAAAAAAAAGGTATTTTGTAGCGGTTATATTTCACCGCTACAAATAGTAAAATTTGTAGCAATTATAAACTAAACCTCTACAAACTTGTAGCGGCAAGCTATACACCAAATGGCGTGACAAATTGGCAACCTTTTTTGTAGCGGTTAATAAAAAAAAGCCGCTACAAATATGGTGCGCATTTCCTGCCAAAAATTGTAGCAGTTATGTTACGTGTGCAGATGATCAATTAAATAGTGCAAGTGTACACTGTCATAATCAATTAATATAGAAGTAAGTAGAGTATCGTTCCTACGAGGATTGATCACTAAGTACCAAAATGAGCAATTTTAACTCTATTTAGTTGATCGATTAGTTGGTGATTGAGAGTATAAAATAAAAGAAAGACAATTAAATATGAATGCAGATGATATGAAAGAAAATATGAGAAAAAGCCCTAGGGGTCAGATTTCACTTAACAAATTCCAGATTGAATCACTTTTCCACATGATTGATAATCGAGTTTCCCTAATTTAATTACTAGCCTCTTCCAAGGTCAAGCAATTCTATAATTAATTGCTAATCCAATATATTCCTATATGAATTTAAGCAATTAATTATGCATTAAGATTTATGGAACTCAGTAAGACTACACAACTCATATGAATATATTCCTATTTCATATGCAAGTCATGGTTTTAATTATAGGATCGATACACATGTATCTCCTTCCAGTCTCAACATGTATATTGACATCATTCAAAAGATGGCCAGTCAATCAAAAGCATTAAGAATAATAATTAAAACTCAATCATGAAGGATAAATTCAAACTAGATTTAATAAGTTAAGATTCAATCCGTCATTAGTAAGTTACGTCATCACCCTAGGAAAATAAAAATTTAGCTCATGATAAAATTAAAATCAAAACCAAAGTAAATTGACATTATATAAAGCTAGAATGAAATCCTCAGAAATACTATATAAACTTGAATGTTAAATTCTCAAACATAAATATAAAACCAAAAGATGCATGAAAAATGAAGAAATCTAGCCGTCCATTTAGGAGGTAAAACTTTCATGTAGGCGGCATGCAAAATGTGATACAATCCTAAGCCTTCCAAGATAGAGGCATGCATAAATTAATACAATCCTATGCCTTCCAAGATGGAGGCATGCAAAATGTAATACAATCCTAAGTCTTCCAAGATGGAGGCATGCAAGAATTGATACAATGTATGAAATTAAATCTAGAAAGTAACACACTTTATTAAGAACTGTCATAGAAAAGATCTCTCCTTGTCAGAGAAGGGCCTCTAATTGTCAGAGAAGGACCTATGATTCTCTTCCTCTCCTCTCCCTTTGAGCTAGGCCTTGATCTCTATTTATAGGGGAAAAAATGTGTTCTATAGTACTGCTACGTGTCCGGCGGTTGCTACAATGACTGTCGGCAACAACTACAGTATCTGGCGGCTCTATAGTTCTTTCGTCGCTACAGTGACTTCTATCCGCTATAGTGTAACCATCTATTATTGTGATCTTATTGCTACAGTACTTTCATTTTTGTGATTTTTTAAATACTATTTATTCCAAAAACATTCTTTATTTATCAATCACACCTAAATTTATTATATTAAACTCAAATATCGTCCATAAAATCATCATATAAGGGAAAATAAATATGTAAATATTTTACTTATCAGATTACATAATAAAATCCGCTACAAAGTTCCCACCACTTGGCACCACCAAGACGCGCCAATAGTGTGGCAGTTATTTGTAGCAGTTTCACCTATTAAACTGCTACAAAATTCCAAAAGTCGCTTATTTGTAGCGGTTATAAAGCTATAACCACTACAGAATTTCAGAGGTCATGAAAATTGTAGCAGTTTTATACAATAACCGCTACAGAACTTTAAAGGTTTTGTAATTTATAACTGTTATTATAGAACCACTATAAATTTTAGCCGCCCTAGCTTATTTGTAGTGGTTGATGTAGCGGTTATTTCAAGAACCGCTACAAACTCTGCCAGTATATAAGGCCGCCCCTTCCCTTTTTCCTATTTGGCCATTTTGTTTCCTGAAGTTTCTCTGAGTGTTTTCTTTTATATTTAAGTCTTCAGACATCTGTGGAAGAGTTTTTATTTGTACTTGAGGTACGAAAAATACATATTTTATTTGTATTTGTATTATATTTTTACATAATAATGTGACTAAAATATTTTTTTTTTGAATTTTTGTAGTTGAAATGGCTTCAAGATAGGATAGAGGGAAGAAGCCCGAGGTCCCCAGACCAATTTTATGGCGGTGTTAGCATAGAGTGGGGGGTAGAGGGATGGGGCAGCTCCGAGGGAGGGCGACCGCAGCATTTCAGCCCATCCCCCATAGCAGCCACAGGATTCGGCCCCACCAAAGCGGCATTTAATTAATATATTTTGTAATTAATTCTATTTAATTAATATTTTTTAATTGGATATTTGTAATTATTAATATTTAACTAATTTTTTTACAGTTGCGGCTTGCCGTCTGGACCAACCGGAAGAGGTACAAACTACTGAAGATGGGTGACAGCTGGAGTAACAAGAGGAATTGTCTCTTTCACAATGTGGATAAGGACGGGACGATGCCTCTGGAGCAACTGATCGAGAGTGTCCCGGACAGCATGCATGAAATGTTGTTAAGGAACATTTGCTTCTAAAGCCTTTCCTCGAAGACTATACATTCTGGGCAGTTCATGGTGAGAAGGCCGGTATGAGATATGATAATACTCTTCCTTGAAGTTCACAAGTAGGAGTTCAACTAGATGAAGATGATCCAGTGAATGATGTTGTGCGTAATGCATTTGGTGTTCATGACGACAACTTTAATGAAGAAGTGCAGGGCTCAGAGCTGGTGTTAATGCGGAATAAAGCCGCTCAAGATTTTTTCAGCTTCATGGATGAAGCAAATTGTCCTTTATATCAAGGTTGTCAAAAATACTCTAAATTATCTTTCTTGATCAAGTTGTATCATATCAAGTGCTTGTGTGGAATCACATATAAGGGAATGTTTATGTTGCTAGAATTATTACAAGATTCATTCCCCGACGCGGAGATTCCCATAATGTTCTACAAGGCCAAGAAGATTATCAACAGGTTGGGGTTGAACTATCAAAAGATTGATTCATACCCCAACGATTGTATGCTATATAGGGGAGATGATTCCAATAGGGAGACTTGTAAGAGATGCCATACATCGAGGTACAAGACTATTCAGAAGGGAAAAAAGCAAAAGAGGAAACTTGCAAAGATTCTTAGGTACTTTTTTTTGAAGCCTCGCCTACAAAGATTATTTATGTTGTCCAAAATTACAGAGTACATGAGGTGGCATGCCGTTGATAAGAATGAAGACGGTAAATTAAAACATCCTCGGGATACAAACGCTTGGAAAATGTTTGACAATGACTTTCCATCTTTTATGGCTGACCCCAGAAATGTTTGGCTTGCTTTGGGGAATGACGGTTTCAATCCATTCGGGAATCTTAGCACAAGTTACAGTATTTGGTTGGTAGTCTTGGTTCTGTACAACTTGCCGCCCTGGATGTGTATGAAACAAAGCTTATTTATTATGTCTATAACTATTCCAGGCAAAAAGGCACTGGTTAATGACATCGATGTGTATCTCCAATTGCTTATTGCAGAATTGCTTGACTTGTGGAATGTCAGCATTGAGATGTACGATGCTTTCGGGAAGACATTGTTCAACTTGCGTGTAGCCTTGATTTGGACGATTAGTGACTTTTCTGGCCTTAGCACATTATCTAGTTGGAATGTGCATGCTGGGTTGGCGTGTCCAGCTTGTAATTTTGACTCTAATGTAGTACGCCTTCCCCACAGCCGAAAGTGGTGCTTTATGGGTCATCAGAGGTTTCTCGATGGAAGGCATAAGTTCATATTGCAACGGAATTGCTTTAATATGAAACCAGAAAAAAGAGGACCACCTCAGACTTTATCTTGTATAGAAATCTTACAGTAGCTTGACAGTGTTGAGTTTAAGTTCGGAAAAAGCAACGATTTAGCACAAGCTCGCCAAAAGACGCGCAGGACTTTGGCGCCTCAGCAATGGAAGAAGATAAGTATTTTATTCACTCTTCTATATTAGAAATCTAATTTACTTTGCCATAGTCTTGATGTCATGCACATTGAAAAAAATGTTTGCGATAATATGCTATATATACTGCTTAACGAACCCGGCAAGATAAAAGATCACCTTCAAGGGAGGAAAGATTTATGCGCCATGGGAGTTCGTGAATATGCTTGGCCAGATGAGCATGACAAATTTCAGCCGGCAAAGTTTACCCTTACAAAACCAAATAAGGAAGTCTTCCTCGCGACGTTGAAGAAATTAAAAGTTTCTGATGGGAATTCAAGCAACATTTCTTGATGTGTTGACTTGTAGCCTCGAAATGTTGCTAGCCTGAAGAGTCATGACTCATATGTTCTTATGCAACAGTTACTCCCTCTGGCTATAAAGATGCACTTCCTTCCAATATGTCTATCATTTTGGTGGAACTTTGTTCTTTCTTTTGAAAGTTGTGTTCTAAGGTTTTGATCATTGAGGAGCTCGATCAGCTACAGTACAAAATCATTCTTACGCTTTGTCATTTGGAGATGATCTTTCCTCCATCCTTTTTTACTGTGATGGTTCACCTTACAATCCACCTCGTTCATGAAACAAAGTTCACTGGCCCAGTACAATATCGATGGATGTATCCAATTGAGAGGTACTCATTTTAAATATGTGTCATTGTTAGTTCTTATGTTTGCTAGTTGTCCTTTTCAGCATTTAGTATAATTTTCTCTTCTTTACTTCATAGGTTCTTTGGGAAATTAAAATCATACATAAGGAATAAGTCGTAACCAGAAGGTTCTATAGCTGAAGGCTATATAGGGGATGAGGTGCTGTATTTTTGTTCAAGGAACTTTGATAACCTTGAGACGGCTTTCAACCGCCCACCTTGTGTTGATGATTGTCTTGAACCTGCACCAACATCAGTAGAATTTATCCCTCATGTTGGTAAACCAATTGGAGGAACTGAGAACTTCAAACTAACGGCAACTGAGAAGTTGCAAGAACATAGACATGTCTTGATTAATTGCATTCAAGTTGAACCTTTCATACAATAAGAATTGTATACTCACATGTTATTCTATATCTTTCGTAACATTTTTCACTTTCATTTTACTATCGCCTTTCCATTATTAGTTGCAAGGAATTCAGAAGTCATGTTAAGCATCAACTCAGGATCTGTACACAAACATCCTCAAAAGTTGACAGAAAGGTCCACAGAGAATTCCCAAGCTGGTTTGTGAGCAGAATACTAAATGACAACAACCCACAATCACCAGATTTCAGAGCTCTCACAATCGGCCCTCTTGATCATGTAAAAAGGTTTACAGCATGCAATGTCAATGGTTTCAAGTTTTGCACGGTTTCAACAGATTAAGGATTGCAAACTCAAAATTTAGGTGTTTATGGCACATTTGGGACAAGGAGTTATACAAGCAGCAGTGACGTCAACATGCAGTTCAGAGGCATCCCTTACTATAGAAAGATTCTTGATATAGTCAAACTTAATTATCAAGGCCGTTTCACCGTGACGCTGTTCAAGTATTTGTGGGCAAATACCACTACTTCTCGAGGACTGACAATTGATGACTTAAGGATCACATTAGTCAATTTCTGACGGCCAATTCATACTAGTATTTGTCAAGATGATGAGCCGTATATTCTTGCTTTAGAGGCAGAGCAGGTTTATTATGTCGAGGACGAGAGGCACAGGGATTGACACATGGTCGTTGATTTAAATCCACGAGACCTTTACGATATGGGTGAAGGCGATAACATTGACTACAAGAGTGAGCCATTTTAACCCGCCAATTTTCAAAAATACTTCTCTGAAGGCGATGACAATTTACCTCTACTGCGGTGCATTTTTTAAGTCCACATCATTTAAATTAAATTTTTTAAACCAAATAATACATCACTAACAATAATTTTTCTACACAATTTTTGTAGGGATGGTGAGGATAAGTGATCAAATTCAAATTATGTTTTTGTCTTTAAAAAAATACTGAAAAAAAATATTTAAAAAAAATAATATTTGTAGTGGTTTTTAAACCGCTACAAAAATAAAAATAACCGATACTAATTAAAAACCACCACAAAATGGATACATTAACCGCTACAAATGCTACGTGGATCCCTATAAATACCCTTACCATATCTCTTTTCAAACACTCCCTCATTTCTTTTCACCTTACCCCTCTTTCATTTTCTCTCATATGAGTTGAGGAGCTTAACAATACGATCAAATATGGTAACAAGTTTTTAAATTTTTATTTGAATACTTCTTTCCTTCGCATAAAATTTATTCTCACCATTTTTTTCAGATATTTTAGAGCTTTATCTCATTTTCATCTATTTTTCATACACAATCACATTGTAGTAGACAACATAATTGTTCCTTGTTACGTACGTATCCTTAATAATATTATCAATACAATCTTTATACTTATCTAACTAAATTAAATTATTCCTTTTAATTTATAAATGAGCTAAACTATTGAATAATAAGCTAATTAAATTAGCTAAACTACTAAAAAAAATAAACTATTTAATTTAATATCAAAAAAACTGAAACAAATGATGTATTTTTTTTTCATAATTTTTGTAGCGGTTACTAAACCGCTACTAATTAATGCGCTTTTTTCAAACTGAAATTAATTTTTTGACACGAATTTTGAATTTTGATGA
The DNA here is from genome assembly GCA_963242795.1 of Inga leiocalycina. NCBI lineage: Eukaryota > Viridiplantae > Streptophyta > Magnoliopsida > Fabales > Fabaceae > Inga > Inga leiocalycina. The sequence continues at coordinate 42,853,766 of OY725329.1, forward strand.
AATTAGTAGCGGTTCATGAACCACTACAAAATAGCAAAAAAAAATTTCATTTTTCTTTTACTGCCTTGCAGCGGTTATATAACTGCTACAAATATCACAGAAAATGATTATTGCTTATGGCAATGTTGTAGCGGTGGGATTGAACCACTGCAAAAAAAGTAGCGGTTATTTTGCTTGAGTAGCGGTTTTTAATAACTGCTACAAAACCGCTTACAACGTATGATTTAGTAGCGGTTTTATAAACGGCTACTAATGTTGTTTGTAGCGGTTAAAACTGCTACTAATAACCAATTTTAACCGCTACTAAATCACTTTTTTTTTTGTAGTGAATCCACTTTTGCAAGTGGTTTTATAGCGATTATTTTAAACCACTACTCAAGCACAATAACCGCTACTATATTTGTAGCAGTTAAAACCCACCGCTACAACATTGTCAAGAGTAAAAATCATTTTATGGGAACTTTACATCGGTTATATAACCGCTACAAAGCTCAAACCATAAAATTTGGAACTCGGGAAATGAAAAGTAAAAGCTTCCTTTGTTTTGTAGCGGTTCAACAACCGCTACTAATATGAATTTTAAATATAGCGCCATTAACTAGTAGTGTTTCTTTGACCGCTACTAATTTCATTCAAATTCAAATATTGTGCCAAAAATTTAATTTCCATTTTAATATGGCGCCATTAATTAGTAACGGTTAAATAACCGCTACAAAGGTTTGTAAAATTTTTTTTAAAAATACAATTATTTTTTTTCATTTTTTTATATTAAATTAAGTAGTTTATTATTTTAGTAGATTAGCTAATTTAATTAGCTTATTATTCAATAGTTTATCTCATTTATAATTTAAAAGGAATGATTTAATTTAGTTGGATAAGTATGAAGATTGTATTGATAATATTATTGAGGATACCTTGGTAACAAGGAACTATTATATTGTCTACTACAATGTGATTATGATTGTGTAAGGAAAATAGGTGAAAATGAGAAAATGTTCTTAAATATCTGAAAAAAAATAGTGAGAATAAATTTTATGTGAAGGAAAAAAGTATTGAAATCAAAAATTTAAAAACTTGTTATCATATTTGATCACCTTATTCAGCTCTTCAGCTCATGGAAAAAAATTTTGTAAATGAGAGAAAATGAAAGAAGGGTAAGGTGGAAAGAAATGGGGGAGTGTTTGAAATGAGATGTGGTGGGGGTATTTATAGGAATCTGCGTAGTACTTGTAGCAGTTAGTGTATCACGTTTTGTAGCAGTTTTTTATTAGTAGCGGATATGGTTGTTTTTGTAGTAGTTTATGAACCGCTACAAATATTTTATTTATTTAGTTTTTAAATATTTTTTTAAGACAAAAACAAATTTGTTTGATCATTTATCCTCGTCATCCCTACAGAAATTGTGTAGAAAAATTGTTAGTGATGTATTATTTTGTTAAAAAAATTTAATTTAAATTATGTCAACTTAGAAAAATGCACCGAAGTAAAGGTAAATTGTCATCACCTTCAAGGAAGAAGTTTTTGAAATTGGCAGGCTGAAATGGCTCACTCTCATAGGTAATGTTATCACCTTCACCCATGTCATAAAGGTCTCGTGGCTTTAAATGAATAACTATGTGCCAATCCCCGTGCCTCTCGTCCTCGACATAATAAACCTGGTGTGCATATGAGGAAAGAATATACGGCTCATCATCTTAAGAATTACCAGTATAAATTGGCTATGAGAAATTGATTGATGTGATGCCTAAGTCGTTAGTTGTCAGTCCTTGGGAAGTAGTGGTATTTTCCCATAAACACTTGAACAGTGTCTTGGTGAAACAGCCTTAGTAATTAAGTTCAACAACATCAAGAAGCTTTCTATAGTAAGGGACGCCTCTGAACTGCATGTTGACGTCACTACTGCTCGCATAACTCTTTGTCCCAAAGGTGCCATAAACACCTAAATTTTCAGTTTGCAATCCTTGATCCCATGAAACTGTGCAAAACTTGAAACCATTGACATTGTATGCTGTAAACCTTTTTGCATGGTCAAGACGACCAATTGCAAGAGCTCTGAAATCTTGTGAGTGTAGGTTGTGGTCATTTAGTATTCTACGCATAAACTGGCTTAGGAATTCTTTATGGAGCTTTTTGTCAACTTCAGAGGATGTTTGTGTACGAATCCTGAGTTGACGCTTAACATGACTTCTGAATTCCCTGCAATTAATCATGGGAAGGTGATAGAGAAATAAAAGTGAAAAATGTTATGAAAGATATAGAATAACATGTGAGTATACAATTCTTACTGAAGGAAAGGTTCAACTTGAGTGCAATTAATCAAAACATGTCTATGTGCTTGTAACTCCTCAATTACCATTAGTTTGAAGTTCTCAGTTCCTCTAACCAGTTTACCAACACGAGGGATAAATTCTCCTGATGTTGGCTCAGGTTTAGGACAATCATCAACACGAGGTGGGCGGTTGAAAGCCGTCTCAAGGTCATGAAAGTTCTTTGAACAGAAATATAGCACCTTATCCCTTATCTAGCCTTCAGCTATAAAATCTTCTGGCCATGCCTTACTCCTTATATAATATTTTAATTTCCCAAAAAAACCTACGAAGTAAAGAAGGGAAAAATGATACTAAATGCTGAAAAGGGCAACCAACAAATATAGGAACTAACAAAGAAGCACATATGTAAAATGAGTACCTCTTAATAGGATACATCCATCGATATTGAACTAGGCCAACGAGTTTTGTTTTATGAACGAGGTGGACTATAAGGTGAACCATCATAACACTACTACAAAATATTGATTTTACGACCCTAAAGGACGTCCCTTTTTACAAAAGGGACATAAAAAATAAAGGCGGTGGCATTTTTGTAATTCTGAGTGAGATTTGAATAGTTTTAGACGTCCCCAATTTAATTGGGGACGTCTAAAGTTAAATTATTTTTTATTAATTAGGGACGCCTTTTGGTCACTTTAGACGTCCCCAATTTAATTAGGGACGTCTAAAGTTAAATTTTTTTTAAAAAGGTGTCCCTAATATATATTAGGGACACCTTTGATATTACATATATCAGGGTGTCCCTAATATGAGGGACGCCTAAAGATTATATAAAAAAAATTAACTTTAGACGTCCCCAATTAAATTGGGGACATCTAAAGTGTGACTTTAGACATCCCTTTTTGAATTGGGGACATTTAAAGTAAAAAAGAAAAAAAATTAAATAAACAACTTTAGGCATCCCTAAATTAAATTGGGGATGCCAAAAACAATTCAAATCTGTATTGACAGTCTTTATTTATCAGTTTTATAGACCCACACTCATCTTTCTCATCAACGTAACCACAACAAGAACCACTACCACCACGCATTTAACTTTTGCTTCTTCTTCTTTATATGCTATTTTTAAACTTGTTTCTTCTTTTCTCTCTCTTTTTTTCACCAAATCTGTTATGCTTACTACCACGCATTTAACTCTTGATTCTTCTTCTTTATATACTGTTTTTAAACTTGCTTCTTCTTTTCTCTCTCTCTTTTTCACCAGATCTGTTATGTTTCTTACTATTTTTTATTATTTTATCTTCTTTCTCTTTTTTCTTTAGATTTCCCTCTTATTTTATCTTCTAACTCGTGTTGTTATGGTTTGTAGATCGAGACTCCAAAACATGCTTTATGGCCACGTTCTCACTGAGAAAATGAGGTTCATCTCTCCCTATTGCTCTTCTCTATTCATTATTATGAGAAAATGAATTTTAATAATAGAAGGGGATAATTTTTTTTGCAACTGATTCATCTTATTGTTATCATCTTCTGTTTATGAGATTTCAGCTCTAGAGTTATTATTGTGTAGATTTTAGATTTGGAGTTCAGATACTAGATCTATAATTTTATTGGCGATGATCTGTAATTTTTGATTTTAAATACTGTTTAGTTCAGATCTGTAATATAAATGATTTTTTTTTAAAAAAAAGCACTTTAGACGTCCCCATTTTAAACTAGGGACATTTAGAAGTCCCCAATTTAAAATGGGGACGTCTAAAGTGCTACACTGACACTTTAGACGTCCCCATTTTAAATGGGGACATCTAAAGTGTCATGTAGCACTTTAGACGTCCCCATTTTAAACTGGGGACGTCTAAAGTCCAGACTTTAGACGTCCTTTTATTTACAGACGTTATTGTCATTTTTTACTACGTCGCTCATATAGATGTCCCCTTGTTTTCAGACGTTAAAAGGCCTAAATAAGGGACGTTAAAAACGTTTTTTGCAGTAGTGTAATGAAAAAGGATGAAGGAAAGATAATCTCTAAATGACAAAGCCTAAGAATGATTTTGGACTACAACTGATTGAGCTCCTCAACAATCAAAACCTTGGAATACAACTTCCAAAAAAAAGAGCAAAGTTCCACCAAAACGATGAACACATTAGGAGGAAGTGCATTCTTTATAGCCAGAGAGTAACTGTTGCATAAAAATATGTAAGTCATGACTCTTCAGGCCAGCAACCTTTCAAGCTTGCAAGTCAATACATCGAGAAATGTTTCTTGAATACGTATCCATAACTTTTAATATCTTCAACGTTGTGAGGAAGGTTTTGCTTGTTCGGTTTTGTGAGGGTGAACTTTGCTGGTTGAAATTTGTCATCCTCATCTAGGCATATGTCTTTACAAACTCCCATAGCGCGTAAATCTTTCCTCACTTGAAGATGATCTTTTGTGCTGGGTTCGTTAAGGAGCGTATATAGCACATTATCGTAAACATTTTTTTCAATGTGCATGACATCAAGACTGTGACAAAGTAAATTACATTTCCAATATGGAAGAGTGAAGAAAATACTTATCTTCTTCCATTGCTGAGGTGCTGAAGTTTTGCATGTACATCTTTTGGCGAGCTTGTGCTGAATCGTTGCTTTTTCTAAACTCGAATGCAACATTCTCAAGCTGCTATAAGATATATGTATTGGACAAAGTCTGAGGTGATCCTCTTTTTTTTTGTTTCCTATTGAAGTGATTCCATTGCAATCTAAACTTATGCCTTCCATCGAGAAACCTCTGATGCCCCAAGAAGCACCACTTTTGGCTATGGGGAAGGCACACTGCGTCAAAGTTAAAATTGCAAGCTGGACACACCGACCTAGTATGCACATTCCAGCTAGATAATGTGCCAAGGCTAGGAAAGTCACTAATCATCCACATCAAGGCTGCATGCAAGTTGAATAATGTCTTCTCGTAGGCGTCGTATATCTCGATGCCAACGTTCCACTAGTTAAGCAATTTCACAATAAGCGGTTGGAGATACACATCGATGTCATTACCCAATGCGTTTTTGCCTAGAATGATCATAGATATAATGAAGGAGCTTTGTTTCATATACATCAAGGGGGTAAGTTGTAGGGAACTAAGATTACTGGCCAAATACTGTAACTTGTGCTAATATTCCCAAATGGATTGAAACCGCAGTCGCTAAAGCAAGCAGAACATTTCTAGGGTCAGCCGTGAAAGATGGAAAGTCATTGTCAAACATTTTTCGGGTGTCTACATCCGGGGGATGTCTTAATTTACTGTCTCCATTCTTATCATTGTCATGCCACCTCATGTGCTCTGCCATTTTGGACGACATAAACAATCTTTGTAGGTGAGGCTTTAAAGGGAAGTACATGAGAATCTTTGCAGGTTTCTTCTTCTGCTTTTTCCCCTTCCAAATTATCTTGTACCTTGATATGTGATATCTCTTACAAGTGTCCCTGTTGGAATTGTCTCCCCAATACAGTATACAATCATTAGGGCATACATCAATATTTTGATAGTTCAACTCCAACCTGTTGATAATCTTCTTGGCCTTGTAGAACGTTGTCAGAATCTCCATATCGGGGAATGCATCTTGTAATAATTCAAGCAACATTGACATTCCCTTATCTGTGATCCCACACAAGCACTTGATATGATACAACTTGATCAAGAGAGATAATTTAGAGTATTTTTGGCAACCTTGATTTAAAGGACGATCTGCTTCATCCATCAAGCTAAAAAAATCTCAAGCTGCTTCATTGCTCATGAACACTAGCTCTGAAACTTGCACTTCATCGTTGAAGTTGTCACCTTGAAATCTAAATGCATCACGCACAGCATCATTAATTGGATCATCTTCATCTAGTTGAACTCCTACTTGTGAACTTCAAGGAAAAGCATCATCATATCTCATATCGGCCTTCTCACCATGAACTACCCTAGAACCTAAAGTCTTCAGGGAAAGGCTTCACAAGTAAATGTTCCTTAATATCGGCTCGTGTTTGCCACTTCTTAAACTTGCATCTCTGACACAAACAAATGATCTTTCCATTATAGCTAGTGTGAGTGAATACGAAATCTAATAAATTGTTTAATCCGTACAAGTGTTCTTGAGAAATGCGTGGCAACTTGATCCATGATTTATCCATAGCTACTAGTGAGAGAGAAGAAAGTATAGCGAAGAAGATGAATGGATAGAGGATTATGAATGCCTGGAAGCTTATATTGAGATTTTCCAACGTTTAACATTTTGTAGTGGTTACCGAACCGCTACTTAATTCCATCTTTGTAGTGGTTATATACATAAAACTGCTATAAATTTACAGCCTGTTGGTAGAATTTAGAAAATTTTATGTTAAACTAGTAGCGGTTTAATTAGTATAACTGCTACTAATATATATTAGTAGTGGTTCTATTTTATTAACTGCTACAACTTTCTGGCCGAAGAAGAAATTCAAATTTCATATTTTTTTCACTTTGTAGCAGTTATAAGAATAAGACCGCTACAAATGTTCATAACCGTTGGACAATTAAAAAAATTTGGTTTTCACCTTATAGCAGTTATGAGGGTAATCGCTACAAAATTAGAAGACAGCGGGAGGGAAATTATTTTGAATTTTGAATTTCCCTCCCACTATCCTCTACATTTGTAGTGGTTACCATCATAACTGCTACAAATTGATTAAAATATTTGTAATGGTTTGTAAAATGTAATCGCTACAAAAATATTAAAATTTATTTTTTTGAATACTTGTAGTGGTTTTAGAATAAAACTGCTACAAATATATGTTTATTTATTTATTTATTGTTTTTGTGATTAGTTTTAAAAATATAAATATAACTGTCATAAATGCAACAAGAATTTAACAAGGCTCTGGAAATATAAATATAACTATTGTAATCGCAACAAGAATTTAAGTTCTGAAAATAAAATATCCAAGTTTATTTGCAAATGTTTCAAAAAGAATCTAAATGTCCCAAACTAACTATCAGGAGGCTGATTATCTAGTCCTCCCTCAGGTAGGCCTCCCTCAGGTGTAGCTGTATCGGGGTACTAGGCAGAGTTAACAGCACCATCATCATCATCATCAGGAGAAGTACACTGGATAATGAACCAAGAGACAGGGGGAACCTGTGGATACTCCTCGTAAGGGAACAGGCGACTCCATGACCGCTCGAGCATGTAGTTCATGATATCGCGCCACTTCTTATGCTGAGCATAGTAAAAATCAGCCTGCTGCTGGATCTGGTGTATCTGCTGCTGCTACTGAGCCACTGCAGCCTGTATCCTAGCCAAATCTGAGCTCAGCTCCTCAACAAACTCATCCCTTAAAAGTCTAACCTCAGACATCTGTGCTCTAAAGCTGCCAGCCTTAGAGGCGCTGCTCTTGCTGTAGACCATGCTAGGTCTAGCGCTTATCCCCATCCCTTTCATGTGTCTGGAGTGCTCAAACCTAACCAAAACCAACTTTTAATGGAGCAGTAGGGTCCACAAACCTTTGTGACTCCTAGGTCTGGGTCTCTCGCGGCTCGGCCTACGACTGTTGCATCTGCTCCTACCAATTTAAGAAACAATTACTTATTATTGTTGTTCATAATAAATTTGGTTTTATAAATAATATAATAATGAATTCACTTACAATGGCCTCCTTTGCTTGCTAAGAGGTCAAAGTCCCGTCACGATGTCTATGTGTGATAGCGAACAACTCCCTGTAGTCCTTCTGACGGTTCCCCTGCTGTGCCTTCCTTTCTTAAAACAATTACGAAATTAAATTAGTATTATCAAAACAAAAAACTAGATTTATAATATGAAATATCCAGCTAAAATTAATTGATATTGTGAAAAGTTACCAGCTCACTGTAAGTGACAGCAAAGGTCTTCGATTCTGTGTGTGGTAGATCGTCTGCTGCCCACAGCACCTCGTGTTCCTCTGAGAAAGCGCCTGAAAGAAAACAATATTAAGAAAACAATATTAAAAGTATTAAAACAATACAAAACACTTATAATTAATAAAATCATAAAATTAATTAAATTTAAATTATAATTATAAATACATTACCTACCCCTCAGCGCTCCACCTGAACTGGAAGAAACTCGCCTAATCGTTTGGCGGGACATCGTCTAGGACATTCTCGATCAGCTGCTACAAAGGAATCATTTCATCCTTATCCATATTTTGGAAGAGACGGTTCCTTCTATTCTTCCAACTATTGACTATCTTCATCATCGTGTACCTCTTCCAGTTGTCCCAGGCATCAAACCTAAGCTATAACACAATTGAATAAAAAATAATTAAATATAACTAATTACAAATAAGACAATTAATAAATATAATTAATTGTAGAAAATATAATATAATTAAATACTATTAATTAATTTGACCACCTCGTCCCACGCCAGGTCCTTCAGGCCCTTCGGAACGTTCCTCCATGTCTTGAAGTAAAGGAGAAACCACATCTAATTCGAGCCCAGCTCATTCAGGAAATGGTTGAACAGGTAAGCCCCATTGTCGATGGGTTGGTCTGTGGCCTCATTCCATGACACTACAACTCATACTGTCTGGTCCAAGCTATTCAGGCCGGTCATATTCAGCCTCCTCGTGGATAAGTTCCCCTACTCATCTGCTCAATTTACCATATATATTAGATAAATTGAAATTGAAATTTATCATTTTGAATTTAAATATTTAATTTATTAAATAAAAAAAGATATTTACCTTGGACTTTCACCTCAAAACCAATAGACCGAAAAGACAACCATCGTGGGTTGTTCTGGTCTTGCGTGTCATCTGCATCCAGGAACCGCTCCATGTCTGCGATCGGAATTGGGATGTCAAAATCCTCATTTGCCTCGTAGTCACTGACACTGAGCTCTCCCTCTCCCAAATGAGGCCCCTTTAGTGTGGTTGGTTCCTGTGGGACCGTTTGCGGTGGTTGTGGTAGAGGCAACTCCACGATGCCACCCTCCTCTGCTGTTGATACCCCACTTAATCGTTCTGGGGACCTCAGGCTCCTTCCCCTTGTCCCTCCCTAAAGCCATATCAACTGTAAAACTTTAAAAAAAAAAACCAATTAGTCACATTTATAATGTAAAAATAAAATAATAATAAAAAGTATAAATAGAAAATATATATTTTTCGTACCTCAAGTGAGATGAATGAGAAATGCTACAGGGAAAACTCTTAGAAAGTCCCTAAACGCTCATATTTGAAGGAAAACTCTCAAAAAAAACTTCAGAAAATGAAATGCGCAAATGAAAAAATGAGTGGGGCGGAGGGTATTTTTAGATTTAGATTTTGTAGCAGTTTTTTCCATAAACCGCTACTAAATAGCTACACTTTGTATATAACTACTATAAATATGTGACTTTTGAAGTTCTGTAGTAGTTACTATAACTTAACTGTTGCAAAAGTAATAACCTTTGAAGTTCTATAGCGGTTATAAAAGCATAACCACTACAAATAGGCATCTTTTGGTATTTCTTAGCGATTCAATTTATAGTAACCGTTACAACCAAACTGACAGTATTGTCATAGCTAGTTCGCATCAAGTGGTGCCACATTTTGGGGTCGTTATAACAAAAAATAGGCACCAAAATAGCCGACAGAAATTAAAGCGGGAATCTCACACCATATTTGTACATGTTTTGTCCTTTTAGTTGCTACAAATTGTGTTGCTAATCACTCACGCCACTTGACGTGTGTCTTACCGCTACAAGTTTGTAGCGGTTTATAGAATAACCGCTACAATATCAATATTTATAGCGGTTAAATATAACCGCTACAAATTCACTACTACAGAATAATTTTTTTTTTTGTAGTGACACAACTACTAATTAATATAAATAAAAACTTTACTGATCTCTATGTTAAAGAAGATGTCCAGCCAAAAGGTCTATGATCAAATTAAGTCTTCATATAAGTAGACTTCTTCATTGTCAAAAATAAGCAAATTACAAAGTAAGCTTAAATGAAATGAATTAAGTGAATGAATTAATTAGCAATTCAATTACAACACCAAAAATATTATCATTTGAGAATAAACCAATTACTTGTTCAAAATCATTTTTAATTCCACTCTGAATGATGTTATACATATAAAGTAAAACATAGTATCTGAATTCAATGTCGCCAGGTTGTAGAGGGCACTATAAATCAAAAGCAAATGGTTAAATCAATAAAGGCATATTTAAAATGACCGTCAATGAAAGAACTTGAATTGAAATTACTTACCTTTGGATAAAACCACTTCGGGTCTCTAATAACTTTACCCTTGCGTGACCTGCCAAGGAATCTATATGTTTGGGTCACACTATCATTAAAATGAAAATCAACAGAAATTAGAACAATTCATTTAAGACAAGAATCAATAAAATACAAACAAAATAACTTGCGTGTTAAAGACTGATTTTGTTTCTTTGTCTGGCCTTTTACACAAGGGATCAAACCAGTAAACTATGTTGAGCCGAGGATAGAGAACACACAAACTCCTATGGTAACTATAACAACATATACATATGAAAATGAAGTTAGATGACAAGGCAATTATTTATTAAACATCTTAAATAGACAAAATTAAAATACCTACCCTTGAACAATTGGTGCTAGATAACAACAAAATTTGGTATGTCCCATTGTGTAGCCCACATAGGTCATCCTTGCTTCTAAAGTATTAGCATCCCTTATCGTATTTACAGGACATAAGAATCCATAAAAATCATGTCTTCCCATGTTAATGCATATGCTGCAAAAGAAGCTATAATAGAATTAAAATGATGAATGAATTAGTAAATGTTTGAAACCAAAAAACTAATGTATTAATTGAAGGCAAAAAAGGGATAAAAAACTTACAGGATTGCAAATTTAACCCATCATATATCTATCTCCTCCAACTTAATGAACTCCCTAAGATCTTTCCTATCAATCATATGGGGATACTTCAATGTTAGGCCTATAATCCCTGGAGGCATATGCAAGTCAATCTGACGAATGCCTTTGTAGAGCTGTTATAGTCGTGCTAGGAAAGGCCATTTTCCCGTATCTTTTGCCTCCTTTTAGAACATAAAAAAAACATATTGTTAGTAGGATGCCAACAGATCTTAAGTAAAAGTAAGGTAGTTTATACCATTAGAGGTGTTGCCGCTGAGCTAATAAGATTTTGAGGCTAAAGGATGAAAGATCCTATCATCTGACCTATCATAGGAACCTCTTCATCAAGCATAGGGACAACTGTACCTTCTTCCCCTTCTTGGACACATGTCATATCACGCTACGTAAATGCTATGGAATTTGGTTATGATGGTGGGTGGTAGTTTCTATGTGAACGAGAGCATCAGCAACAACACGCAGCAATAGGGCATCCAAATAGAGGATGGAAGGCTCTCTTGGTGCTGGAGTGGGAGAAGGGTCACCAAGTGGTTCCTCCAGCGGGTTGTAACTTCCTTTGGTGCTTTACGCCCTTTCACACTATACCCTGACAAGTTTTCGTAAGCAGGGAAGTCATTTATCGTGTTGAAAATCATTACCCATAGCTTGAAGGACTCCTTATATGCATCAAACACATCTATTCCTTCCTCCCACAACTTCTTCAAGTCCTCAATTAAAGGTGCCAAGTAGACATCGATATCATTCCCTAGCTATTTTGGTCCAGAAATCATCATAGAAAGTATCACATACTTGCATTTTATACATAACCAGGGAGGCAAGTTGTATATTACAAGGATAATCGGTTACATACTATGTATGCTAGTAAGAGTTCCATACATATTGATGCCATCTATACAAATCCCTAGCCGAAGGTTTCTTGGATTGCTGCCAAATTAAGGGAACATTTCATCTATTTTCTTCTATTATAGAGAGTCAGCCGGGTGTCGAAGATATTTTTTATCAAATATTCTCTTATCAGAATTCCATCTCAACTTCTTTGCTTTTGTTGCAGTTGTAAATAAATGCTTAAAATATGGTATTGTTAAAAGATATCACAAAACCTTTAAAGGTTGCCTTTTAGTTGTCCCATCACCACAACTACCATCTTTCTTCACTTTGTATTGTGCAATTTCACAATTTGGACACTCACTAAGCCCTTCATACTCCTTTCTATATACTACGCAGTTATTAGGGCAAGCGTGTATCTTTTTTATACTCCATACCCATCATAGACAATATTTTCTTGACCTCACACGTACGATTTGGAAGTACATTATCATTTGGAAACATATCACATAACAATCCAAGTAGTAATGTGAAACTACTATCGGTCCACCCACAAGTTGCCAAGTTAGCCAAATGCAATGTTCCTGTCAGCCGTGTGTACTTACTACCAGGGTATAACGGTGTCTCTGCATCACTCCGCAGGTTGTCATATTCGTGCGATTGCGTAAAAGATTCTACTTCAACATCGTGAATCATTTTCTCCATTCAATCTTCATCTATGACATCTATAGCTTCGTTCTTGTGCAACGGACAATCAATTACTTTCTCACCATGCCATATCCACTTTATGTATTGAAGATTTATTCCATCACAAAGTAGGTAATCCCTTATGACATCAATATCCCATTGACTCTTATTTAAATGATTGACACAAGGACAAAAATGCTTCTCATTTTTAGCTTGGAGCGTTCTTTCTAGCAAATTCAATAAACTCTTTTACCCCATTCTCATATTCTTCACTAGTTCTCAAAGCAGTCATCCAACTATGATCTCTTTTTATTACTACTTAAGTCATTCCCAACAACACTCAAGTTTAGAACAATTGTAACTAATGGGATTGCCTTTTATCACTTTTTTTTAAAAAAAATTCAGTAGCATTTCCCCTTAAAAGTAAGGCATTCCAAAATTTCAATAACAAACCACTTCATCTTAATTCAAACAAAATAAACTAACTGAGGCAATTCAGGACAATATCAATAATTTAATCCAATAATTTTGCATCTAAGCTTATTAACATCAAATAATTTTGCCTTTACAAAACTGCTATATACAAATCTCCTAATAAAAAATATTTATTGTCATTCTTAACTTAATTCAAAGAATGACTTTCTTGTTTGGTCCTTAGTTGTCATTCTCCCAATAAAAATTCAATTAATCAATAAATGCTAAATAACAATCATGTCAACCTAGAACAAATTGTGGCATCGAATTTTACTTTACTAATGGCATTACTTGATTGTACAAAAAAATTTCATCGCCAACAGACCAAACTACCCTACCAGATCAAACAAAGAACCCACATTCACAAATATTATTTTGTAATTAATGAACTAATTCTAGTGCTCCCACATAGCAAAGAAAAAAAATCATATATATAGGTAATTTTTTCAACCAGAATATAGCATCTAGTCCAAATGAATATTTTAAAAAAAATATAAACATACCATGAAAGAGTAGTAGGCCGACGATAGCAAGCATGAGATAGAGGGAAAGGGAGGGAGGACGTTACAGCAGCAAGTGTGGAGAGGGAGAGATGAGCATGGCAAATGATGGTGGTGAGAGGGAGAGGAGGATGGCAGAGGATCAGTGAGAGAGCGACGATGAGGGAAAAAGGGAGAGTGACGAAAGTGAGGGGAGCTATGGACAATGGTGAGGGACGATGGTGGTGAAAGGGAGAGGAGGACTGTAGAGGTCAGTTAGAGAGCAACGGTGAGGGAAAAAGAGAAAGGGACGATGGTGAGGGAAGAGGTGGTGATAGGGAGAGGAGGACGGAAGAGGAAAAAGAGAGAGGGGCGACAGTGAGGGACGATGGTGGTGAAAGGGAAGAGAATGGTGATGGTCAAAGAGATGATGGTGGTGAGGGACGATGGTCAAAGAATGAGGGCAATAGGGAATAAAAGAAGCACTCACGATCGGGGAATGAAAAAAGCAGAGTCATGGGGACAGATTTTGGGATGCCAAAATGAAGGTTTAGGTTTGGGACACCTAAACCATACTTTAGGTGTCCCAAAAGTCTTGGTTTAGGTGTCCCAAATGGATTTAGGACACCTAAACCAAGACTTTAGGCATCCTAAATTATTTTCGGACGCCTAAAGTCTAGGTTTAGGCATCCCAAAACTCTTTTGGGACTCCTAAAGTTTGGGTTTAGGTGTCCCAAAACTCTGTTGGGACACCTAAACCCAGCTTTTGGTGCTTAAAAAATTTGGTTTTCGCGCCAAGAAGAACTTTAGATGTCCTTTAGGCGTCCCAACTCAAATTTGGGACACGGAAAGTTTCCCCTGTGTACACTTATTTACAAAAATGACACCGCCTTTCTTTTAACTACCCTTTTTCGAAAAAGGGATATCCCTTGGGATAATAATATCCTTATTTTGTAGTAGTGCATAAAAGAAACCAATTTAAAACAAAAATAAATCTCAAATTCTATCTTTCTGTAGGACTTCAACAAAATGGATAACAAGCATGGACCTACAGTCCACAAGGATAAATAACCAAGTGCGGCTCGAGGCCACAAAACAAGCACATGTATAAAACCCATGAATAAAAAGCGTGAAAACGAATTCCACAAATATCAAGCGTAAGTATTATGCCCATGAAGTCAAATGAGCTCAAGAGGTTAACCATGGTGCACCAAGGACTAACACTACTCTTGTTAGTAACCAGCATTTTGTATTCAGTCCTCTCAAAAACGTTTCCAAGCATGCTTGGGGTCCATTGATCAGAGTAATGAAAACTTTTTCTTTCAATACCATGATAACTCGTATCGAACACAAAATAATAGAATACCCCATCATAAAAGTTCAAAAACAATATCTCAAAACCTTCTTTCAAATTCAATCTGTCGACAAAAACCCTTCTCAAATAATAAAACTCGCGTACAAACATTTAAAAATACAAGACTATTTTAACATGAAAGTTTCTATAAGAAAAACTAAAGTTTCCTTTGCATTTTCGTACATAATCATGAATTATTCTAGGAAGTAATAGGAGAAGAATAAATAACAATAAACAAAATCATCAATCTATACTCATTACAGTATCAATAAGAACAGCAAAAAAATATGATAAACTTTCATTAGCAAAATCATACTTGTAAAGATGGCAATAAACATGAAAGTATGGCAAGTAGTAAAAACATCATTTATAAAAAAAATTATAACAAGTAGTAAAATATCATTTATAAAGATTATAATGGGACGCTATTCATTCACTTGATGCATTCCTAAAATATAACTGTTTGCTCTTTCTAAGCCACTTTCATAAAAACTCCCACTCCTTAATCCCCTACTACCCAAAATGACACTCTTGTCATCCTCTCTTCATGAGCTTTTATAAAAATTGCAGCATTCATGAGTTGATAAAATCCATCATTCCATCTTTTTGATAATAACCAAATAATATTCATAATTACTATCATTTAAGAATAACCAAACTTTCTTAAAGCGGTTAAGGACCATTTTAAATAACTCAACAAAAACATTCACTATCCCAATTTTATGCCAACATAATAAAATATTTAAGGAACTCTGGCCTTCCATTTTCCTCACATGTAAAATGCCACTTTGACTCTAATCAAGAAATCACCAAAAATTTCCATTCCTTAATTCCATAAAATTCTTTCCTTACACATTATTTCATCAAACACTTTTATAGACATCCCAACGGATAACACAAAGTAAGTAAACTTAATCCTCCGAATTTCAAATGGACATCCTTCCGTCAACATCTTGAAGTTACAAGGCTTCCTAATTCAATATTATCACAAGATTAGATAAAGAATCAAGAAATCCTCCAAACATAAGCAACTTCTTATATGAAAATTGAAATGGTTCATATTTTGGGCTATTACATTTAGGTCATATACAGCTAATCATCTTAGTTTTAATTTTCCGCTCAAACAATTTATCAACACTTAACATGCATACAAATTGAAGTTAACATGACAAGCTTCCTTTTCCCCAACGCCTCTTATAATTTATCTTCCACACATTTGACCAACAACCAGCTTTTCAACAAAAGTGCATATCCAAGTAAACTTGCTTTCGATATTCCAGCTAAATAAAAACCCACCACCGCTAACTCCATTTTCTAGCTAAATATACAATTTCTTATTTCTCAATTAACAAATCTATACTTGATGCTAATTTGTTTCTTATTTGAATTCCTAATCAAATAGTCCGACCCATTAAGGACAGAACTAGACCCAAAGTCCAACTCCTCCTGTGTTTATGCTCAACATGCATGTGTTGCCACTGCCTGGTTTCTCATGGTTTGCCACCCAAATGGCAGTTCTAGTTGGAATTTTTTTGTACCAAATTCCATCGTAACGGTTTGTGGAACTACCTAGGCTAAAGAAACCAGCTCAAATTTTTCATTAAAGACAACAGTGTAGTTCTTCCATCATCATGAAGTGCTTGAGAACTTGTGATAGTATCAATAGTGGTGGATAATTGCGAGAAGAGAAGAATTTTTAGAAGAACAATCACATAAGGAAGGATGGCCATTGTTGTAATGATGGCGTGTCTGGTTAACACATACATGTGTGTGTCTTTGATATTTTTTAGTAGTAAGATCCAACAAAGTGGAAAGAGACAGGAGGTGAAAAAGAAAATCATGCATGATACCTTCAAGGCGATGGCAACATTTTCCTTCAAAGCAATATACACTACTAATTAAAAAGTCATAAAAATATATATTTTCATTAAAAAAATATATTTTCATAAACTATGACTTTACTAACCAATGATTATTTAAAATAACCTTTTCATGAAATGTAACTTTTGTATAGTATGTAGGGTTTTCTGGCAAAAAAGAAAAAGAAAAAAACTAAGGTTTCTTTAAAATAACACAACTTTAACCAAGTGGTAATTACCACAAGTTTAATTATAACTTGTTATGTGTCTTTAGAAATTAAAAAGACTGGATTAGTGACACAATCCTTCATATGAATTTCTTCATTTATAAGCACATGAATTTCCATAAAAATACATCTCTTTCTTTTTAAAAGTTTATATTCCAACATGTTGTTTGACTACCATATATATTTGTTACATGGGGAACTCTTAATATCACATATCAAGTTTTCTTTGAGTGAGTTTAGGGTCACTACTTCTCCAACGTGGGCGCCACGGCTAGACTATTTGTCAAACTCACCATCCATAGCATTTATAAACAGACCAATGGTGTCAATTGCGTAACAGAACAAAAAGACCCAAATCAAAATGTTACATACGGAAGAATTCCTAGCTACACGTTATTTTCACATTAATGGTTCTTTAGACATCTTATACTCCTACTTGTAGTTTGGTCTTGTGGTAGAAACTTAAAGCTAGGTAATGAATTAATGAAGCCAAAATTTATGTCCAAACATCTTAGATCAATGACATCATAGTGAGTAGTCACGGGTTAGTAATAGATATTTGGGAAAATCACTCCCAAGTCCCAAGAAACAAAGATAAAAACAGAAAAGTCCCTAAAAAAAGTAAAATATCTAGGGACGTTTCTGTGATTATTTTCTAAAGTCAAATGACAAAGATGCCCCCAAGAATTTAAAACACTATTATTTCTCCCTCTCCTTCCTTCTACTCTGCTTCTGCGTTATCTGTTGCTCCTCCGTGTTTCAGCGTTGGTGAACATACAATCAAGGATATTATGGTGAGTGATGGAACTTGTGAAGTTCAAAAGTCACAATACACTCATTGTTAACATACATGAATTAAAGAAATTAAGTGGATAGATTTGATAATAAATACTTATGAACAGCACACAAACCAAAAATTCATGAATCTAGGCTCTTGTTGGGCATGTATTCATATATAAGCATCTTCTCTTCTACTTTGATGCAACAACCAAGAACCTTAACAAGATTCCGATGTTGAAGTTTAGAGC
Source organism: Inga leiocalycina (assembly GCA_963242795.1). NCBI lineage: Eukaryota > Viridiplantae > Streptophyta > Magnoliopsida > Fabales > Fabaceae > Inga > Inga leiocalycina. The sequence goes on from OY725329.1 coordinate 42,871,861, forward strand.
ATAGTATGACTTCACTCTTAAATTCTATCATTCCTTGGTGGGAGCTTTAAGAAAGCCACTTCACAGCAATCTCTTGTCCATCTTCTAATATACCCTACCATAATTTTACAGTCAAGGATTATCAATATATGACACCATAGATTAAAAATTATATTGATTAAAATTACTCGTTTGATTGTCGTCATTTTAATCAATTGATTAATTGATTGTATGTTTACCTTGTGTACAATTCCAAAACCACCTTGACCAAGCTTCTTGTCGATTGAGAAATTATTTGTAGCAGTAGCTATCACGACATAGTCATAGAAAGGAATTTCCATATCTCTCTGAGTCTTCAACATCATTTACTTCTGACAAAGAAATTTCCATATTTCACTCCCATAAACAAGTTTATCAAATAAAAATAGCATATAGTGCATCTTTTATAATTTGCAAACAAAATCCCATGAGACAATTATGATCAATCTGAAACTTTCTAACTGCTTACCTCTATATTATTTTCTCCTTTTGTAAATGCAAACGAAAATGATAACCATCACAAAAGAAAATACAATGGGAGCTATTATAACAATCACTAGTGGAAAAATCACTTTTAAGACCGGTTAAAAAAGACATTTTAGACCAATTCTGGATCCGGTCTTGATATAGCCGGTTTTAAAAGTCTACCACATTTTAGACCAGTTATGGAACTAGTCTTAAAAATAAGTTTTAAGACTGGTTATTTATAAAATCGGTCTAAAAGTAAATATTTTTAGACCGGTTATCAGAGAAACAGGTCTATAAGGTTGTAATTTTTAGACCGGTTTTCTAAAAAACTCGTCTAAAAGTTATACTTTTAAGACCGGTTTTTTAGGAAACCGGTCTTAAAAGTAATAGTTTTAAGACCGATTCTCTCCAAAACCGGTCTTAAATGTACTTGTTAGATCAGTTTTGGATAGAACTGGTCTAAAAAGTATTTTTTTTAAAGAAAAAAATTCGTTTAAAATATTTACCCAGCAAGCCATTTCTCCTATTAAAACATTTCACTCAGCAAGCAACAGCCATTTCAACGACATTCAAATAAATTCCTCTTACAGATTATAACTAACATCTTATATATACATATATGAGAGACTCAAAACTCATTGGAACAAATTAAAACTCAACTCCCTTATGCTTAAACAGTGCTGGCCGAAACAAAAGCAAGGAAAACATCCATGAATTAACTCACAATCATAGACAGAATCATAATGTAAGGAAATCATACAACCATGACAATGCTGTTTTGACCAAGTTCCTTGTCTTTTTACTTACATACATACATCAAAGATTAAATTACATTAATGACAATGTTGTTATTCATTATGGCCAAAATACTTTATTTACACTCTTCTCTAACTGATGATCACTATCTAGCGTCAGAGAATCTACACTAAGACGTACACCTCATATCCTTCATTTTCCTGTGACAACAACAAAGAAAGTAGTTTTATATATACACCAATAGCAATATATATAATTCAAATATAGTTCATGATAATTATTTTAGCTAACTAACCTTCAATGTAGTTTTATAAAGGGATATCCTCCCATATCCCTTCATGATGATCGTTTCTTGTGTCGTGTTCATTGTCTACTTCAACTTCTTCGTTCAATTTTGGTAGACCCCTAGAAAAAGAAGTCTCAAGAAGATCATTCATTGAATGACTTTCCTGATTAATGTCAACGACCCTTTTTCTTTGGAAAGCTACAGACCACATTTTATTTGCCTGATCAATAACATAGAACACTTGTTTCGCTTGATATGCCATAATAAAAGGTTCATCTCCAAAACTTCTACTAATCAAGTCAACCAATGTAAATCCCAACTGATCAATCATCACACCATTGTTGACATCAACCCACTTGCATTTGAAAATGGGAAGTTTAACTTTAACATAATCAACCACCCAAATCTCTTCAATAACCCCATAATAAGGTATTGTTGTTGTAACTCCCTTCCGTAATTATATCCGAAATATGAAATTAAAGTGAAATAGAGACCAATAATAAACAAAACTCATTTAAAATCCCATCTTCGCGATAGGGATTTCACAAATACTTTTCGAAATCTAATTGACCTAGTCTCATATTCACATATCGAATATAACTACTTTGCGAAGATATATCACATTCTTATAACTATCAGAGTGCACAATATAAATTTTCGACAATCCCGGATTCCTTACATTAATCCAAGCTTTACAGGGCACATTCGCCCTTTACAATTTTCCAAATAGGGGATTACACAAATTCTCATACCAAATACATACTCAAATATACATTCCAACCTATATAATCATATATCCAAATATACTTAATCCCAAACATGCATTGATAACCAACTATCACAAGATTACAACCCGAAAGAGTCATTGCCACCCATAGTTGCATGCTCCATCCTTGATCCACCTTCCCTGTCTAAAATGTTGGTATGGGAAGGTGAGATTCTAGAGAATCCCAATAGAAAAACATTACCAATATGCATGTAAGATAAGTGTTTAATGCATGACATGCTTGCATCACAATAACACATGTTCACATAATGACATATCTGCGTGCTCAATGTTTCAACAACATACTCATGGCCATAGCATAAATAGAAACAGAGCTACAATCATTCATATATGTTTCAAATAATCAAGAAAAGAAATACATACATCAATACACCAACACAATTATCAAATACATGCAGAAGAGGTAAGTTCCCTACACTTATTCTTTCCACGTATGCTCCAGCATTGGCTACTCATGATCCGAGCAAATATCCAACCCTATAACCAAATCAAGGACATAGAGTCAATCTCAATTCCAAATCCTTACTTTCATATTACTTAAGATTGGTTACCATTCACACCCTTTAGGTGGCTATAATAAGCTTAATGAAAGTCTAAAGGATTGAGAAGTACTAGGTTGGAAATCACCTTTCAAAATCACAAAATGCTAAAAATGGGGGTTGGCTGCAGCCGCAAAACCTCTGGCTATAGCCAAAACACCCACAGAAGGTTTTTGTCTGCAGCCAAGAGTTTCTAGCTACGGCTAAAACGCACACAGAAACTTTTGTTTTTGGCTGCAGCCAAGATTTTCTGCTGCTGCCAAGGAAAATTCCAAAATTCATAACTAATTCTAGAAAAATTGAAATGAGGTGGTCCCAAAGCCCATGAAAAGCTATTTAAGTCCTCTGCATAGGAAAAATATGAGCCATTACTTGAAATCACCAAAAAAATACAGAATTCCCCAAAATCCACTACTGCCCCAAAACAGTGTTTAGTTTCAATCCCAAACTTTTGACAGTCATATTTCGCAGTTCCCAAAATGAAATGGCACAAATTATATGTCAAGTTTGAAGCTTAAGATGTGAACTTTAAGATTGAAAAGTTTCAGAAATTTTAGATATCATTTGCCCATTCAAAACATCCACACGAGAAGACTGCCCGGACAGAATTCACACTGGACAACATTTCCAGTTTTGCAACCAATGTGTTCAATCCAATTCAAATCAATTCCAATGATTAAATACCACAACATGACACCATTTTGAACATAAAACAACATCCAATTACACCATTTACATTCCACATGAAAATACCACAAAATCAGGGCAAAATTCACAATTCACAATACTCTACCAATAACCACAATAGTTAGGTTAAAAGTCATCAAATACTCACCTCTTCCTCTTTCTCAAACAAATTCCTTGATTCTTCATCTTTCCGCTTTTCCTCAAGCTATCAAACACCTCCTTTCAAGAATCTAAAACCATAGAGATGAAGCTCTCATCACTATGAACAATATTAAAGATGATTAGAGCTAAAGAGGTCACCAAACAAGCTAAAATCTCACCTTAAGCTTTCTCTTTCTTCCTCCAAGCTTGCACGTCCATGGAGATGAGAGGAGAGAGATGAATCAGATTTTTGGGCTCCTCAAATGATCTTAATTGCCTGACCTAAAAGGGAAGAGAGGAGAGAAAATGAGATGAACATTTGACCAAGATCCAAGGGTCCACAGAGTGCCACATGTCAACATCTTGCAACATCCTCCATGAGCTCACATAGGCACATACACACATGATTCCATCCTTTGATCTCATAAAAATCAATCACAACCATTGATCTTGAAGTTATCAATGAATTTACTCTTCGGTAACCGATCAATTGGCCGGTAACTTTACCGTTTTGCCCCTGATTGTGGCAATTCTCACTAAATCACCAATAACACTTTGCCTCTTTCCATTTAGCCACAATATGCGCCCTCCCTCTATTTTAAGTCAATTTAGATGTTAATCCACAACTGAGCTTAAATATAGGGTTTTAGTGCTACTCACAACACATATGAGTTACTTTATATACCACATTCTCCAAAAGTATCGAATTAATGATAAGCAAACTCACTTTTGGAGTCAAAATTCCTTGATCAAATTTTAGGGTGTTACAACTGCCAATCTAGGATTCTTATCTTTTGAACTAGAGAAGTGCAGAGATTCAGCCACTAACATAACCCCACTGTTCTGGACGGTACTCCTATCATCAAGGGACTTCGTGTAAAACGTATAACCATTGATTACAAATGAAGTCCAACTTATGACATCAACCTCAGGACCACGTGCTAACTATTTAATTGTATCAGAAACACATTCTTCGTAGTCAAACTTTTGTTTGAACCAATGTGCAAAAGTTTTGTTATGCTCTCTAATTAACCTTTGTTCAGTCATTCGACTATTTCCTTTTCGTACAATTTCTTTATGAGCATTAATGTAATCTTAAACTTCATCAACATTATTCAAGATGTACAAGTGGACTTGTTGCAATTCATCGGGATCCATACTCTTTAATGAAGCCTCGTGTCTACCGCCTTCTTTATCATGACGTTCAGGAAGTTCAATGTGTCCTACATTTGACAAGTAATCTTGACAAAACTCAATGGCTTCTTTAAAACATATTTCTAAACAATAGATGCTTCAGGCCGATTAGGGTTCTTCACATACCCTTTTAGGATTTTCATAGTTCTTTCAATTGGGTACATCTACCGTAAATAGATAGGGCCACACAACTTGATCTCCCTGACTAGATGAACAAATAGATGTACCATGATGTCAAAAAAAGAAGGAAGAAAAAGCTTCTCAAGCTGACAAAAGATTAGATATCCTTTATTTTCCAGTTCATCCAATTTTTTTGTCTCAATGACTTTACTACAAATAGCATTAAAGAACAAACAAAGTCTAGTCAAAATATGTTAAAGATCATATTCGGCAATGCCTCGAATAGCTACTGGGATTAGTTGTTGTCGCTCTATCCATGTCGTGCTTTCAAGCTTACCAATTTCAATACTGCTTTCAACAATTGGTATCTTTTACACCCCAAGTACAACAACATCTCAGCATCACTGCACATATTACCATATGCATGTGATTGCTCAAAAGCCTCTTCTCCTACATCATGAATAATATCCTCTATCCGATCATCCGTATCAGTGTCATTATCATCAAAGTTTACTCCCCCCTATTGAGATGAACTTGGCATTTCTAATTCTTCACCATGCCATACCCACACTGTATAACTCTTACAAAGTCCTTCACAAATTAAATGTGTATATATATTTGTAGTACTTAGTCGCTTCTCATTCAAACATACTATACAAGGGCAATAAAACTTCCCACTATCATCATCGGCATTTCTTATAGCGAAGTCTAAAAAACCCCTCACCCCATTATCATATTCAACACTCGTTCGTTTAGCATTTATCCAACTATGATCCATATATATCTCAACACTTGTAGCACCCTATAACCTACAACAAAAGGATAGACAAAAAAACAACAACTATAGGGTTTTAGAGATTTCAACAAAATTAATATGCACCATTTGAAACTAGTATCATTTTAACAAACCAATAACATTGACAATAATCAAACAATCACACTAAATTAAAATAGAACATAGTGTGGTATTACTCCAAGCTAAAAATCATAGGGATGTAATTAAAAGTCAGAGCAAATATTTAACAAAAATGTGCAAATTTTTTTCTAGATTACGTTATCACAAAATAGTTGGATTTCCAACAAACTATAATAACAACTTGTGGGAATAAAGTGCTCAAAACAACAACAAGAACCATTTTTTCATAGAACATTATTAATTATTGAACCACGTACAACTAAATAATAGATCGAACACGTACTAACCTGATTGAAGACCAAGGAGTGAGGTCACGGTGGCGTCGACTGAGGTTAAAATTAAGTCCTTAAATTCACGGCACTGATAAAGGGAAGTCAAGGCAGAGGAGAATGGTCACTACGGAGAACAGAGGTGGCGGCAGAGAAGACTGACAATAATCAAATAACAGTAAAGACGGACACAGCAACGGCAGCGGTAATGATGGAGGAGAGTTGAGCAAATGAGGGATGGGACACCATGGACGAGTTTAGAACCATCACGGACAAAGCTCACAGAGAAATGGCGTAAAGAAAAGAAAGGGTTCATAGAGTGCGTGATCTGGGCGTAGGAGTAAAAATATGGGTGAAAAAGCTTACCTTTTGGACTGGTTTTCTATAAAAACCGGTCTTAAAATTGTGAAATTTCAAATTTAATACCTGTTTTTATGAAAACCAGCTTAAATGTTCTACATTTAAGACCGGTTTTTACCAGAACCTGTCCTAAATTGTTAAAATTTTTTACAATTTAAAATGTTTTAAATTTAAGACCAGTTTGTTTAATAACCAGTCTTAACTTTTAAACATTTAAGACCGGTTTTAATATGAACCGTTCTTAAATGTTTTAAATTTAAGACTGGTTTTTATAGAAACCGATTCTAAATTGTTAAAATTTTTAATTTTTTTAAATAATTTCATAATTTTAGTCCAGTTTTATTTATAACCAGTCTAAATAAATTTTTTAAGACTGGTTTTTTTAGAACCGATCTTAGAAGTTTAATATAATTACAGAAATGCCACCACGCAAATTTTAAACACCTTATCCACCAAAACCGGTATAAATGTGGCGGTCTAAAAAGAGATTTTTTCACTCATGAAATCATCTTTGTCTTGTTCCTACCACCATCTTTAACTTCAGCTCCATAAGGAAATGACCAGATATAGTTAATACACAAAATATTAATGCTTTTAATGAGAACCAAAAAATGAATAAAACAAATATAATAAAAAATTACACCTGTTTCTGAAGCTGCAAGGCTAATATATAGATCTTGATCAGCATTAAGGGAAACCTCCCTCATGTCAAGAAGAGCACCAAACCAAATGGCACAACCACTAGCATTAATGGTATCAGAATTAGCATAAGCAGTACAAGAACAATTCTCTATGCACTTTGCTTTGCACTCCTCGAGTGTCATACTAGCATCAACCCAAGTATGTGTTGTGTCTGGTAACTTGAGTCCACTCAATTTCAAAAAACCATCTTTGTGTTTTACCTTGCAGCTCCAGGATTCACTTCGAACACAGCCTTCACTCCAATCCAGAGCATCCCAGTTCTTTAGAGATCTTGGCTTGAATCCTCTTAAGCACTGGAATATACGGTCCCATCCTGTGACACAATTTCCATTTGGACCACATATATTATATCCATCGTAGTTATCTCTTGGCCTACTAATTATAGACTCCCATCTTTGATCTTCTTTCATCATTATAAAGTCATAGATAGTGTATGTTGATTGGTTCCAAACAATTCTAGACAACAACGACTCAATTTTGGTGTTGTAATAATAGTAATATACCTTATCCTTAGTAGAGATAAACTCAGACACACAAGTAGATCTATGCACAGATTCTGTGTCACTAAATGGAATACCTATCCAAGGGCCACTCCTGTAATATTTTGCTCAACCTTTCCAAGAAACCACTTCTGGGAAATTGTTTAGAATGAGCTCACTTTTGAAATCTCCAGGAGAAGGGTCATCCCAATTCTACTATGCTATGATACGCCGATTTAGGCCGGTTCTCAAGTCCCATCCAATCTTCACGCCTGGCAAATATGTATCAGAAGGATAGTCAAAGCTTTGCCACAAGTAGTTTTGTGGATTTTGGTCTTTCTTATCTCTTTGTATCAAATTTCAAAAGTCTAAAAGCTGCACAATTGGAGCCAAGGCCCTTGTTGATGAATTTGCCACCCAAATAATTGAATCATTCCTATCAAGAAGTGCAAGGTGTCCCTCTGTGTTTATGCTCAACATCCCTGAGTTATCTTTGATTGGTATCTCATGGTTTGCCACCCAGACGACAGTTCTAGTTGGCATATTTTTGTACCAGATTCCAATATAATGGCTTTTGGAACTACCTGGGCTGAAGAAACCAAGCTCAAATGTTCCATCTTTAGACACCAAGGTGGTTCTTCCATCATCATGAAGGGGCTGAGAATGTGAAATAGTATCAATGGCAAAAGATAATCGCGAGAACAGATTCATTTTGAGAAGAAGAATCACATAACGAAAGATGGCCATTGTTGTAATGATGGTGTTGTCTGGTTAACACATACATGTGTGTGTCTTTGATATTTTTCAGAAGTAGTAAGATCCAACAAAGTGGAAAGAGACAGAAGAGGTGAAAAAGAAAATCATGTACCATACCTTCAAGGCGATGGAAACATTTTCCTTTTGACAATTAATTTGCCCCCACCTATTCTACTTTTTGGGTGTAAATTGAATTGATGGCAGATTTCTTGAAGAAAAAAATGAAGACCCTTGAACGCAGATTACTCTCAAAACTCAAGCTAAGACAACAATGATATTTACAAAACGATAATTTGATTTTATAAATGAAGCACTAAAAAGGTAAAGGCAATGAGTTTTGATGTTCATATTTGAACGGAGTGATGTTTGCGATATATTTATAGAAAATAAAATGATGCCTTAATGTATAGCCTCTTGAAGCAATATACACTATTAATTAAAAAGTCATAAAAATATATATTTTCATTAAAAAATTATATTTTCATAAACTATGACTTTACTAACCAATGATTATTTAAAATAACCTTTTCATGAAATGTAACTTTCGTACAGTATGTAGGATTTCTGAAAAAAAAAAAGAAAAAGAAAAAAATTAGGGTTTCTTTAAAATAACACAACTTTAACTGAGTGGTAATTACCACAAGTTTAGTTATAACTTGTTATGTGTCTTTAAAAATTAAAAAGATTAGATTAGTGACACAATCATTCATATGAATTTCTTCATTTATAAGCACATGAATTTTCATAAAAATACATCTTTTTAAAAGTTTATATTCCAACACGTTGTTTGACTACCATATATATTTGTTACATAGGGAACTCTTAATATCACATATCGCGTTTTCTTTGAGTGAGTTTAGGGTCACTACTTCTCCAACGTGGGTGCCACGGCTGGACTATTTAGTCAAACTCACCATCCATAGCATTTATAAACAGACCAACGGTGTCAATTGCGTAACAGAACAAAAAACCCCCAATCAGAATGTTACATACGGAAGAATTCCTAGCTACACGTTATTTTCACATTAATGGTTCTTTAGACATCTTATACTCCTACTTGTCGTTTGGTCTTGTGGTAGAAATTTAAAGCTAGGTAATGATTTAATGAAGCAAAAATTTATGTCTAAACATCTTAAGATCAATGACATCATGGTGAGTAGTAACGGGTTAGTAATAGATATTTGGGAAAATCACTCCCAGGTCCCAAGGAACAAATATAATAACAGAAAAGTCCCTAGAAAAAGTGAAATATCTAGGGACATTTCTGTGATTATTTTCTAAAGTCAAACGCATAGATACCCCCAAGAAATTAAAACACTATTATTTCTCCCTCTCCTTTCTTCTGCATTATCTGTTGATCCTCCGTGTCTTAGCGTTGGTGAGTTCGTCTATCGCTTCTCCGCTACCCAAGCCTTCATCGTTCCTCCGCTACCCAAGCCTCCATTCTGATTTGGTAGAGGTAGAACAGCGAACTGATTTTTTGTTTTCTTTATGTATGTTGGCTAAATTGAGGTTGAGGGGTTAGTCAAAGATTGGAGCTTCAGCTCAATAGTGGACAAAGTGGTAGGAGGTAGATAAGTAATGCTAAGATTTTGCTAAAAATATTATCTTGACCATTGAAGTTGGGGTTTTACTGTGGTTGGGTTGTGTGAATGTTATAGTGCTCTATTTTTTGGGCAGGTTATAGAAGAAGTGCTAAGTTTTAATTTAAGTGGGAATGGTTGAATGTGATGGTGGTTGTTTGCTATGAAAACGCTAATATGAAAAAAAAAGTGTTGTTATTCATGCAGTTGTAGCTATTAATATGGATGTTGTAGTTGTTAATACAGAACCTATACTCTATTTTTGGGCAATATAATAGAAGGAATGCTTTGTTTTTGGGCAAGGTAATAGAGGGATGGCTTTGTTTTAAGGGGAAATGATTGAATGTAATTGTGGTTTCTTTGATTACAAAATGCTGATATAATATTACAAAAAGTGTTGTTAAAGTATTGTTGATATGTGCATTTGTAGTTGTTAATATTACTGTAGCAATTGTTACTATGAAGTTCATGTTGTAGATTGTCATGAAAGATGGAAACTAGTTCAGGGAAGAATCTATTCTGTTTCTTTCATGTGAGGGGATGTTTTTAAATAGTGAAGAAGATGAAATGCAATATGACTCATACACTTGTAAAACAAGGTAGAAGAAGTTGTAAAAACCAATTCAGTTGTTGCAACAGAACCTATGTGAATAACTCATACAATTGTGAAAGTTGGAGTTGTGTAACTTATCATTTCAGTCAAGCATGAAACAGTTGTAAAAATGACTCATAATGTTGTAAAAGCAAGCATCACCAATTGTTAAAAAAGCAATTTTGTAGTTGTGAAAGTTGGAGTTTTGAAACTTGTCATTTTAGTCAGGTATGAAAAAGCAGTTGTAAAATTGACTGAAGATGTTGTAAAAACACGCGTTAGAAGTTGTAAACTAAGCAACTTACAGTGTTAAACTTGGAGTTGTGAACAAAAGTAATTTCATTCACATATGAGAAATAAGTTGTAAAAATGACATAATATGATATAAAAACACGCTTGACCAGTTGTAAACTGAGAAATTTTCAGTGCTGACCTTGGATATGTGTAAAAAGGTAGTTTCAGTCATATATGAGAAAAAAGTTGTAAAATGACTCAACATATTGTGAAAACACATTTAACGAGTTGTAAACTAAGCAATTTGCAATGGTGAACAGTCGTTAAACAACTAGTTTCATTGTAACCCAAAAAATATATTGTAAAAAATACTAAATTTGTTGTAAACACAAGAATAACTAGTTGTTAAAAAAATCATATGTAGTTGTCATACTTGGAGGTTTTGAAAAGGTCATTTCATTTAGGCAACAAAAAGAATGCGTAAAAAATCGCTCAAGCAGTTGTTATAACATGCAATGATAGTTGTGAACGTAGGGACTTGGCAAACTTGAAATTAACTCATTGCATAAAAACATGTGAAAATAACTAACGATGTTGTCAACTGTAAAATGACTGAGAAACTAAGGCCAACTTTCTCATTTGACTTTGGGAAATAATCATAGAAAAGTCCCTAGGGACTTTTCTAATATTTGACTTTTCCTAGGGACTATTATTATCTTTGTTCCTTAGGACTTGGGAGTGATTTTCCCAAGATATTTTTCCGGCCACTAGAAAATTTTAGTGACAAATTAACATGTTCCATTTAATTATATATATATATTCTTTGAAAAAAAATTTATTGGCCATCAATCACAAAACTATTTACATATGCGTGTCCATACTCGTTGCTTGAATTTTGTTGGACGTAGTAGCGAATTATGAAAATTCTTTAAGGTAAGACGTGATATAATAAAAAGGATTATCAAGCAGGGTCTATGTTCCGTGCTCATCACAATGATGAGAAACTAGTTTCTCACCATTATATTGAGATCACAACCATTTAAACTTTGATTTGAATGGTCCAAATTTAAAAATTTTAATTTTTGGTTTTTTAAGTGATAAATTCATTTTTATGAGAAGTGATAGTTATAAGATTGCCTTTATTTTTAATTCTGCATAGAATAAAATACAAATTTATTCAAAATATATACATTAAATTAAATTAAATCTGGACCATTCAAAATCAATCTAGTGGTCAAGATGGGTGATGAGCACATTTTTGCTCATCAAAACAATGAGCATAAAATGTGGTCCCATCCATCACTACGTTCAATTTTTCGCTTCATTAATAAAGTTTTCTACTTTGCGATTTTATTTTTCTGATCTTTTACTGGTTTTTTGTATTATGATGTTCCATAAGCTATTAACACAAAATATATACATCTGTGTGCTTTAGAGTTTTTACCTTTATTATACTGGCGGATCAAAGAAAACCTTAACCTGTGTTAATTGATGGTTGTTGGGGTGATACTCTTAATTATGGCTATTACTATACCTTGATAGTATTGTGTTATGCTTTCATTCTGACCAGTGACTGCAACTGGATACCTTAAGAATAGGTTAAACATGGCCTTAATAATTGTGATGCTAAGTACTGAAAATTCTTTATCTTATGCAGGTTGTGAAATTCGTTATTCTTGCATGGAGGTTAGTAAATATATGTCCTAAATGCATCGATTTACAAAGTAATATGCAGGACAAACTTTTCATAAGTATAATTTATTCAGAATAATATTTATAGTTGACCAATTTATTATTCGTCATTTCATGCATAAACACTTGCGGCAAAAATATGTAGACGTGCAACCACACCCCTTGTTTTTTTTTTATTAATTTTTTTTGGAAGACTAACCATAATCACATGAACACCCCGAGCTATCTCCAAAATATCAAAGCTACTTTCTCCTTAGCCCTCCCCTTTCTCTCGACCCATTTTTTCTACAGTATGGCTAGTATTGAATAAAACTAGGTTCACCATATATGAAAGCGAGAAATAGAAGCTGATTCATCAGTTGAAGAACATTGTTTATGCCAGAGTAGGAGAAAATCTTATCTCTAACCCTAAAGGTTGTCATTTCATGCATAAGAATGAGAAGTTATAAATATATATATATATATATATATATATATCCACATTTCCATATATATGAAGGAACTATATAAAACACAATATAATACATGCTGAATTGAAATCAAAGCCTTATAATCCATGCGAGTTAGTTATATATATATATATAGTTTATAATCAGCAACGTATTCATTTTGGAGTATGCTACAAAACCTTCATCTGGCATCTAACTCGGTAAAAGACATTCCATTAATGGAAGAACTTATATGATTGTTTGGAGAAGATTTTTCTCTACGTGGTCTCCTTTCTAAAAGGAAAGCAGGCTCTTTGGGTTGAGGCAAGTCACTCTCACTGCTTAACATCATAACCACAGAGGCCATGTTTGGCCTATCATCTGGATGCTGCTGCACGCAAAGGAGACAGATATGGATAGAACGTAACACTTCTGAGATAACAATAGATTCTTCCAAACAGGCATCAATCAATTTTAATGGGGTGCTCTCCTTCCACAACCTCCACACCTGCAACGTTTCAATCATATGTGACCTTATATATGGCCTTCAGGTTGAATAAAGATTGAAAACCTAAGAAGCAGTTAGATTCTCAGTTACTCACATGCCCTATAAGATTAAGACTTTGGTTTGGATAGGAAAGTCCTATGCTTTTCATTCCACTCACTATTTCTAATAGTAATATTCCAAAGCTGAATACGTCTGATTTGATAGAGAATATTCCATCAAAGGCATATTCAGGCGCCATATATCCACTAAAATTAAGAATTCATAAGTGAGTTTATATATATATATATAATCTCATAATGTACATAAATAAATTAAAATGCAGCAAAATGTAGAATACTTACTATGTACCAACCACCTTGTTTGTATTTCCTTCAATTTGATCTACTCCAAAGATTCTTGCCAAACCAAAATCTGAAATTTTTGGGTTCATCTCATGGTCTAATAATACATTGCTTGCCTTAAGATCTCTATGGATAATCTTCAATCTAGAATCTTGATGAAGATATAGAAGCCCACGGGCTATTCCACATATAATCTGGAAACGTTTGGACCAATCAAGGATATTATGGTGAGTGATGGAACCTGTGAAGTTGAAAAGTCACAATACACTCATTGTTAACATACATGAATTAAAGAAATCAAATGGATAGATTTGATAATAAATACTTATGAACAGCACACAAACCAAAAATCCATGAATCTAGGCTCTTGTTGGGCATGTATTCATATATAAGCATCTTCTCTTCTGCTTTGATGCAACAACCAAGAACCTTAACAAGATTCCGATGTTGAAGTTTAGAGCACAATATGACTTCATTCTTAAATTCTTTCATTCCTTGGTGGGAGCTTTTAGAAAGCCGCTTCACAGCAATCTCTTGTCCATCTCCTAATATACCCTACCATAATATTACAATCAGGGATTATCAATATATGACACCATAGATTAAAATTTATATTGATTAAAATTACTTGTTTGATTGTCATCATTTTAATCGATTGATTAATTGATTGTATGTTTACCTTGTGTACAATTCCAAAACCACCTTGACCAAGCTTCTTGTCAATTGAGAAATTATTTGTAGCACTAGCTATCACAACATAGTCATAGAAAGGAATTTCCATATCTCTTTTTGAGTCTTCAACATCATTTACATCTGACAAAGAAATTTCCATATTTCACTCCCATAAACCAGTTTATCAAATAAAAATAGCATATAGTGCATCCTTTATAATTTACAAGTAAAAACCCATAAGACAATTATGGTCAATCTGAAACTTTGAAATTTCTTACCTCTATATTTTTTTCTCGTTTTGTAAATGTAGACGAAAATGATAACCATCACAAAAGAAAATACAATGGGAGCTATTATAACGATCATCTTTGTCTTGTTCCTACCGCCATCTTTAACTTCAGCTCCATAAGGAAATGACCAGATATAGTTAATACACAAAATATTAATGCTTTTAATGAGAACCAAAAAATGAATAAAACAAATATAATAAAAAATTACACCTGTTTCTGAAGCTGCAAGGCGAATATATAGATCTTGATCAGCATTAAGGGAAACCTCCCTCATGTCAAGAAGAGCACCAAACCAAATGGCACAACCACTAGCATTAATGGTATCAGAATTAGCATAAGCAGTACAAGAACAATTCTCTATGCACTTTGCTTTGCACTCCTCGAGTGTCATACTAGCATCAACCCAAGTATGTGTTGTGTCTGGTAACTTGAGCCCACTCAATTTCAAAAAACCATCTTTGTGTTTTACCTTGCAGCTCCAAGATTCACTTCGAACACAACCTTCACTCCAATCCAGAGCATCCCAGTTCTTTGGAGATTTTGGCCTGAATCCTCTTAAGCATTGGCATATACGGTCCCATCCTGCGACACAATTTCCATTTGGACCACATATATTATATCCATCGCAGTTATCTCTTGGCCTACTAATTATAGACTCCCATCTTTGATCTTCTTTCATCCTTATGAAGTCATAGATAGTGTATGTTGATTGGTTCCAAACAGTTCTAGACAACAACGACTCAATTTTGGTGTTGTAATAATAGTAATATACCTCATCCTTACTAGCGATAAACTCAGACACACAAGTGGATCTATCCACAGATTGTGTGTCACTAAATCGAAGACCAGTCCAAGGGCCACTTCTGTAATATTTTGTTCGACCTTTCCAAGAAACTACTTCTGGGAAATTGTTTAGAATGAGCTCACTTGTGAAATCTCCAGGAGAAGGGTCATCCCAATTCTTCCATGCTATGATACGCCGATTTAGGCCGATTCTCAGGTCCCATCCAATCTTCATGCCTGGCAAATATGTATCAGAAGGATAGTCAAAGCTTTGCCACAAGTAGTTTTGTGGATTTTGGTCTTTCTCATCTCTTTGTATCAAATTTCCAGTGTCTAAAAGCTGAACAATTGGAGCCAAGGCCCTTGTTGATGAATTTGCCACCCAGATAATTGAATCGTTCCTATCAAGAAGCGTAAGGTGTCCCTCCATGTTTATGCTCAACATGCCTGAGTTATCTTTTACTGGTATCTCACGGTTTGCCACCCAGACGACAGTTCTAGTTGGCATATTTTTGTACCAGATTCCAATATAACGGCTTCTGGAACTACCTGGGCTGAAGAAACCAAGCTCAAATATTCCATCTTTAGACACCAAGGTGGTTCTTCCATCATCATGAAGGGGCTGAGAGCGTGAAATAGTATCAATGGCAGAAGATGATCGCAGGAAGAGAAGTATTTTGAGAAGAAGAATCACATAAGGAAAGATGGCCATTGTTGTAATGATGGTGTTGTCTGGTTAACACATACATGTGTGTGTCTTTGATATTTTTCAGAAGTAGTAAGATCCAACAAAGTGGAAAGAGACAGAAGAGGTGAAAAAGAAATTCATGCACCATACCTTCAAGGAGATGGCAACATTTTCCTTTTGACAATTAAGTTGCCCCCACCTATTCTACTTTTTGGGTGTAAATTGAATTGATGGCAGATTTCTTGAAGAATACAATAAAGACCCTTGAACGGGGATTACTCTCAAAACTCAAGCTAAGACAACAATGATATTTACAAAACGATAATTTGATTTTATAACTGAAGCTCTAAAAAGGTAAAGGCAATGAGTTTTGATATTCATATTTGAACGGAGTGATGTTTGCGATATATTTATAGAAAATAAAATGATGCCTTAATGTATAGCCTCTTGAAGCAATATACACTATTAATTAAAAAGTCATAAAAATATATATTTTCATTAAAAAATTATATTTTCATAAACTATGACTTTACTAACCAATGATTATTTAAAATAACCTTTTCATGAAATGTAACTTTCGTACAGTATGTAGGATTTCTGAAAAGGAAAAAGAGAAAGAAAAAAATTAAGGTTTCTTTAAAATAACACAACTTTAACCAAGTGGTAATTACCACAAGTTTAGTTATAACTTGTTATGTGTCTTTAGAAATTAAAAAGATTGGATTAGTGACACAATCCTTCATATGAATTTCTTCATTTACAAGCACATGAATTTCCATAAAAATACAACTCTTTCGTTTTAAAAGTTTATATTCCAACACGTTGTTTGACTACCATATATATTTGTTACATGGGGAACTCTTAATATCACATATCGCGTTTTCTTTGAGTGAGTTTAGGGTCACTACTTCTCCAACGTGGGCGCCACGGCTAGACTATTTTGTCAAACTCACCATCCATAGCATTTATAAACAGACCAACGGTGTCAATTGCGTAACAGAACAAAAAAACCCAAATCGGAATGTTACATACGGAAGAATTCCTAGCTACACTTTATTTTCACATTAATGGTTCTTTAGACATCTTATACTCCTACTTGTAGTTTGGTCTTGTGGTAGAAAATTAAAGCTAGGTAATGAGTTGATGAAGCCAAAATTTATGTCTAAACGTCTTAAGATCAATGACATCATGGTGAGTAGTAACGGGTTAGTAATAGATATTTGGGAAAATCATTCCCAGGTCCCAAGGAACAAATATAATAACAGAAAAGTCCCTAGAAAAAGTGAAATATCTAGGGACTTTTCTGTGATTATTTTCTAAAGTCAAACGACAAATATGCCCACAAGAATTTAAAACACTATTATTTCTGCCTCTCCTTCCTTCTGCGTTATCTGTTGCTCCTCCATGTCTCAGCGTTGGTGAGTTCGTCTGTCGCTTCTCCGCTACCCAAGCCTTTGTCGTTCCTCCGCTGCCCAAGCCTCCATTCTGATTTGGTAGAGGTAGAACAGCGAACTGATTTTTGTTTTCTTTATGTATGTTGGCTAAATTCAGGTTGAGGGGTTAGTCAAAGATTAGAGCTTGGGCTCAATAGTGGACAAAGTGGTAGGAGGCATATAAGTAATGCTAAGATTTTGCTAAAGTTATTATCTTGACCCTTGAAATTGGGGTTTTACTCTGGTTGGGTTGTATGAATGTTATAGTGCTCTATTTTTGGGGAACGTTATAGAGGGAGTACTATGTTTTAATTTAAGTGGGAATGATTGAATGTGATGGTGGTTGTTTGTTGTGAAAACGCTAATATGAAAAAAAAATGTTAATTCATGCAGTTGTAGCTGTTAATATGACTATTGTAGTTGTTAATACATAATCTATACTCTATTTTTGGGCAATATAATAGAAGGAATGCTTTGTTTTTGGGCAAAGTAATAGAGGGATGGCTTTGTTTTAAGGGGAAATGATTGAATATAATTGTGGTTTCTTTGATTACAAAATGCTGATATGATATTACAAAAAGTGTTGTTAATATGTGCATTTGTAGTTGTTAATATTACTGTGGTAATTGTTACTACAAAGTTCATGTTGCAGATTGCCTTGAAAGATGGAAACTAGTTCGGGGAAGAACATATTCTGTTTCTTTCATGTTAGGGGGTGTTTTTAAATAGTGAAGAAGATGAAATGCAATATGACTCATACACTTGTAAAACAAGGTAGAAGAAGTTGTAAAAACCAATTCAGTTGTTGCAACAGAACCTATGTGAATAACTCATACAATTGTGAAAGTTGGAGTTGTGCAACTTATCATTTCAGTCAAGCATGAAACAGTTGTAAAAATGACTCATGATGTTGTAAAAGCAAGCATCACCAATTGTTAAAAAAGCAATTTTGTAGTTGTGAAAGTTGGAGTTTTGAAACTTGTCATTTTAGTCAGGCATGAAAAAGCAGTTGTAAAATTGACTGAAGATGTTGTAAAAACACGCGTTAGAAGTTGTAAACTAAGCAACTTACAGTGTTAAACTTGGAGTTGTGAACAAAAGTAATTTCATTCACATATGAGAAATAAGTTGTAAAAATGACATAATATGATATAAAAACACGCTTGACCAGTTGTAAACTGAGAAATTTTCAGTGCTGACCTTGGATATGTGTAAAAAGGTAGTTTCAGTCATATATGAGAAAAAAGTTGTAAAATGACTCAGCATATTGTGAAAACACATTTAACGAGTTGTAAACTAAGCAATTTGCAATGGTGAACAGTCGTTAAACAACTAGTTTCATTGTAACCCAAAAAATATATTGTAAAAAATACTAAACTTATTGTAAACACAAGAATAACCAGTTGTTAAAAAAATCATATCTAGTTGTCATACTTGGAGTTTTTGAAAAGGTCATTTCATTTAGGCAACAAAAAGAATGTGTAAAAATCACTCAAGCAGTTGTTATAACATGCAATGATAGTTGTGAACGTAGGGACTTGGCAAACTTGAAATTAACTCATTGCATAAAAACATGTGAAAATAAATGATGAAGTTGTCAACTATAAAATGATTGACGAACTAAGGACAACTTTCTCATTTGACTTTGGGAAATAATCATAGAAAAATCCCTAGGGACTTTTCTAATATTTGACTTTTCCTAGGGACTGTTATTATCTTTGTTTCTTGGGACTTGGGAGTGATTTTCACAAGATATTTTACGGGCCACTAGAAAATTTTAGTGACAAATTAACATGTTCCATTTAATTATATATAAATATATTCTTTCAAAAAAATTTATTGGCCATCTATCACAAAATTAATTACAGATGCGTGTCCATACTCGTTGCTTGAATTTTGTTGGACGTAGTAGCGGATTATGAAAATTCTTTATATTAAGACGTGATATAATAAAAGGATTATCAAGTAGGGTTTGCATTCCGTGCTCATCACAATGATGAGAAACTAGTTTCTCATCACTATATTGAGATCTCAACCATTTAAACTTTGATTTGAATGGTCCAAATTTAAAAATTTTAATTTGTAATTTTTTAAGTGATAAATTCATTTTTAAGAGAAGTGATAGTTATAAGATTGCCTTTATTTTTAATTCTGCATATAATAAAATAAAAATTTATTTAAAATATAAACATTAAATAAATTAAATATGGACCATTCAAAATCAATCTAGTGGTCAAGATGGGTGATGAGCACATTTTTGCTCATCAAAACAATGAGCATAAAATGTGGTCCCATCCATGACTATGTTCAATTTTTCGCTTCATTAATAAAGTTTTCTACTTTGCGATTTTATTTTTCTGATCTTTTACTGGTTTTTTGTATTATGATGTTCCATAAGCTATTAACACAAAATATATGCATCTGTGTGCTTTAGAGTTTTTACCTTTATTATACCGGTGGATCAAAGAAAACCTTAACCTGTGTTAATTGATGGTTGTTGGGGTGATACTCTTAATTATGGCTATTACTATACCTTGATAGTATTGTGTTATGCTTTCATTCTGACCATTGACTGCAACTGGATACCTTAAGAATAGGTTAAACATGGCCTTAATAATTGTGATGCTAAGTACTGAAAATTCTTTACTTTATGCAGGTTGAGAAATTCATTATTCTTGCATGGAGGTTAGTAAATATATGTCCTAAATGCATCGATTTACAAAGTAATATGCAGGACAAACTATTCATAAGTATAATTTATTCAGAATAATATTTATAGTTGACCAATTTATTATTCGTCATTTCATGCATAAACACTGGCGGCAAAAATATGTAGACGTCCAATCACTCCCCTTGTTTATTTTTTTTAGTAATTTTTTTTGGAAGTCTAACCATAATCACATGAACACACCGAGCTATCTCCAAAATATCAAAGCTACTTTCTCCTTAGGCCTCCCCTTTCTCTCGACCCATTTTTTCTACAGTATGGCTAGTATTCAATAAAACTAGGTTCACCATATATGAAAGCGAGAAATAGAAGCTGATTCATCAGTTGAAGAACATTATTTATGCCAGAGTAGGAGACAATCTTATCTCTAACCCTAAAGGCTGTCATTTCATGCATAAGAATGAGAAGTTTTATATATATATATATATATATATCCACATTTCCATATATATGAAGGAACAATATAAAACACAATATAATACATGCTGAATTGAAATCAAAGCCTTATAATCCATGCGAGTTAGTTATATATATATATATATATAGTTTATAATCAGCAACGTATTCATTTTGGAGTATGCTACAAAACCTTCATCTGGCATCTAACTCGGTAAAAGACATTCCATTAATGGAAGAACTTATATGATTGTTTGGATAAGATTCTTCTCCATATGGGCTCCTTTCTAAAAGGAAAGCAGGCTCTTTGGGTTGAGGCAAGTCACTCTCACTGCTTGACATCATAACCATAGAGGCCATGTTTGGCCTATCATCTGGATGCTGCACCACGCAAAGGAGACTGATATGGATAGAATGCAACACTTCTGAGATAACAAGAGAGTCTTCCAAACAGGCATCAATCAATTTTAATCGGGTGCTCTCCTTCCACAACCTCCAAACCTACAACGTTTCAATACATATGTAACCTTATATATGGCCTTCAGGTTTAGGAAAGATTGAAAAACCTAAGAAGTAGTTAGATTCTCAGTTACTCACATGCCCTATAAGATTAAGACTTTGGTTTGGATAGGAAAGTCCTATGCTTTTCATTCCACTCACTATTTCTAGTTGTAATATTCCAAAGCTGAATACGTCTGATTTGATAGAGAATATTCCATCAAAGGCATATTCAGGTGGCATATATCCACTAAAATTAAGAATTCATAAGTGAGTTTATATATATAATCTCATAATGTACATAAATAAATTAAAATTCAGCAAAATGTAGAATACTTACTATGTACCAACCACCTTGTTTGTATTTCCTTCAATTTGATCTCCTCCAAAGATTCTTGCCAAACCAAAATCAGAAATTTTTTGGTTAATCTCAAGGTCTAACAATACATTGCTTGCCTTAAGATCTCTATGGATAATCTTCAATCTAGAATCTTGATGAAGATATAGAAGCCCACAGGCTATTCCAGATATAATCTAGAAACGTTTGGACCAATCAAGGATATTATGGTGAGTGATGGAACCTGTGAAGTTGAAAGGTCACATTACACTCATTGTTAACATAAATGAATTAAAGAAATTAAATGGATAGATTTGATAATAAATACTTATGAAGAGCACACAAACCAAAAATCCATGAATCTAGGCTCTTGTTGGGCATGTATTCATATATAAGCATCTTCTCTTTTGCTTTGATGCAACAACCAAGAACCTTAACAAGATTCCAATGTTGAAGTTTAGAGCACAATATGACTTCATTCTTTCATTCCTTGGTGGGAGCTTTTAGAAAGCCGCTTCACAGCAATCTCTTGTCCATCTCCTAATATACCCTACCATAATTTTATAGTCAAAGATTATCAATATATGACACCATAGATTAAAAATTATATTGATTAAAATTACTTGTTTGATTGCCATCATTTTAATCAATTGATTAATTGATTGTATGTTTACCTTGTGGACAATTCCAAAACCACCTTGACCAAGCTTCTTGTCGATTGAGAAATTATTAGTAGCAGTAGCTATCACAACATAGTCATAGAAAAGAATTCCCATATCTCTTTTTTATTCTTCAACATCATTTACATCTGACAAAGAAATTTCCATATTTCACTCCCATAAACAAGTTTATCAAATAAAAATAGCATATAATGCATCTTTTATAATTTGAAAATAAAAACCCATAAGACAATTATGATCAATCTGGAAATTTGTAATTGCTTACCTCTATATTTTCTTCTCCTTTTGTAAATGCAGACGAAAATGATAACCATCACAAAAGAAAATACAATGGGAGCTATTATAACAATCATCTTTGTCTTGTTCCTACCGCCATCTTTAACTTCAGCTCCACAAGGAAATGACCAGATATAGTTAATACACAAAATATTAATGCTTTTAATGAGAAGCAAAAAAGGAATAAAACTAATATAATAAAAAATTACACCTATTTCTGAAGCTGCAAGGCGAATATATAGATCTTGATCAGCATTAAAGGAAACCTGCTTTTTGTCACGTAGAGCACCAAACCAAATGGCACAACCACTAGCATTAACGGTATTAGAATTAGCATAAGATATACAAGAACAATTCTCTATGCACTTTGCTTTGCACTCCTCGAGTGTCATACTAGCATCAACCCAAGTATGTGTTGTGTCTGGTAATTTGAACCCGCTCAATTTTAAAAAACCATCTTTGTTTTTTACCTTGCAGCTCCAAGATTCACTTCGAACACAGCCTTTACTCCAATCTAGACCATCCCAGTTCTTTGGAGATTTTGGCCTGAATCTTCTTAAGCACTGGCATATACGGCCCCATCTTACGACACAATTTCCATTTGGACCACATATATTATATCCATCGCTATTATCTCTTGGCCTGGTAATTAGAGACTCCCATCTTTGATCTTCTTTCATCCTTATGAAGTCATAGATAGTGTATGTTGATTGGTTCCAAACAGTTCTAGACAACAACGACTCAATTTTGGTGTTGTAATAATAGTAATATACCTCATCCTTACTAGAGATAAGCTCAGACACACAAGTAGATCTATCCACAGATTCTGTGTCACTAAATCGAAGACCAATCCAAGGGCCACTCCTGTAATATTTTGTTCGACCTTTCCAAGAAACTACTTCTGGGAAATTGTTCAGAATGAGCTCACCTGTGAAATCTCCAGGAGAAGGGTCATCCCAATTCTTCCATGCTATGATATGCCAATTTAGGGCGGTTCTCAAGTCCCATCCAATCTTCATGCCTGGAAAATATGTATCAGAAGGATAGTCAAAGCTTTGCCATAAGTAGTTTTGTGGATTTTGGTCTTTCTCATCTCTTTGTATCAAATTTCCATAGTCTAAAAGCTGCACAATTAGAGCCAAGGCCCTTGTTGATGAATTTGCCACCCAAATAATTGAATCGTTCCTATCAAGAGGTGTCCCTCCGTGTTTATGCTCAACATGCCTGAGTTATCTTTAACTAGTATCTCACTGTTTGCCACCCAGACGACAGTTCTAGTTGGCATATTTTTGTACCAAATTCCAATATAACACCTTTTAGAACTACCTGGACTGAAGAAACCAAGCTCAAATGTTCCATCTTTAGACACCAAGGTGGTTCTTCCATCATCATGAAGGGGCTGAGAGCGTGAAATAGTATCAATGGCAGAAGATGATCGCAAGAACAGAAGCATTTTGATAAGAACAATCACATAAGGAAGGATGGCCATTTTTGTAAGAATGGCGTTTAGATGATGTTATCTGGTTTACACACACGTGTTTGACTGATATTTTGTAGTGATGCATTCCGCAAGTATACAGGTCATGCAAAATAATAAAGTGATAAGTATAGTATCGTCCCACGAGGAATCAATCACATAATTTTTAGGTGTTAAAATCTCAATTTCTTTTAAGTTAAACAAAACTAGTTATGAGAAAATTCAAAGGAAATTAAATAATGAAAACTATCAATGTTAAAGACAACCTAGAGTTATTAATCCTTCACTAGCGCTCCAAATCTTAAATCCATTTAATTAGTTAATCTCAAGTATAAATAGTTATAAGTGCTTGTCGGTCCACTCACACCCCTCTCTTAAGTATAACTATTATGTCTAACCTAATTACTCAAGAGGCAAGATAATTCAAACACACTCTTCAACAAATATATGGGGCTATGAGGTATATGTCTATCCTAATCGCAAATTAAATCGTAATCTAATCCCATATTACTTAATCTTAGAGCCTAATTAAAATCCCCTTTGTCAAGGTAAATCCTAATGCTCAAATTCACATCTAATGGTGCCCAATTATCAAACGGACATATTAAAATAAGATTAAGTAACCAAAATTAACATAAATCATAGCTAATAAATCATGGAAATAAATTTAATTCACTTGCGAGTTCATAGTTTCTCTAGGCCTAAAAAAAAATTAGCCACTCATGGATAAAACAAAATCCAAAATAAAATAAAGAAATTCAAATTTAAAGAATAAAGGAAAAGAAGAAAAGAAAATCAAATATGATAAAATGCACTGTTCGCTACCCTCTGGCCCCTTTTATAGATCTACCTCTTGTGTTTGTGTGCAACCGGGCGATTATATCCAAATCTTATCTTATCTTTTTTTAGTTTGGTACACATATATCATATTCGTTTTGCCACCTCCATATGTGAATCTTACCCAAAGTTGCCTTTATCTTTGCATGGACCCCACGTCCTTATCCTTTTTTTTGCCAACAAGTAATGCATTAATTAGGAAACCATAAGTACAAAGTCTTTATGCTAAGCCTAAGAATATAGAACTAAATAAACCACCTGAAACAATAAAGGACAACAAAACAGAACAAAAACTAAAACATACTCAAGAACAGACACAAACAGAAATAAAACAACCACATACTTATTAAGTGCCATAAGGTGTTTAGTTTGCTTCCACTTACCATTTCCTTTTGCTTTAACCTTCTCATTGAGAACTTGTAACATGTCATATATCCTCATGTATAATGTTTTGTTTTAAACCATCATATATATATGTGCATAAATGAATTCGACCATGTCATATCTTGCAACCAACAAGTCAATTCATCAATATATACAAAAGCCATGTTAAAACCAACAAACATGTCAAATCATGCAACCAACAATATTTGCAACCAACCAACATGTCAATTCATCAATATATACAAAAAAAATCCTCAATTTTATAAGAACTCACTGTTGTAAAAGTTCATAAATGAATTCAGCACAACAATTACGAATGTGATCAGTATCTTCTTCTGGAAAGGGGTCAGCAAGTTCAAACATCTGAAACACCAAAGCCAGGCAAAACATTAACTTCACGTAAAAAAATAAAAGTAAAAAAAATTTGAAATACATATACATTTACCTCTTCAGTAAGTTTTGTCGTGCCTAGGGTAATAATATTATACATGTGCCTCAGAATATACAACCCACACAAGTTGGACCCCGGTGGTTGCTTACGGGTCTAAAAAATAATATGATATCATTAAAACAAGTATAAATTTAAAGCATGGCTTATTATTGAATACATTTTTAAAACAAACCAATATGTGACTAACCTTTGGCAAGATCTATGTAGGGTCTTTTACCTCACGGAGAGGCCTACCACAAGCAGCGTGTTGGAAAGTCCGCATAGCCCTATATCATCAAAATCACAAAGGTTACTTATTTTACACAAATTCCATTAATTTTGCATACGAAAGGTAATTAAAAATACAAGAAAAATTACGTGTTCAAGCTCTTCATCAATTCACTAGTTGGCTTGCTGAGGTGGAGGGAGCATAAGAGGATGACGGAATAACTCTTCTTGCACAAAAAGCCAATTGCCAATGATCACTGAAAAAAGGGAAAACTTTTAAGCAAATATAAAACATTATATATATTATGAAATGTAAATTTGTTTCTTACCCATGCAAATATAGGGCCAAGAAACACTCAATTGAGGTTTCACTAAGCCTGTGCGATAAGTATGTGTGTCTGATAGCAGCATTGCTCCCTTTGTCGTAGAGTTGATGTGGGCATAGGAGTCCAAATTTATTGGTTTTGCTAGAGTCAACCAACCTACGATGCATATACCTACAATAATGCAAGAAGGGACATTAAATCAAAGTTTAACAGCGTAATTTATAAAATATTAACTTCCAATTTGAGAAAATACTTACATTAAAAAGAGCTGGACAATCAAAATCATAAGATGTTGTAGAGGAGCTACCAGGGACATTAAATCATCCCTCTCAAGATAGCATTATGCCCCTGACTTGCCAACAGCTGACTCAGTAGACCAATCTCTTGTTCAAAAGGATGTATCATATGCCATCAGAATCACTTGTTGCATGACATTCAATAGAGGCCATGAAACATCTTGAGTGGAGGGAGGTGGAGGGGAGGTGGAGGTGGCAAGGATTCCTCAGCTCAATCAGAAACAAGGTTCTTTGGCCACAAGATGAATGAGTTGAGGAAATCACCCACAACCTTGACGTCATTAACAGGGATAGGGAGAGGTGCATCTGCAACGATCACCTCTTCAACTGGCACTCTCACTTGATCATCCTTCATTTCTTGGTAGTAGACAGTTGATCCCAAGTTGTGCATGCTCCCCCGTGCAACCAATCGTCTTAGATGATCCTCCACAAACAAGTCACAAGGCTCACCAATTTCTTTTCCAGGACCCTCTAATGACTGACCAATGTAAGTCCCTTTAGTGCTCTGTTTAGGGTTTAGGGAATGAGTTTGGGGAACACTGGTATATGTGTGTCTTGTGCTCGTCATGATCATCCATTCCTCCTTCATCTTGTTAAACCTTTCTTCAAATCATGCATCAAATGATGCTTCTACCTCAACCCTAGCTTCCGCCCTCATAGTGGCCAATATACACTCCATCTCCTCCCTAGTCACCATAATACTTGAGGAATGGCAGGGGGTGCTCTAAAATAATCCCTTATGCCTACCCCTCCTTCAACCCCCCTGACACAGCCGGGATGCTCTTTTTTTCCTGTAGCTACGGTCAGGATATCATTCCTCCCATCCAACCTAAATGATCTCTCAGCTTGTTTTTTTTGAAGCTCCTCCTATAGACACATATAGATGACAAACGTTAGTAATGAAATTTGTTTACTAAATAATTAATAACAACATGTCAACATTACTTACAATTTTCTCACCAACTATATGAGATTGTTCACTCGTATAAGACCAACTCCTCTTTTGGTGAGCAAACAACCACTTCTCTTCGTGACGTATCAGAAATGGTGGAGAAAGAAGAACAGAAGGATCGGATTGAGTTGCTTCTTCCAATCTCTTCCGTTTGGTCGCCAACAAGTCTTTTTTGACCTTCACATAACCCCCACGAGACATTGTATGGGGGCAATCATTCTTTCTACCACTCTCTTGGGCCTTTTGTCTTTTTTCCTGCGAATAAGAAATCAAAATTAAGTCATTGTAAATCAATAAAGACAATTCATAATTCATAAGTAAATCAAATGCAAAATAAATCAACTCACCAATGCTTCTGGAGTAGTTTGAAGCCATCTGAATTCTTGCCAAGTCTGTTCATCAATAAAAGAATACTGGTCGCACGGATTAAGATGAGGCTTACCTTCTTCCACCTTGATATACATGTAATCGTTGGCTAGTCTTGTCTTAAACTTCCTCCAGCCTTCATCACAATACGTCATTGTCTTCTCACACAAGACTTTACTCTCAGGAATATCATAAGTGAGCTGGATAGTTTCCTAAATATGTCGCTTTACTCTTTTATCCACATTTCTCTACTCCTCTATCAAGATGCTAAGCTTGTTGCGTGCTAAGAGGCTAACAAAACTCCTATGTCGGCTTGCATTAGGCCCGACTGATTTCCAATATCTATCAAACTCAATCGGAATCTTTTCCCCAGTATTTCAATTTAGAGGAATGTCTGTCAATCAGGTGGCTCTCTTACCCCTTCGTCTAGGCCGGTTACGTGGCTCATTGTGTTCCTGGCTCAGAGCATTACTAGGCTTGCTTTGATTAACATTAGTTGGATCCGAAGTACCCTCACTAGAATAACTCATTATCCTCACTTTAAGGACACTATTTAAGGATAGCTAGTGATGGTTTAATGAAATTTTGCTACACGGTGCTTATTGCTATAACACGGTACTATCTACAAAGGCATTGTTCAAAAGTAATTCCCAAGTTATGCAAACATGAACAAATTATTAATTGCAATGCACAAGTTGATAACCAATATCAAGCAATATTAGAACTAAGAATCCAGAGTTTTACTATATTAAACATACATGCAAAAATACATAATTAGAATTGAAGCCAAGCCATCCAGTTTGGCAATATGAACACAAGCAAGTTTTCATATTGGTAAAGATTTTAAATTCAAATCGCATAGCAAAATCAAAAGAAGGAAACCAGAAGCGAAAGCCACATTTAATTCACATGTGTTGGTTTAGGGAATGAGCTTGGGGACCAAGAGTAATGTGGCTAGGAGTTGGTTTGGCACCAAGGAGGACCAGGTGCAGAAGTTTGAAAGGGAGGAAAGAGGGGGGCCATTTGGCATATAAAAGTGAAGTACATGAAGGAAGCATGTTAGGGCACTAAGTTTTATGCTAGAAGAGGAGAGAATAGGGGGACAGTGGCATATTGCAAAAGGTGAGTGTTGAGGTCAAAGTCTTAAAACCACAGAATAGGTGGACAATGGCATATGTAGAGCCAAGTGGATCAGCCTCCCTCCTTCCTAGGCCTCCCTCCCCCACATTACAATACAATCCTCATGGACGTGCACATGGAGAGAGTAATCTATGGACGAATCAAGGGTAGTCCTGGGGATTCACCATCTCATATAGATGATATCGGAGAGAGGAGGCCATTTTCTCTTTCAAATTTAAATTAAAGGCCTAGTCTGTAGTACAAATGGAAAGCCACCAAAATAAACTCAAGTCCACAATTTCAGAATAACTAACGGTACCATAAACCTTTGCTTAATGATCCTCTTCTTCCTCTAGATTTGAACAGTCCTTGGCCACTTGCTGCAAGAATCGAACAAAGAAAATAGAGGCCAAGTCATCTCACTATTTCAATGAAATACCCAAAAACGAAACCATTAATTTAATTGAACGCCTGGCAATGAAAACACAAACCTGACAATAAAAACGAGTTTGAGAACGAAACCAATCAGAGGGAACAAACGACGATAGCCTTACGGCAATGTATTCAACCGTAAATCTCCATTGACGGCAGTGAAGTTAAGGACGGAGGAGAGAAGGGGAAAGGAGGAGTTGCCGCGAAACGATGGAGGGGTTTTGTTGATGTGCTTAAGTATTAGATTTCAGAGTTAAATTTAGGTGTCATTTGAAATCCAAGTCAGTTTTAAGACCGGTTGTCAATTACAACCGGTCTTAAAAGTAATATTCAAGACCGGTTGTATTCAAAACCGGTCTTAAAATATATATTTAAGACTGGTTATTAATAAATAACCGGTCTTAAAAATTGAAACTTTTTAAGACCCGTTATTAATTAATAACCGGTCTTAAATTTTTAACATTTAAGATCAGTTTTCATGTACAACCGGTCTTAAAAATAATAAAAATTTTATTTTTATAATTGTCTTTAATTCAGATAATATTTTCTAGACCGGTTATTTTTAGAACCGGTCTAAAAAATATATTACATATATTTATTTTTTTAATTGAATATATTTTAAGATCGGTTTTTATTATAACCGGTCTTAAAAGTATTTTTAACACTGGTTTTAAATATAGCAGGTCTTAAGATTTGATCATAATTAAAAAAATGCCACCGGTCATATTTTTAAGACCTTATCCGATATAACCGGCCTAAATGTTCCGGTCTAAAAACCCTTTTCTGTACTAGTGGCAGCTTTAGCTCTTGTATTTTCTTCACTCCTACATTGATACGAATTACACAAGGATCATTAAGTTAGTTTAGTTTAATTTCTGAGAATCACTACAAAAAAAAGTACTTTCAGCGGCGACTTCAAATGTCGCCGCTGAAAGTTATGCTTTTAGTGGCGACAATAAAGGTCGCTACTGAAACTCTACCTTTCAGCGGCGACTATAAAAGTCACCAATAAAGATATAAGTATTGGTGGTGACATTTATTGTCACAGCAAAAAGTTTTAGTCTTCAGCGGCGACAATTGATGTTGCCACCAAAAAGGTCAAATGTAACCCCCTTCCAACTAAGGCCGAGATTAAATTCATAAATGCATGATTATGTCGAATTAGAGACAGTACGATGATTTGGGACTTTATTAAAATTAAATTTCCCAAACTAAGGTTTACAAAAACCTTTCTAAAACTTGTTCAATAATAGTCTCATATTAACATTTCAAATACACAATGGCCTGTACAGTATGATTTCATCCATAAATACCAGAGTATAACATAATTTCCCGATACACTTGGGTTCTATTCATCACTAAAGGGTTTATAGGGCACAAATGCCCATAATCAGATACCCACAACAGAGGATTACACAAATACTATCCAATATCTCCAAAATATACATGTAATTCCCAGCAAAATATCCAATGATAACTAGATATCCAAATAGTTAACTCTAAGCCCGGAGCTTTAACCACTCTTCGTCACCTGCTTTCCTTTAGATCCTTCGGCCCTGTCTAAAAATTGTTTTTGGGAGAGTGAGATTCTAAGGAATCCCTGTAGTGTCAAATCACTCATAGTATGCACAACCACTAAGCATGAAAGCATATCATCACACACACATAGCAACTACAACGGCAGTTGCAGTGGCAAGGGCAGGTAGGACGTGTGTCACCCTTACATTTGCTCGTGCTGAAGTGTTCACACTGTATTGCACAACCATATGTTCATATCACATATATCACTACAGATATCCATATAAAATCTTTCACATACACATAGCCACACTGGCTGGATACTCAAACAAGAATTCACAATTCCACAATGCAGCCTCAACAATTACAACGGCAGATACAATAGTAAGGGTAGGTGTGATAACCATCACCTCCTACGATTGCTCAATCTGTAATGCTCTACGGCCATAACACATGCAACACAATGATAAGTCATGCATACCAAGCATCATACACAACATGAGAGAAAAGTTACTACCTTGGTCCTTCCATGCGTGTTCTAGTACTGGTCTCTTCAGAGTAGGGCAAATATCGAATCCTATAATTCACAATTAGGGATGAAGTATTATTCTCTATTCCAATATTCAAGTGACTTCACAACACTTAGATTTGTTTATCATTTATATCCTTTAGGTGGCTACTAGAAGCCCAAACATATGCCTAAAGGGTTGGGAAAGACTATACCAAAAACCACCTTTCAGAAGTGCAAAATGCTGATTTTTGGGGGTTGGCCGTGGACAAAAACAGGTCTGAAACATTTGGGCCGCGGCCAAGAATCCGTTGACCGCAGCCAAGAAAAATCCTATTTCTTGGCTGAACTTCAAAAAATCATAACTAATTCTAGAAAAATCGAAATGGGATGATTACAAAGCCTATGGAAAGCTATTTAAGTCCTCTTTACAGGAAAAATATGAATCATTGCTTTCCATAACCATAAAAATATAGAATCCAACAAATGTACACACTGCTCCAGAATTGATCCCAGTTTCAACATCAGAATTTGGACAATCATAACTCCTAGCTCACAAATTGAAATGACATGAATTATATGTCCATTTTAAAACTTGGGATGTAAACTTTAAGACTGGAAATTTTCAACCCATTTAAAAACCATTTGCTATTTCAAATTACCATGCAAAGCTGGCCACTTGCACAACAATTTACACTTAGCATTTTCCCGAATTTTCCAATTTTGCAATATATGTCTCCAGTGGTTCCAAAATCCAATCCAAAACTTAATTCCATACAAAATTTCACAAGAAAACCAATGGAGACATCAAAATGACCAATTTCACATTGCTTTCACAAGATATAGCATAATCAACAACACTGCCAATTTCACAAAATCCACAAACTTCATATTTCAACCCAAATCCAACTCTAACTATCCAAGACACATCACAAGGCATCATATCCAAGACTAGAACATACCAAAACATATAATGACCCTAATTTTAAAAAATAAAGCTAAAATTTCCAGAAAATCCAAACTCAACCAATTTCTATAAAACCTATATAGAAAGGTTCATCTTACTCACCTCTACAACTTTCTCAAAGGAGTTCCTTGGTTCTCCAAACTCCAAAATTCCTTGACATCTCAAACACCACCAAATGGAAATTCTAAAACATGAAATTGAAGCTCTCAACTCAAGGAACAAGATTGTAGAAGAGAGTTTTTCCATTAGAGGTCATTAAGAGGGTTAAAACTCACCTATTTCACAAGCTTTTCTTCCTTCCTTAGACAGCAATAGAGGACGCACAAGAGAAAGAAAATGAGAGAAGAGTGATGAAGATGAAGAATGATCACACTTCCCTTGCCCCCATGCCTTATGTTAGCCGAATGGGAGGGGGGAGAGATAAACTGATTTTTTATTGCAAATTTGACTTTCTACACTCTCTCTTCTTACCAACTTAACACATGTTAGAATTTTATTTGCTCTCATAAAATAAGTAACCAATTAGTTACCATAACCCCTCCATTAGCCATTTAGTTACACATATCATTTCCATCTTAGTTAGTAATTAATCTCTTCCATTAATCACTAACTTATGGCCATTCTTTCAATTTCTCACTGATTATGGCATCTTAATTAAAATTGCCACATAACACATAATAACTCAACTTTAATTCACAAATTATTCTCAATAATCATTATTAGCCCTTAATCAAAATTTGGGGCATTACATCAGTCTTCAGTGGCGACAATTGTTGTCGCTACCGAAAGATGCAATTTTCAGTGGCGACTTTACTTTGTCGCTGCATAAAGGATACTTTTAGTGAAGACCGTGAATATTGCCACTGAAAGTAAGACATTCAGTGGCAACTTTTTGATGTCGCTACCAAAAGTCATTTTTATTACTTTTTTTTATCTTTTCAAGTTTAAAAGCTATTATTCAGTATAATAATTCTATAAATATGCATATTAAAAATTTGTCCAAAACAATAAATAATTTTAAATGTAATATTAATTGTGAATGTTTATCTAATATATTTTTGGGGGAAAA
The DNA here is from genome assembly GCA_963242795.1 of Inga leiocalycina. NCBI lineage: Eukaryota > Viridiplantae > Streptophyta > Magnoliopsida > Fabales > Fabaceae > Inga > Inga leiocalycina. Next base: position 42,905,407 of record OY725329.1, read on the forward strand.
TTTGAAATTGTAGAATCCTAAATCAGATTTGTTACCAAAAGTTGATAAAGGAATGACAAAACTTGATAAAGAATTCATAACTTATTTTTTTAGAAATACCTAATTTGAAATTTTGCAATTCTAAAGTGATTTTTCTATCTTTTCCCTATATTTTTAAATCAAATTAAGTATTATTTAGGGGCAATCCCATTAAAAGACAGCTGAATTATTCAAAGGGTTAAAGGCCACTTTTGCCTCGGAAGTATTCGCTTAAGGCCAATTTTGGCCCGGAAGTTTCAAATTTGGAACAATTTTGCCCTTATGTTAGTTGACCATTTGTTGACCGTTAGCCAGGGTTAGTTGACCATTAGTAGGGGCAAATTTGCTCCAAATTTGAAACTTCTGGGGCAAATTTGCACCTTAACCCAATGACCGTTACTCGGGCGTATCGAACGTTGATCTTCCAGCCTTTGGACCCTACCTCCGGCTGAGCCAGGGTGTGCAGGCTATTAAACAGAAAAGAGAACTCTTCCCGAGACCCCTGATGACATCTCCGGACTCACTAACATTACTATTAGCTGCCATGTCCCAGTTCAAGAATTTTGACCCGATTCCCTTTCGAAGTACAGGCTTCCCCCGTCTCTTAGGATTGACTAACTCATGTGCAAGTACTGTTCACATGGAACATTTTCCCTCTTCGGCCTTCAAAGTTCTCATTTGAATATTTGCTACTACTACCAAGATCTGCATTGATAGCCACTCTACCCCAGCGCTGAAGTGTGCGACCTATACCCAGCCGTCGGGGGAAGCTCGTCTGATAGTAGTAGCAAATATTTAAATGAGAACTTTGAAGGCCGAAGAGAGGAAATGTTCCATGTGAACAATACCTGCACATGAGTTAGTCGATCCTAAGAGATGGGGAAGCCTATCTGATAGCGTGCAGTAAGAGTACTTCAAAAGAGAATCGGGTTTAAATTTCTGAACATGGGACATGGCAGCTGACAGTAACATTATTGGGTATGGAGACATCGACGGGGCCTTGGGAAGAGTTATCTTTTCTGTTTAACAACCTGCACACCCTGACTCAAACGGAGGTAGAGTCCAGCGGCTAGAAGAGCAGTGTTTGATGCGCTCGAGTAACGGTCATTGGGTTAAGGTGCAATTTTTCCCCTGAAGTTTCAAATTTGGAGCAAATTTGCCCCGACTAACGGTCAACAAACCCCGGCTAACGGTCAACTAACGTAAGGGCAAAATTGTTCCAAATTTGAAACTTACGGGGTAAAATTGGCCCTCAAAAAACTTCTGGGCCAAAATTGACCCCAAGTGAATACTTCCATGGCAAAATGGCCTTTAACCCTTATTCAAATTCTAATTTGGATTGTTGAATTCAACAAATTTTAAATTAGGTCATATGACCTAAAATATGATTTTAGAATTCGATAGTTTTACTTTATTACCCCTCATTTAATTCCAAATGAATTGAAAAATAATCCTATATGTAATCTATATGTCACTCATCCATCTCTATCAATTTAATTTTTCACAAAAATACAGACATATTAATTATGCTCTCCTAAAAGCTCTCCCTCTTAAGCTTTGCACTAAAAGCTTCAAAAAAAAGAGTAGGGGGAAGAAGATGATGACGGTGAAGAATAGTGATTTTGATTGTTATGGTTATTATTGTTTGCCACCACTAGGAAGTTTGTTTTGGCGATTTTACCACTCATCAAAATGGTTGCTTCAACGTATGCTCGTGCTATTGCTTTTGCAGTATCAATTGTCCCCGGCCACACATACCTTCCTTTTTTTGTATTTTTTTTATCAACTTCTTTTCCTGTATTTACATACCACAAATGAATTATAATTAATGCGTCTGTATTTTTCTAAAAGTTTAAAGTAATTGAGATGGATGAGAGATATCTACATGAAAAGTTATCGAATTGAGTTGGAATCAAATGATGGGTAATAACGTAAAGTTATCGAATTCTAAAATCCTATTTTAGGTCATATAACTTGATTTAAAATTTATTAAATTCAACAACATAAAATAGAATTTGAATAATTCAGCTATCTTTTAGAAGGATTTCCCCTATTATTTATTTTTTTTCCTACTAAAATACAATGTAAATAGGACTGCGGCGCTTTAAAGGATGACCTCTTGGAAACTAGCTAGTCGTTTTGTTCACTATGAGTCTCACTTCTTGTTTGTCAACATTATAGCAAGTCTTTCTCCACACAACATAGAAACAGGTACCAACTAAACATTCAGTATGATTGATTAATGATTCAGAGAATTGTTTATACAGGCTATATTGTAACTTTATTCTTATAAGATTTGCTTATTTGAGATGTACTAGTAACTTTTTATCACTTTAACTAAATAATGAATTCAATATTATTATTCATTTAACTTTGATATATAAAATATAGAGAGAATCCTAATTAAAATCAGTTGAAACACTAAAATTCAAATTTAGGCCTATACTTTCGACAAATTCCTAATCAAGACAAGATACCTAATTAGAGATTTATGAGTGTTGGCCTAAATTTGGATTTCAGTATTTCAACTAGATTTAATTAGGATTGTTTCTATAATATATTGATAGATGTAGGATAAGGGTTAATTTGGCCTTAATTTAGATATCTAAGTTATCCATTAGATTATTAAGTAAGAACACTCATACATTAGAATTAGGGTTTATTTATTTATCTTTTAATATTTGGAATATCTCAATAAAATAAAATATCTAGATGATTCTATAATTTTCTTCGTTATTTTAGGATTACGATTTAAAATTGAATTTAAATTATTGTTATTTTATTATTTTATAGCTTTATAAATAGAGATATGGTTCTCAAGTGTGCTGAGTTTTGATTTAATTGAACAAGAATATTCTTATTTTTCCAATTTTCTGCATTCTCTCCTCTCTCTCTCTCTCTCTCTCTTCCTTGTTTCTCTTCTCTTTGATTTGATTAATGCAATGAGATGTATCTATTTATTTATCTTTTAACTATATGAATCACAATATAAATACCTTTTTTTTTAAATATTTGTACGGTTTAACTTTTGGATTGTATCTTGCATAACTATGCCTATATGAATAATGAATGAAAAATTTAATATTATTGAGATAGCTATATGAATCAATGAGAGTTAGGTCTAACTAAAAGGGTTAATCTTTTATAATGTGGTTCTTATGGAGAGATATATGCCTATATTTAGTGCCCACACCAAGAGGAAAATACTTGTACCTAACAAAAGACTGAATTTTGAACTTGATAATTGAACTTTTATTTTAATCGATAGTAATCCCACTATAATGTTCCAGTGATACATGAATCCTAATTACTTAGATAAAAAAAAATCCTAATTACTATGTTTCATAATTTCTTCAACTCATTGAACTACAAAATATCAAACTAATTTAGATTATACGTAGAAATTAAAAGTGATAATATAAATTAAAATATATTTAATGAGTTAATAAATAAGAATTAAAATCCTATCCAACTAATTTGATTTTGAATTGATAATTAATGTATCATTTTTAAGTGAATTAATTTATCATTTTAGAGTATTAAATGCTCTTAAGTATGATGTTTTGATCCATGAAAGTTTTATTTCTTTTATTTTTTGGATATATAATGATAAGTTAAATTAATATTCTATTTTTTTATTGAGTTATCAAAGTTCTTCTTTTCCTATTTAAGAAATTTCCTAATTAGTCTTTAAATTTAAATATATTATTTTTTTATAACAATTTATAATATAGTATGTGAGAAAGCATGATTCTCCCAAATGATTCGTATATTCTCTCATTAAACTTATTCTCCCACCAAAACTTTTGCAGCTTCCCTCCATTTAACCCATTTCACTTTTTATTCCCTCCATTTAATTTAACCTTTGGCAAAAAGGAAAAAAACCCATCTGGCATGACTTTGTTCTTAGAACCTTTGAACCCTAGACTTTAAAGTATCGGCATCTTCCACTTCTCTTCTCCACTTCTTCGAGCTCCTTTGCAGTCACTATTGCAACCCAAATCCCACCTTGTTGTCACCTCCTTATTCTACCTCACTTCTTTGACCATGCGATCCTGTTTGAGACTCGGTGTCGCATTGTGCGATGTTGAAGAATGGATGATTGGAGAACATTTTCAGGTTAGATTTTCAATTACTTTTAGGTTGGATAGCTTTTTTTCCTTCTAAACTTGAATATTGAACTCTTACTTCTTGACGATGTCATACCATATATTATTTTTGGTTTGTGGGGAGTATTTCTAATTAAGGTCCATAGTGCTGAGATATGTAGAGGAGATAACAGAATTCTTGTGATCAGTTACTCGCTGGATTCTAAGAGAAGGAACACCAATTCCAGTTCTTTCTTCCTCTCATATGTACTAATCATTGCTATCATCCCCCACAAGCTTAATTAGCTCTTTCCCATGTTTTGCTCATATATATGACTGCTTCAGAAAATGAACAAGGTGCTTCATGTAGTTTCTTTTATAATTTTTGTGTCATTAGACATTTCTTCTTGTATAAGTGAAACGTAAGTCATAAAAGCAGCTTCTTTTATGGCTTATAGTGATCTTCTGCTATGATGAATTCTTCTTGTGAAGAGGAAAACTTTAGTTAAAAGGAAACTATTTTTTCTTTTCTGTCAAGTAGAGGTTAATTCAGAACCTGACGTTTATGATGATGAGCGCAATAAAGAAACTCTGATGGATGTTATTTTTTTTTACATAACATTATATTTGAGGAATATAATGTTGCAAAAGTTGGTTGGTTCATATGATGCGCACGATCACTGTTGATGAACTCCTTTCAAGTCCAAGACTATCATTCCTTTGTTTCATATGATGGCTTAGAGTTCAGGATTTATAAGGCCCATTTGCAATTGTGTTTTAGGGTATCATTTTTTTTATACACATCGTTTCATGGTATTCTTCGCCAGCCAACAATGATTTTGGGTTGTGGGATGCAAGACTTTAACATAATAAAGTTTCATTAAAAAAATAGTGTACATTTCCCTATTTCATATGATCGTTAATAAATAATTTTGAATAGGTAGATGGCTATGGCCCAAATATGTGGGCCTTTTGATGTTGATAGACATACACTTAAGTTAAATAAGCATCTCCAATGTAGTCTGCAAGTTTCCTCAATAAAACTAGCACCCTTGTCAGTTTCAAATTGCATATACAACATGTTTGCATAGAAAGGTACCTATTTACAGAATGAGTGTTTGCATCCTTGTCTCTTAATTTAAATTTAAGTGCATGGCTGACTTATTGTAGCTATGTTATATTTTGTTTGCAGGAAAATATGAGGTGGATATCAATAACACACAAGGTTCTTGAAGGAAAGGCATAATTGTATGTCCTTAATATATCTTTACTAATATTTCCTTGAAAGATCTGTGTTTTTGGTAGTGATTTTCCTACTAGTGATGATTTTGTTCCATAAATTGTTTGTTTTGGTTGTTGGAGAATCTGGTATGTTTACTCCTAATGATAATTCCTATGTACAAAATGGTTTCCCCGCAACTATTGTGGATATTATTTCCATATAATCAAAACTTGATCCATAAATTCAATGTTATAGTTTTTGTTCTACTTCATATTATGAGCATGTATGTCACAATTTTAAACCCTTTGCTGTATTTGGGTAAGCGTCAACCATTTAAAATTATAATACAGTCAATAATATTGCTTGGCTGAAACAACAATGCTGAAACCTACATTCAGGTTCTTATAAAGTGATGCATGACTAAAACTAAATTATGATATTTATTGTTTATTATGAGAAATATCAGAATGAGTGTGATGCATAATATTAAGAATAAAGATAGGGTGGTTTGGATCTTTCCTTTTTGAAGCGTACATATTGTTAGAATGACATATTGCTCTTCTTTGTTATAGTTCTTTTTTGCTTGGTTACTTTCCTTTTTGAGCATGTACATACTGACTTGCAACAAGAGTTTGATAGAAGAATTCAAGAGGATAGAGAAAAGATGGAGGTAAATCTTGCATTAGAGCGTGCAAAGATGGAAGAAGAGCGTGTGCAATTTGAACAAAGAATGCAATCTCAACTCAATGCCTTCATGAAAATGTTCCAATCGAATGCTCCAATATCTACATCTACTCCTACTTTTGGTGTCCAGCAGACCAGTCCTTCAACATAATTTACTTGTCCTATTATAAAAGTTTATGATGTTAAATAGTTTGAGAGATTGAACTTTTTTTTTTTTGGTAAGAAGAGATTGAACTTCAGATTTAAAAATGTTGTGGATTTTATTACTTAAGTAATGTATTATGATTCCATTTCCATTTTTTTAGTATTTTATTATTATGTGCACTAGGAATAAAAGTTTTAATTTAATAAAATTAATAATAAATGAAAAAAAATTGGCCTTCAGCTGTGACATTTGTCGCCACAGAAAACAGAAAAGAGTATCAGCAGTGACAAAAATGTTGCCGCAAAAAATGAGAATCAATGGCGACATTTCATGTTGTCACAGAAAGATCTTTAGCGGCAACATAGGTGTCACCACTCGCCACTGATAACCTACTTTCAGCAGTGACTCCAACTTTAGACAAATTTCCTTACCTTTCTGAGGCAACATAAAGTGAACATTTAGCAGCGACTCAGAAAAGTCACCACCTATACTTGCAGCCATGGTTGCAATGCCAATGATCTGGCAACAATGCTTAAAACTTTCAGCGGCGACTTTTGTACTAAGTCATCGCTGAAAGTCTTTTTTTTTTTTAGTGAATTAAGTGTAAGGTTGAACAAGTATGAAAGGTCGCATCCCTACCTACAAAATTATTGATAGAGGTGATGAGCCTTTGTAGTAAACCATGCCTTGTTAATTTATAAAAGTTATCCTGATATATGATTAACAATGATAGTTTTGAAAATAAATTATAAATTTAAGAGATAAAATGAATTGAAGTCTTACATTTATAACTAAAGTAAACCCCATTTCTACCTCTTACAATTAGGACATGAAAGAATATAAGATTTTCATATTACTCTAAAAAAGCAATATGTAAGTTACACGTTTTAATGCCTACAAATTTCTATATTATTCATATTCTCCAAAAAATATTTTCATAAGAACATACCTGGCTCAGTAAAATTTGCTTGATCTCCTCGACTTCTATCTTGTTCGATGTCCACAGAAACATGATTGATAGCTGTGGTTGAAGGTATATTTATATCTTACACGGGCAAAGAAACAACCAAATTAAAGGTGTTGTCGTTAAAAAAAATACATACATAATAATGATGATAATAAATAAATAATGTCAACACCCGTTTCCATTTTGATATGCACAAGGCAATAATGAACAAGTTCCATAGGCAAACAGAAAAGTACAGTTATACTGATAATAAGTATTTGTTTACAGACAGTCATTAATAGAGCAGAAATCGATAATAATGACAAATATGTACAGAAGGTTCCAAAACTATTTCACATACAGACTATATACAACCACTGTATTCATCTTAGGAAACGTGCCCGTCAATTTTCCTTCTCTGCATCCTTGGCTTTCGAGCCATTGGCACCCATTGAGACATTTGGATTAGAAAAAGAGGTGAGATTCCAAGGAATCTCAGTAGAAACATACTATCAACACATAAAATGCGAAAATTAAATATGCAATGCACCGTATAAAGTAAAATGAAAACTCATCATCCGTGTGTGTACACAAAATTCAGGGCCAACTAACCTGTTGAAACCCCTACATGTACCTCAGCCGAGTCCTTGACTACAACTAAGTAAGACTAGTGCACCTCAGCTAAGTCCTAGACCACAGATAGGTAATGTGCCTCCAGCACGTGTTCAGATCACAAAATACAGTAACATGCATCATACAAATAGTCACATAGTATATGAGAGATAGTAGTCCCTACCTTAACCTCTTTCCTGTCTCAAAGGGTCCGCCTCGTAAAACGTGTCAACTATAGGCGTCCAACTCGGTCCTAAAACGTCAAATGTACAAGAAATGGGTTATAACCTATCCAGGTATCATTTTAGACACTTCCATAGTGTTTCTTGTGGTTATATTAGCCTATGATGAAAATTTACCAAAATGCCTCTGGGACCCCGGCCCCGCCGTACCCGGCCCGATGGCACGTTTTTCCAAATTTTTGACTAGGGCTATCCTAACATATTTTCGTCCAAGGAATCCATTTCCGGACTCAAAATTACCAAATTCAATGTCAAATTTTGAAATTTCCCTTGGCAGCCCTACTTTTAGGGTTTTAGGGGCGTTTCCGTAATTATGTTTTCTCGGCCTTTTCTGAAAAAGTGCCCAACTGTAACCCCACCTATTTGTTTCCCACTGAATCCAATGAAATCATCAAATCATTGAAAATCCAACTCTAAGGCTCTCAAACATCCCTGGCCGAAATTATGGTGTTTTCCGGGAAAAATTGGGGTTTTACGATTTCGGCTTCGTAAACGTGTTCCTTTCTACTCCTAACCACTTTATTAACCATCTAATTGAGTTATAACAACCATTTGAACTAAAATTGGGCAGCATAACCCTTAGGCACACACTTTTCCAAAATTTAAAATAAATAGCAATCCGGCGAAATTTTACCGATTAAATTGCCCACAGCAGTCAGAATAGTTAATATACGAAGGTTTGGAAGTTACCTCAAGCTCCCACAAGCTTTTCCCAAAAATGGCTGAAACCCTAACCTTTAGAGAACAGATTTTTGAGCCTCCAAACCCTAAAGAACAAAGAAGAGTAGCTTAGAGTCGGAGTTATACGCGTTAGGAGCGAAATCGTCGGAGAAATCGGCTTACTTTGTGATTTTTCTTCTCTTTCTCTCTCTAAACTCTCTCAAATTTCTCTCTCTTAGTTCAGGTATGTTGCAGCACGAAAATGGGCTGAAGAGGATGATGATATATTTATTTATCATATATTTTGCAATATTTTATTTATTTGTTTTATTTTCCAAAATTTCAAAAATGAACTTATGTACATAAATCCTTATGTACATATAACCATGCTCATTAAGCCCAATCAATATTTCCTTATTTATGCCACATGTAGGAGACACCTAAGGGTCCCTCCCTATGATCTCAATTGGCTTCACAACTTGTCTAAGTTACGTATACACGTAAAGTTTCACTTTTGGTCAAAATTGCACTTTTTGCTCAAATTTTCCATAAATTCATATTAAATTGACCAAAATATTATAAATATATTTTTAACCTTTATTTTCCTTAATTAATTGAAATTAACTTCAATTAATTGGAAAATAATTTATTTTGTGCTATTTTGGCAAAATTACAATTTTGCCATTACCTTTCTAATTCAATTTCTTTTCTTATTTTTCTTTGGCCAATTTCCATCTATTTTTGGACCAAATATTTTCTCTAATATTCCTTCATTTTTGGACCTTAATATTGGACTTTTAAAATTACCCAAATTAATTCCATAATTATTTTTGCCCAATTTCCCATGAAATTGAACATTTATGAAATTCATAAATTCCAAATTCATGAATATTCACCATTTTATTGAATTTCCCAAATAATTACAATATATTTGGTGAATATAAAATTTGGGGTGTTACAAATAAGATAAAACAAGATATGAAAAAGGTGTTCTCTATGTTAATTAAATGTATTTTGGAATCAAGTTTTCTTAATTTACTTATTTTTAATTTATAGGTTGATATTTAACCTATTCAACTGTGATCATCTTATTTATTATATTCTTAAAAAGAAATTATATTCTGTCGTGTTTCTCTGCAGGCCACAATTAAAACTAATTAAAGAAAGAACCTTTTAGCAAAAGTGTGCGCGATATGAGACAACTGTAATCACCATCGTAATGCTGCATACTACAATCTAAAGAATGGAGAGAAAATAAAATAAAAATACACGGGATAATAAAAAAGAAATACGGACAGATATAGATTCATCGCTACCAGAAGATAAGTTCACTTGGGCTAAGAATAACAGTATTCAAGGTTGCGATCTGATGAATTGGCATCAACTCTTCATCAATGTTGGGCACGAAAAGCAATTCTTCCCTTTGTTGAAGCAAATTGGGCGCAATATCTGCGTATTTAGACACATAAACACACACATAGGCATGAATTGACAAGGACATCAAAAACAAAATAAGCAATTTATCACATAACATACCAAAACATTGTGCTTGAAAGCAATAATAAAGAAGCTTATAACCCGGCCGGCCTGTGAGGCATTCCAATGGAGTGACAGGGTAAAGATATCGTCCCATTTCTTGGAAATTATGTGTAAAAGCCAGTGTAACAGGAAGATTATCACGTATGTTTGGAATGGCAAGTATGCCACTATTCTTGTCTATGAGGCATTTTGCAATTTGAGAAACTCCAGTACACCAACAAGCCAATCCAAGTGCTGTTTCACCGTCAAAATCAACAGTTAGAAGAAATTCTTGAGGGAGTAGTTTGACCAACTCCTCCACTATGGTGATATTCCCAAACTTTGCAGCCACATGAAGTGCAGTACTATTGCCGTCAGAATCAATTATAGCAGTCAAAGCATTAGGGTTTTGATCTACAATTGCTTTAACTTCACTCCAATTGTTAACAGATATAGCATGGCTCAATTCCTCCTTCCATCCTCTTTCCTCACCTATAATATCCACACCATGTTAATCAGCAAGCATCAAGGCCTATGATTAAATGAAGTTGTCGAAGTTAGTTAATATAACATTTTTTTTAAAAATACCATAATCATCTTTTTTAATTTCCTCCATTTGAGAGAGTATTAATGAAAGTAAATTAGGAAAAGATTAATAAAAATGAAAAATATGTCTCACATTTAGGATCACGATTAACTTCTTAATTAGGTTTACATTAAGTACTGAAGTGGAGGAGTATAAGTTATGTCCATCATGTAGAAATGGACAATATATGGTTTATAAATTAGTGTGTTGCGAAAAATGTGTGTTTTATTAAAAGGTGTCTAATGAATTTAATGAGGACTAATATATAAACTTTATTTTGTTACTGGCTGGCACCATCTTGAATTATTGTTAAATGCATCTTGAGGATGAGGAGATTTACATATTGATAATGTATTGGCTAAAATAATGAATAGCAATTAACTCAAGTGAAAAACTTCATTATGAAGCACGGTTAGTTAAAAAAAATAAGGAAACTTTCTCATAAATACATATTTGGAGAATTAATTACTTGCCCAATTGTATGCCTGAATTCGAACTCTAATACTTTTTGTATACTAAATCCTTTAGAGTACCGGTACCTTTTATGCGTAGAAATATATTAGGCATCATTGAACAATTAATTCTCCCAACAAGGTATTTATGGGCAATTTTCCCAATTTTCATGAAATTTTAAGAAGCAAAGCTCCATTTTAAGAATCTCAAGTTTTATTTTGACAATATGAATTAATTAAATCTAATTAAGCAAAGTAAATATGCCTATTAATTATTATACCTAACAAAAATATGCGAAAAACCTTCCCCAGCTAGCTTATTAAGATTTCTTGACGAGATTCCTTTTTTTTTTTTTTAAAGAAAGGAAATAGTATGATTTCCCCAACAATTTCGATTTTTCTATTTACAACATTAACATGAACCCGAAATCTTACTTTGAAAAAAAATATCGAGTCCTTTTTCCTCTGACCAAATAATTTTGATTTTTCTATTTACAACATTAAATTTTAAATTTGATACTCCCTTCTGTTCACAGTATAAGTTGCTTCTAAAAGAATGGTTTGATGAATAATATAAGTCATTTTGAAAGTAATTAAAGCTAATTTGTCAATTTTACCCATGTAGTTAATATCTAAACGTGTTTCATTCTATTTTTCTTTCTCCTTCAAAACTTTATTTAATAACGGTAAAGTTAGAAATTTCTTTGAATTTAAGATAAATTAATAAGCTAACTATCATTTTTATGATCCGATGAATTAGTTGAAGTGGCTTATATTGTAGACAGGAAGTATATTTGGACAGCTATTGATCCAAAAGAGACAGAAATATATAAGATGATTCACCTGATTCGTCGTTTGGGGTTGCTGAGCCAGGAGGTGATGAGTGGTGGGGTGAAGGACGGTGCAGGCCCACGAGAGGATCAAAGTCCACCGATGAGTATTGTTTCAAGTCATCTCGCAAGGTTGACATTTTTCGCAATTGGAGTAATGGCAAAATTATTGGAGGATCCGAATCTTTCACATATTAAAGTTTGACTTAATGAATCACGAGAAAAAAAAATTTTGAGACATGTTGGGAACACAGAATCATCAATTATCAAAGAAAAAAAAAGAAAATGCAGGTTAGTTAATCATTTGCAAAAAGCGTCATCTTCAGCAGAATAATCATTTCCAATTAATTTCCTCAAATTAAGAAGGACGACGACGAACCTGGAGAGCTGAGGTTGAAGAACGACTGGTAGAGATGCCGACAGAGGCGCAAACGGCCGCGAGAGGCAAAAGGTGCAAAGATGGCACTGAACAAATAGAGAGAGAGGCCGAGTTGTTGCAAAGACAATCTTTTCTTAAAGAGATAATCAGAGTGAAAGGTATTGGTCAAGTGGCCTTTTTAAATTCAATTATTCTTGAGTGAACCGCCCAAAAGTAACTCTTTTAATTTCTTAAAGGCTACAGGTCTACTATTATTTCTTTCTTCCTTTTTTTTTGGTTGGCCAACGTCTACTATTATTTCATGCTTCGGAAATGAACGACTCTCTACATCCCCTGTTTCTTAAATTGTAGATAACCAGTATTGCTCAAGTCAAATCCACTATTTATTAGCCGGATAAATGTGTGTGCGTTGTAACTTTTGTAACATCTTTTTTGGGTATATACTTAAAAGAATGTATAATAATTTAGGAGAAATCTTATATTTTAAAATTTATTCTACACATTAATTTAATATTTTGAAATAGCTTTAGAGTAGCTTTCGGTAATTTTAAAATAATTTCTGAATAATACATTAATAGATATTTATGTGTATAATCTTGTAGGCTCTCATAAAAAGAACTCTTCATTTGCTCTCCTCCTCATCCCCATGATCACTCTCCTCCTCCACCACCGCGTAACTCTCTCTTCCCCCACCACTGCCTCCTCCTCCTCCACCACCACCACCACCACCTCCACAAGCTCCTCCCCTCCTCCTCCACCATCACCTCCTCCTCCTCAACCTCTCTCCTCTCCTTCTCAAATAGAGGTTTTGCTGTAGACATTGGCTAGTCTTGACCACTCCACAAGGTGTCTCGCTAGACACACCCATAGTTTGAATAGGAAGTTGGACCTCATCCTTCATTACAATTAGGTTGTATATGATCAGTTCCAATCAGACCCTTCATCTCCTTCCTCAGACATTGATAATGTGCCGAGTGAGGGGGAGGGGCAGGAGGACATGGAGGATAGCAATTGTAGTGATGATTTATAACCACTGCTGCTTTTTTATTTTTTGAATATTAAAAAAATAATCATTAGGGCAATGAACCCAAAAATATTTTTTAAACAAACAATTGTATCTTCACAATTATTAATAAACAACCGTTACTAATTTACACATTTTTTGTTAGTTTATTTAAACTCTCATTTTCTTTTATTTTTTATTTTTTATTTTTTTTTGGTACTACGAGGTTGAATAATCAACTTACATTATTTTAAAAAAGCCAAAATAATAACAGTTATTGTGTAAAACCAGTCACTTTTCAGTAGCATACAATTTTGAGATATGTGTTTTTGTTCAAACGTTCATTACGGTTGTTAACTAAGAACTGTAAGAAAAGGCCAACAATCATAATAGTTCTAAACTTAGAACCGTTAGTAAGTTTCATCAAGTGTTTTAAAACATGTACCTACTATCTCGCACCTCTTCACTTTACTAAGTTAGTACACTTAATAGGCTTGCCCTAGGTTGAACGTTACCCCCCATCCTCGAAATCCCACAACTCTGGTTTGACTTTTCCTGCCATCGACAGTCGCATCTAGGCGAACTACATCCTTCACTACTTTCTTCGAACTTTGGTCTGACAGCCGCACAAGTAGCTTCTGTTACCCTAACTCACTTTTTCATTTCAAAGCCCTAGCTAGGTTGCTTTCCTTTGCTTGTTCTATTCTTCTTATTTTAAGTTATAATTTCTCTTCTGCATTCACATTCTCCTTATTTTTTACTTTGTCTGTCTTAGGTAGGTTTTTACCTTAGTCATGCATCTTATTTTTCTGGAAAACCCATTGCTTTATTCTTTGTGGCTAACTGAATAAGTTTTGTTTTCCAGTTAAAATGGCTAGTTCTACTTCCTGCGGCACTGATAATGCCTCCAGTTCTAGTAGTACCTTTAGTTCCAATGGTACTAGTACTAGTATTCCCAATGGTACTGATTTTGTCCTTATGAAACCCATCAATGATACCCTAGAAGAGGTGTTAGCATGAGTGTGGGATATTGTTAAGAGGGGATATTATACCTTGATTTTTGTGAACCAAGCAAAGTCTTCAGGGTAAAAATTTACTGTGACATGGAACAATGACTTTGAGATTGACACTTCAACAACTATATCGGCTTAATGGCATGGATTAATGTTCCTATCACAGCGGGTAACTAGCGTAGGGTACAGAGAGAATACACAGGCGTTATTTGGGAAAATATCAGGGTAAGGTATACATGCCTACTATATTGCTTGCTATGTACTTATAAAAATGTTGAAGTGTACTTTTATTAGTTTACATGTGTGATTATTATTAGTTTGTAACTTGAAGTTTGCAAGATTGTTTGAATAAATATTTATATTGAGCACTCAATTTCCAGAATTCATTTATTAAAGCCTTCATAAATAGCTGGATCAATACTTTTGAAAATAATTTTTTATTTCGATGTTGGCATATTTGATCTTATATATTGCATCACTTATATACATCAAGTCAACAAAATTTTCTTGATAAAATTGGCTTTTGGTCAAGAGCCAGAATATTCCGTCGTAAAAAGTTTGAATATACATTCCTATTGATCCACTACAATATAGATAGATGGATATTTAAAGGAAATTGGGATAAATGTTAGGTCAGAACCTCAATTTGTCTCCAAATGAAACTAAAATGATGTTTCTATTGGAAATAAATGGATTTAAAAGACTTATACTACATGATTAGTCAATTGTCAATTGACAAAGTTTTCATAACATGAGGGGGAGAGATTGAATAGCTGGAAAAGAGAATAAAAGGAATGCATTATAACTATCAAGTATAGATCCTCGAATATAGCAATATGAATAAGAAGTTTGTTAGGTTTTGCATTCATGAAATATTGCATAAAATCTGCCAGTTGCAATTACTGACCTAAATGAGAATTACTAAATCTCATATTCCAGTTTAAAATGCTCTAATCAACATAAATGAAAGTAAGCCAAGCCCAAAACATGAGAAAATAATCAGCTCCAAAAGAAAAGAGAAAGGAGAAAATAATCAAGATGATCATATTGAGAAGGCAAGTACATCAGAAGAGGCCAATGTATAACTCATTGCAAAAGCTTCAAAAAAGGCTCAGGTACCTAAAAGTAATAAAGAGATCTCAATAAATTATGTCATGGCATGAAACTGAAAAGATTAAGTTGTCGACAATGGTCTTGATAATAATCTCACGTGATCAATTGAGAATCTTATACATAAATCTATCTTGTGAGTAGATAGTATGGTGATTGGCCAAAAGGAAAAATAAAAGAAAAAAGACGCAATGAAAATGGGATTACATTATTTCATTATTATGGACTTGCAGTCCTAGTTGAAATATGAAATATATAAATATTTAAGTGAAAATAAAGATTTTACAAATGCTAATGAAGATCATGGTGAGGCATTCTATTTTGTGGTGGATACAATAGTTTTGTATTTTTGGCAACATATGAAAATAAAATTATACGTCTGTTAGATGTTGTTATATACAACATATTTATATAGCTCATTAAATAGTGAAATTTATATGAGAATTTTTGAAGGATCTAAAATGGCAGAAGCATATACAAGAAAATTATTCTATATATAAAATGTTATGCGAATTTGAAAATAATTCAAATATATATAATTGATTGAAAAATATATTAAAAAATGAGTAATTTTACATTTTACTTGACTTGTAGAGAGTTATCAATTTCAAAATCACATATTTTTGCTATGGTGAATTTTCTTGCATAGATATATTAAATTTAATGATCCAAAAGTATCTTATGTTTTATGAGAATATTTTATATATCATGTTAATATTGTATTTATTATGATTTTATTGGTAACAATTAGTTCTTTCAGGTACACAGTGGATAACAAAAATGAGATTTGGTGTGATAGTCCTATGACCATATTATATAATATTATTTTGTTCAGAACAAACTGAGTATGTGGATGCAAGATATATTTTGATGATTCTTAGAATAATTTTCTTTATTGTTTCCACAATGAATAAGATAAAGGCAGAATATACCGATATTTTAGCATATCTAGAAGATATGTTAGATGAATACATTTCAGCAGAACATTTGGTGATAATGCATCATTCATAGTTTGATGGTCAAAAGAATTATATGATTGAAAATACATTGGAATTGATGTTCTTATCAGGGGGAGTAAAACTAATGTTATTAGCGGGGGAGTAAAACTGATATTATCATTAGAGGGAGTAGAGACCATGCTGTACTTTTTTCCTTAACCAAGATTTTGTCCCATGAGGTTTTCCTAGTAAGGTTTTTAACAAGCCAACTTCGATTTGTATTTTGTACCCTTTTTCCTTTACTCAGTTTTTGTCCTACTGGATTTTTCCTAGTAAGGTTTTAATGAGACACAATATTTGTTTATGGATATACAAAGCAGAGTGTTGTAAAGATACTACATGATGTGGATATCTATAAACTCCCAACTTTTCGCCTTTCACTTTCTATACTCCATAACCTCTCTAATGAATAATTTTTATGCCCATAACTTAAATGTTACAATTTGCGCAATCATGAGGATTAACTTTGCTATTTACTTTATGTAACTCATGGTTGATAGCCTATAAATAAAGCATTATATACTACACTTTGATTGAATTCAAATGAATAAGATATTACTCCATCTTTCTCTCCAATTCTCTCTTCATAATTTTCATCTCAATTTCTTATATTTTCTTGATTTCATAATAGTCTCAATGGTTCTTTAATACTAGGGATGAGCAAAAAACCCGGTAGTCCAGGTAGTCTGACTCGACCCATTCTGATCAAAAAATTTTGGTCTGAGTCAGCTTCTCACATACCAGACCAGACTGGTCTTCTCAGGTTGGACTGGACTTCGTCCAAGGGCTCCAACCCCATAGTCTAGTCCTGTCTGGCCCGAGTTGTATACATATTTTTTTTTAATCCCCCATTACCCCAAGGCCCCAAATCCCCCGACGCACCCAAGCCTCACCACTTCAGCTTTTTTTTTGGACTGAGAAGTTCACTACTTGACTTCAACCTTCATTTAATTTTCACTGATTTCAAAATTTGCAATTCGCTTTAGTGCTTCTCTCGGTAGAAGTGAACCCTAGGTTAGAGATTTGAGTTTTGACTTCGTCATCTCCCTCTTGGTCTCGGCTCCGATTTTTGTCTCCACCTCATCTCCCTTTCCAATCTGATTCATGTCTCCCTCTTGCATCTTGACGTGCCCAGTCCCTGTCTCCCTCTCGGCTCCATTTCCCATCTCTCTATTGAATCTCGAAGTCCCCTATCCCATCTCCCTGTCGAGTCTCAGCGTCCCCTGTATATCCTCGTCTTGGCTTCTCATTCTCAATCCATCCTCGTTGGCACCTTCAAGGTAAGAAACTCACTGTGCATTACATCTTTTTATCCCTGATGAGGATTCATTTATACCGGTTGGTTGCTAGTTTTCTTGGCCATGGAAATAGAAATATTATTTAGAGTAAGGACCAAAGAATTGACAGTAGAAGTGAAAATTGGTGTATAGGTGGATATATGATTGTATGAATTATGAAGCTAAACTGTATTATATATGAATTATCTTTTGAATGTTATGTTGGCGATATAAATTTACAAATTCTCAATTCTTAGTTCAAGATATATATTGCTCTATTGAACTAAAACATGTACTACAATTCGTCATATCTAATGTTTATAATCCAATTATTTCACTATCGTTTGTTTCTAATTATAAACATTGATTGTTTGTTTTAGTTTTCTTAAATTTATTTTCTTTTTTTATTGGTGCAATAATGCTAGAAATGCCAAAGTGCTCCAAGAAAAATTATTTTTAGCCAATAGAAGCTTATAAATATTAGAGGAAATTGTGAGCTTGTTCTCTCATCCTTTTTGGCATTTAGTTACTTGTTTCTGCTTCTCTATTGAGGTTTTCTTTCAGTCTAATTTCTCTTTGTCTTTTATGTATCCTTTGTTTTCTCTATATTTTTATAACTAATTCATGCTTATGTTAAATTTTGTTCGCTATTTTATCTTCCTTTTTATATTTGGATAGGTTGTTCTACTATTTTGATGAATTATGAAGCTAATTTATGAATACTTGCTTTTCATTTTTTTGCAGACATGGACAATGAGCAAAGTTCAAGTGTTGACTTATCTCAATCTTCCAATATTGGTGAGAATGAGTCTCTTGGTGGACCATCTTCTACTCCTACTGATTCCACTAATCCCTACCAACCTCCAACCACTGTAGAATGTCCTCCTCCTACTCCAGCTGCTGCTACTGGAAGTGAAACCACAAAAGGTTGTAATAAGAAGAGAAAACAACCTGAGAAGAAACAATCAGAATGCAGGATCACTATACTAATTTACCATTGAAGGATACAAATGGAGAGCTTAGAGATGCATGCAAGTATTGTGGTAATGATTATGCTTGTGATCCACTTAAATGTGGTACAACTTCTTTGAAGAGACACTTAAAATATTGTCAAAAAAATCCACACAGGACAGCTGAAATATCAAAACAATCCATGTTGAACTATGTTTCACAAGTGGGCAAGGGGGAAGCTTAGCACCTCACATGTTCAATAAAAAATGTTGTTGTAGGGCTCTAGCGGAGTTCATCATATGTGATGAGATGCCATTTAGACTGGTCAAAAAGCAAGGTTTTAAATCATTTGTTAAAGAGTTAGAGCCAAGGTTTCAAATTCCTTCTAGACATACGGTTACTAGGGATTGTTGGCAATTGTATCTTGGTGAAATGAGGATCTTGAAGAATCAATTGAAGCAGTGTACTAGTTGTATTTGCCTTACAATATACTGTTGGATGTCAGTTCAAAACTTCAACTACTTATGTCTCACAGCTCATTTCATTGACAAAGATTGGAAGTTGCACAAAATGATTCTTAATTTTTGTTTGATTGATAATCATAAGGGTGATACAATTGGAAAGACTATTGAGAGGTGCATATCAAAATGGGGCATACAAAATGTGTTCACCATCATGGTTGATAATGCAACATCCAATGACACAGCCCTTTCATATTTGAAAAAATGACTTATGAATTGGAAGGGTCTTGTTTGTGGTGGTGATTTTCTTCAACTATGGTGTTTTGCTCATATTCTCAATTTGATTGTCTCTGATAGCTTGAAGGAATTGAAAAATGCATTCGAATCAATTCAAAATATAGTAAGGTATGTCCGTTCCTCCCCTGCTCGCCTCAAAAAATTTCAAGATTTATGTGAATTGGAAATGTTGGATGCAAAAAATGTGTGTGTCTTATATGTTAGCATTAGATGGAATTCTACATATTTAATGTTGGTTGTCGCTTTGATATTCCAAAAGGCATTTGAAAGATTGGGGGATGAAGATAGAGATTATGTGGCAAACTTTAAAAAAATGTCAAAGCATGATCACACACACATGGATGCTTACTCTATCCAAGATATTGATCACAACTTGGATGCTCCTAATGGCCCTCCTAACAAACAAGCTTGGAATAAGGCAACTGTCTCTCTTAGATTCTTGAAGGTGTTTTATGAAGAGACCTTGATATTTTCTAGCTCGCTCACAATCACTGCAAATTCGTGTTTTCATAAAATTGCTTTGATTCAAGAGTTGTTGAATGAGACTATTGTGTCTGAGGACCCTCTTCTTAGGGAGATATCCTCAAGCATGAAGATGAAGTTTGATAAATATTGAGGGGCAATAGAAAATATGAATCCTTTGTAGATTATTTCTGTGATTCTAGATCCTCGATACAAGCTTGCCTACATCAATGATGTGTTTGAGCAACTTTTTCCTAATTATCAACTTTGTATGTCCATAAAAATAATGCAAGAAACACTTTGTATTGCATGTTTGAAGAGTATTCTATAAAGTTTGGTGTTGAAATAGGTAAGTCTCATAGTGCCAACACTTTGAACTCTTCTGCTAGTTCCCATGCTTTGAACTCTTCTGGTAGTGCCAACACTTTGAATTCTTCTGAGAGTGTCATCACTTCCATTGCAAATACCGGTAAACAAGACCCTGGTCATAGATGGTTGGCATCCCATAAAGAAAATATCTTATCAGTAGATCCTCATTCTGAATTAGATAGATATCTTTCAGCTAATGCGGCTGAAGACATTCCTATTGATAATGATGATTTTGACATATTGACATGGTGGAAGGTTAATTCAATCAAGTACAGAGTGCTTGCCCTGATAGCATGTGATGTATTGGCTGTACCAATATCTACAGTTGCTTATGAAGCAACTTTTGGTACTGGTGGACGTGTTGTTGATGATTATAGGAGTAATCTATCTCCTAAAATGATTGAAGCACTCATTTGTTCCTAAACTTGGCTACTTGCTAAGCAATCTATCTCAAAATTAGCCATTATGTTGACTAAATATGACAACTTCCAAGAAACTGATAATGTTGTTAATATTCCAGGTAATATTTTCAATTCTATGCTTATTATTCAAGTTTACATATTTCATTATTACTAATTTCTTAACACATGCAATTTGTTTTTTTTAAGATGGATCAAGCATCATTGAAGGTGGAGGAGACAAATGAATGACAATGGATTGTAATATGTAATGTGATAGACTTGTTGTTATTTGTTATGTTTAATTGATTGTCATGGATTGTATTCAAACCACTTTAAAATGTTGTTGCTTTTTATTTATTTTGAATGTTGTTGGAGATTATTATGGATTTATTATTGGTTTTTTATGTTTTGTGATGAGTTTTATGGATTTATGTTTTGAATGTTTTTTATTGCATGTATTGTTTTGGACATGATCTTTCTTTCTCTGCATGGAGATGATTATTTCATCTATGGATTATTTTCCATTATAATTGGATCTAGGGAACTTGTAAAGTTGGATCTCCTTTGATATATTTGATCTACTATAGCTTGCTGATATGTTCAGAGAAAGAAAAAGAATGCTGCTTTGGTATCTTATTGCCTAAATGTAATTACTTCCCCATTAAAAACAAAAAACATGAACATTGTTATATGCTATTACGGATCTACAAAAAAATTTTTTAAAAATACCAAATGGGTCCTGGACTGGTCCAGGCAGTCCGGTGGACCTGGTCTGGTCAGGCCCGAGCTCGGGCTAGTGCTGGACCAGACCAGACCTCGGGCTGCCTTGTTTAGCCTGAGGTGTTTTCCAGACCAGACCTCAGGTTGAGGCCAAACCCGGTCTAATCTGGTCCATGATCAACCCTATTTAATACTCCCTTCTTATGCCTCTATGTAATGTTCATCTCTCTCTCTACTCACAGTGTCCCAGACACACAGCATGTGGATCTGGATCTAGATCCAGATCCACGATGGATATGATCTTGGAACTTTTAAAAGTCCACAAATGGCCTGGCGTAATATTCTATTTCATTCTTCCGCATAGAAATGTTTAATAATTGAGAATCATCAGGCTCAATTATTATAGTTCAATTGGCTCATGGAATAGTAGATTACTAGACCTGTTGTTACACTACGTTTTCGATCTCTTAAGAGATGTAAGTGTGTGTGTTTGATAAGGATGCAGGGAGGGTTAAGAATTCTATTGAAATTCCTAACCAATTGGTTGTCGTTGGGGTTTTGCTAAGAAGTATAATTCTGATGGTACTCTTAATTGATATAAGGGCCGTTTGGTGGCTCAAGGATTTACTCAAGTAGAGGGTGTCGATTTTAATGACACTTTTTCTCCAGTTGCTAAACTCACCATCGTGCGTTTATTACTTGCATTGGCAGTAGCTCACAATTGGCATTTAAAACAACTAGATGTCAACAATGCCTTTCTATATGGTGACCTTGAGGAAGAGGTTTATATGCTTCCACCTCCGGGTTTGGGTTTTTCTTCTTCTTCCAAAGTTTGTAAGTTGTAACGCTCCCTTTATGGTCTTAAGCAGGCCATTCGGCAGTGGTTTTCTAAGCTTTCTCAAGCTCTTTTCACTTGTGGTTATAAGCAGTCACAGGCTGATCATTCTTTATTTCTTAAAACCACATATTCTTCTTTTACTGCTATCCTTGTTTATGTTGATGATATGCTGATTAGTGGTACTGATTTACATGAAATCACCACCATTAAGACTTTTCTTGATGATTGTTTCAAGATTAAAGATTTGGGGGATGTGAAATATTTTCTTGGTCTTGAAATTGCTAGAAGTTCCAAGGGTGTCTCTTTTTGTCAACGCAAATTTGCCTTAGATATTTTGGCTGATTCTGGTTTTGTTGACAGTAAACCTGTTAAAACTCCTATGGTGAGGGATCTTAAACTTACTAAAGATGTTGGTACTGTTTTGTTGGATGCTACTTCTTATCGAACTTTGGTGGGTCGGCTTTTGTATCTTACCAATAGCATACCTGATTTGGCTTTTGCTGTCAACAGCGTAGTCAGTTTGTCTAGTAACCAACCGATGTCCATCTTAGTGCTTTACATCGTGTTTTGAGATATCTTAAGGGTTCCCTTGGTCGAGGTATCTTCTTTCTAGCACATTCTTTGCTGAAACTTAGTGCTTTTAGTGATTCTGATTGGGCTGGCTGTTTAGATACAAGGCGTTTGATTACTGGTTTTTGTGGTTTTCTTGATCAGGCCTTGATTACCTAGAAATCAAAGAAGTAACCTACTATCTCTACTTCTTCCTCAAAGGCTGAATATCGGGCTATGGCTGCTACTGTAACGCCCCAATTTTTGATTAAGGCCTAATGATAATTATTGAGGATAATTATCGGATTAAAGTTGAATTAATGTATATTGGTGGCAATATTATTTAATATGTCATAATTGTTGGAAAATTGAAAGAATGGAATTATTGGCATAAGTTGGTAATTAATGGGGAAATTAATTACTAACTAAAAGAAAATGAGAAGTGTAATTAAAATGGCTAATGGAAGGATTAGAGAGGATAATTGGTGATTAAGTGTGTGAGAACCAATGGGGAAATGACACATGGCAAGCTCACATGTGGGAGTGATAAGAGAAAGTCAAATGCAATTTTTTTATAGTTTCTCTCTCCTCTCTTCCCTCTTGTGCGCAGAAAAATCTGAATGGAGGGAGTATTGTAATCATTTGTGCTTCTTCTTCACTCCTCCACCTCCATCCCTCATCTCTCTCGTTCTCTCTCTTCTCTCCTTGGGGGCGCCATTGTTGCAGAAAAACAAGGGGGGAAAAGCTTGCAAAAAGGTAGGGAAAATGGCTTCTATTGCTCAAACTTCCTTCTTTAATGTTGATCCTTGAATCAAGAGCTTCGTTGTGATGGTTGAAATGTGTTCATTGGTGTTAGTTTATGACCTCAAGAGATTGTGAAAGTTGAAGAATCAAGAAATCTCTTTGGCAAAGTGAAAGAGGTGAGTGTTATCTCCCTTTTGATATATAGATTGTGGTTGTTGGTTGAGATTGATTTTTCTGGAATTTCTGCCCTATTTTCGAAAATATTAGGGTCTTAGTGAGTTTGGCATGTTATGATCATGAAAATGGTATATTGTGATGTCTTTTGGACAAAGGGATTGTTTTGAATCATTGAAAGTGAAGTTTGGGATCTTGGTGTTGGTTTTGGTGTATTAGTCAAAACAGGGCATGTGGTTAGAGTATGAATTTGGTCATTTTGAGGTTACCATTGTGTTCCTTGAGTGAAATTGTATGGGAATAAGCTTGGTTAATGATTTTGGAGTCATTGAACACTTTGGTAGAAAAGTAGGAAAATGCTGTCAATGTGAACTCTGTCTGGACAGTTTATTTGTGTGGACGTTTTGAGTGACCAAATGATTTCAGAAAATTGTGAAACTTTCCAGTCTTAAAGTTCACATCCCAAGCTTCAAAATGGACATATATTTTATGTCATTTCGTTTGGTATTCTGAGAGTTATGCTTTGCCAAAGTTTGGGACAAAAACAGAACTCTGTTTTTGGAGTAATGTTGGGTTTTGGGTGATTCTGTATTTTTGTGATGATTTTAAGATATAAGCCATATTTTTAATTGAAAGAGGACTCAAATACCTTTCTTTTGGCTTTGGAATCACTCCGTTTCGAATTTTCTAGAATTAGTTATGGTTTTTCGAAGTTCAGCCCAGTGTCAGGAAATCTCTGGGCCGCGGCCCAAGAGTGGCGGACCGCGGCCCAAGCCTTTCTGACCTGTTTTGGGCCGCGGCCCAAGAGTGGTGGGCCGCAGCCCAAGACCTTCTGACCATATTTGGGCCGCAGCCCAAGGATGGGTGGGCCGCGGCCCAAGCCTGTGTTCCAGCACTTCTTGTTTTCGAAAAGAGATCTTCACCCTATTGTTTCCCAACCTTTTAGGGGTTGTATTAGAGGCATTTGTGGCATCTTGAGGGTCATTATTGATAACCAAATCTGAGTGTTGAAGAGTTAATTGAGTATTGGAATAGAGAATAATGTTTCGTCCTTAATTATGACTTTAGGATTTGATATCTGCCCGGAGCATAGAAGGCTTGTGCCTGCTCAAGGAAGGAAAGACAAAGGTAGTGACACTTTATCCTATATCATGTGTATTGCATTGCTTGTTTGCATTAGTCATCGATTGTAGTGAAAGTGAAGGGGACGTGGCGAAAGCCCGGACTCGATTATAGTGAAAGTGAAGGGGACGTGGCGAAAGCCCGGACTCGAATATTGATAAAGTGATGGGGCGTGGCGTAAGCCCGACCTTGTTTAAAGTGAAGGGAACGTGGCGGAAGCCCGGTCTCGAATATTGATTACTGCATTGTGATATATGTTTACTTGCTTTGTATATATGCATCATATAAATAAACTGTTGCTACTGGGATTCTCTAGAATCTCATTCCTTCCAAATAACATTTTTAGACAGGGCAAGTGGATCGAAAGGCAAGCAAGTGGCAAAGGACGATTAGGACTGCCAGCGGTAGTCTTAGTTATATATTTTGGTTTTAAATCGAATTGGTTATCAGTTTGGATCATTGTAAATATATTGTATAGATCATAGTAGTATAGTTTTGTGTAATCCCCGGTATGGATACTGAGATGGGCAATGATGCCCTGTATAAACCTTTGGATTAATGTTATTATCCCGGGCGATCGTCGGGAATTGTGCTTACTCTGATATTGTATATGTAACAGACCAAACAGGCCATTTGTTTTAATGAATGAAATGAATGGAGATCCATTTGTACAGATGTTTTTAAAAAGTTTTTAATTGTCCTGGATTTCTTATTCGATAATTAAATGTGATTAAACGTTAATTCCGGCCTGATTATCGAAGGGGGTTACATTTGTGGTATCAGAGCAATGTTCCTGGCATTTGTAGGAATTGCTAGGATAGTTGCCCTAGTTATTTGCCTGAGTGTTAAGTGATTGTTGATAGTTGTTGTATACACATGAATATTCCTGTTATTGATTGGTATATAAGGGTTTAAGGAATATGTGTATACTTCTATTGTGATTTCTGACTGGGTGAATCAATTGTAAGGTTAAAGGACAGAATGGTTCACACTAGAGTAGACCATTGGACCCAGAAGTGGGGGAATTGAAGGAGAATCCACCTAATTTCATACAGTGGATAATAAAGATTGGAACTCTGATGTGTCGATCAAAGGATTGAGGTATGAATAAGGGAATGATTGGTCTCCTGATAGTTTATTGAATTTGATAAAGTTGTTGAAGGGTGTGTGAATGTTAAGCATGCTCAACTCGGGGGAACCCTAAGATGGGTGGCCTTGAGAGTTTGAGTGAGTAAGGCCATGGAGACTTGAGGAGTGATTATGATTTTAAGGTTTCTCCATGACCAATGATCATTTAAGTTAGATGGTTTAAAGAGTGCTTAGATTCATGGAGATATTGATAATGTAGGTATTGATTTTGAATTGGGACAGTTCTGTTGTAGTGAATACTGACAGAAAAGTCCATTTGATGGGATATGGCAATTTGAGGCATAGTAAAGGTTTTGTGGTCTCTCCATGTTAAGTGATGATCCTGAGTAATATTGTAGGGTCAAAGGAATGGGAATACGATATATGGTACTATATGAATAATGGTGATCATATCGTTTGTGGATCCCAGGAGATTCGATCTGACGATACTGAAGGTTGGGAATAAGCCTGAATTAGGTCTAAGCTAAATTGGTGCTTAGGTCAAAATGAGAAGTGGTTTCACTGTGGTTCTGATGCATGTCAGAAGCTCAAACCACGTGAACCTGATGGATAATGTTGAACCTTCAGTAATGTTTTGAGGTTATTACCCAAATACCGTGAAAGGTAGAGTAGGTGTTATTGATCTTGATTCTTAGCGAAACCTATTGGGTATGATTGAGGAAAATGATTGCTAATGTATGAAATGTTGAGGTTCTAGACTTCCTGATGAACCTAAATGTTGGGTTAAAGACCCTAGGCTGTATGATATGGTATGGCAGTGATGTTACAGTGGACTTATGTGTCCAAAGGCCTTAAGACCTAAGGGACAAGTGTGCCTTAGACTGGCAAAGATGATTGAACTTAAGTTGGAGTTAATGATGCTCCGTAGAAATGAGAGAAAGTGAATTCCTAGCTCAGTTAATGTAGAGATCCTAAGAATTGAATTGTGATACAAGGATTTAGCTCAATAGTTGAACTGATTCTTGGGGACCTGATCTGACCTGGATGGTCTGAGGTACTAGAACATGAAGTGGAATGTATTGGAAATGAATATGAGGTTTCTCAAGGATGCTAGTTGCTATTCTAGCAAAGGGCAAAATCATGATAATAGAGCATTCCCTGATTGAATAAGAATAGTTCTTGATAGAACAACGAGTGGCTATGGAATATAGTCTCATGGTTGAGACGAGGAATCGAATATGGGTTTAAGGGCTGTGTGTATACTGTAATTATGATGGGATGTGGTGAACCAATGTGGTCACCTGAGAATTTGAAGGGTATAATCAAAGGTGCAAACACTACTAGCTATGTGCAAGCTAGATGGGTACTGATCGTTGGTGGTAGAATATTGACCTAACGTTATGAAAACAGAATGTGCCACTAACTTGAGAATGGCTAATGATGGGACCGTGAATAGTCCAGAGGTATAGTCTCAAGGTTGAGATAAAGAATGGGATGTGGGGATTGACTTCTGAGTTTTCAATACAATGATACCTTCATCTAAAGACAACCAACTGGAAAGTGCTATCTACAGAGAATTCAAATTGGAAAGGGCTACCTGCGGAGAATTCTGATAGGAAAGGGCTACCTACGGAGAGTTCTGATCGGAGAAAGCTACCTATGGGAAGTCTGATCGCAAAGGGCTACCTACGGAGAGTACCACACCGTAGTGTGAAGCCACCGTGACGACAAACCCTAGTGTGGAACTGCCGTGACGACAAACCCTAGAGTGCAGCCACCTGGACGATGAACCGTGGACTGCAGTCGCCATGATGTTGACTCATAGACTAGTGTTACGGAAGGTTGGCTCTTAGTGATGGTGCATTGTAATGAATCCCACAATGGATGGGTTTTCTTGAGATAAGAAGTCATACGGCTTGGAATGATTCGAATTGAATTGGGCTAAAGTTTGGCACGAACAAATAGAAATTGTAAATGTTGTTAGTGGTAATGGGAGATTCCTAAGGGACTCCTATTAAATCAACTTAGCATTGTTAAAGCATAGATAAAGAGATAGAAAACCAAACGAAGTGAATGTGATGTGTTTGAGAATTGTAATGAGTAGACGCTCAAGAAAGTGTAATTGACAGAGTGTTCATGTCAACGTGAGCCGTTGTAGGGTTTGACATTGATCATCTCTAACATCGGCCGTTGATGTACCGTATGGAATGTAAAGACCGTAAAGCAATGTGTAAATGTGACCACGCCAAGCGCACCGCTACTGGCTGACCCTGTTGAGGGATACGGGTGGGGTGTAGGCAAGGTGGGCATCGCCACTGGCTGACCCTATTGAGGGATATGGGTGGGGTGCGACAATGAAAGTATTAGCCACGCCAAGCGCACTGCCATCGGCTGAGCCCTCGGAGGGGGTATACGGGTGGAGTGTAGGCAGGGTGGACTGTGATAGAAGGGTACTTCGGATAGAAGAGATTGAGATTTAGGAGAGACTCGATATTGTTATTGAAACCCAAGGGTCCCGATTACCACTAGTAGAGATATTGGTAGGTGTACGGGTGAGGGTAATGATGGGAAAGTGAATATAGTGTAAACGAAAGCATAGTGGAAAACAACAAAAGCTGAGAGATGTGATGACAACGGAAACTATCAGTTGTACGCAGTGAATCTGTGGTACTTTGAGTGATCCCCAGAAGGGGAAAGTGACTTAATGACTATGGTTGAAGAGGCTTAAAGCCGTAATAAACGAGTATAGTTCGTATTATAGTGATCGAGAGAGGTGAAGACCTCTAAGGATTGAAATCGGAGATTACTCGCTCGTGAGGGTGTCTCCAAGTAAAAGAAATGATAAAGTAATTGAGGGAAAGAAATTGAATCATGGAGTGTTGATCTGTTGAGATTCTTGAGTGAATTGGACCTATAGAGTATTGTTGATATGAGTGGTTTTGAAGGATTACCTTTAAAGAAAGACAAAACGAGGGACGGAAGCCGTCATGAATAAGTGGCTGAGGTTTATGTCCCCAATGGTGTAACAAATTTCGAGGACGAAATTTAATGAGCGGGGGGAGAAATGTAACGCCCCAATTTTTGATTAAGGCCTAATGATAATTATTGAGGATAATTATCGGATTAAAGTTGAATTAATGTATATTGGTGGCAATATTATTTAATATGTCATAATTGTTGGAAAATTGAAAGAATGGAATTATTGGCATAAGTTGGTAATTAATGGGGAAATTAATTACTAACTAAAAGAAAATGAGAAGTGTAATTAAAATGGCTAATGGAAGGATTAGAGAGGATAATTGGTGATTAAGTGTGTGAGAACCAATGGGGAAATGACACATGGCAAGCTCACATGTGGGAGTGATAAGAGAAAGTCAAATGCAATTTTTTTATAGTTTCTCTCTCCTCTCTTCCCTCTTGTGCGCAGAAAAATCTGAATGGAGGGAGTATTGTAATCATTTGTGCTTCTTCTTCACTCCTCCACCTCCATCCCTCATCTCTCTCGTTCTCTCTCTTCTCTCCTTGGGGGCGCCATTGTTGCAGAAAAATAAGGGGGGAAAAGCTTGCAAAAAGGTAGGGAAAATGGCTTCTATTGCTCAAACTTCCTTCTTTAATGTTGATCCTTGAATCAAGAGCTTCGTTGTGATGGTTGAAATGTGTTCATTGGTGTTAGTTTATGACCTCAAGAGATTGTGAAAGTTGAAGAATCAAGAAATCTCTTTGGCAAAGTGAAAGAGGTGAGTGTTATCTCCCTTTTGATATATAGATTGTGGTTGTTGGTTGAGATTGATTTTTCTGGAATTTCTGCCCTATTTTCGAAAATATTAGGGTCTTAGTGAGTTTGGCATGTTATGATCATGAAAATGGTATATTGTGATGTCTTTTGGACAAAGGGATTGTTTTGAATCATTGAAAGTGAAGTTTGGGATCTTGGTGTTGGTTTTGGTGTATTAGTCAAAACAGGGCATGTGGTTAGAGTATGAATTTGGTCATTTTGAGGTTACCATTGTGTTCCTTGAGTGAAATTGTATGGGAATAAGCTTGGTTAATGATTTTGGAGTCATTGAACACTTTGGTAGAAAAGTAGGAAAATGCTGTCAATGTGAACTCTGTCTGGACAGTTTATTTGTGTGGACGTTTTGAGTGACCAAATGATTTCAGAAAATTGTGAAACTTTCCAGTCTTAAAGTTCACATCCCAAGCTTCAAAATGGACATATATTTTATGTCATTTCGTTTGGTATTCTGAGAGTTATGCTTTGCCAAAGTTTGGGACAAAAACAGAACTCTGTTTTTGGAGTAATGTTGGGTTTTGGGTGATTCTGTATTTTTGTGATGATTTTAAGATATAAGCCATATTTTTAATTGAAAGAGGACTCAAATACCTTTCTTTTGGCTTTGGAATCACTCCGTTTCGAATTTTCTAGAATTAGTTATGGTTTTTCGAAGTTCAGCCCAGTGTCAGGAAATCTCTGGGCCGCGGCCCAAGAGTGGCGGACCGCGGCCCAAGCCTTTCTGACCTGTTTTGGGCCGCGGCCCAAGAGTGGTGGGCCGCAGCCCAAGACCTTCTGACCATATTTGGGCCGCAGCCCAAGGATGGGTGGGCCGCGGCCCAAGCCTGTGTTCCAGCACTTCTTGTTTTCGAAAAGAGATCTTCACCCTATTGTTTCCCAACCTTTTAGGGGTTGTATTAGAGGCATTTGTGGCATCTTGAGGGTCATTATTGATAACCAAATCTGAGTGTTGAAGAGTTAATTGAGTATTGGAATAGAGAATAATGTTTCGTCCTTAATTATGACTTTAGGATTTGATATCTGCCCGGAGCATAGAAGGCTTGTGCCTGCTCAAGGAAGGAAAGACAAAGGTAGTGACACTTTATCCTATATCATGTGTATTGCATTGCTTGTTTGCATTAGTCATCGATTGTAGTGAAAGTGAAGGGGACGTGGCGAAAGCCCGGACTCGATTATAGTGAAAGTGAAGGGGACGTGGCGAAAGCCCGGACTCGAATATTGATAAAGTGATGGGGCGTGGCGTAAGCCCGACCTTGTTTAAAGTGAAGGGAACGTGGCGGAAGCCCGGTCTCGAATATTGATTACTGCATTGTGATATATGTTTACTTGCTTTGTATATATGCATCATATAAATAAACTGTTGCTACTGGGATTCTCTAGAATCTCATTCCTTCCAAATAACATTTTTAGACAGGGCAAGTGGATCGAAAGGCAAGCAAGTGGCAAAGGACGATTAGGACTGCCAGCGGTAGTCTTAGTTATATATTTTGGTTTTAAATCGAATTGGTTATCAGTTTGGATCATTGTAAATATATTGTATAGATCATAGTAGTATAGTTTTGTGTAATCCCCGGTATGGATACTGAGATGGGCAATGATGCCCTGTATAAACCTTTGGATTAATGTTATTATCCCGGGCGATCGTCGGGAATTGTGCTTACTCTGATATTGTATATGTAACAGACCAAACAGGCCATTTGTTTTAATGAATGAAATGAATGGAGATCCATTTGTACAGATGTTTTTAAAAAGTTTTTAATTGTCCTGGATTTCTTATTCGATAATTAAATGTGATTAAACGTTAATTCCGGCCTGATTATCGAAGGGGGTTACAGCTACTACATGTGAGCTGCAATGGTTGAGCTATTTGTTACATGATTTTGGTTTGCCACTTTCCTCCCCAACTTCTTTATATTGTGACAATCAGTCTGCTCGTCACATTGCTGCTAATCCTACTTCCCACGAACGTACTAAACATTTGGATATTGATTGTCATATAGTAAGGGAGAAACTTCAGTCTGGATTGATCCACCTA
The DNA here is from genome assembly GCA_963242795.1 of Inga leiocalycina. Classification (NCBI taxonomy): domain Eukaryota; kingdom Viridiplantae; phylum Streptophyta; class Magnoliopsida; order Fabales; family Fabaceae; genus Inga; species Inga leiocalycina. The sequence goes on from OY725329.1 coordinate 42,937,195, forward strand.
TTGCCTATTAAATCTATTGATCAGTTGGCTGATATTTTTACCAAGCCTCTAGCTTCTTCCTCTTTTCATACATTGGTTTCCAAGCTGGGAATGGTGGATATACATTCTCCAGCTTGAGGGGGGAATTAGGTCATATAGTAAATAGTTATTTATTTGTAACTAATTGTTACTTTAGATAACAGACTTCAGTTACGCTATTAGTTAGGAATTTGTTATTTATCATTGATTCCATTCCTTTATATAAGGACAATTTGTACACGCTATTGCTTTATGAAATAATATTCAGATTTCCATTTCTATTTCTCTCTCTACTGTGATAATTCAATCGCATGTGAGTTGCTGAATCAATAGACAAATAATGGAAGGTAATTCTCTTGATCGTCGTGACGGCGACAAACGAAGAAGGAAGGGTGGAATCGGTAAGACGTAGAAGTGTTGGAAGTAGGATCGTAAGATTGATTGCATCTCTTGCAAAGCTTTTGCTGATTTTGCTTCTCCTCACTCTTCTCCATCGTCCAGGGTCGACGCTAAAAAGCTCTTCGCGTTAGAAAAGTAAATTCTCAGTGTGATATATTTTTTGGATAAAATTACAACTTGTCCCTCAGTGCTTTTTGGGTAACATACATTAGGTACCATTCTCGTTACTTAACTTGCATGAACCTCTTCTTTATTACAAGTAGTTTATTTTGAAGACACATGTCAACTTTTTTTAAAAAAAATTTAAAATGTATGTGATATTTTGAATCATGAGGGCTCAGAGTCATCCATTTCAACTCACAACTGTGGGTGATTAGGAGAATTTATGTGAGTTAAAGTTAAGGAAAATATCTATACATCAAGTTCTTCATATTCATTATATACTAAATTCTTCAATGTGTCTTTTTTATAAGCACGTGCAATTGAAGAACTTGATATAATAAATATCAGAAATTTGTTCTAAATATTGTGGTTCTTTTTTAAAAATCCCTACCCTAACTTAAATAAGTGTCTTATGTGTGATAAGCCGAGTAGAGAGGATAAATTAAAAGTAAAATTAAATTATGATTAATAAAATATGAAACTCTTTAAAATTAAATTATATTGATTTCATTAAGACTTAAGATGTTTTAGTAACTTGGTACTCTATATATTTAATATAGATGTAAAGACATAATCATATTACATAGTAGTATGCAGTAAATCGATATTTTCCCTTAGCATGATAACTGAGCTAGGGTTGGGCAATTGTATTGGGAAATTGTATGACAAAGGCCCATAAGCTAACAAACAATCCACGGGTTTATAAGCAAAGATGCAACTTTGATACTAATTATAAATAAAGTTAAGGATTGATGAGTCGTGATTGAGATGAGAATCACTATGCAACCGCTTTAAAAAGTTTAAATTTTTTTAGAAAAGCTCAATCCATTGTAGGTTCAATCCTTACTTTTGAGTTGGAATTGGAATTATTTTCAAACCCACAGTTGTCCCAGGATTGAAACCTGACTTAGTGGTTTGAACACATTGTGTAATGACTCATCAGATTACGTTGATGTTACGAGTGTGAATGATCAATTAAATAGTGCAAGTATACACTGTCGTAATCAAGTAATATAGAAGTAAGTAGAGTATCGTTCCCATGAGAATTGATCACTAAGTACCAAAATGGGTAATTTTAATTCTATTTAGTCGATCGATAAATTGGTGATTGAGAGTACGAATAAAAGAAGAATAATTAAATATGACTGCAGATGATATGAAAATAAATATGAGAAAAAATCCTAGGGATTAGATTTCACTTAACAAATTTCAAATTGAATCACTTATCTATTCTAGCTCAATTTATTCCACATAATTGATAGTCGAGTTTCCTTAATTTAATTACTAGCCTCTTCCAAGGTCAAACAATTCTATAATTAATTGCTAATCCAATATATTCCTATATGAATTTAAGCAATTAATTATGCATTAAGATTTATGGAATTCAATAAGACTATACAACTCATATGAATATATTTCTATTTCATATGCAAGTCATGGTTTTAATTATAGAATCTACACACATGCATCTCCTTCCGGTCTCAACATGCATATTGTAATCATTCAAAAGATGGCCAATCAAATGAAAGCATTAAGAACAATAATTAAAACTCAATCATGAAGGAGAAATGAAAACTAGATTTAATAAGTTAAGATTCAATCCGTCATTAGTAAGCTACATCATCACCCTAGGAAAATGAAAATTTAGCTCATGATAAAATTAAAAACAAAACCAAAATAAATTGACATTATATAAAGCTAGAATGAAATCCTCATAAATACTGCATAAACTTGAATATTAAATTCTCAAACATAAATATACAACCAAAAAGATGCATGAAAAATAGACAAATCTAGCCGTCCCTTTAGGAGGTAAAACCTTCCATGTAGACGGCATGCAAAATGTAATACAATACTAAGCCTTCCATGTAGGAGGTATACAGAAAATAATATAATACTAAGCCTTCAATGTAAAAGGCATGCAAAAAGTAATACAATACATAAAATTAAAAATAAAAAATAACACAATTTATTTAGAACTGTCAGAGAAAATATCTCTCCCTATCAGAGAAGTATCTCCTTATCAAAGAAAATATCTCCACCCTACTCTGAATCTGCGCCTGATGCTTGGTATTTATAGGCAGCGTCGTGTCACTTTTTTCCACGGTGCTACAGTGTTTTTGCCAATTTCTTCCACGATGCTATAGTAGTGAACAGTATCCTATCGGTGGATTTACACGTTTTTTCTGTGTTGCTATAGTGCTACAGTGATTCCATCCGCTACAGTAACGTCCTGCTACAATGATTCCGTCATGAATAGTGACCGACGCTACAGTACTGACCTTTTTTTTATATTTTTATTTATTTTTTAAATAATATTTATTTTACACCCAAATATATTATATTAAGCTCAAATATCATCCATAAAATCATCATATAAAGAAAAATGAATATTCAAATACTTTATTATCAAATTCCCCCACACTTAGCTCTTGGACGTCCTCAAACAAGGAATGACTAATAAGTGCTTCCAACAAAATCAGAAGTGTCAAGTCATAAGCAAGAACACAATTGTAAAGTAAAGAGATCATAGTATTCATGAATCAACAAAAATATAAATTGGTAACTTTGTTTGAAAATGAATAAACTTAGTTTGTAAGTGTCACTCATTCTCTCAATCTCTCAAGTGTTTAAGGGTAAGTGTTTCGCTCAAATTCAACAAAAAAAATTGCACTACCATATGTTTGCTAAAAATCTCAATCTCCACTACCTAATTCACATGCATAATTCAAATCAAAAGGACTTATTAAGGGTTGTAATGGGGTTAAGGTAAAAGGAATGTAAAACATGATATGAAAGGCTATATTTAAGAAATTTAATAGAACAATTGAAAAATGGGCTACTTATAAATTTATCTCATCATAACAACCCACAATTCAAATACTTGACACATTTTTTTCTTTTTTTTCTTTTTTCTTTTCTCTCTTTTTTTTTTTTGAATTGCAACTGTAAAGTTGATGATATATACACCCCCACACTTTGTCAATAGCCCATTTCACAAGAATTTCAAATGCTCCACTAATCTTCCGAATAAGGTAAAAGCACTTGATATATCATTAAAGCACATGTTAATGGGTTGAGAATAAAAAAAATAGTCAATTAGGCTCAAAGGGGCTTATCAACGATATAATTGCAAGGTTGGCTATTTGACTCTGGCTATAGAAAATGAATGCCCTTATCATTTTTGAAGGTGCATGTGAGATGTAATTTCAACCAAATTTAAAGCAAGTTCTAGAGTGACAAATTAATAGGTGAATATCACACACAAGAGAAATAATCATTATAGGCTCAGAAGCTCACGGCTAGGGGTTTTTAAACTCAGTTCATTCAATTTCAAAATTCATCACCAATTTCAACAATCAGTTGTTCATTCATGCTATAAAATCTCTAAATTCAATTGATGCATCCTTAAAACTATATACTTCTTAAAATCATTACAAAGCACTTGAACAAGATGTTTTTTTTTTACTTTTACTCTTTTTTTTTGAAAAGGATAAAAAAATTGCAACCAATAAAATACAATTAATGAAATGCGTCTCAGGAGTTAAGAATAACTCCTTACTTTGCCATTTTTTCCACACCACATACATCTAAAGGTTTTACTAACTAACAAAAGAAAAACAAAAAAAAATTTCTCCTCCCCCCACCTAAATTCACTACTACAAAAAGGGTAAAAGGTGGCGCACATTTTGTGGCACTTCTTTAAACAAGTGCCACAGCTTCTCTTTTTTTTTTTTTAACGTCTATAATTTTTTTTTTAATTTTGGGTACCAGCTGTGGCGCCTAATAAATTAAGTGCTACAATTGAGGAGGCCTAATGTGGCGCCTGCCTACGCAGGCGCCACACTTGGGGTCACGAAAGCAGCTGTGGCGCCTAACCCACCAAGCGCCACAGCTGCAGCATTGATTTTTTTTTTTTTTAAGAAAGTGGGTATGTGTGGCGCCTAAATAAATAGGCGCCACACATATTAATATGTTTCTCAGCTGTGGCGCCTAATTGCTTAGGCGCCACAGCTGAGAAGAAGCAATTGTGGCGCCTAATTATTTAGGCGCCACAATTGCTCACTTTAAAAAAAAAAATTTCAAATTTATAGTGTAGCTCTTAATTATTTCATTTCCCGCGTAGTGGTCCTGTGTCCGCCCCCCATTCCTTCTCTTTTTGACTACTACTCCACTTTAATTATTTAACTACTCTCTCCTCCATTAAACTACTTTCCCTTTCTTATCTTCTTAGTGGATCCGTCGGCCCCCTCCCTCCATTTGCTATCATCTTCACACTAAAAAACACACCCACATGCTCACTCGTAACTCAAGCTAGCATCACCAACGTGGTCTCCCACTCCCTGCGCTGGTCAATTAATAGATTTGTAAGAAGAAGACTATTTCATTCTAGCTTGCTTTGTTTAAATTTTTTTTTAGTCAAGATAAACTGTGATATAACGTTTGCCTTTTTGTTCCTAATTTAATAGGAAAGAATGAAAACATAGCTTATTTCGTTTGCCTTTTTGCTTTGTTTAAATTTTTTTGCCGACAAGCTTGCGTTTTTTAGTAATCTTTTAATTTACTTAATTAGTTGTTGATGTACTGTGTTCACTCATTTTATATAAAATTTCACAATCAGGAAGCATAAAAAAAAGCCACAGGAAAAAAAAGAAGAAGAAGAAGAAGAAGAAGAAGAAAAAAAGGGGACCCTATTGTGGCGCTTGCTAGGAGGGGGTCCTCCTGTGGCGCTTGCTTGAGAAAGCGCCACAGGAGGCCCCCCTCCTGTGGCACTTCCTCAAACAAGCGCCACAGGAGGGTATTTTTTAAAAAAAAAAAATTTTAAATGTTGTGGCGCTTCCAAGCGCCACAGCTTTTTTTAGTGGCATCTAGATATGTGGCACTTCTCTAGCGCCACAGTTAATGCAATTATAAGCGCCACAGCTTTACTTTTTTGTAGTAGTGATTAGACATTGTCCCCAATGTCTTCTAGAGCTCAAAGGAAGTGTTTTTTTTAAATATAAACACACAATAAAGTAAAACCAAAAGATTAAGGAAAGTTACAATCGAAAAGTGGTATCTGGGTTCTGCTTCTGACTGCTATCTGAAGATTTCCCACCTATTTGCTTGACGAGTAGATCTGGTTTAGGTTCATAGGTTTGCATTTGATCAAGCAGCTGATCAGCAGTTGGTGCAGAAATTATGGAATGGCGAGTCACTTGGGGTATGAATCCTGTTTCCACAGCATGATTAAGAAAATACAATAGATTATCATAAAAACCATAACATTTAACAATCCTAATGGCTTTTTGTGATAGTTTAACTTAGCCCAATATGCAATGCTAGAAATGCCATCCAACGTCTCCAAACCACCGGGTAGAGCAATGAAAGCTTAAGCATGGTAAAACATTAGTCCCATTTGTTCAGGCAAGCTCGAAACCTGTAACTCTTGTCCTAAGGAAAAAGCGTGATCTTCCAACTCCTTTACCCTTACAACTTAAACCCTTGCTTCCATTCATGGATGCAGAAATGGCCACACTTCCCTTTAGGCCCTGGATGCCTCCCCCGTACACAAAGTTGATTCTTATGGCAGCTAATGCAATTCCCAGTTCATTTGCTACTGTTATAAACTCTCCTTTCTTGCCCAAATCAGTTTCACCAAAAATGCAAATAGATGTAAATCTACATTTTTGTGAAATATCCTTTTTCTCTTTCTTTCTCTCGGACCATGTATGCTTACTAGTGGAAGACTGCATATTTACAAGTGGAAGTGTATATGCTTACAAGGAGAAGAGTACATGCATATATAACACTAAAACAATGACAACAAAATCACACAAATCACACATTTTTCAAAGAAGTTTGAAAAAATTTCTGACACAGATGACCGGTAGGCCATTGCGTGAAGAAATTAAACAAAAAGAGGAAAGAAAGTCAAAAGATAAAGTAGAGTAGACAAAAGCTGTCGAAAAGATAAGAAAGATTTGACAAAAGCTACAGAAAAGATAAGACGATTAGACAAAAGCATGATTACGTACAATAGTTGTGATTTTGGCTCACATCTTCCTCTGGTTTTACGTCCAGTAACGGCTTAAATACTTTTTATGAATCGAGGATTGGCTTCCTATCCAGTTTTCTTATAAACTGGCAAACAGGGTCTTTTAACGTCAGATTCTCAAGATAGTAGTGCCATTTTTCTTGGTTGAATACGTTCACTAAATCAAGAAGAATACGATGAACATCACTACTCAGATGCGTCTCAAGAGTTTGAATGATATCATCCAGGGACTCCTTACTCAGTCCATCCTTTATAAATTTAATTTTATCTTCTTGATTTATAGAAACCATACCTTTGCTTTTACAGCGCTGATCACATGTCCACCTTGCACATTTATAGCAGACATTCATTCTTTTAGCTCTTCTCTTTTTGGAGTAAGAACTTCTTTCCATTCCTGGCAAAGGTTTAACAATTGATTTATTAAACTCATCTGCTAAATGTACCTTAGCCTCAATGATCTAGCGTATGTCCTCAGGAAGTCCCAAACGCTTGAATACTTTCATCCTTTTAAGTCGACAGCTATAGAGCTTCCTGAGCACATCTTTGGGAAGAGTAGGAAACCTGTTCTTAAGCTTTACAAGAGATTCCTCCATGGTAACTTAAAAAGAAGCCGATGAAAACTAAAATATCTATGCAGTGCAATGTGTTTTGGAGAGTAGGAAAGAAATTTGAGAGTGTAGGAAAGAAGTTTGAGAGAGTAAGAAAGAAATGAGTGAGTAGGAAAGAAATTTTGGGGTTGCCTCCCAAATAGCCGCCCTTCTTTAACGTCTTTAGCTAGACAAAAACCAAACAAACTTTTTTTTTATTTCTTTATATTTTATTTATATTTTTTTAAAAAAAAATTACTAGATTAAGGACTTACCTGTTGGTTCCTCAAATGTGATGACAAATTTCAAAGTGTTGAGTGCACCTTCATTGTATTCTTTGAGTCTTTGCCCATTCACTTTGAATTTTCGATCACCATCTTGAATCTCCACAGTTCTATATGGCCATACTTAAATTACAGTAAAAGGACCTGACCACCTCGATCTCAGCTTTCCTGGAAAGAGCTTTAACCTTGAGTTGTATAAAAGCACTTTTTGTCCCGGTGTAAACTCTTTCCTCAAAATTCTTCTATTATGCCACATTTTTGTCTTCTCCTTGTATAACTTGGCATTTTCATAAGCTTGTTGTCTAAATTCTTCAAGCTCATTGAGTTGGAAAAGCCTTTTCTCACCAGCTGCCTTTAAGTCAAAATTTAATGCTTTTACTGCCCAATATGCTTTGTGCTCCATTTCTACTGGAAGATGGCATGCTTTTCCGTAGACTAATTGATACGGGGATGTACCAATTGGTGTCTTGAAGGCAGTTCTATAAGCCCAGAGTGCATCATCTAACTTTTGAGCCCAGTCCTTTCGGTTGGAATTCACTATCTTCTTTAAGATCCACTTTAGTTCTCTGTTTGAGATTTCCACCTGCTCGCTAGTTTGTGGATGATATGGAGTTGCAACCTTATGAGTTACTTCATATTTAGCCAATACCGACTGAAGCTGCTGATTGCAAAAATGCCTTCCTCCATCACTGATAATAGCTCTAGGCACTCCAAATCTTGTAAAAATATTCTTCCTCAAGAACTTCACAACCACACGAGAATCATTTATAGGAAAGGCAGCCACTTCAACCCACTTGGAGATATAGTCAACAGCTACTAAAATGAACTGGTTGCTAAATGAAGATGGAAAAGGCCCCATAAAATCGATCCCCCATACATCAAAAAGTTCAACTTTTAAGATGTTGGTTAAAGGGGCTTCATGTCTCCTTGAGATATTTCCCGTTCTTTGACATCTGTCACAGGTTGCCACAAGTCTGTGAGCGCCTTTAAAGAGTGTAGGCCAGTAAAATCCTGATTGAAGGACTTTAGTAGCTGTTCTATTTGCTCCAAAATGACCACCATATGGCGATGAATGGCAATGATTTAAGATGCTGTCTATTTCTTCTTCAGGAACACATCGCCTGATAGTTTGATCTGGGCTTTGTTTGTATAAGAACGGATCCTCCCAAAAGTAATGCCTTACATCAGCCAGAAACTTCTTTTGCATTTTAGAAAGTTCATAAGGCATTACCCCACTTGCCAAATAATTCACAAAATCAGCATACTAAGGAGTAGGTTGTAACTGCATGATAAAAAGTTGCTCATCTGGGAAATTCTCCTTGATTGGTGATTCTCTCTTTCATTCAGGTGGTTCTAACCGAGAAAGATGATCTGCAATGAGATTCTCGGTCCCTTTTTTTTCTTTGATCTCCAAGTCAAATTCTTGTAGTAGAAGCACCTATCTGATCAGTTTGGGCTTAGCATCTTTCTTCTCAATCAAGTATTTGATTGCTGAGTAGTCTGTCCAGACAATGACCTTTGACTCAATCAAGTATGCTCTGAATTTGTCAAATGCAAACACTACTGCTAATAGCTCCTTTTCTGTTGTTGCATAATTCAGCTGTGCATCTGAGAGTTTCCTGCTGGCATAATAGATGGCATGAAAGACCTTGTCTTTTCTTTGGCCCAAAATAGCTCCAACTGCATAATCACTTGCATCGTACATCATCTCGAATGGAAGATTCCAATATGGAGTTATGATAACTGGTACAGAAGTCAAGGCACTTTTTAGAGTTTGGAAGGTTGATAAGCACTCCTTATTAAACATAAAGGGTGTGTTTTTCTCCAATAGTATGCAAAGTGGCTTTGTGATTTTTGAGAAGTCCTTGATGAATCTTCTATAGAAGCCAGCATGTCCCAAAAAACTTTGAATGCCCTTGATTGAGGAAGGAGGTGGTAGCTTTTGAATTGTTTCAATCTTAGCTCGGTCCACTTCAATGCCTTGATCAGATACCTTGTGACCCAGCACGATTCCTTCTTTCACCATAAAATGACATTTCTCCCAATTTAGAACCAAGTTTGTCTCTACACAACGTTGCAAGACTTTTGCCAAATGTGAAAGACAATGATCAAATGATTCTCCAAAAACTGAAAAATCATCCATGAATACCTCAATGAACCTTTCCACCATGTCTGAGAAGATCGCATCATACTCCTTTGAAATGTTGCTGGTGCATTACATAGACCAAATGGCATCTTTCTGAAGGCAAAGGTACCATATGGACATGTAAAAGTTGTTTTCTCTTGATCCTCCGGTGCAATTGTAATTTGATTATATCCTGTGTACCCGTCCAGGAAATAATAATAAGCTTTCCCTGCTAGTCTGTCAAGCATCTAGTCTATAAATGGAAGAGGAAAGTGATATTTTCTGGTGGCTTTATTGAGCTTTCTATAGTCAATACACACTCTCCATCCAGTCACCATTCGTTGTGGAATCAGTTCATTTTTCTCGTTGGGCACTACTGTCATTCCACCTTTCTTTGGCACAACTTGAACTGGGCTTACCCATTGACTGTCAGAGATTGGGTAGATTATACCAGCATCTAGCCACTTTATTACCTCCTTTCTCACCACCTCCTTCATATTCGGATTAAGTCTTCTCTGGTGCTCAACTGTTGGCTTGTAGTTGTCCTCCATCAAGATCTTATGCATACAAATTGAAGGACTAATCCCTCTTATATCAGCTATTGACCATCCAAATGCTGCTTTATACTCCCTTAGAACTCTTAATAACTTTTCTTCTTCTTCAGGAGTAAGAGCTGCTGAGACAATTACAGGTAATGTTGAATTTCCTCCTAGATACATATACTTCAAGTGGGATGGCAGTATTTTCAACTCTAGTACTGGTGGTTTCTCTGTTGATGGTACCGGCTTACTTGGCCTTTCCCCAAGATCTTCAAATGGTTTCTTGATAAAAATTGGGAAATTTGCTTCCAGATACTTAATCTGCTCCAAGACTTCAGGATTAGTAGATTTTGATACATCTACCATTCCTATTGCTAATGGTTGATCCATGCAGATTTCGTTCACCACGTCTTTTGTGCAACTGGATAATGTGTCGACTTTGTAGCAAGTGTCACCTTCATCTGGAAAGGATAAAGCCTTGGAAATGTTGAAGGATACTTGATTATCTTGAACTCGCAAGGTTAACTTCCCATGTTGCACATCTATTAACGTTCTCCCAGTTGCTAAGAATGGCCTCCCAAGAATGATAGGAATTTCTTGGTCTTCTTCCATATTGAGTATTATGAAATCAGCTGGGAATATGAGTTTTCCACTTTCACCAGAACATCTTCTAAGACACCCCTCGGATGCTTTATTGATCGGTCTGCTAGAAGTAATGAAACTGTGGTTGGCTTCACCTTTCCAAGACCAAGTTTGTTGTAGACAGATAGAGGCATAAGGTTTACACTTGCTCCAAGATCACAAAGTGCTCTTTCAAAGTGACATTGACCTATGGTGCAAGGTATGCAAAAGCTTCCTGGATCTTTCAGCTTTGGAGGTAATTTCTTTTGGAGAATAGCGCTACACTCCTCAGTAAGTGCAACTGTTTCAAATTCCTCAAGCTTACGCTTATTTGAGAGAATGTCCTTCATGAATTTTGCATAACTAGGCATTTGAGCAAGAGCGTCTGCAAAAGGAATGTTGATGTGCAACTTTTTGAAAACCTCCAGAAACTTTGCAAATTGCTTGTCTAGCTTTGCCTTCACAAGTCTCTGAGGGTATGGAACTAGTGGTACATATGGAGGAGAATTGTCTGGAAAGCTTATTCTTCCTGGTATCACATCATCCTCCTTCTGTTCTTCTCCACCTTCTTTCTTTTCTCCACCATCCTTCTTTTTAATTAAAGGATCTTTCAATTCTTTCCCACTTCTTAGTGCAACGGCCTTCACATGCTCTCTTAGGTTTCTTTCGGTGTCACTTGGTAGAGTTCCTGGTTGTCTGGAATTCAGCATATTTGCAATTTGGGCAATCTGGATCTCCAAGTTCTTTATTGAAGCATTTTGGCTTTTGATTGTTGCATCAGTCCTAGCCATGATTTGAGATGTATTCATGGTTAGTTAAGCCAGTGCATTCTCCAAATTCACTTTCTGTTGTGGTGGATTTGGTTGTTGAAAAGCTTGCTGCTGATAGTTCCCTTGTGGCTTGAATGCATTTTGATTATTCCTCCAACTAAAGTTTGGATGATTTCGCCAACCTGGATTGTACATGTTTGAGAATGGGTCATTTCTTTGGTTTCCGATGAACTGAGCTTGCTCCGGCATGAATGAGTGTCCTTCTTGACATTGCGTACTCACATGAGGTCCTCCGCATTGATCACAAGCTTCCGTAGGAGTGCTGATTACATTTGCTTGGGTTATTAATGATCCTACTTGCTTGGATATAGATGTAACTTGAGAAGATAAAGTTGTAAGGACATCCAGCTCGTGCACTCCAAGTACTTTCTTTGAATTGCTACATTCACAAGGGCATTGCTATGCATTAGCTGCCATCTCCTCAAGTAGATTGTAAGCATCATCTATATTTTTTCCCATTAAAGATCCTCCAACTGCAGCATCTACAAGAATTCTAGAGATGTGTGTCATCCCACTATAGAAAGTTTACAGTTGCCACCAATCTGGTAACCTATGATGAGGACATCTCCTTAGCAACTCCTTGTATCTTTCCCATGCTTCATAGAGGCTTTCTTGTTCATGCTGGGTAAATGAGGCAATTTCATTCCTCAATTTAGTAGTTTTTGCTGAAGGAAAGTATTTCTCCAAAAATTTCTGCACTATGATCTCCCATGTAGTTATGCTTCCCACTGGTAGTGATTGTAGCCAACTCTTAGCCTTATCCCTGAGTGAGAAAGGGAAAAGTCTAAGTCTAATGGCATCGTCAGTAACACCATTATGCTTGAATGTGTCGCATATTTCTAGGAAGTTGGCTATATGTGCATTAGGATCTTCTATTGGTAAACCCCCGAACTGATTGGCTTGCATCATCTGGATAATTGCCGGCTTGATTTCAAAGTTGTTAGCTTCTACTGGTGGTCTCGTGATTCCAGAATTTGTCCCCATGACTATTGGTGTTGCATAGTCACGGAGTGTTTTAGTATCTGTTGTTCCTCCCCCCGGATTTGCCATCGGATTGCTTAAGATTGAAGTAGACTGCTTCCAAACTCTTCGATTTCTTCGACAAATTCTTTCGATCTCTGAATCAAAAGGCAATAGTTCAGTCTCCTTTGATCTGGTCATACACTAAGCAAAAGCCTGAAAAGAAACACAAGACACCAAGAAGAGAAAAAAGTAATATAAAGACCAAATTAGTATTAAAATTACTTGGTCTTGATATTAATGACAACAATCCCCGGCAACGGCGCCAAAAACTTGTTACGAGTGTGAATGATCAATTAAATAATGCAAGTATACACTGTCATAATCAAGTAATATAGAAGTGAGTAGAGTTTCGTTCCCATGAGGATTGATCACTAAGTACCAAAATGGGTAATTTTAATTCTATTTAGTCGATCGATAAATTGGTGATTGAGAGTACAAATAAAAGAAGAATAATTAAATATGAGTGTAGATTATATGAAAATAAATATGAGAAAAAGCCCTAGGGATTAGATTTCACTTAACAAATTTTGAATTGAATCACTTATCTATTCTAGCTCAATTTATTCCACATAATTGATAGTCGAGTTTCCCTAATTTAATTACTAGCCTCTTTCAAGGTCAAGAAATTCTATAATTAATTGCTAATCCAATATATTCCTATATGAATTTAAGCAATTAATTATGCATTAAGATTTATGGAACTCAATAAGACTACACAACTCATATGAATATATTTCTATTTCATATGCAAGTCATGGTTTTAATTATAGAATCTACACACATGCATCTCCTTCTGGTCTCAACATGCATATTGTAATCATTCAAAAGGTGGCCAATTAAATGAAAGCATTAAGAACAATAATTAAAACTCAATCATGAAGGAGAAATGAAAACTAGATTTAATAAGTTAAGATTCAATCCGTCATTAGTAAGCTACATCATCACCCTAGAAAAATGAAAATTTAGCTCATGATAAAATTAAAAACAAAACCAAAATAAATTGATATTATATAAAGCTAGAATGAAATCCTCATAAATACTACATAAACTTGAATATTAAATTCTCAAACATAAATATACAACCAAAAAGATGCATGAAAAATGGACAAATCTAGCCGTCCCTTTAGGAGGTAAAACCTTCCATGTAGGCGGCATGCAAAATATAATACAATACTAAGCCTTCCATGTAGGAGGCATACAGAAAATAATATAATACTAAGCCTTCAATGTAAGAGGCATGCAAAAAGTAATACAATACATAAAATTAAAAATAAAAAATAACACAATTTATTTAGAACTATTAGAGAAAATATCTCTCCCTATCAAAGAAGTATCTCCTTATCAAAGAAAATATCTCCACCCTCCTCTGAATCTATGCCTGATGCTTGGTATTTATAGGCAGCGTTGTGTCACTTTTTTCCACAGTGCTACAGTGTTTTTGCCAATTTTTTCCACGATGCTACAGTAGTGAACAGTATCCTATTGGTGGATTTATGTGTTTTTCCATGTTGCTATAGTGCTACAATGATTCCATCCGTTACAGTCACCTCCATCCACTACAGTAACATCCTGCTACAGTGATTCCGTCATGAATAGTGACCGACGCTACAATATTGACCTTTTTTTATATTTTTATTTATTTTTTAAATACTATTTATTTTACACCCAAATATATTATATTAAGCTCAAATATCGTCCATAAAATTATCATATAAGGGAAAATAAATATGTAAATACTTTACTTATCAGTTGATAATAGGGGAGTCACAACACATTTGTTATTGAGACAGATGCTTCCGAGTCTAGTTTGGGTGCAGTTCTCTCTCAAAATGGCCATCATTTGGCTTATGCTAGTAAGGCCCTTACTTCCACCAAGCGATTCCTATCTACTTATGAGAGCGAAGTTCTTGCTATCCTTTTTGTAGTTAAACAGTGGCACTCTTATTTATGGGGCTACAATTTCATACTTAAAACTGACCATTTCCCTATCAAACATTTATTGGAGTAATGTGATTTAAGTCAAGAACAATTTTAATGGTTGCATAATTTATGGGGGTTGCACTATGAAATTGTTTATTGGAAGGGTGGTGTTAATATTACAGCCGATGCTCTCTCTCGACGTCCCAAAAGATCTTGTTTGGCTCTTTCAATTCCTATTTCCCCTCTTTATGATAGGGTTCGAGATTCTTCGCTGACTGATGATACTTTACAGACCTTAATTAAGAAGCTGGAACTTGATCCCACTTTTCACCCGAAGTTTACTTGGCAACATCAATTACTTAAATGTAATGGTAAGTTGGTTGTTGCAACTAATCATGTTCTTTGTAAGGATTTGCTTGCTTACTTTCATGTCAATGGCATTGGAGGCCATTCAGGTATCCATTATACTTTCAAACGACTTGCTTCATTTTTCTATTGGAAAGGCATGAAAACACATGTTCGTAATTTTGTGTGAGAATGAACTACATGTCAACATTTTAAACCTGAATTAATAGCTTCTCCGGGCCTTCCTCAACCTCTTCCTATTCATGAGCATGTTTGGTTTGAATTGTTATGGACTTTATTAGTGGCCTTACAAAATCCTACTCTAAAACAACCATTTTTGCGGTAGTTGATCAATTATCTAAAGCTACTCATTTTATGGCTCTTAAGCACCCCTTTACAGCTATGGATGTAGCCCCTGTTTTTATGGATAATGTTGTTAAGTTGCATGATTTTCCTCAATAAATTGTTACAGATTGTGACATATTTTTGGTGGTAAATTCTTGAAAGAACTCTTTCACTTATATGGAGTTAAACTCCATTACTCTTCCACTTATCTTAAACGGATGGACAAACAAAAATTCTTAACCGATGCTTGGAGTGTTATCTCCATTGTATGACTAATGACTTCCCCAAACAATGGGGAAAGTGATTATCTTTGACTGAATTATGGTACAATACCACTTACCATACTGCTACTAGGATGACTCCTTTTGATGTCATTTATGGTGTAGCTCCTCCGGTTCATTTACCTTATATTGCAGGATATTCTTCCAATGATTTGGGAGATCGGACTTATCTATCTCGTGAATTGTTGTGGAGGGATGTTATTATATAGTGACGGGTTTATAGTAAATAATTGATAAAAGAGTGCATATTGAGCCTAAAAGTTAGTTAGAAGAGAGAGCATTGTATTGATGACGTGGCTAGGCAGAGCATATATATGGTATACCTATCCCTTTTACCTTTTTTGTGAATTAATTATCTCTGCTTTCCTCTCTATGGTAACAATATTCAACCATCAAAACCCAACCATTAGCGATATAACAGATGCATTTATCAATTCGCATGCATTTAACTGCATGTTTCGGTGATTCACTACTACAGTCACCTCGTTCAGAGATGGCCTTCAATCATGGAGGCACGTTTTAGCACATGTACAGCAAAAAATATACTCCCACAAGCCAATGCGAGATGCAACATCTAGACACTAATAAAAGCATACCCAACAAAAAAAAACAAAGAAAGAAAGAAAGGCAACCCAAACAGAAACACTTACATAGGCAAGGGAAATCAGACCCAACATTAGAAAATAGAGGAACGGGGGGATATTGAGCAAAATGCAAGCAGTTTGCATTGTCAGACCTGTATGTTTTAGTTTTTCATTATAGACTCAAGTTACTATTAAATATCAATAGAACTACGTCGGGTGCCATATATAACAGTCTTCAATTTGGAGTTTCACATGTCTGCAAAGTTTGGAGCTTTATCTCTTCCTTGATTCATTTCAGCCATGTGTCTGTAGAAGCTCAAAATCTTCTTATCTAATTTGTAATAATATTCCATTTTATACAAAGGCTTCAAATCCAGGTCAACAAACAATACCTATAACAGATCAAGTGGCAACTGAAGTAAGATAATCTATGTTTTCAAGCAACTACATCTGTAATTCATTGAAGGAAGGTAATGACATTCTACCCAGTCAAAGTTAAAAATGAAAGATATTTCAGACCAAAATCACTGAAATTACTATATCCAACGATTGCATGTTATGTATATGCATATATATGTACATATCTTCAACAAACGATATCAATGCAATGACTATCATGAAAGGAATGAAAAATCGTTCATATCTGCAGGGTTTTGAGCCTTTTTCCCTAGCAGTAGTGATAATTCTGGCTATACATAAATTAAATCTGTGAACACATACTGAATTTATAAATTAATGTAAGAATAACAAATGTGCAGGGTGTTTCCATACCTTGAAATCATAAGTTTTCTTAATTGACGGTACATGTACTTGATCGCATACAGATGGTGAATACCCCTCTTTTCTTGGTCTAAAACAGATAATTAAACTGCAGTCCTTTGCAGTTGCAGCCATCAGGTAGTCCTTTACAATTCTCAAGCTTTCCTCCAAGGAAGCAGAATGCAAAGAGTCATATTTGTTTTTCTGTTGTTCACTCAATTCTCTACACGTCATGCACTGTTGAGAAGTTATGTTATAATATGCATGGATCACCCCCTCTACATCGAGATTATCAAGCTTCTGAATCTTCAGGAGCTCATCAAGGGCCCCTGATTTGTGCAAGCCCTCAGCAACTAGATATAAAAACTTCTCAGTGCATAGACCATCTTCTGCTTGAATCATGGTTTTAAGGGCATCTTCAAATGCTTTAGCAATTTGAAAATTTGTAGTTGGTGCACCACCTCCTAGGCCTCCAAATATGAGAGATCCGTTTAGAATACACGAAAATTGTTTTGAGGGGTGGTAAAGAGATCCTTAATAGCCTTTTGAATTCTTTCCGTGGATCCATAGAACAAATCAAGAGATATTGACTAAACTATGATATCTACAAAATACATGCAAATTCTCCTCCTCAGACTTAATTCCCAAGCCAATTGATACCAATAGTCAAAACAGAAAGAGACATGCAATTAGCAGCTATTGGAGTGAGGTAGTTGAAGGGCTTACCTCTCCTTGATGCAATTTCACGGCTTGGTGCATTTTGAATCGACTCACACTCTTTTTGATAGTTGTTTCATCTGATATGAATCTTGAAAGAGGAAGGAATCCACATTTGGGCTGCTTTCTTACAACAGCAGTTAAAGTTATGCAGCCATGCGAGAGGCAGAAAAGAGAAGCAAGTGAGATAATCAATATAGAGCATAGGTTACAGAGGGAAAAAAGATGCACATGTTACCAAACTATAATATTGCATGACATAGAGGAGAAAATACCTTTATTTCAACAGAAATGCAAAGGTTAGCTCCTGGACTACCTGAAATGAGAAAGAAAGCATTTACTACAGAACATTAAAACACTAGCTTGTTATAGAATTCACACTCCCCAGGATGGTGTCTAAAATGAAAGAGAGCAGAGACCACCACCCCAACCAAACACACAAAAAAAAAAGGATACTTTGGATAATCATGTTTGGATTTCATCGCAAAATAAGTTTTGCCTCCCTAAAATGTGTATAACTTGCAACTACTTAGTGTACAATTAGATTTTCGAATACTTTTTCCACCAGTAGCTACTTGGGAGGATCCACGCATGCAGTACGTAAGTCAAAGGTTCTCCCACTTGCCAGCTCCTTAGATAGGTGATCTGGTAGCATATGTCACAGATTATATACGCAAGGAAAAATACTAAGTATTCCTCAAATGGACGTATAAATATTAAAGCTATAAATATTTATATCAAGGTCCAGTCCCCTCTACGATGAATTTGAGATTTTAGGAATCAGTATTGAAAGCCCCATTTTGGGTAAACTTCAGAAACCGGGATCTCAACAAGACATGAACATGCTAATACCTAACATACTTAATTTGCAAGAAAGGTAAAAAAATGAAACCAGTGTAATCAAGTTCAGGAACACATCTCAGTACCATGAGGGAAGAGTGAATGATCAGACATGAGAAGCACAGTCAGAAACATGTCGATTTGGGCAGCATCAACTCAGAAAGCTGGACGCTAACAAATAAAATTCTACTCAACAGATTCAAGGAATTCTCTGGGCACTAGAACATTCATCTAAAAAAGGATCAATGAAGTAGAGGTCAGAGATCAGATGTATTAACTTCCGCAAACATCCAAGTCATTGTACCGTCCCTAAAACTTAGAGCAGAATTTTTTTTTTTTTTTTTTGGGATTTCTGAACAGTTGATTTTTGCAAAATCTATTTCTTTTATTAATGGTAAAAATAGTAAAACGAGAGACAAAGACCATAATCAGATTGTTCCTATAAAGTGGCCACGTTTCTCACAAGTCGCAATTCAGCTTAATCAAAACGTAAAAGCATATACGCAAGACATTTATTTGGAATCTGAGTTAATATGTTCAAAGTAGAAAGTTATTACGATAAAATTAATCAGTTTTAGAGGTAATGTGAATTTAGAAGGAACGTCAAATCAGGAAGTGAATAATGTAACCATACCCCAGCATCAACGTATTGGGGCCCAAACAATGGCTTCATAACATGCTGGACAAATAGCATCCCTACGGCTTCTTTGTTTGAAGATAATACAAGTTCATCCATATTTTTCCACAGGAGACGTTCATGTTCAGTCAAAGCCGCATGACTCTTTACCATATGTGAACCACTCTTTGGAGCCTTACGTATGTGCATCACCCTCCCAATCTACGTACACAACCCAGACAAGTCCAAGAGAGAAAAAAGAAATTACTAAAGATAAGTGCAGGGCACAAGCATATTAAGAACGTTTAGGGCCTCATAATAATTTCTCAGTTTCCACATCCCACATAAGACGATAACCTTTTCAAATAATTTACTTTATCAATTAAAAAAATAAAAAGGACTTAATAACATTGTTGATTCAAATTCAGTGTGACATTAAAGGGGAAAAAAGAGAAAATGAAGGTTGAAACACATAAAAGCAGTAGAAAACCCAGTGTAGGCTAGAACAAAATTTTCAGCTCCTTCGCCTCTATAGACCTAGTTAGATGCGTCTTCTATCCCTAAAGTTAACTCCAGCAATCGATAAATTTGGTTTTACCTGAACATCCGAACCATTTCATCGAACACTATATAGGGGCACTTCAACAAAAAAAAAACAATTTAATAGGAAATTACAACACCTAATAGAATTCAACATAAATCAACTACAAAAGCTGATCAGAAACTCACAACGAGCTCATGAAACCGAACAACAAATTCGAACTTCTCAGACTTCACCGGAGAAAACAGAAACACGTTCAAACGGAAAAAAAAAAAGAAAATGAATATAAGGTTCAAACAATTCATTTGAATCACTTCATGCAGGAATTAGAAACTCATTTATGGAATCTAAAATTTGAATCTTAAAAAAGAACCAACACAAACTCACTAGTCACGAACCAAAACAAACTCGGCTAGTGGATGTGATTAGGGGTGGAAATAAGTCAGCCGCCTAGGCGCCTGTTAAGGGCCTGTGGCCTGGCCTGTTTTTAAATAGTCACAGGCCTAGGCCTTTTAAAAGGCCTATTTTTCTTATTAGCATTTTACAAAAAACCGGATCAAACCGGCCAGTCCGATCGGAAAACCGGTGAACCGGTCTTCAGTCCGGTCCGTTCACTGCTTTAGAGGGGGAGAGCTGATCCTGTGAAAACCGGAAAAACCGGTAGTTGACTGGTTCAACTGGTTTGCTTTTTTTTTTTTTTTTTTTTAAAAATGAGATATTTGAGAGGTTGAAACCCCGCGATGAAGCTGCCAACCGAAACGATTAGAGAAAAACCGGACGGTTGATCGGAAAAAGCAACATGAAGAAGGAAAAAGATGAGGAGGTTCAGAGGTGATAGAGGACAAAAAGTTACCAGGAAGCCAACAAATCATTTATCGTTTTGTGTCCTCCAACCAGTTGAAGAAAAATCCATGAGAGGTGAGAGACTAAAGGTAGAGAAGCCTTTTCTTCCGTCAAATATGATCAATGAGATCCAGAGAAGAGAGATTAATTTGAAAAGACAAAAGCAAAAGAAAAACACAAAGAGGCATCGTGTACAGAGGTTATGGCGTGAAAGGATGGCTTTGAACGTGTCTGACAGGGATTACTACAGCTGGTGTGGCATTGAACTCCTCCCTTTCATTTTTTTATTATTTATTTTTTCAACTTTATGGCATTGAATTCCTCCCTTCCATTTTTTTATTATTTATTTCTTCAACTTTCAATGGCTTGAAAGTCGTAGAATCAGCAGATATGTGTGGATGTGGGGCATATTTCTACCGTGTGAGAAGTACTCACCTCATATGTTATCATTGTTTAATATATTTTGTTAGTGCAAGCGTTTCATCTAAGAGGGAGAATGAATTAGGTTATATCAGAAATTTCGTTGCGTATAAGAAAATTGATAGAATATTTAAAGCAGTTAAAAATAAGGAGAAATATCACCGAAGTGTACACCAGGAGTTATACTGGTTCGCCCACAACCACTTTGACCTACATCCAGTCCTCAGAGCGTCTCTGAGAGTTTCACTATACTCTCCAAGATTCAGTAGGTTTTTGGCACCTCAGTACACAGCAAGTTCCTTTACTTGGACACTCGCTCCCCCTTACACGTTGCAATCAAATCCCCAATTCAAGGTTCCACAACCTTAAGTTGTCTCAATAACAAATATTGAGTTTGTAATGAAAAACTCTCTCACAGAACAAATATATAATCACTGAAGTACAATGAATGAGTATAAGAGAACAAAGCACTAAGTGTATTGATCGATGTGTGCTCTTCGTTCTTGTGTCTTGTTTTCTTCTCTTTGAATGCTCCATATATATAGATGATTGATAATGTCCGTTGGAAGCAATTCAAACTTGTCCGTTAGAGTCGCGCAGCAACGGTTGACTGTTCTTCGAATTTGAAAACTATCCGTTTGCGGTAGGTAGCGGTAGGTGAACGTTCGAACACTTTATTTGACTTTGCTCTTCTTGCATGATCTTTTCATCATTTCTCTGCAAATGTACTTAAGATACTAATGCAATAAAGGGTTAATTATATAAATAACAATTTAATAAACATTCAATCAAAAAATAATTTCTGGACTACCTTACTTGAGTGGCTATTCGAATGATCAAGTTTGTTACTCGAGTGGTCCCTCGAGTAAACTTGTCTAAAATATGGCAGTGAGCAGATTAACATTTTCAATCAGATATCACTCGGGTAAGACATGGAGTGATATATTACAAACCTTGAGAATACCTGATTACTCGAGTGACTATGTTTTTACCTTCAAAGATTACTCAGGTGATCACTGTGGTAAACTACTTACTTGAGTGGGCTTCCTTTTTCTTCACACCTTACTCAAGTGGCTTTCAAATAACCCGGCAGATTACTCGATTACACCCTCGAGTAATGGCATTAAATTCTTGGCCGAGAGTTTACTGTCTGATTATTCGAGTGGTACTTCAAATAACTCTGCAGATTACTCGGGTGGTCCCTCGAGTAATGCTATTTTCTCACTGGTTACTCGAGTGGCTACTCGAGTGATATGCTACATTTCTTGGCCGAGAGTCACTGGAAGATTTTTGACCTGGTTACTGGAGTTGCTACTCGAGTGATGCCTGTGAAAATCTTGTTATTCGAGTGGCTACTCGAGTAATGGTCTATATAACTTTGTAGATTACTCGAGTGGTCCCTCGAGTAACTTCGTCCAAATTTTGGCAGTGCCTCACTGGATGAAATTCTCTTTGCTTACTTGAGTGGCTACTTGAGTAATGGCTTCTCTTACCCGAGTGGATATTCGAGTAAGCCTTCACAAAATTTGTTGATTACTTCCAGTGCTTACTCCAAGTGATGCTTTGCCACTTTGTTCAAATCCATTTGTTTGTTATTAAATCCTTTCATATTATTGATCTTATATTTGTTATCATCAAAACATATGGGATCTAACATATTTTACATATATAAAATTATAAATGACCAAATTTATTATTTATTTAAATTAAAATTTCCTTTTTCATCTATCTTCAAATTATATTCATCATAATATTATACTTTTTTTTACCAGTAATCACAATATTATACTTAACTACTTATATTAACATGTTATTATATATATCTGTGTGTGTGTGTGTGTGTTTGTGTGTAATTAGCTTTTCAATCAAATTTTAATTTCATGGCCACAAAAATTTAAAAAGTAAAAAGAATAAATGAAAAAACATTATATATTATATACTATAATATATAATATTTTAGTCAATTAATTTTATATGATTCAAGTAATCAAATCTAACATAATCAATTAATTTTATCTATAGAATTTTAAAAGTATATTAATATCTATATTGTTACTAATAAATTGTAATATTTTAATATGACCGGTTAGACCGCGGTTGAACCATTAACCCTTGAAACTGTTCTGTGACCGGTTCATTACTCGGTCCGGTGCTTTGTTTCTTGCTTATTAGGCCAGGTTCATGCCTACTAAGAGGCCTTGTAAGCTTAATAGGCTGGCTTGGGCTTGTTTTCTTTTTTTTTTTCCAAAAAAATATTTATAATAATTAATAGTTAATATTTAATATTTTTGTTGCCCTAGGTTTTTTAGGGACCGGATTCCCTTCGCTGCCCGTCTTTTCTCCAAACTACGCCGTTTCGAGGTAGTTTGGGGGTAAAAGATGCAGTTGGACCTTTTTTTTGGTTTTAAATGGTGTCTAGTGTTTTGAAGTATTTCTGTGGATGTATCTAATATCTTAAAATATTTTTTAAGTGACATGCAGTATCCTAAAATAATTTTTGGTGTTTTTAACCCCTTAAAATATTTTTTCAATTGTACCTCGTGTTTTAGGACACTGATTACAATTTTACCCTTAATGTATTTTTTCATCTCCAAAAATTACTTTAAAATATTGTTTTTGGTTCTTTTAACCCTTTAAAATATTTTTTCAGCTGTACACAGAGATAGGTACGTGGTATTTGAGAGCAGGGAGAGGGATTGGGTGAGGGATTGAGTAAAAATACATCGTTTGGTATGAAGGATTATGAATAATCAGGGATTGTGAATACCACAAATATGGGATTGCTGCAAAGCCACCTCCCCTGATATTGTGTTTTGAATCCCAGAATTATAAAATTATGAAGACAAAAATATCCCTAATTAAAATATTTTGAGACAGAAATAAACTGAGATTAACCTAACCCTCTCAATCACTCCCTCCTCCTCCTTTTTTCCTCCCTTCACCGTCGACAGCTCCTCTGCATCATCGACCTTCACACTGCCGCTCACTCAAACACCAACAGCCGTTCACCTTCACCTTTCCCCTTTATCTTCGTCGCCCTCAACCGCGCTCACACCGTCGCCTCACCACTGATCGACTTTCGCCGTTCTCGCCGTCGAACTCACCGTCGCTCACTCAGTCGCAGCGGCAGCCTCCCCTGTTTTAAAGGTTCGTTGAAATCTCCCATTGTCCTTCGTTTAATCATTTCCCTTTTCTTCTTTAGGTATTCATGTTCGGTGCTCAATGTCATCTTCCTTTTCAAGCTCTGTTATTTACCGAAAGATCTGGATTTATTTGGCATTTATGTGCATAATTTCCTGTTTCCAGTTTCGTTTTTCCTGAATCGAACTTAGAATGGCTGCCCAATTCGAGTTAGAACAGCTTCAGCCCTGAAAACTTGCAACCATTTACTGAGAATTGTCAATTTCAATTTCAACAAGTCTGATGTTAAAGTGACAAATATTATTGGACTTTGTTGGATTAATTGTTATACGCATTTATGAGGATGGCTAGCTTCATAGATATTCTTGCATGATTCATTCTGTTGTAATGAAATTTGTGTTAGGACGTTTCTTCTGCAATTGCTTCCGTGATTCTATTGTCGGTGGCTGGATTTTTGTTGTGTTGATGGAAAAAAGATGATTCTCGGTTTCATTTTCATTTCTTGGTTTCTTTACCTGAAAAATCTTGAAATTTGCTTTTTCTATCAAATTGGAGTTGGCTTTGTTTGTCTATGACCTTTGAGTACCTTCAAAAATAAAAATGTACTATGGAATTTCTTTTCTGCATATGAAAGCGATCTTTGCAGGAAGATAAGATCGACCACTTAGATCTTGTCATCTCCCTGAAGAATAGTTATAGGCTTTCTTTTAATACAGATATTGGCTTCTCTTTAGAAACAATTTTCGCAAAAAATTTTTTCCCTATCCTCCTTGCTGGGTTGTTAATGAACTGTGCACGTGCTCTAGGATCCATCTCCTCACTTTCAAGTGTGTAAAATCTGGAAAGAAATTTTCAAGCAGTCTTGAAATTAATGTGTTATCCTTGTAAATTTGGAATAATTTGTCTTGAGCCAAAAACAAGATTGAAGTTGTTTCTTATTCAGAAATAGGTTTGACTTAAGCATATGTATGAATTTGTAGATCTGATTGTAAATGATTTCTTTTACTTGTATGGTATTACAGAAATCATTAGAGGCTGGTAATCTGTATCTGATTATGTAAACACGCTGCTTAAGTTGGATTTTCCCTTTCAGGGTCCATTGGTTCATATCTGGTCTAGGTTAAATTAATACTTCGCCTTTTATGATAAATCTGTTCTGATTCATTTTAAGAGTTAATGTGTATATTATCAATCTGTTCTGTAGGCTAGTTAGGCTATTTGAATAGGCAAATCTTTCAGTTGTCAACCCATCTAATTTATGGACAGCTTGAACATTTGGAATAATAGAATCAGAGCATCAAATTTCTGAATTTCTTTAACAGGCTTTAGGCAGGACTCCTTAACCTTTAATCTTCTTTGCACTTGTACTAAAGTAATAGCACATAACCTTTATGATCCAAATAAGATACCAGATTGAATCAAATTGGAAGGGAAGGTGTGGGGTTTTGGGAGATTGGGAAGAAGAGGAGGGTGATGATGAAAAAGATGAAATGGCAAAGCTGCAGGAATGGAAGTGGGACACCTTCTTCATTGATCGATTGATCGTTAGGATCTAGGGCTGGGCATTTCAGTCTTTTTATAATTAGTATATGTTTATTAAATAAGATTAATAAAATCATTCCCTCCAATGAACACCTTATACCAAACATATTTTTAAAGCATCAATCCCAATCCCAATCCCAATCCATCAAAATTCAATACCACGTACCAAACAAGGCCTTAATGTATTTTTCTTAGTAGTAACGAGCACCCAAAATTTAGGATACTGATTTATTGATTTTCACCCACTCTAAAATATTTTTTCAATAGCATCCAATATTTTAAAGTAATTTTTGGAGATAAAAAATTAATTAGGGGTAAAATTGCAATCAATCTGTTAAGACACAGGGTACGACTGAAAAAATATTTTAAAGGGTTAAAAACACCAAAAATTATTTTATGATACTGCATGCTACTTAAAAAATATTGTAAGAAACTAGATACATCCACAAAAATATTTCAAAATAGTAAACAGCATTTGAAAAAAAAAAAAAGAAGTTCAGCTCCATTATTTTACCCCAAAACTATATCTAAACGGTATAGTTTGGAGAAAAGGACGGGCAGTGGAGGGGCTGGCAGCGGAGTGAAGCCAGTCCCGTCATGAAGAAGGTCATAACCACCTAAAATGGCAATAGCCAAACTAATTCTTTTAAAAGATTAAAAACACTAAAAATTATTTTATGATACTGCATGCTACTTAAAAAATATTTTAAGAAACTAGATACATCCACAAAAATATTTCAAAATAGTAAACAGCATTTGAAAAAAAAAAAAAAAAAGTTCAGCTCCATTATTTTACCCCAAAACTATATCTAAACGGTATAGTTTGGAGAAAAGGACGGGCAGTGGAGGGACTGGCAGTGGAGTGAAGCCAGTCCCGTCATGAAGAAGGTCATAACCACCTAAAATGGCAATAGCCAAACTAATTCTTTCGTGTTTGGCGCGCCCCCCCCCCCCCCCCCCCAAGCATTAGGAGGCATGAACCTGGCCTATAGTATTGTTTCTTTAATTTAAGGTATTACAGATTATAACCCCTAAGCATTTACAGAGGCAAATAAGCTTAGCATACTGAAAGGAAGAAGAACTATTTCTCATAAAGTGTCACTATTGCTACTGAATAATGTCTCAAATTCATACAGAACTCAGTACAGAACATTAAGACACTGTAACAAACACAAGAAATATTATTAGAAAAAAGAAAGTTCAGGGAAGACTTTTCAGTTTCCTCCTAAATTTCTAAATTAGGGGAGAAAACAAAACAACGAGATGACAGCAAATCTACATAATTCATAATCATTAATGATGCATAGCCTATAGTCTTTTTTTGGTTGGCTTAAGTTAGGATTTAAAATTACATTTTTCACCCCTGATCTTGAAGATAACTCTTGTATTATATAACCAAAGTTCATTGGTATACAATTTTTGGGTTAATTTTGAATCTGATCAGGATTTGAACTCAAATTTTCAACACTAGAAACATAGTACCACTGAGCCTCAGCCCATTAATACAAGAGTCATACAATTTTATCGTGTTTGAACGAAGTAGAAAATGCACAGCTACTTGAGAACTTGAGATAATGATAACAGAACCTAAGTTGATGTAATGAAAATGGATGGAAATCAACATATCCAAAAAAGGAGAAGAAGAAGAACAAAAAGAAAAAGAGGAAACATGTTTGAAAGAGTTTATATAGTAGAATTTGGAGCAAACTAGGGGTTTTTGAGTGGTAAGAAAGTAATATTATGGAATAAGAAATAATTTTAGTTTGACAATACCTTGGTTCACAAACCTAAAATTACATGCTGTCTCTGTCCCCTTTTCCTTTCCTCACATTCCGATTACACCTTTAGTGCTTTACTGGTCCTGCATCAATAGTGCTTTATCTGGTCCTAGCTATTTCTAAGATCCATAATGGAAGTGCAGGTGCAGGTTCAATAGCAAATGGCTATCGATGCAGGACAATCAAATTGTCAGGTTTAGTGTTTTCTTGGATGCATGTAGGTCATTGAGCAAGCTCCAAACCCCTTGTTTTTGGACCAGAAAAAAGATCCAAAGATTAAACAAACAAAAATAGAGATAATTTGATCTTTAGCTTGTAATTCTTGATGCTAGTGCATCCTGCACCAACTGTGTACTAAGATTATTATATTTTGATTTTTGAAGCAGATTTTAATGAAAGTTTCCCAACAGTCTCTTAACTTGCAAATAGCTTAAGCAATGCTGAAATGGAAAGAAACGGCCTAATTAAACTGGAGGAGAAAGCCAAGCCCAACCAAAGAAAAAAAGAAAAGAAAAGAAAGGAAGAGAGCAAATGAGAGCAAAAACCTTAAAAAACTAGACTTTGGAGAAATATGAAAGATAAACAAAGGAAAAAAAACCTGTCAGGAAGTCACTGAACTTATGGGGGTGAGTTGGAAACAAAAGAAAGTGAGTTACAGAGTATTTAGAAAAATGAGTCACAATTAAAAAGGTGTGGGAAACATTAGAGGAGTCTGTCTAGCATCTAAAGTGCTAGTATGCACTCTTGTTTATATTTTCTACCTATCTCTGTGACTTTGTATAGCTGCCCTAGGTGTGATTTTCTAAACTTATGTTGTTGAATCCTTAACTGAATTCAAGTGTTACGTTGCTATTTCCCTTAGTGTCAGTATTTAGTCTTGCACATAAACATTGCCGAATTAAGGGGTGTTATTCAGTTTCATTTTCCCTGTCACTAACTTTCTCTGGAATAGTAGAGGGTTCCATCATAATGAAACACTGCAAAAGGTCAAAGAAAAGGATCTGAACTCCAAATCGTGGGCCATATGATTGCCAACACTGATGTATAAATATATTAAAACCATAATTGCAAAACCAAAATGCCATGGACTGCAAACCTATATGCTGTGAATTCCTCAAAATTAGCAATCTAAACTACACTACTTCGATCTACAATGAAAGCGTACCATGAAATGGAAGAATATCCAGTTATGATTTGCAAGGTGAAAAAAAGAATCTGATGAATGATAATACTGGTCCAGACATGATATAGTTAAGTGAAATGAGCCTGAATCATTACCAAAAATTTTTCAATTTGATACAAGTTATCATGTAATCTACATATCTCCAATTCCTCTTTTCAGGAAAAAATGGAATTTAAAAATCATATAAACATAAGATTTAAAATTTAGTTTATTACAATCTAGAACTTACAACATTGGCCTTGACATCAACCTAAGTAAGGGAACTTATTCTTTTGTTTTTTTCTCCTCTAGTAGCATAGACTACTCCAATCTCCCCTGCATTTTCTAATTGGTCTACAAACCTCCCTTGAAATCGTAAAAATTCTATATAAACTATAGAAGTGATGTCCGCCCGCAACCTGCGGAATTTTCCCCGTTTAGGCCCTCCCATGTATGACCCGGAACGGGAAACGGGTTTCCCCGTACCCGTTTAAATATAACGGGCGGGTAACGGGTTTGGCCACGGGTAACCCGTTCCCGCCCGTTACCCGTTTGGATGTTTTTTTTTTTATGCGTCCGTCTCACCCAATCCCCAATTCGCACAGACCCCCCCCCCCCCCAAATCCCCAATTCGCACACACTTGACACCACAAACCACACCACACCGACGGACCCCCCAGGCGTCCAGACCCCCACTCTGCGCCGCACAACTGCACCACGCCCCGAGACCGAGTCCCCGACAGCCGAGACACTGCCGGCGATTCCCTGTGCACCGCGATCCCACAACTCCCACTACCTCCCACACGGCCACACGCTCACACCCAGTCGAGGTCCAGCAGTCCCTCCGGCGGTCCGGCCCTTCCTGCTCCAGTGCTTCCTCTCGAATCTCGATCGCTATCTGCCGTCCCTGCTCTAGTGCTCCTTCTCGATCGCAATCGCCTTGAGCCACAGACCTTGATTTCAAAACGGTGGGAGCCCTGAACGGTAGACGCACGCACTCACTCTCACTCTCACTCTCACGGCCCCAACCTCGCTCTCATTCCCAGTTCCCAATTTTCATCGGCAAGAGCTAAAATCTGTAAGGGTTTTCTTGAATTCCAGAACGGTAGACGCACGCACTCACTCTCACTGTCATGCTTGCTGCTGTCACCTGGCATTGTTGTTTTTCATGCTTGCTATTTTTCATGCTTGCTGTTTTTTTTTATGAATGGTAACGATAGTGTCATGTAGTATCTGAATCCGCGGTGCTCAAGCTCAGTTGCAGTCTTAGTTTTTTTTCCTTGATCCTAAGCTCTTCTAGTCAAGAATCTCAGCTCAGTGTGATGTTTTCGACCAAAAAAAAATTCAGGTTTTCTTCACGGGTTGCCCCGGTACCCGTTTATAAAACCCGTTTAACCTGTACCTGTTTTTTACGGGTTAAACGGGTAGGGACACAGGTACGGGCGCCCCGTACCCGTGTAAAGATAAACGGGCGGGCCGCGGGGCAGCCCCGCCCGCCCGTTGCACAGCCCTATCCTCACCCTTCTCCATCTTCTAGGGCCGACGCTCAAAAGCTTCGCGTTAGAAAAATAAATTCTCTGTTTGATATTTTTTTTTGGATAAAAGCACAATTTAAATAATAAAGTTTTGGGTCAAATACATTACTTAATTTGCATGAACCTCTTCTTTATTACAAACAGTTTATTTTGAAGACGCATGTCAACTTTTTTTTCTTAAATTAAAATGTATGACATTTTGAATCCTGAGGGCTCAGAGTGAGCCATTTGAACTCAAATTTTTGTGGGTGATCAAGAGAACTCATGTGAATTAGAGTAAAGGAAAATGTCTAGACATCAAGTTTTTTATATTTATTATATGTTAAATTCTTTAATATATCTTTTTTTAGACTATGTACAATTGAAGAACTTGATATAATAAATATCAGAAATTTGTTCTAAATGTTGTGGTTTTTTTAAAAATCCATACCCTAACTTGAATAAATGTCTTATGTGTGATAACCTGAATAGAGAGGATAAATTAAAAGTAAAATTAAATTATGATTAATAAAATGTGAACCTCTTTAAAATTAAAAAGAACGTTAAAAGCATTTTATAAAGTCATCAAGATATCTATCTCATAACTACAAGATCTTTCTATTTTTTCAACAACATCTTAAAGTAATATAACTTGAACATAAAAAAGGAGGATAATAACGAAAATACTATTATTTAAATTGATAAACAATATAGAAAGCTAAGTCGCAATCTTTACTTCCTTTCCTTTAATTTATGAAAAGATATATCTATCAAATAAAGTTATTTTCTTATTAGATTTAATTTAATATCACAAATAATTATATGACATACACATTCATTATTTATTTAATGGGTTAAAGTGCAAATTTGCTCTAGAAGTTTTCGCTAAGTAGCAATGTTACCCTGAATATTTTTTTAGGTTTAACATTGCCCCGGAAGTTAAAATGGAGTAATATTATCCATTTTCGTTAAAAAGTTAACTGTTAACGTTAAATTTTTAATGGTTAATATTAGTTTTTTAACAGAATAGGGTAACATTGCTATGTTTTGAAATTTTCGAGGTAACATTGAATTTGAAAAAAAGAAAAAACTTTCAGGGCAACATTGCTCCTTAGCGAAAACTTTCAGGTTAGATTTACACCCTAACCCTTATTTAATTAATAATTAGTTGTGACATAAAGATTCACAAAATATTTTTAAATCTAAACATATAAAATAAAACAATATATACCACAACGCCATTAGGGAATATTAGTGAATCTATATTAGAGGTTATCTTATGGAGATTTTATAGTAGCAATATGTAGTATTAGTAATAATAGAAATAACAACAACATCTTTGTCATTTAAATTTCTACAAAAACCCTAAATTTCCTAAACCTATCTCTTTATCATTCACCCATTATTCTTGCTTACGGCCAGAGGATTCACCATAGCCCATAGGACATCAATTGATTCTGTTCCTTAGTTGAACCCTGTAGTTTCTCCTTCTTTTCTCTTTATCCTTTCCTTTTTACACTA
This sequence comes from Inga leiocalycina, assembly GCA_963242795.1. Classification (NCBI taxonomy): domain Eukaryota; kingdom Viridiplantae; phylum Streptophyta; class Magnoliopsida; order Fabales; family Fabaceae; genus Inga; species Inga leiocalycina. Next base: position 42,968,689 of record OY725329.1, read on the forward strand.
CTACAGAATTAGGATATAACCACCCCCAAGGACATCCCAAATTTAAAATTGGGTGGTTAAAAAGGGAGGCGGTGGCATTTTCGTAATTATATGTATGCAGGGAAACCTTTAGGCGTCCCAAATTTGAATTTGAGACGTCTAAAGTGCTTCCAGGCGCGAAATATAAATTTTGTAAATTTTTTTTAATGCCAAGAGCTAGGATTAGACGTCCCAAAATTATTTTGGGACGCCTAAACCCATACTTTAGGCATCCCAAATGGCATTTGGGACGCTTAAAGGCGTCCCCTGTGCGCATGTCAGACACTTGTCTGACATGCGTCTTCTCAATCCCATTCCCCCTCCTCACATGCGTCTTAATCCCATTCCCTCCTCTCTCCTTTTTTGACCCAAAACTTTACTCTTCTTCGGCCTAGTTCTTTCTTGTTCTTCAACTCCTCCCTTCTTCAACTACTCTTTCTTTCTTCAACTCCTCCCTCCTCCACTTGAAATCCATTGAAGGACGCACGCACCAGGCCACCCTTCTACAACTTCACCTCCTCCACAGTGTAGGTTTTTACTCTCCTCCACCTCCTTCCTTCCATTGTCGTCCACACCACCGTGGTTCTTTGCTTTCTCCACCCTCCGGTGTATCTCCCCACCGTGCATACACCTCTGATCTCCAACGTCTTCTCTACCTCTCCAGCATACATAGCAGTGGGCACCCCTTTGATCAGGTTAGTTTATTTTCTTCTTGTTTTTTTTGTAACAGAATGGTATATTTTCTTTTTGAAATATAAATTTACTTGAATAAATTAAAGTAAAACTTGCAATGTGAAAAGCCTAAGCAATAGGAAATATCACGTTAATTGTGCTTATATATTGCTTATATTGAAATGGTTGAGATTAGCCTGGTGTGTTTGGTGTGCTTATATTGCTTAAATTATATTCGAGAACTCCACTGCAATGGTTTATTTTCTTTTTTAAATATAAATTTACTTGAATGAGTAGGGGTTATTTTAATTTTAATCAAGGGAAAATTCCACATAAAGTTGCCTCAAATAGGAAAATTCTAAATTTGGTTGTTAAACTCAACAAATCCCTAATTAAGTTATTCACCCAATTTAAAATTTTAAAATAAAATTCTATAAAATAAAAAAATTTTATTTTTGGAAGAACTCAACTTAAAATTGTTTTGTTAATAAAAGATAATCAAAATTCATAAATTATAGAATTTTGAATTTTGCAATATATAGTTTGGTTTTTAACATTGATGAAACTCGTTTTTTTTTTTAATACCATCAAATGACATTTGGGATGTCTAAAGTCCCCCAGGGAGGGACTTTTAGACGTCCCAAATGACAATTTGGGACTTTAGACGTTCTTTTTATTTGGGACGTCTTTTCTTACAATATACTAAGCCCCCAACATATACGTCCCCCCGTTTTGAGACGTTAAAGGTGCCAAATTTAGGACGTTATAGCCCCTTTTTGTAGTAGTGTTATTTTTGTGGTTTCTTCCTCAACACCTGGACTTTTCCTTCCCTTGTACACACATCTCGACTCTTGATCATGTATTTAATTTGGTGCTATACTCACGTGCAATTGCATCATGTGAGAAATCACATCATGGGTAAATAGTATCTAAACATGTGACATTAATGAACTCTTGCCACACACACTAACAACCTATCACTTGATCATCAACACACTCCTCACTATTTCTTCATTCATGTAGCTTTGTCACTTTTCGATTTTTTACTATTTCTTTTAAGAAAAGAAAACCATATGCTTCATGATGCGGCTTCCGTGTTGATTCCAGTTCCCATAAATGTAAATTTCAGCCTTTTAATTCCACAGATTAATCTTTACTCATGATTTATTACTACTTAAAATAAATCAGGAATTCTTGACATGCAACAATCTGGATTAAAATGAGAAGTTAGGATTGAGATTGTATAGAGTGCATTGAGTGAGGGGAAAAACTTGATCCTTGAAAACTTATAATAATTTGTATACATAATTATTAATTATAAGTGGCATTCGTGGGAAATTTTTTGAAGGTGTTCATTCAAGTCATGTCACTTTTAGATCAAATATTTTACTGAGTCAAAGTCAGTTATTGAGTTAGGTCTTGGAGTTCTATTATAGTTAGTTTTGAGAATATTATAAACTCTCTATAAGCACATCTTTATAGTTTTGGGAATATCATTAATTTTCTTGATGATTTTTTTTTTCCTCTTTTTAAATAATTTCAACTATCATGCTTTCTTTTCTATGAAATTAAATCATCTTTCCTCTTCCCTCTTAAACAAAGATATATACATGTACTTTATTTTGATGAATTCTCTCTTTTTAACTTAGTTGCATTTTTTTTTAAATTTTATCCTGCTATTATGCGTATATATATACTATTAGGGGAGACGGTTATTCCTCACCACTCTATACAAAAGAATATACCGTGTGTGTACTAATTAAATGGGATGGTTATTCCCTACTATTATATATACAAGGACATGTGTGTGTGTATAATGTGTAATATAATAGGTGGGACGGTTATTGTCACACCCTTACTATGTTTTAATCTTTTTTCAGAGTATTCACGGAAAATGATATGCGGTTCGGTGGGCAACACAGGATTAACATGAATATACTGATAATATGTACATAATTACATAATTTCCCCCGAGGGGTTCGTACCTGATAAATTCAAATAATGTAGCCGCACAAGGCTACTAGGGTATCTAAACCCATCCCGGTAAAACGGAGACATCTTCTCGTCTTCGTTTCACCACTGCAATCCCCTCATATGGCTCTCTGCATTATTTTCAGCATATCTTTTGTCTTCTCCTGTCTAAATTGTTGGTAGGGGAGGGTGAGATTCGAGAGAATCTCAGTAAGAAACAGATACCAATATGCATGTACGATAAATGTTTAATGCATGACATGCTTGCATCACATAACTCATGCTCACACAATGACAAATCTGTAAGCTCAATGCTTCGAACAATATACTTATGGCCATAGCATAAATTGAAACATAGCTTCAAATCATTCACACATGTTTCACATAATCAAGCAAAGCAATAACATGCATCAACACACTAACACAAATATCATATACATGCAGGAGAGGTAAGTTCCCTACCTTAACCATTTTCCGCCCGAAACGTGTGCCTCGTAATGCATGCTAACAGTTCGAGCCCCATATTTGATCCTACAATGCCAAAGGTACCGTTCAGACACTTCCATAGTGTTTCTGGGGGTTATATGAGCCTATTATGAAAATTTACTAAAATGCCCTCGGGGACCCAACCTGGCCCCCTGTACTCGGTCGGCTGTACTTTTCCCCAAATTTTGACATGGGCTAGTCTGACATATTTTTGCCCAAGGAATCCATTTCTGGACTCAGAATTATCAAATTCAATGTCAAATTATAAAATTACCCTTGACAGCCCCACTTTAAGGGTTTCAGGGGCATTTTCGTAATTATGTCTTTCCGGCCTTTTCCGAAAAAGTGACCAACTGTAACCCCACCTAATTTTCACTCCTGGACTCAATGGAACCATCAAATCATTGAAAATCCAACTATAAGGCCCATTTATAGCCCTGGCCAAAATATACAGGTATTCCGGGGAAATTTGGGGTTTTTCGGTTTCAACTGCGTAAACGCGTTCCTTTCTGCTTCTAACCACTTTATTGACTATTCCATTAGGTTACAACTACCATTTAGTACCAATTTTGACAGCATAACAGTCCCATAAACCCATTTTCCATTTTTAGAACCAAAGACAATCCGGCGAAATTTCACTGATTAAATTGTTTACAGCAGCTAGAATAAGCAATATATGAAAGTTTGGAAGTTACCTCAAGCTCCTACTAGCTTTTCTCAAGATGGCTGAACCCTAACCCTTGAAACACCAAAAGATGAGCTTCCAAACCTTAAATCATACGCAAAGCAAATTTAGGAACGGAGTTATACGCAATAGAAACCGATTTACCAAAGAAATCACTTACCTTTACAAGCTTTTTCCTCTCCTTCTCTCTCTAAAAATCTCAACTCTTCTCTCTCTAAAACTGAACTTCACGTCAGGTTATGAGGAGGAAGGAGATGAGAAATTGTTTTATATCTTTTTACTTTATTACACCATTTTTCTAAAATTCGGATTTAACAAAATTCTGCCAGATTTTGGAAAATCATAACTAATTCTAGAAAAACCGAAATGAAGTGATTCCAAAGCCTATAAAACCCTTATTGAGTCTAGTTTCAAGAAAAAATATATAATTTTTCTGAATGGAATCAAAACATTCCCAGAATTTCAATTTTTGCATGCTGTTCCAGAAATTTCACAGTTTTTCTGTGCTGACTTCAAAACTTCATATCTTTTTGTATATAGCTCTAATTGAGTCATATGACTTATCAAATTAAAGCTTAGGATGTCTAATTTCATCCTATAAAATTTCATAATTTTTGCTTATCATTTGATCATTCAAAATCACATGACAAACTCACTACCTCATAAGCGATTTCACAGAAAACATAATTATATTCTCCAAAGTTCATCATTTTACTTTCTTAATACCCCAAAGATATTAGAGACATTAGAGAATAGATTTGGGGCACATGATAAACCGGGGCTTAGCGGTCCGCTTAATTTAGGCTTATTCCCAAGCCTCAAATCCCAAATTTCCTGATATTACAGTTATTCTCCACTAAAGGATATGAGATGCTAGATGAAATTACAGTCATAATTAAATGCCTTTGGGGTTATTAGATTTTGTGATTTCCTAATTTTTTTTTTTCTCTTTCCATAGTTAATTGTGCCTTCTTGAAAATATGTTTTCGAAAAACTCTAGTGCGCTTTTGCTTCCCTTCCGTGTGCTATTTTATTTATATATTTACTATGTCAGTGGTAGACTCACTCCTCTCTTCATGAATTTTTTTCTCAAGATGATGTACAGCTAACAAAGGTGTTTGTGGTCAATTATGCTCCACAGACTTATGGAGTATATTTTACTGCATCGATGCGTCCTATAAGGTTCCATGACATTATGAATACTATGGCAGTGTTGGAGTCTTATTGTTGCTAAGATTTTGCTTGAGAGTTTTTATGGTTTGTTTAGGCATGCTAGGCTAAATGAAATTATTTGGTTTAGTCTATGCTCCGGTCACGACCTGAATTTTGAGTCGTGACATCATGCATATTGGATGGGATGAATATTCATGTTTATATCAAATCTAGTAATGTGTGTGGCTAGTGATTTCAGTCAGAAGCCCAAGTTGGGGTTACATGTGATTCTAGTTTCAACGCTATGTTTAGATGAAGAGAAAAATGAAAGGAAAAGAAGGTAGGGAATACTATGAAGGAAAGCTTTCAAAAATATACGGCAAAACATCCAGTATTTTTAGGAGTTTTCCTTTATAGTATTCTTTCCCTCCTGATTTTCTCTTCATCCAAACATAAGGAAACAGTGTCAAGACCTATTTGAGATTTTGCATTTCAAATTCCTCAATTTTCATCGGATGACTGTAAGTTAGGCATAGCTGGAAATATGTTATTCCAAGTGTGGAAAGTGGACACTTAATCACTGGAATCAGAAGTCTCTAATTCATCTTTTTTTGGGGGGCAATATAATAAACCCATTATTAAATTTTCTGTAAACTTGCGACTTAATCCTTTTCATTAGTTACTTGAGTTAATCCCATATTTATACAATCATTGTGTAATTAGTAGGGGTGAGCATGGTGCCCAGTGGCCCGGTGCGCCCACCCTGGCCTTACAAAAAATTGCCCAGCCCAATCTTAAAAAAGTGGCTCGAAAAAATTTTGGGCAGTTTTGGGTGGGCTAATAATTGGGCAGGGCCGAGCATCGGGTAAGAGGTGTTGCCCTGCCCATTTGACCCCGCTTTGAAAATTATTTTCATTTATTTAAAATATAAAATTTCATACCAATTAAATATTATGTCATATATATATATTTTTTTATTTAAAATATATATTGTCTATTGTATAATACTCTTCTGGTTCTCTATTTTTTGCCCTAGCCGCTAAACACTATTTACAAGTAGATTTCTTTCTTTCTTCTTTACTTTGTGATGTATTAAATTATAGTTGCTTTTTATTTTTTTTCTAGATGCTTCATCATTTGATCAGCTTTTGGGCATTGAATTGATGCAAACTATTTTGACTTCACGGCTTTAATTACAATCATTTTGTTTCCTTATTTATAATAGATTATGGATGTTGTTTAATTTTTAAAGTATGGATATCTGTTAAGACATATGATATTGGCAACTACAAGAATATTTATGAAATTTACACAGAATTATTGTTTTTATATGTGGACAAGACAAGGCGTTATCACTTAGGTAGAGAAGCCCCCTTGCCCAGCCCACCCTCGCCTAACCCAAAATGGTTAGGACTTTTAGCGGGCATGGTCGGGCATTGAGCTGCAAAATGCAACCCGTTCATCCTTCGGGTAGGGGTCTTGCCCTGCCTAGCCTTGCTCATGCCCACCCCTAGTAATCAGTATGGACGTTAAGCATAAAGCATGTTTTTAAGAAGTATCTTATTTTTTAAAATAAATATATTTTTTTTTTATGTGAAAATTTAGAGGAATAAGATGCAATTTTACTAATAAATTTTTTTTTTTCTAAGAGCATTTGGCACAAATAAGTTTTGGAAGGGACAAAAATATCAATAAACATATTTGTGGTAGATGTTGCTTGTCGAGAAAAATTTTGTTAGTAAAATTGCACATTAACTCAAAATTAAAATACCTAACTCGTGTTTAATATCACTTTTGATCCTAAATATAAGATATTTTTAGCTAATTTGGAGAAATTAAGGAAGTTAAATAAATTATCTAATTATAATATATGTGACATGATCTATTTGTAATACTTCTATATATCATTAGATTATATAATTTAAAAAATAATAAATATAAAAGATAAAATTTAAAAAAAATCATATTTAGGACCCGGGATGTAATAACATTTGATTATCTAATATGAATGCATGTAGAAAAAGCAGGGAAACATAACTTAATTTAATATATTTTCATAAATTATTTCTCTAGCTGTGAGAAAAATGTGAAGCTTGACTTTCGAAGAATTTAAAACTTTTCACAAACTATTTCATGTAACACTTTCAAACAATATGTCTTTACCAACTTTAAATTGCTGTAAATTATAATAACTTTTCATAAATCTTGTTTGGCCTGACACTAAGTACAAGTTCATAAGTAAGAACCTTTCATAACATTATTAGACCTCTATTTAGATTCACATATTCTTTTTAAGTCTTATTGCTTTTTTTTATTGGCCTCCTCCTTTTCTCCTTTATCATTTTAAGACATCATGGAGCTCCTCCGCCTCCACCATCACTACTGCATCATCCTCATCCTCTTCCGCCTTCTTCTAAAATGGAGGCTCTGATGCAGATATTAGCAAACCTTGATTGCCCCATAAGGCGTCTTGCGACATACGCCAACAATCTAAATATGAAGTTGATACTACTACAAAAATAGAAAATAGTTGCTTACATTTTGTGGCACTTCTTTAGCTTTTTCCGAATTTTTTTTAAAAAATTGGTATGTTGTGACACTTTTTTAGGGAAGCGTCATAGCTGCTAGATGGCCTTATGCAGCGCTTACTCAACCAAGCGTCACATAAGGTGTTTTTTTTAACTGAAGTAGCAGTTGTGGTGCTTAGTCAAGGAAGTGCCACAGCTACTATACACTTTGTGTGGCACTTAGCTTAGCAAACGCTATAGAAAGTAATTTTTTTAAAAATATTTTTTCAAACCCTTCTCTCCCATGATCTGCACCTATCACCTTTATCCTCTTGATCCCCACTCCTCATCCTATACGTGTCATTACTCCCTATCCTCTTGGTCCCCACATTTCCTCCTTCTCCTCTTTTTGTCACTCATCACCATCTCCACTTTGGCATTTCCTTCTCATTCCTTTATTCCATCACTTTTCACATATCCTCCTCTTCCTCTTTTCATTTTCAGCACTTCCTCCACATTTTTTTTTATCTCATTTCTTGCACCAAACCGACTCTACTCCTTCTCCCTTTTGGTCCCATTTCCTCCTCCTTATGGCTTCATTCTGTCCTGTAAGTACATACTCACTCACTTTTCCTTTATATATATATATATATATATATATATTAAAGTTACGTATAGCACATTGTCTTCTTAACCACCCTTTTTTTAACATGCATGTAACTTTGTTTTTATCTTTTTCCTTTATTGAATTTTTTTCCAGGTGTTATGCTTGAAGTTTCAGCTCACTCTATTCAAGCTTCCTATGCACTGTAAGTTTTTTTAATTTTTGAACTTACAAATCTAATTTTATTATTAGTTAATAGTTTAATTTTCTCAATGTCTTTTATATTTAATTTATTATGAAATTTGAAAATATTATTTTCATTTTTATTTGCTGAAAAATAAATGACATAAAATTAAATGTTATTGTAGATAGGTTGTATGTGAAGATATGTAGTAGTTATAATTTTTAGTTGTTGTAGTAATTGTTAATATTGATAAGTTGCATAAGTAAAATAAATTATTTGTTTTTAACACTTGTATTTTACTTAGTAGTGATTTTGTCAATTAGTTATTTGGTAATTTGTATTATTTTGGAGTTATTTGATTGTGGTTTGCTTTTCTTCATTTTGAAATGGATATGAAAATGTGTTTAAAGTGTGTTGTCAACTGTGATTATAGGGTTCTAAAAGAAAATAAAGAAAAAAAAATTATTTTTTAAAAAATAATACTTCCTGTGGCACTTCCTTAGAAAAGTGCCATAGGAAGCAAAATATTTTAAAAAATATAGACTCCACTTCCTATGGTGCTTCCTCACAGGAAGTGTTATTTTTAAAATATATATATATATACACATGCGGTGTTGTTTCGAAGTGCCATAGTTTCTTTTAGTGATAATAGGATATATGAGGCTCCCTAAGTGCCATAGTTATTTTAAAAAGAAGTTCCACAGCTGCCGTTTTTTGTAGTAGTGTGAACCTCATACTTTATCATAATAAGATTGAATATGACTTTCAGTCGGACCTTTCATCTCCTTCCGTTGATGATGTCATTGAGGAGTAGGAGGAGGAGGAGGATAGTAGTGGCGCTGAGCACATATAGGCCTTTCATACACAACAGTTCGAAATCGTGATTTATGGTTGAAAATAACCATGATGAAAGGCCTTTCCTGTAGTAGTAGTGTTCAATAAAAGTTTGACAGGATGAGAATTTAATATTACACTAGAATAGATATATTGAAGTAACGAATCTTAATTATTGTCAGGTTCCTTATTTTGGAAAGACCAAGATATAAATTATAAGATATTCTAGGTTTAAACATCATGATTGCTCAATGTAATCATTCAATTAAATTAAAGAGTAAATTTCGCTGCCACAATTTCACTTTCCTATTAAAGATCATGTCAATGTAATAGACAAGAAAATCAAATTTTAATTATTCAAACAATACAAGAACAACGTGGTACATCAATTACAAATCCATCTCATGGCCACGGCTTCACGTTCTTGTCAAAGATATTCCAATACGTAGAAACACAAGTGTGGAGAAGAAGAGGGAATTGTGACAGCACAAAAAGGAAGATTGGAACACTTGCAAGTATCATAATAGGAAGGAGACCCCATGAGTAGTTTGTATGCTTCAACATGAGATAGGTGGTAGAAAGAAAGGCTGTTGTCATGCTTACAATGGAGATGAAAAGAAAAGCAAGACCCAAAATCAATTTTATTGGTAAGGATCTGAGAAACTTTGCTTCTGAGTATTTAGAGGTAAGGATTGCTAGAAACATTAGAATCGAGATTGAAGAAGAAAGAAATGATAATATGGTTGAGAATATGAAAACCTTAAAAAATGGTTGTTTGATGAATAATGGGTATCCAAGATTTTCATCATTTCCTCCTGGAGCCGTAAAAGCTGCTGCAAACATAATGGTTACAATTAGCGTGCCAACCACTGAGCATGAAGATGCAGTGGCCTTTATCCATTGCTCCCCTTCCTTCATTAACTCTCTATGACTTTCTCTGAATAATTCTTGAGCAGTCATGCCATCCTTGTTTCGATATCCCCTTATGCCTGGAGGCATTAAACTCTCCACCTCCTGCGTTCGTTTAAAGAAGTATTGCATTATATTTCACATTCTTATCAAAGGCAAACTACTTCTATAACCAGTTTGAGATTTACTTTCTTTGTGATGCCTTTGAATGATTCTAGACCACTCAATGTGTGCCTCCAAAGAAAGTGAAACTGATAGGGAAACATTTCAAATACTTGCAGATCAAACTCTATTTAATTGATTAACTTATGCAATACTAAATTATAATAGATCATGACTAAAAAATGTATACATATCTTTAATTTCTCTAACCTTGAACCATTGTAATTCTCTTTGCATTTGTAGTGTAGGTGCGTAGATGCGATTAAGAACGTGATCAGGAGGCTTTATAGCTGCCTTATGCAGTAAGGTATCTTTATCATCAAAAAGTCTAGCTGTTACCAGGCCACTCTTAAAGCGAAACCCGTGAATAAGATTGAAAACCCTAGCTTGTCTGTAGTCAAGAGCTTTAGTGAAACAGGCAACTATCAATTGTCTGATGAGAATCTCTGGGATTACTTTTGATACTTGTAACACAAACTCGACATTCCCTTCTTTAGCTGCAAGACATAAAGCCCCATCTATATCCTCTTTGTTTAGTAATGCTTTCCTTGCATTCTTACAAACTAGAAGAAAAAGGTCATCTATTTCTGCATGCAGCAGCTTTAGCTCTTGTATTTTCTTCACTCCTAGATTGGGACGTATCACACATGGATCTTTAAGTTAGTTTAGTTTAATTTATGAGAATTAAGTGTAATGTTGAACAAGTATGAAAGATATCCATAACTACAAAAGTATCGATGGAGGTGATGAGCCTTTGTAGTACACCATACCCTGTTAATTTATGAAAGTTAGCCTTATATATGATTAACAAAGATTGTTTAGAAAAAAAATTATAAGTTTGGAAGGTAAAGTAAATTGAGGTCTTACATTTATAACTAAAACATTACTACCTCTTACAATTAGGACATGAAAGAATATAAGATTTTCATGTTAATTTAAAAAAGCAATATGTAAAAGTTACACGTTGTAATGCCTACAAATTTCTATATTATTCATATTCTCCCAAAAATATTTTCATAAGAACATACCTGCTGGCTCAGTAAAATTTGCTTGATCTCCTCGACTTCTATCTTGTTCGATGTCAACAGAAACATGCTTGATAGCTGTGGTTGAAGGTATATTTATATCTTACATGGGAAAAGAAACAACCAAATTATCTTGTCGTTAAAAAAAATACATACATAATAATGATGATAATAAATAAGATAAAACAAGATTTGAAAAAGTTTGTTCTCTATGTTAATTAAATGTATTTTGAATCAAGTTTTCTTAATTTACTTATTTTTTATTTATAGGTTCATCGTTAACCTATTCAATTGTGATCATCTTATTTATTATATTTTCAAAATGAAATTATTCTCTGTAGTGTTTCTCTGCAGGCCACAATTAAGACCAAAGAAAGAATCTTTCACTAATAGTGTTTCTCTACAATAATCACCACCGTAATGCGGCATAGTATAATCCAAAGAATGGAGAGAAAATAACATAAAATCTACACATGATAATCAAAAAGAAAGGAAAGCTGAAATATATATAAGTATCCTCATACTAACAGTTATAGATCCATCGTTTCCAGAAGATAAGTTCACTTGGGCTAAGAATAAAAGTGTTCAAGGTTGCGATCTGATAAATTGGCATCATCAACTGATCTTCATCGTTGTTGGGCACGAAAAGCAATTCTTCCCTTTGTTGAAGCAAATTCAGCGCAATATCTGCATATACACACACACACACACACAGAGGCACGCCATGAATTGACAAGAACATCAAAAACAAAATAAGTAATTTATCACATAACATACCAAAACATTGTGCTTGCAAGCAAAAACGAAGAAGCTTAGAACCCGGACGGCCTTTGAGGCATTCCAATGGAGTGAAAGAGTAAAGATATCTTCCCATTTCTTGGAAGTCAAATGCAAAAGCTACTGTAACAGGAAGATTATCGCGTATGTTTGGAATGGCGAGTATGCCACTATTCTTGTTTACGAGGCATTTTGCAATTTGAGCGTTCCCAGTATACCAACAAGCCAATACAAGTGCTGTGTTACCGTTAAAATCAACTGTTAGAAGAAATTCTGGACTGAGTATTTCGAGCAACTCCTCCACTATGGTGATATTCCCAAACTTTGCAGCCACATGAAGTGCAGTATAGCCGTCAGAATCAATTCTAGCAGTCAAAACATTAGGGTTTTGATCTAGAATTGCTTTAACTTCACTCCAATTGTTAACACATATAGCATGGCTCAATTCCTCCTTCCATCCTCTTTCCTCACCTATAACATCCACACCATGTTAATCAGCAGGCATCAAGGCGTATGATTAAATGAAGTTGTTGAAGCAGATTACTCTCTCCGGTCCTTAGTGTCCTTAGTGTAATACCTGTTTATCTAATTTAATGATATTAAAGAAGTTAGTTAATATGACATATTTTTTTTGAACATCATAATCATCTTTCTTAGTTTTCTCCATTTAAGGGAGTATCAATAGAAGTAAACTAGAAAAAACTTTATAAATATGGGAAATATAAGTCACATTTAAGACCAAAATCAACTTCTTGATTAGATCTTACATTAAAAACTGAAGTGGAGGAGTATAAGTTATGTCCATAATGTAGAAATGGACAATATATGGTTTATAAATTAGCGTGTCACGAAAAATGTGTGTTTTAAAAGATGTCTAATTAATTTAATGAGGACTAATATATAAACTTTATTTTGTTACTGGCTGGCACCATCTTGAAATATTGTTAAATGCATCTTGAGGATGAGGAGATTTACATATTTATAATGTATTGTCTAAAATAATGAATAGTAGTTAACTCAAGTGAAAACTTCATTATGATGCACGGTTAGTTAAAAATAAAAAGGAAACTTCTCATAAATACATATTTGGAGAATTACTTGCCTAATTGTATACCTAAATTTGAGTACTAATACTTTTTGTATAGGAAATCCTTTGGAGTACCAGTACCTTTTATGCAAAAAAATATATTAGGCATCATTGAGCAATTAATTCTCCCAACAAGGTATTTATAGGCAATTTTCCCAACCTCCTTGAAATTTTAAGAAGCAAAGCTCCATTTTAAGAATCTCAAGTTTTATTTTAATAATATGAACTTAAATTTAATTAAGTAAAATAAATATGCCTATTGATTATTATACCTAACAAAAATATGCGAAAAACCTTCCACTACAAAACAACACTGAATTTCCGACAAAATTTGCTATGGAATTGAGAGTTTCCAATGGAATAGATTTTGTCGCTAAAAACAGCATGACAAACCAATTTCTGACAGAATTTAAATTTCATTGCAAATTTCTAAAGGAATTTAATTCCATCGAAAATTGAGACTGAATTTCCATTGGAAATTTGCAATTTGTTAGGGAATTGCTGACGGAATACAATTTTCGACGGAATTAATTCCATCGGAAATTCTCTCACAATTTTATACGACCATTTTGCCCCTACAGGGGGTAAAACCTATAATTGGAAATTAAAAACATTTTAGAAATTAGAAAATAATAATTTAAAATTGAATTTAAAATATTAATTAATAACTAATAAATTTTATGAAAATAATTTTTTAAAATTAAATTTAATTAAATAATAATAATTAATAAAAAATAATTTTTAAATTTTACCGTGGAATTTCTGATGGCATTCATCGAGAGAATTTCCGACGGAATTATTTTCCGTCGGAAATTGTGACGGAATTGAATTCCGTCGGAAATTCCCTCACAATTTCAGACGGAATTCAAATCTATTGAAAATTTTCAACGGAAATTCCATGACAAAAGATAGAATTTGTCACGGAAAAAATTCCGTCAAGTCAGAAATTTCATATTTTTTTATAGTGTTTCCTAACTAGCTTATTAAGATTTCTTGACGAGATTTCATTTTTTTGTTTTTTTAAAGAAAGGCAATAGTTTGATTTCCCCAACAATTTTGATTTTCTTATTTACAACATTAAATTTTAAATTTGATACTCCCTCCTTTTCACAATATAAGTTGCTTGGAAGAATGGTTTGATCTAAAATATAAGTTACTTTGAAAGCAATTAATGCTAATTTGTCAATTTTACCCATGTAGTTAATGTCTAAACATGACTTATTGTATTTTTCTTTCTTCTTCAAAACCTCGTTTAATACCGGTAAAATTGGAAATCTCTTTGAATTTAAGATAAATTAATGAATGAACTATCATTGAATTAGTGGAAGTGAGTTATTATGTAGATAGGAGGGAATACATTTGGACAGCTATTGATCCAAAAGAGACAGAAATATATAAGAAGATGATTCACCTGATTCCTCGTGTGGGGTTGCTGAGCGAGAAGGTGATGAGTGGTGGGGTGAAGGACGGTGCAGCCCCTCGAGCGGATCAAAGTCCATCGATGAGTATTGTTCCAAGTCATCTTGCAAGGTTGACATTTTTGCGCAATTGGAGTAATGGCAAAATTATTGGAGGATCTGCATCTTTCACATATTAAAGTTTGAATTAATGAAGTAAAAAAAGAAAATGCAGGTTAGTTAATAATTTGCAAAAAGCGTCATCTTCAGCAGAAAAATAATTTCCAATTAATTTCCTCAAATTAAGAAGGACGACGACGAACTTGGAGAGCTGAGGTTGAAGAACGACAGGCAGAGGTGCCGACAGAGGCGGAAACGGCGGCGAGTGGCAAAAGGCGCAGAGATGGCAGTGAACAAATAGAGAGAGAGAGAGAGAGAGAGAGAGGCTGAGTGAACAGGCCAATTGGCCTTTTTAAATTCAATTATTCTTGAGTGAACAACCCAAAAGTAACTTTTAATTTTTTACAGAATACTGTTACATGTCTACCATTATTTCTTTTTCCTTTTTTTTTTGGCCAACGTCTACCGTTATTTCCAAGGAACGAAAAACCGGACTAGGTAATGAACCGGTCACAGTACAGATTTAAGGGTTAATGGGTCAACCGGGGTCTAACCGGTAGTTGAACCGGTCATATTAAAATATTATAATTTATTAGTGATAATATATATATTAATATATTTTTAAACTTTTATAGATAAAAATAAAGATTTAAAAAAAATTTTTTTAAAATCTATTAGTATTAGTTATAATACCTATATTTATACACAGATATCTCATTTCCTATAATTATTATATCTTTTTAAATAATTTTTTTCATTATTTTCTTCAGTTTTTTAAATTTGTTCTTTTTTTATCTATTTTTCTCTTTATTTTAGTCTTCAACTTTCCATTTTACCCTCAAAAAACACAAAATAAAAATTTTGAAAATTTAAAAAAAGAAAGAAAGAAAGAAAGAAACCGGGTCAACCGGTTGGACCACCAGTTTTACCGGTTTTAACCGGTTCTGACCGGTCCAACCGGTTTCAACCGGTCTGACCCGGTTTACTGATCAAATCGGACCGGACCAAGGACCGTTTCCCGGTCCAACCGGTCGAACCGGCCGGTCCGGTCCGGTTTTTTGTACTCTGGTTATTTCATACTTTGGAAATGAATGACCCTCTACATCCCCAGTTCCTTAAATTGTAGATAACTAGTATTGCTCAAGTCAAATATATTATTTTTAATTTTTCACTACAAAAAAACATTGAATTTTCAACCGAATTACCAAGGAATAAGCTTTTCCGATAGAATTTCTGACAGAATCCGTTCTATTGCTAATAGGTGCATGACAAACGAATTTGCAACGGAATTTCAATTCCGTCGGAACTTTCTGACGGAATTGAAATTCCATCACAACTTTCCGACGGAATTCTGTTCCGTCGCAATTTTTTTTAATATCCAAAAAAAAAATTTATTATTTTTTTAATTTTCCAAATGCCATGTGTTTACTCCTTAGTGTGCCACGTGTTGCTTTCCACAGGCTGCCATGTGTCCGCGTCTCATAATTCCTTAAAATGCCTCTCCTCCTGTTTGAACCCACGATCTCGAGCCGCTGACGCCTTCGCGCGCGCGTCTTTTCCAGTTGCGTCAAAATAAACCCGTGTTATATTATTATATATATATATATATATATATATGTAATATTATCATATATACATATAATTAATTATTAATTAATATAATATTATTTAAAATAACGAAAAATGTAATAAAAACGTAAACAAATATTTATATATTTAATTAAACAAATTTTTAATTAAAATTACTTAATAAATAATAATTTAATATTATCAATATTATTTTTAATATAAAATTATAAATACAATATTAATAACATATAATTTATTTTTAAATAAAATAAAATAATAACTAATATAATAATAATGTCATAAATATTATTTTAGTAGAAAATTTTAAATATAATATTAATAAGTGATAATATAATTTTTAATAATTAAGGTTAAATATAATTATTTAATAATTAATTTTTTAATTGTATAAATATTATTTTAAAAAATTAATAATTTTTAATTTTTGCCATGGAATTTGTGACGGAAAAGTTCCGTATTTCTGTCCGAAACTTTCTGACAAAATCTCGTTCGGCATTTGCCATAGAAAACATTCCGTCAGAAATTTCGTGGCTAAATTTGCCACGGAAAATTTTCTGACAGAATTTCCGTCGGAAATCTGGTATTTTTTGTAGTGTTCTCAGTCGGATACCTATATGTGTGTTGTAACTTGTGTAATATCTTTTTTGGGGTATATACTTAAAAGAATGTATAATAATTTATGAGAAATATTACATTTTAAAATTTATTCTGCACATTAATTTAATATTTTAAAGTAGCTTTAGAGTAGTTTTGGGTAATTTTAGAATAATTTTTGAATAATACGTTGATAGATATTTATGTTTATAATCTTGTAGAGTCATAAGAAGCTTTGAAGTAACTTTGATAATTATCTGTAAGTTGAGGTGTAAATTTTGAACATTCTTCCATATACATACATATAAGTTATCTTTTCAAATTAGGTTAGGCTGCGATTATAGATTATTATTTTTATTATCTAAACTACGATGAATTGAATAAAATTAAAGTGAATATTTAAGTTTTTTAACTTCCTTTGTTCTCTGCCTTCCCCTCCCCCTTGTCAATATCTGCTTTATTTCTTACTATCAAATATTCTTACTTAATGAATTTCTTCTCCCCATTCTTTTTCTATTTCTTCCCAATTCTTTTCCATCAAAACATTATCTCCTGGCCAAGCGGCCCCACATGGGCAAAATAATTGCCGATTAACCTTGGTCCCACTAATTTGGTTTTGGATAAAAGGGATGTCCCGGCCCACCACTAAAATATGTCGCCACTAAAAACATTGTCTAGTATTAAAAGTATTTTAATCAAATCATTATCTTTTTAGCTTTACAATTTGGTATCTGTGTTGAACATTTCGGGGATCTGTAATTACTACAAAAAAAAAAATTAATTCGTAGCACTTATTTTTATATTTTTGTAGCTCTTTCGAAGTGCTACAAAAGTCTGAGCTACAATAGGTTTTTGTAGCGTTTAAAAAGCGTTACAATAGATGTACTTTTTTGTAGTACTTTTTCAAAATAGTGCTACAATAAATAATTTTTTAAAAAAGAAAATATTAATTTTTTGTAGCACTTTGTTGGAGTAGTGTTACAATAGATGACCATTTCCCCGTAATTTTTTTAAAAAATTATTCACCTTTTGTAACGTTTTCTCAAAAAAGCGCTACAAAAGATATTATTTTTTTATTATTTAAAATATTAAATAGATAGTTATTTTATATATATATTTCTTCATCCACCATATCTAACAAACTTGTATCAAACAATCAATACCAAAACTGTAATAGAAGTAACTTTCAATATGAATACCATATGTATATCAATACATGTGAAGTCAATCTACTCCTATTCAAATAGTTCCAAAATAAACATTTGAAAACCATGATTACACTAAGGTAATAAACAATGTACTTAATTAGTAACTTCGAACACATGCTTACACCACTCTTCAATGACTTCATCCACTTGGTTGTTGGTATATTTTGGACAATATGTGTCAGCATAATATTGCATAATAATTGACAAAACATATCATAAAAATAAGTATTAACTATTATAACTCAATTAATTTAAAAAGCAATATACAGAGAAACAAATATCATACATTGTCTGGAACAAAAATTTGATAATGAGTTACAACATCCTTCATGAATTTCATAATGTAATATCCACAGTCAATATTGTTTGGTTGGTAAGGGCACTGCAAAAATATCATGAAAGTTATAAAATATTTAACAATGTAAGTGATTTATTTTCAATATTTGAGTGAATTTATATAAATACCTTAATTTTCTTCCAACCGTAGCTATTAACAGGATCAGCAGCTTTAGAATAACTTACCGATTCAGCACCTCGATAGCCAATCAATGCCCTGATGACCAGAATGAAATATAGAAATTACATTGGTTGGTCTTTGGATCTCTCTCTCTCTCTCTCACGTGTGCGTGCGAGATCGAACTTACATGTTAAATAGTCTCAACATGTCTGGACGGTCCTATGGTTTGCCATGCTTTAGAGGGTCCATATAATATATCAAGGGACCTGAAGTTGCTCTAGGATTGATGACAATCAAAATCCAGTGATTCCTAAAATATTTTACATGAATTTGGTTAAACAATTTATGAATAGTGAAAAGACATTAAAGGTGATTGCTACTTACCCTGCATTAAATGGCGCTACAAACAACATATTAGATGTTGCTCTGGCCGAGAAATAATCTTTAACTTGATTTGATTGAAATTCAATATTTTTTCTCCCCTCATGTTGACCTATGATATGGGGGCTGATAAATGAGAATTGTACTCTCCCAGTGTCCCTTAACAAGTTATGGTATAAGTACCTTTATATAAGAAAAACAATTAGATTAACATGAATAAAGTTACATGACAAAGAAAAAGGATGATAAGATACCTAATCCATATGTTGATAGCTGAAGCACCAACCAATCCACGATTAAGTATGTCCCTCAGTTCATTCTGTGCAAGATAATCATTAAAAGGAGTTGTGTTGTAAATGTTTCCATCAAACTGTATGGTTATACTATATCCTTCACAAAAGAAACGAGGTGCAATCAACTCCAATTCATGGCGATATGAGACAATTGTTTTCTGACTTGTTTGTGCTGCTGAACTTTTTTTTTTTAATACAGCTTTTGACTTAGATTTGTCACCAACAATTTTAACCTGTTTGCCTTTTGAATGAACAACCTACAAATACAATGAAATTACTTCAAATAGTTCTAAATATATAGAGAAAAGTGTAAGAAGATTTGGACATTATATTATACAATATAAAACTAGTGTATAGTTGGTTATCCAAGGAAGAAACAAGGTTCAACTTTGGTTTGCAATTTATCCGAATTATTTAGTTTTGCTGATAGGCAAAATAATAAAAAATCCTTAGGTGGGACAAGTTATGAGGCTTACCATATAACAATTCATATAGGGTTTTATACCCCAATTGGAGGGAGTTCTATTATTTAAATATGCAAAAGCCTTAACAACTTCCCCCCAAAATTTAATTGGCAAATTTGATTGAAATATGATAGCCATGCAAACATCAAGAAGGTGCCTATATTTCCTTTCCACAACCCCGTTTAGTTGGGAAGTGAAAGGATAATACCTTTTGGTGAATTATTCCTTTATTTTCTACGAAATCTCTTACTTCTTTATTGATAAACTTTGTCCCATTATTAGTTATTATGGTTTTGAACTTAGCAAAAAATTGATTTTCAGCATATGTAAGAAATGTTTTCATGAACCTTGCATAATCAGATTTAGAATGCATTAAGAAAATCCAAGTATTTCAAGAGTAGTCATCTATTATAGTTAAGAAATATCGAAAACCTTGGAGTGCTGGTGTCCTATAAGGGCCCCAAACATCCATATGCAACAATTTAAAATAGAATTGACTTTTAGAGGAACTTTGAGTAAATGACAATTGTGGCTACTTAGCCTAGAAACAAATCTCACATTTATTGTTATTTTCTAAACCAGAAGCAGCACCATTACACAAATCTGTTTTCACATCAGTCAAGTGCTTCAAAGTGTCTAATGGTGCATGTCCTAGTCTATGGTGCCAAAGAGTGCTTCTAACAAAACTACATTTACATGTCATATTCATCAAAATAAATTTTGCATGTCTCTCATATTGTTTGAGCAAGTATAATCCTCTTGTAAGTTGACCAATCCCTTTGATCATTCCACTTACCATATCCTATAACACATAAAGGTTAGGCAAAAAAAAGGCAAAACACATGCTATCTAATGCAAATTTGCTAACAGATATAAGATTATAACAAAATTCTTCAGCATATAAAACATTTTTTAGGGAGATGTGTTCTGTGATATTTACCTCTCCTATATGAGTGACTCTAATTCTTTGTCCATTTAGGATCTTAACTATTTTTGGTGGTCTAGTGTATAAAGTGCATTTGGCTAACATGTTTATGCCATTAACTATATGACAACTAGCTCCTGAATCTAAAATCTAGTCATTACGAAGTAAGTTTGGATGCAAACTTAGGGTAGTAGCTTGAGTGCTTACTACAACTTCATTAGGATAATAATCAAGCTGAAGCATTTTGAGTATTTTCTTGTATTGCTTAGGAGTAAACGTAGGATTTTGGGGAGTTGCAAGCTCTTGTATGCACCTTTGGTTAGCCTAATTATCTTGCTGCCTCTTACCGAAACTTAGTAGAAAACCAATTAGGTGGTAGCAATTTTTGCACTAATGACCTCTCCTGTTGTAGTGGGTATAAAGGTCTTGTGATTGTCCCCTGCCACATCCTCCAGCACATCCTCTTCCTCCTTTGGTGGCGCTAGGAGCCATTATAGTACTACCTAAAATAGAGATAGGGTTATTAGAGACAATTTGATGCTATGATTCTTCTTGAAACACCATAAAATATGCTTGGTTGGGGAAAGGAAGAGAAGCCATAAGTAATATTTGACTCTTTACTTGCTGGAAGGATTCATTTAAACCAACTAAGAATTGAAACAATCTTTGTTCTTGAACTCTTTTCGAATACGCCTTAAAAGTGTTGTATTGGTAGTTTGGAATTAGGACAATTACAGCATATTCATCCTAAAGTTCTTTGAGTTTTGTGTAATATGTAGAAATAGACATAGAACCTTGATTAAGGAAATTAATAGCATGGTGAAGGGAGGAAATTTTTTCTCTATCATGCTTGTCAAATCTCTCCTTAAGATCAAGAAAGACCAGATGAGAATTGATGGAGAAAACAATCCCACTTATGATTTCTTTGTCAACGAATTTGATTAGCCAAAAGAAGACTACAGAGTTACATTGGTCCCATTGATCTTTGAGGTGTGGTTCATGATCTTCTTAGACCCATGTCCCCTTAACAAAACCAAGCTTGGTCTAAGCATGAAGGACGAGTTTAATGGATATACTCCAGGGTGGATAGTTTTGGAAACCAATTAGAAGTTGGGGCATAAGTGTTATAGCCTGAGTATCAACAGGATGCAAATAAAGAGGGTGATTATAATTGAGTACTTGATTTCTTTGATTGCTTGAAGCCTTTGATTCTATAAAGCCTGTTGCGTCTGTCATGACTTCGGTCTTAATTCTTTCACAGGAATGTGAGTAATCGATGAATGAATGTTATCAATCTTATGGAAATAATGGCCAGATCGGCCGGATTCAACTGAGGCTTAAAGGACAATGATGACGGAGGTGGTTTGGGAAGATGTTGAGTAGTAGATTTAAAAGAGTAAAAATGGAAGCAAGTTCGCTGTCACAGAAGAGATTTGGTGAGGTGATATTGAACTCGCTCAAGATTCCGGTGGGACTTAAAGGATTAGAAGCAAGTGTTGGTTCAAGCCTTTTACCAAGGGGAATTAGGTGATAATTAAAAATTTAAACTCTAAATAACTTAAATGATGGAGTAAGGTTAAAGAGATATCATCGAAGGTAGACACACGAGATTTATACTGGTTTGGTCCAAACCAGTTTAACTATGTCCAATTCTCAGAAGCCTTTATGAGATTTGCACTATCTTTCAAGATTCACAGGGCTCTTGGTGCCTTAGTACAAGCAAGTTCTTCTTCAAAGAAAAATTGCTCCCCTTACACTTTGTAATTAATGCCCACTCAAGATCCCAATATCTTGAGTTTCTCACGGTAATAAATGATTCAATAAATGACTCACTCAAGAGTATATGAATAATCACTGAAGTACAGAATCACACTTAAGAGCTCAAGATTTGGCAATGAATGAAACAATAAAATTTTGTGCAGAGAGTTGTTGCCTTGTCTTCAATGCTCTTGGTATTTCTAGGTAGAGTGATTTCATGACCGTTGCTTCTTGAAAGCATCCACTAGAGTGCTTGGTCTTGATTCTAACCATTGGAGTCTCTGAACATTCTTTGTGTCTAAGGAATTAGCCGTTGGAGTAGAGAGAATATTTGTCATTTAAAAACTTTGTGCATTTAATGCTTCTGACACATAAAGTGCTTTTTGCATTTTGTGTGTTAATCCTTACTTGAACACCTAAAATTTGCTTAAGAACTGATATAATGAGGTGTTAGAATAATTAGAAGCAAAAACTACAAGTTATAAATGATTTTCAAAAAATTCGAAACGATGCTATATTTTTTGGAAAGCATCACTCGAGTGATCTTCACTTAGTCTTTTGGAAACAATACAAAGCACTAGATGGGTCATAACAGTGATGTGGTAGTGATGCACAAAATAAAATCACTCGAGTGGTTACTCAAGTGATATTGTTTCTTTAAAAATAGATCACTAGGAATATCACTATGGTGATTAGGTAGTGATGACATGATCACTAGAGTGATCTTGTTTCCTTTCATTTTTGAAGAAACAGATCACCGGATGCCATCACTAAAATACTTTGGTATTGATACACTTTTAATACATCACTCGAATGGTCACTCGAGTGATCTTACACTTAGAAATTTTCAGGTATTCTGAATACTATTAAGTTCACTGTAATCATGTGCTAGTGATGTTCTTTTTTAGCATTTCACTCAAGTGGTCATTTGAGTGATCTCAATATATCACTTGAGTGGTCACTTAAGTTATCTTAATTTTAAAACTTTTTCAAAACATGATCACTAATACAAATCTCTATTGTGATGTGATGGTGATGAATTTTAAACACATCACTCGAGTGATCTTTTCTTTAAAAAACTTTGACAAAACTAATCATTGCAATGGAGCGTCGTGGTGATGGGATGGTGATGACAATTTAAAACATCACTTGAGTGATCTTCTTTTCGGAAAACAGATCATCAGATGAGTCACCATGGTGATGTGAAAGTAAAGACAAATTCTCTATCATCACTCGAGTGATTTAAGTTCCTTTTGTTAACATCACTCTAGTAGAGTTCCTTTTGTTAACTTCACTCGAGTGGTCACTCGAGTGATTTATGTTTTGTCTTCCAGTGGTCACTACAGTGATGAGATATTTTTAAAGACACATCACTCAAGTGATTGACTAATATTTGCAGCATATGACCTCTATGAGTTTTAAAATGCTTTCTTAAACTTTGTTTTCTCTTGCAAAGCCTTTATAGTTCTTTCTTAAGTTTTGTTATCATCAAAACATAGGGTTTAACAGCAAAAAGAACTTTCTTGGTCAATTGGAAAAGGGAATCGATATTGTGGTGTGTCACACAATCTTTGGAAGTTAGAATTGCAATATCACAGAATTTGTTAGATGAAAATTCAAAATTACTCATTAAATCAACAAAATGGGATGAAAAACACAATACATCGGTTGAATTGTTTCTTTCGAAGCCTCCTTTGCTTCTTTCATAAACCTAGTTCTTTGACTTTCATTTCTTTCAGAACCCTAGCTCTTCGACCAGCTCTTGGATGGCATATGGGTTGGGTAGACCTGCTTCATTTTTGGATCATTCCATGGGCTCTGGTACCATGATAATTGGACAAGCTCGAAAATACTGAATGATAATTCTCATTAACAGAACACAGGGAATATAGTTGGTCTATATATAGACATCGTATACTTGATACAACTAAGCATTGTACCCGCCTAATATTCTATCTACAACTAATATCTAAAATACATATTTATAAATTCAACTATTTACATCATATATAAACATAAATACTTACAAAATTAATCAATAATTTTAAAAAATGAAATTATTGAAAAAAAAGTGATAATTACATATATATTTACCAGATCCATTGAGAATATGAACATAAATACTTACAAAATTAATTTCCCTGAATTTTGTAGCTTGTAACTTTGGAATATGAACGGTCATGCATAGGCAATAATATACGTAACATTAGCAAAAAAAAATAATGAAATTTAAGTACAGCATCCAATAGTCATTAACCAATTATGCCTTTGGAATACAAAGAGATTATTCATTTGTAAAGAAATAAAATATATATGATGAAAATTGAACTTACGAAAAAAATCTACAAAAATTTTTCAAAAAGCTAAAAAAATCTTTTGAAAAAAAAAATCACTTGAATGTTAATTATAAAATAGTAAATGTGATTATCAACCAACCCAACACTTTTCACATGCCTCTATAAATATTGTTAGAGATATTTTTATTTTGACCCTGGCAAAGATTTGATTATAAAGTTGAATATCAAAGATTATAACATCAAATATCCATTTAGTAGCATGACAATAACTCAATTTACGGCTTATTCTTATTTGTTAGCCTGGTTTACATGTTCTAATGAACATGTTAGGCTTCATTTATTATGATTAGACTCATCTTTACATTCCAATTTTTGACCTTCTAAACATTTAAGTCTGTGCTCCTTCATATTCCATTTCATGTTTGTGTTTGTGATCTTTCATATGCCATTGTAAATATTGAGGTCATACCTAAGGTAGTGATCTTCCACCTTCCATTGTAAAAAAACCAGCCCATATTTAAGTTTGTTGCTTTCCATATTTCAGAGTAAATATTGCAGTTTTGCTCTTTCATATGCCTTTATAAGTGTGGTCAGTCTATAGACTTATCCGTCATAATAATAATTATGACTGACTTAATTAAAATTATTCATTTGGTTTAAAATATAAACTTCAAATTTGTGTAGTGCTAAATATTGTTGTCAGTCAATATACGTATGCTTAAAGCATAGTACTCCACATTTCTATTCTCGAAAAATTTTCCCTCACTGCACAGAGACATGTGCAACGGACCGGAAGATGCCTCTAGTTATGAAGGAAAATACCAAGATATTTGTTGAAGTCTCCTATTAATTAATTAACCATCTTCTGACTCAACTGTTGTGCCCTGTTAAATAATATGAACATTCTTGGAGTAGTACTTTTTTTTTTCATTGTCCCATGTTGATCTTTCGGCCTTAGGCCTCACACAGATGCTTCAAATATATAGTTTCTCACAATCTCCACCTAATTCAAAGATGTTCATTTATTAGACTTAAGAAGATAATAATTCTTATGCTTCAAGAACAACTTAATATTCATTGGGAAAATATTTTCCAAGAATATTCTCTTTAAAACCAGACACTGAATTGAAGAACATAATCTGTTCCAAAATCAATTTGCTAATAAGAAATTACACAATTGTAAAGCGATGCAGCCATGAATCAAATGTTCACTTGTGCAGGAACAACCACAGTTGAATTAATAAAACCAGAATCTTCAGGATTTAGTACCCATTGTCTAAAACTACAAAAATCACATGTATTTCTAAGCAGTAGGCTGGTGAACAAAACCAAAGCAAAATTGGTCATTACCTTTACCTGCCCAATTTAAATGCAATAGCTTTACAATGCTTAGCACTCTAAATATCAAAGTCTCCCAGTAATATCAGATTTATCATCATTAAGCATTTGCACAGTCCATTACGATAGAGGTTTGAAAACAATCCACTGACACCAGAATTTCTTCATTTTTGAATATAGTCTTTCAGACCAATATTTCTTTCCTCTAGGCTCGCGTTTATTTTCCAATTTGCTACAGCCCTATGAACTGTAGCTTTAGCCTCACTAATCTCGTTAGCTGGAAATTTATGCTCTATGATTCCCAATGGTCCAGGCTGCAGCACCTTAATCACAGTCTCCATCTCTTGCTCAAATTGCCTGTGAGAAATTGGAGGAAATCTTGCATAAGGAATCTCAATAACTGAAAATTTCATAAGATGTATATAATGTTATAACTATTGCAGTTTACCATCCCATTTTAACAAAACTGCGTTACTTCCTGCAATTATCTCCTACTCCTAAAGCTGACATGACAATAAAGGAGAGTCTCAAAAAGTTGTCCTAGATTTCAATCAGGACACCACATGAAATCAGAAGATAGAAAATGTACAATAAACTACGACAAGGCTCTTAAAGGTTCTTGCTAACTGCATTACATGGCCATAAGTCTGAATTGCTTATAACAAAGTAATTCTCCTAACACCATAAAATGTAGTACTATCTCTGGTTAAAATAAAAGCTAGTTGGGAATTGGTTTTTGTTCTAAATATAAGACTTCAATCTACTTTGTCTCTTAAATTTATAATTTTATTTCAAATTATCCTTATTGATTACATATATTAAAGGAGTTTCTATTCAATGATAGTCACGATGAAATATGATATTTTAGGAAAATCAACCTATATTTGTTCTAAATAACTAATACAACTAATTTCCTTAATCTATTCAAATTAGTCTCCGGAGGTAGTATTATATTGACTCCTCAATTACAGAGAACACCAATGATTAACAGAAAACACTTTTGTATATTATAAATGAAATAAAATAGGCAGTGATGACATTCAAAGAGTAACCCCAGCAGATGAGTTTAGGTAATCTCATCCATAGCAGAAGTTGAGTAAGAAGAAAATTCATTCCATTGATTCTCAATAGGATTGAATTCACAGTGTCAGTTGTCCTCTTCCTCTAGCCTGTTTAACCATAATCGATATTAATAGTTCTCATTTTATACATTTTCTTCATAAAGTAACTTTCAGTTTCAATTGTGTGCAACCAGGTACGGCTATAAATACGATGATGCAATGCACCAAGTTATCCCTCCGAATTCAGATAGCAGTTGGAGAGACGAGTAAGAGACAATCCTAACTAGAGTAGGTACTTCCTATGTCGAACAAGTCACATACACCAGAATTCGTTAAATTATACACACAAATGAATGGATTTACAAGTTAAGGATTATGTGAAGCGATCTTGTGGAACTGCTTCAACAGCCAAAAACATCAAAATGCTAGCAGCCACTGATTAACGAAGAAAACCCACCAGCCAAACAAACATCTTTCAAATATTTAGAGTGTGTTTATTGAATCTCCAGAAAGACGAAAAAGGAAGAAATCAAAATTGAAAGAATACCAAAGATTGTGACGAAAAAGAAATCAGCGATTGACACCTGATTAACCCTGAAAAGGGCAAGGAACTTCGAAATCCTGCTAAGGATACTCGCATTGCCGTACACTTCTGCTCACGCAATCCGATCAGCAATTGCTCCGGAGGCGGACGACGGACGAGAGGGACAGGGGAGGGGAGCGAGTCGTTTCTTAGCGCTTTTGTTTTTTTAACATGGACTCAATACTACACACATAGTTATTTTGGGCTGAAAAATGATTGTCGGAACTGAGGCCCAACATTTTACCCTAACATTGAGGTTTCCGTTTTAACCCAAGTCATATCTATAAGGGAAAATATAGAAAAATACTGTTAAAATATGAAAAAGATAAATAAAGGTTTTAAATTTTAATAATTTTAAATTGATTGATTTGAAATTTTGAGATTTGGATAAATGTGGGAAATTACCTAACCACCTTTAATTTTTTTATAAAAAAATCCCCACACCTTTTGCTGATTCAAGTATTAATATTAAGAACTTTTACTTGAGAAATTTAAAAAATATATAAAACCGCCATAGCTCCAACAACCGGTGGAGGTGTGCGGATAAAAACAGTAAGGGTAGTTATGTTTTTCCACATTTATCCAAATTTCAAAATTCCTATTTAAATTCAACACCCTTTTTTTCATATTTTGACAGTATTTTTCTGTCATTTTCCCTAAATATAAGAAATATCAATGTCTATACAAAATGAATAAATTAAAGTACTCTTTTAGTTCTTAATATAAAATATATTTACTTAATTAGATTATATTAATGAAGTTAGTTAAATCAGTTAATATGACATGTATTTTTTAGAATACTCTAGTCGCATTCCTTAATTTCCTCCTTCTTCCCTCTGATTATGGTTGAGGAAGTATCAATAGGGATAAATTAAAAAATATTGATAAATATAAAAATTTTGTCTTATATTTAAGATCAAAATTAACTCTTCAAATATATATTATATAAAGGACCAGAGTAATATTCATGAAGTTAATTAGATCCATTAGATCGAGTTAACCAATTAGATTTTGTCACCTAAAATAATTAAACACATGAGCACTTAACCTCCTCAAAAATAACCCGCGAGCGTAGGGGCGATTTTGTGAGGAGACCATGCCAAACTGCGAGGAATAGAAATTGCTTTTTCTAGTATATTTTCTGATTTCTCCATGTTTGTTTTCTACTGTTTTATCTAGCATTGGTGTAGCACCCGGAATTTGGAAAAACATGGAGCTGTCACCAAAATTTTAAAGATGGGATAACTTTGGAAACCTTTTTTTTAAAAATGGAAACTGGTCTACAAAAACCATTTAGGGTTCGGGAGTCGATTGTGTGTGGAGAAGGTGTTAGGCACCCTACAAAACCCATTCATAGGAATGGTTACCCTAAGTTAGTTATTTAAAAATATTATGGCCTTTAACTTTATTATATTTACCCAAATAAAAAAAAAGAATATTTACAAAACTAAATGAAATGAAAACTAAAGAAAAAAAACACTTATTTACAATAATAAAAAAATATATTTATTTAAAAAAAGAACATTTATTTACAACAAGAAAATAAGGAAAAATATATTTATTTACAAAATTGGACTTGACCTAGGATGAAAACCTAGGGCCTACGTACCCTTTAGAGGGATCAAAGCCAACGTAGTTTGGGGGTAAAAATGCGTGTCACTTTGTTTGTGTTTTTTAGAAAAAATGTTTATTTAATTTATTTGAGAAAAATATTTTTTTATTTGGTTTGTATTTTTTATTATTTTTTTGGGAAAATCCCTCAAAAAGAACCTTTAAATTGTTAAAAGACGCAGACGTGCGCGGAAATATAATATCCCGTATCAGTGCGAGTACGTTAACTGGAATATTAGAATTGAACGTAAAATGACAAATTTGTCCTCTGATGATGAAAGAAAAGAAGTTGATGACAAAAGAAGGTGACGCGAAACAGGGAGAGCGTCATCGCGCGGGAACGTAAGTGGGAGGCGATACAAACAGCAGTGAGGTATGTACTTCATTAGTCGACAATGTTCTTCCCCCTGTGGTCGAGCTGAAGCAAAACCATTTTCGTCTTCATTTGGGTGGGAAACTTTACGGGGTATTTGGGTTTGAAGGACGTGAATGTTGAAGAGTGGTATGGCGAAAAATGCAGATGCTGCCTGAATCGGGGAGGAGGTTGGGATGGTTACTTTCAGGGTTGTGGTTGAAGAGAATAAATGGGGTGGATTGTTTAAGAAACGATTAATATGAAGTTGAAAAACCCTAATATAGATTTGTGAAAGATTGAGGCACTCATGTAGTTTTGTGTTTGTCAACTAACTATGTGTTATTTATTTGTTGCAGGAAGCGTAAAAAAATGGATGGTGATATTGGTTCAAGCTGTGCAAAGGAGTTGTTTTGTTATTTTCACGTAGGGGGAAATTTGAACATAATAATGACGGTGAAGTTAAATATTTCGGAGGCAGTGTGAGGGTAAAGGTACTAAAAGATGGGATAAGAATGGAAGATTTAAGAGAAATTATATCAACATTGACAGGTCATGAAGGGAGCAGTTGTGACATTAAATACACAGTAATGTTTGATGAGAGGACATTAATTGAGCTTGACAATGATAGTGAAATTGAAAACCTTTTTCGGTTCAATGAAAACAGTGCGCATGTGTTTGTAGCCCATATAGAGAATGGAAATGAATCCTTGCCAATGAATAATGCACATGTGTAAGTTAGTAATATTTTGTTCATTCCCAAGTTGATAATAAGTTATAAAGTGTTGTAATTGTTGTATACAGGAGCCACAGATTATTGGAACGGTCACCGGAAGCAGAGGTATCTCCCATGACACATGGCAATGATCTTGAGGCTGTGTCATTTGAAATTGGTGGTGGGTGTATAACTTATGAGACACATCAGACAAATTTGAGTGACACTAGCTATTTGAAATGGTCAGGATTAATTTCCGGGGTCGGGCAGCATTTTCCTCATGCCGATGCATTAAGAGAAGCCTTGTACAAGTATAGCATTGCATATAAGTTCATGTATAAATATGATAGGAATAGCAAGGACAAGATATATGTCACGTGTAAAGTAGAGGGTTGTCCTTGGAAATTATGTGCGTCTGCAGTGGGCAGGAGTTTTGGAATACTGTGTGTGACAAAATTCATCAAAGATCATGTTCATTCAGCTCAAGATCATTTGCAAGTGAGCGACCATGGTGCAAGATCTACTTTGACATCATCAATAATAATTGACGAGATTAGGAATCACACCGAGAAGCGTCCAACTGAGATTATGAAGACACTGCAAAGGGAGTATGGTGTGAAGCTAACATATAAACAGGCATATAGGGCAAAGGAAAAGGCAATGGAAGACATACATGGAAGACCGGAACAATCATACATGTTAATCCCATGGATATGCCAAAGGTTGAAGGAAACTGATGCTAATACAGTTGCTGAATGGGTAGCAGATGGTTGCAGGTTTGAAAGAGTTTTCATTGCATATGGGTCATGTGTATAGGGTTTCATGGGGGGTGCAAGGCATCTACTATATGTTGATGGAACTCATTTAAGTGGGCCTTATAAGGGGACTCTACTTGCAACTTCAGCCTATGATGCGGATAATGAGCTGTTGCCGTTTGCCATAGCAATTGTGAAGGGAGAGACACTGGACGATTGGAAATGGTTCATGCATATGATTAAAAGGATTGTTGGTTCTATGGAGTTGACAATTGTGTCAGATCGTCATAATGGCATAATAGGTGCTGTGGCAGCAATATTTGGAGGGCATCGTCATGCATTCTGTTATAGACATGTGAAGGAGAACTTCAGTGCAGAGATACTAGAAATAAACAGGGGCAAGAGAAAGACCAGTAACCGGTCAAAAGAGGATGGACTGATGCTTCTTGACAAGATTGCATATGCAAGGCGTGTTGATGACTTTGATAAAGCAATGGAAAAGATGTGGGAGCACTGTCAAGAGTTATATGAATGGATTAACAATCATGGTGACGTTGATAAGTGGGCTCTTAGCAAGTTCCCATACAAACGATGGGATAACATAACAACCAACATCGCCGAGTCATTCAATGCATGGATGGTGAAGGAGAGGAAGTATAATGTAGCCCAATTAATTCACGCACATCGCGAGAAAGTAGCAAAGAAGATGCATGCCTCTTATGTGGCAATGAACAAGTGGAAGAATTGTGTTGGACCAAATATAGATGCAAAGGTTATGGAAAATGTGAGTAGATGTGAGCATATGTGGTGTGAAGATTATGGACAGGGTAGATTCAGTGTGCATACAGTACATGGAGACCATGGGGTTGACTTGCGATCACGACAATGTAGTTGTGGGGCATGGCAGATGAGTGGGATTCCATGCACACATGCGTGTGCAGCTGTCAAGGTTGTGCACGGCAACATCTACGATTATGTTGAGGATTGTTATAAGATAGAAGCTCAGCAACGGATCTACCAGCACAACATGATTCCGGTTGTGACAATAGACATGCCGAACGTCAATGATTATAGGGATTATCACATAGAAAACATGTCTGAAGCTACGTTCCTCCACCCTCCAATCACAAGTCGACCTCCTGGAAGACCAAGAGTAAGGAGGCAGGAATTACCGTTCCAAAATAGAAAGATCTACCATTGTACACGGTGCCATGAAGCAGGACACACAAGAAGGATGTGCAAAAATCCCAACCCATGTTGAACTCTAATGATCATCTTTGATGCTTCATCTTTTATGTTGTATATATGTTTTCGTTTGACCCTTCAATGGTTTTTGGAATGAAGGGATGGGGTGCAGGGGAAGCAGTTTTTATATGTAATGTATGCAGTGTCATGTCAGTGACAAAAACACATTAAGAAGCAGTAAGATCTTAATGTTCTGTTGTCACTGAAAGTTGAAAGTTTATGTAAGTAGCAACTGCTTTTGTACACAAGTATAGTGTTGATTATGTATAGTTTGGCAACTATTTCTCAAGTTGTAATCAATGTGGAAATACAAATGTATAGTTTATCTGACTGCTCTGTGTTATCTAGTTTTTATCAGTTGGTTGGAATACTGCTGCTCTCATGTTCTAAGACATAGTTGACCCCAGCATCTATGGCACCAAAATATCATCACCTTATAAGACATTCTGACATACTTGACCACATCACCTATGCCACCAAAAAGATGTTCATTCATGTAACCCAATGTTAGTACACAGTAAACTGGTGATTAATGAGTGATGTACATATAATGATGTTCCACAGATGATACTTCTTGCTGATATTCATATAGGCTTTGTGAAGTATATTGTTTGTGCATCAATATACCCTGCTTCAGATCTGTGTTCATGACCTTCTAACATATAGTTCACACAGCAGATATGCCACCAAAAAGATCTGCTATCATGACCTTCTAAGACATACTTGACCACAGCATCTATACCATCATAAACATCTCCTATCATAACCTTCTAAGACATACTTGACCACAGCACCTATGCCACCAAAAAGAGCTGCTATCATGACCTTCTAAGACATACTTGACCACAGCATCTATACCACCATAAACATCTCCTATCATGACCTTCTAAGACATACTTGACCACAGCATCTATACCACCATAAACATCTCCTATCATGACCTTCTAACACATACTTCACCACAGCATCTATACCACCATAAACATCTCCTATCATGACCTTCTAAGACATACTTGACCACAGCACCTATGCCACCAAAAAGAGCTGCTATCATGACCTTCTAAGACATACTTGACCACAGCATCTATACCACCATAAACATTTCCTATCATGACCTTCTAAGACATACTTGACCACAGCATCTAACTACCATAAACATCTCCTATCATGACCTTCTAAAACATACTTCACCACAGCATCTATACCACCATAAACATCTCCTATCATGATCTTCTAAGACATACTTGACCACAGCACATATGCCACCAAAAAGAGCTGCTATTATGACCTTTTAAGACATACTTGACCACAGCATCTATACCACCATAAACATTTCCTATCATGACCTTCTAAGACATACTTGACCACAGCATCTATACCACCATAAACATCTCCTATCATGACCTTCTAAGACATACTTGACCACAGCACATATGCCACCAAAAAGAGCTGCTATCATGACCTTCTAAGACATACTTGACCACAGCATCTATACCACCATAAACATCTCCTATCATGACCTTCTAAGACATACTTGACCACAGCATCTATACCACCATAAACATCTCCTATCATGACCTTCTAAGACATACTTGACCACAGCATCTATACCACCATAAACATCTCCTATCATGACCTTCTAAGACATACTTGACCACAGCACCTATGCCACCATAAACATCTCCTATCATTACCTTCTAAGACATACTTGACCACAGCACCTATGCCACCAAAAAGAGCTGCTATCATGACCTTCTAAGACATACTTGGCCACAGCATCAATACCACCATAAACATCTCCTATCATGACCTTCTAAGACATACTTCACCATACCACCTATGCCACCAAAAAGATCTGTGTTCATGACCTTCTGAAATATACCTCACCACACCACCTATGCCACCAAAAAGATCTGTGTTCATGACCTTCTAAAATATACTTCACCACAACACCTATGCCACCAAAAAGATCTGTGTTCATGACCTTCTGAAATATACCTCACCACACCACCTATGCCACCAAAAAGATCTGTGTTCATGACCTTCTGAAATATACCTCACCACACCACCTATGCCACCAAAAAGATCTGTGTTCATGACCTTCTGAAATATACCTTACCACACGACCTATGCCACCAAAAAGATCTGTGTTCATGACCTTCTGAAATATACCTCACCACAACACCTATGCCACCAAAAAGATCTGTGTTCATGACCTTCTGAAATATACCTCACCACACCACCTATGCCACCAAAAAGATGTGTG
Source organism: Inga leiocalycina (assembly GCA_963242795.1). Taxonomy (NCBI): domain Eukaryota; kingdom Viridiplantae; phylum Streptophyta; class Magnoliopsida; order Fabales; family Fabaceae; genus Inga; species Inga leiocalycina. Next base: position 43,003,172 of record OY725329.1, read on the forward strand.
TTCATGACCTTCTGAAATATACCTCACCACAGTACCTATGCCACCAAAAAGATCTGTGTTCATGACCTTCTGAAATATACCTCACCACAACACCTATACCACCAAAAAGATCTGTGTTCATGACCTTCTGAAATATACCTCACCACAACACCTATACCACCAAAAAGATCTGTGTTCATGACCTTCTGAAATATACCTCACCACACCACCTATGCCACCAAAAAGATCTGTGTTCATGACCTTCTAAAATATACCTCACCACACCACCTATGCCACCAAAAAGATCTGTGTTCATGACCTTCTAAAATATACCTCACCACAACACCTATGCCACCAAAAAGATCTGTGTTCATGACCTTCTGAAATATACCTCACCACAACACCTATGCCACCAAAAAGATGTGTGTTCATGACCTTCTGAAATATACCTCACCACACCACCTATGCCACCAAAAAGATGTGTGTTCATGACCTTCTGAAATATACCTCACCACACCACCTATGCCACCAAAAAGATCTGTGTTCATGACCTTCTGAAATATACTTCACCACAGCACCTATGCCACCAAAAAGATCTGTGTTCATGACCTTCTAAAATATACGTCACCACAACACCTATGCCACCAAAAAGATCTGTGTTCATGACCTTCTAAAATATACTTCACCACAACACCTATGCCACCAAAAAGATCTGTGTTCATGACCTTCTGAAATATACTTCACCACACCACCTATGCCACCAAAAAGATCTGTGTTCATGTAAGCCAATGTTAGTAGACAGTGAAGTATATTGTTTATGCATCAATGTACCCTGCTTCAGACAATCCGTTCCACAGGTGGAGGGTGGGATGACAATGGTGTTTTTATTTACACAACTTTAAATCACATCAAATTTCTTCTTCCAAAATATACTAATCTGTTAATAACAACAACACTTGATGTCCCAATTTATATTTCAAAGACTTGTGGTAATACAATATGCTATTTGGATGGCAATGGGAAAAGCAGGCCCATGGCTATTGATGCTACCGACTGTTTATTCAAACTTTCTTTGCTCAGGAAAAGGTATGATATTGTTATGAATATGATAAGAGTAAGTGATAACTCAAGTTTGATGGAATAGAAACTCGAGTTGTACGCATCACTGGAGGGGAGAACTCGTGTGTAGGAGAGGAGAACTCGAGTTGGACAAAGCTCACTCCAGTGCGAAACTCTGCTCAGTCGACGTGTGGACTCGAGTTGGGCCATGACGAACTCGAGTTGTACGCATCACTGGAGGGTCACCAGCCAGTTATCGTGTGTAGGAGAGGAGAACTCGAGTTGGACAAAGCTCACTCCAGTGCGAAACTCTGCTCAGTCGACGTGTGGACTCGAGTTGGGGACTTTTTCCGCCACCTCAGTTCCCTCTGCATCATCATCTTCGTTGTCATCAACATGATAACGTTCTGCGTCTGCATCATCAGAATCTGAGTGGTGAGAAGCATCTGTCGCATCATCATCATCCTCATCTGTATGTTGATCATCTACTGTCACACCAGGGCCGTCTTGTTGTGCTTTGTCCCTGGCCTCTCGTGCGAGCTGGACATTGAGTAGCTCCTGCACCACCACGTTTACAAGTCTGTTTCGGTTTTCATCGATAACTTTCACCAACCGCGCATAGACCTCCTTCAATTCCTACAGTGACAGCACAACTTAATTTGTCAATTACATGATTAAATCGTTTTTGCATTTTAAATTAGCTTCCACAGACACATACCGGGTCTAAATATGGGACATTATCTGTGTCCTCATTCCCTGCCCTAACTTCAGAGCCTTTTCCTTTATACAAAATGCCCATATTGCTCGTCCTCTCAGTCTTCACCATTTCGTTGATCTTTTCCTTTGTCCAGAATTCAATCGGTGTAGTGGACTGTTCGCGAACACTTTGTTTCAAAGGGAAATTTTCCCCAAAGAACAACTGCACCACAGAAAATATATGGATCATTATTTTCGGCTTGAATGATAGCTACACATTTAATGTAAACAGTGACATACCAAGAGTAAGTACAGGCAACCACCCACGTTGCTGCTCCCTTCCCTTTTCTTCTTCTCCCTGTACTCTTTCACATAATCACTCATTTCCTTCCACAAGTCTTTCATCATGTATGTTGCCCAGTCATAATGTTCAAAACCGTCCATTGTGTAGAACATAACCCTCAACATCCGGTCACCTATCAGCCCACTCGAGGTAGGGCATAACAAAGTCCCTAAACTGTAGAGCACAAACATAAACTCAAATTTATCGCCAGCTGTCCCAGATTTTATGTGCTTCAGAATGTCCGTATATTTCTTCCTCCCATACTCCCTCTTCAACCACTGATATCTTCGATTCGAATCCTCCACCTTCACCTCCTCCCCTGAATGAGGTATACCGAGCAACTTGTGCACATCTGATGCTTCTATTTCTTTTGACTTCCCCCTAATCCTGAATTGATGTGTTGCTGGGTCATATGCTCTCAGCATGGACACAATCAGGTCACGGGGGAGTCTGTCCAATTGCACCTTTAATAGATTTCCAAATCCTATTCTCTTAACCCTCTCCGTCAAATGTTCTTTACCGTTCACAAACTGCACCAACGATGTAAATCCTCCCAGTGAGCAGCGGGTATGAAATAGCAGTTCCTTTTTCCTCATCTTCCTTTTCTGCCGTCCTTCCATAGCTTTATCATTGTACTCCTTCTTCTTCGCCTCTGGCAACTCACGCCATGCCTTCCCTGCCGACCTACTTTCATCTGCCATCCTTCTCTTCTTCTCCCCTAACTTGGCCACATACTCGTTTCTAAACACCATAAACCCACTCATCACTGGTTTAATCTGTTCACCATTGCCCTTTACTGCCTCGGACTTTTCACTTTCTCTCCTTACTTCTCTACTCTCGACACTTTTTGCCTTTACTTGTTCTGCCTTTGATGTCTCACCTTTGTGTCCCCCCATCTCCTTTTACCTGCACAAAATTCAGTTTACACTCATCAACTATGGATTTCAGCACATTTAATAACATTTTTATTCGTACATGACAAGTTAACACATCTAAGCTATGTCATCGCAACTTCTCATACCATTTTACAACCTTCCCATCACAACCACAACTATTGGAAATATCTATTTCCCCACAGTTAAATAAGGTCTCACAACTTATGGAGAAAAATTCATAACTTCTGCATAAGGATTCACAAGTTCGTCTACGAATTTCACAATTTCCTCGCCTAAATTGACCTCTACACATATTTACCAACTTTTCATTACGCTTTCACAAACTCCGATAATATTTTCACAGGATAACATTCGATTTTCAAATGTTATCTTAGGGATTCAACACTTCACTTAAAACAATCCACACTATCCATAACATTTTCACTATTGTGAAATCGGCGATTCCTATATCTACAAACCCTTTTACAACTTCTACTCACATCCACAACTTCATATGCTGTTTCACAACGTGTCATTACCGTTTTCACAGATTCTTCTTTTGTGTTCACAACTTAATATGCAGTTTTCAGAGGTTTTGTTTCACAACTTCACTTAAGCCATTCGCAAATGTATGTATAAGATTTTCACAACAATAAAATCAAAATTCCCTACGTCTGAACACCCTGTCACAACTTCACAAATTTACGCGTTCATATGCTGTTTCAATGGTTTATAAATTTCAAAAGTTGCAATTTAAACTTCCCAACTTAACAACTTATTTTCACAACTTCCCCTCAACGATTCCCAACTTCACACCACTTCATAGCTTTTATCCACATTTCCCAAACTAATTTTAACCCAACGACATTGAACCCCCATTCTAATCAAGTGGATAAGTTAAAATGAAATACAATTTTAAACACAACCACTTACCCAACTTCAACACCGGAGCTAAATTTCACAGCCGCAAACTGGTACCTCTGCAACTGTCCAATGCCTTTCACCACAACCTCTTCTCGCCTTCGCTCCTCCTCAAATCCACCCCAAATTCGCCGCACAATCTCGCTGCTACTATCCTCTCTCAACGCCACGGAACCACGCTCCACCAACGACAACGACGACGCCGGAAGAAGATGAAGAGTCCCGACAGAGTTTTCGCGCAATTTCGCCCTTCTTATTTCCTCAACGTTTTTCAATTTTAAAACTTCCAGGGTTACGCACGTAATTTTCTCTACAATTTCAATATCCCAGATCAGGTACTCGCACTTTTGTGGAAATATGGAATTTCGGAACACCTTTCCGTCTTTTGCTATTTTAAAAGTTCTTTTTGAGGGATTTTCCCTATTTTTTTTCAAACGTTTTTTTTTTATTTTCTTATAAAAGAGAGTTTTTCCATTTTATTTTCATTTATTAAAATGTGTTAAAATGTTTTTTTTTCTTTTTCATTTTTTGAAAGAGAACCTAAGAAAGGGATAAAGGAAAAGAAGAAGAAGAAGAAGAAATAGCACAAGTTAAAAGAAAAGGAAGTCAAAGGTGAGGAGATTTATGCGTACCTTTTATCCTTTAAACCTGCTACAACAAGAGATAGGGTGATAGAACCACATAATAAATAAGAAGCAAGTATAGACAAAGCGACACATACCTCTTGAGCTCAAACACAAACACGTTCAGCAATGTTAATGTCAACCGTACAAGTGCTCCAATAAATAGATGATTCACGTCCAGCAATGTAATATCATATATTAAGGTAGGTGGAGTGATTCATGCAATTGTTGAGTCATCAAGATAAACACAAAACCAAGTACAAAGTCATAAAACATTACAGTGGTGGGGAGAGTTAGTCAAATTCATTATCTTGCACATATGGCTAAATATTATCAAAAAGAAGAGCATGCAAATTTAATCACAATCAAAGAGTAGTGAGCAAAATAAGATGGGCTCTTATGTTAACTACCCTTCCCCATGAGAATTATGTATGAGCAATAAAATTAACTCTCTACCTTGCCTCCCTCTTTCTCCCAAAATTTTTTTCTCCCTTACTTCAACCCTTGCACTCCTATTTATAGTCTCAAGGTAGGGTTTTCTTCATAAATGCTCCTTTTTGTTTTTAATCTTCATTTTTTGATTTTTTTTTTTTTGTATTTTATGTTAAGAACTACCTAACTTGACCCAATCACCATCAATGGAGATTTTTTTTTTTAATTTTCATTTTTTATTTTTTTGTATTTTCTATTGATAAAACTTCCTAATTTGACCTAATTACCATTAGTGGAGATTTTTCGTTTTTATTTTTTTTTCATTATTCTCCCCACAAGTAACTTCCTAATTTAAACCTATCAACATAAATGAGATTTTTTATTTTTCTTTTTTTATTTATTATTTTTCCTTAATGAATGACAATGCCAATCATATCAATGATGGGCTTTATTTTAATTTTCGTTTTTTTAAATTTTTTCCTTTCAATGATGATTGCCTATTTAGACATCGATCATCATCAATAGGAGGATTTCCTTATTTTTTCTTATTTTCGTTTTTTTTATTTTTTCTTTCAATGATGATTGTCAATTTAGATACCAATCATTATCAATTATTTTTGTATTTTTTAGTGGGACCCGGATAAAATAGGGTGTTCACAATTGGGATATCAAAATATAATGGAATGAACTACTCACTAACTGAGGTTAACTACTGTACTGATGTGTTTAACTAATGCAGGTCGTGGAATCTGATTGGCTACCTGGATCTAATTAACCTGACCTAAGTTTTACCTAAAAAAATCTCTTTCTGGGTATCAAAAAAGAGAAGAAAGAAAACATTTTTCTTAAAAAAAAAACCAGTAGAGTGAATTTAAATTTTATTCACGATTTTGGAGGATGACATTTAGTTTAGATAGGAGCATGTTAATGAATTTATTTGTTGTTTTGTGAAGCAAGGAGGGGCCTATAGAACAGGGTTTGTGTTTCAGCATAAGCATTGCATATCTAGGAGCAAGAGCACGCTTTGTCTGGCTCCACCCGAGACAAGAGAAATAAAACTGCATAATTTCTGGGAATAATCATTACAATAACAAAGGGATTCAATTTTTTGTGCTTTATTTCCCTGAAAATTTGTCTCTGTCTTGTGTCTGTGCCTAGCTACCAAGTTCCCATCATTGCCACAAACTTTTCATTGCCACACCCACACGAAATTGTTTCTAAGACACTTTGACTTTACTCACACTTCTTTTCAAAACATGTTATGGTCATTTTTGGCAGTAACAACACACACACACACACTACTCGTATTACTGCTAGCTGCTTAAAATGGAATTTTAGGAGCAACCTAAAAAATTTTCACCTGGCATGAGTGGTACTTAATCAAGGTGTCTAATGTCATAATTAAAAGTGGGAAACTCTGATTTACACAGTAGCTGAATTGGTTTAATGGTAATTAGTAATTAGCCACCGCGTGCTTATGAGTTGATAGGACTGATCAGGCATCCCAAGCTACAAATCTCATGTGGCCCCTCAGTTTTTGGTTGCCATATTAACAAGCGTAAGCATAGAATAGCATATTAATTTTGGGTTTGTTTGGAATGACTATTAAGATATTTAAAAACAGCTTTTTGATCGTAATTAATGGTATATAAGGTAAACATGTGAATATGCTTATCATAATCAGCTCCAAACAAGCACCTGGGCACCTCTGTTGTGTAAGTGTCAGATAGTTTGCTTCTTGTGAGTTTGTTTAAAAGAGAATTTTTCTTGCCAACTTGGCTTCGTGTTTTCCATGGATCGAATTAAGAAGAAAATGGAACACTGACATTCAAAACTTTTAATTGCTTGTTTGGGATGCAGTTGGGAAGCTCAAAACTGATATTTAAAAGGCTGCCAGAGAATAAGAAAAATCATGTTTGGTTTAACATTTGAAGCAACCTAAAATTAAAGTAACTTTTTCTGACTTTTAAGCTTTTTTTCCTAGGTTTAGGGTGTGTTTGGTTTGAGGGGAGTGGATGGAAGAAGATTGGGGTTAAATTACCTTTTTGGGTTAAAGGTATTTAAATTTTGGGTGGGAACCAAAAATTTAAAAGGAATGAGGGGGTATATTTTGGGCAGGAATCCAAAATTTCAAAGAATGAGAGGATAAACTTTAGGTTTCTCCCGTCCAAAATTGTAATTTGCCATCCCTCTCCTCCCCTCCCCTCCTCTACCTCCCCTCCCCTCAAACCAAACACACCCTTAAATATTTTGAAACTGATATTTTAATATTCTAACGTATTATCCAAATAAGTTTATGTGAAATTAACTTTCTTGAATAAAGGAATATTTAAACAAAAATCATGCTATACTGATTGACTTTCACCTCACTTTTAGTTTGTTTGGTGAAAACTATTTTGTAAGTACTTATACTTTCCATCATTTTTTTTAATAAATACTGAAATCATTATCTCAAATGAGACATTACAACAAATCTTAGAAGGGGAATCTAACCTTCATCAACTTCCACCTCTGGAATAAAAGGAGGAGGTTGATTAAGGAAACAAAAGACCTATCCATGCTATAAGAGTGTCTAGCTAATTGATCAGCAGTGGTTATGCACTCTTTGTATTTATGAGCTAGCATAACCTGCCAATCTCTATGGAAAAGCAACCTAATATCATCCACGATGTTTTTGAAGGGATGGTCATTTTCACAACCTCTCACTATGTAGTTTGTAGCCTCTATACAATCAAAAAAAATAAATAAATCTTTATACACCCTTTGGACCAACATAATTATAGGCCCTGAATACATCCAAGAACTTCTATAAAAATTGGAGGAACATTTGTTAATTTACAGTTAAAGCCACCAAGCCATTTATCATTCTGATCCAGAAAGTAGCCTCCATACTCACTTCTTCCATTCTCCAAAAGTGAGCCATCTACTTTCCATCAATTTTAAATTTGGTACCTATTTGTTTTTGTTACTAATTAAATTCTTTAATTTTGCTTCATTAGCAGCATTAACCCTTATAATTATTCTCTATTAGTACCGTGAGCGCCTACACAAGAGTTAATTGCACTGACAGAGCAAAGTTTATAAGATTTCATTGAGAAAGAAAAACATATAGCCACCAAATGAAAAAATTGAAAGAAAGAAAGTAATGTATCAAAAAAAAATTGAAAGAAAGTATAGAGGTGCAATAAGGTTTTTCTGTTTGTAAAAAAACCAGAAAACAAGTCCTGGTGTACACGTCCCCACAGCCCATAAATTTTGAGGGCCCGGGTGGGGTCTAAGGTTACTGAACATCATGATGGACGGCACCATCTTTTCATAGCTGAATCAATGATTAATATATATGTATGTATATAGCCATATGATCTTTCATTTCATCAGTGTTGGCCAAAATGTGAAGAGATCTTTTTTACTTGTTCTCTTCCAATTTTAATTTACAAGTTGCCGTTGAGAGACCAAGGGTCGCTTGATTTTATTTTTATAAACAGTTTTTTTGTTTATAAAAACAAAAAAATAAAAAAAAAATTGTTTAAAAAATTATTTTTAATAAGTTGTTTTTAAAAGCTAAAAACTGAAAACAGTTTTTAATAGTTTTTTTTGTTTTTGTTTTTCTATTTTTTATTTTTTGACGTCATCATTTATTTGCCATGGATATTATATTATTGGTGATGACCACTATCATGTTATCGCAAGCAACGATCGCTGCCACATCATTTTAAAAATAAATTTTTTAAAATAACTATCCAAATATATATATATATATATATATATTTTAAATTTGTTTTTAAAAACAGTTTTATAAAACTATTTTTTAAAAAACAAAAGACATAAGGCTTATTTGGTTTAGCGTTTTCTTAAAAAATAAGTCCTTATTACGCAAGTTGAGATAAAATTCCTCTCACATATTTATCTCGTATACCATAAATCATGATTTATAAACATTTATTACCTAAAAATAAACTTTTCCAAACAAACACATAATCACACAGCCCCAAGTTTTTGACATTTCATCCATGTTTCCCACTGAAACGTGCCATATATTTGTCTTGCACCTGAACCAATCGTCCCTTTACTAGAAACATACTTGCCCCACCTTCAACAGCATTAAATGCTTATTGGGAAAACCGTTCGTTCTACAAAAATTTAATTCCTAATTGTTGCTTCAAGCAGTTGTCCAATGAGTGCTTTTTTATAAGTGTTAAGGAAACACCTAGAATGTGGTTTCAAAAATTATTTTTTATAAGTCGAGATAAAATTTCTCTCATATATTTATCTTATAAATCATAAAAACTATTATCAAAAATTAATTAAAATACAAATTTAATATAATCACGTTCATATATATATATATATATATATATATGTTAATGGCTGATGTTTCTTTGCTGAACGTCTATGCAGCTTTGTATTTCCTTACCACAGATTAATATAGTTACTCGCTCTACTCCACATCAAAATAATTATCTTTGTTCTCTTGCATAGCTTAAGATAGTTGTGTGTGGGTGTTACGAATGAGACTGGCTGCTTCTACCTAAAGCTAGGCCTTAAATTAAGGATTTAGAATTATTGTAAAGTCGCAAAAAAAAAAAAAAAAGGAATCACACAAAATTTAACAATAAATAAACAGTATATATAGACCTGTTATCATTTTTAGCACATAGAACTTATTAATTACATACTACAAACTTGTTGTTAGTACCTTTTGGTGTTTAAATTTCTTCTTATGACCTAAAAATCCCAAGATTTTAAGGTTAAGGGCTTCAAAAGTTGGCCTCGGATAACCAAAGAAAGCAACTTTTTAACTTTTTATCATGTTTTTAACCTGGTCAAGTAAATCATGATTCAATATAATAATATGGTTATATATAAATATATATATATATATATATATATATATATATATATTCATGCTGATCTTTATATGGGGCTGATTTGGCTAGCCATTATTACAACCCCCGAAAAGCACCACCACAGAATTCCTCCAATTTTTGAAAAACAGGTGTAAAAAAAAGGGAAAAATAGAAAGAGAAGGCCACTAAAAAGTCTCCACCTTTCACCGAAAAGTGGAACAGCATTTGAGTTTTGGCTTGACTTTTATAGATTTATTTAAGTTCATTATAATAAGCACTAGCCCTTTTTAAAGTTTGTTTTTGAGTCATCACCTCCAACATTCATTCATTCATCCCCAGCATGCGTTCCTTTGACTTTTATTGCTTCACTCCAAGTTTTGATTCAGCTTCATCCACAAACAACAAAGAAGAAGATTCTACTTTCAGTCCTTTTGATTAATAACTTGGAAGTGGAATGAGTCGTTGGTTAGCATAGTGAAACCACTGGCACATTACGAATTTTGGCTGTTTTTTTATGCAGATGGGAGTTGTTACTGTAGGCGAATTAAAGACCAGTATATCTGGGAAGAGATCTTTTCGTACAAGTTCAAGCATAAGGCATGCCACCGAATGGTCAGTGTATATATATATATATATATATGAGATTCGGCTTTTGGTGTCATTCTTGTGTTGATTGATGAACACTAGCTTCTCGGTTTAACATGTCAATCAATAATGCAGATTTAGATGCAGTATGTTGTAAAATTTTCATTGGTTCTGTATTTTTTTAAATACTTTCGACTAGTATCCTGCGTCTTTTCTGGATCATACTATTAGGTATCCGATGACTAGTCTAGTTTTATGATTTGTAGCTTCCTCTCCTAACACAGATGTCTCTTCTGAGATTTGAACTCGATACCCATGGGTTCTGTCTTCTTTCTCAATTCTTCTACCAAAAAATTGCATTCAGATTTGCGAAGCAATAATGTCACAGAATTTCCCCTTTGTTTTGCCATAGATCAGCCAAATCTGTAGCAAAGACGCTGAGATTTTTGCTGATAGAGCTGTGTCTATCACATTCATCTGAAGGTGCTTGATGAATGTTTCAAATCTCATACCTCAACAATGTGAACGCAAATCGTTGTTGTTCTGGCAATCATTCTTGTGGTTTTACAAAATTTACGCCTTAAACAGGTATGGAGACGTAAAATGCGTTCAGCCTCTGTCAAAAAAAAAAAAAAAAATCTTGTGGCCTCAGATGAGCAGGACATCCACAAACATGAACTTGACAAGGCCAGGGTGGCCTTATTATGGTTTCCTCTTCCTATCTGTAACTGTCACTTGGTTGGGTTGAAATGAAGGGTCCCACTACAATTGTATAAATATAATCAGTACCCTTATATTTAATTTTGCTATAGAATCATGTTACTCTATTGTCTCTGTTTTGTAGTTTCCTAGCTGATTAGTTCATCTTTGGTTTGTGATATTCAAGGTAGATTGAACAATAGTTTGCCCCTTGAAGAGGCTCTTACATATTGCTGGAATGATCAAATTATAGTTAGCCTGGTTTTGTATAATGATTCGATCACAATTGTTTGTTACAGGCCAATATCTGATGTTACTAGTGACCTTACCATTGAAGTTGGAGCATCAAGCTTTGCTCTTCACAAGGTAAAACTGAAAAAACTGCCTTTCTCATAGCTTGATCCATATTCAGCTAATTTGTTTTTTATTTGCAAGGGAATTTCAAACTAAGAATTCATTAGTAACAGCAATAGACTGGGTTTGTGAAAAATAGAAGATAGAATAGGCTGAATGAGATATTTGTAAAGTTCATGTCATTGTCAGCCCTTATAGTTTGATTAAATTTCGGGTTTGATCCCTGTAGTTTCAAACAGTTAGTTTTAATCCTTATAATTTTATAAGGATTTGATCTCAGTTTAATGAATGGGCCCTATACTTTTTAACGATTTTTAGTTTTAGTCCCTATACTTCAACCCAAACCAAGTCCTGATGAAACTATAAGCACAAAAACAAGTATTTGAAATTACAGGAACCAAAACCAAAATTCGATCAAACTATATGTAAGAACTAATAATAATATTAACCCTACTATATACCATGGAATCCATAAATCAAAACAAAATATATTTTTATATACTATGCAATTTTTGGTCTATGCAGTTTCCTCTTGTTTCTCGGAGTGGAAGAATCCGGAAACTCCTCTCAGAAGCGAAAGATTCCAAAGCTTTGCGCATTAGCCTCACAGCCATACCAGGAGGAGCAGTGGCATTTGAGCTAGCAGCAAAATTCTGTTATGGAATCAACTTTGAGTTCACCCTCTCAAACATAGCCATGCTTCGTTGCTTAGCTCATTTTCTAGAAATGACAGAAGAATTTTCAGAGAAGAACCTAGAGAGCCAAGTAGAGACATATTTAAAGGACAATGTCCTCCCAAGTATACCAAGCACAATAACTGTTCTTCATTGCTGTGAAACTCTCCTTCCCATATCAGAAGACATAAACCTTGTGACCAGACTAATCAATGCAATTGCAAATAATGCCTGCAAAGAACAACTCACTTCTGGTTTGCTTAAACTTGACCACAACTTCCCTTCCAAGTCAAAAAATTTAGAACCAGAAACACCCTCAGATTGGTGGGGAAATTGTCTTATTGTTTTGAGTCTTAGTTTCTTCCAAAGAGTTGTATCTGCAGTGAAGTCTAAAGGACTAAAACAGGACATGATTAGCAAAATTCTGATAAGTTATGCACATAATTCCCTTCAGGGTATTATTGTTAGGGACTCTCAAGTGGTGACAGGAACTTCAATGGATTTGGAACTTCAAAAGAAACAAAGGGTCATTATTGAAGCTATAGTTAGTTTATTACCTACTCAATCAAGGAAAAGCCAAGTTCCAATGGCATTTCTTTCTAGTTTGTTGAAAGCTGCTATAGAGTCTTCGGTATCAGTTTCTACGAGATCTGATTTGGAAAGGAGGATTGGTTTGCAGCTTGATCAGGCAATTCTTGAAGATATCTTAATCCCATCAAATGCAAATCAGAACCCACATGGGACAATTTATGACTTGGATTCTATATTGAGGATCTTCTCTATGTTTCTGAACTTGGATGAGGATGATGATAATGAAGAGAGTGATTTGAGAGATGAAAGTGAAATGGTTTATGATTTTGATAGCCCTGGATCTCCAAAACAAAGCTCAATTCTCAAGGTATCTAAGTTGTTGGACAGTTTTCTTTCTGAGGTAGCATTGGACCCAAATATTTTGCCATCCAAATTTATAGCACTTGCAGAGTTACTTCCAGATCATGCACGTATTGTAAGTGATGGACTCTACAGAGCTATTGATATCTTCCTTAAGGTAAAATCACTCACCTTATTTTCACTTAATAGTACTGAATATAAGAGCTTGACCAAGGATCTATTTTAGTCCTAAATATATTATGAACTCAATATACTTTATCTATCAAATTTACTCACTCCAGTCCTTAATTAAAATATATCTACTTAATTTGATTAGATTGAGGAAGTTAGTTAAGTTCGTTAATATGACATATATTTTTTAAAATACCCTAGTTATCTTCATTAATTCTCTTCTTCCATCTTCTCATTAATTATTGTTGAGAAAGCATCAATAAGGGTAAAATAGGAAAATATTGACAAATATAAAAAATAGATATTATATTTAGAACAAAAATCAACTCCCCAAATATGTTATATATTAAAGGCCTGATGAAGTTTAACTTTTTCCCCAAAATATCATATTGATTGCCTGTATCAAGGGGATGTTAATTAAATATGATATTTTAAGAAAATCAGTGCATATTTATTACAAATAATTAGCTTAACTAATTTCACTAATGTCTCCAAATTATGTCAAGTTTGGTTCAATTGCATGTAATGTTGATGCAAAGACTGAGATGTTTACTTGGGTTTACATAATGTTAAGGGGAGTGCATTTTGTAATGTTAATTCCCTTTAGTATATGCATAAAGATTCAGGATTATACACCAATGGGACAAATGAACAGAGAATTTGAAAAAAGACATCATTTGTCCTTACCTCTCCCACAGACTTCATCCACTTGACCACGCATTCACTGCTCCTGGTTGGAAAAAATGATTTCTTTTTATTTTTATATTTAATTTAATAAAATATAAATAGGAATAATATATTTGATTCTTATATTCTTAAATACCAAACCAAACAAACTTAAGTAATCTCCATGATATTATCTTCCCATGTATAATGTATACCGCGGACCAAACAAGCCATTAGTTGTCCAGCTCAAGAAGTACAAGTAGTTAATTAGTTACCAAGTTATATGTTCATTGGGTATTGGTTACATCAGGTTCATCCAAACATGAAGGAATCAGAGAGACACAGGCTATGCAAGACCATAGATTGCCAGAAGTTAAGTGAAGAAGCCGGCAGCCACGCGGCACAAAACGATAGGCTACCGGTGCAGATGGTGGTGCAAGTTCTATACTTTGAGCAAATACGGCTCCGGAACGCCATGAGCGGCGGCGGCGGCGGACACAGCCACATGTTCTTCAGTGGCCTGAACAGCCACCAGTTTCCGCAGCGTTCAGGGAGCGGCGCCGGAAGCGGAGCCATTTCTCCGAGAGATAACTATGCATCAGTGAGAAGAGAAAACAGAGAGCTGAAGCTTGAAGTTGCAAGAATGAGAATGAGACTCACTGATTTGGAGAAAGATCATTTTCATATGAAGCAAGAGTTTGTGAGGTCTAATCCTGCTAATAAGCTCTTTAAATCTTTTACTCATAAACTCAGTAAGCTTAATTCTCTGTTTCGGATTAATAGTATTAGGTCTATTAGAGGTAGAGTTGGTTCTGATGGTCGCTTCCCTTTTCCAAGGCGTAGGCGTCACTCTGTTTCATGATCATATATATAGCTACACTGCCAATAATTTTGTAATATATATATATATATATATATAATATGCCGTATTTACATATTGTATAGGATGTATGTATTCCCGATCCTTTGTGATTGTTGTTATTTTTCCAACTTCCAATCAATAGCTCCGGAGATGATACAGATTCTCTCAGGAAATACACTAGAAAATTGGGTGTACGAATTTCAAAACAAGGGCGTCTTTGTTTTTAGGAGTGCTTTTTCGGCTTTTAAAGCAACTACGTGATATGGGTTTTGGCTCAATTTGTGGAAAAGTGGTGGTTAAAAACACAATTTTTTTGAGGTTATCAAAGGGGTGCTAAGAAAAATTGTTATCATTAAATCCATAATTATAAGGATGACACCGCAAGAGGAGATAAATGTTTGGACACAAATATTCAACTTGCAAAGAAAATTCAACATCACAGGGTCCCGCAAGGAATCTTAGAAGACGCTGAGAGACTAAAGAGAAAATTCATATGGGGAGAAGAAGGAAGCAATAGGAAATGGCAGACAATGAGCAAGCCGAAGACAGTGGGTGGAGTTGGAATAAAGTCCAGGCGCTGGGGAGGATGCCTACTGACCTGAAGTATAAAGATGGGTGGGTTTTTTCAGAGTGTTAAAAGTGTCAAATAAATTATAATTAAATGATAGGGAAAATCCTATATAAAACTATTTAAAATAGGAAATTTGTAAATTAAGTTGGTAAATTCAATAAATCCCTAATTGAGTCATTAACCTAATTTAGGATTTTAAAATGTGGGTAAAATGATTTTAATGACATATCCTCTCCCCTCTTCAAAGAGTTTCATTACTTTGTAACTTATGTTTATCAATATATATATCAATATTAATATTTAATCAAATAAAATATGATTCATCTATGGTTTAAATATATTAATTATCATGGTAAGAACAAAAACTTACAATATTTTTAAGTATGGAGTTCATTTTATTAATATGAACAAAGTTTTTCAAATATATATATATATATATATATATGTCATTATAAAAAATATTTTTTAAATAAATATATTAATTATAAATTTTACTATATTTATTTCATAAATAAATTTTTTCTTGAAAAGTTCTATATTTCAATAAGTATTTTATGAAAATTTAAGTGTATTTAATATTTTTATCTAAAATATCCTTAAAAGCACATCAAAGTTTAATGCCTTTCTAATAGAAACAAATAATTAATATTAATAATTCATATTAAAGAATGGAAAGTTAAAAAAGTGAAAATCTTAATTATTTTTTTAAAAAAACTCCTATTTATGCGTTAGGAAAAATTATTTAGAGTTAATTTAGATTAATATTGATAAAAATAGCTTTTATTTCAATTGATTTTCACAAACTGAAGTTTGGCAAGTGTTATTCTTTCCATTTTCTTTTGTCTCACTTGATAAAAATAACTACATTATTATTTTTAAGAAAAATCAAAAAAATTTATTATATTTTTTTATCTTTAATATCAATTGAATGATTTTTTGTTGAAAAAATCAAATTTTTCTAATATCAATTAAATAATTTTTAATTGGTATGTATCATGGTTCCATTTTTTTGCTTGAATTATTTTTTATGATCCTTTTAGAACAAAAAAAAAATCATTTGATTTAGAAAATTTATATTTTATTTGATTATATATTAATGTTGTTATATATAGAGCAATAAAGTAATATAGCAATAAAACTTTTTTAAGAATAAGAGAAGAAAAGGGGAGGGTATTAAAGTTATTTTACCCACATTTTAAAACCTCAAATTAGGTTAATGACTCAATTAATAATTTGTTAAATTTACCAACTTAATTTAGAATTTTCCTATTTTAGATAGTTTTATATGGGATTTTCCTTAAATGGTGCATGACATATTTTTTAATAAAATAATTTATTTAGTTTTTTAAATTTTTAAAAAAAGTTGGGAAAAAAGTAATATTTATAGTCGGTCAATGCTTTGTTGTCACTTGACTCCATGACCCAATGAATAAGGCGCTGGTCTACGGAATTAGAGACCTAGATTCGATCCCCAGTAGAGTCGTACTGATTTTCATGCTTATTTTAATTAAAGTCTCGTAATGAATAATGCTTATTATAGGGAACCCATAGTCTAATTAAATTTACAATAATAATAAATAAGGAAAAATAAAAAAAAGAAGAAAGTTAACGTACAACGTAACTTTGATACATATGCTATATATATAAAAATCTTAGAATCTGAGGAGTAACTAAAATGACAGAAACCTTATATTATGGTTATTCTGGCATGTATATTTAAATTAAAGTCTCAATAGCATGTAAAATATTGCTTTTTCTAATCATACCAATGTGGTACCTATTGTCATGTTTTTTTCAAACTCAGCACAGAATTCAGAGTGAAGGATAAAGAAAATTCTTATTTATGAAATGGGATCTGTGTGCTACATCTGTTCATGTATTTGGGGGCATATTTTTATTCTTTTATTGGTATCTACCTATCTTTAAATCACCCAAATTAAACTGTTTCTTCAACGTAGTTTCTCAATTGAATGCATTAAAAAATAAAGAATTTAATTTCCTCCAATATTTAATAAATATTGCCTAAATATATATAGCTCAAATTAAAATAACACATCGAGTAAGAAAATGAGAACAAAATCTAAAATAAACTAGATTGTAGGTTAGCTCATTTAGGTTTTCCCTCCTGGAGTTCAGTGTGATGCTTTTAAGCCTCATCCCCAGCTTACATGGGAGCTTGAGCAAGCTATATTGTGTGTGATTTATGAATGATACGAACTCTCATTACTTTTGTACTTATATATTGATTGTTACTACATACTAGTTTGAATTTTACTTTGATCTTAAAAATAAAACCCTTATTCATTTGCTCTACAAATTTTATAATTTTGGCTTAATTTAACTTTATTGATGGTATATATTAAAGAGGTTCCATTAACATAGCTAATTTCAGTGTAAATTATTAGATAGGGCATTTTACATAAACCGCATAATTTTATATAAATAACTAATTTTGTTAATATTTATAAATTAATTATCTAGTTTCTACATTTAAGACAGAGGAACGAAGCATAATTTTACTAGCATATTTTTATACGAGTTTTGGGAGAAAATGCGTGATCTTTAAGTATAACAACCTACTTCATACATTTTTCAGTTCTCATTATCCTTTCCATGGAAGGTATTTCACATTTATATACCTTCCCCATCCTACACTATCTACATATTATTGGGCAAAAAGAACATTCACACAGTGGAATAATCCAAAAGGGAAGCAATGAGTCATTAGAAATCTTCCATGTTCATTATATCATGCCTTCATCATTATATTCTTCTGATGTGTCTTCCCTTCTAGAAATGATGTTCATGAAGGTCTTTGTGGCTTGGCCAACTGCTCTAGAAGTCTTTCTTGCAGCTCCAGCAACAACCGGTTGCAACGATATTTTCGGCAAGCTCGCTCTCTCTTCAATCATGGCTGATTCATATAGAGCCATCATCAGATTAACAATGGAAAGAACCAAGTGTTCACACGTCCTATATGGGGTACTTAATTGATAACAATATCATTCCATGTCGTTGTTCATAATAAGAATAAGCAAAACAGACTTCAAATGAATATCGATTATAAAGAAAAATAATTTGTGACGCATGAAGGATAAGTGTACAAAATTTTCATATGCACTTCTCTCCTAGTAAAAGGAAGATAAAAAGTGAAGTTACTGTAACATTGTTGTCCATTTAGATTGAAAATTATCCCAGCGACAATGCATGTTTAGCTTCTACTATTAAACTCATCCCAGACACAATGCTTGGCTAGCTTGTGATATTAAACTCAAAAATTTAACAAACAAAAGGAAAACAGACATTCTGATTGACCATTCCCTACTCATTTCGTTTCACATTTTTCATGTGTGTGCACAGGACTAGAAGAGCTGCTAAATGCTATAGCTAAAATCAATCATTAGACCAAGAACTAAACTAAATGGTGTATGAGAGAAAGAGAGCGAGAGAACTAAAGGAACACCGATAAACACATCGCACATACAAATGGTTTGCTTGCGTGCCACAGAACCCATCTGTCGAATTCCAGCTTCAGCTGCTTTCAAAGCTTGAGTTGACTTGTTAACACCTTCAGCAATCTCCTGGCTGAGTTCCAAATAAAATAATTAGATTTATGCAAAATGTAGTTAGAGCATGACTTGGAAAATAATCCCAGATGAGTAGAAATGAGCATCAACATTATTTCAACCTCAGTTCCTCACATTCAAAATTCAAAAATCCATACTCAACCAAACATTCTATGTTCTTATGTAAGTTTTCAAATTTTAATAGAACCTCATACTAATGGGGGAAGTGAGCAAGTACCTAGCACAAGCATACTACATTTAGCTTTTAACTTTTCTAGATTTATTTTCTCCATAGTTTGCCAATATCTTTCTATCGTTATTAGATGTTAGTAGGCTTAAGTTTTGAATAAACTGATTTAGGGGGATTGATTAGGAGATTAGTTCCCTTCTCCAATCTATATGCAAGCCTTCTCCCTTATCATGAAATCAAGAAATAAGTATTCTCATCAATCCACATTTATTCATGGTCAATTCTAATGTATCTGTCATTAGCAAGGTGTTCTCTTTCCTTTCTGGGTTTAGACCATTGTGCATCTATGTAGCCGCATCCATTTTGCAGATTTAACACTATCAGTAACACCAAGAAAAGAAAATCTACATGTGAAAAAGGTACTAAAGTTTCAAGCTAACAGACCTATTAACCAAATACAAGGTTGCCATGATCTTACATTCCAGATTCTCTATGTTAAGATCGAAGACTTGCAGGATCTCATTTACATCTTAAAGATCTTAGGCTATATAACCCCGAAAAGTATCAAAAGCTATAAGCCAGTAGAATACAAAATTATCTCCTTTCTTGCTGCTACCATTTTATTACATAATGCCAAAACTTTCAGTTAACCGTCACAGTATTAATACTGATGGTGGAGAAAAATGCCTAGGGAAACTTTCAAGTATCAGCACCAATATAATTGAAGGCGCCAAAGGATTTTCTGCTGCAATTTTGACAAAACAATTCACTTCTGCATATCGATTATGATCCCATCCACAGCTTGTCAAATACAAGAGTTGGACCGACAATTAGACAATATTCATGACTGTGAATTCCCTATAGCCATATTAGAAGCCAAATTTTGAAAAAACTTAATAAAGGGAATGGAAAATAAAACAAAGGGAATAATTCAGAGAAATTTATTTCCACCTTAGATCACTTAATTCTAGTGTAAGATCACTGATTTCCATGCCTGAAAGCCTTATAGCAGCCATCGTACTAGGGAGTTCCTCACGAGCTGTATCTGCTAGCTTTGAAAGAGATATTGCAGCATTTCTCATTGCCTGACAAAGATTAAGAAATGTAAATATGAAGTAATCAGAATCTAATTATGAATAACAATTGAAATATTATAATGAGTATAAGGATGGCATGTAGTATGTGCAGACCTCGGAATATATAATGAACCAAAACATCATATGCAACACACAAACAATAAATTAAATAATTACTTAAAAGTTGCATGGTTATAGAAAAAGAGCAATAGAATGAGGGTGTAAGCAAGTAAAATTCTTTTAATAGTTAAAAAGAAGAGCAAGATCACAAAGAAGAGTAGTAACATCCTTAACACAGTAGGGAGATACTGTAAATTCCAGTGAAACTAAAAAGGCTTCTACGAAGCCTAGAAAAGGGAAAAATGAATAATGGAAAAGATATTTAGAGGAATCAATATTACAAAAACAGAGTAGTTGTGCATCCTAGCACGTTATTATATGACTAAGGCACAGAGAGATAATATTATTGTGTAGTAAGAGCTTAAATCTAGGAGGGTAAAAACTGGGTGCAGGGGGTGAGATCAGGCCAGATATAGATAGTTGTTAAGATATAGGACTCATCTCCATTCCCCTAGGTCCCTCATTTGTAAAGATTTTGAAACAAACAGGCTCACATTTTACTTCATTCACAGATTTATTTAGAGCAAAAAAATGGGTAAACTGGCTATCTGTCTGTATCACTGTATGCACTAAAGCTTGAATGAAAGCTACTTTCTCATCCCTGTTCTTTGAGGTTGATTAGAAGGATTTCTATATGTTTAGCTGTCACTTTATTGTTGGTGAAGAGCAGATTATTAAGGGCATTGATGCAATTGAAGGCAACAACTGCGACAAATAGTGTCAATACATTGTTGCCTAGCTTTCAGAACAACACCTAAGTTTTTGGACCTGCAAAACCAGAGCCCTCGTATGGCCCAAATAGAAAGGGATGAGATAACATTATACAGGAACAATATTCAGAATGCCATGGAACTCTTGACTACAGGAATTGCAATATTAAGAACACACAATAAGGAACTGAAGAATCTACTGCTAAGAGCAGGGATTTTAAGTATTTATTATCATATGTCCTTCTGAATATGCAGATGCAAAATTCTTTATTTCAAAATTAAGAATACTAAGACTTGATTAGAGGTAATGAGCATATTTTGAAGTTAGGGATCACAGCCCAATCATTTTTCTCTGGTCTTTTTGGCTAGAGAGAAAAGCTTGAGTTTTCAACATAGTTGCCCTCTGCTTAATTGTCATTGAATAGGGATAGTCTATTGCTGTAATTCAGTTTTCAGCTCATGATCCCCACTATTTGCATTTGGACATGTTTCTGGGCTTAGTATGAGCAGGCCTAATTAATTAGCTGGTCGACTAAGGAAAAATTTTCAAATTTCATCCTATTGATTAAAGAACAGGTTTCTTCCTTACAATACCTCAGATGATGCAACTGTCAAATGAAATCCATCAAGCTGGCATTATTTGCTTTCATTTTGCATCTCTTAAGACATAAACGGTGCCTCTATTGGGTTACAATTAGTACATATTTTATGCATTATTAAGGAAAGTGCAGAAAATTGGACAGAAATAAGCAATAACTGAATTTAAACCCTGCAATATCATACGACCGTAAAGATTTAAAGCATCTGCAGCTGTAACTATGATAAATAAATATAAGCCCAAACAATCAACAGGAAATAAGTCTGAAATACAGGTTTTAGATGGAAACGTATCAAATATAAGCATAGCGATTGTCAACTTACAAATAGTGTGGGAACAGCAGCAAAAACTAGGCTAGTGAATGCCACTGAAGTCTGCATATGTGAAATTCAAGATGCCCAGAATAAGAGACAGATAAAATATCATTCAAATGTAAAGAATACAGGGACTCTACACACGCAGTTTAATTAAACAATAAACTGCTTTATCTGTTTCGTGCTAGCCTACCAGGTTTATCGCAAATTTTGATTTATTAAAACATTACCATGACCCTTTTACGAACATTGGCATATGATAATACAACATCAAATAGTAAGTATTTAAAATTTTTTCCAAACAAAGGGAAGAGAAGCCTTTAGCAAAACTCAAGAACTCTAATTTACAGTCACTACCAGTACTGAAAAAAATTGGGGGGAAATGTTGGCCATACCGTGCATGCAATGAATGCCATGAGAAAGAAAGTTTTATCACTCAAACTTAAATTGGCCATGGGAGTAACAAAAGGAGGGATTCTGGGGCTCCCAACTGAACTATGAAATGTGTCATTAGCAACGACCGCTTCAGCAGAATCCGCTTCAACTGCTTCAGACCGAGAACCTGACGATTGCCCAGAAGGCGAGGAGCAATACGTAATAAATCGGAATGAATTGGGCTGAGAATTCAAGAAAAGTGAGCGACGGACGTTGGATTTTCGCAGCAAGAGATTCAAAGTTTTGTTGGTAGAGTGAGGGAAAACATGAATTAGCGATGCTGCAACACAGAGATGGGTAGGATGCGAGGTTAAGATTAAAGATCTCATAGCGGATCAAGAAATGAGACCCTAACAACGAAAATCAGAAACGACGCATTAGAAATATGGAATTCGGGAGAGGAAGGCACAGAGTGGGAGTGAAAATTGAGCAGCGCTGGCTATCTTGTGTGGCTGCCGGTCACGGCGAAATCGGAGCGTTCACTTCGAAGTCTCCCTGTTTTTTTTTTTTTTTTTTTTTTAGTTGGGCCCATACACAAGCACAGCAGCACTAAATTTCCTGTATTGAGAAAATTTCTTTTCTTAGAAGAATGGTTCAAGTTAAAATGTGTTTGGATTAACTTTTAGAAAATAGATTATGAGGAGAATAGATTTTGGAGAAAAAGTGGAAAATAGCTTTTGAAAAATAGATTTTGAACAGAATAGCTTCTGGAGAATAGATTATGAGTAGAATAATGATTTGGGAAAATTGTGAAAAAATCTTTCATTGCCAACTTATTTGTCAAATGGGACCTTCGTGTGCAGATTATATTCCGCTTGTGCAGAATATCTTCCCTGGTGTGCAGATAATCTTCCCTGTGTGTAAAAATATTCCCTATACGTGTGTAAAAATCTTCCCTACGTGTGCAAAAATCTTCCTTCCATGTGCAGATATCTTCCCATGTCCTATTTGACAAATAAGATGCCAATAAGGTCTTTTTTAACAATTCTCCCTAATGATTTTGATAAAATGAAAGTGTTTATATATTGTGGTTAGACTAACTTTTTTCATAGTCAAATTACTAAAAAAGACATTAACTTTTGTGATAATTATATGTGAAGAATAAAATTATATTTTATGTATTATTTAAGAGTTAAGGATATAAATTTAACAAAATCATTAAATTTGACCTTACGGCTTTAAATTATAAGAGAGAAAAACCCCTAACGACATTAAAAATGATGCATCTTAATCCATTATTTAACATTAAATTTCATAATTAATACAAAAAATGAAATAAATTTGTCTATATGTAATGTTAATTAATTTAACTAATTTTTTTAATATAATCAAATTAGATAAATAGATCTTATAAGATAATAGGGAGTATTCAATTTTAAAATTCTTTAAAAAAAAGATTAAAGAATAATCGGTGAAATTTAAAAAAGAAGAAGAATAAGAGAATGTGTGTGGTGTGGGGCCTATATTAATAGAAAAGACCAATTAGAGTGATATGGTGGGGTCCACATATAAAAAAAAACAAAAAAAATTAGACTTTCCCAAAACCATGGTTTTGAGATCCAAACCATGGTTTGAGCTCAAAATCTTGGTTTGACAAAATTTAGGGTGTTTTGATGTTTTTTGTAAAACCATGGTTTGAGATCAAAATTATGGTTTAGCAAAAAATTAGGTGTTTGGATGATTTTTCTTAAAACCAAGGTTTTCTCTCAAAATAGCTTTTTTTTAATTGAATCCAAACACACACTTAGAAATTGTTACAAAGGGGCGATTTTGTCTTATAAATTTTTTAGAGACAATTTTACCCTAAAAATATAAAAAATGATGTAATTGTGTAATTTTATTCTGACAGTTATCCCAATTAATTTCAACTATTAATTCATCAATATAAGGATCCATATGTCTTTCTTATTATTTTCTTTAAGGTCCATATTTTGTTCTCTTCTATCACCAACGCTTCTTTGTTCTTTCTTCACCACAGCATCACCATCACCATCGGTCCTTCTCTCTCTCCCTCGACATTACAAAACCGGTGATAGTGCTATGAGGAGCTTGGCCGGAGATCCCATTGTGAGAAGCACCGAGGACTAACCTTGAAGAGCTCAGAATCTATCCAAAGCATGTTTCTATCCATTCTCTAAGCTTCCCGACGAAGTATTGTGCTTTCCGACGATGTTCATGCGATTTCTAGCGACATTTCCAGATTCCGATAAAAATTTTCAGATTTCGGCGAGTGCTTCTTCTTTCTTATAAGCCTCTCCGGTGACCTTGAAGAGCTTGGAATCTTTCCAGAGCATGGGTTCGTCCTTCCTTTGATCTTTCTAGCTAGCTCCTGCAATTTCCGGCGAGTTTCTTTGCTTTCCGGCAGTGCTTTGAGTTTTCCAGTGAGCTTCTTCCATGGCTGGTTTGATTCTACAGATTGTGTTGAATGTCTTAATGACTATGTGTAGCTAATTTTCTTGCTGCTTGGTGATGGAGATTTGTGGCTTGAGAATTTATGTTTCAACAAGGGAGTTCTATAATTCAATCTTATATTTAGACTATGTATTTGATTTCCTTATTTAAATTTATCATCATGTAGTTGTGAGACTTGGATTGCAGTTATATTATTCATGTAGATTGATCATTATAGTTTTAATTGGACGATGTTTCTTGATGTTCACATTTATATATCTCTTTTGATATTCTTAATGAAATTATGCTTAATGTCATGTTTATAATTGGTAATCACAATTAATTTTAGCTCTCAAATGGTTCATTAGAACATTCTAATTGAGAAGAACAATTTGCATCATTTCAATTTGAATTGCATATCAAGTGGTTTTAAATAATACTTCAAGAGATAGTAGTTAGTTATGTTTGTAAGAACTATTATTAATTAAGAATATTAGACTCAAATATTATTTTGATGTTATTTTTTAGACTAAATAAATTTTAACTCTCGTAATTTTTTTTAACAAGTACAGCCACTTTCTTCATTACTAAAGGTATCCATCATTCATATCTTCTCTCTCAATTTAAACGTTTCTTCATTATTTTCCAAAAATACTAAAAAAAATAGTAGAAATAGCTTTTAACCAATTTTAAAAACTCCTTTCTAACCATGTTTTTAGCAGGCTTCTTGAACCTGGACCGGACTGGCCGGTCTGACCCCAAACCGACAAATGGGGCGGTGGACCGGTTCGGTTCCCGGTTTGGTCCGGGTTGCAATTTAAAAAAAATATATTTTTTTAGAATTTCATACTAATAAGCCTAAAATCTTCAATTTTCACTGGTTTGCCCCCGGTTTAGCTCCGGTTTGGTCTCGGTCTGACCCACTGACCCTTAACCCAGTACCCCGACCTATTCAATACTGGGTCCAGATTTTAATACCTTGGTTTTTAGCACTTAGTTCAACCTAAAGAATTCAAAATAAAAGGCTCCTTAATAAGAGGATGATTATGAGTTATTTGCACTATATTGCATTTAAATTTATGATAAAATTTGTTATTTGACCCCAATGTGACTATAGTTGTCTCAAATCAAAGATTATGCTAGTCAAGAATACTAAATCAGTTATAAGTGCTCTCTCAAATATCTAAATAGGTGTTTAATTCAATTAATTCATTAATCTTTTAACTAATTAAAGCTCAATTTTCATTACAAATCCTACATGGTTATGTGAGGTCAATGAGTATATCTCTATCTTATTAACAAAACTATCCACTCAACTTAATTTTAAGCTCTAACACAATTAAATTCAAGTTTTGCATTCAATCTAGTCATCTCAAACATCAATCAAGTGAGCTCAACAATCTCATTTGTGGCCAATCAATAAGAAGCATTAAGCAAAGGGTAAAATCAATATAATGTAATCATTAATCACAAATATAAAGGAGAAATCAATACTTAATCAATATAAGGATTCAAAATAATCCTAAAATCAAAGTTCTAGCTACACATGTTCATAAAACCCATGAGGAAATGGGGATAAACTAGAAAAATAGTAGAACATAAGGAAGGAATAGAAGATGGAGAGGAAAAACCAAGAGGAGAAGCTTAAATCTCTTTAAATCTTCAAATTCTAGCTCAATCTTCACCTCCAAACACCAAACCCTAGCAAAACAAGCCTCCAAAATCACCCCCAAAGTCCAAAATGACACTCCCTTATGTGAATTTCAGTGTTTAAAGCCCTAGAATCAATTTTGGCCTCAAAACGCAAGTTTCATTTACTATTATTGACTGCAACCAAGAAAGGCCTTGGCTGTGGCCAAGAACTTTCTGTCCTATTTCTGGCTGTCAGCAGAGAATGTCTTGGCTGAGGCCAAAAACTTTCTGTCTTGCTTCTGGCTAAGGCCAAAAACTCCTTTATCAATTCTTGTTTTCCATAGTGTATTGACTTTCTAAGCTCCTTTCCAACTTCTTAGTCATTGATTTATGCTTTAAATGGCTCCACTTGTGACTCAAATGATCACTTATCAACACAAGAAAGTCTATAAAAGCCAATGTTGATGAAATTTGACAAAATATTCACATTTAACCAAAGAATTCTATCCCTTTTCCCCATATATCAACTAGGCACATTTACTTTGCATATGTATCCCTAAATATATATGAATTCACCAAAAAGTGTGAGAAAATAAAGACAAATGTGCTGAAATGACATGAATTTCATGAGGTTAACATCTTTATTCCTCTTACACGACCATTTCATAGTCATAAACTGGATTTTCGATCTGCCTCATGTGTATCATCAACAAGGTTATAAGTGCCTTGACCTTACTATTGGCAAATTATACATTTCGCATGATGTGCGTTTCAATGAATATGTATTTCCAGTAGGTTCTCAATTCAGCATTTGTGCTGAAGTTGGTACAACTTCAATATCACCTGTTCTGTTTTATCCCCATCACTATCATTAAATGCTCCATCTCCACTACCAAATACATCATCCCATTCGCACCTTGCTCTCTCCAACCTTAGGCACCCTGCTGTACCTCTGCCCTCCCCTTTATTATTCACCTGTTCCCTTGCCCAACCTACCTTCTCATCAGACACTCAAATTATCCCCTTCACCTCCCAGAAATCACTACCCTATGATCACTAGGGCCAAAGATGGCATATACAAACCAAAGGTGTTTGTTGTACCGGAGCAAATAGAATGTCCTCGCTCCATTCACAAGGCTATCTCCGCTCAAGATGAATTTGATGCACTTGTAAAGTTTGGAACATGGGAAATGGCTTATCTCCCACCTGATCGAAAAGCAATTGTGTGCAAGTGGATTTTTAAAATCAAAACACATGCAGATGGGTCTCTAGCTCACTGAAAAGGTCGTCTTGTTGCAAAAGGATACTCACAGGAGGCTGGTTCAGATTACAATGGAACATTCAGCCTTGTTGTCAAAGCTGTAATAGTAAGAATTCTACTTACTATAGTTGTTACAAATAATTGGAAGCTTCATCAAGTGGATTTCAACAATGCTTTCCTAAATGGAAACCTTGCTGAATAAATCTTTATGTCTCCGCCTCCTGGTTTTGAGAATCTCTTTGTTGATTCTGTTACTGGCCAGCCACTTGTTTGCAGGCTTAAGAAGCCACTTTATGGTCTCAAGCAAGCCCCTAGAGCTTGGTTTCAAAAGTTACAAGACTTTCTTTGCACATTATCTTTTATACCATCTCGTGCAGATCCATGCTTGTTTGTCCGAACTGATGCACTTGCCACAATGTACTTGCTCATTTATGTTGATGACTTTGTTATTACTGGCACTCATGAGTCTAGTGTACAAAAACTCATTGATCAAATGAGTGGAATTTTCTCTCTGAAAGTATTGGGTGAGCTTTCATATTTCCTAGGTATTGAATGTCAACGTTCAGCAGCTGGGATTTTTCTTAGCCAGCCGAAATAAATACATCAATTACTCATAAACACTAATCTTATCACTGCCAATTCCGCTTCCACACCTATGATTGCCAATATGCAGCTTCTTACATATGATGGAGATATGTGTCCAGACCCTTCCTACTATCACAACATAATAAGCAAATTACAGTACTTATGCTACACAAGGCAAGACAGTGCATTCACAGTTAATCGCTTAAGTCAGTTTCTTGAAGAACCAAGGATGCCACACCAGAACTGTGTGAAACGCCTTCTCAGATACCTTGCAGGTACAACTGATCATGGTATCTTACTCAAACCAGCTTCTCAACTTGGAGCCCAATCCTTTGCTGATGCAGATTGGGCAACCATCACTTAGGTGTCTAAAAAGTGACAAGTGGTTTCTTCTCTATTACAAGAAATGCGAATCACTGTTATCTGTCCTCCTCTTGTTTGGTGTGTGACAATTCTAGTGCTGTTGCTGTAGCTGCAAACTCAGTACTACATTAAAAAACAAAGCATGTTGAGCTTGATCTACATTTTATCGGGGAAAAAGTGCAAACTGATCTAGTACAAGTTGGGTTTGTTCCATCCATTGAACTAGTTGCCGATATAATTACAAAACCACTAGCGTTTGGTGCATTTACTTACCTTTGCATCCGTTTGAATGTTATAGGCAGAGACCATGTAGCCTGCTGTACATGGACCTCTCATTAGGTTGATTTCTGCTGTGATACTTGTTATGACGATGTTTATGATCTTTTCTCTTATGAGTGGTGTTATTCTAATGATTTCTGATCTCTTATTACTTTTTTTTTCTTTTGGAAGGAGAGTTAAGCAGAGAGAATATTAGACTATCATCAGGTTATCAGTTACACAATTAGTTCAAGATTAGTTACACATTAGCTGTCACTATTGTGCACTTGTCACCAGGTTGGACCAAACACAGCTCCATATATTGTATCCCCTGCATTCTTATGGAATAAGACGAGAAAACTTAATTCTCTCTAAATCACTTATTCGTCAATCTTTAATCTGGTTGTCTGGCATACCGAAGAACCAACAACAAGGAAAAGGCTACAGATTTGAACAACCAAAATTAAGTCCATGCATGTCTTGTATTATTAATCAAAACAACACAAATAAACCTCCATCACTTTTATTTTGAGAGCTTCTTTGTGTGATTTTATGCTTTTATTTCTTTTCTGTTCATAATATAATTTGTGTAAGCTTGCTCTCACTGGTTATATATATACACACACCCCTCTAGTCATATTTATAAGTCACTTCTAACATATTTTACTATAACTAAAAAAAAACTTTAATGTTCATTAACTCTACCAAAAAATCTAATAGTTAATTTTAATGTTCATTAACTTTACTATAAAATTTAACAACTTTCCAACTTCATCTATATTTAATATACAATCTACTGATAAGGATAAAGTTTAGAAATAATAAATAAAGGATAAAATTATACATTTATATAAAAAATTTAACGATGTCACTTATAAATAAGGACAAAAAAATACTTCTCTCTCTACCCTATTATAAAAGAATTTAGTTCATTTGCATATTAGGGACGACGTCGATAATTCTCCATTTTTGATATATTCGAAGTTTATTTTAGTATCTTTGAATATTTCAATGCAATTTTGAGATTTTTCTGAGTTTAAAAAAAATCAATTTTTTGCATGCATCATTATGTGATTTTACATTAAATATCATAGTTAAATTTAGGATAAAATTAATTTTTATTGTTAAGAAAGGATAGTTTATTTTATATCAATTTCTTGTAATTAATTTTATTTCTTTGTCTTTTGTTTTCTTTGGCAGTAACTGGAGTTATGTCGTTTTCGGCTGTAAACATTTTGAATCTCTAACCTAAAGGGAGGACGAGTTCGACGACCATGAAAGGAATGGGCCAACGTTGTTTCGGATTCCTACCAAAAGCGACATGGCCTCTCCTCCCATTGAGTACGGAAGGACCAAGCACAAGTAAAATGGAACTGATGATTTGGGGTGTGTTTGTTTTGGCGATTGGATAAGTAACTTATTTTTACTTAAACTTATGGAATTTTAAGATTGGAAAAAAGTTAGATTGGGTAAAATGATGAGTGTTTGGATTAGCGATCCCTTTATAATAATAAATGTGTATGACATCTAAGCCAGCCAAGCCATGTGATTTTGTGGCTCCTCTCTCATTTCACTGTTCATATGAACAGTGACAGCTTGCTTTGGGCTTTGTGTCGGAGCTGTAGGTGGAGTACAAGCCATATATCTTTTCCTGCACCAGAATAAAAACGAACTTCAGTCACATGGCTAGGTATTATATATAAAAAAGAAGGAAAAAAAGAACTTTAAATTTATACTCCAATCATATTAATTACCAACAAAGGGAATTCATTTTTTGACACATTCATTTTCCTACTTTCAATTTCAATCATTATATATAATGGGAATCATACTTTGACACATTTATTTTCCTGCTTTCATTCAGTATATATAACCATCTGCTGAAAAAATGAACTTCACAATAATACTCCAGGCATAATAATTACAAAAAAAAGGGAATTCAACTTTTGACACATTTATTTTCCTGCTGCATAATAAAACGAACTTCAGCATATTCAAATGACAAACGAACTTCAGCCATATATATTTTCCTGCGCCAGAATAAAAATGAACTTCAGTCACGTGGGCAGGCATTATATATAACAAAAGAAGGAAAAAACGAACTTTACAATTATACTCCAGTCATATTAATTACCAAAAAAGGTAGACATAAAAAACAAAACCCTTATGTGATTGGTGTACACAAAATCCAGTCATATTATTCAAATGATTTCCCTTCATTTGAATAATATAATGACATAAAAAAATATAATATATTTTTCAGGCAATATGTGATTGGTGTACACAAAATCTGTTCAGTTTAAATAGATGTCATTGTCATTCCCACACCCTCACGCCCAAACATTCTCATCAAATCCTTTCGGTTGGGGTTCTCTCTCATTTCTATTTGTTTTTCAAATTGTTTCTGTCTTCACCCTTTGCCAAAATTACAAAATGGTGGGACAACAGCATCAAACCTGGGTCAACAACTTGGAGAATAATGGTTAAGGTGGATCATTCATTTCCTAGGACTGATTATGACTTGTATGAGTTGGATTTATGCTACCCAAAGATGGTTTTATCTGTTGACCTTATTGTATTCGATTAGAAGGTATGTGCTTCTTATAATATGTGTTAATGTATTTATGTTGTTCTGTATGTATTTCATATCTGCATGTTGTTCTGTACAATATAAATCTATATGTGTTTTGTTTATCTGATTTTCTGTTTTTTGATTTGCATTGCAAACCACAGGGCTCACGAATGCTCCTTTATGGGTACTGATGAGGTGATTGATCGGTTTGCCAACGTTTTGACACCAGGAAAGGTTTTTTACTTGAAAAACTTTATCGTTGGGGAGGGTGGTCAAGGCATTCATGACAAG
Source organism: Inga leiocalycina (assembly GCA_963242795.1). NCBI lineage: Eukaryota > Viridiplantae > Streptophyta > Magnoliopsida > Fabales > Fabaceae > Inga > Inga leiocalycina. The sequence continues at coordinate 43,034,782 of OY725329.1, forward strand.
TACCATCTTGTGGTCCTCGCAAACACAACAGTCCAGGAGTATATTGTCGATACGCCTGATCATGGTTTCAAAATGGTAGATGTTGTTGACATCCGAAAGGGTTTGCTGCATTCGTCATGTGCCTCAGGTATTAATTAGTTTTTGTATTCAGAATGTGTGAGAGGTTATCTATATTTGTTCATCATACCACTGTTTACTACTTCTGATCTATTGGAGAAAACAGATATCTATGGTCCTCTTTCTTCTTCTGTTAAGTTTTCTTGGGAAAGAATCCATGGCCTCATAACACAGGAGATAAGTTTCCAGCTGGAGGACAAGCAGTTGAGTGATTGTACTGAAAATTTTGTATGAATATGCTAACATTGATAGGGTGATTCTAACTATTACTGCATCTGCTCAGTGGCAATAGGTTAAGTGTGCGATTGCAAGGTGACAGTGCTGTTTTTTCATGGTTGGAATATCAACGTTTTAAGACAATGCAACACTTGGTGTTGATTGTTCAGTATGGTCTTATTAGGAAGGAAGGAGGTACTCCTTTTACACACTACTATGACTTTTGAATTACATTCATTAAATTAGAGGTTAATGGGTCATTTGATTGCCTTGGCAGATGAGGTGACTATTGGAAACTTTAACTACTCGGATTTTCTGGAACCCAACATTTAATGACATCCTTCCTATGAGGAGAGAAATACTTGCAAGAGCATGGAGGGCATGAAGAAGTTGGTTGGCAGCCACTTAGTGTGTAGTAGTAATTTCTAAGACTAATGTCATGTTAAGCAAGCGTAGATGCTAGAAGTGTGGAATGTTCTTTTGTGGTTAACATATTCAGTGTATGTTTAAAAAACTTACTATCTTTGGTCTTTTGTTGTAATCATTTTTCTTTTGGGTTTGTGCTGGGAATCTTGCTGATGGGAGGAGTGTTCTTTGTAGTAGTGTAAGTTGGTTGCTGGAAAAAGTGTTATGTGAAGCTTTTATTTCAATGAAGTAAAGCTATTAGTTCATTCAATCCAGATAAACATGTTTGGGATTGAAAAAGTTATTTTCCAACCCAAACAAATATAAAACTGACTACTGTTGCCAAAATAGAAAAAAGAGATATAACATAAGCCAGCAAATCCCTAACACTAAGGGATACTTTGTGGAGTACTGAGGACTTAATAATCATTCAAAAACAGTTTTTGTAATCAGACCAATTCGAAAGAACTTGTAATTAATAATAGAGCAAAGTTCTGACTATTGTTGCCAAATAGAAAATAGTGAGATACAACAAATGCCAACACATCCCCATGTTAGGGATAAAATAGCTACAAGGTACTGCAAACTATCTTATTCTTAGTCTGATAGCAAACTATTTTATGCCCCTGCAAGAGCTGGAATTAAAGTAATTAAAGTAATTGAAATTGGGTTGAAACTAAACTTCAACTACGCAATTGGTATAGTACTGTCTTTAAAGGTTAGATTGGTAACCTATTGCCATATTTTATGGTGGCATTAACTCCTATTTATATGTGTCAATCAGTCATCAGATACCATTCTGACGATATAAAATAATTTGACAGCTATTTTTATAATAGATCTCTAGACAACTATATTTTTTGAAAGTAGTGATTTTATATTCTGACGATATAAAATCATCAGAGTAGAGATCTGTCAGAACAAATACTTCTTTTCTGACATGTCTCTGAAGAAAAACTTTTAATTGCTGAAAAGTTTGTTTTTTCGTAGCTCGAGGTGGGTGCTATTTCAGAACCTTAGATCTTTATCCATTGGGTGTTTGTTTTCATCTTTGGCTAACTGTTAGGTATTCCAATGGGAACATGCCATTGGAAGGTGTGAGGAGGATCAACCAACCACGACTAGGTGTTTAAACATGGGACTGCCATTATTCCATGATGTAAAATCAAGGATTTTTAGTCTAAGCAACTAGGATTTTCGGAACCTTACATTTAATGACTTCCTTCCTCTGTTGGGAGAATTACTTGCAAGAGTAAGGATAAGTTATGTTATGCTGTTATTTAAATGAAGTTAATCTGTTAGTCCATTCCAGCTGATCAAAATCCCCTGCATTGTAGTATAACTCCTTAAAAGAACAATACTGAAATGTTAAAGACCCATATAATCTTAGATTGCTTTTTCAAATATGATATAGATCGATAGTGTCATGTTAAATTTTGTCAGTCTTTGGTAACTTTTATCAGTATAGTTTGTATTGGCATTTGATCATAATTATAGGACATCTAAACATTTGCAGTTATTTTGCACAAACAAGGGGGCAATACACACAATTATAAGATATGATTACAACTCCACTTATCCTATTGTTCCCCAATAGGTTGGGAAATAAACACCTTATGTCATTTTTTAGAAAGAAGGCTGTTGGGTTTTGAGTACATAGCTATAAAGTATGTCAGAGTAGATAGTTCTGAAGTGTGTCAATTTGAATAACAAATAGAAATGAGAGAGAACCCTGGACATATAAATAATCAACCCTGGACAATTATGTTTTCACTGCGTCATTTTTATATCTTATTGTAATTAAACAAATGCTCACGTGACAGCCACAGAGTATGTAATCTGTCCTAAGATTTGAAAATCATTTGACACTGTTTGTGGGATAAAACAGAATCGATATCTGACAAATTAGTTGTTTTTCTATACTTAAATGGAAAATTATCCCACATGGAAGGTTGATCATTGGAATAGAGATCTGTCAATAAATCAATTTTTTAGATATAAAATCTTCCTGATCCACGACAAGGCAGTGGGTTATTCAAACCAAAGACGATTGCCACCAAAATGACCACAATGTCATTTTTTAGAAAGAAGGCTGTTGGGTTTTGACTACATAGCTGTAAAGTATGTCAGAGCAGATAGTTTTGAAGTGTGTCAATTTGAAAAACAAATAGAAATGAGAGAGAACCCTAGACATATAAATAATCAACCCTGGACACCTATAATGTCATTGCGTCATTTTTATATCTTATTGTAATTAAACATTTTTATATCTTATTGTAATTAAACAAATGCTCAAACAGCCAGCCAAGCCACAAGGTACCAATAAACCCTAAACCCTAATAGAGATCTGTCAGTAAATCAATTCATGACAAATTAGTTTGACTCCTTCTTTCAAAATCATTTGACACCGTTTGTGGGATAAAACAGAATCGATTCATGACAAATTAGTTGGTTTTCTATACTTAAATGGAAAATTATCCCATATGGAAGGTTGATCATTGGAATAGAGATCTGTTAGTAAATCAAGTTTTGAGATATGGTGCCAGTTGGGTATTGATTACATAGCTTGACAGTTGGTCAGAACAATAAATGTGTATGACATCTAAGCCAGCCAAGCCATGTGATTTTGTGGCTCCTCTCTCATTTCACTGTTCATATGGGTGCTAAATAACTCGAGGTGGGTGCTAAATGCAGTACCTTAGATTTTGGTCCGTTGGTTGTTTGTTTTCATTATTGGATAACTGTTTTGTTTAATCCAATGGGTGCCTCCCAAATGTGACAGGTGCACAGAGGGGAAGGAGGCTATTTAACCTGCATGTCTTTTGACCAATGGGTATAGTTATCGGCTATTAGGTAAGAGTTTATATTGGATTATTTTTTTTTTGCTTTTTAAGCTTATAAGTGTGGAAGGGCATCATTGTGTGGGCTGCCATTCTGACTCCATCTGTCAGTGGCTAAGTTAGATAATCTAACACTAAAACTAATTCATCATATAGGGCATGCGATGGGGTGAATGTTGGCAAGAGAATGCAAGCATTTCCCTAGAAATACTATAGCAAAATAATCTAATACTTTCATTGGGGTGAATGTTCACTTGTGTGGGTATATATTTACCTAGAAATAATCTAATAATAATACATCATCTACAAATGAATGAAAGTACCCGGTGCTGGGTGCTGGATTCCCAATCTGGCAGCCACAAATACAAATATATAAGGCCAAGATATAAGTACATCATCTATCAAGCCTGCACAAATATATAAGAAACAAACATATAAACTAGAGACTGGGTGATTATGATTTTCTAGGTAAGAGTTTTCTTGGAGGGAAGTTCTTACGGCAAGTTATACTTTTTAATTAAAAAGTATAACTATGACGAAATGACCAACTTGCAGTGCTGAAATCAGTTCAGGTTAAAGATATACAAGGAACAAATTATTGTTTTAGGAATAATAATCAACCCTGGACAAAGATATAATTAACCTTGGATAGGTTTTTGAAAATGCTTTTAGGAACAGAAATGTTCTAATTCAAAGTATTTTTTTTAGGAACAGTGATGAAATCCAAACTTATTTTCGGTATGTTGTAGAAATAATAATATACACTGGACTAAAATTTAAGGTCAATAACAATATACAAGGAAGCCTGAATTCTTTCTTGCAAGCATGGTTATTATGATGTTTTAGTTCATTTGTAATTTTCATTCAAATCATTGACAGGTAAGTTAAGTTTATTTCTTTATTCAGCATGCTCTTGAATGTAGATACTCATCAATAAATTGAAGATGCAAACATCAAGTTAAGGAGCCAGTTCATCCCTATATTTTGCTGTTGCGGCATTTGAAGACTCCTAGAAAAAAATGGGGTGCCGTCATATTTTTTTTGGATCCACATGATATTGAAAGTAGAAAAAATGAGGCAACATGGTATTCAAATTAATGATTTCAAAGATGAGTTAAAAACAAGGAATAAATCTCCAATAAGGGGCAGAACATAAGAATATCAGGGAATGAAAATCTGTTCACCATAAATCTCCAAGATCCTGGGTCCTCTTTTAAGAATAAGTAATTTACCAGGGAATGAAAATCTGTTCTACATAAAATGAACAGTTAAAAGTAAGAGGAAACATAGAATATAAAATCACCATGCAAAAATAATGTAAGATTGTAAATGGGTAAAAGCATGCCTCCAACTAAAATTATCAACAAAACACTTCTTAATTGCTCCAAACAACAAACAAGACATGCAAATGACCATGAATTACAGCTAATAGGCTTGTAAGGGTTGAATCATTTGACAAAAGGGGGAGAAAACATTTCATCAAAAACCATGAACTTTGAGACAGATATATGTTGTATAAAAAAACCTCATTATAGCAATCATCAGTCTGCTCAGGGGCAGTCAAATCTGACCATAGTCAATCAAATGCAACTGTCCCAACAGCCTTCAACCAAAAAAATGCCAGGGAGTAGTCTATAAGTGGGCGAAATGGAGCATAAAATAGAATTTGCACTGCAATAGATGACCTAGAATTAACCATCTGTAAATAATCTAATTGGAGATCAAGAAATGCATATATGTCCTAACTATGACATGCCCAGAATTTTGAAGAATCGTGCAATCAATGAAATCATGCTTACCCCGTTTCCGGTGCAAATCCTTTAAAATACATTTCGTATGTAAATGTAAATTTGATCATTGAAGAAAAGAAAACCAAAACAATCTTGCCAGACTGAAATCATATTTAAACCTGGAATCATCCTGCATATAGAATTAAAACTAATAGTATTTGAAAAAAATGAATAGTCTACATTGGTACCTTCCCTGATAAACTAAGTTTAGTATAATGATAAGAATAATAATAATGATGGCGATGAACTAATGGCTATGACCCTGTATGACTAATGATAAAAAAAATAATAACAACAATGCTATGTGGTTTTCACAACAATTATATAATATAAAAGAAACTCAAAAAAATGTTGACTATATCGCAGAACTGATATATTAACTTTTACCTATTGCACTGGCATAAAAAGAAAATAACCTATATCAGCAACTAAAAGCTTAATAGCATTAAACTTAACGTGAAATAATACATACAAGTTAGATCAACATGGGGCAAACTAAGTGACAGAAACTGGAATCATCAGCAAAACCATTTGGGAAGCACAGATTCTTTTTCTTAAAAAAAATGACAAGTTAACTAAACAAATGGGTAAACATGCATAAGAAACGGAAACCAAAGCCATAAGCATAATATCCACTGGTACCACCTCGGATCAATCAGTGATTAAATGATGTCCACAAAATACCTGGCATTTTGTATGCAAGGGGAAAAGGCACAATCACTTTCAATTAAAACAATACTTGTGAAGGGGCAAAAAAATGAGCAAGGTTTCAACAGAAACATGTTGCAAAAGAACTCACCAACTCCATAGCCAATTATCAGCCAAAGAAAATATCCTTTTGGTCCTCCCCTCTTTTGATCTTTGTCAAATCTGAGACACTAGAAATCCATAATCAAAACAATGGACAATAAGCATCTTTGATAGGTAGATGAACCAAACTGCCCCAAAAATAAAGATAATAAGCTATATGCCCTTAAGAAAACCTATCTTAAAGAAAACCTATCAAGAAGGAAGCAATCAACCTACCTTGATATTAGGTAATTGTGCCAATTGCAAGACGGTTACCATCAAGCATGTGCCCTGTCAAGATTAAAAGCTTATTTCACAACTGATTTGCGAAAAATCAAAAGTCAGCTATAGATTCTCATCAGTAAATTGTAACATAAACCAAGTAATCTTGTGATTGGAGTTTGCGAGACAATGATCGTAAAAGGCCTCATTACAGCAATCATCAGTCTGCTCAGGGGCAGTCAAATCTATGTGGTTTTAACCATAATTATATAATATAAAAGAAAGTAAAAAAACTGTTGACTATATCGCAGAACTAATATTTTAACTTTTACCTATTGCACTAGCATAAAAAGAAAATAACCTATATCATCAACTAAAAGCTTAATAGCATTAAACTTAACGTGAAATAAGACATACAAGTTAGATCAACATGGGGCAAACTAAGTGACGGAAACTGGAATCATCAGCAAAACCATTTGGGAAGCACAGATTCTTTTTTAATACAGAAAAGTAACATTGTTTAAAAAGTCATCAGCAAAACGTAGTTACTATCCATCAAAACGTAATACAGAAAAGTAACATTGTTTAAAAAGTATCTAATCACAGATAGTTTCAGCTGCAACTCACTGCACAGAAAGCATAAAACATTGGCTGTTGAATTACGGTTCAAGTGTGATAAGCATCCAAGGTTCAAGTCTTAGCTTATGCTAGCTGATATGCTGAAAAGCTTCACCATAGACTATAAATTAGGAATAGGAAGAGTAAATTAAGCTTAAAAAAAAGTGTTGTTTACTCCTCAAAAACATGGCCATCTCAGTAGTAAACAAAGACCCCAAACACAAGGCATCTTAATAGATTAATTAGCCCCACAACATACCTTAGCGGCGTAAACACAAGGCATCAGAGGTCTGCATCTGAATAGGTGTGTAAACACAAGGCATCAGAGGTCATTCACAAGTAGTAAACATCATGGTCTGCATCTGAACAATAGTAAACACAAGGTATCTTGTGAATATGCATCTGAATACCAAAGGAACGTGCTTGCAACATTGTAATAAGAATCTAATTGAGAATCCTCAGCGGCGGACTTGGTCTGCATCTGAGAGGTGTTTTTTGGAAGAGTAATTAAAAGAATTTGTATTGGATATACAAATTAAAGGAATTTGCAACATGCACACAAGTTCATATATTTTTCATGGAAAAGAATTTTACAACAGAGGTAAATACCACTGATTGATCACCAAATCAGAGAAAGAAAAATATGCAATTATCAAATCACGGCAAGACAAATATATCCTCCAAATTCGACAAGTAAATAATCTAAGTGGCTAACCGTTTGTATTGGACAAGCCGACGTACACGATCTTCCAGTTAATGCACTTCTTCAAGTCTTGCATTGAAGAGGAAAGAAACGATTATGATATTGAAATAGGAGTAGACCTATAATGCACATGAAGAACACAAACAAAGATTCAGAAACGAACGGGAAATAGATGAAATAGGGAAAGGAAAGGGGAAAATTTTTTAGTGCAAACAGTATTAGACCTATATGCTCTCACCTTTAGTCTCGCATAGTCGGGCTTGCCGGCGACGACGTGGTCAAGGAAAGGAAAGGGGAATAGGAAAAATGAAATGTGTTTTCCTGGGCATGGGTCCTTATTGCTTGGTGAGCGAAGGAGTGAGGGATGGTGATGCGTAGCTGAAGTCTGAGAGCACGTCGTCGCCATGGATGCTAAGGAGGACGAACCTCCACGGATGCTTACGAATTGCCAAATTAGGGTCTGGATCTTTGTCTGGGCAGATGAGGCATTGGGTGAATGCCAATTATAGTGTAAGATCGGGATTGAGGAGCGGGTGTCGGTGAGAGGTGTCTAAGCTTTTTTTTACCAGGTGGAGGGGTGACTAAGCTAGGTAAATGATTAATATATTAAGAGTGATGGTGGAAGTGGAAAGTAAAAAATAAATAAATAAATAAATGTGTGATTTTTTTAACTTTATTTAATTTTGATGTGAGAGTCTTGGGTTTCTCTCATTGTCTCTTTTCTCATTTTCTTCTCATAATCTTATATCTATCGTTAGATTAAAACAATATATGGTTCAGATTTAATCTTTTATAAAATTATTTCTATAAATATAAATAAGTAAATTTAAACTCTTAAAATCTAATCTATACCATTTATAATTGCAACCCATAAAAAATAAATAAATTTTAATTTATAAAATATAATAATAATAATTTGTTAAAATATTAAATCTAACCCATCAATTTCATGATCTAAGGGTGGAGATAAGATTATGAGAAGATAATGAGAAAGAGGACAATAAAAGTATCTTCTCACGATGCACAAATGGCATTAGGTTGTTGAATTTTTTTAATAGAAATTTTCTTGCTTTTATTTTTTTAACTGTATTTAATCTTGATGTGAGAATCAGATGTCCTTATTTTTTTTTTTGGTTATGGCATTTAATTTCCTGGTCAAAAGTTTACCTATGGCATTAGGTTCTTGAATTTATTTAATAGAAATTTTCTTGCTTTTATTTATAATAAATAATTGTTAGCCATATATTTGTTCTTCGAGTTGGATAGTAGAGTTATTTTTTTGATAGAGTGGTACCATATTTTTAAACAAAATTATTTGGGCCCTCATGAAAATCACAATTTGGCAATTTTCCCATTATGAAGGGAGGTTAAAAGTAGGTGAGTTGATGTATCTTTTGTTGTTAATTAATAGCAGTAAGTTTAATCCTTTGTTTATGATGACTCTTATGTTTGGTTATGATTGTAGTCCCTGCTGAGGTTCGTTACAAAGAAATATATTTTGAATATAGCGCCAATCCAAATGTCGAGAACGAAGATAGTGGTAATGAGTCTGAATCTCCTGAAGGTTAGTTTTGGCAAGTAAAGATTTGTCACAAGTATTTTGTCATCAATGTGTGACATATTTTTATTTATAGGTATGTGCATTAGTGGTTTTGATTTATTGGATGACAACAACGAAGTTACGTTGGAGGCAATGCATGTTAAGAGAAATGAAGTACATGGTTAGTGGTAGATGGTTGATTTGTTCAAGAGGTTGTGTTGGATAATTTAGGCAACACTAATTATTTCAATGATAGGGCCATTCTAGCTCCTACAGTTGAGGTTGTCAATCAGGTGAATGAGTACATGTGTTCGTTATTGCCTGGTGAGTCAGTTGAATATCTTAGCTGTGATGCTGTTTGCAAGACATATCAAGACCATGAAGGAGTCGAAGATCTCTATACTCCTGAGTTATTGAACAACATAAATTGCTCAGGGTTACCAGTACACAAGATCTCTCTAAAGGTTGGGACACCTATAATGTTGTTGAGGAACATTGATCAGGCAGCTGGACTATGTAATGGTACATGTTTATGTGTGACACAACTTGGTCAATTTGTCTTAGAGGCAGTGACGCTTAATGGATCAAGACCTAACGAAAAGGTTTTGATTCATAGGATGGACATGAATCCTTCAGACAATCGCTTGCCGGTTTGAATGAGGAGGAGGCAGTTTCCTATATCGATTTCATTTGTGATAACCATCAACAAAAGCCAGGGGCAATCATTACGATGTGTGGGTATATATTTACCGAAGCCTATTTTCACACATGGACAGTTGTATGTTGCACTTTCAAGAGTTAGGAATATGGGGGGCTTGAAGATTTTAATACATGATGATGGTATGACATCCAAAAATGCAACAACTAATGTTGTGTATAAGGGGTATTCAGGAACCTGACATAACATAGTTCATTAGGGTGTATGAAACACAAATGTTTAGGTTAGTTGCTTTGTGGAATGTTTTTTGTAATGAGTATGTCATGTGTTTGAGGTGAACATATTTTGTGTAACCAGTTCGTTGTATGCTTGTATTTAAAGAAAATGCTTCCCGCGCATCGCGCGGGGGAGTAAATGCTAGTTGGATAAGTAACTTATGTAAAAGTTAGGATGTTTGGTTTGATTTTTGCATAAGTGACTTTTGTATTAATTAAGAGGAAAAAATGAAAAAATTATGAAAATTGAAAAAATGAAGGACTAATTGTGGAAAAAAAACTAATTGACAACTTAAATGCCAAATGGGACCTGGGAAGATATCTGTATTTATTAAAGTGGCATTCTTAGTAATAAATTGATCCGAACCATCCAATGGCGACAGTGTTACCACAAGGCACATTCTCAAAAGTTTGATGCCGTTAACCCATTCAGATAAGAGTTCTTTGCACACTCTTCACTCACAAATGTTTCTTTTTTCCGGAGACATAATTGGGTCCGATATTTCTAAACTTCAAACCAGTAGAGACCTTACCAAAAAAATACAAGGCAAAAGACATAAAACCGTTCTTTGCACACTCTAGAATAAAAATCTACCTTAGTTTCATATATATTAGGAAATTACAAAATACATAATTTTGCACTTCACTCATACCCATGAAACAGCAGAGCTTTCGAACGGCAGAGCATTGTGATGGATCATGTTTGGCAATGATAAGTAAATAATAAAATTACAATTATAATGCGAATAAAATAGAAATTGTACAAAGTTAAATTTTTTGAAGAAGTAAAATATAACATAACTAATCAAATCAGAGGTCCCGTACAATTTGGTCCTTGATGGCATCACAAACATGATTCATTTGGGTTGAATACGTCCGAGTATCATCTGTTAACGATGGGTCTTGATCTTGACTATTATCAAGATGAACTACATTATTCTCATTTTCTGCTTCCCTAAAGTCCACATCAATTTGGGAATTTCTTTTAATGAAATTATGTATAGCCATTGTGGCACAGACAATGCGGACTTGCGTGTCGAAGCTGTACTTACGCATATGTTGTAAGATTTCAAACCTATTTTTCCAGACTCCAAAAGTCCTTTCTATTGTGCACCTCAAGCTTGAATGATAAAAATTGAAAGCTTCATTAGGATTCCGAAACCCCGGTGATTTCTGAATTCTGGGAAGTGATAACGTTCACATCTGTACGGACCAAGATACCCAACTATTGTTGGGTAGCCGGAATCGACCAAATAATATCTGCCTAACATGTGTTAAAATCATTGTAAATGTGAGATTAAGTTAAACGTTAAATGTAGACAAAGAAACGTAATTGAAGTGTACAAAATATTTACCTTGTAGTGGATGTGGGAAACTCATGGTTGGATCTGAGACAACAGAGTGAAAAACACGAGCATCATGTACTGAACCTTCCCATCCTGTTAACTGGAATGTGAAGCACATATCCCAATCACAAACAGCCATAACATTTTATGTGGGATATCCTTTTCTCCCGATAAACTTATCTCGGCCCAGTCCAGTGATGACACACCTGATGTGAGTACCATCAATAGCTCCAATATCATCCTTGAAATATGGGAAATATCGATTATCGTTTGCTATTTTTGGATGACATTGACCAAATTCTGGATCGCATGGCCTAATAATTTCCGTTCCAAGCTTAAGGCAGGCCGTTAAAACCTTGTGTAGAATCCTACTTACAGTTTCGCCCGAATGTTTAAATATTTCTTGTACTAGCCTATTTCCTACTTCGTGTCCAATAGTGAGCAAAAACATGGCAACCATTTCTTCAACATCGGTATTCCTAGATTCTCTTAACCCATGCTCACACAACTTAATGCACAAATTATAAAAAACATGTTTTTCCATTCTAAACATCTGATGACATTTTGAACCTTCATTTGCCAACATTTCTTGTACCCAATAGTGACTTGTTCCCTGACTCGCTCTACGTGGTTGTCTGCACACATATGGCACTAAATATTGGCAAAGTAACACGCATAATTGTTGATGTTGTTCCAACTCAGCCTCAAAAATTGAGGCGTCATCACTATCTTCATCTTCGTCCATCCCCTGCAACTTGTTTCGGTTGTTACGATTTGCCATTGAGTACCTGTGATTGTGGTGAGATTGTGGTGTGAGTAGGATGATTAACAAACATAACATATAATATATATATATATATATAAACGCCAACATGATAAAACCATTATAAACGACGGGTCAAGTCATACGTTTTGGAAACAAAAAACTAAAAATGTCTACATTGAACTATCCATATATCAAATGCATTCTACAACTAGTCCTCCTCTACGATATAACGCAAATAAGACATCAGGTACTCGAGATCTCGTTTCAATGTCACAAATACATCCTGACGTGTCTTGCTTTCCAGGGCTCGCATGCACCGGACTCCAAAGGCTTTGTCCGCCTTCACATCGTCAAGTTCCAGTAGATATTTCACAACCTCAGACATGCTATTTTCTTGAGTTGCCGTTAAAGCCACTGCTCGATCCATAGTCACATTGGCAATGACACTGATGGCATCAGCTATTTGCTTGGCAGCTGGAAGCTTCTGTTTTTTGCTTCTACTAGACCCTTCACCTCTCTTCCTTTTGGGCTCACTTCTAGATGCAGTGGGACCAGTGCTTGATGGCCTCTCTGTTGTTATTCCAATGCTTGCCATTTCATCGGTCACTCTGGTACTAACTTCAGGGTCAACACCGAAATGCTCATCCTCACTGTCCCCAGAGCCTTCCTCTTCATGCATCGTGGGTCTGTAAACATCATCCTCATCTTCCTCATTTGTCTGTGGTTGTATGTGAGAGGTTGAGAAAATGTGGTCATCGGACGCCATTCCATCTTTGAATATTATTCTTAACTCACTTTCATTCTTTAGGCATAAGTTCTGGAATTTCTTATAATTGGAATGTGTCTGTATGCATACAAGTTAGACGAGTCAAAATGGATAGTTAAATGAATTACATACCAAAAATTGCACTAATGAAACTTGTAAATTGCACTTAATATTGTTTACCTGTAACTTCTCCGTCCACCAGTCGTCCGACGCAATGACATTGTTTGTCACAGGGTCTCTGCCCACACCGGTCTCTTTGATTAAAGAATCCCATATCTTCATATCTTTCTTTAAGACATCCAATCTATTTTTAAATTGTTTCTTCCCGTAGTGTTTCCCAGTCTTATAAGTGAATGTCTCAATAATAGCCTGCCATGCTTTCGGTGTGAATGATTGCCCTCTACGTTCTTTTTTGTATATTTGGTCTACGCATGCGTTGACAAATATCTCTGTCGACTGTACATCCCATACAGCTTTTGTGTCCATATTTCTATGCCAAAAACTCACATATAACAAACACACAACATAACATAATTCCGAAATACACCAACAAATGCAAGATTATGGAAACATATGCATACGTACATATATAGAGAGAGACAGACACATGTCAAATAACAGTGAGAAAAATATATCATTCATGCCTTCAAAACAACAAATATTATCATTGTAGTATTTGGAATATTTAGTTGGAAAAGAATAAGTTTTTCAATGGAAGTGAAGTGGTTCAATATCTTTTAGATAAAATACATTTGAATTTTATATGTTAAATAACTTATATTGAGAGAGAAGTGTGTGCATGTTTGTGTGTGTGTTTGCCAACAAGAGTGTTTATGTATAACTCTACTGTTTGAGCATAAATTAATCAAATACAATGCTGAATGTCACATGACTGAAATTAAGGTTCTTTTTTATTCACATCATTGTATCATCTCGACATCTCATATCTTCTTCTAGTCCTCATAATATGGGTAGTGACAGCCGAAAATGACTTGAGTGATATTTGATTTTACATATTTGACAATAGTCTTCTTTTCATACGAAATAAAAAAAATTCAAAAGCGAATCCATCCTTAAAAGAACCGAAGCAAAACGGACAAGAAGCAAGGGTGCAGCAGAAACCTCGCTGCGTGAATCAGTGAAAATGGTAGCTAAAGATACAGAAAATCAACCCAAGGCACAAAAAAAGCAGAAGAAACCTAGAAATACCTGGGTAAAGCTTCAAGCTTTAGGCTTGAGACCATGCAAAAATACACGGTTTAAGGCTAAAGAAGAAGCTACACCAAACAAGACAAAGAAATTTCCAAAGCAATATGTAGTGTGCATGTGATGTAGAAAGATGCGTGTCAGAGTCCAGGAAAAAAACTCAAATACCAGTATGAAACAGCTAGTTAGAGTCGGAGTTTTGTTTACAATGCCTGTTAATTAAATGGTCAGTCTCAAAGATAAATAACGCATCAATAAGCATCTCATATCAGCATTGAAACATGAAGAAATATGTATCTTTCACAGAAATGACCCATTGGGAGATGGCAATAAATTTCCTAGAAGCCATATTCACATAACTTTATCAAATTTACAAGATAAATGCAAGTCAAACACATATATCTCTTCAGTTACTGCGTTCCATAATCAAGTTATAGTTGTTCACCTCTCACTCTTTCTAATTGCATCTATTCTCCTAAATAAATTACCATAGATCCAAATGTAGTCGTAGTATAGGTAGCATGGGTATTTGAAGAATTCTGTTAGTTGTTTTCCTTGTTGCATTTGATTATTAGCTCTGTTATTTGTAAAACAAGAAAGCAAACCATAAGGTTCCCAGATGCTATGTTCTTCAGAGTGTTTTGCCTATATTCGCATACAAGGTTAGTCAACATTTTTTCACAAGTTTCACATGACCATCCTTCTCCTACTTATACAAACAGAGGTTGGATCGATTCCATGAAATATACACACTTCAAATATGGTACAAAAAGAGGAATATACACACTTACAACAGAGCAACCCACGCAGAGCAATATCCGAAGATTAAAAACAATCACATGAGACTCTGCAAACTTCCTCATAGCGCAACAAAAGCCTATGGAAACAAAACGAATCAAACACAACAACTAAGATCAACTGAACAGATCAAAACTTCAAACCACGACACTATTTTCGAAATGTGGTTCATTGAAATGTACAAACAGAGGATGGATTGATTCCATGACGTATACACACTTACAACAGAGCAACCCACGTAGAGCAATATCTGAAGATTAAAAACAAGACATATCAATCTACAAACTACTCACAGTGCAACAAAAGCCTATGGAAACCAGAACCAATCAAACACAGCAACTGAAAATATCAATTGAACAGATCAAAACTTCAAACCACGACAGAGCAAACAAAATGGGGTTCATTGAAATGGGTCCAAAAGCAAACAATGGCTACCTAACCTTAGATAAAGGGAGAGACGTTAGATTCAACTTACCAGCCAATGAGAGAGACCCTACTGAGCAGATCCACCACGACCTTCAACCGGAGTTGCAGCCTTCACCGCCGGAGAAGCTCACAAGGTTGCCTGTACAGATCTTCAACGCCGTTAGAGATCAACGCCGTCAAACTTCAACACCGCGTCACCGACACTGAGACGTCAATGCAAGACAAAAACGCAAGGTGCACACTGTCACAGCCTTGGCGAAAAAACGTGATGATTCAGAGATGTTGAGTTCCCATTTTCAGATCTGAAATGTGATGATTTAGGGAAAAAACGTGATGCAGGAGCTGGACAAAAAACGGCCGATCGAAGGGCTTGGCGAAAAAATTGTAGGGAAGAGCTTCAGCAGGGTGCTTTGCGGAAGAGAGGAGGAGACGAGAATTCAATTATTGTGAGAGAGAGAGAGAGGGGGGTAGGCAGTGGGTTGGTGAGAGTTTAAACACTCATTAATGCCTTAATGGTAAGATCAGAATATCAGATGGGCTAATAAGTCGGAATAAGCTTCATATAGGTGACTTTTGACTTCTGGATGCATTGGGCTTTTTTTAGCTTCTATCTGATCGCTGAAACAAAAGCTCAAAATGGGAAAATCATAATTTAAGTCCAATTAGTGCATTGTTCAAGTCCGATTTGAAGCCCAAACGTTTAAACAAACACACACTTGAACTACCAACCTTCGTTACTTTTTGTTCCTTAAAAGCTTCTGTGTGTGATTTGATGTTTTTATTTCTTTTCGGTTCATAATATTACACAGAAGGAAACATTTTAGACGGAAGGAAACTATAAGAACCAAAACCTTTGTTTTCAAATTATAGGGATTAAAATTAAAATAAGGGTAAATCATAAAGGCTAATAGTGGTTTAATTCTAGAAAAATCTCATATGAATATTGTAGGAAAAATATTTAACTAATAAGGAGATTAGGCGTACCTGGATGAATCCATGTTTGGATCCGGGTCAAAGCTCCAATACTCCATACTTGTGCCCTCACAATTATTAGACTACTAGAGCCTAATTGTGATTTGCACAGCAGATCACCATAACCAGAAAGATGGTAGGAGAGAAGAGAATTGCCAGAAAACTCAATGGCAGGATGAGTTGCAATTGAGGAGGCGCACCCTATTTATAGTGGTTTATGGAGGCCACTAATTAGGAAACGTGTGCACTCCTTCTTGCCCTCCAAGACAGCAAATAATTGTCTCTCAATTAATTCCCTAATTATGGTGATTTGTTCCTCTTTTAACAAATCCATAATTATTGCTGAAATATTCCTAAATCTGCATCTTACGCTGATTTTATTCTTATTTGATTAGGCTACTTATTTCCTAATCAAATAGTCCAGCCCATCAAGGGCGGACTTAGACCCAAAGTCCAATATCTCCCACTCGCACTTGATGGGCCTCCCATCGTGCGTGCATTACTCTTTCTTGTTTCATACTTGGCGTCTGCCGTGACTGCGTGGGCAAAAAACATCTTTCAGATTTGGTGCTTATGATACTAGAAATCCTTTATATCGGACCAGCATCCAAAGACACCCTTTATATATAACCGTAAGCTATATGTTCATTGCCTCATATGCCCCAGATCCTCCCATACATATTACTCATGGCATATCTAATCCCTCTCGAGTTAATATGTTGATTAACTCAGATTGCCCTTTACGCACATAGTATCCGCACTTACTAGCTACACATAGAGCTAGTAAGGGGTCGACCACAGATACTAGTATATCTTATGTATCTAGGAGTAAATCTTCCTTTTTGACTAAGCATCAGTCCATCTTGACTTGGTCGCTTTCCTAGTTTTCACTCGTCTGACTGAATCGAGTGTGATCATGGAGCTTCAGCTAAAGTAGCTGTTACCAAACCAAGCTTTCATGATGCGCCTAAGTCTTAAGGGCATCGTGGAAGTATTCTTCCTTCCTAGGACTCACACTATAGTGAACTAGGGAACTTTCACCTACATCCCGTGTTGCAGTTTAACTCTTAAGCACATGCAGTATGAATTGCATGCTACGGTGAATGGTTTGAGGTGTACGTCGATTTCTTTTCTTTCACCGTACAGACATTAGTTCCAAAATGTAGGGCTGTTCAAAGTATCCCGGTCCCGGTTGTCCCGGCCCGGTCCCGGATTTTTTATCCCGGGAATTTTCCGTCCCGGTAGGGACCGGGACCGGGATGTAAAAACCCGGGACCGGGATCACACCTTGTGATCCCGAGAATTCCCGGTCCTGGGTTTTTTTTTCTTTTTTCCTTAAAAAATAGGTTATTATTTTATTTTTGTATTTTTTACCCCATAAATTAAGTTATCATTTGATAAAATGAATATCACATATTTGGTTAGAGTTAAATTGTATATATCGTGATACAAATCCTAACTATATAATGTATAAAGATAATAACAAAAATGATGAATGTGATAATAATATGTTATTTTTCAATTCTAACCCAATTTATGAGATTTTTATGACCTTATTAGGTGTTAAATAATTACTTTAAACATTAGATTATAAAAAAATTTAACTAATATAATTATATTATTAAGACCGGGAATTCCGGATCCCGGTCCCGGGAATTTCCTGGGACCGGGACAGGGACCGGGAATGAGATCCCAGTCCCGGGAAATCCCGGGACGGGAACCGGGAATGGGTATTCCCGGTCCCGTCCCGGGATTTGAACACCCCTACCAAAATGTACTCAACATTCGAACCAGAACTTTCTTTTTCACAATATCTCTTTTACAATCTCGTTTGTGAAAAAGAGTTCTTTGCCTGGCTACAGGTCTATATTCATGCTTCGATCCATTTTCTGTGTATATGCACACATGTGGATCTCATCTCAGTCTAACTGAGGCGACTCAAACGCAAAGGTTCTTCTCAACCATCTCATGGTGATCATTTGCTCGTCTTACCTTCCCATGCCCCTGCAAAACATGGGAAGACGGTTGTTCCTGTGAGTGAACCAAACTCTTTTGACCTGTACTACATACAAAACTGTATACCTTTATGTATTTACTCATAACATACATACCATTTCTTTTATCTTCATATAAAAGAAGTTCATGACTTTATATTTTATTTGCGCCCCTAGATTTTCACTAACTCAATGAAAATCAAGCTATGGGCTCAATAAGGGGATCTACCAACATCTTGTTAGTAGAAAGTCATTAAACTATTGCTTTCCCTCTTTGAAAGCATATCTCTCATAGAGATGTATCAAAATGGTATGTTTTGCCTTGCTGTGATACTTAGGATCCTCATCATAAGATGTTATCGTTTGGATCCTTCTATCCACCATTCATTCCCAATCTCTCATAGGAATTACTTTAGCCATATGACACTTTGAATGATGGCAGAACATGCCCTGGTTCTATTTCCATGGATAACAGGAAAAAATACTTTGTATATTTTCTTACTCCATCACCATTTGCCTAGGCCTTGTATTGGAGTATCCTTTCAAAAAGAAATTTGTTGTCTTGACAACTTAATCCATGGTTATTCTCATAACCCATTTCATAGCAGGACCAAAAACAACTTCCAAGTCTGACCCAAAAACATTTGGTCTTATGTACACCAATGTGTACATTCATATTACCAACTATAGTCTCACATATGACTCTATCCACCTTTCTTATATTGGATTCATGATAGGACATGTAACCTCTTTAGGTTTATGCCCTTGACTTCAGTGGTGTCCATGGGTTTGCAGTTTGACATCCTAAGATGTCTAAGGATTACACTTGTACATGTCTTAGGTGGAAAAGGCTGTATCTTTCTTGTGCAACTCCGTTCATCTTGTCAATCAAGATATTTATTGAACCCATGACTTTCTCAACTCAGAATTTAAGGATTCTCTGATCCTTTATTCCTTTGACTCCCTTGACACTTGTTTCATTTGTCACTTGACAAAGGATGACTTCACAAAGAATCATCACTAGACCATTTGGAACTTATGTAGTGTTCTTCGATTATTTCAAAGTTGGTGAGGCTTTCACCTTGTGAAAACCTCATATACTACCATTTGGGTGATGGTTTCTACGAAGCCCTTAAGCTGCTTCATGTAGAGTTCATCATCCAATTTCCAAAATCCTAAATTGGAAGGTGGTCTTTACATCATCTTGATGCAATTTTCAAGACTAAGCTTGTTGTCATAGCCAAAGTTCAGAGTTAAAACGCACAATGGACAACCTTCCATTGTATTACCCCTTAGCCACTAAATGTTTTAGGTTCTACATGCCCCCAACAGATTTGAGAACCTACTTGTTCCCAATCGTCTCTTGGCTAGATGACAAATTACCCAAACACGTATTTGGCTTAAAAAGAATCCAAATCCTCCTGTATGACACTTTGCAATTCATCTTAGCAGGTCCTTCTAGTGTCTTTCAGACACTTATCATCACCTTCTAAATGATGAAGAGAGCATTCAATCTATTAGGGAATCTATCCCTTATAGTCATTCGCTAGATGACAATTTGCTCCGAGGTGGATTTCATAGGATTCTTTTCCTATGTATGAGTGAGGTAATTCTCTTGTAACTTACCTCTTACCTCTTTCGTCGTGAAAATGGTCTCAATCCTCCCACTCGGATCAGTGAACTTAGGAACACTTGGTTATTCCTTGTCACTTGTGAACCTCTTAAAGAGATTTATTGTGATTAATGCTCATTTCCTGCTAGGAAATCTGGGTTTTATAAACGTCGTGTCCCACGATTTTCTAACAGTCACTGAACCGTCATCATTTTCACCAATGAAGACGAGTCATGTCAAATTCTCATGTCATCTCACAAAGAGATACCTTGTATACCTTGACCCCAATCTTCCTTACTCATAGGAAGAATTATGAATATAAAGTTGATGACCCTTATGGTCTTAACGAGCTTGGTCCTAGTCTAAGGCCCATCCATGATTCATAGGGTAAGGTCGTGACTGACGTAGAGGGCATTTGGTTAAGTGTGAATATAATAGCTATGAGTCCACCTACCAACATATGGCTGATAGCCTCATTGATGCCATTATGTTCATAACCAAATCAAGGAAAGGTCTATCTCTCCATTTCAACAACTCTATTATGTTGAAGAGTTCTAGGTATTGATAGTTGCCTAACAATGCCTTTCTTGTATACAAAACAGCTTGAACTAATCACATGGGTGTCTTTAACCCTTGTTAGTTCAAAAAAAGGGTCTTATCCCTTTAGTTTAACTGATTCCTTACTAGTTCAGCCATTATCTAACAGCTTCACACTTGCCAAAAAATCAAGTAAATATTACTGTATTTCGACTAAACGTCCACAACGTCAACGAAACACCAAGCTGTTTGTGTTTTGCCCTCACGTTTATTGGTTCACCAACGTCATAATTTGCCAATTGCAGTGGATGTTCTCAAAAAATGTTTCTTTGTCTTTCTTGCCAGGTAGAATAAGTTTTCAACTTATCCATAAGGCTATTAACCCTTTAGCACACGTTGTTTAGCAAATACTCTTTTGCTAGTTTGATCATTGCCTTTGATCAAGGTGTACATGTGGCAAGAAATGGAATCTTTTATCCCTAGAAAAGAAACATCAAAATCCAACGAAGGATTTGAGAATCATAGTCCCATCAATCCTTAACTAAAGAGATATCAAAGATTTGATTCTGTCAATTGCAATTGCATGGAGTGAATCATGGTGGTTTATCTATGCAGAGTTAACGTGCAGTTCCAATCCCTTGATTCTATCTCTTTATTGCTTTGCTTTTGACATGAAGCCATATGCTTATGTGAAACATCCACAACTCATGTGGATTGCTACTTTTACAACCCTTAAAGGTTTATCAATGTAGCATTTTATCTTTGCAGAAACCATTGACCTTTTCTAGATCAAGTTTACCTCATAGGTTTCTTGCCCTTGGGCTTAGAGGTTGAATCCTCCCACTCTTTAGCTAAGTTCGTATGACTGATGGATCTTGAATCCTTCAGTCTTTCACACTCAAGTTTAATGTGGCGAATTACATTGCTGAAGGTTACAATATGCATATCAGAGGCAATCTTTACTTTCGTATACGCCCACTTACTGGAAGACATGGCTCACTCCCACTCACTGGGAGACATAGCTTCCTCCTACTCACTGGGAGATGTCTTATCACAACATACACTTGTTGTTTGTTAGAAAGAACTTGACATTTAGTTTGTCTCAACTTCTTAGTTTGACATATGCCTCAAGTGTTGCCTAAACAACATGTTAGGACTTAGCACACTATGTTAAAACTTAACTTAGTTTTAACTTTATGGAAGAAGATCACCTATTCCACTATCTTCCAACACTATCCACATGGTTTGGATAAGGTTACATTACTCGTACCATCATAAGTTTGAGCAATGTTGTTCTTTCTATGCTTGATAGCATAAACCTTTTGTATCCTTCAGTTGCTTCAACCTTTAAATGCTGAAGACTAGTTGGTAGGATGTCCTTGACATCTCATTCTTCTTGAATGAAAGAGATTTGAGAGTTTGTAACTCCATAGACATCTCTATTGAGCTTGTCTTCATAAGCTCAGTCAAATAAACTTGGTCATAATTGGTCACTCAGACGATTATGGTATACAAATCTTATTTGTTCAAATAAGACAAATGATAATTAGGTAATAAGTTCACTAGTTTCATGTTCAGGAGACAACTATGTTGACTCCCATCCCAATCATACTAGTTAGCTCATCAGCCTTTTAACCACAGTCTTCATTGAACACTTTCCCCTTTGGATTTCTAGACGCATTCCAAAAAACTCCCACTCAATCAAAGAGCAGTTATATTAACAAGATAATAACACATTATCATCTAACTAGCATGAATGTTCAAGAAAACAAGAAGAGAATATACTGAATTCAATTCTATAAACTAACAGAGAATTTAATCTTAAATTCAATGGGAAAAACAAGAGCATTCAAAAATTTAAGCCTCATGTCATTGTTCTCTTAACTAGGTTCTCCTTCTCATAGGTCCTTTTGACCATATTAACTCATGTAGCTTCTAGCTACACTGTCCAGCTCCTCTTTGCCATATTTACATCCACTCATTTGGATGTATTTGCAGCATACCTCCCATTTGATGAGATGATTCTAACATCTCTATCTGTCTTATCCTTTGTCACAACATTTGTGATAAAGGATTGACTTTTAGAAGTCATTGCTTCAATCCAAATGGATCAATGTGGTTAGAAGCATAGGAAGACTTATTATTATTCAATAATTATTGAATAATTTTAAGTTGCTGCAAGTTTTCAGGTTTTTATCTCTAACATTTTGAGTCAAGTTGGATAGGATTTTACATTCAACAACTTATTTGAACAATCCCTTACTTTTAAAGAATCTTTCAGTATTTAACCTTATGTTGCAACTGAAAAAACTCTTAAAAAAATAAGCCAACCAATCCCCAAAAACAATAGAACCAACATTGATTCAATTCCAATGTTTTTGGGACCCTCTAAGTGCACATAAGCACCTTTTTGACTCAAATCATATCCAAACGTGCTTCAAATATATGCAAATTATATATTAAATTGAAGCTCTCGAATTTAGGGATTTTTAGGAATCAACCATGTCTCAATTGGAGGCCCCACGTGACCTCCACGCGCCACCTTGCGTCCGTCAGCCGGCGACACGCGCCGTCTCCCAAGACTCCACGCGCCGTCCTCTCTCTGACGGTGCTTGCCACGTGTCAAACGGAGACCCCAGTGGGTCCCACGCGCCAAATGCCCTTTTTTTTTGTCAACAGTCAACGAATGACTGTTGAACCGTGACCCGTCACCGCTGACGTGTCAGTGACGTGGCGCTGACGTGTCTCGGTCAACGGATGACGTGGCCTCGTTGACCGATGCTGACGTAGCGACCGCTCATTGGTGCCACGTGGCATTGGTTGACCGATGACATGGCGTTGACTGCCATGTCATCATCTTCAACCTCCAGCCGGGTCAACCCGACCCGGTTGGAACTCCTACGGGTCATCGCGACCTGCCAACTTCGGGAGGCCATATCTCCCTCGTTTGAGCTCCATTTTTCGCGTTCTTAGTGTCTTTGGAATCGTAGTTCAGCGAACTATAAATCCATGGCATTTATTTGATCTTAAAACCTCTGTTTCATTGATCAAATCACGAGTGAAGTTGCGGCGGCGACTAATGACCCGCGAACTTCTTTCCTTTGTTTCTCCCTCATCCGGACTCCGTTTGACGCGTTCTAAGCATCGTTGGAATCGTCTCTTCGAGATCTACACATCCATGTCCTTACTTTGGGCAAAAACACCGAGTTTCAAACACCCAATTTTTCTCGACGTTGTCGGCGTGACGTAATTCGACCGGATGTATGTCTCTGTGTTTCAAAGGCTCTTCAAACCTTTGAGGGGTTAAGTCTTTTTCGTTTTTAGTTCCACATAGGTTCCAAAAACACAACTTTAAGAAATCGAAGATTTGAGGAAGAGGACGAAGGAATTGTGCCATGAGATATACACACACACTTATTATATGTATATATATAAAACAACCAGCGGAGGAAACAATCAAGAACCTAGCATATATGTGTGCACATTGAGCTCAAGTTGAATAACAAATCTGATGCACACACAGACACTCATATAGTACAGCAAAGGCAGAAGCAAAAATATATACATATATATATATATATATATACATGTTCACATTTTGGAAAAACATATACCCAGATTCCCAAAAATATTCACTTATGAACCAGAGAACATGCATAACAAAAATTTCAAGCAATAGAGGCTACGGATATAAAGCTTGAAAAAAAAACAGTAGCACAGTGGAAAATATGATGGAGAGATATAAACAAATTATATCACATGTTTATTCACATAGAATAATCACAGCCTCAAGGATCAAATGGCTCTGATGCCAATGTAGGAAAAATATTTAACTAATAAGGAGATTAAGCGTACCTGGACGAATCCATGTTCGGATCCGGGTCAAAGCTCCAATACTCCATACTTGTGCCCACACAATTATTAGATTACTAGAGCCTAATTGTGATTTGCACAACAGATCACCAGAACCAGAAAGATGGTAGGAGAGAAGAGAATTGCCAGAAAACTCAATGGCGGGGTGAGTTGCAATTGAGGAGGCACACCCTATTTATAGTGGTTTATGGAGGCCACTAATTAGGAAACGTGTGCACTCCTTCTTGCCCTCCAAGACAGCAATTAATTGTCTCTCAATTAATTCCCTAATTATGGTGATTTGTTCATCTTTTAACAAATCCATAATTATTGCTGAAATATTCCCAAATCTGCATCTTATGCTGATTTTATTCTTATTTGATTAGGCTACTTATTTCCTAATCAAATAGTCCGGCCCATCAAGGGCAGACTTGGACCCAAAGTCCAACAAATACCATCTAAACCCCGAAATACCAAATGAGTTATTCTAATTTTATAAAGGACAAATCAGTCTACATGTATTATTTGAATTGGGATTTGCAAATCTTGAAAAATTACTTCCATGCTCTTTCTCTTATTTTCGGGTCTGTTTGCTCTGAGGGATTTGGGAGGGAAGAGAAATTTTTATGTTAAATTTAAAAAAAAATTGAAAAAATGATGTTACAAAATTTTAATAAAGAGAATGTGTAAGATAAAAGAGTATTAACAATTAATTAAAAATTATTAACTCCACCCCTCTAAACTTTTTAAATCTAACTCAAGACAACCCACGGCGCTCCTCTAGCAAGAGCTGTATAGACGATGCTGTAGGAATGAGGATAGCCATGTAGGTTTGGTTAAGTCCACTTTTATGAGTTAAACTGGAAAGTTAATTAGGCCTTTAGTTTGAACATTCTTCTTCCCAATTTGAAGAAAACAGGTGGTGTTTCTGGCTTCTTGGTTTTTCTCCCTCAAACTGCTTTTCTCTGTCTCTCTGGTCCAAGAGAGAAAGATAAAGTGTGAACTTTCTGGTTCTGAAACCTAAGTTTGTTGGGTACATAAATATCATCTGTAATCTTGAGTGAGTGATCTCCTGCAGCCTGCATTTCAATATGATATTTTGATTTCATTGTGTATTAACTTAAACTTGAATTTGTAATAAATAGGACTACATTGATAGTACTCTGTTTTTTCACCTTCATAAAGTGAGGAAGATTAGAAGTCTTGATTTTGATGTCACTGAGATATGCTTGTTTCATGACCTTTGGATTCTCACATCATTTCACATGTATACAAGTTTCATGGTCTTTGGCTTTATCATGATTTTTAATTTACAGCACATCCAAGTGACAAAGTCCGGTTATGATATGGCAACAAGTATGCGTATTTGTAGATTGAGTTTGCTGTTTTTAAGTTTATGTATAAAGCCAGGTAAACCTGAATAATGTTTTTTTGACCTTGAAGGTAAACCTGAAATTGAAGATCTGCATTTTGCTGTTAAAAGGAGTTAGTTTCCTTGACTCTAGTGGAGTGGCCAAACTAGTTGAAAGTATTGTCAGTTAGCTTGTATTTTCATGTTATGAAATGATGCAATGGATAAACACTTATGAAGATAACTACATTAATATATGAAAATGTAATTTATTTTTTAAAAAATATTTTTATTTATAAGCATGAGACTGAGCGAGTGAGTAAATAAAGAGTGTATAAAAATTGCGCTTTGCTGTTACAATTTATGTTTTGTGAACATTAATTGGGGACCATGCTTTCTGTTGTCAGACAGCTCCCCACATTCGTTGGTCTTGCGTATTGTTCAAGCAACACCCAACCTCTCCCACCACTTTTATTTTAATTAAAAGCTTTTTTTTTTTAATTTCATGCTTTAATACACTAGTGTTTACAAGTCGTGCAAAGTAATAAACTATTAAGTAAAGATTGTTCCTATAGAATTTGGTTCCAAAATCCCGTTAAATATTGATTATTACACTTTCACTTAATTTGAGTGACACAAAAACCAAGAGGGAAAGGAAACTAATTTTAAAATTATAAAAAAAATAAAAACAAGTGATTCATTGGTTTTAAGGATAAAATGAAACATAGTTAGGATGATTTATTCCACTTGTATTTTACTATTTTGTAACATTCAATTAACATCTTCTCATAGATGTTCTTAATGGACATATATGCACTAATCTAGGATTCAAAAGCTTTCTCAAATTAAAAACAAGTGTTTAATTCCATTAAGTGTGTTCAATCTCTTGTTACAATTAATAAAATCCAATTTTCAAGCTCTAATCCTAATCCTAACGTGACTACGTAAGGTTATCAAGTGTATCTCAATCTTACCAACAAAACCATCCATTCAACGAATAAACTTCATGTTCTTACATAATTTTACCCAAATTCTACACTCAAGTTAGCCCCTCTCAAGTATCACTCAAATGGATATACAACATCTAATTTGATTGCATTAGTATATTCATTTCCTTTCTTATGTGTTTCATATATCAAGCTGTCAAAAATAGTATTTTTCATAGAAGCATCTTTAATTTCTCCCTCCTTTTCGTAAACAATAAAAGCATTTTAACAACTCCATAAAGTATAATCAATAACCGGAAAAAACTGGCTACTTTCTTTAATCCTACATGCCGAACAACAACACTTTTCAGGTCAAGTTTTCCTCCTACTTATTCAAAGAGAGGATACATTTGGTGGTGGAATTTTGGTTGTTATAACTTATAAGGCTATCATTTATTTCCCTAAGCATAGGAAACCGCAGATACTTCACATGGGGATTGATAAACATTTTATTCGAGGCACTAGATATTTTATTGAAATGAAATAACCCAGAAATTTATAAAAGAAAAAGTAATAATAACAATCAAGTAATTAATTGAGTTTAACTAAAAATGATGATCTGTAGACGAAAATTTTATATTTGGATTTGACCTTGAATGGTGATTGCTTGGTTATGATCTTCATGATGTTTTATGTAATGTGGTGTGGTAACTAATTCAACTAACAAAAAAAAAACAAACAAACAAAAAGGTTCTTACACTAGTACAAAATTTCCTTTTTAGACTGCCATATTTAGACCGGTTATAGCGGATAAAGTCTAAAAAATTTGACTGGTGGCAGTTTTATAATTATATAGAACTTCTAAGACCGGTTTTTTTGAGAACCGGTCTTAAAAAAATTATTTAGACTGGTTATAAATAAAACCGGTCTAAAAATATCAAAATATTTAAAAAAATTAAAATTTTTAAAATCTTAAGACCCGTTATTAATAATAACCGGTCTTAAATATCAAACATTTAAGACCGGTTTTTATAAATATGAAAAATTTAAAAATTATTTTTTCCCCACCCTTTTAAGATCGGTTTTATATATACCCGGTCTAAAAAATTGACTCTAAATTTTTGAATCTCCTCTTTGTCGTGCATAAATTTCGCTCTCTAAATCTGAAATCTCTCTTCTTGGTGCGATTACTCTGTGAGCTCGATTATCTTCGCTCGATCTCATTCTCATGTTTGTTGCTACGGTGCTCTCACCATTGCACTGAATGAGTTTGTCGCCGCCACAACCTTGCTTACTTTGATCTCCTTCGTCTTGACTTTTCTCTTTCCCCGTGACATCCATCCTTCATCACAACCTATCTTGGCAGCCTCACTTCTTTGCTGCCATGAGCTGCTTGCTCCTTTGCTTTGACCTAGAGATGCGTGAAGAAGATGCAACTGATGTTATGAGGTTTGAATAAATTTTCTTTTTAAACGCTTAATTAATTTGTAAACTAATTTTTGAGTATCTACTCCAAGGTAGCGATAGATGAAAGAGGAAAAAGAAGGTGCAGAGCGAAGCGCCTTGCTTAAAACAATTCCTCGTCTACTTTCTTTACTAGAGGAACAAGGGTCACGAAGAGAAAAGAGATCCTATTTGGATTTTTGTTTTTTTAGGGTTTTATTGTATGTGTAAATGGCATACATACTGATATATACCGAGTTGAGTGTGTGGTCGGTCTATGGGGGATCCTGTTTGTGAAATTGCTCTGTTTGCTTTTTTTAATTTCGTCTTTGGTTTTCTTCTTCCTTATGGTTGTGGCAAAATAGTTTCATAGTTTCAACTAAGAAACTGAATATGAATATAAAGTTAAACTTATGGGTGTGTCTGAATTTTGTTACAAGAGCTGTTCATTATCTTTCTGCGTTGTTTGATGTTCTTAGTGAACGATACAGAAATTCAGGTTTTTAGAAATTTTAGCAGTGGGATTCACAGGGAAAGTGTTTTTGTGAAATCTGATGGTGGTAATTTGCTTGGAAGTATCCACAATCGATTTTTCACTATAATCTCTTCTACTCATCTGTACATTTGACTACAAAAAAAGGCCCTATTTATTTATTTTTTTAAAAAAATATCACTTTTAAGACCGGTTATTAAAATAAACGGTCTTAAAAGTCTTGAAAAAAAAGTATTTAGATCGGTTTTTAAACAACCGGTCTAAAAATTCTGAATTTTTTAGACCTGGTCTTCAAGCAACCAGTCTAAAAAAGTGATTTTTAAGACCGGTTTCGTTAACTGGTCTAAAAAATAGTAGACTTTTAAGACCGGCTGTATCAAGACCGGATCCAAAACCGATCTAAAATGTCATTTTTAACGGGTCTTAAAAATAATTTTTCCACTAGTATTACTTCGTCATAATCATGGGTGAGATGCTCATTTTAATTATTGCAGATGTGTTTGGCCTTAGTTTTGCTAGAGATCATGTTTGTCGTTGATTGTTATTTATCTTGATCTTTCAAGTTAAGGATAAGGAGTATTTTTGTTTTCTGTCATAAGTTCTTGGACTCTACTTGAGAATGAGTGGTTATACACAATTGTCTGTGATGTTTTAGACTTGGAAAAAAAACATAATCAATATTTGATAATTTTGGGTATAATACATTATTCTCTTTGGAATTGAAGAAAAATTGTCATGGTCCTAGTTTCCTAAGTTAGCTTTGCATTTATGAAACTTCTACACCCTATAAAAAGAAAAAAGGAGAAGTGAAATACAAAAATAAAAAAATAAAAATTCAAATAAAATCACCCAGGGAATGGAAATTATATTTCTGGAAAAGAGTTACAAGTTAGTCTGCCACATTTATAAATTGTTTTGGTTGAAAGGATTGCATTATTTAGGATTTTGTGCAAAGAACCTTGCATTTAAAATCTATATCAAACACTCAGTGTATTGGGTTTGATTTCTGTTAAAAGGATTGTTCTAAGTTTTAAGCTTAAATATTATTTTCAATGTGAATGTGATTTTGTTAAGTGTGATGCGTATTTCTAAATCAAATAAAAAAATGCTTTGTCATGATAAGTTATTACAAATGTTGTAGAAAGAAGAATTACAGAAATATGACCCATGTATTTTCATTTTAATCAATAAGTTATAACTTGACCCTTTATTAGGTGGGGAAAATGAATCGGAGAATAAATTTCAATGTACAAGCTTTTCCTATTAAACTTGAGAGAGAGAGAGAGAGAGAGAGAGAGAGAGAGAGAGAGAGAGAGAGAGAGAGAGAGATGAAAGATATTTTGAGTTTATAATTAATATTGTAATTATTTGTTCTAAGTACGTTTCAAATTTGAATGGTAGTTTAATGAAATTTGTGCTACTTCTCATCATTGTGTTCTGGATTCAAATCCTTTTTCTACCATAAAGGGTAATTTTATTTTTTTACATTGTAAGATTATCAAAAAAGAAACCCTTCTTTAAAATAATAATAATAATAACCATAATAGTAAAAATTAAAAAAAAAATGGAAGAAGAAACCTTAATAGATATTTCCATACTCCCTCTTCTTATTTCTGCCGTGAATGGAGACAAGAGGAAGCTTCAAAAAACTCTGAGAAATCGAAAATCCCATGGCTATTCTTCTGTCTTTCTCATCTGCTCTCCATGTCTGTCCCTTGTGTGCTTGACCATCATCTTCATCAACCGTTCTCCTTCTTCCTCTACTCAACATCGCTGGACCTTCCTTCCTTTGTCCCCCCCCCCCCCCCGCCCCGCCTTTCCAGTCAACATATTTGCAGTAGAAACCAGGAGGGAGAATTTTAGGACTGTTCGACTTTCTCCTTCACCTTTCTCGGTATTGACACTCGGTTATTTAATTGCTGTTACGTGCGCTTCTTCTTTCTCTGTTCTGTGGCGTTGCTGTGTGACAGTTTGCTTCTTCACTTCTTTCCTTTGATTGTGCATTTATTATACATGGTATGTATGAATATCTTCCTCCTCTTTTGATTTACGCAATGCTTGAATTTATGATTGAGTAGAGAATATTGCTTTCCCTTCTTTAAATTGTTCTTTCGTTTGTTGTTTGGAAAGGATGTTTATTCCTCCAATTGGTAATTGGTTTGAGATGTCTAAGGCTTTGGTAATTACTTAAGATTGGATTTGTAGTTTTAATATATGAAATGTGGGATTGTAATTTAAAAAAAAAAAAAGATTATTCTTGAAGCTTGTAAAATGGAGTGCACATAAGCTGTTCGATAAAATGCTTGAGAGGAGAATTTGAACCTAAAATGGTGAGAATGTTATAAAATAAATCATGGAATCGAGGAAACTTTAAGAAAACCATTTTTTGTTAATGGAATAGGTATGGTTGGATGATATTAATTGTGATGTAAACTTTGATTTTCATGAGTTGCTGGATGAATTGTTTGGTACTGAGATTTTGAGTTAGTGTGGCAAAGATGTTTGTTTTATGAGTTAATCTTGAGTGCCTACTAGGTGTTTGTTGAAATGTTTGAAAGGAAGGAGGCTTAATTTTATATGTTTCTATTGTATTTTATGGTGAGGAAGAAACCACACATACTCACACACTAACTTGAATTTAATTTAAGCCCTGCTTAAGTGTGAAATTTGAAAACTTCATATCTTCATGGTGATGTAGGAAAGAGGAATATTGGAAAATTCCAAAGATTTAGTTGTTTGTTCTTTTGTTAGTATTTGGGTGGTATATAAAGTGTGGAATATTGGATGAAAGAACTTTATTAAATTGAATTCATCATTATGTTAAAGTGGCATTGACATAATTATATAGCATAAAAACCACTTATTATGAATGTTGAACTTGGAAAAGATTTATAAGAATCATAGTGATATAGAAATCAAGAGGCTTGCTTGGTGAAATAAGTCTTATGGTATGCTTAAACAAGGAAAGTGAAAGATAAAGACTATTGAGTCATTAGGTGAAAAATTTATGTTGTTGGAAGTGATTTGTCTTCTTTCCTACAAGTATGAATGCGTGGCTATGCAATTTAATAAAGAAAATAACCGATAAAATTATCATGTGTTTGGGATGGAAGTTTAAATCCTGAGAATAAATCAAGTAAAAGAATTTTATTGAAGTGATGATATTGTTCTATTGGTTAGGCAGTTAGGTGGATATAAGGGTGATTGTTTTGGGAAGTTTTGGAAAGGGTCGATTATATTTTGGGAATGCACCAGGTAAGTGAATAGCATCCCATATGAACTTTTACAAATGATATTCTTGCCATATGCTATATTTTAAGCTAAACTACCAATACTTATTTCATCAAGGCAAGTGTGTCGAAAGTATATTATTTTCCTGTGATTCTTAAACATTTGACAGAAATGAGGATTTAATATAAAGTTATTCATTCCTTTCCCTTATTCAGTTTATAATGAACTACTCATGGAATGAAAATAAAGGAAACCTTCGAGATACAATATTTGTAAATTTTTATGCAAGAGTTTATATTGAGAAATATTTTGTGATCTTTCATTGTTTGAAGATCTTCCAGGCTTGCAAATAGAATTGAAAGGAAAGCTTTTGAGATATTATTTGTAAATCTCATGCTGGGATCCCTTGTTATGAACTCTTTTGTACAAGCCTTTACAATTAAAAGTTCTATTTCATTTGCAAATTGTAAACTGATCCCCACATGCTTGAAATAGTTTTTGGAGAGGATTGAATGCAGAACGCTGGTTACTAATAGCAGTACTGTTAGTCCTTGGTGCGACATGGTTAACTCGAGCTCGCTTGATTTTCGTTGGCACAGTACTCACGCTTGATATTCGTGGGATTCGTTCTCATGCTTGTTTTCGTGGGTCTTGTACTTGCGCTTGTTTCGCGGTCTCGGGCTGCGCTTGCTGGGTTACTTACCCTCGTGGACTGTGTGTCCACGCTTGTGTTCATAGCCTTGAGTTGCGCTTGGTTAATTACACTCGTGGATTGTGTGTCCACACTTGTTATCCGTTTTGCAGAAGTCATACGAATAGATGAGATTTGATGTTTTAAGCTGATTTTATTAAACAAAATGATTTATTTTGTACTTGGATTTATTTGATTAATGATCCTTTATAGAGTTTTATTTATATCTATGATCGTATAATATAGGAATTACAATTTATTGTCATAATGTTATTATTCAAAGTTAAATCTATTTAAATTGTTTTCTTCTATATTTTATTAAATTATATAAATGGGACGTTATTCACTAGAAATATTTTTTGCCTCAGATAGTGCAGCTGATCATGTTCCTCTTGGTGGTCAATAATCACCCAAATTACCTCTTTACCTCAAGATCTGGGCAACCCTTCAATGAAGTCCATTGTGATGCTCTCCCATACCTTACTAGGGGCCGGAAGTAGCTATAATAATCCTGGTGTAGCTACAGTCTCGTATTTACACCTTGCACAAGTGTCACACCCTCTAACATAATCAACAACATTCCTATGCAGATGCTTCCACCAGAACAGGCTCTTAACCCTGTGATATGTAGCCTGAACCCTAGAGACCTTGAGGCCCTGTATGAAGCCATTCTAACACCTTCTTCAAATCAGAATCATTTCCCAGCACTAACCGGTTATTTTTCCTTAAATACTGGCCATCCCACGTAAATTTACCCAAGCTCCCTCCTTTTTCTTTTAATTCTTCTACTATGCCCGCATATTCGGCATCTGCCACCCAACTACCCTTAATTTGGTCAATCAATTCAAAAGAGGCAGTGCTAAGAGTGATTTTCAACAGCTGTGTTCCAGGCAATCTTGACAAAGCATCAGCCACTGTATTGTTGTTACCCCTTTTGTAGTGTATCTCATAATTGTAACCTAACAATTTACCAATCCAATACATTTGAAAGGGCGTCTTTAATTTTTTCCCCAGCAGATACTTGAGACTCTGTTGGTCCGTGCGGATAATAAACTTACTCCTCTCAAGATATTGATGCCAATACTCCATTAATTCTCTCTCACAGATTGAAAGATTCAAGTGCCTTGGGGCCAATGCTTTGCTAAAAAACGCTAGTGGTTGAGCTTGTTGCATGTGAACAACCCCAATCCCGCTGTCACATGCATCTGTCTCTACCACAAACTCTTTAGTGAGGTTAGATAGAGCCAAAACAAGGGCCGAAACCAGAGTTTCCTTCAACTTTTGAAAAGTTGCACTTGCTGATTCTGTTCATATAAAAGCATCCTTGCGGAGCAGCATTGTTAGGGGCCTTGATAGCTCCCCATAACTTCTAATAAAGCGCCTATAGTATCCTGCCAACCCCAAAAAGGCTCTAAGCTACTTAACTGACGTAGGGATAGGCCATTCTGCCACGACCTGCACCTTCTTAGGATCAGTGGCTACAGTGCCTTGGCTGATAATATGGCCGAGGCACTCCACCGTTTGAGTTGCAAAGGAACACTTTGACTGCTTGACAGAGTAGTGGTTGGCATGCAGAATCTTTAGGGCCTCTATAAGATGCAGAACATGATGTGACAAAGAAGAACTATATATTAGCATATCATCAAAGAATACTAATATAAATTTTCAAAGGAAAGGGTGAAAAATGCTATTCATAGCGCCCTGAAACGTTGCTGGAGCATTTGTAAGTCCAAACAGCATCACAAGCCACTCATAGTGACCAACAGGGGTTTTAAATGTTGTCTTATGCACATCCTTTGGCACCATCCTAATCTAGTGGTGCCCAGCCCCCAAATCTAGCTTAGTGAACCACCTAGCTGCACTTAATTCATCAAAGAGATCTTCAATAAGAGGGATAGGATACTGGTTCTTGACAATCTTTTTATTCAATTCACGATAATCAATGCACATACACCAAGAACCATCTTTTTTCTTAACCAAGACAATGGGTGTCGAGAAAGGGGAGGCACTCTCTTGCAGAACCCCATTGTTAATCAACTCAGCTACTTGTTTTTCGATGACATCCTTTTGGGCTGCTGAATACCAGTAAGGTTTCAGGCTAATGGGGTTAGTGCCTTCTTGGAGAACTATGGGGTGGTTGTGGCCTAGTCTCAGCGGGGGCAGCCCCTTTGGCTCTTCGAAGACATCTGCAAATGTGTCCAGTGTGGCCTGAATTTCCTGAGACTCATCTTCAGGTTGGTCCTGGATAGAGAAGCACTACTGAGTGCAAAAATTGAGGGGCTGCGATAGCTGAATCAAGTAGGCTTGGTGCTGATGTAGAATATCCCCCTCCACTTTCTTCGGGTGCACCAATTTGAGGGAGGAAGAAGGCGTGGCCTGTAACTTGCAGAGGTCTCCATTATGGTAGAAGAACATGGTGAGGTGCTCATAATCCTAGAAGGCTTCCTGATGGATCTTAGCCACTTAAGCCCCAAGACCATATCGAATGTCTTGAGATCAATGATTCGAAAGTCACAAGAAAAATCCAGCTCTTGCATGCGCCGTCTAAACCCATTCCAAACTCCATAAACCTTAAGAGTTCGGCCCCCTGCTACTTGTACCGTCGACATTTCAGCTTTGCTCTCACGCCACCCTACTTTGGTGGCCATTTGGTAATCCATGACATCATGAGTGCTTTCATTGTCGATCAGAATCTGTATGTTGCGCTTCCCCGCATAGCCTTGAATTCGCATAGAATTTTGGCCATCTACTCCATTGATAGCATGCAACGAAATCAGGGAATGTGATTCTTCTTCAAGTTCCTCGTTGCAATCCGATTTAGTTGATTCTGGGTTTTCTTCAAGATCAAGGAAATGAAGTTGCATCCTTTGTCGTTGTGGGCAGTGGTGATCTCGAGAGAAGGGCGCATGGTAGTAAAAACAGAGATTCTTGGCTCTGTGTTTGGCTTCATCTTCTACTGAAAGGATTCTTGGGTTTCGGGAGATATTCTTGCTGGTGAAAGAACTGTTCTTGGTCGGAAATTTGCCTTTGGACTGAGCAGGATTGTCTGACAACGTGTTTTGGTATGAGTTTGACTGTGAAGGGCCGGTGGGGGCCACTTGGGAACCAACGGTTGAGGTGGCAGTAGTAGTGCAGCCACCAGAGACGCTGTGGACACCTGTTTGTAGCTTTTGTCGCCTAGTTTCTTTTCTTTGGCCCTTTTGATGGTCATTTCTTGCATTCTTGCAAGGCTTCTCGCTTCTCGCAGTGTAGTGGGTCAAAACATGCGAACAGGGCCCGATATTTCTTCCCTTACCAGAGATAAATAAGCATCTACAAGAATTTCCTCTGAGAAGTTTGTCTTTGACGAGCACAAGTCGAACTGAGGTTTGAACTCCCGTAGCATACCTTGGTGCCGGAGTTGAAGAAGATCGCCGATAGGGGATTTGTATGAGGGGCCGAAGCAGTCTTTAATCTCTTCTTTATACTGCTCCCAATTCAGCACATTGTTTCCCAGCGCCGTTCCTTCGCCATATGCTATCAGAAAGCGTCGTCGTCAAGGTGAATACTCGCGACCTTTACCTTTGATTCTTCTGGAGTTGCGTCTAATTCAAAGTACCTTTCACATCGAAGCAGCCAGGTGACAACATCCCCGTTGGAGAATCTTGGAAACTCCATCTTTGTGTATTGGAATGGCTGCTGACGGCCATGATCGTTGGGGCGTTGAACATGATGCCCATTGTGTTCTTGATGGGTTATCGCCACCCGGAGGTGTTCAATGCCGTTTGCCAATACTTGGATTTGATTTGTCAGCCCATCAACACGTTCTTGCAAGGAATCCACTGTGCCCAGGCACCCTTCGATAAGTTGGAACCGATCGTCCATGGCGCGGGTAAGTACCATAAACAGTTTCTTGAATTGTTTGAGAATTAAGGGACGAAAGCGTAGAGGAGAACAGCCAAAGAGGGATTGCTCTGATACCACTGTTGTGGATTAATCAAGAAATAGAAAGAGAGTAGAGAGAAGAAACAGAGAAGAGAAGAGAAATAGAGAGAGAGAGTCTGAAACTCAAATATTATTTAAAACAAATCAGATGATCAATATTGCTCATAGGAGGCATAAGAGGTATTTATAGTATCCCTTCTCACTTAACTACCGTCTCTTATTCTCATCCCTATAGTAACTAACGGCTCTATTTACTAACTAAAGACCTAACTAACTATTAACCCCTATTTATATATTACATAACAGTAAAGCCTTAAGCTCTTTTGTACATGTTGGTAAATCTTGTTTATGTGCTCCACGTAGCCTATAGGCGGGATCCCTATCTTCCCTTGTATTTTGAAATATATGTATGTTTATATGTTGTGGTGGAGTGGAGCTCCTAATGTTGTTATGAAAATTCAAGTCATATTAGAATTTTTGGAAAGTCAAAATTATAGGGGAGGTTTTGCCCAAAATTTCTTCAATAGACTTAATGTTTTGATTATATGAGGTATGCTACTGTATATGAATTTAAAATAGTTTAAACGTTCTTAAGATTATTGTACTAGTTATGATTTCGTTAATGATAATATGAGTAGTATTTAATATTCATTTATAAGTTTTAGGCTTAAGGACTGTGAGTTTACTCACATTTCTTGCCGGTCACCCTTAAATTTTCAGGATGTGACAGTTTGGTATTAGAGTTTAAGTTTCCTATAGTTATGGGGAGCAAGGATTCTTCTATGGGGTCTTGATCATCATTATGAACCCGGCCATAATCATAATCAAGGCATCATTGAAGGCCTTTTAGGTGGTCCAGTTGTTTCTTTCTTGTCTATGCTAGTATGTTTGTTCATATAAGTCTTGCATATTGAACTAAACATGTTTTATATATACTTATATAGCGAAGACTTCAAGTGTTAAGAAAAGGGCTAATGACGGATGATTTTTGGTAGAGCATCTATTCGAGGAAGAAAGAGTAAAAGGTTGGTGTATAAACTACCTTAGCATAACAAGAGCTTTATAAATAAGTCATTTTGCTTCTTATCTCGTATGAGCGGTGTGCATGATTAAGATGAATCATATAAGCTCATAGTTTTACAAAGAAACATAAAAGAGAAAAAATGAGATGATAAGAAGTATGGATTTCCTTAGTGATGTTATAAACCCGAACTTAGTTTCACTTAGCATTGCTAGTATCTATTGTAATGTTTTTGTTCTTAACAAATGCTCTTACATATAGATTGCACAGTAGACAATTTAATGCATTAAGGCTATTGGTGTGCGCTATTAGTATGGCAAATAAGAGGAGAATGAAAAGAAAACAAGAGGAAAGTATGAGCTTAAGAGCTCATGTTTTTCATTGATGTGTAAAACTAGATGTACAAAATGATATTTATAGAAAAACAGAAGGAGAAATGACGCGGGAAAGAAACAGAGACAGCGGAGAGATTGAAGGAAAATGGAAGAGAGATTTCAGTGCAAGTAAAAAATGTGAGGCCTGCACCGAAATCCCTTCTGACTTCTAACACTCCCCCTCAAGCTGGAGAATATATATCGATCATTCCCAGCTTGCACCTAAATCCTTCAAACTTGGCTCTGCTTAGTGGTTTTGTCATCATATCCGCAATTTGATCATCAGATCGTATGTGGGACAATCTCATGATACCTGCTTCAATCTTTTCTTTAATGAAATGTCTGTCTATCTCAACATGTTTTGTCCTATCATGATAGACTGGGTTTTTTACCATTTCAATGCTGGCTTTGTTGTCACATCATACTTGCATTGGCCCCTCATGTGGAATTCCTAATTCCTTCAATAATCTGATAATCCAAAGTACTTCACGTACTCCATTGTTAACAGCTCGGTTCTGCTTCTGCACTGCTTGTTGACACCACAGTCTGTTTCTTGCTTCTCCATGTAACCAGATTTCCCCACACATATGTGCAATATCCTGAGACTGACCTTCTAGTTTACCTGTCTCTTGCATGATCTGCATCAGTGTAGATTTCAATATCTCTGATAGTGCCTTTCTTGAAGAAGATCCTTCTTCCAGGATTAAGCTTTAAATAGCTTAGGATTCTGTACAAAGCCGCCATGTGTTCTTCCTGTGGTTGATGCATGAATTGACTTGCTATTCCAACTGCATGACTAATATCTGGACGTGTGTGAGTCAAGTATATGAGTTTCCCAACAAGTCTTCTAGATCGTTCTGGATTGACTGAGATACCATTTGGTTTGATTCTTTGGTGACAACCTTCTTCCATTGGTGTTCCTACAGGTTCTGCCCCTAACATTCCTGTTTCATGCAACAAATCTAGGGTATACTTCCATTGAGATACATTGATGCCCTTTTGAGTTCTTGCCACTTCCATGCCCAAAAAATACCTCATTTGTCCAAGATCTTTCACCTGGAACTCAGTTGACAAATCTTGTTTTAGTTGAGCAATGGATCCTTCGTCGTTTCTTGTAATGACTATGTCATCCACATAGACAATCAAGATAGTGACTTTGTCATTATCACGTTTAATGAACAATGTGTCACCTGCTTGTCCCTGAGTGTACCCAAGTGTTTTCATAGTTTTGGTAAACCTGCCAAACCACGCCCTAGGTGATTGTTTGAGCCCGTATAGTGATTTATTGAGTTTACACACAGAGTTGTTAGGAGCTGAAATTCCATCTGGAATCTCCATATATACTTCTTCCTCTAAGTTGCCATTCAGAAATGCATTTTTCACGTACAGTTGATGCAATGACCAATCCAAGTTAGCTGCGATTGATAGTAGCACTTGGATGGTATTAAGTTTCGCTACTGGAGCAAATGTCTCCTGATAATCAATTCCATATGTCTGGGTATATCCTTTGGCAATAAGTCTAGCCTTGTATTTGTTGATTGTGCCGTTAGGATTGAATTTAGGAGTAAATATCCACCTGCATCCTACTGGTTTCTTTCCTTTAGGAAGAGTTGTAATCTCCCACGTTTTATTTTCCTTAAGTGTTCTTAATTCTTCTTCTGCAGCTTGTTTCCAATTCTGATCAGTCATAGCTTGTTGAAACGTGTCTGGAATTTTCATCTGTGCATTGTTTGCAACAAAGCTTTGCATTTTTGCAGAAAGATTACCGTATGAAACAAAACGTTGAATTGGATGTTGAGTACATGATCTTACCCCTTTTCTTAATGCAATAGGCCAACCCAGTTCTTCAGGATTTAATACCGGATTAGAGTCATGGTCGTTCCTTCGAATAGGAGAGATAGTTCTACCAGTGTTTGATTCATCTTGTAGTCTGGACTCTTCCTCTTGTCCCGATTCTGCATCTATCCCTGAATTGATTTCAACATTTGTTTCCAGTTCATTTAATGAGGGAGGTTGAGATGAACTTTGTTTGGTTTCAGGATTACGTTGGGTAGGACTAGGTTGGTTTGTGAGAGGTAAGGGATCAATGACAGGTATGAGATTAGGTTGTGATGGTGATGGTTGTTCAGCATCCAAGATTAGCCATTCATTGTCAGTATACTCCCCCTGAATGGGTAATTTAGGATAATATGCTTTTTCTTCTGAGAAGATTGTATCCCTGGAGATAATAAGCTTCTTGGAAGTAGGGCAATAGCATTTGTACCCTTTTTGAGTAGGGGAGTAGCCAAGAAATAGACATTTGTCAGCTCGAGTACCAAGCTTGTTGCCATCATTTTTGTGGACAAAGACAACACAACCAAATACCTTAGGAGGCAATGAGTTGATGATGGAGCAAGTGGGAAAGTGTTTTAGGAGTGTTTGGATAGGGGTGTTGTATTTGAGTACTTTGGAAGGCAAGCGGTTGATGAGATAGGTAGCTGTGAGCACAGCATCGCCCCAGAAGATGGTAGGAACATTTTGTTCCATTAGTAAGGTTCGGGTTACTTCCAACAGGTGTCGGTTCTTTCGCTCAGCTACTCCATTTTGTTGAGGAGTGTACGGGCAAGAGGTTTGATGATGAATTCTTTGTTGGTCAAGAAATTCTTTAAAGGTGTTGCTCATGTATTCCTTGGCATTATCACTTCGCAGTACCTTAATGGAAATATTAAATTGAGTGCGCACAAAGGTGTAGAAGTTTTGAAAGATTTTGGCTACTTCGGATTTATCTTTCATTAAATAAACCCATGTGGTTCTGGTGTGGTCATCTATGAAAGTAACAAACCATCTAGCATTGGTGAGTGTTTTTATTCGTGTAGGTCCCCAAATATCACTATGGACTAGTGCGAATGGTGAGGAAGGTTTGTAGGGTTGTTTGGGATAAGAAGTTCTGGTTTGTTTTGCAATTTGGCAAGTTTCACAATGAAAAGGAACAGAATTGTTATTGAATAAATTTGGAAATAAATGCTTCATATAATCAAAACTAGGGTGGCCTGAGCGACAGTGCCACAAGTGTACATCATGATTTTGTGAGTTGGAGCTAACCAGTGCTCTTCTTGCCTTTCTTGCATCTCCTGATTTCAGGTTTGAATTTTCAAGGTGGAACAATCCATCCCATTCTTTAGAAGTTCTAATCTTCTTCCTCGATTTTAAATCCTGAACAGTACAGACATCGTTATCAAAAATGACTCGGCACAATTGGCCTTTAGTTAATTGACTCACAAATATAAGATTGACAGTGAGTGCAGGCACAAATAGAACATTATGAATTTTCAGGGTATTAGAGAGTACGACTGTGCCAATTCCTTCAACTTTAGTGTATAGGCCATTAGCAACTTTAACTCTAAGATTCTCATGAATCAAATTAAGAGTTGTAAACAATGTGCGATTACCAGTCATGTGATCAGTTGCTTCTGAATCAATAATCCAAGCATTCTCACTAGCTCGTGCAGTATTTAGAGCTAAAATAGAGTTACCTGATTGTACAAGGTTGGTGTTGGGCGTAGAATTAGACTTATTCTGTCTGTCTAGCATTCTACGAAACATCCGCAGTGCCTCTTTAGTCAAGGAATTGTTATCCTCAGTTTCTGGCTCAGTAGCAGAGATATGGCTTTGTTTGTTATCTCCTGATTTTTCATGAAGCTTCCAGCATTCTTTTTTGGTGTGGCTCTTCTTCTTGCAATAACTACACCATTTGTTTCTTCGTTTGTCTTGTGGTCGTTTTGCCGCCAAGGTTGACCTTTCAATTGAGCTCGAACTACCTTGGTTTGTTGCCAGGGCTGACCTTTCAATTGGGCTTAAGCTACCTTGATTCAAGAGCTTTCTGCTTTCTTCAAATTGCACATGGTTGACTACCTTAAACAGATGTGGCAATGGTTTAAGGCCCATGATACGGCCTCTTATTTCTTCAAGCGAGTCATTGAGTCCCAGAAGGAAGTCATATACTCGTCCTTCTTCCACTGTCTTCTTCTATAATTGGGCGTCTTTGGTAGTCTCCCATGGAAGTGATTCAAAGAGATCTTGTTGTTGCCATAGTTTATGCAACATTTTATAATAATCAGTAACTGTTGAGTTACCTTGTCTCAGATCTCGAAATTGTCGTTTAAGGTCGATCAAAGCAGCAGTATTATCAAGTGATGAGTAAGTTTGTTTTACCTCATCCCAGATTTCTTTTGCAGTAGTTGTGAGGAGATATCCTTCGCTGATGTCATCAGTCATGGAATTGCACAACCAACTTATAACTTGATTGTTCTCAGCAAATCATGTATCAAAATGGGTGTCATCAGGGGTAGGCTGAGGTGCTGCTCCATTGATATACTTCTCTTTTCGCTTGCCACGAAGATATCTTAACACGGTTTGATACCATTGGAGGTAATTCCGTCTATTGAACCTATGGTTAATAGCCATAATCTGACTATCGGAGAGTTCTGGGGTTGTCACCGTTTTGCTGGTAGTGGAGGAATGAGAAGGAGATGTATCTTGAGTTTCAGAAGTAGTACCGGATATTAGTGCCAATGGATTGACTCCGGGACTTGTGGGAAAAGAGCCAAAACGGGGATGAAAAACCGAAGGATCCATTCTGGCTCAAAAATGGTCGTCGGAAATGTTGCAGACGGCGGCGCGTGGGTGCCACGCTCCAGCAGAAGTGGAGGCGCGTGGGGTTCACGTGCCAGCCACTGTGTTGGCGTGTGTGGTCCACGCGCAGCTCAGAACGCCGTCGTTCTCCGGGGTTGTGCCGATCGGCACCTTCCGCTCAATGTTAATTTTTTAACAAATAAGAAAAAATTGCTTATTTTTTTTTAAACGCTTTTGGGCAAAATCGCTCTTCAAAAAGATTCCGGATACCCGGACCTCTTAATTGGTTACTTCGGGGGCAAAATAACATAGATAGATTGATACATACGCACCCCAAACCACTTCATTTCCATTAACATGGAGAGTGATTCCCCAGCAACGAGGATATCAGGTTCGACTATAGGCTTTGCTGCCAAGTGCAGTGCATTGTTTCCCTCTTTATCTACTTGCTCAAACAGATTGTCACTTAGCCATTTCTGTTTGCACAAAAACCTGAATACCTCCAATCTCCTATGCTCTGCAGCTAGTAGGAGTATGTTCTTTCCCCCAGATACATTCACATCCTTAACCCTCGACGGAAATAATTCCAGAATTTTCTCCACCATTTCTACCACACCATTCACCGCAGCAATGATCAGGGGTGTATCAATCGTTATTGTACCAGACTCCGTCTCTATCCACCAACAACATTCACAATCCAAATCACAACATTAGTTTATAATTGCATGACTTTTTGGCACAAAAAATATAATCATAATTACTCCCTCCGGTCCTTAATATAAGACATATTTACCTAATTTAATTATATTAAAGAAGTTAGTTAATATGACATTTACTTTTTAAAACACACTAGTCAACTTTCTTAATTTCCTCATTCTCCCTCCTCATTGGTTATTGTTGAGAGCATGTAAATTAGGAAAAGATATATAAATATTAAAAAAAGGGTCTTATATTAAGATTAAGATTCCTTAAATATATTCTATATTAAGGATAAGAGGGATTATATATTAGGAACAATGAGGATAAAAGATTTACAATGAGTATGTACTGGGCTCATTCACAAATGCGTCATAAATTTGTGGTAAAAAAATTTGTGACCATCATTGCAGGTCACTAATGATTTGTGGTTCCTTAAGGCTTGTTTGGTATAAGGGGAGGAGAGAGAAAGTGAGGGAGGAAAAATATTTTTAAGTTGGATTTAAAAAAATTAGAGAAGTGAGGTTAAAAGTTTTTAATTAATTTTTCTTACTCTTTTACCTTATATATTATCTTTATCAAAATTTTGTAACCCTAATTTTCTAATTTTTTAAATTCAACTCATAAAAATTTTCCCCCCTTCCCCTCTAAATCCCTCGTACCAAACATACCACAAATGAAAATTTCTATATATATATGAATTTATATATGTGAAAGCATAATAATAATAATCATAATAATCTTTTTTATAAACTAAAATATGGATTTTTCATGAATCTTTTTTACCATTATCCTCTTGTGTTGTTGGCAGGGAAATTGAAAGATGCTCAGAGGCCTTTCTACATATTGTTTGTGACATATCTTCATCTGAAGCGTGCTTAAGAAGTTCGTTCATTATTTGAAGCGTCCATTTGTGCGTCTCCTTCATCCTTCGAATCCAACAGAGCCATTTCATTATTTGAAGCGTCCATGGGAACCTCTCCTTCATCCTTCGAATCCAAGGGAGCCGTTTAACTAGGAATATTAAGAAACCGCACATAGATCAGTTGGGACAAAATGTTTTAAAATATTTATTATTTAAAAGAGATCATTTATAATTATATATAATTAAAACAAAATATATTATTTTAGACTTTTCTCCTGGAAAATGGTTTCTTTTCAGATCTAAATTTAACTTGAACAAAACATATAAAGAGAGAAAGAAAAATATACTATGCTGGGTCTCACGTGTTAGGTGTGAAAACTACTCTTCTCTCTTTATTTGTTTATTTGTACTCCAAAGTTTATTTAAGAGAAAACTCAGTCCTTGTAGTCAAATAGCCAGTGTAAAATAAGGGGGGAAAGCGAAGTAACATAAAAAAAAAAGGAAAATCTCATATAAAACTAGCTAAAATAGAAAAACTTTAAATAAAGT
This sequence comes from Inga leiocalycina, assembly GCA_963242795.1. Classification (NCBI taxonomy): domain Eukaryota; kingdom Viridiplantae; phylum Streptophyta; class Magnoliopsida; order Fabales; family Fabaceae; genus Inga; species Inga leiocalycina. Next base: position 43,079,405 of record OY725329.1, read on the forward strand.
TGGTAAATTCAACAAATTTCTAACTAGGTCGTTGACTCCATTTAGAATTTTAAAATGTGAGTAAAATAAATTTAATCGGATAATATTTTCAATGATAAAAGTAAGGAAAGAGAAGTGTTTATTTCATAATTATTCAACTACGTACAAATTGTTGATAAAATTATGATTTTATTTTAAATATTTTTAATTTACATTTTTTTCATTAAAAATTAATGAGTCAACCTTGAAATGCTGAGCCATCATTTCAAAATAATTGATTGGGCAATTTTTGTTAGTGAAGTTAACGGTATTATAGTGAAGAAACTAAAACACATTTTTTAAACTTAAAGGACTAAGCAGAAACTGAAATTTAATGTAAATTTAATGGACAAAGCCTACAATTTGACCTTAGAATAATTAATGCTAACGAAAATAATTGCACCTTTATTATGGATAAAAGAAAATAGCTAGGGAGTTACAAGTAAGGCGTGGTTACCTTTTTGCAATTCTTCGAGCGTCGTGGCTTGAGTCTTTTCCTCGACTTTCAAAAGCCCTTCAGAGTTCCAAACACACATTATATTTATATATATATATATATATATATATATATATACATATATATATGTATGTGTGCGTGAAGAACAATATACTCCTTTCCTGCCTTTAATATAAGACCACACATTCTAAAATGCTGTCTTCACAGATAACATAACTTACAATAAATTGGATGAAAAAGTCTTGATAGGTCAAGGAGTCCGCCACTTTTGAAACAGAAACGCTTTGATGCTAGGATATGAAGTGGAGACAAACCCTCCTTGTTGCGCCTTACCATCTCTTTCAGATGATCTTTATAAAGGTGAATTATTTCGATTGCCACATCTGCACTTAGTATTACTTAATCATAAGTACATTAACAATATATGAAAGAATGAATATTTCTTTATACTTGCCAATATGCCCTTCAGCAATTGTACAATGAAGAATGGTATCCTCGTTGTCCCTCATACAGTGAGCAAAGTTGGTTGATGAAGCTCCAAGGCTTTGCATATACCTATAATGAAGCCACAGAAAAGCTTTTTTCCTGCCACTGAGAGCCGACAGAAAAAGAGGTGTCTCGCCGGCGATGTTGCGCCTTGCAATCAAGGAGGGTTCTATGTCACTAATCTTCTTGCAAATTTCAACATACCCCATTTTTGCTGCAAAGTGTAAGGGAGTGTTTTTCCTATCATTCTCAGCCCTCAGAATGGTGTTTACATTCCAGCTCTGTTCGCCGCCTCCGTCCTCAGTAACCACCACACTATCCTGAGCACGATCCTTCTCTTCACGAACCAACAAGTCAACCATGTTTGCCACCACATTCTCTTTCCCACTTGACACAGCCATGTGTAATACTGTGTCTCCAGTCCCAGTTATCTTGGATGTGCGGAGCGCCCTTTCTTGCTTGTACGTCTCAAATACTTTTGACCAGTTTCCTTTCATGGCATCACTGCGCAGTTTCTGCAATGAACTCATTGTCACTTGCACGATTATTGACTTCAATGGACTAATTAATTGAATGGGTTGTTATATAAGGCAGGGTTTCTTCAGCTATCAAGTGATTCCCAATTTTGGAAAGAAGAGATTTCGTGCAACTGATAAGGGACAAGTTTGGCCCATTGTCGCTTTTCACTGAGGCTTGGTATAACTTGGATTGATTGCAAGGGATTTTGATTCTGTTATTGTACTCCCTCCCATCCTAATTATAAGATAAAGTTGATTTTTTTGAAGAAATTAAGGAACGTAATTAAATTACTTTAGAGTATCTATATTTTTATTTTTTTCTTCAAACTAATTAGTTTAACTAATAAATTAATATATAATCTAAGGATACATAATATATGATATGATTAAATAACTTATTTAGATTCCTTAATCTCTCCAAAAAAAAAAGTCAACTTTGTCTTATATTTAGGACCGGTGGTAGTATTATTTTTATATTTTTATTTTACAAATGTAACATAAAATAATTATACTTTTTAATTTTTTTTAAATAATATATTTAATTTTAATTTCATTATGAGTTCTGATCAATTTGATTTCATTTGGTTCCATTCATCTTTTTCAGGTAATTTAATTTTTTTATATATTTTTGCTTCACATATATTAATTTATTTCTTAAAGTGTTGAATTGAAAATTTGAAACAGCTTCCTGCTAACATGAAATATTAAAAAATTAATGTTAATATTATATTACTAAAAAATAAAAATATATATAATTTGGGGGTAGTTATATGAGTAATTAATTGAAGGGGTTGTTATATGTATATATCAGAAAAGATTTGCTCAGCTATCTGTACCTCACAATCTTGGAAAAAAGACTAGATTTCGTGCAACTGAATATGCTGTTTTCTACACATGTGAAGAGAAGTTGAACTTTTTTTTTTTTAAATCCAATAGTAGTAAAGGTAAAAGGAGGGGAAGAGTAGAGAAAAAAACCAGTTATGTTGAAGTAGATGATAAATCCCACGGAGCCTACATGGATAAGTGTATTCAAATCTGTGTACAGTCAGCTGCAGCTCATTAATATTTCAGCCACCTTACTAAATTAATAGCTTATCACTGACGAAAATATATAGCAGCGAAAAATTATCCCGCAGCTAATTTCATCACTAAATTTATAGACGGATAAGTGAGGGCATTTTTGGTCACTAAAGCTATGTTTGGAATAGTTTTTTTTTTGGAAATAAGTATTTATTACGTAAGTCGAGATAAACTCCTCTCATATACTTATCCCGTATACCATAAATCACGATTTATAAGCACTTATAAGTAAAAAATAAGCTATCCCAAATAAGTACCAAATCCATTGCAAAGTTTATAGCAATGGAAATTCTGCTATAAAAAACGGAATTAGTGAGAGATTTTTTCTGTGACTAATTTATATCATTAATATTGCTAATTTAAAATTTTATTATTTTAGATTGTAATTCTGCAGCCATTTATATAATAATATAATGATCTAAATATATTTTCAATTATAAAATAAATTGATACATTTATAATAGGGTTGATATTAACTACAGCATCATTATCATTGATCTCATAATTAGACACTTGTTAAGGCAAAAAGATGAATTCTTGGAAAAGCTCATTTCATGATTTATTAAAATCAATTTCTCATAGGGCTTATTTGGTTGGAGGGGTGGGGATGGAAGGGAAGGGAAAATGATGCCCTCCCCTCATTTTGTTGGCAAATTTTGGAGGGGAGAAGAGTAAAAAACACCCCAACCCTTCCCTCCTTCTCCTTCATTTTGCTCCCCTCCAACCAATTTATCCATAGTTCTCTCCGTGCACTCGCATGAGAGCTTTCTCTGTTCTCTCCGTCTGACGTGAGAGTGGGTTAGGCTTGGAGGTGGGAGGCAAGGAAGAAGGTGAAACACAATTTGAGATTCACAGAGACTTGATCGGCGATTGGCTTTCAAGAATGGATGAAGGTCGGATTACGGCACCGATTGTTTGGAAGGAAGAAGGAGCTGCGTGGATCTTGATTGGTAAACTTCTTGCTGACAGAATTTATACGAGATCTGTAATGGAATCAACTGTCAGGAAGGCTTGGAACATGCAGGAAGGATTAGATGTGATTGATGTTGCCAATAACGCGTTTCTATTCAAATTCGAAAATAGAGATGAGTTTGATCAGATTCTCCGAGGTCGGCCGTGGTCGATCAATGGAAATTTGCTTAGCCTCCTGGAGTGATCGAAGTCTAAGACTTATGAGGAGTTTGACTTTGGATGTTGCCCAATTTGGATCCAACTTCACAATGTTCCTATCGAGGCGATGTATCTGAAGAATGTAATCACAATTGGAGGTTATGTTGGAGAAGTAGTAATAGCTGAGGATCCAAATTACAATGGTAAATGCTTTCGAAGCTATCTTCGAGCCAGAGTAATATTGGATATGAGGAAAGCTTTAGCGTATGGGTTTTGGCTGCCAAAACTAGATGGTACCAGTACTTGGATCACAGTAAGGTAAGAAAAACTACAGAACTTCTGCTTTAAATGTGGAAAGATAGGTCATGAATATCGTAGTTGTAGAATTGAAAGGTTGAAATCTATGTATAATCCTGATGAACCTAGATATGGTGCCTGGCTATCTATGAATTTAAGTAGAAGTTGGGATGAGTCTGTAGTAATAGTGCGTGAGGATTGGTGTGAGGCTGGTTATGTGAGGAAAAGAAAGGAAGAAGCCTTGTGGAGGATATCTGAAGGTAAAATCTGGAAGGAAAAGGAGGAGCAAATAGTTAATGAAGATGAATTGTTTAGCATTAAATTGAATAGTAAGGTGAATGGTAAATGGGTAGTAATGGAGAATAATTTGGAAAATTCACTACAGACTAATGGTGATATTGATGTAGTACGAAGGAATGAAGCAGGGGTTGGCAGGGGTAAGGAGTGGGTTAAACCTGCAAATAAATCAAGTGACAACAATGTGATGACTAAGAAGGCAGATTCTAGTGGATATAAGAACATGAAAGGTGAAGAGACAGATAAACAGACACATGAGGGATTTTTTCTTCAACGAAAAAGCAAGAACACTTGGTTGATGTTTCTGAAATGACAGATATGAATTCACTGGCTATTGTTCCTTTCAGAGGGAGGGAATTTAATGAGGTGATTGATAGATTGAAGGTCCTTGGATTGAAAAGAGAGGCTACAGAGGATATTGGGCCAGAGAAAGCAAAAAAGAGAAGATATACTAAAGGTGAAGTGAGTCCAAAGAAGATGATATCTGAGTATGCTAATAGCTTGAGGAGAACTAAAGCTAAAATTAGGAAGGGACTCAAAAAGAAGCAAGGTATGGTATGTGATGATATTGTAGAGGAAGAGTTTTTTCACTATGAGAATATGGGTATAGTGGAATCTTTGGAGGAAGGTGATGGTGGCTTTGTCTTTAAGGCAAGTAGAATTAGAAGGAAGAGGGCTAATCGTGCTGAGGGTGAAGGTGGCAGGCCTTTAATAGCCACCAAGACACCATGAAAGTCCTTTCCTAGAATTGTCAAGGTTTGGGAAGATCCTTGACAGTGAGAAATTTGAGGGACTTGGTAAAAAAGTTTAGTCCCGAAATTATCTTCCTAATGGAAACAAAAATAAAAAGTGAGAGGTGCAAGAAGGTTAAGAGGAGGTGTGGCATGGCTAATGAGATATACGTGGAACCAAAAGGTTTATCAGGAGGATTGGCAGTTTGGTGGACAGAGGAAGTTGATCTGACTGTCCTGTATAAGTCAGAAAATTTGATACATGTTGCTGTTGAAGGAAGAAGTATGAACGTACCTCAATTGATAACTTTTGTCTATGGCCCACCAAAGGAGAAGGAAAGAAGGATTGTATGGGATCGATTGAGGAAAAATGGAAAGTAATATTAGGGGTTCATGGCTGGTTATTGGTGATTTCAATTATGTACTTACCCAATCAGAAAAAGAAGGTGGAAGTCCGAGGGCCTTAAGGAAAATTGTAGGATTTCAATGCTTGCTATCTGATTGTAGTTTGATGGATTTAGAGTTCAAAGGCTCCAAGTTTACATGGTGCAAGAAGAGGCAGGGGCTATTGTGAGGGAACAGATTGACAGAGCATTGGGGAATATTGAGTTCAGGGAAGAATTTGAAAAAGCATTGGTCTTCAATATCAATCCGATTGGGTCAGACCATCATGCCTTACTGGTCGATTGCTTTCATGTGGAGGAAAAGGTGGATAAGCAATTTAAATTTGAGGCAAATTGGGTAAATCATGAGGACTACTTGTTAGTAGTAAAAAAGGAATGGAATGATGTTAGAGGAGAGGTTGAGAATAAATTGAAGGAGCTTGTGAGAAGACTAAATGCTTGTAGACGTGAACTCATTAAATGGAGCAAGCAGGAATTTCCAAATTTCAGGAAATTAATTGATCAGTTGAGAGGTAGATTGGAGGAATGTCAGTGTGGTTTAATGACTGATGCGAAATTAAAAGAAACAGAAGAGTTAATTGGGCAGATTGAAGAGGCGTGGGACAAGGAGGAAGTGTTCTGGTGGCAGCGGTCCAAAATTAATTGGTTATGGTGTGGTGATCGAAACACCAAATTCTTCCATAATAGTGTGATACAGTGAAGACAAAGGCACAAGATAGTGAGATTAAAGGATGATGAAGGGGAGTGGGTTGAAGATAGAAGTATCATTGACAGAACTTTTAGTTTGTTTTATCAAAAACTATTTCAATCTGTTGGAAACAGGCCCATGGATCAAGCCCTTTCGTATGTGAAGGCTATGGTTACACAGGAAGACAATAGTCTATTGATGAGTTCAATATCTGATTTGGAGATAGAGGAGGCTGTTTTTCAACTTGGAGCCTATAAGGCACCAGGGCCAGATGGCTTCTCAGCAATATTTTATCAATTAGCATGGAAGGAGGTAAGTGGGGAGGTTTGTGGTATGGTGCATGATTTCTTTGAAGGAAGGACTGGTCTGAAAGAGATTAGCAGTACTAATATTGTGTTGATTCCAAAAATAGATAAACCTAAGGGAGTTAATCATTTTAGACCAATTGGATTATGTAATGTATCATACACGATCATTGCAAAAATTTTAACCAACAGAATGAAGGGGTTGATGGATAGAACAATAACTCCAAATCAGAGGGCTTTTATAGCAGGTCAGATGATACAAGTTAATATTGTGATAACCAATGAAGCTTTTCATTACCTAAAAAATAAGAGGAGTGGTAGGAAGTGAGAGCTAGCTTTGAAGATTGACATGAATAAGCCATATGATTGCATAGAATGGGACTTCATGGAGGCTGTGATGTTAAAGATTGGGTTTTGTAGTGGAAGGGTTAAATGGATCATGGAATGTGTAACCTCAGTTGCTTTTAATCTTCAGGTGGCTGGTAGAAAAGTAGATGCCTTTACACCTGGGAGAAGGGTAAGACAAGGTGATCCTTTATCACCTTACTTGTTTATATTAGCAATAGAGGTTTTATCTTTAATGATCCATATCATGTTGATTGGAAGGATTTAAAAGGTGTAAAGCTTGCTAGAGGAGCTCCTATCTTGTCTCATTGCTTCTTTGCAGATGATGCACTAGTATTTCTAAATGCGGGAAAGGAAAATTGTCTGGTTTTGAAGAAGATTCTTGATGTTTATTGTGGTGCATCTGGACAAATGGTAAATTTGGATAAGTCCAGTATTTTTTTCTCTGGAAACATACCAGCAGTAGTGAAACAGAATGTAGCAAACTGTCTTGGTGTTAAATTTTCTGATTAGGCAGGGAATTACTTGGGGCTGCCTGTGATTTGGGGAAGATCAAAGGCTGCATCACTGGCTTTTGTAAGGGATAAAATTAGGTTGAAGCTATAGGGTTGGAAGCAAAAGCTTTTGACTTTTGCTAGAAGGGATGTCCTAATCAAGGCTGTTGCAAATTCCATTCCTACTTATCCGATGACTTGTTTTTTTTCCAAAGAAATCTTGCATGGAAATTGACAAGTTAGTGTCTAGATTCTGGTGGGGGTCAAAAGAGGGGGAAGGTGTCATACATAGGCGAAGCTGGAGTAAAATGACCAGAAGGAAAAGTGAGGGTGGAATGGGGTTTCGTGACTTGCTTTGTTTTAACAAAGCTTTGCTTGCTAAAACAGCCTGGAGGATGTTATTGAGGCCAAATGATTACTGGTGCCGGATCTTAAGGGGCATTTATTTTCCCAATGGTGATTTTGTGAGAACAAAAAAGGGAAGGAGGGCATCGTGGGGATGGCCAAGCTTGTTGGAGGGTAGGGATTTGCTAATAAGCAAATTAGTTTGGAGGGTGGGAGATGGAAAAAGAGTTAGAGTTTGGGAAGATAAATGGATTCTTGGGTTAGATGGTCAAAAACTGAGTGTAGAAGGTGTCACTGAAAATGAGAAGAAGATGAGGGTGGTAGATTTGCTTGAAGATGGAAGATGGAAGTTTTATAGGAGGATTGGGGAAAGAAGTGCAAGTAGCTTCCCTTTTCATGGCTAAATGCATGGCTTTAAAGGAAGCTTTATTGATTAAGGATCGGTTCCCTAATTGTAGAATAGTGATTGAAACTGATTGTGAAGTATTATTCAAATTGATTCGAGATAATACTGATATAGGGTGTGAATGGCGGAGTTGGGATGTGCTACAAGAGGTGCTTGTCCTCAAAAGGTCAATGAGTGATGTGTCTTTTTCACTTGTCTCTAGACAGGGTAATAGAGTTACAGACTTTTTGGCAACAAAGGGGATGTACCAGAATGACACTACAAAAAAAAGGTATTTTGTAGCGGTGACATTGTAGTGGTTATAATTAACCGCTACAAATATTATCATTTGTAGCGGTTTTAACCCAAACAACTACACATTTGTAGCGGCAAACTACGCGCCAAGTGGCGCGCCAGATTTGCTACATTTTTTGTAGCGGTTACCTAGGTAAAACCGCTACAAATAAGGCACAAATTTCCCGCCAAAAATTGTAGCCCTTTAGTTGTAGCGGTTAATAAATTAAAACCGCTACAGTATTCGCGCCACATAGCGCGTGAACAGTGTAACGATTATTTGTAGCGGTCTGATCAATAAAACCGTTACAAAATTTCAAACGTTGCGTATTTTGTAGCGGTTACTAGGTTATAACCACTACAGAATTTCAAAGGTCCCAAATTTGTAGCGGTTACATACCATAACCATTACAGAACTCCAAAGGTTTTGTGATTTGTAGCGGTTATATTAGAACCGCTACAAAGTTTAGCCGCGCCTAAGTTATTTGTAGCGGTTTATGTAGCGGTTATTTGAATAACCACTACAAACGTTCCGCCTATATAAACTCTCCTCCCCCTTCATTTCTCTGTTTGCTCATTTTGTTTCTTAAAGTTTCTCTGAGTGTTTTCTTTAGATTTGAGCGTTCAGACATCTGTGAAAGAGTTTTTGTTGCAGTATTTCTTGGTATTTGTACTTGAGGTAAGGAGATAAGACATATTTTATTTATATTTATATTTTTATTATATTTTTGTGACAAAAATATTTTTTTTTGAATTTTCATAGTTGATATGGCTTCGAGAGAAGATAGGGGGAAGGTGCCTGAGGTCCCCAGACCGATTTTACGGGGTGGCAGCAGCAGAGCAGGGGGCAGAGGAAAGGGGCAGCGCGGAGGGAGGGAGACCTCGGAGTTTCAGCCCATCCCCCTACAGGAGTCACCCCTACCACAGGCACCGTAGACGATCCCATAGGAGACGACCGCACCAGAGGTGCCTGAGTTTGAGGGGGGCAGATATCAGTGTCGAGGACTATGAAGAGAAGGATTTCGAGATCCCAATTAGGCTCAGGGAGATGGAGTAGTTCCTCGATGAGGAGGAGGCTCAGGAGCAGAACAACCCACAAGGGTCGTCTTCGCAGTCCACTGGGTTTGAGGTGCAGGTCCAAGGTAAATAATTTTTTTATTTAATAAATTATTTATTTAAATTTGAAATGTTAAATTTGAATTATAATTTATCTAACGTGAAGTAAATTGTGCAGATGAGCAGGGGAACGTGTCGACGAGGAGGCTGGACGTGGCCGGCCTGAACGGCATGGATCGGACACTGCGAGTTATAGTGCCGTGGAATGAGGGCACGGACCAGCCCATCGACAATGGGGGTCACTTGTTCAACCGCTTCCTGAATGACCTGGGCGCGAATTGGATGCGGTTCCCCTTGCACTTCAGGACGTGGAGGCACGTTCCGAAGGGGCCGAAGGACCAAGCTTGGGAGGAGGTGGTTCAGGTAATTAATAGCACTTAATTAATATTTTTTGTAATTAATTATATTTAATTAATATTTTTTAATAGGATTTTTGTAATTATTGATATTTAAATAACTTTTTTGCAGCTGCGGTTTGCCGTCCGGGCCAACCAGAAGAGGTACACCCTCGTGAAGATGGGTGACGGCTGGAGGAACAGGAGGAACTATCTCTTCCACAGGGTGGATAAGGACGGGATGATGCCTCTGGAGCAGCTAATCGAGAGTGTCCCGGACGGCATGCCGCCAAACAACTGGGCGAGTTTAATCCAGTTTAGGAGGAGCGCTGAGGGGTAGGTAATGTATTTATTAGATTATTTATATATTTTTTAATTGTTAATTATTAAATTATAATTTAAATGAAATTAATTTTAAATTTTTTATATTGTTTTAATACATTTAATATTATCTTTTCCCCAGGCGCTTTCTTAGAGGAACACCAGGATCCGTGGGCAGCAGACGATTCACCACACAGCAGGATCGAAGACCTTTGCTGTCACCTACAGCAAGCTGGTAACTTTTCAAAATATCACTGACTTTTAGCTGGTTATTTCATAATAGTAATTGAATTATATAATTGTTGTAGGAGAGGAAGGCATAGCAGGAGAACCGTCAGATGGACTATGGGGAGTTGTACGCGATCACACACAGACACCGTCACGAGACTGCTACCTCTCAGCATGCAGAGGCGACCATTGTAAGTAATTTCATTATTATAATTTTTATAAAACCAACGTAATAATGAAAAATGTTAATTAGTAATTGTTTTATACAATGGCAGGAGCGGATACAGCAATCGCAGGCTGAGCTGCGAGGACCCAAGCTGAGGAGTCACAGGCGTCAGTGGACCCGATGGCTCCTTTGAAGGCATGTCTGGCTTAGGCTGAGCACCCCGGACGCATTTAGGGGATGGGGATAGGCGCTAGACCTAGCATGGTCTACGGCAGGAGCGCCGCCTCTGAGGCTGGCAGCTCTAGAGGGGTCAGACGTTTGAGGGATGAGTCTGTTGAGCAGCTGCGGTCAGATTTGGAGTGGACACAGGCTGCAGTGGCTCAGGAGCAGCAGCTGCAGCTACAGCAAATGCGGCAGATGCAGGAGCATACTGATATAATCTATGCTCAGCAGACGCAGTGGCGTGATATCACGACAGCATGCTCGAGCGTGGATGGAGTTGCCTGTTCCTGGATGAGCAGTATCCACAAGTTCCGCCTATCCCTCAGTTCGTCATGCAGCCTCCTCCTCCTGCTGATGATGATGGTGTGGTTCACTCTGCCCAGCAGCCCGATCCAGCAGCACCTGATGGAGCCCCACCTGAGGGAGCACCAGATGATCAGATCCCAGCTACTTAGTTTAGGACATCTTTTTTTTATTTATTGTAGAAACATTTGTAAATAAATATATATAATTTTGTATTTCAGAATTTAAATTCTTATTGTGTTTACCATAATTATATTTATATTCTTAGACCTCGTTGTTGAATTTGTGAATTAATTGTAACATTATTATTTATATTACTAAACCTTAAAAAAAATATATTTTGACATTAATTGTAGCAGTTTTATAATAAATAACCGCTACTAATGAAAATATTTGTAGCAGTTTACATGGAAAAACCGCTACAAACATATAATTTATTTGTTTTATATTTATAAATAACATTCTATATTTGTAGCGGTTTAACAATAAGAACCGCTACAAATATATATAATTTATTTTTTTATATGTATAAATAATGTTCCATATTTGTAACGGTTTAACAATAAGAACCACTACAAATATATATATAATTTATTTTTTTTATATTAATAAATAACGTTCCATATTTGTAGCGGTTTAACAATAAGAACCGCTACAACAACTCAATATTTGAATTTTGAAATTTGCCACCTTTGAACAAATTTGTAGCGGTTATTTATGTATAACCGCTACAAATTTAAAATTAATTTTTCCGCCCCTTTGTGTAAAATTCCAACGGCTTGAATATTAGTAGCGGCTTTATACATATAACCGCTACAAAGTTTTAGTATTGTAGCGGTTAGTGTAGCGGTTTATTAACCGCTACAAAATTTTAAACATTGGAATTTCAGAATATAAGGTTCCAGGCATGTGTCATTCTCTATTAACTCATCTTCTTCTCTATACTTTCTTCTCTATCAGTAGTAGCTATGGATAAGTCATGGATCAGGTTGCCATGCAATTCCCCAGACTATTTGTACGGATTAAACAATTTCTTGGATTTCGCATTCACTCACTCCAGCTGTAACAGCAAGATTGTCTGTCCGTGTCGGAGATGCAAGTTCAAGAAGTGGCATGCACGAAATATTTTGAAGGAACATTTGCTTCTGAAGCTTTTCCCTGAGGACGATACGTTCTGGGCAGTTCATAGTGAGAAGGCCGGCATTAGATATGATGATGCTCTTCCTCGAAGTTCTCAAGTAGGCGTTCAACTAGATGAAGATGATCTTGTGAATGATGCTGTGCGTGATGCATTTGGATTTCAAGGCGACAACTTCAATGAAGAAGTGCACGGTTCTAAGCCGGTGTTTATGAGGAATGAAGTAGCTTGACATGTTTTCTGCTTGATGGATGAAGCAGATCGTCCTTTATATCAAGGTTGTCAAAAATATTCTAAATTATCTTTCTTGCTCAAATTGTATCATATCAAGTGCTTGTGCGGAATCACAGATAAGGGAATGTCGATGTTGCTCGAATTATTACAAGATGCATTCCCCAACGCTGAGATTCCCACAACGTTCTACAAGGCAAAAAAGATTATTAACAGGTTGTGGTTGAACTATCAAAAGATTGATGCATGCCCCAACGATTGTATGCTGTATTGGGGAGACGATTCCAGCAGGGAGACTAGTAAGAGATGTCACACATCGAGGTATAAGACAATTCGGAAGGGGAAAAAGCAGAAGAAGAAACCTGCAAAGATTCTCAGGTACTTCCCTTTGAAACCTTGCCTACAAAGATTATTTATGTCGTCTAAAACTGCGGAGCACATGAGGTGGCATGTCGTTGATAAGAATGAAGACGATAAATTAAGACATCCTTGGGATGCAGATGCTTGGAAAATGTTTGACAACGACTTTCCAGATTTTGCGACTGACCCCAGAAATGTTCGGCTTGCGTTGGCGACTGACGGTTTCAATCCTTTCGGGAATCTTAGAACAAGTTACAGTATTTGGCCGGTAGTCTTAGTTCCCTACAACTTACCCCCTGGATGTGTATGAAACAAAGTTCGTTCATTATATCTATGATCATTCTAGGTAAAAAGGCACCGGGCAATGACATCGATGTGTATCTCCAACCGCTTATTGCGGAATTGCTTGAGCTGTGGAATGTCGGCATGGAGACGTACGACGCTTACGGCAAAACTTTGTTCAGCTTGCGTGCAGCTTTGATGTGGACGATTAGTGACTTTCCTGGCCTTGGCACATTATCTGGTTGGAATGTGCATACTGGGTCAGCGTGTCCAGCTTGCAATTTTGATTCTGACGCAGTGCGCCTTCCCCACAGCCAAAAGTTGTGCTTTATGGGGCATCGGAGGTTTCTTGATGGAACACATAAGTTCAGATTGCAACGGAATCACTTTAATGGCAAACTAGAAAAAAGAGGATCACCTCAGACTTTGTTCGGTACCGATATCCTACAGCAGCTTGAGCATGTTGACTTTGAGTTTGGTAAAAGCGACGATTCAGCACAAACTCGCCAAAAGACGCGTAGGACTTTGGCACCGCAACAGTGGAAAAAGATAAGTATTTTATTCACTCTTCTATATTGGAGATCTAATTTACTTCACCACAGTCTTGATGTCATGCACATTGAAAAGAATGTTTGTGACAATGTGCTATATATGTTGCTTAATGAACCCGGCAAGACAAAAGATCACCTTCAAGCGAGGAAAGATTTACGCGACATGGGAGTTCATGCAGACGCTTGGCCAGATGAGCATGACAAATTTCAGCTGGCAAAATTTACCCTCACAAAACCGAACAAGGAAGCCTTCCTCTAGACGTTGAAGAAATTAAAAGTTCCTGATGGGTATTCAAGCAATATTTCTCGATGTGTTGACTTGCAGGCTCGAAAGGTTGCTGGCCTGAAGAGTCATGACTCACATGTTCTTATGCAGCAGTTACTCCCTCTGGCAATAAAGAATGCACTTCCTCCCGATGTTTCCATCGTTTTGGTGGAACTTTGTTCTTTCTTTCGGAAGTTGTGTTATAAGGTTTTGATCGTTGAGGAGCTCAATCAGCTGCAGTCCAAAATCATTCTTACGCTTTGTCATTTGGAGATGATCTTTCCTCCGTCCTTTTTTACTATGATGGTTCACCTTATAGTCCACCTCGTTTATGAAACAAAGCTCGCTGGACCAGTACAATATTGATAGATGTATCCAATTGAGAGGTACTCATTTTAAATATGTGCTTTATTCTACGTATTTAATGTTTGCTAGTCATCCTTTTCAGGATTTAGTATCAATTTTCTCTTCTTTACTTCATAGGTTCCTTGGTAAATTAAAATCTTATGTAAGGAATAAGGCGTGGCCAGAAGGTTCTATAGCTTAAGGCTATATCGGGGATGAGGAGCTGTATTTTTGTTCAAGGTATTTTGATGATCTTGAGACGGCTTTCAACCGCCCACCTCGTGTTGACGATTATCCCGAACCTACTTCGACATCAGGAGAATTTATCCCTCGTGTTGGTAAACCAGTTAGAGCAACTAAGAACTTCAAACTAACGGCAACTGAGAAGTTGCAAGCACATAGACATGTCTTGATTAATTGCACTCAAGTTGAACTTTTCATACAGTAAGAATTGTACACTCACATGTTATTCTATATCTTTCGTAACATTTCTCGCTTTCATTTCACTATCGCCTTTCCATTATTAATTGTAGGAAATTCAGAAGTCATGTTAAGCGTCAACTCATGATCTATACACAAACATCCTCGGAAGTTGATAGGAGGGTCCACAGAGAATTCTCGAGTTGGTTTGCACGCAGAATACTAAATGACCACAACCCACACTCACCAGATTTCAGAGCTCTCACAATCGGCCCTCTTGATCATGCAAAAGATTTACAGCATACAATGTCAATGGTTTTAAGTTTTGCATGGTTTCACGGGATCAAGGATTGCAAACTCAGAATTCGGGTGTTTATGGCACATTTGGGACAAGGAGTTATGCGAGCAGCAGTGACGCCAATATGCAGTTTGGAGGCGTCCCTTACTAGGTAGCTCAAGTGGTAGTGGGGATGCATTGAGGCACTACTTACCCCCAGGTAGTGGCTTCGATCCCCACGGAGGCGAAAAAACCTCGCTTGGGGAGCGAGGGACTCTTGTGAGTCCGCCGCCATCGATGAGGGCCACGATGGAGCCGTGTGTGTGGGCCGGTGGGGTGTGACAGTTTAACTGTGACGTTGTTCAAGTGTTTGTGGGCAAATACCACTACTTCTTGGGGACGACAACTGATGACTTAGGGATCACATCAGTCAATTTCTCACGACCGATTCATACTGGTATTTCTCAAGATGATGAGCCGTATATTCTTACTTTAGAGGCACATCAGGTTTATTATGTTGAGGACGAGAGGCACATGGATTGGCATATGTTCGTTTATTTAAAGCCACGAGACCTTTATGACATGGGTGAAGGCGATAACATCACCTATGAGAGTGAGCCATTTCAGCCAGTCGATTTTGAAAACTACTTCCCTGAAGGCGATGACAATTTACCTCTAGTGCAGTGAGTTTTTTTAAGTCCACATCATTTAAATTAAATTTTTTAAATTTAATAATACATCCCTAACAATAATTTTTCTACATAATTTATGTAGGGATGGCGACGATGAGTGATCAAATTCAAATTAAGCTTTTTTCATTAAAAAAAACTGGAAAAAATTTTTTTAAAAAATAAATTAATATTTGTAGCGATTTAATAACCGCCACAACAAAAAAATAACCGCTACTAATTAAAAACTGCTACAACAATAAAAATAACTTCTACTAAACCAAAACCGCTACAAAATGGATACATTAACCGTTGCAAATGGTACGTGGATCCCTATAAATACCCTTACCACAACTCATTTCAAACACTCCCCCTTTTCTTTTCACCTTACCTGTCTTTCATTTTCTCTCATTTACAACTTCTTTTGTATGAGTTGAGGAGCTGAACAATATGATCAAATATGATAACAAGTTTTTTAATTTTTTTTTCAATACTTCTTTCCTTTGTATAAAATTTATTCTCAACATTTTTTTTCTAGATTTTTTACAACTTTATTTCATTTTCATCTATTTTTCATACACAATTACATTGTAGTAAACAACAATAGTTCCTTATTACCTACATATTGTTAATAATATTATCAATACAATTTTTATACTAATCTAATTAAATTAAATTATTCCTTTTAATTTATAAATAAGTTAAACTATTGAATAATAAGATAATTAAATTAGACTTTTTCAAACTGAAATTAATTTTTTGGCGCAAATTTTGAATTTTCATGAAATTAGTAGCGGTTAGATAACCGCTACAAATTTCATCAAAAATTCAAAAGTAGTAGTGGTTTTACTAACCGCTACAAAATAGAAAAAAAAATTTATTTCTTTTTTCCCGCCTTCAAAATTTCAGTTTTTTATTTTTGTAGCGGTTATATAACCGCTACAAATATCTCTGAAAAAAATTTCAGTCATGAAGATTTGGTAGCGGTTGGGTTGAACCGCTACAAAGTATGTAGCGGTTGTTTTCCTTGAATAGCATTTTTAGATAACCGCTACAAAACTACTTGCAACATACGATTTAGTAGCGGTTTGTCTAACCGCTATTAATATTGTTTGTAGCAGTTAAAATCATTACTAATATCCATTTTTAACCGCTGCCAAAACACGTTTTTTTTTTGGTAGTGTGAATGGCTGGTTTCGTTTCCATCCTCCTTAGTTCCACTGTTGGCTCATGATTTTTTTAGAGGGCAAGGTATCCAATGAATGTGCAGGTTCGGACTTTGAGAAAGAGGGAATTGGCTTACTATTGTTTTGTCTAAAAGTCATAATAAAGCTGTTTACTTTTTTAGGATAATAGTTTGGTCTTTGTATGTTTTATAGGATTATAGGAGTGAGAGGTGAGATAGGTTGTATTGGTAGGATTTTTTGGAGAGTTTATTTTGTCCTTTGGCTATTGGTGTTTGTATATTTTTTTGATATTAATAAAAAAATATTTTTGACCAAAAAAAACCAATTTATCCATATCATCATAGTAATATTCCAAATCTAACGTCCATTATTGGCCCCTCCCTTTTCTCTTATTTCCTGTCTTTCTGAGCAACGTCGTCGGTGATAACGATGAGAAGGCAGCAAGTCACTTTGTCAACTTGGCGGACGTCACCGGCGGCAAGGTGGTGACGGAGTTGGTTGGTGGAGGAGGTGACGATTTTATTTTTTTGGGGGAGGGGGGGGATGGATACTGATCGTTGCAGAAAAGGAGGAAAGAGAGGCAGGGGAATAGAAGATGATGGTCAAGGGGAAGAGTGGGGAGGAGAGAATGGAAGGGAAATGGCGCCCATGTGGACGAGAGTGGTGATAGTGACGGTGCCAAATGGAGTGGAGGGAAGGAATTTGATGAGAGAGAAACTGTGGTGAATGTAATGGAGGAAAGAAGCAATTTGATGAGAGTCAAAATGGTCTTTTTCTCCCAAAGAAAAGGATCATCATTTTTTTAGTGTGGGCCGTCGGATTGAGATCTCAACGGTTCAGATTTAATATATTATAAAAATATTATTATTATTATATTTATTTATAATAATATTTTTATAATATATTAAATCTGGATTGTTGAGATCTCAATCCGACGATCCATACTAAAAAAATGATGGTCCTTTTCTTTGAGAGAAAAGGACCGAAGCCAAATGCGTCAAAATATGGGGTTGAAGGAGGAGATGATGAGCAATGATAATGTGTAATTTAATTTTTTTTGAAATATATTATTACATTAATTAAAAAAATCACTGCCAGTTTTTTAATGATGGTGGTCAGAGAGTTCCAAAAAGAGTGACGAATGGTTTCTTTCTTTTTTCCTTCGAATGGTTTCACTTGTTGTTAGGCAATCCACCTGCTGCTATCTATATGGGTGTACTTAAATAGAAAAAAATATATATATATATATATATATATCAATTTTTTTATATAGACAACATATAAGGATAAATTGATAAATTAATTATTAATATCCCTCCCCTCCCCTTTTAAACTAAAGAAGAGATCATTAAAATTTCTTTCTATCCCCTCCCTTCTAATCAAACCAAATAAGATAACCCCATCCCCTCTCTTCCATCCCTTCCCCTTCCATCCTCTCCCTTCAAACCAAACATACTTAAAGATTCTATATGTGTTTGGATCTGCATTTTCATCCCAAAACGCGTGGTTAAAAGTTCAAATTGTGGGGGATTGCTACGCGATGATCAAGGATAATGGATACTAGGATTTCAACGGAAGCTAGGTTTCGCCCCCTCGACTTCGGCAAAGATATCAGCACTTTTAACTGGCCTCCAGATCTGTAAGGATCACAACCTTTGCAGGGTAATCGCCTATACGGACTCCCTTGAATTGTATCATCTTGTCATGAGAGATGTGAGTATGCACCATCCATTGAGAACAGAGATCAACACTATCAAAGATCTTTTATATTCTGACTGGGATGTGGAGCTTCACTGGACGTCGAGAGAAGGCCTTCGATGTACTGATTTCTTAGCAAAGAATGCCCATCATTTACATGAGGACTTGGTAGTCTTGTCAGATCCTCCCCCTCAATGTCTTGTCTACTTGGCTCACGATCACAATTTTGTGATCTAATATTTTCTTTTGAACCTTGTTTGTAATTTCTAAGTTGAACTTGGCCACTTTTATATATAAAAAAAAAAGTTTAAATTGTGCCATAGTAAATTTCTATTAAAATAAGTTGCTTCAATGCTTCTACTATCATCATTGGCCACCAAAAAAAAAAAACAGAAAAAAAAATTGCTTCTGCTGCCATCATGCATCACGTTGGAATGAAATTAAATGGCCATGGGTCCCGCCATTATGTTCCCTAAACAACCCATGTACGTCCCCTCCCACTCTTATTTATTTTTGGTTAAGCAAATTGGTTCTTTAAACTGATTAATAAAAAAAGAGAGAGATATAATAGTGAGGTTTAGAAATGGCCATGGGTCCCGCATTATATTCCCTTAGGGTCTGTTTGGTGTGAGGGATTTGGAGAGGAGGGGAGGGAAAATTTTTATGAGTTGAATTTTAAAAGATTAAAGAAATGGGGTAATAAAATTTTAATAAAGATAATATATAAGATAAAAGAGTAAGAAAAATTAATTAAAAACTTTTAACCCCATTTCTCTAATTTTTTTAAATTCAACTCAAAAAAATTTTTCGTCCGCCCATTTTTCCTCCCCTTCCCTAAAACCAAACAAGCCCTTACTGTCCCTAACAACCCATGTACGTCCCCTCCCACTCTTATTTATTTTTGGTTAAGCAAATTGGTTCTTTAAACTGATTAATAAAAAAAGAGAGAGATATAATAGTGAGGTTTAGAAATGGCCATGGGTCCCGCCATTATATTCCCTTACAGTCCCTAACAAACCATGTACGTCCCCTCCCACTCTGATTTATTTTTGGTTAAGCCAATTGGTTCTTTAAACTGATTAATAAAAAGAGAGAGAGAGAGATATAATAGTGAGGTTTAGAAATGGCCATGGGTCCCGCCATTATATTCCCTTACTGTCCCTAACAACCCATGTACGTCCCCTCCCACTCTTATTTATTTTTGGTTAAGCAAATTGGTTCTTTAAACTGATTAATAAAAAGAGAGAGAGAGAGATAATAGTGAGGTTTAGATTGGTAAAAAAAAAAATTTAATTTAATTTTAGTTATACAATATTATTTATTTAAAAATTTGAGATTCTTATAATTTATGATTGATGTATATTTTTATCTATTAAACGTATCTAATTAAAATATTTTTTTAGTATTTACAAATTTTCTCAATTATACATTAATTTTACCAATAAAAAGGTAAAAACTAAAAAGATACATAAGCAATTTGCTTCATCAGCTAGAAACATGCACTACACAACTTGGAAGCCCGAGAGGCAGAAAACCATACGAGCATTCAGATGGCGCGTATAAAGCGTTGTATGGGAGGAAGTGCCAATCACCCTTGTGCTGGAATGAGCTATCTAAGAGGAAGCTGTATGGGCCAGAACTTATTGATCAGACCACAGCACAAATTTGAAACATTCAAAAGAGACTTATTGCAGCACAGAGTTGACAGAAAAGCTACGCTGACAAGAGGAGAAGACCTCTAGAGTTTGAGGTTGGTGATCATGTGTTTCTGAGGGTGTCACCAATCACCGGCATCGGGAGAGCTATCAAACAGAAGAAGCTGAGCCCGAGGTATATAGGTCCTTTTGAAATTCTCACGAGAATTGGGCTTATCGCTTATCGAGTAGTCCTACCCCCAAACTTGAGCCGACTCCACAATGTATTTCATGTTTCCTAATTGAAGAAGTACCAACCAGATCCATATCACATTGTTGAGTATGAAGAAGTCGAGTTACAAGACAACTTCACCTATGCGGTAGAACCAGAATAGATTATCGATCGAGAAGAACGATGGCTCAGACATCAAAGTATTCCATTTGTAAAGTTGATCTGGAAGGGAATGACTTAGAGGGAAGCAACTTGGGAAGTGGAAGCGGATATGCGAAGACGTTATCCAGAGTCTATGGCTCAAGTTGTGTGACAAATTTCGAGAACGAACTTTATTTTACAGGGCGAGAATTGTAATGACCCAAAAATAGAATTAAGGGCTAATCACTTCAAAAGTGAATGTAATTATTATTGAATAAACACTTTTAGAGAATGTGTGATAGAATTTGGTTGTTTTAATAATTTCAATGGTTTCCTTGTGAAAAATGGTGTGGGAATAGGTTTGATTGATAATTTTGGAGCCATTGGACACATTGGTTGAAAATTGGAAAAAAATAAACTATCAAGTGTAATTCTGTGTAGGGCATCCGTTTTATATAGACATTTTGAAAAGGCAAATGGTGTCTAAAAATTATGAAACTTTCTAGTCTTAAATTTCACATGTCAAGCTTTAAAATGGATATATAATTTGTGTCATTTCAATGTGTGAGCTAAGCGTTATGAATTTTTGAAATTTGCCCATCAAAATTGATTATTTTTTGGAGCAGCGGTTAAAGAAATTAAATATGGGAATGATATGCTTCTAGATAGTAAAAGGCTATATTTTTCCTTGAAACTAGACTTAATAAAGGTTCTATAGCATTTGGAATCACTCCAATTCAATTTTTCTACAATTAGTTATGATTTTCCAAAATTTGAGCAAACAATCTGCCAAAAATTACTGAAATCCGAAATTGTTGGAAATTAATTTAATAATTAAATATCATATAATATGTGATATAAAACATTATCCTTCACCTTCCTTCAGCCATATCAGACGCACATAACAGCTGAAATAGAGAGAGAATAATTGAGAGAGTTTAGAGAGAGAAGGAGAAGAAAACTTGCAAGGTAAGCCGATTTCTCCAATGATCTAGTTCCTAACGCGTATAACTCTGATCCTAAGCTACTCATTTATGTTCTTTAAGGTTTGGAAACTCCTCTTTTGGTGTTAGAAAAAGCAAGGGTTCAGCCAAGTCACGGAAAAGCTAGTGAGAGTTTGAGGTAACTTCCAAACTCTTGTATATTGACTATTCTGGCTGCTATAGACAATTTAATCGATGAAATTTCACCGGATTGTCTCTCTGAGAGTTTCTCTATACCTTTCAAGATTCAGTGGGTTCTTGGCACCTCAGTACAAGCAAGTTCCTTCGTCTGGACACTCGCTCCCCCTTACAAGTTGTAATCCAATCCCAACTCAAGGTTCCACAACCTTAAGTTATCTCAATAAAAAATATTGAGTTTGAATGAAATATTTCTCTCACAGAGTGAATAAGAATCACTGAAGTACAGAATTACAAGTATGTGTAAAAATAGAGTATTGAAACGTGAACTTGATAATGTGTTCGTGTGTGTGTTCTTGTTGTTCTTCTCTGTATGGATGTTCCCATATATATAGATGTGTTGGTAGTGATTGTTGGAACATTTTCTTCTTGCCCGTTAGAGTGTGCACAGCCACTGTTGACTTTTCCAGTATTTGAAAAATATCCGTTTGCGGTAGGTGGCGGTAGGTAGCGTTTGAACGTTGCATTTGACTTTCCTAATTTGGTAAGATCTCTTTAATGTTTATTTGTGGATATGCTAAGAATACTAATACAATAAAGGGTTAATCACATAGAAAACAAATCAATGAACATTGGAATGATTTCTGAATTTCTGTACTTGCATACTCGAGTAGTTACTCGAGTATTCATTAACTTTACTCGAGTACTTACTCGAGTATTATCGTGAGAGTAATGACAAATGAACATCACATAACTCGGGTAGTGCATGAAGTAAACAAATTTTACAAACCTTGGAAATACCTGTTTACTCGGATACTTACTCGAGTATGATACAATTTACTTCATAGGTTATTCGAGTAGCTACTCGAGTAATCTTTCAAATAAACTTCAAGTTACTCGATGCTTCACTCCAGTAATGTTGGCAGGATTACAAGGCTGAGAGCACTTCAAGTTTGCTTTCCTGGTTACTCGAGTACTTACTCGAGTAAACATCAATTTTCTGCATTGCTTACTCGGGTGGATACTTCAAGTGCTATGTAAATAACTCTGCAAATTACTCGATTACTGACTCGAGTAAACTAGATCAAATATTTGACAAAGAATAATTGTATACCTGCATACTTGAGTAGTGCCTCGAGTGAAGTGATAATAGCATTTCAAGTTATTCGAGTATTTTAAAACATAAATATACACCAATAACCTATTAGAATTTAAACAATTAACTTAATCAACAAGAGTGACTAAATAACTAAAATTCTCCCACTTTGATTAAATTAATTAATCAGTGATTGGAGTTGATGTTTTAAAATCCATAAGTGATTATTTGCACATGCAACAGTGATGATGCTATGGCCACTCCCCAAGATGTATGCTAATCGCAAATATCAACTCTATGCATTTAAATTTCAAATATGCATTGTAGCGCCAGAAATTGTGAAAATATGGTGTCACCACCAAAATTTTAAAAAGGATAATTTTGGAAACTTTTTTTTTAAAAATGAAAACCAGATAGGGTTTGGGAGTTAATTGTGCATGGGGAAGGTGTTAGGCACCCCACAACACCCATTCATAAGAATGGTTATCCTTAATTAATTATTTAAAAATATATATGGCCTTTAATTTTATTATAATTACCCAAAAAGAGATAAAAAATCATATTTACAAAAAGAAATAAAGTAAGAAAAATAAAAAAATTGTTTATTTACAAAATAAAAATAAGGGAGAAAATATATTTATTTACAAAGTTGGACTTGACTTAGGATGAAAACCTAGGGCCTACATACCCTTTAGAAGGATCAAAGCCCACGTAGTTTGGGGGTAGAAATGCATGTCACTTTGTTGGTGCTTTTTTAGCAAAAATGTTTATTTAATTTATTTGAGAAAAATATTTTTTTGTTTGGTTTGTGTTTTTTATTTTTTTTAAAAAAAGTATTTTTTTAATTATCTCATATGAAACAAAATTCATTTATTTTAAAAAAAGGAACCTTTTTTTTTATTATTTTGAAACTTTTTATTTGTATAAGAGAGAGAAAAGAAAAGAAAAGAAAGAAGAGTTCATCAAGCCAAAATCTTGTTAATGTTTTTTAAAGGTACATAAATATCATTTCCTCAAATTTCTAAGAATTGTTCAATTCCAATTATCATTAGTGTGCATTATTTAATACAAAAAGTGACATTTATAGAACCTTTTAAATACTCCCTCCTGTCCTTTATTTAGCAGTTTGATAGCCCACTTATAACTATAATGTATCTGCGCTAAGCATTTATAGTGCCTATATATAAGATGGTTCAGAACCATTATATATGGCTGATAATAGCCATCGTATAGTTTGATTTCTACAGTAGTGCATGTTACTTTTCTAGATATCCACAGTTGAACAAATCAACTTAAAGATGCCGATAGGTCTATGCTTGTATGTGGCATTATAACTCATTTTAGTGTGCCTTATTCTTAATGGTACATCAAAATTAAATACGGCTGTGTGCTCTCTTTGCTAATTGTGTTAAATACACAACTACAACTGATTGAGATTGATGTGTAGCTGATTAACATAGTCAAAGTTGTTAAATACAAAAAGCGACATTTACCAAACTTCTTAAATGCTCCCTTCTGTCCTTTTTACAAGGGCTTCATAGCCAAATTATAACAGTAGTGTATCTAGGCCAAGCTTTTATCATGCCCACATATATGACGATTCAAAACTATTATGTATGGCAGATAATAGCCCGCATATATCGTGATTTCTATAGTAGTGCATATTATTTTTCAATATGTTCACAATTGAACAAATCAACTAAAAGATGCCAAAAGGCCTATGCTTGCAAGCAGCTTTATAACTCCTTTTAGTGTGCCTTATTCTTAATGGTACATCGCAATTAAATACGGCTATGTGCTCTCTTTGCTAATTGTGAAAGACACACAACTATCACCGATTGAGATTGATGTGTGGCTTATTAACATTGTCATAGTTATTGATTATCATTAATACTTTTTAAAGGTCCATAAATATCATTTCCCCAAATATCTAATAGTTGTTCAATTACAATTATCATAAGTGTGCATTATTTAATACAAAAAGCGACATTTACCAAACTTCTTAGATGCTTCATCTTATCCTTTATATAGGAGCTTGATAGCCAAAATATAACCATAATGTATCTGTGCCGAGCTTTTATAGTGTCCGCATATATTACGGTTTGGCAACAATATATATCGTGATTTCTATAGTAGTGCATGTTATTTTTCTAGAAATTCACAATTGAGCAAATCAACTAAAAGATGCCGATAGGTCTATAATTGCATGTGGCTCTATAACTCATTTTTGTGCCCCTTATCCTTAACGGTACATCACAATTCAATACTGCAGTGTGCTCTCTTTACTAATTGTGGTAGACCCACAACTATCACCGTTTGAGAATGATGTGTGGCTGATTAACATAGCCAAAGTTGTTGATTATTACCAATATTTTATAAAGGTTGATAAATATCATTTACCAAAATATGTACGAGTAGTTCATTTACTATTATCATCAGTGTGCATTATTTAATACAAAAAGCGACATTTACCAAACTTCTTAAATGCTCCCGTCGGTCCTTTTTATAAGGGCTTGATAGACAAATTATAAAAGTAGTGTATCTGGGCCAAGCTTTTCGCATGCCCACATATATGATGATTCGAAACCATTATGTATGGCATATAATAGCCCTCATATATTGTGATTTCTACAGTAGTGCATATTATTTTTCTACATGTTAAAAATTGAACAAATCAACTAAAAGATGCCAACAGGTCCTTGGTTGCATGTGGCGTTATAACTCATTTTAGTGTGCCTTATTCTTAACAGTACATCGCAATTAAATACGTCTGTATGCTCTCTTTGCTAATTGTGGTAGACAGATAACTATCACCAATTGAGACTCATGTCTGCTTAATTAACATAGTCAAAGTTGTTGATTATGACTAATATTTTATAAAGGTATATAAATTTTATTTACCAAAATTTCTAAGAGTAGTTCATTTACTATTACCATCAGTGTGCATTATTTAATACAAAAAGCGACATTTACCAAACTTCTTAAATGCTCCCTTCTGTCCCTTTTATAAGGGATTCATAGCCAAATTATAACAGTAGTGTATCTGGGCCAAGCTTTTATCATGCCCACATATATGACGGTTTGAAACTCTTACGTATGGCGAATAATAGCCCTCATATATCGTAATTTATACGGTAGGGCATATTATTTTTCTATATGTTGACAATTGAACAAATCAACTAAAAGATGCCAAAAGGCCTATGCTTGCAAGCAGCTTTATAACTCCTTTTAGTGTGCCTTATTCTTAATGGTACATCACAATTAAATACGCCTATGTGCTCTCTTTGCTAATTGTGGAAGACACACAACTATCACCGATTGAGACTGATGTGTGGCTTATTAACATTGTCATAGTTATTGATTATCGTTAATATTTTATAAAGGTCTATAAATATCATTTCCCCAAATTTCTAAGAGTAGTTCAATTACAATTATCATAAGTGTGCATTATTTAATACAAAAAGCTACATTTAACAAACTTCTTAAATGCTCCCTTCTATCCTTTTTACAAGGGCTTCATAGCCAAATTATAACAGTAGTGTATATGGGCCAAGCTTTTATCTTGGCCAGATATATGACGGTTCAAAACTATTATGTATGGCAGATAATAGCCCTCATATATCGTGATTTCTATAGTAGTGCATATTATTTTTCTATATGTTCACAATTGAACAAATCAACTAAAAGATGCCAAAAGGCCTATGCTTTCAAGCAGCTTTATAACTCCTTTTAGTGTGCCTTATTCTTAATGGTACATCGCAATTAAATACGCCTATGTGCTCTCTTTGCTAATTGTGGAAGACACACAACTATCACCGATTGAGACTGATGTGTGGCTTATTAACATTGTCATAGTTATTGATTATCATTAATACTTTTTAAAGGTCCATAAATATCATTTCCCCAAATTTCTAATAGTTGTTCAATTACAATTATCATAAGTGTGCATTATTTAATACAAAAAGCGACATTTACTAAACTTCTTAGATGCTTCATCTTATCCTTTATATAGGAGTTTGATAGCCAAAATATAACCATAATGTATCTGTGCCGAGCTTTTATAGTGTCCGCATATATTACGGTTTGGCAACAATATATATCGTGATTTCTATAGTAGTGCATGTTATTTTTCTAGAAATTCACAATTGAGCAAATCAACTAAAAGATGCCGATAGGTCTATAATTGCATGTGGCTCTATAACTCATTTTTGTGCCCCTTATCCTTAACGGTACATCACAATTCAATACTGCAGTGTGCTCTCTTTACTAATTGTGGTAGACACACAACTATCACCGTTTGAGAATGATGTGTGGCTGATTAACATAGCCAAAGTTGTTGATTATTACCAATATTTTATAAAGGTTGATAAATATCATTTCCCAAAATATGTACGAGTAGTTCATTTACTATTATCATCAGTGTGCATTATTTAATACAAAAAGCGACATTTACCAAACTTCTTAAATGCTCCCGTCGGTCCTTTTTATAAGGGCTTGATAGACAAATTATAAAAGTAGTGTATCTGGGCCAAGCTTTTCGCATGCCCACATATATGATGATTCGAAACCATTATGTATGGCATATAATAGCCCTCATATATTGTGATTTCTACAGTAGTGCATATTATTTTTCTACATGTTAAAAATTGAACAAATCAACTAAAAGATGCCAACAGGTCCTTGGTTGCATGTGGCGTTATAACTCATTTTAGTGTGCCTTATTCTTAACAGTACATCGCAATTAAATACGTCTGTATGCTCTCTTTGCTAATTGTGGTAGACAGATAACTATCACCAATTGAGACTCATGTCTGCTTAATTAACATAGTCAAAGTTGTTGATTATGACTAATATTTTATAAAGGTATATAAATTTTATTTACCAAAATTTCTAAGAGTAGTTCATTTACTATTACCATCAGTGTGCATTATTTAATACAAAAAGCGACATTTACCAAACTTCTTAAATGCTCCCTTCTGTCCCTTTTATAAGGGATTCATAGCCAAATTATAACAGTAGTGTATCTGGGCCAAGCTTTTATCATGCCCACATATATGACGGTTTGAAACTCTTACGTATGGCGAATAATAGCCCTCATATATCGTAATTTATACGGTAGGGCATATTATTTTTCTATATGTTGACAATTGAACAAATCAACTAAAAGATGCCAAAAGGCCTATGCTTGCAAGCAGCTTTATAACTCCTTTTAGTGTGCCTTATTCTTAATGGTACATCACAATTAAATACGCCTATGTGCTCTCTTTGCTAATTGTGGAAGACACACAACTATCACCGATTGAGACTGATGTGTGGCTTATTAACATTGTCATAGTTATTGATTATCGTTAATATTTTATAAAGGTCTATAAATATCATTTCCCCAAATTTCTAAGAGTAGTTCAATTACAATTATCATAAGTGTGCATTATTTAATACAAAAAGCGACATTTAACAAACTTCTTAGATGCTTCATCTTATCCTTTATATAGGAGCTTGATAGCCAAAATATAACCATAATGTATCTGTGCCGAGCTTTTATAGTGTCCGCATATATTACGGTTTGGCAAAAATATATATCGTGATTTCTATAGTAGTGCATGTTATTTTTCTAGAAATTCATAATTGAGCAAATCAACTAAAAGATGCCGATATGTCTATAATTGCATGTGGGTTTATAACTCATTTTTGTGTCACTTATTTTAGAGCAATCGTTTCACCCAAGAGGGGGGGTGAATTGAGTGATACTAAAATTTTTGTTGCAAATATAAATCTTGACGGTGAATATAAAGCAGTAAAGAGTAAGGAGAAATATGACCGAAGTGTACACCGGGAGTTATACTGGTTCGGCCACAACCACTTTGACCTATGTCTAGTCCTCAGAGCTTGTCTGAGAGTTTCACTATAACTTCCAAGATTCAGTGGGTTCTTGGCACCTCAGTACAAGCAAGTTCCTTCGCCTGGACACTCGCTCCCCTTTACAAGTTGTAATCCAATCCCAACTCAAGGTTCCACAACCTTAAGTTACCTCAATAACAAATATTGAGTTTGAATGAAATATCTTTCTAACAGAGTGAATAAGAATCACTGAAGCATAGAATTACAAGTATAATGTAAAATAAAGTAATGAACTTGATAATTCGTTCGTGTGTGTGTGTTCTTGTTGTTGTCTTTGTTTGGATGTTCCCATATATATAGATGCCTTCGTAGTGAACGTTGGAACATTTTTCTTTATGCCTGTTAGAGTATGCGTAGCCACAGTTGACTTTTCCAGTATTTGAAAAATATCCGTTTGCGGTAGGTGGCGGTAGGTAGTATTTGAACGTTGCTTTTAACTTTCCTTATTTGGTAAGATCTCTTCATTGTTTATCTGTGGATATGCTAAGAATACTAATATAATGAAGGGTTAATCACATAGGAAACAAATCAATGAACGTTGGAATGAATTCTCAAATTCTGAACTTGCATACTCGAGTAGTTACTCGAGTATTCATTAAGTTTACTCGAGTATCATCGTTAAAGTATTGACAAACTGCAAGTTAACAAATGAACATTACATTACTCGGGTAGTGCATGAAGTAAACAAAATTTCAAACCTTTGGAAATACTTGTTTACTCGGGTACTTACTCAAGTATGGCACACTTTTCTTCATAGGTTACTCGAGTAGCAACTCAAGTAAACTCTCAAGTAAACTTTAGGTTACTCAATGCTTTACTCCAGTAATGTTGGCAGGATTACAAGGCCGAGAGAACTTTAAGTTTTCTTACCTTGTTACTCGAGTACTTACTAGAGTAAACATAAATTTTCTGCATTGCTTACTGGGGTAGCGACTTGAAGTTCTGTGTAAATAACTCTGCATATTACTTGATTACTTACTCGAGTAATCCAATTTAAATAAGTGATTAAATACCTGCATACTTGAGTAGTGCCTTGAGTGAAGTGTGATAAAAGCATAACATGTTATTCGAGTATTACCTTCAAGTTTTGCTTACCACAGTGAGTTACTCGAGTAGCTCCTAGAGTAACATTGGCAAGGTTGAAAATGCCGAGAGCAACATATTTCTTGAAGCAGAGTAACTCGAGTATAGACTCGAGTAACGTTGGCAGGCCGAGAGTAACTGGAAGTTTTTTTTTACATGGTTACTCGAGTACTTACTCGAGTAACATTGGCAGGCCGAGAGCAACTCCAAGTGATTTAACTGGTTACTCGAGTAGCTACTCGAGGAACGTTGGCAGGCCGAGAGCAACTAGAAATCATTTACCTTATTACTCGAGTGCTTACTCGAGTAACGTTGGCAGGTTACTTGAAGGTTGACCTGGTTACTTCAAGTTTCTATCTCATTACTCGAGTAACCCTTTAGAGAACTTGCCAGTGATGATGTTTCTTAGCTTTTTCTCTTGGCCTTTCTTCATTACTCCAATGCTTACTTTAAGTAATGATTTGCCCTGTTATTACTTTGTTCAAACTTATTTGTTTATCAAATCTTTTTCATACCATCCTTTGTTATCATCATAACATGAGAGATCTAACATTCTCCCCCTTTTTGATGATGACAAAACTTGGTGATTTTGAACAAGATTTTTGAAATTAAGTTATCAAATAAACACTTCTTGAATTCAATGATAATTTTGAAAACCTTGTTAAGTTTAAATTCAAAGTGTTTTGGAAAAGGTTGAAATCATAACATATTCACCTTGCATACATAATAAACTCATTAGTCCCACAATGTATTATAATTTAAAAGCTTAAATGGACTTGAAATGAAATAATAACTTAAGGAAGCTTGCATTGAACTTTAAAATTGCATTACAAGATGAAAAGTTATAAATTGAAAAGCTCCCTAAATCCCCATGTACACCCATATACCCAAAATGAAAAAGAAACTCAAAAACTCCACAAAAGCACACTCAAGCTCTTCTCCCCCTTTTTGTCTTCATTAATCAAGTGGAAGATCAGAAGGCTTGACCATAGAAATAGGTTTGACAGGAAAAACCAAAGATCTATTTGAACCAGAAGAATCAAAGGATGAGGAGCTGGAAGATTCTGGTTCAGGAAGATTTAGTAGAGGGATATGAATGTCTTCTCTTGGAGGAACAGGAGAGGGCTGATAGACAATCATAGTGGTGGTCTCAACCTCTTCAGTAGCATATGGAGTATGATGATCAGAGGATGAAGGAGAGATTTCCTCTGTATGGGTAGGAGATGGAAAAAGGTATAGGAGAGGGTTCAGGCTGAGGTTTGGGTGGAGAATCCTCAATGATGATATGGATGGTCTCATTGGTATCAGGGTTATCCACTGAGCATAGGATATCTTTGGGTCTTGGCTCAGGTGGACTAGAGACTGGAGGGATAAGTGGCTCAACCTCAGTATGATGAAGATCAGATGAGATATTCTCTGGAGGTGGTGGTATATGCTCTGGAGATGGTATATGATCTGGAGACGAAAATGTCTCATGTGCAGAAGATGGAACAGCAAAAGGTCCAGGACCCAAAGAGTCCAATCTTGCTAAGATCAATCTCAAAGTCTCACCCTGGGCACTTTGCTCAGCTAGCAACTCTTCGTGCCTCTTATCTATTCTCTCAACCAACTCAGCCATCTTGCCATTCATGTGAGTCATCAGCTCAACACTGGTGTTGGCAATGTCTACATGGAATCCTTTGAGCATGTTCTCTATGAAATGTTGAAGAGTAGCATTGAGGAAAGAGGGTGAAGAGGTAGTAGCAGCTGGAGCCGAAGACTGAGTGTCATCCATTTTACTCGTCTCAGTCTCCGTCTTCTTCTTCTTCTTCGACCCAGACTCTAGAGGACCCTTGAGAGGAATTTCAATGTTAAGCTTCCCAATTTGATTTCTCCCAATTGGAGTAATTCTCTCAATATGCTCTTTGCTCTCCAAGTACCATATCTTATTTTCTTTCAGAATGAGTGAAACAATTTGAGGATATGGCATAGGCGTAGTAGCTTTCCCATCTACTCTGTACCTCTTCATCTCAGAAAATATGTACTCCCCCAAATCCTTTTGTTCCTTCAGGAGTAAGGAAGCAAACCATCTATAGTCCCTATCAGAAAATTGGGTATAATTGTTGGCCTTGTTCACAAGGGATCTAGAGTATATATACCATAGAACCCTGTGATGATCGCACATGTCACTAGGTTTGAAGTTCAAAGGGCCTACAAGCTCACCAGGTTTAAGAACCAAAAAAATTTGTTTTGAATCAAGTTTGGAGTAAATGTCATCTGGTGTGTTCTCTATTCCTAACCACGATTGATCCTAGAAGGTGAGATAAGTATCTTTTGGCCTCTAACAATAGTAGTCATTTCTTCTTCAGTTGAAGTTCTATTTGGTTCATCTAGAATCTCAAGATTGCAGTAAAAGTGTGTGACTACTTTGGTGCAAAAAGGAAGCTTAATAGATAACCAAGGCATAAAAGGTTCCAGAAAGGGACTAAGATTGTACTTCAATACCTCCTGAAGTACTTTAAGGTCCACATAGTGAGTTTTACAGACTTTTCTCCTTGAGAACTGTGTGAGGTACTTTTGGGACTCCTCTAGCTTGTTGACATTAAACCCCTTTGGAGGTTTGGTGATCTCCTCTTCTGGCAATTTTGACTTCTTTGAAGATTGCCCCTTCTCAAGCTGATCTAGAATGCCAGCCATTGCCTTAGCCACATTCACATCATATTTGGGCTTTTTGGATGGTTTAGGTGTGAAAGAGGGAGTAGAGGAATCAGAAATTGGAGGAGAAGGAGATTTGACACTTTTGCCTCTCCCAGTAGAGGTGCTCTTCTTGGATTGAGCCCTTGTAACTACTGGTTCTTTGATAACAACTCCTTTCTCTTTAGGTTTCTGTTGGGGTTCTGGTTGGACTTTAGCTTTGGATTTAGGTGTGAGTTTTCTTCTCTTTCTGGGAAGAGAAGAAAGAGGGTCAGAGAGTTGTGGGGATCCAGAAGAATCTTTGGGAGTAATGTTTTTGGTTATAACCATTTTGAATCAATAAAAGTTTTGAAAACTCAGAAAACAGAGTGAAAAAAAACGCGATATAGGGCACCCTGAATCTGAACAGAATAGGAGGTTTTTAGATTTGCAAATCGATGGGTTTTGACGGAAATCAGGTAAGGAAGAGATTGTGAAAAGTTTTTCAGAGAGGACTGGGTGATTTACTCGAGGAGATTTTGTGGAAATGACCGAGTTTGTGACAGATAAAGACCTAGAACCCTACGTTACTCGAGGCCTTACTCGAGTAAATATCATGTTTACTCGAGTCCCTACTCGAGTGATCATACCGAAAATTTCTAAAATAATTCATTTAAATTGCGTACTTGGCATGAATAATATTATAATTATCCATGTATGTTCCCTCGATCATTTTATAGCCATTTTAGAGCAGATTTGAGTCGATTCTCATCAAATTTGTGATCTGGACATGCAGTTACTCGAGTAAACTTCAAGTTTACTCGAGGCTCTCCTCGGGTAACCTGTCATTTCTAGTTTGGACTATTCATTTCTCACCAAATGAACCGTTTGATTTAAATTTCAGGTAACTTGATACATTACTTACAGTTTTGGAAGACCATTACTCGAGTAGTTACTCGAGTAAAGTGCTATTTTACTTCAAGTTATTCCTCGGGTAATGCTTCACTGTCAGTCATTACTTGAAGTTGGTACTCCAGTAATGGTGTCCTCTGATAACCTCTGTTTTTATTTTACAAAACAGAGTTTCAATCTTCCTGGCAAACAAGTTTCTACATACTCCGATGCTTAAATTAGTAATCATCAAAACATTATCAAATATCTTTATCTAACATTATAAGATACTGAAATAACTTACAATTCATTGGGATTTACCATTCCCAATTCTCTTCTAATGTATAGAAATTGATTTTTTGCAAGGGGTTTAGTTGAAGATAAGTAGGAATAAATATCACTTTCACATCCTTCTTTTGGATATGATCTCTGATGAAGTGATGTCTCACATCGATATGCTTGGTTCTAGAATGTTGAACTGGATTTTTCGCCAAGCTTATCGTACTGGTATTGTCACAATAGATTGGTATGTCTTTGAGATAAATACAAAGATCTTGTAGTTGTTGTTTTAACCATATCACTTGTGCACAACAACTTGAGACTACAACATATTCAGCTTCCGTTGACGAAAAAGACACTGTATTTTATTTCTTGCTGAACCATGATACAAGAGATCCTCTAAGAAATTGTCCTTGTTCGCTGGTGCTCTTTCTGTCTGTCTTGTTTCCTCCATGATCAGAATCTAAATATGCAACTAGATATTTACTTCTTCCTTTGGGATACCACAGACCCAATTCTGGTGTGTCAGCAAGGTATCTAAAGATTTGTTTGACAGTTTCAGCATGTGATTCCTTTGGTGCTGATTGATATCTTGCACATATGCCAATACTAAATTGGATGTCCGGTCTGCTTGCCGTGAGATAGAGTAATGATCCAATCATTCCTCTGTATTTTGTGATGTTGTAGTCTTTCCCTTTGACATTAGCATCAAGCAACGTAGTTGAGCTCATAGGTGTGTCCGTTCCATTTGCTTCATCCATTCCATACTTCTTCAATAGCTCTTTCAAGTACTTTGTTTGAGATATGAAGATTCCATTCTTTCTCTGCTTGATTTGCAAACCAAGAAAGAAATTCAATTCTCCCATCATTGACATCTCAAACTCTCCCTGCATTATCTCAGAAAATTCCTTACATAGAAATTCATTAGTAGTACCGAAAACAATGTCATCAACATATATTTGAACAAGTAAAATATCATCACGTTTTCGTTTTATAAAAAGTGTTGTATCAACTTTTCCCCGTACAAAACCTTGATATATAAGAAATTTACTGAGCCTTTCGTACCATGCTCTAGGAGCTTGTTTTAAACCATATAAAGCCTTTTTGAGTTTGAAAACATGGTCAGATTTAGTTACATCTTCAAAACCTGGAGGTTGTTCTACGTGTACTTCTTCCATAATGTATCCATTTAGAAATGCACTCTTTACATCCATTTGATAGAGTTTGAATCCTTTGATGCACGCAAAAGCTAAGAGTACGCGTATAGCTTCCAATCTAGCCACTGGAGCATATGTTTCCTCATAATCAATCCCTTCTTCCTGATTATAGCATTTGGCCACCAATCTTGCCTTGTTTCTGACAATAATTGTGGATTCATCAAGTTTGTTCTTGAATACCCATTTAGTTCCAATGATCGGATGATCCTTGGGTCGGGGTACCAAATCCCAAACTTGATTTCTTTCAAATTGATTTAGTTCTTCTTGCATTGCTATAACCCAAACATTGTCTGATAGGGCTTCATCAATGTTAGAAGGTTCAATCTCAGAAATGAATGCAGAAAAAATTACTTCATTGAAAATTCTATTTCTAGTTTTGATCCCTTCATTCACATCTCCTATGACTTGATCTAAGGGATGACTTTTGTTGTATTTCCAGGCTCTAGGTTGTCCTAGTAAATGTTCTTCTTCCTTGGTTTCATCGATTTTTGGAATAAGGGATTTAGAAATAGATTGACCATTTTTTTGATTTAAAACAACTTCCTGTTCTTCATCAATGGTTTTGTCAGAGGATTCAAATTCATTAAATACAATATGAATTGATTCTTCAACAACACATGTTCTTTTATTGAAAACTCTATATACTTTACTTCGGTTAGAATACCCTAGGAAAATCTCTTCATCAGTTTTAGAATCAAATTTTCCTAAGTTATCTTTACCATTATTAAGAATGAAACACTTAAACCAAAGATGTATAGATGAGCAATGTTTGGCTTCCTTCCTTTGTATAGCTCGTATGGTGTCTTTCCAAGTTTTGTTTTGATATAGGCTCTATTTGAAATATAGCATGCTGTACTCATAGCATCAGCCCAGAATACTTGAGACGCATTCTTTTCATTTAACATTGCTCTAGCCATTTCAATAAGTACTCTATTCTTACGTTCCATGACTCCATTTTGTTGAGGTGTCCTTAGAGCAGAGAAATTGTGATCAATGCATTAGTATCACAATACTCTTCAAAGGCTTGATTTTCAAATTCTCCACCATGATCGGTCCTAATACCTGCAATGGACATACCTTTCTCATTTTGCACTTTCTTGGCAAAAACAATAAATTCTTCAAAGGTTTCATCTTTTGACGAGAGAAAAATTACCCATGTAAATCTTGAGAAATAATCAACAATGACTAATGAATATAAGTTTCCACCAAGACTTTTTACTCTTGCTGGACCAACTAAATCCATATGTAATAATTGTAGTGGTCTATTTGTTGAAATCTCATTTTTTTCAATTTGAAAGATGATTTAGTTTGTTTTCCCTTTTAACATGGGTCACAAATCAAGTCATTTGTGAAATTTACTTTAGGTAATCCAAGAACTAAATCCTTTTTGAGTAGTTTGCCTAATTGATGCATATTGACATGAGCCAATCTCTTATGCCATAGCCAACTTTCATCGGCATTACTCAGTAAACAATTTTCAGATTCATTTCTACTAATATCTAGAGTATAACAATTACCTTCCCTTTTTGCTTTGAGCATAGCCTTGATATTCTTCTTATCAAGTGGTAAGTCATTCTTGTTGATAATTAGACATTCTTCTGAGTCAAATATTACCCAGTTGTTTTTGTCTGCACTTTGAGTCACACTCAGCAAGTTATGGCATAATCCTTTGACATAGTATACGTCTTTGACTTGTATGCCTTTGTCATTTTTTATTTCACCAATTCCTGCTATCCTTCCGGTTTGATTTCCTCCAAATTTTACCTTTTCACCTTCTTTAGGTTGTAATTTGGTAAAACTTTCGAAATCACCGGTCATATGTCTAGAGCAGCCACTATCTATATACCATTTGTTGTTTTTGGATGCTTTGAGACACATCTATAATTAAATATGATTAATTCTTAGGTACCCACTTCTTTTTGGGTCCTTTTGGGTTAGTAGAGGAAATTTTCGAAACATATGATCCTTTAGGTACCCATTTATAGGTTCTTATCGTTCCTTTCTTCTTATGAATGCAAGAAGAAGTATAATGGCCTTTTCTATTACAGTAATTACAAAATGCAAAAGGATTTGATGTATGCACAGAATGCTGGAAATAATTCAAATATGACTTACCTCCTGCTTTCTTTCTACCTTTCCTTTTATCAGATTTTGGATCATATCCAATTCTAGATCGGTCATTTACAAATCGTTGAGCTTTTAAAATAAAATTTAGCATCTCACTTCCTTGTGTAAATTTTTCAAGAGTTTTTGTGAGATCACTGTTTTTCTTTTTCAAAGAAGAACAATTTTCACAATCCTTTTCTGAACTTTCTTTAAGTTAAATTTCAAGAACTTTGTTTTTCTTTTTGAAAACAACTAATTCTTTAACTATTTTGATGAATTCAGAATGTAAAGCATTATATTCAGAAAGCAATTCATCATAGGTAGGATCAGAATCATTTACCTCTTCTTCTGTTTCTTCTTGAGCAACGAGACATATATTGGCTACTTCTTCTTCATCACTTTCTTCGTCAGAGGAACTATCGTCCCATATAGCAGATACAAAGGCCTTCTTTTTGTTAAAGAATTTACCTTTTCTCTTTTCTTTGCTCTTTTGATTCAGTTCTGGACATTCTGATTTGATATGTCCTGATTTTCCATATTCGTAGCAAATGATATGATCTTTGCTGTTAGTTCCTCCTTTCTGAAAGTGTTTGAATCCTTGTCCCTTCTTGTAGAACTTTCTGAATCATTTTATGGTTAGGCCTATTTCATCATCGTCAAACTCCTCATCCTCATCTTGATTTTCTTCTTTTGCTTTTAGTGCTAGGCCTTTCTTTCTCTTGTCACCGATGTCATCTAGTTCCCATTTGAACTTTAGTTTGCTTTCATATTCAGAAAGGCTTCCAAATAGAGAAGCAACTGATCTCATTGATTCTCCTTTTACTTCTTCTATTGCAGTGACTTTGGCCTCCCACTCTTTAGAAAGAATATTCAAAATCTTTCGAACTTGGGTATGTTGATCATAAACTTTCCCAAGAGCTGCAAGTTGATTAACAAGATGAGTATATCTAAGTTCAAATTCAGATATTGATTCACCTGATTTCATTCAAAATAGATCGAATTCAGTGACCAAGGTGTTGATCTGATTCTCCTTTATTCCCGAAGTTCCTTCATGAGCTATTTCCAGAGCTTCCCACATTTGCTTTGCTGTTAGAAGTGTGCAAATTCTGAAGTATTCACTTTGACTCAAAGCACTTTGTATCATCAAAATTGCTTTACTGTTGAGAGTGATAAGTTTCTTGTCATTCTCATCATATTCAGCTGGCGTCTTGGGAATTTTCTGAGAATCTACAATCTTTGTAGGTTGATAGTTTCCACTTTTAATCACATCCCATAGCCCATATTCGGTAGCCATCACGAATACCCTGAACTTTGCTTTCCAGAAAGAAAAGTGTTCGCCACTGAAACCTGGTGGTCTAGTGATAGATGCTCCATCGGGAAGAATTCCTTCACCCATGCTTGCCATTGGATCCTTCTTAGGTTGTTAGACCTTAACAAGAAGACCTAGTCTCTCATACCAAATGTTAAAGCAGGCATTTAACCCAAGAGGGGGGGTGAATTGGGTGATACTAAAATTTTCGTTGCAAATATAAAACTTGACGGTGAATATAAAGCAGTAAAGAGTAAGGAGAAATATCACCGAAGTGTACACTGGGAGTTATACTGGTTCGGCACAACCACTTTGACCTACGTCCAGTCCTTAGAGCTTCTCTGAGAGTTTCACTATAACTTCCAAGATTCAATTATCAGAATCTGAATATGCAACAAGATATTCACTTCCTCCTTTGGGATACCACAGACCCAATCCTGGTGTGTCTGCAAGGTATCTAAAGATTTGTTTGACAGTTTCAGCATGTGATTCCTTTGGTGCTGATTGATATCTTGCACATATGCCAACACTGAATTGGATGTCCGATCTGCTTGCCGTGAGATAGAGTAATGATCCAATCATTCCTCTGTATTTTGTGATGTTGTAGTCTTTCCCTTTGACATCAGCATCAAGCAACGTAGTTGAGCTCATAGGTGTGTCCGTTCCATTTGCTTCATCCATTCCATACTTCTTCAATAGCTCTTTCAAGTACTTTGTTTGAGATATGAAGATTCCATTCTTTCTTTGTTTAATTTACAAACCAAGAAAGAATTCAATTCTCCCATCATTGACATCTCAAACTCTCCCTGCATTATCTCAGAAAATTCCTTACACACACTAGTGGAAAAATGACTTTTTAGACCGGTTCTGGATAGGTCTTGATACAGCTGATCTAAAAAGTCTATTACTTTTTAGACCGGTTGTAGCAACCGGTCTAAAAAGTCACTTTTTAGACCTGTTGTGTCTACAACCGGTCTAAAAAGTCTTACCTTTTAGACGTGTTGTAGACACAACCGGTCTAAAAAGTGATTTTTTATAGACTTTTTAGACCGGTTGTGTCTACAACATATCTAGAAAGTAAGATTTTTTAGACCGGTTGTGTCTACAACCGGTCTAAAAAGTATTTTTTTTCAAACATCTACATTATTTCTTCTTCTAACCCATTATCCAGCACTTGAGAAGAGATCCAACATTTTTAAGAGTATAATTCAATCTATAATTTCAACATTCTCATTCCTACAACGCAATATTTTCAAATCACAATTCAAAAGTTTCAAAATGAAATTTAATAAATAAGAGCCTTTTGTTTGCCGTCAAAACAAAACCCAAGAAGGGTAACAACATTTACATGGGAAGTCCTACTGATCATTGATAAAATATATCTTCTCTATTCTCTTTTGATGCCTTCAATAACTTAACAACAATAGGGTGGCCATTGAGTAGTTTTCCTTTGTATACAGAACCATAGCCACCTTGTCCCAATTTATCTTTAAAAGAGTTTGTCATTTCTTGATATCTGCAAATTTGTATCCTGTGAGAGATAGATGTCTTGCTTGATCCTATTCTTCGCCTCCATGATTTGATTTTACAACAAAAATTAGCCTTACATAAAAGCAGCAGTCCAATTACTCCACTACAACGACAGCATTAACAACACCTGATGGTAATGGCTTTCAGTTAATACAATTGTCAAAGAAACTATTATAGTGAAGCACAAAATAAGTTAAGAAAAGAACTAAAAGCATATCTATTACCTACAATGACTTTATTTATTATTGCAGTCCTCCCTGCTCCAGCAACCATACTCAAAAAGAAAAGTGGGGTTAGATACTTACTAGATTCTGTATATGAAGAAACAAAGGATATAGGTATAATAAGTTTTCCATATTAGCCATGGGAGATTATGATATTCAGATGAATGCATTAACATTAACACCAACTTTTGATGAATGGGAAAAGATCATCAAGTCAGAACTTCCTAGAACTCAGTGTGCATCAATCCATCACAACCGGTCAGTGTTAAGTTCGGGAACTACTTCCTAGAGAATCATTAGATGCCACAAAATTCCAGACACGTTGAATTAAAAAGAGAATTCACATCTACTTTATCCCTCTTCTAGCAATAAGTAAGAATTAACTATTTAAGCATCCATATGAAAGGATAAATATTTCATATCTTATAGGACATTTACATCAAGGCAGTTGCTAAACTATAAGTGATAACCATATTGATCTTGCATGTCAAATTTGAAAGGAATTAACCCCAAAAAAGTAGATATCCTGTCATATTGGAAGGAAATATTTTCTTTCTGTTATGTTCATTACCATGATATAAATGTGAA
Organism: Inga leiocalycina; assembly: GCA_963242795.1. Taxonomy (NCBI): domain Eukaryota; kingdom Viridiplantae; phylum Streptophyta; class Magnoliopsida; order Fabales; family Fabaceae; genus Inga; species Inga leiocalycina. The sequence goes on from OY725329.1 coordinate 43,119,773, forward strand.
ATCTAACAGAAGATTTTGGGAAACTCATTCTATGAACAGGTCTGAGTAGCATAAATATTTTCAATTTACAGTTTACACTAGTAAAAATGAACACCTTCTAGTGTGTGTGCCTGTGCGTGTTTACATGATTCTATATGTGTATGTATATCTATGAAATAGGATGAAAACACCATCAAATTTAAATCAATGAAAAAATGTAAAAAATATATAATCAGACAAATAAGAATTCAGGTATATCTCAACCACAGCTCCAAGGTTACAACATGACATTGAAGATAACTGATTGTAGTCATTCCAAACTGGTTACTGCCATGACACAAAAATTGGATATCTCAACAGCGGCTATAACTGGTATGTGCTAGCACTTATACATGAATATACTTTACAAGGATATTGATACAAGATCACCTCTATGCAGATAAGTTGCTAGAAGGGAGAAAACTTAAGGAAATCACAAGTAAATTAAAGACCATAATAATAAAATAACTATCACTAAATCAAGTCCTGATTTCCCCACTGCTGTAGATAGCCCTTGGTGGTTGAGGAATCCTTTGAAGAAATAGCACACCATGGTTGTAAGACACACAAAATGACATTAAAAAAATTCCTAAAAAACAGAGTATTCATCAGCATCTCTTTATTGGTCAAAAACACACACACTTACCTGTACCACTTGATCATTATCTAAAGCACATTTTGGAACTTGGTCAGTCCTAATTACTCTTATACTAGTCCCAGTTGCCTTCCGCATTTCAAAGACTATTGCTCCCCCTTTTCCTAATAAACAACCTACTTGGTTTGTTGGGACTAAGATTCGTGCAGTAACATGTGAACCCCTATTGGATCTTGGGTCTAACCCATTCTCCTTGCCAGCCTCAACAAACTAGAGAAAACAAGGACAATAGCCTTCTGTGCTGGGGAATATCTTGCTTCAGGACCCTGTAAAAAAATGAAGTCATCAAAAGATATACTAATATATACCGTAACTTAAACAATTGAAAATATTGGGAGCTCTAGGTCCTGCATACCATAGAGTAATTAAGAATTTAAGATCATTTGTAACTTTAGATGTGAACTTCCCCAAAACCTAACGAAGAACAAGGGCACCGTCAATAACTAAGAATAAAATCAAAAATTACAGTGAAATTAGTACTTGGTAGCAAGTGATAGTCTAAAAATTTTCATGCTCTTGGCTAAAATCGGGCAAACCCGTAGTGTGATTGATGATCCAGTTGGTGGTGCCATAGTCGTTGGTCTTAGGACCACCGACGATACAAGCAACGACACAAGCACCGACGCCATGGGAGCGAGTGTAGCCGTCAGCCATGTAACCGAAGCGAAAGAGGTGCAACGGAGACACTTGACGGAGACCAAGGAGTGACGTGCGGCGGAGACTGAGAGCGAGGTGCTATGGTGGAGCGTGGAGCGAGGTGCAATGGTGGAAAGCTCCCAGATCCAAGATACAGAGCTCCAGGCCCGAAGAGTGGGGCGGGATTCAGAAGCAAAATTGATTCAGGGAATTGGGGAGGAAACACATTTAAGATCGGTTATATAAAATAACCGGTCTTAAATGAATATTTTGGACCAGTTTTTATTTATAACCGGTCTAAAAAGTTATATTTTTTAGACCGGTTACAAGGAATAACCGGTCTAAAAGTGCTGAAATTTTTTAAAAAAATTATTTTTAATGCTAAAAGTTCATTTAGACCGGTTATAAAGAGAACCGGTCTAGAAAATATACATTTTTAGACTGGTTCTATTTATAACCGATCTAAATGATATATTTTAGACATTATATTAGTTGAACCGGTCTTAGATGTTTTTTATAATTACAAAATTGCCACCGTACTTATCTTTTAGACCTTATCTCCTTAGAACTGGTCTAAATATGCTGGTTTAAATCTTCTATTTTGTACTAGTGAAAGATTCATTAGTAGCACTGAAAATAATATCATCAACATATATTTGAACAATTAAAATATCATCACATATTCGTTTTGTAAAAAGTGTTGTATCAACTTTTCCTCGTACAAAACCTTGATCAATAAGAAATTTACTGAGCCTTTCGTACCATGCTCTAGGAGCTTGTTTTAAAACATATAAAACCTTTTTGAGTTTGAAAACATGGTCAGGTTTGGTTACATCTTCAAAACCTGGAGGTTGTTCTACGTATACTTCTTGCATGATGTAACCATTTAGAAATGCACTCTTTACATCCATTTGATAGAGTTTGAATCCTTTGATGCACGCAAAGGCTAAGAGTACACGTATAGCTTCCAATCTAGCCACTGGAGCATACGTTTCCTCATAATCAATCCCTTCTTCCTGATTATATCCTTTGGCCACCAATCTTGCCTTGTTTCTGACAATAATTGCGGATTCATCGAGTTTGTTCTTGAATACCTATTTAGTGCCAATGAACGGATGATCCTTGGGTCGGGGTACCAAATCCCAAACTTGATTTCTTTCAAATTGATTTAGTTCTTCTTGCATTGCTATAACCCAATCATTGTCTGATAGGGCTTCATCAATGTTAGAAGGTTCAATCTCAGAAATAAATGCAGAAAAAATTACTTCATTGAAAATTCTATTTCTAGTTTTGATCCCTTCATTCACATCTCCTATGACTTGATCTAAGGGATGACTTTTATTGTATTTCCAGGCTCTAGGTTGTCCTAGTGATTGCTCTTCGTCCTTGGTTTCATCAACTTCTGGAATAAGAGATTTAGAAATAGATTGACCATTTTCTTGATTTAAAACAACTTTCTGTGTTTTATCAATGGTTTTGTCACAGGATTCAAATTCATCAAATACAATATGAATTGATTCTTCAACAACACATGTTCTTTTATTGAAAACTCTACATGCTTTACTTCGGTTAGAATATCCTAGGAAAATTCCTTCATCAGTTTTAGAATCAAATTTTCCTAAGTTATCTTTACCATTATTATGAATGAAACACTTATAACCGAAGATGTGTAGATGAACAATGTTTGGCTTCCTTCCTTTGTATAGCTCGTATGGTGTCTTTCCAAGTTTTGTTCTAATATAGGCTCTATTTGAAATATAGCATGCTGTACTCATAGCATCAGCCCAGAAAACTTGAGACACGTTCTTTTCATTTAACATTGCTCTAACCATTTCAGTGAGCACTCTATTCTTACGTTCCATGACTCTATTTTGTTAAGGTGTCCTTGGAGCAGAGAAATTGTGATCAATGCCATTAGTATCACAATATTCTTCAAAGGCTTGATTTTCAAATTCTCTACCATGATCGGTCCTAATAGCTGCAATAGACATACCTTTCTCATTTTGTACTTTCTTGGCAAAAACAATAAATTCTTCAAAGGTTTCATCCTTTGATGATAGAAAAATAACCCATGTAAATCTGGAGAAGTCATCAACAATGACCAATGAATATAAGTTGCCACCAATACTCTTTACTCTTGCTGGACCAACTAAATCCATATGCAATAATTGTAGTGGTCTATTTGTTGAAATCTCATTTTCTAATTTGAAAGATGATTTAGTTTGTTTACCCTTTTGACACGTGTCACAAATTAAGTCATTTTTGAAATGTACTTTGGGTAATCTAAGAACTAAATCCTTTTTGAGTAGTTTGCCTAATTGATGCATATTGACATGAGCCAATCTCTTATGCCATAGCCAACTTTTATCGGCATTACTCAGAAAACAGTTTTCAGATTCATTTCTACTAATATCTAGAGTATAATAATTACCTTCCCTTTTTGCTCTGAGCTTAGCCTTGATATTCTTCTTATCAAGTAGTAAGTCATTCTTGTTGATAATTAGATATTCCTCTGAGTCAAATATTACCCAATTATTTTTGTCTGCACTTTGACTCACACTCAGCAAGTTATGGCATAATCCTTTGACATAGTATATGTCTTTGACTTGTATGCCTTTGTCATTTTTTATTTCACCAATTCCTGCTATCCTTTCAGTTTGATTTCCTCCAAATTTTACCTTTCCACCTTCTCTAGGTTGCAACTTGGTAAAACTTTCAAAATCACCGGTCATATGTCTAGAGCATCCAATGTCTATATACCACTTGTTGTTTTTGGATGCTTTAAGACACGTCTGTGTAACACCCCACCGCCGTCTCACCCCACCGGGCCACAACGGTTGGTGCCCTCTCCCACCACGCGGTGCGGAGCAGGATGGGTCAAGTCCGTTAGACCCACTACTCACAAGAGTCCCTCGCTCCCCAAGCGCGATTTTTCGCCTCTGTGGGAATCGAAGCCACTACCTGGGGGTAAGTAGCGCCTCAATGCATTCCCACTACCACTTGAGCTAGTAGCTCAAGTGGTAGTGGGAATGCATTGAGGCGCTACTTACCCCCAGGTAGTGGCTTCGATTCCCACGGAGGCGAAAAATCCCGCCAGGGGGGTGGGGGACTCTTGTGAGTAGTGGGTCTAACGGACTTGACCCATCCTGCTCCGCACCGCGAGGTGGGAGAGGGCACCAACCGTTGTGGCCCGGTGGGGTGAGACTGCGGTGGGGTGTTACAATAAAAAGGCGCCTTTTTATTGTAACACCCCACCGCCGTCTCACCCCACCGGGCCACAACGGTTGGTGCCCTCTCCCACCTCGCGGTGCGGAGCAGGATGGGTCAAGTCCGTTAGACCCACTACTCACAAGAGTCCCCCACCCCCCTGGCGGGATTTTTCGCCTCCGTGGGAATCGAAGCCACTACCTGGGGGTAAGTAGCGCCTCAATGCATTCCCACTACCACTTGAGCTACTAAATGTAATATCCCAAAAAGTGATTAAGGGCTAATGACTGCAAAAGTATATGTAATTATTGTTGAATAAACACTTTTGAAGAATGTGTGATGGGAATTTGGATATTTTAATGATTCCAATGGATTCCTTGTGAAAATTTATGTGAGAATGATGTTTGGTATGAAAATGGAACCAATGGAAGCAAAGATGCAAAATCTAAAATTCTGTCCAGTGAAATTCTATTCTGGGCAGTCCGTTTGTGTGAACGTTTTTAATGACCAAATGGTATCTAAAAATTATGAAATTTTCCAGTCTTATAGTTCACATCTCAAGCTTCAAAATGGACATATAATTTGTTCCATTTCGTTTTGTGAACCAGGAGATATAACTGTCCAAAGTTTGGGATGGAAACTGAACTCTGTTTTGGGGCAGTGATGAGTTTTATGTAATTATGGAATTTTGTGGTGATTTTTATTAATGGCCAATATTTTTCCTATGAATAGAACTTAAATATCTTTCATTTGGCTTTGGAATCACCTCATTTCGATTTTTCTAGAATTAGTTATGATTTTTCAAAGTTTGGGCAGAAAATCTGCCAGAAAATCCGAAAATGGGAATTATGACATCATCTCATTAAAAGATGATGTCAGCATGGATTATTAATCAAATTGCTCATCTTCTTCAGCCATTTCACGCCATTTCCAGCTGAATATAGTGAGAGAAAGTTGAGAGCTCTTAGAGAGAGAAAGAGGAGAAATCTCGCAAGGTAAGCCGATTTCTCCGACGATTTAGCTTCTAACGCGTGTAACTCCGATCCTAAGCTACTCCTCTTTATTCTTTAAGGTTGTGAAGCTCAAAATTTGGTGTTTCAAAGAGGCTAGGGTTCAGCCAAATTTGGGAAAAGCCAGAGGGAGCTTGAGGTAACTTCCAAACTTTCGTATATTGCTTATTCTGGCTGCTGTGGGCAATTTAATCGGTGAAATTTCGCCGGATTGCCATTGGTTTTAAAGTTTGGAAATTGAGTTTCCTAGGGGTTATGCTGCCCAAATTGGGTCTTAATGTTAGTTGTAACCTAATGTAATGGTTAATAAAGTGGTTAGGAGTAGAAAGGAACGCGTTTACGGAGCCGAAATAGTAAAACCCCGATTTTCCCTGGAGAAGACCATTATTTCGGCCAGCCCTAGAAATGGGTCTTAGAGTTGGATTTTCAATGATTTGATGGTTCCATTGAGTTCAGGGGCGAAAATTAGGTGGGGTTACAGTTGGGCACTTTTTCAAAAAAGGCCGAGAAAGCATAATTACGGAAACACCCCTAAAACCCTAAAAGTAGGGCTGCCAAGGGCAATTTTGTAATTTGATATTGAATTTGATAATTCTGAGTACGGAAATGGATTCCTTGGGCGGAAATATGTTAGGATAGCCCATATTAGAATTTCGAGAAAAGTGCAACCGGTCCGGGTATGCGGGCCCAGGCCGGGTCCCCGGGGGTATTTTTGTAAATTTTCATTATAGACTCATATAACCCTAAGTAACACTATGGAAGTGTTTAAATAGTGCATTTGGAATTGTAGGATTCGATATTTGCCGCCCTCGTGAGCCAACTACGCCAGCGAACGTCAGAAAGGAACGAGGTAGTGACTTTTCTTTTGTACCATATATGATGCATTGTATGTGTGTTATATCGTTGATTTGTAATGAATTCGTATGCTACGACATCTGTGGATTTGTGTTAGCACTGTCATTCCAATAGTCCTTGAGTAGCTAACAACGGTTCGGGTTAGGACGGTGTGCCTTCCCGGCGGAGAAAGGGGATGAGGATGAGGTGTGATATATGTGATTATGTGAGCCGAAAGGCTATTTGTGGAGGCCGACGGGCCATTTGTGAAAGCCGAATAGCTGTATGGGCTATAAGGCTATATGTATGCACTGCCACGCCAATAGTCCCTGAGTAGCTAACAACGGTTCGGGTTAGGCGGTGTGCCTTCCCGGCGGAGAAAGGGGATGAGGGTGGAGTGTGATTTGTGGTGCTGCTGCTGTATGATGATTTGCTTACATGCTGTGTGCTTATGTGTGGTATAAATGTTTTGTTACTACTGGGATTCTCTTGAATCTCATTCTTTCCTTTAACTAACCTTTCAGACAGGGCGAGTGGCTCTAAGGAGAAGCGTACGACCCGGAGCGGTTAGAATCCTGTAGGGGCATTTATTTTGGTTATGTTGGTTAAACCCGTTGGACAGGGTGTCTGTATATTATGTTGGTTGTAAAGAATAGTTGAACGTAGTTGTGTAGTCCCCTATATGGAGGTTGTAAACCCTTTTTGTGTATGAACGGAACCCGGGGGTTGCCGGGATTGCTATTAGATATTCTGATATGAATGAATGTGAATTAACTGCACAGGTGATTATATTCGATAATTGAACTTGAGACCGGAATAGGAAAGAAGTTTTGAAAATTTTATAAAGTCCCTACTTCACAGGGAGTTCTAAATGAGTTTTGAACTATTCGACGGTCTCTAAACCAATTTAATTACGTAATATCGAATTATAATTACGCTATTTAAGGCAGGGGGTTACAGTCTGCAATTAAATACGATTAAGTCTTAATTACCCACTTCTTTTTGGGTCCTTTTGGGTTAGTACATGAAATTTTTGAAACATATGATCCTTTAGGTACCCATTTGTAGGTTCCTATCATTCCTTTCTTCTTATGAATGCATGAAGAGGTATAATGACCTTTTCTATTACAGTAATTACAAAATACAAAAGGATTTGATGTATGCACAGAATGCTAGAAATAATTCAAATGTGACTTACCTCCTGCTTTCTTTCTACCTTTCCTTCTATCTGATTTTGCATCATATCCAATTCCAGATCGGTCATTTACAAATTGTTGAGCTTTTAAAATAACATTTAGCATCTCACTTCCTTGTGTAAATTTTTCAAGAGTTTTTGTGAGATCAGTGTTTTTCTTTTTCAAAGAAGAACAATTTTCACAATCCTTTTCTGAACTTTCTTTAAGTTCAATTTCAAGAACTTTGTTTTTCTTTTTGAAAACAACTAATTCTTTAACTACTTTGATGAATTCAGAATGTAAAGCATTATATTCAGAAAGTAATTCATCATAGTTAGGATCAGAATCATTTACCTCTTCTTCTGTTTCTTCTTGAGTAACGAGACATATATTAGCTACTTCTTCTTCATCACTTTCTTCGTCAGAGGAACTATCACCCCATATAGTAGATACAAAGGCCTTCTTTTTGTTAAAGAATTTGCATTTTCTCTTTTCTTTGCTCTTTTGATTCAGTTCTGGACATTCTGATTTGATATGTCCTGGTTTTCCACATTCGTAGCAAATGATATGATCTTTGCTGCTAGTTCCTCCTTTCTGAAAGTGTTTGAATCCTTGACCTTTCTTGTAGAACTTTCTAAATCATTTTATGATTAGACCCATTTCATCATCGTCAAACTCCTCATCCTCATCTTGATTTTCTTCTTTTGCTTTTAGTGCTACGCCTCTCTTCTTCTTGTCACCGATGTCGTCTAGTTCCCGTTTGAACTTTAGTTTACTTTCATATTCAGAAAGACTTCCAAACAGAGAAGCAATTGATCTCATTGATTCTCCTTTTGCTTCGTCTATTGCAGTGACTTTGGCCTCCCATTCTTTAGAAAGAATATTCAAAATCTTTCGTACTTCGGTATGTTGATCATAAACTTTCCCAAGTGCTGCAAGTTGATTAACAAGATGAGTATATCTAAGTTCAAATACAGATATTGATTCACTTGATTTCATTCGAAGTAGATCGAATTCAGTGACCAAGGTGTTGATCTGATTCTCCTTTATTCCCGAAGTTCCTTTATGAGCTATTTTCAGAGCTTCCCACATTTGCTTTGCTGTTGGAAGTGTGCAAATTCTGAAGTATTCACTTTGACTCAAAGCACTTTGTATCATCAGAATTGCCTTGCTATTGAGAGTGATAAGTTTCTTGTCATTCTCATCATATTCTGCTGGCGTCTTGGGAATTTTCTGAGAATCTACAATCTTTGTAGGTTGATAGTTTCCACTTTCAATCACATCCCATAGCCCATATTCAGTAGCCATCACGAATACTATGAACTTTGCTTTCCGGAAAGAAAAGTGTTCACCACTAAAACCTGGTGGTCTAGTGATGGATGCTCCGTCGGGAAGAATTCCTTCATCCATGCTTGACATTGGATCCTTTTTAGGTTGTTAAACTTTAACAAGAAGACCTAGGCTCTGATACCAAATGTTAGAGAAAGCGTTTCACCCAAGATGGGGGTGAATTGGGTGATACTAAAAATTTCGTTGCAAATATGAAAACTTGACGATGAATATAATGCAGTAAAGAGTAAGGAGAAATATCACAGAAGTGTACACCGAGAGTTATACTGGATCGGCCACAACCACTTTGACCTACGTCCAGTCCTCAGATAATTAAAACTCAATCATAAAGGAAAAATTCAAATCAGATTTAATAAGTTAAGATTCAATCCATTATTAGTAAGCTACGTCATCACCCTAGAAAAATGAAAGTTTAACATATGATGAAATTAAAAATAAAAGCAAAATAAATTGACATTATATAAAACTAGAATGAAATCCTTATAAGTACTGCAAAAAACTCTTGAATATTTAATTCTCAAACATACATATACAACCAAAAGGTGCGTGAAAAATGGAGAAATATAATCGTCCATTTAGGAGGTAAAACCTTCCATGTAGGCGGCATGTAAAATGTAATACAATCTTAAACCTTCCAAGATGGAAGCATGCAAAAAGTAATACAATGCATGAAATTAAATCTAGAAAATAACATAATTTATTCAGAACTGTCAGAGAAAATATCCTCCATGTCAGAGAAGGATCTCTATATCTTCTCTCCTTTCTAGCTTGGCCTTGATCTCTATTTATAGGGGAAAAACCACGTGCTACAATGACTGCTACAGTGATCTGGCGGCTGCTACAGTATCTGTCGAATGCTACAGTGCATGTCGGCAGCATCTACACTATCTGACGATTGCTATAGTGATGAACCGCTACAGTACTGACATTGCTACAGTAACTTCCATTTTTTTTCCTATTTTTATTTTCAAATAATATTTATTCCAAAAACATTATTGATTTATTAATTACAACCAAATTTATTATATTAAACTCAAATATCGTCCATAAAATATCATATAAGGGAAAATAAATATGCAAATATTTTACTTATCATGCATATGGGGCAAGATCTTCTGCACACAGGGGAAGATGTTTTGCACATGCATAGGGAAGAATATTGCACACAAGGAAGATTGTCTGCACAAAAGAGAAGATCTTCTGCACACTCGAAAGATCTTTTGCACACCGGGATCCTATTTGGCAATTAAGTTCCCACTGAGGTATTTTTTCACAATTCTCCCTATTTTTATATCTATTTATAGGATTTATTATTATTATTATTATTATTATTATTATTATTATTATTATTATTATTATTATTATTATTATTATTATGCTTAAATATAATTATTATGATTATTTTGGATTAAAAGGTGTTGCTCAAATGAAATGCTAAAAATGATGAAATTGTCATATTTTTATTTCCCTAGATTAACTGACTTGCCGAAGGTATTTTTGTTTGTTTTATTGTAGGAAAACTAAGAATTAAAATTAAAAATACAATCAACCATAAAAGGGGTGGAAATTCGCATTGGCTAAAGGATCCATAAAAACAATGCCTTAAGACTACTTTTGGGCCAAATTATATCATGGTTAGGGCCCATATCTATTAATTTATGGCTTATGCTCCTTGAATGTGCCCTGTAACCACCACTTAAGCCAATTGCATATCTTTAATGACTCATGAAGAGCAAAAACGTGGTCACTTATAATTAATGAAGGGGTCATTTTACATGGTTTCTTTTCCCACAAGTAACCATAGGGCACCACCTAGGAGGATAGAATTAAATAATTCAAAAAGAGATTTAATTCAAAATATTATATCTTTTTATCCCTTGAGAATTAAATTTAATCATTTTTCTTAAATATATTAAATCCAAATCCAAGAAAAAGATAGAGACATGAGGATTTAAGATACAGATTTATCTTTATTTATTCAAAAGTCCATTAAGAATTCAAATTCCTACCTAGCGCACTATGGCGCAGTTGGTAAGGCATTAGGCCTATGTGCCTCAACATCCGGGTTCAATCCCGGTACTCAAAAAAGAATTCAAATTCCTCTAATCAAAGGTGAAGAAAAAACCACAAAGTCATGAAAATTCAAGATAGAGATTGAGATAGAGCATATCTTATCCAAAACTCAAATTTAAATGCAAGAAAAGCTATAAAAGGGACCCCAAGGCTTCATTCAAGGGTGTGACCACACATGACAACTATTTTCTTCTTCCATCACCATGTGTGATTAATTAATCCTCCTCTTAAGATTGTTGCTTGATTTCTCTATTCTTTAATTGGGAATTGTTATTTACTTTAATCTTTCCTTGTATTTTATGATTTCCTAGTTCTTGGATTGAATTTCTATTTTCAAGACTTTGATTTCCATTTAGATAATCTCTTTCATTAAAATTTTATGAATTTTATGGGCAATTTGATTTATAGTTCTTAATCCATATTTTTCAATTTCCTCAAATGACTAATCTTGTTATTCTTTTATGTTACTAATTGAATTGCATGGTTGATTATATTTTCTTGAATATAGTGTTCGCTTATTCTATTAGGATATATCATTTGATTATTCTAATTAAAGGAACAAATTATAATTGAGAATTTAATTCATGCGCTAAGTGATATTTAATGGTTATGTAAGAGGTAATTTTATGGGCTAGGTTCCTAGGTATAATTATGGATTATGTAACTAAGATCTATGGTGTTCATCTTGAGTTTTTCATATGTAGGACTTAGTGAATTAACAACTCCATATCTATTAGAATTATGATAGCCAGCGATCTGTTGTCAAGAAATTTCATTATTTGTTTTTTTATTTTCTTTAATATTTTTGTTTTTATTAAAAGCCAATTTCCTCTTTTATTTTGAGTTTCGCACTTTAATTAATTTAAAAATTAAATACTACTGACTCCGCCCAAGAGAGTACGACCTAGGTTGACCATTATATTATAGAGATTAAGTTAGTAATTAATTTGAGCGCTAACATAGTATGCGATGTGAACTAGTATACATGTTACACACACATTATTATTGCAAACAAAAAGAGATAAAACTATCAAATCACTTACACTAAGGTTTTTAAAAAATGATGATGGATTGTGTGTTTTGAATAGTAAGAGAGATACTCTTAATTTTGTGCCTTCAAATCTGATACGAAAGTCACAGAGAAATTGGATTCACACCGAAGACCCTCAACAAGATATTATGATGATGCCACAAAGATGCCTTGTATTGCCACAATGTATTCAATAATCCACAACATTGAAGAACAGGCAATGGCAATGCTCGTCAAAAAGTATTAATCCTTTCTGGATTCTTATCAAATTCCTCTCCATGTTCCTTTTACTATGTCCATTGAAGAACAGGTAATGACGTGTTTCCATCCTTATCCACTTGCCTAAATGTAAAATTTTATTCTTTATTTATCATTGTGGAGATTTTATTTTCCAGTAAATAGAAATAAAATTGATAAATTATTAAATTTTAAGATAAAGTTAATAAAGTTTAAAATTTATTTTTTATTCTGTCAAAACATATTGAAAATGACGTATTTAATACCGGTGAAGTGTCATTTTTTATTTATTTATTATGCCAGAAACCAAGTGTCATTCAGTTGGTGGAGACTGCCGTTGTCCTTCTCCTCCACATTGAAGCATGTGATTGTGATCCTTCAATAGATTCTCGCGGGATCCAGCCCGCTTTTCCTCCCTGTTTTGTTTTAATTTTTATTTGATATTTTTTCTTCATTTAAAAGGGGCGTTCCAAGATTTACTGAAAGATTCCTTTTAATTCTATAATTGTCCTTTCTATTCTATAATTGATTACAGAGAAAGAAATAAATACTCCTATATAAATGATAATTAAATAGGTGGATGATATTCCTAAATTTAACTAAACATATAAAAAGTTAAATTTATTTAATTATAAAATATTCCTCTGATCCTATTTACAAGAGGATAGTCATGGCTTTTTTTTGTTATTTATAAGTAATGTCATTAAATTTTTTATATAAATATACAATTTTACCCTTCAAATATTATGTGTAGATTTTTCTAAGGCAAATTGTTAAATTTTCAGGTAGAATTAATGAAGTTTAAGAATTTTTTGGTTTGATGAAACATATTGGAAATGATTTATAAATAGGATAATAGGAGTATATACTTTTTTTTTTTTTTGAGAAAAAGACAATTTCATCTCAATAAAAAGGGGGGAAAAAAAGAAGAAGAAGAAGGTACATGACAGTTTCCTCAACCAAAAACCTAGCCGCCTGAGAGGCAGAAAAACCATGAACAAGAAGAAACAACGTCATAATGATGACCTGAAAGAAAAACCAAACTTAATGGAAGAATAAAAGGATAAAACAACCAATTCCAATATCATCATGAGCGAGCAGAAAATATTTTGAAAGAGGAGTATCAATTGAATCTTGTTTAAAATATAAGGGTCAAACTTATGAGAAGGTGTGGCTTGTTATATAAGATCCACTTTGTTTTTGACTTAATATCATTTAATACCTTTTTTCCCCAATTTTACCCTAATTAATTATATACATCTCATCGATCCAAAATTATTTACATCTCTCATCTATTTTTTTACACTCCTTAATTCTCATCTCTTTTCCCATTCACCCTCTCCTACATACCCTCTCCATCAATAATAAGGGTTTATTAGGAATGTAAGTTATATTCTATACGTATTATTGTCTTTAGCTAACTTTTTTAAATTACATAATTTAATTATTTTACTTTTATATCTTGAATAGGAAGTGATCCTTAACAACCCTACATTGAAGGTACAACGAGTGAATGAGTTATGATAAAAGAAAAACTCATGAAAATTAATGTAAATAAAATGTAATCACTGTGTCAGTGTTCAATAATTGATGGTCAGTAAATAAGGACAAGTGATAAACATATATTTTAAAATAAAGAGGTATAGATTTTAGGACATAATTGATTAAATTTATTAATATTTTATATCTATTTAATTATCTTTTATATATTTACTATCTTTTAATTAAGTTTAAGATAAAAAGAAATTTGATATAAAATCTAATCATATTCTATTTTATTTTATAGAAAATATTATGATATTTAGGAGTTGAAAAATTAGAAGAATATATATATATATATAGAAACCGTATGAAGATGGAAAAAAATAATATATATATATATATACACATATGAGATCTAAAAAGTACGTGGGGCCCATAACGGATGAGAGAGCAAAAACGTGAGCTGCCATTGAAAGTGGTTATATATTATTATAATATATAATACTCCTTCCGGTCCTAATTATAAGATAAAGTTGATTTTTTTGGAAAAATTAAGGAAGCCAATTAAATTACTTTAGAGTGTTTATATTTTTAGTATCCTTAGATTATATATTAGTTTATTAGTCAAATTAATTAGTTTGAAAGAAAAAATAAAAATAAAAATACTCTAAAGTAATTTAATTGGCTTCCTTAAATTTTTTAAAAAAGTCAACTTTATCTTATAATTAGGACCGGAGGGAATATATCATATCGGAGATAAAGGGAATCAGATGAAAGATTTGGAGATTTGGATAGACACGCAAGCCCACGCACACAACCCAATCACTATATATCTATTAAACAGAGACAAAGCCAGGCACATCAGAGCAATAGCAGAGATCGAGCGGAGAATAAGAGGAAAAGAACGGAGAATTAGAAGCAGCAGGAGGGAACTTTTTGGCCTCCTTCCACATATTACAACAGCTAGAAATAGAGAGAATCTTTGATAGTCTTACTTGCTTTCTTGTTTTTTTTAGTCTTTAAATCAGAATTTTTTTTTATTTCATTATGGATTTTATTTTAACCATGAGTGACTATTTTTTTTTTTAGACCTAGAGAAACTATGAACTCACTAGTGAACTAGATTTTATTTTCATGATTTATTAGTTATAACTTATGTTAATTTTGATTACTTAATCTTGCTTTATTATGTCCGTTTGATGATTGGCCACTATTAGATGTGAATTTGAGCATTAGGATGTACCTTGATGAAGGGAATTTTAATTAGACTCTAAGATTAAGTAATATGGGATTAAATTACGATTTAATTTGCGATTAGAATAAACATATACCTAATAGCCCTATATAATTGTTGAAGAGTGTGTTTGAGTTATCTTACCTCTTAAGTAATTGGTTTAGACATAACAAAT
Organism: Inga leiocalycina; assembly: GCA_963242795.1. NCBI lineage: Eukaryota > Viridiplantae > Streptophyta > Magnoliopsida > Fabales > Fabaceae > Inga > Inga leiocalycina. Next base: position 43,134,889 of record OY725329.1, read on the forward strand.
TATACTTAAGAGAGGGTTGTGAGTGGACCGACAGACACTCATAACTATTTATACTCGAGATTAACAAAATTAACATTTGAGATTAACTAATTAAATGGATTTAAGATTTGGGGTGCTAGTGAGGGATTAGTGACTCTTAGTTTTCGTTAATTAATTTTCTTTGAATTTTTTCATGATTAGATTCGTTTAACTTAAAAAAAATTAAGATTTTAATACCTAAAAATTAATTGATTTATTTCTCATGGGATAATATTCTAGTTATCATTTTATTATTTGGTACGGCCCGTATACCTACGGAACACATCAACAAGCCAGCGCTTAGTGGCGCAAGTGGCATAATTGGTGGCCTTTATGCCACCCTGCAAGCACATGTCAAAAAATTTGGATTCTTGCCTATGGCAAGCTCATGGTATTCTAGCAGATATCTTTTAACACTTTAACTGAACAGAGTTTGATCTCTTTCTCTTTCATTCCTCAGATCTCTTTCTCTTTCATTCCTCAGACGGGCAATGCTGTAGCGGATTGCTTGGCCGCCTTAGCTTCAAGGGAGCTGGAATCTAATAGATGAGTTTTAGAATCACCATCTCCTCTAGCTACTATCATTGCTCGTGAAGCAAATGTTGAAGATATCTCCTATGTTGACCATCAAAGTTCACTGGAAGCTGATAGGGAATGAATTCGTTAATTAATCTATGCTGATATTTCCTTTCTGTTATTTGTATTGTTTTGCACTTTCTATTTTGGCTTGTTGCTGAGACTCTTGTTTGCCTCCATGGCTCGAATGAAATTATTTCCTTTGCTGGTCAAAAAAAAAAAAAGGAAACATTTTAGGCAGAAGGAAACTGTAGAGATCAAAATCTCTGTTTTCAAACTGTAGAAACTAAAATTAAAATAAAGCTAAACTATAAAGGACATATAAATACTATTTAAATCCCAAAATTTCAAATAAATTATTCTAATTTTATAAAGGACAAATCAGTCTACATGTATTATTTGAATTGGGATTTGCAAATTTTGACAAATTACTTCCCTGCTCTTTCTCTCCTATTTTTGAGTATGTTTGCTTGGAGGGATTTGAAGGGGAAAGGAAGTTTTGATGTTAGATTTAAAAATATTGAAGAAGTGGTGTTACAAAATTTTAATAAAGAGAATATGTAAGATAAAAAAGTATTAAAAATTAATTAAAACTTTTAACTTCACCCCTCTAAACTTTTTTAATCCAACTCAAAACAATTTTCCCTCCGCACCCCTCGTCTCTGTAGAACCAAACCACGACGCTCCTCTAGCAAGAGCTGTATAGACGATGCTGAAGGAATGAAGATGGCCATGTAAGTTTGATTAAGTCCACTATTATGAGTTAAACTGGCAAGTTAATGAGGCCTTTAGTTTGAACATTCTTCTTACCAATGTTTGAAGAAAACAGGTGGTGTTTCTGGCTTCTTGGTTTTTCTCCCTCAAACTGCTTTTCTCTGTCTCTCTGGTCCAAGAGAGAAAGATAAAGTGTGAACTTTCTGTTTCTGAAACCTAAGTTTGTTGGGTACGTGAATATCATCTGTAACCTTGAGTGAGTGATCTCTTGCAGCCTGCATTTCAATATGATATTTTCATTTCATTGTGTATTAACTTAAACTTGAATTTGTAATAAATAGGACTACATTGATAGTACTCTGTTTTTTTGCCTTTCATAAAGTGAAGAAGATTAGAAGTCTTGATTTTGATGTCACTGAGATAAGCTTGTTTCATGACCTTTGGATTCTCACATCATTTCACATGTACGAGTTTCATGGTCTTTGCCTTTATCATGATTTTTAATTTACAGCACATCTAAGTGACAAAGTCCGGTTATGATATGGCAACAAGTATGCCTATTTGTAGATTGATTTTGCTTTTTTAAGTTCATGTATAAAGCCAGGTAAACCTGAATAATGTTTTTTTGACCTTGAAGGTGAACCTGAAATTGAAGATCTGCATTTTGCTGTTAAAAGGAGTTAGTTTCCTTGACTCCAGTGGAGTGGCCAAACTAGTTGAAAGTATTGACAGTTAGCTTCTATTTTCATGTTTTGAAATGATGCAATGGATAAACACTTATGAAGATAACTACATTAATATATGAAGATGTAATTTATTTTTTAAAAAATATTTCTATTTATAAGAATGAGACTGAGCGGGCGAGTGAGTGAGTGAATAAAGTGTATAAAAATTGCGCTTTGCTCTTCCAATTTATGTTTTGTGAACATTAATTGGGGACCATTCTTTCTGTTGTCAGACATCTCCCCACATTCGTTGGTCTTGCGTATTGTTCAAGCAACACCCAACCTCTCCCACCACTTTTATTTTAATTAAAAGCTTTTTTTTTTAATTTCATGCTTTAATACACTAGTGTTTACAAGTCGTGCCAAGTAATAAACTATTAAGTAAAGATTGTTCCTATAGAAATTTGGTTCCAAAATCCCGTTAAATATTGATTATTACACTTTCATTTAATTTGAGTGACATAAATACCAAGAGTGAAAGGAAACTATTTTTAAAATTATAAAAAAAATAAAAATAAATGATTCATTGGTTTTAAGGATAAAATGAGACCTAGCTAGGATGATTTATTCCACTTGCATTTTCCAACATTCAATTAACATATTCTCATAGATGTTCCTAATGGACATATATGCACTAATCTAGGATTCAAAAGTTTTCTCAAATTAAAAACAAGTGTTTAATTCCATTAAATGTGTTCAATCTCTTGTTACAATTAATAAAATCCAATTTTCAAGCTCCAATCCTAATCCTAATGTGACTATGCAAGGTTATCAAGTATATTTCTATCTTACCAACAAAACCATCCATTCAAGGTATAAACTTCATGTTCTTACATAATTTTACCCAAATTCTATACTCAAGTTAGCTCTCTCAAATATCACTCGAATGGATATACAACATCTAATTTGATTCCATTAGTATATTCATTTCCTTTCTTAATTGTTTCATATATATATATATATAGTAGCATCTTTAATTTCTCCCTCCCTTTGTCTTCCATTTTATTCGTAAACAATAAAATCATTTTCACAACTCGATGTATAATTAATAACCGGAAAAAACTGGCTACTTTCTTTAATCCTACATGCCGAACAATAACACTTTTCAGGTCAAGGTTTCCTCCTACTTATTCAAAGAGAGAATACATTTGGTGGTGGAATTTTTGTTGTTATAACTTATAAGGCTATCATTTATTTCCCTAAGCATAGGAAACAGCAAATACTTCACATGGGGATTGATAAACATTTTATTCGAGGCAAGATATTTCATTGAAATGTAATAACCCAGAAATTTATAAATAAAAAAAAAGTAATAATAACAATCAAGTAATTAATTGAGTTTAACTAAAAATGATGATATATAGACGAAAATTTTATAGTTGGATTTGACCTTGAATGGTGATTGCTTGGTTATGATCTTCATGATGATTTATGTAATATGGTGTAGTGACTAATTCAACTAAAAAAAAAAGAGGTTCTTACTTGGTCATAATTATGGGTGAGATGCTCATTTTAATTATTGTAGATGTGTTTGGCCTTAGTTTTGCTAGAGATCATGCTTTGACGATTAAATGTTATTTGAGACTAAATGAGTTGATTAGTATTTAGCTTGATCTTTCAAGTTAAGGATAAGGAGCATTTTTGTTTTCTGTCATAAGTTCTTGGACTCTACTTGAGAATGGGTCGTTATATACAATTGTCTGTGATGTTTTAGACTTGGGAAAAAAAACATAATCAACATTTGATAATTTTGGGTGTAATACATTATTCTCTTTGCAATTGAAGAAAAATTGCATGGTGCTAGTTTCCTAAGTTAGCTTTGCATTTATGAAACTTCTACACCCTATAAAAAGAAAAAAAAAAAGGGGAGAAGTGGAAAAAAATAAATAAATAAAAATTCAAATAAAATCATCCAGGGAATGGAAATTATATTTCTGGGAAAGAGTTACAAGTTAGTCTGCCACATTTATAAATTGTTTTGGTTGAAAGGATTTCATTATTTAGGATTTTTTGCACAGAACCTTGCATTTAAAATCTCTATCAAACACTCACTGTATTGGGTTTGATTTCTGTTAAAAGGATTGTTCTAAGTTTTAAGCTTAAATATTATTTTAAATGTGAATGTGATTTTGTTAAGTGTGATGCATATTTCTAAATCAAATAAAAACAAATTCAATTGGAGAATAAATTTTAATGTACTAGTTTTTCCTATTAAACTTGAGAGAGAGAGAGAGAGAGAGATTGAGATTTTGAAAAAAGTCAATTTGATTGAGTAAACAAAAGTTTAAGTCAATTGAGTATTGTTTAGAAGTGGCAGTAACTGCCTATGTACTATGATTGGGATAATTTAGCTTCAATTTGTTATTTTCATATCATGATATTGTTAGTAGGATGGGTGATCTTAATGGCGGTGCTATAGTATATCATCTAGGTATTAAAATTCGGAGGACAGAATTTCTTAAGGGGGAGGAATATAATAACTAATAACCCTGAAACTTATAAAAAAAAAAGTAATAATAACAATCAAGTAATTAATTGAATTCGCAGTGACCCCAGAATTTGAGAATTTTAAGATTAACAATAATTAATCAATTAATCATGTAAATTAGAGAGAGAGAGAGAGAGAGAGAGAGAGAGAGAGAGGAGAAGGAGATGGTTATGGTCACAAAATTAGAATTAAATAATTATTTCATTCTTAATTAATATTGTAATTATTTATTCTAAATACGTTTCAAATTTGAATGGAAGTTTAATGAAATTTGTGCTACTTCACATCATTGTGTTTTGGATTCAAATCCTTTTTCTACCATTAAGGGTAGTTTTATGTTTTCACATTGTAAGATTATCAATAAAAAAACCCTTCTTTAAAATAATAATAATAATAATAATAATAATAATAATAATAATAATAACCATAATAGTAAAATTAAAAAAAAAAAGGGAAGAAGAACCCTTGATAGATATTTCTATACTCCCTCTCTTCTTATTTCTGCCGTGAATGGACAGACAAGAGGAAGCTTCAAGAAACTTTGAGAAATCGAAAATCCCATGGCTATTCTTCTGTCTTTCTCATCTGCTCTCCATGTCCGTCACTTGTGTGCTTGACCATCATCTTCATCAACCGTTCTCCTTCTTCCTCTGCTCAACATCGCTGGACCTTGCTTCCTCTGTCCCCCCCAGTCGACATATTTGCTGTAGAAACAAGGATTGAGAATTTTAGGACTATTCGACTTTCTCCTTCACCTTTCTTGGTATTGATACTCGGTTCTTTCATTGCTGTTATGTGCGCTTCTTCTTTCTCTGTTCTGTGGCGTTGCTGTGTGTCAGTTTGCTTCTTCACTTCTTTCCTTTGATTGTGCATTTATTATACATGGTATGTATGAATATCTTCCTCCTCTTTTGATTTCTACAATGCTTGAATTTATGATTGAGTAGAGAATAGAGAATATTGCTTCCCTTCTTTAAATTTTTCTTTCATTTGTTGTTCGGAAAGGATGTTTATTCCTCCAATTGGTAATTGGTTTGAGATGTCTAAGGGTTTGGTAATTACTTAAGATTGGATTTGTAGTTTTAATATATGAAATGTGGGATTGTAATTTAAAAAAAAAAAAAAGATTATTCTTGAAGCTTGTAAATTGGAGTGCACATAAGGTGTTCGATAAAATGCTTGAGAGGAGAATTTGAACCTAAAATGGTGAGAATGTTATAAACTAAATCATGGAATCGAGGAAACTTTTAGAAAACCATTTTTTGTTAATGGAATAGGTATGGTTGGATGATATTAATTGCGATGTAAACTTTGATTTTCATGAGTTGCTGAATGAATTGTTTGGTACTGAGATTTTGAGTTAGTGTGGCAAAAAAGTGTGGTAAAGATGTTTGTTTTATGAGTTAATCTTGATTGCCTGCTAGGTGTTTGTTGAAATGTTTGAAAGGAAGGAGGCTTAATTTTCTATGTTTCTATAGTGTTTTATGGTGAGGACGAAATCACACACACTCACACACTAACTTGAATTCAATTTAAGTCCTACTTAAGTGTGAAATTTGAAAAACTTCATATCTTCATGGTGATGTAGGAAAGAGGAATATTGGAAAATTCCAAATATTAAGTTGTTTGTTCTTTTGTTAGTATTTGGGTGGTATATAAAGTGTGGAATGTTGGAAGAAAGAACTTTATTAAATTGAATTCATCATTATGTTAAAGTGGCATTGACATAATTATATAGTATAAAAACCACTTATTATGAATGTTGAACTTGGAAAAGATTTATATGAATCATAGTGATATAGAAATCAAGAGGCTTGCTTGGTGAAATAAGTCTTATGGTATGCTTAAACAAGGAAAGTGAAAGATAAAGACTATTGAGTCGTTAGGTGAAAAATTTGTGTTGTTGGAAGAGATTTCTCTTCTTTCCTACAAGTATGAATGCGTGGCTTTGCAATTTAATAAAGAAAATAACCAATAAAATTATCTTGTGTTTGGGATGGATGTTTAAATCTTGAGAATAAATCAAGTAAAAGAATTTTATTGAAGTGATGATATTGTTCTATTGGTTAGGAAGTTAGGTGGCTACAAGGGTGAATGTTTTGGGAAGTTTTGGAAAGGGTGGATTATATTTCGGGAATGCACTAGGTAAGTGAATAAAGTCCCATACGAACTTTTACAAATGATATTCTTGCTATATGCTATATTTCTAGCTAAACTACCAATACGTATTTCATCAAGGCAAGTGTGTCGAAAGTATATTATTTTCCTGTGATTCTTAAACATTTGAAAGATATGAGGATTTAATATAAAGTTATTCATTCATTTCTCTTATTCAGTTTATAATGAACTACTCATGCATTGAATATAGAGGAAAACTTCGAGATACAATATTTGTTACTCTCTCCGGTCCTAAATATAGGACAAAGTTTGTAGTGCAAATTACACTACAAACTTTGTCCTATATTTAGGACCGGAGGTAGTAATTTTTATGCAAGAGTTTATATTGAGAAATATTTTGTGATCTATCATTATTCGAAGATCTTCCTGGGTTGCTAATAGAAACTGAAAGGAAAGCTTCTGAGATATTATTGTAAATCTCATGCTGGGATCCCTTATTATGAACTTTTTTGTACAAGCCTTTACTATTAAAAGTTGTGTTTCATTTGCAAATTGTAAACTGATCCCCCACATGCTTGAAATAGTTTTTAGAGAGGACTGAATACAAAACGCTGGTTACTAACAACAGTACTGTCAGTCCTTGGCGCGCCATGGTTAACTCAAGCTCGCTTGACTTTCGTGGGCACAGTACTCATGCTTGATATCCGTGGGATTCGTTCTCACGCTTGTTTTCATGGGTCTTGCACCTACGCTTGTTTTGTGGCTTCAGGCTACTCTTGCTTGGTTACTTACTCTCATGGACTGTGTCTCTATGCTTGTGTTCGTAGCCTTGAGCTGCGCTTGGTTAATTACCCTCATGGACAGTGTATCCACGCTTGTTATCTGTTCTATAGAAGTCATACGAATAGATGAGATTTGATGTTTTAAGCTGATTTTATTCAACAAAATGATTTATTTTGGACTTGGATTTGTATGATTAATGATCTTTTATAGAGCTTTATTTATATTTATGATCGTATGATATAGGAATTACAATTTATTGTCATATTGTTATTATTCAAGGTTAAATTTGTTTAAATTTTTTTCTTCTATATTTTATTAAATTATATAAATGGGACATTATTCATCAAAGATATTTTTGGCCTCAGATAGTGCAGCTGATCATGTTCCTCTTGGTGGCCAATATGGCTAGATTGAAGTTGAAGAGACATTTGAACAGTTCCTAATTCAATGTAAAGCCTTAAGCTCTTTTGTACACATTGGTAAATCTTGTTTATGTACTCCACGTAGCCTATAGGTAGGATCTTTATCTTCCCTTGTATTTTGAAATATATGTATGTACTCCCTCCGGTCTTAATTATAAGATAAAGTTGACTTTTTTGGAGAAATTAAGGAAGCCAATTAAATTATTTTAGAGTATTTATATTTATATTTTTTTCTCCAAACTAATTAATTTGACTAATAAACTAATATATAATCTAAGGATACTAAAAATATAAACACTCTAAAGTAATTTAATTCGCTTCCTTAATTTCTCCAAAAAAGTCAACTTTGTCTTATAATTAGGACCGAAGGGAGTATATATGTTGTGGTGGAGTGGAGCTCCTAATGTTGTTATGAAAATTCAGGTCATATTAGAATTTTTGGGAAGTCAAAATTAGGGGAGGTTTTTCCCAAAATTTCTTTAAGAGACTTAAATGTTTTGATTATATGAGGTATGCTATTGTATATGAATTTAAAATAGTTTAAGCATGTATAGGATTATTGTACTAGTTATGATTTTGTTAATGATAATATGAGTAGTATTTAATATTCCTTTATAAGTTTAAGGCTTAAGGAATATGAGTTTACTCACATTTCGTGTCGGTCACTCCTAAATTTTCAGGGCATGATAGTTTGGTATTAGGGCTTAGGTTTCCTATAGTTATGTGGAGCAAAGATTCTTCTATGGGGTCTCGATTATCATTTTGAACCTGGCCATAATCATAATCAAGGCGTCATTGAAGGACTTTTAGGTGGTCCAGTTGTTTCTTTCTTGTCTATGCTAGTATGTTTGTTCATATAAGTCTTGTATATTGAACTAAACATGTTTTATATATACTTATATAGCGAAGACTTCAAGTGTTAAGAAAAAGGGCTAGTAACGGATGATTTTTGGTAGAGCATCTATTCGAGGAAGAAAAAGTAAAAGGTTGGTGTATGAACTACCTTAGCATAACAAGAGCTCTATAAATAAGTCATTTTGCTTCTTATCTCGTATGAGCGGTGTGCATGATTAAGATGAATCATATAAGCTCATAGTTTTACAAAGAAACATAAAAGAGAAAAAAATGAGATGATAAGATGTATGGATTTCCTTAGTGATGTTATAAACCCGAACTTAGTTTCACTTAGCATTGCTAGTATCTATTGTAATGTTTTTGTTCTTAACAAATGCTCTTACATATAGATTGCGCAATAGACAATTTAATGCATTAAGCCTATTGGTGTGCGCTATTAGTATGGAAAATAAGAGGAGAATGAAAAGAAAACAAGAGGAAAGAAACATTTATAACGTTTATGATTGTGATTGCTTTGATCTAACTTGTCCTTAGTTTGAACAAGTTGTTCTGGCGTGATTAAATTATTTTGAGTTCATTGGAATTGGAATTATATTGGATGCTGCAACTTAATTGAGCTTTACACTTAAAAATTTGATTGGAATTGCATGTTTCTTTAAATCTGTCTTATGCAAAGAAAGATTTGAGTTGAATTAGGAAGTGAGATCATATCCAATATATTCAACCTCTCTCTGAATTAATTTGAACCACTGAACTTCATTTTGTTGAAGTCCTTGTCTTCTGAATCTAAATACAATATTCCCTAAATTTATCTTGAAAATTGTCTTGATGTGGTTTATTTGGCTTTGCATTCCTTTACATTCTATTGTTGCCCATTTAACAGCTACTTTTGAGAGCATTCCTCACATTCAATTGAGTTAAGCACTTTCTTCAATTGCAATTGGCTTGCTGGCAGGAACCGACAATGTGCCTTTGAGTAAGAGATTTAAATTTAAATTGCTAGCTTGCTTGGAAACTGAATATTTGGGAAAGTCTGCATCATTGTGAGCATAATACCATTGCTTAATCTCATTTTCTCGTGGGTGCATGTGAAATCTCCTACCATTGCACATGTGCCACAACTAAATTTGATTGCAAGTTGATTTTTTTTTTTTTTTTGCTTCTTTGAGTGCGTGATTTATCTTTGAGCTACCAGGATAATTTAGTGTTTGTTTTTAATTGCAAAAGGTTGGCTTGAACTAAGCTTGTGCATACACTAGTGTCTTAATAAGTGCTGTTACTACTTAGCCTAATTGAAAATTTTGGGGGTAAATTGTACTAAGAAAAATCATTTTTGTCCAAATTTGTTGTACTTCACACTTCCCCATTGCTGTATCTGCTACGTGGTATTCTAAGTAGAAAAAACCAAAAAAAAAAAAAAAAGCATGTCTATTATTGTTCTGATTTCTACATCTCCACTACATGCTGCATTTGAATATGTTTGAAAATAAGAATGCAGGAATTATGCTGCAGTATACCAGAGAATTTTAAAGGATTGAATTCATGAATTCTTACCTGTAGTGATATAATTTTAAGTTCCATCTTTGTGTGCACATTGCTGCTAACTGAATTTTGGCTGACACTCTGGGAATTTGGACCAATTAACACTGTTTATAAAAAAGACCAAAGGGTGTATACATTATACTATATGAAGGAAAAGTTAGTGCAATAAGAACTGACGGGTAAAATTATACATTCATATGAAAATGTCTTTCATTGCCCGATAAATAAGATCAAAGGAGTACTTTGATCCTAGTTATAAGTTTATTTTGAACAAAAAAAAAAATTGATCCTTATTATAAGTCAAGTTTAGAGTAATAAATGCGATTTTTACAATTTTTCCCTTATTATTAATTGTAATAAAAAAAGAATTTATTCATGTTGACTCTTAAAACCATTTGTAATTGAGGAGGAAATTGAAAATTTAGCCAATAATTAATGAGTTAACTAGCACTTTTTAATATATGAGAATTAATTAATTAAAACTTATGAATAGGAACAGATATTGTTTAACTGCTTGTAAAAGATTCTTGGAATGGTCCCCATAGCCCTTGTGATCATCATATATAAAAGCCTGGTACTCTCGAGGAAAAATTCCAACGAGTGTTAGAGACCATAATGGCGTCATCAAATTAATGATCCCTCCTTCCTTTTTATAAGATAGAAGCTGGGTATGCCTTGTTCCGTTTTTATAAGATAGATCTAGAGAATGTCTCAAACCTATGTTTGTAACCTCTCCATTTACCCTTGCTTAATTAAAAAATTACTCATTTAATTCCCCATTTTCCAATATAACTTTCTCTCTTTACTATACATTCTTTCTCCACAACATTTTCTCTCTTCCACTTAAATGAGGTATTTTTAGAAAACAAAATGTATATTTTGCATATTTATTGCACCTAACTACTTTTAACTTTATGAAAAACATAATTCGGTTAATTTTATCTTATAAAAAAATACAGATGGAGTATGACTTTGTTGGAAAAAAGGTTGATTCTTTGTCAGCTTTTATGTGATCAGAAGCACTGACTCTCTAAGACAAGCTTAAAGAATGATGAGCCACTATCATTATTGAGTTTGATTGTGAGGTACTGGTTAGTAACGTGGAGAAGACGATGCTATGGCTGAAGTTAGGAATATGAAGGAGTTTTTGATCTCTAGATCAATGAATGAAACTGCTAATAGGATTGTAGCATGCTGCCTCTGGTCCATAATATAAGTAACTTCATCTAATTTATTGGAACCAAACAATGATATAGTTAACTTGTTAAATTTATCTTAAATTGAAAGTTTTTCCAACTTTATTCATATTAAAATAGATTTTGAAGGAGAGAGAATGATAAAAAAGAAATTGGATATGTTTGGTTGTGTTTTTATATTTTAATCAGAAATGGCTGATTTTTCCCATAAAAAAAGCTTGATGATCTGACAAAATTGTGTAATTTATTTTAATAGTTTGGAAAAGTCTCCATATATGAGTGTCATATGTGTGTATATATATATATAAAGAAAAAAATATGCTTATTAATTTCAACATAATTTATGAGAGATCCATATAATTTAACGGTATGAGGAAGCAAGAGCATGCTTACACAAAATATTTAAATCTGAAAAGAAATCTCACAAAAAGATTTTTAAAATAAAAGTGCTGGCCTGGAGGTTGGTATTGTTTGAACTTTGAATAATATAACACAAGACATGCATGCACTTAATCTTGGTGGTTCGATAAATCTTTTCTACTGTTTTCCTTGGTCTTGGTCTTTTGGTACTTAATGGGATCGAAGAACCTGCGACTAGGGGCAACAGTCCGCCAAATGTTAGAGAATGTGGGACCAAGGAATGTGGGGATCAGTCTGACAACCAAAAGGATGATCATCGAAGACAACACAGTATAAATTGGAAGAGACTTGTGCAATTTTTGAGTTTGTTCATCGAGGATGAAGAAATCAGCAGCACAGAAAGAGATCCACAAACAAACAATGGAGGCGAGCATGGAGGACACACCGAAGTTAAGTCTGGAAGGAGCGTTTAACCAAGATTCTAAAGATTGAGAAGGAGAAACAACAACAGAAAGGAGGCAGATGGTGGAAATGAGGGACAAGAAGAGGGCCACAAGTGAGGAGCCTTCAAAAATTTTGAATACTGCTTTGTCTCTAAGGATCGCATAGCCTTGCTATTTTCATCATAACCGCCCGGCACACTAGTACGTGTGGCGAAGGCCACCGACACAACAAGGGTAGACACCACAGAACATGCTTGTGAGGCTTGAGCCACCCACTTCCCCTCGCTTTTCACCAGCTCCTTGTGCCTCTTGCTGAAGATGTCATCAGGGATCTCCATTTTCCTATTGTATCTCGTCCAAAAAGCTCTGGGCATTGAATTCGTCACAAACTGCATCACCACGCATGTTTATATATCTTAATATCAAAGAAATCTTTGAAATAGTGATCTACTTTTAATTTAATTTAATCTATCTATCTATCTATCTATTACGGGTTAAGGTCCTAATGAATAAATTAAGGGTTGAAGTGTAATTTTGCCTCACGGAAGTAACTATTCAGGAGCCCTACGTATCTAGAAGTTTTTCGAGAAACAATTTTACCGTAGAAGTAACCAAAATGTAATAATTTTGTCTCTTATTGTAAAAAATGTTAATTATAAATGTCAAGTTTTTAAGAATCAATGTTAATTTTTTAACGATTAGAGAAAAATATTTCTTTTTTAAACACTTTTGGGGTAAAGTCGCTCTTCGAAAAGATTCCGGATGCCAGGCCCTCTTGATTGGTTGTTTCGTGGGCAAAATTACATAGATAGATTGATACATACGCACCATAATCCACTTTATTTCCATTAACATGGAGAGTGATTCCCCAGGAAGGAGCATATCAGGTTCGACACCAAGCTCTGCTGCCAAGTGGAATGCATTGTTTCCCTCTTTATCTACTTGCTCAAACAGGTTGTCACTTAGCCATATCTGTTTGTTCAAAAGCCTGAATACCTCCGCTGCCCTATACTCTGCAGCTAGTAGGAGTATGTTCTTTCCCTCAGCATTCACATCCTTAACCGTCGACGGAAATAATTCCAGAATTTTCTCCACCATTTCTACCACATCATTCTTCGCAGCAATCATCAGGGGTGTATCAATCGTTATTGTACCAGACTCCGTCTCTATCCACCAACAACATTCACAATCCAAATCACAACATTAGTTTATAATTGCATGACTTTTTGGCACAAAAAATATAATCATAATTACTCCCTCAGTCCGACCCTTAATATAAGACATATTTATCTAATTTAATTAGATTAAAGAAGTTAGTTAATATGACATTTACTTTTTAAAACATACTAGTCATCTTCCTTAATTCTCTCATTCCCCCTTCTCATTGATTATTATTGAGAGCATGTAAATTAGGAAAAAATAAATAAATATTAAGAAAAAGGGTCTTATAATAAGATTAAGATTAATTCCTTAAATATGCTCTATATTAAGGATTAGAAGGATTATATATTAGGAACAATGAGTATACAAGATTTACAATGAGTTTGTACTGGGCTCATTCACAAATGCGTCATAAATCTGTGGTGAAAAAAAATCTGTGACCATCATTGCAGGTCAAGAATAATTTGTACTTCCTTAAGGGTTTGTTTGGTATAAGGGGAGGAGAGGGAAAGCGAGGGAGGAAAAATATTTTTGAGTTAGATTTTAAAAAAAATTAGAGAAGTAAGGTTAAATGTTTTTAATTAATTTTTCTTACTTTTTTACCTTATATACTATCTTTATCAAGATATCCTAATCCTAATTTTCTAATTTTCTTAAATCCAACTCATAAAAATTTTCCCTCTTTTCCCCTCTAAATCTCTCGTACCAAACAGACCACAAATGAAAATTTCAATATATATGTTTATATGTGTGAAAGCATAATAATAATAATAGTAATAATAATAATAATAATGTTTTTTATAAACTAACATGGATTTTTCATGAATCTTTTTTACCATTATCCTCTTGTGGTGTTGGCAGGTAAATTGAAAGATGCTCAGAGGCCTTTTTACGTTTTGTTTGTGACATATCTTCATCAGAAGCGTGCTTAAGAAGTTTGTTCATTATTTGAAGCGTCCATGTGTGCGTCTCCTTCATCCTTCGAATCCAACAGAGCCATTTCATTTTTTGAAGCAAGATCTTTCGAATCCAACGGAGCCGCCGTTCAACTAGGAATATTAAGAAACCGCACATAGATCAGTTGGGACAAAATGTTTTAAAATATTTATTATTTAAAAGAGATAATTTATAATTATATATAATTAAAACAAAATATATTATTTTATACTTTTCTCCTAGAAAATGGTTTTTTTTCAGATCTAAATTTAACTTGAACCAAACATATAAAGAGAGAAAGAAAAATATACTATGCTGGGTCTCACGTGTTAGGTGTGGGAACTACTCTTCTCTTATTTGTTTATTTGTACTCCAAAGTTTAAGAGAAAACTCAGTCCTTGTAGTCAAATAGCCAGTTTAAAATAAAGGGGGGAAACGAAGCAACATGAAGAAAGGAAAATTCCATATAAAGCTAGTTAAAATGGAAAAAATTAAAATAAAATTAGTAGATTCAACAAATCTCTAATTAAATCATTGACCCCATTTGGGATTTCAAAATGTGAGTAAAATAACTTTAATAAGATAATTTTTTCAATAACAAAAGTATGGAAAAAAAGTGTTTATTTCATAATTATTCAACTTCATACAAATTGTGATACAATTAAGATTTTATTTTAAATATTTTTAATTTACATGTTTTTCATTAAAAATTAATGAGTCAACATTGAAATGATGAGCCATCATTTCAAAATAATTAATTGAGCAATTTTCGTTAGTGAAGTTAACGGTGTTATATTAAAGGGATTAAAACACGTTTTTTAAATTTAATGGACTAAACTGAAACTGAAATTTGATATAAATTTAATGGATAAAACCTACAAATTGACCTTAAAATAATTAATGCTAACTAAAATAAATGCACCTTTATTATGGATAAAAGAAAAAAGCTAGGGAGTTACAAGTAAGGCGTGTTCACCTTTGTGCAATTCTTCGAGCGTCGTGGCTTGAGTCTTTTCCTCGACTTTCAAAAGCCCTTCAGTGTTCCGAACACACATTATGTGTGTGTGTGTGTGTATATATATATATGAAGAACAATATACTCCTTTCCTGTAATTAATATAACACACATTCTAAAAGACAACATAACTTACAATAAATTGGATAAAGAAGTCTTGGTAGGTCAAGGAGTCCGCCACTTTTGAAACGGAAACGCTTTGATGCTAGGATATGAAGTGGAGACAACCCCTCCTTGTTTCGCCTCCCCATCTCTTTCAGATGATCTTTATAAAGGTGAATTATTTCGATTGCCACATCTGCACTTGGTATTACTTAATGAATGTTTCTTTAGACTTGCCAATGTGCCCTTCTGCAATTGTACAATGAAGAATGGTATCCCCGTTGCTCCTCATCCAGGGAGTAAAGTTGGTTGATGCAGCTCCAAGGCTTTCCATATACCTATAATGAAGCCATAGAAAAGCTTTTCTCCTGCCATTGAGAGCCGACAAGAAAAGAGGAGTCTCGCCGGCGATGTTGCGCCTATCAATCAAGTAGGGGCGTGTGTCACTAATCTTCTTGCAAATTTCAACATTCCCCATTTTTGCTGCAAAGTGTAAGGGAGTGTTTTTCCTATCATTCTCAGCCCCCAGAATGATGTTCACATTCCAGCTCTGTTCGCCGGCTCCGTCGACTCTAACTGCTACATTATTCTGAGCACGATCATTCTCTTCACGAACTAACAAGTCAACAATGTTTGCCACCACATTCTCTTTCCCACTCGACACAGCCATGTGTAATACTGTGTCTCCAGTCCCCGTTATCTTGGATGTGCGAAGCGCCCTGTCTTGCTTGTACGTCTCAAATACTTTTGACCAGTTTCCTTTCATGGCATCACTGCGCAGTTTCTGCAATGAACTCGTTGTCTCTTACACGATTATTGACTTCAATGGACTAATTAATTGAATGGGTTGTTATATAAGGCAGGGTTTCTTCAACTATCAAGTGATTCCCAATCTTGGAAAGAAGAGATTTCGTGCAACTGATAAGCTGTGTCTGGGACAAGTTTGGCCCATTGTCGCGTTTCACACAGGATTGGTATAACTTGGATTGATTGCAAGGGACTTTGATTTTATCATTGTATTATTTTTATATTTTTATTTTAAAAATGTAACATAAAATAATTATGCTTTTTAATTATTTTTTAAATAATAGATTTAATTCTAATTTCATTATGCGTTCTGATCAATTTGATTTCATTTGGTTCCATTCATCTTTTTTAGGTAATTTAAATTTTTTGTATATTTTTCCTTCACATATATTAATTTATTTCTTAAATTGTTGAATTGAAACAGCTTCCTGCTAACATGAAATATTAAAAAAAATTAATTTTAAGATTATATTATTAAAAAAATAAAAATATATATCATTTGGGGGTAATTATATGAGTAATTAATTGAAGGGGTTGTTATATGCATATATAAGAAAAGATTTGCTCAGCTATCTGTAACTCACAATCTTGGCAAAAAAAACACTAGATTGCGTGCAACTGAATGCTGTTTTCTACACAAGTAAAGAGAAGTTGAATTATTTTTTTTTAAAAAAATCCAATAATAGTCAAGGGAAAAGGAGGGGAAGAGTAGAGGAAAAAACCAGTTATGTTGAAGCAGATGATAAATCCCACAGAGCCTACATGGATAAGTGTGTTCAAATATGTCTACAGTCAGCTGCAGCCCATTAATATTTCAGCCACCTTACTAAATTAATAGCTTATCACTGACCAAAATAGCAACAGAAAATTATCCCGCAGCTAATTTCATCATTAAGTTTATAGACGGATTAGTGAGGGCATTTTTTGTCACTAATTCCGTTGCAAAGTTTATAATTCTGTTACGAAAAATTGAATTAGTGAGGGATTTTTGCTGTGACTAATTTATATCATTAATATGTCCTTAATTTTTATCGTTAATTTGTCGTTATTAATTTCAAATTTCATTATTTTAGATTGTAATTCTACAACAATTTATATAATAATATAATGATCTAAATATAGTTTCAATTACAAAATAAATTGAAACATTCATAGGGTTGAAATTAACTACAGCATCATTATCATTGATCTCATCATTAAACACTTGTTAAGACAGAAAGTTGAACTCTTGGAAAAACTCATTTAATGATGTATTAAAATCATTTTTTCTTGGCACCTGTTTGGTTGGAGGGGAGGGAAATGACCCTCCTCCACTTGGCTGGCAAATTTTGGAGGGGAGGGATCCCAACCCTCCCTTCCTTACCTTTCATTTTGCTACCTTCGAAATTGAGATTTTTTTTTTTTTTTTGGAGAGAAGCTAATTTTTCTGACCAAGTTACACATATAATCATAGTGATATTTCAAATCTAACCTCCATCGTTGCCCCTACCTTTTCTCTTATTTCCTGTATTTCCATCGTTGCCCCTCCCTTTTATCTTATTTCCTGTCTTTTTGAGCACTGTCGCTGGTGATAACGATGAGAAGGCAGCAAGTCACTTCGTCAGCTTGGCGGACATCACTAGTGGCAAGGTGGCGATGGAGTTGGTTGGAGGAGGAGGCGACCACTTGGGGTTTTTTTTTTTTTTTTGGGGGGGAGGGGGAGGGGGTGGTGACAGAGTTGGTTGGAGGAGGAGGTGACGATTTGTTGTTTTTTTTTGGGGGGGAATAAGATAATGGTCTTGGGGAAGAGTGGGGAGGAGAGAAAAGATGGGGAATGGCGCCTATGTGAAAGAGACTGGTGATAGTGACGGTGCCAAATGGAGTGGGGCCGGGGGGAAGGAATTTGATGAGAGAAAAACTGTGGTGAATGCATTGGAATAAGGAAGCAATTTGATGAGAGAGAAAATATGCAGTTGACGGAGGAGATGACGACTAATGAAAATGTGTAATTTAATTTTTAAAATATATTATTATATTAATTAAAAAAATCACCACCATTTTTTTAATAATGGTGGTGAGAGTGCTCGAGAAAGAGTTACGAATGGTTTCTTTCTTTTTCCCTGCGAATGGTTTCACTTGTTGTTAGGCAATTCATCTGCTGCTGTCTAGTCTCTCTTGTCTTTATTATAATCATTTTTATAATCCAATAAAAACAGTTAAAATTATTACATTTATCTTAAAATTTAAGTAATTTTCAATATTATCCCAACTAATTCCACTAAACTCTAATATCAGATTAATTATCACTCTCACCTACTATCTTTATTAATTATGGGGATACATAGAAAAAAAATATTTAATGCTATTTGGAAACAAGCAAGTGCCTTATAAAAATGACCAAATACACTTATAAACTCTTTTAATTTATTTAAAAATAAAAAAGTAAAGGAAATGAAAAGAAAAGAGTGATCCTCATACACATAGCATTCACTCCTGTCGACACAAGGGGTTTTCATGAGCTGTCAATTTAAGGATGAGTATTCATTTTTTTTGGTAAAAACCAAAATAACCAAATAACCGAATAACCGAACTGAATTAACCGAAATATTTAGATTCAGTTTGGTTATAACCGAATTAACTGCTTTTTTTATTTATTATCTACAAAATAAAATATATATAATTAAATTTTTAAAAAATATTATTTTTTATCAAATAGTATATATTAAATATAAATATATTATATATATTTCGGTTTTAACCGAAATAGTTTTCTAATAATCGAAACCGAACACCGAATTTTTAGAATAATAAAAACTGAAATTTTACCGAAAACCGAATTAACTGAACCTAAAAGATCAAATCGAGTTCAATTCAGTTTTTGGTTTCGATTCTAATTTATTCACCCTTACCTACCATTATCAAGTTCAAGATTACTTGATTTTGCTGGGATCCATCCCAACAACCCAGACTTCAATGCCTTTATAAAAATTTATTTAAAAATAAAAAATTAAAGAAAAAGAAAAAAATAATCCTCGTGGACATAGCAAGCCCTCCTGCGGACCCAAGTAGGTTTTCATTAGCTGCCATTATCAAGACTCCTTGAATTTTCTGGGGTCCATCCCAACAACCCAGACTTCAATGCTTTTATAAAAATTTATTTAAAAATAAAAAACTAAAGGAAATGAAAAGAAAAGAGCAATCCTCGTACACATAGCATTCACTCCTTCGGACACAAGTAGGTTTTCATTAGCTACCAGTCTACCACTATCAACAAGACTGCTTGAATTTTCTGGGGTCCATCCCAACCAACCCAGGTCTGATCTGTACAATACTACAATGCTATTATTTATTTATAGGTCACCAATCTTCTAGGTAGGAGCTACATACTTAGTTCTGAAATTCGATATATTTAAACGCAAAAAAACAAAAGAAAAAAGCTTTTTTGAAATTATTTACAATACTTAAATATAATCGGTCAAATAATTATGTTAAGAAAATTACTCCCTCTCATTCAAAATAAAAATTTCAAATTTATGTGAGGGTCTGGTAAATTTTTTCAAGGTATTAAAATTCGGACCGGACATTGAACCAGTTGGGGTATTGGGTTAAGGGTCAGTGGGTCAAACCGGGACCAAACCGGTGAGAGATTAAAAGTTTTAGACTTATAGTATGAAATTCTAAATGAAAAATTTTAAAAAAAAACCAACCCGGACCGGTTTACCGGCCGGTCCGGTCCAGGTTCAATATCCTTGAATTTTTTATATAAGCTTAGTTTTTGTCTTATTATTTAATGTACTTTTCAAATTTTACTCATAATTAATTATATGTTTCTCTCATTCCTCTTTTCCCCCTCACCCTTTCTATAAATAAAAGTATTTTAAGAAGATAAATTATATTTTTTATACATTTATTATCTTTAATCAAATTTAGCTAACTTTTCAAATTACGTATTTAGTTATTTGAATTTTATATTTTGAACTTTAGGAAGAGATTACTCCTTCTGATTCTTATTATAAGGCACCAACTATCAATTCTCACAAACCAATAAAAATATTGAAAAATATTAAAGTTGTCCTAAAATTCAAGTGATTTCTAATATTGCCCTTACTAACTACATTAAGCTCAAATATCATATTAATTATTCCTCTCTCCCACTACCCTTATTAAATATAGGAAGACATATTAAATACTCATTGAAAATGTGCAAAGTGCCTTATAAAAAGGACCAACAATACTTACTAGTTGTTACCTTATAATAAGAACAAGAGGAAGTAGTAAACACTAATAAGTGGATTACATTTTACTAGTATTTATATTTACAGGATTGTTTGTTGTAGCTCTCAAGCTTATTTTATTCTTCACATAAATTTTGAACTCACAAAACTGCACTAAAAAAAAGCATACTTGATTATAAAATAGAATAAAAGATTCAGTGATGTAAACCGCAGTGACCCGGACTAAAACCGGGGCCAGCAATTTTTTTTTTGTTTTTGTTTTTGATAAAGGATAAAAAGTGATATTATAAAGGGTCCGGCGATGTTAAATATTCAGTGGTGTATTTTTTTTTTTCCGACAACAAGAATCAGTGATGCATTTTTTCACAATAGAATCAGTAATGTATTTATTAGTTCATGTGAATGTTCCAGTATTTAATAACTTGAATCATCATTCATGAATGGGCGCCAGGCCACCGGGAGGACACGAAGTGAAATTATTCATTCATGAAAGTCCCTTCTTTGTTGGATATTTATGTGCGTGTGTGTATTCATGTAAGTATATCAATAAGATGGCAAAAAAACCTCACTGTTGCCGGGAAAAAAAAACAAAAAAACAGGCTCACCCGCTAAACTGTTATGAAATGCGCCTAGCCTATTTATCTATGCAGCGTTGACCATGTGCTTGAGTTAGTCACAATTAGAAAAATACGCTCAGAATGAATAGTCTCGCCTCCTGTGATTTTATTTATAATCACTATACACCAATAATATTGAGACACCTGTCTCTACATGGATTATTCTAGAATCACATTCACATATATACTTCTACAGAATATATATAATCAAATACATTTAACTCCCTTCGTTACTTCGGGCATCTTTCCTCTTCCGTTGTCCATTCATAATCTTTTGAGAGATTTGTCTTTGCTGGTCTAGTTTGCTTGGTGTTACTGTTATTCCAAGCTTATCCCTTAAGGCCCAGAAATGAGCATGATGAAGAGGCTTGGTGAAACAATCTGCAATTTGAAACTCAGAAGGTACACATTGAACAGTTAAGGCTTTAGACAAAACCTAATCTCTTATAAAGTGAACATCTATTTCAATATGTTTTGATCTGGCATGATGTACTGGGTTGGATGCGAGAGCAGCAGCACTTGTATTATCACACCATATGATTGGGATTCGTTTGACTATTAGGCTCAGTTCACTTAAGAGAGACTTAATCCAACACAGTTCACCAGAAGTATTGGCAAGTGACCTATATTCTTATTCTGAACTTGATCTAGAGATCACTCCTTGCTTCTTAGATGACCAAGTGATAAGAGAATTTCCCAAGAATACACAATAGCCCCCAACTAATCGTCTATCATCAGGACATGACGCCCAATCAGCATTAGAGTAGGAAATTAAATCAAGAAGAGAAGATGGTCTAATGTGAATGCCATAGTACATCGTTCCCTTGAGATATCTCAGCACTCTTTTGATAGCCTTCCAGTGTTCAGTTGTTGGTTGAGATAGCTATTGACTCAATTTTCCAACACTGAAGCTAATATCTAGCCTTGTGTTGCAAAGATATTGAAGAGCTCCTACAGCACTCTTATATTTGGAAGGATTGTTCAATAAGGCTCCGGAGTAGACTGATAGTGATTTGTGAGTTGCCATAGGAGTAGGGCAGGGAGATGCATTGTTCATATGGAACTTACTAAGTATATCAGAGATATATTTTGCTTGTGAGAGATACATTCCAGTTTTGTCCCTATATACTTCAATCCCGAGGAAATAATGAAGGGATCCCATATCTTTTAAGGAAAATATAGTATGAAGCCGTTCTGTAAAGTGCTTAATACTATGAGGATTGCTTCCAGTCACCAGAATATCATCCACATATATCAAAATTAGTAGGATCTGTTTGTGATCAGAATAAATAAATAAGGAAATGTCACTCTTGGAGTTGGTGAATCCCCATTTAAGAAGGACACTTTTCAAACGATCAAACCAAGCCCTTGGGGCTTGCTTTAAACTATACAATGCCTTGGAGAGTTTGCAAACATAATATGGTATTAATGAGTCTACAAATCCTTCCGGTTGCTCCATAAACACGGGCTCAGATAGAAAACCATTTAAGAATGCATTGTTGATGTCTAACTGTTTAATTTCCCAACCAAAGGCAATTGCAATAGTCAAGATAATTCTTATGGTAGATGCTTTAACAACAGGACTGAAAGTGTCATAGAAGTCAATACCTTCAGTTTGTTGAAAACCCTTGGCCACAAGACGAGCCCTTTGCTTTTCCAAGGTGCCATCATAATGAAATTTGGCTTTGAACACCCATTTATTGTCAACCACATTCTGATTGTGTGGGCATGGAACAAGGGACCATGTTGCATTCTTGTGCAGGGCTGTAAATTCTTCTGCCATCGCATGTTTCCATAAAGGCAATCTTAAGGCTTCCTTTACTTTTTGAGGAACAATTTCCTTGCCTTGAATGACTCCAATATAAGGAAATTTAGGTTTAAAAATGCCTTTCTTGCTACGAGTTACCATTTGATGAGTGTTGTGTCCAGGCAAGTCTGTTGGTGATGTAGTAATCACAGAAGAATCAGTAGTTATTACAGAATGTTCCGGTGGAGATGAAGAAACCATAAGAACATCATCAGTTGTATCATTGATTGATGGTGAAGTAGCCTCTAATAGTGGTACATCCTAAGTAGATGTAGATGTAGTGGTGGCTGTATGTTCTGCAGTGACAGTAAGAGGAGGTGAATCTGAAATAGATGATGGCAGATTGGGAGCACAAACATTCTGAGAAGGATCAACAAAGGGGGAGGTGCTTGAAAAATCCACCAAGTCTTCTTGTGTAGGTTGTCCTAGATTTATGAAGCCATGAGCAAAAGGAAAATCTTCTTCATTAAAGACAACATGGCGGGAAATATAGATACGGCCTATAGAGCTTAAGCATTTAAAGCCCTTGTGGGAGCCACTATATCCCAGAAAAATGCATATTGTACTATGGAATTGTAGCTTATTGTTATTATAAGGAGTAAGGCAGGGATAACATGCACAACCGAAAACCTTTAGGTTAGAGAGAGACGGCTTCTTCTTGAATAGTACCTAAAATGGTGAAAGATTCTGTAAAACAGCGGTAGGCAAACGATTTATTAGATAAATAGTTGTAGAGAAAGCATCCCACCAATATGAAACAAGTACATGAGCTTGAGCCAGAAGTGTGAGATCAGTTTCAACAATATGCCTATGTTTGTGCTCAACTCGACTATTTTGAGCATATGTGTGTGGACAAGAGTGTCGAAATAGAATACCATGATCATTAAGAAATGTCTGAAAAGACCGAAATTCACCACCCCAATCACTATGGACAAGTTTAATTCTCCTGTCAAGTTGGTTTTCAACCATTGTTTTAAATTGTTTGAAAGCTGACAATGCAGCATCCTTTGACTTTAAGGGGTAAATCCATGTATGTCGGCTATAATCATCTAGGAAACTAATATAATAATGGTAGCCAGCTGTGGATTGAACGGGGGAGGGTCCCTAAAGATCAGTTTGAACTAGGTCTAAGGGATTAGAAGCTCGAGACTGAGAATTTGAGAAAAGAAGTCTATGTGACTTGCCAAACTGACATGATTCACAGAAATTGAAGTTTTCATTAGCTTTCACCAAAACATTACAATCTTTGAGAACTCTTGTAAGAGTTTCTTTGTTGGGATGGCCAAGGCGCCTATGCCAAGCCTCTAAGACAGTAAGGAACACACTACTAGACTGACAATTTTTAGCTAATTCTTGTTCAGTTCTACCAAAAACATAATTTGTGACAGCAACATCCTCAGCTGGAATCACTTTATTGTTGATTTTGTATAAACTAGGTGTAGTGCCTTTCGTTGTGACTCCCTACAACAAAGTCTTATGCCGCTTCTTGTCCTTCACAAAACACCCATGTGAGTGAATCTCAATAAAGACATCATTATTATCGTTGGTCAATCTATAACCACTGATAAGATTTTTAGCAATTCTGGGGGCAACAAGAACATTTTCCAGTTTAAGGGACCTAGATGGTTCATCACATAATAGTCTAGAGTTCCCTGTTTTAGACACATGAACAGAACCACCATCACCAATGAGTAGGGAGCGAATACCTGAATTAGATTTAGTTGCTTCAACATTTTCTAAGGTGTGAGTGACGTGGTGGGTAGCTCCAGTATCCAGATACCATGTGGGATCAGTAGTCATTTCTGGTGTAGCCACATAAGTACTGGCTTGATCTTGTCTTTTAGGTCCTTTGTAATTTCTATCAAAACGATGATAGCAGTGGATGAGATCATGTCATGTTTTCTCATAAAGGAGACAATATTTTTCGGCCTTGTCACTTTTTCTTCCTTCATTGGGGTTTCTACCACGACCTCTACCACATCTACCTCCTTTGCCTCTCCAAGTAGGTGAACGAGGCAAGTATTGTAAGCTAGAGTTGTTGAAGGAAAGACTGGCAAAGGCAGTGGGCAGAACATTCTGTGACAGATTACAGCTGCTCAAGGCGAGATTCGAAGGTCAGGAGCTTGGATTGAACCTCAGCCCAGCTAATAGTATCTTTTTCTGATAATGTAACGACGATGGGATTATACTCTGCATCGAGCCCGGCTAACACTTGAGTAACCAAATCAGATAGAGACAGAGGTGAACCAGCAAGGGTGAGATTGTCTGAGAGAGTTTTCATTTTGGAAAGGTACTCTAGCATTTTCTTTCATCCCTTCCTAGTCTGCTGGAACTCACTTTTAGAAATGTTACCTGAGATTTGGTATTTGCACCTACAAATTCCTTGACAGCAGTCCAAAGATCAGCAGCTATTTTACAATGGGTCATCTGAGAAGTAATTTCGGTGGTCATAGTGCTAAAGAGCCATCTGAGTAAGATCTGGTCAGTTGAGAGCCAGTCCTCATGAACAGGGTTGGGGATAACCTGTTCTCACTACAAAAAAAATGTCATTTAGTAGCGGTTAAAAATGGTTATTAGTAGCGGTTTTAACCGCTACAAACAACATTAGTAGCGGTTGTAAAAACCGCTACTAAATCGTATGTGGCAAGCGGTTTTGTAGCGGTTTACAAAAACCGCTACTCATGTAACACAACCGCTACAAATTTAGTAGCGGTTACTAAACCGCTACAAATGTTGGCACCACAATTTCACGTGGCGAAAAATGAAAAATGAAAATTTGGCTCCAATTTTGTAGCGGTTGGAAAACCGCTACTAAATTCAAATGGGAATTTTAAAAGCAACGCCAAAAATTTAATACTATTTTGAGTTTAAATTTGTAGCGGTTCTAAAATCGCTACAAAATTTTGGGAATTTTTTTAAAAAAATCATACAATTATTTGAGTCCATTGTTATAATATTGTGTTGAATAGTTTATTATTTAAGTAACTTAAATGATATCGTTATTATTTATAAAGAATGATTAAATTAAGTTAAATAAGTATAAACTTTATATAGATAATATTATTGAGAATGTGTAGATAATGAGTATAAATATTATGAGAAGGGAGAAAATGTTGAAATCAAAGAATTGAAATTTCTTTTACTATATTTGATCACCTTACTCAGCTCTTTGGCTTTTAAAAAAAATTAGATGAGAGAAAACGAAAGAGAAGAAAGGTTGAAAGAAATGGAAGAGTGTTTGAAATGAGGTGTGCTGAAGGTATTTATAGGGATCTACGTAGCGCTTGTAGCGGTTAATGTGACAAGTTTTGTAGCGGTTGATATTTGTAGCAGTTTATGTGACATTATTTGTAGTGGTTTATATATAAAAACCGCTACAAATTCATTCATTCATTTTTTTTATAAATATTTATTTCAAAGGTATTCTGTAGCGGTTATACGATAAAAACCGCTACAAATTTTCACCACCGTTGACAGGATTTGAAATTCAAATTTTCAATGTGCAACACCATGTAGCGGTTATGTCAAAAAAATCGTTACAAATGTTCATGATTGTTAGCGGGAATTAAAATATTCAAATTTTAAATGAACACTTTCTAGCAGTTAGTATTAAAAAACCGCTACAAATATTCATAATCGTTGGCGGGAATTAAAATTTTTCAAATTTTAAATGTTCAATTTGTAGCGGTTTTGTTTGCAAAACCGCTACAAAGTTACATATTACTTTGTAGCGGTTTCATCCATTTAACCGCTATAAATATTTATATTTTGTAGCGGTTTATATTTATAAACCGTTACAAATGTTTTATTTATTTATTTTAAAAAAATATTTATTTTAAATACATTTGGTAGCGGTTATATACTATAACCGCTACAAATATAAGTTAAATTTTGTAGCGGTTCTTTGTAACGGCTATAAAAAGGCGGACTTCTAAATTCTGTAGCGGTTACTATCGTAAAAGCCGCTACAAAAAAACCGCCATAATAGTCGCGCTAGCTTCGCACCAAGTTGGCGCCACATTTGTAGCAGTTAATATAGACTAACCGCTACAAAATAACCGTGACAAATTTGGCACGGGTTTGGCGCCAAAATTTGTAGCGGTTATGTCTTGTAAACCGCTACAAATCATGTTTCCTAACCCACGAGCCACTTGGCGTGAAGCATATTGTTACAAATTTGTAGCGGTGTTGCTCAAAACCGCTACAAATCCTGATATTTGTAGTGGTTTATTCTAACCGCTACAAATACACCGCTACGAATTATCTTTTTTTTGTAGTGTCTGCTGTGTCGAGGATATATTCCAATGCGGTTGCTGTTCTTCCGGTGATAAATCCTTCGAGACGATGCCCACGGATGATTGGCATAACTGTGGATTCCCACGTGATGTAGTTGTCTCCGTCCAGCTTGACGGAGACGACATGATTCAATGAGCTTAAGAGTGGCGTCGATCGAGTAGCCATAATTGGTGACTGGTGAGTGACAACGTATGGCGAAGGAGGGAAAAAGGAACCACCGTAGAGATGAGGGTGAGGCAAGAGGGTGGTCGAAGAAGAGATAGAGGGTTGAGAGAGGGTGGGAGCCGAGAGTGGTATGGAAAACGAAGGCTGAGAGAAGGTGTGATGATCGACGAAAAAGGAAGTAGAGATCGATGGTGTGGTTTGTGGATATGTAGAAAAAGGGGGAAGAGATGTTGAAAATGGCGGAAGAGGAAAATGATTATGGATTGGAGAGGAAAAAGAAATAGGATTGGGATTTACATGTCCTGATGAGGGAAGAATCGATGTGACAACTGAGTCATGGGTAAAAGGAACATGTGGGGTCACGGTGGAGACATTAGGGTTTATAGAGGCGGTTATATTAATGGTGGTGCTAGGGTTTTGACTACTGGTGGAGGTCCTAAGAGAAGATGCCATTTCTGACATTGATAGCTCTGGTACCAAGTCACAATTAGAAAAATAGGATCAGAATGAATAGTCTGGCCTCTTGTGATTTTATTTATAATCATTGTACACCAATAATATTGAGACATCTGTCTCTACATGGATTATTCTAGAATCACATTTACATATTTACTTCTACAGAATATATATAATCAAATACATTTAATTGATTTTAACACTATACTTCATTATATCCAATATAAGTTATTACAAATAATTTATAAAAGTTAAAAAAATAATAGTTAACTAATCAAATATATTTAAATTCACAATTTTTCAATGAAAATAGCGTTGTCGGGTTTATGTTTTAGCAACCTTCTCTAAATTAAACTAAAGATTGCAATTAAGGGTGTAATCCTTTTTATTAATTATCTAGAAATTAAGTGTAATGATTGATATAAAATAATAAAAAGGATTTGATCTTTTAATTATTAACTGCTTTTTACAATTCATTGGCAAAAAAAAAAAACTGCTTTTTACAATTCAAAATTAACCTATTCTAAACTAATTTTTGGAATTGTCTTGAAAATATGAAATGGAATGATCATGGAATCAATGATATGAAAGAAACAAAAATATTGGTAATAAAATTAGCAATCCTTCGTAGTAATGGAAAGAAACAAGCAATCATCACTTCAAACTAGCTGAAGCTTACCCTTTTCTGACCTAATTATTAAATCAAAACGCTTCAGTTTCGATGGGACCATTCTGTCATTTTGGAAATTGAAAGTACCAAACAGTCATTTCTGAATTCGAGCCCCTAACTGCTATTTCAATATTCAATCAAATTTTTTAAGCATCTACAGTTAAAAAAAATTAAACCAATATCAAATCTTCTTTAAAATTAATGATTAAGAGTAATTATAATTTTTATGACAATTTTGCCCTTTTTGGTTCTAATTCAATGTATTTACTTTTAATACCAATTTAATCATAAAGAAGGCATTTTAAGCTCAATAAGTATGACAAAATCCCCAAATAAAGTATGAAAATATATATATCAAAATAGGCATCTGTCATTCGAATTTACCTATATAAAATTAGATTTTAAGGATATCCATATTTTTCCAGTAAAGAGGACATAAATACCTTTCATTAGGCTTTGGGAACACCTCATTTTAATTTTTCTAGCATTAGTTATGATTTTTGGAAGTTTAACTCAAAAACTGAAATTTTCTTAGCCGCAGCCGAAAGTCCTTGGCTGCAGCCAAAAACTCTCTAATCTGATCTTAACCGCAGCCCAAAAGTTTCTAACCTATTTTATGCCGTAGCCAAAGATCCTTGGCCGCGGCCAACATTCAAAAATTAGAACTTTTCACTATCATAAGGTGGTCTTTGAGATAGTACTTCACAACTTTTTAGGCATTTGTTTGGGCTTTTAATAGCCACATAAGGGACTTTAATAATAACCAAATCTAAGTGTTTTGGAGTCATTTGAGTATTGGAATAAGTGATAACATGTTGTTCTTAATTATGACTATAGGATTTGATAATTGCCCGGAGCGTAGAAGGCATACACCTGAATAAGAACGAAAAGAGCAAGGTAGTGACACTTTATCCTATATCATGTTTAATGCATTGCTCATACGTATTTATCATTGAATGAGGCTGATTGGATCCGTGGCGAGTAGCCGGACCTTGAATGTTGCTGATTGGGTTTGTGGCAGTTAGCCCAACCTTGAATATTACGATTGGGTCCGTGGCGGGTAGCCCGACTTTGAATGCTGTATAGCTTAATTGTAATATATACATACATGCTTTGTTTAATTATACATCATATACGTAAACTGTTACTACTGGGATTCTTTTGAATCTCACTCTTTCCAATTAACAATTTTAGTTAGGGCAAGCGGGTCAAGGGACAAACAGGTGAACAAGGACGACTAGGATTGCCGGTAGTAGTCTTAGTCTCTTTTTTGTTTTTGGCTATCATTTGGACAATTGTATATATTGGATTGACTATAGATTTGTAATTGTTGTGTAATCCCCAATTTGGGAAACCTAGATGGGCAATGATGCCCTGTAAAACTCTTGGATTAATGATATTATCCCAAGTGAATGTTGGGAATTTTATTAGTACTCTGATATTGTATATGTGACAAACCAAACAAGCTAATTGTTTTTATGAATGAAAGGATGGAGATTTTGTCATATAGGTTTTTGGAAAAAGGTTTTGACTTACTCTCAATCTCTTATCCAATTATAAAACGAGTTTAAACGCTAATCACAGCCTTGATATGGTCGGGGGTTACACTATACTTAGAACCAAGGGTAACTAAAACTATTGTTATTCTCTAGAATTTCTTATATTTCATCACATTTATCTTATATATTTGTTAGTTTTGAACTCATATTGTGCATAAAGCAATAAAAAGTCACATTTAAGAATTAATTACTTGGGCAAAATTGACAAATAAATATTAATTATTTTCTAAATGACTTCTATTATGAACAAAAAATCCTTTTAGAAATGACTTTAATGTGGAGTGGAGAGTGTGGCTTATTGTCACCTCTACTTTATAAATTGCTCATTTGAAATAGCTTATTTTTGGGTAATAAATGCTTATAAATCGTGATTCACAGTATACGAGGTAAGTATGTGAGAGGAGTTTTATCTCGGCTTGCGTAATAAGCACTTATATTCAAAAAAATAAGTGTTTCCAAATATGCTTGGCCGATCCAATAATTAACTTGTTGGGTTAATTATCATTTTTAATGCCATTAATTATTATCTGAAAATGGTTGAGATAATAAGAGTTTATCTGATTAATTGGTTTAGATAATCATGAAATCAAAATTTAAGAGGGCTATCAAATGGTACTGATCTGTTAAGGATAGGGTATCTAACCGCAGTTGGAATATATAATGGAGAGTGAAATATGGATCTTTCATCCTCCCGCTCACTCATGTTCTAATGCAGAGTGAAATGAAATAGATATGGAAATTAATGTGTTTCATCCAGCACCTATTAAACATAAAGTGGTGGTTGATGAGGGAAGATAGACGGTGTTTCTTCTTTCTTGGTGTGGGGCCTCTCGCGAAATAATGAAAATCAGTATTATTCAAAATAAAAAGTAATTAAAATTGTACGGGAGAAGAAAAACTGACGGATATTTAAAATTCTTATCCTTTTTTTTTAATCAACGCCCCCATACATATGCTCCGTTTGGTACTATATACAAGAAACAATGTAGGGAAAATTCCAGATAAATACAAGGAAAAATACAAAAGGACAGAAAGGTTGGGTGAAAATCAAAAATCCCAAATCAGTTGCTCATGAGGAATCTGGCATTTCATATATTTGCAAAATGACCTCCTTGCCCTCCTAAAGTGACTTTTCAGAATCTGGCTCTTTATGAATCTGGCATTTCACGTGAGCTAAGCAATATGCAGCGTTGTGGTGCCAAAAAGTGACGACAGACGACGAAAAGCTACGGAAATCAGAGGCAAGCCACGGGTAAGCAAATCTGAGAGAGAAATGATGATTACGCTGTGTTTCTTGAACGTTGATTGAAAAATGTTTATGTGGTTTTTGGTTGCGATGTACGTAATCGAAGCGGACGCATTATGGGTAAGGGGGTGTTAGATGATCTGACATAAAAGTAGTGGCTTTAAGGTTATGGAACAATTTTGATGGTTGTGCGATGGATTCGATTGCGTTTTGTTGAGTGATTGATGAAGCTTGTGCCATTTTTGTTTACTGTGAGTACTGACGGGATGGGTGTTGAATCAGGGGAAAGGTGGTGTTGCGATGGATAGTAACGTGGGTGAGGGTGGTGTTATTAGTGAGTATGAAGATGTAAAGACCTATTGAGTGGGTGATAATAATAGAGGCAGAGTGACGACATGGGCAGAGTGTTGTTATTTATGAACATGGAGATGTAAAAGTACATTATGTTGTTGTTAATATGAGATAGAGGGTGATGATTTTTGGGTGTTGTTAACAGTGATTATCGAGATGTTAAAGATCATTATGTTGTTGTTAATAGGACATGCAGGGTAAAGATTTTTGGGTGTTGTTAACAGTGAGGATGGAGATGTTAAAACATATAGTATTGTTGTAAATTGTAGGTGGTAGGTGAGATTATAAAGAGTGGTGTAACTTTAATGTAATTATTTTTATTTTCAGGTAAGCATGCAAAATGACATGTAATGAAGGTTCATCGTCTTTGAAGGAACTATTTTGTTATTTTCATGTTGGAGGCAAATTAGTGTGTAATGATGAAGGTAAAATTCAATATGTTGGAGGTTATGTGAAGGCGAAGTGGCTAAAACAGCTGATAACACTAAAAGATTTGAGGTTGATGATATCATCATGGCTTGGGATTGATTGTAACATGTGTGAGATGAAATATACAGTGAGCTTTGATGAGAAGACACTAATAGATTTAAATGATGATGGTGAAGTGAAGAACTTGTATGACTATAATGAAAGGAGTGGGCATGTGTATATAGCAAAAAAAGGGAATGATAATGTGTCAGATATATCAGTTGAGGCAGACATGTAAGTGTAAAATTTTGTAATTTTTATAGTTGTTATTTATGAAGCTCTTGTTGGTTATTAACGAATTGCAGTTGTTATTCACTGCAGGGGTGAAGATGTGCTGGGACTGTCACAACTGTCATCCACTCAGTGTCGAAGCATTGTGGAAAATGATTATGAACCAGTCAATTATGAAAGTGTTGCTGCTTGTTTGACTGCTGAAATTGGTGGAGGATGTAATAGGTTGCCCTGTGGAGTAGAGAGTGCACCTACACCAATGCCGGAGTTGAACTGTACGAAATGGAGGGGATTACTTTCAGGAGTCATGCAAAGTTTTGCACATGCAGAAGCTTTTAAGAAGGCGTTGTACAAGTACAGCATAGCACACAAGTTTGAGTTTGAATTTGTGAGAAATAGCAAGGACAGCATTTCAGTTAAATGTAAGATTTTTGGATGTCCTTGGAGGGTAACAGCAAATGCTATTGGTAAGACCAGCCCATTACTACGGGTAACGACATTCAGAGATGAACATTTTCATAGTGCGCAAGACAATCTTCAGGTTAGTCATGCTGGAAGATCTAACTTGACATCGTCAATTATAGTTGATGAGGTGAGAAGTCACATTGACAAACGTCTAAATGAAATAAGAAAGACGTTGCAAACAGAATATGGTGTAACTCTTACGTATAAGCAAGCATACCGGGCGAAGGAAAAAGCCATGGAAGACATACAAGGAAGACCTCAAGATTCGTATATGTTGATACCTTGGATTTGTGACCGATTGAAGGAAGCAGATGAGAGGACTGTTGCTGAATGGGAAGCAAGCGTGAATAACATATTTGAGCGAGTATTTATTGCATATGGTTGCTGTATTGATGGATTCGTGACTGGTGCTAGACATGTGCTATACATTGATGGCACCCACTTGTCTGGACCATACAAGGGAACGATGCTTTCTGCTTCTGCGTATGATGCGGACAATGAAATGTTGCCCTTTGCAATCGCTATTGTGAAGGGGGAGACATTAGAGGATTGGTCATGGTTTTTACACAAGATAAAAGACATAGTTGGGTCCATTGAATTAACAATCGTGTCTGACCGTCACAATGCAATTAAAGGGGCGGTGAGGACAATTTTTGGGGGGGAAAGACATGCTTATTGTTATAGGCATGTGAAGGAGAATTTTAGTTCAGAATTGCTGAAAGTAAATAGAGGCAAGAGGAAGACTAGTGGGTGTTCAAAGGAAGATGCATTACGGTTGCTTGATAATATTGCATATGCAAGGTTGGATGCCGATTTCAATAAGGCAATGGACTACATGCAAAATTGCTATCCAGAGATGTATGAGTGGCTGAATCAGCAAGGGGATATTGATAAATGGGCATTGAGCAAGTTCCCCTTCCGAAGATGGGATAACATAACTACTAACATTGCTGAATCATTTAATGCGTGGATGGTGAAGGAGAGGAAACACAATGTGGCCCAACTTATTCATGAACATCGTGAGAAGGTTGCCAAGAAGATGTATGCATCTAGTATGGCAATGAGTAAGTGGAAAAATGGGATAGGCCCCAACATAGAGTCAATGCTGAAGCAAAATGTTGCTCATGCTGAACATATGTCCCCTGAAAATTATGGTAGGGGTAGCCTTTGTGTTCATACAAAATATGAAGCATTAAGTGTTGATCTTTGTTTACGTCTTTGCAGTTGTCAAGTGTGGCAAATGTCGGGGATCCCTTGTGCACATGCTTGTGCAGCCATAAAGCATGTTCATGCCAATGTGTATGAGTACGTTGAAGAATGCTACAAAATCACATCCCAAGAACAGATTTATAGCCGTAGTATGGTTCCAATTGTGACAATCAACAAACCTGACACAAACAACTATATGTTGGACAATTTTGCAGGTCAAACTTTTTTGTTGCCCCCAAGGACCAGCCGGCCTTCAGGTAGGCCAAGAACCAAAAGGCGTGAATCGCAATTCCAAAACAAGAAGCAAATGATGTTAATAACGATGTTAATAACAATGTTAATAACGAATTGTAATGATGTTAATAACGAATGTTATGATGTTAATAACGATGTTAATAACAATGTTAATAGCAGGAAGCAAATGTTAATAGCGATTGTAATGATGTTAATAACGATTATAATGATGTTAATAACGAATGTTATGATGTTAATAACAATGTTAATAGCAGGAAGCAAATGTTAATAACGAATGTAATGATGTTAATAACGATTGTAATGATGTTAATAACGAATGTTATGATGTTAATAACGATGTTAATAACAATGTTAATAGCAGGAAGCAAATGTTAATAACGATTGTAATGATGTTAATAACGATTGTAATGATGTTAATAACGAATGTTATGATGTTAATAACGATGTTAATAACAATGTTAATAGCAGGAATCAAATGTTAATAACGAATGTAATGATGTTAATAACGAATGTAATGATGTTAATAACGAATGTAATGCTGTTTGTAAACTCGCCATGTGATGTTGTTTAAGAGGTTTGCGGTGTTAATGTACGGGTTGCTGGTGTTAATAACAAATGTACATCAGGTGAGACAAAAAATTCAAATAATTAACAAACATGCGACACGTCATCACATTGCCCTTTCAATGGCAGCAAAGTAGCGTCCAAACTGGGGGACCACAACATGTGCACACTACTATCATGCTTTTCAGAAAATAACGTTCCCCACAACAAAAAGGTATATGCCAACATGTTCCTATTGTGGCAGACAATATGACTAAAGTCTACTGTGTAACCCGTTGTCGAATATGCTATTTTTCTTTGTTTTTTTCTTTTCAACTGTTGGTTGCATAGAGTCCAGAACAAAGAAATTCATGGTTTTCGGCTCTAAGGCTACACAAAACCAATGTTCACGCACAAGTACGGGGCCAATAACCACTTCACAATCCGCTATATTGTAGCCTATTCGCTCCGGCAGTAAGTGACCCTTGTAATCTGAGGGTCTCCAATTCTTACCTTTGCCGACAACAAGCGCCTACAAAATATACATATTAGTATCAATAAAAAACAGGCACATCCCCTTATTTCCTCATATCATAATTTACTGACCATAAAGTCGGCATAAAAAATGTGCCTCTTAATGAGTCCCTGTTCCTTCATATCTGCCATCAAAGTCTTGCAAACAAGCGACACCACCTGCAGTCCAGAATGACATAATCAAACATTGGCCATTTACTAAACAATATACAGCTTATCATCTACATTTGGTCTTACTTACCCGATTGTTCACCTTATGAATCCCACCTAAAGAGTATAGCTCTTCTCGAGTGACATATTCGTCACACATGGTCACCATTTCCCTATCATTACATTCAATAACAAGGCAACAACAAAACAAAGGTTACAAAACATTATTCAATTGGTCTAAAAAACAAATGACAGGTAAGGCAAACGTCGATCACTCACTTATCTCCACCTATGCTTGGAGGGAGCTGGGAAATTATATGGAAAAACCTTTCCTTGTCGTCCACTTCCTTCTTTTTCCGCTTAATTTCCTTAGGCATAACATACGGGGATTCTATTTTCTTCTCTTTTCTAACCCGACATGATCTGCGCAACACTTGACCCATGCCAACCTCTTCGTCCTCCACAGCGTCCCCTCCTTTTGCTCCACTATCTGATACGCTAATGGGAGAATCACCAAAATCACCTTCAGAGGCCTTCTCTTCCTCCTCATAATTTTCTTCTACTTTAGCAGCTACAACGTTATGAACATCGTGTGCATGAGGGTCCATTTCCTTCTTGTGATCTTCTTGTCCATTGATCTTTTCCTGCCCCCCTCTCTTCACTTGGACTTTTATCAACTCCTCAGCAATGACCCTCGTCAATCTTCTATACATATCTTTCAGGTCCTAATCACAAGAAATGAAATGTCAATGTTAGGAGTTTGTTTGTAACGTACAACTACGGGAAGTTAGATACAAATACCTGGTCCAAATGGTCAATTCCTATGTTGTCCTCTGGCTGCACATATGTTTGGGAGCCCGTTCCTCCAAATAGTATGCCCATATTGCTTTCCCTCTCTAATTTAACCATTTCTTTAAATCTCTCCTCAGTCCAATACTTTATAGCATCACCATATTGGTGTCTCTCAGTTGTCACCATTGTGAAGTGCTCACCGAAATATAGCTGTCCATTCAATCACATATTTTCAGCTACAACAATTGGCAATTGAAGCATATAAATTGGAAAAGATATATAAATACGTACCAACAATAAGTACACGCATCCACCGACATTCGTGTTGGTAGTCTTGTTCTTCCTAACAGCTCTAACATAGTCTTCCATCTCTTTCCACAACTCTTGAATTATGAAGGTCGCCCAATCAAATTTCTCAAAGCCCTTTATGGTCGCACTCATCACCTTCAATACCCAATAACTGACCTTTGGACTTGCAGTAGGAGCTAGAAACGTTCCAAGTGTGTACAACATAAACAAGAGCTCAAAATGATCATTCTCCCCCCCCAATAATGGCCTCAAAAATCTTGCTATATAGCCGTTTTGAATACTCACTCTTTAGCTTTGTGTACACTGGGTCATCATCATCCACATCACCACAAATAAGTTCACCTCCGTGCGGCACACCGAGTAATTGGTGCACGTCAACCGCTGAAATTTCCCTTGTCTTTCCCCTAATTTGGAATTGGTGAGTTGGTGGATCATATGACCGGAGCATTGACGCAATAAGATCTTTCGGTAACCGATTGCAACCTCCAACCTCAAGCAACTTCCCGAAACCTAATCTCTCAACCCTATCCTTCAGACTTGTGTCTTTGCTTATGAAGTCAGCCAATTGCTTAAATTGCCGGATTGAGGAACGTGTGATAAAAGGTATTTTCCTCTTCGTAGTCTTCTTTTCCATTATTGCTTTCTTTTCATTCTGAGTATATTTTGCCTTCTCACAATATTCCTTTCTCTCCCGGTCACTTAATGCTCTCCATGCTTCTAGCGCATCATTGAAGGGTAGAACACATTTATCATCTTTTTTCCCCTTCAATTTGTTGAGAAACTCTTTTTTAAACAACGCTAAGCCATTGTTCAATGCTTTTGTTGTCTGCCCTTTTCCCACCTCCTTGTTCCCTTGTTCATCCAAATCCTGCCCTTCTTCAACCACCATGTTTTGCTGCAAAACAACTTTCAACAACCAAGTACAGGAGCCTTAACAAAATAGACCCTCAACCAAACATGTATCCAATTATACAATCCAATCAACTCTATGCATGAGAATACAAACCTCTACAATGTTACACTCAATCAAATTAGTCATATTCATAAACACATTCAAACCTCATGGCCATCGATCTAATTCCTATTTCTGTCACTACAGGAATAACTGCCTGAAAACAAATTTTTAGTTCTTTGTTATGCCTGAAAACAACATCTCTCTCACTATTAACAACATCACCTTCACTATTAACAACATCCCTCTCACTATTAGTCAAAACAAATCAACATATGCCAGAAAACAACATCTCTCAGACTATTAACAACATCACCTTCTTTATTAACAACATCCCTCTCACTATTAATCAAAAGAAATCAACATATGCCAGAAAACAACATCTCTCTCACTATTAACAACATCACCTTCTTTATTAACAATATCCCTCTCACTATTAATCAAAAGAAATCAACATATGCCAGAAAACAACATCTCTCTCACTATTAACAACATCACCTTCTTTATTAACAACATCCCTCTCACTATTAATTAAAAGAAATCAACATATGCCAGAA
Source organism: Inga leiocalycina (assembly GCA_963242795.1). NCBI lineage: Eukaryota > Viridiplantae > Streptophyta > Magnoliopsida > Fabales > Fabaceae > Inga > Inga leiocalycina. The sequence continues at coordinate 43,172,996 of OY725329.1, forward strand.
AATAACATCTCTCTCACTATTAACAACATCACCTTCTTTATTAACAACATCCTCTCACTATTAATCAAAAGAAATCAACATATGCCTGAAAATATATGAAGTAAATTAATGACAATAACATATGGGTGAAGTTTGCTATTTCTCTTTCTTCAACGGGATTACTAAAGGTAACTTCAAGGTTTTTTCTACTTTTAGAAACAGTCAATGAGACAAGTGGTTAACAGTGGTTAATGTGCTAGCCATACACTAACTTTATTAACCACTTGTCCAGTGAATCATCTAGAAACTGGGAAGACCTTTTCCAGAAGTTCCGGTTTTGAAATTTTTTAGGGGTAGGAGCCAGTGCATAGAACAAAATTTTAGGGGCACTTGTCCATTTGAACTTTTTAAAAGCAGTAGCAGAGAGAAAAATAGACCAAACAATGTATACCAGGTGCTTCCTATTTATACCAGCAAAGGACTCTCACATAAAACCTCTCGCCCGTCGGTTCAGTGTGTCAAACTCGACAGTCTCGCTCTACAAAAGCTCGCCGGACCTTGAAAAATACTCTAGTAACTATCTACCGCAGAATATTATATTCAAATCCTGGCGCAAAACATTATATTAAAATCCACTCTAGTAACTATCTACCGCTAAGCAGAATTTGAAAAATACTCGCCGGACCTTCGTTCCCGTCAGCACCGTCAGTCCGATCTGCTCTCTCCTCGTTCCCCTCAGCCGGCGCTCGTGTGTCCCTGTCTCCTCGATCCCCTCAGCCACCGTAACGCCCACCGCACGCACCTCCGTTTTCAATCTCGCCTCTTCCTTTGTCTCCCTCCCTCCGATTTTCTCTGTTTACTCCGCACGGTTGACAACCACGCAGGGAACAGATGACGCAAGGAAAAAATTCAAATATAGTTCAAAGCCAAATTGAGCAATTCAATCTCACTTGATTATGAGATTAAGAGCAAGAATGAAATTGAAGCTTACCGCGAGACTGAGAGTGAGAGCCAGAGCGAGAGGGAAATCAGAGGTAGACTCAAGATTGAAGCCCGAAGGAGTACAAGCAGACGAACACTGACGGAGTGAAAGCGCGCCGGACTAGTTGGGAACTGAGAAGAACACATCAGCGTTGAGGTCAGCCTCCCTTTTTGTCTCCCTCCCTCCGTTTTTGTCTGTTTATTTCCCCTTTTTAGGAGGGCAAGGAGGTCATTTTACAAATATATGAAATGCCAGATTCCTCATGAGCAACTGATTTGGGATTTTTGATTTTTACCCAACCTTTCTGTCCTTTTGTATTTTTCCTTGTATTTATCTGGAATTTTCCCAACAATGTAACCAAATCACATAGAATAAAATGTTAGTTAAAAATTAGTTAAGAGTAATTAATAAATGTGTAAAACATGTAATTTTTTTAAATACAGCCTTCTTTATGAAGATGAAAAAGTGAGAAAGAATGAGTGAAAAAAGGAAAGCTAAAGTATATATTTGGTTTTTTATATTTAAATGAAATACTATTTTAGTCCCTTAAATTTATAGAGTATATTTTTAATCTTAGGATCTTAACACCGTTAGTTAGTTATAATTAACGAAAAATGATAACTCATCAAATTATCAAATTTAAGTGATGAGTGTACAATTAAACACTGACAAAGCAAGCTTACATTTGTTTTATCCCTTTAACGTAATATTTCTATATTTTTTTTAATTGTAAAAATTATAAAATGATTTAAAATGAAAACAACCCTAAATTTTAAGGTTTCATCTCCGCAACGACACATCATCCCTCCCAGGAACATCATTTTAAATTGCGGGGCAACTTGAAGGAAAAGGCCATATATTATTTCTACCGAACTACGCTCCATTATGGAGTTTTTTTACTTTCCCATTCGTGCTCAAATCCTATGCGAGCCTTGCATGTTTGAAGTTAGACAAATCACAACGGTTTCATTTTTATCTGCGAGTACGGATTCAGGAACACTTGAGCTGGGGGTAAGAATCTTCTGTCCATTGAGATAAAATCCAACCGCCTATGGAGCTCTGTAATGCTCTAATAGAATTGAAAATTTCAGGGATGAGAGATTGGCAGCAAGGATGAAGTCCAGAAATTTAGGGCTGGTCTTCATTATAAATCATTTTTAATTTTCATTATTAAAAATATAAAAGTATTACGTTATAAGAATAAAAATAAAAGTGAAAACTTGCCTTGTCATCGTTTAATTATACATGCAGTCACAACTTAATACGATGGCGTGTCATCATTTTTTGTTAAACAAGACTAACGGTACGGTGTTAAGCTCCTAGGACTATAGTATAAATACATTTTATAAGCTTAAGAGACTAAAATGATACTTGATATAAATATAAAGAATTAAATATATACTTTAACTAAAAATAAGTGAGAGAAATATGTAATTAATTTAGAGTGAAAATAACAAATTATTTTTTTAGACATATGCAAATTGTGCTAAATTATATTTTTAGTCCTTTAAATTTTATGAGATATACTTTTGATTCTTGATAAGTAAAATATTTGCATATTTATTTTCCCTTATATGATGATTTTATGGACAATATTTACGTTTAATATAATAAATTTGGGTGTGATTGATAAATAAATAATGTTTTTGGAATAAATAACATTTAAAAAAAAATGAAAGTACTGTAGCAGATGGTTAGATTGTAGCGGACGGAAGTTACATTATAGCGGATGGAAATCATTGTAGCGATGGAAGCACTGTAGAGCCGCCGGACACTGTAGCTGTTTGCCGACAGTCACTGTAGCAGTCTCCAGACACTGTAGCAGTACTGTAGCTCATGTTTCCCCCCTATAAATAGAGATCAATGCCAAGCTCAAATGGGGAGGAGAGGAGGAGAAGCAGAGGTTTCCTTCTCTGACAGGGAGAGACCCTTCTCTGACCGGGAAAGATCTTTCTCTAACATTTCTGAGTTCATTGTATTAATTTTTAGATTTAATTTCATGCATTGCATGCCTTCATCTTAGAAGGTTTAAGATTTTATTACTTTTTGCATGCCTCTATCTTGGAAGGCTTATGATTGTATCACATTTTGCATGCCGTCTACATGGAAGGTTTTACCTCCTAAATGGACGGCTAGATTTCTTCATTTTGCATACATCTTTTGGTTGTATATTTATGTTTGAGAATTTAATATTCAAGTTTATGTAGTATTTATGAGGATTTCATTCTAGCTTTATATAATGTCAATTTATTTTGGTTTATTTTTAATTTCATCATGTGCTAAACTTTCATTTTCCTAGGGTGATGACGTATCTTACTAATGACGGATTGAATCTTAACTTATTAAATCTAGTTTGAATTTCTCCTTCATGATTGAGTTTTAATTATTTTTCTTAATGCTTTTGATTGACTGGCCATCTTTTGAATTGATTTAATATGCATGTTGAGACCGGAAGGAGATACATGTGTGTAGACCCTATAATTAAAACCATAACTTGCATATGAAATAGGAATATATTCATATGAGTAGTATAGTCTTACTGAGTTCCATAAATTTTAATGTATAATTAATTGCTTAAATTCATATAGGAATATATTGGATTAGCAATTGATTATAGGATTGCTTGACCTTGGAAGAGGCTAGTAATTAAATTAGGAAAACTCAACTATCAATCATCTGGAATAAATTGGGCTAGAATAATAAGTGATTCAATCCGGAATTTGTGAAGTGAAATATAATCCCTAGGGCTTTTTCTTATATTTGCTTTCATAACATCTGCATTCATATTTAATTATCTTTATTTTATTTTGTACTCTCAATCACCAACTAATCGATTGACTAAATAGAGTTAAAATTGCTCATTTTGGTACTTAGTGATCAATCCCCATGGGAATGATACTTTATTTACTTCTATATTACTTGATTACGATAGTGTACACATGCACTATTTAATTGATCATTTGCATATGTATCAATCTTTAACTTTATAAAGTATACTTTTGGTTCATATTTTTAATACCGTTCATGTTGCTAATGAAAAGTACTGACGCAACAAACTCAAGTGATGATTATGCAGTTGATAAAGCATATTTAAGTTTTAATTTTTTTAATATATTATATTTCGATTATTAAGCTTCATCTCCTCCAAGAACCGAACCTCAATGACAGATCAAAATGGCCTTGTAAATTAAAAAAAAAAAAAAAAACCTCATCATGATGGATGGAAAACATCATCACGATGGTGAAGCAGAAGTAGGTCAAGGAGGAGGCAAGATTTCAGCCCCCCGCCGACAAAATGAAGAAGGTGAAGTCGCCGTTGAAGTCAAATGAAGGTGTTGAAGAATGCAACTTCTATGGCTTGTTCCTCAATTTTGCAGACACTGTTCATCTCTTCAAGGCTTTTATTTTCACTCCCCATAAAGCCAAACTCTTCACCGTCCACTGATGCGTTACTTTCTTGTGCAGGAAATAGCGCAAAATCTTGAACAAATGGGTGTGCTGCTGCTGTTGCTTCATTAGAGTATGGACCCTCAAATCTAGGGTCTAGTGGCGTGGAAACTGAAGGTAATGGAGGATTCAAAGGAGCTAAAGATGGGTTTTCTGCAAAAGAATCAAAACTCCAGTCATTGTTCGGGAATATCTTTCCCAACCCATGTTGAAGACTGGAACAGCCAGTGAAGTCGCGATGTGATTTTTTCTGTTTTGGTCGCCGTTGAAGAAGGTGAATTTTGGGGTTCTTGAAGAGGTCGCCGTTGCTAAAGAGGTTTCCATCACTGAGGAGGTCACCGTCAGACTGAAGGTGGCTGCATTTGTTAGTGTCCAGGTCAGCATGGGTGACACATTTATTTTGCCAACTCAGCTCATCTTGTTACCGTAAACTTGACGGTATTAGTGACACATGAGCAAACTTAACACCATTAAGTCGGTTCTAAGTTATTTTCAAATTACAAGGACTAACAATTTCAAATGAGTAAATTTAAGGGATCAAAATCATTTCAGAAACCAAAACCAAAATGAAGACAAATTATAAGAACAAAAAATGGTATTAACCTTTTTTATTTTATATTTTTTGTCTTTTCAATAGTTTTTTATATTCTTCTTGTTTAATCCTTTTTTTATGATTATTTTTTTGTCATATCCTTCCCAGGTAATTTAATTATGTAACACTATTACGCGTTAGTTTGAATAACTTCTATAATTATGGAAAAACATTGTCTAACTTATTTCTTGGCTAAAGTATACTTTTAGCATTTTAAATTTACATAAGGCATACTTTTAGTCCTTTAACTTTATAAGGTATTCTCTTAGTCCTTTAATTCTCATATCATTAATGTTGCTAACGGAAAACGCTAATACTACAAACTCTAGTGATGACTGTGTAAACTTAAGTGATTATTATGTAATTAAATAATATTAATCTTAAATTTAAAATATGTTTAAATTGAAAAATATCTAAAAACCTAATGAAGTAATTAATATCAAAACCCCCATTGTATTAAAAAATTTTATTTTAATAATCTAAATAGCAAACCCTCAATTTCATTTGCAAGATTTTTTGGTTTATTTTATTTTAATAATATAAATATATTATATAAAAAAAATTGTATCAAAAATTAAAGCTTAAATACTGGTCAGCTACACAGTCATCACTTGAGTTTGTTATATCAACATTTTTCATTAGACATTAACGATGTTAGAGATATAGGACAAAAAATATACCTTATGTATACTTTAGCCTTATTTTTATTTATATTATTTAGAAGAGGAGGAAGAAATATATGGGAAATGCATTGGAAGTTCTAGCGAGAAGAAAGAGCATTCTGGAGATAATATTTAGGAAAAAGAATAAAAAAATACCACTTGAATTTCAAAGTTCTAAATAAGTAATTCTCTATAAAAATGAGATGTCAATTGCTATATAAGTTTAATCAATATATATAAGAATACTGTTCCACCAAGCCATCAGCTCAAAAACGGCTCCCTGTCGGCTCCTCTCACAAAGGTTACTGTTCATAAGGATTTAACAGTTCAGATCAATTTCTCTGACAAAGGTCACTGTTCATAAGGATTTAACGGTCCACGTCAATTCCTTCTCCCCCTCGATTCTCAATAGGCTCAGTGATAAGCCGCGGGGACACGTCAACATCTATTCCATTCCATTGTCATGCCCAGTTGATCACTCAAAGGCTCTATTTAGGACAAAATCCTTAATTTCAAAATCTGCCTTTTCCCTTCCCTAATACAAAATACTATTCACAAGAAATGAACGGTTGTTAAATAAATCTAGAATTTTTAATTCAAGCCACGGGCTGTTCAACGCTATCATCTGTCATGGAGACGTGACATACAAATGTTGACCTTTACAAGTTTCCTTCAAAATTCACTTTCAATTGTCTGATAAAAAATGAAGTGGTGTTGTCAGAGTATTAATGCTTACACAAAGACCAATGTTGGGCTTCCTAAGGGTTGGCTCAAATATCCCTCCCCTGCTTTCTATATCCTTCCAAAGTCGCCTTGGTTTCTCTTATTCTAAAGTTCAAATTTCAATTTCGAATGTCAAAAAGCTACCTTTTTTAAATCACTTTTCCTCACTTTGTAATTCCAAGGCATCACTCACACTATCCTTGCCTAACCTTCGTCCCATCTTTCTTCAGTCTCCATGTTTGCCCAGAAGTCGATGAGCGACCGGTAGATCTGGCAATGACACAGAGGGAGAAGCTACCACGAGGAAGGCGGCGACGAAGTGGACGCAGAGATGAGGATGCAATGGTGATGCCAGATTCATTTTTTGACGGATTCTTTTTTCTCTCCAAGGTAGTCTTTTCCCCCTTGCCACCTTCTATCTCATTATTCTCTCTAGATCTCATTCTTTTCATTTCTTTGTCCTGCCTCTATATCTATCCATTCGTAGTCTTCATTTCCATCTTCATAATTTCTTGTGTTGTCTTTAATGATTTAAATAAGTTCGTAGAGTTGTTTCCATGTATTTTTAGGTGTACATCGATGAGCAAAAAGATGAGAGAAGGCAAGCGAAAAAATTTTTGTTCTCTATCTTCTTATTTTATTTATATTTCTCTTTTCCTCCTTCTTTGTTTAATTGTATCATTAAGCTAGGATGAAGAAGAATCTTTTCTTTTCTTTTTTTGTCAATTGGTGGGTGATTAGAGGAGATATCATCAGGACTGGGCTTTTTTAGAAGGAGAGGCAAACAAAGGAAGGAAGGAAGATATGCAAAGAGTGCTGCATAATGCTGAAATGGGTATACTCTGCTGAATCTGAAAATGCAGGCTTTTCTTTGTCATTAATCAGTAATCATTAATTAATTAAGGTCTATTTGTTCATTTGCAAGAAAATAATGAAAATGATGGTAATCTCAATGGAAAATGAAATGTGTTATAAGGATGGAGGGGGAGAGAGACCCAAAAAAATCTACATGGCATTAATTAAATGAAAAACTAGACAAAAACACTTTGTTAAGCACCCTTAATAATGCCCACTTCCCATCCTTCGACATCCTCAATATCTTCATTAAAAAGTGTGATTACACCTTTTCTAGCATGCATTTGAGATTTTGGATGATAAAACTTTAAATTTAGTGACCATGTATGCATACATATGTATTAATTAAAAGCTGTTTCAAATTTTAAATTTGGTGACCTTGTATGCATACATCTGTATTAATTAAAAGCTGTTTCAAATTCTCTTTCATGTATGTCTGGTCTAAAATAGGATATTCATCTTTGATGTTTCTTTTAAATTAGTCTTACGTGTTGCCTTTAAATACATGAAGAAGTTGAACTTGAATGTGAACATCTTTTTCATAGCCAACAGGTATAAGAGTGTTCACATTTCTTAAGATTGCAGTTTAGTCTTTTTCGTTATCTTTACATCAGCGCTATGGAATTATGTGGTTGTGTTTGTTTCCAATCATATATTTGATTTTAAGATAAGTTAAAGCTAAAATATAATAGCAAGTTCATATACAATAAATAAGAAAATAAGACTCGGTAAAACTACCTTGCTATTCAATTCATAGATGTTGAACATTCTGATAGAATTTTGTTTCTGCTTAGTAGAAATCAGGAACTTCCAAAGCAATGACAGTTTCTATTTTATTTTTCCCAAATGCACCACAGTACATGTGCTAGGAAAGTAGCTTGACAAGTGTCGAAATAATGTTAAGAAGAGAATAACACTGCTTACATAGTATTTATGGTTTAAGGGAAATATCATAAATCCTTGGTTAATAACTCAGTATATTTATAAGCTAATTGATAACTGAATACATGCTTCCTGAGATTTTTTTCCAACTAAATTAAATCATTCTTACCCATCAAAAAGCATGATGAAGTATTTCCAAATGCATTAAATTATATTGTACTCCATATGCTGAATGTCGATAAATGAGGCATAGTTGTGAGGTCACCAACGGAGTGAAACTTATCTGATTTTGGAAAGTGCCTCTGCCTCCAACAAATATGTTGAATTTGTTACAATAAATGAATCTCACTCTTTTTTAATGCGCAATCTTTATGATGTGTTTACCTTTATGGACCATGTTTCTATATTGATACTGATATATTAGAAATTAGTAATGATTACTACACACACATATATGAATTGAAATGAAACACAACTTGATAAGTTCTAAGAAATACAGGAACATGTACTTGATTCACTTCATTCACATGTATCAAAGTGGTGAGCATCTATTTCACTGTTTCATATTAATGCAGTATTGTCTGAAAAGAGCCTGAGAAATCGAACTAAAAAAATTCTTATGGCTTCTTATATTTGATTTGAGGTCTGACCAGTTATGTAGATACTACAAAGGCTTCCAATATTATTGTATTACTTGTAATTCCAATATTATTGTCATGTCTATTTTCTTTATAGCTCTCAATTAGGAGTGTATGCTTATGCTGCTGCTCAAGTCAAGAAAGCCATGGAGGTACATAAATACTATATTTCTGTGTGAACGTTAATTAACAAGTGATAGTTCAGTTCATTACTGGAAACCTCTTTAAATTTTTCTGATGTTTACAAATTGCAGGTTGCACACTGTTTGGGAGGAGAGAATTATGTTTTCTGGGGTGGCCGTGAAGGTTATCAATCTCTATTGAACACAGACATGGAAAGAGAGCTTAATCATTTGGTTAGCCAATTGTTTCGTCTGTCAACTATTTTGATTATACTACCCTTTTTCTTTTCTTGTATGAGTATATTGTTTGTCCAGAAAAGTAGAAAAGCTTTTTTAACAACTATTTTTTTGCTTACAGTCTAGGTTTCTTGAATCTGCTGTTGCATACAAAAAGAAGATTGGAGTCAATGGTAACTTAATATGCAATTCTCAATCATAACATGTGTTCTGATTCCCATATGAGTATATAATGAAATTCTGTAAACAATTCTGTTCAACTGATCAATCAAATCAGCGATGCAATGAGACTTTTATATTTATATTTATTCCTTTTTTTCTTCTTTAAGAAATGATCTTTTATTAATGATTTTTATTTTGTGTTTAAGGCACACTGCTGATCGAACCCAAGTCACAAGAACCTACAAAACACCAGTATGTTTTTTCATTATTTTGATTAATTATTTTATTTACGTTACATCTTCATTCTTCTCTGATCTGGATTATGTATTCTTTCGGGTATGATTGGATTGCTGCAACCACAGCTAATTTCTTAAGAAAATATGGACTTATAGGTAATTATTAATTTATTAGAATTCTCCTCTTTTTAGCTGCATCGTGCATGAACATGAAGTTGATTTACATTTTATACAACTTAACTGCTTAACTTCATTTCTTTTCCTTTTGCAGATGAGTTTAATCTAGCTTTATTGTGCTTGATTTAAAGTTCCTAGGAAATTGCTGTATTCTTCAAATATTAGTGTGTCATTTTATAAGTGATAATGCCACTGTTAAATGTGGCTCTGACAAAAAGAAAAGAAAAGAAAGAAAAAAAAAACACTTTCTCCATGTTTTTTATTGCACTTTTCAGTGATGAGGTTGGAATGTATTGACTTTTACTTATAATAGCTTATGTATTACTAAAATGCATCAAGTGGGTTTAGGCACAAATGTCTCATTTGTATGGTTTGAAACTAAATTTGTATGTAGGTACATGAATTGCACCATTTATGCCAATGATCATGAATGAATATTTTAATGCCAAAAGTCACATTCTTTTTATGACAAGGCTCGGTTGGTATTGCTTGTTGTAACCCCCTCACCGTAATTACATCCGGATTACGAAATTTAAATGAAATAGAGACCAATAAGATGGTTTAACAATTTATAATCCCTCATCCAAGAGATGGGGCGTTCGAAAAATCATTTCAAAACTTATATATTCCTGGTCCCACATTCATGTACGGATATAACTACTTGAGAAATCAGAGTACATAATAAATATCAAAGTGCGGAAACTAAAATCCCGGCAACCCCGGGTTACTTACATAAATAATATGGGTTTTATATTTCCCAACAACGGGGATTACACGATCAAAATAATCATTTACATCAATTTACACTTTGGCAATCCCAAATCCAAAGTAAGGATAACCAACTATCCCAAAAGTCCCTAATGTCCCTAAGAGACCCTAACCACTACGGGTTGGTCGCTTCTCCTTCGAGCCACTTGCCCTGCCTGAAAAGGTTAGTCATATGGAGGAATGAGATTCTTGAGAATCCCAGAGCAACAACTCACTCATACAATATATAAACACAAAGCATGTAATGTATCATGTTCACCAACATCATCAGCAACACAATGATCCATAGCTCGCGCCACAGACGACAGCACTCACGGCTGTATCACAATGCACTATGCCCGCTTTCGCGGTAATCACAATGACAGCTTTCGCTGCAAACACTATGCCCGCTCGCGCGGTAATCACTATGCACAACGCCCGCTTTCGCGGTGAACACTATGTAGCAGCAACTCAAAGCACAATGTATCACTAAGCATCTCCAAACACAATGTATCACAAGGCACTATGCTCCACAGTACACAAAGCTCCACAACGTATCACAATGTATCTCAAGGCAGCAGCAGCACACAATGCATGATAGGCAAACATACAGTACATTTACACAAAGTATAAGAGAGAGGTCGCTACCTGAATCTTTCCTGACAATCTTTGGCAAAGTAGGCTCACGCGTTCGACAGATATCAAATCCTATATAAATTAGGGACATTTGATCAATCTCTTTTCCATACTCATATTTCAATAATACTCTAAGTTGGTTATCGTTTAGGACTCTTTTGGTGACTAAAATAAGCCTAAACATATGCCTAAAGGGTTGGAAGAACCTACCCAAAAGACCCCTTACTCGAAGGCAAAACACAGATTTTTGGTCCTCTCACTCGAGCACAGATGCTCTCACTCGAGCACAAGTACGGACATCACTCGAGCACAAGTGCGAGTGAGACTGCGAGTGAGCTCCCGAGAGCATAAAGACACTTGCAGGAACTGGCTCACTCGAGCACGCTGACCCTCACTCGAGCACAAGGCCAAATACCTCACTCGAGCACACGCGAGAGAAAACCAGGAAGTGAGGACCCGAGAGCACCCAAAGCTCTCCAAGCATAGGATCACTCGAGCACAAAACCACACCCGCGAGCACACTCCCACCCGCGAGCACACTCCCACCAGAAGCACACCTCACACCCGCGAGCACACACCTCTCACCCGCGAGCACACCCGCGAGCACACACCTCACACCCGCGAGCACACACCTCTCACCCGCGAGCACCTCACTCGCAAGTGAGAGCCCGAAAGCACAACTCTCACCTGAAGCACAACCTCACTCGAGCATGACCCCCAGTGCTCGAGTGAGAAGGCTATGCTCGCGAGTGTCAGAGCACACTCGTGGCATCCACCAGCAAGTGAAGACCCGAAAGAAACCCTTCACTCTGAACTCCCACCTTCACTCGAGCAGACCATGCCTGCTCGAGCATGTTCTTCGCTCACTCGAGCACAAAGCGCTGTGCTCGAGCATCACCCAAAGAAACCCAGACGCACTCGAAGCAGGACAGGGAAAACTCTTCCATCACTCGAGCACGTTCTTCCTCTGCTCGAGTGATGCTCATCCGAAACCCAGAATTGCAGAAAACCAGAAAAACACCAGATGGTCAAATTCATGCCCAAAGGTTCCCAAACTCCCCACAATGCTCATACACTCTAAGCACTAACTAGGGAACACAACGGCAACTCCACAAACACCCCAAAAACCACTTTGACCACAATCAACCACTAAGGTCTCTAAGATACACATTATCCAAATTTCATCCAAACTCATTCCAACATTCCAGATCATATTCAATACTCAAATAACTCCATAATACATCATTTCCAATCATAAATCACAATGAACTTCATATCTCCAAAAATAGGCATATTTAGGGCAAAATTCCAGATTTTACCAAACCTAACCAAAACTCATAAACAATATATCCAAATGCTCTAAATGCCTACCTCTTCCCTTTGCTCAATCCAGAATCTTGTTTCTCCAACTCCCAATTTCGACCATATCACAAACCAATACTATTTCAAGATTCTGAAATTACCATAATGTAGTTCTCAATGAGACACACAATATTAAAGAAGAGGTTTAGGGCATTAGAGATCAAACAAAGCATCAAAATCTCACCTTTCTTCTTCCTTCTTCCTTTGATCGCCGGAAACAATGGAGGAAAGAGAGAGAATATGGGAGAGAGAAATGGGAGGAGATGATGATGAAGACTTCTTCCCTTGCCTACACACACACTCCACCGAATTGGAGAGAGGAAAGGGAGTAAAAAGGTGGTTTTTGTCCTCTAGTGCATCATCCAACCACTACCACAATGCCACATGTCATGATCTCAAGCTCTCTCTCTAGGAGCTCACACAATCGCAAAGCGTAGGATCCCGACCCATTAACAATGAATCACAACCCTTGATCTTAAATACCATACACATAAATTCTCAAAATCACTTTGCATTAATCCCAAAAGTGCTTAATTACACAAATCTCAATGATTATCAGGATTATCAGCCCTAATCACAAATCGGGATATTACAATTCTCCCCCTGTTAATTAAATTTCGTCCTCGAAATTTGTGATATCCCTTGAGCCATAAACTCCGGGTATCGCCTTCGCATATCTTCCTCCGTTTCCCACGTTGCTTCCCGCTGAGTCATTCCCTTCCAGATCACTTTCACATAAGGAATACTTCGGTGTCTGAGCCGACGTTCTTCTCGTTCAATAATCCGCTCTGGCTCCACCGCATACGTGAAGTTATCTCGCAACTCCACATTCTCATACTCAACGACATGAGATGGATCCGGTTGGTACTTCTTCAATTGGGAAACATGAAATACATCATGGAGTCTGCTCAGGCTTGGAGGTAGGGCTACTCGATAAGCAACAGGCCCAATCCTATCAAGGATCTCAAAAGGACCTATGTATCTCGGGCTCAACTTCTTTCGCTTTATAGCTCGCCCAATACCGGTGACAGGTGATATTCTCATAAATACATGATCACCAACTTCAAACTCTAGAGGCCTTCTCCTCTTGTCTGCATAACTCTTCTGCCGACTCTGAGCTGCAAGAAGCCTCTTACGAATGATTCGAATCTGGGCTGAGGTTTGATCCACAAGATCCGGCCCATAGAGTTTCCTCTCGGACAACTCATTCCAACACAATGGCGATTGGCATTTTCTCCCATACAACGCTTCATACGGCGCCATCTGAATGCTCGCATGATAACTATTGTTATAGGCAAACTCCGCAAGTGGAAGAAAACGGTCCCAACTCCCTTCGAAGTCAAGAACACATGCCCGCAACATATCCTCTAAGGTCTGGATAGTCCTCTCTGACTGACCATCCGTCTGAGGATGATAGGCTGTACTGAATCTTAACTGAGTACCCAGTGCCTCATGCAACGCCTTCCAGAATCTCGAAGTGAAACGAGGATCTCGATCAGAGATGATATTCCTCGGTATGCCATGGAGCTTCACAATTTCACGAACATAAATCTCTGCTAGCTTGTCCGGAGAGTAACTAGCCTTGATCGGTAGGAAGTGCGCCGACTTCGTTAACCGGTCCACAATGACCCAGATCGCATCATAATTCCTGATCTTGGGCAATCCCACAACAAGATCCATGGTCACACTTTCCCATTTCCATTCCGGAATTTCAGGACTCTGCAACAATCCAGGCGGTCTTTGGTGCTCAATCTTTACTTTCTGACATGTGAGACACCTCGCCACATATTTCGTCACATCACTCTTCATACCCTGCCACCAATACTCAGATTTCAAGTTATGGTACATTTTGGTCATACCAGGATGAAGAGTATATTGGCTCTTATGCGCCTCATCTAAGATCTTCTGTCTCAACTCCGCCTTAAGTGGAATACAAATTCTCTTCTGATAACGAATCAATCCACTAGGTGACACATCATAGCCCTGAGCTTCACCACGCTCTATTCTGGCCAGATTACGCTGAATCCAGTCATCTTGCCTCTGAGCTTCTTCAATCTCAGCTCTCAAATCACTTTCCCCTTGGGAAACATTATAGTTGGCACAAATGATCTGGTTCGCCAGATTCATATCACGAAAATCCGCAATCAGCTTCCCCTCGTGTATCATCATTGCTGCCACAACCACTGTCTTCCGACTAAGAGCATCAGCGACTACATTTGCCTTACCCGGATGATATTTAATTTCCAGGTTGTAGTCCTTAAGCAATTCCATCCAGCGTCGTTGTCTCATATTCAATTCTTTCTGATCATACAGATATTTGAGACTCTTGTGGTCGCAGTACAGTTCCACAGTCACACCATACAGGTAATGACGCCAAATCTTCAATGCAAACACTATGGCCGCAAGCTCTAGATCATGCGTGGGATAGTTCAATTCATGAGGTTTGAGCTGTCGAGAGGCGTAGGCCACCACACGTCCCCGCTGCATAAGGACACACCCTAATCCCTGCCCACTGGCATCAGAGTACACAACATATGTCGTACTGGGATCGGGTAAGATCAACACAGGTGCCGTAGTCAACCTCTGTTTCAGCTCCACAAAGCAATTATCACAATGTTCATCCCATACAAACGGCTGATCTTTTCTCGTGAGCTTGGTCATCGGCAACGCAATGCGGGAGAAATTCTGAATGAATCTCCGATAATAACCAGCAAGACCCAGAAAACTGCGTACCTCAGCAACAGTTTCTGGCCTCTTCCAGTCCAGTACTGCTTCCACTTTACTAGGATCCACAGCGACCCCACCTTGCGAGACAACATGGCCTAAGAATTTCACTTCTGATAGCCAAAACTCGCATTTACTCAATTTAGCATAGAGTTGCTTCTCACGCAATGTATTCAACACAATTCTCAAATGATGCTCATGCTCTTCTCTACTCTTAGAGTATATCAAAATATCATCAATGAATACCACAACGAATTGATCCAGATATTGTCGGAAAATACGGTTCATGTAATCCATGAATACCGCAGGCGCATTTGTCAACCCAAATGGCATCACTAAGAACTCATAATGACCATACCTGGTCCGGAAAGCAGTCTTCGGAACATCGTCCGCTTTCACACGCAGCTGATGATACCCCGACCTTAGATCAATCTTCGAAAACACACATGCTCCAGATAATTGATCTAAGAGATCATCGATTCTAGGGAGAGGGTACTTATTCTTAATGGTAACCTTATTCAACTCTCTATAGTCAATGCACAACCGAAGACTCCCGTCTTTCTTTTTCACAAACAAAACTGGAGCACCCCAAGGCGACACACTGGGTCTAATAAACCCTTTCTCAAGCAAATCTTCAATCTGCTTCTTCAACTCGGCCATTTCATTTGGGGCCATACGGTATGGGGCTTTGGATATCGAACCCGCTCCAGGCACAATGTCAATCGAAAACTGAACTTCCCTTTCCGGAGGTAATCCGCTTAGATCATCCGGAAAAACCTCAGGGAATTCATTCACTACGGGTATACTGCTCACAGCTTCACTGGTCTCTCCTTGTACAGAAAAGAAAACCATATACCCTTGACAACCCTTTTTCAAATATTTCTCAGCCTTAGCTGTCGAAAGGAAATTCAAACCGGCATTTTCGCCCTCAATGCTCTGAGAAACAGGATACACTATCCTCTTGTTCCCACAATCTAACAACACATTGTTAGCTCTCAACCAATCGAAACCCAAAATGACTTCTAACTGGCAGAGCGGCAAACAAATCAAATCTACTACAGACTCATGGCCCTCTACGGTTATAACACAATTTAAGCAGGCTTCTGTAGTTACAGCCTTCACACCCATCGGTGTTGACACAATCAGATCGAATGGCAACTTATGCACATTCATTCCCAGACGCTTCACACAAGCATAAGCAATAAAGGAGTGACTTGCACCCGAATCAAATAACGCTTGTAACTCAATGCCATAGATAAGAACTTTACCTTGTATCAGCTCTGGGGATTTCCGGGCTTCCTCATGAGTCATAGCAAATACTCGGCCCTGAGTCCTCTGTCTCTGCTCTGGTCGTGACTGTTTGCACTCAACAGATGTATGCCCCACTTGCTTACAATTGAAGCAAATCACCCGACCATCACACGTCTTGCCATGATGTGGCTGGTTGCAACGAGGACATGTCCATACACTAGGAGTTCTCTGCTGATCATGACTCCAAGATTGATAAGGCTTCTTACTACCCCCTCTAAATGAAGAGGATGATCCTGAGCCCTTCCGCTTCTGAGAAGCACCGCCCTTACTAGACTCACTATGACCACCACCAGCCTTAGCCGGATACAACTCTCTAAGATTATTCTCAGTAATCCGACATTCTTCAACGGCCTTGTTGAACTTGGAAAACTGATGAGTTGCTATTCTCTTTCTCATATCACGCCTCAAGCCCCGAATCAGCAAATCTGAGCTCAACTCCTCATCGTCCATTTTCTGAAGATAGGAGGAATATCGGGATAGGCGGGTAAATCGGGACAAATATTCGTCAAAAGACTCCGTGTCCCCTTGCTTGATATTCAGGAATTCCGTTTCCTTCTCAAGCCTCACTGACTTAGGAAAGTATTTCTCGTTGAAGTGTTGCTGAAACACCTCCCAGGTCAATGGCTCATTCTTTAACCGCATTGATAAGGCAATGTTACGCCACCAACGATCAGCATCGCCTTCAAGCTTGTACACTGCCAACTTGGCTTTCACTTCTGAGGGACACACTAAAACTTCAAAAATTTTCTCAAGACGGTGTAGCCAATCTTCAGCCGCCTGAGGATCAAACTTCCCTTTAAATGCCGGAGGTAGTTGTTTACAGAATTTGGAGACCCAATACTCAAGGTCTCGTTCCTCCCTGACTGGCACTCCATGGGATCCTTGGTTCGGAATCACATGAGAAGGAGATTCAAGTGGTCGTGCCGACCCCTCAGCAGTATCTTCTATTCTAGTCTCCTCTCGGGTTTCCCCTCGAGTTCCTTCATGAGTAGACTGACCCCGGCCCTCATTGTTCTTGGCCTTTTCAGCTCTAAGCTCTTCTCTAAGCTCCGCAATCATATCCCTCTGATCCTTTATCAAGCCCATTAACTCTTGCATAGGATCCGGTGGATTGTCATTGACCAACTCCACATCGGGATCTTCTTGTTGTACTCTGGGGCGACCTTTTGTTGTTCTTTTCATTCTACAAAGAACTCACCCCATTAATCCAACAATTATGGTATACACATCTCTACAGAGCTCATATATCCACAATTATAACTCAAAGATGTGTAAACGAACAAACATTCACTACCAATCCATTATCACTAAGGACACACTATGGGAGCTATCCTAGCAAACTCTACCCTTGCCAGGAACTGCAGCTCTGATACCAAAAATGTAACCCCCTCACCGTAATTACATCCGGATTACGAAATTTAAATGAAATAGAGACCAATAAGATGGTTTAACAATTTATAATCCCTCATCCAAGAGATGGGGCGTTCGAAAAATCATTTCAAAACTTATATATTCCTGGTCCCACATTCATGTACGGATATAACTACTTGAGAAATCAGAGTACATAATAAATATCAAAGTGCGGAAACTAAAATCCCGGCAACCCCGGGTTACTTACATAAATAATATGGGTTTTATATTTCCCAACAACGGGGATTACACGATCAAAATAATCATTTACATCAATTTACACTTTGGCAATCCCAAATCCAAAGTAAGGATAACCAACTATCCCAAAAGTCCCTAATGTCCCTAAGAGACCCTAACCACTACGGGTTGGTCGCTTCTCCTTCGAGCCACTTGCCCTGCCTGAAAAGGTTAGTCATATGGAGGAATGAGATTCTTGAGAATCCCAGAGCAACAACTCACTCATACAATATATAAACACAAAGCATGTAATGTATCATGTTCACCAACATCATCAGCAACACAATGATCCATAGCTCGCGCCACAGACGACAGCACTCACGGCTGTATCACAATGCACTATGCCCGCTTTCGCGGTAATCACAATGACAGCTTTCGCTGCAAACACTATGCCCGCTCGCGCGGTAATCACTATGCACAACGCCCGCTTTCGCGGTGAACACTATGTAGCAGCAACTCAAAGCACAATGTATCACTAAGCATCTCCAAACACAATGTATCACAAGGCACTATGCTCCACAGTACACAAAGCTCCACAACGTATCACAATGTATCTCAAGGCAGCAGCAGCACACAATGCATGATAGGCAAACATACAGTACATTTACACAAAGTATAAGAGAGAGGTCGCTACCTGAATCTTTCCTGACAATCTTTGGCAAAGTAGGCTCACGCGTTCGACAGATATCAAATCCTATATAAATTAGGGACATTTGATCAATCTCTTTTCCATACTCATATTTCAATAATACTCTAAGTTGGTTATCGTTTAGGACTCTTTTGGTGACTAAAATAAGCCTAAACATATGCCTAAAGGGTTGGAAGAACCTACCCAAAAGACCCCTTACTCGAAGGCAAAACACAGATTTTTGGTCCTCTCACTCGAGCACAGATGCTCTCACTCGAGCACAAGTACGGACATCACTCGAGCACAAGTGCGAGTGAGACTGCGAGTGAGCTCCCGAGAGCATAAAGACACTTGCAGGAACTGGCTCACTCGAGCACGCTGACCCTCACTCGAGCACAAGGCCAAATACCTCACTCGAGCACACGCGAGAGAAAACCAGGAAGTGAGGACCCGAGAGCACCCAAAGCTCTCCAAGCATAGGATCACTCGAGCACAAAACCACACCCGCGAGCACACTCCCACCCGCGAGCACACTCCCACCAGAAGCACACCTCACACCCGCGAGCACACACCTCTCACCCGCGAGCACACCCGCGAGCACACACCTCACACCCGCGAGCACACACCTCTCACCCGCGAGCACCTCACTCGCAAGTGAGAGCCCGAAAGCACAACTCTCACCTGAAGCACAACCTCACTCGAGCATGACCCCCAGTGCTCGAGTGAGAAGGCTATGCTCGCGAGTGTCAGAGCACACTCGTGGCATCCACCAGCAAGTGAAGACCCGAAAGAAACCCTTCACTCTGAACTCCCACCTTCACTCGAGCAGACCATGCCTGCTCGAGCATGTTCTTCGCTCACTCGAGCACAAAGCGCTGTGCTCGAGCATCACCCAAAGAAACCCAGACGCACTCGAAGCAGGACAGGGAAAACTCTTCCATCACTCGAGCACGTTCTTCCTCTGCTCGAGTGATGCTCATCCGAAACCCAGAATTGCAGAAAACCAGAAAAACACCAGATGGTCAAATTCATGCCCAAAGGTTCCCAAACTCCCCACAATGCTCATACACTCTAAGCACTAACTAGGGAACACAACGGCAACTCCACAAACACCCCAAAAACCACTTTGACCACAATCAACCACTAAGGTCTCTAAGATACACATTATCCAAATTTCATCCAAACTCATTCCAACATTCCAGATCATATTCAATACTCAAATAACTCCATAATACATCATTTCCAATCATAAATCACAATGAACTTCATATCTCCAAAAATAGGCATATTTAGGGCAAAATTCCAGATTTTACCAAACCTAACCAAAACTCATAAACAATATATCCAAATGCTCTAAATGCCTACCTCTTCCCTTTGCTCAATCCAGAATCTTGTTTCTCCAACTCCCAATTTCGACCATATCACAAACCAATACTATTTCAAGATTCTGAAATTACCATAATGTAGTTCTCAATGAGACACACAATATTAAAGAAGAGGTTTAGGGCATTAGAGATCAAACAAAGCATCAAAATCTCACCTTTCTTCTTCCTTCTTCCTTTGATCGCCGGAAACAATGGAGGAAAGAGAGAGAATATGGGAGAGAGAAATGGGAGGAGATGATGATGAAGACTTCTTCCCTTGCCTACACACACACTCCACCGAATTGGAGAGAGGAAAGGGAGTAAAAAGGTGGTTTTTGTCCTCTAGTGCATCATCCAACCACTACCACAATGCCACATGTCATGATCTCAAGCTCTCTCTCTAGGAGCTCACACAATCGCAAAGCGTAGGATCCCGACCCATTAACAATGAATCACAACCCTTGATCTTAAATACCATACACATAAATTCTCAAAATCACTTTGCATTAATCCCAAAAGTGCTTAATTACATAAATCTCAATGATTATCAGGATTATCAGCCCTAATCACAAATCAGGATATTACACTTGTGCCTTTCAAAAGGCGTTCTAAAAGTTATGGATATATGTGATGATAAATAAGTATATTCATTTTCAAAAAGTCTTTGGGTAATTCAGTTGACATTGTCAAGATGTCATTTTCCTCCTTTATTGATAATTACTAATAAGTAAAAGAAGAAGGGAAACATGTAGAAGGGTATTTTTGTCCACTTATAATTAACTCTCCTCACCTGCCCCTCTCAATGAAACAATATATCAAACAATATACCATTTAAGTGATGTGTTCATTGCAGTTATCCAGGTCATTGTACAAGTTTATGAGCAAAATTCAAATTCAAATCATTTTGTGGGATTTATGTGATGAGTAAAATTCATAAATCAGACACCATCAAATCGTCATTTTGTTTATGCATGAACATTAATGATTTTGCTTTCTTCAAATTCCATAAAGTGGATTATTTCTGGGGTTTTAATAGTTTTGTGATACTCTCACTACTTAATTTCTGTAGGCAACAAATTTCTCACACTTTTTTATGTATGTAATCATGTCTAACCTCATTTAAGCCATCTAGCTTGTATTCTATATGTTCAATATCCTATTAGTTTCACTATCAATCATCATGTATAGTTGATCACACTAGTACAGAAAAGGGTTTTTAGACCGGAACATTTAAACCGGTTATATTGGATAAGGTCTTAAAAATATGACCAGTGGCATTTTTGTAATTATGATGAAATATTAAGACCGGTTATATTAATAACCGGTCTTAAAAATACTTTAAAGACCGGTTATAGTAAAAACCGGTCTTAAAAATAATTTTAAGACCGGATACAAAAAAACTGGTCTTAAAATATATACAATTAAAAAAAAATAAAAATATGTAATATATTTTCTAGACCGGTTTTAAAAATAACCGGTCTAGAAAATATTATCTGAATTAAAGACAATCATAAAAATACAATGTTTATTATTTTTAAGACCGGTTGTAAATAAGAACCGGTCTTAAAAATTCAAAATTTAAGACCGGTTATTAATTAATAACCGGTCTTAAAAAGTTTCAATTTTATTAATAACCGGTCTTAAATATATATTTTAAGACCGGTCTTAAATATTACTTTTAAGATCGGTTGTAATTGACAACCGGTCTTAAAACTGACCTGGATTTCAAAACCCGCCTAAATTTAGCTCTAAAATTTCATTTCAAGACTCAAGCATATCAGCGAAACCACTGCGTCTATTCGCGGCATCTCCTCCTTTTCCCTTCTCTTCTCCGTCCTTAACTTCGCCGCCGTCAACGGAGATTTACTGTTGAACATTATCGGAAGGCTATCGTCGTTTGTTCCCTCCGATTGGTTTCGTTCTCAACCTCGTTTTTATTTTCAGGTTTGTGTTTCCATTTCGTTTTTGGGTTTTTCATTGAAATTGTGAGATTACTTATCCTCCATTTTCTTTGTTCGATTCCTACAGCAAGTGGCCAAGGACTGTTCAAATCCAGAGGAAGAAGAGGATCTTCAAGTAAAGGTTTAAGGTACGGTTTAATTATTCTGAAATTGTGGACGTGGGTTTATTTTGGTGGTTTTCCATTTGCATTACAGACTATAGTTTAAGCTTGTTACTTCTAGTGGACTTGGGTTAATTATTCCATTTGAAAGTGATGATTTTGAGAGTCGTAGTGATGATTTTGATCCTAGTACATTGGAGACTATAGTTTAAGCTTGTTGCTTCTAGTGGTGTAGCTTTTGTTATATTATTTTGTTTGGTTTAAGCTTGTTGCTTCTGTTATATTGATTTTGTAGTTTCAGGTTTCCTTCTTTTGATTCGGCCTTGCGATTTGAATTTAAAATCTTTACCAATATGAAAACTTGCTTTAGGGAATTGTTTTTGCAATTGCAATTAATCATTCCTCCTTCAACTTGTGCATTGCAATTATTTGTTCATGTTTGCATAACTTGGAAATTGCTTTTGAACGATGCCTTTATAGATAGTGTCGTGTTATAACAATAAGCACCGTGTAGCAAAATTGCCTTAAATAGTGTTCTTAAAGTGTTCTTAAACAATGAGTCGTCCTAGTGAGGGTACTCCCGATCCAACTAATCAAAATCAAAGCGAGCCTAGCAATGCTCCGAGTCAGGAACACAATGAGCTACGTAATCGGCCTAGACGAAGGGGTGGGAGAGCCACCCGATTGAGAGACATTCCTCTCAATCGGAATATCGGGGGAAAGATTCCGATTGAGTTTGATAGATATTGGAAATCAATCGGGCCTAATGCCCAACGGTATATAAGTTTTGTCGGCCTCCTAGCACGTAACAAGCCTAGCATCTTGATAGAGCAGTTGAGAAATGTCGATAGAGGTGTGAAGCGACATATTTGGGAAACTATCCAGCTCACTTACGACATTCCTGAGAGTGAAGTCCTGTATGACAAGACAATGACGTATTGTGATGAACACTGGAGGAAGTTTAAGACAAATCTAGCCAACAATTACGTGCATATCGAGGTTGAAGAAGGTCAGCCTCTTCCTAATCCGTGCAATCAGTATTCTTTTATTGACGAACAGAATTGGCAAGAATTTAGACGGCTTCGGACTACTCCATAAGCATTGGTGAGTTGACTTATTTTGCAATTGATTTGCTTATGAATAATGAATTGTCTTTATTGATTTACAATGACTTAATTTTGATTTCTTATTCGTAGGAAAAAAGGAAAAAGGCCCAAGAGAGTGGTAGAAAGAATGATTGCCCCCATACAATGTCTCGTGGGGGGTATGCAAAGGCCGAAAAAGACTTGTTGGTGGCCAAACGGAAGAGATTGGAAGAAGCAGCTCAATCTGATCCTTCTGTTCTTCTTTCTCTACCATCTTCGATACGTCGAGAAGAGAAGTGGTTGTTCGCTCATCAAAAGAGGAGCGGGTCTTATACGAGTGAACAATCTCGTGTAGTTGGTGAGAAAATTGTAAGTATTATTGTTGACTTGTTATTAATTATTTAGTAAACAAATTTCATTACTAACATTTCTCATCTGTGTCTTATAGGAGGAGCTTAAAAAAAAACAAGCCGAGGGATCGTTTAGGTCGGATGGGAGGAATGACATCCTGACCGTAGCTACAGGAATACCTGAGCATCTTGGCCGTGTCAGGGGGATTAGAGGAGGGGTAGGCATAAGAGATTATTTTGGAGCACCCTCACGCTGTTCTTCAAGTAGTATGGTGACTAGGGAGGAGATGGAGTGTATATTGGCCACTGTGAGGGCGGAAGCTAGGGCCGAGGCAGAAGCATCATTTGATGCACGATTTGAAGAAAGGTTCAGCAAGATGAAGGAGGAATGGATGATCATGACGAGCACAAGAGAAGAAGATACCAGTGCTTCCCAGGCTCATTCCCTAAACCTTAAACAGAGCACTAAAGGGAGTTGCATTGGTCAGTCATCAGAGGGTCCTGGCGGCCAAATTGGTGAGCCTTGTGACTTGTTTATGGAGGATCCTCTGAGACGATTGGTTGCACGGGGGAGCGTGCACAACTTGGGATCAACTGTCCACCACCAAGAAATAAAGGATGATCAAGTCAGAGTGGCAGTTGAAGAGGTGATCGTTGCAGATGCGCCTCTCCCTATCCCTGTTGATGACTTTAAGGTTGTGGGTGATGTCATCAACTCTTTCATCTTGTGGCCAAAGAATCTTGTTTCTGATCGAGCTGAGGAATCCCCGCCGCCTCCGCCTCCACCTCACCTCCCTCCACTCAAGATGTTTCATGGCCTCCATTGAATGTCATGCAGCAAGTGATTCTGATGGCATATGATACGTCCTTTGCAACAAGAAATTGGGCTACTGGGTCAGCTGTTGGCAAGTCAGGGGCGCACTGCTATCTTGAGAGGGATGATTTAATGTCCCTGGTAGCTCCTCTACAACAGCTTATGATTTCGATTGTCCAGCTCTTTTTTATGTAAGTATCTTCTCAAATTGGAAGTTAATATTTTACAAATTACGCCGTTAAACTTTGATTTAATGTCCCTGCTTGAATTATTGTAGGTTGATGCATCGTAGGTTAGTTGACTCTAGAAAAACCGATAAATTTGGACTCCTATGCCCAGTTCAACTCTACGACAAAGGGACCACTTCTTCTATCATGTCAATTGAGTGTTTCTTGGCTCCATATTTGCATGGGTAAGACAAATTTATATTTCATACTATACATAATATTTTATATTTGCTTAAAATTTTTCCTTTTTTCAGTGATTATTAGCTATTGGCTATTTTGTGCAAGAGGAGTTATTCTGTCATCCTCTTATGCTCCCTCCACCTCAGCAAGCCAACTAGTGAATTGAAGAAAAGCTTGAACTCGTAAGTTTTCTTGCATTATTAATTACCTTTCGTGTGCAAAATTTATCGAATTTGTGTAAAATAAGTAACCTTTGTGATTTTGATGATATAGGGCTATGCGGACATTCCAACACACTGCTTGTGGTAGGCCTATGCTTGAGGTAAAAAACCCTACATGAATCTTGCCAAAGGTTAGTTACATATTGGTTTGTTTTAAAAATGTATTCAATAATAAGTCATGCTTTAATTTTATACTTGTTTTAACGATATCATATTATTTTTCAGACCCGTAAGCAACCACCGGGGTCCAACTTGTGTGGGATGTATACTCTGAGGCACATGTATAATATTATTACCCTAGGCACGAAAGAACTTACTGAAGAGGTAAATGTATATATATATATATATATATATTTCAAAAATTTTGTACTATTATTTTTTAAAGTGAATTTAATGTTTTGCCTGACTTTGGTGTTTCAGATGCTTGAACTTGCTGACCCTTTTCCAGAAGAAGATATTGAGCACATTCGCAAATGTTGTGCTGAATTCATTTATGAATTTTTACAACAGTGAGTTCTTGTAAAACTGAGGAATTGTTTTGTGTATATTGATGAATTGACATGGTGGTTAATTGGGTGTAAATATTGTGGGTTGCATGATTTGACATGTTTGTTGGTTTTAAGATGATTTTTGTATATTTTGATGAATTCACTAGCTTGTTGGTTGCATGATATATATGACATGGTTGAATTCATTTATGCCTGTTGAACATTGTAAGTGGAATTGGTAAGTGGAAGGTTAAAGCAAAAGGAAATGGTAAGTGGAAAGTTAAAGCAAAAGGACATTGTAAGTGGAATCAAACTGAACATCATATGGCACTTAACAAGTATGACATTGCAGGTAGCAATTCAAGGATGCGTTCTGGTAAAAACCTAATCACACATATTTAAAAAAAAACAAAATATAACACTTTTAAGACCGGTTATAAAAATAACCGGTCTTAAAAGTAATTTTAAGACCGGTTTTATGTAGAACCGGTCTTAAAATTAAAATTTTTAAGACCGGTTATATATGAAACCGGTCTTAAAATTACTTTTAAGACCGGTTATTTTTAACAACCGGTCTTAAAAATTTCTCTAAAACGCTTTCCCCCCAGAGGTCTTTTACGACCGGTGCTCATGACAACCGGTCTTAAAATTGTTACTTTTAGACCGGTTATTAATACAACTGGTCTTAAAAATGACATACTTTTAAGACCGGCTGTATCAAGATCGGATCCAAAACCGGTTTAAAAAGTCAATTTTAACCGGTCTAAAAAGCCATTTTTCTACTAGTGTCATCCCAAATATCTACACTTTTTAACTTGTGGTATGATATGGTCTCCTATCTTCAAATCATTTCTAATTTGTCTCTTATCAAACTCGCCCTGTAGATATTTTGTTTTATTCACACTTAGGAAAAAATCTTTGGACTTCAAAGTCCTTCTTCATAACTCAAGTTTAGAATTAGTTTGATCTCTTGACTTGATAATGAGAACTATATTGTGAGCAAAAAGCATGCCCCTAAGACTTTTCTTTTGTATTTGCTCAATTAGAATGTCTAAAATCAAACAAGGGCTTAAAGATGATCTCTAATACAGGTCAATTGTTATATATAGGAAAGTTCTTTAGCTCACCTTCATATACCACATCTTACTTCTATATATGTGGGTGTTTGGGTAACACCAAAACCATGGTTTCAGAAGTCTTTTTCGTTAAATCGAAACAAAACTCTTCTCATATATTTACCTCGTAAATCGTAAAAGTTATTCTCCAAAAATTAGTCCAAATATATTTAAAGGCATCAGAGACATTTTGAGAACCACTTTTGGCAAGGGCAAACCCTTGGAAAATAAAAAACTTCAAAACACGTAACATAGCTAGGGCACATCATTTCTCATTCAAAACAGCCTTGGAATTCTTTTTTATTAATTTTAGGCTTATGATGAGAATCTAGGGACAATTTCTTGACATATATGGAAATAAATTTCATAGTTAATTCCGATAATAACTCCCAACCAATAAAAGTATATAATTGTTTCAAAAAGTCATTCTTCTCATAGAAGAATTTCTTAAACGTTGATAATATCTCTTTCAACAATCATTCTTAACGAGAAGATTTTATCCCCGATCGTTTCAGACTTTGATCTTATTCTTCTTATACTAGGGAAACTGTACTAACATTAATAAACAAAACTTTGATAGAGACAATTGATCTACACATACTCTATTGACCTTAGAAATGATGCAATATGTTAGTGGTTTTGTAGCCTAGTGGCAAGAGAACTCTCATGTAAGTGGGAGGTCACTTGTTTAATCCTTTTTGCGACCTCATGCCTACTTGCCCCTTTAATTCAGAAAAAAAAATTGATGCAATACAGCTTTTCATATGCAGCCAGCATTGGCGGACCTGTATATTTATCTGCTTCCACTAACTTTTTGTTTTTTTAAAAAAATGCATGTGTCTATGTGCTAAATTAAAAATATTGCCCTCATGTATTTAAAATTTTGAACCCCCATAATCGGCTGATGAAGGAGCTTGTCCTAGAACAATAAATTTTATCTATCCTTGCTTCAAGAAACAAAAAACCGTACCGGTTATCGAACCAATTAAGACAGTGGGTAAAGGGTTACTGGTTTGATAAGGGTCAACCCGGGGGATAGACCGATCTTAATTAAAATAATATAATTAAATTAAAAATATTTATATTTGATTATGAATATTTTTAATTAAGTTTAAAGTTTGCTTTTAGGGTAATAAAGTGTGTGCATAGAGGGTTATTGACTTATGGTGAATAGTATATGTGTATTGGGGAGTGGTTGAGGGATTATATCTGATTATTTATATTATATAATATTTTTTTTATAATAATATACATTATATAATATTTGATTATGTCATATTTGATTACTTGAATCACATCAAATTAATTGATTAAAATATTATATATTGTAAGTATATAATATATAATGTTTTCTCATTTATTCTCTTTATTTTTTTAAATTTTCATGGCCTTGAAAGTAAAATCTGTCCTTATAATTTATTAAAATATTATATATTGTATATATATATCAGTCTAGATCTATGGTTTTTTTCTTTTTTAGCCTCTTTGTTGAACCAGATCTCTCTTTTTTCAAAAAAAGAAAAAGAAAAGAACAAACTGTCTGAACCATTCAAACCGCCGTTTCAAATGGTTTTGATTGGGTCAAACCTCCACTGGTTTAAACATTAAACCAGACCGAACATCAGACCGGTTCATCGATTTTCCGATTGAATCGATCGGTTCGGTTTTTTGTTCAATGCCTTGCTTTAAAAGATAATGGAAGTGCTAGATTGACAAAAATGTCCAAAAGAACTTTTAGGCTAGCTTGAGTTATGTGAATTAAATCTTTCACATTGAACAAGACTTAACTTCTCTAACCAAAACCCAGTTCAGAACTCTGACAAATGAAATTAACAACATACAAGATATAAGTAACCAAGGACCATTAAATTACAAACATAATATATTCACAGCAACTCCAAAAACAAGTTTAACCAAGTTAATACACAAGAAATTCCTACTAATTAAGTTTAAAGTTTCACGTGCACAAAGTTAAAACCAAATATGTATCTAATCTCAAGAAATGCATAGAACCTCAATACAAAACTCCAATCCAATCCAATATAATAATTAAACTCTAAACCTAAAATTTAACTAATATAAAAGATTAAACATAGAAACTAGACAGCAGAGCACTCCCATGTGAAACTCCAAGCTCAAGAATTAACTCATTGCTATAGGAGTAGAGCTACTGCAATTTGTCATCACAACTTCACCGAACACTTCCAAAATTCCAGCCATAAAGAACTCCACCAACAAGCAAATTTAACGATGGATAAATGAAGATTGCTGAGTGAAAGTGAAATCAAATAAAAGAAAGCCACGGCTGGAACAATGGAAGAGCTCGCCGGAATACTGAGAGATAGAGGTTCTGGACCCAAGGTTATCATGGCTACTTCTCCTGATTCTGACTATATCTGGTAGTATAAATTTCATTGAAGGCTTCCAAAAAGCTAATATTTTGCTACCTAAAGAAACAAAATTGCATTGATAAACATTTTATTTTACCAAATCTAAAAGAAACTTACTGAGTTTCAAAGATATCCTTAGAAATGGATATCATATAGAAACAATAACATAAAATAATCAAGAATATCTTATCATAAACAATACAGTTGTTGGTAAAAAATGCATATTAGAAAGTTTTCCTATTTTTTCTTCTGGCTTGTATTATACATGTATAAGCACAGTTGAAATACATGCTATTAAGAACCAGAAGTTCACCAATGCAGACCAGAAGTCTGCCAATGTAAACTAGTTGTTTGCAACGTAAATTAGAAGTTTACTAATAAATTTAATGTTTGGCATGACCAGTTAGGCCATGCCGGATCAATTATGATGAGACAAATAATTGAGAATT
The DNA here is from genome assembly GCA_963242795.1 of Inga leiocalycina. NCBI lineage: Eukaryota > Viridiplantae > Streptophyta > Magnoliopsida > Fabales > Fabaceae > Inga > Inga leiocalycina. Next base: position 43,202,490 of record OY725329.1, read on the forward strand.
CTTGTGGACATACCTTGAAGCGTAAACAAATACCACAATCTCATGATTTCTTATGTGCTGCATGTTCCAGGAGAAAGTTAATTATTCGCCTCTTACCAAGCAAGGTAGAAAGTGAGTATCTCACATTTCTAGAACGGATACAAGGATATATTTGTGGGCGAATACACCCATCATGCTGATCATTTAGGTACTATATGATTTTAATTGATGCATCAACTAAATGGTCGCATGTTTGCTTATTATATACTCATAACCTAGCGTTTGCGAGATTACTTGCTCAATTAATTAGATTAAGAGCACATTATCCTGATTATCCTATCAAGAAAATATGTCTTGATAATGCTGGTGAATTTACTTCACAAGCTTTTAATGAATATTATATGTCCCTTGGAACTGATATTGAACATACTGTAGCTCATGTTCATACGCAAAATGGACTTGCAAAATCATTGGTTAAAAGATTGCAACTGATTGCAAGACCTTACTTATGAGATCTAATCTCCCAATTTCTACTTGGGGCTATGCCATTTTACATGCAGTAAATTTAATCTGCATTAGGCCAACAAGTTACCTAAAGGTTTCCCCCTTACAAATGGTTTTTATTCATGAACCTAATATTTTCCATATAAGGCCTTTTGGGTGTGCGGTATATGTGCCAGTAGCACCACCACAACACACCAAAATAGGTCCTTAAAGAAGGATGGGAATATATGTTGGGTATGAATCTCCTTCGATCATAAAATATTTAGAACCATCTACAGGAGATTTATATTACCGCAAGATTTGCTGATTGTCATTTTTATGAATCACTTTTCCCAACATTAGGGGGAGAAAACAAGCAACTGGGTAAAATGACAAAACAATGTGAACTAGAAGTTCAAAAGATAATTTTTTTACAAAATTTAGCTAATCAAATGCTAGAAGCATTTACTGACCCAAAGAAAATGACAAAGTCACATGTCCCAATTGCTAATGCTCCTATCAAAATTGATGTCCCTAAAGGATAATCTACTATGAATGAATTTAAGGCATGTCTGAAGCGTGGCAGGCCCATCAGTTCTAAAGATAAAAATCATTGAAAGAGGAAAGGAGTAAAGAATATAGATGGTCAAGTCAAGGATAATCAAGAAAAGTTAGTAGCTCCAGAAGAGTCATTTTTTAAAGAGTTATTATCTCTGGTAGAAATATCTCCAAAAGAGAATGTTGTAGTCCCAGAAGAGACTCAGGTACCTGACATATGTGAAAATAATGAGATCTCAATAAATTATGTTATGAATGGAACCCGATGGGATCGAAATAAAGTCAACATTGATGACATCTTTACTTATCATATAGCATATGATGTAATGAATGATAATGATGATTATGAAGCAAAATCCATTAGTGAGTTCCAATAAAAAAAGGATTGGCCCTTTTGAAAAGATGCCTTTAATGCAAAATTAAAGTCATTAGAAAAACGAAAAGTATTTAGATCTATAGTCCTTACACCTCAAGATATAAAGCCAGTTGGATGTAAATGGGTCTTTGTACGAAAGAGAAATGAAAAGGGTGAAATAAGAAGATATGAGGCATGTCTTGTAGCCCAAGGCTTTACACAAAAACTTGGCATTGATTTTGCAGCAACGTATTCACCAGTAGTAGATGCGACTACTTTTTATTATTTGATTAGTCTAGCAGTAAATGTAGGATTTGATTTGCATCTAATGGATGTCGTAACTGCCTATTTATATGGCTCACTTGACAATGATATTTATATGAAAGTCCCTGAAGGACTTAAGATGCCAGAAGCATCCAATTCAGGTTCTTGAGAACAATACTCACTTAAGTTAGATGAGTCCCTGTATGGCCTGAAGTAATCAGGGAGCATGTGGTATAATCGTCTTAATGAATATTTGTTGAAAGAAGGATACAACAATGATCCAATATACCTATGCGTCTTTATAAAAAGATCTATAAGTGAGTTTACTATAATTGCTATTTATGTTGATGATATCAACATCATTAGAACTCCTGAAGAGCTTTAAAAGGCAATTAATTATTTAAAGAAAGAATCTGAAATGAAGGATTTGGGAAGGACAAAATTCTGTCTTGGATTACAGATCGAGTACCTCAAGAATGTGATTTTTGTATATCAAGAAACTTATACAAAGAAGGTTCTAGAGCGATTTTATATGGATAGATCTCATCCATTATGAACCCCAGTGGTTGTAAGGTCTTTGAAGGTGGATAAAGACCCATTCCAACCTTAAGAAATTAATGAACAAAGTAATGAAGAACTACTTGGTCTAGAAGTACCATATCTTAGTGCTATTAGAGCACTAATGTGTCTGCTAATCACATACATCCTGATATATCATTTGTTTTTAATTTATTAGCAAGATATAGTTCTTCACTAACATAAAGGCATTGGAATGGTGTAAAACACATTCTTCGTTACCTCAGAGGTACTATGGATATGGGGTTATACTACTCAAATGTATCCAAGCATGAACTGGTTGGTTATGGGGATGATGGATTTTTATCTTATCCACATAATGGTGAATCATAAACAGGCTATCTGTTTACACGTAGAAGTGCAGCTATTTCATGGCGATCTATGAAATAGACTATATTAGCCACATTATCTAACCATGCAGAAATTCTAGCAATACATAAAGCAAGTCAAGAATATGTGTGGTTAGGGTCAGTGATGTATCATATACAAACAACTTGTCATTTATCTTCAGGAAAAATGATCCCAACAGTCCTATATGAGGATAATGTTGCATGTATCGCTCAACTTAAAAAACGCTATATCAAGGGCGATAGAACAAAGCATATATCACCAAAATTCTTCTTCACTCGTGATCTTCAAAAGCATGGTGAAATAGAAATCAAGCAAATCTGTTCAAGTGAAAATCTAGCAGATTTATTCATGAAGTCACTTCTAGGTACAATATTTGAAAAGCTTGTACATGATAATGTACTACTACTCCCTTCTGTTCTTAATATAATAAATTTTTATTTAATTTCAATATATGATATGTTTTTTAAACACTGATTATTTTCTTTAATTCCCTCTATCTTTCGTTACTTAATTATTGTTAAAGAAACATCAATAGGGATGAATTAGAAAAAGACCAATAAAGATGAGAAATAATTTTTATATTTAGAATCAAATTCAACTTCATAATTAAGTCATACATTAAGAACCTCAGGAAATATATATACATAAGCACAAGTATATGATTTACCAATCTATCTCTATATCTACTACGATTCCCACTGGAAAGTCAGGCCAAAAGAATTAGAGAGAGAAGGAACAAATCTCCTATTTCTGTTAAGCGTTATCCCTCGTTTGTACCAAAAATAAAAACACACAAAACAAATCAGTTTTTTCTCTCTCTGAGTGAGAGGCGATTTGTCTTGGCTTCTGGTTTTTCTCAAGGTAGGAGGTGTTATTCATTTGAGTCTAGGTTTTCTCAAGTGAGTTTTCTTTCTTCTTTATATCTGCTATAAGATTTTATTGGGTTCAAAAGTTTTCTGCAAGTTGTAAGGGGAACAAGGCAAAACAGGGCAAAACAGAGCATCTGGAATGGCGAGTTCGGGTATGGAGTTAGATGACTTTAACCCTCAGATTATATGGAAAAATGAAGAACCTGAGGAGGGTAGTCGAATGAAGTTAGTGGGGAGGGTCATTTTAAAACTCTGTATTGGCTATGTTGCAGTGAAAGAGAGTGTGATTGCTGCATGGAAAATAAAAGGGAAGTTAGATATTGAGGGTATCAGATTTAATACGTTCTCTTTTAAGTTTAGTAATCCTGAGGAAGAAACTAGAGTAATGGCTGAGAACCCTTGGGTTGTAAAACATCACATGCTGACTCTGCAGAGAAGGAAGCCATTTCTGTGTGACGAGGAAATTCAACTAAACTCTTGCACCTTTTGGGTGCAATTTCACAACTTACCTCTGGCAGCACAGATGCAGGAAAACTATCAACTGTTTGCTAGTAGATTAGGTAAGGTTATCACATTAGAAGATTCTAGTGATGAATGGGTGATTTCCAGGAATTTTGGTAGAGCCCGTGTTGAGATAGATGTTGATCGTCCCTTGGTTACTGGTTTTTTTATTATCTAATGTGGGTTAAGATCAGATATGAAAAGCTTTCTCGATTTTGCTTCACGTGTGGTAGGCTGGGACATGAAATGAAAAATTGTGAGGAAGCGGAACTGGAGAAAGGTAACGGGGACAGAGGCTTTGACTCTTCGCTCTGTGTAGCGCCGATAAGAAGTGGTCGGTTGTTTTTGGTGACCGGAGAAGGTGAAAATTCGGCACGTATTGATTCTATGCATGGGGAATGTAATAGCATTAATACTGATTATGGAAAAAAGAATATTGGAATATTCTCCAATGATAGTGGAATGGGTTTTGATAGGGCACATGCAGAATCTTTAGGAATCTAGAAGGCAGAGAATACTGGGGGGTCAACGGATAACACTAAGAGCCATGTCATCGAAGAAAAGAATTTCCCTAAACCATTGGATCAGGCTCGGTTTACAATGGTTGAAAATACTTTATTGGGTTGCCCTTTGGATATGCGGGCCTGTATGGCGAAATTGGGAGAACTGGGCCATGGTGGACTTACAGCACATGATATATTGAATAGCTTGGGCCCAAACCAAATACTTAAAGTAAAGAATGATATTGCTCGACAAGCTTTCTTGCTTGAGTTGGCAGAGGAAACATCTGATAACAAAAAGGAACCACGTACAATTATTTCTGCTGAGATCCGGCGTGACATTGGGGTCTTGATTGAAAGAGTGGAGGCTGTCAATTTGAAGCGTGGAGCTAATGTTTCCTTGACATCTTCTTCTAAGCGCCGAAAGAGCTTTACTGACGATTCACCGAATAAAGTGGCGGAACGTGAGCAATTGGCGCTGGGAAATATTGAAGATCAGTCTGATTTAATTGATTCCACTGAGGTTAGTAAATTCAATTTCCATAGTCCATTGCATTTTTCTGAGGGAAAGAGAGATGAGGAGTAAGGGGATGACATAAGAAAGAGACGAGCTGCTAGAAGAGCTTTATTTTCTATGTATTCTGATATGAATAGTACTGATAACGAAGTTGTGGGAAATCTAGATAATACAAGTTTGGTTGTGACTGATGGGTTGTCGAGTGTGTCTGAGATTAATGCTGAAAGGGGTGGTGGCTGGCTTGCTCCAACCACCCAGGAACCATGAGCTGTATTGTTTGGAACTGTCATGGGTTAGGAACTACCCTGGCAGTTCGTCAGTTACGGTTCCAGTGCAAGAAGCTTAAACTTGCCTTAGTTTTCCTCTCGGAAACTAAGATGAAATTTATTAATGTTGAGAAAGTAAGGAAGAAATTGGGATTTGTTAATGGAACTGTTGTTGAACCTGAGGGGAGATCAGGGGGACTGGCGTTGTGGTGGAATTGTGATTTACAATTACTATTTCTCTGGCTGATAGAAATTGCATCCATATTAAGAATGTTAGCTTTAGGAGACGATGTCTGGGTGCTATTTCCTTTGTGTATGGACCTGTTATTGAAGCATCAAAAGGGGATTTTTGGAGATTGTTAGGGAGTTTAGGCCTGGTGAGGGGATTCCCTGGATGGTAGTAGGTGATTTTAATAATTTGTTGTATCACTTTGATACAGAAGGGGGAAGAATTAGATCTAATGCAGAGCTGCATAGGATCAGGAAATTTTTGGTAAATTGTAATTTACAAGAGCTGGAGACAAAAGGAAATCATTTCACATGGTTTAATAATAGAGATGGAGCATATTTTATTAGGGAAAAATTAGATAGAGGAGTAATTAACATTGAATGAAGAGAATGTTTTACAAAAGGTCAATGTTAAGTTCTTGAAGCAATTGGGTCTGATCACTATCCATTATTTATGGAATTTGAGCATGATATGATGAAAAGAAGGCACCATGGTTGTTCAAATTTGATGCTCGGTGGTTAACACATCCTAATTTGATTAATATAGTAAGAGATCACTGGAAAGGTAATCAGGATGAAGGGGTGTTATCTGAGTTTGTCTTTAATATAAAAACTCTAGCTGATGTATTATCTCAATAGAGCAAGAAGGAAATGGGGAATGGACAAAAACTCTTGAATAAGTTGATTGAGAGGGTTAATATCTGTTTGGGTGGGCCATGGAATGATGATGTAGCCAAGGAAGTTGCTATGCTTAAAAGTAAGATTTTTGATTTATGGCAGCAGGAGGAACTATTTTGGGCGCAAATGTAGCCAATGAAGTTGCTATGCTTAAAAGTAAGATTTCTGATTTATGGCAGCAGGAGGAACTATTTTGGGCGCAAAAATCAAGAATCTAGTGGTTGAAGTGTGGGGATAAGAATACTAAATTTTGTCACTTGTCCACAATTAATAGAAGAAATAGAAATAAAATCACGAGATTAAAGAATGAAGCTAATGAATGGATTAATAATGAAGAAGAAGTTGGCAAGTGCTTTTCAAATTTCTATGAAGAGCTTTTTCCTTCTTCTGGCAATAGGAACTTTTCTGAAATACTGAATTATGTGGATGAATCCATTTCTTCAGAGGATAATGTGGCTCTTATGAAGGAAATTTTTGATAAAGAGGTGAGAGATGCAGTGTTTGATCTTGGTGCTTCAAAGGCTCCTGGGCCTGATGGTTTTTTAGCTCTCTTTTATCAGCAACATTGGGACATTGTCAGTAGTCAGGTATGTAACATTGTGAGGAAATTCTTTTCCACTGGCTTTCCTTTAGATGACATTAATGATACTGATTTAGTTTTGATTCCTAAACTGAAAAATCCTATTCAATCTGTAATTTCTCTTATAAGATTTTTTCAAAAATATTAGCTAATAGATTGAAACCTTTGCTGAATAATGTGATTTTGGAAAGCCAAAGAGCTTTTGTTCATGGGCGGTTAATTCAGGATAATCTTATTATTGTTCATGAAGTATTTCATCATTTGAAACGCAAAAAATGTGGTCCTGAATTGGCTATTAACCTGAACATGAACAAGGCTTTTGATTGTATTGAATGGGATTTCTTGCTTGCTGTCCTTTTGAAGATGGGATTTAGCAAGGATTGGGTGGAAAGGATTTTCTGGTGTATTTCTTTAGTCAATTTTTCTCTGATGCTTTCTGGCAAAAGATTGCTTAATGTTCCTTCTCATCGTGGATTGTGACAAGGGGATCCTTTATCTCCTTATCTATTTATCATTGTAAGCAATGTTTTGTCTATGGTCATCTCAAAATCGAAAATTGAAGGCAGAATTTCTGGAGCTCAAATTGCGAGAAATTGCCCATCTCTGACTCATTGCTTTTTCGCTAATGACTTTGTCTTTTTCATGCAAGCTACAATTGATAATTGCAAAAATTTGAGAAGTATCTTTGATATGTATTGTTTGGCTTCTGGACAAAAGATTAATTCAAATAAATCCTAAATCCATTATTAAAAGAGGAAATAGGACAGATTTTACAAATTGCATCAGTGGATATCCCGAGCAACTACCTTGGACTTCCCATTTCTTGGGGTACTTCTAAGGTCCATGCACTTAACTTTGTTGTGGATAAGATGCTAAAGCACACTCAAGGTTGGAAGAATGCAGTTCTTTCAGATGCAGGCCATGAGGTATTGATAAAATCTATTGCTAATGCTATTCCAGTTTATCCAATGTCTTGCTTCCTGTTTCCTAAGTCTGTGTTGCAAAGATTGGAAAGTATTGTTTCCAATTTTTGGTGGAAGAGTTCCAGCAAAAAGAAGAAAATTCATTGGGTATCTAAGGATAAATTGAAGCGGGATAAGAGGGAGGGGGTTTGGGTTTTAGAGATTTTCATGCCTTTAATCTTGCTTTGCTTGCTAAGTTAGGTTGGAGGATTTTGCAGGAACCTGAACAGTTATGGGTGAAGATTCTTAAAGCTCGCTATTTTCCTAGATGTGATTTCCTCCACTCAAAAAAAGGGACCTCGGCCTCCTATATCTGGAATAGCATATTGGAAGGGAGATCAATTTTGGAGGACAACGTTGCTGTGCGAATTGGGAATAGGCTGAGGACGAAAGTCTGGAATTATCATTGGTTACTTGATTTGCTAGGTAAAAAATTAATTTCTGCATGCCCTGATCCTGCTTTTCAAAAACTTAAAGTAGCTAATATTAGAATGAATAACTCATGGAATCTATTTGGTATTGATGAGTTTCTAATGGATGAGGAAAAGAGTGATATTCTTAATTCCATTTTATCCCCTAGTAATAGGGAGGATCGGTGGATATGGACTGGTGGAAGGAGGAGTTGTTATAGTGTAAAGGAAGAATTATTGACAATGGAGGTGAATCTCTTGAATCTTCTTCAGTCAGTAATAAGAAATTGTGGGGTATGATTTGGAAATCAAAGGTTCCGTCTAAGATAAAATTCTTCTTATGGAAAGTTTTATCTAAGGCTCAACCAACATTTGACAATCTTTTTAAAAGATATTTCAGTAATACAAATCTGTGCCTTATTTGCAAAAATGGAATTGAAGATGAATCTCATTTATTCATGCACTGTGATTGGGTAAGAAGAGTTTGGTTCGGGTGTCCTTTGCCTCTTAGATTGTCGAGTCAATCGGATGATCTAAGAACTTGGTTGTGTCACATCTTCCTCTTCTCCAAATTGTCTCCTTGGTATAAATGTATTCTTGCTGTCTTGATGTGGTTTATTTGGAAAGGTCGTTGTGCTTTTATCTATGATAATATACCCACGGACCCTAGATTTATTTGTCGACAAGCAGAGATTTGGTTACAGGAATATTGGAATGGCAATGGCTAGAGTAATCATAGGGTATGTTTGGTTGAGCGATTCGATTGCTTATAAGTTGTTTTTTAATAGTGATTTACGGTATACGAAGTAAGTATGTGAGAGGAGTTGTGTCTCGATTTACGTAAAAAGCAACTTATAAGTTTTTATAAGCTCAAACAAACATGCTTATATTCAACATGTTGATGGGCAAGCTGATCAGATTATGAATTCAAAATGTAAGTGGATAAAACCTTTGGGAAACAGTATTAAAATCAATACGAACTATGCTTATATTCCAGAATCTAATCAAGCAACTATCTCTTTTGTTGCTCGTAATGAGCATGGTAATTTGGTTGATAGAGCCACTCACAAGATTTGTGCTAGTTCTGTGTTTATGGCAGAGAGTAAGGCTTTGATGGAAGCTATGAATTTTGTTCACTGTTATGATATTGATAATGTTACTTTTGAGTCTGACTGCTTACCTTTAATCAAGTGTATTAATGACTCAGTTCCTTCTCCAGAGTGGAGATGTGAACCTATTGTGGAACATATCCTCGAGTTGAGGAAACTAATTAGGAACCATGTTTTCGTATGGATTCCCAAGGCTTCGGCTAAGGGGTCGTGTCCTGTTGATTGGATTTCAAGACCTCCGCCAAATCTATTGAATTTGCTGTTAAATGATTTACAAATGGATGTTCTAGATACTGGTTGATTTGGTTTTTTTGGTTGTCTTATTAGCTTGCTATTATGTTTTATTTTATAGGTTGTAAACTCTTTCACTTTTCTGTCATTTATCAATGAAATTATCTTTGAAGGCAAAAAAAAAAAAAAAAAACACACACACACACACACACAAAACACTGAACACAACCGTCTACCAGTGGCGGTAGACATTGTACATGTTTTAGTGCATTTAGTTTCATCTCTCACAAGCTGAGAGTTAGGCAGGGCAACAATTTTGGTGTGTTTGGTTCACTCACTTCTTTTTTAGTTTTCTTTACTCCATACTATACCTTTCTCGACTTTCGGTATTATTCCACAAATATCAGGCTTTAAAACACTTTCCTTATGTTTGACTTTCTCCTGAAAATTCTGATTCCTCCACCAAGGCTCTTATCCCTAACCTTTCATTCTTCCAAAATTGTTTTAACAATCCTCCTCACTACAAAAAAAACATTGAATTAACAACACAATTTTTTCTTAGTAATTTCCATCGGTAAATTTACCGACAAAAAAATTCTTAGGTAAATTTTGTCGGAAAGTACAATTTTTTATAGAATTGTGATATAAAAACATTAATTGACTCGGGTTGAATCAAAATAAACCAAATTATACAATCAAGGGCACAACTCATATCGTGTTCTCTTAAGAAGCCTTTTATTTAAGTCCAAAGCTAAACTAAGTGACAAAAACATTAAAATGGGTTTTGAAATTGATTTCTTTTATTTTTTTAATGATGGAAAACATCCAAAACTACCATTTTTTTTTGGATTTTTGATAAAATAATGAATAAAAGTATGAAATTAGATTTAAGGAATGATATGATGGAATGCTCATTGGAAGTGAATCTATGGCTATCCTAACTTGCCTAATGATATAGGAGTTAATTAATTCACCAAGTCTAATTAAAAAACCCAAACATGGTTTGAGTCAAGTGATACTTAACACTTAAACGTTAGATAACAACTACTTATTAAGGCACTTTTAAAAACCACTTGGTGTACAATTTAAATTGAGTTATTAAAACTTATTTTCCTAATGAAGAATGCTCAGGGAAACACTTAATAGCAACACAAATCAATTATCATACCTAATAACATGCTGGATAAAACAATTTTAATGAGTGCAAATGAAAAAATCTAAAATCAAAACTCAAGTCTTACAACTCAATTCAAACCACAATAATCCAACCAACAAAGATTATAATGCATAATCTTAGTCTCAAATTCAAATCAAAATTATTCCTAATAAAGGAAAATCATCAAGTTCAAGAGAAAATTAATTGAAAAGTAAATACTCTCCTAATTGAAGCTCCCAAGCTCAAGCCATAACATCCACTCCAAGAAGCACAAGAGATTTAGCTACTCATAGAGTAAATCATAGTCACAACTCTTTCAAAGCACAGAGAATCCATGGAATAAGATGATAGAAGAAGAAAAAGAAGATGGAGGCAAGTCGAGTGGTTGTCAACTCAAGAGGAATGATGGTGGTGAGATGATGGTAGTCTCCGATCTGAATCTGGTTTGTGCTTGCTCGCCTCTAAATCTCATCCGCGGCTGCTTCCCCTCGTCTCACGCTGCCACTCTCTTTTCTTTTCTTTTCGCTGAATCTTCTTTTTTTTTCCTCCGCCAGCCTCCTCCTTTAAATGTTGGCTGCCAATTCTCTTTTTAATGGAGAATTGATTCACCAAAATCCAAGTTGCCAAAAACGCTGCATCCTTCCATTTGCTTTTTTTATTTTTGCTTTTGGTTCCTCAAAAATTTATTTCCTTTTTCCTTTGGTTGTCCTTGATCTTGGCGTTCCTCAATTACTTTTCAGCTCCAACCTTCCTAAAGTAACCTACAATGCAAATCAAAATTAAGTAGCAACTTATATGCTAAGAAAATTAACCCAATTAATAGCAATTACAATATTTATGGAAATATTACCCTTTTAAGCTCTGTTTTCACACAATCATTATTAGTTCAAATTAATCATAATAAACACAATTTAGCCCAAAATTAATGATGAAATCCCTAATTAAAACATTAAATTTTGTGATGAATTAGGGATATACCAAATTACTGACAAAATGTTTTTCATCAGTAATTACTGATGGAATTTCCATCGGTAGTTTTCACAACAAATTACTTATGGATTACCTATGAAATTTACTGACAAAACAAGTCCATTGGTAATCCATTGGTAAAATTTGTAATTTTTCATTATTATATTATAATGATTTATACAGTATTATAAAATATTTGAATATTAAAAAATAATATTTAATAATATAAATTAAATATTATATTATATTTAAATATTATATATGATATGAATAATAAATATTTAAATTAAATATGAAAATTGAAAAGAAATATTAGATAATATATTATAAAAAATGAAATATATATATTTATAATTACATAAGAAAAGAGTGTAAAGTCAAAGCAAGTCAATTGGTTAAGGCATTAGGAACGCTATTTCCTCCCTTCATCACAACATGCAATCAATATATGACATGGACCATGTGATGACATGTCAAGCAATTTGAAGGGCGTCACGTGTCATTCTTTATCTACAAAAAAATAAATTGCTGACAAAAATTTCTATCGGTAATTACCAATGATAATTTTGTTGGTAAATTACCAATGGAATTGAAATTTCATTAGTAAACCAATTTGCCATGTAAAATGTGTTAGATCTCATGTTTTGATGATAACAAAGAATATTATGAAAAAGATTTAATGAATAAATAAGTTTGAACAAAGTAATAACAGGGAAAAACATTACTTGAAGTAAGCATTGGAGTAATGAAGAAAGGCCAAGAGAAAAAGCTAAGAAACTTGATGAGAAGTAAGTTTTCTAAGGCATTACTCGAGTATGTACTCGAGTAATGAGACAAAACTTGAAGTAACCAGAGACACCTTCCAGTAACCTGCCAACGTTACTCGAGTAAGTACTCGAGTAATAGTGTAAAAGTTTTCAAGTTGCTCTCGGCCTGCCAACGTTACTCGAGTAGCTACTCGAGTAACCATGTGAAAGTCTTCCAGTTGCTCTCGGCCTGCTAATGATACTCGAGTTACTCTGTTTCAGAAAATGTGTTGCTCTCGGCATTTTGTACCACTGCCAATGTTACTCGAGTAGCTACTCGAGTAACGCACTGAGGTAAGTAAAAACTTGAAGGTAGTACTCGAATAACTTGAACTAATTTTATCATACTTTCCTCGAGTCATTACTTAAGTTTGCAGGAATTTATTAACTCATTTTAAGTGGATTACTCGAGTTTGTACTCGAGTATGCAGAGTATTTTTTGAAGGAAAACTTCAAGTCATTACCCGAGTAAGCTATGAACATAAATTGAGTTTACTCGAGTATGTACTCGAGTAACAAGGTAATCAAACTTGAAGTGCTCTCGTCCTTGAAATCCTGCCAACATTACTGGAGTAAAGCATCGAGTAACATAAGTTTATTTGAAGGTTTACTCGAGTTGGTACCCGAGTAACCTATGAAGAAAAGAGTGCATTACTCGAGTAGGTACCCGAGTAAACAAGCATTTCCAAAGGTTTGATATTTTGTTTATTTCATGCACTACCCGAGTAATCTTATAGTTGTTTGTTGACTTGCAGTCCATCAAAGATTTCACGATGATATTCGAGTAAGTACTCGAGTAAACTTTAATGAATACTCGAGTAGCTACTCGAGTATGCAAACCCAGAAATTCTGAAATTATTCCAACGTTCATTGTTTTGTTTCCTATTTGATTAACCTTTCATTATATTAGTATTCCTAGCATATCCACAGATAAACAATGAAGAGATCTTACCAAATAAGGAAAGTCAAATGCAATGTTCAAATGTCACTTACCGCCACCTACCGCAAACGTATGTTTTTCAAATATTGGAAAAGTCAATAGTAGCTGCGCACGCTCCAACGGGTATGAAGAAATATGTTCCAGCAATCATTACCAATGTATCTATATATATGGGAACGTCCAAACAAAGAAGAGAACAAGAATACACTCACGAACGTATCATCAAGTTCATTACTCTGTTTTACATTATACTTGTAATTCTATGCTTCAGTGATTCTTATTTACTCTGTGAGAGAGATATTTCATTCAAACTCAATATTTGTTATTGAGATAACTTAAGGTTGTGGAACCTTGAGTTGGGATTGGATTACAACTTGTAAGGGGGAGCGAGTGTCCAGGTGAAGGAACTTGCTTGTACTGAGGTGCCAAGAATCCATTGAATCTTGGAAGTTATAGTGAAACTCTCAGAGAAGCTCTGAGGACTGGACGTAGGTCAAAGTGGTTGTGGCCGAACCAGTATAACTCCCGGTGTACACTTCGGTGATATTTCTCCTTACTCTTTACTGTTTTAAATTCATTGTCAAATTTTTATATTTTCAACGAATTTTTTAATATCACTCAATTCACCCCCCCTCTTGGGTGAAACACTTGCTCTAACAAAATGTTGTGACGAAATGGATTCTATCGATAATCCCATTTTGTCGCTTATCCGTCGGTAAATTAAAATCCGTCAGTAATTAAGATAGTAATAAGTTGTTTTTTGACAAGGCAGTGAAGAGGTTAGCCTCGGTGATAGACACGTGGCTCCTTTTGAAAGACACCATGTGTCATTTTTTAATTTACAAAAAGATAAAATTACTGACGACAATTTTCATCGGTAATTCAGTTGGTAAATTACTATGGGAATTGAAATTTCATTGGTAAACCAATTTGCCACGTAAAATGTTGCAAGGGAATGGATTATTCGATAATTCCGTTTTAATTGCTAATCCGTCGGTAAATTGAAATTTCGTCGGTAATTCCAATAGTAATATATTGTTTTTTTATGGAATTGAAATTTCATTAGTAAACAATTTGAACGTAAAATTTTGTGACGGAATGGATTATGGTAGTAGTTCCGTTTTCGTCATTAATCCATCGGTAAATTAATTAAAATTCTGTCAGTAATTCCGACAGTAATAAGCTGTTTTTTTAAGTGTTACCTTCTTAGCCATTTCCTCCTACAAGATGTTAATTCTTGTGTCTTGTGACTCCTTAACCTCTTCCGCTCCAAAAGATTCCTATTGAGAAAAAAAAATCTCCCTCTCCAAATCCTTTAATTGCCAGCAACCCTAGCCCTTGGGATTTAACACTTGTCACTCTTTTTATTTTAACTCTTAACTCACATATCAACAAGGACTCTATGTTTTATTGTCACGCCATAACCAATAATTGCTTTGCAATTCTTACAAAGAATTTTGTAAAGATTCCTTATAAAAAAGAAGCCAATTTGCAATCTTGAGGTTCGATCCACTTTTGTTTATGATGAAATGTTCATCTCACTACTTAAAGCAAGTATTGACAATTTTTTTGGATTATATACCAATGAGCGGTCAAGGATAAATTGTCCTTCATCATCATGCTTCCCAAAACTAAAACTACAATGTGCCCTACATATTGTCCTGCCTCCTTATTGACATAGCCATTAAGGTTCCCGCCAATGAAAATCTGTTCATCTTGTGGTATGCTTTGAAGCAACTCTTCTAAATCTACCTTAAACTTTGCCTTAATATGTGCATATGCCCTTACTTGTGGTACATAAGCACTAATAATGTTCATAGTATCATGTCCAACAAACAATATTATATTCTTAATGAGAAGATTATATCCCTGATCCTTTTAATTTCTATAATTTCTTTCACTCTTTATAAACAATGATAGCAATCCCGTTCGTTGTCTTTACTTTTCCCATATACCTGAGTTTGAAATCGACAGTTCCCTTGGAAGGTCATACTTTACTTTGAACTAGAGTCGAAGTTTTGAGTTGTGAGGAATTTAATATAGACATCTGAGACTCGTCTACAAGGGAAACAAAGCTCAGGTAGAGCTAATTGATCTACACATAATCTTCTGACCTTAAAAATTATGCAACACGCTTTTCCTTTTCTGGTTCGAACTCCTTCCCTTCCCTTCCCATCTACTTCTCTGCTCTTCCTTTTCTAATCATAATATATATTTGAATGGTTTAGATTTAGTTTTATACAAAGTATTATTTTTATTTTTCTTTATTGTAGTATTGAATAATTATTCATATAAAAAATTAATTATAGTAGTATGAAAAGGAGTATTTGTGTAGTAAAACTATTGAATAGAAATAAGGGAAGATGGGTGAAAAGTGCCTATTTACAAATTGGATTTTTCACCAATTTTTTTCTAAAAGTAATTATAGACATATGCTGCTCTATTGAAATTTAAATTTAAGAAAAATCCAAACCATCGATGAGTTAAACTCAATGGCCAAAAATAAAATTTTAAATGAACATATTTTATTTTAATTATACATAATTACAGATTATTTTTAAATAGTATTTTCTAAAAAAATAATTTTGCTGCAACTGACTCGGGGTCCTGATTCCTAGAAAATTGGTTTCGAATTTGTGGGATACGAAAACTGAAGGAGAAGCACACATGGTCTCTACAAATAATGGAAAGACTTATTCAGCTTGCTTCCGGCGAGGAAGATGTGACAGCAAATCCATGTATAGTGGCCAGCGGTAAAAATATTCATGAAAACTCCCGGTGTTAGTTTACAAAGCATTATTAAATTATTATAAATTTATAGAATGTGACATTTCAGGAAACCTTCATCCTTGGATCAGTTCATGATAAATTATTGAGTAAATTACATCAATAACTTATGAGTTTCGTTCAAATTATATATACTTTCTTTAGAAAATTATACAAAATTCGTTAAAAATGAAAATATAAATTTTACAAATTATTTATTAACATTTTTATTAAATTACACAAGCATTCTTTCTACTTTCAAAATGCATGCGTGTTCTACCAAAAAAAAAAAATGCATGCGTGTTTCAAAATATAAATCAATTGCAAATATTTTTCCTGAACAATTTGAAATTAATGGTCCGGTTTTCTATTTTCATACGAAAAGTTTTGTATATTTTAAAAATAGAAAGATATGTATCAATCTAATTTTAGTATATTTAAGATTTTTCTAATTCAATCTTTATTTTGGAGGAAATTGTGTGAATTTTGAAACATAGAGGAGAAATTTATGTTCGAATCAACATTATCAATATAAAACATTTTACCATCGATCTAATTTTAACAGTAGCAAATATATGTCCTTTAAAAATAAAAAACTATACGTATTTTACATGCATGTATGACACTTGAGAGGACACAAGCTTTATTATAGTATCATCAATGTCGGCTTGATAACCGATTGTTTCAATGCATCACATCCTATCTACATTATGATTATTGACATGAGAATTACCTATATATCATCAGTGAATTATTAACTTTTCGTAAGAATGAGTTTTTAGTTAGCATGAATTTTCTCAATTCAAAATGCTGCAGCTACAACAACCTAATTTTGTGATTTGCATAGAGGCTGCAGATTCTACAATAGTTGGCACACCCCTAATGATTGCTGCTCAGAATGGTGTGAAAGAAATGGTGGCAAAGATTCTAGAATTATTTTCACCTACGATGGAAGTTGTGAATGAAGAGGGAAAGAACATGGTTCTATTAGTTGTGAATGAAGTAAGATTAGCATTCTTAGAATCCAACAACTCCAACTTGTTGAAGATTGTGTCAAACTTAGTCCCAATGTCAGAAACTTTAGAATTGGTTTGAGCTCTCTCTTCATCAAATCTCGAGGCTAAGTTACCCATAGAAGATGACACATTGTTCATACACTTAAGAAGTTGAGAGATGTCATCTTTAGTAGCATGGGATTCAGGTGTAGCAACCATTGTTTGTTGGAGATTAGATTGGTTTGAAGGTCCTTGATTTGAAGCTTGATTTGAAGAACTCCCTTGGAATTGATTCTGGTTCCTCCAACCAAAGTTGGGATGTGACCTCAAACCCTCATTGTATGTGTTGGAATAGGGATTCCAAGGTCTTTGATTCTACCTTTGTCTCCCTTGAAAAACAGTCGAGACCTCTCCAAGTTGGTGTGGGCAATCAGGTGCAATATGCATGTGAGAGCTACATATGGCACAGCTAGGAGCCACTAGAGCTTGAGAATGTGACCTATGAATGTTCATATTGTTTAGGTGGGTCATAAGCTTATTGAGGTAAGTTCTCATATCTGTCATTTGGAATGACAAATTATCATACTCCCTTGAAGATCTTGAAGCATATGAGACCTCATGGACTTGTCTAGCATCCAACCCTTCAAATTGTTGATAATTATTAGCTATCTTCTCAATTAAAGCCCATGTTTTTTCAGGTGTAAGCAATTAAATAGTACCTCCATAAGCAGAATCCAAACACTTCCTATCTTGAGGAAGCAACCCACTATGAAAATATTGCACCAATCGAGCTTCCGGGATTTGATGATGTGAGCACTTGGCTAGGAGTTCTTGAAATTGACACCAATACTCATAAAAAGATTCATGAAGGCCTTCTTTAGCACTGAAGATTTCCTTAGTGAGAGATGTTATCTTTGAAAAAGGAAAGTATCTTTCCAAAAAGGCACTCTTCAAGGTGTCCCAAGAGGCTAAGGTAATGGGATTATGGTGAAGTAGCATAAAAAACCACTCCTTAGCTTTGTTTTCTAGTGTAAAGTGAAAGACTTTCCTGCACATCTCATCTAGATCAACCCCCATTGGTTTCATGGATTTGCCACAATGTACATATTCCTTAAGTGCCTGTTAGGGTCTTCTGCAGATAAACCATTAAATTTTGGTAAGTGACTCAACAAAGGACTTTTCAATTCAAAATTAATATTAAATTCAGGATAAGAGAGGAAAGGATAAATAATATCAGTAGAATAGGTAAGATCTTTGATAGTTCTACGCTCCCCATTGTGCCTATCAATATTGTTGTGAAACCCTATGAATAGAGCATCATTGGGTAGAGGTATGCCTTCTGGAGGAGGAACTGGATCTATGGCAAGATTGTGATCTTCAATGAACGAAGAGCCAATATGAGAAGAATTATCACAAGTATGTGCAACAACTTTAGAGTCAATGACTTGTCCAAGTCCTATACTAGATGATTCAGCTTTCTTACCTTTCTTAAGCAACCTAATTGTCTTGTTAATATCCTTATCTAGAGGCACAAGTTTAGTTTTCTAAGATCTAGTCATGCACAGTAAAGAGACTCACATAAAAACACAAATTACAGCAAAGTAATTGGTCCAATGGGCAATTGGAGAAGGGTTGTATATAGTAAAAATTAGCAACTTACAGGAAGCCAAGTTAACTAATCATTGACAACCAAAAGAGTTAACCAAAACAACAAAATTCAAGTGTCTAAAGAGTAAGACCAGTTTCAGCAATAACAAGACAAGTGCAACACAATGGGACAAGAGGCAAATAGGAGTTGCAAGGTAAGAATTCACCTTTAAGGACTAATGACTTCAAAAGTGAATGAAATTATTGTTAAATAAACACTTTTGGAGCATATGATGTGTATTACAGTTTGAATGTGTCACAATCAGTGCCTAAATTCTGTATTTAAGCTCAATTGTGGCATTAGCACCTAAATTGAAGAAAATAGAGGCGATAGTGCATGGAAGTATTATTTGGGGCTAAAGAATGTGTTAATTGGTGATTTGACAGGAATTCCCATAGTCAAAGGCAAAGTAGGAAAAAGAAAAGTTACCGACCAAATATTCAGCAACCAAAGAAGGAACTCATTAGTAGCATAAGAAATTAACAGTTGTGACAAATGCTTATGTGATATAGAGAGAATCATCCTATACTTGTATGTACATGGAGGAAGTGGAGAGATGACGCCAAGTGTCAAAGCAAAAGATGTACCGAATACTACTTTCAGGACTATGTATGGGCGCTACGAGTTTTTAGTAATGCCCTTTCGCCTAACCAATACAACTGCGGTATTTATGGATTACATCAATCGCATCTTTCAACAATATCTGGATCAATTCGTTGTGGTGTTTATTGACGACATTCTGATTTACTCCAAAAGCATAGAAGAGCATGAGCATCATTTGAGAATTGTGTTAGAGATATTACGTGAGAAGCAGCTCTTTGCCAAGTTGAGTAAGTGTGAATTTTGGCTGCCAGAAGTAAAATTCTTAGGCCATGTTATCTCGTAAGAAGGGGTCTCGGTGGATCCTAGTAAAGTGGACCAATACTGGACTGGAAGAGGCTAGAAACTGTTGCTGAGATATGCAGTTTTCTGGGTCTTGTTGGTTACTACCGGAGCTTTATCCAGAATTTCTTTTGTATTACCTTGCCGATGACCAAGCTCACAAGGAAGGATCAGCCATTTGTGTGGGATGAGCATTGTGAAAGTTGTTTTGTTGCGTTGAAGGAGAGGTTGGATATGGCGCCTGTATTGATTATACCTGATCCTAGCTTGACTTACGTTGTGTATAGTGATGCGAGTAAGCAGGGATTAGGGTGTATCCTTATGCAACAGAGACGTGTTGTGGTCTATGCCTCCCAACAGCTGAAACCTCATGAAATGAAGTATCCTACCCATGATCTAGAGCTTGCGGCAATTGTGTTTGCATTGAAAATTTGGTGGCATTATTTATATGGTATGATAATAGAACTGTACTATGACCACAAGAGTCTCAAGTATTTGTATGATCAGAAAGAATTGAACATGAGACAATGCCGTTGGATAGAGTTGCTTAAAGATTACAACTTGGAGATTAAATACCATCTAGGTAAAGCCAACGTCGTCGCCGATGCTCTTAGTCGAAAGATGGTGCTTGTTGTAGCAATGATGATTTAGGAAGTAAAGTTGATAGAAGACTTCTGAGATTTGAATTTGTCGAACCAGATTGTATGTGCTAATTTTAATATTTCTCAGGTGGAAAGTGATTTGAGGGCTGAAATTGAAGAAGCTCAAAAGCAAGATGATAGGGTGCAATCTATCAAGGCTATAATTGAGCGAGGAAAAGCTCGGGATTATGATTTATCGCCTAATAGATTAGTTCGTTACAAAAAGAGAATATGTGTTCTACTGAAGGCAGAATTGAGGTAGAGAATCCTCGATGAGGCACACAAAAGCCAGTATACTCTTCATCTTAAAATGACCAAGATGTACCACGATTTAAAGTCTATGTATTGGTGGTCGAGATTGAAGATTGATGTGACCAAGTATGTGGCGCGGTGTCTCACTTACCATAAGGTGAAGATAGAGCACCAAAGGCCACTGGGATTGTTGCAAAGTCCTGAGATTCCCGAGTGGAAATAAGAAAGTGTGACCATGGACCTTATTGTGGGATTTCCCAGGATCAGGAACTGTGATGCGATCTAAGTGATTATTGATCGGTTAACGAAGTCAGCACACTTCATACCAATCAATTCTAGTTATTCTTTGGATAGACTAGCAGAGATTTATATCTGAGAGATTGTACGACTCCATGGGACACCGAAGAATATCATTTCTGACAGAGACCCTTGTTTCACTTCAAGATTTGGGAGGGCTTTGTATGAGGCTCTGGGTACGAAGCTGAGATATAGTACGACCTATCATCCTCAGACTGATAGACAGTCAGAGAGGACTATTTAGACACTAAAAGATATGTTATAAGCATGTATCCTTGACTTTAAAGGGAATTGGGACTACTTTCTTCCATTAGCTGAGTTCACCTATAACAACAGCTATCATGCAAGCATTCAAATGGCTCCATATGAAGCATTATATGGGAGGAAGTATCAGTCGCCGTTGTACTGGACAGAGTTGTCTGAGAGGAAGTTGTATGGGCCGGATCTTGTTGATCAAACCACAGAGCTCATTTGAATAATTTGTAAGAGGCTCCTTACAACGTAAAGTCAACAGAAGAGCTATACTGATAAGAGGAGAAACTCTCTAGAATTTGATGTGGGTGATCATGTGTTTTTGAGAGTATCTCCAATCACTGGCATTGGTCGAGCTATCAAACGGAAGAAGCTGTGCTCAAGGTATATAGGTCCTTTTGAGATTCTTGCGAGAATTAGGCCTATTGCTTATCAGTAGCCCTACCTCCGAACTTGAGCAAGCTCCATGACGTGTTTCATGTTTCCCAACTAAAGAACTACCAATCAGATCCAATGCACATTATTGAATTTGAAGAAGTCGAACTGCAGGATAACTTCACATATGCAGTAGAGCCGGAATGGATCATTGATAGGGAAGAACTACTACTCAAACACCAGAGTATACCATATGTAAAGGTGATCTAGAAGGGAATGACTCAGAGAGAAGCAACTTGGGAATCAGAAGCGGATATGCAGATATGGTATCTGGAGTTTATGGCTTAAGTTGTGTAACATATTTCGAAGGCGAAATTTATTTTACGAGGGGAGAAATGTAATGCCCCAAAATGTGATTAAGGGCTAATGAATTCAAAAGTGAATGTAATTATTGTTAAATAAATACTTTTGGAGAATACGATGTGTATTACGGTTTGAATGTGTCACAATCAGTGCCTAAATCCTGTATTTAAGCTCAATTTTGGCATTAGCACCTAAATTGAAGAAAACAGAGGGGATGGAGCATGGAAGTGTTATTTGGGGCTAAAGAATGCGTTAAGTGGTGATTCGACAGGAATTCCCATAGTCAGAGGTGAAGTGGGAAAAAGAAAAGTTACCGACTAAATAGTCAGCAACCGAAAAAGGACCTCATTAGTAACATAAGAGATTAAGGGGTGTGACAAATGCTTATGTGATATAGAGAGAATCATCCTATGCTTGCATGTGCATGGAGGAAGTGGAGAGATGATGCCAAATGTTAACATGTGCACCCTTGATCATGGTCAAAAAGTCCACCATGAATTTTTAATTCATTTTCCCACCTCTCCTCTCTCATAGTCGGTTATGTATGGGCTAAAGAGGGAAGAGAAAACTGAATTCATCTTCATCTTCATCATCTCATTTTCTCTCTCTTGCTCTCTCCATTTTCTTTGAAGTTGAAGGAAGAAAGAGAAAATAAGAGCTCAATATTTAGGTAAGATTTTGACCTCAAATGCTCAAACTCTCTTCTATCATCTTGATCCTTGGGTTGAGAGCTTTCATCTCTATGGTTTTAGATTTTTTAAAGAAGGAGTTTGAGAGCTTGTGAAAAGTTGAAAGCGGTGGAATCAAGAAACTAGATTGATGAAGTGAAAGAGGTGAGAAATAGCTTTCTTTTGGTATATATATTGTGCCCGTTTGTGGAACTTTGAAATTTCTGGATTTTAGCCCTAATTTTCATGTCATTAAGGTCTTGTATATTGCATGGTGTTTTGGTAGTGGAATTGGTGTCTTGTTGCATGGTTTGAACAATGAAATTGGTTTGGATTAGTTTGGATCATTGAATGGAAAGTTGGAAATTTGGTGGTTTGGGTTGCAATGTGGTCAAAACAGAATATGTGTGGATGTGATGTGAATTTGGATGTTTTAGTGATTCCAATGCTTTCCTTGTGAAAAATTGTGTGGGAATAGGTTGGTTTTTGATTTTGGAGCCATTGGACACATTGGTTGGAAATTTGAAATTCTGTCAAGTGTAAACTCTATGCTGGCAGTTTGTTTGCATGGACGTTTTGAATGAGCAAATGGTGTCTAAAAATTATGAAACTTTCCGATCTAATAGATCACATTCTAATCTTCAAAATTGATATATAATGGATCTCATTTCGATTTATACACTAGGAATTATGAATTTTTGAAGTTAAGTCATGAAAACTGGGTTGAATTCTAATAGTGTGCAATAAATGAAAATTCTAGGAATGTTGTGTATCCAAATGGCTGAGCGTGATATTTTTTCTTGAATCACCCCAATTTGATTTTTTTAGAATTAGTTATGATTTTTCAAAGTTGATAAAAAATTCTGGCAGATTTGGTCACTTGTGCGAAAATTGAAGATGTTATGGCATAATGTAATATTGTTGAACTCTGAGGTTAGAAATTGGTCTTTTAGGTTAATTGACCACTTTATCTCCTTAATTGACTTGATTAAATGATCATAGTGATAACCAACCCAAGTATTATGAGTTATTAAAGAATTGGAATAGGTAATAATTTGTCATCCTTGATTTTGGTTTATAGGATTTGATATTTGCCTTGTTCGTGATCCACCTGTGCCAGAGCACAATTGAAAAGAATAAGGTAGTGACATTTTCTCTTATACTATGTCTAATGCATTATATGTTTGTTATATCATTGAATTGTGTATTGCGAATGCTATGAAGTTTGCTGCTGTGAAAACTATATGAAAGTCGTGATGGCTATGTGTATGCCGTGAAGGCAATGTGTATGCTGCGAAGGCTTTGTGTAAGCCATGAAGGCAATGTGTATCACAGCATGAGCAGTCGTAGACGTGACACAGGTCACACCTACCCCTACCGTTGTAAATGTGTAAGCCGTGAAGGCTATGTGAATGTTGTGTAGATCATGTTTATGCCGTGAAGGCCATGTGTATGCTGCTGCTGCTTGGGGATTTACTTGCTTGCTATGTGATTATATGTTATATGAGTGATTTGTTACTACTGGGATTCTCTTGAATCTCATTCTTTCTATTGACTAAACTACAACCAGGGCAAGTGGCTCAAATGAGAAGCAGACAACCAAGGGCGACTAGTTCTTTCTTTTCGTTTGTTAGTTGTTTGTCATATTTTGGTTGAGATTATTGTACCTTTTGTAAATATTATTTTGGATAAGATATGTGATCCCCTGAATATGAACTTATTTTCGTTTATATGAATGCCCGGGGGTTGCCAGGAATTTAAGTTTACACTCTGATATGTATGAATGCAACCGAATTGCGCAGGATAATTATATTCAAAAAGTGAATATAAGACCAGTCTAAACAGGTTTTGAAAGAAATTTTGAAAACCCTATTTTAAAGATGGGATTAGAAATAAGTTTTAAATTAACCATTGGTCTCTACTCTATCTTAATTATGCATTTTTGAATTATAATTACGGAAAATAAGGTAGGGGCTACAACAAGTATGTAAGTAGTCACTTTAATCACAACTTACAGAATATGATAGCCACCAGAAATCTCAAGTTTCAACCAACAGCTTTCCAATGATAAAGAATGCAAAGTTGCTTACCACAAAATAATAGTAAACCACACAATGGTCACTAAAAAATTGATAGCAAAGCAACAAAATGCAAATTTCTTTTTTATTTTTTTTTTCTAGATGCAAATGGAATGCAAAACAACTATGAACATGAACAAAGACCTAAACACCAAACACTCCAACAATTAACAACTAACTAAGGCAAACTTAAAAACACACTAACAACAAAGCTAAGACACACTATAACAACTAAAAAGAACACTTAACTACTTAAAACCTTGGCAATCATCATCCTCGGCAACGGCCCCAATTTGATGAACCCATGTCGTGTGAGTTATCAAAATTAAACTGGATTTGAAAATGTAGTGTAGTAGCTCAACCTATGTCATTCTTGTGAGGAGATTAATTTCCAAATTTCTAAATAGCAAAGTGATAAATACCTTAAAGTTGTGAGAAATTGATTTTAAAACTAATGAAGTAATCTAATCTAATTCAATATTTTTGTATTTTTCAGTTTTCAAGACAAAGAAGCAAACAGAATCGAAATTAACAATAAACAAGCTAAATTCAATAAACTAGTATAATGATGATATGAGATTCCCTTGAGTTGAGATTTTAGTCTTCCTTACTTGCTAATGATATGAATTCCATGATGAGTCGAAAGGATGGAACTAAGCTACCACTAGCTCCATACTTGCAATAATCATTTAATTCATTATACCAAACCAATTAAATGAATACCACCAAATAATTTAGACTTAAGGACATGAATAATCAACTTCCAATTCTAGCTTGTAATTACCATTATAAAAATTCAAAGCATTCAGTTTAGTCATTTACAATCCACTTAACCAAGTTAGAATAAACAACTCAACCTACTCCTAATTTGAATCATACAAAGCTTAATTAATCAACTTCTAGCTCAACCACCAAGTTTATTCACTTGGCATAGAACAATCTAGATCACAATCACATACTTAACCAAGAAACATATAATTATGAAATAGAAAAGGAATTCCATTGAAGTTTAGAAGCTCAAACCATTACGCAACTCAAGGAAATCACCTAAACTTAGCTACTCATGGAAGAGAAAGATGAAGCTTGATGAAAGGATGAGCAATCAGGCATGGAGAACAAGGGGAAAGTACTGAACAACTCTTCAATTTAATAATCTGTTCGGTTAGCTATTTAATTCTGTCATCTTGCTTTTATTCAATAGCCACCACCTCAATCTCCTTTCCTTTCTTTTCATTCAGCTACCATTCCTTTCTCTTCCCTTATCCATTTGATGCTTCCCTTTTTTTTTTTACAACAGCCGCCTCTTTAATTGTCTCACCTCTTCAATATTAGGTCTACCCTTCTTCAAGTCTTTTTCCCCTCTCTGCAATCGGACCGGCTGTTTTTGTTTTTTGTTTTTGATCGGTCAACTCCTCTCCTTGATAAATTCGGTCCAGCCTTTTTAATTCGGCCCAGCTGACTCCTCAATCTTCAATTATTCCCATCTTCAATTCATTTCGCTCAGTTATGCTTCTATCGCACAGCCACCCCTCTTTATTTCTTCAATTCAATCCTTTCCTTTTGATCACAACCACCACTTGCCTTCTCATTTCCTGAGGTCCCCCCTTCTTCCAATTTCTTCAATTGTCTTTAGGTTAAAATGAGTTGTGCCTTGTTTGGATAAGAGGTAAAAATCTATTTTGGCATTAGGCATAAAATTGCAACCACCAAACAAGGCCCTTACTCATTTAACATTGTCTTAGAACAAATGGGAAAATAAATTCTGCACTTGTGATGTTCCACACTTGTCCTTCATTAAGCTTCAAAATGACATCTTTGACCTTGACCACTCAAGTTGTGCCACATCATCACCTACAAAATTAGATTAAAAAAGGTAATATCTTTTGCTCACAATTAAAGAATAATGGGAATAACAAATATTAATTAAAAATATAACAATTTAACCACTTTAATTCCCAAATTATTCTTTCACTAAAATCTCACACTAACACTTGATTTTGCCCAAAATATTTAATTAAGTCCCACAAAAACTTAAGAATAATTAATAAAAATATATAAATATTGAGCTCTATCAATAAGCATAAAGGACTGAAGAATAGGCTTTGTCGGCTTTTGCCTATGCAACCTCTTCAAAAATAAACAAGGATTGTAATATAGGGTGCAATCCCGGATCGTCTCTCGAAGAGCCTTTTATTAATTACCTAGGAACTAAGTGCAATGATTGACATGAAATGAGTTTAAAATGGTTTTTAAGTTTTTATCTAACAACTAAATTGCAATTAAACTAAAATGCTTTTAAAACTAATATTTTTGGATTTTTGGAATAAAACTGATATGGAATGGAATGGGTTAGAAATGCAAATGATGAAGATGCTCTTGGAAATGGTTTTCAATGACTATTCTTGCTCAATTAAGATATTTGGGGAGTTAATTCACTAAGCTTCTAATATATCAAACCTCAATTACTATTGAGTCTAGCATCACAAGAGAGGAACCCCTACCCTTGAAATGCTATTAAGCCCTCTTAGTGTAATGAGTTTCTCTAAGTTTTCTAATATATCAAACCCCAATTACCATTGAGTCTAATGCTTAAACTCATGAACCCATTTATTTAAGCATTATTAAAACCCCTTAGAGAGTGACTATGGAATAAGCAATGCATTTAGGTTTAACTACAATTCCAATTCAATCAAACTATCCAACAATACCATGTTAAATAGATAGAAAGTAATAGAATCATAGGAAAGATATATATAACCATATATATTGATGAGTACAAATCCTCATTACAAATTCCAAATCACAACAACTCAATCCATAGAATAAAACATAACTAAAATTATAGTATCAACATATAAATGAATTCTTAAATCTAAGAAATTAAAAATACAATGAGCTATAGATAAAATAAATTCCCCTTTGAAGCACATATGAGCTCAAGTCATCTCCAATTCATCCCCAAGAGCACAAAATTGCCTAACCAATCATGAGAATAACTTCAAGAAATATAATCCTATTCTGATTCAAACACCCAGCCATAAAATCTCAGAATAAATTAACCAATCAGCCTAAATCAATTTAATTCATGGGCTGGATTTGAACCACAAACAAAACAGAGGAAATAGGCACAATTGAAGTTAAACCCAGACACGTCAGAGCAAGCCACGACTGAAATGAATTCAAATGCAGAAGGAGTCACAGCCTGGAAAACGATGAAAGGTGAAGTCGATTATGGTGGCCGACGGTGGTGTGTTGTCGATTTAAGCTTCCTCTGGTGACTCCAGCTCTCAGCTCTTGCCTCTGGTTCAGTTTCCCCGATCCTCTCCAGCTCTCGGATCCTCTGCTTCTTCAAATCCCAGCTCGGGTCTGTGGCTGTCAGTTCGGTGGTGAGGAGGAGATGCAGGTGGTGGTGATTGCAGTCTCCTCCTCCTCTCCCTTTTCTCAATCCTTGCGGTGCCCCCCAAACTTCTTTTGCCCATGTCCCTTTTGCTGCTGCCAATCTCGAATCCCTCAACTAGTCGAGTCAACCATGTCCGAATCCCATGTCCATGCATTGTCGGGTCTGCTGAAGAAGAAAATGAATAGTAACCCTGGTCAAAACGCAAGTTTTGACCAGGGACTTCAGTGAAAATATAAAAACTTCTCTAGAGGGACTTAGATGAAACTTTTTGAAACATTGATGGGCTGAACTAAAATTTCTGAAATTGTGGGGTACTTTTATGTATTTTGTTCTGGCCTTTTTTCTTCACTCTTCATAATTTTTACAAAAATCTAGGGCCCCTTTCTATGATTTTACCCAATCTTCAAAATATTAATTTGACTCTCCAGGTCTACAATTTTCTTCCAAACACCTGAAATGCAGTATTAAGCACAAAGTAGTATTAAAAGTTCAATGGACAATATAAAAAATAATAATTAATGAATTTTGACCATTTTTTTCCTAATTCCCATTAATTCAAAACAATTATCCCTAACCAAAATTAGTGCTTAATAATGCAATAATGTCCCAAGAAATACATTAAAATTCCCAAATTAATCATGAAAAATCATATAAAAATATGGTTCAATCAAGGACACACCAAAGTTAAGACAGAAAGGAGCATTTATCCAAGATTCTAAACATTGAGAAGGAGAAACAACAACAAAGAGGAGGCAGATAGTGGAAATGAGGGACAAGAACAGGGCCCCAAGTGAAGAGCCTTCAAAAATTTTGAATACCGCATTATCCCTAAGGATCGCATAGCCCTTGATATTTTCACCATAACTCGGTGTTAGATATTTTATTAAGGGAAAATTCCAGAAAAATACCTTGGAGTATGCAAAAGGATAAATCAGAGCTCTGAAATTCAAAAATGCTAAGTCAGTTTAGTATCAGTACGGAGGAGGAATCTGGGATTGTGAAATTTCAGCAAAAAGACACACCTGCCCTTTAGCTCCCCCCACCTCTCTACTCAGAATAATAACAACACCGCTCTCTTTATTAACAACACCTGATTCTATATTAACAACTCTCCTTTCTTCTTTCACAATAACAACACCGGTCTCTTTATTAACAACACCGTATTTTACATTAGAAACTCGACTTTCTTGTTTCACAATAACAACACCGGCCTCTATATTAACAACACCGTGTTCTACATTAACAACTCCAATTTCTTGTTTCAACAATTCATAATTTAAGTTTTAAGACCAATAACAATACATATCTCTTTATTAACCATATTTTATATTAACAACACCATATTTGAGATACGAAGATGTGAAAGAATAAAGCGGAGTTATTAATGTAGAATGCGATGTTGTTAATAAAGAAACCGATGTTATTATTCTGAGCTGAGAGAGAGGGACAGCTAAAGGGCAAGTTTGTCTTTTCGTCAAGATTTCATAATCCCAGATTCCTCCTTTGTACTGACACCAAACTACTTGGGAATTTCGAATTTCACATCTCTAATATGTCCTTTTGCATTTTCCAAAGTATTTTTTGGAATTTTCCCTTTTATTAAAATGATAATATTTTATCTCTTTGTTTATTCCGATTATATCTAGATGTATATTTATTCGCTGATCATATAAAGGATATACTAGTTGATTATTTTGATTAAATGAATATTCTAGATATTATGAAGTTATTCTAAATATTAGCGGATTATTTTTATTATCATTTTAATTTATTTTGGATAAAATATCTCTCGATTGTGTCCCACAAAGTGATTTGGATAACGATTTGGTTCAGGGTTACCTGCTTTGCTGGTAGGTTGTTACTAGCCTTAATAGGAGGCTATAAATAGCATAGACCAAGTTTTAGAGTAGTAACGTGGAAAACCCACTTACTTGCTCCTTAGAGGTTCCTTGATCGGTAACGGCTGTTTCCAAACCATCATTGTGCCTCATCTTCCCGTTAGAAGAATCCTGAGTTATTTTCTTCTAATCTATTTTTCCCCTTTTCAATTCTCAAGTTGTGAGATATAGTATGCAGAGTTACTATGGCTAGAGGTACTACTCATCAAGTCTTCCGCCGTTGCTCTTTCTTATAGACTTTATACAATATATTCAAAATTTTTATTGTTAGATTATTCCAACATGTGGTATCAAAAGCAGGTTTTTCCGATTCCCCTCTACATAGTATTTTCTGCATGTTATTTTATTTTATTTTGAAAAATAATATGATAAAATAGGTGAGTTGGTTTTCAATATGAATTTGTGTTCGAGCTTACAGGGCTGTTGCTTTATTAAAGTTTTTGTAGAATCTGATAAATAACTGATTTTCTTATTATTGGTACCGTAGGAGTTTACTTTTGGCTTTAAAATCAATTCCTTTTTTAGTATTTTGCTTTTCAGCTTGGCTTGTTTCTTTTATGAGCCAAATAGTCAGCATGTTGGTGGTTTCCTTCCTCGTAATGTCCGTCTCCTTTTGGGTTTTGAAAAAAAAAAAGAAAAAATCAGATTGCATTTGGTTTTGATGAAATTGTTGTTGTAAACATCTTCATCGTTGATACTGTTGGCGAGAGGAGAATGTTTCTCTCTGTTGACCACCGTCGCATATTCTCATTATTGAATGGATTCCAATATCACTATTTTGTGTGGCCTTAAAATTGCAAATTTATCATTAGTTTGGCCAGGTTTGTGGTGATATTAATGTTGGCAAGAGGAGAATGTTTTAGTATACTTCGTCTCAGTTTTCAATTCTAAGAATCAAGGCTTTTAGATTTGTTTTTCTCTGTGTTCTTGTGACTGCCGCATAGAGGTGCACGTAGCGAGGGATCTGACCAGGTCACGCAGAGGAGTAGGGTCGGGTAGGTTAACCCAACTCAATGAAGAATATGACACGGACGAAACGTTTTGGAGCCCAAGTGAAAGGCACATCTCACTAATTCTGAAGATGGGCTGAAAGCATATTGGGCCTAATGATCTGGGCTTACAAATTTTCTCGTTTTGTCTCTAATTTATGCGAACTGGGTTGTTATGGCCAATTGGGCTCATTAAACTAGGCCTTGTATTATTTTTTTCCCTCCTTTTCCTTCTTCTGTCATTACGTTTTTAATTATGTATTGGGATTATTTTCTGGGCCTAAAATCGTTTTTGGAAATTATTGGTGGCTTTGGTTCAAGTTAATTAAAATGTTTGGGCTCAGTCTTAGGCTTTGTGTTGTTTTTGGGCCATTTGTTTTTTCAGAAACTATCTTAGACTTAAAGTTTTTATTTTTTTGAAAGTTATTTATGGATTTCCTTTGAGACCATTATCTCTATGGGCCACTTATTTGATCAAATATTTGAATTTTTTTTATGTGCCATTTCAATTGTTTAAATATGGGAGAATCAATTTTAGCTATTTTTGCATTACGGTAATTTTGCAAAATGTATTTTGATATATCACTTAATTACCTCAATATTCATGTCATTAATCTTGGACAACTTTTCAACTATTTGAATTTTGAAAAATTATATTTGGGTTGAAATATGCTCAAATTGATTTCTTAAACAATTTTTGGATACATAAAACAGTGGGTGGGTTATTAATTTAATTTTTTTGATCAAATTAATTAACTAATCCCTCCATTAAGATATGCATATGTTATATTTAATTTAGAGGCACAAAATAGTGGGAGAATTTATCTATGATGATTATTTTAGTCAATTAAATTCTCGTTAAAGATTTGTGCATATTTAGAATTTGAAAGCACATAGTTGATATTTGTGATTAGCATGCATCTTGGGTAGTAGTTGCAGCGTCCTCAATGTTGCATGTGTAAATAATTGCTAATGGACTTCTTAAAAAACATCAACTCAAATCAATGATTGATTAATTTAATTAAAGTGGGAGAATTTCAGTAATTTAGTCACTTTTGTTGATTAAATTAATTATTCTCATTAGATTATTTGTGCATATTTATGTTTTAAATGCACACAATATTCGTGGTTAGCATGCTTGTTTCTTGAGGAGTAGCCATAGCATCCTCAATTTTGTTGCGTGCATGGATTTAATCACATACGGCTTTATAGAATATCAATTGTAATTAAATATATGATTATAATTAGTCTTTTCCCACAAGTAGATAATTATAATTGGATATTTAATTAAGGTGGAATATAATCGCATTTTCTAAGTATCCCATAGGTATTAGAAAATATAATTACGTTCTAGATTCATCAATTCGAGATAAATTCATGATATGCTAATGTCTTTACTCACAGGTAGGCCTTAGTTATATGAATTTATAATTGTATGATCTACATTCGTAAACATACATTTTTTTGTGATGGTTTTTTTTCTTTGCCTCTTATAGTTATTTTGTAAGCATGATTAGGTTTTATTTTGACTTTATAGCATGATTTTTATATTTAATTATTTAGTTTGATAGAATTTGGTAGAGATAATTGTTGAGCCTAAGAGGAGATGAAATATAACTTCTTCATTAAACTTGGCATCAAGAAAGTTCTAGTACTCAATGATGCTAGCATGAGAGGTGAGATAACATTATGAGATGCAATAGTCAAATTAAATTAATCTCAATTAAGAGCTAGCCATCACTAGTATATAAGGATAGAGCAAAGTCAAGGGTTATTTATTGGTTAAAGAATGAATTTAGAAATTCTCATAATTGTTATTACATTATTTTGTTGACTATAAAGTGATTTTTCATAATAGGGTAAGATGGCCCCATTAGTTTTAGTGGAAGAGATCTTTAGTTTATTATTCCATGAGTCATTACTCATTTCCATGAGTACATGCATGGATATTAAGTATTCATTGAAAATGTGTATAGATAAGTTTTGCTCATATTTGGAAAAGAATGAGATTCTAAATGAGGGTTATCAAGCTATCTATCCTAAAGCTAGCCATAAAGTAACAAGCATATATAGTTTAATGTGCTTATAGTTAAAAAGCTTGATTTAAGGCAGTAATGGATATGCACTTGTCATTAATTATATTTTAATTATGAAATAATTCATCTGTCCTTATAGTTGACCTTTCACGATACCCAAAGGCTATTTTGTTTGTATTTCATTGATTCTTGATTCATGACTTAAATGAATTGTTCTAATTTCTGTTGATTTTCATTTTAATGATAGTGCATCCCAGATATATAGACTCCTTGGCGGGCCATGCCATCGTAAAGTTGTTAGAGACCCGAAATGGTTTTATCCAAAGGTAAGTAGTTTCAAATCAAATTCTTTTGATTGACGGTCATTTTAGATATGCCTTTGTTGATTTTAACTGTTTGCTTTTGATTTATAGTGCCCTCGACAACCTGGCGGTACTGAATGTGGATATTATGTCTTACTTTATATATATAACATCATTCAGAGTGGAATTACGAATGATTTTGAACAAGTAATCACTTTTTCATTCTCAAATGATAACATTTTTGGTATTGTAATTGAATTGCAAATTTATTCATTCACTTGATTCATTATTTCATCTTAGTTTATTTTCTAATTTACAGATTTTTGACAATAAAGAAGCCTACTTATATAAAGACATTAATTTGAACAGAGACCTTTTGGCTGGACATCTTCTTCAACGTATATGATAGTAAAGTTTTTATTTATATTAGTTAATTAATTAGTAATTTGTGTAGGATACAGCTTTCTGACATACTTTGTGGTGGTTATATATATTGTACATATAATTAGAGTTGTTGTTGTGCATAGTATTAGATTGTTGGAGTTAACATTTTTATTAGATAGTGATGAACTGCTGATGTTGTTTCCATTCTGGTTTATACAATATTTCTTCGATCTTATTTCTGCAGTTTTAATTTGCTGGACAGTTAAGTATATATATAAAAGGCCATTTTTAAAAAAAAACTTTTAACATCCATAAAAAAAATGTAATTAACACTTTAGACTTCTTCACTTTGAAATGAGGAAGTCTAAAGTGCAGACTTTAGACTTCCCCATTTCAAACTGGGGAAGTCTAAAGTGGCAGAGATACACTTTAGATGTCCCAAGTTTGAAATGGGGACGTCTAAAGGCTGACTTTAGACTTCCCGATTTCAAAATGGGGACGTCTAAAGTGGCAGAGGTACATTTTAGACGCCCCCAGTTTGAAATGGGGACATCTAAAGGCTGCACTTTAGACGTCCCCATTTTAAACTGGGGACGTTTAAAGGGCGTCCCCCACACTTTAGACATCCCTTTTTGAATGGGGACGTCTAAAGTTCAGCATTTAGACGTCCTTTATTTTACGAATGTTATTGCCATTTTTTATTATGTTGCTCAAATAGACATCCTTATATTTTCAGACGTTAAAAGCGTGTGTTGCAGTAGTGAGATCTCCCTCACTTTTCACAAGCTCCTTGTACCTCTCTCTCAAGATGCGTATAGGGGTTTCCATTTTCCTATTGTATCTCATAGAAAAACCATTGGGCATTGAATTCTTCACAAACTGCATCACCACGCATGTTTATATATCTTAATATCAAAGAAGTCTTTGAAATAGTGATCTACTTTAATTTAATCTAATCTATCTATCTATCTATCTATTAAGGGTTACGGTGCTAATGAATAAATTAAAGGGTTAATTAAGGTACAATTTTGCCTCTCGGAAGTAAGCACTCAGAAGCATTATGTATTTAGAAAATTTTCGAGAAACAATTTTACCTGAAAGTAATCAAAACGTGATAATTTTGCCTCTTATTGTAAAAAAAAAATGTTAATAGTAAACATTAATTTTTTAATGATCAATGTTAGTATTTAACGATTATGGAAAAAATGATTCTTTTTTAAACACTTTTGAGGCAAAGTCACTCCTCGAAAAGATTCCGGTACCCGGCCCTCTTGATTGATTACTTTGGGGGCAAACTTGAATAGATTGATTGATAAATGCGAACCTTAAACCATTTCATTTCCCTTAACATGGAGAGTGATTCCACAGGAATGAGCCAATCCAGTTCGACTCCAAGCTTTGCTGCCAAGTGCAATGCATTGTTTCCCTCTTTATCTACTTGCTCAAACAGATTGTCACTTAGCCATTTTTGTTTGCACAAAAACCTGAATACCTCCACTCCCCTACGATCTGCAGCTAGTAGGAGTATGTTCTTTCCCTCAGCATTCACATCCTTAACCCTCAACGGAAATAATTGCAGAATTTTATCCACCATTTCTACCACTTCAATCTTTGCAGCAATCATCAGGGGTGTATCAATCGTTATTGTACCAGACTCCGTCTCTATCCACCAACAACATTGACAATCCAAATCACAACATTAGTTTATAATTGTTTGGCACAAAAAATATAATCATAATTACTCCTTCTGATCCTTAGTATAAGATATATTTACTCAATTTTATTAGATTAAGGAAGTTAATTAATATGACATTTACTTTCTAAAACACACTAGTTGAAACCCCCTTCACGATCAAGGCCGAGATTTAGTGTGTAAAAACGTAATTAAGTTTGAATTAGAGACCATAAGATAATTTGGGACTTATACAAAATAATCTTTTGCCCAAAACAGGGTTTACAAAACCCGTTCACAACGGTCTCATATTCACCTTTCAAATACACAAATGGCATATACAATTAGATTCCATTTATCAATATCAGAGTACAATGTAAATTCCCGACACACTCGGGTTCTATTAATCAAGTAAGAGTTTTACAAAGCACAATTGCCAATAATCCATTACCCTTACTAGGGGATTACACAATACTAAACCATAAATCCAATATATACAATCGTTTCCCAACAAAATATCCAAAATCAAACTATGATAACCAAAACCAAAATAGACTCCTAGCTCGGAGCTTCAACCGTCCTTCGTCACCTACTTTTCCTTTGAACTACAGGCCCTGACAAATCCCTATTTTTATTATATATTTTTATATCTTAATTAGGAATTTTGTCATAGTTATTGAGCCTAAAATGTCTTTCTTAAAATAAATTGAGATTAAGAGTAAATGGATTAAATTTGAAGTAAAAAGGGCAAAATTGTCAATAAAATTATAATTACTCTTAATTATTTATTTTTCGCAGAATATTTGATGTTGATTAATAAAATTTGGGTTTTATTGATTCAAATTGCTAGTATTTAATTTGGGTTTCGGTTAGAGGGATTAATTTCTACCCGGTGTGGAGGAATTAATTCACCTAACTCAAGCTAACTCAAAGGGTTTTTTGAGCAAATTTGTCAAGCTAGCACACTTCCAAATTAATTGAAGTAAGGATAGCTTGAACCATTGTGCTAGAGGATTATCATCTTACTGTTATCACTTGTTAATTCTCATTTCATTACCTCCTCATTTCATTTCATATTTTTAAGAAAAATCTCAAAAAGAATTAGTTTAAAACAATTAAATTTTTACTTACAAAAAGTAGTTGATAGTTGAAAAGATCAAAATTTTCCATTTTTAATCATTTTATGTCAATCATTGCATTTAGTTCCTAGGTAATTAATAAAAGGCTCTTCGAGAGACGATCCAGGATTGCACCTTATATTGCAATCCTTGGTTTAATTTTGAAGAAGGTTACCAAGACACAAAGCCGACAACACCAATTCTTCAAGTGCTGTCTAAAAATTTGTTTTGGGAGAGTGAGATTCTAAAGAATCCCCGTAGTGTCAAATCACTCATAGTATGCACAACAATAAAGCATGAAAGCAAATCATCACACACACACACACAGCAACTACAACGGCAAGGGCAGGTATGACTCATGTCACCCTTACGTTTGCTCCGCTGTATTGCACCACAACAGTTCACTCAATATATTTCAACACAGCTGGGATTCATATAAAACATTTCATACACAAAGCCACACTGGCAAGATATACAACACAACCCACGGCTGGATTCACAACACGCCGCCGCATGGGTCGGATTCACAAAAATTCATATCGATTACAACGGCAGTTCAACAGCCGAGTTAGAGATGACCAGCGTTAATCCCTAAACGGCTCACGCTGAAGTGCTCATGCTGTAATGGACCATAGCACATACAGTTCATAAAGCTCAATGACAAGTCACGCATACCAAAACATCATACACAACATGAGAGAAGAGTCACTACCTGATTCGTTCCGTGCGTACTCTTTCGTAGGTTTCTCCCGAGTAGGGCAAATATCGAATCCTAGAATCATGATTAAGAACGAAGAGTTATACTCTATTCCAAGACTTAATCAACCTCACAACACTTAGATTTGGTTATCATTTATGTCCTTTAGGTGGCTATTAGAAGCCTAAACATATGCCTAAAGAGTTGGAAAAGACTATACCAAAAATCACCTTTCAGAAGTGCAAAACACTGATTTTTGGGGGTTGGCCGCGGCCCAAGAACCCACTGACTGCGGCCAAAAACATGTTGAAACATTTGGGCTGTCGCCCAGAATCCTTCTGGCCACGGCTAAGAAAATTCTGTTTCTTGGCTGAACTTTCAAAAATCATAACTAATTCTAGAAAAATTGAAATGAGGTGATTCCAAAGCCAAATGAAAGATATTTAAGTCCTCTTTATAAAAAAAATATGTACCATTACTAGAAATCACCACAAAATTCTAGAATTACTCAAAACTCAACACTGCTCCCAAAACAAAGTCCAGTTTTTTTCCCAAACTTTGGAAAAGCATAACTTTCAGTTCACAAAACAAAATGACATGAATTATATGTCCATTTTGAAGCTTGGGATGTGAAGTTTAAAAATGGAAAGTTTCAGAATTTTTCAACACCATTTGGTCATTCAAAACTTCCATGCAAACTGACTGCCCAGAATAGAGTTCACATTTAACAGATTTCCCATTTTCTACCAAAGTGTCCAATGACTCCAAAATCAATAACCAAACCTATTCATATATAATTTCTCACAAGGAATACAATGACAACCTCAAAATGACCAAAATCACAACCCATCACCTTATCCTGTTTTGCCCAATACACAAAACCAAATACATAGTTGCCAAACTTTACTTTTAAGCTTCAATTTAATTCTATTCATTTAAAACACTAAACAAGGCACCATTTCCATGACAACAACATGCCAACAACACAATGACCCTCATTTTCGAAATTCAAAGCAAAATTTTTAGAAAATCCAAAATCAACCAATGGCTACAAAACCTTTATGAAAAAGTTTGTCTTACTCACCTCTACAACTTTCCCAAAAGGAGTTTCTTGGTTCTCCAAACTCCAAAATCCTTTGAGAGCTCAAACAACATCAAATGAAAAATATAAAACCATGAAATTGAAGCTCTCAATACAAGAAATAAGTTTATAGAAGATAGTTTTTCTATTAGAAGCCATTTAGAGGGTCAAAAGCTTACCTTTTGTCAAAAAACTCTTTCTCTCTCCTTGGACAGAAATGGTGGATGAATTTAGAGAGAGAAAGGAGGGATGAGAGCTTGATGAAGAAGGAATGATCACACTTCTCTTGCCCCATGTCTATGTCGAATAGGAGGGAAAAAGGGAGAGAGAAAACTATAAAATAAGGAGATTTGACTTTTTTATCCACTCTCTCTTCACACCAACTAGCCACTTGTCAGAATTTCATTGGCTCTCATAAAATAATCAACCAATTAATCACCTTAATCCCTCTATTAGCCATTTTAATTTCACATCTCATTTTCCTCTTAGTTAGTAATTAATTTCTTCATTAATCACTAACTAATTAACCAATAATTTTCCATTATTCCACTGATTTTGGCACATTTACTTAAATTGTCACATAACACATAATTAAATTCTTTTATTTCTTCCATGCGCCATTTACCCCATAATTAGCCCAAAAAATTATTTCATAACATAATTATGCTAAATTACTGGGTGTTGGGCATTTCCAATAACAAAGTCGGATCTCAAAACCACTTTAATTTCATTCTTAATAATCATCATTAGTCCTTAATCAAAATTCGGGGTGTTACACTAGTCATCTTCATTAATTCCTTCTTTCCCTCTCCTCATTGATTACTAATTAGGGGCATATAAATTAGGAAAAGATTAACAAATATTTAAAAAAATGGGTCTTATATTAAGATTAAAATTAATT
Source organism: Inga leiocalycina (assembly GCA_963242795.1). Classification (NCBI taxonomy): domain Eukaryota; kingdom Viridiplantae; phylum Streptophyta; class Magnoliopsida; order Fabales; family Fabaceae; genus Inga; species Inga leiocalycina. Next base: position 43,241,473 of record OY725329.1, read on the forward strand.
CCTTAAATATGTTATATATTAAGGATCATAGGCATTATATATTAGGAACAATGAGTATAAAGATTTGCAATGAGTATGTACTGGGCTCATTCACAAATGCGTCATAAATTTGTGGTAAAAAAATTTGTGACCATCATTGCAGGTCACGAATGATTTGTGGTTACTTAAGGGCTTGTTTGGTATAAGGGGAGGAGAGGGATAGTGAGGGAGGGAAAATATTTTTGAGTTGGATTTAAAAAAATTAGGGAAGTGAGGTTAAATGTTTTTAATCAATTTTTCATACACTTTTACTTTATATATTATCTTTATCAAAATTTTGTAAGCCTACCTTTCTAATTTTTTAAATCTAACTCATAAAAATTTTCCATCCCCTTCCCTCTAAATTCCTCATCCCAAACAGACCACAAATGAAAATTTCTATATATATGTATTTATATATGTGAAAGCATAATGATGACGACGGGGACCACAATAATAATAATAATAATGTTTTTTTTTTATAAACTAACATATGGATTTTTCATGAATCTTTTTTACCACAATCCTCTTGTGTTGTTGGCAGGGAAATTGAACTCAGAGGCCTTTCTGCATATTATTTGTGACATATCTTCATCAGAAGCATGCTGAAGAAGTTCGTTCATTATTTGAAGCGTCCATGTGTGCGTCTGCTTCATCCTTCGAATCCGAGGGAGCCATTTAACTAGGAATATTAAGAAACCGCACATAGATCAGTTGGGACAAAATGTTTTAAAATATTTATTATTTAAAAGAGATAATTTATAATTATATATAATTAAAACAAAATATATTATTTCAGACTTTTCTCCTGGAAAATGGTTTCTTTTCAGATCTAAATTTAACTTGCACCAAACATAAAAAAGAGAGAAAGAAAAATATACTATGCTGGGTCTCACGTGTTAGGTGTGAGAACTACTAGTCTCTCTTTATTTGTTCATTTGTACTCCAAAGTTTATTTAAGAGAGAACTCAAATAGCCAGTGGGGGGGGGGGGGGGTTAACATAAAAGAAAGGAGAATCCCATATAAAATTAGTTAAAATAGAAAAATTTTAAATAAAGTTGGTAAATTTAAAAAAAATTTCTAATTAGGTCGCTAACCCCATTTAGGATTTCAAAATGTGAGTAAAATAACTTTAATTCATGTAGGGTTGGTTAAGTCCGTTTATATGAGTTAAAATGGAAAGTTAATTAGGCCTTTAGCTTGAACATTCTTCTTCCTAGTGTTTGAAGAAAACAGGTGGTGTTTCTGGCTTCTTGGTTTTTCTCCCTCAAACTGCTTTGCTTTTCTGTGTCTCTCTCTGGTCCAAGAGAGAAAGATAAAGTGTGAACTGTCTGGTTCTGAAACCTAGGTTTGTTGGGTACGTAAATATCATCTGTAACCTTGAGTGAGTGATCTCTTACAGCCTGCATTTCAATATGATATTTTGATTTCATTGTGTATTAACCCAAACTTGAATTTGTAATAAATAGGACTACATTCATTGTACTCTGTTTTTTTCACCTTCATAAAGTGAAGAAGATTAGAAGTCCTGATTTTGATGTCACTGAGATAGACTTGTTTCATGACCTTTGGATTCTCACATCATTTCACATGTACAAGTTCATGGTCTTTGCCTTTATCATGATTTTTAATTTACAGCACATCTAAGTGACAAAGTCCAGCTATGATATGGCAACAAGTATGCGTATTTGTAGATTGATTTTGCTTTTTTAAGTTTATGTATAAAGCCAGGAAAACCTGAACAATGTTTTTTTGACCTTGAAGGTAAACCTGAAATTGAAGATCTGCATTTTGCTGTTAAAAGGAGTTCGTTTCCTTGACTCCAGTGGAGTGGCCAAACTAGTTGAAAGTATTGTCAGTTAGCTTGTATTTTCATGTTATGAAATTGATGCAATGGATAAACACTTATGAAGATAACTACATTAATATATGAAAATGTAATTTATTTTTGGGTTAAGTTGTAAATTTAAGAATAATGATTTATCAAAAGAGCATCTAGCATAATAAAATTGTAATGGGTGTAAAATTACACATAAACAATGGAAAAGGGGTACAATGAACAAAATCGTTAAGTATTGCATAACTGCCGTGACTTTATTCTTACGGGGCCCACAAAGTCAGGCAAAATATTCCCTCTCTTGTCCACTTCATCATTCTCACGCTACCTCTCCCCCCCTCTCTCTCTGCTGTCCCTCGCACAGACTTTCTGCTGCTCCAATAGCTTCCGTTTTGTTTTTCTTTATCATCTCTCTCGCTCTTGTTTCTCTTCCGATTAGGGGATTGAGCTCGGAAGAGAAGAGATGGTTGTGGAAGTCGTCGAGGGTGAGAGAGTGCCTCACGAATTTGGTAATGCGGTGCCGCTTCCGCAACACCTGCTCTACAATCTGCTGCGTGTCGATATCACCGCCACTCTCACCCTGAACCTCCATGAGGAAGCGGTGGAGCTGCTCGAAGATCATGTGGGCCCCACCTTAGACGTATTTGTTAAATAGCTCCCTCACTTCCTTGGGCGGCACCGCCTCCTCCACCTTGAACTGCCGATGGAAGCACATGCAGATTCTGGAGCTCCCCATTATAAGATCAATAGTCAAACAAACAACAAACACAAGCACAGTTCTCTATGAATCAAGATCAAAGCCAAAGAGGAAAAGATGATATGAGGAGACGGAAAGGTATCTTCAATTGGAAAGGGCCTCTTGGCTTGCTTCTCCACTGCAAAAAATACTACTCCATTTGTTTCGTTGAAGCAGCAGAAGAAGGTCTGTGAGAGGGAGAAGGGGGGGTGGCGTGAGAGTGATGAAGCGGACAAAGGGGAATATTTTGCCTGACTTTGTGGATCCCACAAGAATAAAATAACGACAGTTATGTAACACTTAACAACTTTGTTAATTTTAGTCCCTTCTCAATTATTTATGTGTAATGTTACGCTCATCAAAATTTTATTGTTTTAGATGCTCGTCTGGTAAAATATTATTGTTAAATTTACACTTTAACCTATTATTTTTTTAAAAATAGTTTTATTTTTGAGAATGAGACTGAGCGAGCGAGTAAATAAATAGTGTATAAAAATTGCGCTTTGCTCTTCCAATTTATGTTTTGTAAACATTAATTGGGGACCATCCTTTCTGTTGTCAGACAGCTCCCCGCATCCGTTGGTTTTGTATATTGTTCAAGCAACACCCAACCTCTACCACCAGTTTTTCTTTTAATTAAAAGCTTGTTTTGTGTGTGTGAGTGATTTCATGCTTTAATACACTAGAGTTTATAAAATAATAAAGTATTAAGTAAAGATTGTTCTGACAGAAATTTGGTTCCAAAATCCCGTTAAATATTGATTATTACACTTTCACTTAATTTGAGTGACACAAATCCAAGCGTGAAAGGAAACTAATTTTAAAATTATAAAAAAAAATAAAAACAAGTGATTCATGGATTTTAAAGATAAAATGGGACGATGATTTATTCCACTTGTAGTATTTTGTAACATTCAATTAACATCTTCTCATAGATGTTCTTAATGGATATATATGCACTAATCCAGGATTCAAAAGCTTTCTCCAAGTTAAAACAAGTGTTTAATTCCATTAAGTGCATTCAATCTCTTATTACAATTAATAAAACCCAATTTTCAAGCCCCAATAATCCTAATCGTAATGTGACTATGCAAGGTTATCATCAAATATATCTCTATTTTACTAACAAAACTATTCATTCAATATATAAACTTCATATTCTTATATAATTTTATTCAAGTTTTACGCTCAAATTAGTCCTCTCAAATATCACTCAAATAAACAGAATATCTAATTTGATTGCATTATTATATTCATTTCCTTTCTTAATTGTTTCATATATCAAGCTCTCAAAACTAGTCTTTTTCATAGAAGCATCTTTAATTTATCCCTCCCTTTATTTTCCATTTTCCTAAACAATAAAAACATTTTACAACTCCATAAACTAATATTCAGTATAATTAATAACCGGAAAAAACTAGCTACTTTCTTTAATCCTACATGCTGAACAACACTTTTCAGGTCTAGTTTTCCTCCTACTTGTTCAAAGAGAGAATACATTTGGTGGTGGAATTTTGGTTGTTATAACTTATAAGGCTATCATTTATTTCCCTAAGCATAGGAAACAGCATATACTTCACTTGGGGATTGATAAACATTTTATTCGAGGCATTAGATATTTTATTGAAAAGAAAAACAAAAAACAATAAAGGAGTAGGACCACCTTGAAGGTGCCATTTTAACTCCTTAAGCTTTGTAGTTTGTACCACTCTTTTTTTTTTTTCCTAATTCAAATCAAAGCAAAAGGTTCGGTTTTGCTAATTAGGCCACACGCATAAATCTCTCCTACCAGAGCCGCAGCGCGCATGCGCGCTCATTTAGTTCCATTTATAAAAAATTTTCAACATGTTTCAGATAGATTAAAGAAAAAATTAAATTTCATTAACTCTTTCATAAAATTCCACAGCTTTTCAATTTTACCTTATTTAGTACTCCCTCAGATCCTTTTATAAGTAACTTTTTCTCTTTTAAGGCCGATCCTTAATGTTACCAACTTTTTTTTTATTTCAAAATTTAAACTACTATTTCTTTTTCTACCCCTATTAAATACAGATTCAGCAATGGTCCTTTTCCTGGATCTGGATCGTTGGATTAAGATCTCAATGGTCTATATTTAATATATAATAATAATAATAATAATAATAATAATAATAATAATAATAATAATCTTATAATATATTAATAATAATATTCTTATAATATATTAAATCTGGACCGTTGGGATCTTAAAGCAATGGTCCAGATTGAGAAAATGGTCATCCTTTGCTTCCAGGAAAAGGATGGCAGCCGGATCCATTAAATACATATCTTTATATTAATTATCTCACACTCACCACTAATTCTCTTTCATTTAATCATTTATTACTCATTCTCTCTTATATTTTCTATTCATTCTGTCTCATATTTTTACTCATTCTCTCTCCTATACTCTTTTTAAAAAATAGAGGCATATTTGGAAAGGACATCACATTTTTGGCATATTTATTGTTTTAACTAATTTTAGCTGTCAGTTTATTGTGCGAAATTAGGGAAAAAGTTGCTTTAAAAAAGACCAAAGGGAGCATAGATTATACCCTATAAGAAAAAATTCAATACAATAATAAATGAAGAATAAAATCGTACATTCATATGAAAAAGTTTTTCACTATGCTTATAAATAGAACCAAAGGAGTATCACTCTGGTTCTATTTATAAATCCATTTTGACAAAAAGTTTTGATCATTATATAAGTTCAGTTTTAAGGTAATAAATGCGATTTTTACAATTTTCCCTGTATTATTAATTGCAATAAAAAAATTTATTCATGTTGACTTTTAAAACTATTCATAGGTGAGGGAAAAATTGAAAAACTAACTAATAATTAATAAATTAACTAAATTTTTTTAATATATAAAAATTAATTAATTGAAACTTATAAACAAAAGCTGAGATATTATTTAACCACTGGTAAGAGATTCTTAGAATGCTAGCCATAGCCCTTGTGAATTGTGATCATCATATATTAAAAGCCTGGCACTGTCGCAGATAAAACTAGGCCCCGTTTGATACATTAGAATTGGCCTTATGGAAACGGAATTGGAGGCCAATTCCATACTTTTGTCATGTTTGGTACAAATCTAGGGACATGCAATTGACTTCCATGTGGAGGTTGTAATATCCCGATTTGTGATTAGGGCTAATGACTCTGATAATTATTGTAATTAGTGTAATTAAGCACTATTGAAATTTATGTAATGAGAATTTTGGAATAAATACATGTGGTATTTAAGATCAAGGGTTGTGATTCCTTGACCATGGGTCGGAATCCTATGCTTTATGTCTATGTGAGCTCCTTGAGAGAGTGAGTGGATGAGATGGTGACATGTGGCATAGTGGAGGCCATTGGATGTGGCACAAAAGACAAAATATCACTTTTCCTCTCTTTTCTCTCTCTTGATCGATGGAGTGTGTGGGTAAGGGAAGGAAAGTTTCATTTCATCATCATCTCTTCCATCTCACCATTTTCTCTCTCTTCTTCCTCCATTTCTGGCGCTCAAGCTTGGGAAAGAGAAAAGGAAAGCTTGAATCTTGGTGAGTTGTGATCCTCTTTTGCCCAAGTCCTTTTCCCTAATATTGTGTGTCTCATTGAGAGCTACATTGTGGTGGTTATAGAGTCTTGAATAGTGTTGATTTGGACATTGATTCAAAATTTAAAGTTGGAGAATCAAGATTCTGGATTAGGCAAAGTGAAGAGGTAGGCATTTAGAGCATTTTGATGTATTGTTTGTGATTTTTGGCTAAGTTTGGTAAAATCTGGAAAATTTGCCCTAATTATGCCAAATGTTGAAAATATGGATTTCATGGTGTTTGATAATGGAAATGGTTTAATGATGAGTTATTTGATGGTTGGATATAATATGGAATGATGGAATTAAGTGGAATGAAACTTGGATGTTGTGTGTCATAGAGACCTTAATGTTTGATTGTGGTCAAATTGGTTTTTGGAGTGTTTTTAAAGTTGCCAAGGTGTTCCCTAGTTAGTGCTTAGAGTGTATGAGCATTGGGAAGAGTTTGGGAACCTTTGGGTGAGGATTTGACCATATGGTGTTTTCTAGTTTTTGCTGCATTTTTGGGTCTCTGATGCACAACACTCGAGCACGGGATGATCATGCTAGAGTGATGTGAGAGTTTTTCCCTGTTCTGCTTCGAGTTCTTCTGGGTTTTATAAATAATACTCGAGTGCATTGCCTTGTGCTCGAGTGAGGGAAGAACATGCTCGAGTGAGCTTGGGGCTGCTCGAGTGATCCTGATCCTTGAGAGTTTGTGTGCTCTCGAGTCCTCACTTCCTGGACTTCACTCGCAGGTGCTCGAGTGAGGCATTTGGCCTTCACTCGAGTGAGGTTCAGCGTGCTCGAGTGAGCTGATTCCTGAAAGCTTCTTTTTGCTCTCGGGTGTTCACTCGCTGTCTTACTTTCTCTTGTGCTCGAGTGCTGTCCGTACCAATGCTCGAGTGAGAGCATCTGTGCTCGAGTGAGATGACCAAAAATAAGTGTTTTGCCTTCGGAAAAGGGGTCTTTTGGGTAGTGTCTTCCAACCCTTTAGGCATATGTTTAGGCCTCTAATAGTCACCTAAAGAGTCCTAAATGATAACCAATTTAGAGTATTATTGAAATATACATATGGAAAAGAGATTGATTGGTTGTCCCTAATTGATATAGGATTTGATATCTGTCGCCCTCGCGAGGCCACGGTGCTGGAGCCAGTCAGGAAAGATACAGGTAGTGACTCTTTCTTTATACCTTATGTGATGTATGATATGTGTGCTACATCATTGAGATGAAATGGATTTCGTATGCTGCAAGTTTTATGAAATTGTGGAAGCACCGCTATACCAATAGTCCCTGAGTCGCTAGGAACGGTTCAGGTACAGGCCGTATGCCTTCCCAGCGGTAAAAGGGGATGAGGTTAGGGTGTGATATATGTGTATATGTGGGCCGAAAGGCTAATTGTGAGCCGAAAGGCTATTTGTGAAGGCCGACGGGCCATTTGTGAAAGCCGAAAGGCTATATGTGAGCCGTGAGGCTAATTGTAAGCACTGCCACGCCAATAGTCCCTGAGTCGCTAACAACGGTTCGGGTTAAGACGGTGTGCCTTCCCGGTAGTAAAAGGGGATGAGGGTGGAGTGTGATTTGTGTTGCTGTATGAGATGATTTGTTTACATATTATGTTATTGCATGTGGTATGAAATAGTTGTTACCACTGGGATTCTTTAGAATCTCACTCTTTCCAAATGACTAACCTTTCAGACAGGGCGAGTGGCTCGAAAGGAAAGCAGACAACCAGGAGTAGTTAGAAATTACTCTGAGACTTAGTGGTAGTTGGTTATCTTCGTTTTGGATTTGGGATTACCAAATGTATATGCGGTGTAAATGATTATTTTGGATATGTAATCCCCCTTTTTGGGAACATGTAAACCCATGTTATATATATGTAGATGAACCCGGGGTTTGCCGGGATTTTAGTTTCCGCACTCTAATATTTATTATGTGATTTTATTTCTCAAGCAATTATATCCGCCTGTGAATGTGAGACCAGCAATAAGTATGTTTTGGAAATGATTTTCGAAATACCCCATCTCCTGGATGTGGGATTATAAATTGTTATTTCATTTTATTGGTCTCTATTTCACTTAAATTTCGAAATCCGGATGTAATTACGGTGAGGGGGTTACAGAGGTCAATTCTATCAAGATCGATGGAAATGATTTCCATGCCAAAAACTCAGATTTGTCAATTCCACCTAGAAAAGTCAATTTTGCCCCTCTCCTCTTTCATCACCGCCCAACCCATCACATCATCATTCATCTTCACAGACGGCGGCGACCTTCTTCCCCACCTACCAGCGACCTTCTTCTCACCCACCGCCACCACCATCGCCGGCAAACTTTTCCCCCACCCACCATCGACCTTTTTCGACTTTATAGTCTTCATCTTTTGCTCGAACTCTATTGATGAACCATTTGTGCAAGTGAGAATAGATCCGTGACGGCAGTAAACTTCCAGATTTGCAACGATTTTGAGTCTCCTCTTCCAGATCTGTGACGAGCTTCAATCGATAGTGAAGATGGGTCTTTGGTGAAGAGTGGAGGCTTTTGGAGCTTCATTAAGCTCAACTGATTGATAAGCTTATTGATTTGCAATGGTGAAGAGTAGAGGCTTGTCGAGCTTTATTGTTTTCGTGGTGATAGGATTTTGTAGGAGATTTTTTTATTTTTCAATTTAGAGGGGTATTTTGGTATTTTCATACAAAAATTATATATCATTTCATGACATACCAAACACACTTTTAAACCTCATTTCCATATCCATATCCATTTCTATGTCCATTTTCATTTCCATATCCATTTCCATTTCCATTAAAATCAATTCTGCGTACCAAACAGGCCACTAGTGCTTGTGAAAATTCCAACACGTATTAGAGATCATAATGGTGCCATCAAATTAATGATCCCTTTTACCTTTTTACAAGATAGAATTGTTGGGCATGTCTTGTTCCTTTTTATAAAATAAATTTAGAGGATGTTTCCAATTTTTTTTCCCTGATAAGTTAGGGAGAATTAATGAAAAAGTTAGGGAGAATTACACTATAGTCCCATGGAAGACAATATACGAAGAAATAGTCCCAGGAAATTCTGAAATTACTCTCAAGTCCCATGGGACCATTTTGTAATAAATTCAAGTTGGGAAAAGACATAAACACCTTTAAGAATTGGGCAAAAAACAGAGTGTGAGGAGCTCATTTCCTCATTCAAAATTGAACCCGAAAGGCGACACAGCTCTGGGCAATGAAAGCTAGTACGGCGTGCGACAGTGTTCGTGGCTTCTCTCGAGTTAGGTTCGGCAGCTGGCTGCGGCAAGGTTTGTGGGCAAGTCTGATCTTCCGTCATTCGTGGGCAAGCTGCGATGAGGTTCATCTGGTATCTGCTGAGAGGAAGGCACTAGTTTTGAAGTGCAAAAGAAGCAAAACTAAGAGGCAAATAAACTTGGGTAAGTGCTGGTTTTGATTTTTTTCTTTTTGGTGTTCTTGCTTTCGTTCTAGTTTTTGAAGGTAATATTATCACTATATTGTGGACTGTAGTTTATGTTTGGCAACAAGGCTGGAGTTCTTCACATTGCTGAGTAATAGGTCATAAATTTGAATTTCAATTTTGAATTACAAACTATAAATTCTAGTCGGTTCGGTATGAAGTTTTAGTTGTGAGACTTAAAACCGTGATTGTCAACAACTCTATTGGAAGATTAAAAACTAAGTTTGTTACTGCTATCATAAAAATAATTTTTGTTAAAAGCATTTTATCTCAGATTTCCTATTTTTTTTACTTGATTTATGCAATGAACTTGATGATAATTTACTTGACCTTTTCTTTACTGCTCTTACCATTTTTATATTAGCTAATTGCACATTTAAGATAATTTCTGGTTATTGGTGGATGCAAAATTCATAATTACTCTGATGATCATAAATGGAATGAGGTGAGATATAAAATGTGAAACTAAACAAGGTATGGCGTTGCTGGTAACTTGGATAGTGATGGTGATCTTGTTATTGTTTTCCTACTTTCTTGCACATCTAAGATAATTATTGTTATTGGTGGCTGTAGATTCATATTTACTCTGAGGATCATAAATGCAATGAAGTGAGGAATAAAATGTGAAACTAAACAAGGTATGGCATTGTTAGTAAATTGTATATTGTTGATCTTATTGTTCTTTGCTTAAAAAATTCTTCGCCTAAAAAAAACATATGTCAAAGCTATATGATTTGATTTTTCTATTGAATATGTTGTGTTGCATCTGGGAAACATGCAGTTGGAGAGATGTTTTGTCATGCTAGAATTAAATGTCAATTTTATTGTGACTGATCTTGTGAGAATACATTGACAATCCTATAATTTCAGGTATAACTTGCTGTGATTCAAATTAATAGTCTATGGTTGTAAACTTGGTGATTAATTCGTCTTGTTTGGCCTGTTTTGTGAAGACTTCTATTTGGGGTAAAACCAGTGAAGATTTAGAGGTAATTTAGATATAGAAATTTGTAGGTTGGACTTCACTTATCATATATTGTTTATGAAAGGATTTTATAGAACTGCAAAAGGCAGTCGCCGTCGAGGGTTAGATGGGAACAAAGAAGTGTTAATGCCCTAAGAAAGGCATAGCTTAGCTTCAGCTGAAGGTGTAATCATTATAATTTGTACTCCTCTTTTAGTATATCGGATATCAAATTTCTTAAGGAAGACCAATAGTGTTGTTATAATTGCGAAGATATCAATCCCAAATGGTGAGTTAACATCATGGCCACATAATAAAGAAAGAAGGGTGAAAATAAGACGAAGGGTCCCTCCAAATGTAGTTGAAGATAATATATGGACAAATAGATAGAAATGATAGTAATAGGCTGTGAAATATGTTTGAGTATTGGAAGCGTCTAGCTAGCTTGTAGTCTGATCAGATATGGTGAGAAGTTGCTCAAGATATTCAACACCCAAGTCCTCTAGCACCACCACCTCTGATGATTTCTATTTGGTTTTGCCTTGCTTAGCCTTTGACAATAATTTTCTTTGGATGTACTGCCGCTCTTTGATTATGTTAATTTGACATATTCATTCCAAATATTTACTTGAGTCTTGGGTGTTTATAAATCTGTCAATTTATGCCTGACATTTTGCTTATCTTTGAACAGAAAAGCAGATTATCCATCGAGATGTGAAATCATCCAACATTCTTCTAACTAAAAGCATGAGGGCCAAAGTCACAGATTTTGGATTTTCAGAGCTCGGTCCCACAAACTCCGATCAGACACACATTTCAACCAAAGTGAAAGGAATAGTTGGTTATTTGGACCCTGAGTACATGAAAACATACCAACTTACTCCCAAGAGTGATGTTTACTCATTTGGAATTTTTCTCCTAGAAATTGTGTTAGGCCACAAATTAGGGGATTGTAATGATCATGTGCACACTAACTGTAAATATGGTAACTTTTTTGTAATGATCAAGTGCAGTCACATTGTATAGATGTGATGTTTTTGGTTTTGATCAACTTCAAACTTGTACTTAAGATGTTTTGAATATTTATGAATTACAAAATCATTTTCATGAGTTAACATTAGTGCTAAAGTTATGTAATGCATATATGATGCTCTTCGTTTCACATTGTTTGACTAAATTAACATCTGCATGAGAGTGTGATGACTAGTCAAAGAGGGATGAAAGTTGAAAGAATAGACAAGATCAAGCTTCAAGAATCACTCTTTGTCAAATAACAATATATCCTCCAATCCAAATTCAATGAACATACCAAAAATTGAAGTAGCTAAAGCAATGCAATGTTTAATTACAATGAGCTTAATTGGAAACCTTAACTAGGATAAGTGTTTGCACTCTTCTCTCTCATAGAAGGTAGTTTTTCATTCGCATCTACTTTAACCACACTCTACCATAGGCTTGTAGTATTTCTAGGCTCTCCACTACTTGCAACAATGGCATAAATAAATCCAAAGGACTTTGTAGGGTTGTGATGTTGAATAGGCCAAATGATGGAAAATGTAACAAACACTATGCTTGTACCAAATAATTTGCTAGATCACTTAGCACTACAAAACCAAACTTAATTCACATATTTTACCATTGTGACTTTATTTCTTTCTTTGAATTTTTCTTTCTTTCTTTTTTCACACTTTTTTTTCTTCTTTTCTTTTTATTTTTCTTTTTGCTTTTGACTATTCATATGTCATTTTATATCTTTTCCTTTTCTAATATATAATAGTACTATATCTCTCTCTCTCTCTCTCTCTCTCTCTCTCTCTCTTTTCAATATTGCTAGGAAGAACTTGATAAAGGATGCAAACATAGCATTTGTATAATGAAATGGAAACAAAAGTGAAGGCTCAAAGGGGTAAACAAAGGCAAATGATGAATGGTTTTGTTTAGGTTAGAATGTTTAGAAATGAATGCCAATATCATCTCTATCCATACCATTGCAAAATGTAGCCTCAAGCAAGAAACAAAACAAGTTCTAGAGAGCAATAATCTAGGAGGATAAATCACACAGTGAAATGAACAATTACGCCCAAAACACCTTCCAACTAAGCTTTTTTTTTCCTAACAAACTCATCAAAATTAAACCATGCATCATTAAAACACTTGAATTTTGTGGCAATTCACTAATTCAAAGCAAGTTTCAACCATAGATCCAACTAAGAGTAATCGAGATACTTGATCATGACTAAAGACTTCAAAAATCTTAGTGAATTAGACCAAAAACAACAGAAGGCACAAGCAGGAGACAGATGCATATGATATCACAGTGAAATCCATCATGAGAATAAACACACTCCCCCACACTCAATCTTCACATTGCCCTCAATGTAATGCACAAAAACAAAGAACCTAGACGCACTTATCTCTTAGATGAAGTGAATGTTGTGAAGTCCAATTCAAGATTGAAGCACAACACATCATCGTCACAAGGAGAGAGAAAGACAAGACATAACTGGAAATAGTTCTTAGAAAGTAGGCATGAGGATATAGAGAAAGGGTAGTGTAGAAGAAGGCTAAGCACAAGAGTACGATTCAAAATGGAGTTTATTCAATTGAAAAATGCAATCTAACAAACTACTTTTGACTACTGATAAGTCCCTCCCCCACACTTGTTCAATAGCATATATCATTAAATAAAACAAGGAACAAGGTAGGGAAAGAGACTACCGTGTAATCATGATGGCTTGTAGCTAGATAGAAAAATCAAAAGGGAGTTGAGTGGTTTGCTCCTCAACAGTTTAGGCCCAAGCAGGAGTAGAGTTTCCCAAATGCAAAGATAATAAGAATGAGGGCAACCACCAAGAGAATTAGCCTGCAAATAATTAACCAAAACAACAACAGTACCTACTCCCTAGATGCCACATGAATCAAAATAATTAAATCCATGGAAAGCATTAGGACCAATGAAATGACATAATGGTGTATGTAATGTGAGAAGACTAAAGTCAGGTACATTCGATAACAGGTGCTTGTCACAACTAATAAAGTCAACTAGTGGCACACAGCAAGCAACACTAGGTATCAAAGAATCAATTTGAATTTCAGTAATGGAAGTGACATAGTCAAGCACCACTCTATCATATATAGCACAATCCAAGTCAATAGAATCACTAACAACATCAAATCCTAATAAATCAGGAGATAAATCACATGATAAGATTTGGGAGTAGGAGTCATGAATATGCTTGACATCATCTAGTAAAGAAGTATGATCATCACAAAGCACAAAACTAGGTCCAAGCAATTCAAGTGAATCAAGGTGAATCTCACTTGTTAAATCAAAAGCACTGACAATTGAAACAATGGGTACATGCTTGTCATCATAAAATATGTGCACATTGAACTCTTGCAAACAAAGATTGACCTTAGGATTAGTGATCAATTATAATTTAACATCTTTATCTTCACTCTTGCGTGAAGTGAAAAGTGTAGAATCCAACATAGAATTGGAGTGCATCAAGTCACTTTCACAAGTAGGAGAGAGAGAAGAAGAGAAAGATAAAGGAGTTTGATTCTCAACATCATGCATGACATGCATATCACTAAGTTCTAAAGGATGGTCATCTCTACTTCTATGCATTTCAACAAATTTAGGATATTTCTCATTAATACAATCCATACACATTGGATTTTCATCACAAGAACATGTCATTTCAGCACTAGCATCATCATTATCATCCAAATCATCACTCAAAGTATCATGCAAAGGAGTCAAATCATTAAAAGGCATAGGCTCATCCAAGCTACCACTACTAGAATTAATGGGTTAAGCAATTACATATTCAAGTATTAAAGGGAATTCAACAATTATTTCCTCATCCACCTCATTATCACTCAAATTATGAATTACTTCATCAATCAAAATAGTAGGAGAGTCAAATTTTGTAAGGATAGAATTGTTACCAAAAGGTAAGAAAGACTGTTCATTATTCATTTGTACTTACTTCACTTCTTGTGCTTGGATGGATGCATTTGATGGAATCATTGAAGTTTGTGAACTCTCCACATGTAAAGTAGCATAAAGCTCTTGATTTTTGGTTCCTTGTTCCTCCTTTTATAGGTTTTGAGACTAATGGGTTCCAACTTCACCTCCTGTCTTTACCTATAACATGTGATCATAGTATGCCTTGAAGAATTCATCAATATCTTTCAATTGCTCTTCTCTCTCCTTAGAGCTATCAATTGTTCCTTGAGACATGAGTAACTGAAGGTATTGCTCTTGGAGTGTCTCATACTTTCTTGTTAAAGCATTTGTTAGAAAATCCATGTTGTGAGGTGAGAAAATGGTATCCAATCCACTAGGTTGTGGGTCATGAAATGGAGGTGGAGGTTCAAGGTAGGATGGTGGGGAAGGTTCACAAAGTGGTGGGTGAAATGATTGGAATGAAGATTGAAATGAGGGTTGGTATAGGGAGTAAAAGGGTAGATGGTGTAAAGGAGATGGTTCATAGGGTGGTCCTTGTGGTGAAGGGATAGGGTCAAAATTTAGGTTGTAGGGTGGGGAACAAAAGTCATGTTGTGGTCTATATAGGGGTTGTGGTGGGAATGAAGGACTATGGAAAGGTTGGTGTGGTGAAAAAGATTGTTGGAGATAGGGTTCATGATATAGGTTGTGGAAAGATGAATCATATTCTTGACTATTGGAACCTCTCTCTAGACTCTCCAACTGGGCTTGAACAAGCTATAATTGATGTTGTATATCTTTAAAGCTTTATGAAAGAGGATCTTCCATTTTGGTAGTATTACTAAAAGCTTCCTAAAGATGAAGAATGCAAAGTTGCTCACCACAAAACAATAGTAAACCACACAATGGCCACTAAGAACATGATAGCAAAGCAACAAAATGCAAATTTCTTTTCGTTGTTTTTTTTAAATGCAAATGGAATAAAAAATAACTATGAATATGAAAAATGACCTAAACCACTATCAAAGACTCCAACAATTAACAACTAACTAAGACAAACTCAAAAACACACTAATAACCAAGCTAAGACACACTATGATAACTAAAAAGAACACTTAACTACTTAAAACCTTGGCAATCATCCTCCCCGGCAACGGCGCCAATTTGATGAACCCATGTCGTGTGAGTTCTTAAAATAAAACTAGGTTTGAAAATGTAGTGTAGTAGCTCAACCTAGGTCGTTCTTGTGAGGAGATTAATTTCCAAGTTTATAAATAGTAAAGTGATAAAAACCTTAAAGTCGTGAGAAATCCTTTTGAGAATTTAATTTTTAAACTATAAAGTAATCTAAGCTGAGACAATATTTTTGTATTTTTCGGTTTTTAAAACAAAGAAGCAAAAGGAATTGAAATTAATACTAACAACAAGATACATTCAATTAACTAATATAATGATGAGACAGGATTCCCTTGAGTTGAGGCTTTAGTATTCCTCACTTGCTAATAATATGAATTCCATAATATGAGTCAAGAGGATGGAACTAAGTTACCACTAGCTCCATACTTGCAATAATCATTTAATTCATTCTACCAAAGCAATTAAATGAAGACCACAAAATAATTCAAACTTAAGGAGATGAATAATCAACTTCCAATTCTAGCTTGTAATTACCATTACAAAAGTTCAAAGCATTCAATTTAGTCATTTACAATCCACTTAACCAAGTTGGAATAAACAACTCAACCTATTCCTAATTTGAATCATACAAAGCTTGATTAATCAACTCCTAGATCAACCACCAAGTTTATTCACTTGGCATAGAACAATCTAGATCACAATTGCATACTTAACCAAGCTATATAATTATGAACTAGAAAGAGAGCTTAAAAGAATTCCATTGAAGTTTAGAAGCTCAAACCATTACCCAACTTAAGGAAATCACCAAAGCTTAGCTACTCATGGAAGAAGAGGAAGATGAAGCTTGATGGAAGGAGAAAGAATTGGCCATGAAATTGCAGCACCGAGCAGCCCTTGCAATTCCTTTCACACAACGCCTCCTCCTTCCTTTCTATAAGTCGCATGTCTCTTCTTCCTTTCCCCTTTATTTCCGCTGCTGCTCCTTCCTTTATTTCATTTCGGTAGCCTCACGTCTCCCCTTTTTCACACACAGCAGCCAAACCCCTTTTTATTCCATTCGGTGTTGCCTCCCCTCACACTCCAGCCACCTCTTTTCCTTTATTATTCGATGTCTTCTCAAGTCGTGTTCCCTTTCCTTTTTCTTTTTGGTCTTGGTCTTTTATTTCCACCCTAATTCCCATTTGGTTCTGCCTTTTTCAACCCTCTTGGGTCAACAATTTCGGCCCTCCAATCTTCTCTTTCGGTCCATGGGTTTATCTCCAATACTTTATTATCTATTTGGTCCAGCAGCCTCATCTTCATGCCAATTTTCATATGCTCCCAATCATGGTCCCCACGTCAATTCTTTATGCTCCCTCTTCTTTTCTTATTCCATATGGTCCCCCTCTTTTCATTTCTTCAAGCCTTCTCACCATTTTCGATCCAGCACTCTCAATTCTCATTCGAACATTTCGGCCCACTTTCATTCTTCAATTAATTCAATTGGTCCACTCCCTCCTTTCTTCATTTCTTTCCTCACAGTCCAGTATCTCCTCTTTTCTTCAATTTCTTCAATTGTTCATTTAATCTCCTCTTAGAGAAAAATGTGAAAATAAATTTTGTACTTGTGATGTTTCACTATTGTCTTTCATTAAGCTCCAAAATAACATATTTGACCTTGAACACTTGACAAAAATTGTGCCACATCATCACCTACAAAATTAGATTCACAAAGGTAATATCTTTTGCTCACAATTAAAGAATAATGCAAATAACAAATATTAATTAAAAATATAACAATTTAACCACTATAATTCCCAAATTATTCTTTCACTAAAATCTCACTTTAATACTTGATTATGCCCAAAATATTCAATTAAGTCCTACAAAAGCCCAAGATTAATTAATAAAAATATATAAATATTGAGCTCTATCACTAGTCGATGGTCGTTGTTCTCTATTTAGCTTACCGCTAGCATACGGGTCGCAAATAATAGTATAGTGATAAAATGCGCAGGATCAGTATCGCAACTTCGCTTTTGTTTCGCTATAGTGAACCCACAACGAACGCTGTTAGAATGGCCTATTTTCGAGGTGTGTTCGCTTTTGCTTCGCTGTGGCAGAGTCAAGGAGCCTCCGCTTACAACTCCAGGGGCCTCCACTGACAATTCAATGTCCTTCCATTGACAAGTCAAGGGGCCTCCACTAACAACTCCCGGTGCCTACATTGACAAGTCAATGAGGCTCCATTGATAGGTCATAGGGCGTCCTTTAACAAGTCATTGGCCTTCTAATGACAAGTGAAAGAGCCTTCACTAACAACTCCAAGTGCCTACAATGACAAGTCAAGGAGGCTTAATTGACAAGTTATAAGGCATCCGTTGACAAGTCATTGGCCTTCCATTGACAAGTTAAGAAACCTTCACTGACAACTCTAAGGCCTTCTACTGACAACTCAATGTCCTTCCGTTGACAAGTCAAAGAGACTCCATGACAACTCCAGGGGCCTCTATTGACAACTCAATGGGCTTCTATTGACAAGTTAATAAAGCTTGTCGTTAACTCTACCAAAAATTCTAAGCTAACTATAGTAAAGTGATACCTAGCCTAGGTCATTCTTCTATAAGGAACCTAATTATTGTAATAATTCTCAGCAATTTATGGACCATAATAAGTACAGCAAGGGTGTTGAGCACTAATTGAATTATATTTACCGAGTATTTAATTCTATTTCCTAATTTTCTGCTTAGAAAGTGACACTGTAATGCAATCGAATTAACTGATGAATTGACACAATGGTGAGACAATCCTTCCTAGAAGTTCTACTTCACCTTCATTATCCAATCATGTATGTGAGCTCAACATAAACATTATATCCACAATTACCACCTGTAGTTAATCAACCAGACACATTGCAGGGAGTAAATTGACATGGTATTTTATTCATCCACAAAGCATTATAGTGCAGTGCGTAAATCTGGATTTCCACTAACGATGGCTACTGCTCATCATCACAGAATCAGTCAAGATTGTTTAATTCACTGATGCAACTCAAATTAGTTAATGTGATTAAATCTACCGAATTCAGAGAATATAAATATCGACTGAATCTATGCAAATTAATTCAGAACAGTTAATTCCAGGCATGATTCGACACACTACAATAATGAATTTCGAAATCAACTTTGTTCCAGAACTACACAACTCGTATAATCACAGGAAGAATCACAGAGATTAGCTATTCATGTTGATGGAATGATGCCATTGATCCTCCGCTGAGCTTCTGTCATGGTAGCTTTATCGAAGAAAATTGGAGAATCTCCAAACAAATGGCTATCGACGGTGATTAGGAGTAGAGATCCAGATCTGAAAGTGATCTCCGTCTTCTTTTTCTTCTTTCGGTCCAGATCCCCTTTTCTTCTGTTCTGTTTTCTGTTTTTTTTTTATCTCAACCCGCGAACTCTGAATCACCGCGTGGAAAAATTGGCATTGCGGAAAATTGCAGTTTTTGCTCCAAAGGTTTCCTATGTTTTGCACTTAAGTCCCTTCTCTCTTTGGTTTCATAATTCTGAAACTTTACCATTGGTCCTTCCTTCTTCTTTCAGCTCCTTTTCATTTTATTTTCATTCAAGCTTCCTACAAGGCAATTCACATCAATGTAATATCATTCTTTCCCAAATCAACACGTTAAGAGAAATCATGAGATATATCAATTAAGCTACTCTTAATCACTCCTTTCATAAATTCAATATTAGTCACAATTTCTCATTACAAATGCATTTCAAGCATACCATTTATCACTAAAACCTCCCAAAATCTATGAAAATATGTGGTAAAATTAGGACTTATCAATTCCCCCACACTTAGCATTTTGCACTCCTGGACAAAATCAAGCATTGCATCCTTCTTACTTACTCTAGAAATTCTATCCATATGAATTTATTCATGCCCTTGGTTATGTATCTCCCTTCACTATCTCAAGTTCAATTCCCCATGCAATCAATCCCACCACCCAGCACAAATCTAACTCTATATATGATTCAACCATTGCAAAGAGAATTCAAGAGACTCTCAGAGTTAAGTGTTTAGCTATCCTTCTCACTATAGGGTAGTTGATTTCACTCCTTTCTTCTAGTCTATGCTCTACCATAGGCTTGTCAAAGCTCTATTATTTCCACCATACAAACACAAGTTCCTATGCATCAAGAGGACTTTATTAAGGTTGTAATGTTGGTAAGGCTGAAGTGGGATATATGGAATGTTAATCTATACAGCCCAAACAAGTATGCATAATGGAATTCATTAGCACATGTGTTTATTCATACATGCCATTCTCTTTTCTTTTCTTTTTCTTCTCTCTCTTTCAATTTTTTTTCTTTTCTTGCTCCCTTAATTTGACTTTTGAACATTCTTTTGAGAGCATGTATATTTTTTTTTCAGCTCTTTCTCTTTTTTCTTTTCAAAGATCACTCTTTCTTTCAATCATGTGCAACTATAAACACAACATCATGACACTGTTTGCATACTTATTCAAAACTGTATAGAAGGGATGAGAAATGAAAATGCTGGGCTCAATTGGGTTAGCAAGGGATAAGAGGTGTAAGTGGCTTGTGTTTAGGTCATGTGGGTGTGAAATGAATGCCTCAATCATATACATGTACCTCATGTGCACATAGGCTTCAACTAAGAGCTAGGACAAGTTCTAGAGAGTTATAGAACTAGAGAGTATGCACACAATCTTTAATGAATCAAACAAGCTCAATTATGCTTCCATGTGGCTAATTCTCTTGCTTTCACTCACAATGACTAAACCATATATATTACTAAATTCAGTACTGTCAGTTTCCCAAGTTCACATGGTTTGTATCCCTTGAAACAGATTCGTTTAATACATTCCCTCAAACACTCATGTACTCATATGTCTATCATTCCTAGATTTGTTAGAAGAAAACAGCATACTTAAAACGACCCAAGCTTCCAAAATACTACTTGCAAGGTAATTAACAAGCCACAACACATGACATCCCACCCTCACACTTAAGGATTGCATTGTCCCTAATGCAAGCAAATAACAGACAGGGCAGAAACCTGAATAAGCATAACATAACAGAAGGGTATAACACAACACATACAAAGTGAAACCACTTGTGTGAAAGGTGTCCAGCCAGCAAGCAAAGTAAATCTGCATCCAAATCCAATAATCTCATACAACAATAGCAAGATGAGGAAGTTGAAAACAAAGAACTACCTATAGCTACTGGTGCGGTCCCTCCCCAACACTTATATCAAACAAGCAAAGTCACAAGGAAATGAAGCAAAACAAAACAGAAAATATAAGTGAGGGAAAGAGACTACCGGGAGCTAAGGAGGAGCAGCTGGACTAGAATAAAGCTTGAGTAGGTGACCGTTCACTTTAAAAGTGTGACCATTGCTTGGATCAAACAACTCAACCATGCCAAAGTTGTGAACCTTGAGGATTTCATAAGGACCATCCCATCTAGTCTTAAGTTTACCAGACCCAAATGAATACCTTGCCTTGTATTTAAGAACTTGATCACCCACTTGAAAGTGTTTGCGCAAGATATGTTTGTTATGAATTGCCTTAGTACGCTCCTTATACAAACGATAATTTTCATAGGCCTCCATACGCAACTCATCAAGTTCTTGGAGCTGTAGTAGACGTTCATCACCTGCTGCAACAATATCTAGATTGCATGCCTTAACAGCCCAATAGGAACGATGCTCAATTTCAACCGGTAAGTGACATCCTTTACCATAGACCATCCGATAGGGAGACATGCCTAAGGGAGTCTTGAAGGCTGTACGGTAGGCCCACAAGGCATCATGCAAACGAGTGCTCCAATCCTTCATATTAGGAGATACTATTTTTTCTAAAATCCTCTTTATTTCCCTGTTGCAATTTTCAGCCTGACCATTGGTCTGTGGGTAATAAGGTGTAGCCACCTTGTGTTGCACACCATGTTTAGAAAGCAACCTTTCAAGCAACTTGTTGCAAAAATGAGTGCCATTATCACTCACAATAGCTCTAGGGACCCCAAATCGAGAGAAGATATGGGACTTCATGAATCGAGTAACTGTAGAAGCATCATTCTTCTTGGTAGCAATAGCCTCCACCCATCGTGATAAGTAATCCACAGCAAGAAAAATAAAGATATACCCAGCAGAAGAAGGAAAGGGTCCCATAAAATCAATACCCCATACCTCAAACACTTCACAGAAAAGCATAGGATGCTGAGGCATTTCATGTTTCTTACCCAAACTCCCAAATCTTTGGCAGCGATCACAAGCGCTGCAATGTGCATGAGAATCCTTGAAGATAGTAGGCCAATAGAAGCCAGCTTCTAAAATTTTCCTAGCTGTCTTGTTAGGGCTGAAATGACCACCACAAGTAAAAGAATGGCAGCTGGTCAAAATAGCATTGATTTTAGCTTGAGGAACACATCGTCGAATCACTTGGTCACTGCATATCTTCCATAGAATTGGAGGATCCCAGATATAATGTTTAGAATCAGCCTTGATTTTATTAGACAGAAATTTAGACAAAGAAGGTGGAATCAACCCCGTAGCTAAATAATTAGCAATGTGGCAATACCAAGGAACTAAAATATCAATGTTGGAAATAGAACAGTCCCTGAAACTATCACAAATAGTGGTATAATCAGTGACACCAGTAGTATGCAGAGGCAAACGACTCAAGTGGTCAGCAACAACATTTTCAGCTCCAACCTTATCTTTAATGTCTGTATCAAATTCCTGAATCAGCAGCATCCAGCATAAGAGTCTTGGTTTGGTATGTACTTTGCTAGTCAAGTATTTAATAGCACTATGATCAGTAAATATCACCACTTTAGAATGCAACAAGTAGGGTCTGAATTTATCCAAAGCAAAGACAATGGCATATAATTCCTTCTCTATTGTAGTGTAGTTGACTTGTGCCTTGTCTAATGTTTTTGAGGCATAAGCAATGACACAAGATAGCTTGTCATACCTCTGACCCAAAACAGCACCCACTGCACTATTAGAAGCATTACAACACAACTCAAAGGGTATATTCCAGCTAGGTGCAACTAGTATGGGTGGTGAAGTCAATCTGGCCTTAATAGCATTAAAAGAGGCTTGACATGCTGCATCAAACTTGAAATCAACATCTTTTTGTAACAACTTCAAAAGAGGCAAAGCAAGAGTGCTGAAATTTTGAATAAACCTCCTATAAAACCCAGCATGTCCTAAAAAGGATCTTAACTCTTTGACGGTAGATGGAAAAGGTAGAGAAGCAATAACCTCAATTTTGGATTTGTCAACCTCAATGCCCTTATGAGAAATTAAATGACCAAGGACTATACCTTGTGCAACCATAAAGTGGCATTTTTCAAAGTTCAAGACTAATCGCTTCTCAACACATCGTGCTAAAGCACTCTCCAAATTAGTCAAACATTCCTCAAAATTATCACCATAGAGTGCGAAGTCATCCATAAAGACTTCAATGCCATGCTCAAGCAAATCACTGAATATAGAGAGCATACAACGTTGAAAAGTGCCTGGAGCGTTGCATAACCCAAAAGGCATTCTACGGTAGGCAAATGTCCCAAATGGACAGGTAAACGTTGTCTTCTCCTGATCCTCAGGTGCTATAGGGACTTGGAAATAGCCAGAGAAACCATCCAAAAAGCAATAGTGAGATTTCCCAGCCAAACGCTCCAACATTTGATCAATGAATGGAAATGGAAAATGATCTTTCCGAGTAGAATCATTAAGTCAGCGATAATTGATGCAAACTCACCATGAATTCTGAATTCTTGTTGGAATGAGTTCATTCTTCTCATTATGAATAACTGTAACACTACTCTTCTTAGGAACAACTTGTACTGGGCTAACCCATTCACTATCAGAGATGGGATAAATGATACCAGCACTGAGTAGTTTGGTAACTTCCTTTTTAACCACATCTAATATGAGAGGATTTAATCAGCGTTGAGGTTGCCGAATGGGTTTGGCATCCTCTCTAAGCAAAATTCTGTGCGTGCAAACATAAGCATTAAGACCAGGAATGTCTGCCAAAGTCCACCCAAGAGCACTCTTGTATTTTTTTAGAACATTCAGCAACTAAAATTCTTGAATTTCTGTCAATGAGTTGGAGATAATGACAGGTAGGGTGTCACCATCACCAAGAAAAGCGTACTTCAAAGTAGTAGGTAAAGGTTTGAGATCTAATTTGGGTGGTTGTATGATAGAGGGAATCAAACCATGGATCTCTAACCCATTTAAAGTAGTAGCATCAGACTTTAGAACTGAGTTAGCACAAACACTGCGTATAGAGGTTGCAGAACATGGAGAAACATCATAAAATACTGCAAAATCAGAATGCAATAGCAGCGATTTGCTAAGAGGTAGAATGCAGATATTCTGTAACAGCTCTTGTAGTGCTGAAGGTGTGGTGCTCTCAAGAAAAATGGGCCTGAAAGTTCTGTGAGGTGGAGAGGAATGTAAGATTTCATAGATATTGCTGAAGAAGTCTGAAAACTGATATGATAATGAAACCTCCCCATAAGTAGGTTGAAGATGTAGTGGTGTGGTTGAATAGGGACTGACCTCTTGATTATGGTCAGGAGAAACACCAGATAATATGGGTTCAGTGTGTATATCATAATTCTGATTATCAATAGCAAGAACACCAGGTAAAGCAGAATAAGTGTCATGCCTTGAATTCAGCCATGCATCTATCTCAGAATCAGATAAAAGAGGAATACCATGTGAAGACCCAGAAATAGGAGTAGTGGAAACAAGTGAGTCAAACATACCAGAATCTTCAAAGAGATCATCCAGCTCAAAATTAGGAAAGGAAATACACTCAGGTTCAATTGCCAAATCTAACAAATTGACTCCTAAAAGAGAGTAATCTTCATGTGGATGTCTCATCACCTCATAGATGTTAAATTGAATTTTATGCCCAGCAAATTCCATGGTAATAATACCTTCCTTCATGGAAATCATTGTTTCAG
The DNA here is from genome assembly GCA_963242795.1 of Inga leiocalycina. Lineage (NCBI taxonomy): Eukaryota > Viridiplantae > Streptophyta > Magnoliopsida > Fabales > Fabaceae > Inga > Inga leiocalycina. The sequence continues at coordinate 43,266,186 of OY725329.1, forward strand.
CAATCCTCAAGAATGATCTTCCTAGAATTAATGTACTATCACCAAGGATATTGCTGGTCATATCTAAAACATAGAAATCTGCAGGAAAAACCAAGTCCTGAACCTGAACCAAAATATCCTCTAAAATTCCCTTAGGTCTCCTCACAGATTTATCAGCTAGCTGGATTTGCATATTAGTAGGTTTAAGCATATTTATTCCCAGAGCTTCATAAACCGAAGTGGGCATAACATTGATGGCAGCACCTAGATCCAACAAGGCCTTAGCAATAGGAAGCTTACCAATAGTACAAGGAATTGAGAAAGCACCTGGATCTTGGCATTTAATTGGTAACTCTTGAGCTTTAAACAAAGCTGAAACATTAGCCCCAAATTATACTACTTCATTGGGTTTAAATTTCCTCTTATGTGTACAGCAATCTTTCAAGTATTTAGCATACTCTGGCATACGTTGCACCCATTCCAAAAGAGGAACATTTACTTTGATTTTTCTGAAAAGGTTTACTATATCTTGATTCTGGTTCTCTGCTTCTTTTTTTGGACTAAGTAAGAAGGCTTTTGGAAATGGTAAATTGCCCATATCAGCCTTAGTAAGTTCTGGATCAGCAGAGATGTCATTCGGCACTGTTGTATGAGTAATCACTTGATCTAGTGTGTCATGTTCCTCTGGAAGCTCAGCTGAAACTGTCTTCTTCTCATTTAATTTCATATCCTTGTCACTCCCAGAGTTGGAACACTCAGATTGAAGAGATGCAGAAGGTTTAGTAATCAGATCTTCAGCTGTATCGATTTTTTTCCTGCTGACTTCTACCCGTTTTCCACTCCTCTAGTGAATAGCATTAAGTGATTTGGGATTAATCACTGTGTTAGAAGGTAATTTGCCACCACTTTGAGTTGGAGATTATTCAAACTATCGGATAATTGAGTCACAAAACCAGAAATATTATTGCTTTTAATCTCCCATTGCTCCATCCGTTTTTCCATAGCAGCAAGCTTAGAGTTGGTGTGAGCTCGCTCCTCATCAAGCTTAGAGGTGAGTGATTGTGAAAGATTATTCATACTCTTAATCAGTTGAGCTATATCATCCTTAGAGGCACTCGTTTCAGTAGGAACAATGGCTCTATTAGAAACACCTTGATTCCAAACAGATTGCCCCTGATTAACGCTTGGCTGGCTGACTTGAAACTGATTCTGGAACTCCTTATAATCATTATTTTTCCAACTGAAATTTGGGTGAGCTCGAGACCCTTCATTGTAGGTATTGGAATATGGGTTCCAAGGTCTAGAATTCTGCCCTTGACGTCCTTGAAACATGGCTGCAATAGTCTGATTATCATGAGGGCAGTTTGTGGTAATATGCATTGGAGATTGACATATTTCACAACTTGCTGCCACCAAAGCTTGAGATGGGGCTGATTGACCTTGCATATTAAGATTACCAAGCTGACACAATTTAGTGAGATTTGCATTCATGGCAGCAAGTTGCACAGCTACTGGATCAGCGGTTCTATTATTTTTGTTAGATGCAAAAAGTTCATGAACTTTTTGCATCTAATCCCTCAAATTATTGATCATTGTTTGCAATTCTCTCGATGAGTTCCCAAGCTTCAGCAGGGGTGAGTAACTGAATTGTACCCCCAGCTGAAGAGTCCAAATATTTTCGATCTTGAGGTAATAAACCGCTATGAAAGTAAAGTACCAATCTTGCTTCTGGTATTTGGTGGTTTGGGCACCTAGAGAGGAGCTCCTGAAATCTGATCCAGTATTCAGAAAAAGTTTCTTGTACAGCTTGTTTTGCTCCAAAAATCTCCTTAGTCAATGAAGTGATCTTGGAGGTAGGGAAATATTTTTCTAGAAAGGCTGTTTGTAGATTAGTCCATGTAGCTAGAGCAGCAACAGAATGATGAGACATCATCATGAACCATTCTTTAGCCCTGCCTTCCAATGTAAAATGGAAGACTTGTCGAAGCACTTCATCCATATCCACACCCACTGGTTTCATGGAAGAACAGACCAGCCTTAATTCCCTGAGATGCTTTTGAGGATCTTCCCCTGCTAGACCAGTAAATCTGGGTAACCTGCTCAACAAAGGACTTTTCAACTCAAAGTTAATGTTAAATTCAGGATATATACGTGACTGATCCACATTTTCAGAAGTAGAGGTAAGGTCTTTTATAGTCTTCCTTTCACCATTATTCCCAGGTATATCATTGTTGTGCCCCTTATTATTAGGTTGATCAACATGATCCATTATGAAATGCCTATCTAAGTATGTTCCACTAGTTCTATCCAAATTATTGCTGATGTGCTTATGACCTTGGGAACTACTTTCTTCAACTAGAGGTGAATGATTAAGCTCAAGGGATTTGAGTTTCTTAAGTTTCCTAACAGTTTTGTTAATATCTTCACTTGGAGGAAGTAATGGTGTTGGTTGACTCCTAGTCATACAACACACTACCCTACCCCCAAACGAAAGAGCAATCTACTGACCAATGATAGAGGCAATTATGAAAACAGAATCCAAATGGAAATTCACAAACAGCAGCCTCAATGGTGAAGAGTTAAATCACACAATCAAGCAACCAGCAGCTACCACATATTGAAAGAGTCAATTCAGCATAGAAAAAATGAGAATAACAGCAGCAAAATATCAGCAACACTCACTATAACAGAATCACAAAATATTTTTGGGCCCAAAAGATTGCTAAAGAACCTCAACAAGTAAGGTTCCCCGGCAACGGCGCCATTTTGATAAAGCTTGTCGTTAACTCTACCAAAAATTCTAAGCTAACTATAGTAAAGTGATACCTAGCCTAGGTCATTCTTCTATAAGGAACCTAATTATTGTAATAATTCTCAGCAATTTATGGACCATAATAAGTACAGCAAGGGTGTTGAGCACTAATTGAATTATATTTACCGAGTATCTAATTCTATTTCCTAATTTTCTGCTTAGAAAGTGACACTATAATGCAATCGAATTAACTGATGAATTGACACAATGGTGAGACAATCCTTCCTAGAAGTTCTATTTCACCTTCATTATCCAATCATGTATGTGAGCTCAACATAAACATTATATTCACAATTACCACCTGTAGTTAATCAACCAGACACATTGCAGGGAGTAAATTGACATGGTATTTTATTCATCCACAAAGCATTATAGTGCAGTGCGTAAATCTGGATTTCCACTAACGATGGCTACCGCTCATCATCACAGAATCAGTCAAGATTGTTTAATTCACTGATGCAACTCAAATCAATTAATGTGATTAAATCTACCGAATTCAGAGAATACATTCATCAACTGAATCTATGCAAATTAATTCAGAACAGTTAATTCCAGGCATGATTTGACACACTACAGCAATGAATTTCGAAATCAACTCTGTTCCAAAACTACACAACTCGTATAATCTCAAGAAAACAAAATCGATTAAGAATAACAAATCTGAGTAAGCTCCGATTTCAGCACATGGATTCGGGTTCAATATTACTCCTAGGAAGAATCACAGAGATTAGCTATTCATGTTGATGGAATGATGCCATTGATCCTCCACTGAGCTTCTGTCATGGTAGCTTTATCGAAGAAAATTGGAGAATCTCCAAACAAATGGCTATCGGCGGTGATTAGGAGTAGAGATCCAGATCTGAAAGTGATCTCCGTCTTCTTTTTCTTCTTTCGGTCCAGATCCCCTTTTCTTCTGTTCTGTTTTCTGTTTTTTTTTATCTCAACCCGCGAACTCTGAATCACCGCGTGGAAAAATTGGCATTGCGGAAAATTGCAGTTTTTGCTCCAAAGGTTTCCTATGTTTTGCACTTAAGTCCCTTCTCTCTTTGGTTTCATAATTCTGAAACTTTACCATTGGTCCTTCCTTCTTCTTTCAGCTCCTTTTCATTTTATTTTCATTCAAGCTTCCTACAAGGCAATTCACATCAATGCAATATCATTCTTTCCCAAATCAACACGTTAAGAGAAATCATGAGATATATCAATTAAGCTACTCTTAATCACTCCTTTCATAAATTCAATATTAGTCACAATTTCTCATTACAAATGCATTTCAAGCATACCATTTATCACTAAAACCTCCCAAAATCTATGAAAATATGTGGTAAAATTAGGACTTATCACAAGTCAAGGAGCCTCCACTGACAACTCCAGGGGCCTCCACTGACAACTCAATTCTTATATTGACAAGTCAAGGAGCTTCCACTGATAACTCAATATCCTTCCGTTGACAAGTTAAGTAGACTCCACTAATAACTCTAGGGGCCTCCATTGACAACTCAATAGCCTTCCATTGACAAGTCAATGAACCTCCACTGACAACTCAATTGCCTTATATTAACAAGCCAATGAGCCTCCACTGACAAGTCAAGGAGGCTTTATTGACAAGTCATAGGGCATCCATTGACTAGTCATAGGCCTTTCATTAAGAAGTTAAGGAGCCTCTAATGACAACTCCAGGGGCCTCCACTGACAAGTCAATGAGGCACCAGTGACAAGTCATATAATTGACCACCTAATTAATATTGAATATCAACAACATAGGTAATCTATAAATATATGCACATAACTGCATATATATATTAACAACTTCATTTGTTTACATTGGCAACTCCAGGTGCCTCAACTAAAAACTCCAGGTGCATATATTGACAACAGAATTTCCATCAGATTACAAATTTTCATAATTCTCCCTTATGATTTTGGTACAAAGAACAGGCCAGAACTTCATCACCTTCTTGCATAGCCAAATAAAAATGCCACAAGTTAGAATCCCAATCACAACCCAGTTTCCTACTCCATGTTCCTGCCCTTCCTGTACAAGATCAAAACTCGCAACCAGCATGACACCTACTGCCATTTCGTTGCATAATCCAGCCCACTGTGGGTCAAGCTCCACAAAGAAGAAGGGTACAACACCTAAACCAGTTGCAGATGCCATTGCCAAAGTGAATAATGCAACTGTTGAAATAGAAACTCTACTACTTCCACCTTTCCTACGTGGGGCAACTGCAGTTAAGATACAGAGATGCAATATAATCAGTATAAACAATATATAAAATGCTAGGAAGCTTGCCTTTTTGATATTTTACATTCTTGCCAAGAACCTATATTTGCCAATTAAACCATTACAACTAATGAACTTTCACCCTTGACTTTCGTTCCTCCACTGAATAATATTGAGATATGTGCATCTTATTGTTAGAGCAACATTTGTGTTGTGGATATAAGCTTTGATAAATTGAATAGGCCACCAAAAGTTGAAAATTTTCAAGAGATTCAAGCGCAACATCTCATGTTGGCATGCTAAATGAAAATACAAGCCTGACAACACAAGGCAGTTGGCTTCAACCACTTGACAGCATCAAGAGGAGAACAGATTCAAATTTGTCATTTTTTGTAACTGCAAGTGTTTTGGTCCACCATATGCCATTATATTGTCTTCATCATGCAGAATACCTGGGTGGTAAAAATGTACTTAATTTTTAATCAAAAGTTTATAAATCACACAATACTATATATAATAGGAGTTCAATAATCCATACGAAGGTCCCTAAGTACTGATTATATCATTAAAGAGTATGATATGTTAAATTAAAGTATACAAAGTAGGATGGGTCAAAACAATGGCAATAGCAGAATTTAACTTCACACGAGTTGAGTTTCAAAAAACAGATTATAATATGGTTGTCAACAAAGGCATTATAACAAACTTTTCAAACCCATTCCAAACACCATTACACCACAAACAAACCATTTAAATGTTACCTCTAGTTGTCATTAACAAGTTAAGGAGCCTCCATTGACAACTATCATTGCTCCCATTAACAACTATTTTTTTCCTACGCAAATCAGGTTATGTAGCCCCAAATCTTTCACCCTCATCTTCATTCCTTACCTCTTCTATTGCAAAAACACACCACCATGAACTAGAAAACAAAGCATAATGGCAGCAAAAACAAAGCATGCAAAACCATACCCAAAACATTAGCCAAAGCATATCCATTGCATTTACTAGGCCTTCCTTTATAGTTTGCAAGCATATGGAGGACAATGCCCACAAAAATCAGATAGTCTTTTTCAATTTATCATGACCAAAACAAATATCAATAAAAAAAACCCTTTAGTTGTCACAAAAAACATTTAAATATGACCTATAGTTGTCATTAATAAGTTAAGGAGCCTCTATTGACAACTATCGCTGCTCCTATTGACAACTATCACTGCTCCCATTAACAACTCTTTTTTTTCCTACGCAAATCAGGTTATGTAGCCCCAAACCTTTCACCCTCATCTTCGTTCCTTACCTCTCCTATTGCAGAAACACACCACCATGAACCAGAAAACATAACATAATGACAGCAGAAACATACCATGGTTGCAATAGAGTCGTGGCTTCTGCTCCTTCGGAGACCGCCTAAGTCAAAACTTGGGGCTTTCTTTGGAGTAAATAAATTGAACCAGCAGATGAGGAATCATGTGCATTTAGACGAACACTGGCAAATTTGGGAGGCAACAACTTGCGACAATGACTGGAAACAAAGTGCGACGGCAACAGCGGCCGAACGCAATGGCTACGAGACTGCCGAAGTTGGTCGGCGAACTATGGTTCTCAAGTATCCACAAAGAAATTGGGGCTATCGTGAAGGGGAGAGAGGAAATACTTAAGGGTATATGTGACTTTTCTCATTTGGAATTTATTACAAAATGGTCCTATGGGACTTGGCAGTAATTTCAGAATTTTTTGGGACCATTTATTCGTATTTTGCCTTCCATGGGACTATAGTGTAATTCTCCCAAAAAGTTACCCATTTAATTCCCCATTTTCCAATACAACTCTCTCCCTACTACACATTCTTTCTCTACCACATATTCTCTCTTCCACATAAATGAGGTGTTTTTGAAAAACAAAATTTATATTTTACATATTTATTATACTTAACTAATTTTAATTTTGTGAAAAACACAATTCGGTCAAGAAAAATTAAGTAGAAAGTCTAATAAAAAATAATATTAATTGTGGAGGACAGGAGAACTTGTAATTATCTAAAAAGACAAAATAATAAAATATAAATTTGAAAAGACTAAAATGGTCGTAACTACACCAGTATTTTCTCTAACTCCATATCAAGTATATTCAACCGTCAACGAGTTTCATAATACCCATATTTAACAAACAAAAAAAAAATCCTTCGGTCTGCAATATGAATTTTCGATTGCAATTTTTTCCGTTTTGATATTGACTCTACTTTTCCATAACTTTACCATTGTAGCTCACATAGGGCCCGTTTGGTTAGATTACATTGCACACATGCGATGGTAATCTTGATTGCATTACCATTGGTGGCTTGTTTGGTTGGGCTTATTAATGGTAATGTAGATTACAATTGCAAAATAGATTGCATATTTTTTGGTAATCAACATTCGTAGGGGGACCCCTATGAAAACTCATTGCAGGCTTGTAATCATTGATGAAATCTCAATTTTGACCCTACTAATTTAATAAAAAGACAAGATTTACCCTCACCAACCAAAAATATGTCAACAATGATATTTATTCTCTAAAACAGTATGCTTCTCCACCCCCCGCCGCCCACCGCCATCGCCACTGCCACCACCTCCTTCTCCATCGCCGCCGCCACTACCACCTCCTCTTCCCACCGCCACCCTCACCCCCGCTGCCCCCACCGCCCACCGCCTACCACCACCTCCTCCACCCCCACCACCCATTGCCACCACCACCTCCTCCTCCTCCACCGCCACCCTCACCCCTGCCGCCCCCACCGACCCACCGCCTATCGCCCACCACCACCTCCTCCACCCCCACCACCACCTTCTCCTCCGCCGCCACCCTCGCCTACCGCCACCACCTCCTCCTCCACCCCCCACCGCCCATTGCAGCCGCCACCCGCACCCCGCCACCCCCACCAACCCGCCGCCTCCACCCCCACCGCCCATTGCCCACCACCACCTCCTCCTCCGCCGCCACCCTCGCCTACCGCCACCACCTCCTCCTCCACCCCCCACCGCCCATTGCCGCCGCCACCGCCGCCACCACCTCCTCCTCCGCCGCCACCCGTACCTCGCCACCCCCACTAACTCACCGCCCCCACCGACCCATCGCCCATCACCCATCACCCACCACCACCTCCTCCACCCCCACCGCCCATTGCCCACCACCACCTCCTCCACCCCCACAGCCCACCGCCACTGCCACCACCTCCTCCTCCGCTGCCACCCTCGCCTACCGCCACCACCTCCTCCTCCACCCCCCGCTGCCGCCACCGCCACCAACTCCACTGCTGCCACCCTCGGCCCACCGCCCACCGCCACCACCTCCTCCTCCACCCCGCTGCCAACGCCACCCCTATCATTGCCACCACCACTACCTCCTACTCCTCCATCCCCGCCATCGCCGTCTTATAACTATTTTTTCTACAAAGATTATATTAAGGGGTAAAATAGACTTTGTGTAATATATTAATTTTAAATAATTGTTAAAATATTAACTCATTGCACATTGCTTAAAAATCAAACCAAACACTACCCTTGTAATTAATATCGCATTGCATTACCATTGTATTGCATTGCACTGCACCGCAGGGTGTAATGTGATCGAACCAAACGGGCCCATAGTTAAACCCTATTAAGGAACATGACACTACTTATATTGTTAATATTTTTTTATATTTTTTATAAAAAAAATTATTTTGTACCGTTTTTTGGCATTCTTCTATGAACCGTTTTTTCTCTATTACAATATTACCTGCGGTCCTAAATATAGGACATAGTTTGTAGTGCAATTTACACTACAAACTATGTCCTATATTTAGGACCGGAGGGGAGTATTATCAATGGTGGTGAATATGGTATATCCAGTATATGGCTTCCTCTTTCTTGTAATTGCATTTTTTTTTCAATTTTCGAAAAAGTCAGAGCGTCCCTTAATAGGATTTTTTTTTGGCCAACATCCCTTAATAGGATTAACAATGTGAGCTCAAATGGTAAAGCTATGGAAAAGCAGAGTCAAGGTCAAAAAGGGCAAAATAGAAATAAAAAATTCATATTTTAAACCGAAGGGGTTTTTTTTTTTTGGGGAAATGAGGAAACGCATCAATCAACGGTTGAATACTTGATATGGAGTTAGAGAGAATATATGAGGTGTGGTTATGGACATTTTAGTCTTTTTAAATTTATATTTTATTATTTAGTCATTCTAAATAATTATAAACTTTATGGTCATCTATAATAAATATTATTTTTTTCTTAGTCCTTCTTTGTAATTTTCCCATTCGGTTAGTTCTATCTTATAAAAAGGAACAAATGGAGTATGACTTTGTTGGAAAAATGTTGATTCTTCATCAGTTTTTATGTGATAAGAAGCACTGACTCTAAGACAAGCTTAGTACATATTTGGATTAATGGTACAAGCTGTTTTTCCAATATAATTTATGATATACAAGATAAGTTTGTGAGAGGAGTTTTGTCTCGACTTGTGTGAACGTGCTTTTCCACTGCTTCCCAAACAGGCCCTTAAAGAATGATGAGCCAATATCATTATTGAGTTTGATTGTGAGGTACTGGTTAGTAACGTGGAGAAGACGATGCTCTGGCTGAAGTTAGGAATATGAAGGAGTTTTTGATCTCTAGATCAATGAATGAAACTGCTAATCAGATTGTAGCATGCTGCCGCTAGTCCACAATATAAGTAACCTCATCTCATTTATTGGAACCAAACAATGATATGAATCACTTGTTAAATTTGCCTTAAATTGAAAGTTTTTCCAACTTTATTCATATTAAAATAGATTTGAAGGAGAGAGAATGATACAATAAGAAATTGGATATGTTTGGTTGTGTTTTTATATTTTAACCAGAAATAGCTGATTTTTCCCATAAAAAAAGCTTGATGATCTAACAAAATTCTAGAAAAACTTGTGTAATTTATGTTAATCGTTTGGAAACGCCTCCATATATGAGTATTATATATATATATATATATAAAGAAAGGAAAAAATATATATATACTTATTAATTTCAACATAATTTATGAGAGATTCATATAATTTAACGGTATGAGAAAGCAAGAGCATGCTTACACAAATTATTTAAATCTGAAAAGAAATCTCACACAAAAAGCTTTTTAAAATAAAAGTGCTGGCCTGGAGGTTGGTACTGTTTGAACTTTGAAGAATATAGCACAAGACATGCATGCACTTAATTTTGGTGGTTCAATCAATCTTCGCTACTGCTGTTCTTGGTCTTGGTCTTGGTCTTGGTCTTGGTCTTGGTCTTTGTCTTGGTTTTGGTCTTGGTCTTGGTCTTTTTATAACAAGTGGGAAGGTAGAGCACGCGGCTAGGGGCAACAGTCTGCAAAATGTTAGACAATGTGGGACCAAGGAATGTGGGGATCAGTTTGACAACCAAAAGGATGATCATCGAAGACAACACAGTATAAGTTGGAAGAGACTTGTGCCATTTTTGAGTGTTGTCATAGAGGATGAAGAAATCAGCAGCACAGAGAGAGATCCATAAACAAACAATGGAGGCGAGCATGGAGGACACACCAAAGTAAAGTGCGTAAGGAGTTTTTAGCGAAGATTCTACTGATTGAGAAGGAGAAACAACAACAGAAAGGAGGCAGATGGTGGAGATGAGGGACAAGAAGAGGGCCCCAAGGGAAGAGCCATCAAAAATTTTGAAAACTGCATTGTCATAGCCCTTGCTATTTTCATCATAACCGCCCCGCACACTAGTGCGTGTGGCGAAGGCCAACGACGCAACAAGGGTAGACACCACAGAACATGCTTGTGAGGCTTTAGCCACCCACTTTCCCTCGCTTTTCATCGAGTCCTTGTGCCTTTCTCTGAAGATGCTATCAGGGATCTCCATTTCCCGATTGAATCTCATCAAAAAACCACAGGGCATTGAATCCGCCACAAGCTGCATCACCACCCATGTTTATATATCTTAATATCTCAAAGAAATCTTTGAAATAGTTATCTACTTTAATGTAATTTAATCTATCTATATATCTATTAAGGATTAAAGTACAATTTTATCTCGCAGAAGCAACCACTCAAGAGCGTTAGGTATCTAGAGGTTTCGAAAAACAATTTTGCCATAGAAATAATCAAAACATAACAATTTTTTCTTTTACTGTAAAAAATGTTAATTGTAAACATCAATTTTTTAAGAATCAATGTTAATTTTCTAACAAATAGAGAAAAATTGCTTCTTTTTTATACACTTTTGGGCAAAACCGCTTCTCAAAAAGACTCCAGATACCCGGCCCTCTTGATTGGTTAGTTGGGGGGCCAAATTATATAGATAGATTGAAACATACGCACCTCTAACCACTTATATTCCATTAACATGGAGAGTGATTCCCCAGGAACGAGCATATCAGGATCGACTCCAGGCTCTGCTGCCAAGTGCAGTGCATTGTTTCCCTCTTTATCTACTTGCTGAAACAGATTGTCACTTAGCCATTTCTGTTTGAGCAAAAACCTGAATACCTCCACTCCCCTATAATCTGCAGCTAGTAGGAGTATGTTCTTTCCCTCAGCATTCACATCCTTAACCTTCGACGGAAATAATTCCAGAATTTTCTCCACCATTTCTACCACATCATTCTTCGCAGCAATCATCAGGGGTGCATCAATCGTTATTGTACCAGACTCCGTCTCTATCCACCCAACAACATTCACAATCCAAATCACAACATTAGTTTATAATAGCATGACTTTTTGGCACAAAAAATATAATCATAATTATTCCCTCCGGTCCTTAATATAAGACATATTTTCCTAATTTAATTAGATTAAAGAAGTTAGTTGATACGACATTTACTTTTTAAAACACACTAGTCACCTTCCTTAATTCCCTCATTCCCCCTCCTCATTGATTACTAATTAGGGGCATGCAAATTAAAAAAAGATTAACAAATATTAAAAAAAAATGGATCTTATATTAAGATTAAGATTAATTCCTTAAATATGTTATATATTAAGGATCTCAGGGATTATATTAGAAACAATGAGTATAAAAGATTTGCAATGAGTATGTAGTGGGCTCATTCACAAATAATGCGTCATAAATTTGGAGTAAAAAAATTTGTGACCATCATTGCAGGTCACGAATGATTTGTGGTTCCTTAAGGGCTTCTTTGGTATAAGGAGAGGAGAGAGAAAGTGAGGGATGGAAAATATTATTGAGTTAGATTTAAAAAAATTACAGAAATGACGTTCAACGTTTTTAATTAATTTTTCTTACTCTTTCACCTTATATACTATATTTATCAAGATTTTGTAACCCTATTTTTCTAATTTTTTAAATCTAACTCATAAAAATTTTTCCTCCCTTCCCCTCTAAATCCCTCATACCAAACAGACCACAAATGAAAATTTCAATATATATGTATTTATATATGTGAAAGCATAATAATAGTAATAATAATAATAATGTTTTTTATAAACTAACATATGGATTTTTCATGAATCTTTTTTACCATTATCCTCTTGTGGTGTTGGCAGGTAAATTGAAAGATGCTCAGAGGCCTTTCTACATATTGTTTGTGACATATCTTCATCAGAAGCGTGCTTAAGAATTTCGTTCATTATTTGAAGCGTCCATCTGTGCGTCTCCTTCATCCTTCGAATCCGAGGGAGCCGTTTCATTATTTGAAACGTCCATGGGAATCTCTCCTTCATCCTTCGAATCCAACGGAGCCGCCGTTCAACTAGGAATATTAACAAACCGCACATAGATCAGTTGGGACAAAATGTTTTAAAATATTGATTATTTAAAAGAGATAATTTATAATTATATATAATTAAAAAATATATATTATTTTAGACTTTTCTCCTAGAAAATGGTTTCTTTTCAGATCTAAATTTAACTTCAACCAGACATATAAAGAGAGAAAGGAAAATATACTTTGCTGGGTCTCACGTGTTAGACTCCTCTCTCTTTATTTTTTTATTTAAGAGAAAACTCAGTCCTTGTAGTCAAATAGCCAGTGTAAAATAAAGGGAGAAAAGCGAAGCAACATAAAAGAAAGTAAAGGAAAATTCCATATAAAACTAGCTAAAATAGAAAAACTTTAAATAAAGTTGGTAAATTCAATAAATCTCTAATTAGGTCGTTGAACCCATTTGGAATTTCAAAATGTGAGTAAAATAATTTTAATCGGATAATTTTTTCAACGATAAAAGTAAGGAAAGAAAAGTGTTTATTTCATAATTATTCAACTTCATACAAATTGTTGATAAAATTAAGATTTTATTTTAAATATTTTTAATTTACATTTTTTTCATTAAAAATTAATGAGTCAACATTGAAATTATGAGCCATCATTTCAAAATAATTGATTGAGCAATTTTCGTTAGTGAAGTTAACGGTATTATATTGAAGAAACTAAAATACACTTTTTAAACTTAAAGGATTAAACTGAAACTAAAATTTGATGTAAATTTAATAGACAAAACCTACAATTTGACCTTAAAATAATTAATGCTAACTAAAATAAATGCACCTTTATTATGGATAAAAGAAAATAGCTAGGGAGCTACAAGTAAGGCATGTTTACCCTTTTGCAATTCTGCGAACGTCGTGGCTTGAGTCTTTTCCTCGACTTTCAAAAGCCCTTTAGAGTTCCAAACACACATAATATATATGTGTGTGTGTTAAGAACAATATACTATCCTTTCCTGTAATTAATATAAGACACATTCTAAAAGAAAACTTAACTTACAATAAATTGGATGAAGAAGTCTTGATAGGCCAAGGAGTCCGCCACTTTCGAAACAGAAACGCTTTGATGCTAGGATATGAAGTGGAGACAACCCCTCCTTGTTGGGCCTCATCATCTCTTTCAGATGATCTTTATAAAGGTGAATTATTTCGATTGCCACATCTGCACTTAGTATTACTTAATCATAAGTACATTAACAATATATGAAAGATTGAATGTTTCTTTAGACTTACCAATATGCTCTTCTGCAATTGTACAATGAAGAATGGTATCCCCGTTGCTCCTCATCCAGGGAGTAAAGTTGGTTGATGCAGCTCCAAGGCTTTCCATATACCTATAATGAAACCACAGAAAAGCATTTTTACTGCCACTGAGAGCCGACAGGAAAAGAGGTGTCTCGCCGTCGATGTTGCGCCTTGCAATCAAGGAGGGGTCTATGTCACTAATCTTCTTGCAAATTCCGACATACCCCATATTTGCTGCAAAGTGTAAGGGAGTGTTTTTCCTATCATTCTCAGCCCCCAGAATGAAGTTCACATTCCAGCTCTGTTCGCCGCCTCCGTCCACTGTAACCACCACACTATCCTGAGCACGATCCTTTTCTTCACGAACCAACAAGTCAACCATGTTTGCCACCACATTCTCTTTCCCACTCGACACAGCCATGTGTAATACTGTGTCTCCAGTCCCCGTTATCTCGGATGTGCGAAGCACGCTTTCTTGCTTGTACGTCTCAAGTACTTTTGACCATTTTCCTTTCATGGCATCACTGCGCAGTTTCTGCGATGGACTCATTGTCTCTTGCACGATTATTGACTTCAATGGACTAAGTAATGGAATGGGTAGTTATATATATATATATAAAAAAAAAGGCAGGGTTTCCGCAGCTATCAAGGAAGGACCTGGCTTGGCTTCGGTCCTTTTCCCTCAAAGAAAATAACCGTCCTTTTTTTTTATGGGTTGTCAGATTTAGATCTCAACGGTTCATATTTAATATATTAAAAAATATTATTATAAAAATATATTAAATCTGGACTATTGATATATCAATCCGATGATCCACAGAAAAAAAAAATACGGTCGGAAAAGGACGGAAGCCGTTTCCGCTATCAAGTAATTCCCAATGTTGGAAAGAAGAGATTTATTGATTTTTTTTTGTTGCCCATCCGGTTCACCGGAGCTTTGCTCCGACTACATCCATATCCGACCCGCGAAACGCACCTGGCTATGGTGGGAGAATCTCCCAATGAGAATTTTCTACATACATAAGGCTCGAACCCAAGACCTTGCTTAAGCGGAACCAAACCGCTTACCACTTGGACCAACTCCAATTGGTAGATTTATTGAAATGATTAGCTGTGTCTTGGACAAGTTGGGCCCATTGTCGCGATTCACATGGGCTTGGTACAGCTTGGATTGATTGCAGGGGATTTTTATTTTATTATTGTATTATTTTTACATTTTTCTTTCATAAATGTGACATAAAATAATTATGCTTTTTAATTATTTTTTAAATAATATATTTAATTTCATTTCATTATGCGTTCTGATCAATTTGATTTCATTTGGTTCCATTCATCTTTTGTAGGTAATTTAAATTTTTTATATATTTTCACTTCACATATATTAATTTATTTCTTAAAGCATTGAATTGAAAAAGCTAGCTTCCTGCTAATTGAAATATTAAAAAATTAATTTTAAGATTATATTATTAAAAAATTAAAATATATATCAATTGTGGGGTAAGTATATGAGTAATTAATTGAAGGGGTTGTTATATGTATATATATGAAAAGATTTGCTCAGTTATCAGTAATTCACAATCTTGGCAAAAAGATTAGATTTCGTGTAACTGAATGCTGTTTTCTACACATGTAAAGAGAAGTTGAAGTTTTGTTTTTTTTTAAAACCTAAAAATGGAGAGGTGGAAGGTTGAAATATGCTTCTTGGACAAGTTTGGCCCTTTATCGTGTTGAACGTAGAAATGGAATAACTTGGATTGATTGCAAGGTATATATAATTTTGATTTTAGGAAGAATGGCATAAAAAAAGACTTTATATTTTTTAAAATTCTAAATTAGGTTTATTATCAAGAATTGAAAATGCTTCCTGCTAACATGAAATATTAAAAAGTTAATTTTAAGATTATATTATTAAAAAAATTAAAATATATATCATTTCGGGGGTAAGTATATGAGTAATTAATTGAAGGGGTTGCAGGTAAAATATATATATATATATATATATATTAATTGAAGGCGTTGTTATATGTATATATAAGAAAAGATTTGATCAGCTATCAGTAATTCACAATCTTGGCAAAAAGACTAGATTTCGTGTAACTGAATGCTGTTTTCTACACATGTAAAGAGAAGTTGAAGTTTTTCCCCCCTTTAAACCTAAAAATGGGGAAGTTGAAGGTTGAAATATGCGTCTTGGACAAGTTTGGCCCTTTATCGTGTTTCACGTAGAGAGGGAATAATAAATTGGATTGATTGCAGGGTATGCATAATTTTGATTTTAGGGATGAGGACATAAAAAAACTTTGAACTTATAAAATCCTAAATCAGGTTTATTATCAAGAATTGAAAAAACTTCCTGCTAACATGAAATATTAAAAAAATAATTTTAAGATTATATTATTAAAAAATTAAAATATATATCATTTGGGGGGTAAGTATATGAGTAATTAATTGAAGGGGTTGTTATATGTATATATAAGAAAAGATTTGCTCAGCTATCAGTAATTCACAATCTTGGCAAAAAGACTAGATTTCTTGTAACTGAATGCTGTCTTCTACACATGTAAAGAGAAGTTGAATTTGTTTTTAATAAACCTAAATTTTTTTTAATAAACCTAAAAATGGAGAAGTTGAAGGTTGAGATATGCTTCTTGGACAAGTTTGGCCCATCATCGTGTTTCACCAATAAATGGATAACTTGGATTGATTGCAAGGTATATACAATTTTGATTTTAGGGAGAATGATATAAAAAAAATTTAAACTTGTAAAATCCTAAATTAGGTTTCTTACCAAGAATTGATAAAGAAATAACAAAATTTGATAAGCAATGCAAGACTCATTTTATGAAAAATAACTGATTTGATATTTTCTAATTTTAATTTTTTCCTGTTATTCTCCCTTGATTTTATTATTATATTTTTATTTTTCTAATATAACATAAAATCATTATGCTTTTTACTCCCTTTCATATTTATATATAAGTAACAACTGACCAAATTATGTAGATAAAAATATTAGTTAAAATTAGTTAAAAGCAATAAATAAGTAAGAGAAGTAATTTTTACACCAAATATATCCTAATTTATAAAGATGGTGAGTGGACAAAAGAATGGTTAGGAAAATATATGAGAGAGAATGAGTAAGAAAACGATATGAGAGAGTCATGTAATTAGTTGGGTGTAAAAAATGGAAAAAAAGAAGTGTAATAGGACAAACCACACGTAAGAGGATATTGCTTATATATAAGAATAAGATGGAGGATTTTTTTTTTTTTTTAAAGATCATTCCATAAACCCTCTAGTCAAGTCCCCTTCACCGTGTGTGACAACTTTCCCTCTGCTAGAGTTTCCGTCCCCTTCCGATTGGGTTCTTGCAATGTCATGGTGCAGCTTTAGGCTGATAGGGTAACAATCTCTCTTTCCTGTTATCGAGCCTTCCCTCTCCTTCCGATGGGGTTGCTTGTAGGATTTCTATATCTTGGCTGATAGATGTACTGGCAAGGAGTGCATCCGGCGACAGTGGCGTGAGGGGATGGAGGATGGCTGGAAGAGAGGAGGCGCCTAAGTCTCACTGTCTTGAGGCATCCTTTGATGAAGATCTTCTATGAGTGCCCCCATGTGTAACCCCCATCACGATCAAGGCCGAGATTAGTTCATAAAAACATAATTAAGTTTGAATTAGAGATCATGTATGATTTGGGGACTTAGACAAAATAAAATTTCCCAAAATTAGGATTTTTAAAAACTTTTACAACACCTATTCCACTATGGTCTCTGATTTGACCGTGTCTTTACGCCTTGGGGTCAAATGCAAAATATTTTTTATCCAGGAATTGCAGTATAATGCAACACTCGGGTCGTCTCACTTGAGGAGCCTTTATTGAACTACCTTTAAAAATTAGGATGCTACATTTAATATTGATTTTTTCACAACTTTTTATAACATTATAAATCTATAATAGAACCAAGCCGACCTCATAGGCTTAATTAGGCTTCTCAACAAGCCTGGGCCTAGTCTCTTAAGGGAAACAAGCTTTCTAACAGGCTTGAGATTGTCAATATTTTCAAACATGCCAGATCCTTGACAAACCGCCTAGCTTATTTCTATCCCTAATTGATAGTGAGAGAGACAATATGAAAAGAAACAGAGGCCAAAATAACTTCAAAAAATAATTGTATATGGATGGCTCTGATACCATGTTAAAATTGAAGGATCACATTGAAATAGAAGAAAAAATAATAATATTATTGATCTTTGAATAAAAGAGAATATAAAGAGGCCTCTATATAGGCAAACTAATATACCAACTCTAACTCAAGAAGCTAATCTAATCTAATCAAATCATGATGATAAAATATTCATATCAAATCTAATCATAATAAATACTAAATAATAAACATAATCCCTAATAATATTAATTACTTATTTTAATAATAAAATTTCTATTCTCAACACTCTCTATTTTGAAAACATATATTTAAATAAAAACTGTTAGCTCCATTAAAAATATTTTAAAAATATATTTTTTTCAATTTAAATCTATATTTGAATAAATTTTATTTACTAATTTACCCTTTATCAAATTAAATTCATAGTTTTGTCTAAAAATTGATCAAATTATAAAGACCAACAGTAATATTAACCCATTTTAGGTAAAATATGTAGGCAATGTTTTGTACTCATTAAATTACATGTTTTACCGTCTATTTGAATGACGAGCAAAGTTGAGAGGAAAGAAAATGGATAGAAGAGAATTGAAAAAGAAGATGTTATCACTCCTCTTATTTTACAATATTTTAATAGAATATAAAATATTAATATATTCAACTGTTTAGATCTCATAATGACTGTTATTGCTGATCTTAGTGCTATGATGAGGCCCTCAAGGTTCTTACTTTTCTAAACAAGTTTTCTTTGTTCAGAGCAATTTTTTCTTCTTCTTCTTCTTCTTGCCAACATTTTTACTTTTGCTCATGTAGAAGTCTCTAATTTAACATATTTAAGCTTCATATATATAGCTCACATTTTTTAGTATACGGTGATTTTGATAACTGAAAGTTTTTCTTTCATTGCACGAGGCATAATTATTATCAATGTGATTTTTAATGTGCAAAGCTTCTATGAGTATTCAATGGAGTGAAGACTTTAATTTCGTTTCAACGTAATATGTTTGATGTTGATTAGCTAGTTTGTTGGCTTGTGGATCCTTTCCGTTTTTGTTTTTTAGGCCAATGTTGCCTTGTTATCCTTGTAGGTTGCTGCTGTCTAGTTTGTTGGAACTTTACTTCTCTTTATTACTTGTATCTCCTTTTGTTTTTGCCAACATATTCTTCCCCTTTAAAAGGCTGACCCAGTTTGGTTTGGTTGGAGGTCTTTTTAAGTTAGGTGAGGGTAAGGGAGAGTTGAAGATAAAAAATGTGTGTTTGATTAGAAGGAGGGGAAGTGAGGGGTGGATGACTTTTTTTGGCATTTAGTGGCCACTTCCCCTATTTTATTAAAACTTCAATTTAAGGTTTCTTTAGGGGAAAGAAAATTTATATCATATTGTGACTAAATTACCATGACAATTTTTTAATATTTCAACGCTACCCTCGCCACTATAAACCCTTAGCTTGTTCTATCGGCCATTCGTCCATTTCCCGTCTCCTTCACTCATTCCAAGCTTGTCTTCGTCCCAAGTTCGGTATTTCAGGTCTTCTATGGCTGCTCCTCCAGCTGCCACCGCCCCTGCTCCTGAAGCCGCCATCGGTTGCTCGTCGAAGCTCACTGCCCGTCCATTTCTCCTCTAGATTGCGTTGTCTCATTCGCGCGTCTGCTACAATTTCGATTCTTCTTTATATGCTATTTGATAAAATGACATTTAAGAATCACTTGCTGCCTGCCGCATGGTTATGCTTCGTGTTGACTCGTATGCAAACTTGGTGGTCAAACTCTAAATTCTTTAAATTTGCATGTAGCTTTCATGTTTATGCAAGCTTACCAAGTTTTCCTGTCCCCATTTATTTGGGCCATTTAAAACTTACTTCAGCCTAAACGATTCCAAAACAAATGCTACAAATTATCCTATAAAATGGTGAAGCAGTGTTAAATAGGAGAAAATAGTCCAAAATTTGCATAAATCTCTTTCCTATAACGTAAAGCTAAAAAATAGAAATAGAAAACAATTGTGAGCTAGTGATCGAATACATGTAGTAACTGCTATTTTTACTGTTCATTCCCTATTTATTAATAAATTCTATGCTGTTGAGTGTTGAGGTTTTAGAATTCTTTTCTTTTTTGGGTTAAGATGTTCCAATACCAAGTAACAATATGTACAGTGGACTACCACAACGGACGCTACTGAAACTGCTTTCTACTCAGTCAGTTCTTATGATGTGCCTGATCAGGAATGACTGATGAAGCTTTATGACTTCAAGGTGCGTGCTAAAGGAACAAGGCAGGACAGGTGGATGAGGGTAAACATGACAAATGACCAGGGAAACTAACTCTGGCAAATAACAAGTATACTAACAGAGGTGGATGAGAGAGAAGGCAGTACTCTTAGAGATGGTTCAAGAGGGAGGTCTGATAGCATTAGCTGGTGTGAAAATTTATGCAAAGGATTGGGCCAATGTTTATCTCTGTTAATGGACATCGCTTGCATTTCAGTGATATCTCTGTACTCATGGTACAAGCTGCAGTATACAATGAAATCAGTCAAGGAAATATAAGTTTTGGGTGGATGAGTCTGCATTTCTCTCAAGTTCAAAAGGCAAGAATTCTAAATTGGCTGTGATACCATATTATGGAGTCATGGAGGAGATATAGGTGTAGAATTTTTAATTATAAGCCTTTTGGTATGTCTCAAATGGTATAGCATGATATAAAGCTTCCTCAATTGATATGGCCTATTATGTATTGAGTATTGATAATGATGTAACTTGATGTGCAAAATATGTAAGATGATGTACAAAATATTGATTTTATGTAATGATGTGTCTATTGTATATGAAATATCTATATTTATTTTTAAACATTGAAGTTGATGTGAGTTCAATTTTTAAGTTGTGTATGTCTCTACGTTCCAAGACCACGAGCAAAAATATTTTCACATCTTGAATTATATTTACATCAATAAAATTGGAGCAACAAGTTTTTTTTTCCTACAAAAAATGGAAGTAATAATTTTGATAACGAGTATGATTCTTAATTCAAGTAAGTTTATTAAATTTGTTCTACTTCTGTTTTTCACAATGGTTGAGTTGGAATTGTATTAATAATGTAACAAATAATAATTATTAATATATAAATTGTAAAAGAAGAAGAAAACTATATAATAAAGAAATAAGGGTATACGGCTTGGTTCCACTTAAGCAAAATCTCGGGTTCGAGTCTTGTGTATGCAGAAAATTCCCATTGGGAGACTCTCCCACCATAGCCAGGTGCGCTACACGTGTCGGATTCTGATGTAGTCGAGTCAAAGCTCCGGTGAACAGGATGGGCAACAAAAAAAAAAGAGATAAGGGTATAATTGTCCAATTATAAATATCTCCGCTCACATACTCTTCTGAACCAAACAAGAAACCAAATTTCCCCTCTCCTTTTCTTGAACCAAACAAAGCTCATAACCTCCCCTAACCTAACTTTAATGAACCTCATCTAACCTCACATCTGTTAAACCAAACACACCCTTAGGGCCTGTTTGGTTGGAGGAGAGAGAAAGGTTTGATGAAAAATGAGTTCCTCCCTTTGTTTGGTTTGAAAATTTGGAGGGGAGGGGAGTTAATTTATGGACTCCAAATCCCTCCCTTTCCTTCCTCTCATTTTTGTTCCCTTCGAATTGAATTGTTTTGGAGGTATGCAAAATATTGTGACTAATTTATCCCTTTACTTGTTCATATTCTTATTGATACCCATAAGAAAAAGATTAAAACACGCTCTATCCAGAGTGTTCAACTTCGGCTCTCAGCTTCAGCGGAGCTCTCTTCTCGCCGCTCACGCTTTCACCAGAGCTCTCTTCCTCAACTTTCTATGTTATCGTCGATGTGAAACGTATGGACCTGGGCTGAACACTTCCTTTATTGATAATTATATGAACCAAAAACTCTCACTTTACATTCATACGTACAACATATATATACACAGTCTTGAACCCGAGCCCATGGACTTATCCTCAAGATAATCAAGAACCAAGAAACAAGACTCTAACAGATTCTAAACTCTAACACCCCCCTCAAGTTGGAGCCATATATATATTACAAGCACCCAACTTGCTCAACAAATAATCATGGGCGGCTTTACCCAAAGCCTTGGTAAATATATCTACTAATTGTTCTGCTGAAGACACATGTTGTAAACTAATCAAACCTTCTTGTAATTTTTCTCTCACGAAGTGACAGTCTATCTCAATGTGTTTTGTCCTCTCGTGAAAGACCGGATTGCTTGCAATATGCATAGCCGCTTTACTGTCACAATATATTACAGCAGGCTCAATATCCACAACGTGCAGATCCCTCATTAACCCAATCAGCCAGACAATCTCCCCAGTAACATGTCTAAGTGCTCTGTATTCCGCCTCAGCTGAAGAGCAAGAAACTGTAGTCTGTTTCTTAGACTTCCATGATACCAACGAATCTCCCAGCTTCACAGCAAACCCTGTTACTGAGCGTCTGGTATCCTTGCATGCTCCCCAGTCAGCATCACTGTAACAATTCAATTCCATTCTGCTATGAGAAGAGAGGAGGATTCCCAATCCAGGAGTTCCCTTTAAATAGTGAAGGACTCAAGTGGCTGCTGCCATGTGTGAATCCCTCGGCTCTACCAGGAACTGACTCAAAACCTGCACCACATAGCATATATCAGGTCTGGTGACTGCCAAATAAGATAGCCTACCAACCAAATTTCTATAAACCTCAGGTCTTTCTAACAGCTCGTCCTTAACAATAATTTTTTGATCAGATTGGTGCACCTCCTTTGTCTCTCTTGACTCTAATAGCAGTGTGTGATCTAAGTCAGGACATGGTTTGGTAACCAATTTTAAGTTTTGTTCCATGGGAGTGGGTACTGGTGCGGCCCCACTTAACCCTACACTATGCAACAAGTCAAGTGTATACTTGCGCTGACTCAAGAAAATTCCTTTACTAGACCTAGCAATTTCCAACCCCAAGAAATACTTTGCTATTCCTAGGTCCTTGATCTTAAAATGACTATGCAAATACTGTTTTGTTCTATGTATCCCCTCAATACTATTTCCAGTGACAATCAAATCATCTACATACACTAGTATGACAATCATTTCCCCTCTATATTGCTTCACAAATAAAGAATAATCATGTAAAGATTGTTTGAAACCTCCCTTTATTAATGCAAGACTGAGCTTGATGTTCCATTGTTGAGACGCTTGTTTGAGGCCGTATAAGGACTTGGTGAGTCTACAGACTTTATTGCTTTTAACCTTGTCAAACCCTTGTGGAACTCTCATGTATACCTCCTCGTCTAAATCTCCATGGAGGAAGGCGTTGTGGACGTCCATCTGGAAGATCTCCCAATTGTTCACAGCTGCTAAAGTAAGAACAACACGGATAGTAACCATTTTTACCACTGGAGAGAAGGTTTCATAATAATCCACCCCCTCCTTTTGTGTATAACCTTTTGCTACTAGCCGTGGCTTGAACTTGGCAACCTTGCCAAGAGAATCATACTTGACTTTATACACCCACCGGCAACCAATTGGCATTTTTCCAGGGGGCAAATCAACAATTTCCCATGTATGATTGGATTCCAAGGCTTGAATTTCGTCTCTCATGGCCTCTACCCACCGAGGGTCCTACGCAGCCTCCTCAAATGTCCTAAGTTCAACGACAGAATCAGTACATGCCAGAAAGAGTTTGTGAGAAGCAGACAAATGAGTATAAGTCATGTAATTTTGAATGGGATAAGTAATACTTCCCTGTATGGTGTCACTAGTAGAGGAATCGGGTTGTGTGGCATCACATAGAGGAATACTGACATCATTCCCAGAAGTTGGAACGCTTGTGTTTGCTGATTCAGAGGAATTAAGACCAGGAATTTCATGAGCATAATTCTGAAGCCATCCTGGAGGATGCCTTGGACGGGTGGATCTTCTCAATGCCTCATTGATCGATTGAGTGGTCCCAGGTGAAGGACGAGTTACAGGCATATAAGCTGGTTCTTGTGACAGCTCATTAGAGGGAGAAAAATCTGCACAGTCATAAAGAAAAGGATCTACTCGGTGCAACACTTCCCCCCCTTGATTAGTGCAGTCTTTATCAAGGAAAGGACACCTCTCCTCAACAAAAGAAACATGGCGGCTGATCATTAACATTTTGGTTTTCAAATTATAAAGGATGTACCCCTTTTGAGTAGTGGGATACCCCATAAACACACAAGGATCAGCTTTTGGTTGGAACTTATCAACATGATGCAATTTTGATGCATAAGCCAAACAACCGAAAACTCGTAAATGCCCTACAAGAGGCGGATGGCCATAAATGAGCTCATAAGGGGTTTTAAAACCAAGCAATTTGGAGGGTGTACGATTAATTAAGTATGATGCAGCTTTGATGCATTCCCCCCAAAATTTGATTGGAATACCCCCTTGGAACATCAAACATCTTGCCACTTCCAAAAGGTGTCGATGTTTTCGTTCTACAACCCCATTTTGTTGGGGGGTATAAGGGCAAGAAGTTTGATGCACAATTCCCTTGTTGTAGAAAATGGTTTTAACATTAGAATTAACAAACTCTAACCCATTATCAGTTCTTACTGTCTTGACATTCATATCATACTGCGTGGAAATATAAGTAAGGAAAGATTGAATGTGTACATGGGTATTAGATTTATTATGCATGAGAAAGATCCAAATGCCACGTGAGAAATCATCAACTATGGTCAAAAAATATTTAAAACCCTGATGTGTGGGTACCCTATATGGCCCCCAGACATCCATGTGGAGCAGTTCAAAACAAGCAGTAGTTTTAATGGAACTAGAGGGAAAGGGGAGTTGTGTCTGTTTTGACTGAAAGAAAATATCACACTTGTCAAATTGTAATTCTGTAACGTGTTCCTTTATTCCATGAAGATGTTTGAGTACATGCATAGAAGGGTGGCCTAATCGTTGGTGCCAAATGTTACAATTGAGTATAGTGCAAGAGAGTACATTTCGCATAGGAAACAAAGAAAAATGCTGAGCATCAGTCAAGATTGTAAAATCTAATTGCTTATCAAGTAGGTATAATCCATGAAAGAGCCTACCAGTCCCCTTGATCTTGCCACTCAAGAGATCCTGCAAAACACACAGTTTAGGGGAGAGAATAGCCACACAATTTTCATCACGGGTTAATTGAGAAACAGATATTAAATTAAAATGTAAGCCATGAGCATACAACACATTTTTTACTGTAAGCATATTATTTATGTGAGCATCTCCTATATGCGTAACAGTGAGTCTTTGTCCATTAGGTACTCTAACACATTTGACTGGTCCATGGTAAACCTCATAAGTGCTCAGAAATTGTAAACTACTAACAACATGAGCAGTCGCACCAGAATCAAGAAACCAAACAGAGTTAGAGGAAGAGGCCAAACCAATCAAACCTGAAGTAGTACCAACAGCTCCAATTGCAGTGTCGATCGAACCTTTCTTATCAGCAGGTGCATCACCGTTGGACTCCTTATCGAGCATTTGAATAAGACGATCATATTGTTGTGGAGTTAGATTGGCCATCACGTTTGGGCCAGTCTCAATAGATCCTCTAGAGTCTCCAACTTGTTCATTAAGAGGTTGTTGCCTCCAATTAGCAGGGAAACCAATGAGGTAATAGCATCGATCCCTCTTGTGGCCTTTACGATGGCAATGGGAGCATTCATCAATTGAATTTCCACGTCCTTGGGGACTAGAGCGCCCTCTACCACGTCCTCCTCGTCCCCCTCTCGTCATCATAACAGCCGAATCAGTCACAGGAACAGGAGTGATAGAACTAAGATTGCGCTGAGCTTCATGTTGAGAAATAAGGGAATATGCCTGATTAATTGAAGGCAAT
This sequence comes from Inga leiocalycina, assembly GCA_963242795.1. Lineage (NCBI taxonomy): Eukaryota > Viridiplantae > Streptophyta > Magnoliopsida > Fabales > Fabaceae > Inga > Inga leiocalycina. Next base: position 43,292,236 of record OY725329.1, read on the forward strand.
AGAGATAGCAGGAGAATGTGACTACGAGCATGACGATAAGAATCATCCAGCCCCATGAGAAACTGGAATAACCGTTGTTCCTGAACGATCTTGGTATAGGCTTCACTACTACAAAAAAGTAAAGCTGTGGCGCTTATAATTGCATTAACTGTGGCGCTAGAGAAGTGCCACATATCTAGATGCCACTAAAAAAAGCTGTGGCGCTTGGAAGCGCCACAATATTTTAAAATTTTTTTTTTAAAAAATACCCTACTGTGGGGCCCCCTACTGTGGCGCTTGCTCAAGCAAGCGCCACAGGAGGTCCCCCTCCTGTGGCGCTTGCTCAAGCAAGCGCCACAATAGGGTCTTTTTTTTTTCTTTTTTCTTCTTCTTCTTCTTCTTTTTTTTCCTGTGGCTCTTTTTTATGCTTCCTGATTGTGAAATTTTATATAAAATGAGTGGATTTCGTGTTTATCATCTCCACAAATTGTCAATCTTTCTATTTTATATTTCAACCTATTATATATATATATATATAATTTTCATATTTAAAATTCAAGTTCCCCAACAATAATGTTCTTACATTAATACTCTCCAAAGCTAACATAAAAAATATCACAATACAAGAACTTGATATGTGAACACAGTACATCAACAACTAATTAAGTAAATTAAAAGATTACTAAAAAACGCAAGCTTGTCGGCAAAAAAATTTAAACAAAGCAAAAAGGCAAACGAAACAAGCTAGGTTTTCATTCTTTCCTATTAAATTAGGAACATAAAGGCAAACGTTATATTACGGTTTATCTTGACTAAAAAAAAAATTTAAACAAAGCAAGCTAGAATAAAATAGTCTTCTTCTTACAAATCTATTAATTGACCAGCGCAGGGAGTGGGAGACCACGTTGGTGATGCTAGCTTGAGTGACGAGTGAGCGTGTGGGTGTGTTTTTTAGTGTGAAGATGATAGGAAATGGAGGGAGGGGGTCGACGGATCCACTAAGAAGATGAGAAAGGGAAAGTAGTTTAATGGATGAGAGAGTAGTTAAATAATTAAAGTGGAGTAGTAGTCAAAAAGAGAAGGAATGGGGGGCGGACACAAAACCACTACGCGGGAAATGAAATAATTGTGGTAAAAAAGAGAAGTTGAATTTTTTTTTTTTTTTTTTTAAAATGTGGGCAATTGTGGCGCCTAAATAATTAGGCGCCACAATTGCTTCTCTTCAGCTGTGGCGCCTAAGCATTAGGCGCCACAGCTGAACATTACATTAGCATGTGTGGCGCCTATTTAATTAGGCGCCACACATGCCCACATTAAAAAAAAAAAAAAAAAAAATTTCAATGCTGCAGCTGTGGCGCTTGGTGGGTTAGGCGCCACAGCTGCCTTTATGGCCCCAAGTGTGGCGCCTGCGTAGGCAGGCGCCACACTAGGCCTCCTCAATTGTGGCACTTAATCTATTAGGCGCCACAGTTGGTACCGAAAATTTAAAAAAAAAATTATAGAGGTAAAAAAAAAAAAAAAAGAGAAGCTGTGGCACTTGTTTAAAGAAATGCCACAAAATGTGCGCCACCTTTTACCCTTTTTGTAGTAGTGCTTGCGAGGTGGCGCATGTACAAGAAGGAAGAAGGACCAGGCTATCAAGCTCATCCCAACGATCTTTCAATTTGGAGTAATAGGAGGAAACAGAGAGCGTACCCTGCGTAAGGGAAGTAATAGCTTTGTGGAGGCTGAAAATTTTTGTACTATCGGACTTGTCGAACCTTTCTTTGAGGTCCGCCCAAACAAGTTGTGCGCTGTCGGAGAAAGCGATGCCACCAGAAATCGATTTGTCGACGGAATTCATTAACCAAGAAAGAACTATGGCGTTGCAGCGATCCCAAGTCCCACGCAATTCAGGAGGTTGACCACCGCGGGTACAAGATCCGTCAACAATGCCTAATTTGTTTCGACCTAATAGCGCGATCTTCATCGCACAACTCCAGGCGGGGTAGTTGTCGACGCCAGTCAAAACAGCGGTGACGAGAGTGGTGGCGTGGGCATCGGAAGGGTGAAGAAATAGAGGATGATTGAAAGGCAGATTACCGTCGATCTTGGTAGACGCATCTGAATTTGGGGCTGCCATGGCTAGGGGGAGAAGAACCACAGCAAAGAAACCGAGAAGGACGAACAGCGGAGCGTGAAGAGAGGATGATGATTTGTGAAACCGGGGCGATCTGCGAAACCTGAAATGAAGAGCCAAAAAAACCAGGTGACCCGAACCCAAGCGGATAAAACTGGGAACCCGAAAGATGTGTTCCCAAACCGATGAGGCTCTGGTACCATGTGAAACGTATGGACCTGGGCTGAACACTTCCTTTATTGATAATTATATGAACCAAAAACTCTCACTTTACATTCATACGTACAACATATATATACACAGTCTTGAACCCGAGCCCATGGACTTATCCTCAAGATAATCAAGAACCAAGAAACAAGACTCTAACAGATTCTAAACTCTAACACTAAACTCTAACAGTCGACGAGAAGATCGACATTGTGGCTGTTGTCCATTATCGTGCTATCCTCGTTCCCTTCTGATTCTGATTATATCTCTAGTTTGTTTGCAGTAAGGTTTTTCTTTTTTTTTTTTTTTTGTCAGTGGGGATGTTCTCTGAATCTGATTTGTTTATCAATTTCTTCATCGTTTTCTCCTTCTTTATTTTCTCTCCACGGCGAGGTCGTTCTGGTGATTGTGGTGATTTTCATGTGTGCAATGTTTGTATGATCTGGGAAGTTTAGTTGAGTATATCTGCCTTTCAGAATTTCAAGCATTTGAAAATTTTGGGAAATTTTATACATACTGATGTTTATCTGGAAATTGAGTTCAACATGTGTCTATTTCATTGCAATGATCTCTTAAAGGCGTGACTGAGTATTTTGCTTCCAATAGTTTGATGCAACTTCCAAGAAGGCTTTTGTTGTGGGCTAAAAGCATATGCAATTAACCGTTATTTTGCTGCAAGAGAAATGTTGAAAAACAACATTTCTATGCCTTATGAGTTGTAATTTATGAGACATGCTGAACTTTAGTTGAGGTTAAGTATTTATAGGAAATATTGGTATTGCATGGTTTGTTTGTTAGCCATGTCTAAAGCTGTTATCTGATCCACTGACACCATGCTGCTTTCTGCTTAAGGCGTTTTTGTTAGTATTTTTTTTTTTATTTGAATAACAGCTTTTATTAAAATAACAGTTTTCGTTGGCTTTAGTATCTCTTCATTTACAGTACTAGCATCAGAGTTAGCCATCATAGCCATGTGGAGTTTATGTAATGTTGTAGTGCAGAAAAACATTCGATTTTCATAAAAAAGTTTTGGCAACCATGATGCAATTTTCTTTTTCATGTCATGTCAAAGATATTAGAAGGGGTGTGTGTTTTTTGTCTGGTAACCTCTTCAAAATTTAACTAAGGATTACAATATAAAATGCAATCCAAGATTGTCTCTCGAAAAACCTTTTATTAATTACCTAAAAACTAAATGTGATGATTAATATAAAACAAATAAAAAATAATTTTGAACTTTTTATCTAACAACTAAATTGTAATTAAACTAAAATGCTTTAAAAACTAATATTTTTGGATGTTTTTTTGAACTAAAAATGGAATGTAATTAAAATTGGTGTTGCAAAGTATGATTAAGCCTCATAGAATAATGAATTTCATCAATTCTTGCTTCAAAAGATAATGAGAGTGAGCTAGTTGACAAATTTGCTTAAAAGACCTTTTGAATTAGTTTAAGTTAGGTGAATTAATTCCTCCACATCAAATAGAAATTAATCCCTCTAACCAAAACTCAATTTAAACAATGACAATTGAAATTAACAATATGCAATATACAAATAACCAATAAACCCTTGCATTACAAGTAAAATATATTTATAACAATTCCAAGCACAAACCTAACAAGTCATTATATAAGAAATTGTTATTAATTAAATTTAAAGTGTTAAGCACAAAGTTAAAAACAAATATATATCTAATCTCAAAAATTATATGATACGCTAGTACAAAACTTCAATCCAATATACTAATTAAACTCTAAACCTAGAATTTAACTCATATGAAAAATTAAATATAGGAATTAGATATTACAACACTCCCTTTAGCTCCAAGCTCAACAATCCACTCATTGTTCTAGGAGGAAAGGAAATTAGGTACTGCCATTCACGGAAAGAACCTCAAGAATGAAAGCCCTGAAAACCCCCACTAGATAATAAAGTTTAACCATTAAGATTAAAGCAGAGAAGGAGTCAGTCATGGCAGATTCGAATAGAGGAGGCTGAAGCATAGTGAATGGAATCGAGCAACGTCGCCGACTTTAATGGTGGAAGAGGCAAAAGTCGCCGGCACCTGACAAGGGCAATGAAGTGATGAGAAGGTGACGATGATGATCAGGTGCGAAGGTGATAGTAGCTGCCTGATTTGATTCCCTCTCTCTCTATTTTGAATCTGGAACTCATGGCATGGATATGATGCTCGCCAGCAGCCTGTGGTGGTGGATGACGCCGCCGGCGAGAGATGAAGAAGAAGGTGAAAGTGATGAAAGGAGAGGTCTCAAGCGGCGGTCCTCTGCTTCTCAAGTCCGCCTCCCCTCAGCTTTGCAATTCAATTCTGAGATTAATTCAGGATCTGACCGACTGCTGCAGTCAAAACGATGAGTTTTGGCTAGACTAAATTGACATTTTGAAATTTCAGGGTACCAAATTGTCGTTCCCAAAATTCAAACCCCAAATTACCATTTTCAGATTTAATTTAAATTTTCAAGTACGTTCAATTGAAAAAAATTAAATCAATATCAAATCCTCTCAAGAATCAATAATTAAGAGTAATTATAATTATTTTGACAATTTCACCCTTTTTTTTAATTTAATGTATTTACTCTTAATATCTATTTATCACAATTAAAGCATTTTAAACTCAATTAATATAATAAAATCTCTAAATAAAGTGTAAATATATATAATAAAATTAAGGATTTTTCAATGGGGATGTAGAAGTTCTCCGTTTGGAAAAGGAATGTTGGGAACTCATTGACAAGGTTTATGTCAAAGATAAAAAGAGCACTGGAAAAGTTATAGTTTTCTATTTTCATTGAATGAAATAAGTTATTAAAGTCGGTAATACGGGCTCAACCCGCGGGCCCACGGGTTGGGACAGGGTTAGGGTTGGGAAAATCCCAACCTGCAAAGGCCTGCGAGCTGATGTGGGCCAGCTTGCAAGTTGGCCCACAAAATTTTTTTTTTACATATAATAATTTCACAAAAATTATAAGTTGTCCACTTCTATCTTGGTACCTCCCAATCCAAAAAGAAAAAATCTTAGCATCCTCCCTTCTTTTTTAAACAAAATTATTATATTTTGGTTGTTTGAGGATGAGTTTATATTTTGTTTATAAACTTTGGTAAAGTTGATAATTTTATCTCTTGAATTGTGAATTATGTTTTTAAATTTTTATAAGAGTAATGATTGATGCTAGGAAGATAAATTTAATAGCTCATATATATGTGTATCGTATTTTTTACCGTCTTTAAAAAATAGGAATTTTTTTTTTCAAAAAAAATATACAAGTCCCCAGGCTGGCCCGCAACCCGCACACTACGGGTTAGGGTTGGCAAAATGCCAACCCGTAGAAGTGCGAGCCACACAGGCCAGCAACCCGCTACCTGCTGGTTGGTGCGGGCCAGCCCGCAACCTGCTGACTGACCCGTATTCCTGGCTCTATAAGTTATTAAAGTATGATGCTTCTTTTACACAAAATTTTAATCTCTGTTTGTTTTATTTTACCAATCATTGTTTTCGTAATTCCAACATTATAAGTTAAAATAAATTTGTGTCCATTGATAAAATAAATTTCAATTTTCATAATTTATTTAATTTATATTGAGGTGTAAACTAATTTAAATAATTTTCATTTCAAAAAACTAATTTAAATTATTTATATAAGCAAAAATATGTAAGCTAACATATAAAGGTAAAATAATAAATTAGTTATTATCTCCCCTCCCATTCCCTTTTCAACCAAACAAAAGATTATTAAGAAAACCTTTCCCTTCCTCCTCTTCAACCAAACCAAATAAAGTGATCCCAAATAAGGGCCTGTTTGGTTCAAAAGGAGGGGATGGAGGGTCACCTTGTTGGATTTGGTTGTAGGGGGAGGAATGTAAATGATTTTTAATGATCCTTTATTTGGTTTAAGAAAGGAGGGGAGGGGAGATAATGACTAATTTGCCATTTTACCCTTATATATTAGCTTACATTTTTTTACTTATATGAATAATTTAAATTAGTTTTTTTAAAATGAAAATTATTTAAATTAGTTTGTCAGACACAATGAAGGACAAAATCCTCCAAAATAGAACCACCCACAATTAAGATCACTCCACGGGTTGAACCAAGTGCAGCATTTTCTTCTCAGTATGTAAATAAAAAGAGAGAGTAGAAGCATATGTCAAAGCAACATTTGGTATTGGGAAGTTTGAATAGAGACACACGAAACCTCAACAACTGAGAATCATCAATCATATGAATCTCAATTCACATGAACTGTGACACAACATTGTATGAATAATGGTGCTGTTTTTTGTTTTTATTTTTTTTATTTTTTTGCAGCAGGTATAGTTAGGAGAAGTAAGAAGGGAGGGGGGAAATAAAGGCTTAAAAAAGATCTAGACGAGAAAGTGTATTTTTATTTTCCACATAGGGGTATAAATGGGAATATGAAAAGTCATGGGGGCAAAATAGTCCCAATTTTTTGCTTCCCTCCAAAACCCCCAATTTTAAAGGATAAAAAAATGAGGGGATGACAAGGATTTGGAGCCCCTCTTTTGGGGCCCATCTCTTCTAATTTTTCACATCAAACACGGAAAGGGGCTTATTTTTCATCCTCTCCCATCCCCTCCCCTCCAACCAAACAAACCCTTAGTGGTTCTCTCTAGATGCATCTATACTGAGAATCATCGGCAATTGCTACAACAATGTGCCTTTGGTTTCATGATTGATTGGAAAATCTAGTATACATGAGAGCTTCAAGAAGAACTGAATTATGTATGGAAATTATAAGGTAGAGTTACTGTTCGAGGACATAGCAAAAATCGGTTCCTTCTCCATTTTCAACATCCACAGGATCTGAAGTTTATGATTCAAATGGGTCCATGGTCTCTCTGCAACTCAACTTTCACTATGTCAAAGTTTCGTAACAATGTTGTGTTGAAAGTCAACCAATTCCGAAAACAAACATATGGGTAAAAGTATGGGGGTTGCCTCTTAACTATCACACTTTTTCAAGAGCCAGGTTAATGAGCAATATTATTCGTGATTTTTCACACTTTGAGGAAGAGTTTGGTGACTTGGAAAACATCCGCTTTGTTCAGGTTCGTGCGACTATTGATCCTCCTTTGCCTTTAATCATGGGTTGTCATGTTAAGTTTGAAAATGCAACAAGATATGAATGGGCTCATTTCAAGTATGAAAGGATCTTTAGAATTAGTTGTGCTTGCGGACGCATTGGTCTTACCGAACCATACTGTGATTGGGATGACTGACTCATAAACTCCGGCATGACGGTGCACGGTGCACGGTGCACAGTGCACGCCTCATTTCTAGGTTTAACTCAGATCTTGTTAAGGACCATGAATATCCTATGGTGCTGCGGGATAACATTGCTTTTTACCAAAAGCATCATCAACGCTGCTTTACCTTTGTGTCTTGGGATGCTAATTCTTCTGATTCGGTTACTATTCAACAACATCGAGTTGTGAATACTACGACTTCTCGTTGGTCACGACCACGCTACCTTGCATTTTACAATTGCAAGATCATCTTCTTCTTCTCAACATTCCAATGCAGATTCTGAAGATTTACAGCCAATGGACGCTAAGTTCTTTCCTCAGCAAATTCCAGTTGATCATAACCTCCAAAATATTCTGGTGGTTGGAGTTTCTTTGGATCATCTCCGACGGGAGAATTACTCACCAACTTCCTCACCATATGTCCCTGCTACTGATGCTAACATCACTCATATCGCTCAGAACAGGTTCAATGATCAATTCCTTTTTTTTTTGGGCCATCAATGATCAATTCAATTCTGCCATGAGGCATCATAATAATGTGGCATCAAATGAGATGAGACACGAGTCATCCCCTAATGAAATATCCCCCCGAAACTTCTCCTCAATCCGATGCAGCATTTAATGACCGTAATGATGGCTATTTCCATCTCATTGCCTCAGATTTTGACTTCCCAGGCTACTCTTATTTGGTGGTGCAGTTCATCTTGAACAGGATTGGTCCAGAATGAATTCTCCGTTTGGTTACTGTACAAGTCAACGAAACAGAATGTTTGGCTTTTAATGAGTTGGACCCACGTCGTATTTGGCATGTGCTGTCTCAATGGTAGCTGGTTCTTTCAATGGGTGCTTTCTCAATGGCAGCTGGATTGTATGTTGTGCCAACTCTCTTCTACATCCTCTCTTCAGGCCCATTACTTTCGGTCCGAGTTCATGTTATTGAGGGCCAGCCCATTGAAATTCATCCCTCCCTGTACTTTGTTAAATGCCTTGTTTGTTGGACTTTCATATTTCATTTTTAATCCACAAAATACTTGGAATGACCGGGAGTGGAATCAACTTTTTCCTGATTTAATGGACCCTCTTATTTGGGTGACTTATCCTACTGACTTGAAGGATACTCTTGTTTTCTCTAATTTTAGATCCAACTCTTATCTTTGGATCTCTCCTCTCATGCCGCGAGACCTACATGCTCAATCCAACCAGACGGCACATGCAATTGATCATTCACTTTTCCCTTCAACCTTTTTGGTGTTGCATGGCCTGAGTTATCGTCATAAAAAAAGATCCAGGACTAACAAGACGCTTCAGCTGCTTCTTCTTTCTGGTGGCTCTGTTGCGCCAACTACTTCCTTCTTCAATACGGGTTCATTTCCTTCTCTGAGGTTTTGCGGAGTTTGTGCCGAAAAACTTCGCCTTGGGGCATGAAGGCATTGTCGTGGAACTGTCTAGTTTTGGTAAAACCAAGACAGTTCTACGACTTAGAAACTTCTTGTTTCTTAATGACACTCATATAATGCAGTATAATACATCTAGCCTATTCACACAACACAGACAGGTGTTTAGCAGATTTATCACGTTGATTTAAGAAAGAAGAAACGTTGGCCCAGGAAAAGTAAGAAGCACTAACATTAAATAAACCTCTATAATAAGGGCTGACCAAAATTTTTAACGCCTTCTGTCGATTTTTTTAGAGTTAATACTCTCCACCTCTACAATATAAGTTGCTTTTTAGAAGAATGACTTATCCATAATATAAGTCACTTTAAGAGCAATCAATGCTAATTTATCAAATTTGTTAATGTAGTTAATGTTTAAATATAACTCATTCTTTTTTTTTTTCCCTCCTTCAAAACCTCAATTAATATGAGGTAAAATTGGAAATTTCTTTGAATTTAAGGCAAATTGAATGAGTTAATTACCACTTCTTGGTTACCATGAATTAGTTGAAGTGACTTATATTTTGGATTGAAGAAAGTATAGTGTTTGATTCTTAAAGTTCACTCTCAATTTTGTTTTGGTTCCTATAATCTTAAATTATAGATTTTGGTCTCTTGAGGGACAATATAGTCTATATTTTTATTAAATTATAAAGAATAATATTTTAGATAAAAAAATGTGATAGATCAAAATCTGTAATTTAAAATTATAAGAATAAAAATTAAAATGAAGATAAATTATATGAATAAAAAATTATAGTATTAACCCACTCTTTAGGGAACGAAAGTTAAAACTTTCAAGTTAAAAAAAAGTCACACTTTCCAAGTTAGCCAAAAAAGAAGTCACGACTTCCAGTAAGTGTAGTCATGTTATATTTAAAAAGTTCGGTCCGCATTGCGTCCACACAGTGACGAGGGTTTAATTTTTTATCATTACGATCAGATCTCAATTCTTTAAATTTAATCAAAATGATCAAAATTTAAAATTTTTAGATTATAATTTTTTTAAATGATAAATTTATTTTTATAAGAAGTAATAGTTCTAAAATTATTTTTAGTTTAAAATTTAAATATATTAAATTTAAATTTATCTTAAATATAAAAATTAAATTAAATTTGGATTGTACATTATAAATGGGTAATAAGCAAATTTATACTTATAACTAAGGTTTAGAAACTTAAACCGGTCACTAGACTGTCTGTTGAGGTATTGAGTTAAGGGTTAGTGGATCAGACCAGAGTTAAGTTGGGGCCAAACCAGTGAGAAATTAAATATTTTTTGCTTGTTAATATGAAATTCTAAAGAAAAATATGAAAAAATTGATTTTTTTTATAACAAAAATCCTGGACCGGACCAGACCTGTTTATCGATTGGTTGGCCTGTTTCCGATCCGGATCGGCCGGTCCACTCCAAATTTAAAAACCCTGCTTATAACAGTGTTGAGTACAAAATTTACTCCAATATTTTAAGGCTTAATTAAAACACTAGGTCGTTTTTCAAGAGTTGGAAATTGGGCTTGGTCCACCCTTGGTGGATTAGGCCCAAAACCCAAACCCATTAAGCTTTAAGCTTTAGGGCAAAATAAAATACTCAGAAAAATGTGGGGTATTTATTTGTAATTTTTCCCAAGGGTTCAAAATTGAAACCTGGAGGAAGCAGTTCCCCGTATATTTTGGAGGGAACAGTTATTTGAGAAATATAGACGTGTGTGTGTGCGCGTGGATAAGTACACAGAACATACACCAGACAAAACAGAGAGAAATAATATTCTCTGAGAACTCTCTACTCTTCTTGTGCATTTGTTGTGTGTTATAGTCGAAATCCTGGTGATTCGACTCGCGTGGGTACCGGAAGAACTTGAAACGACACTTCAGGTACGCCCGAATTCTGACATTGGTATCAGAGCATTTAGGTTTTTATGAGTCCTGAATGATGCTTCTGCTGTGCGTCTGTTTTCTTAAATATTTACTGTCCATCAATTTTTTCGTTTTATGTTCAAGATATATATGTACGGTACCTGAGAGTATATGATTGGTTCATGTATATTTTCTTGTATGACATTGGTTTTTGGTTCATGTGCTTAAACTCACACTTGGTATGCGTTTATCGTTTTTTTTCGGTGGTTTACTGTGCAATCTACTTTCGATGAAGTTCAGTTGTATGATAATGTCTTGGTTCTATGAGCATTAGAATATTGAAAAGCATCATAAAACATTAACTAAGGCTATAGAACAAGAGTACCGATAGGTTGTGTGAAATCCAGAAAAAGAAGCATAAGACCGAAAAGAGAATTGAATTGGGTCACCAAAAAATGAGTTTTTTAGGGTTTAAAAATAATCCCATTACGTAGAGCTCGAAAAAACGATGAAGATGGACACCAAGAAGGCGCAAAAAAGACGCCGAACAGTGAAGTTACGGAGGAGAGAAGGTACCGGGTCGACGGACCTGACCCGCAGAAGAAATCAGGTCTGGGTCGACCCGTCTGGAGGTTGAAGACAACCTCCAGCGTTTCAAAACGGCGCCATTTTGCACCTTCTCTAAATAAATAAAAAAAATCTAGATTGGGTCAATGGCCCAACCCGATCTAGTGCAGAGAATTTTTTTAAAAAAAATCAGGATCGGGTATAACCCAGCCCGATCCGGATCAGTTAAAAAAAATGAGTTTTTTTTGGGCCATCAATGGCCCAGAAACCCAAAAACAAAAAAAAAAGGGATCGGGTCGGTGGGAAAGGCCCAACCCGACCCCATCAACCAAAAAAAAACCAAAAATTTAAAAAAAAGGGATAGAAACTCCATGTGGGGCATGTGGCCACGTGGCAGACCCGATTGACACGTGGCGGACATAGACCGACTGCAGGCGGCGCGTGGAGTCCAGACAGACGGCGCGTGTGAAGATCGGAGGGCAGCAGAGTGGCACGTGTACTTCACACGCCTTCAATGAGAGTGGGTTTTTATCCATTTTTTCATTTTCCCAGGATTTTTCCTTCTTGGGGCGCGTGTGGGCCCGTGGGAGCTCTGTTTGAGACTCGGTTTGTTCTTAAAAATCCCTAAATTCGAGATCTTCATGTTGATACGCCATTTGCCTATTTTTTGGGCAATTCAGGATCTGTTTATGAGGTTTTAGTGCTTATTTAAGTGTTTTTTATACATTTAAAAATACCTAAAATCATGATAATGACTTACATTTGTTTATGTAGGTCAAAGATGAAGCAAGAGGCTTCTAACAGCACTGAAACACTAGAGTATGGGTCATTGAGCATTGAGTTTGTGGACGATCAAGCTCATATGGATGATCCTGAAGAGGATCCCGAAGAGGAACCTGAAGAATATGAATTTTTTGAGGAAGATCCCGAAGAATTTTTTGAGGAAGATCCTGAAGAAGGTTTTCTAGAGCCTGTGCCAGTGGAACCTCAAGTGGTCTACTCTGACTCTGGACCTAAGTCTGTGTCCTCCTGTCCTGATGAACCTCAAAATTTGGAAGAAGAGGTCGATCAACCCTATTCTGCTGCTATGGCTGAGAAAATAGCTGAACTTGACGCGGAAAAAACAACTAGAATTAATAATATAAAAATCATATACTCAATCATTGCGAATTATGTGGAAAGCATAAAAGACAAAAAGAGTGCAGAGTTCTATGTGAGCGTAATGATGAAGTATCACGTAGCTGTAAGGGCAAGGGGCACATTTTCGATGACTGTTACTTGGGTTGATGCTGTGACGAAAACAACAAGATTCATGAAGAAAAAGAAAAGATTCTTTAGGAAACTAAGGAAAGCCATTATTGATTACTGTTTTTCTGACATTTAATGGTGTATTATATTACTATTTCCGTTTATGCTGTTTGTATTGAGAATATGACTCTAAATATTATTGTTTGTATGTTTTATGTATGGACATGGTATTATTTTCATGTAATGAATTATGTTTGTCATACAATGCTAATTTTTAATTGTGCATTATGATACCATGTATCCCTGATGAGTGGGAGCTTTTAGAAGGTGAAACTTCTAAAAGCTGATGATTTATTTAAAGTACTTATATGTTTTTCTTTTTGGAAAATAATAAGTTGCTAGTATTTGTTTGATGGGAGGTACAAATGTATTCTCCTAATTATGGATCTAGTAATGAACTTATTTTCTGGTCAAGAATGATATAAGTACAGACGTTGTATACCGTGCTATACTACATAATCGTTTGGTTATGTTCTCTTAAAGAGAACAACGTTTCTAAATGTGAAAAACGTCACTTCAGAATTGACAAATGGCCACGAAAGGGATCATTGCTGAACTGAATAAGGGGGAGAAACTGAATGGCGACAATTGGGACATCTGGCACCGTAAGGTGCAGTACATTTTGGAGGAACAGGAGGCTGTTGAACCACTAACCACTATTTTAGTGGAACCTGAAGCTGGGACTACTATTCAGCACAGAAGAAACTTGGAAGTTTACCAAGCGTGGAAGAAGAAGAACAGCATTGCAAGAGTCACCTTATTGAGCACAATGGAGAATGACCTGATATGCCAATATGAGAAATACCAAACTGCTCAGGCTATGTGGGCTGCACTCAAGGATAGTTTGGTGGAACATCAACCACTAAGCTTAGAAGGTTGACAATCAAGTTTGATACCTACAAGCTTAGAGCAAATACTCCTATGAAGCAGCATCTGAGAAAGATATCCAACATGATCAGAGAACTTCAGGAAGCTGGACACACCTTGACTGATGAACAGCAAGTTCAGGCTGTAATCAGATCGCTTCCTTCTAGCTGGGAGCGCATGAAAGTGAACTTAACTCATAATGACAACATCGTCACTTTTGATGATGTAGTGAAACATCTTGAGCTTGAGGATGAACGCCTTGCGGCGTATAAGGCTTCTGGTCAAGCCTACTACATTGAAAATGCTGGTCCTTCTAATGCAAAGCCTGATTCCAAAAAGGGCAAGAAATCACAAAAGAAAGGCAAGAAGGATGGCTATAATTTCAAAAAGGGCAGAAAGCAATTCAAGAAGAAAGGAAAGAAGGGCGGCAAAAAGAAAGTTGACCTGAATAAGGTCAAGTGTTATGCCTGCCAGAAAATGGGTCACTTCGCACGGGACTGTACCGAGCGAAACGACCGTGAAAAGGTACTAGTGGATTATGTGAATTCACACATTTCTTTTGTTTTAAGTACTTCTTTTCTAACAGAACCTATTTGTTCTTCTTGGATTTTGGATTCAGGCTCAACAGACCATGTGACGAGGGATCGGGGATCCTTCGTGGAATACCGTCGGTTGCCGCATCTAAGCAAATGGCTTTACGTGGGCAACAATGCAAAGATCGAAGTCAAAGGAATTGGCACCTGCAAGTTACCTTTGCGTGGTGGGAAGACTTTGATCCTACATGATGTTCTTCATACACCTGACAGCCGATGGAATTTAGTTTCAGTACTTTGTTTATTAGATTATGGGTTTGATGTAAACTTTCATGGCAAAGTTGCAGACATTTTTAGCAACAAGACCTTTTATGGTTTAGCTTTCCTTTCTAGAAAGTTCTTTGTTATGGATATTGTTGGTAATTTTAATGTGCATGATTGTTTCATTATTTCCTCCAATATTACTGTTGATATGAATATATGGCACGCTAGACTAGGACACATTAATCAAAATAGAATGATTAAACTAGCTAGAGAAGGTTTGCTAGGTGAAATTTTGAATATGGAAATGTCCTTATGTGAGAATTGTCTAGCTGGTAAGGCAACTAGGAAACCTTTCGGTAAGGGAACTAGAGCTGAGATTCCATTGCAATTAATCCATTCTGATATATGCGGTCCAATGAGTGCAAGGGCGAGACACGGAGCCTGGTATTTCATTACCTTCATTGATGATTATTCGCGATATGGTCACATCTATTTGATCTCACACAAGTCTGAAGCTCTTGAATGCTTTAGATGGTACATGAACGAAGTAGATAATCAAATGGATTGTAAAATTAAAGCTTTGCGCACTGATCGGGGTCGTGAATACTTATCTGATCAGTTTAAGGAGCTCTGTGAAGAAAAAGGGATAATTAGGCAACTAACCATCCCTGGCACTCCACAACAAAACGGAGTTGCTGAAAGAAGAAATAGAACTCTTCTAGACATGGTTAGGTCAATGATGGCTCAAGCACATCTGCCAATTTCATATTGGGGTGATGCTTTACTAACGGCTGCCTTCATTCTTAACCGTGTGCCCACAAAATCAGTCACATATATGCCCTATGAGTTATGGACAAAACGCAAGCCAGATTTAAACATCCTCAGACCCTGGGGGTCTGCTCCGTATATTCATAATGATTCCCATAGGTATGGGAAATTGGGTCCTAGAGGAAAAAAGTGTATCTTTATAAGATACTCTGAGCAATCAAAAGGATATGTTTTCATAGGTGAAAACGAAGATGGAACTATGACTGAAATTGAATCAAGAGATACCGTATTTCTAGAAAATGAATTTCCTAGCAGGGGAGATATTGATCATACAGTATCTCTTTATGAAACACAAGAACAAGGCAGTACAGAACAAACTCAGACTAATGATCCTCAATCAACTCAATACATTGACTTCAGTGGGAGCTCAGAAAGGCCTTTACAAAGGCCTAGACAAGAGAAGTGAAAGAGACAAGAAGTTCCCACAAGAAGGAGTGACAAGGGAAATGTACCTAGGAGATGCTTCTCCATAGAAGGAGAGGCACTTATTCTTACTCTAGACGGAGATGATGAGCCTCATTCTGTGCAAGTAGCCTTATTAGGTCCTGCTAAGAATGAATGAAAGAATGCAATGGAGGAAGAAATTGATTCAATGAAGAAGAATCAAGTTTGGGAACTAGTTGATCTACCAAAAGGGCGAAAAGCCATTAGGAACAAATGGATTCTCAAAATTAAAAGAAAAGTTGATGGATCAATTGATAAATACAAGGCTCGATTGGTTGTAAAGGGGTACACACAACATGAAGGTATAGATTACGAGGATACCTTTTCACCTGTTGTACGTTTCAATTCTATAAGACTTATTCTGGCAATAGTAAATAGTTTAGATCTAGAACTGCATCAGATGGATGTAAAAACCGCATTTCTAAATGGTGATCTGGATGAAGAAATCTATATGGAACAACCATTAGGTTTCATTAAGAAAGGAATGGAGAGTAGAGTTTGTAAGCTCAAAAGGTCCATTTATGGACTGAAACAATCATCCAGACAGTGGTAATTGAGATTTCATAGAGCAATAACCTCTTATGACTTTCAAATGATTGAAGAGGACCACTGCGTCTACATTAAGAGATTTGAGGGTAATTTTGTAATATTATCCTTATATGTAGATGACATACTACTAGCTAGAAATAGTCTAAAGTCGGTCTTAGCTATTAAAGAATGGTTATCATCGAATTTTGAGATGAAAGACATGGGTGAAGCAGAATACATACTTGGAGTTAAAATCCAAAGGGATCGCTCTAAAAGAATTCTTTCTCTTTCACAAGAGAATTACATCAAGAAAATTCTTGAGCAATTCAATATAAGAGACTGCAATCCCTTAGATACCCCAGTAGCTTCAGGTGTAACCTTAAGTCTTAATATGTGTCCCAAAACTGAGTCAGCAAAGAAGAAAATGGAAAGGGTTTCCTATGCTAGTGCCGTTGGAAGTTTGATGTACGCAATGTTGTGTACAAGGCCAGATATTTGTTTCGCAGTTGGACTGGTTAGCATATTCCAGTCAAATCCCGGTGATCAACATTGGAAAGCAGTAAAAAGGATTTTGAGATACTTGAAGGGCACGTCAGATTATGTACTATGTTATCAAGGAAGCAATCTGCGCTTGGTTGGATATTCTGATGTTGATTTGGGTGGTGATGAAGTTGAACGAAGATCAACTTTAGGATACACCTTCTTGCTTAATAATGGTGCCATATGTTGGAGCAGCAAGAAGCAGACGTGCATTGCCCTACATCCTATGGAAGCTGAATTCGTGGTATGCACTTCAGCAGTGCAAGAGGCTATATGGCTGAAGAGATTTATTGAACATCTTGGATTTGGAAATGAAAGCACAAATCCGGTGTTAGTGCATTGTGACAATACCGCGGCCATAGCCTATATGAAAGATCCCAAATACCATAGCAAGACCAAACACATAGATATAAAGTATAATTTTGTGAGAGATTATGCAGCACAAAAAGTTGTTACTATACAACATATTTCGACCAAGGGTATGGTTGCAGACCCCCTAACCAAACCCATAGCCAAGGAAATGTATGACAAACATGTGAAGGCTATTGGGATGCATAAAATGTAAACTTGTAGACACTATGTAATATGTTTATGATTAATGAAAATGTTTCTTCATAAAATTTTATGTGTCTATATGAAGGTATACAATGTCTAGTATGTCGTACAGGCAGGTAAGGTTGCTCTCTCACACGAGCAACCGCCTTTGATACTCAAGAAGAGTATGCAAAGATGAGACAATTGTGTTCACCAGTAAAGCAGCAGGAATGCTGATATGGTAAAGAAGAAACACAAATTATGTCACCTCGATAAGAGTGTAGTATGTCGAGGTGAGATCCAATAAGACATAATATAAATGTGGATAGAATCATGGATACCCACTTCCATGATGCCTGTTGCCTGATAACAAATTCTTCAATATTGACGTCATGATAGATAGATGGAGTAGAAGAATTTGGGTTTAGATACTGGGAGCATCTAAACTCATGTCTGTACGGTGTTAATAATAAGTTTCAAAACGGCGTACGCTCTTATAGTGCAGAGTAACACCGTAGCATGTGATTCATACCACATGTGCGAAAGAACCGCAAATAGGAAGCAAGTGAATAGATCCCTGCTTCATTGCTGTGTGAGTCCCAAGAAGGTTAAACACTTCTGTGATGTCCTTTGACTTTGACATTGTCATGGAGGTATACTTCAGCGACTGCTACCTTAACATTCGTCCTATGATTACGACTGATACAATTCATGGTATTATGTTAGGAAAGCAGTTGACGTATATCAAAATGATATATGAACGAAAGGAAGGTTACCTGAAATATACACACCTATGTTGGTGTCCGAGACATGTCCCTTATGATATTAATATTTGGTAATTTCATAAGTGTGGACACTAAGCATATGAAAAGGCAATCTAAGTTTTATCTTGACTTGAGAGGGATTAAATCTGCCATGTGAACTGTATATTGGTGTATCTAGGACATATGAGGCATAATATTAAAATTCAAGCTACACAAAGAAAGGTTGTCTTGTGCTGGTCCTATGAGAGGGATTTCTAGTACAAACACCTAGGAGACGTCATGCCCACGCGGTCACGGCAAAGCACATAGTATGAAAGAAGAAATAGAGAGAGACAATTCTTATGGTATCCAATCTACCAAGTGTGAGTGGGAGATGTTGGAAATTGGGCTTGGTCCACCCTTAGTGGATTAGGCCTAAAACCCAAACCCATTAAGCTTTAAGCTTTGGGGCAAAATAAAATACCCAAACAAATGTGGGGTATTTATTTGTAATTTTCCCCAAGGGTTCAAAATTGAAACCTGGAGGAAGCAGTTCCCCGTATATTTTGGAGGGAACAGTTATTTGAGAAATATAGACGTGTGTGCGCGCACGTGGATAAGTACACAGAACATACACCAGACAAAACAGAGAGAAATAATATTCTCTGAGAACTCTCTACTCTTCTTGTGCATTTGTTGTGTGTTATAGTCGAAATCCTGGTGATTCGACTCGCGTGGGTACCAGAAGAACTCGAAACGACACTTCAGGTACGCCCGAAATAGTGTGAGTGGCAGATGTTGGAAATTGGGCTTGGTCCACCCTTGGTGGATTAGGCCTAAAACCCAAACCCATTAAGCTTTAAGCTTTGGGGAAAAATAAAATACCTAGACAAATGTGGGGTATTTATTTGTAATTTTCCCTAAGGGTTCAAAATTGAAACCTGGAGGAAGCAGTTCCCTGTATATTTTGGAGGGAACAGTTATTTGAGAAATATAGACGTGTGTGTGTGCGCGTGGATAAGTACACAGAACATACACCAGACAAAACACAGAGAAATAATATTCTCTGAGAACTCTCTACTCTTCTTGTGCATTTGTTGTGTGTTATAGTCAAAATCCTGGTGATTCGACTCGCGTGGGTACCGGAAGAACTCGAAACGACACTTCAGGTACGCCCGAATTCCGACATCAAGGAATTCAAAAATTATTAACTATAATTGATAGTTTCTACTTTAACCATGCTTCACCTCCCCTTGTCCACATTATTTCGGTCTCTTCCAGCAGCTGGAGCAGAGAGTTAAAACGTGCGCGAGAGAGAAGAGAAGGAAGAGGAAGAAACAAGCTCTAGTTGAATAGGTAAGTTTCCTAGCTTAATTAGTCTTCCTCTTAGATCATATTTCCTTCTCTTTGTTATGTTCCTAACACCATATTCTTCTTTTTTTTTGAGACACAAAGGCAAGCAAAGCTTGAAGGAATTACAAAATCAAGGGGTAGATCCCAAAGATTGCTCAAGTGGCTGCAAGCCACGTTCTAACACAAAAAGACGGACACATTCCGCCGGGGGTGATCCTAGTTCTGTATAAATCTGGTGGCTATAGTGAGCCGATCGTGCAAGGAAGTCCACACAGCGAGTATTTTCCCTATATGCATGGGAAATCTTCAAGTCCCAATCTGCAAAGATAAGGGAATTGGTATCGAAGATGACGTCGTGCAATGGATGATCATTCCCGCATTGAGTTGACAATAAGTGAATGGCCTGAAGTGAATCACTGAACATTTTGATTTTCTTGAAACCTAACTGTTTACAAAGCTGTAGACCACAATGGATTGCATGGATTTCCGCAGCAATTGGGACAGAGATACCTAGCTTTTGCTGAAAACCATAAATCCAGTTGCCTTGGTGATCGCGGATGACTCCTTCATAGGTTGATTGACCATCACTAGCAGTTGAACCATCAACATCGATTCTAATGTAACCCTCCTCTGGGGGAAGCCAGTTGAGTAGACCTCTCACCGGAGCTTGGAAGATCTGGTGATGAAAACGACCCATCTCCACACCTTCCGAGAGATGAAAGATGCATTTATGAACCAGCTCCTTTGGCTTAGCAGCTTTACCTTCAAATGCCTGACAACACCGGTTCTTCCAGAGGAGCCAGCATGTGGTACTGAAGACTTGTTGCCATGACCATCTCGCCACTCTTTTGTTTCCTGGGGAATGCTGAAGGTTCCAATTAAGCCAATCCTGCAAATTACCAGAAGCAAACATAGTAGAGTATAAATGGTTAGTTAAAGAAAGCCAAACTCTCTGGGCCTGCTCACAGTCTCTCAGAACATGAATGATGGATTCCTCAGTCTCACATTGAAAGGGACAAGTGTTTAAGGCACTCGGATTAAATCTCGCTCTGATCTCATTAGTCGGTAACCTCTCATGGAAAACTTGCCACATAAAGTGCTTGACTCTTTCGGGAACACCCCAGTGCCAAAGATGTCGCCAGGAAGAGCAATGAGCTGGGGATTGTTGGTGATAAATAACATCGTAGGCAGATTTCACACTGAAATTACCATAAGGAGAATTGCGCCAACAAACAAAGTCATCAACAGTGCCCATAGGAGGGGGAGCATCATGATTTTATCAACCACCCAATTAGGAAGAAAAGCCTCCCAATGCGCCCTGTCCCAATGTCCAGATGGGGAGGTGAAGGAGCAAACAGGGGCTTCCATATCAAGAAGGTGGAAATTCCTATCCACAAAATGCTTCAGAGGTTTATCCAGAGGAGACCAGTAGTCCTGCCAGGCGTAAGTGTTCCTACCACTTCTGAGCTTCTTGCCTAGACCTCTTTGGAAATCTTCCCAGACCGTTACAATTCCACACCACACGGCCGATTGACTACGCCACTTTTGCACATGAGGGACCAAGGATAAGCCACAAGAGTATTTGGTGTGAAGACATTTCACCCACAGAGAGTCCGGTTTTGTGACCAGGTTCCAACACAATTTCATGAGTAAAGCTTTGTTCTGGCAACGAAGGTCTTTAATTCCAAGTCCTCCTTCATGCTTCCTTATTTTTAGAACGTCCCAAGCTATCAGATGCATTTTCCTGGATTCGTCATACTGATTCCAAAAAAAATCTCTGCTTAATTTCTCAATTTCAGAGAGGACACCTTTCAGAACCAAGGTAGATTGCATCTGATACTGAGGAATGGCTGAAAGAACCGACTTGATAAGCACCGTCCGGCCTGCCATACTCAGATATTTGCCCTTCCAGCTGGACAACTTAGATCTCACCTTTTGAAGAAGCGGGGCAAAGGTCATCTTAACCATGCGTTTATGGAGAAGGGGAATGCCCAAATATTTCCCAAGGTCAGCAGTGAGTCCAACCCCCACAATTTGGCTCATCTCAAGAGCTCTATTGAAGTGGACATTCTTGGACACAAACATTTTAGACTTACTCAAATTAATCCTGTGCCCGGAAACCCTACAAAACAATTCCATAACATTTCTAATTTCCTCCATCTGGCCAATTGAGGCCTCACCGAAAAGGAGGAGGTCGTCGGCGAAGAAAAGATGAGAAATACGGGGCCCAGAGGCGCTCAACTGTAGGGGTCTCCAATTCCCCAAATCTACCTCATGGTGAATAAGTTGGCCAAGAAGCTCCATACATAAGACAAAAAGATAAGGGCTCAGGGGATCACCCTGCCTCACACCTCTAGAAGGGATGAAGGGATCCGGCGGAATCCCATTCCAGTTGATGCTCATGGAGGCAGAGGAAACACAGCTCATAATCAACTTAGCGAAGTCTGCACATAACCCAAGGCTATGAAAGGTGAATTCTAAGAAACGCCAATCCAGCCTGTCAAAAGCTTTCTCCATGTCGACTTTCACAGCTATAAAGCCTTTTTTCCCCCTTTTGTTCCTCATGGAATGAATAGCTTCTTGAGCAATGATGATATTGTCCACACCTTGTCTCCCGGAGATAAAACTGCATTGGTTCTCAGCGACGAGGAAGTCCATGACACCTTTGAAATGATTGGCGATCACCTTGCTGACAATTTTGTAGCTAACATTGCAAAGAGAGATGGGTCTAAAATCTTTAAAGGAGACCGGATGGTCAACCTTGGGAATGAGGACAATGTTAGTATGATTTATAGCTTTTACCTCATCCGGGAAGTCGAGAATCCTGATAACCAGATCACAAATTTTCTGCCCAATCGAATTCCACTGAGTCTGGAAGAAATGGGGATTTAAACCGTCAGGCCCCGGGGCTTTGAAAGCACCCATCTCAAAAGCCGCATTCTTGATTTCCACTGAGGTGACTTTTTTGTGAAGAAGGTCAAGCTGATGATTATCCAGAGATGGGAAACGAGCCATCCAAGGGGAGAAGGGAGAGGAGGAATTCTCGGCCGAATACAGCTTTTGGAAATGCTCACTAGCCATGTCACACAAACGATTCCCGTCGGAGACCCAGTTACCATCCTCATCTTGAAGAGCCCCAAAGTTGCCCCGATTTCTTCTAGACACCACATTGGCATGGAAATATTTTGTATTTCTATCGCCTCTACTGAGCCACTTGCATCTAGACTTTTGGAACCAGATTAGCTCTTCTTGAAGAGCAAATTTTTGGTACAGATCACAAAGCTTCTTTTCAATCCTGTGGAGACCATTTTGGGAACCTTCTCTTATCCTGGCACGGTCAATACCTTCCAATCGACGGAGGATTTCTCTCTTCTTTTTTGCCACGTTCCCCACCACATTATCATTCCAAATCACAGCATCTTTGGTAAATTGGGATTTGCCAAGAAGCCAATCCTTCCCCTGCCAGACATCTTTAACCACATCACTGAACCCATCCTCAATGCACCATGCAACTTGGTAATGGAATTTCCTTGCCCTGTTACAGCAAGCACTATATTGTTGGTTCGCAACAACAACAACTCGATGATCCGACTTAAACCTGAGGCGGTGGAAAGATTTGGAGCGAGGGTTGTGGATTTCCCAGTCAAAATTACAAAAAACTCAATCAAGTCTCTCTTTAACCCCAGACTTTTCCCAAGTGAATCAGTCCCCTTCAACAGGCACCTCGATGAGATTGCAGAGAATAATGCATGATTGAAAATCCATCATAGAGCTATGATTAGGACTAGCTCCGCCTTCCTTATCACCCGAGGAAAGGAAAGTATTGAAGTCCCCTAGGACCAGCCAGGGGATAGACACCGATTGATAAACAGAATGCAAAGCCAACCATAGATCCCTTCTTTTTAAAGCACTGGTATCCCCATAAACAAAAGTCACATACATAGGATTCATATTATTTTTATCCCAAACCTTGCAGTGAATCAATTGGGTACTTGAAGCAATATAATCAAGATGGATGTCCCAACTATTCCAAAGAATCCAAATACCCCCAGCGAAGCCAGTAGCTTCGATACGCAACCAGTCATTAAACCCCAGCTTTCTTACGACCTTCTCTGCTCTATTACCACTAATTCTGGGCTCCACAAGACACATAACATTGATGCCATATTTATTAACAACATCTTTCAAAATTCTTGGAAACGAGTTACCACCCGCCCTGCGACAATTCCAAGACGAGATAATCATAGACACTAATAGTGAAGTGAAGGAAAACAAGCACTTACTTGCCAGGAGAATTGTCTTCCATGAGAACAACAACCTCGAGTTGGGAGATAGATCACATCTCACAGCCATGATCAAGCTGGACTTGATTAGGATTGGGATGATTTAGGGGAATCAAAGCCAAGCTCATGCTCTCAGGTGAAGTAGGACCCACAAGCTTCACGGCCTCAGAGGAAGTGACTTCATTATTCACAGTCACTATGGAAGCCTCCACTTGATTTTCATTTTTGTCAGTCCCAATTGAGGTTTCCACGTGAATCTTGTCTGCCCAAGGACTCATCTCGGCGCCATGATCATGCTGGACCTGATTTGGGTTGGAATGACTTAGGGGAATCAAAGCCAAGTTCATGTTTTCTAACAAAGTAATATCCACTAGCTTCTCGACCTCAGTAAAAGTGATTTCATTATTCACGGCGACAATGGAAGCCTCCACGTGCTTCCCATTATTCTCAGATACAATTAAAGACTCCACGTGCTTCTTAGCTGCAGAAGGCTGTGACATCGAGTTTGGGGGGAGAGCCTCACGGTGCAAAAAAGAAGCTGGAGGGGAAACATGGGTTAAAGTATTAATGGCACCCTTTGGATCAATAAGGTCCACACTTCCTTCAGTGCGTGTGGGCTGAGGCCTAAAGGATGGAACTTGAGACTTGGGCCCATTTTCCTGAAGACTACCTTTAACTAATTGGTAGGTTCGGATCTTTGCACCCTTCTTTGGTTCAGGAAGGATTGGAGGATTAATTGGGCACACCATTGGGCCCACATTCTTTTCCTTAGCACTGCCAGATGTGCTAGACGAGCTGGGCCCCAAATTCTTCCTAGTAGCCCATTTCTTATTTCCCACATGGACTCCTCTTCTTTTATCCCGTTGACCAAGGAATGCCTTATTTCCACTTCCAATAATCTTACCAGACGCAGACGAAGCAGGGGCACCTTTCTTTGAGAAATCCTGAGCTAATATTTATTTTGAACTTAGGAGGGAAATCGCGTCAGCATCAAATTCTGAGCCCGAGAGGGCGGCGAACCTGGACTGAGGTATAGGGCAGACGACCTTACCCTGAGCATAGCGGGACAACAACTGCCCATCCACTCTGCTTAAACTGTTCCTACTCTCAGAGATTCTCGAAGGCCGTGCTCTAGCTTGACGGCGCACCAGCATCCAAGGGCCAAATTGCTGGTCCATAGTCGGAGGTGGATTTTCCGTTGGCATCTTCGATGGAGAGGGAGAAGACTGGGATGAGCTTGGGATCATCAGCGAAGCTGTATCCGACACGGGAGAAGGGTTCACCAAAGGAGCCACTCCTTCAGGATTAATAACGAGCTTACAGGAATCCTTGTGGTGACCATATCTTCCACAGGCAAAGCAGATGAGTCCCAAACCCTCATATTCAATGTTAAAAAGTGTAGATGCTGAGATGATTCTAGGAACAAGCTTTTTCTGCAGATCCACTTCAACACAGAGCCTCGCATAACGTCCCCTGTGGATGGTAGCATCGGTGTCCTCTGGATTAGCAATGGTATTCATATCTACCTTGATAGTTTTCCCAATCATGTCTCCTAATCTCCAGAGACATTCTTTGTTATAGAAGAGGAGAGGGACATTAGGAATGCGCACCCAAGTGGCAACACGACCGAGAGGATTTTTGAATGGGTCAAAAAATGGAGACCACCTTTACACCAGAATAGAGTGCTGGGAAACCGTCCAAGGACCACCAAATAGGATTTTGTTGTAAAGATGATCCCAGTTATCTTGATCTCTGAATTTAACAACATAATAATTGTTTGGGAGATCAATTAACTCAAAGCCATTGGATTGCCAAATCTTATGCAGATGCTCTTTTAGCTTAAAGAAGCTAACTTTGGTGCCCAGGATAGTGATGATGAGCGAGGCATTCCAAGGCCTAGCCCAGCGATTGAATTCCTCTGGGGAGATTTTCATGGTTGGGTATAAATCCATGAGCAGCTTCAGATCATCAGACGGTTCGGGTAACTCCCAAGACAGGTTCAGGAGATCGGGAAGCAGAGCATTTTCCTCAGAAACAGAGTTCTCATTGAATACACCATTAAAGTTGGTTCCTTGAAAGCCAACTAGTGAGTCCTTGTAAGAGAAGACCTGCCCTGTTTTGGGTGGAAGAGGAAACATGGAGCTCTCTGAAATCATAGTTTTTTTTCCAACAGAGACAGCCCCTCCGACAGGCACTGAGAGACCATTTTTGGAAAGCACACTTCTAGCCACAGCAACAGGGTCCTTTGCACATAGAACTTCCTCCGACGACTTGTCCCTGGCGCCGGGGACATCCATGGAGAAGACAACACTGTTCAGCACGAGTTCCAGGAGAGGGATCGTATTCACAGCTAACACCATATTCTTCTGAATATCAGTTTTGGTCGTTAAGTAGAAGAGGAGATTCAATTGAAGCAAGAGTTGGGAAACAAGAAAATCAAACTTAGAAGTGAGGTAGGTGCTCGTTTATGGAATCTTGAGTTGTATTGATGATTTTATCGTTAGATGATGAGCTTAATTAGGAAGAGCCCTTCGTGAAGTGCTGCCCTGTTTTTGGAAATATTAAGGCTTGATGTTTAGAGGATGAAACAGTGTTTGGGTAATGCCTACGGCTTGAAACCATGTATTAGCACAATGTGAAATCAGAATTAATTCGATGTTTATAGTTTATCTCTTTTGAGTTTCGGCCAAGGAAGAAGTGTATGAAGGAACTGGAATTTTATTAATTCAATGCCTCCAAAGATTGTATAATGAAATTTTAGATGTGAAAATGGTAAGAAAATAATTTTAGGAATTAAAAGAAACACGAGAGCGAAGTGGGTGTCAGGAAAATTTTTAGTTGAATCATCGAGTTGGTTTGGTTTTATTAACGATAGAATGTTTTTGATAAAATAGGATTTGATATATGAAAAGGTCCCTTGGATCAAGTGACAAAAGAAGGTTGTAAAGCTTAGAAAATCCAAGGTAGTAACTCTTTCCTTTCTTTCCATTCATGATATCTAAATTGTGTTGGTTTATTATAGTATGACATTGAATTTATGAATATGTACTGAATTTATTGGCATATTTTGCTGGAATTGTTGATTGAAATTGTGATATGGCCGTGTGTACAATTTCTTGATTGAAAGTATGTTTATGGAGTGGGCATTTTCATGACATTATTTGTGAATTATTATGTTTGAACTTGCGTGATTTGAATGCTTGAATGGGTGATGTTGCTGCTGAGATTTCTAAAAATCCCACTTTTCCTTTACCATGTCACTGACATAAGACCAAGCTCATCCAAGAAGAATGGTAAAGGGGTGGAAGAATGAATAATGAAGAATGATAGATTTAATGTCCCTTATTTGATTTTAATTCGGAAAAAGAAGTCTATATATGCCTAATATGTGACCTATTATATTGAACAGTGATTGTTTGTGTGGCTGTCTGAAATAATTGTATCAGAAATTGAACCAGTTTATATCCCCCCCCCCGGGGACATGTTAATAGCTTTAATTTGAGACTTGAACCATTCTATTCCGATTTTTCTAGATTTAGGCATGTTTTTTAAAATTTATCAAGAATAAATGGGTTCTTTGACAATTCTAGAGTTTGGAATAGACTATAGTGGTTCCTCAACTGTCTCTGATGCTCTTGTATATATATGTACATGGACTGTGAGGTGTGGCATCTTTATACATTCCTCAAGTGATCTTTGATTTTTTTTTTCCTTTTCTGTGCTTGTTTGGATTGGCATTTTGAAACCCCATCCTGACTTTTTAATCATGATTTTATGGTTTATGATGTAAGCATGTTACATGCGTTTTGTCTAGACCAAATTATTTATGGGATCATACCATTCGTAGTTGTTTTGCTCGATGTTCAAGCTTTGGTCCCATCTAAAAATATATAATGTCTTACATTCATGCTCATAAGTAATACTCCTTCCCTTCCTTTTTATTAAAAATAATATCACATATACCTTGTTCCTATTTATATGAAACATTTAGAGAATGCCTACAATTTTTGTTAGTAATTTTCCATTTTGCCTCCATTTAGTTACTCATTTTAATATAAATGCATTTATTATCACAGCCCCTAAAGCATCACTCTACACCACACATTCTCTCTCTTCCACAATCATTAGTATTATAATGATTTCTTAGCTTTATTCTCTCTTTATTCTCTTTCTCTCCTTGAATAAGGGTATTTTAAGAAAATTTTTTGATTTTTACATATTTATTACCTTTAACCAATTCTTTGATCGACGTGATTTAGTTTAAGTATGTTTTCCAAAAAGGTCCGGAGCAAGTACTATCTCTAATCCTTAATATAAAAACTACTTGACTAATGTGCGTAGATTAATGAAATTAATTATATTATTTATTTGTAACAAATATGAGTTGATTTCTTTACAATGCCTTTTTAAATCATGACTACCCTTGGATAAAACCCCCTCTAATATATATGTGTAATCAACATAGATGTTTTAGAGGATATGAATTATAAATTTGGAGATAAAGTGAATTGAGGTTTTATATTTAGAACCAAATTCAGCCTCAACTAACTCTTATGCATTAAAGACTAGAGGAAATATCTCATATTAAAGTTTTTTTTTTTTGCTAGACATTTTTTTTTGCTTAGAACATCCGGTATCTGGAGCTTTTTTGGGTGTTGGCCTTCTTTAGGCCAGGTAAACCCGAGCAACCGACTAGTCTGGATTCAAGTCGGGTCGGACCCTTTGGATGTAAAGCTCTCCCTCCAACAGTGACTCTATCTACCCGTCTCGAACACGAGACCTTGTGGAAGAGACCCAAGTGTTGAACCACTTGAGCCAACTGCCATTGGTTTTGGCTAGACATTTTAGAGTTAGAGCTTTTGTAAAAATATGGGTTGATTTCCCTAAAATACCAATTTTAGTTATGTCTTTTTTAATCATGAATAGTATGTCTATTTGACACTGACCATGCAACATATATATATATATATATTGTTTGTCTAAGTTCTTTTCTAGAGCCTTGTGGGGTCCTTGTTGTGATGATTTTCTCTAATACTCCCTCCGGTCCTAATTATAGGACAACATTTAGGAGTTGATCTTGGTCCTAATTATAGGACAAAGTTTTAATTTTTATCAATTTCTTCCCAAAATACCCCAATCGATACTTTCTCAATAATAATAAAACACAATAACAATTTTATAATATACCTATGTATTCTATAAAGTGAGTAATACTTGCAACTCATTAATATATCACATACACCTCAATTCTATTGTTTCTTTTATTTTTTTAATAAAATAATTTTGAAACTCTGAGAAACTTTAAGTTAACGCCTTTTGATAGTCCTTTAAAATAAAAAATAATACACGTTGTTTGTGGTTTTTTCTTGACTCTCAGGCACACTAGCTAGAGAAATTAATTCTCAATCTTTGTAATGAATGGATCAAATCTGACTTTGTTAATCAAACAATGAGTTTTGAGGTCCTTAACTACAATATCCTTAGATACAAGAAGTGTTCCAATTAATACTCCAAAGTTAGGGTATTTTTGGAAAATAAATAAGATTAACTAATTTAACTACTATTCTTAATTTCTCTAAAGTTAGGTAAATATGTCCTATAATTAGGACCGGAGGGAGTATCTTAGACCACTTAGGAGATAGTTATTTTCCCCCCAACAAATTGACTTTTTTTTTTCCAAATTAATTTGTCCGGAAGTCAATCAAGCGAGGGATAATGAGTTCGTTGGAGAAGTATTTAAAATGTACAAGCAAGATATGGTGCTTTGCACAGCGAAGATAACGGCTACTGGAGACACAGTGTTACACATGATTGTGTCTAGTGGAATGGTGGAGTTGGTGGCAAGCATGGTTGACTTGTTAGTTCGTGAAGAGAAAACTCTCGGGCAGAATAATGTGGGGGTTGCAGTGGACCGAGATGGCGAAGAGAGCTGGAACGTGAACAGAGTCCTTGGGGCAGAGAATGACCGAATGAATACTCCTTTGCACTTGGCAGCAATAATGGGGAATTTACAAATTTGCAAGACGATTGGTGCTACAGATCGCTCTTTAATTGCTAAGCGCAACATCGTCGGCGAGACACCCCTTTTCCTAGCGGCTCTCTATGGCCGGAAAAAAGATTTTCTTTGGCTTCATTATCTATATATGAGAAGCCTGGGAGTTTCTTCAACCAACTTTGCTCATTGTACAAGGGACAATGACGATACCATTCTTCATTGTGCAATATTGCAGAAGGGCATATTGGTAAATCTAAATTAACAATCATTCTTTCATATATTCTTAATGTACTTATGATTAAGTACTACTACGTGCAGGTGTTGCAATTGAAATAATTCACCTTTATAAAGATCATATGAAAGAGATGATGAGACGCAACAAGGAAGGGTTGTCTCCACTTCATCTCCTTGCATCAAAGCGTTCGGCTTTTAAAACTAATGGGCTTCTTGAAGTACCCAGCCTTCTCTATCCAATTTATTGTAAGTTCTATTGTCTGCGAAGGGAATGCAATGTGTACGTGCTTATGTATACGTGATTTTATGCTTGGCTTTCTTCTCATGCATTTGGAGCTTCCTGTAACAATGTTTGAAAGTACTCCCTCATATCTTTATTATAAGATCTATTTACCTAATTTGATTAGATTAGGGAAATTAGTTAAGTTAGTTAATATGACATGTATTTTCTAAAACACCTAGTCATCTTCCTTAATTTCTTCCTTCCTTTTCCTCCTCAATTATTGTTGGGGAGCATCATCAGGGGGTAAATTAGAAAAAAATTGACAAGGTCTTATATTTAGGATCAAGATCAATTTTTCAAATAGTTACTATGCCAAAGGGAGTTCCATTTACGTTGAATATGGTTGATATCTACAAATATGTATAAAGTCAAATATGCCACACAGATGAACCAATTAGATATAGAAACATTTTTTGAAATAACTAATGAATACTTAACAAAATTTTATAAAGTTTTTTTTATATTAAGGACCATGCAAAATTTCTAATTGTGTCTCCTATTATTGATAGGAGAGAGTGCAGTATACTTTAAATATATATATATATATATATATGTATATATTGTCAATATTAGAAGAGAGAATATAATTGCATAAGAGAAATTTGATCTTTATTGCGGATACTGTGTACACTTGTGTAGTCATCACCTAAACTCAACTTAGTTAACAAGTATCTGACACTTCTAGGGGATACAACTGTAATACTAATGGCTTATCGATTTGTAATTAGTTAAAGCTAATTGTAAACTAATATGTGTGTGTGTGTGTGTGTATAAATATATATATATATATATATATATATATATGATAATATGCTTGTGGCTTGTTTGTTTGTAACTTTGAAGGCCTTTTAAAAGTTGAGGAGAAGAATCAGGCCACAGCGCTTGAAGAATTGCAAAAAAGTAAGTAGGCTTTACATGCTACTCCCTATCTATTTTCTTTTGTCCGTAACTAGCGTGTATTTATTTTATTTAATTAGAATTAGCTTAAAGACCTTTACTAATTTTATTTTAATTTGATTCAACTCGTGTGATGGAGCCCCCCAAATTTGTTCATTTTAATGTTTGTCCCTATACTTTAGAAAGTCCTACAACGGCTGGGCATATATAATGACAATAGATTTATGATGCTCACTTATTATTGGGATTTTTTAGCGATTATATTTTTTTCTTAGTATCTTATAGTCATTCTCCCTATAAGAAATGGGACTTGCCTTTCCTCCTCTGCTCTTCCCCTCAAGTTTCCCTCCACTGACCATCTCATCCTTAGATTAAAATTTGAGTAAATCAGATTTAATATTTTATAAAATCACTGGTAAAATACCAAATTATTAAGAAACTAATAAATGTATACTATTCAATTTTTGTCATCATACTTTATAATTGCAACAAAAAATTATTTTAAAAAATAATGTTATAAAACATTAAGAGCCTGTTTGTTTCAACCTCGTTACATGATTGCAATGATAATTATGATTGTATTACGAAGAGAAGAGTGTTTGACTGCTTTTTAGCATGGTAATAGAGCTTACCATGGTAATGATGTTTACTAAAAAATTAGTAATCCTCATTTATACCTTCCCTATAAATACTCATTGCCATACCATTACAATGGCTCTTAAGTATTTTTTCTTCAAATATTATATTTAGGGTAAAATAGACTTTTTGTGATATTTTAATTTTAAATAATTATTAAAACAGAACTCATCGCACCTTACTTAAAAATTAAATTCAACTCTAGTTCCGTAATTAATATCGCATTGCGCTGCGCTTCAAGATAGGGATTGAACTAAATAGGTCATAAGTTTAGATTGCTCAAGTTTCAGTCTAAAAGTGGAGATTGTTATTGGAAGAGAAGTAGAGGGGAAGTGGATGATAAGAGTAGAGGAGGAAAGCCTGGTCCTAAGAAATGACACTTTTTAATTACTGTTTTTTCCCTTGCCATCTTCCATATACTTGACCTATTCTTCCATCAAGTGAACTTTTTCCCCATCTAGCATCAAATGATAGAATGTATAAGAAATGATGGATGAAGAATATATACTGTTGCAAGCACTCTCCTCTCTCATTATTTGTTCATCGTCTTCTTTCGGATTGCGTCTTCTTCCATCAGCTTGTTGAAACTACAGTGAGGCTTTTCTTTCATCTCCAGAGCAGCTCTCCGCGATGGATGATTCTCTGCATATCGGCTCTATGTGATGTTTTTGTTTAGGGTAAAACAGCCATAAAAATGACTTGATATTTTCAAAATCATGGCACCGACTTTCTTTATTGTTTGGTACGAGGGGAGGGGAGTGGGGGAATTTGTATAAGTTGGATTTTTTTAAAAAAAAAATTTATAGAAGTGGGGTTAAAAGTTTTTAATTAATTTTTATTAATTTTTTTTATCATATATCTTGTTTTTATTAAAATTTTGTAACCTCACTTCTCCAATCTTTTTTTAAAATCCAGCTCATACAAAGTTTCCTTCCCCTCCCCTCCCGTGCAAATTCATCGTATCAAAGAGACCCTAACTCAAATGATCTCACTATTTGGGTTGCATTCACATCATATGAAGGTAATCTTTACTCTTTT
Source organism: Inga leiocalycina (assembly GCA_963242795.1). Lineage (NCBI taxonomy): Eukaryota > Viridiplantae > Streptophyta > Magnoliopsida > Fabales > Fabaceae > Inga > Inga leiocalycina. The sequence continues at coordinate 43,324,994 of OY725329.1, forward strand.
CATTCCCCCCCCCCCCCCCCCCAAAAAAATCAACTACAGTTTAGGGGAGTAATTAATGTTGAGACATTATGGGATACGGTTTATTCTTATATAATATGTGACACTAATAAATTTTGTGACTTAATATCTGCAGAAAATCTAGTAAACATTTTGGTCATGTTTATCAAGTTTATATGTCGGATTCTGCTAAGCCTCCTGCTAATCCCGTTATACCCATTTTCTAGAGCAGGTAGGCCATGTCATGCAAGAGCATACATGTATAGTTTATTTAATGAAAAATCATGCACGTGCATATATATATATATGTAGGCACAATGATATAATTTGTACTACCTCCAATCTTTAATGTAAGAGGTAGTTGACTAGGTTGAGTAGATTAAGGAAACTATTTAGGTTAATTATTTGTAGCAAATCAAACTCTCAAGTAGTTTTTATATTGAGGAATCGGGGTAGTATTTATTAATGATTAATTTCAAATAACGTGCATGCTAGATATCTATCTTTAATGATAATGATAATGCCCCATCTACTACGATTTTGAACCCACTTAACTGGCTGAATGTGCGCTTGCAAATTTTTATTTAATATTTTAATTTGAACTTTTTAAAGTTGTTCATGGATGCATGCATGCTTGTGCGTGTAATTTACGCTTTTTTTTTTTTAATCTTTGTTCGCTTTTTTCTTGTTTTTTATCCATTATTTGACTAAGACAACATTTATGGGCTTTTTTTTTCTCTATAAAAATTTGGGTTAAAGTGCACCCAGCACCCCAAACCATTTTTGGATGCGTATCCAACACTTTAAAGTATTAAGTAGTCCAACACTATAAAGTATTAAGTAGTGCAATTTTGCCTCTAGTGTATTTGAAGGATTTTGGGCAAAAAAAAAAAAAAAAGAAAGAAAGAAAATTTGAAGGATTTTGGGCATACATGGAATCCATTGACTCACTGAGTACCAACACGAGATTGGAGCACTGATGTAGACTCTGATCACGTTATACGGAAGATTCACCATAGAAGGAGAAGAGAGTTCTACAGAGAGAAGTTATTTTGGGGGTTATTTTATCTATAGGTGTAAACTGACTCCCATCTCACAAATATATTCTCATATCTCATATACGGGAAGTTATTTTAATTTGAATTTTAAATCACAAAGATAAAATTCCTTTATTCGACTCATATCTTTCATATTTGCGTAATAACCCCATTTGCATTGGACTTAGACTCTAATCCTCCAAGAGTGGATTGGGTATATTCCAACAGTATTGAAAATGGAGCAATTAAGACCCCAAACAAATAGGATATTAAGTTTCATTATCTCCTCTGGCTATGTTCAACATCTTCATGAGACCAGAGGTCAGAGACGCAAGCCTTGAGCAATAGTTCTCTTCTTTATTTCACTGACAAAGAAGGGCGGCTAGGTATGAAGACTATGTACATCGTGTTGGACATACAGGCCGAGCGTCAGAAGGTTTGTGCTATTGCATTCATTTCAGAGGAAGAAGCAAGATATATATTAGGGAAAATCATTCCTAGATCCCAAGGAAGCAACATATTATCAGCAAAGTCCCTGGAAAAACTGAAATATCTGAAAAGTCCCTAGGGACTTTTCTGATATTATTTTCCAAAGTCAAATGACATACATGCCCCTCTTCTATTATTTCTCTCTCTCATGTTTTCAGCTCATAGATCTGTGCTCTCTCTCTACAGTAAAGTGGTAGATTCAACTAAGTTACAAGATTTGCAAAGGCTGATTGTGTGTACTCTGTGTGAACTTGAATGTATTTCCCACCTTCTTTTTTTGACATTATGGTACATCTAACCATACACTTGGTCAAAGAGATTCAATTGTGTGGTCCAGTGTACTTGAGATGGATGTACTCGAATGAGCGATTAATGAAAATATTAAAAGGGTATGTGAAAAATAGATATCACCTAGAGGGTTGTATCTCTGAAAGGTACATGGTTGAAGAAGCAAGTGACTTCTGTGCTGATTTTCTATCAAATGTTGACCCTGTAGGGATCCCTAAGTCCCGTCATAATGGGCGAAGATCAGGGAAAGAAACAACTGGGAGAGATGTAATAATGATATCAGCGACTGTACGGGAGCAAGCCCACTTGTATGTACTACATAATACTGATGAGGTCGAACCGTATGTAGAAGAACACAAGGATGCTTTTTGATTGGTACATGGTGATAGGAATGAAAATTTGTTAACAAAAGAACACAATAAACAATTTTCAGGCTGGTTGAAAAATTGCATTAATGATGAGATGGAGCGGAATCCTGATTCAGTTTCTAAAAAATTGAAGTGGCTGTCGAAGGGATCGAGCTTAAATGTAGTATCTTACAATGGTTATGCAATCAACGGTTACACATTCTATACACAAGACCATGATACACAGCACGATGCAGAATAGTGGGGTAACACTTGTTGCTGATTCTTGGCATAGATCCAGTGCTAAAGACATACACCCTATCTATGCATCAATGTCATACTTTGGTGTCATTGAACCATATGGGAGTTAGATTACTCTATGTTTAGGGTCACTGTCTTCAAATGTAAGTGGGTTAATAACAACAGTGGATTACGGATAGATGACTTAGGCTTTGTTCAAGTGGACCTTTCTAAGGTTTGGTATGAAGATGATCCTTTTATTTTAGCAGCACAAGCAGAACAAGCGTTTTTCATTCTGGATCCTACTAAAAAGAATTGGTCTATTGTACTCCCATCCAACAAGAATCGTCAAGAACAAGTTGATTTTGAAAGTAATGAAAATTTGAACATCCATGATGATGATCCTTCGTTTGAGAATTTGTGGTCAGTAGAGATTGGTATAGATGGAGATGCAAATGAAGATGAAGATGAAGATGGAGATGGAGATGGACCTGTATACGTGAGACATGATCATGAAGAGGGAATTTGGGTCACGAGAAACACAATTCTCAATCCAACACGAATTCTGAAGAATAAAATTTTAAATCAAACAAGAAAAAGGAAAAGATAATGAGTGCATTGACTTGTTTTACTTGTACGTACGTTTTTATAAATTTCAAAATAATTTGCTTTCATTTACATGGTTGACATTGTATACTGATGTTTTGTTTTGATTTATTTAACTTTTAGGAGTATGGACTCACTACACGATGAAACTGATGATGTTCCCAACAACATTGGCAGACAAAGATTTGAGGAGAACATAAGATGTGGCAGGATAGTTATGGCGAGGTTGATCAAATTGAGAAGTAAGGGAATCAAGTTACAACTTGAGGGGAATAAAAAGGGAAACCCATTCGGTGAGAACATTACCTCATTAAATAACTTGATTGGGACTACAATTCGAGACAGAGTCCCTATTACAGTTCAAAATTGAAAAATGGCAAGAAAAAATTATGAGGATGACATCTGGGATGAAGTATAGGTAACACGTTAATTATATTATTATTCGGTTTGCTTTGTTTCACTTAATTTCAATCTCACATATTATATATGTTTTTTTTATTGTTGCAGAGCATTTTTATTATTGATGATGATCGGAAGACCTTCATGCTAAGAAAAACTGGAAAACTTCTTGAGGGATGATAATGAGATTATCATTACTACACCACCAACATTGTACGAAGGAATCATTACTCAAGAAATGTGGGATGAGTTTATCAGAACACATACAACTCAAGAATTCCTGGTAATATAATATGTTTAACTTTCCCTATTACTTGTAATGTACATATTTGTAATTAACATTTATATATTAATATGACTCATTTTGATCTAAACAAGAGTTGAGTGAGAAAAATTGAGCTAACGCGACAAACATGGCATACTGTTACACACAAGGACCTGTTTCATACGCACAGTTAGAAAGAAAACTTATACGAACTAATAATTATTTCATTTGTAGATAAATTGTATGAATATCATTTAACTTCAACTAAATTTGCTTTGTAGATAGAAGAATCAAGTTCAAATATTACGCAGGTTTCACGACATGATCCATGGGTAGCTGGTGTCACAAATAAGAAAGGTAAAATTTGTAGTGAGGAAGCAAGAAGAGTAGCCTAATATTGTGTAAGTATTGGATTATGTGTACAATAAATAATTGGCTTTACTTAAATTAACTTGATTTATAATAACTAATATTGTTGTAATTCTTTTTGTGATAGCGACAAATGACACAGGAGGATCCTGCATTTGCGAGCTATGTTGCTCGGGACGATTTGTTGAGTAGAGCACTTGGAGTACCCGAGTATGATGGTCGTGTTTGGGGTACTGGTTTTGCTGTCACCCCATCAGCATACTTTGGACGTCAGAAGCGCCCCAATAGAAGTGACGTTTCCCAGCTGCGTGACGAGATGACTAGTTTCAAGCATCAAATGCAAGAACTTCAAGAACAAATGCGCTACTAGGAACAACAAGAAGAACAATTCTTAGAACAAATGCGTTTGATGCAAGAATAGAATGCGTTGTTAACAGCGCAAATACAACAGTTAGTGCAGTGTAGGCCAACACAAAATGTTCCCTTCTGTGATAGCCCAAGTGTCAGAGATAGTTGCACTTCCATGCCTAAAGTCCCTTTTCCTTTGGTAATTAATTTCTTCTCTACTTAACTTTATGTTACATTATAATTTAGCGAACTATAACATATTAACTCTATTTTTTATAGGGTGAATTTCAATGGAAGTTATAAGCCGATTAAGCTTTTAAGTACGTGGTTGCAGTGGGTGCTTCCTACAACACTGATAAGGACACACTGCACAATTCACCGTTGCCCCACAACACACTTCGAGTGAGGGTTGACGTCTGCACGAATGAAGACGCCCTCTTACCGATCCCGTCTCGGGATGAGCAAATAATGGTGAAAGATGTTGTAGGTGGCTATATTGCTTGGCCAATAGGTCTTATCAAGCCAAATGAAAAGGTCGTTCATTTACAATTCCCTGCACTTTTCATTTGTACTTCCATCTAAAATTGTGATTTAATTTTCTGATTTTCGCAGGGTGGACAGTCTAGAGAGAAACAAATCCAACCTTATGGTAAGATATCAAAGTGTTCAACAACACAACCCAAGTCAAAAGCATCGGCTAGCCAAAAGAGCAAAAGAAGACCAACCTCATATTGCGATCAATTAGTATCGATTACACCACAATTGATCAGTGCAAGAGGACTGGAAATACGTCTTGAAAGATATATCTACAATGTTGGCGGTCTAGTTGATTATGTTACTGCCGAGGTCGTGCATGACATATGTACTCGTGATTGGGTTAGTGCTTCAGCTATCAACATCTGGATAAGGTACTTGACCATTATTGTTTATCACTATTATTAATATTTCTTGTTCCTTTTCTTTTGTTTTTCATGACGCTGTTTGTTTTCTACCAGGCATTTGTACAATGAGATCTTAATGGATACAAATATGGTCCAATTCGTATTTGTCAACCCTTATCTTGTTGGCTACCATGGGGGTAAAGTAGATATAAATGCGCAGTCTAATGATCTAAAAGATTACTTTAGAAAGAAAGTGACACCAACTAAGCTATTTTTAGTGCCATACAATGCGGGGTAAGTTATTAGTGGTACAATTTTTGTTTTTATTGTTTAACTTTTATCATACTATGATTGTTGAAACAAATTTTTTAAAATATTTTAGGCGTCATTGGATATTGATAGTTATCAATCCAGCGGAACCTTCAGGCCCCCACATTTACTATGTGGATCCTCTAAAAGATGGTCTTCCATAAAACCGTTCTGATATGTTACTATTGTTCAATAGGTAAGCATACGTGCGTATGTGTAAATATTTGCATATATGATTGAATAACCAAAAGTAATCAGTTTCTATTTGTTTTGTTAGCACATTGACTACATATCAAGCCTTTGTCTCCTTAAGCTATTCTAAAACTGCTGACCCTCACCTTAGCTATCCTTGGAAGAAGATACTGGTACTGATATATGAATTTACTCAAACTTTGTTAGTAAACAATTTTTATTCATAAATAGAGTTAAATATTGCATTATATTTTTGCAGTGCCCTTTCCAACCCAATGACAATGATTGTGGGTATTACATCATGAAATTTATAAAGGATGTAATTATGTATGATCAGGCATTTATTCCTCAAAAAGTAAGTCATTTAGTTGAAGTTCATATTATGTTTTAATTAAATTTAATTAGTTCCTAATAATTACGTTTTGCTAATTTTAATTCGTTTTAATTTGTGGCTGATTGTATATATGTGTAGTATTATGAAGATCAACATTGTGACACTTTGACTAACCATCAGCTTAATGAAGTGATAGAGGAATAGTGTGAATATGTGTTTAGACAAATCTCTAGGTAGCTATACTATTTAATTCATCACTAGCTGCTAGCCTTTGTTGTGTTGTTTCTTGGCAATTGTTGTGTCATGATGCATGTATTCAAGTTGAATTTGTTGTATAATTCATTCATGTACAATATATTGTATAATTATTTTATGTACTACTTTAACTAATTAATCATCTGTTTGTATCATTTTAAAGTTATCTATCATTGTTTTTTGCTTTTCTTCATTCTATTGTACTGTGGATATAGATACAAAATGTTTATTAGACTATGCAGTGTGCGATACTGTAATAATGGGAGATATGAACAAAAAATACCTAAAAAAAATAGTTCCTGTGGCGCTTCTTTAAACAAGGGCCACAGGAAGTACCCAAAAAAAAAAGAAAAAAGAAAAAGAAAAGGTAAAAAAAAAGAAAAGAAAAAAAAGGAGGACCCTCCTGTGGCACTTCCTCCAACAAGAGCTATAGGAGGGTATTTTGTTTTAAGAAAAAGATTAAAATAAAGCGCCACAGCCTCTTTTAGTGGCTTCCAGATATGTAGCACTTCTCTAGTGCCACAGTTAATCAATTATAAGCACCACAACTTTGCTTTTTTGTAGTAGTGATCATGAAGAGACCCTTACCCTATTTTCACCTTATGTTTGGATGGAGGGAAAAGTTTTCTTGGGGAGGGGGTTGGGGCATTGGTATCATGCGATATTTAGATCTTGTAATTGATGATTCAAACTCTATGAATAAAGTTTGTGACATGTGTTCAGTCAAAACAAACAAAGTTTCTTTTCCCATCTAGCTGCATTTAAACTCATGCATGTTTTGAATTACTTCACCTCGATGTGTGGGGGCGATATAGAACTCTAACACATCAGGCTTTTCAATATTTTTTTATTGTAGTAGATGATTTTTTGCGAGCAACATGGATTTTTCTCATGCGTAACAAAAATGAGGCTGTTGCACATATTAAGAGTTTTGTAGCTTATGTCCTAACTCAGTTTCACACACAAATTAAGCGTATACATAGTGATAATGGATTTGAATTTTTGAATAATGAGCTAAAGCTATATCTGCAACACAAAGGCATAATCCATGAAACCTCCTATTCCTACACTCCTGAACAAAATGGAGTAGTATAACGTAAACATAGAACCATCATGCAAATCACTAGAGGATTACTATTACAGTCAAGGGTTCCAGTTATATATTGGGGGGAATGTGTGCGTATGACTGCTTATTTAGTTAATAGGATCCCATGATAGAGCTAAATATTTATATATCCTTTAGTGATTAACCTTAGACTTTTGTAGGATTTGATTAACTATTTTGGGCATAATTAGGTATTAATCTGAGATTTTAGTGCAAAGGTAATTTGGAAATTAAATTGGCTAAATTGGTATATTTTAAGTAATATTTGTTATTCCCAGTATTCCTTAGTTGTGAACATATGATATTACCTTTTTGTATCTCATTTTTATAGGTGATGACATGGTACATTGAAGCTTAATGGAGGGCAAAGATGGAATTAGAGGAGAGCACATGTGCAGATTTTATTTCCTAATTTTCTAATTTTAATAGACAAAAGAAAAGAGTTAGGCATTGTTTGGTGGCTTGAGTTTCTTTGCCTTATCATCCCTTACATTTTTGCTTGCCTCTAAACACATCCTTGTACTATATATTCATCAAAATCAGATCGAGCAAAGGGAGTGAACGTTCTGATTGGGGGGGTTCACGTTTTCAGCACTTGTTCATCTGAAGGCTGATGGGGTTTTCTTTAGTTCACTCTCATTTTCTCCATTCATTTTTTCTCCACTCCCACCGATTGATCCTTCTCTTTCTCCTTCCACTTTCCATCCATTAATTCCCTGTTTTCTCTATTTTTCGGATCTGCAATGAACATGACAATCCAGAGGTCCAAGGGAATTGATTTTTGAATCATGAGCAGCTAGAATCTTTCATCTGATGGTGATGATGAAGCTAACCTGAGTCCTTGAGCAACTAGGGGAGTTCTTTGTATCTTAATTTCATCTTCCACTCTATGTATATGCAGATTATGATTCTAGGTTGCTAGACTTTATGATTTGTGTATATGGCTGAGGATTTAATCGGTTGATGTAATCTGGATGATGATACTTGTGCTAGATTTGTACTCATGGATTGTAGTTGGACTATAGCACTCTTTTGTTATTCAATTGCTTTCCTCTATTCTCTTGAAATTAATTGTTTACTAGGTTTCTAGGAATTAATTGGTGGTAGAGAGGATATCTTATGAATTTAGCATGAGCTAAGTACTTAAGATACTCCTAATTGATAATTGAGTCTAAGTTTAGATATAATTGAGAAGTTAGGAGTATTGATTAGTAAGGGTTCTTGCTAGTCCTTGTGCTTAGTTAAGAGAAGAACTTAAGAATTAAAATTGGACAAGGATAGTTAGTGGATTCAATCATCTAGGACATTCATCTCTTGCATTTACACCCACTGACTCACTTTATACATTGAAAAATTTATAAACAAGTAGCTCTTTAGTTTAATTAAATAGATGAAACTCACATCCCATAGTCTTTGGTTAATTTGTTATTTACACTAGATTACTTAGGAACTAAATATAGGCTCCACGTAGAGATCGACCTAGGTTAGTTGCCCTATATTGCATTTAACTTCGTTTTATTTGATAGCCCCACGATATGGCTCTTCAAATTTGGCGCCGTTGCCGGGGAGACTAGCTCCTAGGTAATTGGGTGTCAATTGCAAAAATTTGACCGGGGTGTAGTTTGTGTAGGTTAGGAGTTCTTGTTTTCAATTTATTAAAAAAGACGAAGAAGAAAATTTTCTGGAAATACTAAACAAAGAAATTTGTTTCCATTTGTTAGGAATTAATTTTAGTTAGGTGTCACATTTTACTTGGCTTTTGTTTGGTTCACATTGGTCTCATTTTCTGTTTTTTTCCCCTGCATGCTGCATGACATTATTGAAGGTATCAATCTGTGCTCATAATTGCTTGCTGAATTGTGACTTTGTAGAACTTGCTATGAAATTGCTGTCTGACATTGTGGTTGGTTGTTGCTGAAATTAAGAATTTGAGTTGCTGCCATTGTTGTGCTGCTTCCATACTTACAAGTTTGTAGTCCAAATTGTGTTGGGACTTTGCTGAAATTCTATGCAGCATGTGAATTTTATAAAAATCTGACTGTACTATCAAATTTTTGCTGCTGTGTGGGACAAAGTTCTTAGATCTGGAACTGTTCTTTATCTTTGAATTTTGTGACAGCAATTTATGCATTTAGTTAGCCTTGATCTGATTTATTCATATACTGAAAATAAATGTAGAAAAACCTGGAGATGAGAACTTAATTTTGCTGTTGTTTAATGATGATTGCTGTCATTACTTGATAATTCATCATTAAGTTGGTTGCTGCCACTGAATTCTTTCATTGAACCGTGAGAATGCATCCTTGTGTGTCAATCAGATAAGCCCTGCATGCATTATTCATTATTTGGATGTTGGTACAGTTGAATGGGTGATTGAATGTACTTAATGTTTCTTAGGTTAATTAAGTTGTGCTGCACATAATTCTGAGATTCTTGAAAATTATGCTGTCAAACTTGGTCATTTGCTGACTTTCTAATGATCTTGGTCCCTTTGTTGTGTACTAAAAGTCTGCTGTAACTTGGAGCATTTGTTTAACTGAGCTCAAAACTGCACTCATTACCATTAGTCACTGAATTGCACGCAAATTTTGGAAGTTGTTACTGTCAGCTTACCCACTGAAATTCTGGTTCTAGTTATTTGTGCCAAAAGCTTATGAAAACAATTGTTGTCAATTCATGTTATACAGAAAGTTCTAATGTGAGCTCCTTTGTGAGTTGGTCATTGAGTACTCTCATATATTGGCTTGAATCTGGTCCAAAATTACTTTGAGGATTTGGATTAAATTTTGTGGTCTGTTTGGAATTTAAGTGATGTCCAATTCAGTTACTTTTGCTAAAATTGAGAACCAATTCTGTTCTGAATTTTTGCATTATACTCTGAAACTTTTGTTGCTGCCTTGTGCATTTTGGTCTCAAATCATTTACCCGAATTGAACTTTTGCAAGTTGAAAATTTACATTGCATTAAGGGCTTGATTTGTTGCATTTTGAGTTGCTGTCTCAACCGGTTTTCCAAAGTGAATCTCATTGCTTGAGCCCCAATCTGTCTGAGTGTGATTATTTTCTGAAGCTTCATTGAGCTTGACTTCATTAGTGCATTTGACTAATTGCTCTAGAACGATTTTTTTTATCACTGCACTCTTTTCTTGCTTGAAATGAATCATGATTCTCAATGCTCTCATTTTTTTTTTTTGGCTGCATAATTGAACTTGCTAAGACATTTGAAACTGATTTGAACTCATAGCTGAAACATGAACTATTTTGCTGCGATTTGTGTGCAAAAAGTCAAGGCTGCCATATGCTACATATATGTGTTATCAGCATTTAAATGTAAGTTTAATGCTCTCTAATTGCTGAATTAATCAGTGCATAGCTGCTGCATAAACTCAAATTGATTTTGACTGAAGAATTTTGGAATTACACTGATGATATACTTTAAGGAAGCTGATGTATAATATGTTATTGTGCCCATTTTAGCCACTGTGCATAACTCATTAATTTTGGACTTGTTCTCATCACTGCCATACTTAAAATTTGAGTGCAATTCTTGTGCATTTGACATCTTTCTGCTGTGACTAATTGTTGTATTGTTTGCTGCAATTTAAACTATGGGCTAAACTTGTTACATGACTGAACTTGTATCTCAACGTTGGTGAAGCTGAATTTTGAGCAATCTTTCTAGTTTGTCTGCTGAAATTTTGGTCCTAAATTGTGAACTTTGGTTATTGCACTGGTTGAGTTTTTGTCATCAAAAGTACTTGGATTTAAGACTCCCTATGAAAAGGTATATGGGACCAAAACTGATGTCTCTCATCTTAAAGTATTTGGCTCTTTGGTGTATGCTACAAATTTAAAAACTATTGATAAACTTGATTCTAGAGCAATTCCATGTGTGTTTCTAGGATATCTTGATCACACAAAAGGTTATTTGCTTCTTGACTTACACCGTAAGACAATTTTTGTTAGCCGACATGTTAATTTTGTGGAGGATCGTTTCCCTTTCCTAGACATGCCTACTAATGATCAAGAAGGTTTGAACCAACATTTAAAGGAAATGTTCTGGTTTGAACTAGAACAAATGCAAGTGAATAATAGACAATTACCTATTTCTGGAAATAATATTGTTGATTCTGTTAACTCTGGAAATAATGCTGCTGATTTTTCCCAAAGGCTGCACAGCAGCAATTCTCCTGCAGAAAATGAGGAACATAAGCAGGAATGTACAGACGAACCACAACCATCTACTCACCCATGACCAATGAGGGAAAGAAGACCACCGATTTGGTCCAATGACTATGTGTGCTCTCTTACATCTTCTGAAACACTGCTAGCACAGTGAGGTAAGTGTGCCTATCCTATTCAAGACTATATTGCCTATAATGACATTTCATCAGATTATTTAAGTTTTCTTTGTGTTATTGATTCTGTGACTGAACCAAGTAGCTATGAAGAGGCTATTAAAAATGATGAATAGATTAAAACTATGAGAGCAGAAATGCAAGCTCTTAAGAACAATAAAACATGGGATTTGGTTTCCTTACCTAAAGGTAAGAAAGCTATAGGATGTAAATAGGTATATAAAAGTAAATACAATCCTGATGGTAGTGTAGATAAATACAAAGCTAGGTTAGTAGCAAAGGGATACAATCAGAGGGAAGGCATAGATTACCATGATACTTTCTCTCCGGTTGTTAAGATGTTGATTTGACCGTGTCTTTACGCCTTGGGGTCAAATGCAAAATATTTATAACCAAGAATTGCAGTATAACGCAACACTCGGGTCGTCTCACTTGAGGAGCCTTTTATTGAGTCATAAGTAATCTATATGCCATGTGAATGCAATAAAAATAAGGGGAAAATTTGTTTTGGATTTTTCAAATTAATAAACTAAATGATTAATGCAAAAGTTAATTAAAATCCCTAAACTACTATTTTTTTATCTTTTCTATAAAAAGGATGAAGGAGTGAATGGACATGAATTTGGAATTGGAAATATGAATGATGAAATGAATCTTGGTGACAAATTTGGTGGCTTTCCTAGCTCCTTAAAATAATTTTGGGAGTTGCTTTTACATCAAGTCAAATTAAAAACCCTAAGCAATCGTATTAGGTCCAATCTACCAAATAAATGACTAGTCCTAGAATCGCATTCTTAGTCATCTCTTAGGCAAATTGTTAAAGAACCACTTGATGTGTATTGAAAATGAATTAATACACTTGATTCCTCTTGATTGAAAGCACAATCATGACATTCAAATTAAATTAAATCCATCACACAATCTAGATATCACATAGAATGTATAACTTCATTAATCCAATAGGAAAATAAGTTCAATAAAATTCAAATGCACCAATACCAAATTCAACACAAGATATTAACCAACATAGACAAATAATCACTCATCTAAGTCTCAAAACATACATGTCTCAATGCAAAATTAATTCACAAAGACATAATATATAAATTGAGCAAATGGAAAATAATGAACTCCCCTTTTAAAACCTTGAAGCTCTAGCCACCTCCTCTACCACCAATACTCATTGAAATCAGCCTCCCATGAATTTAATAGTAGCCATAGAATTTCCAAACCTCAGCAAAGCCATTTAAATTCAATGGAAGACTGAATTAAATGATGAATTAAGATGGGAAAATCTGGAAAAATGAACACGCAGAGGATGCTAATGGTAGTGATGTTGAGGAGCAGAGGAAATGAAGAATGGGATCGGCACTGGTGGTGAAATGGCTCGGTCTGTCTCTGTGTTCTCCCACTTGCAGCCGCCACCACTCACTCTCTCAATCTCACTCTTGGGTCTGTCTTCTCTCCAGACCAGCAGCGCGCTCTTTGTTCTCATCCTCTGTGATGGTTGACGGTGAAGGGAAGAAGGGGCGTCGCCGGCGACAATGGTGGAAGAGATGATGTCGCCGGTGACCTTAGATGAAAGGGGAAGAAGGTGAAGATGGTCGAAGATGATGATCTGCGATGCTCTACTTGTGCCACGCTCTCCCCCTCAGCCAGACTCATCTCTCTTTTTCTTCTTCTCAGTCGGGTTTGTGCCATATCCAACTGCCATATCCACCGGGTCCTCCATTTTCCAAATCTCAGATCACTCCATGCTCCCGTGCCCAGCTGCGTTTCCGTCTCTTTTCCTTGTCGGGCTTGTCTCTCCTTGTGGCCCACCTTGCTTCTGTTTCTTTTGTTTTTTATATTGGGCATGGAGTGAATGTATTGGGTCTGGGCTTCATCCTTCTTTTCTTTTTTTCAAGCCTATTCAAAAATATGACATGGGCCCAAATTCCTTGATCAAACAGCTTGTGGTTTCGGTTTTGGGCTCCCTCTATTTCAAGCTTTCAGCTACCAATTTCAACATTAGTCCAATTCCCTCTAAATAATTAATTTGAACCTCCAAAATCCTCAATTTCTTCTTTAACACCTACAATGCAAAATTAAGCACAATGTAGCATCAAAAGTTTAAGGGACAATTGTATAAAAATAATTAATAAATTTTGACAATTTTACCCCTAATTACCATTAATTCAAAACAATTGTCCCTAACCAAAATTAATGTTTAATAATGCAATAATGTCCCAGAAAATACATTAAAATCCCAAATTAATCATGAAAAATTCATACAAAAATATGATTCAATCAATTACCATCCGAATTCTATTAAAGTTGGCTGCCTTGTATAAATGGAATCTATACCATATGGAGGTGCATAATGCTTTTTTGCAAGGAGACCTTCATGAAGAGATCTATATGAAAATCCCGCAGGGATTTGATAGAAAGGGGGAGCCCTTAGTGTACAAACTCAAGAAATCACTATATGGTTTGAAACAAGCTTCTAGACGATGGAACAAGAAGTTGTCATCAGCTTTGGTTCAAGGAGGCTTCAAACAAAGTTTAAATGATTATTCTCTTTTTATTAAAGAATGTAAAGATGGTTTGGTGCTGATTTTAGTTTATGTGGATGACTTATTAGTGACTGGTAGTTCTGAAAAAGGCATTGAACAAGCTAAACAGTTTTTACATGATCACTTTAAAATAAAAGATCTAGGATTGATGAGATATTTTCTAGGGATTGAAGTGGCAAAATTTGAAAAGGGAATAACTTTATCTCAAAGAAAATATACTCTACACTTACTTTCTGATACAAGATTAAGTGGTTGTAAACCAAAAGCAGTCCCTATGGCCTTGAATTTGAAGTTTATGCCATTTGAAAGCAAAAGGAACAAGGAATCAGAACTGATGCGCAACCCAGAAAGATACAAGAAGTTGATTGGTAAGTTAATTTATTTAACTATGACCAAGCCTGACATCTCGTTTTCTATGCAGACTCTCAGTCAGTTCATGTAGAATCCTACAAAAACACACATGATAGTAGTAGTAGGAGTTGTCAAATATCCGAAAGGAACTCCTGGAAGGGGGATATTCATTAGTTCACAAGGGAATTTGCAGCTAGAATGCTACTGCGATGCTGACTGGGCTTCATGTGGCATAACAAGAAGATCCATAACAAGGTACTTGCTGAAACTTGGAGGCTCATTGATGATGTGGAAGACAAAGAAGCAAAGCACTGTGTCAAAGTCATACGCCGAGGTAGAGTACTGAGCACTAAGCATGGCAATTTCAGAAATTATATGGACATTGGGATTGCTGAAAGATTTGAAAGTTGTTCACAATAATCTAATAGATGTGTATTGTGATAACAAAGCTGCAATACACATAGCAGCTAATCCTATTTTTCATGAAAGAACTAAACACATAGAGATAGATTGCCACTTTATTAGGGAGAAGTGGCAATTGAAGCAGATTGACTTGAAACATGTGAGGTCTGCTGATCAAGAGGCAGATCTACTGACAAAGGCTATTGGAGGAGTTGCTCAAAGAAGACTTCTCAACAAATTGGCCACTGTTGGTTTGCATTGTTCAATTTGAGGGGGAGTGTGAGTAATAGTCAATTGATATTGTAGAAAACTTACTTATTTCATTTATTAGGTTGGAGTATGTCCTATAACTCAATACGACACCGTTTAGCTTCAGTTAGTTAGAGTAAGACTCATTATAAATAGTTGATAGTCTGTCAAAGTTTTAAGATATTGTGAGATGTAAAACATTCCAATTATTTAATAAAGGGAATATGCTTGTTTTCCAAAGGATTTGCGTTCAGGTGTGGAAGATTTAAGGGTTTCTTCAGAGAATACTAAAAATAGTAAAAAAAAAAAAAAGTTTACTAGTTTCTTTGGAGTTTTTCTTCTTTTCTGTCTAATTTTCTTTTCTTCCCCTAGCCATTGAGTACCGACGCACCAAGCAAGAGGAAAATAAAGTTGGCTCAGATTAATTCATACCCCAACCCAAATTAATGGTACTATCTTATTGTTCAAATAAGACCTATGACCGTCCATCATCACCTTGATTTTTAGAAGCTTTATGATTTTCATTCTTTTAACCCCATGAGGTGGATTCATCTTTGGAATTGAACCACGTGATTGTTTGATCTTCTTCATGTAAGGTTGTAGCCAGCTGTAAGTAAAATGCTCTCTCAAGTTTGCTTATTTGATTCAGCTGATGATAGATAGCCATTTCCCCAATCCCTCTCATCTTTTCAATTATCAAATTAACCATAGGGTTCAAGCTATTTGTGAAGAGGGCCATCGATCATGGAGTTCAACATTTGAGCCTCCATTGTCATCGCATTGACGACGCAATCCCATCTTTGAAAACCCTGTTGCTTGAAATAATTATGGGAATATTACAGAGAAATGGCGCCGAGGATCGTAAAATTTAAAATGATTTAGAATGATAAAAAACCAAAATATAAATGTATAAATATTAAATTGCCCCAACAAAATCCAATATATTCCCTCTTACCACTCCTCTTAATTAAAAATTAAAATATTTATATTTATACAATTACGCATTTTTAAATATAGTTATTCATTGTGATATTTAATTTGATTTTGAGCATGATATATTTAATACAAGGGTATTTTAGTCATTTAAACAATTGCTTATTTTCTTTCCTTGTTTTTTCTCTCACCCACCAAAACAAGAGGAGTAATAAAAATTTTTTTTTTCGATTTTCTTTTTATTTTCTTTCCCTTTAACTTTTCTTCGAGTCCAAAGGGCCGGTAAATCACGTAATTGATTGAGTAAAGTGCACTACTTAATCGCCCAATTGTTTCACCTAGAATGTGTTAATATCATTGTTGGTCCTCACAATCTGATTGAATTTTAGCTTTGATCTATGTTATTCCAAAAAGTGGTTTTTCTTTTAACTTAGTAATTTAATAAGAATTTGGTTTGAATTAAGCCAATTAAGGTGGTAAAGTTTAAGGACTAAAACCAAAACTCATTAAAAGTACATGAAGCAAACGAGTTTTGGTTTTAGTCCTTATAAAAATCATAGGGACTAAAAACTAGGATTTGAAATTACAGAAACTAAAATCAAAATTTGATCAAGCTATAAGGACCAATAATAGTAATAATCCACCTAAAATATAGAAAAACATCCTCTATTTTAAAAACATATATATACTTCTCTTAAAATGAAAATGAATGCCATACAAATCTCCTTTATATATTTGATATTTTATTTTCACCAATCCAACTGTTAGAATTAACCATTGAATTTGACTTTTAAACTTTTGTTTTGACCAAAATATTCCTCTTTAACATAAAAATTATTTAAACATTTACATATGTTAAAAAATTATATGAACCAAATACTCTAATACATACATATTCGCATCGCAAGTGCACGGGTCGTACTAAGTAATAAATTGATAAGTAGAGTATCATTTCCACAAAAATTTGGTTCTAAAACTTGGTAAAGCATCAATTATCACACTTTTGCTTGATTTGAGTGATACAAATATCAAGAGTGAAGAGAAATCGATTCTAAAATAAGAAAACAAATAAAAACAAGAGATTCAGGGACTTCAAAGATAAAATGGGACTTAAGATCATTTATCCCCTTATATTTCAAAACTACTCAATCAAATCCTCACAATATTTGCTTCCTAATGAGAGATTATGCTAGCCAATGATACTAAATTACCTAGAAATACTCTCTCAAGTCGCTAAAAAAGTGCTTAGTTCAATATTTCCTTAATCTCTTAATTAATTAATTAATTAATTAATTAAACCCCCAATTTTCATTACAAACCCTATATGACTATGTGAGGTTAATGAGTATATCTTTATCTCATTATTAACAAAACCATACATTCAACTCACAAATTTTAGGTTCTCACATGATTAAAATTAAGTTCTACACTCAACCTAGCATTCTCAATAATCAATCAATTAAGTGAACTCAACAATCTTATTGGTGGCCAATCAATAAGAGGTATTAAGCAAAAGAGTAAAATCAACATAATCTAATCATTAATCACAAATATAAAAGGGCAAATGAGTACTTAATCCATATAAGGCTTCACATGTTCATAAAACCCATGAGAAAAAGCGCATAAAGCAAAGCAATAGCAGAACATAAAGAGGGAATGAAAAACCAAGAGGAGAAACTCAAATCTCTTCAAATTTTCAATTTCTAGCTCAATCTCTACCTCAAGAATGAAACCCTAGCAGACGCAAGCTCCAAAATGATCCAAGGAAGTCCAGAATGACGCTATTGCTCGAGTTTGGGAGCTTATAAAGCCCAAAAATCAGTTCTGTCACAAACGCATAGCTTCATTAATCCTGTTGGCAGAAGTCTTGGCTACAACCGAGATCGTTTTGCCTATATCATTAGTTGAGGCCAAGAACTTTTTGTCATGTCTCTGGTTGAGGGCAGAAGATGTGTTGGCAGAAGCCAAAAGAACCCTCTTCTTCTTGACTTATCTTTTCTTGTCTTGTCATGGGGTCTTGACTTTCTAAACTCATTTCCAACTTCTTAAGCGTTGATTTGAGCTTAAAATGTCTTCAAATGTAGTTCAAATGATATGCTTTGACAACCTAACAAAGCAAGAGGATCTATAAAAACCAAAGTTGATAAAAATAGGGAATAATGTTCACACTTAAATAAAAAGAATTTATCATTTCAACCCAAGGATCAATTATGCACATTTTTTTATCACTTGTACCACCAAATATGTATGAACTCACCAAAGTGTACAAGAAACAATAGGAAAATGTGCTGAAATGACATGAATTTCATGAGATTAACAAAATAATTTCAAACATTGAAATATGTTATATATTTTATTAACTTTTATTATATTATACGATTTATGTGTTTAATTTTTCATCACACTTATTTAAATTTTTTATTTAGATTTATTTTAAATGGCTAAATCATATTTCAAATGTAATTTTTCATTTATCATATAGTATATACTATTTAAGTTTGAGAAAATATATAAATAATTAAATTTAGAATTTTAAACAATTGTTTTATATGTTGATTGTCCTTCGTGGGCAATTCGAACCATGCTCTTATTGGACCATTTTTAAAAAAAAATTACAAGCATTTATAAACATATTTAGCAAAGTATAGATTTATTAGAAGAATCAATGAAATTTTCGGCCAAGTATTGGATGCAAACATTAAACAAATAAATATTTTCAAAAGAAAAAAATAAGTTTAAGGGAAAACAAAGAGAAAACTCTTAAATTATTCAAAACAATTTTATTTAAAATTAAGAATTTAGTATGATGAAGGGTAAGTTACTAAATTAAATTATTAATGTATAGATTTTACTTAAAAATATCTTTTAAGAATATCTTTAATGGATTTAATATGTTAAATCTAAGAGTATCTCTTTAAAGTAGAGGGAAGATTAATGTAATTAAAAAAACATGCCTATGTATTTCACTAAAAAATAATAAATACTCCATTTACTAAAAAATTTCTTTCTTATAAATATTTAAGGTGCTACTCTTTCTAAATTTTATTATAAGGCACTAACTAAAAAATGTTTTTAGTCTTTTTTATAAAGAAATTTCTTATTTCTAAAGAGCATTAAATATTTTTTTAGAGTAATTAATAATTAATATGATATTAGAGTTTAGTACAATTAATAAGGATAATATTAAAAAGCACTTAAATTTTATGAGAAGTTTAATGCCTTTAACCATTTTTTTGTTTATGAACATTATTAGTTGGTGTCTTATAACAAGAGAGAGTAGTATATACCAAAGGGGATTCAGTCTAGTGGAAGAGGCTAGTTCCTCACAACGTGACGAATCAATTTTCGAATCCCTATTGAGAGAGGCACCTACATTTAGTGCTTGATGGCACCTTAAACATGATTACTTCTAATATGAGATTTTTTGTGCTTTTTTTTTTGAAAAAAAAAAAAGATCAGCATAGGATACTACGCTGCACTTTTGGTTTTTGTACGGCAAACCCCAATTCTTAAACCAAAGCAAAGTACCGGTTCTCTCATATCATGATCTCTCAGATTCCCAACAATAGGTCACAAAGGGGGGGAAAACCTCGATTGCCAACAAGTGTGAGTGTTAGCCTCGAAGAGGACGTGATATTAAGTTCTTTATGCAGGTCATTCCCCCCAGCATGCAGATCACGTGTTCAACACAAGGTATTAAAAATCATATTGCTCATTATATCAGTTGAGATAGTGGGTTAAAAGTAAATAAGTCAAATTAGTAATCATTAAAATAAATACAATTTAACTAAAATGCTTAAAGGTACCTATTAAAGAACACATGGCACATAAAAAAAACCTATTAAAGAGCACTTGTATAGTATATGTTATAATAATATATTTGCATATAATCAATATTAAAAAGATTAAACCAATTTAAAAATTTGAATCTTATAAAAAATATTGGAGGATTATATATATATTTTACATATAATCAATGTATTTTTATGTATTTTTTCATCTTCTTCCTTATTTTCGTTCTCTGCTTCCTCTCCTTTCCTCTTTTCTTAATAAACTACTTCCATATGAGTTCTTGCGTTTTCTGAGCAATTTTTTTTTTTTGAAAAAGAATAAATAAAGTGATCTAGGCGTCATTGCCTAACCAGTGGGTTATCCAAGTTGATCTCAGGTCAGGCCAGGTTACACTAAGGCAGCTCATTTGTGGTTTTACTGCCTTCTTAGATTGGACAAGTGACCGAGTCGGCTCTTTTTGGGTCAACCGGTTTGGTCTAGTTTTTAGTACTATGGTCAGTAACAATGAAATTTATCACAATTCAAAATGAAATGAAAGTTAAATTTATTATTAAAAATTACTCCCTTTAATTCTATATATAAACAAAATTACTCTTACTATACTTTTAAGGGTGAAGGTGCAAATTTGGCAATGAATAATTTCGCCCGGAGCATCCATAAGACTTATCTTTTTCGGGTGCAAAAATAGCAATAAACTATTTTTTTGGGAGTAGATTTAGCAATGCCGTTAAATCTGCTTAATGGCCATTAGTTTTTTAAATGTGGGTCCCAACAGGCTTCTCCATCTGTATTATTTTAATATTTTTTTAATAAAAAAATATCACTTAGGCCACATGAAAAAAATTTCATTTCAGTTAATGCCTAGAAGATTTTGAAATTTCACTGCAAAACTTAATTTATTTTTACTGATAGAGCTTAATGTCATTTTAACCCAAGGGTTGCAGTGCTATTTCATAATCTTTTGGGCATTATCTGAAATAAAATTCTTTTCGTGGCCTAAGTGATATTTTTCCATTAAAAAAATATTAAAATAATACAGAGAGAGAAGCCTGTTGGGACCCACATTTCAAAAAGTAACGGCAATTAAGTGTTTTTTAACAGCGTTGCTAAATTTGCTCCAAGAAAATAGTTTATTGCTACTTTTTCACCCGAAAAAGATAAATCTTATGAATGCTCTGAGCGAAATTGTTCATTGCCAAATTTGCACCTTCACCCTACTTTTAAATTCTTACTCCCAATTAATTACATCTCTCTCTAATATGTTTTTCTCACTCATCTATTTTCCTAATCTTTCTCTCGCTTACTCATCATCATCATAAATAATGGAATATTTGAAAAAAAAAAATTACATCCTTTTCACATTTATTACTTTTAACTAATTTTAACCAACATTTTTATTTATATGATTTGGTTTGTTGTTACTTAAATATCCTTTTTAATCAATAAAAGTTCTTCCATTTCTGCTTGAAAAACGATAATGGGCTAAACTTGTCCAAGACGCATGTTTCAACTTTCAACTTCTGTGTAGAAAATAATAAAACAGCATTTAGTTGCACGAAATCTAGTCTTCCTTCCAAGACTGGGAATCACTTGATAGCTAAGCAAACCCCACCTTATATATATATATATATATATATATATGTAACAACCCCTTCAATAAATCAGTCCATTGAAGTTTCGGTCATTTGCTAAAAAAAAAAAAAAATTCCATTGAAGTCAGTTGCACGAGAAACAATGAATTCGTTGCAGAAACTTCGTAGTGATGCCTTGAGAGGAAAGTGGTCAGAATTATCTGAAACATACAAGAAAGAAAGGGTGCTCCGCACAGCCAAGATAACAGGGACAGGAGACACAGTGTTGCACATGGCTGTGTCTGGTGAGAAGGAGCAAGTGGTGGCAAAAATGGTTGACTTGTTAGTTCAAGAAGAGAATGATCGCGGTCAGAATAATGCGGTGGTTACAATGATGGACAGAGATGATGGGGAGAGTTGGAATGTGAACCCCATTCTTGGGGCTGAGAATGATGGAAAGAACACTCCTTTGCACTTAGCAGCATAAAAGGGGAACGTTGAAATTTGCAGGAAGATTAGTGACAGAGATCCCTCCTTAATTGCCAGACGCAACATCGTTGGCGAGACACCCCTTTTCCTGGCCGCTCTCTATGGCAAGAAAAAAGCTTTTCTATGGCTTCATTATCAGTATATGGAAATCCCTGGAGCTTCTTCAACTGACTTCGCTCACTGTATAAGGGACAACAATGATACCATTCTTCATTGTGCAATTGCAGAAGAGAATTTTGGTAAATCTAAACTAGCATTCATTAATTCTTTCATATATTATTAATGTACTTATGATTAATTATTATGCTAATTGTGCAGATGTGGCAATCTAAATAATTCACCTTTATAAATATAATCTGAAAGAGATGATGAGGCGCAACAAGGAGGGGTTGTCTCCACTTCATATCCTAGAATCAAAGGGTGTCTATGTCAAAAGTAGTGGCCTCCTTGAAATACCAACCCTTCTTCATCCGATTTATCGTAAGTTCTGTTGTCTGTGAAGGGAATGCAATACATATATGATATGTGTGTGTGTCTGTGATTTCACTCTTGGCTTCTGATGCATTTCGAGCTTCCTACGATAACGTTTGAAAGTATAACTTTATAAAGTTGAATGTGGGTGGCATTTCAAACTAAAAACAACACGTACAAATATGCATAATTCCATACAAATGGGCCAATTAGATATACAAACACTTTTGGAAATAACTCATAAATACTTAACTAAATTTTATAAAATTAGACCCCGCAAAATTTCTAGACTGTTCTTATATTACAGACAAGAAGGGAGTATATTGTACTTAACAACAACAATAATAATAATCTACGTTTGGAACTTTGAGGGGCTTTGGAGAGTTGAGGACAAGAATCAGGCCACGACACTCGAAGAATTGCAAAAAAGTAAGTATGCTTTACATGTTGCTCCCAAGCTATTTTCTTTTGTCCATGATAAACGTGCATTTACTTTAATTAGCATTAATTAATTTTGAACTATTTTATTTTGTCTTTATTAGAATTTTATAACTCCACTCTTTCATATAAAATATATTAAATTTTATATCGGTAGCTGCGATCGTCCAGCTAGACCTGCGGGTATTATTTTGGAAGAATTATGCTGAAGAAGCAAATTCCCAAATTAATAATAGTCCTTAAAAATAAAATATTTTAAATTTTTAGACGACATGATTGTCCATATTATATTCTGAAAAAGGCAAGCCATGTCAATGTGCATGCAGGACCGTACATGTACATTTTATTGCAAACAGCTGGGTTTCAGGAAAATCAACCTGTACACTGACTCTCTTCAGGCCGTTCATTTATTGTCATCTCAATGTGCAAGCGATCACTCGTTGCACGACGTCATCTTGGATACCAATTCCCTCATCTATGCTGACTGGGATTTGAAGATTTCCCACACTCATAGGGAAAACACTCGCTGTGCGGACTACCTTGCACGATCGGCTCACTATAGCCATCAGATCTATACCGAATTCTGGTCACCTCCGGCGGATTGTGTGCGACTTTTTGTATTAGAACGGGGTATTCAGCCACAGGAACACTATTCGGGGTCTAACCCGTGATTTTGCTACACCTTCAAGCTTTGCTTGCCTTTGTATTTCAAAAAAAAAAAAAGAGTTTTTATAAAAATGAGCATATGTTATTTCAATTTAATTATATAGAATTATATAATTGCTTTAAAATAATAAGTTTTTCAAAACTTTTTAATTTAATTTGCCCCTACTGCACTTCATACAGGTCCTTAATTTTCTTTCACTTGGCCTTGAAGAATATATGATTCCCTCCCGTAAAAAGATACCTATGTTCAGGCCAAAAAGAATAATATCACCCCTAATCCCATCCTGATTTTTAGGGAAATCCCCGACATACCGTTTCTTTACAAATAAAAAATCGAAGCCCCAAAAAATACATTGCTTTTGAAAGGGACTAGAGATAGGTCTCTCACGAGAGGAGAGAAGGGTCGTCGAGGAGCCATATCTGTGCCGGCTGAGATGGTGAGGGGAAAGTAATACGGTTCAGAGTGACATGAGGGGGGGGGGGGGGGAGTGACGGGAGGAGAAATACTTAGTACTTGTTTGGAATAATGATTAGAGTTTTCTAAATCAGCTTTTTAATCGTGATTTACAGTATAAGAGATAAGTATATGAGAGGAGTATTGTCTCGACTTACCTGTATAAGCACTTTTGGGATTTCCAATCATGATCCCAAACTTGCTTACGTGCATACTCTTAGAGAATCACGTCATTTAAACTATGTCCAATGAAAACATAACAACTCATGTCATTGTAATCATACTTGGTTGATGACTTATCTAAAAAATTCAAACTTTATCTTGTTTTCAAGAAAAAAAGCATCTTAATTTGAAAAAAAAAAAACTAAAGCAAAATGATCAAGCAATATTTTTCCCAAAAACAGGATAAAGTTTGAATTTTTTTAGATGAGGCATTAGCCAACTAAGATTAAAATGATATGAGTTATTATGTTTTTATTGAACAGAGTTCATCAAATGAGGTAGTATTCTTAAAGCATGTAAATATTTATCATAAGGGGAGATGATGAGGTGGAGAGATGAGATGCCATGTGGCTAAGACATAAGCATAAATTGGTCAAATATGGATTTAACGGTCAAAATTAACAATCCCTAACGATTAGGGCATCACATTAATTGCTCTACTTTTGACACTTTCGAGACAATATTCAATCCAAAAAAAAAATTTATGGGCAACATAACTATTTTGTGAAAACTTTAGGGGAATAAATGAATCTTAACCTTTTTGGAAACAAACTCTGAAATACTTAACTAATTTTATGAAGTTTCTTACATTAAGAAATGAAGGAAAAAATATAAAATGTGTCTCATATTAAAGGCAAGAGGGAGTATATATACACACATATATTGTACTTTATATATAAAATTAATAATATGCGTGTGGCTTGTTAGTTTGCAACTTTGAATCGAAAGAGAAGAAGAATCAGGCCACGACGCTTGCAAGGGTCCTCAAGGCAAAAATCGAGCTTATTAAAGAAAGTAAGGATGCCTTACATATTACTCCTTAGGTTTTTTTTTTTTTTGGTCCATAACAAACTTGCATTTTATTTTAATTAGCATTGGCTTAAAGACTTTGCCTTTAATAAAAATATGAAACTATGATATGATGTTAGGAACAGATAAGCTATATTAATCCTAAATTTTTGATTCAGATATAACTTTAATTGTATGCAATTCATATATCAGTCCCTCTAATTTTTGCAATTTAATAAATTTGTCTCTGTACTTGATTGAACCATATTTTTATATGAATTTTAATAACTAAATTGGGATTTTCAATACATTTCTTAATATATTATCATATGATTAAGCACTAATTTAAGCTAGGGATATTTATATTGAATTAAGTGTAATTAGGGCGCAAAATGATCATAATTTATTAATTATTCATACAAATGATTTCTTAGACTTTTGATATTATATTGTGCTTAATTTTGCATTGCAGGTGTGTTGCGTGGAAATTAGCAATTTTTTGAGGTTCAGAATTAATATTTTGTGGTCTGGGAAAATGACAAAAAGGGTCACTAGAATTGGTGAAAGTTCGAAGTGAATGAAGAAAAGGAACCGGAGAAAACCACAGAAAGGGCCAAAACGTTTTAGAAATTGTAGTTGGTCCTACCAATGTTTCAAAATATTTCAATTTAGTCCCTACATAAAACTTTTAAGAATTTCACGTAGGTCCCTATACCCATCATGCAGCACAAAGCACGTGAAATATATATAATGGGGAAAGCTTTGATTAAAAGCACGAATCATCATCATCTTCAGTTTCCTTCTTCATCATGCAGACACTTACCTGACAATTGCATATGGTGCGATGCAGAATGATTAAGAGTTTTTAAAGGAGAGGAGGCCATAATTTGTCCATCATCATCACCTTCACCTTTTCCTTCTTTAAAATCATCATCATCCAGAATGTGGAGGAGGGGGAACATCACGAACCTTCTTCTTCTTCCTCTTCCTTCTTCTTTCCTTGTCGCCGGCGGCACTCTCATCCTCTGAGCCATTGCCTCCGCCGACACCCCTCCATCATAAGGCTTCCCTTACTTCTTCAGTTTTTCCTTTTTTATTTTCTTTGCCAAGGTAATACAGCATGGGGAGTTGAAGTAAGAACGAGGTCACCACTATCACCACCGACCTCTTCCCTTCATCACCACCATTCACCTTGACCAGCCTCGACATTTTCCTCTCCATCATTTTCTTTCACTGCACCATCGCCACATACTCTCTTCCATTCTTTTACTGCCGTACCATTGTCTTCATCACTGTCAACACCTTCTCCTTCCTATCCCCACACAGATAATAATCATCAACCTTCATCGTCCTCACCAACTACCTTCACCATTAAAATCTCCACCAACATCATCGTCTGCCATAATCATCAAGCCACGGATCAGTTGGAGTGAAACAATGGATTCATGCATGCTGATATCATGAACATGCATGCTGACATCATCCATATGTGTTCTATTATAACTCATGCACGCACGTGGAACATCGCAGGGGAGTTCATTTTGTTTTTCCTTATTTATATTTGGATTTTTGAGTTTGTGTTATTAACTTTGTGGATTGAATTTGTGTGATTGGGTTTTTGTTGTTGGACTTTTATATGTATATAATTTTGTTATGATTTGAATTAATTTGAATGGTATGCATTTTCTTTTATTTATTAATTTTTAACAAAAACAAAAAACAAAAATAAATGTTCCCTTGTTTTTTTGCATTTTCATGGTAATTAGATTACTTATGATTCAATAAAAGGCTCCTTGAGTGAGACAACCCAAGTATTGTATTGTAATGCAATTCTTGGATTGAATATTTTGTTTTTGACCCCAAGACACAAAGACACGGTTAGATCAATGGCGTCGTTGCCAATGAGCTAAGTAATTGGCTTATTTGGTAATCTAATTGTCAAATTCATTTAGACAAGGGGTTTCTCGTGTGAAGTTTATTAGTTTTACATTTTTATTACATATCTTTTAGGATTGATGCTGTTTGTTTGTTTTCTTTACTTTGAAAAAAAAATTTGTGTGATTGTTTTCTTTACTTTTAAAAACAATTCAAAAATTAGAAAAAAATTCAGATTAGTATTTGTGCTTTTAGATAACTTGTTGAACTTGTTTTCTTTATTTTTTTAAAAAAAATTTCAAAAAAAATTGTAATTTTTTTCTTTACTTTGAAAATAAAAAAATATTCAAAAAAAATGTTGCATTATTTTTTTGTGCATTTAGCTTGCATAGCATTATTGCTGTCTTGACTTGGTAGCTTCTGTATGGTGTTATTGCATAAAATTTGATATGATTTTGAGCTCGCTTATTTGAATTCACCATGTTTCCAAGTTAATCCTTGCATTTCTTTTACATAAACTTGATTTGTGACTGAAATCAAGTGTTATACACTTGAAAATTGTTTGAGTTACATCGAAATTCGGCTACGCCTTCTCTTTAAGCTTGCTGGAATTTTTTTGAAACTTTTGCCCAGAAAATTATGAGCTTTGGTTTCCTAACTTTTTGGGTCATTTTAAGCAAGATCAATAGCTATGCTATTGGGTATAGTGAATTTTAGCCAAATCCATCGTTTTGGCCACTTTCAAATTTTCTTCATTTTCTTAAAATCTTCCGGATTTTTCACTAGATTAGTTTTTGAGTTTTGTTTTTGGATTTTTCTTGATTTCTAATTTTTTTTCTTCTTTTTGATGCTTATAATTCATTGAGAATATATTGAATTGAAATTCCAATTTCTTGGTTCAACGTTCATAATAATCATGATTCACCTTTGCCTACTCGTTCTTTTGCTGGACAAGGTGTTCCATCTTCTCACCACTCTTTTGTGAGCTACAATGAGGCTTACTCACCCCCCTATTCCTCAACCTAGAATTCCACATTGGACACCTAAACTGTCTAAGGGTGTCTGTTATGTGTACTGTCAATCTTGGCGCCATGAGATTCAAGATTGTTATGATAGGATGGAGCATGAGAGGATAGGTTGGGCTAATCTTCACCAAAGGGATTTTCCAAATGGTTACATGAGTGATCCTTACCCTCATTTTCATCAAGTTAGTTTGATGGATCATTCTTCCTTTGAGCCTCATTATGAACTTTCTCTTCCACCTTTTGTGCCAAACCAAGAACCTACCATTAGTGAAGTCATTAGAGAATTCCAAAATCCAATGACTAGGACTATAAATAAGGAGAGGTCACACAAGGACACCGTTGTCCATCGCATGGCCTCTCTAATGAAAGCAATGGAACAACAAGATAAAGAGCATGCAAGATAGGCCAAGGAATTTGAACGTCTCACTTAGCCATCAAAAGAAGCAGAGCGATTGAATAATGAGATGGAGAAAGCAATAGAGAGGCTTACACAAATAACTTCTAAGTGCAACACTGCACAAGAGACTCATCTTCCATTTCCTACATATGAGCCAACTCCTTGAGCTAAGACAATCAAGAAGGTCCGCTTTCAACTTCCAGAGGAGTCTTCCTCTCATATGGAGAAGGAACAAGGAGTTCAAGCTCATGAGCCAAATGCCATTTCACAAATGGAAGATTCCAAACCGTCAATGACTACTTCCATATAAGCACAAGAAGTAAAGCAAGTATAAAAGAGCATTGAAGAGTCTTCTCTACCATTTGGTAATGATCATATCCTAATAGAAGTATACTCTCCTACTAGTTTAACCAATGAAGCAATTAATCAATTGAGTGATGATGAGGTGGATGAAGAAATCATTGTTGAATCCTCTCAAATGTTTGAAAATGTGATTAATCAAACCATTGATTCTAGTGGTAGTGATTCTAATGTACTTTTTGATGCACGTGCTCCTACTTCTTTGTCTAATGTTTTAACTGTTAAACATGCTTCTCCTCATAGTACTAGGAATCGTGATAAATGGAATGACATATTTTCATGCTTTTGTGAGGAATATCGGATATGAGTAGATTGCTATCATAAAAAATGCCACTTACTTGTTGAGTTCCAAAAGAAAGCACTTAGTAAAGTGGTTGATTCTACCATTAATCTTGATGCCCCTCCCTCTACTATTGATGGTTGTATTTCTGACACTTGTAAAAATGTTGAATCTGAAATGGATGCTAACGTGGTTGATTTGAGTGAAAAAGATCATAGCCTAGAATGTCAAATGCATGCAATTCCCATTGAATTACTTCCGATTGAAAAAATTTTGCATTTGGATGAATATTTCCAACTAGTACTATCTTGTGATTTGCCACTTGATTTAGAAAAGCGAAATAATTATTTTGAAAAATGAAAATTTTTTTGTGGTAACAATCTGAACAATTATCTTTCTTCTTCCACTCTTTTTCCTTCCACCTTTTGTGATTCCAATGATGATGTGGTATACTCTGACACTAAGTTGGATTCCGCACCTTCTACTTTGCAAACACAAGAGAATTTTCAAAATGCAACTATTTGTTTGACTCCTACTGATAGGAGTATTATTGATTTCCTTGGATGTGATAGTTACTTAGAGAGTTTGGAACTTCACATGTCTCTGCTTTACTTGAAATCTCTCCTTGTTTCTATTTTTAAATGGGATATTGTTGATTGCTTGTCTCCTTTGCAGGCACATTCTTGAAAAAATCGTCAGAGATACCAACATCCACCTTACATTGTAGGACTTCTTCCGATTAATCATGAGCCACCTCCATCAAGGAAATTCAACATGGGAGAAGTTGTTTCACATGACAAATGCATGATTCTCATCGGGGATCTGAACTTCTCCTTTGAGCGACTTAAGCTATTCTAACACAGGTTGTCTCTTTCCTTACTTGTTTTCTTCTGAAATCTTATGATTCTTTGAGCTTAATTGTTGTATGAGGAAGATAAGTGTGGGGGAGGGACACAATCCGGTAGAAAAGCAGAAGTCGTGTTATTTGCAAGTACAATAAGAACTCCCTTTGTTTGCTTTGCATCTTTTTCGCCACTACCACACTTAATTACCATTGTGCCTGAATTTCAACTTGCTTTACACATTGAGGACAATGTGTTGTTTCAGTGTGGGGAAGGGAAATACATTTTGAATCCCAATGGCTGTTTTTAAATGGGAAAATGCCTTAAACTAGAAAATTTTTTCAAATTTTTTTTTTTCAAGTATGACTTGCTTTGATGTATGCCCTAAGTTGTAAAGGGTCACATTTGCTACTTTGGAAATGTGATTTGCAGGAAAATGTTTGAGCTCTAATGGAATCTAGGGTTTTGGCAACTTTTAAAACCATGTTTTGGTTTTCAAGCGAATCGGAAAAGAAATAAACACACAGTTGAATTCTTGCTTACTTCGTGTTTTTTTTAAAAAAAAGTTAAAAAAAAAACAAAGTCTATATAGTTTAAAAAAAAGTTTAGTGCATTTAAGATTTGAGCATTATTATAATTGAGTGCAATATTTTGATTAATTATATTTGTAAGGTTAGCACTTGGAATATTTAAGCAGATGTTTTGTGGTTACCTTCTTATGCAATTGATTGTGTTGGAAATTAAAGAGTATTAGAGAAAGAAAAAAACCTTGTTGGAAGATTAATTGAGCCTTGAATTCTTTCAATATGTGCATGTTCAGTTGGTTTTTCACCTTCTAGAACTTATTTCTACTCTTTTGCAAAATGGCATTTGCATTAGTGTGATAAAAATGAAAGAGGCATTTAATTTCAAACCCTTTCGTCCAAACACAAACCCTCATTTATCTCCATTTGCTTAACCCTTTGAACCATTCCATTATATATGTATGTCATTTATTTACAGTGATCATAGTAATCTAAAGTCAAAATGATTTGCATGCTGACATCATCCATATGTGTTCTCCTATTATGACTCATGCACGCACGTGGAACATCGCAGGGGAGTTCATTTTGTTTTTCCTTATTTATATTTGGATTTTTGAGTTTGTGTTATTAACTTTGTGGATTGGATTTGTGTGATTGGATTTTTGTTGTTGGACTTTTATAGGTATATAATTTTGTTATGATTTGAATTAATTTGAGTGGTATGCATATTCTTTTATTTATTAATTTTTAACCAAAACAAAAATCAATTTTCCCTTGTTTTATTGCATTTGCATGGTAATTAGATTACTTAGGATTTAATAAATGGCTCTTTGAGTGAGACAACCCGAGTATTGCATTGTACTACAATTCTTGGATTGAATATTTTGTTTTTGACCTCAAGACGCAAAGACACGATCAGATCAGTACTTCAAAAAATAAGGTGCATTTATGATTTTAGCAAGATGGTAAACGTCACTTGAAGTTGTTGTTTTAATGCACTTGATGTTGAACGAAGAGAAAACTCTGTCTTATGAGTGGAAGAAATGATCAACTCGGTCGGAAGAGTCAAGGTGCATGACAAGAACTCCAAATCTTATTGTTGACTTTAACTTATCCATTATTTCATTATTTGAGTTACATTTCCAACACATGAAGATTATCTTCACAGTCCATATATCTATTTTTAAGTGAACAAAAATGTTTGGGGGGAGGTGATCCAGGTTAACAAATAGTGTTTGGGAATGGAGTGGGATATGATTTGTATATGTTAAGGCACTAACAAATTTTTTGACTTAATATTTGCAGAAATACAAGAAAATATTTTGGTCAAGTTTATCATGTTTATAAATTCGCTGATGCTATTGCTCCTGTCAATTCTGCCTGTATCATTTTATAATGCAGGTAGGCCATGTCATGCAAGAGCATACATATATGTGTGTGTGTGTGTTGTGTAGGCACGCTGATAATTTTTGATGCATCTGCGTATATATTAAATTGATGATGACGACGACGACGATGCTACCCCGATCTATACGATTTTCGTTAACCCACTCAATTCGTTGAATGGACGCACAAATTTTTATTTAATATTATAATCCGAACTTATTAAAACTGTACATTTATGCATGTCCAGCAAACATGGTTGTGCGTGCAATTTACGCTTTTGTTTTTATGTTATTTGCCCCCCCCCCCCCAAAAAAAATTAAGGCAATCAAGGACTGAGTTCTCTTAAATAGACCTGGAGTAAAAACAAACGAATAAAGAGAGAGGAATAGTGGGTCTCGCATATTTTATTTTTATAATATATAGTCATAAATTTCGTAAATAATAATTTTTTCTGAAATGTTTTGTCCTCTCTGACCCCATGTACGGTCGTGGATATTTCCAGGGATATGACTCCAAAGGATACAAAAGAAGAAGAAGGCGCACACATGGTCGGTTCAAATAATGAACGAACTTCTTCGGCATGCTTTTGATGAAGATATGTCACAAATAATATCTAGAACAGAGTCTGAGCAGCTTTCAATTTGCCTGCAATCAAGAGAGGATAAAGTTAAAAGGATTCATGAAAGTTACAAGATGTTAATATATAATGCATTTGTGAATTTTCTATCACCAAAAGATTATTAGTAAATTACATCTATGGACGTACGGTACGACATCGTGTTTGGGGGCCAATCTAGTTCTTCTTCTTTCTTTCTTTTTTTTTATGAATACACATATATAAGGTGAGACCAATGTCGCATGTAGTTTTTTGGGAAGTTTATTTATGAACATTCTGTGAATCAATACTCTTAGCTGCTACTCTTGCATTCATTCCATTCTCATCCATAACATAACTATAACAGAAACAATGGATTAGCCACGGAATTGGATGATTCCATTGTGAAATAGAATGTCACTATAAGTTAATTTAGTAGTAGAATTCTGTAAGTAATTAACTGTTTTTTTGTAGGACTCATTGTAAATCTTTTGTACTCATTGTTCCTAATGCACACGCACTTTTGCAATGATAGAGTTGGAATTAATGCACCACCAACAGGTATAATAACAATTGAGACTCCCCTAATGATTTCTGTGAAGAATGGAGTGGTGGAAATGGTGGAGAAAATTCTGGAATCATTTTCATCGAGTATTAAAGATGTGAATGCTGAGGGAAAGAACATTCTTCTGCTCCCTCATTTCCACCATCTGCCTCCTTTCTGTTGTTGTTTCTCCTTCCCAATCTTCTGAATCTTGGGTACACGCTCCTTCCAGAGTTTACTTTGGTATGTCCTTCATGCTCGCCTCCATTATTTGTTTGAGGATCTCTTTCTGTGCTGCTGACTTCGCCACGCTCCATAACAACGACACCGATAAAAGATTGGACATGGCTCTTCCAACTTATATTCTCTTGTCTTTGGGGATCTTCGTTTTGGTTTTCACACAGCTCCCTAAATTTTGTAGCATTTTCCAAATTCCTTCCCCTAGAGGCCTAGACGCAGTACTGCTTGTCTCATTAAGTACCTAAAGAACGAGAACAAGGAAAACAGTACGGATTTGAACCACCATAATTAATGAGTGTTTTGTGCTGAACTCTGTGTTTCGGTTGTCATTCTTTTTGAAGGATTAGTCAATTTGAAATCACCTGCCTCATGGTTATACACCTTTCATTTATCTTTGTATTATTCATTGTGACACTTTATTCTGATACTTCGTCTTATATTATTCAAACAACACCAACTTCCAGCACTTTTATTTTTAATGCTTTTTTTGCCTGTAAGATTTGATGTTTTTATTTCCGTTAGGTTTTAGTAGATAATAAATATGTGGAAGCATGCTCTCGCTTCCTCGTACTATAGTTTGAGATTTACAATTATTCCTGCCTCGGATTATTCTCACTATACTACTACGAAGTGTTATTCTCTCTTTTCATATCGTTTTCTAAAATCTAAATATCATGCTCTCCCTTCCACCCCTATTATAACACACATCTTACTATCTCACCCAAACTAAAAGAAAAGATGTAGTTAATTAAGTCTTTAAATTTGTCTGAATATGTAAATTTTTTTCATTTTACCCATGTTTAAACAAAAAATGTTCATACTCCTTCGATCATCCCTATCTATAAGGTCCGATAACCTGAACTGTGTTGTTCAATAAAATAGTTCAAATTAATTAAAAATAATAAATATGAAACAAATATACTTTTTTTTTGTCAAATATGCCCTTACATAATCAAAGATTGTGTATAGGTAAACCTAGGATTGTTTTCTCTTCTCAAATATCTTTTTATTGATTCATAAGTAATCTAAATGTCATATAAATGCAATTAAATAAGGGGAAAAGGGGCTTTGGTTTTTCAAATTCATAACTAAAAAGGTAATATAATGCAATTTAATTAAAAGCTAAACTATTATTTTTGGTCTTTTCTATAAAAATGGGATGGATATGAGGAATTGAAGTGAATTCTCTTAAAAAATTGGTTCAATGGCTATCCTTGTTCACTAAATGATATGGGAGTTTGACACTTCTAATCAATAGCTATTTCTACGATCATATTCATAGCTCTTTCTTAGGAATATTATTCAAAAATCACTTGATTGTGAAATGTATTGAACTAATGCCAATTTTTCCTCTAATATGAATGCACAATCATGGCACTCAAATTAACTACACAAACTAGTAATCACATAGCAAATATAATCTCATTGAATTAATAAGAAATATATAACTAACAATCATCCAATCACAATAATTCCAATCCAAACACAATATAATCAATCTTAGTTTAATAGTATAGAGCCCAAATAGCTCACAATAAAATCCTACTGAAACTACCTTAAAACATAGCTAGGAATTACAATAACGATAGGAAATTCATAAAGGAAGTAAGGAAAACTCTCCATCGAAGCTATTTCACTTAAGCCAAATCTCTAATCCTCAAGAATTGAAAGCTTAGCCATTCATTGGAGTTTCAATAGCAATGCTAGCAATTTGTTTGGAGCTCTGAAAATCCATGGAAACTGAGCTCGGCAGAAAATCAAAGCAATTCACTAGAAAATCAATGAATCTCTGGAAATCGCAAACAATAGCAGAATAACTCAGAGATGGCCAGAATAACACAGAAGATGGGTCGACAGTGCTCTAGAAGGCCGACGAAGGTCGCCGGTGAAGAAGCGTGAAGGTCGGAGAGAGATAACGGTAGAGGAAGGAAGGTGAAGGTGAGAGAGAAGAAGATCCTAAGGTGCTCTCTGAATTGGAGATCTCTTCCAGCGGCGCCTTTTATATCTCCATCGAGAATGGTGAAAAGCAGGTCGCCGGTGATTCTGAACTCTTGTTTATGTTCGATGGTCCGTGGCTCTGTCACTCTATTCTGGGAGCTCACCGGTGGCCGTGGGCGTGGTTGAGGCCGCCGGCCAGAAGGGCGAAGGTGGAAGGAGCCGAAGAAGAGGTTATGGTTTGATAGTTCTGAGCTCTCGTTCCTTTTGAGCTTCTGCGGCGCAGTGCTACTGTCTTCTGAGGTATGTGTTGTCGAGGATGACAAGGGCTTCTCGGTCAAAAACTGATCTAGTCCTGGTCCAAACGCAAGCTTTGATTAGGGATTCATTCAGTTGAAAAGGTTCAAAAGTTTGTGGAGAGACTAAAAGGAAAGCTTCAAAACGTTTGTGGGGTTTAAATATAATTAAAAAGTATTTTGGACATTTTATGTAGTTTTCACTGTCATTTTCTTCAATAATTTGCAATTTTCATAAATTCTGGGGCTTTTCTGTAATTTTCCTAATCTTCATAAATATTAATTTTGACCCCAATTGACATTTTTCACACTTTAAAATCTTCTTTTAAAACACTTACAATGCAATATTAAGTACAACATGATACCAAAAGTCTAATAAATCATTTACAAGAATAATTAACAAATTATAATCATTTTACCCCTAATTACACTTAATTTAATATAAATGTCCCTAACTTAGATTAGTGTTTAATCATACAATAATTCCTATGAAATGCATTAAAAATCCTAAATTAATCATAAAAAAACTTATAAAATATGGTGCAATCACCCTTCTGCAATTGTACAATGAAGAATGGTATCATCGTTGTCCCTTATACAGTGAGCAAAGTTGGTTGAGGAAACTCCAAGGCTTCCATATGCCTATGATGAAGCCAAAGAAAAGTTTTCTTTCCTGCCTTTGAGAGCCGACGGGAAAAGAGATGTCTCGCCGGTGACGTTGCGCCTTACAATCAAGGAGGGGTCTATGTCACTGATCTTCTTGCAAATTTGAATATTCCCAATTTCAGCTGCAAAGTGTAGGGGAGTGTTATTTCTATCATTCTCATCCCCCAGAATGAAGTTCACATTCCAGCTCTGATTGCCGTCTCCGTCCACTGTAAGAACCACATTATTTTGAGCACGATCATTCTCTTCACGAACAAACAAGTCAACTACATTTGACACCACATGCTCTTTCCCACTCGACACAGCCATGTGTAATATTGTGTGTCCAGTCCCCGTTATCTTCGCTCTGCGAAACGCCCTTTCTTTCTTGTACGTCTCAAATACTTCTGACCACTTTCCTCTCATGGCATTACTGCGCAGTTTCTGCAACGAACTCATTGTCTCTTGCACCATTGACTTCAATGGACTAATTAATTGAATGGGTTGTTACACACACACACACACAAGGCAGGGTTTCCTCAGCTGTCAAGTAATTCCCAATCTTGGAAAGGAGATTTCGTAGCTGTGTCTTGGACAAGTTTGGCCCATTTTCGCGTTTCACATAGGCATGGTATAACTTGGATTGATTGCAAAGTATAAATAGCTTTGATTTTATTATTGTATTTATTTATTTATTTTTATTTTTCTAATGTTACATCAAATCATTATGCTTTTTACTCCCTCCAGTCTTCATATATAAGATTACGTAGGTAGATAAAAATGTTGGTTTAAACTAGTAAAAAGCAATAAATATACATGAGATGTAATTTTTACACCAAATATGTTCTAATTTATGAAGATGATGGGTGGACAGGAGCATGGTTAAGAAAATAGATGGTAGAGACATGTAATCAGTTGGGTTAAAAAAATTTTAAAATAAAGGTCTAATAGGACAAACCATATGCAAGAGAATGTTGCTCATGTAACAACAAGAGGGAGGAACTTTTAATAACATATTTAATATTAATTTATTTTTGTATTCCGTTGAATTTGATTGTGACAAACACGGTATGCACATAAGTTGGGGGGGAAAGAACACGTGATCGGCACAAAGAATTCAATATTGCATCTAATCCTTAGTATAAGGGCGAGTTAAAAATTGAATTTGGATCTAAAATATAAAAGACCACAATCAACTGTGTCCAAAATTTATAATTTTTCCTAAAATACATCCTATTGATTACATATATCAAGGAATTTTTATTTAATGGTAGTCATGATGAAGATATCATTTTAGAAAAACAATCTATATTTGTTACAAATAACTAATATAACTAACTTTTTAATCTACCAAATTTAGTTAACTAACTCGCTCTTATATTAAGGATGAGAAATAGCATCAACTTTCACTAACACAGCATTGGCCTAGCGGTATAAGGCCCTTATTAAATCCCTTTAGGTCTCGAGTTCAAGTCTTAAAGAAGACACTTGTGTTGGGAGGGGCAATTACGAACCTCGAATTGGATACCAGATGATAATATAAGAATTAGTATTAGCTTTCTCATCGAGGCTAACACTCACACTTGTTTTTTTTTTCTGGATCCAACACTCACACTTTTGGAAAATCGAGTTGATGAACAGAGTAAAAGAAGCATGATAGAATGTGAGTGTTTGGAAACCACCATGGTTTCAGAAGCTTTTTTTTGTAAGTCGAGACAAAACTTTTCTCATATATTTACTTCGTATATCATAAAAACTATTCTCCAAAAACTAATCCAAACACACACTAAGACAAAGAGCCGATGAGCTTAGAGAACTGATACTTTGCTTTGGCCTAAGAATTGTAGTTTACCGTACAAGAACCAAAAGTGCAGCGAAGTAACCTATGCTAGCGCCTTAAATATTTATAAGAGTTTATTTAAAAATATCTATTATTATTTTTGAGGGAGATATTGTAACATCACTTGCATGTTGCTTTAACTACACTAACCACTACAAAAAAAATGATATATTGTAGCGGTGACATTGTAGCGGTTACAAAAAACCGCTACAAATATTAACATTTGTAGCGGTTTTAACCTAAACCGCTACAAATTTGCAACGGCAAGCTTCGCGCCAAGTGGCGTGACAGGTTAGAAACGTTTTTGTAGCGGTTAATTATAAATAACTGCTACAAAAATGGCGCGAAATTCGCGCCAAAAATTTATAGCGGTAACATTGTAGCGGTTAATAAATAAAAACCGCTACAACATTGCCGCCAATTGGCGTGCCAACAGTGTATCGTTTATTTGTAGCGGTTCATCACTGTAAATCGCTACAAAATTCCAAACGTCGCTTATTTGTAGCGGTTATAAAGTTTTAACCGCTACAGAATTTCAATAGTCTCAAGTTTTGTAGCGGTTATATACATAACCGCTACAGAACTTGAAACGTTTTGTAATTTTGTAGTGGTTTTTATATAACCGCTACAAATGTTTTCTGTCTGTAGCGGTTGATGTAGCGGTTATTTCAAAAACCGCTACAAATTCCTACTCTATAAAAGCACGCCCCCCCTTCATTTTTCTGTTTGGCCATTTTGTTTACTGAAGTTTTTTGAGTGTTTTCTTTTAAGATTTGAGCGTTCTGACGTCTGTGAAAGAGTTTTTGCTGCATTATTTCATTATTGTAGTTGATATGGCTTCAAGAGAAGATAGAGGGAAGGCGCCCGAGGTCCCTAGACCTATTTTACGGGGTGGTAGCAGTAGAGCAGGGGGTAGAGGGAGGGCGACAGCGGCATTTCAGCCCATCCCCCCACAGGAGTCGGTCCTACCACAGGCACCGCAGACGATCCCCCCACCAGAGGTGCCTCATTTGGGGGAAGGAGATATCAGCGTCGAGGACTATGAGGCGAACGAGGAGTTCGAGATCCCGATTGATATCATGGAGATGGAGCAGTTCCTCGACGAGGATGAGGCGCGGGAGAAAAACAACCCACGAGGGTCGTCTTCACGCTCTACTGGGTTTGAGATGCAGGTCCAAGGTAAATAAATTTTTTTATTTAAATCCAAAATGTTAAATTTGAATTACAATTTATCTAACGTGCGGTAAATTGTGCAGATGCGCAGGGGAACGTGTCGACGAGGAGGCTGGACTTGGCTGGTCTGAACAGCATGGACCGGACACTACGAGTTATAGTGCCGTGGAATGAAGGCATGGACCAGCCCATCGACAATGCGGGTCACCCGTTCAACCGCTTCCTGAACGAGCTGGCCGTGAATTTGATGCGGTTCCCCCTTCACTTCAGGACGTAGAGGCACGTTCCGAAGGGGCCGAAGGACCTAGCTTGGGAGGAGGTGGTTCAAGTAATTAATAGTATTTAATTAATATTTTTTGTAATTAATTCTATTTAAATAATATTTTTTTAATAGGATTTTTGTTATTATTGATATTTAAATAATTTTTTTACAGCTGTGGTTTGCCGTCTGGGCCAACCGAAAGAGGTACACCCTCGTGAAGATGGGTGACGGCTGGAGGAACAGTAGGAACCGTCTCTTCCACAGCATGGAAAAGGACGGGACGATGCCTATGGAGCAGCTGATCGAAAGCGTCCCGGACGGCGTGCCGCCGAACGACTGGGCGAGTTTCATCCAGTTCAGGAGGAGCCCTGAGTGGCAAGTAATGTATTTATTAGATTCTTTATATATAATTTTGTAATTGTTAATTATTAAATTATAATTTCAATTTAATTATATTTAATTTGAAATTTATTAATTTTAAATGTTTTTTATTGTTTTAATACATTTAATATTTTTTTTTCCCAGGAGCTTTCTCAGAGGAACACCAGGATCCGTGGGCAGCAGACGATCCACCACACAACAGGATCGAAGATCTTTGCTGTCACCTTCAGCGAGCTGGTAACTTTTAAAAATATCACTGACTTTTAGCTAGTTATTTCATAATACTAATTGAATTTTGTAATTTTTTTAGGAGAAGAAGGCACAGCAGGAGAACCGTCAGACGGACTATGGGGAGTTGTACGCCATCACACACAGACACCGTGACAGGACCGTGACCTCTCAGCAGGCAAAGGCGGCCATTGTAAGTAATTTTATTATTATAATTTTTATAAAACCAACTTAATAAAGAAAAATGCTAATTAGTAATTGTTTCATAAAATGGCAGGAGCGGATGCAGCAGTCGCAGGCTGAGGTGCGAGAGACCCAGGACGAGGAGTCACAGGGGTCAGTGGACCCGACGGCTCCTTTGAAGGTGGGTCTGGGTCAGGCTGAGCACCCCGGAAGCGTGCGGGGGATGGGGATAGGCGCCAGACCTAGCATGGTCTACGGCAAGAGTGCCGCCTCTGAGGCTGGCAGCTCTAGAAGGGTCAGATGTCTGAGGGACGAGTCTATTATTGAGCAGCTGCGGTCAGATTTGGTGCAGCAGATGGCGCAGCAGATGCACCAGTTGCATCTGCAGCAGATATAGCAGATGCAGATGCACGCTGATTTGATCTACGCTCAGCAGACGCAGTGGTGTGATATCACAAACAACATGCTCGAGCGGTCATGGAGTCGCCTATTCCAGGACGAGCAGCATCCACAGGTTCCCTCTGTCCCTCGGTACGTCGTCCCTCCTCCTCCTCCTCCTCCTCCTCCTGCTGATAATGATGGTACGGTTCACTCTGCCCAGAGGCCTGATCCAACAGCACCTGAGGGATTCCCACCTGAGGGAGCACCAGATGATCAGCCCCCAGCTACTTAGTTTAGGACATCTTTTTTTTTTGTTGAAACATTTGTAAATAAATATATATAATTTTGTATTTCAGAACTTAAATTCTTATTGTGTTTACCATAATTATATTTATATAATTAGACCGTGTTGTTGAATTTGTGAATTAATTGTAACAATATTATTTATATTTCTAAAAAAAAATAAATTATATATGTATTTATAGCGGTTTTATAATAAAAACGCTACAAATGTATGTAAGTTTGTAGCGGTTATGCAGTAAAAACCGCTACAAATATACATAATATTTGTAGCGGTTTTACAATAATAACCGCTACAAACGTATACATTTGTAGCGGTTTGTATTGTTAAACCGCTACAAATACTAAACATTTGGATTTTAAATTTTGCCGCCTTTGTACACATTTGTAGCAGTTCTAAAATAAAAACCGCTACAAATATACATAATATTTGTAATGATTTTACAATAATAACCGCTACAAACGTATACATTTGTAGCGGTTTGTATTGTTAAACCGCTACAAATACTCAACATTTGAATTTTGGATTTTGCCACCTTTGTACACATTTGTAGCGGTTATTTTATGTATAACCGCTACAAATTCAAAATAATTTTTCCATTTGATGTCCAACGGCTTTAATATTAGTAGCGGTTGTATATATAGAACCGTTACAAATACTCAACTTTTAAATTTTGAATTTCCCACCACTGTGTGCAAAGTTCCAACGGCTTGAAATTTAGTAGCGGTTTTATACATATAACCGCTACTAATTTTTTAAAATTGTAGCGATTATTGTAACGGTTTTTGAACCGCTACAAAATTTTAAACATTGGAATTTCATAATACAAGGTTCTTGGCATTCGTCATTCTCTATTCACTCATCTTCTTCTCTATACTTTCTTCTCTCTCACTAGTAGCTATGGATAAATCATGGATCAGGTTGCCGCGCAATTCTCCAGAATATTTGTACGGATTAAACAATTTCTTAGAATTCGCATTCAATCACGCAAGCTGTAATGGCAAGATCGTCTGTCCGTGTCGGAGATGCAAGTTCAAGAAGTGGCATGCGCGAAATGTTGTGAAGGAACATTTTCTTTTGAAGCCTTTCCCTGAGGACTATACGTTCTGGGTAGTTCATGGTGAGAAGGTCAGCATTAGATATGATGATGATCTTCCTAGAAGTTCTCAAGTAGGCGTTCAAGTAGATGAAGATGATCCTGTGAATGATGCTGTGCGTTATGCGTTTGGATTTCAAGGTGATAACTTCAACGAAGAAGTGCACGGTTCTGAGCCAGTTTTTATGAGGAATGAAGTAGCTCGGGATTTTTTCAGCTTGATGGATAAAACATATCGTCCTTTATATCAAGGTTGTAGCAAATATTCTAAATTATCTTTCTTGATCAAATTGTATCATATCAAGTGCTTGTGTGGAATCACAGATAAGGGAATGTCGATGTTGCTCAAATTATTACAAGATGCATTCCCCGACGCTGAGATTCCCACAACGTTCTACGAGGCCAAGAAGATTATCAACAGGTTGGGGTTGAACTATCAAAAGATTGATGCATGCCCAAACGATTGTATGCTGTATTGGGGAGACGATTCCAGTAGGGAGACTTGTAAGAGATGTCACATATCGAGGTACAAGACAATTCGGAAGGGGAAAAATAGAAGAAGAAACCTGAAAAGATTCTCAGGTACTTCCCTTTGAAATCTCGCCTACAAAGATTATTTATGTCGTCTAAAACTGCGGAGCACATGAGGTGGCATGCCGTTGATAACAATGAAGACGGTAAATTAAGACATCCCCGGGATGCAGATGCTTGGAAAACGTTTGACAACCACTTTCCAGATTTCACGACTGACCCCAGAAATGTTCGACTTGCGTTGGCGACCGACGGTTTCAATCCTTTCAGGAATCTTAGCACAAGTTACAGTATTTGGACGGTAGTCTTAGTTCCCTACAACTTACCCCCTGGATGTGTATGAAACAAAGCTCTTTCATTATGTCTATGATCATTCCAGGCAAAAAGGCACCGGGCAATGACATCGATGTGTATCTCCAACCGCTTATTACGGAATTGCTTGACCTGTGGAATGTCGTCTTGGAGACGTACGACGCTTACGGCAAGACTTTGTTCAACTTGCGTGCAGCCTTGATGTGGATGATTAGTGACTTTCCTGGCCTTGGCACATTATCTGGTTGGAATGTGCATATTGGGTCGGCGTGTCCAGCTTGCAATTTTGACTCTGACGTAGTGCGCCTTCCCCACAACCGAAAGTGGTGCTTTATGGGGCATCAGAGGTTTCTTGATGGAAGGCATAAGTTCAGATTGCGACGGAATCGCTTTAATGGGAAACCAGAAAAAAGAGGACCACCTCAGACTTTGTCTGGTACAGATATCTTACAGCAGCTTGAGTATGTTGACTTCGAGTTTGGAAAAAGCGACGATTCAGCACAAACTCACCAAAAGACGCACAGGACTTCGGCGCCTTAGCAGTGGAAGAAGATAAGTATTTTATTCACTCTTCCATATTGGAGATATAATTTACTTCGCCACAGTCTTGATGTAATGCACATTGAAAAAAATGTTTGCGACAATGTGCTGTATACGCTGCTTAACGAACCCGGCAAGACAAAAGATCAAATTCAAGCGAGGAAAGATT
The DNA here is from genome assembly GCA_963242795.1 of Inga leiocalycina. Taxonomy (NCBI): domain Eukaryota; kingdom Viridiplantae; phylum Streptophyta; class Magnoliopsida; order Fabales; family Fabaceae; genus Inga; species Inga leiocalycina. The sequence goes on from OY725329.1 coordinate 43,368,535, forward strand.
TACGCGACATGGGAGTTCGTGAAGACGCTTGGCCAGATGAGCATCACAAATTTCAACCGGCAAAGTTTACCCTCACAAAACCGAACAAGGAAGTCTTCCTCGCGACGTTGAAGAAATTAAAAGTTCCTGATGGGTATTCAAACAACATTTCTTGATGTGTTGACTTGCAGGCTCGAAAGGTTGCTGGCCTGAAGAGTCATGACTCACATGTTCTTATGCAGCAGTTACTCCCTCTGGCTATAAAGAATACACTTCCTCCCGATGTTTCCATCGTTTTGGTGGAACTTTGGTTTTTCTTTCAGAAGTTGTGTTCTAAGGTTTTGATCGTTGAGGAGCTCGATCAGCTGCAGTCGAAAATCATTCTTACGCTTTGTCATTTAGAGATGATCTTTCCTCCGTCCTTTTTTACTGTGATGGTTCACTTCACAGTCCACCTCGTTCATGAAACAAAGCTCGCTGGACCAGTACAATATCATTGGATGTATCCGATTGAGAGGTACTCATTTTAAATATGTGCTTTAATTTATTCTCCGTATTTAATGTTTGCTAGTCGTCCTTTTCAGCATTTTATATCAATTTTCTCTTCTGTACTTCGTAGGTTCCTTGGGAAATTAAAATCTTACATGAGGAAAAAGGCGTGGCCAGAAGGTTCTATAGCTGAGGCTATATAGGGGATGAGGTGATATATTTTTGCTCAAGGTATAACTTTGATAATCTTGAGACGGCTTTCAACCGCCCACCTCGTGTTGACGATTGTCCTGAACCTGCACCGACATCAGGAGAATTTATCCCTCGTGTTGGTAAACCAGTTGGAGCAACTGAGAACTTCAAACTAACGGCAACTGAGAAGTTGTAAGCACATAGACATGTCTTGATTAATTGCACTCAAGTTGAACCTTTCATACGGTAAGAATTGTACACTCACATGTTATTCGATCTATATCTTTCGTAACATTTCTCACTTTCATTTCACTAGCGCCTTTCCATTATTAATTTTTTTGAAACTTTAAAGATTGTACCGAAGTTGAAGAGAAGGAGCAGGCCACAACGTTTGAAGAATTGCCAAACCCCAGTAAGTACGCTTTACATGTTACTCCCTAGCTATTTTCTTTTGTCCATAACAAATGTGCATTTATTTTAATTAGAGTTAGCTTAAAGACCTAGCCTTTAGGGAGATAATTATATGAATGCTAACAAATAGTGTTTGGGAATCGAATGGGATATGGTTTATTAGTGCATATGTTAATATACTACCAACATGCGTTGGCCTTAATGGAAAGCAAGGTATTAAAACTCGGACCGGTCATTGAACCGGTCGGGGTACTGGGTTAAGGGTCAGTGGGTCAAACCGGGACCAAACCGGAGCTAAACCGGGACCAAACCGGTGAAAAATTGAAAATTTTAGACTTATAGTATGAAATTCTAAAGGAAATTTTTTTTTTTTTTAAAACACCAACCCGGACCGGACCGGGAACCGGACCGGTTTACCGGCCGGTTCGCCGGTTACCGGGCCGGACCGGCCGGTCCGGTCCGGGTTTCACAACCTGGATGGAAAGTCACTTGATTAAACATGAGTCTCAAGTTTGAATTTTTTTGAATGCAAAAAAAAAAAAAAAGAAAAAGAAAAAGAAAATATTTTAAAAGAACTACTCTCAATTGGATATGATAATACTTGAATCTGACCCAACAATTGTATAAAAAATATGTTAAGATACTAACAGATTTTTTGACTTAATATTTAATTTGCAGAATATAATATTCCTAGAAAAGAAAGCTGTTGGTTCAAGTGTGCGAAGGTATGTCTTGTGACGCTATCCCTTCCGGTAGTGCTTCTGATATTAATCCTGGAACTCCCGTTCCTTCCCCTCCTGGCATTCCTGGGGGTAACATTATCTGAAGCAGGTATGCCAAGTCATGCAATCATGCATAGTCTAAAATGAACCTGTTTTATTTTAATTATATATGATTATAAATTGTTTTTAAATAATACTTCCTCCAATGATTAATATAAAACACGGTTGAATAATTTAGAGAGATTAAGAAAAATAAATAAATTGCTTTAAAGTATTTATATTTATCATTTTCTTGCAAATAAATTTACTAGAATTATAAATTGATATATAATCTAATAAAACATATATATGTATTCTAGAGGAATCATGTAACATATGATATAACTAATAAGTACTCCTCCGATCCTTAATATAAGACTTAATTGATATTTTTGGAGAGATTATAAAAGCTATAAATAAATTAATTTAGAGTATTTATATTTATCATTTTTCTCCAAACTAATTTATATGACTTATAAATTGGTATATAATCCTGTGAAACCCAACACATGCTAATTTATTTAACTTATTTAATCTCTCTAAAAACAGTCAACTAGGTTTTATATTACGAACCGAGGAGAGTAATTTATTTAGTTTCATTGATTTCCCCAAATTAGTCAACTGGGTCTTATATTAAGGACCAGAGGTAGTACTTTTTCTTTCTTTCTTTTTTTTTAAAAAAAGAACATTTTGTCCCTACTGACCTACGGATCCTCTGAATATAGCCATAGAAAGATGGCTCTGTGATATATCAGGAATGAAGAAGAAGCACAAAAGGTGCTATCAAATAATGACCAAACTCCTTCAGCATGCTTCCAGTGAAGCTATGTCACAAGTAATATCAAGACGCGCCTTTTTGCAGTTTTCAATTTCCCTGCAAAGTGAAGAAATAATTAATGGTAAAATGATTCATTATGAAATTTTTTTACGACATGAATTTGTGAATTTTCTTGCAATAATAAACTAATGTTGTGATTTGGACTGTGAATTAATGGTGTTGGTGGATAGAGTCGGAGGTAATGGCAAAACCACCGTCTGGTACAGTAACAATAGAGACACCCCTAATGATTGCTGTGAAGAATGGTGTGATAGAGATGGTGGAGAAAATTCTGAAATTATTTCCGTCAACGATTAAGGATGCGAATGATGAGGGAAAGAACATATTTCTACTAGCTGTAGAATATAGGCAAGAGAAGGTATACGAGTTTTTGTTAGGGAAGAGATGGCTGAATGAAAGTGTGTTTAGGAAAGTAGATAAAGAGGGAAACAATGCATTGCACTTGGCAGCCAGGCTTGGAGCGGTCAATGCTGACGAAAATCCCTCCATGGCAAAGGAAATCAACTGGTTTAAGGTCCGTATCCATCTATTTAATTTGCCTTTGATTTTAGGTCAACATGAAAGTTAAAATACTTGTAATGAAAATCTTATCAGTACTTTCTTCGATACTTAATGTAAGACTATTTAAATAATTTGATTAGATTAAGGAAGTTAATTAATATGGTATGTTGTCCCCAAAACACCATAATCATCTTCCATAATTCCCTCTATCTCTCTCTAACTTGATTATTGTTAAGCCAGGGAGCACAATATGGGTAATTTTGGAAAATATTGACAAATACAAAGAAATAAGTCTTATATTTATGATCAAAACCAACTCCATAATTAGGGCACACACATCACTATTTCAAAAATTTATTTGATACTCCTTCAGTGCTAAATGTAGAACCTAGTTTAATTGGGGGTGCATTTTAATCATAAATGTAAAACCTTTATCCATTTTATCTCTCTCTCTCTCTCTCTCTCTCACACACATGCACACACACATCATTTTCCTAGACTAGTAATTTACCTAATTTATCAAGTGATATATAAACTAATGTTACATACAAGTATTTTAGAAAGATCATGTCACATGGTTATAATTAAGTAATTTATGGAGATTTCTCAATCTACATCATTAACAATCATGAGTCTTAAAATGTATAGACATGCTTGGTGAGAAGATGTTTGTGTATATTATATTGTTGGAGATATTAATCGCACAATTAGTTAAGGTCATGTGTGTGTTATTGGTCCTAATCTCTATATAAAGGATCCATTATCATTGGCTTTAGGTGTGTACGATGGTGAAATCCTCACCTAGAGAGATAGGATAACATGGGTCTTCCTCATTAATCGCCCCAACGTTTTTGGGGTTGTTTATTCTCATCCTTCATGTTGAAGGATTTAGTTGCCCCTAGAATGTAATATCTCCTTTGGTGATTAATGACATAACTCATTATCTTTTCTTTCATTACTTCACATGTATGATCGATGACACAGGAAGTGAAGAGTTCAATGGGTCGTGCTGATTTGTTGGGGAGATACAATAGGAACATGGAGACCCCTGAAGAGACGTTCGAAGAGACCCACAAGGAACTTATGAAAAGCGAGGAGGAGTGGGTGGTTAAAACCTCAGAAGCATGTTCAGTAGTGTCGACGCTCGTTGTTTCGGTGGCCTTCGCCACACATACCAACCTGCCCGGCGGTTATGAAGGTGGCAATGGCTATGCAGTCCTTAGAAACAATCCATCGGAATTCAAAACTTTCAGAGATTCTTCATTTGTGGCCCTCTTGTTCTCCCTCACTTCCACCATCTGCTTCCTATCTATTGTCGCTACTTCTCGTTCCCAATCTGCTCATCACCACACTTGGAGAGAAGTTCCTACATTATTCTACTGCGGCGTCTACTTCATGTTCGCCTCCATTGTTTGCTTATGGATCTCTTTCTGTGCTGCTGATTTCTTCATGCTCCATGATCAGACTCACAAATTGAACAAGGCTCTTCCAACTTATATTTCATTGTCAATGGGTATTATTTTCATGGTTGTCTTTCAGCTCTCCATATTCCTTCGTCCCAGATTGTATAGGTTGTTGCCCTTTACTTCCCCTAGACGTAAGGCCACTCGTGCCATTGAGTACCGAAGGACCAACAACAAGGAAAAGGCTACAGATTTGAACAACCAAAATTAAGTACATGCATGTCTTGTATTATTAATCCAAACAACACCAATAAACCTCCATCACTTTTATTTTAAGAGCTTTTTGGTGTGATTTCATGTTTTTATTTCTTTTCTGATAATAATATAATGTGTAAGCTTACTCTCACCGGTTATGTATGTATGTATGTATGTATGTATGTATGTATGTATGTATGTATGTATGTATGTATGTATGTATGTATGTATGTATGTATGTATGCTCCTCTAGTGCTATATATAAGTCGCTTCAAACATATTTTACCAGAACTACCTAACAACTTTTCAATTTTACCCCTATTTAATATACAATCTACCCATAAGAACAAAGTTTACAAATAATAAATGAATAATAAAATTGTATACTCATATAAAAAATTTAACAATGTCTCTAATAAACAAGAACAATAAAAATACTTCTCTCTTTACCCTATTATAAAAAATTTAGTTCATTTGCATATCAGGGACGACGTTGATAATTCTCCATTTTTATTTGAGGTTTATTTTAGTGTCTTTGAATATTTCAATGCAATTCTGAGATTTTTCTGAGTTTAAAACAGCAAATCAATTTTGTGCATCATTATGTGATTTTAATGTAAATATCGAGTTTTAAACAAATATAAAAGTAGTTAAGTTTAGGCTAAAAATAATTTTTATTGTTAAGAAAAGATAGTTTATTTTATTTCAATTTCTTGTAGTGAAGTTTATGTCTTTTATTTTGTTTCTTTGTCTTTTATTTTCTTTGGCAGCAACTGGAGTGATGTCGTTTTTGGCTGGAAAAATTTTGAATCCCTAACGTAAAGGGGGTATTGAGTTCGACGACCATGAAAGGAGATGGCCAACATTGTTCACCACCATTTTCCCATCTTCTTAGCCTCTAATATCTCACTCTCTAACGTTTTTTTAACGCTTTAATCTCTCAAATGATTTTTCTCAACCTCACTTGTATAACTCCATCACCTTATCTTATTTAACCATATTGAGTAATTTAATTAATTGGATCCGTTATTTAAATAACTTGAATAATTATGACCTGTAAATGTTACGATGTCCGAGTGTGTGGTTAGACTTGAGTTGACATGGGAAGTATCGGATACAGTTGGGGTTAATAAGTAAATTGCCAGGTAATCAGACCACACCAGTCCGGACGGGAAATCGGCCAACCAACTGATAGACCGGTCCAGTCCTGTGACCCGGTCCGGTCTGATTTTCTTAATTTTTTTAAAAAAATCAATTTTTTTAAAAAAATTTCTTTAGAATTTCATATTAATAAGTCTAAAATATTTAATTTTTCACCGATTTGGTCTTGGGTTTAACTCCGGTCTGACCCACTGACCCTTGACCTCATATCCCAACCGGTTCAGTGACCGGTCTGGGTTTGATTACCTTGGTTAAATGTAATAAAGTGAAAGGATTCGTGAACTCAAGTTTTAAACTTGAGTTAAAACAAGGTGTGATCCCACTGTCCATCGCCCATTTATTAATTAGCATGTTTTTATCTAGTTAATATAGTTGATTTGTGCCTTTGACGAATTATTTAGCACTCAAAATCAAGAAGACTCATGTTGCATCACTCCAATTTCAATTGCATATTAAGTTGTTTTAAACAATATCTCTAGAGGTAGTAGGTAACTATGTTTGTAGGAGTTACTATTAATTGAGAATATTGAACCCAACTGTTATCTTAATACTTTTCTTAAGACTTAATGAATTTTAACTCCCATATTATTTTGAGTAAGGATAGCCACTTTCTTTATTACTAAGAGCATTCATCAAATATTCCATTTTTTTAACCCAAAACATTCTTTCATTGTTTTCCAAAAATCCAAAAAAGATTAGAAATAACTTTATTTTCATGCATTTTAGTTTAGAGAAAACCAATTTCAAAACCTCTTTTCTAACCATATTTTTAGCACTTTGTCTAGCCGAGAAAATTTAAAATAAAAGGCTTCTTGATAAGAGAACGATCTCGAATTATTTGCACTATAATGCATGTTAATTCATGATAAAATTTGTTGTTTGACCTCGAAATGGGAAAGGTTGTGTCAAATCACCAAGCTCCAAATTGCTCCTAGTTGGTCTAGAATGGTGGCCAAGAATGAGTTTTGACCTTAGAAACCTGAAAACCGTCGATTTTTCTGCTTTATTGGTGCTATGCGTTTTGCTATCAGTGACTCGGCTACAGCCAAACTGTTTTGAGCCGTGGCTGAGTTTGCCTCTATTTTGAATTTGGTTTCAGCCTAGACAAAGTGTGTTGCAGCTCATTTTGCTTCTAGAAAATTGAGTTATTCTACCCCAAATGAAGTGTTCTACTCATGTTTTGGCCTCAATTTGATCATCTTTGATTTTCCTAATGTATTTTTCAACCAACTTTAATCTTCAAATACCTTCAAAATATACCTTGGAAAACAATCAACTTTGGCCTCAATTTGCTTCCAAGTCTCTCTGCAGTATAAATTATTCGATTTACTTTTCTTCTTCTTCTTTTACTTTAGCACAATATATTATATGCTGTCTCATTGGAGTCTATTCTCTTATCCGAGGCAAACTTCATTCTGCTTCTGTCTTTCCCACTTTTCGTTCTCTCAATCATTTGTTCAGTTTCCTTTTCTGATGTGTGTACATATATGTGTAATGTAAGAATAAAAGATCCTTTTCGGCATCCATAAATAAATAAATAATTATATATATATATATAAAGCTTTTCCTTGAATTTAAAATTATTATCCTGCGGAATCTAACATAAAATATTTGGTTGTATATTTTATATTCCCTTGCAGTTGAGGTGTTCGACACAACCAGCATTTGCTCCTTCACGCGTCACGCGAAGAGCATATTATTAAAGAAAAAACTTAATTTTTGTATAAAGAAATTGACCACACAAACATGAGTTAAGGATATTCCATGCAAAACAATTTAATTATGAGAGGAAAAGAGGGGAAAAGAGACTCCCTATCTTTGTATTATTCTAGTGTCACCTTCTCCAAGCTTATAAATTTGAAATCATTTAATCTTAATTTCTTGACGTTAGAAGTATTACTTTTCTTGACGTAAAAAGGAAACGTTTATTTTTTAGTAATTAATTAGTGATGGAATTTAAAATTCTGTGGATTAGTGATGGAAAATTTCTATCGCTAATTAGTGACGGAAAATTTTTCACTAATTAGTAATGGAAATTTCGTCTCTAATCCGTCACAAAATAATTTTTTTATATAATTTAAATTGTCACATATCCTCACCACGAGACTCCATATGTCGCAGTCGCCACGTGTACCCACCGTCGGCCATGTGTCCACATCAGCTACTACCACCTCACCTCCGACCGTCACGTGTCCCGGTCAACCGCCATGTGTCCAAGTCACAAATTGGTTACATTTTGTGACCAAGTTAAGAGCCTAGACCTCTCACGCGTGTGCCAGTGCCTTTGCTAGTTGAGTTAAAAAGAACTTGTGTAATTTAAATGCAAAATCATATATATATATTTCGCTTTGCAAACAAAAATAAAAATAAAAAATTTAATATATTATTAAATATTTCAATTTAGTTTTCTTATTTTATTTTATGTAAATATTCGACCTAAATTTTTATTATTAATATCTTTTTTATTCATTTTATTATATATTTTATTTTATTTTTATAAAATTTGTATTTCTATTTGTATATAATATATTGTTAAAAATTCAAATATATTATATTATAATTTCAATTTCAAAATTAAATATGAATCAATAAGTTTATTTTATTATTTTAATATTTATATTATAAATTTGTAATAACTTAAAATTTAAATTATTTAATAAATTTATAATTATAAAAAAATCTAATTATTGAAAAAGTTAACTATTAGTGACGAAAATTAGAGATGGATTAACAATGAAAATTAATGACTAAAAATTTCAATCACTAATTCCGTCATAAAATATTTTTGACAGAAATTAGTGACGGAATTTTTCCGTCACTAATTTCCGTCACCATTTTCTACTGATCAAATTAAAAATGGATTAGTGATGGAATTTAGCGAGAGAATGTGATTCTGTCACTAAATTCTGTGGCTAATTTTAATGACAAAATTTGTGCGGGATTAAGGATAGATTGGTCATTCCATTACTAATTTTCTGTTTTTTTGTAGTGCTTATTGAAACCATTAAAGACAATACAAGAAATAATGGAGATGAGAACAAAGAATGCGAATGGATGGATAGACAGGGAGGATGGAGAAATGAAAAGAATGAGATCAAGAGAGAATAATGAGATAGAAGGTGGGAAGGGGAAAAAGATCACCTTAGAGATAAAAATAAATCCGTCTCAAACTCATCAGCATCACCATCCCATCCTCATCTTTGGGTCCACTCCTTTGCTGCCATCCTTTAGCTTCATGGAGATTGAATAAAAAATGGGGCATAGGTTAGACAAAGAGAGCGGGGGGTGATGCCACCGAATAATTTAAATGAGATGACTGTAAGGTGTGGGGGCAGTGGGAGAAGATAAAAGAAAGAGAGACTTGCATGTATTAATTAGAAAAAGGTGGTTTTTTTAAATTCGAAATTGAAATTTGAATTTTAAAATGAGAAAAATTAAGGCTAACTTTGGCGGGATATAGAAAGCCCGAAGGGAAATTTGAGCTAAGCCTTTGGAGACCCAACATTAATCTTTGTGTACGCATTAATTAATACTCTCACAGCACTACTTTATTTTTTATCAAACAATTGAATGTGAATTTTAAAGGAAACTTGTAATAGTTAACATTTGTATCTCACATTGTCCATAGTCATCGAGAAGCAATTATGTGTGCTGATATTCTGGCTAGGAGGGCCCTCGATTTGAACTATCACCTGTCTATTTTGGACCACCCGCCTGACTTTTGTTCGATCCAAATGTTGGTTGACCTCAGCTAATCATTGGGTCTTCATAGTTACCTTACTGTACTTAGGACTACTGTAATGGCCACCATGGCCCCAAGAGCTTTTCCCGCTCTTGTCATTTCAATTCAAAAAAAAAAAAACCATTTGTATCTCACAGCTCCATGACAGATGACAACGTTGATCAGCCTGAGGCTTGAATTAAAAAATATAGCTTTATTTGACAACCGCTTATTTCTTATGAACAGTGTTTTGTATTGGAGAAGCCGCCATAGAGCCATTGATACAAACGGCTTGGTAGAACCGTAGAACAGTATTTAGTTATATATTGATGATCACATGTTGAGTACAAAAAATGCAAAACACGGCTCTGAGTGATGGTTTAGGGAATGCTTATGAAATTCATTTACACCGTTTGGATCATTTTCTTGAAATCCCAATCAATCGTACTTTCAGTTCTTTTTTGTTTTTGAATTGAAGGGACAAGATTTACTTTTGGTAAAGGGTCCTTACAGCGTATATACCGCTCATACAGACCAAAACAGGTACTTTCAGTTCTGTCAGGCACATAAAGGAGTTGTTTTTAATTGCCTTGGAAAAATTTCATTAGAAAGAATTTCTCCTATTTACCCTCACGGTCCCTTCACTTTTCATTTATTTTTATTTAATATATGATATTTTTTATTTAAGATTTAAATTTCAAATAAGTTTTTAAATTATTTTTAATAATAATAATTAAAAAATAATGTTGAAATATTCTTGTCATTTACTAATTATATTTAGTAACAACTATTAAATGTAATTTTCATTTAATAATATTTAATAATGATTATTATTAAATATAATGATGGAAATGTAAACAACTTTATAAAACTCATAGCCTGCTTTTTAATTAAGTATATGTCCATAAGTGATTTTAATAAATGAAACATGAACACAATCAAATATATTAAAGTCACTTAAAAAAGTATACAAACCAAAATCATGATTAACAAATATTACTTCTAATGAATGCCACTTATAAAAATCAAGATCATCTAAAAACCACATTTGTTAATCATTAATCCAGAAAAGGTCTCTAATATCCTTTATAATACCTCAACTTTTCATACTTTTTCCTTATGATTATTAGATTATACATAAATTAAGTAATATTTTGATATCTCAACTTGATGAAAAGACGCATTTCTTGAATTTTTATGATTTTTTAAAAAACATAAATCAAGATTATACATTTTTATAATATTTTTCTTTGAAAATCATAAAAAAATTTTAAAAAAATGATCCATTTCATCATTGTACTATAAAATTTCAAAATGCCACTCATTTTATGTTGATCTAATTTTCAATAAAAAAAGAAAAACATTTAGAAGATTGGGACATTACAAAGAGCATTAAGATTCACTACAAAAAAAACGTGATTTAGTAGCGGTTAAAAATGGGTATTAGTAGCGGTTTTAACCGCTACAAACAACATTGGTAGCGGTTAATAAAACCGCTACTAAATCATATGTTGCAAGCGGTTTTGTAGCGGTTATATAAAACCGCTATTCAAGGAACATAACCGCTATTTACTTGGTAGCGGTTAAACCAAACTGCTACAACATCCCCATAAGAAGTAAATTTTTTCTGAGATATTTGTAGCGGTTACACTACTACAAAAAGGATAAAAGGTGGCGCACATTTTGTGGCACTTCTTTAAACAAGTGCCACAGCTTCTTTTTTTTTTTTTTACCTCTATAATTTTTTTTTTAATTTTCGGTACCAGCTGTGGCGCCTAATAGATTAAGTGCCACAATTGAGGAGGGCAGGCGCCACACTTGGGGCCATAAAAGCAGCTGTGGCGCCTAACCCACCAAGCGCCACAGCTGCAGCATTGAAATTTTTTTTTTTTTAAATGTGGGCATGTGTGGCGCCTAATTAAATAGGCGCCACACATGCTAATGTGTTGATCAGCTGTGGCGCCTATGCAGCTGAAGAGAGGCAATTGTGGCGCCTAATTATTTAGGCGCCACAATTGCCCACTTCTTTTAAAAAAAAAAAATTCAACTTCTCTTTTTGACCACAATTATTTCATTTCCCGCGTAGTGGTTTTGTGTCCGCCCCCCATTCCTTCTCTTTTTGACTACTACTTCACTTTAATTATTTAACTACTCTCTCCTCCATTAAACTACTTTCTCTTTCTCATCTTCTTAGTGGATCCGTCGACCCCCTCCCTCCATTTCCTATCATCTTCACACTAAAAAACACACCCACACGCTCACTCGTCACTCAAGCTAGCATCAACAACGTGGTCTCCCACTCCCTGCGCTGGTCAATTAATAGATTTGTAAGAAGAAGACTATTTCATTCTAGCTTGCTTTGTTTAATTTTTTTTTTAGTCAAGATAAACCGTAATATAACGTTTGCCTTTTTGTTCCTAATTTAATAGGAAAGAATGAAAACCTAGCTTGTTTCGTTTGCCTTTTTGCTTTGTTTAAATTTTTTTGCCGACAAGCTTGCGTTTTTTAGTAATCTTTTAATTTACTTAATTAGTTGTTGATGTACTGTGTTCACATATCAAGTTCTTGTATTGTGATATTTTTTATGTTAGCTTTGGAGAGTATTAATGTAAGAACATTATTGTTGGGGAACTTGAATTTTAAATATGAAAATTATATATATATATATATATATATATATAATAGGTTGAAATATAAAATAGAAAGATTGACAATTTGTGGAGATGATAAACACGAAATTCACTCATTTTATATAAAATTTCACAATCAGGAAGCATAAAAAAGAGCCACAGGAAAAAAAAGAAGAAGAAGAAGAAGAAAGAAAAAAAAAAGGAGGAGGGGGACCTCCTGTGAGCAAGCGCCACAGTCCCTACTGTGGCGCTTGCTTGAGCAAGCGCCACAGGAGGTCCCCCTCCTGTGGCACTTCCTCCAACAAGCGCCACAGGAGGGTATTTTTTTAAAAAAAAAATTTTAAAATGTTGTGGCGCTTCCAATCGCCACAGCTTTTTTTAGTGGCATCTAGATATGTGGCACTTCTCTAGCGCCACAGTTAATGCAATTATAAGCGCCACAGCTTTACTTTTTTGTAGTAGTGTTATATAACCGCTACAAATATAAAAAATTGAAATTTTCAAGGCGGTAAAAGAAAATGAAATTTTTTTTCAATTTTGTAGCGGTTGATAAACCACTACTAAGTTGAAATTTTTTTTGAAATTAGTAACGGTTATGTAATCGCTACTAATTTCATGAAAATTCAAAAATGGCGCCATCAAATTAATTTTAGTTTAAAAAGGCGCCTTAATTAGTAGCGGTTTAATAACCGCTACAAAAATTAAGAAAATTTTAAAAAAAAATACGATCATACGTTTCTACTTTTTTAATATTAAATTAAATAGTTTATTTTTTTAGTAGTTTATCTAATTTCATTAGCTTATTATTCAATAATTTAACTCATTTATAAATTAAAAGGAATAATTTAATTTAGTCAGATAAGTATAAAAATTGTATTGATAATATTATTAAGGGTACTTAGGTAATAAGGAACTATTATGTTGTTTACTACAATGTAATTATGTATGAAGTTGGAAAAAAAATTGTGTATGAAAAATAGATGAAAATAAGATGAAGCTCTGAAATATCTGGAAAAAAAATGGTGAGAATAAATTTATGTGAAGAAAGAAATATTGATAAAAAAAAGTAAAAAATTTGTTACCATATTTGATCGTATTGTACAGCTCCTCAACTCATACAAACAAATTTCTAAATGAGAGAAAATGAAAGAAGGGTAAGGTGGAAAGAAATGGGAGAGTATTTGAAATGAATTGTGGTAAGGGTATTTATAGGGATCCGCGTACAATTTTGTAGCGGTTAATGTATCCATTTTATAGCGGTTGTTAATTAGTAGTTGTTATTTTTTAGTTTTGTAGCGGTTTTATTTAGTAGCGGTTATTTTTATTTTTATAGCGGTTACAAATATTATTTTATTTTATTTTTAAAATTTTTTCCATTTTTTTAAGACAAAAACATGATTTGAATTTGATCACTCATCCTCGCCATCCCTACAAAAATTATGTAGAAAAATTATTGTTAGGGATGTATTATTAAATTGTAAAAATTTAATTTAAATGATGTGGACGTAAAAAAACTCACCGCAATAGAGGTAAATTGTCATCACCTTCAGGGAAGTAGTTTTCAAAATCGGTTGGCTGAAATGGCTCACTCTCGTAGGCGATGTTATCGCCTTCACCTATGTCGTAAAGGTTTCGTGGCTTTAAATGAACGACCATGTTCCAATCGTTGTGCTTCTCGTCCTCGACATAATAAACCTGATGTGCCTCTAAAGCAAGAATATACGGCTCATCATCTTGAGAAATACCAGTATGAATCGGCCGTGAGAAATTGACTGATGTGATCCTTAAGTCGTCAGTTGTCAGTCCCCGAGAAGTAGTAGTATTTGCCCACATACACTTGAACAGCGTCACGATGAAACGGCCTTGATAATTAAGTTCGACCATATCAAGAAGCTTGCCATAGTAAGGGACGCCTCCGAACTTCATGTTGGCGTCACTGCTGCTTGTAATATCCCAATTTTTAATTAAGGGCTAATAAGGATTAGTGTGGATATTTATGAATTTAAATGGGAATTATTATGTGTTTTATGGCTATTTTAATTAATACGTCATAATTATTGAGAAATTGGAAGAATGGAATTATTGAGCAATTAGTTGGTGATTAATGGGAAAACTAATTACTAACTATAAGAAAAATGAGAAGTGTGATTAAATGGTTAATGGAGGGATTAGTGAAGCTAATTGGTGATATATTGTATGAGAACCAATAAGATTTGGACATGTGTCAAGAGTGGGTGAAGAGAGAAGGAGTAAGAAAAGTCAAAATCCCAATTGTTTAATGTTTCTCTCTCCTCCCTCTCCCTCCTTTTCGCTGGCAGCATGGGTTAGAGGGAAAAATCATCATTTTCCCTTCATCTTCAAGCTCTCATATCTCTCTCTCTCTCTCGTTCTCTCTCTTCTCCCTTCTTTGGACACCATTGTTGCAGAAAAAGGGAAGGGAAAAGCTTGAAAAAGAGGTAAGCAAATGCCCTCCATTGCTCAAACTCACTTCATGAATGTTGTTCCTTGGAGTGAGAGCTTCATCTTGGTGTTTATAGTGTGCCCATTGGTGTTGATTTGTGGCCATATGAAATTTTGGGAAGTGGTGAATCAAGAACTCCCTTTGAGAAAGTTGATAAGGTGAGTGAAACCTATCTATCTATCTATCTATCTATCTATCTATCTATCTATCTATCTATCTATGTTTTGTGTCAAATGGATTAGTTTGTAATTTCTGGAAATTTGGCCTTGAATCCAAAAATGAGTGCCACTATTCATTTGGTATGTTTTGGCATGAGAATGGTATTTTGGGATGAGTTTAGGATAGATTGATTGATTGGTGATTGGAATTTGATGTTTAGATGAGATTGGAATTTTGATGTTTGTGTTGCCCAAAACCAAAGCATGATAAAGGAGTAGGATTTTGGTCATTTTGAGATTTCCATTGTGTTCCTTGTGGAAAATTGTTTGGGAGAAGTGTTGAATATGAATTTTGAACCATTGGGAACTTAGTTTTAAAAGTGTCAAGTTTTGGTTAGTAAGAAACTCTGTTCTGGCAGTGATCTTGCATGGACTTTTTAAAATATCAAATGGTGTTGGAAAATTATGAAACTTTTCAGTCTTAAATTTCACTTGCCAAGATTCAAAATGGACACATATTTCATGTCATTTCGATTTTTGGGCTAGGCGTTATGACTGTCCAAAGTCTGATGTTAAATCTGGGATCAATTCTGAAGCAAGGTGGACTTTTCTTGAAATCTGTATATTTGTGGTGATTTTCAGTAATGTCCCATATTTTTCTAGTAAATATGACTTAAATAGCTTTCATTAGGCTTTAGGATCACCTCATTTTGATTTTTCTAGAATTAGTTATGATTTTTAGAAGTTCAGCTGTGAAACAGAATTTTCCTGGCCGCAGCCAGAAGATTCTTGGCTGCAGCCAAGAACCTTCGGACCACTGCCTGGCCGCAGCCATAAAATTCTTGGCTGCAGCAAGAAACTTTCTGTGCTGTTTCTGGCCGTAGCCAGAGTTTTTTTGGCTACAGCCAGCCCCTGTTTTCAACACCTTGTGATTTTGAAAAATGGTTTCCAACCCGATGTTTCCCAATCCTTTAAGGCTTTTATTATAGCCAATTGTAACTACTTAAAGGACATAAATGATAATCAAATCTAAGTATTGTGAAGTCAATTGAGTATTGGAATAGATAATAACTCTTCGTCCCTAATTATAATAATAGGATACGATATTTGCCCTCCTCGGGAGAGACCTGCGACAAAGCGCGC
Source organism: Inga leiocalycina (assembly GCA_963242795.1). NCBI lineage: Eukaryota > Viridiplantae > Streptophyta > Magnoliopsida > Fabales > Fabaceae > Inga > Inga leiocalycina. The sequence goes on from OY725329.1 coordinate 43,384,638, forward strand.
ACGAAACGAACCAGGTAGTGACTTTTCTCTCATGTTGTGTATAATGTTTTGGTATGCATAACTTATCATTGAACTGTGAATTGTGAATGTGCCATGGTCCATTACAGCGCGAGCAGGTCAGCGTGAGCCATGTAGGGATTGACACTGGTCATCTCTAGGTCGGCTGTTGAACTGCCGTTGTAATCGATATGGAACTTTGTGAATCTGACCCGTGGGGCGGCATTTGTTAATCCAGCCGTGGGCTGTGAGTTTTGAATCTTGCCTGTATGGCTTGTGTGATGAAATGCTTTATATGTATCCCAGCTGTGGTGAAATATATTGTGTGGATTGTGTTGTGCAATGCAGCGTGAGCAATCGTAAGGGATGACATGTGTCATACTAACCATTGCCGTTGTAACTGCCACTGTAGTTGCTTGTGTGGATAATGATTTGATTTCATGCCTTATTGTTATGCATATTATGAGTGATTTGACACTACGGGGATTTCTTAGAATCTCACTCTCCCAAAATTAAACATTTTAGACAGGGCAGAAGGATCGAAGGGAAAGGGGGTGACAAAGAGCGGGTAGAGCTCATTGCTAGGAGTCTATTTTGGAAAAAAAATCGGTTATCATTTTGTAAATCATTTGGATATATTTTGTTGGGAATTACATGTATATATTGGATAGTAATTATGTAATCCTCTTGTATGGGAAACTACTTGGGCTTTGTGCCTTGTATAGACCCTGAATTAGTAATTGAACCCCGAGTGTGTCGGGAATTTACTGAGTACTCTGATATTTATAAATGGAATCAAATTGTTCAGGCCATTTGTGTATTGAAATGTGAATAGGAGACCATTGTTAACAGGTTTTAGAAAAGGTTTTATAAAAGCATGTTTTGGGCAAAACTTGTTGTATTAAGTCCCAAATCATTTATGGTCTCTAATTCCACATTAATTACGTGTTTATGAACTTAATCTCGGCCTAAGCGTGAAGAGGGTTACATTTATGGTATCAGAGCTGTAGTTCCTGGCAAGGTGAGGATTTGCTAGGATAGCTCCTTAATTGACCTTAATCATTTGAGTTTAGGGTAGCTTAATGATTGATAAGTGCTTGTTGCGTATACACATGAGTATTTCTACTAATTATAGATTGAGATGAATTTTATGGATTATGTGTATACATTGGCTAAGGTACTGATGTGGTGAATCATTTGTAGTGATAAAGATGAAATGATTCGCCCTCTTACTAGAGTCAGGCAATAGGACCCAGAGGTGGAGGAACTTCATGACAATCCTCCTGATCCAATACGAGAGATGATGGATCTCGCACGGGAACAAAGGGACATGATAGCTGAGCTGAGAGAAGAGCTCAGAGAAGAAAGGGCCAAGCAAAATGAGGGAAGGGCCCAATCAACTCATGAGGAGACTCAACCTCATGAGGAGGCAGCTGAGGGGTCCAATAGATCTCACGAATCCCCACCTCACACGGTGCCTAATCAAGAGTCTCAAGGGGTGCCGGTTCGTGAGGGAAGGGACTTGTATTCTTGGGTCTCCAAGTTTTGCAAGTATATGCCTCCGGTGTTCAGGGGGAGGTTTGACCCCCCCCAAGTTGTTGAGGACTGGTTGAACGGGTTAGAGAAGATTTTCGAAGTCCTCGAGTGCCCTACAGAGGTGAATGCAAAATTAATTAGCTGTGTATAAATTAGAGGGGGACGCCGACCGGTGGTAGAGGAACATCGCCACTTCAATGAAAAACCGGAATGTACCATTGACTTGGGAAGTATTTCAAGAGCAATTCAATGAGAAGTATTTCCCCAAGTCGTGAGGCTTGAGAAAGAGTCTGAGTTCCTGGCTATCAAACAGGGAGATACGGAGAGCTTTGAATAGTATCTTTCCCGTTTCACTCGATTGTCCCAGTATTTGGCCTATCTTCGGGATAGAAATAATGAGGAGTGAAGCTCTGCTATGTTAATTTGGGGATTGAGGTGAGAATTGAAGAAGAGGTTAGCTGCTCATCAGTTTACTAACTTCAATAAGGCCGTGGAAGAGTGTAGAATTGTTGAGTATAACTTGAGGGAGTTGTACCCATCCAAGGGCAATGGCAACCGTAGTGAGCCTAACAAGGCAAATACATCCCAAAAGCGGAAGGGCCAAGGGTCCTCATCTGGGGGTAGTAACAAAAGGCCCTACCAATCTGAGGGTCGTGGTAACCAGAGACCTCCAGTGGGACCAGTGTGTAATCGATGTAGAAAGTACCATCCTAGTAGAACCTGCTCGGGGGATGTGATTTGTTACAATTGCAAACAGCCGAGTCACATTTCCACCAACTGCCGGCGACTATTCCTTATGTAAGATTTTAATTTCCCAAGGAACCTACGAAGTAAAGAAGAGAAAATTGATACTAAATGTTGAAAAGGACGACTATCAAACATTAAATACGGAGAATAAAGCACATATTTAAAATAAGTACCTCTTAATCGGATACACCTATCGATATTGTACTGGTCCAACGAGCTTTGTTTCATGAACGAGGTGGACTGTAAGGTGAACCATCACAGTAAAAAAGGACAGAGGAATGATCATCTCCAAATGACAAAGCGTAAGAATGATTTTAGACTGCAGCTGATCGAGCTCCTCAACGATCAAAACCTTAGAAAACAACTTCCGAAAGAAAGAACAAAATTCCACCAAAACGATGGAAACATCGGGAGGAAGTGCATTCTTTATAGCCAGAGGGAGTAACTGCTGCATAAGAACATGTGAGTCATGACTCTTCAAGCCAGCAACCTTTCGAGCCTGCAAGTCAACACATCGAGAAATGTTGCTTGAATACCCATCAGGAACTTTTAATTTCTTCAACGTCGCGAGGAAGACTTGCTTGTTCGGTTTTGTGAGTGTAAACTTTACCGGCTGAAATTTGTCATGCTCATCTGGCCAAGCGTCTTCACGAACTCCCATGTCACGTAAATCTTTCCTCGCTTGAAGGTGATCTTTTATCTTGCCGGGTTCGTTAAGCAGCGTATATAGCACATTATCGCAAACATTCATTTCAATGTGCATGACATCAAGAGTGTGGCGAAGTAAATTAGATCTCCAATATGGAAGAGTGAATAAAATACTTATCTTCTTCCACTGCTGAGGTGCCGAAGTCTTGCGCGTCTTTTGGCGAGTTTGTGCTGAATCATCACTTTTTCCAAACTCAAAGTCAACATGCTCAAGCTGCTGTAAGATATCTGTACCGGACAAAGTCTAAGGTGGTCCTCTTTTTTCTGGTTTCCCATTGAAGCAATTCTGTTGTAATCTGAACTTATGCCTTCCATCGAGAAACCACTGATGCCCCATAAAGCACCACTTTCGGCTGTGGTGGCTGATCATCTGGTGCTCCCTCAAGTGCTGCTGAATCGGGCCGCTGGGCGGAGTTAATCGCACCATTATCATTGTAGGAGGAGGAGTAGTCTGGACGACGAACCGAGGGACAGGCGAAACTTGCTAGTCCGGGAATAGGCGACTCCATCCGCGCTCGAGCAATGTGTTCGTGATATCACGCCATTGCGTCTGCTGAGCGTAGACCATATCAGCATGCTGCTGCATCTGCTGAAGCTGCTGCTGCTGGTGAGCCACGGCATCCTGTGTCCGCTCCAAATCTGACCGCAGCTGCTCAACAGACTTGTCCCTCGTACATCTGACCCCTCTAGAGCTGCCACCCTCAAAGACGGCAGTCCTGCCGTAGACCATGCTAGGTATGGCGCCTATCCCCATCCCCAGCACGCGTCTGGGGTGCTCAGCCTGAGCCAAACCTGCCTTCAAAGGAGCCGTCGGGTCCACTGACCCCTGTGACTCCTCGGCCTGGGTCTCTCGCAGCTCAGCCTGTGACTGCTGCATTCGCTCCTGCCATTTTATCAAACAATTACTTATTAGAATTTTTAATTATTAAGATGGTTTTATAAAAATTATAATAATGATATCACTTACAATGGCCGCCTTTGCCTGCTGAGAGGTCGGAGTTTCGTCACGGTGTCTGTGTGTGATCGCGTACAACTCCCCATACTCTGTCTGACGGTTCTCATGTTGTGCCTTCCTCTCCTAAAACAATTACAAAATTCAATTAGTATTATGAAATAACCATTTAAAAGTCAGTGATATTATGAAAAGTTACCAGCTCATTGTACGTGACAACAAAGGTCTTCGATCCTGCTGTGTGGTGGATCGTCTGCTGCCCACAGCACCTGGTGTTCCTCTGAGAAAGCTTCTGAAAAAAAACAATATCAAATGTATTAAAACAATATAAAGCTTTTAAAATTAATAAAGTTCAAATTAAAATTAATTAAATTTAAATTATAATTGAATAATTAACAGTTACAAAATTATATATAAATAATATAATAAATACAGTACCTGCCCCGCAGGGCTCCTCCTGAACTGGACAAAACTCGCCCAGTCGTTCAGCGGGACGCCGTCCGGGACGCTCTCGATCAGTTGCTCCAGAGGCATCGTCCTGTCCTTATCCACCTTGTGGAAGAGACGGTTCCACCTGTTCCTCCATCCGTCACCTATCTTCACCAGGGTATACCTCTTCTAGTTGGCCCGGACGGCAAACCGTAGCTGCAAAAAAATTATTTAAATATCAATAATTACAAAAATCCTATTAAAAAATAATAATTAAATAGAATTAATTACAAAAAATATTAATTAAAAACTATTAATTACCTGAACCACCTCCTCCAAAGTCAGGTCCTTCGGCCCCTTCGGAACGTGCCTCCACGTCCTGGAGTGAAGGGGGAACCGCATCCAATTCGAGCCCAGCTCATTCAAGAAACTGTTGAACAGGTGACCCCCATTGTCAATGGGCTGGTCCGTGCCCTCATTCCACGGCACTATAACTCACAGTGTTTGGTCCATGTTGTTCAGATTGGCCACGTCCAGCCTACTCGTCGACACGTTCCTCTGATCATCTGCACAATTTACAGCACATTAGATAAATTGTGAATCAAATTTAACATTTCGAATTTAAATAAATAATCTATTAAATAAAAAAATTTATTTACCTTAGACCTGCACCTCAAACCTAGTGGACCGTGAAGACGACCCTCATGGGTTGTTCTGCTTCCGAGCCTCATCCTCATCGAGGAACTGCTCCATCTCCCTAAGCCCAATCGGGATGTCGAAGTCCTCCGCCTCATAGTCCTCGACGCTGATATCTCCCTCCCCCAAATCAGGCACCTCTGGTGCGGTCGTCTCCTGTGGGATCGTCTGTGATGCTTGTGGTAGGGCCGACTCCTATGGAGGGATGGGCTGCAATACCGCGGTCGCCCTCCCTCCACGCTGCCCCCTCCCTCTGCCCCCTGCTCTGCTACTGCCACCCCGCAAAATCGATCTCAGGACCTCAGGCACCTTCCCCCTATCCTCTCTTGAAGCTATATCAACTACAAAATTTCAAAAAAAAACATTTTAGTCACAGACGCCTTGTCTTCGTACCTCAAGTGCAAAAACATTATGCAAAAATAGAATAACAATAAAAATATGTATTGTCTCCGTACCTCAAGTGTAAATAATGAGAAATACTGCAGCAAAACCTCTTCTATAGACGCCTGAACACTTAAATCTAAAAGAAAACACTCAAAGAAATCTCAGGAAACAAAATGGCCAAACAGAAAAGTGAAAGGGTAGGGGGGCTTAAATAGGGGCGGCATTTGTAGCGGTTTCTAAAATAACCGCTACATAAACCGCTACAAATCCCCTGGGTAGACTGACATTTGTAGTGGTTCTTGAATAACCGCTACAAATTACAAAACGTTTGAAGTTCTGTAGCGGTTATAGATCTATAACCGCTACAAATACGTGACCTTTCGTATTTTGTAGCGGTTTAATTCATTAAACCACTACAAATAAAAGTTACACTGTTGGCGCATTTTGTTTGCGCCAAGTGACGCCAACTTTATAGCGGTTATAATTTAGTAACCACTACAAATGTACCGCTATAACTTTTGGCGGGAATTACGCGTCATATGTGTAGCGGTTATTTATACTTAACTGCTACAAAAAATGTTGTCAATCTGTCACGCCCCTTGGCGCGTAGCTTGCCGCTACAAATTTATAGCGGTTGAGCCTTTAACCGCTACTAATCTTAACATTTGTAGCAGTTAATTGTAACCGCTACAATATCACCGCTACAAAATATCATTTTTTTTGTAGTGATTAAGGTTAAGGTTAATGGCACGTCCTTATTGTTCAAACAAGACCCACCATCATCACCTTTATCTTTATAAGCTTGTCTGTAATTAAGTTGATATTATTATATCACTACAAAAAAAATGGATATTAGAGACGGAATTTAGTGACGAAAATTCCGTCGCTAATTCCGTCTCTAATCTGTTAGCAACGGAAAATGGTTTGTCCCTAAAAAGGGCGTTATTAATTCTGTTAGTGACGGAATTTTAATTCTGTTAGTGATGTCGCAAATTTAGAGACAGATTAGCGACAAAAATTCCGTCCCTAAGGACAAATTCTGTCTTTAAATTTTGAGACGGATTAGCAACGGAATAACTTTTAAAACGGATTAGCGACGGAATTTCCGTCCCTAATCTGTTACAAAGTTAAAAAAAATTAATTTAGATATTAATTTTTGAGACGGATTAGAGACGGAATTTCTATCTCTAATCCGTTGTAAAGTGAAATCTTTTTTTAAAAAATAATTTAATTTTGTGACAGAATTTCCATCTCTAATTTCCTGTTTGTTTGCAATAAATCCATCCCTGAACATTTTTTATTTTCGTTTAAAAATTTTCTATAATTTTTATTTTCATTGTTTTTTTTAAAAGTCAACCTTAATAATGGTTGAATGACCAAAAGTGAAATTAAATGAATTACAAATAAAACCAATATAAAAACAAATTATAAAAATATAGTAATGTAATATATCAAACAAGTTCAAGCAACACAAGTACTCAATTGAAACTGTCTATAATGTCTCAAACAAGCCAGAAATGTCAAAATGTAACCAAACAACTAGTAAATATCCTATTTTTTGGCATGCCATCATTAGGATCATCAGCTTCCATATTTGAATTGTAGGCAACCCAAGACAATTGTTGCTTAAGAGCTTGCAACCCAATTAAGATAATTTCATTCTCTTGCTGTACGAATAAAGTGTGCTATCAATATCTTGGGCATTAGATCCTAAGCCATAGATGCAACCCTTCTTGTTCTTGCCACACGTAGCCTCTAAATATAGGTTGATTTTTTCTTCATCTAGCTGATTTGATTACACACTTGGAGAATCCATGTTAGAACATGCCTTGATTCTCATGTATTAAACCTATTAAAGAAAATAATGAGCACAAAAAGTCAAAATATATGAATAGATAAAAATTAAAGGATGATACACAACGAAATTTCTTTGGCAAATGTACAACAAACTCAAATAAATTTTATCAAGACAGCAATATAATAACACATTTAGATTTTCAACAAACATGAAACTGAAGTCATACATGAGGTAGCTAGTCTTTGACACACTTAAGAAACTGGTTCCATAGAATGTGCATAGTCAAGTAGCTCAAGGGAAATGAAATTGGTAGCTCAAATTAACACGGCACCCAAAAGTACAAAGGGCACACAAAAGATTCTAGAAATCACAAATTCAACTTAAACCGCAGCTTGGTAATGCAGCAAGCAATCACTCACTTTCACTCAAATTCCTTCCAACTGGCTTACTCACCTTCATTCACTCATCAATAACAAATTGCATGAGGATTGGACTTACTGCATGAAACTATTCCTTCATAATGCACAATTTCCAGAATTCAATTGATTAAACAAGTACTTCATAGTTAAACAAACTTTAACACTACTCAAACTATTGTGTTCAAAGTTCAATTAAATTCCATAACAACAAAACAAGGCACAAAAACCGAATGGTATAGGAGAACAATGACAGAAAAGCAATCATATTGATCCACTACACTTAACCCTTGCATTGTCCATAATGCGAGCATAAACAAAAGATTAGGCAATAGGACCCAAACATATGGCAAGAGATAAGGTACAAGGATGGCATAGGGAGCATACTCATCTAAAAGTTCATAAAGCAATTAATCTTAATTCAACTAGTGTGAAGTGAGGGAAAGGGACAACCAAGTGATGTTTGATGGAATCAGTAAGACAGGAGAAGTCGGATCTCAGAATCATGTTTGATGAAATCAATAAGACCAAGTGATCAAGTGCAATATACTCCCTGATGCGATGAAGGGTGGATCCAAAACAAATCAGCTTTGTAACCCCCTAGGCATCTAGAGAAACCAATAAAATCAGTGTGACTATCATGGGTAATAGAACTCCCAACATCTGCAATCATAAATTAAAAGAAAACTACAAAACAAGCACTACCCTAAGAAGAGTAGTGGATCTGATTAAATCTGCAAGATCAAATGCATTAGATTAACACAGTGGAATCAAAAATTACAAAGATAGCATTGACCGATAACTACCATGTATTATTCAGCAAGACCATAATCTCAGACTAATCAAATCTAAAAGCGCGATCTAATTTGGACACAGAACTGAAACACAACCAATCATCAATCCAAAATCGAGATTAAGATGCACTCCCTGTTAAGCTCGATAACTTTGGTTGATTATTCCTCTCAGGGAGGTGTAGACCATCATATATATATTATAAGTTCCATGGGACCAGAAGCTTAGCTAGTGATGCTTTTGTAATACCTTTGTAGCCACTGTACATATTAGATCAAATATCATCATTCATTCAAAAAATGTATAAATATGTAAAAGGGCACAATTTCAAGGTTTGCGCAAATGGGTAGAGGTTCTCTTTAAACCAGTCTGTGAGGGAAATGCTGAAAAATGAGTGCTAGAACCGATTGGCGATGATGAGGCTCCAGCACGAGTGGCAAAACTGTACCTTCTCAAAACGCGGTTCTCTATTAGTAGATATAAGCAATTTTTGAGAAGGGAATACAGTACCCTCTAAAATTTTCAAGTTTACAAAAGGAAGAAGGAAAAGAGCTCCAGAGAAAGTGTATAAACTTAGGAACCAACAAATGTAAAGAAAAAGGAAAAAAAGTCGTCACCTTGAGCCTTCAGTTTTGTCTGCAATTGATGGAGAATCTGCAACGCTCGAGCATGGATGATCTAAGACTTAGAGGAGGAGTAACTTTGCCCAAGATGGAGAGACAAAAGAGATGAACAGAGGCGATAGTGCGCTGTGTGTGAGAGAAAGAGGAGGTGTATGTGAACCTAGGGCTCTTCATTCTTCTATTGGAGAAGAAGGAGGTGTGCAACAGGGACCTGTATTTGGAACGCGATTGCAAGTGATTGTGACAGAATTTAGGGTAAAGTGGGAGGTGAAATTTTTTAATTTGGGGAAAAAATTGGAGCCAAAATTTTTAGGTGGGAAGGATTTATTTATTCACTGTTATTTGTTTTTAAACCAAGAATGTTTAACAGCTTTTTTTTTTGGGAAAAAATATCTTTTCCACTTATGTGACCTCACTTTTAATAGATTTAGGATATATGTTTATATATTTTAAGAGTTATTAAAGTTAAATTAAAGGGATTTATTGAGATTTTAATAAGATATCAATTTTACTCATTATTTGGAATTTCATTGTAAATATTTTATTTTTAAATTAAAATATAAATAGTTAAATCTAAGTAAAGTAATAAATAAATAATATTAATTAAGTTTTTCTAAAAGAATAATAAAAAAAAGAAAGAAAAGAGCCTCACCAACACAGACTTTGTCTAATTATAAGGCCTCGCTAGATCCCTATTTGAGTCTTGCGTTCTTAGGCCTATTAACCATTTGAGAATTGAAATATTTGAATTTGGGAAAAAAATTTTGGAGCCAAAATTTTCATGTGGGAGGGATTTATTTAATGGCTAACTTTTATTTTCAAACCATACAAGAATTAAGGTTTTTTTAAGTACCAGGATTACCTCATGTACTTAATATAAGATCCAGTTGACTAATTAGGTTACATATAATTAGATTATATATCAATTTATAATTCAAATAAATTAATTTGGAGAAAAATGATAAATATAAAAACTTTAAAGTTATTTATTTAGTTTTTTTAATTTTTTCAAATTAGTCAATTGGGTCTTACAATAGTGAATTATGAAGCGAATGAAATACCAATCTTTTTAAATTGAAATGACTTATGTGCTTATAGATTCCTTTAGCTAGTAAGCGTGGCACATATACTTCATAATTACCGAGTTGTTTTCTTGATATAAAGTACAATTAAGTTTTTTTCTAAGTTGAAATGACTTATTGCATATTTATTTATAAATTATGAGATGAGTGAAATAAGAACCATGTGGAGATGAAGTGAGGAATGTTCGACTTCAAAAATAGAGAAGTTGGAGCTTGGGGTTTTGGAAGGAAATGCTAAGGAAACTTAGGTCGGAGAAGCTAAATCTTGCCGTTTCCATGGAGAAGTTGACATTTGAAGCTTGAAGAAGGTGAAGATTGGGGATTGTTGGGGAGCTGCAGAACAAAGGAAAAGTGTGTGTAGAGAAAGAGGTTCTGAGGGAAAATGGAGGGGAAATATGTAAACTATAAAATTTTTGGAGGGAAAATATGTAAACTATAAAATTTTAGCGCCATGGTCACATACATCTATAAAAACTAATGAAACAGATTTTATAATACAAAACTATAACTTTAATAATATAACTTCAATAAATTTAAGAAAAATAATGTGAAGCACATAACAATGAAGCTATCAACTCAAAATCAAATTGGTTAAAGCTATGGTTCTAATTTTAATTTTTGACTAATTAAATATATTTTACTTTATTTTTCTAAATTATAGTGAATTTTCAAATTGTATAACTTAAATATTGAGAGTCTTAGTCCAAAATATAACAAATCATTATAGTGAATTTTTAAATTGTACTCTAACTAATTATTTACTTTGGCCTATTGACTATCACTTTAATCTTACTTATTAGTCTCAATTAAAAAATCAAATGAGTATTTAACATTGAACTAAACAAACCAGTCGAGGAAGAGAAACTTTGAGAGAGGAGAGCTGTAATGGAATTTGGCAAAAAAAAAAAACGCTCAAATATGGAGGGAATTTGCAAAAATTTGGAGGGGAAATTTTTTTAGTCTTGTAAGTGAAGGGAATGATATGTACAATTGTTTATATCAACCATAGAAATTATTGTATCAATCTGGTCCGTCATGAATTTTAACTTTTATATATTAGTGTTCTTTGTTTGTATTTTTTTTTTTAATTTTTATCTACAGATTTCATAACTATATATAGCTTCCAAAACAACTATTGTATTTTTATTTTGTTAAAGAAATCATATTAGTAACACTAATAAATAAGTGTACGAATAAATTGATTAGCAGTCTAATTAATTTCAAGAAATTAGCACTACAACTATTCTGTCTTCATTTATTATGTTAATTTCTAAAAGAGAGTAGTTCATATATTATTTCATCGTTTGTTTAGCAAATACAAAGTCACATGACGATGCTATTTTTATGATATATGAATGTGTTTCATAAGAATTTATCTCCATGATGTCTCAACAAGTTTTATATAATTATATTATCATTTATTCTTTAAATGGTGAAAATTTGAAATTTTCAAATTTTTATCGGAATTAGTGATGGAATAGTGACGAAACTTAGATACGGAACAATTTTTGTCACTAATTTCTGTCAAAAAACAAGATTAAATTACCCCTTAAATTAGTGACGGAATAGCGACGGAATTGGTGACTGAATTTAGTGACGGAATTTAGAGACGGAATCAGAGACGGATTAGAGACAAAAACTAGAGACGGAATAATTCCGTCCCTAAAATTTTAGGGACGGAAATTAGCGACGGAATTATTCCGTCTCTAAATTCAGTCTCTAATCCGTCTCTAAAATTTTAGGGATGGAAATTAGCGATGGAACTATTCCGTCTCTAATTTTCGTCTTTAATCCATCTCTGATTCCGTCCCTAAAATATTAGGGACAGAAATTAGCGACGGAATTATTCTGTCTCTAAATTCCGTCTCTAATCCGTCTCTAAAATTTTAGGGACAAAAATTAATGACGGATTTATTGACAGTTTAGAGACGGAATAGCGACGGAATTAATTCCGTCTCTAATTTTCTATTTTTTTGTAGTGTATTCTTTGTATCTTGTCTGTTAAAAATGTGTAAATATAATAAACTCAAAAGTTGTAGATATATTATTTCAAAAATCATCCTCTGTAATACTTGTATTTTTTGATTTTATCAAGGATATTCCCAAGTCTAAAACACTTTAATTCATTATAATTTCTCATCAATACATACCAATGATTTTATAACTGGATCAGACCGGACAACCTGACCGGTCCAACCGTCGACCAGGGAACACAATGACTCCTTTTTTTTTTGTTTAAGCCGTTTGAGATGTTAGGCTATGTTGGGCCATCTAGAACCTGCCTTTAAGCTGGAAGCCAAATTTAAGCCAGTACCTGGAATGGTTTTCATTGAGCCGAACGGGTTGGAATAGGTTAGATTTCATGGACAGTTAAAAAGGAAAGAAGGAGAAGACACTACTACAAAAAAGTGTCATAAGTGTCGCTTATTTTTATGAATATTATGGCGTTTAGGAAGCACTATATCTTCCAAGCCATTAAAAGAAGTTATGGCGCTTCTTGAAGTAGTGGAAGCTTCTTCTTGTTTTTTTTTTTGTAAATAGCTTCCTGTGGCGCTTCCTTGAGGAAGGGCCAGAGGAAGTATGAGCTTCCTGTGGCGCTTCCTCAAAAAATCGCCATAGGAAGTATTTTTTAAAAAATAATTATACACTTCCTGAGAAAGCATCATAGGAAGTAATTTTTTTTTTTAAAAAATAATCTTGTGTAATTTTTTTGTTTCCCAACTAGTTCAACCACAACGACAAGTTTGGCAGAAAGCTTTGTGGATGATGAAACTATCCTTCCTGATTTTAAGAACAAATTGAACAAACAGCCCATTAATTACCCAATCATTTACATTAATAAAAGAAGCAATAAATAAATTCCCCCTCCAAACAATAGTAGCATTTATTATGGGGTGAGATTCGGGAATTTAGTATGTACCTAGAGAAGAGGATACCACAGTCGCACTTATATTCTCTAGTACCACAAGCTTTGGTGTGAGGTTTCCAATCGGATTGGACTGCGTATTTCTTCGAACATGAGAGACTTGGGCAACAAAGCGATGGCTTTTGCATCTGGATCTGTACATGCAAGTCACAATACGAAATTAAAATATAGAGAGAAATTAAATCACCGGAGAAGAAATTGAGTACGTTATGTTACGATCTAGTGTTTCTAGGACATTTCTCTTCTTTTTCACGAGGGGAGGAGTATTGAGTTTAAGGTCAAGGTTAGGAGCGAAGGCTTCGATAGAAGAGGATAAGGAAAAAGGATCACATGAGAGAAGGCTTTTATTTTTTTTTTTGAAATACATGTGGCAGCTATAGCATTTGACTAGGAAAGTGCCATAGCTACCCTACCCAAGCAAGGTGTGTAAATTAAAAAAATAATAAACCCTTATATGGCGCTTCGCTTGCCTATTGTAAAGGGGATATTTAATAACCCCTTGTATGAGGCAAACGCCATATAAGGAGTGTAATTTTTTTTAAAAAATAACCCCTTGTATGGTGCTTCCCAAAGCAAGCACCATACAAGGTATTGGGTAGCTATGACATTTTCCTGATCAAGTGTTATAGTCGCTATATATTTTTTTTTTTCTAAAAAAATAAAAGTTTCCTCTGACATTTTTTTGAAGAAGTGCCATAAGATTTACGATGTTAAATCTATATTTTATAGTAGTAAGAAAAATAGGAAAAAACAAAAGAAAGAGATAAAAGCCAGATTCTTCACTTTCTCTTCTACCTGATCTACATACTTACATAACATAAATGAAGTACGGTAAAAGAAGAAAACAAGCTTGATGCGTTTTCTCCCTATTTTTTCCTTTTCGCCGTCGAGACAATAGTTGAGACTTGAGACCAACAAGTCAGCAAAGAAGGCACCATTCTCTTTTCAATCCTTGTTTCTCTTGGAAAATTGAAAGTTTAAAGTAATAGGAGTAATTTAAAATAATAAAAAAATAATGGTTGCTCCACCCAATGTACCAAAGTGATGTGTGGATATGAAAAATGCAGAGTTGTACATCACATGTTTCAATAAGCTAAATCTACTCTATGATGTTATTCTATTAGGCCTACTTGTAAGGTTTTATTTTTTATTTTTTTTTCACTTCAAGGTTATTCTTTATAATTATTTTTTTATATCCTTTAGGCTTCAAGGTTAACTTCAGATTTCATTCTCTGACTTAAGTGGAGAATCCTTCTCTCCCCATTTATACATCTTTTTTTTAGGGGTGTTCATTTTTTCCCCGTCCCGACCTTCTCGTCCCGATCCCGAGCAAATCGGGACGGGAAAAAATCGGGATCGGGAAATTTCAATTTGGGATCGGGATCGGTATTTCCCGATCCCGAATATTTCCCGTTCCCGAAATATATAATTTTTTATTTTTTATTTTTTTTTAATTACCTCTTATGTATGATGTATCAGTAAGTGTCAAAAAAAACATTCTAAATCACTCTTCACTCGCTCGACTCCACCGACCGTCACTTCGTCTCTCACGACTCACGCACAGACAGACACAGTCACAGAGTCACTCACTCTTCCGTCTCTTCGTTCTCGTCTTCTCGACCTCGACCACTCGACCCAGACGGCCAGACCCTTCCTTCCAGTTCGGTAGTTCCCGCTTCAGGCTCTCTCGGTGTCGGCTTCAGGGTCGGCGACTTTCGAGCCCTAATTTCCTTCCCACTTCGGCAGTTCCCAGCCTGTGTCGGTCTCCAAATCCCCAATCTCGGCGTCGGCAACGGTGACCCTGGCTGAGGACCCTAATCTCGGTCTCTCATCCCCTCCCTGTGCGATGGACGACGCGTCCGACGGTGGTCCTGGCAGCTGGCGCGCATCCCTCTCTGAATTTATTCTCCAAATCCCCAATCTCCATATAAGTGGTAATTGACTAATTGTTCGTTTGAATTCTTTGGTGTTCCTACGTTGTAGATTTTATATGTCACTGTAATATTTGTGCCTCGTGTATAAGCATCAAAGCATGTGATATTTGCTTATTGCTTT
This sequence comes from Inga leiocalycina, assembly GCA_963242795.1. Taxonomy (NCBI): domain Eukaryota; kingdom Viridiplantae; phylum Streptophyta; class Magnoliopsida; order Fabales; family Fabaceae; genus Inga; species Inga leiocalycina. The sequence goes on from OY725329.1 coordinate 43,399,779, forward strand.
TACTGGAAAGATTATTGGGAGTGGGGTTATTGATCCAAAAATAAATATGGAGTCCTTTCCTTTGTCTCTTGTTTGAATCGGCTGCTAAAGAATTTCCGGCTAATGACTTAGGCTATTTAATGTTTCTGAAATTCTGATGTTTTATTTAATATTTGAATTCCCTTGCTCTTGGATCTGTGCCTCGGTGGGTATTTCCTTATATGAAGTGCTATTATACTAGTTACTTGTAAAGTGAGCTTGTAGCCTAGCTGAAAAGAAACACTTAGTTGATGGTTTGTTAGCAATATAATATGGCTGAGAAGAGAAAGAAACACTTTTACATGGTTTGTTACCATGGAATTGCTCTGTTACCATGGCTGAGAAGAGAAAGAAACACTTTTAGCAATATAATATGGTTGATAGGCTTATGTATATGTCTGTTTTAAGATTAATCTAATATGGATGACATGGGAAAATAAATGGATGCTGAAGGATATGTGTGATTCCCTTATTTTCCTTCCTTTTATAGAAATAAATGGATGCTGAATGATATATTGAAGTAAGTCAGGCAGAACCTAAAGATCCTTCTACACAAGGTAGTGAAGCTACTCATACAAATGAGGAGGAAAATGTCACAAGTGATACAAATGATGACAAGGGAGATGAAGAAGTTCAAGGTCCAAGGAAGAAACACAAATCTTCAGTTTGGGATGCTTTTGAAAAGCTACCCATAGAACAATTTAAAGATGGACAACTTCGGGCCAAGTGCAAGTATTGCAACAAGCCACTTAAATGTGACCCTGTACTGCAAGGGACAAGTGGATTGTTGAAACATTTACAAACATGTATCAAAAATCCAAACAAACCGAACAAGGCTAAACAATCTTTGTTGGCATCCACTCTTGAAGGAAGTAGCAAAAAGCTGACTCATCATTTGTTCAATCAAGAAGAATGCAGATTATCAATTGCAAAGTTTGTTATACTAGATGAAATGCCATTTTGAGTGGTAGACGGTGTGGGGTTTAAACAGATGATGATGAAGGTTGAACCTCGCCTTCAAATTCCTTCGAGGACGACAGTAACAAGGGATTGCTTGAGGTTGTATATGCAAGAATCAATAAAATTGAAGAGGTATTTTAAAAGAACAAAAGTTCATGTTTCCCTTACAACAGATACTTGGACTTCTTGTCAAAATGCCAACTATATGTGCTTGACTGCTCACTGGATTGATGAGGATTGGACATACCAGAAGCGAATCTTGAATTTTTGTATAATAGAAAACCATAAGGGTGAGACAATTGCAGCAACTTTGGAGAGATGTTTATTAGCTTGGAACATTGATAATGTCTATACAATTACGGTTGATAATGCTGCTTCAAATGACAATGCAGTGGCAAGATTGAAAGAAGTTTTAAGGCACTGGAATGGTTTAATTTGTGATGGAGACTTCTTGCACTTGAGGTGTTGTGCACATATTTTGAATTTGATTGTTTCTGATTGTGTGAAGGAATTGCACAGCAGTGTTGAGGGCATTAGAAATGCCGTTAAATATGTTAGATCTTCTCCTTCGAGGCTTAAAAGGTTCAAAGAGTTTGTTGAGAAAATGAAAATTGACTCAAAAAGCCTACTTACAATGGATTGCCCAACTAGGTGGAATTCAATTTACCTTATGTTGGAGAGTGCCATTAAATTCAGCACTGTTTTTGAAAGGATGATCGATGATGATAAAGATTACAAACCGTTCTTTGTAGAAAAAAATATAGTTGGTCCTCCTTCAAGAGTGGATTTTAAAAAAGCTATGGAATTTGTTGAGTTTTTGAAAGTCTTCTATGACATGACTTTACAATTTTCAGGATCACTTCATGTTACCTCAAATGAATGCTTCCAACAAATAGCTGAAGTTTATGTTATCCTCAAAGATGCAGCCAATGATCATGAGTTTGTTATCTAATATGGCTGAAAATATGTTGTCTAAGTATGAAAAGTATTGGGGAAATCTTGGTGACATTAATCCTTTGTTGATGATAGGGATTTTACTTGACCCTAGGTATAAAACAACATATTTGCAGTATGCTTTTGAGGCTATCTTTGAGGATGCTGCACAGTGTGAGGCAATGATCAAAATGGTCTTAAATGTTTTGTATCGTTTGTATGATCACTATATAGTTGAGCCAGACACATCTCAATCTCAGATTGTAAACCAACCTCAGTCACAAGCATCGAGTCAAAGTCAAAGTACTACTACTAGTACTTCTACTCAGTCTCACATATCTTTATTACGTCAAAGAATGCCTATAATGAGGCGGTTTATGGATCGATCTGAGGCTGATAATCAGCTAGATAAGTATGGAGAAGTGGATAAGTATCTTAAATCTGAGTTGATTGCATTAAAAGATGAAGAGTTTGATGTTTTGGCCTGGTGGAAAGAAAATGGTTCTAAATACAGAGTCCTTTCATTGATTGCACGTGATGTGTTGGCCATACCTGTATCCACCGTCTCTTCTGAATCTGCATTTAGTACGGGAGGTCGCGTCATTTCTGAATACAGAAGTTCTCTCTCACCAAAGACAGTTGAGGCGCTCATTTGTACGTAAAATTGGTTATCTTCATCTACTTTTGCTTTATGTGATCAACTAAAAGAACTTCAAATTGATAACTTCAATGACACTATTGCTGTAGAACAAGGTAATATCTATTCTTTTGGTTTGTTTAGTTCATTTCATTTATTATTTATTAATTATTTGTAATTTTTGTTTCTTTTGCTTGTGCTTTTCACAGCTGAATCGGTAACTTCAAGCATATCACATTCAGAGAAAGCGCTAGACAACTAATCAATGGTTAGTTTTCTTGTTGTTTCATTTAGTTTAATTTAATCTTATTAGTTGTCTGAAAATTAGGGAAATGGAATATGGCATTTTGCCTATCTATAACTTCAAGCATATCTGTTGCTCTTCAAGCATATGAGCATATCTGTTGCTACTTGCAGGTTTTGGGTTCCTGGCTTCTGGCTATATAAATTGCATTCTGCTCCACCATTTTTAGAAGTGATTGGTGATCTATTGGACCCCTAGGAAGCCACCATATTGAATTTGTGTTTGTTGTATTTTCTGCTACACTCATGCAAAAGAAGCTTTGGATAAATTCATTATATATTTTTATGGCTTTGTGGATGCTGAATTGACTTAATTGCTTTGGATGCTGAATTGGCTTTGTTCATTATATCTACAAATGTTGCTCCTTCTGGTTATTACATGTTCACTGTTGTGAATTCTGGAATTCCTAGCGTGTCTCTCTGGGTTTGGTTTATTCATGCCTAAAGCTTAACTATCTCTTTGTTTTATGATATAATATTTAGTAAATGGATTAGATTAACTATCTCTCTACACTTGCTAGCCAGGTATTCCCTCTTTTTATGTTTTAGTGAATGGATTAGCTTAACTATCTCTCTTTGTTTTATGATATTTAGTGAATGGATTAGCTTAACTATCTCTTTGTCTTCTGTCATGTTCAATTAAAAATAAGATTTGCTTTATACAAATATGTATATATGTTGTTGACAGTTCTTAAGCATAAGCATATATGCTTCATAGTTTTGAACGTGTAAGTGCTGCCAAATTTAGTTAGCATAAGCATAATCTTTCAAGTTTCAATCAGGTGTGAAATACTGAAATTAGACACAACCTATATATACAAAACTTGGTGCGCATATATGCTTCATAGTTTTGAACGTGTAAGTGCTGCCCAGATTGCAAAAAATGTCTACAGGGTGCTTTTTAGATCAGATCAAGTCATGTTGTCATCACCTCTGGAAATTCGGGAAATTCCCGATCCCGATTTCGGGATTTCCCGTCCCGTCGGGACAAGAAATTCTCGGGATCGGGAATGAAATCCCTTCCCGATCACTTCTCGGGATCGGGATCGGGAATGGGATTTCCCAATCCCGATCCCGAACAGGCCTACTTTTTTTGTCATTTTTCATTTTTGACTTTTTGAAATGAAAAAATTGCCCATAAATACCTATTTAAAAACTTATTTATCAAATGAAACTTGCAATCATTTAAAGTTATGAAGTTCTTGAGTATAAATAATTGTGATAGAGGAAAGACAAAATTATCCTTGATGAAAACATTACTTTCATGCAATATATCTTCCCTTTCTATGTAATTTATTTTTCTTATGTGCAATTCATTTTCCCTTTGTGCAATCCATTTTCTTGTATGTTGCAAAATTAATTCATAATGTGCAAATTACATTTTGTGCAAACCACCTTCCTTAGTGCAAACCATCTATCGTTATGTATAATTCATCTTCCCTATATGTGAAAATCTTCTGCCCTTTATGAAATTCTTCGACCAATAATTCTTTTTTGTCCATCATCTTCTTCAAGCTTTTGGTCCTTCTACTCCCATGGCCACAATAGACGTTGCCACCAATATCCACCCAATCATCATCGACACCACCACTGTCAACGTCCACCACCATTTACTTCATTGAGCAACCTTCGCCTCTTACATCTACTTCACCTCCACCCTTAGGATCGTGCTCCTTGTCGACACCTGCACCTTTGTAGATTTAGGACCTCTCCAATCTTCTCAAACTTCTCCACACTCCCCGTCACTGTCTTCGTGGCCGAAGCGAGACGATGACTTCACTCAAATGGTGGCTTTTGTTGTCATGGGTTTTCAATAGATTCAAGCCATGCTTTTTTGTTTTTAATATTAACTATATGGATTTGATATTATTGAGATTGATTTGTTTTTTTCTAGATTGAATTATATTGTGTTTCAATATGATGATTTGCTTCCATGGTTTTTCAAATTGAACCTTCCTAAGGGTTTTTCGATGAAATTGGCATTTGTAGAAATATATTTTCTGATAAATAATGTTCTTGGGAAGGATATGGAATGTGTTTTTCACAAAGAGAATATTTTCATTAAAGATAATTTTGTATTTCTCATATAACAATTATTTATATTCAAGAACCTTACAACTTTACATGGTCTTAGGTCCCATTTTACAAATAAATTTTTAAACAGGGATTTATGGGCTATTTTCCCTTTTATAATTTAATTTTTTTGTTACATAAAATTTATTTACATATTCTTTATAAAATGAAGTTTTGCCAAAATATAATTTTTTTTGTTTTTTTATAATATTTAATTGAAAATTTGGCACAATGAAATACCATTATTTTGTTAATTAGACTTTTTATGAATTTATTTTTCTTAAATATGTTGTTATATATGTTTATAATTATTTTTTATTTAATTATTATGTCAACGGTTTGCCTGAACGGCCTAAATATTTGGATCATTTGAACTATGACCCGCAGACCGTTTTGGCACAATCTTCAGTTGCGGCTTTCAAAACATTGATAGATACCAAGTAAATTCTTTTTTACATTATCATATATTATTTTCTAAAAATATTTATTCGTGTTTTTATATTTATTGAAAACATGGAAATATTTTTATTTAATGGACTCTCTACAGCTTTTTTATTCTTCCAATTGTACTGTCTTTCAATTTGTTTTTAATTCAATCTGGTCTACGGATAAAGATATCCAGTTTAAATTTGATGCATAATTTCTTTGAAAAGTTAAAAATAACAAAAAATTAAAACTTAAATTAAATAATAAATTAAAAATGAAAAATTATCTTTATACGTTTAAATACAATAAAAATAAAAACAACCAAATATATAAATATCATTTAAAATTAAATAATATTTATCAAAATATAATCCGAAAAAAAGATTTCCACCTCGGTTCCGGCAAAGATAAAGTCTACACTGCACTTTCGAATCTTGTACGGTAAAATGTAGGAAAAATTATAATCAATGATCTAGAGGAGATAATATTTATTAAAAAGGACCGTAAAAATTATAATTATTTAAAAAGAATAATGGATAAAATATAAATTTAAAAAATACTAAATTACTGTTGATTAAACTTTTTATGTTTTCTCCTTTAATCTCTCTCATATTTTATCTTAAAAGTAATTTGAATTTTATTTTTCATTAAAATTATGACCGCCAAAATCATCATTTTTTTTTGCCAGTTCAAAATCATCATTTTTTAAAACTTTAACTAACATCAAAATAATCATATCATCAATATATCGTTTAACTGTTGACATAGATATTGACCCATTTAAATCATCAATTTTTTTTCTGATTTATATTATATTATATAAAATAAAATCTTAGTAAAAATTAAAATAGAAAAATTTAGAAGATCTTAAATTGTTTTTATCTAGTATCTTAATCATTAAAAAATCCTTATACCCACAAAAAAATAAACATTATTATTATTTGTTTATATTATAGACTTTCTAGAAAAAAAAGTTTATATTATAGATTTTATTGATTATATTAAATTTTTTATTAACATTATTATTTTTTTGTTTACGCACGAGTATTCTCTAGGGAGGCAATCCTATATACCATTCTTGAATAAAAAATATAATAGATTATCTACATTTTTTTTTAATTATATTAACATTACATGGTTTTCGTTCAAAAAAACATTACATAGATTTTTATTTTTAAAAACTCACATAAATCTATTCTGACATAATGCAAACCTCCTTTGAATTGTTTGAAATTGCATATTTTTTAAATTTTTTTAGATATACATGCCCTTTCTTTACAATTTTTCTAAAATTATACAGTATGATTTTTATTTTCAATTAAAGTTTGTGCCAATTTTATAAGTTATAATTTTGACAAAATCGAAAGATGTTTGTGTTACTTTTTCAATTGATATATAGTGAGTGGTAAAAAATGAGAGAAATTGTGCTTAATTTAATGAAATTTAAAAATTCATATTAGTTTTAAAATTAGAATGTGGGAGACAATGTAGAAAGTTTAATTAAGAGTAATTTAGTACTTTTAAATTTTTATTTTGGTAATTGATCATTCTAAATAATTACCATTTTTACTGTCCTTTCGAAAAAATATAATCTAATCTAGATTTTTAGTTCTAATTTCCCTAAATTCTACAAGAAACGGCTCTCTCTAATTTTTGCTTCCAAGTCTCAATCTATATTATTATTACTTTTCTTCTTCTTTCACTTTCGCATGTGATTTTATTCATTAATTCTTCACGCAAATCAAATGTTCGACACTATGATGCACGAGGAGGAAAAGCACAGGATACTATTATGCCTCATTAAGCTGAGGTAATTAAAATTCATTCTGCGTTTTTATTTCTCACTTTTCCTTCTCTGAATCACTTTGTTTGGTTTTCTTTTCTTATATATATATATATATGTAACATAAGACTGAAAGATCCTTATCGGCTTCCATAAATATTAAGCTTTTTCTTGTATTAAAAATATTATCCTGTGAAATCTAATGTAAAATATTCGGTTATATATTTTCTAGGAGAATTTCAGTTAACTCCGACTTGTGCCACTTTATTTTAAATAGTGGCTAAAAGATTATGAAACTATGTGTAGTACTAAAGGACCAAAATGAAATTATGTTTTAATGGTAAATGACTAAAATGGCATTTATTCATTTTTTAATAAGTAAGTATAAACATTTAAACAACTAACAAAAGCAAAATAACATATTTCATAAAAATTTACAAGTATCATAATTGCTGCTACAAACTTATTGCAAGTGTTTGTATGTGAATTTATAAATACATATACATAAGAACTAATTTACAACAAACAACAGTTGATAAAAAAAATTTACTGAGTGTTCATAAATGAATTTATAAGTACGTACATATATATATATATATATATATATATATATTTTAAATATTAATAACAGCAAATAACAAGTGACCACGTAGAGAAAAGCAAAAACATACCTTTGGCATGTTGTGTACATTTTCAATTCCCTTTCGTTTTTTATTTAATAGTTTCTTCCGCGCGGTTGAGGTGTACGTTGGACAAAAGCAAAAACAGTGTGCTGGATGGAACCAGTAATGGTACCAATCCTTTGGATAAGCACGAACAACTCAGCTGACCTGATAGTCTAGATTTAATGTTTTTTAAGAGATGATTTTTAATGGAAAAAAATCATTTTTTAAAAAATTATTAGTTAAGAGATTATCTTTATTTTAGATTTTGCATCTATTAAAATAATTTTTAAAAAAAATAAAAAAAAATATTAAATCTAAACCTCCTATATCCCATCTGGATGGTCCAAATGGGCTGAATTAAAGGATAGGCACCGTAACTGGTATTTTAATCTAGAGGGGCATTTTGGTCTTTTCATGTAAAAATTAGATATTAATTCTATGACATACCAAACACACTCTTAAACCTCATTTTCATATCCATATCCATATCCATTTCCGTATCCATCTGAATCAATTCTGCATACCAAACAGGCCCTAAATCTCGTCTTCTTGCCAAGATCGGGAATTACTTGCTAGCAAACCTTGCCTTATATATATGAGTGTGTAACAACCCCTTGCATTAAGTAGTCGAAGTCAATCATGCCAGAGACTACGAGTTTTTTGGAGAAAATGTGCAGTAATGCCATGAGAGGAAAATGGTCAGAAGTATTGGAAACATACAAGAAAGAAAGGTCGCTTCGTATGGCCAAGATAACAGCAACAGAAGACACAGTGTTACACATGGCTGTGTCTAGTAGGAAAGAGAAGGTGGTGGCAAGCATGGTTGGCTTCTTAGTTCAAGAAGAGAAAAGTCGCGCTCCAAATAATGTGGTGGTTACGATTGACGGAGATTGTGAGGAAAGCTGGAACGTGAACGCCATTCTTAGCGCTGAGAATGATAGAAAGAACACTCTGCATTTAGCAGTGTTAAGAAAGTATTCTATCATTATTAGAATTATTCTATCATCATTATTAGATCAATTAGCATAATTAGCGGGATTGATTGACCGTTACGATCACCTCATTTAGGAGCAATTAATATTTAGGCTCCTCATTTTTGTATATATATAGTACCTTCCTGTGAATAGAATACACACAATTCATTTAGTATTCAAACACTTTCGTAATATGGTATCAGAGCGTAGGGTTTTCTAAATTTTTCAGGCACTGTTCATCGGGAGAGGCTGTTCACGAATCACTGTTTTTGGAACTGTTCATCAACTGTAGCGATCACTGTTCGGAACTGTTCATCGATACTGTAGTGATACTGTTGGGCACTGTTTGGGGCTATTTTCGCACTATTTAGCGATCACTGTTCGGAACTGTTCATCGATACTGTAGCGATATTGTGGGGGCACTGTTTATTTGCACTGTAGCGACACTGTTGGGCACTGTAGCAACACTGTTGGGTCCTTGAACGTTAGCATTTGAACTCGCTTGCGTTTTAGGAATCCAAACAAATTTATTCCTCACATTAGAATTTCTTCTAATATAGCATATGTGAGAAATATGACCTGATTTACCATAATAATTGCAAATAATATGATGATATGCATTATGAGATTTTATGCAATTATTGTGTCGGTCAAGAGAGTAAAAACCCGAATAAATTTCATTTGAGCATTCTTTCTTTCCAATAAACTTTCCAGCATGATTGAAAACATTTTTTCTTTTCAGAATAGAATCAATACTTGGTTGAGAAACAATTTTTTGCAAACTTTGAAAATCAGTTTTCAAAATAACTCCAGAAGAATTGGAATTGTTTACCATATGTGTTTCTTGATCTCTAGAGGATGATCCATCAAATTTGTCTGTAATGAGCTCTTCTTGGGAATCATCTTCCTCTTGTTCTTTTATGTTGACAAGATCATGGAAGTGTTCTATAATTTCTCCATCTTCATTGTCAACTTCCACTTGTTCATGAATCGTAGATATGCAGCTTGTAGTTTCACATGAACTATAAACACTTTCAACTTCAACACACTTGTTAGAAGTATATATTGAATCAAGAGTATGCCAAATATCTCTTGCAGTAGAGCAAAATCTAATTTTCTCAAAATCATTTTCAGTTAAAGCACTATACAAAATTTTCATTGCTCTAATGTTTAACGAAAACATTTTCTTTTCTCTTTCTGTCCAATCCGTTCTTGTTTTGAAATCAAAGGTATTTGTAAAAACATTCCACATATCATAATCAAAGCTTTTTATGAAAGATGTCATTCTAGCTTTCCAAAACCAAAAATCAATGTCTTTCAAAATAGGTGGAACAGTGTAGTCAAAACCTTCGGAAAGCATATAACACCCAAAATCAGCCATTATAAACTCTTGAGACGGTTAAGTCCTTTAAACAAGAGTCCGGCTCTGATACCAAATGTTAGAACCGGTTGACACCCAAGAGGGGAGGTGAATTGGGTGTAAGATAAAAATCTTAAGAACTTTGAAAATCTTTTTGCATCTTAGAGGAAGCAATAAATATGAAAATAATGAATCATAAATCAACAGTTAATATATGCTGGAAATATAAGAGTTTAAGGAAGAGAGTATGCAAACTGTGATTTATCCTGGTTCGGTCTAATCTGTGATGGCCTACGTCCAGTCCCCAGGCTCCTCCTGAGATTTTCAAATCCACTATTTTCTTGTTTAATCCAGACACAAGAAAAGCCTTTACAAAGTTCTCATCAAGTACTCCCCCTTACAACAAGTCTTACGACCAGAGCAATCCGAAGACCTTTCCCTCCTGCTTACCTATGCAAGTCTAACAAGCAGCAACGTTCTCTTCTGCTTACACCACTGTAAGTCTTACGAGCAGTAACGTTCTCTACTGCTTGCACCTTGTAAGTCTTACGAGTAGAAAGTCTTACCGGCGATTTTCTCTACAGCTTCTCGTAAGGAAATTAACCCACTCAAGGTTCCTCTACCTTGAGATCAATTTAGAAATATAAGTGTTTACAAACTCTCTCACATAGTGGATAAAATACTCACTGAAGTACAATGCAAATAACTTCTCTCTCAAAGGTAAATAGTATAGAAGCTAGAGAAACAGAGAGTATGTGTGATGAGCGTTGGTGTCAGGATGTTGACATCACTACTACAGAATTGAGATATAACCACCCCCAAAGACGTCCCAAATTGAAAATTGGGTGGTTAAAAAGGGAGGCGGTGGCATTTTCGTAATTATTTATGTGTAGGGGAACCTTTAGGCGTCCCAAATTTGAATTTGGGACGTCTAAAGTGCTTCCTGGCGCGAAATATAAATTTCATAAATTTGTTTTAGCGACAGGAGCTGGGTTTAGGCGTCCCAAATTAATTTGGGACGCCTAAAGTCCCACTTTAGGCGTCCCAAATGACATTTGGGACGCCTAAAGTCACCTTTAGGCATCCCAAATACCATTTGGGACGCCTAAAGGCGTCCCCTGCATGTCAGACACTTGTCTGACATGCGGTCTTCTCATATACCTATCACACCCTCACCTCACATCCTCTCAACAACTTTACTCTTCTTCCTCCTCTCCCCACCCACACCGTCGGCCCTGCTGTGTTTTTTTCTTCTTCAACTCCTCCCTCCTCCCTTGTTCAAGCTCTCTCCTCCACCATCGGCCTAGCTTGTTGAACTCGGACTCCTCCCTTCTTCTTCTTCCTCTTTGTTTCTTCAACGGCTGCAACCGTGTCTGCTTCAACCTCACCTCCTCCACAGTGGGTTTTACTCTCTCCTCCATTGTTGTGCGTGGGTGGAGCTCCAACGTCTTCTCAACCTCTCAAACATAGTAGCTAGGGGGCGCCCTGATCAGGTTGGTTTATTTTCTTCATTTTGTTTTGTAACAGAATATGGTTTATTTTGTTTTTGAAAAATAAATTAAATGGTTGAGATTGTGCTTATTATATATTGCTTATATTGAGATAGTTGAGATTAGCCTGATGTGTTTGGTGTGGTTATATTGTTTAAATTGCATTTATTTGGGAATGGTTTATTTTCTTGTTTAAATATAAATTTACTTGTGTATAATAGAAACAAGTCTTCTTAGTTCTCACCCGTTCCATTGTGTTAAATATGAGTAAAGTTTAAAAGTTACTCCCTGTTTCAATTTGCCTCTCGTTAATTATTGAGCAAACTTTGTTCTTATAAGATAAAATCTTATATTAAATAGGGATGTAGTTAGAAAGGTTTTAAATTTAAAGGTAGAGTTAATGAGATTTAAAGATTTCTTTCACTATTGTGATCATGTTAAAAGTGACTTATAAGAACGATTAGAAGTAGAGTATTAAATTTTAAGACAAAGTTTTTGAACTTTTATTTATTTATTTGTTCAAGTGTAACATAATGAAAGTGGCTCATAAAAGTTTCTTCCAATCATTGATTAGTGTATGCCACATGAAACCAATACAATTCATAGTTGTTCATGAAACCGTTAAAACCTCTCATTAAAATCCTACCATGAATTTGGCGAAACCATTTGTTATCTTTAACCCTGTTTAATTTGAAACCTCATAATAAGCTCAATATGTTAACCCTGTTAATACAAAGCCGTTTCTACGGCTTTTCTAAAAGTATAATAGATCCCTGTTGTTCAGTTTTAGGGAAATCTAGCTTTTATAAGGCAATGGAGATTTATCCATTCACACGTAGTGGCACCACCCCATTTCATTGGTCTTGTTCCTGCACCATTAATTAGTATATATAATAAAATAAAATATGATTTATTTAAATTAAAGAAATTCTTGTATTAATTACACACAATTGTTTTGTTAATTCCAAATTCTTGAATTATGAAGAATAATTCAAGCCAAAACTTAAAAAGAAAACGATAACCCCAATATTCATTAAATGATTTTTATCTAAATATTTTCAATAAAACAATTTTATTTTTGGAAGAACTCAACTTAAAATTGTTTTGTTAATATGAAACTCGTTTTGTTTTTAATTCTTCCAAACCTCAAAAAAATTCTTTAATTTAATCTTATTGTATTTATTTTATTATACATTAATTTCATATACATATACTTATTAAAAAAATAAGTTACATAGCACTAAAACCCTTTTAATAGGAGAGATGAGGCTAGGAGGGGGCAATAAAGTTATTAAGCCCATATTTTAAAATCCTAAATTGGGTTGATAACTTAATTAGGCAATCCCATCATATGTCCTTGAGAATTGTACTAAACGTGTGAATGTTATTGGTAATGCCTTAGGTGGTAACAAAATGGATCATAGTTGGCTGAATGCTTTGAGAACTAGTGAAGAATATGAGAAAGGGGTGGACGAATTTATTGAATTCGCTAAAAAGAATGCTCCTGCAAGAAATGGGAAGTATTTTTGTCCTTGTGTCAATTGTTTGAATGAGAGTAGATGGGATGTTGATGTCATAAAGGATCACCTACTTTGTGATAGAATAAATCTGCGATACACAAGGTGGATATGGCATGGTGAGGAAGTAACTGATTGTCCGTCACACAAGAAGGGAGTTGTGGATGTCATAGATGAAGATAGAATGGAGAGAATGATTAACGATGTTGAGGCAGAATCCTTTGCGCAGTCGCAGGAGTATGATAGCCTGCGGAGTGATGTAGAGACACCATTGTACAGTGGTAGTAAGTACACGCGGCTGACAGGAACATTACATTTGGTTAACTTAAAGGCAACTTGTGGGTGGACCGATAGTAGTTTCACATTGTTGCTTGAACTATTGTGTGATATGTTTCCGGAGGATAATGTACTTCCAAATCGTATGTATGAGGCCAAAAAAATCCTGTCTACAATGGGTATGGAGTATAAGAAGATACATGCTTGCCCTAATGACTGCGTACTGTACAGAAATGAGTACGGAGGTCTTAGTGAGTGTCCTAAGTGTAAAACTGCACGATACAAAGTGAAAAAAGATGGTGGTTGTGGTGATGTGACAAGTAAAAGGCAACCTTTAAAGGTTATGTGGTATCTTCCAATAATACCACGTTTTAAACTTTTGTTTGCGAGTGCAACAAAAGCGAAGAAGTTGAGATGGCACTCTGATGAGAGAATATCTGATGGGAAATATCTTCGGCACCCAGCTGACTCTCCACAATGGAAAAAAATAGATGAAATCTTCCCTCAATTTGGCAGCGAGCCGAGAAACCTACGGCTTGGGCTTTGTATAGACGGCATCAATCCGTATAGAACTCTTACTAGCACACATAGTGCGTGGCCGGTTCTCCTTGTAATATACAACTTGTCTCCCTGGCTATGTATGAAACGTAAGTATATGATGCTATCTATGATGATTTCTGGACCAAAATAGCCAGGGAACGATATTGATGTCTATTTGGCGCCTTTGATTGAGGACTTGAAGAAGTTGTGGGAGGAAGGCGTAGATGTGTTTGATGCTTATAAGAAGGAGTCTTTCAAGCTACGTACAATGATTTTCACAACGATAAACGACTTCCCTGCGTATGGAAACTTGTCAGGGTACAGCGTGAAGGGTCACAAAGCATGCCCAATATGTGAAGCAGACACACACGTCCAATCCAGTGTCGGGACCACTTGGCGACCCTTCTCCCAATCCAGTGTTGGGAGACCCTTGCACCCTCTATTTGGATGATCCACTGTTGCGTGTTGTTGCTGATGCTCTCGTTCACACATGTGCTACCACCCACCATAATCAGCAAATTCTGGAGGATTATCGTAGGGTGAATGTGACGAGTGTTAGAAAGGGGGAAGAAGGTACAACCATCCCTGTTCCCGATCCAGAGGTTGGCACGTTAGGTCAAGCGATAGGATCTTTCATCCTTTGGCCTCGCAATCTTATTGGTTCAAACGCAACACCTCCAATGGTAGGAATTACCTTACTGTTACTGAAAATCTGTTGGCATCCTAATAACAATTTGTTTTTTGATGTTCTAAAAGGATGACGAAGCTGCGAACAAATGGCCCTTCTTAGCACGGCTGCAACAGATCTACAAGCACATTAAACAGATTGACTTGAAGATGCCTCCAGGGATTGTGGGCCAAGTGGAGTATCCCTACACGATTGACAATAAAGATCTCAAGCAGTTTATCAGGTTGGAGGAGATAGATGCAGGCTGGGTCAAATTTGCAGTCCGGTAAGTTTTTTTTTCAATTTTCCCATAGAATTCATTTAGTGGTTTTTTGTTTTCATACATTCAAGAATTGATTCCTTATTTTAATTCTATTATAGCACCTTCCACGATCTCTGCACAAACATGGAAAGAAGTAATTGGTATGGATTCTTATGTCCTGCGAATACGACAGGGGATACTTGTACTGTGGCGCATAGGACTCACTATGTCGGCTACCAAATGGCACAAAACAAACTTCGTTGTTATCTAGCACCCATTGTCCAACGGTTCGTATTTACATTTTGTCAATTTCAGAAGTTTACTAAATAATTGTCTTCTCACTCATCTAACTTCATTTTAATGTGTACATGTTGTTAAAGAAACCACTGGACTTTGTGTGTTATATGTCCCCGCCGCAACGTAGTCTATTGGTTTGATCCCTTGAGTAACAAGCCCGACAGAGATACAAAATCCGTCTTCGACACGTAAGTTATCCTGTTTGTATTTCATTGACAACAAAAATAAATGAATGGTTCTAATTTCTGTTCATTTTGCTTTTCATGATAGTGCTTGTCAAACATATAGAATCCTAGGTGGGTCACGCGAGGGTGCAGTTGTTAAAAAGCCAAAGTGGTTTTATCCCATAGTAAGTACATTCGATCCTACATAATTGTTTCATTGACGGTCCTTTTAGACATACCTTTATTGATTTTAACAACCAATTGCATCCCTTTGATTAAAAGTGCCCTCGGCAACCTGGCAACACTGAATGCGGATATTATGTTATACTTTATATGTATAACATAACTCAAAGTGGAATTACTAGCGATTTTGAAAAGGTAATCGCTTCTTCATTCTCAAATGATAATATTTTTGGTGTTCTAATCGAAATGCTAATTAATTCATTTGCTTGAGATTCATTTCATCAAAGCTTATTACTTTCTAATTTTCAGATTTTTGATAATCAAGATGCCTACCTACGTGAAGACCTTGATTTGATCAGAGATCTTTTGGCTGGACATCTTCTTCAACATATAGAGCAGTAAACTTGTTATTTTATATCAGTTTGTACTTGTGTGATGACAGCGTTTTGACACTTTCTGGTTGTTTTTTGTTGATATATATAGTAGTAGGTTGCATGAAAGGTTATTGTATGTATATATAGTAAAGATTGTAGTGCTGGATGTCCTTACCAGTTTGTAACGGACAGTGTGGTTTATGAATCCATCTTTTATTCTGTTTCTGCAGTTTCAATTCGTTGGGTAATACAGAATGTAAATTATGGTATAAAAAAAACCAAACTTTTAGACGTCCCAAATTAAGAATTGGGAGGTCTAAAGTCCCCCAGGGTGGGACTTTAGGCGTCCCAAATTGTAATTTGGGACGCCTAAAGTCCCACCCTGTGGGGACTTTAGGCGTCCCAATTCTTAATTTGGGACGCCTAAAGTTAGACTTTAGGCGTCCCTATCATTTGGGACGTCTTTTGTTTCAACTTACTACGCCCCCAGCATATACGTCCCCCCGTTTTGGGACGTTAAAAGTGCCAAATTTGGGAGGTTAAAGCCCCTTTTTGTAGTAGTGCATTTCGATGATGTATACACACTTAGTCCCTTCTATTATGGATGATCTTCTATTTATAGTTTATGAAGGTTGATGACCGTTTGAGCATTTCAATATATCCGTTGGAGTGTGGCTTCTTCAATTTGAAAACTAGTCGTTATAACGTTGACGCTCCGCTTCCGTTAATTCACCTTTTGACTCTTCACATCATATCTTCATTGTATTCCTAGAGAAATACATTAAACACTAATACAATGAAGTGTTAGACTGATTAGAAGCAAGAAGAATGAGTTATATGATCATTTCATTGATTTCCAGAATCTTCGGGACGTTGTTCTGTTTTCCTAGGAAGCATTACTCAAGTGCTTACTCGAGTAAACATCAAGTTTCTTCATAGGTTACTCAAGTGGCCTTCCATTTTCTGCATAGCTTACTCAGGTAGTAACTTGAAGTTCGACTTGAAGTTCGGGTAGTAACTTGGAATTCGACTTGAAGTTCTATTTTCTAAATAACTCTGCGTACTCGGGTAGTAACTTGAAGTTCGACTTTGGTTACTTCAAGTTTCTGTCTCTTTACTCGAGTACTGACTCGAGTAACGTTGGCAGGCCGAGAGCAATTGGAAGTTTTCTATTTAATTACTCGAGTACCTACTCGAGTAACGTTGGCAGGCCGAGAGCAACTGGAAGTTTTCTATTTGATTACTCGAGTACTCACTCGAGTAAAGTCTTTTGTTATCAACTAGTTACTCGAGTGGTGTTTTTAAGTGAATTCTTGATTTTGACTCGAAACATGGCAAATTATATATCATCGGAAAGCCCTCATTATCTACATTCCAATGCAACAAGAATCAGCTCCAAACACGTTGTATACTGAAAGTTATGATCCAAAGAGTATCTACTGTTCTTAGACCATTTCTGAACTCACGAGCTATCACGAGCACCAACTTCCAGAAATCATAGATCTTAGGATATAGCTTCAAATGTGACAAATTATATATCCATGGAAAGCTCTTTGAGTCTTCTTTCATATGGCACCAGTTTCGTTGCAATTCGATGTGTGTTGTGGGAGTTATGTCCAAAATACCAAAGCTGTCCAGGAATATGACGCTGATTCATGTGTCGACTTTTGAAGCTTATATCTCTCTCATATGAACTCCTTTGAATGTGATATTGGTGTCAAAAGTTCGTATTAGAAGTCTAGTTTCATATGCCACTAGTTTCAGTTCGATCCGACATGTGGTTGGAGAGATATCATCAAAATACCAAACCTCTGTTCTGCCACACGAAAACAGAGTGCCCATTACTTCAAGTTCCGCCTCGAGTGATTTATCAAGTAACCCGGCAGATTACTCGAGTAGCTACTCGAGTAATCACCTCCAAAATGAGGCAGTGCCCTATTACTTGAGTAATCATCCCCCGGAGGCACCATAACTTCCGTATACATCATTTTAGCTTCGTATTGACCCATTCCAACTTCCGTTTGACCATAGAAACCTCCGATATCACTTCTAATAGCTTGGATCTTGATATTCTCATGTGATCTTGCAAGTTCTTCTTTCTTCAATCTCTTTCTTCTTCTTTCTTCAATCTCTTTCTTCTTATTTTGCCACTTGATGATCATTCTTCATAACCCAACTAGATATCTTCTTGAATTGATGATCGTTCTTCATAAACCAACTAGATATCTTCTTGAATATCATCAATCTTTGCTTGATATTCCTATTAGTTCTTGTAATGCTTTCTTTCTTCAATCCCTTGTCTCTTGATTTTCTTCTTGATAATCATTTTCCACATATGAGGCATTATAACATCAACCCACAATCGGGTTTATGACTAATCTACAAAATATGCAACATTAAATATAGTAGTTAGTCAATGTAGAAGATAATTATATCATACAAAATTTTTGCTCATATTTAACATCTATATTTGACATCATCAAAACTATTCATATCTAACACAGACCTCTGATCAGCCTAACCCTAGTTCGCCTTCTGCCACGACCTTCTCTACAGGTACTCTGCCCTCTAGTCTTGCTACCACTTCCTCGAAGTGGGTCACTGATTCTGGTACTACTGACCACATGACAGGTAACCATCGCTTAT
Organism: Inga leiocalycina; assembly: GCA_963242795.1. Lineage (NCBI taxonomy): Eukaryota > Viridiplantae > Streptophyta > Magnoliopsida > Fabales > Fabaceae > Inga > Inga leiocalycina. The sequence continues at coordinate 43,418,327 of OY725329.1, forward strand.
TTTCATCGTATGCCCCCTATGCTAACCCATCCTTAATCTATGTTGCCAATGGTTCCCCCGTCCGTGTCGTTGGATCATGCATTATTAATCCCTCTCCCTCCATTACATTATCCTCTGTCCTTAATCTTCCTGATCTCACATTTAATCTTCGTTCTCCAAGTAAACTCACTCATCATTTGAATTGCTTCATTTCACTGTTCCCTGACCATTGTTTGATCCAGGATCTGTCAACGAAGCGTATTATTGGTAGAGGCTATGAATCTGGTGGGCATTATATTCTGGATGATCAAGTGCCGCGTTCCGTTGCCTGCTCTGGTGGATCGTCTCCCTTTGAAGTTCATTGTCGTCTTGGTCATGTGTCAATTTCGTCTCTAAAGAGGTTATATCCTCAGTTTTCTTTTGTGCCTGCTTTGGATTGTGAGTCGTGTCAGTTTTTCAAACACCATCATGTTCATTTGGCACCTCGAGTCAATAAACGGGCTGCGTCCCCCTTTAAGTTAGTACGTTCTTATGTTTGGGGTCCTTGTTCAATTTTATCTCAGACTGGTTATCATTATTTTGTCACTTTTGTTGATGATTTTTCCCAAATGACTTGCTTTATTTAATGAAATAACTCTCTGAATTGTTTACTCATTTTCAAAACTTCTGTGCTGAAATTCAAACTTAGTTCAATACTCCTGTCAAAATCCTTCGAAGTGATAATGCGAAAGAATATTTTTCCGCCCCTTTCACTGATTACATGCAAAGCCATGGTATTCTTCACCAATCCTCCTGTGTCGATACCCCTGCTCAAAATGGTGTTGCCGAAAGGAAAAATCGCCACCTTTTAGAAACTGATCGAGCTCTTTTGTTTCATCATAGTGTTCCTACACCGTTTTAGGCTGATGCCGTGTCTACTGCATGTTTTCTTATCAATCGTATGCCTTCGGCTGTTCTTAGTGGTGATATTCCCTATTTTGTTTTGTTCCCCACCACTAAGCTCTTCCCTGTTGATCCGAAAATCTTTGGTTGCGTTTGTTTTGTTCAGGATGTTTGTCCAAGTGTCAGTAAGCTCGATCCCAAATCTTTAAAATGTGTCTTCCTTGGTTATTCTAGCTTCCAGAAAGGTTATCGGTGTTACTCTCCTGATCTTTGTCGTTATCTTGTCTCCACTGATGTCACCTTCCATGAATCCTCTTCTTTCTTCAAGTCTCTAGTGTTCTCTGCATCTCCCTCGGTCATTGACACGACAGATGATTACTTAGTTTATCGTGTTCCACCAATTTAGGCTGCTATTCCGATTCATGCTATTATCATTGAGACTGCTCCAGCCAACTCTGCGCCTCTGTCAGTAGATGCTTCACCGTCGGATTCTGTTCCTGCGACCCCAGACCTTCCTACTCCTGCCCCTGATACAGTTATGCCTGATTCTGCCATTGACCTATCCAATGACCTCCCTATTGCCCTCAGAAAAGGTATCTGCCCCCATTGTCCTCCTAAACGCTATGCTGATTGCATGTATCCTATATCAAACTTTTTGTCTTACCAAAACTTGTCTCCTGTTTCCTCTTTCCTTGTGGCCACCCTTGAGTCCATCACTACCCCTACCACCCTTCACCAAGCCTTAGCCCATCCTGGTTGGCGTTTGGCGATAGAAGAAGAAATGATGGCCCTTGAAAAGGCTGGTACTTGGACTCTTATTAATCTGCCTTCTGGAAGAAGGCCATTGGGTGTAAATGGGTATTTATAGTTAATACTAAGGCTAATGGTTCCTTGGAACGGCTAAAAGCTCAGCTTGTTGCTAAAGGGTATGCTCAAACTTATGGCATTAATTACTCTGAGATTTTCTCCCCGGTCGCTAAGCTCACTCCGGTCCATCTTCGTGTCTCTCTAGCTGCCACCTATCGTTGGGATTTACATCAGTTGGATGTTAAGAAAACCTTTTTGAATGTTGACCTTCTTGAGGAAGTTTATATGGAGCAACCTCCTAGTTTTGTTGCTCAGGGGGAGTATGGGAAAATGTGCTACCTCAGAAAGTCATTGTATGGTCTGAAACAAAGTCCACGTGCCTGGTTTGATAGATTCTGTAATGTGGTTCAGAAGTTTGGATTGCGCCAAAGAAAGAGTGATCATTTTGTGTTATATCAGTAGACCGATGCAGGTATGATTCTTCTGGTTGTATATGTTGACGACATTGTGATTACAGGGAGTAACACTTCTGGAATCTCCGCGCTTAAAGTCTTTCTCATTTCTCAACCTTCACTTCCAGACGAAAGACTTAGGAACATTGAAGTACTTTCTAGGTATTAAAGTTATGAGAAACAAGAAAGGCATTCTGTTGACTCAAAGGAAGTATGTTGTTGACCTCCTAAAGGAAACTGGGAAGCTTGGAGCTGCACCAAGTAGCCTTCCCATGATTCCAAACCCATTCCTAGACTTGAATGATAGTATGTTTGATGAACTTCCTGATGACTTGAAAAAGAAGATTGATCCAGAGAAACTGAAGCCATTTGCATATCCTGAGAGATATAGAAGATTGGTTGGAAAGCTGAATTATCTGACAGTGACTCATCCTGATATAACCTTCTTGGTTAGTGTACTTAGTCAATTCATGGCATCTCCGACAGTGGCACAGTGGGAAGCCTTAGAACATATCTTGCACTATTTGAAAGGCTCCCTAGGTCGGGGCATTCTCTATTCGGATTTTGGACACACTAAAGTTGAGTGTTTTTATGATGCGGATCATGCTGGATCCAAGGCCACGAGACGATCTACTACGAGTTACTGTGTGTTTGTTGGTGGCAACTTGATATCTTGGAGAAGTAAGAAACAGGGGGTTGCATCTAAATCAAGCGCAGAGGAAGAATATAGAGCTATGTCACAATCCGTACAAGAAGTTGTATGGATACTTCAGCTCATAAAGGAAATTGGCATTGTCATGACATTACCTGCGAAGCTTTGGTGTGACAATAAAGCAGTGCTTCATATAGCATCGTATTCTATGTTCCATGAGCAAACGAAGCACATTGAGATCGATTGTCACTTCATTCGGGACAAGATCAAAGAAAATGTTGTATCTACAGGACACGTGTGATCAGACGACCAGCTAGCAGACCTTCTGACAAAAGCATTGACTGGGATACGGGTTGAGTATCTTTGTAACATGTTGGGCATGATTAACATATATGCTCCAACTTGAGGGGGGGTGTTAAGGAAATATTCTATCATTATTAGAATTATTCTATCATTATTATTAGATCAATTAGCATAATTAACGGGATTGATTGACTGTTACAATCCCTTCATTTAGGAGCTAGCAATTAATATTTAGGCTTCTCACTTTTGTATATATATATTACGTTCCTGTGAATAGAATACACACAATTCATTTAGTATTCAAACACTTTCATAACAAGCAGCAATAACGGGGAATGTTGAAATTTGCAAGAAAATTGGTGGCACAAACCCCTCTTTAATTACTAGACGCAACATTGTTGGTGAGACACCTCTTTTCCTGGAAGCTCTCTATGGCTGGAAAAAAGCTTTTCTCTGGCTTCATTATTTGTATAAGAGAAGCCAGGGAGATTCTTCAACTGACTTGGCTCACTGTATAAGGGACAACGATGATACCATTCTTCATTGTGCAATTGCTGAAGAGCATTTTGGTAAATCTAAACTAACATTCCTTCTTTGATGTATCCTTAATGTACTAAATTATGATTAAGTACTACTAAGTGTATGTGTGGCAATCGAAATAGTTCACCTTTATAAAGATCTTGTGAGAGGGATGAGGCGCAACAAGGAAGGCTTGTCACCTCTTCATCTCCTGGCAGCAAAGCGTTCAGCTTTTAAAAGTACTGGGCTCAGTGTACCAATCCTTGTTCATCCAATTTATTGTGAGTTCTTTTCTCTGTTAAGGGAATGCATTGTGTACATATATGTGTGTGTCTATGATTTCATGCTTGGCTTTTCTTATGATGCATTTCGAGCTTCCTATACCAATGAGTGAAAGTACTCCTTCCTGTTCTTATTATAAGTACTTAATATATAACAACTTTACATAAATTAATAAAGTTAGTTAAAATTAATTATTTATGATAAAATATCAAAATTATCTTCGATAAAAGTCATAGTTAGAGGACTTTAGTTTGTTATATTAGTTAAGAAGTTTTATAATTAGTTAGGGATGCTGGGTTAAAAAAAAAGAATGATTTAGGCAAGACATAGTATATGAAACACGCTTGGGGTTCTTATATAATAAGGATATGAAGGAGTACACTATTTTATATTGTTGAATATGGTTCACATTTTTCCTTTGTATGGCCTCATTTCAGAAGAAATTAAAAACAATACATTTGTCAAGAGTACCAATATAAAAGAAGGCCATTGGATACGCCTCCGGTAAGGAGAGTAGATCAAGCAATGTGGAGTTTCATGAGAAGGGGTAGAGAAAGACTGAAACGAATACTCAATGAATTTTTAGAGAGGGACCTCTTGGTTAACAATTTAACTTAAGATTTGGTTTTCGACAGAGAATAATGACATCGTATGATCTATGTAGCCAACTCCACCTAATGGAATAAGGCTTGTTATTCATAATAAAAAATTAGGGGGAGTATTAATGTTAAGATATATTGTTTGGGAATCAACTGGGATACGATTTATTCGTATATAGACACACACATACACACATATACGTTAAGACACTAACAAATTTTTTGTCATTTACTATTTGCGGAAAATCAAGAAAACATTTTGGTCAAGCGTACCAGGCTTATATGTTCTTTGCTTCTACTCTTCCCGGTTTTTCTCCTGACATGCTTCCTAACATTCCTCTTGTTAAACCTACTGTTAGCATTCTCTGAAGCAGGTATGCATAATTTTGCAACCCATTCTCTTAATACACGTGAGACCCACCAAAGTGTGTGTGTGTGTGTGTGTGTCTATATATATTTCTTTATTGCTTTTAAATAATAATTTTTTTTTCTGTTTAAAAAAATAATAAAGTTTTTGAAACATTGTGTCTCTACTGAATATATAGTCCTTCGGAGATGGTTCCATCAAATTCCAAAAATCAAGGAGAAGCACATATGGTCGCATCAAATAATGACCGAACTCCTTCAGCATGCTTCCGTTGAAGATATGTCACAAATAATATTGATAGCCGCCGCTTGAGCATCTTTCAATTTCCTTGCAAATAGTAGAGGATAACGGTAAGAAGATTCATGAAAATTCCAACATGTTACTTTACAAATCATCATCATCATCATCATATAGAAAACTTGACATTTTAGGAATCATAAATCATTCTTCACCTCCAATGATGATCACAAAACACTACTACAAAAATAGGGATTAGTGACGCATATTTTGTGGCACTTATTTATAGCTTCTTTCTAGATTTTCATTTTTTTTTTAAAAAACACCTTAGCGCCATAGCTACTTGGTGACATTAGGTGGTGCTTCTTTGAAGAAGCGCCACTTAAGGTGTTTTTTTTTTTAAAAAACTGAATTAGCAGCTGTGGCGCTTGCTTAAGGAAGTGTCACAGTTGCTACATATTTTGTGTGGCACTTGATTTAGGAAGCGCCACACAAAGTAATTTTAAATTTTTTTTTCAAATTATTCTCTCTCCTGCAATATGCTTCTATCACTTTTATCCTCTTAGTCCCCACTCCTCATCTAACCCATGTCATCACTCCTTATCGTCTTAGTCCCCACATTTTCTCCTTCTCTTCTTTTTGTCATTCATCATCGTCCCCACTTCGATCGGCACTTCCTCCTTATTCCTTTGTCACTTATCACCTTTGTGAGGATTTTCTTTTGGAAAAATTGTGGTCTACCAAATTTTTGCATCTATAAATAATAGATCTTCAATCGTTTTCCCCTCCCTAAATCTTATGAAGATAGTGATACTTTCTTCCTTCACACACACACACGCTCACTACTACAAAAAAACCAAAGCTGTGGCTCTTATAATTGAGTAGCTGTGGCGCTAGAGAAGTGCTACATATCTGGACGCCACTAAAAGAAACTGTGGCGCTTGGAAGCACCACAACATTTTAATATTTTTTTATAAAGAATACCCTCCTGTGGCGCTTGGTGAACCAAGCGCCACAGGAGGGTCCTAATTTTTTTTCTTTTCTTTTTTCTTTTCGCTTTCTTTCTTTCTTTTTTTTGGGTACTTCCTGTGGCCCTTGTTTAAAGAAGCGTCACAGGAACTCTTTTTTTTTCTCTACTTTTTTCATATCTCCCATAATTGTAGTATTGCACACTGCATGGTCTAATAAACATTTTGTATCTATATCCATAGTACAACAGAATGAAGTAAAGCAAACAACAATGATAGATAACTTTAAAATGATACAAACAGATGATTAATTAGTTAAAGTAGTACATAAAATAATTATACAATATATTGTACATGAATGAATTATACAACAAATTCAACTTGAATACATGCATACATGACACAACAATTGCCAAGAAACAACACAACAAAGGCCAGCAGCTAGTGATGAATTAAATAGTATAGCTACCCAGAGATTTGCCTAAACACATATTCACACCATTCCTTGATCACTTCATTAAGCTGATGGTCAGTCAAAGTGTCACAACGTTGATCTTCATAATACTACACATATATACAATCAGCCACAAATTAAAAAGAATTATAATCAGCAAAACGTAATTATCAGGCACTAATTAAATTTAATTAAAACACAATATGAAGTGCAACTAAATGACTTACTATTGATAGAAAATCAGCACAGAGGTCACTTGCTTCTTCAACCATATACCTTTCAACGATACAACCCTGTGGGCGATATCTATTTTTCACATACCCTTTTAATATTTTCATGAATCGTTCATTCTGGTACATCCATCTCAAGTACACTAGACCACACAATTGAATCTCCTTGACCAAATGTACAGTTAGATGTACCATAATGTCAAAAAAGAAGGTGGAAAATATATTTCAAGTTCACACAGAGTACACACAATCAGCCTTTGCAAATCTTGTAACTTAGTTGAATCTACCACTTTACTGCATATCAACTTGAAAAACACGCAAAGTTTAGTGATGGTGTTTCTTAAATTTTTGGGTAAAATGGATCGTATACCAACCGGTAGGAAATTCTGCATGAGCACATGACAATCATGAGACTTGAGGTTCTTTAACTTTAACTCTTTTACTGATACAAGGTTCTTTATATTTGAAGAGTAGCCCTCGGGAACTTTAATTCCTTGCAGAAACTCACAAAACAATTTCTTCTCTTTCCTCGATAGAGTGTATGCCGCTGGCGGTAGGTAGGTACGATGCCCTTGCTCAATCGGTGCCAACTCTTCTCTAATTCCCAAGTTCACCAAATCCAACCTTGAATTGACACTATCCTTGCTTTTTCCTTGGATATTGAGCACCGTGCCAATTAGACTATCACATATATTTTTTTCTATGTGCATCACATCAAGAAAATGTCTCACATATAAAGACTTCCAATATGGAAGTTCAAAGAAAATAAACTTTTTCTTCCATCCACTTGTCTCAATTTATTTTGCAAAAGGCTTGTCAAAATTGTTATCCAAGTGTTTTACCTTGGAATACACCTGGGCACTGGTCAACATCTTCGGTGGGCTACCTTCTTCTGAGTCACCATTGAAAGGTTTTTTCCACTTCCTCCAACGATGTTGTGATGGTAAGAATCTTTGATGCCCCATGTAAACATTTTTCTTACAATGATGAAGTCGCACTGAATGAGTGTCATCTTCACATATATGGCATGCACCATATCCTTTGACGTTGTATCCCGACAAATTACCATAAGCAGGGAAATCATTAATTGTGCCAAACAACATGGCTTTCAAAGTGAAACTTTCTTCCATGTACCCATCATACACACTGACGCCTTCCTCCCAAAGCAACTTCAAGTCATCAATTAAAGGAGCCAAGTATACATCTATATCATTCCCAGGTTGCCTTGGCCTAGAAATTAACATGGACAACATCATAAACTTACGTTTCATGATCAAGTGTGGAGGAAGGTTATAAATCATCAATATCACCGGCCACGTGCTATGTGTACTACTCTGAACACCGTGCAGGTTAATTCCATCAGTTGACAGTGTAAGGCAAAGGTTCCTTGCTTCATCCGCAAAGTCAGGGTACTCATGATCAATTTTTCCCATTGAGGAGCATCTGCAGGATGTCTAAGCTTCGTGTCTTTAATCCTTTCATCTGCATGCCATGTCAACTGTTTAGCAATCTCTGCATTACTATACAGTGGTGTGAATCTCAGAATAATGGGAAAATACCATAGGACCTTCAAAGAACTCTTTCCTTTCTTCTTCCTGTAGTGAGATGCATTGCATTTAGGGCACTTCTCCAATGTTGCATACTGATTTTGAAATAATACGCAATCGTTAGGACATGCATGTATCTTCTCATATCCCATGCCGGTTGTAGAGTAAAGAATTCACTTTGCCTCGTATGTCTTGGTAGGAAGTACATTTTCTTCTGGAAGCATATCTTGCAGCTGTTCAAGCAGTGTGGTGAAACCCGAATCACTCAATCCGTAGCTAGCTTTAAAGTTGTACAACTTCAACACTGCTAGCAATCTTGTGTATTTAGTACTACTGGCATATAATGGTTTCTCTGCATCACCTTTCAACTTCTCAAATTCGTTAGGGCAGTTATGATGCACCCCTTCAACCACATTTAGCATTCCTTCAAGACCATCATCTTCATCAAACATGCTTTGATCAAATTCATCCGAAGCACCACTTGTGGTATGCACCTGATCACTACATGCATCATTCGTCTCACCATGCCTTGTCCATCGTATATATGTTTGATCAATACCGTAACACACTAAATGATCTAGCAAATCAAGTGGACTAATCCACTTTCCAAAACAACAAGATAAGCAAGGACACAAGATTTTGTCAGGATCTTTTGTGTGCTCAATTGCAAATGTAATAAAATCTTTCATACCATCTATATATTCCCTTGAACACCGATTAGATGACATCCATTTACAATCCATCTATGCCTTCAATCTATTTTTTAAAAAAGTATGTGGTTAGTTGTATGACTATTGCATTTACTAATTACTTTTATTTTCTCTTACCAATTTTAAAATAAATTCCGAACATGAAATCTTCAAAATTGAAGCTTTCTAAGTCTTAAACCCTATGTTTTAATTGATAAATAACCCATTCATTATTCCCAGGCATTATAATAATTTTTCACAACTCATAACGAAAGAAACCATATTTGCCACAACATATCATAGGTAAATTAGAAAACATTACAAGTCAACAAATAAAATCCAAGTGTTAAGAATATATAAATAATTATTTTACTTATGAAACTAATCCATAACAATCATTAGAACATCTACAAATTATAACTAACTATTATTAAATTCAACTAAAATCACATTTGTAAGCTCAAAATTTTAAAAACATACCTTAAATAGAAACTTCAATTAACTGATGAGTTAAAACTACAAACACAAATTACACATAAAAAAATTCAATAAAATATTAGTGGTTGTAAATTATTATTTTTAACAATAATAATGTGTACAAAAAATCAATATATAATAAAATAAAATATGATTAATTAGCTTAAATAAAAAAATATGATTCAGAAAAAAAAAGAAAGAAAATAAAACAAAACAAAAAGGAAAGCATATATAATCCCAACATTAATTAAATTATTTTCAGCTCAATGTTGAGAATATAAAAAAAAATTATTTTTGACTAGCTACATTATATTGCCAATTAATCTTGGGTAGTCATAAATATGATGCATGCATGCATGCATGCATGCATACATACATATAAAGATGGAATTAAACTAGACACACATATTGTAAAAAAAAATATTTTTCACTGTTAATATGCTAGTTAAAAAGATATTAAATATACTTAAAATTTCTTTTTTTATTAGGTGAATTAAGTTCGCTTAAAATTTTGCTTTACATATTGGAATATAGAACTTTAAGAAAACTTTATATATGAAACAAATATAGTAAAATTTATACATAATATATTTATTAAAAAATAATTTTTATATTGATATATATTATAAATTTTTTGGAAAAAAATTCAATTGAATAAAATGAACTCCTTATTTTATGGTTTTTTTTCCTTACGGTTCTAGTTAATATATTTAAAGTTAAACAAGTGGATTAAGAAATATTTATATTGGATTTGCTAGACAAGCCTCATGTGGTGGACTGATTGGTTGTATATAGCTATTATATGATATTTTAGTTAATCTCAACGTACCCCATCACATATATACATAATGTGAAAATAGTTTAAATTCCTAACAACATACTTGGAGGAAATGACGGCATTCAAAATATAGGTATAATAGAACACAATTCTCTATAAAAATACAACTCCCAGGCATAAACTTGGGGTATGTATAATAGACATGTAGCTAAAATTCTAACTTTTCATAAGATTCGGGCTGATAAATATAATCAACATATATATATATATACACACACACACGTGCGTGTGATGATAAAAAAAATAAGCAGAACAACCTGAAAAAAAAAGCACGTTGAACTTATAGCTTAATTGATCAGTGCAGTGCAGTGGGGGACCACATTGCCCGTTGGTGACGCAATCTTGAGTGAGGAGGAGGAGGAAATTTGAGCAGTTGGGACCAACTGGATGGAGTGGGGACCAAAAATGGAAGACAGTACAAAGACAAGGGAAGGGACAGGAGTGGGGATGGAAGTTGGAACAAATTAAAACAAAGATGTAGATTCACTGATGAAGACGTGTGTGGGTGTGTTTTTTACAAGGTATTAAAACTCGGACCGGGCACTAAACCGGTCGAGACAGTGGGTCAAGGGTCAGTGGGTCAGACCGGAGTTGACCCGGGGGTCAGACCGGAGTCGACCCGGGGGTCAGACCGGAGTCGACCCGGGAGTCAGACAATTTGAGAATTAAAAAAAATTCCATAGAGGTTAATGAGCATCATAGTATCAAATTGTAATCCAATAACATCAAAAGCAATAACCAAAACAAAGTCACAGTAATAAAGGTTTTTTCCACCCATAATCCTTTAAATACTTAACTAATCATCAATTAACTCCATAATCTTCATTAACAGCATTCAAATCTGCAGGTATTGCAACATCAGGAGGTGTAGCTGAAGGAGGAAAACCAGAACTACTAGGACCAACATCATCATCAGCATTGAAACATGGAAGTTCAGGAATGGCCACATATTCATCACCTACATATAAAATATTGAAATGAATTAAATTCTTCATATTCATAGTTTTGTGAAGAAGAAAACATAATTATGTACTATGATATAATATAATCTTAATAAACCATTAAACCTTCATAATTCCTTGTAAGTTCTTCAAGTTCAGAATGTGCCACATCTGGATTATCAAACTCAGGAGTTGGATCATCTTCAACAACCCAAAAGTCCACTTTATCTATTGATTCAAAATCAATCGGATCGTAGCTTTCCTTCTTCTTTGCCAATGTATCCCTTTAATGCCGAAATGAAAGAAGTTCAACATTAGTAAATTTTAAGAGCAAATTAAGTCATAAATTTTAAGATTACCTATACTTCAACTTCAGATTGTAATTTGTGAAAACCAAGTCATTGAGCCTTTGATGCTCCAAACGGTTTCTTCTTTTTGTGTGGATGCGCTCAAATAAACTCCAGTTTCTTTCACAACCAGAAGAAGAAGAAGTTTGGCTAAGTAGACGAATAGCAATCTGTTGCAACTCCGGAATTGAACCACCATAGTAGATCCACCACTCATCTACATTAAATAAAAGACATTCAGTTAAACATAGTATGAAACATCGAATATGTATTAAACATTCAGTTTCTTTCTTACAAGGATTTAGTTTTTGGGCAGCTTTTTCACATGAAACTTTATTAAAAGATTCTTTACGATCACGGTAGACACTCATTTGCTGCATCAGTGTGACATAACGATCCATATCATCATGTGAATGTGCCTCCAACACATCGATCAAAGATTGCATTAATTTATTCCTTGTAGCAAGTTCTGCATTGTAGAAGAAGGCAGGATTTAAAAGATAAGCTGCTACATGAAGCTCACTCTTTAAATGTTTATCCCATCGAGCCTGAATAATGCTAGTGTATGGCTTGTACAGCTCCTCCTTATTCTGAAACATCTCCTTGATTGCTGTTTTAGCCCTTTGCATGCCTTCATAGACATAAGGCATGGAAGGCTTGCCATCAGAATCAACAATCCTCAATAATTTAATAATCGGGGAAACAATCTTGACAATTTGAAAACATTCGTTCCAAAACCGATTATCAAGGATGATTGCACAAAATGTTTTCCCAGGCTCACTGTTAGCCAATTTGTGTTGCACAAAATGCTGATCAACAACTAGAGCTTGTAAGTCATGTTTGTGCAAAAAAATGCTATGCAAGGTAATAAATGTGGTGGCAAACCTTATAGCACCAGGACGTACAATTTCCTTCCAACCAGGTCTTTTCCATAACCATGATAAGAAGACCATATGATTATAAGCAAAGATAGAGATTTTAGATGCCTTTTTTGCAAGATCAGATACATGAGGCATTGAAGCAATATCTTTCAAAACAAGATTCAAACAGTGAGCTGCACAGGGAGACCAATAAATGGTTTTATACTTCTCTTTAATCAGTCTGCCGCATGCTACATAGTTAGCGGCATTATCAGTCACCACATGGACTATATTCTCAGGGCCAATCCACTCAATAACTTCATTGAACAAAGAAAATAAAGTTTTTGCATCTTTAACTACATCTGAGGCATCAACTGATTTCACAAACACAATGCCTTGCACTGAATATACTAAGAAATTAATCAAAGTACGTTGTTGAACGTCAGTCCAGCCATCAGCCATTAGTGTACAGCCATTTTCTTTCCACTTAGCTCGATAACTATCAATCAATAACTGACACTCTTTTTTACGGTCTTGCAACAAGGTAACTCTATAGTCATGAGCACTAGGGGCCTTAAACCCAGGACCAATGGCAGCAATAGCATCAACGGCTTTTTGAAACAAAGGGCAATTCAATGCATTAAACGGAATGCAATTCACATAAGCCCAATCAGCAATAACAACCTTAGCAGCATGTTGTGCTTCTTTACTTGCCCAAGCACTTTTGATGCTTGGTTGAGCACCCGGGGTTGTTCTAGATGCAAAATACTTGTCAAGCTTCCCAACCCCAGTTGCTTTCCTCTTTGTGCCAATACTCTCATTGGATGTCCTAAGTGGATGTGAAGCTATTGGCTCTTCAATTTCCATATCATCAATCTCTTCTACATCGTCACTAGCAATAGGTTTTTTCTTTGCACCCTCTATCAACGATTCTTTCATTCTAGCTCGTATATCATGAGATACTTTCTTACAAGAAGACACCTGACCACTTACACCAGCTAGATGTTGCTTTAACCTATTAATTCCACCTCCCCTATAACTTGATGCACACAAGAGGCAAGTAAAAACATTAACTTTCCCCTCTTTTTTGACAGACACATATTGCCAAGCAGGATCAGTTTTTTTGACACTTCCTGTTGACTCTGTGGGATTAGAGACATTTGGGTTAAGGGGGTTGCTAGACTCTTCTGTAGGGGCAGTGGTGGTGGGGGGATTATCACTTCCTTCACCACTTCTGACATCCATGAGCAAATAAGGTGGCAAATCCAAATACAGGGTCTTTTCAATCAACAATTGAAAGCAAACAAGAAACACCGAGTTCACTGTAAATTGCAAGAAACACACATCTTATATCATTTTGACATTTTCAGAAACAAGAATTCCAGAATTCTCTTCAATAATTCAATGAATTTTCTAGCAAACATACTATACCGTATTAATCTAATCCTAAAGCTCACTGTTCTACCAACATTTTATTAAAACCTCTAGACATTTCCTTTGTATGATTTAATAATTTAGAGTACTTTCCTCATGTCACAGCATATATATATACATGAGCATCAAAATAGATATATACACCAGATATATACAGCATATATATATACACGGATATCATACACGGATAGCATATATATATACACGGATATCCAGCATCAAAATATCATACAAACAATCTTATTAGAAACTTCAATCATACTATGATTCAATCATCCCATATATTTTTCTCAAGCACCCAAATGGCCAAATCACGATCTTCACCCCCCAAACCAAATTTTGAAGCATAATCTTTTTGAAGAACACAGACCAATGAGTTTTCAGTTTCACTTCTTCACTAATAATGCAATAAACTACTCCCTTTCGCTCAAAAAAATTTAATACATACCAGAAACCCACGGAAACCACCGGAGCTGAACAGAAAATAGAAGAAGAAACGGTGAGCCACGGCGGATCGGCGGAGCAGCGGAGCGGCGGAGCGGACGAGCAGCGTCGATACTGATCTGGGATTTGAGGGAGTGCGCCGCTGAGTGGAGAAGAAGCAGAGGCCAGAGACTCTAGGGCAAAAGCTTCTTTGACCGAGAACGAGGAACGAGGGAGCCGGTTCAGAAGAATGAGAATGCTGAGCTGATGAATCGATGATGGATGATGATGGATCAGTTCGATTTTTTTTTTTAAAATAAAAAACCCCTCAAAACGGCGTCGTTTCATCCGCTGGAGGGGAAAAAAATTTTGACCCGGCCGACCCGCGCAGCTTGGCGGGTCATCCGGGTCGATACCGGGTTGATTCGGTTCTATCCGGGTCAGACCGGGTCGCTACAGTAGCGACCCAGTGACCAAACCGGACCGGCCAACTGGCCGGTTCGCCGGGTTCCGGTCCGAACCGGCCGGTCCGGTCCGGTTTCAATAACCATGGTTTTTTAGTGTGAAGATGATATGAAATGGAGGGAAGGGGGCGACGGATCCACTATAAAGATGACAAAGGGAAAGTAGTTTAATGGAGGAGAGAGTTAGTTGAATAATTAAAGTTGAGTAGTAGTCAAAAAGAGAAGGAATATGTTGGAGGGAGGACACGGGACCACTACGCGGGAAGTGAAATAAGAGATAAGGGTTGGGGTGGGGGGAATTGCTATTGGTGGAGATGGATTACACTATCCTCTTGAGTTTTTTTTATTAATGAAATGGGCAAGTGTGGCGCCTACCAAAACCAGTTGTGGCGCCTGGGCATCCTAGGCGCCACAGCTGGTATTTAGTGGGCCTTCAGTGGCGCCACGTGTGGCGCCTGCCTAGGTCGGCGCCATACTTGGCCCAATGGGCAGCTGTGGCGCCTGGTGGGCCAGGCGCCAGAGCTGCTTCCGTGGCGCCACTAGGCAAGCCCCATACTTGGCCCCCCATCTGTGGCACCTAACCCACTAGGTGCCACAGATGGTACACAAAATTAAAAAAAAACAGAAAAAAAAGGGAAGCTGTGGCACTTCTTTAAAGAAGGGCCACAAAATGTGCGCCACCTTTCAACCTTTTTGTAGTAGTGGCTCTCTCTTTTCACTTGTTTTTTCTTCCATTATTTTTATACTAAGCTTCAGATTTTAGATCTGCGTCGTCTTACTTAGCATTAGCCACGAAGTAGTAAGTTTATTTGGTCTAATTGCTATTTTTACTGCATTATATCACAGATATAGCTCACTAGTTTATTTTGAATAATAGTTTCTTACTATTATGTTGCATATGTTTCTACAGGAGAAGAAATCTTTAGTTTTTTTATGATGGAGGGAATGATGTTCTTATTGTTTTATCAATTGCAGCGTTGGTAAACAACGGTCATATTTACTTTTAAGTTTCCTGCTTTTAATTGTTGTAATTTTCCTTGACAAAGAATGCTTCTGAAACACTACTACAAAAGAGGGATTTAACGGCACCCCTTTTTCTGCACTTCTTCAGGTAATATTTTTTTGATATTTTTTAAAAAAAAGTTTAGAAGCTACTGCGCTTCCTAATATAAGCGCTGGAGCTTAGTACTTGGTTTGTACAACACTTTCTTAAATAAGCGCTATACAAAATATTTATTTATTTTTTTAAAATGAAAGCTAAAGCTACAACGCTTCTCAAGAAAGCCGTAACTAGTATAATTTTTTAGCATTTGAAAAAGAAACTTATCCAGCACTTAAGAATAAAGTGCCGTATAAGTTTGAAGCATGGCATTTATTATAATGCATTATTTTTCAGAATCTCTTGTCATAGTAAGTAAAAAAGGATCTTGTTAAGAATTAATTATCCACTATATTCGTCTTATTTCACAAAAAAAATATTTCAAATATGAAGTTTGCTGATTATTCACTTGATTAATTTTATTTTCTCCTACTTCCAAAACTATAAAATCCTTCACCTAGCTACTTGTTAACAACTTTCTTTGCATTGTAGTTTCTGTTTGCATCAAAAGCCCTCACATCTCTCTTTATACTATGATGAATTTTGGACTTTGGATCAATTTATATTATTATGTTTAAATTCTATTTTCGTTTCTATAATCCATGTTTACTAATGTTCTTATATTTAGGTTGATAAGAATCTTTCATTCCTTAATGATGTCCATAAAAAGGGGTGCTCAGCCATACATTATACTCCTAAGGATGTGCGAGCTGAAATGGGGGAGATGAGCAACTTCAGACTCAACCATCACATCATGGAGTGAGATAAAAAAAATTTAAAAAAAAAAGGACCATTGCAAGCGCCAGCCAAGGTGTCGGCAGCGGCCTTTGGCCAGCGCTTGTGTGGGCCTAAGACCTTGGCCGACAGTTTAGTAACAATCGCCGGCCAAGGTTGCACGCCTCGGCCGGCGCTTACATCTTGGCTGGCCCTTACATTGCAAGCGCCCGCCAAGGTGCCTTTGCTTGCTACCTATAAGGCTAGCCTTTGTTTATGTCGCTGAAACCCAATTACGTCGTTGCAGGAATCATGTGCAAGATATTCATTATTTTAAATTGGCCATCACTTTTTGTTCAAATTGAGAAGCTTCTGCGTTTTGACAAAAAGTGCTGTAGCTTCTCCCATCTTGTAATTTAATTTCCATAACCCGCCGTTTTCATTTTCATTTTCATCTTCCCACTTTCTCTCTAACTCCCCCATTTCCCAAAACTCGGTTGCTGTAGGAAGCTTCGTCTCCCATGTGTTTTTTTTCTTGCCTCGGCCTCCTTCAGAAGCTCCCTAGCTTGTAAGTGTTTTTCTTTTTTCAACATTTGGTTCACGTTTTCTTTTATTTAAAATCTATCATGAATCTTATATGTATGCTCATAATTTTTTTTTCCAGGTATTTATTTGAAGTATCAACTCTATTTTCTTGAACTTCTTATACATTGTAAGTTTTTTAATTTTTGAACTTACAAATATAATAATACTTAGTTTAATCCTCCGTAGATGTAACGTGTATGGCTCAAGTTTAAGCAACTTAAATGCTGGAGCTTTTTTTTGCTTGATACATGAAGGCGCAATATTGTAAAAGATACGTGCTATGTTATTTCGTTTTCTTGTGGGTTGTATTGTAAATTACTGTGGGTTGTGGATTTTGGATTGTAAATGGAGGTTTTCATTAGGAAAATAAAATAATTATGAAAAATAATTATTTTTTAAATAAAATACTTCCTACGATGCTGCCCTGGAAAAGTTATATTTTAAAAAAATAATAATAATCAAGCTATGGTGCTTCTATATATACAAGGAGCGTTGTAGCTTGTTTTAACGGCGCTAGAAGCTACGGCGCTTCCCAAGCGCCATAGTATTCTTTAAATTAAGCGTCATAGCTTGTGTTTTTTGTAGTAGTGAAATTTCTTTTCTCACTTTATTCTTGAAAAAATTATTCTCATTTTTATATGCTAAAAAATAAATGAGATAAAATTAAATGTTATTATATATAAATTGTATTTATTTAGTAGTTATAATTTTTAGTTGTTATAGTAATTATTAACATTGATGATTTGCATAAGTAAAATAATTATTTATTTTTAACACTTGTATTTTACTTAGTAGTGATTTTGTTAATTAGTTATTAGTTAATTTATATCATTTTGGAGTTATTTGATTGTGATTTGCTTTTTTTTCATGTTGTTGTGGATATGAAAATGTGTTTAAAGTGTGTTATCAATTATAATTGTAAGGTTCTAAAAGAAAAATATGAAAATAATTATTTTTTTAAAAAAATAATACTTTAGGTGGCGCTTCTTTAAGGAAGTGTCACAGGAGCCACTTCCTGAAGAAGCGCCACAGGAAGTGTTTTTTTTTAAAATATATATATATGCTATGGCGTTTCCAAACGCCACAGCTTCTTTTAGTGGCGTCTTGATATATGGCACTTACTAAGCGCCATAGCTAGTTCAAATATAAGCGCCACAGCTTTATTTTTTTGTAGTAGTGACATTTTTTTATGACAAATTTATGACGCTTTTTGTGAATTTTCTATCATCAAATTAAAGATAAAATATTGAGTAACTAATATGAGTCTATTTTGTGCCAGAAAAAATCTTGCAATTGTATATAAACTAATTTTGTGAATTGGACTGTGAATATGGCGCCGGTGGATAGAGTCGGAGTCGGGTACAATAACAATTGAGGATTAAAGATGTGAATGCTGATGGAAAGAAAATACTCCTACAAGCTGTGGAACACAGGCAAAAAAAGTTATTCAGGTTTTTCGGCAAACAGAAAAGGCTAAGTGAAAGTGTGTTTAGGGAAATAGATAAAGAGGGAAACAATGCATTGCAATTGGCAGCCATGCCTGGGGAAATCAACTGGTTTGTGGTACTTATCTATCAAATTAAAGTCATAATCAAGAAATTCTTATTAATGAATAAATCAGAGCACATCGTTATTTCAATTATTTATTATATATATATATTTAAACAAGGGTTAGCCTTGGAGCAACGATAAAGATTGTTGCCATGTGATTTAGATATCATATGTTTCAATGCTAGAAATAACTTCTCTACTTGTAGGAGTAAGGTTCCGTACATCTGACCCTTCCTATATCTCACTTAGTTAGAGCCTTGTGTACTGGGTTACCCTTTAAAGAAGTCGAGCCTTGGTGTAGTGTTGAGGTTGCTAATATATGACCTAGAGCTTACAAGTTCAAATCTTAGAAACAACAAGTCTAGTTGTAGTGGGTAAGATTATATACATCTATCTCTTCCCAAAATCTCACCTGATGGGAGTCTCGTACACTAGGCCACCTTTTATATATATATATATATATAATATAAACTCGGTAATTAAGTAGAGGTATATATATGGTGGTGCAGTTTGTGGAGGAATCAATGCCCTGTGGTTTGTCGATGAGATACAGTAGGAAAATGGAGACACCGGATTACATCTTCCGTAAGAGTTTCGAGGAGCTTAAGAAAAATGAGAGAGAGTGGGTGGCTAAAACCTCAGAAGCATGTTCCGTAGTGTCAACCCTCGTCATGTCGGTGGCCTACGCCACGCGTACCAATTTGC
Source organism: Inga leiocalycina (assembly GCA_963242795.1). Classification (NCBI taxonomy): domain Eukaryota; kingdom Viridiplantae; phylum Streptophyta; class Magnoliopsida; order Fabales; family Fabaceae; genus Inga; species Inga leiocalycina. Next base: position 43,437,732 of record OY725329.1, read on the forward strand.
CGGCTGGTTATGACGACAACGACAACGGCTATGCAATCCTTAGAGACAAGCCATCAGAATTCAAAGCTTTTAAAGACTATTCATTTGTGGCCCTCTTCTTGTCCCTCATGTCCACCGTCTGCTTCCTATCTATTGTTGCTTCTCCTTCCCAATCTGCTCACTCTTGGAGATATGTTCCTTCCAGATTTTACTGTTGCGTCTACTTCATGTTCGCCTCCATTGTTTGCTTGTGGATTTCTTTCTGTGCTGCTGATTTCTACTTGCTCCATGACCAAACTCACAAATTGCAAAAGGCTCTTCCAACTTATATTTTCTTGTGATCAGGGTTCATCCTCGTGGTTGTCTTTCAGCTCCCCATATTCCTTGGTCCCAAATTGTCTACATTTTTTCTGGTTCCTACCCATAGCCACATGACCTCTCCTCACATTGAGTACCGAAGGACCAAGCACAAGTAAAATGGAACTGATGATTTGAACTGCCAACCTTCGTTACTTCGTAGTTTAAAAGCTTCTGTGTGTGATTTGATGTTTTTATTTCTTTTCGGTTCATAATATTTTCTGTGAGCATACTCTTGCTCCATATCATACTGTAGTTTGGGATTTTTAATTATTATTATTTTTTTCAACCTCTCTTGTATAACTTCATTGTTATTGATAGAGTTTGGGGTTCACATAATGGTTAGCTTATCTAACACAAATATATATGACTTAACCTTATTGAGTAATTTAATTAATTGGATCAATTATTTAATTATTGCGATAATTATCACTTGTAAATGTTACGATGTTAATAGGCACAATATATATATACACACACCAATGATTCCACAAGTGCCCGAGCCGTCTCAAGTTATATAGAGTGAGTAAAGTATAATTTCCATCAAGACTTGGTGTTAGATATTTTATTAAAATGATAATATTATATGCTTTTGTTTATTCAAAATTGTATCTAGATATATTTATTGATTGATCATATAAAGGATATTCTAGTTTATTATTTTGATCATGTTAAATATACTAAATATTATCTAATTGTTTTAAATATTATCAATTCAATGTATTTTGGATAAAATATCTCCTGATTGTAGCCCGTGCATAATTTGGATAGATATTTGGTTTAGTGTTACTTGCCTAGCTGGTAAGATGTTACAAGCCTTGATGGGAGGCTATAAATAGCGTAGGCCAGGTTTCAGAGTAGAAACATGAAAACCCACTTACTGCTTCTTAGGGTTTTTTGACGAGTGATGACTATTTTCAAATCATCACTGTGCCTCATCTTCCTGTTAGAAAAAGTCATAACTTATTCTATTATATTATAATTATAACTCTTTCCTATTCTCTACAATTTTTAAGTTGTGAGATAATACATGCAGAATCATTATAGTTAGAGGTATTTCATCAAGTTTTCCGCTGCTGCTCTCTTTTATAGAATTATAAAATATATTTGGGATCTCTATTGCTAGATTATTTCAATATGTGGCATCAGAGCAGGTTTTTTCGATTCCCCTCCTCTCCCTAAAGTATTTTGTATGTTATTTTATTTTTCTATTTTGAAAAATAATATGATAAAGTTGTTGAGTTGATTTTCAATCTAAATTTGTGTTCGAGCTTACAGGACCGTTGCTCTACTAAAGTTTTTGTAGGATCGGATAAATAACTGATTTTCAGATATTGGTCCCGTAGGAGTTTACTTTTGTCTTTGAAATCAATTCCTTTTTTATTATTTTGCTTTTCCGCTTGGCTTGTTTCTTTTATGAACCAAATAGTCAGCATATTGGTGGTTTCCTTCCTCGTAATGCCCGTCTTCTTTTTTGGGTTCAAAAAAAAAATCAGATTGCATTTGGTTTTGGTTTTGATTTTGATGAAATTGTTGTTGTAAACTGATACGTCATTAAAAGATTCTATTTTATCACTCTGTTATTAGGCAATTAGGCACTTTATTATTAAGCAATTAAGCAGGGGCAGGGTAGTCATTCTCTTTTCTCCATTTTCCCATTACTTTTGTCAGTTACTGCATGTTCTGGACGTGGTTAGCATCTTAGTTTATTTAAGCCGCATTGTACTCTTTATTCAGTCATGATTTTGAATGTTATGAAGTTTCCCCTGCAATCTCTCTTCTCTGTTCCCTGCCCTTCTTATCTTTCATGATCTCTTTGTCTCTAAAAACATTATAAATTCCTATCACTGGTATCCGAGCAGTTGCGATCCGAACTAATGGCTGATGGTACAAGGGCTCAAACATAGTTTAAGGAGATGGAAGATAGGCTGCAAACGGAGCTCGAGCAGCGGTTGGACTTGTTGCAGAACCAAGTTGAAGGCATGGGGGAGGTGAGGGGCCAAATGAATGGCCTTCAGGACCTTCTCCAGCGACTGTCTTTGCAGGTTGCTGACCTCCAGAATCACCTAGCAAGGTACAGAGGCAAGGATCGAGGTGGGGAGTACTAAATGCCCACCAAGTTTACCAAGCTTGACTTCCCTTCTTTTACGGCAACCGACGTAGAGGCTTGGGTGGGAAAGTGTGAGCGGTACTTCGACTTGGATGGAACACCGGAAGCAAGGAAGACATTTTTAGCAAGCATCGCCCTTGAAAGTGATGCATATCGCTGGTTCCAGCATTTCGAACGTGGTAGAAACAGAATCATTCCCTAGCGGGTGTTTGTAAAGGCCGTGAAGATTCATTTTGGCTCCTTGAATGATGATAATATGGAGGAGTTGATGAGGTTAAGACAGATGGGAACCTTAGAAGAGTATCAATGAGAGTTTGACTTGCTAATGTGCAAGCTAGACCTACCAGAAGCAAAGCGCACTAGCTGTTTCTTGGGAGGCCTTAAGCCTGAGTTAGCTAATGGCGTTAAACTACTGCAACGCCAAATACTATTGGAGGCCATCAAGCTCGCACGGTTGCATGAAATCAACCTGGACTCCATGCAGAAATATACGGGTGGGGGTCACTCCAACCGAGCGTACACCGCTGCATACAAGGGTGCAACGGCTGGCTATTCACGTGGTGGAAGCTTGTATGTGGGTGTCAAAACTGAGAACATGGAATTGAAGTGTCCTGCAGCATCGATGTCAAATGAGAAGGGTGTACTGGGACGGCCCAATGTGACCTTTAAGCAAAAACTCTCGGCGGAACATTTAGAAGAGTGTCGTGCCAAGAATTTATGCTACTATTGTAAGGGTCGATACACACTAGGACATTCATGTTAGAATAAGAAGAAAACGCAGATTTTCTTGATGGAAGTGTTGGATGATGCTGAAAAGGAGGGAACAGTGGCAGATGAGGTCGACGTTGGGGGGGAAGAAGATAACTCTGAGAACGCGGTCATAGCATTGAACGCCATTCACAAAACCGACGACACCGAACCCGTCATTTCCTTGAATGCCATTCAAGGCACTACCACCTATGACACTATTCGGATTGAAGGCAGGTTGGGGAGGAGAATTATCTACATATTAGTGGATATTGGGAGTTCACATAATTTTCTAGATGCAATACTATGGAAAGAAGGTGACTTAGTACTGCATAAAACGGTGCCAAGGAAAATCACGGTAGCGGGAGGAGGACAAATCTGGTCCACTACTAGGTGTGATGGTGTCAAATGGCTATCATGTGGAACGGAGTTTGAAGCTGAAGCTATGCTAGTTCCCTTGACGGGGTATGTCATGATACTTGGGATGCAATGGTTGAGGGAGTTGGGAACCATCCAATTAAATTGCAGAGAGCTGACCATGGGATTCATATGGAAGGGTGCACAAGTAAGGTTAGAAGGGACAAGGCCACACCGAAGTAGAATTGTATCGAAGTCGAAGATGAGAAAACTACTCCATCAGTCTCACAATATCCTTGCTGTACAGGTGGTAGCCGAAACTTGTTGCTCGATTGTGGTGGAATCACACCCACAGATACCTAGAGAAATACAAGAGCTTATTGATGCACACCATGCACTTTTCAAGGAGCCCAAATCTTTACCACCAAAAAGAGGAGGGCAAGACTATAGGATTATCCTTAAAGAAGGAGTGGAACCTATTAAAATTCGTCCTTACAGGTACCCCACCTTACAAAAGGACGCAATAGACTCTATAGTTAAGGACATGTTGGAGCAAGGAATTATACAACATAGTAACTCACCTTTTACGGCTCCAGTAGTGTTAGTAAAGAAAAAGGATGGAAGTTGGCGGATGTGTGTAGACTATCGAGCTTTGAATAAAGCCACAGTCAGGGATAACTTCCCTATTCCACTGATCGAAGACCTACTGGATAAGCTTGGCATGGCACGGGTATTTTCTAAACTTGATCTGCGATCTGGCTATCATCAAATAAGGATGAAGGAGGAGGATATATATAAGACAACATTTCAAACGCATGCTGGCCATTATGAATATTTGGTTATGCCCTTTGGTTTAACCAATGCACCCTCAACATTTCAATCCATAATGAATTGGATTTTTGATGGACTGCTGAGAAAATTTGTCTCGGTTTTTTTTATGATATTTTAATTTACAGTCCTGACATAGCTTCACATGTTTCTCATTTGAAGGTTGTGTTTGAGATTTTATCCAGGAATGAATTTTTTGTTAAGCTAGCCAAATGTGCCTTTGCCACACCCAGCATTGAGTATCTCGGTCATGTCATTTTTAATGGCCAGGTAGCAGCGGACCAATCCAAATTAGAGGCAGTGAGGCGTTGGCCCACACCCAGGACAGTGAAGGATGTACAGGCATTTTTAGGGCTATGTGGGTATTACAGGCGGTTTATTTGCTCATTTGGAACCATAGCTTTCCCGCTTACGGAGTTACTCAAGAAAGACAATTTTAATTGGACCCCAGCAGATCCTACTGCATTCCTTCAATTACAGAAGGCATTGACTGAAGCACCAATTCTCGCATTGCTAGACCTCACCAAGCCATTCTTTCTTGAGACCGACTCCTCCAGCATTGGTATAGGTGCTGTCCTTTCCCAAAATGGACATCTGGTGGCCTACGTGAGCAAGGAGTTATCCCCAAAAAATCACTTATTGTCAGTCTATGACAAGGAGCTATTAGCGATAGTCCATGCGATGTCTCGGTGGCATCAATATTTATGTATTCAGCCCTTCACCATCTTAATAGATCAGAGAAGTCTGAAATTCCTCTTAGAACAGCACCTATCAACGCCATCTCAGTATACCTGGATCACAAAATTAATGGGGCTGCAATATGATATCAAGTTCAGGAAGGGGGCTGACAACAGCGCCACCGACTCTCTTTCTCGTGCCCCCTATGGCGAGTTGCTGCACTTATCTGTGTCTTCGGTTTCAACAGAATTATGGGTGCAAATTTGTGATCAATGGCAGTAAGACCCGGATTTGGTTAGATTGATTGCCGAAATTGAATAGAATCCCGAAGCACATCCTAAGTATTGGTGGCATGAAGGCATCTTGTTACGAAAGAATCGCTTGGTCATTGGACACTCACAGAAAGAGTTGCAGCAACAGAGTGGCTTTATGCAAGTGCACAGGGGGGACACTCTGAGGTTCGTGCCACATACCAGCGCATTAAATCTCTTTTCTATTGGAAGCATATGATGAAGAATATTCAGGCGTTTATCAAGGGGAGTGAGACGTGCTTACGGTGCAAAACAGAGAATGTAGCTTACCTCGGGCTTCTTCAACCATTACCAATTCCTGATGGTGTTTGGCAAAGCATTGCCATGGATTTTATAGAGAAACATAGAGAAATCCAAGGGCAAGGATACTATATGGGTAATAGTCGACCGCCTCAGCAAATATGCGCACTTTGTGGCTCTAGCTCTTCCCTTCACAGCTAGTGACTTGGCTCAAGTGTTTATTGACCAAATATATCATCTCCATGGTGCACCTGCCAATATCGTCAGTGATCGTGATGCACTATTCACAAGCCAATTCTGGAAAGAGTTCCTTATCCAACTGGGCGTCGAACAAAAACTATCCATGGCATACCACCCATAGAGTGATGGTCAGAGCGAGGTCTTGAATAGATGTCTGGAGCAATATCTCCGTTGCTTCTCTTGGCAGCACCAAACGGAGTGGACCCGCTGGTTGCCGTTAGTGGAGTGGTGGTACAACACCTGCTATCACACCGCCGCAAAAATGACACCATTTGAGATCATGTACGGGCAGCCACCACCCTTGCAGCTTCCATATATCCTGCATGATTCATCCATGGAGAGCATCGATCGTTCATTCAGTGCCAGAGAAGCTTTGTTAAGAGAATTGAAGCAACACCTTGCGTCTGCTAGCAACCGTATGAAACAAATTGCAGATCGCCACAGGACTGAGCGCACGTTCGAATAGGAAATTATGTGTTTTTGAAGTTGCAACCATACAGACAATTAAGCATAGCTGCAAGACCATAAGAGAAGTTAGCTCCTCGATTCTTCGGACCTTTCCGTATTGCTATTAAGGTTAGTGACGTTGCTTACACTCTTGAGCTGCCACCAAGTTTGAAGGTGCACCCAACCTTTCATATGTCCCTCCTCAAGCCGTGCCTAGACCCTGCAATCACATTGGTGCCTTTACTAGAAGATGAGTAAGCATTTGAGAATATTAGAACACCTGCTGCAATACTTGACCAATGAGTGGTGTTGAGGAATAACAGGGTTGCCACCCAAGTGCTCATACAATGGTCTAACGAGAGTCAGGAGGAAGCCACCTGGGAATACTAGTCTAATATCACTTCACATTTCCCAGATTTCGCAAGCCATAGCCATCCTTGAGGACAAGGATGAATTTAAGGGGGGCGTGTTGATACGTCATTAAAAGATTTTATTTTTTCACTCTGTTATTAGGCAATTAGGCACTCTGTTATTAAGCAATTGGACAGGGGCAGGGTAGTCATTCTCTTTTCTCCATTATCCCATTACTTTTGTCAGTTACTGCATGTTTTGCATGTTCTGGACGTGGTTAGCATCTTAGTTTATTTAAACCGCATTGTACTCTTTATTCAGTCATGATTTTGAATGTTATGAAGTTTCCCCTGCAATCTCTCTTCTTTATTCCCTGCCCTTCTTATCTTTCTTGATCTCTTTCTCTCTAAAAACCTTCTAAATTCCTATCATAAACATCTTCACCGTCGATATTGTTGGCGAGAGGTGAATGTTTCTCTCTGTTGACCATCGTCGCATATTCACATTATTGAATGGATTCCAGTATCACTATTTTGCGTGGCCTTAAAATTGCAAATTTATCATTAGTTTGCCCAGGGTTTTTGTGATATTAATGTTTCAGTATGCTTTGCTACTATAAACTCAGTGAAAAAGAGATCTTGTACTTCGTGTCAGTTTTCAATTCCAAGAATCAAGGCTTTTAGATTTGTTTTTCTCTGTGCTCTTGTTGAAACCATTGTGTTCCTTCATTGCATTCTGCCATCTAAATCATCGAAAAATGATGCCTGGGTCGTCGGAGAACATCACCTGAAGTTGCTGGCGACGATGACCCTATGAACAGCATTAAAATTGACCGGGAACATAGTCTGCATCGCCGGTAACTGCCGCATAGAGGTGCAGATAGCGGGGGATCTGGCCTCGTCACGCAGAGGATTGGGTCGGGTAGGTTAACCCGACTCCATCAAGAAATGACCCGGACCAAAGGTTTTTGTGCCCAAGTGAAAGGCACATCACACTAAGATGATGGGCCGAAAGCATATTAGGCCTAATGACTTGGGCTTTTTTTGTTTTTTAATTTTTGTGAACTGGGTTTGTATGGAAAATTGGGCTCATTAAACTGGGCCATCTATTATTTTTTTCCCTCAATTTCCTTCTTCTGTCAATTCGTTTTGAACTTTGTAACAAAAAGAAGCCTATGCTTTCGGCTTATTTTCTGGGCTTAAAATCCGTTTTAGAAATTATTGGTGGGTTTGGTTCAAGTTTATTAACTGTTTGGGCTCAATCTTTGGGTTTGTGTTTTTGGGCCATTTGTTTTTTCAGAAACTATCTTAGACTTTAAAGTTGTTGTTTTTAGTTTTGGAAGTTATTCTTGGGTTTCATTTGAGACCATTATCTCTATGGGCCTATGGGCCACTTATTTGATCAAATATTTGAATTTTTTGTGTGCCATTTCAATTGTTTAAATACAAGAAAATCTATTTTGGTTATTTTTGCATTAGGCTAGTTTTGCAAAATTTATTTTGATATATCATTTAATTACCTCAATATTCATGTAACTAATCTTGGACAATTTTTCAACTGTTTGAATTTTGCAAAATTATATTCGGGTCAAAATATGCTAAAATTGATTTCTTAATCAATTTTGGATACATAAAACAGTGGGATTGTTATTAATTTAATTTTTGTTGATCAAATTAATTAGTTAATACCTTCATTAAGATGTGCATATGTTCTATTTAATTTGGATGCATAAAATAGTAAGAGAATTTATCTATGATGATTATTTGGTCACATTTTGTTGATTAAATTCTCATTAAAGATTTGTGTATATTTAGAATTTAAAAGCACATAGTTAATATTTGTGATTAGCATACATCTTGAGGAGTAGCTACAACATCCTCAATGTTGCATGTGTAAATAATCGCTTATGGCTTTTTGTAAAACATCAACTCAAATAAGTGATTAATTAATTTAATCAAAGTAAGAGAATTTAAGTTATTTAGTCACTTTTGTTGATTAAATTAATTATTCTCATTAGGTTATTGGTGCATATTTATGTTTTAAATGCACACGATATTCGTAGTTAGCATGCTTGTTTCCTGAGGAGTAGCCACATCATCCTCAATTTTGTTGCATGCACATTGTTAATCACATACAGCTTTATAGAATATCAATTATAATTAAATATATGATTATAATTAGTCTTTGCCTACATGTAGATACTTATAATTGGATATTTAATTAGGGTGGAATAGAATGACATTATATTTTCTAAGTAGCCCACGGGTATTGGAAAATATAACTGCGTCCTAGATTCATCAATTCGAGATAAATTCATGTTATCATAATGTTTTTACCCACAAGTAGATCTTAGTGATACGAATTTCTAATTGTATGATCTACATTGGTAAACATGCACCTTTTTTTTGTGATGGGTTTTTCTCTTGCTTTTTATATTTATTTTGTAAGCATGATTAATTTTTATTTTGACTTTGTAGCATATGATTGATTTAATTTTTTTGTTTAATACAATTTATTAGAGATAATTGTTGAGCCTATAAAGAGATAAATGTTACTCCTTCCATTAGGATAAAATTGGCATTAGGAATGTCACACCCTTATCTTATTTTCACATTTTTTAGAGTATTTGCGAAAAATGATACGCAGTTCAGTGGGGAATACAAAAATAGCATAAATATACTGATATATTAATACAATGTACTTGATTATATCACTGGTCTTCCCCACAAGGTTTGATAATATATTCAAATTATCCAAAATATTCAAAAATAGACTACATATAACCGAACAACTCCGAACTTGGGATCCACACCCTTCAATTGCTCATATTTACTGCTTTGCCTTTGGAGACACTAGCTTCTGCTGGAATATTTATTATTTATGAAAAATGGTGAGATTCAAAAGAATTTCAGTAATAACATTTAATCGGTCATACAAAATGCAAAAACTAAATATGTCATGCTCCATGATATGCACAAATTAATGAATAATATAATGGCATGTATAAATGTGTAGAGGCTCTACCCCCACTATCCGTACAGCTTGGTTGGATTGTTACTCAACAACCAGGTAAAAGTGCCCTTCTCGCACTAACTGCCCTTTCTCGGCAAAACTATGTTGATTAATTAAATACAAACAATGGCATACACAAACATATAAACAATGCCATAGTGTATGAAGGATAAAGTTACTACCTTAAACCTTTTTCAACTTGTGAAGCATTCCTCGAAATTCGTGCCAACAGCTCGGCTCTTAAATCGGTTCTAAAATTTGAAATGTATAAGAATTAGGTTAAAATTCATTCATGTACTATTTTAGACACTTCCAAAGTGTTTCTGGTGGTTATATAAGTCTACCCTGCAAAATTACTAAAATGCCCCTAGGGACCCCGTCCAGGCCCCTTTGTACCCGATTTGACTGTACTTTTTCAGAAATTTTGACCTAGGCTATTCTTATATATTTTCATCCAAGGAATTCATTTTTGAACTTGGTTTTGGAAAATTCACTGCCAAATTACGAAATTACCCCTGATAGCCCTTATTTAGGGTTTTTAAGGGTGTTTTTGTAATTTCACTTTCTAGGGCTTTTCTGAAAAAGTGTTCAATATTAACCCCACCTAATTTTCCCTCCTGAACACAATGGAATCATCAAATTTTTGAAAATCCAGCTTCTTCCCCCTATTTCTCTCTTGGCTAAAACTTACAAGTATAAAAGGGAAAATTGGATCTTTGAATTCTAACACCGAAAGCTTGCTCCTTTTCACTCATAATCATTTGATTAACAATTTAAACATTTAATACACAAGATTTGAAGAAATTTGGGTAGCATAACCCCTTAGGGTTATCACTTCCCAAACCTACAAATCAAAGCAAACCAAGCACGAATCCACCAACAACTTCAACAACATACTAGTACAAAATTTCCTTTTTAGACCGCCATATTTAGACCGATTATAGCGGATAAGGTCTAAAAAATTTGACCGGTGGCAGTTTTGTAATTATATAGAACTTCTAAGACTGGTTCTCAAAAAACCGGTCTTAAAAAAATTATTCAGACTGGTTATAAATAAAACCGGTCTAAAAATATCAAAATATTTAAAAAATTAAAAATTTTAAACTTTTAAGACCGGTTATTAATAATAACCGGTCTTAAATATCAAACATTTAAGACTAGTTTTAATAAAAACCAGTCTTAAATATGAAAGATTTTAAAATTATTTTCCCCCCACCCTTTTAAGACCAGTTTTATATATATCTGGTCTAAAAAATCGACCCTAAATTTTTGAATCTCCTCTTTGTCGCGCCTAAATTTCACTCTTTAAATCTGAAACCTCTCTTCTTGGTGCGATTACTCTGTGAGCTCGGACATCTTCGCTCGATCTCATTCTCAAGTTTGTTGCTGCGGTACTCTCACCCTTGCACTGCATGAGTTTGTCACCGCCACAACCTTGTTTGCTCTGATCTCCTTCATCGCGACTTTTCTCTTTCCCCGTGACATCGATCCTTCTTCGCAACCTACCTTGGCAACCTCACTTCTTCGCTGCCATGAGCTGCTTGCTCCTTTGCTTTAACCTAGAGATGCGTGCAGAAGATGCAACTGATGTTATGAGGTTTGAATAAACTTTCCTTTTAAACTCTTAATTAATTTGTAAACTAATTTTTGAGTATCTACTGCAAGGTGGCGAAAATAGTTTCATAGTTTCAACTAAGAAACTGAATATGAATACAAAAGTTAAACTTATGGGTGTGCCTGAATTTTGTTACAAGAGTTGTTCATTATCTTTCTACATTGTTTGATGTTCTTAGTGAACGATACATGAATTCAAGTTTTCAGAAATTTTAGCAGTGGGATTCACAGGGAAGGTGTTTTTGTGAAATCTGATGGTGGTAATTTGCTTGGAAGTATCCGTAATCGATTTTTCACTGTAATCCCTTCTACTCATCTGTACGTTTGACTACAAAAAAAAGGCCCTATTTATTTATTTTTTAAAAATATAACTTTTAAGACCAGTTGTTAAAATAACCGGTCTTAAATTTAAGACCGGTTATTTTAACAACTGGTCTTAAAAGTGTTGAAAAAAAAGTTTTTAGACCGGTTTTTAAACAACCAGTCTAACAAGTCTGGACTTTTTAGACCCGATCTTTGAGCAACCGATCTAAAAAAGTGATTTTTAAGTCCGGTTTCGTTAACCGGTCTAAAAAATAGCAGACTTTTAAGACCGGCTGTATCAAGACCGGATCCAAAACCGGTCTAAAATGTCATTTTTAACCGGTCTTAAAAGTGATTTTTCCACTAGTGACAACAACCACAACAACAAAGATTTGAGGATTTTGAAGTTACCTTTGGATTTCTCTCATTTTCTCTCTCTAACTGAACCCTCTTCCTCTTCAAACCTTTAAAATTTTCTTCCTAAACACATGGAGAAGAGTAGCTTAGAGAAGGAATTACACAAACTAGAAGCTAAAACACAAGAGAAATCAAGACCTAGCTACCTTGAATTTTTCTCCTCCTTCTCTCTAAAACTTCAAGAACTCTCTCTCTCTCTCTCTCTTGCTCTCTTGCTTGCTAACATAAGTGATGGAGAAAGATGAAGGGAATCCGTTTTTAAAATATCCCCTTTTTCCCTTAATTAACTTAATTATAAAAATCCCAAAATTTTGACTTTTGTGTCACAAAAGTAACTGGACTTATCTGCTTGTAATTGTGTCATATGATCTCATCAAACTTGAACCAATTCTCTTCCCCTTTTGGTCAGCCCAAGTTCACATCTAGGGTCTATTAAAAGAGCAAAATAGGCTTATGTTAATTTATCCAATAATTACCACATTTGCCATCACATTTTTTACATTTTCGGATTAGTGGCAATTCTGGCAGAAAACTTTAAAAAATCGCAACTTTATTTGTAGACATAGAATTGGAGTTATTCCAAAGGCTATAAAACCCTTATTGAGTATAGTTTTAAGAAAAAAAATATAGCCTTTAGCCAAATGGAAACTAAAACTTCCCAGAATTTAAGTTTTTGGACGCTGTTCCAGAAAACAGCCAGTTTTTTGAGGCTAACTTCAAAAATTCATAACTCTTTGTGTACATCTCCAAATAATTCCCATGACATATCAAATTAAAGCTTAGGGTGTTGAATTTCATCCTGTAAAATTTCATAATTTTTGTTTATCATTTGGTTATCTAAAACCACATGACAAACTCACTGCCCCACAAGAAAGTTTCACTAGTAGCAAACCTCAACTTGTACAACTTTTTTTCCCACATAACAATGTTGTGTGTAGTCACTAATTGCTTGGTTTTGTCATTTCATGTGCTCTTTAATTCACCATTTTCTTCCCTTGAATTTAAGAAATTTTGGTGACCAAAATTCGGGATTTTACAAGGAAAGTTCTAGTATTTAATGGTATTAGCATAAGAAGTGGGATAAGATTATGAGATGTAATTATCTCATTAAATTAATCTCAATTAAGATCTGGTCATCATGGGTATATAAGAATAGAGCAAAGTCAATGGTTACTTATAGGCTAAAGAATGCATTTAGAAATTCTCATAATTGTTGTTCCATTGTTTTGTTGACTATAAAGTGATTCACCATAATAGAGTAAGGTCACTTCATTAATTTTCGTGGAAGAGATCCTTAGTTATTATCTCATGAGCCATTACTTCTTTTTCATAAGTATATGCATGAATATTAGGTATTAATTGAAAATGTGTATTTATAAGTTTTGTTCATACTTGGAAAAGAATGAGATTTTTAGCCACTAGCTCCAAAGCCATAAAGTAATAGGCATGTAGAGAATAATGTGCTTATAGTTAAAAGGCTTGATTTAAGGAGTAATGGATATACACTTGTCATTGATTATGCTCTAATTGTGAAATAATTCGTCTCTCCTTATAGTTGACCTTTCACAATACCTAAAGGCTATTTACTTTATAATTGAGTAGTGTCATTAGTTGGAGTGTATAAAGCATAATTGGGTGGTTAATCTTATAAATAGATGAATATAGTGAAATTAGCAAGAAGAGATGGGTGACATAAGTACATCATTAGTGGAGTGAAACTTAGTCTATATGTAAAGTTTCTTCATATTTGAACTCATCTAATATAGTAGGAATTGTTGCGAGAAGAAAGTAATGTTAATAAACATTTTGCATGATATGATTTTCCTCTTAAAGGGCACACTAAAGACAAGTATGTTTATTTTAAAATGAAATTCCAACAAAATTTATGTTTAAATCCTTTTAAAATCTTAAAAGTTGGAAAACCGGTTTAAAATATACTCCTACATAGAATTGTCTTATAAAAGAAAGAGTGTGGAAGGAAAATATCTTGAGACTACATATTTTGGTGAAAGTGCAGAAATGCCTTAGGAATTTAAGTGAGCTATCCATTTTTTTTTTTACAGTTTTGTGTAGTATTTTGAAATACCAAATTATTTAGGAATGCTAAAATTAGTGGAAGTGATCAAACTCATTGAGAGTGATCACATATGGAGGATTGCCACCTTTACTTTTTATAGAACATTGGTTTTACATGCATGGGACTCACCTTGTTGAGATTCAATCTATCAAGGGATTTAGTTGAGTCCTCATGGTGATTAAAATTTGGTAATTTATAGTTACTATGTGATATACTTTAGGAAATTTGACTAGAACATAAATATTAAGAGTGATCATAAATTCCAAATGAAGGAATTGATTCATGATTGATGTAAGGTGAGCAACACCATAAGTTATTTGTAAAGTTGCTGTATGCAAAGTTAAGTAACACAAATGAAGTTTTTTGCTATAACTTCTCTTTGAAGAATGAACTGACTTAGTGAAATATTTCCTTCTTTATTCATGTCTAATTCTCTCTATATTTTTACGGTAGTTAAATGTCTATCTTGATTTGGGATGTCATTAGTATCTTTCCATTTTGGACACAAGGAGAGATATATATGTGAATTAGTAGAGATGATCACATGAATAATAAAAAGAATTTAGTTAACAGAATTAGGAGTTCATTTTGTCATGAGAAAATCTCACAAGACTTATAGTTAAGGTATCATGAAGTGATTACATACAGAACCACGTTGAGAACATTGTAAGTTTTATTATATCACTGGATTAGTGGGAGTTGAGTCATGGTACAAAATGATGATGCATTTATAGCTTGTGCATTTTGACTTAAGGTGTTATAAATGACTAAGTCACCATTGTTCAAAGTTGTGATATGACCGTGTTAGGTGTGGTGTTCTTTTGGAATGCACAAAGAGATTATTCTCAAAATATTTGAGAATATCATGAGTAACCTACTATCATAAGCATATGAACGTTCATGAATAATGGTGGTTGTTGAGAGTAACATCTATTATAAGAATATGATTATATTGTCCATATGTCTATGTTATAATCTTATTCCTTCTAATTCAATTTTCAAGGTGTAGGCTAACCTAAATGTACGCACAAATCGGCAATTCCATTACAAAAGAATTTTAGGAGGATTGTCAAGCATATTTTGCTTGAATAATAACTAAAGAGCTATAAGTCATGAGGTATATTACCAAATGTACATTAAGTTTCATACTTCATATATTGTGAAATGATTAGCTTGTTTAGTTTTGTAAGATACGTTAATTATAAAAGAGTTAACATTATGGTACATCTTTACACTTGGTGAATAAGTTACATCATATAAGGGTATAAGATTGCTAAACAGTCACTGATTGCTTAGTTTCGCCATGGATTGCTTGACCTAGTCATTCTTGGAGGCAAGTTACAAGATTACCAATTAAGGAATTTCATCAGAGAGTTTTTTGGAATTATTCAATTAATTCAAACCAATTAAAGGTGCTGTATGACCATAGAGTCAAATGGGTCATAAACATATAAAGCATATATCCTTTAATAAAGAGCATGATTTTTAGAGAAATCAAAAGGATCAAATATCTCATTAGGGATGATTCACATTTGATGATCTAGATGCGGCATTATTAAGTGATGAAATTCAAGTTGAAGTTTGTTTGTCTCAATTATTGGTACCTAAATTATGAGATTTTAGCAAACATTTAAGTTGGAACTGAATAAATGTTTTGGGTTTATTCATCAAGTTTTGACCCATTAAGGGTATTACTTGTGATGCATGGAAAGTAATACTCAATCAAAGAGGACTTATTGCAATGCTTATTGTAGTATTGCTTAAATGAACCTTTCTCATCAAATAACATTAGGTTGCGGGCCAAGTAGGAGACTGTTAGATATTTATTAAAATGATAATATTATATCCTTTTGTTTATTCAAAATTGTATCTAGATATATTTATTGATTGATCATATGAAGGATATTCTAGTTTATTATTTTGATCATGTTAAATATTCTAGATATTATCTAATTGTTTTAAATATTATCAGTTTAATGTATTTTGGATAAAATATCTCTTGATTATGGCCCGCACCTGATTTGGATAGAGATTTGGTTTAGAGTTACCTGCCTGGCAGGTATGCTGTTACAAGCCTTTATGGGAGGCTATAAATAGTGTAGGCCAGGTCTCAGAGTAGAAACGTGAAAAATCTACTTACTTGCTCCTTATGGGTTCTTGACGAGTGATGGCTATTCTCAGACCATCACTGTGCCTCATCTTCCAGTTAGAAGAAGTTCTAACCTATTCTATTATATTATAATTCTAACTCTTTCTGGTTCTCTACAATTTCCAGGTTGTGAGATATTACATGCATAATTACTATGGCTGGAGGTATTTCATCAATTCTTCCGATGCTGCTCTCTTTTATGGAATTATACAATATATTTGGAATTTCTATTGTTAGATTATTCCAACACTTGGTACCAACAACCCTGTTGAGAATCAATTTCACACTTTCTATCAAGTTGAGCAACACATAAGGATGGAGTGAAAAAAAAATGTAATTAAAATTCTAAAGTACAGTTAGAGTTAGTACTAGTTTTGGATGCAAAGAAGGTTGCTTAGGACAACCACTCCCATGAATATGGATTATCTAAGTAATTACTCTCTTGGGATTATTAATCGCATGTATTTGCTAGCCTAGAGCACTATATTACTTATTAGTGCCATCCTTTTTTTTTTTTGCCAGTTATTAGTGCCATCTGGTTCGCTAACAAGCCTACTAATTACTTAACCCATAATGCACTAATTTGCTCAATACGACTAAGTGCGGCTAATAGGTATATGTCTATCCATAGGAGCAAATTACCCAGTCCTTTCATAATTAAGCAATCACATCTGCTTTAATCCATGGTCTATTTCAATTCTACTTTGTCAAGCACTAATTAAGAAATCCTAAAATAACTCCAAACAGCTTTCAAATGAACAGAGCTCATATAAACTGATTAAATCATCAAACACATGAAATAAATCCAAAACAGAGTATTTACAAAGCTATTCCATATTCAGGTTTGTAATAATCCCAAGTATAAAATAAAACTTACATCTCATGTTCTGTTCACAACTGATAAACAAAAGTAAACTAAACAAAATATCAGAAACTAAGAAAATAATGAGAGGAAGGGGAGGAAAACATATAGTGGAATCCAAGCTCAAGAACCTCCAACGACCTCCAACCACCTGCCCTTCTGATAGTTGCGACTTGCTCTCCACAACCGCATCCGATTGATGGAACTCACTGTTATGAATTTTTGCATAGATGTTTAGAAGAAGAACAAGAATCAACTAACTAGATACCAAATCAAATTACAACACCAAATCGACAGCATCCAATTGAAACATTATTATATCTCACATCATATTACATGACACATTTTTAGACAGCAAACTTGGGATACTAGACAGCAGCAACCTATTAAAGAAACTATACTTAGAAGCCAACAAACTATTTAGATAACACCAAACATATACTAGCCGTCCCTAAATATAAGACCTAGTTTAATTTAGAAGTAATTTTGGTTCTAAATATAATTTTTTCGTTTTATCATTATATTTATCATTTTTCTCCAAACTAATTTGTCTGACTTATAAACTGATATATAATTTAATAATACACATAAGTATTTGAGAGAGATCATGTAACATATTCTATAATTAAATAATTTATTTATCTTCTTTAATTTTCTTAAATTAGTCAACTAACTCTTATATTAAGGATTGAGGTAGTATATTGAAACCAAACTAATTAATGTCTTCATCATCCCCTTCAATTCAACTTGATTGTCATTGATCATCATTTTCTTACCACTACTACAAAAAACATTATAAGTGATGCTTATTTTTATGAATATTATGGCGCTTAGGAAGCACTACAGCTTCCAATGCCATTAAAAGAAGCTATGGCGCTTCTTGAAGCTGCGGAAATGCCATAGTTTTTTATTTTATTTTTTTAAATAACTTCCTATAGCCCTTCCTTGAGGAAGAGCCATAGGAAGTATGACACTTGAGGAAGTGCCATAGGAAGTGTAGCACTTTCCTAAAAAAGCGCTATAGAAAGTATTTTTTTGTAAAGAAATAATTTTACATATTTTTTTCTTTTCCTAATGAACTCTGTATTTTATAGTACAAATCTACAGCAAAATGAACAAAAGCCAAACCAGAATCAAACCAAACTAGAATGAAATAACTCCAAACAAATTACTAATTCATAAAATCACTACAATCATAGTTAAATTAATTGGTTGCATTACAAGCCAACAAAAATAAAAGTGTTATAATTACTTCACTTATGCAACTCATCAATAACAATTACTAAAGCAACTAAAAATTATAACTACAACACATATCTTCACATATACAACATATATATAGCAACATGTAATATTATCTCAATTAATTTTCAACATATACAATTGAGAATAATTTCTTGAGATTTTGTAATAAATTAAATATAAATGACATTGACCAAATTAAACTAGTAACAACTAATAAAATTATATTTGTAAACTCAAAAATTAAAAAACTTATAGTGCATAGGAAGTTTAACAAGAGAGAGTTGTAACTTAAGCAAATATGTGGAAAAAAAAATTATAAGCACACATAAAACTACAAGAAATGGTTCATGGAAGATTTTAAACTTTAAAAGAAAAGGAAACTATAGTGCCAATCGACAAAAGCTTCTGTATTAAAAAAAAAGGCTTAAAGGGAGCTTCTGTAGGAGGAGATAAGAAGGAAAAAAAAGTGGGAGACCAAGCTTCATAGTGCCAATGGAAGTAGGGACCAAATGTTGAAGAAATATGGAGGAAGAGGAGAGAAGAAACCAAAAAAAAAAAAGTGGGGGACCAAGGAAGCTTCTGCACTTACCGTCATAAAAATAGAGAGGAGAGAGTGGGGACAATGTGATAGAACCATATTTTTGTATGATGTTTTATAATTAAATTGGGATTTTTAATGTATTTTCTGGGACATTATTTCATGATTAAGAATTAATTTTAGTTAGGGACAATTGTATTGAATTAATTACATTTTGGGATAAAATGATTATAATTTATTAATTATTTTGTGCAATTGTTTCTTGGACTTTTAATGCTACCTTGTGCTTAATTTTGTATTGAAGGTGTTTTAGAAGAAAATGAGAGATTTTGGGGTTTTAGAATTAATATTTTCTGGGATATTTTGATTTATGGTTATATATTTCCTATTAATTCATTGAGATTATGTTTGCTATGTGATTACTAGTTTGTGTAATTGATTTGAATTAATTTGAGTGGCATGTTTGTGCAAGCATATTAGAGGAAACAATTGCATTAATTTAATCCATTTCACACATCAAGTGGTTTTTAACAATTTATCTAAGAGATGACTATGAATGCGATTGTATGATTAATCATTAATGAGATAAATTGGACTCAACGCGTTTGCTTTAAGTTTTTAATTAAGACTTGATGAATTTCAACTCCCATATCATTTAGTGAGCTAGGATAGCGATTGAACCAATTTATCAAGAGAATTCACTTCATTCATATTTCATTAATCATCCCATTTTTATAAAAATACCAACAATATTAGTCTAGCATTTTATTAGATTGGATTTTCTTTTAGCTATTAATTTGAAAAACCCAAAACCAATTTCCCCTTGTTTTCATTGTATTTGCATGACATTTAGATTACTTAGAATTCAATAAAAGGCTCCTCAAGAAGAGAGAACGATACTAGGTTTGCCTATACGCAATCCTTGATTAATTTTTTATTATGGACCCCAAGGCTAACGTACAAAAATGTCCTAATCACAATGCCACTGGTTGTTGGTGAAAATAGAGAGGAAGGAGTAGGGACAAAGTATTATATAGGAAGAAGGGAGTAGGGAGAATGGATAAGGAAAGGTGGTGGACCAATGGAGTGGGGACAGAAAGGATAAGACAAGATTTGGGATAAGATTCTGCTGGAAAATGGTGAGCTCAAGAAGATGATGTCGTAGATCTAGATCCTGATATGTAAAAGGGTCTTAGTTAGCTATGACGCTTGCTTGACCCTTTATTTTTTTAAAAAAATAAAACCTAAGCGCCACAGCCCATAATAACTTGTATGGCGCTTGCCCATGCAAGGTGTGTAAATTTAATAATAATAATAATAATAATAATAATAATAATAATAATAATAATAAAAAACCCTTGTATGATGTTTGCCCAAGGGGTGCAATTGTTTTTTTAAAAAATAACCCCTTGTATGGTGCTTCCCTAGGCAAGCGCCATACAAGCTATCAAGTAGCTACAACGCTTTCTTGGTCAAGCACCTTAGTTGTCACATGTAATTTTTTTTAAAAAATAAAAGTCTCCTCCTTCATTTGTTTGAAGAAGTGCCATAAGATTAGCTCTAATAAAAAATCAAGTATTTGTCTAAGATTCACAAGTATTATAAAAGCTTTCTCAAGTCAAAACCAACATCTATTTTCAAAGAACTCATTCAATCTCTTGCAATAAGCTAGTGAAAATGCACTACTATAAAAGAGGGATTTAATGGCGCCCCTTTTTTTACGCTTCTTTAAAGATACGCCGTAGATAATATCTTTTTTTTTTTTTTAAAAAAAAGTTTAGAAGCTACGGTGCTTCCTAATATAAGTGCCAGAGCTTAGTATTAGGCTTGTACGACACTTCCTTAAATAAGCGCCGTACAAAACATTTATTTATAAAAAAAATGAAAGTCCAAGCTATGACACTTTTTTGAAAAGCACCGTAGCCGGTATAATTTTTGAGCATTTGTTTTATTAGCAAAAAACCCTTATCCTACGCTTAAAAATAAAGTGTCAGATAAGGGTGGGAGTAAGTCAAAAAAATTAAATCAAGCTGACATTTATTATAATGCATTATTGTTCAGAATTTCGTGTTGTAGTAAGTCAAAAGGATCTTAGTAGAATCAAGAAAATAAGCCTTCAATTAACATTTAATAAATAATACCCTTTCTTAGTAATTCCATTATTATTAAGCATTAATTATCCTCTATATTAGTCTTATTTAAAAAAAATGGTATCTTAAAACAATGTTTTGGAGGTCTTTGTATTTTTTTTTTAAAAATATTTATCGGAAAAAAAAATAATAGCAACTTGGCTAGAGGGAGACCTTAAGGGTGTGTTTGGTTTGAGGGGAGGGTAGGGGAGGGAGGGGAGGGGAGGGTGGAGAAATTACTATTTTGGACAAAAGAAACTTAAAATTTACCCTCTCATTTTTTTAAATTTTGGTTTCCCGCCCAAAATTTACTTTCTCATTCTTTTTAAATTTTGAATTCCCGCCCAAAATTTAAATTCTTTCAACCAAAAAAAGTAATTTACCCACCCTCTCATTCCCTCCCCCCCCCCTCCCCTCAAACCAAACACACCCTAAGAAAGCGTCGGCCAAGGTCTAAGTGCCTTAGCCGACGCTTGCGTGAGAAGCGCCGGCTAAGGCCACATATTCTAAATTCCTTAGCTGGCACTTGTATGAGAAGCACTGGCTAAGGCCACATAATTAAAAGGCACCACGTGGGTGCCTTGAAATATACAGGCTACATATGGTGCCTTGAATATATTTAATGTTTTTTTTTGTATTTGGTGTTTGCTTTTTTTTTTTTAAATTAGGAAGCTACAACGCTTTGACAAAAAGCGCCGTAGCTTTTGTACAAGCTGCTATTTAATTTTCACCCCCCGCTTTTTTCATTTTTATTTTTATCTTCCCGCGTTTCCTCTGGCTCCCCCATTTCTCAGAACTCCGTTCCAGGACAAAGTTTTGCTCTCCCATAGTTTTTTTTCTTGTCTCAGCCTCCTTCAGAATCTCCCTAACGTGTAAGTGTTTTTTCCCCCTCAACATTTGGTTCACGTTTTCTTTTTTAGTTAAAATCTGTCATGAGTCTTATATGTGTGTCATAATTTTTTTTCCAGGTATTTATTTGAAGTGCCAACTCTATCTTCTTGAACTTCCTATACATTGTAAGTTTTTTAAATTTTGAGCTTACAAATATAATAATACTTAGTTTAATTCGTTCTGTGTATGATTTTTATGTAGTATTATGAAGACCAACATTGTATCCAATTGACTGACCAACAAGTGGATGAAATCATTGAGGAATAGTGTGAATATATGGTCAGGCAATTATTTAATATTTAGGTTAGGTACATACGTTATGTTATTTCTTTGCCTATTCTCTTAAAATTAGTTGTACAATTACATTAATTGTAACTACATACATCTAGTATTGATTTTATGAATTAGTTATGTGTTATTTCATTCTGATTTGGTTTGCTTTTTTCCTATTCGTATTGTAAATTGCTGCAGATTTTAATTGGCTGGGTTCAAGGAAACAATTACAAAAAATAAAAAAAAATTATTACCTATTATGGCTCTTATGAGGAGAAGGTCGTAGGAGGTATACATCTCCATGGCACTTCTGGGGAGAAGCACTGTAGGAGGCCCTCCCTTCTTACCGTACTTCTGCGGAGAAGCACCGTAGGAGGTATTTTTTTAAAGCAAATAAACACAAGGTGCAGCGCTTTCAGAAATTCAAGAAGCGCCGTAGCTTACTTTTACGGCACCGGAAGCTATGGCACTTGGGAAGCGTCATAGTATTCATAAAAATAAGCGCCGTTTATTATATTTTTTGTAATAGTGATAGTTATTAAAACCCAATATTATAATAATAATACTAGGTTAATAGAAAAATCTCTTTTCTATTAACAAACTATCCATTCAAGCATGAATTTCATGACTAGTATGACTTTATCTAAGTTCTTTAAACAACAAGATCTCTCTAAAGCATCATCTCATTCAACAAAACAATCTAAGTGGTGGACAAACACTAAAAAGCATTAAGCATAGAATAAAATCAACACATAGTAATTTATTAGATGCTAGAAAAGAGAGAATAGCAAAGTCTCAATCCATATAGAGGTTCAAAGTAATCCTAGAATGAAACATTTAGCTACTTATTCACTACTACAAAAAACACAAGCTATGACGCTTAATTTAAATAACACTATGGTGCTTGGGAAGCGCCATAGGTTTCAGTGCCAATAAAACAAGTTGCGGTGCTTCTTAAATATATGGAAGCGTCATAGCTTGATCATTTTTTTTAATATAAAGCTATGGCACTTTCACGGGCACTTCCTATTGTGCTTCTCCAGGGAAGTGTCATTGAAAGTGTATTACTTTCAATTGAAAGTAGTAAGTATTTTTTTTTTTCACTTAATTGTTTTCTTTCCTACTGGGTCTATATTCAATTTACAGTAATTTACAATACAATTCATAGTAAAATGAAATAACATAGCACATATCTTTTACAATATTGCGTCTTCATGTATCAAGTATAAAAGAACTCACTACAAAAAAAAAGACTTTCGGAGGCAACAACAGTCACCGCTGAAAGTCTAAAAGTCGCCGCTGAAGGTCTTTCAGCGGCGACAAAAAGTCGCTACTGTTGCGACTGTCGTTGAAAGTTTTGGCGGCGACAAAAATTGTCGCCGCTGAAGCGGACTTTCAATGGCGACTTTTGTGTCACCGCTGAAGGTGACTTTCAGTGGGGACAAAAGTCGCCGTTGAACGTGTCAATTTTTTTTAAAAAAAATTTTGAAAAATTATTTTTAAAAAAAAATTTGAATTTTTTTAAAAAACTTTAATTTACGATTGCCACGTGTCTCCTCCCCGTGCTACCACGTGTCGCCTCCTCATAATTCCTTCAAGTGACTCTCCTCTAGTTCGAACCAGCGACCTTAGGGAGCCGATGCTTTCACGCGCGAGTCTTTGCCAGTTGTGCCGAAATAAACCTATGTCATATTATTATATATATAATATTATCATATATATAAACATACATACATACAATTAATTAATTATATACATAATTAATAAAATATAATATTATTAAAAATAATTAAAAATTAAATAAAAACGAAAAAAATATTTATATATTTAAATTAAACAATTTTTTAATTAAAATTACTTAATAAATAATAATTTAATATTATAAATATTATTTTTAATATAAAATTATAAATATAATATTAATAACATATATATTATTTGTAAATAAAATAAAATAAAAATATCATAAATATTATTTTAGTAGAAAATATTAAATATAATATTAATAAATAATAATATAATTTTAATAATTAAAGTTAAATAGAATTATTTAATAATTAATATTTTAATTTTATAAATATTATGTTTGAAAAATATTAATAAAACAAATATGAAATTGACTTTCAGCGTCGACTTTAGTTGTCGCCGCTGAAAGTGTGAGTTTCAGTGGCGACTTTTGATAGTTGCCGCTGAAAGTGTTTTAAAAAAAAATGTTAAAAAATTTTAAACAAGACTTTCAGTGGCGACACTAAAGTCGCCGCTGAAACACACTGTCGACGGCGACAACACAATGTCGACGTTGAAAGTGAGACTTTCGACGGCGAAAAAAGTGTCGTCGCTGAAAGTGAGACTTTTGTCGCCGCTGAAAGTTACAGCTTCAGCGGCGACAACACAATGTCGCCGCCGAAATTGATGCTTTCAGCGGCGACATTGTAGTGTCGCCGCTGAATTACACCTTCAGCAGCGACAGCACAATGTCGCCGCCGAAAGTGATACTTTCAGCGGCGACATTGTAGTGTCGCCGCTGAAGGTGTAACTTTCAGCGGCGACACTTTTGTCACCGCCGAACGTCTCACTTTCAGCGGCGACTTTAAAAGTAGCCGTTGAAAGTCTAACTTTCAGCGGCGACATTAAAAGTCGCCGCCAAATGTCGCCGCTGAAAGTCCTTTTTTTTGTAGTGACTACAGCAGTTAACTTGCTTAAACTTGAGCCATACATGTTACTTCTACGAAGGATTAAACTAAGTATTATTGTATTTGTAAGTTCAAAAATTAAAAAACTTATTACAATGTGTAGGAAATTCAAGAAGACGGAGTTGAAACTTCAAATAAATACCTGAAAACAAAATTATGAGTATACATATAAGATTCATGGCAGATTTTAACTATAAAAAAATGTGAACCAAATGTTGAAAAAAAAAACACTTACACACTAAGGAGCTTCTAAAGGAAGCCGAGACAAGAAGAAGAAAAATGTGGGAGAGGAAGCTTTGTACTGTAATGGAGTTCTGGGAAATGAGAGAGCTAGAGGGAATGTAGGAAGATGAAAATGAAAATGAAAATGGCAGGCTGTGGAAATTATATAGCACCTTGTCATACAAGTGGTAGAAGCTATGACGCTTTGACACAAAGCACCATAGCTTCTCAATTTAGAGGGAAAAAAATTGAAAGCCTTAGAAAGTTATTAGCTTCCCAGTTTGTAAAAAAAATATTGAAGGCCTTAGAAAGGTATTAGCTTCCCAGTTTGCAAAAAAAAAAAAAAAATTAAAGGCCATAGAAGGTGGGGCTGCCGTCGTGTTTATTGACTTTACATGCCTTCAATGGCACTTGCTGCAGCAAGGGCCATTAAAGGCACATATGATATATGCCTTTAATGGCACTTGCTGCATCAAGCGCCATTGAAGGCATTTATATTTGCCTTTAATGGCGCTTGCTTTAACAAGGGCCATTAAAGGTTTGTTGAAGCAATCACCATTAAGGGCCCTTTCCATAGAAAATATTTTTTTAAAAGAAAAATTTTAAATAATAAATTAAATATAAAAGACATTGAGTATATTAAATAAGTAACAACTAATAAAATTATATTTGTAAGCTTAAAAATTAATAGGATACATGTGTCATATTTTAGAAATATTATAATTTTACTATAAATCTAGTTGAAATAAATAGGACACATGGTCTTAGAGAACCTGACATCATGAATCAAGGAACTTAACTTAAATTTTTGTTTTCTTCCTTGAAATCTTTAGAAAATCTTTGTTTTTTAATTAATTTGACTCATACTGGTTACTACAATTATTTTTTACTCTATGTTCAGATATGACGTTTTCCCCTTATGAAACGTAGATAATAGAAGTTATGATTGATTTATTTGAATTGAATGCAATATAGTCTCATCTCAACCCAAATAATCTTCATAATTTTTTCTGTTTTTTATACACTTCCTATGGTTCCTAAGGAAGGGACATAGGAAGTGTGACTTTGGAACTTAGGAAGAGCCATAAGAAGTGTGACTGTGGAACTTAGGAAGTACGTATGGAATAACTCCTTGTATGGCGCTTGCTTAGGCAAGCACCATACAAGGTGTGTAATTTTTTTTTAAAAAAATAACCCCTTGTATGGCGCTTCCCTAGGAAAGCGTCATACAAGGTATTATGCAGCTATGACACTTTCTTGGTTAAGCGCCATATCTACCACATATATTTTTTTTAAAAAAAAATAAAAGTCTCCTTTGACGCTTGTTTGGAGAAGTGCCATAAGATTAGCACCACTGAGTTAATATTTTGTAGTAGTGATTGTCTTAGGTACAAAAACTCTAGATATAATAACAACTGAATCCATAGCCCAAAAACAAGAAGAGTAATAAAATAAAGGTTGAAACTCTAAGATATCTCTTAGAATCACCACCCAAGGCTCCAAACATACTAAGAACTCCTTCCCAAGCTCTCAGTTTTAGTGCCTTAGCCTCTCCAAGTGTAGAATGATCCATTTCGATGCATGTCTCAGGTTAAAACATCTCTAACTGCGTCATTTTTCAAAATGCATAGTTTTACTTTTTCTGACTCGCCTCCGCAAATTTGTCACTTGCCAAGGCAAGTGTCATAAAGAGCTAATTTTGCTTTAGATTCTTTACTTGCCTCGGTGAGTCTGCCACTTGCTTGAGAGTAGAATTCTTCTTCAAGGTTCTTCTTGCCTCGGTGAGTTTGCGACTTGCTGTTGCAAGTGGCATAGAGAGCTCATTTTCTTGTTTCTCTTTTACTTACTACAGTGAGTTCACAACTTGCTTAGGCAAGTTGTATAGCTTCCTTCTTCTAACTTTAAGATGCTTTACTTCCTTTGCTCTTTACTTATTTCTCAGTTCTTAGAGGGCTTCAAAACTTATATCCTTCCTCACACAAAAGAGAGAAGATTTATAAGTTCTCAATTGAATAACAAAATATATAGGATGAAACAAGAATCTCTTTGATTTTTGTTTGATACTTTGATATGCACATTTTCTTCTATAAACTTCTTGCTATGCACATTTGGAATTCAAAACTAGGTAGAAAGAGAAGAAAATATGATGGAATGTTATCAATTTCTCATATATAAAAAATATGGTTGTCAATCCATTAATTTCTTCCACAACTATTTGCAAATCATCACTATAACGATGACAAATATATAATTAGAGAATTCGAGAAACAACATTGGAAATGGGTTGCTCTTCAACCGAGACTATGAGGTCCTCTAAATCCTTTTCCAATGACAGATCTCCATTGTTGCCTCTGGAGTCACCTTCCTCATTTTTAATGGCAACCCCAAGGACATCGCTTCTTTCACTACTTTTCATCTACATGATCTGGACAAACCAAGTCCATTGTCTCTTCCACCACCTTCTTCATCTCTTTCGGA
The DNA here is from genome assembly GCA_963242795.1 of Inga leiocalycina. NCBI lineage: Eukaryota > Viridiplantae > Streptophyta > Magnoliopsida > Fabales > Fabaceae > Inga > Inga leiocalycina. The sequence continues at coordinate 43,465,280 of OY725329.1, forward strand.
GCATGCATTGCCTTGTGTAACACAATATCTTCTATCACTGTAATCTTATCCTTCTCCTTTTTGCAGTGGCTTTTGATCTTCTCTTTCTCCCCTTAGCCTTGTTGTGAAATGAAAAGCACTCAACGCAGGAGAGAATAATGAAGATTCTTTTGAGTGGGGGAAGGAAGCGACCAAATGAGGGAAACATGAGAGAGGTGGATGGAGACTGCCACAGTGAGTCCAAGAGATAGACGAGTGTTGAGCAGGAGAGAAGGCCAAAGAGTGAGACTGAGAGCTGCAGTGGCAGTGACTGGAGAATGACAAGTGACAAATATGTGTGCCACAATAACTTGGCATGCAAGTTTGGGGGTGATCCACATGCCGCCTTGGGGTCAAATTAAAACTAGATTAATAATGCAGTAAATTAGTGCTAACCTATGTTGATCTCTTTGTGGAGCCTACTTAATTGAGCCCTAAGCTAACTAACTATAAAAAATATTAATTAAAAGGGAAGAATGATTTGATTTTTAACTACAAAAACTACTTTGCAAAACAAATGAAAACATTTTTAAAATACTTCTTTTTGGTATTTTCAATTTATGAAATGGATGAAAGTATGAGTAAGTTTGAAAATAATGAAAATAGATTTAAAATATGCAAATGAGATGATACTCCCCTTGGAGCATTTGAACCATGCCATCCTAACTTCAAATGATAATGAAGCTTTAATCACCGATCCAAACAATTAGCTCAACCAACTAGTCAAGCTTGGGTTAATTAACTTGCCAATGGACAACTTCAACTAGAAGAGCCATCACAACATTAACAACCCTCCATTTACACCTTGGGTTGAAATTAAACAGTCAAGCACAATGAATTCACCAATCACATGTACTATATATGATGGACAAAGTACTCAATTTAAAAAACATTAGATTAGCTAAATCCAACATTCATACGACCAAATTGAGCATTCAACAATACAAATCAAGAGCTCAATCATATTATCTCAATATTCCAATCCCAAACAACATTACAACTATAATGTCTCAACTCTAGCTACACAAATTATTTGGGCAACTAGAATAATCAACAAATATAACAAGAGTAGGAGAAAGAAATATGAAAACTCCCTTCCAACATAGAGTTGGTCTAGAAGTATAAGGCCCCACTAGATCTCTCGGGGTCTTGAGTTCGAGTCCCAGAGGAGACACTTGTGTTAGGAGGGGCAACCATGAACCCTAAACCGGTTACCCGATATAATAATAATAATAATAATAATAAAACTTCCTAAATGATTCTCCAAGCTCCAGATTAGTCCTCTACTCCTTGGGGAATGAAATGTTTAGCTTCTCATGCTTGAAATGGAAGCTTCCACACACTGTTGACAGCCCCCCAATCTTAGCCATGACAGCAACAAGGTGGAAGAAAATGGAAATGATGATAAAAGTGACAAAATGGTGAAAGGGGTGAAGAAAGTGGGCGAAAATGGCGAGAAAAAGATCGATAATGGAGATGAGATTGAAGGGAGGTGAAGGAGGTCGAAAATTGGGTTCTCTATCTTTCAAATCGTAGTTAGAAATCCCCTCTTCAGGCCAGAAACGAATCCTTAAAACAAAGAGCAGGGGGTGCCTAATGTGCCTTTGGTGATGCACCCCCTGCTGCCAATCAATTTTGGGGTATTTCCTAAATATGTTTTTCATGGTTCTTTTGATTATTAGATTCTACATGAAATGAGTGATATTTTAATATCTTATGAACAAAAAACAGAGCTATTTTTAATTTTTTACAATTTTTCAAAGATTTTAGTGCCCAAAAACAAAATGCACAATAACAGTTTAGAGGAATAAACTGTCATTTCTGAAATACGAGGACTAAACTAGAAATATCTGCTAGGGGGGACTGAACTATAATTTATGAAATTCACCCAGATGACCAAAATGCCATGAAAATATAATTCAAAACACTGTAACACCATATATTTGGATAATCATTAATATAATGACAATTTTACCCTTTTTATCACTAATTCATGCATTCACTCTAAATGAATATTTATTAATAATGCAATTTTAACTCAATAAACAAACTAAAATGAGCTAAATGATGCATGAATTAGTATATTAATAATGGAACATACCATGGGGCGAAAAAGGAAGCTACATAGCAAAGCGACACAAAAAAAAAAGATGAGAATAAAATGGGTTCAGATTTAGAGAAAGGTATATATATAATATGATGAGCAATATTGTTATTTAATTTTGTTTTAGTTTAAGAAGTCTGACAAATTAAATTTAGGCAAAATCATCTACGGGTAGATAAAACCATGTAGTCAGGAGAAATTCAACTGTTAACTGATAAGTAAAATATTTGCATATTTATTTTTCCTTATATGATGATTTTGTGGATAATATTTGAGCTCAATTTAATGAATTTGGGTGTATTTAATAAATAAATAATGATTTTGGCATAAAATATAATTTCTTGAAAAAAATACTAAATTATACCCTCTTTCAGTTTTCAGGCAATACCCGGAGCTCTAGATGTCAAATTGAGACGTTTTTTATATGGATAAAAAGCTAAGAAAGAGCTCTACAACTTTTATGTTGAAACCCAAACCCAGTTCTATCTCCAAGGGTTTTGAATTTTGCTTGAAAATTGAGAGCATGAATCATCTACCATTCCATCTACTACATTTCATCTACCACTTCATCTTTCCTTTTCATCTACCACTTCATCTTCCTTTTCACCTACTACTTCATCTATCACATTCTATCTACCACTTCATCTTCTTTTTCATCTACCACATTTCATCTACCCTACTCCATTCTTCCCTATATATAGCCATCCTCTCCTTCACATTTAACACACAACCATTTCATATCCATTTCTTTCCTCTCTTCTTAGACCATCTTAGAGTAGTTTCATGCATTGTATTTAATTCCTACATGCCTCCTACATGGAAGGCTTAGGTAGTCCTCCTTTATGGATGGTATAAGTTGCCACCTACATGGAAGGTTTTACCTCCTAAAGGGACGGCTAGATTTTCTCCATTTTCATGCATCTAGTTATTGTATATTTATGTTTTAGAATTTATTAATTAAGTTTTATGCAATGTTAATTTATTTTGGTTTTGTTTTTAATTTCATCATGTGTTAAATTTGTAATTTTCCTAGTGTGATGACGTAGCTTACTAATGATGGATTGAATATTAACTTATTAAATCTAGTTTGGATTTCTCCTTCATGATTGAGTTTTAATTATTGTTCTTAATGCTTTTGATTGATTGGCCATTTTTTGAATGATTTCAATATGCATGTTGAGACCGGAAGGAGATGCATGTGTGTAGATCCTATAATTAAAACCATGACTTGCATATGAAATAGGAATATATTCATATGAGCTGTATAGTCTTACTAAGTTCCATAAATCTTAATGCATACTTAATTGCTTAAATTCATATAGGAATATATTGGATTAGCAATTAATTATAGAATTGCTTGACCTTGAAAGAAGCTAGTAATTAAATCAGGGAAACTCGACTATCAATCATGTGGAATAAATTGGGCTAGAATAGAAAAGTAATTCAATCCGAAATTTGTTAAGTGAAATATGACCCTTAGGGCTTTTTCTCATAGTTGCTTTCATATCATTTGCACTCACAGTTGCTTTCATATAATTTACACTCATATTTAATCATTTTATTTTGTTCTCTCAATCACCAATCGATCGACTAAATAGAATTAAAATTACCCATTTTGGTACTTAGTGATCAATCCTCGTGGGAACGATACTCTACTCACTTCTATATTACCTATTTAGGACAGTGTAAACTTGCACTATTTAATGGATCATGTACACTCGTAACAAGTTTTTTTGGTGCCGTTGCCAGGGATTGTAGTCATTAATATCAATACCAAGTAATTTTAATACTAATTTAGTCTTTATGTTAAAATTTCAAAAAAAAAATTAAAAAAAAAGGATTATTCACTGAATTTTTTTGATGATAAATTGTCATATCTTGGTTCTTTTTTAGGAATGCATGTGGATGGAATGAGACAAGAAAAGGTAAATGATGGTTGGATTGAAAATTCTTCTCCTTATAATTGTTTTTCTTGTACTTATTATGGAGAGTGTTATTCCTATGAGCATTATCCATATAGCACTACGAATCATTATGTGAGAGATGATTTCACTATGAACCAAACTTATTTTGATCATTCCTTTTATCCTGGTGAAATTTTAGAGCAACAAGAGTCTTTGGATCCATATGTCAGGTATTGTCCTAATCCTCCTTTCTACTCTTATTCACATATTGAAGAACAAACTCTTGAATATAAGGAAAAATCTGATTTAGAAAGATTATGTGAGGAGTTTAGTAGAGAACAAAAAGAACTTGTCACTAATGTTGGGTCAAGTGTCCAAAATATTGGAATATATGTGAGTCAAATTATTTCATCACTTGAGACTATGAGGCAAGATAATTCTTTAAGCATTATGACCACTTCTTGTGTTGATGATGATTATTGTGCGGAAGTTGAGGATGTGAAATTGACTGAAAATTTAGCTCTTGTGGAGTGTGATAAGGAACTTGAAATCACTTTTGGAGAGGATAGTGGGTGTAGTCTAGAAGAAGTTCCGGTTGTGGAACCTAACTCCTGTCATTTTGATGTTGAAACCAACGTGGATGTTCCAACAGCTATTGTTCATGTCTCTTTTATTGAAGTGTTGACTCTTACTAATCAGAGTCAAGTGGATTTTTTCGGATGCTCTAAAATTTTGAAAACTTCTAAATCTGTTTGCAAAAACATACATGTTGTGCTTTATTTGAATTCAGTAAATATTTGTACTCTAATATTGTCTATCATTGAAGAAGTACAAGTAATTACCTTGAATGATCATTGTTGGTGTCTGAACCATTGTTGCTTGAAAAGAAATAAAGACAAGGTAATCATGGTATTTGATACTTTTGATTAGTAGTTTGTTTTGGGAAGTCTGGCTAAAGACTATAAATTTAACGCTGCTTGGGAGGCAACCCAAGGTTTGGTTTGATGTTTTGTTGTGATTTTGCAGGACTTCTGGTAGCCCCTGATGATGTATTTCACTTTGGTAGCTACAATTAAAAAAAATTGAAAAATAAATATAAAAAAATTTAAATAAAAAAAATTTGGTTTTGGTTTTTGTCTAGCCAAAGTCGTTAAAGAAGGGCGGCTATTTGGGAGGCAACCCAAAACTTCTTTCCCACTCTCTCATTTTTCTTTCCTACTCTCTCATTTTGCTTTCTTACTCACCAAAACACACTGTATTGCGTTGAAAATTTTAGTTTTCATCATTTTCATTACAAGATAACATGGAGGAATCTCTTGCAAAGCTTAAGAACAGGTTCCCTACTCTTCCCAAAGATGTGCTCAGGAAGATCTATAACTGTCGACTTGAAAGGATGAAGATATTCAAGCGTTTAGGCCTTCCTGTAGACGTACGCTGGATCATTGAAGCTAAGGTACGTTTAGCAGGTGAGATTCATAAATTAGTTGTTAAACCTTTACCAGGAATGGGAAGAAGTTCTTACTCCAAAAAGAGAAGAGCTAAAAGAATGAATGTCTACCATAAATGTGCAAGGTGGACATGTGATCAGCGCTGTAGGAACAAAGGTATGATTTCTATAAATCGAGAAGATAAAATTAAATTTATAAAGGATGGACTGAGTAAGGAGTCACTGGATGATATCATTCAAACTCTTGAGACGCATCCGAGTAGTGATGTTCATCGTATTCTTCATGATTTAGCTGACATATTCAACAAAGAAAAAGAGTGCTATTGTCTTGGGAATCTGATGTTAAAAGACCTTGTTTGCCAGTTTATAAGAAAACTGGATGGGAAGCAAATCCTCGATTCATAAAAAGCATTTAAGGCGTTACTAGATGTAAAATCAGAGGAAGATGTGAGCTAAAATCACAACTACTGTACATAATCTTGCTTTTATCTGATCTGTCTTATCTTTTTAGCAGCTTTTGTCTAATTTGTTTTAGCTTTTCAATAACTTTTGACTTTCTTTCCTCTTTTTGTTAATTTTTTTACACAAATTATGCCAGTCATTCATGTCGGAAAATTTTCAAACTTCTTTGAAAAATGCCTAATTTGCATGATCTTGTTGTCGCTGTTTTAGTGTTATATATATATATATATATATATATATGTACTCTTCCACTTGTAAATATATACTCTTCACTTGTAAATATGCACTCTTCCACTTGTAAACACAAATGGTCCGAGAGAAAAGAAGAGAAAAAGGTTATCACACAAAGATGTAGATTTACATCTATCTGCATTTTTGGTGAAACAGATTCGGGCAAGGATGGAGAGTTTCTAACTGCAGCAAACGAACTTGGAAGTGCATTAGCTGGTATTTGCTGCTAGAAAGATCAACTTTGTATATGGGGGAGGCATCCAAGGCCTAAGGGGAAGTGTGGTCATTTCTGCATGTATGAATGGAAGCAAGGATTTGAGTGTAAAGGTGAAGGAGTTGGAAGATCACAACTTTTCCTTAGGACAAGAGTTGCAGGTTTCAAGCTTGCCTGAATGAATGGGACAAATGTTCTACCATGCTCAAGCATTTATCGCTCTACCTGGTGGTTTGGAGACGTTAGATGGAGTTTCTAGCATTGCATATTGGGCTAAGTTAAATTATCATAAAAAGCCATTAGGATTGTTAAATGTTAATGGTTTTTATGATAATCTGTTGTCTTTTTTTGATCATGCTATGGAAACAGGATTTATACCCCAATCGACTCGCCATTCCATAATTTCTGCGCCAACTGCTGATCAGCTGCTCGATGAATTGCAAACCTATGAACCTAAACCAGATATACTAGTCAAGCGAATAGGTGGGCAATCTTCAAATAGCAGTCAAAAACAGGATCCAGATACCACTCTTCGGTTGTAACTTTCCTTAATCTTTTGGTTTTACTTTATTGTGTGTTTATGTTTCAAAAGAAAAAAATTAGTTAGTTAGTTAAAAACCATTAGATGCATGGGGTGTGGAAAAAAGTGGCAGAGTAAGGAATTATTCTTAACTCCTGAGACGCATTTTATTAGTTTCATTTTTTTGTTCCTTCTTAAAAAAGAGAGAGTAAATTTAAAAAAAAAATTCATCATGTTTAAGTGCTTTGTAATGATCTTAAGAAGTATATAAGTTTTGAGTATGGATCAACTGAATTTAGGGATTTCATAGTATGAATGAACAACTGATTGTTGCAATTGGTGATAAATTTTGAGATTGAATGAGCTGAGTTTGAAAGCCCTTAATCGTGAGCTTTTGAGCCTATAATGATTATTTATCTTGTGTATGATATGCACCTATTAAGTTGTCACTCTAGAATTTGTTTTAAATCTGGTTGAAATTACATCTCACATGCACATTAAAAAAATGATAGAGGCATTCATTTTATTTAGCCAGAGCCAAACAACCTACCTTGCAATTATATCGTTGATAAGCCCATTTAAGCCAAATTGACTATTTCTTTGTTCTCAACCCATTAACATGTGTTTTAATGATATATCAAGTGCTTATGCAAAATATATATATATATCTCTATGCCCTAGAAGACATTGGGGGCAATGTCTGATTTAAGTTGGGGGAGGCGTAGTAAAAAAGAAAAAAAAATTAAAAAAATAATTAAGTATTGTGGGATGTTGTGATGAAATAAATTTATTCATAAGTAGCCCATTTTTCAATTTTTCTATTTCTTTAGCCATTTATATCATGTTTTACATTCCTTTTAGCTTAACCCCATTACAACCCTTAATAAGTCCTTTTGATTTGAATTATGCATGTGAATTAGGTAGTAGAGATTAAGATTTTTAGCAAGCCTATGGTAGTGCAATTTTTTTTGTTGAATTTGAGCAAAACACTTACCCTTATACACTTGAGAGATTGAGTAGCAATTACGAACTCGGTTTATTCATTTTTAAATAAAGTTACAAGTTTATATTTTCATTAATTCATGAATACTATGATCTCATTATTTTTCAATTGTGTTCTTGCTTATGACTTGACACTTCTAATTTTGTTAGCACTAATTAGTTACTCCATGTTTGAGGACATCCAAGAGCTAAGTGTAGGGGATTTTAATAAGTAAAATATTTGCACATTTATTTTCCCTTATATGATTATTTTGTGGATGATATTTGAGCTCAATTTAATGAATTTGGGTGTAATTAATAAATAACTAATGATTTTGGCATAAAATAGAATTTCTTGCAAAAATACTAAATTATACCCTCTTTCAGTTTTCAGGCAATATCCGGAGCTCTAGATGTCGGATTGGGAAATTCTTTTTATGGATAAAAAAGCTAAGAAAGAGCTCTATAACTTTTATGTTAAGATCAAAATCCAGTTCTATCTCCAAGGGTTTCCAATTTTTCTTGAAAGTTGAGAGCGGGAATCATCTACCATTTCACCAACCATTCCATCTACTACTTCATCTTCCTTTTCACTTACTACTTCATCTATCACTTCATCTTCCTTTTCACCTACTACTTCATCTACCACATTTTGTCTACCGCTTCATCTCCTTTTTCATCTACCACATTTCATCTACCACATCATCTACCCTACTCCATTCTTCCCTATATATAGCCATCCCTCCTTCACATTTAACACACAACCATTTCATATCCATTTCTTTACTCTCTTCTCCACATACACCATCTTAGAGTAGTTTCATGCATTGTATTTAATTCCTGCATGCCTCCTACATGAAAGGTTTAGGTTGTCCCCCTTTATGGATGGTATAGGTTGCCACTAACATGGAAGGTTTTACCTCCTAAAGGGACGGCTAGATTTTCTCCATTTTCATGCATCTAGTTATTGTATATTTATTTCTTAGAATTTATTAATTAAGTTTTATGCAATGTTAATTTATTTTGGTTTTGTTTTTAATTTCATCATGTGTTAAATTTGTAATTTTCCTAGGGTGATGACGTAGCTTACTAATGATGGATTGAATATTAACTTATTAAATCTAGTTTGGATTTCTCCTTCATGATTGAGTTTTAATTATTGTTCTTAATGCTTTTGATTGACTGACAATCTTTTGAATGATTTCAATATGCATGTTGAGACCGGAAGGAGATGCATGTGTGTAGATCCTATAATTAAAACCATGACTTGCATATGAAATAGGAATATATTCATATGAGCTGTGTAGTCTTACTGAGTTCCATAAATCTTAATGCATAACTAATTGCTTAAATTCATATAGGAATATATTGGATTAGCAATTAATTATAGAATTGCTTGATCTTGGAAGAAGCTAGTAATTAAATTAGGGAAGCTCGACTATCAATCATGTGGAATAAATTGGACCAGAATAGATAAGTGATTCAATCTAAAATTTGTTAAGTGAAATCTGGCCCCTAGAGTTTTTTCTCATAATTGTTTTCATATCATTTGCACTCATATTTAATCATTTTAGTTTGTTCTCTCAATCACCAATCGATCGACTAAATAGAATTAAAATTACCCATTTTGGTACTTAGTAATCAATCCTCGTGGGAATGATACTACTCTACTCACTTCTATATTACTTGTTTAGGATATTGTACACTTGCATTATTTAATGGATCATTTACACTCGTAACACTAACCTGATAAAATTCCCCTCCTTTCAGCAGTTGATATATGTGATGTTTTGTCTAGTGTTTTCTCACTCAGCACTCTGTTCATTTACACAATTGGGAAGGTTATGTAAAAAATTAATTCAATTTCATATTAGGGAAGTTCATTTAGGCAGTAGGGAAGTTTATTTGCTTTCACACCATGGAAGCTCAATTGCATAACAGGGAAGTTCATTTGTAAATAGGAAATTTCATTTGTACAAGAGGGAAGTACATTTTCATATTAGGGAAGTTGATAACTCTCCATGTTAAATATATTTGAAGTATATTTTAGGTGTATCTGGAGAGTCAATACAATTTTGGGATTTTTCAATGAATTTAAAAGAATAAATCAATTTTGTGCATCATTAGGGGGTTTTAATGTAAATATCACAGTTTTAAGCAAAAATAAAAGTAGTGACGTTTTGGTTAAAATAATTTTAGTATTAGAAATATGATAGTTTATTTTATTTAACTTTCTTCTATTTTATTTCTTTTTCTATTTTCCAGCAACCATAGCCACTTGGTTTGGAAAAGTTGAATCTCTATCCTAGAGGGAACACGAGTTTGACGAGCACAGGAGATGACCGGCACTTGTCATCACTGCCATCATCTTCTTGGGCAAGGGGCCTCTAATAGTGCCCCACTGTCTAATGCCCTTTGTGATGTTTCAACTTAATTACCAAATACTTTTTCTCTCTTGATAATTATATTCTATATAAAATGAGTGACCTTTTGATGCCTTATGTGTGAAAAATTGTACAGTTTTAAATTTTTAAAAAAGTTAATCAAAACTGCACAAATTTAGAGTTTATATTTTATTTAAAAAATTAAAAAAAAAATTTCACTGCTCATCGCCCATTTATTTTATTCCCCCGTATTTTTCTGATGCCAGGGGTTGAGGGGGTAAGCACTTATGTTTCTTGTAACAATCCTTAGGGAAAAGCACTGATATTTGTCTGTTCGATCATGTCTGTTCATGTTATATTATATTCTTATTCCATCTACCTTTCTTCTTCGTTTACTCTGTTCTTATTGGATTCTCAATTCCCCTAATAGTGTTAGATAAGAAGAGACAGTGATATTCATTTTCTTTATGCAGATCACATGTTCGACCCAATGACACCCGCGAAAGAATGTGATATTCATTTCTTTACTCTACTTTTCTTTATTCTCTCTCCTTTCTTTCGCTGAAATCTTAATCATCACGTGCTGTTTTTTTTTAATGTACGTGCATGGTTTATAAATAATACATTTATTTTGACATATTTAACATAGATTAATTAAGTATGATGTTTTGACCTTTCCAGCATTTATATATCTAAGGTCTATCCGTAGTATCACAGACCACTTAGGGGGTAATTATTTTCTTTCCCAAATTCAATGTTTTTAAATTTTTTTTAATATAATCTTAAAACTAATTTTTTTTAATATGTTACGTTAGTATGAAGGATTAATTCAACTCTTTTAAAAAATAAAATTAATATCTTTGAAGTCAAAAAATATATAAAAAATAAATCACCTAAAAAAAGATGAATTTAACTAAATTAAATAAATCAAACACATCATAATGCAAAACGAAATGAAAATTAAATATAAGTTAAAGTGTACGGTCGGTCTCCTAATTAAATTTACGCCAAATTTTAGTTTAATTTCTTAAATTTGTGAAGTGCATTTATAGTCCCTTACTATTAACATTGTTAGTTTCATTAACTGAGAATGGTGGCACAGCTCCCGAATTTAAATGGTTCTCTGCAATTAACGGTTGACATATTAATCTTTAATTCAAAATTTGTAAATTTAAAAGTTTTAAAAATAAAATCTAATGAAGATTCACTTTCAATATCAACAACTCATCTTTTAAAATATAAAAAAGAGTGTATTAAAGGATTAAATTTTGATAATACTTTATGAGCATTTAATTGTAGAGTCAACACATTTAAATTCGTTGAGTCAGCATTTTTCATGAATGACACTACAGTGTTAATAATAAGTGACTGAAAATACACTTCACAATTCTTTTTTTGGTAAAATACACCTAATAAATTTTGATGGATTAAACTAAAACTTAATGTAAACTGACAGTTCAAACCTATATTTTTAGACTTACATATATATATATATATATATATATAACTAACAATCCCTTCAATTAATTAATCCTTGAGGTCAATCGTACGAGAGACAATAGTTTCGTTGGAGAAGCTGCGTAGTGATGCATGCCATGAGAGGAAAGTGGTCAGAAGTATTTGAAACGTACAAGCAAGAAAGCGTTTAGCACAGATCCACATTCCCTGCTCATCAAAAAGATGAGCAGGGAATGCTCATCACCTCAATTTTGGGAATTTTAATTTTTTTTAAAAAAAATACTCCATACACTAAAAAATCAATTAGCTTAAGATACTGGGTGTTAAAAAAATATTTCAGATATTGGGTGCTATTGGAAAAATATTTCAGGCTACTGGTGTTGCTGGAAGAATATTTCTGTATGCAAACTAGAAATTAATTAATTTGAGATATCAGGTAACAAAAATATTTCAAAGTACAACATACAATTTAATCCAAATAAATAAAAATAAAAAAAAGGTCTCCACCCAAAATTGGGGTGATGAGCATTCTCTGCTCATCTTTTTTATGAACAGGGAATGCGGACCCGCTTCCATGGCCAAGATAACCCCAACAGGAGACACTGTTACACATGGCTGTGTCTAATTGGCAAGTGAAGGAAGTGGCAGCAATGGTTGACTGCTTAGTTCAAGAAGAGAAAAATCGCACTCAAGATAATGTGGTGGTTACAGTGGATGTAGATGGTGGTGATGAGAGCAGCTGGAACAAGAACATCTTTCTTGGCGTTGAGAATGATAGAAAGAATACTCCTTTGCATTTAGCAGGAGGAATGGGGAGTTATTGGATGTGCGAGAAGATCGGAGGCACAGACCCATCTTTAATTGCCAGACGCAACATCGTTGGTGAGACAGCCCTTTTCCTAGCGGCTCTCTATGCATATGGCGAGATACATACTTTTCTTCGGCATCATTATCTTTATGTGCGAACCCATGAAGTTTCTTCAACCGACCTTGCTCACTGTATAAGGGACAACCATGATACCATTCTTCATCGTGCAATTGCAGAAGGGCATTTTGGTAAATCTAAACAAACATTCTTCCTTTTATATATTTCTAATGTACTCATGATTAAGTACTACTAAATGCAGCTGTTTCAATTGAAATAATTCACCTTTATAAAGATAATCTCAAAGAGATTATGAGAAGCAACAAAGAAGGGTTGACTCCACTTCATCACCTAGCAGCACAGAGTTCAGCTTTAGAAATTCCTGCACTCCTTGAAGTGCCAAGCCTTCTTCGTCCAATTTATCGTAAGTTCTATTGTCTGTGAGGGAATGCAATGTGTAGATATATGTGTATGTCTGTGATTTCATGCTTGACTTTCTTCAGAAGTATTTCGATCTTCCTATAACAACGCTTCAAAGTACCCCCTTGTAAGTGCCAAAAAAAAAAAAAAAGAGTAAAAGAGAAAGAAAAAGAAAGTATTCCCTTCAGTCCTTATTATCAGGCACTGATACTATTTTTACACAAGCTAATGACGTAAGTTAAAATTAACTATTTCTTGTACAATGTCAAAATTACTGTCAATAAAAGTAATTAGATAAGTTTAGTTAATTTTAGTTAAGATGTTTTATAAATAGTTAGGGATACTATGTGAAAAAAATTAATGCTTTGGAAAAGACATATTACTCCCTCTAGTTCTTTTATATTAGTATGAATTGCCTTGATCATTTTTATAAGATCTCATTTAGGTTGTATGAGCATTTAATGTGTTTTTATTGTTTTTTCCTATAGGTAAGTGTATTCTTTTTTCTTATCTTTTTTTCCCAAAATACATTCTCTTTCATAGTTTCTCTCATTACTATTTCTCAATCTTACTTGTTGCCCATTGTTAAATGAGGGCATGCTTGGGAAAAATTTTTATTTGTTACATATTTATTATTTTTAACCAATTTTAGCTGTCTTTTTTAAATCATGTAATTCAGTTATTAAGCTCTTATAAAAAGGACCAAAGGGAGTACATTATAAAACATGTTTAAAGTTCTTATAAGATGGAATACCATGTTATAGTATTGAGAATGGTTGACATTTCTCCTTTTGTATGGCCTCATTTCAAAACTAAAAACGTCAACTTTGTCAAGGGTATAAATATGAGTAAAGTTAAACAGGTCACACGTACGCTTGGAAATAACGAGAAGTGCTTAACTACTTAAAAATTTTATTTTATTAAGGACATCAAAATTTTCCGGATGTGTTTCTTATTAAAGATGTGGGGACTATTTGTACTTTAGTGCGTACTTGTCTATATATATATATAATATGCCTGTGGCTTGGTTTAATTTGTTTGAAACTTTAAAGGGCGTTGGAAAGTTGAAGAGAAGAAGCAGGCCACAACGTTTGAAGAATTGCAAAACTTCAGTAAGTACGCTTGACATGTTACTCCCTAGCTATTTTCTTTTGTCCATAACAAATGTGCGCTTATTTTAAGTAGTATAGCTTAAAGACCTAGCCTTTAGAGAGAGAATTATTTGAATGTTAACAAATAGTGTTTGTAAATGGAGTGGGATAGGTTTATTCGCATATAATATGTTAATACACTACCAACAAACATTGGTTTTAATGGAAAGGCCGCTTAAGCATAAGGTCTCAAGTTTGAATCTATATGACTGCTTAAAAAAAAATCCTGAGAAACAACTACTCCCAATTAAACCCAATAATACTTGAATTTGTCCCAGCCAGATAATCATAGAAAAAATATGTTAAGATACTAACAAATTTTGCGATTTAATAATTAAATTGCTGAGTATAATACTCCTAGAGAAGAAAACTTTTGGAGCAAGTTTGCGGTATGCTTTTTGCCGTTATGGCTTCCGCTCTTAATCCTGTCATCAGTCATCATGTTATTCCTCATCGTACCGTTGCGGTTAACATTTTCTGGAGCAGGTATTCGATGTCATGCAATCGAATCCGGATTCTCTCCGTACTCTTCCCCTCCCTTGCGCCTCCCTTACTCAAAATAGTGCCGTTTTGGGTCCAACACACAGGGGGTTGGGTCCTTTTTTTAAAAAAAAAAAAATATATATATATATATATAGCATCCTGAAATATTTTTTTCAGTATAGTCCAGTATTATGAAATAATGTTTTCTGCATTCAATATGGTAAAATAGTTTTCTAATTGCAACAAACAATCTAAACTTAAGATATAGAGTGGTGATAAAAAAATATTTCAGAGGATTAGGTGCAAAAAATAATTATTTTAGGATACTGGGTATTATTGAAAAAATTATTTAAGGTGCTGAATGAGTTAAAAAAAATTTAAGATACTGGATGTTACTAAAAAAATACTTTAGAATGTAGTTTGCTAGATAGTAGTCATTAGTGAAAAATTATTTAATGTGGTGAGTGAGCTAAAAATTAATTTATAATACTAGGTGTTACTAAAATAATACTTTAGAGTGCAATTTTCTAGACAGTAGTTACTACTAAAAAAATATTTGAGGGTGATCAATGTAATAAAAATTATTTTAAGATATTGGGTGCCACTTAAAAATTATTTCATGATATTGGGCGGTACTGAAAAAATGCTTCAGGATGCTACGTTTTTTTTTAAAGGACACAACCCGCTGTTTTTTGGACCCAAAACGGAAATGTTTTGAGTAAGGGAGGCGCAAGGGAGGGGAAGAGTATGGGAGAGAATCTGGATTCCATGCAATCATGCATAGTCTAAAATGAACATGTTTTATTTTAATTATATTTGATTATAAATTGTTTTCAAATAATACTACATCCAGTGATTAATATAAAACATGGTCAACTAATTTGGAATGATTAAGGAAGTTAAATAAATTAATATTTGTATTTATCATTTTTCCCAAACTAATTTTTCAAACTTATAAATTGATATATAATCCAATGAACATATACGAATTTTAGAGGGTTCATGTAACATATAGTATAGCTGGTACTTCCTCCAGTCCTTAATATAAGACCCAATTGACTTTTTTTGGAGAGATTAAGAAATCTAAATAAATTACTTTAAAGTATTTAAATTTATCAATTTTCCCCAAACTAATTTGCTTGACTTATAAATTTATATATAATCTTGTGATACACCACACATGCTAATTTATTTAGATTCTTTAATCTATCTAAAAAAGTCAATTGGGTTTTATATTAAGGACCACAAGAGAGTAATTTATTAAGCTTTCTTGATCTCCCCAAATTAGTCAACTGGGTCTTATATTAACAACCAGAGCATGTTTTTTTTTTTTTTTGAAAAAAACATTTTGTCTACGGATCCTCTGAATATAGCCAAAGAAAGATGGTTCTGTAATATACCACGAATGAAGGAGAAGTACAAAAGGTGCTATCAAATAATGACCAAGCTCCTTCAGCATGCTTCCGATGAAGATATGTCAAAAGTAAGATCAAGAAGTGCCTCTGAGCAGTTTTCAATTTCCATGCAAAGTGAAGAATTTAATGGTAAACTAATTCATTATGAGATTTTTTTACGACATGAATTTGTGAATTTTCTTTCAGTTATAAACCAATGTTGTGATTTGGACTGTGAATTAATGGTGTTGGTGGATAGAGCCAGAGGCAATGGCAAAACCACCGTCTGGTACACTAACAATAGAGACACCCCTAATGATTGCTATGAAGAATGGTGTGATAGAGATGGTGGAGAAAATTCTGGAATTATTTCCGTCAACGATTAAGGATGTGAATGATGAGGGAAAGAACATATTTCTACTAGTTGTAGAACATAGGCAAGCGGAGGTATACAGTTTTTTGTTATGGCGCAATTGGCTAAATGAAAGTGTGCTTAGGAAAGTAGATAAAGAGGGAAACAATGCATTGCACTTGGCAGCCAGAGGCTTGTAGTGGTCAATCCTGCGGAAAATCTCTCCATGGAAAAGGAAATGAGATGGTTTGAGGTGCGTATACATCTATTTAATTTGCCTTTGATTTTAGGTCAACATGAAAGTTAAAATACTCAATGAAATCTTATCAGTACTCTCTTCGATCCTTAATGTAAGACTTGTTTAAATAATTTGATTAGATTAAGGAAATTAATTAATATGGTATGTTGTTTCCAAAACACCACAATCATTATCTATAATTCCCTCCATCTCTCTCTAACTTGATTATTGTTGAGGGAGCATCAATAGGGTTAATTTTGAAAAATATTGACAAATACAAGAAAATAAGTCTTACATTTAGGACCAAAATCAACTCCACAATTAGGGCACATGCATCACTATTTCAAAGATTTATTTGATGCTCCTCTGGTCCTAAATGTAGAACCTAGTTTACTTGGGGGTGGTTTTTGGTCTTAAATGTAAGACCTCTATCCATTTTATCTCTCATATATATATATATATATATATATGTCTCATTTTCCCACTAGTTTACGTAACTTATAAAGCGATATATAAACTAATGTTACATACAAGTATTTTAGAAAGACCATATCAAATGATTATAATTAAGTAATTTATTTAGTTTTCTCAATCTACATTATTAACAATCATGAGTATTAAAATGTTTAGACATGCTTGGTGAGTAGATGTTTGCGTATATTATATTGTTAGAGATATATTAATTGCACAATTAGTTAAGGTCTTGTGTGGATTATTGGTCCTAATCTCTATATAAAGGATCCATTATCATTGGCTTTAGGTGTGTACGATAGTAAAATCCTCACCTAGAGAGGTAGGATAACAAGGGTCTCCATCATTATTCGTCCCAACGGTTTTGGTTGGGGCTGTTTATTCTCATCCTTCATGTTGAAAGATTTGGTTGCCCCTAGAATGTAATATCTCCATTGATGATTAATGACATAACTCATTATCTTTTCTTTCATTACTTCACATGTATGATCGATGACACAGTTTGTGAAGCGTTCAATGCGTCGTGCTGATTTGTTGGGGAGATACAATAGGAAAATGGAGACCCCTGAAGAGACGTTCAGAGAGAGCCACAAGGAACTTATGAAAAGCGAGGCGGAGTGGGTGGTTTAAACCTCAGAAGCATGTTCAGTAGTGTCGACCCTCGTTGTATCGGTGGCCTTCGCCACACGTACCAACCTGCCTGGCGGTTATGAAGGTGGCAATGGCTAGGCAGTCCTTAGAAACAATCCATCAGAATTCAAAACCTTCAGAGATTCTTCATTTGTGGCCCTCTTGTTCTCCCTCACTTCCACCATCTGCTCCCTATCTATTGTCGCTGCTTCTCGTTCCCAATCTGCTCATCACCACTCTTGGAGAGACGTTCCTTCCAAGTTCTACTGCGGCGTCTACTTCATGTTCGCCTCCATTGTTTGCTTGTGGATCTCTTTCTGTGCTGCTGATTTCTTCATGCTCCATGATCAGACTCACAAATTGAACAAGGCTCTTCCAACTTATATTTCATTGTCAATGGGTTTTATTCTCATGGTTGTCTTACAGCTCCCCATATTCCTTGGTCCCAGATTGTCCAGGCTTTTGCGCATTACTTCCCCTAGACACAAGGCCACTCTTGCCTTTGAGTACCGAAGGACCAACAACAAGGAGAAGGCTACAGATCTGAACAACCAAAATTAAGTGCTTGCATGTCTTGTATTATTAAACCAAACAACATCAATAAACCTCCATCACTGTTATTTTAAGAGCTTCTTTGTGTGATTTCATGTTTTCATTTCTTTTCTGTTTGTAATATAATATGTGTAAGCTTACTCTCATTGGTTATAAATATATATACTCCTTTAGTGCTATTTATAAGTCGCTTCCAACATATATTACAGGAACTAACTAACAATTTTTCAATTTTACCCTTATTTAATATACACTCTACCCATAAGGACATCATCCACAAATAATAAATTAAGGATAAAATTATACATTCATATAAAAAATTTAACGATGTCACTTATAAGCAGGGAAAAAAAAACTTCCGTCCCTACCCTTAGCTATTATAAAAAATTTAGTACATTTGTATATTTGGGATGAAGTTGATAATTATCCATTTTTAATATATTTAAAGTTTATTTTGGTGTCTTTGAATATTTCAATGCAATTCTGAGATTTTTCTGAGTTTAAAAAAGCAAATCAATTTTGTGCATCATTAGGTGGTTTTAATGTAAATATCGTAGTTTTAAACAAAAATAAAAGTAGTTAAAAGTTTAGGCTAAAAATAATTTTTATTGTTAAGAAAAGATAGTTTATTTTATTTCAATTTCTTGTAATTAATTTTATTTCTTTCTCTTTTGTTTTCCTTGGCATCAACGGGAGTGATGTCATTTTTAGCTGGAAAATTTTTGAATCTCTAACCTAAAGGGTGTACGAGTTCGACGACCATGAAAGGAGATCGTTAACCACCATCTTCCCATGTTCTTAGCCTCTAATATCTCACTCTCTAATGTTTTTTTAACGCTTTAACCTCTCAAATGTTTTTTCTCAACCTAACTTGTATAACTTCATCAATTGGTGGATTTTGGGTTCTCATGCTGATCACCTTGTAATATCCCAAATTTAGTGAAGCTTAAATTTTCTAAAAAGAAAATTTAAATGAAAATTTGATAATCAGTCAAATTATGAAACCTACAAAATTTAAGAAATCTTAAATTAGACAAAGAGAAAAATTAGAGCCTAGTATGTGTAATTAATAGGATAAAAATATACCTATATATATATTTATTAAAAGCTGCCGACACTTTGTCCAAAAGAAAAAGCTGCCGACACACACACTAACTTTAATCACTCCATCTTCTTTTGTTTGCACACCTAGAGGCTTCTCCAACGCACACAAATACTTTTGCTTAGAATTGGACAACACAAAAGGATAAACCAATAAACTACACACACTCTCCAGCTAATTATGGACAGCACACACGCATACACACCTATTAAATAAATCATATCAGCCTCCTCACACGTCCATTTATGTTCTGCATCCAAAGCCAAAAGAAAGAAAACAGAATAGAAAAAGAGAGAACAAAGAGAGAGTCAAGAGAGCAAGAGCGATCGGTGCAATTGAGGAAGGAAGAAGAAGCTCCAAATTTCACATCCAATATCATAAACATATTTAGGTGAGTCTCCTACACATTTATCTTTGTTTTCACGTTGGATTTGAGTGGTTTCTATGGTGGTTTCTGGCTGGAATAAGAGCAAATTCGTCAGAAAGTTTCTGTCACCGAAAAGTTGTTAAAACAGTTATTGTGTGGCGATTTTGGGACAAATTTCGGAGTTCTTTGGTTCTGCAATTTGCTCATTAACCTCAGTACATATGTGTAGGAGAGTATAGAGTTAAAATTCGTGAGGTTTAGAGTAACAATTCATGGTTACATATTAGTTTTCTTCACCTTGTTTTGCTGTCCGAAAAACAGAGTACATATCTGAAACTTGTAAAATCTTAAACAGAGGCTATAGATGGAATTTTCAAATGGGTCTTTTTTTATAGATATTTTAGGATGTGTAGTTGATGATAGAATCAAGAAATGTACGATTTGGAGTGAAAATGGATGAGTTCTTGACTTTTGAAGTTAGACTGTCAAAACTGACGTTTTTTGGGAGTCAGTCAGATTCATGTTGAGTTTTGGACAGACAAACCTTATCGAAAAATTATGAAATTTTAAAGATATGTATTAGACATTCATAGCTTTCCAATGAGTCCAAGAATGCATTATTTCGATATATGTGGAGAGAGTTATGATTTTTCAAAGTTAAGTCAGAAACAGGGGGTCATTCTGGACGTTCAAATCTGGCAGTTCTGATGTTCGAAAATTCTGGGAAATATTATATAACATCTAGTAGTTTTGGGTATTTTTCCATGAAACTACACTTAAAGACCTTTCCATAGAATTTTAGAACACTCCATTTCGATTTTTGTAGAATTAGTTATGGATTTTTGAAGTTGAGCTCTGTTTCTGGAATGCAATCTGGAACAGTAGCAATTGGCCGAATTTCTGGGCAAAATGTGTAATCCGAAATTATCTTTGGATATTTTTCCATGAAATTAAATTTAAAGACCTTCATTTAGGCTTTGGAATCAGTCAATTTTGAATTTTCTAGAAATAGTTTTGAATTTTCAAAGTTGGCTGAAAATATGTCAGTTTCTAGAAAATTATGAAACTGTCGTTTGGTAGTGATTTTACAAAAACCGAGGTCAAAAATGGATTCCTTGAGCGAAAATATGTCAGAATAGCTTGGGTCAAAATTCCTGAAAAAGTATAGTTGACCGGGTACGGTGGGGCCGGGACCGGGTCCCAGGGGCATTTTGGTAAAATTTCAGTATAGACTAATATAACTACCAAAAATATTATAGAAATCTCTAAAGAGGTACACGAATGGGTTTTAACCTAATTCTTGTACATTTGAAATTTTAGGACCAAATCAATCGCCTGAGCCGTTAGCACATAATTCGAGGAACTATTTTTGATGTAGCAAAAAGGGACATAAGGTAGTAACTCTATCTCTCATACACTATGTGAATATTGATATGCTATATGTTGCTATATTCTGTGATATGAACACGTGCCTGCGGCACATTACCTAGCTGTGGTATGGGACTCAGCTGAGGTACACGGACATGTAGGGGATCCAAACAGTCATTTGGCCCTGAGTATTGTGTACACACATGTTATAGTATGAATTTTCATTTACATTATATGGTGCATTATATATTTAATTTCCGCATTTTATATGATGGATTATGTGTTACTACTGAGATTCCTTGGAATCTCACCCTTTTTCATAAATCATAAATGTTCCAGCGGGAACCAGTGGCTCTAAAGGCAAAGTAGTTGACACGGACAATTGAGGTGTGCAGGTCCCAAGATCAGAATTATTTGGTTATATTAGTTTAATTCTAATATATTGGATATTTTGGACAAAATTTGTACATATTATCAAACCCTACGGGGAAGATTCCTGTATATAAATTTTTATTTAATATCAGTATATTTATGCTATTCCTGTGTTGCCCACCGAACTGTGTATCATTTTTCGTAAATACTTTGAAAAAGGTGAAATAAAGATAAGGGTGTGACACACCTTATCTTATTCAAATATATGACTTAACCCTATTGAGTAATTTAATTAATTGGATCCGTTAATTAAATTACTTGAATAATTATGACCTGTATATGTTAGGATGTCCACGTGTGTGATTAGACTTAAGTTGACATCGGAAGTATCGGTTACAGTTGGAGTTAATAAGTAAAATGTAATAAAGTGAAAGGATTCGTGAGCTCAAGTTTTAAACTTGAGTTAAAACCTGGTGTGATCCCACTGTCCATTGCCCATTTGTTCCAGACAAGTCATGACCTAAGGCCTGTCCATTGTCCTTGGGCACTTTAGTTTTCTAGTAAGGATTACATTGATTTAATATTCTTTTATCTTAATTTTGGATGTTAAATGGATATTATTGAATTGGATGTATATAAATATGTAATCATGCTTTAATTTATATATTGGAAAAATAATTAATATATATAAAAACGCAACCAAATTAAACATGTTTAAAGTGGTAAATGTACAAATTATTATTCATTATATTACCTCATGATCTATGGGACCAAGCGAACCTGCCTTATGTGTGTGTTCACACCACAAGTGCACACGTCGTGCTAAATAATAAAATGATAAATAGAGTATCATTCTTATGAAGATTTAGTTTCAGAACCCAGTTAAATATCAATTATAACATTTTTGTCTAATTCAAGTGAAGCAAATAACAATAATGAAGGGAAACTAATTTTAAATTAAGAAAAAAAAAATAAAACAAGTGATTCATGGACTTCAAGGATCAAATGTGACCTAGTATTATATATTCCCCTTGTATTTCATAACATTCCATTAATCTCATCTCAAAGATGCTCTTAAAATGCGCGCGTGTGCTAGTCTAGGACTCAAGATACTTGCTAATGCTCTCTAAAGTCAAGAACAAGTATTTAATTTCATAAATTGCCCAATCTCTTGTTACAATTAATGAAATCCAAATTTCAAGTACTGATGACTCCCTATTTTTAGATAATTTTAACATATATTTGGGAGTCATCTAGGTTAAATTAAAGGGATTTGAGTGAAATTTTGATAAGATATCAATTTAGAAGGATTTCATTATAAGTATCAAAGTTTAGGATAAAAATTATGATTTTGATATTACAGATAAAAATAATGATATTAATAATAAAAATAATAAATTAAGATAAAAAGAAAAAGATATTTCAGTAGTTGTTATTGTTATTAGTATTATTATTGTTGTTGTTGTTGTCGTCGTCGTCGTTATTATCATCATTATCATTATTTATTATTATCATTATCTATTTTTATCTTTTTATTTTTTTAATATTTTTATTTGATTTTATTTTACTAGAGGCATATTGCACTTTTATGGAATGAGGATCTAGGAACCTAACCTATATATAGGAATTCAGCTTCTTCAGAAAAGGAGGAGGAGGAGCGTTTGAATATAGAGAGTAAGGAGAGCATCAGAGTTGAGGGCTAGAGAGAGAAGATTGAGCTACTGGAGAGCTGGAGCTTAAAGATTCAACGAAATTTAGAACTTTAATCCTGATTCTTTCATTGCTTTTTGTTTTCTCGTTCACCAGGCTTTTGTTATGAATTGCATTATCATCTCTGGTTTTTATTTGATTTTGAACATGAGTAGCTAAATTCCATATTCTAGGATTGCTTTGAACTTTGGATTGATTAAGACTTTTTAATTCCTTTCTTTTATTGATTAATGAAATTTATGTGTTGATTTTATCTTGTACTAAATGCTTTTGGGTGATTGGCCACTACTTAGATTGTTGGGTTCGATTGAGTGATGCTTGAGAAAGCTAATTTAGTTATAGAACTTAGGTAAAATCGTGCTAACTAGACTTGAAGTTTAGGGGTTAAATGGATTGTTTGTTAATAAAATAGAGATATATCTATTAGCCTAGCATTGTCTAATTGAGGTTAAAGCTTAATGAGTGTTTTCTTTGACTGAGACGAGATTGTGCATGTTAATCGAGAATATAAAATTGGTTTTGACTTGAGAAAGCTTTATCAATTAATTTTGAACCTCTAACAAGTACATGTTTTCATTATCAATTTAAGATTTAAGTTAGTTTTATGAAGTACAGTAGGGATAAGTAATCCTAAATTCCTCCCATCTTGAAGTTCTCAAATAAATTCTCTTTTAAATCAATTAATTATTAAATATAAAATATCTTTTAAATTACTCTCACTCAACCTAATTAAGAATATAAGTGTGATAATCAACTCGTTTTTGCCTCAGTCCCTGTGGGAACGATATTATTATGCTACTTGTGACGATCTATGTTCTTGCGGTTAAGCTATACAGCTAACAAGCACCAAGTCTAATCTGACTATGTAAGGTTGATAAGTATATCTCTACCTTGCCAACAAAACCATCCATTCATCATATAAACTTCAAGTTCTTACACAAGTTTACCCAAGTTCTACACTCAACCTAGCACTCTCAAGCATTAATCAAATGAACAAAATTAAACATCTGAATGGTGATCAACTACTTAGAAACATTAGGAAATGAGTAAAATAAGCACATATATATTATTAATCACAAAAATGGAGGACTAATCAAGTGTTAATCCATACAAGGGTTTAAAATAATCCTAGAATCAAGGCTTTAGCTACATGTTCATAAAAACCATGAGAGAATAAATATAAACCAGCAAAATCAAAGAACATAAGGAAGGAAAGCAAGACGGAGAAGATATACCAAGAGGAGAAGCTAAGATCTCTTCAAATCTTCAACTCCCAGCTCAGTCTCCACTTGAGGAACCAAACCCTAGCAGCCCCATGTGATTGCATTAGATTTTGATAAGCTATTTCATGGTATATTTGGGGGATTTAATGTATTTCCTATGCCATTATTGCATGCTTAAGCACTAATTTGAGTTAGAGACATTTATATTGAATTAAGTCTAATTAAGTGTAAAATGGTCATAATTTGAGAATGTGGAAAATGTCAAATGGGTCAGAATTAATATTTTTTAGGATTAGGGAAAATTACAGAAAATGACCCAGAATTTTTGGAAACTGGAAATCAATGAAGAAAAGGCCAGAGAAATTATAGAAAAGAGCCCAGATTTCTGAGCCTAGAATTAATATTTTGACCCAAATGTTTTAAAATTTTTAATTTAGTTCCTCTACAAACTTTTGAATTTTTATAGTTCAGTCCATTAGATTTCTGAGCCTCAATTCGATACATCGGAGAGACCCCGAGATTGAGAAGCTGATTCTGGCTCCGCAGAATGGAGAATCGAACTAGATTGACCCACCACCTTCTCCATTCACCACCATCGCCCTTCCTACTTCCACACCACCGCCGATCGAACCTTGGTACTGTCGGAGTGCAGCAAGGCCTGGAGATTTTTGAACCAGAGGTGCACCGTCGACTTCCTCCCTCCCCATTCTCACCGTCTCTTTTGCCCTCTCTACCACCATCTATCACACGCCCCTTGTTGTTTGCTTCTTCCCTCTCTCTTGCTTCACCGTTAGAGCTCGACCACAACACTCACCTTCACCTCAGACCACCGCCAACGTTTTTCTCTCACTCGACCACCTCCAACTTCATCCTCTCTCTCATTTCTTTCCATATTCGTTTGTTCACTCATTATTCATGCCTTTCCAGTTCTTCAAGCAACTTGCTCCTACAATTAAAAGCATGAGTGAATAATTCCTTTGCTTCTTGGTGATGAAGAAGTGTGCTTGAGCTTAATGAACTATATAGGGGAGTTTTTCTATCATTCCATTAGTCTAGAGTTATATATTTAGATTTCCTAGTTTTAGGAATGATTGTATATGATTCTAGAATAGAGATTAATGTTAATTTATCTTTATTGGTTTGATATTTGTAGTTAAAATTAGATTTTGTAGTGAGAAGAATATATTTATGTTTGAATTTCTTTGTAGTTGCAACAAGATTATATTAATTAGCATGTTATTATCAAGTTGGTCGATGTGGTTGATTTGCGCCTTTGAGGAGCTATTTAACACTCAAAATTAAGAAGACTCATGTTGCATCACTCCAATTTCAATTGCACATTAAGTGGTTTTAAACAATATCTCAAGAGGTAGTAGTTAGCTATGTTTGTAGGAGTTAATATTAATTGGGAATATTGGACTCAAATGTTATCTTGAGGCTTTTCTCAAGACTTAATGAATTTTAACTCCCATATTATTTTGAGCAAGAATAGTCACTTTCTTCATTACCAAAAGCATTCATCATATAATCCTTTTTTCTTGATCCAAAACATTCCACCATTGTTTTCCAAAAATCCAAAAAGATTAGAACTAGCTTTATTTTCAAGCATTTTGGTTTGGAGAAAACCCATTTCAAATCCCCCTTTCTAACCATGTTTTTAGCACTTAATTTAACATAGGGAATTCAAAATAAAATGCTCCTTGATAATAATTTCGAGTTGTTTGCACTATATTGCATTTTAATTCATGGTAAAATTTGTGATTTGGCTCCGAAATGGCTAAGGTTATGTCAAATTACCAAGCTCCAAATTGATCCCAATAAGTTCAGAATGGTGGCCAAGAATGAGTTTTGGCCTTTGAAACCTGAAAACCGTCGATTTTTCTGCTTTACTGTTGCTATGCCGAACTGTTTTGAGCCGTGACAGAGTTTGCCTCTATTTTGAATTTGGCTTCAGCCTAGACAAAGTGTGTTGTAGATCATTTTGCTTCTAGAAAATTGAGTTATTCTGTCCCAAATAAAGTGTTCTACCCATGTTTTGGCCTCAATTTGATCATCTTTGATTTTCCTAATGGATTTTTCAATCAACTTTGATCTTCACATACCTTCAAAATATACCTTGCAAAACAATAAACTCTATAAGCTCATAGCTAACAAGGATGGAACCCAGAATATGCACAATTAAGCAATAGTGTGCAATTGAAAACCCCATCACATTTTCCTATATTTGAGTATTCATAATATGCTCAAATGTTCTAAAAAGTGCATAAAACTCAGCGAAAATGTGCCGAAATGACATGAAATCTGAGAGGGTGACTATATATATAAATATATAATAGCTCCTTCAATTAATTAGTCCATTATAAAGTCAATCATGTGATACAAGGAAGGAAAAAACCTAGTTTTATCAGCAGCGAAAAAGAGACAGACCAAAGTATAGGATCAGTTTCTGTGTAAAAGGAAAAGCTATTTCTTTCATACTGAAACGAGTCATATTGATAGGGATGATAGTGGAGATGGAAGGGATTAACCTGGATTTTTAGATTATACAACACTGACATAATTAATATATAAGCCAACACAAACGTAGAGCTGGATCTAAATATAAATTGAAACAAAAGAAAACTTAAGCAGGTGATGACAGAGTTTGAACCACAAATTCAATAAAAAGGGACTCCTGGAAAAGCATGTGCCTAAAGCAACATGGTTTTGCATGGCAAATGAAATCAGCTTTAATACTAATATAGGAATTTACGTGGTACATATTGATGAAATTACACCTTTTACTGTTTTCTTTGGAAGCCTGGTGTCCCCGATGGCTTGAATTAGCACAAAGCAATGTGGCCCAAAACAGTTTTTCTTGCCATGTATTTTCTTTCGGCCTGAGCCTAAAATACTTTAATCCATTATAAATGTTCCATCAATATGTGCAATGTAAATTCTATATTACATTATCATATATAATTTTCTAAAAAATATTTATTCGTGTCTATATTTTAGGCTTCATAGTATTGAATAAATGTAAATTTGAATTTTTTTTTTCATAATGACTTAACCCTCACATTGATTTTGATGAACCGGTTAGAGTTGCCTATATAAATATAACGAAAGTGTATCTTTACAACTGCACTTGAATAATACATTACACAATCTAACAGTGTTATCTGGTTCCTTAACATTTGGTTTAAGTGAAGTTACAATCACATTCTTTACTTCTTCATTTTTCCCATCACGTTTTTATTTTTCGTTTGGAAATTTGGGGGTCAGGGTTATGTTTTCTTTTTGAGGTTCATAGTTTGGGATGGTCCCTTTTTTTTCATAAATAACAACTATGATTTATATCCTATATTTCTCAATCACACCATTATAATTTAATTTGATAAATTTTTAATTTATTATCCTTTTTATAAAAATATTGGTTATTAAAAATATGCCTGACCGATCTCATTCATGTTCATTTCTGCTGTGACGACTTTGGATACGACATCAGGAAAGTAGACGTGTACGAAAAGGGAAAGAGTTAAGAATGTGTCTGGTTAGTTGGGATTATATTTTAAATTTTAAATTTGTCTATTCAAAAATTTTTGTTTGGGTAGTATAAAACTGGTTTTCGAAATCTTCGTTGCTTAAGCGGGGATTACATCAATTGAAAAAACTAGTCTACTAGTCCTTGTAGTTTACCAAATTTTAAATCAAGTTCCTATATTTTTTTTTTTCATTTTTATTCAATCCTTATGTTTGTTCAATTCCCTCAAATATGCAAGTCCTTACGTTAAAGAAACATAAATTGACACAGTTAATGGGCAAAACAACAAGTCAAAGGACTCTCCCTCTTACTAGACTAGTTTTTTGAGATTTGGTTCTCCCTTTAGCTTACTATAAAGCGTTTCCCCTGTTTTTTTTTTTTTTTTTTTTTTTTGTGCAGTTCACTTTCCTTGGAATTGTTTCAACTTCACAAGCGCGGCAGCCAGCTTGGCCTAGTTAGATAGAAAAGCTAATATATACTTTACCTTTTTTTTACAGCTTCATATAAGGTTTCATCACTTATCATATAACCGGTCGCCAACATTTTAAAGATTAGCCACATAAGGAAGAACTTGTTTATATCACTGAGCCTATCAAAGAAGGAAACAGTGCATTACACTTGGCAATATATGGAGGTGATCATAATTGGAAATTCAATGGTGAAGTGCTCTTTGAAATGGTCCAGAAATACAGGTGGCTTTGCACGGCCAAGGTTATAGCGACAGAAGACAGTGTTACACATGCAAATGTATGCTCCGAAAGAGTCGATGAAATGGTAATTATATATAAAAACGTTGAATTTTCATTGGAACCATTAAGTAATTGAAAGTTCTACAACTACTAATTTTGGTGTCTTTGGTATAAAATGAGTGGAATGGAAGTGTTAGAAAATCAAGTGATGAAGCCCTTGAAAATGGATTTGATGTAAATCACAGTTCAAATTGATATTGGGAGGTCGAATTCATTAGGCTTTCTAAAATATCAAACCTCAAATAACATTAAGTCTAATGTTTTATTAATGAAAACTCATTTCTTAAAACATTATTAAGCCCTCCTAAGGTCAAATTAAGATTGGATAATGCAATTGGTTTCCCTTTAACCACAATTAAGATTGGATAATGCAATCAAATATATCAACATCTGCAGATCTAATGATAATAGAGGATATTAGAGATAATGAGAGATTCTATGAGATAATAGGGAGATATGGACATCCACATAAATATTATATTCATAACACTACCCCTTGGATATCCATTGGAACGTGTCTCATTAAAAAACTTCAACTAGGAAAAATTAGTGGGACAAAAACCTAGCAAAAGCAAAATAGTATATAATTTGTTCATAATAAAGTAAATTATTTTAACAAATAAATGTTATATAGCCTTTCTGGATACAAAGATTGTAACATCCCTAAAGTTGGTATAAGGGATAAATTTCCTAAAAAGAAATTTAAATAGCGATAAAATCAATTTTGGGAATTTAAGGGTTTATTTTCTCCAAAAATTGAGGAAAAATAGTTAGAGGTCATAATTTGACTTGAAACTTTTTAAGAAATTATTTGAAAGCTTTATGAAGCTAATTAAGGAATAAAATCCTTAAAAATTATTAAGGATTAATTTATGTAATTTGAAAAATGAGCCAATACCAATTTAGAAATTAAGTAGTAACTTTATTATTTGGACTTGAAAATCAAAATTGGGCTGAGGATAAGACAAATTATGGAACTTAAAGAATTTAAGGAATCTTAAATTATACAAAGGGGAAAATTAGAGCCTAGTGTAAGTGATTTATAGGATAAAAATATACCTATATATATATAACACACGGTGCCAACACTTTGACACACATTAAGTTTTTCTCTTTCAATTTTTGGATCCAAAAGTCCAAAGATTTTACCCACATGGACATCACACTTAACCATTGAATAAACACTCCCTCCCACTCTTCATTTGTGTCATTTTCGGCCAGAAGAGAGAGCAAAAGAGAGAAAGGGGGAGAGATAAGGACGAGAGAGAGGTAGGAGAGGAAGAGAACCAGTGATTCTGACCAGAAAGAAGGAAGTGGAGAGCTTGATCCTCACATGCAACCATAGATTCTAGTAAAGGTGAGTCTCTTGCATCTCTACCATCTTCATTTTGAATGATTTTGGTGAACTTTTGGTTGTTTGGTGGCTGGAAAGAAGAGTGGTCGCCAGAAAAGGGAAGCTGTCACCGGTAAATATTAAAACCAATGGTTGCATGTCGTTTTGAGGGATTTTTAGGATTTCTTTGGTTCTATATTTGGGTCACCAAACATAGGGCACATGTGTAGGAGTATGTAGGGTCAAGTTTGAGGAGGTTTGGAGTCTAAAACTAGGATTTGATGTCAGTTTCTTCATCTCTTTCATGTCACCAAAAAGCAGAGGATATGCTAGAAAGTTATAGAAGCTCAAATAGAGTCCATAGGTGGCATTTTCTTCAGTTTCTTTGAGGTATAGAAATTTTAGTATGTGTAGGAGGTAATATAATGAAGAAGAGCACAATTTGGAGTTAAAATGATATAGTTCTTGAGTGATGAAGTCAAACTATCGAATTTGAGCTTTCCAGAGAGCTAGTCAGGTTCGTGCTCTATTTTGATCAGTCAAAACTTGTCCAATGTTTATGAAATGTTATAGACAAATATTTCACATCCAAAGATTTAAAAGGAATCTTAGAATGCATCATTTGGATATCTAGAGAGAAAGTTATTATTTTTGGAAGAGAAGCCAGGAAACAAGGAACATTCTAGGATTTTAGATTCTAGTAGTAGGAAAATGGATGAATTTTATAAGGGTAATCTGCTAAATTAGCTGTGTGATTATTTTTACCTTAAAATAAGTATTTATAGCTTTCCATTTAGTATTAGAAATTAGGAATTGGATGTGTAATTTATAAGTTCTGGATTTTTAAAGCTTAGGTAGAAAATCTAGAAAATTCTGAGTTCTTAATAAGGCAATTAGAATGGTTGTGGATTTTAGGAACTTGGAACCTTAAACTGATAATAGAAAGTTATTTTCTTAGATAGGGGACTTCATGAGCTTCACATAGAAGCTGGAGCTACCTCATTTGAAATTTTATAGCCTAAGATATAATTTTTCAAAGTTACTTAAAATTTAGGCAGAATTGGGATTTATTATGGAATTTTTAGTTTTAAGGGAAATGAGATTAGGGGATAATTTGAGAATCAGAGACATGCTTGATAGACCAATTGAACGACATTAAGTACCTAAATCCCAAGAGTGAAAAGCATATAGGATGTCCTAGATTAGGAATACTTTAAGCACAAGCACAAAAGAGTAATTATGATAACCAACTACTTCGAAATTAAAGGACAAGAATTATGAGTGGGTCAAGAATAACATGATATTTATTATGTTAATAAATTGGAATAACTAGTGACCTATCTCTATAGGAATTTCAAATTATAGGATTTGATATTTGCCTCAAGCTCGAAAAGAAAGCTAATTGGTAGAGGTAAATTGTTGGAAAGGTTGATAAGTAGTAACTCTTTCTCTCATATATTATGTATTGTTCTGCATGTATGTGTTTACCATTGATTATATTTGTTTTATGAATATATGGAATGATATTGGACTATATGTCCTGAGGCCATAAGTCCCTATGTGCATTATTGCATGGGGTGTAACCTTGGGCTGTAAGACCTAATATGTGTTTAGAGTAAGGCTGTAAGTCATGATGTGCATAGTTGCATGGGGTGTATACCTAGGCTATAAGACCTGCTGTGCAATTTGTATTGTGATGGACTATGTGTTCTGAGGCCGTAAGTCCCGATATGCCTAAGGCATGGGGTGTATCCCTATGCTATAAGACCTATTTCCTAGCTAGGGCTAATGATGTTATATTGCATCTTAATTGCCGAATGCTTAATCATATGATGGTTTGCTTAGCATGCTCTGTGTACTTGCATATGTTATGATTGACTACTGTTACTACTGAGATTTTCATGAATCTCACCCTTTCCCTTAAATGACCTATAGAGAAAGCAAGCAACTCACGGGGCGTGTAGGTAATGATCGCTGAAAAATAAGAAGGTGGAGGAGAAGATTTTATTTTATGTTGGTTATTTGTATAATAATTTCAGTTAGACTTAGTTATTTTGGTAGCCTTATATGGCTATGTAGTTTGTGTGTGTGTGTGTGTTTGTGTGTGTGTGCGTATACATAAACATAGCAAAGATTATACACGTAGTAGTAGAGGTAGCATAGCATGCATAGTAAGGGGTAGTCTTAGCTGATTTTATGTACATATTGAATTGGTAACTACATCAAGTATGATAATTGAACTAGGATTTGGTAATTGTATGTTAATGGCCCATAGTTTAATCATCAATATACTAGTATATGAGCAAAGAAGCACTCTGATAATAATAAATGGAGCTAAGGATTGATGAGTTTTAATAAAGTTGTGAACTACTGTATAACTGTTTTTGAAAGTTTTAAATTTTTTAGAAAAGCACATTCAATTACAAGTTCGAACCGTATGTTTAAGTTAGGATTTTAAAACATTTTCAAAGGTGTATTTGTCTCAGGATTGAAGCTTGGCTTAGTGGTTCAAATTCATTATCTAAAAGCTCATATGATAACTATGGAATTAGGGCATCACAACTTGTGGTATCAAGGCTGAGGTTCTGGCAATAAGTTAAAATTTTCTACTTATATGGAAATACATATATTGATGGATTTTGACTTGATATGTATATACAGGGGCAATGAGTAGATGTTTTATTAGTCGTGTTGGGTTTGAGTCATCAGTTAATCAACCGTATATACCTTTTTGGGATAGAAATTTAGAAGAAAGAGATCCTAAAGTATATAAATGCATTTTGGTGCCAGATGATGCGAAAGAGGATCTTGAAGAACAATTAGTAGATCTGAGCAAGGATCTGTGAATCAAGATGCATCATTTGAAGGGTAGGTTGATTACAATTCTGTTAGCCATACAACTCAAAAGTCACCTCATACTTCTTGGATTTCAAAGAAGGGAAAAGAGCCTAAGTTGAAATATGATCTTTAGGCCCATCCTTCACTTAAAAATAAAATGGATAGGTTTGCTAAGGAAGCAATGAATGAAATAAAGGATTACAAGTTTTACTTTCTTATATTGCCAGTATAGATTGCTAGAGTGAGATTGGATTGAGACTACTTTGTATTACTTTCTTGACACTCCTATGTGGATATTGAAGAAAAATGACATCATGGAATATGGCTGAGCTATGTGAATGTATTAGTGAGTTATAGAGAAGTTGTAAATGTTAGGTAGTTGATATGTATTGAAAACTTTTCATGTGATGACATAATGATAAATGCTACTTCCAGTATGTTGTAAGTTGCATGGATTGATATATGTTCCTGCTTTCTGCCAGTATTTAAATCTATGGAATATATATATTTTTATATATCATATATGACATTAATAGTGAAAAGAGACTATGGTTAATTTAAGAAGAGAAAGGATAGGACCATGTACTAATGGAGAAAGAAATGCACCTAATCTAATGCAACAAATATTGGGCAAGCTGACTGAATAGCAGGCCATGATCTACTGGCTCTGAGAAAAGCTAAGGGAGGTGCAGACCAAACAGAACAAGGATAGAGAAAGAAGAGAAAATGATAGGGTGCCAGAGGAGAGACAACCATAGAATGACCCTTTATAACAACAATAGCAACATCAAGAACAACTCTGAAGACCTCTTGTTGATCCAGATAGACAAGAAAGAGAAAATGGAAACTTCCAGTGCTACGTCAAGAGGTTCTGTAAACATCAACTTCTAGAATTTGAAGGAAGGTTTGATCCTCAGGTGGCCAAAGACTGGATTGTCAGACTGGAGAAAATTTTCAGAGTTATGGAATGCCCCACTAAAATAAAAGCACAAATGACCATCTACAAAATGGAAGGAGATGCTAATAGGTGATGGAAGAATATGGAGTTCATTTTATATGTAACCCCCTCCATAATTATGTCCAAAATACGTGATTAAAATGAATTAGAGATCATTGAATAAACAAAACTCATTTAAAATCCCATCTTCAATAGGGTTTTCACAAATGCTTTTCAAAATCACTATAACCTGGTCTCATACTCATACAATTACTATACATAGATTAATCACATTCATTATAAATATCAGAGTGCACAACATAATTCCTAGCAATCCCGGGTTCATATCTTTACAAAAGGGTTTACAAAGGGCACATACGCCCATATATAAGTTCTCATATGGGGATTACACAATATCCTTTCGACACATCCAAATACACATCAGAATATACATCTATAACCAAATACAGTCATCCCAACATCTATGATAACCAACTACTAAAACCATACTTCAACAGGAGCCTTAGTCGCCCTTGGTTGCTTGCTCCTTCCTCGAACCTCTTGCCTTGTCTAAAATGTTGGTAAGGGAGGGTGAGATTCGAGAGAATCCCAGTAGGTAAATATTACCAATATGCATGTAAGATAGAAGTTTAATGCATGACATGCTTGTATAACTCATGCTCACACACAATGACAAATTTGTAAGTTCAATGCTTCAAACAATATACATATGACCACAGCATAAATTGAAACATAGCTTCAAATCATTTATACATGTTTCACATAATTAACCAAAGCAATAACATGCATCAATACACTAACACAAATATTAGAGCATGCAGGAGAGGTAAGTTCCCTACACTTATTCTTTCCACGTATGCTCCAACACCGCTTACTCACGATCAGATGTATATCGAACCATGATCAAGGTGAACATAAACCCTATAACCAAAATCATGGACATAGGGTTAATCGCTTTTCCAATTCCTCAACATACAAACACTTAATGTTGGTTATCATTTAACACCTTTTGGTGGCTAATCAAAGCCCAAACATAAGCCTAAAGGGTTAGGAGAAACTATACCAAAGACCATCTTTAAAAACCACAAAACTACTGTTTTCAAATGGTTGGCCGCGGCGAACCACCTCCTGGGCTGCAGCCAACAGATGGTTAGAAAGTCTTGGGCCGCAGCCAGAGACTGGTCAGAAGGTTTTAGGTCGTGGCTAGCCTTTTGAGCCGCGGCCAACCAGTGACTTGACTCCTGGCTCATTTTCCAACGACCATAACTTGGTCCACAGAACTCAGAATCACTCAAACTTTATATCAATGGAAAGCTTGCAATGTGAACTACAACTCTGGAAAGTATCATCATATTTCAACATCATTTGTGATATCAAAATACCATGCAAATTTAGCCACTTGCTCAACATTTCAGACTTAGCTAATTTCCCAAATTTTCCAGATTTTGCCAATTGGCTCTTTTTCTTCCAATAGTCCTAATTCCACAACAAACACCATTCTCACACAATTTTGCACAAGGAATCATTGGAGCCATCAAAACAACCAAATTCCATTCACATTTGACATGTTCCACCACAAACACAACATGTCACACCAAAATTCACTCAAGTCACCACATTGCAATCCATTCCAAATCAAAATTCTAAACCAATTACAATGGCTTTATAACAAATCAAGACACCAATTGCCACTCAAAACACAAGGCAATGCATACATTTTGAAAATCACACAAGATCAAGGCAAAATTCACAATTCACAAAACTCATCCACAAATCACAAAACTTAGATCAAAAGGCTTCAAATACTCACCTCTTCCTCTTTCCCAAACCAATTCTTTGATTCTTCATCTTTCCAAATTTCCTTAAGCCATCAAACACCTTTAAAAAATCTAAAACCATAAAGATGAAGCTCTCATCAACATGATCAAGATTAATGAAGAAGATTTAAGCATTAGAGGACATATACAAGGCTAAAACCTCACCTCTTGCTTTCTCTTTCTTCCCTCTCGTGGACGACAATGGAGTTGAGAGAGAGATGAGTGGATGATGAAGATGAATCAGATTTTGGGGATGCCAAGGCCTCTTGGCCGAATAAAGGAAGAGAGGAGAGAGGGAGAGTTGAAATCTTGACCCAAGATCCAAGAGTCCACAACTTGCCAAGTGTCATGATCTTGTTCCATCTCCAATGAACTCACATGAACTCACACACATGGGATTCCACCCTTTTTAGTTTCTAAAAATCAATCACAACCATTGATCTTTGAGTTACCAATGAGCTTCCTCTTTAGTAACAGATCAATTGGCCGGTAACTTTACTGTTTTGCCCCTGATTATGGCAATTCCTCATGAAATCACCACTAAACACATTTCATATATCATTTCTTCATACCAAGAGCTCTCCCCTTCACATTCAATGCATCTTAAGCTTTGACACACAAATAAGCTTAAATACAGGGTTTGCGCACTGGCTACACACATACGAATCACAATTCTCATTGAATTCTCCAAAAGGGTCATTTATCACTAATCACCTCTGCTTTTGGTGTCATTATCCCTTAATCGCAATTTAGGATCTTGCTAAACCAGGGTTTAGCAATTAACTAATCTCAGACTTATTCTCTAGCCTCTAGTCTCAGAATTCGGGGTATTACATTATAGGCCAAGAATATTCCTATTACTTGGGAATTATATTATTCCAAGAAAAGTTTAATGAAAAATATTTTCCAAGGTCTGTGAGAATTGAGAAAGAGGCTGAATTCTTATCACTCAAACAGGCAAGTCATGAAACATGTGATGAATATCTGTCTAAATTCAGCCATTTATCCTGACATTCTTCCTATCTGAGTATAGAGACAATGAAAGTTGGAGCTCTAACATACTAGTTCATAGATTAAAGCTAGAACTAAAGGAAAGCTGGTCTTTAACCAATTCATGGAGTTTAATCAGGATGTGGAGGTATGCTGGATAATTGAAAGTAACCTGATGAACTTGTATTTGGCTAGAAATGCAATAAGCTGTAGTAGTACAAGCCATGGGAGTTCTTCTCACAAACGAAAAAGCCAAGTGTTTCCACCCAAAAGAGACAAAAGAAGATTCTCAGCCAAAAAATTGTGATTTTCAAAGAACTCTAGAGTCGAGACCATGCTCATGCTGTGGCAAACATCATGGTGGTAGGCCTTGCAATGCTACACATATAATATATTATTCTTGCCAAAAGCCGAGTCATATTGCTAGAGATTGTAAACAGCGACTGCAGAGCCCAGAAAAAGCTGGGTCAGATTGCTAGAGATTCTATAAGGTTGCCAAGCCTCTCTCCAACCTTTTAGAAAAAGATGTGGAATTCAAATTCAATGATATGTGTCTGCAAGCATTTGAGGAATTAAAGAAACATCTTATTTCAGCTTCTATATTGGTGGCTCCGAATTGGAGTTTGCCCTTTATCATCATGACTAAGACCAGTGATTATACAGTAGGGGTTGTTCTAGGGCAAAAGGTAGAGAAGTTATTCCATGCAAGACTCTTGATGGTGCTCAACTTAACTACACAACCACAGAGAAGTAGTTACTTGCTATAGTCTATGCTTGTGAGAAGTTTTGGCCTTATATTGTAGGGTTACAAAGGTTATAATCTACACTGACCATTTTGCTCTGAAGTACCTACTCACTAAGAAGGAATCTAAAGCATAATTAATCCGATGGGTGCCTTTACTTCAAGAGTTTGACTTGAATATCCTTGATAGAAAAGGCGCCAAAAATCAAGTAGCAGACCATCTTTAAAAGTTTAATACTGAGGTTTAATTAGATGAATTTGATATGATCCAGTCATTATTCCCTGATGAATAGCTTTTATACGCAGAAAATTCCACTATACCATAGTATGTTGATCTTATCAACTACTTTAGCTTGTGGAGTTTTACCTCCAGATCTTAATGTTCATCAAAGGCTTAAGTGTTTACATGAGGTGAATAAATACTTCTGTGATGAACCCTATTTTTTTAAAAGATGCCCTAACCAACTCATTCAAAGATGTGTCCCGGAGAATGAACAAGAATACATTTTACAGTATTGCCACTCTTCTGATTATGATGGTCATTTTGGAGAAGAGAAAACTATTGCAAACGTCATTCAAAGTGGGTTTTATTGGCCCTCTTTATTCAAGGATGAATATACCTTTATTTTGTAGTGTGATCAATGTCAATGAGTAGGCAATATATCGAGGAAGAATGAGATACCATTGAACAGCATGCTGCAAGTTGAACTTTTTAATGTTTGGGAAATTGATTTCATGGGCCCCTTCCCTAAGTCGTTCAATAATGAATACATTTTAGTTGGGGTTGATCAATGTCTAATACCAATGATGCCAAAACAATGTTGAAGCTCCTGAAGAAACACATCTTCACCAAATTTGGAACACCTTGAGCAATTATTAGCGATGGGGGTTCACATTTCTTTAATGAGCAATTTCAAGTTCTAATGAAGAAATATGGTATTAGACATAAGATAGCATTGCCATACCACCTTAAAACCAATGGCCTGGCAGAGATTTCTAATTGGGAAATCAAGAACATCCTCGAGAAAATAGTGAATATGACTAGGAAGGACTGGGCTTCCAAGTTGGATGATGCTTTATGGACTTACCGAATGGCATACAAAATGCAAATTAGTTTGTCCCCATACTACCTGGTGTTTGAGAGAGCTTGTTATTTACCCGTTGAATTGGAACATAGAGCTTGTTAGGCCATCAAGAAGCTAAATTTTGATCCTTAAGCTATGAAAGACAAGAGGTTGCTTCAGCTGAATAAACTAGATGAATTCCTCCTCTATGCTTTTAAAAATGTGAGGATCTATAACAAAAGAACTAAAAGATATCATGATAGCAAGATAGCCCCTAAGTACTTTGTACCCAGTCAAAAAGTTGTCCTGTACAACTCAAAGTTGATATTATTTTCAGGAAGCTGAAATCTAGGTGGTCTGGTCTGTTCACAGCAGTTCAAGCTTCATATTTTGGT
Source organism: Inga leiocalycina (assembly GCA_963242795.1). NCBI lineage: Eukaryota > Viridiplantae > Streptophyta > Magnoliopsida > Fabales > Fabaceae > Inga > Inga leiocalycina. Next base: position 43,504,110 of record OY725329.1, read on the forward strand.
GTGGTGGAGAGAAAGATTTAAAATCAATGGTCAACGATTAAAGCATTATTGGGGTGGAGATGTGGACCGGTTGGTATCCACAATCTATTTGTCTAATGTAGATTGACCAAAAGGAAGAGTCAATCTAAATACTATAAATTAAGCGCTTCTTGGGAGGCAACCCAAGTTCTCAACCCAATCTCTTTAGTTTGTTAGATTCTGGTGTGTTTTTGGTAGATTTATATTTGGTCTTGTGTTTTGTATAGATGAAAGATAAACCCCAAATGAGAGGAAGGAAGCATGGTTTTCTTGAAGGAAGTTTGGTAAAGTTGAAAAACATTGATGTTGGAAAAGCACTTTCAGGGAAGTCCATTTTTTCTTTAACCTATGATCATAAATTTCCATAGATATACCATGGTTTAAAGAACATTCCTATCAATTACGCTACAAAACACATTAAATTTTTTACGGAATTTGCCACATAATTTTTTGAACGAATTTCTAATGGACTTTTGCCTGTGATTCTGTGGTTAATTTTGCCACGGAATTAGCCACAAAATAATTCCATAGCTAATTTTGCCACAGAAATTTCCATGGCTAATTTTGCCACAGAATTAGCCATAAAAAATTCTGTGGCTAATTCCTTTGGAAAAATTAATAAATTATTATTATTTAATTAAATTTAATTTTAAAAAATTTCTTTATAAAAATTAAAATTATGATATTACTATTTATATAAATATTTAAAAATTAGGGTTGATATGATCTTTCATCCCTCAAGTTTTTTCTCATTTTGGTTTTGGCCCCTCAAGTATTCAACTATAGGTTTTGGTCCCTGTAGGGGCAAAATTTTCATATAAAAATTGATTTATATATTATTATTTATTAATAAATTTTAATTAAAAATAAAATTTAAATTCAGAAATTGGACAAAAATATAGTCATATAAAATTTATTTAAGATGTAAAATTTTTTAGTTAGAAATTAATTTATATTAAAAATTATAAGAATATATAAAAAAAATTTGATATTATTATTACATTTATATTTAATTTTTTATAATAATATATTTTTTTTTATAAGAAACAAATATATATTTATAAATAATTGATTATATATAATAAGATTATATATATATATATATATATAATTGTGTAATAATAAAACACTGAAGCATTCCAGCCTAACTAGTAAGGCATTGCGCGCGTACGGACGAGGTCGTGGGTTTGAACCAAAGGGGACCAAGACAAGTTACGTTTTCAAGGAAAAAGAAGTAGTGACACATGGCGGAGCGAGGTTACAACACGTGGCAGAGCTGGGCGCCGGCGATGAGGTGGAGGCCGTTGAAGTTGCCACGGGCCGAGCGCAGGAGATGAGGTGGCAGCTGCCAGGGTTGCCATATGGCTTTTTTAAAATAAAAAAAAATGTGCGACAGAATTGTATCCTGTCACAAATTTCCAACGGAATATGAATTCCATCCCAAAATTCTAATGGAAGTCTATCAGAAATTCTTTCACAAATTTCCAACAGAATTCCAAATTTCTAATGAAATTGAATTCCGTCGGAAATTCAGAATGGAATCTGAATTCCGTTAGAAATTGGTTTGTTATGCTATTATTAGTGACGAAATCCATTTTGTTGGAAATTCCATTAGAAATCCATTTCCATTGCAAATCCGTGGCAAATTCAGTCAAAAACTCTAAATTCCGTAGCAAATTTAGTGTTTTTTTGTAGTGTGATCAACTTGTTTTCATGATTCTGTGCGATTTAAGATGAAATCATTCTGAGTTGGATTGAATTGTGGTGTTATTTGATATGTTTATTAGCTTGGAAGCTTATAAATTAAGGTCTAAGCATGTGTATTGCAATTCTTGAAGTTGATATTTGAAGCAGAGTAGTAAGTTTTGGGCTGTAGCTAATAATTTCTAACTTGTAGCTAAAAACTGCATGGATGCATTTGTGCCGCGGCCAAAATTTCTTGGCTGCAGCCAAAAGACCAAAGAAGCTTTTGTGCCGTGGCCCAATAATTTTTGGCAGTGACCACAAACACCACAGGAGGATTTGTGCCACAACCAAATTTCCCTTGGTCGCAGCCAAGACCTTGACACCAAAAAATATTTGAGCAGAGGCCTTTTGGTCTTGGCCAACCTGCTCCAGAACCTTTTGTGCTGCGGCCAAGCCTATTTTTTGCTGCAGCCAAAGTGTCTCCAAAAGGTTTTTGGCCGCTGCCAAAACGCAATAATCATGCCCTTATTTTAAAAAAACCTATTTTCCTCTCTTGTCTCTTTCATTCACACACTACAAAAAAACAGCAAATTACCCACGGAAATTACCCAAAGAATTCCGTCTCTGAAATCGAATTACCCACGGATTAGGGACGGAAACGGAATTACCGACGGATCACCGACGGAATTTTTTCCGTCTCTAAAAAATCCGTGACAAATTGATTTACCGATGGAATTTTTATTCCGTCAGAAATTACCGACGGAAATTACCCACGGAATTTACCCACCGAAAAAATTCCGTTGGTGATTACCCACGGAATTTACCCACGGAAAAAATTCCGTCGGTGATTACCCACGGAAAAATTTCCGTCGGTAATTTAATATTATTTTTTAAAAAAAAATTCCACGTGGCGACCTTAAAAGAGGCCATGTGGACATCACCGAAAGCCCCCCACAACCCGCCCCCGCATCTTGCCCCGGCAGCCCCTGAGCAAGGGCCACGTGTCCCTCTAACCTTACGCCACGTGTGTCTGTGAGATAATTGTTGCATTTTGTGACGAAGGTGGGATTTGAACCTTGGACCTTTTGGTATGTGTTCTGATGCCTTTGCCAGTTGAGCTGCTTTAACCTTGTGTTATTTATTCATGTAATAATATATATAATGTAATAATTTAAAAACAAATATAATATTAAGATAAATATATATATAATTAAATAAATATATATATTTATATATAATTATAATTTTCATTTTTTATAATATAAAATTTTTTAATTTATAATTTCGTTTAAATATTTAATATTAATATAAATATATACAAAATTACATATATACTTATAAATAATTATATATTTCGTTTTTTATAATATAAATATAAATTTTTTTAATTTCTTATTTCATTTAAATATTTAATATTAATATAAATATATATAATATTAAATATATATTTATATATAATTATATATTTTGTTTTTATGATATAAATTTTAAAATATTTAATTTTTTTATTTCATTTAAAATTTTTATTATTAATATTATATATATTTAATATATTATATTAAATATTAATTTTATAATATTTAAATTTTTATTTGTTGTAGATTATTTTCATTTTAATTATTTTATATAAATTATTAAAAAATGATAAAAAAATTATTAGTTTTACCGACGGATTACCCACGGAATTCCGTCGGTAATTTCTCATTCAAATTACCCACGAAATTCCGTGGGTAAGGCGTGAGTAATTACCGACGGAAAAAATTCCGTGGGTAAAAGTCAAATTTACCGACGGAATTTTGATTCCGTCGGAAATTACCGACGGCTTACCCACGGAAAAAACTCCGTGGGTAATTACCGACGGAAATTACCCACGGAAAATTTTCCGTCGGGAATTACCCACGGAAAATTTTTCCGTCATTGATTAGAGACGGATTACCTACGGAATTCCGTGGGTAATTTCTCATTCAAATTACACACGGAATTCCGTGGGTAAAGCGTGGGTAATTACCGACGGAAAAAATTCCGTGGGTAATCCGTCGGTAATTACCCACGGAATTTTTTTCAATCGGTAATTTTTCCGACGGAAAATCCGTCGGTAAATCGTAGGAAATTACCGACGGAAATAATTCCGTGGGTAATTCTGTCGGTAATAACATGTTTTTTTGTAGTGACAGCCCATTTTCCCCTGTCTCCTCTCTTTCATAACGGCCACTCCTCCTCTCCTGTCCTCACTCGAATCTATTGCTTCTCCTTCCACATTTCCTCCTTCTCCTTCCTTCCTTCTCCATCTTTCTCCGCTATCATGGAAACTGTAAATTTCTTCATTCTATTGTTAGTGTTGTGCACCTATCGTAAGTTCATTAATTCTGTCCTAAAAATCCCAACTGCTGTGAACTTGTGTGGCTGCCATATCTTTTCTGTTCAGATTCCCCATCACAAACGTAAAAAAATTCCTATTTTCCCCAATTGTTAATCTTGAATTTGAGTAACTTTGAGTAGCTAGTTTTAGGGGAGTTCAATGTTAGGCTTGAACAATTATGGGTGATTTGGGGTTTGCTGTGTAGTTTATCAGTTATCTTATGGCTGCCTATTAAGATTGCATCTAATTGGGTTTGAAGGATTAGTTTGTTGACAACTCTACCGTTATTAAGTAGAAAAATTCTATTTCCCTTTTTATTTTGTTGTTGCAATTTGGAAATCATAGACTTTAAAATGCGTGGTTGATGGTTGCTTTGACATTTTCTAGATCATTATTTTTTGGGCATTAAAAAGAAATTTCTCATACTTTATTACTTGTGAAAAACCCTATTCTTACAAAGAGGCCACAAGATTTTAGAGCAATTGGCCAATTTCATGATAACCAAGTTTTGCGATGTTTTGAAATGACACTTGGCTTGAATCTTTGATCTAAATCATTTACTTTTGAATGAGCCATGCTTAAATTGTAATCTTTATGTTGTCATAATAAACAGAGTCTCAATTAACTGGCCTTGACTATAATGCAGTCTAATTTGGCACATCAATAGATTTTAAATGCAGTTAGGAGAGGTTTCAAGCTAGAATTCTGACTATAACATTGGTATTAGTTAGAAATTAAGTTTGGGGACAATTCTTTTACCTTTGGCTCTAATTTTCCTTAGTCTTAGGATTTTTCTTTCTAGTTTTCCCATAGGAATTTTTTTTTTGTCTTTCTTGTCCATTTAAGTCCTAGCTATCAAGTTTGTTGGGCTATTCTTCCTTCTCTCCTACAGCAAACATGCTAGTCAAAAGGGTTCCTAATAAACATAACGCTAAAGCCATTGCGAAGGCTAAGACAAAGATAGTTAAGAGGCCTCTCTTGTAAGAGCGTGAATTCCCTTTCATGATCTCCCATGATTTCTATGACATTACCACCAAGACATATCATTTGAATAAGCTAATAGAACCCAAGACAGAAGGCAATCTCCAAATCATCTAATAGTTCTATACACAGGCTTGTATTCGGAGCATCTAGAAGTTTCCAGTTAGAGGAGTTAACCTTGACTTCACTTTGGGCAACTTCTGGTAGTATTCATCTCTAAAGATTGTAGAGGAATGTAAATACAAACACTACCTGGACCATGAAGATGAAATCCCTAAAGATGAAATTTCTCAACTGCTGGACTATGAGCGAGTAGTATCTTGGCAATGCCCAGCTGGGCATCAGAAATATGTTACATGCTTATTTGTCGGTGGAGACCCGAATTTTATTACATTTTAGAAAAGATTACTTCTGGCCATCCTCCAACCGCAACTGTATCACCAACGAACAAGCTCTCTTTTTGTTCGTCCTCATGAAGAAGTAACCACTGAATGTAATACCCCAACTTTTGAGACTTGAGCTTAGAGAATAAGCTTAAGATTAGTGGATTGCTAAGCCCCGATTTAGCAAAATCCCAAATTGTGATTAAGGATTAATGACTCCAAAAGTGGATGTGGTTAGTGATAAATAACCCTTTTGGAGAATATGGTGTGATTTGGCACTCGAATGTGATTCGTGTGTATTGTGAGCAGCGCCGAAACCGTGTATTTGAGTTCAATTGTGGATTAACATCCAAATTGACTTAAAATAAAGAGAAGAATTGAATGGGGTATTGTGTTGGAAATGGTGTCATAGTGTGTTTTGATGTCATTGAAATTGGTTTGGAACTTTGGAATGGAAAAGTTGCAATGTTAGGTTTTGAAATGTGAATTGTGTTGACATATTGAGATTGTTGTGAAAACATGTCAATGTGATGTGAATTTGATTTATTTGGTATTTCCAATGGATTTCTTATGAAAATTTATGTGGGAATGATGTTTGGTATGAAAATGAGACCATTGGAAGCAAAGATGCAAAATCTGAAATTCTGTCCAGTGAAACTCTATTTTGGGTAGTCAGTTTGTGTGAACGTTTTGAATGAACAATGCTGTCTAAAAATTCTGAAACTTTCCAGTCTTAAATTTCACATCCCAAGCTTCAAAATGGACATATAATTTGTGCCATTTCGTTTTGTGAGCTAGGAGATATAACTGTCTAAAGTTTGGGATGGAAACTGAACTCTGATTTGGGGCAGCGATGGGTTTTATGCAATTCTGGAACTTTGTGGTAATTTTGGGTAATGCCTCATATTTTTCCTATAAATAGGACTTAAATACCTTTCTTTTGGCTTTGGAATCACCATATTTCGAGTTTTCTAGAACTAGGTATGATTTTTCAAAGTTTGGGCAGAAAATCCGAAAATGGGAATTATGACATCATCGAAATAAAAGATGATATCAGCATGGAAGTAAATATTTTCTCATCATCTTCAGCTCTCATTTCTAATGTGCTGAACCAGGTGAAACTAGTGAGAGAAAGTTGAGAGCTCTTAGAGAGAGAAAGAGGAGAAATCTCACAAGGTAAGCCGATTTCTCCGACGATCTAGCTCCTAATGCGTATAACCTTGCTCCTAAGCTTCTCTTTCATGTTCTTTAAGGTGTTGGAAGCTCAATTTTCATGGTTAAGAAGGGATAGGGTTTCAGCCACTCTTGAGAAATGCTAGTGAGAGCTTGAGGTAACTTCTAAAGTTTTGTGTATTGACTATTCTGGCTGCTGTGGACAATTTACTCAGTGAAATTTCGGCGGATTGTCATTGGTTTCAAAAATGGAAAATGGGTGTGTGGTGCTGTTATGCTGCCCAAATTGGTACTAAATGGTAGTTGTAACCTAATGGAATAGTCAATAAAGTGGTTAGGACTAGAAAGGAATGCGTTTACGGAACCGAAACCGAAAAACCCTAATTTTCCCCAGAACACTTGAGAAATTTGGCCAGCTCTAGAAATGGGTCTTAGAGTTCTATGTTCAATGATTTGTTGATTCCATTGAGTTCAGGAGCGAAAATTAGGTGGGATTACAGTTGGACACTTTTTCGGAAAAGGCCGAAAAAGCATAATTACGAAAATGCCACTGAAACCTTTAAAGTGGGACTGCCAAGGGTAATTTTGTAATTGACATTGAATTTGATAATTTCAAGTTCGGAAATGGATTCCTTGGGTGGAAATATATTAAAATAGCTAATGTCAAAATTTCAGGAAAAGTACAGCCAGACCGGGTGGTAGGGTCGGGCTAGGTCCCCGGGGGCATTTTAGTAAATTTTCAATATAGCCTCATATAACCCCCAGAAACACTATGAAAGTGTCTAAATGGTACATTTGGAATTGTAGGACCCAGTTAAGGGCCTGAGTTGCTGGCACGCAAATCGAGGAGAAAAGACTGGAGGTAGGGAACTTACCTCTCCAGCATGTATTTGATATTTGTATTGGTGTATTGATGCATGTTATTGCCTTGCTTGATTATGTGAAACATATATAAACTATTGAAGCTCTGTTTCTGTTATGCTATGGCCATAAGTATATTGTTTAAAGCATTGAGTTTACAGATATGTTATTGTGTGAGCATGAGTTATGTAATGCAAGCATGTCATGCATTAAACACATATCTTACATGCATATTGGTATCTGTTTCCTATTGAGATTCTCTCGAATCTCACTCTCCCCTACCAACAATTTATACAGGGCAAGTGGCTCATAGAGGAAGCGGCTAGGACTCCTTCGAGATGAGAGTTGGTAGTTGGTTATCAATATGAGTTGGGATGACTGTATATGATTTGGATGAGGATTTGTTATGTATTTGAGATGGATTTGTGTAATCCCTATATGAGGGCTTGTAATGGGCGAATGTGCCCTATAAAGCTTGAGTTAAAAAATGGAATCCGGAAATGCCATAATTATTACATTGCGTACTCTGATATATTAAATGTGATTTATCTTCGTGTAGTAATTGTATTTGGAATGTGAATGTGAGACCAGGTTATAAATGATTTCGAAAGATATTTGTGAAAACCCCGTCTGGTATATGGGTTTATAAATGTTATTTGATTGTTATTGGTCCTATTTCACTTTAATTGCGTATTCCGGATATTAATTACTGAAGGGGGTTATACTGGACATTGGTCAATTGATTTACAAATCTTTACGGGACCACATTCATGATCATACCTACAGACTTATACTCCTACTTTTTATCTCTACCTTCTATATGTCCTCGGGTGTTGGAGCTATTTCGACTAATGTTCTATTTAAACTGATTCAAAAATTGCAATATAAAAGCATTAAGCCGAAGGTGGCTCAACAACTCCAACAACCTTCTGATGAACCAAACTTTGATATTCCTGGTGAACCCTCTCAGTCTCAACCTGAACATAGTGAACCCTTTGGTGCACATTCATCCTCTTAACCTCAACCGACAAGGCACCAGATTTTCTCGATGATGCAAAATATAAATGTGTAAAATCAAAAGGCACAAACCTCCTCTTAGGTCCATCTTCCTTGACATGTATATGGGTTGCAATATCAACATCAAGCTACATAAAACAACAAACAGAAGTTATTGTTAGCAAGAATTGCTGACAGAAATGCACAAATGAACTACATATGACATGAGCAAGTTTTTACAATAAGATCTGAACTACCGTACATCTAAAGCCCAAAAAAAAATTCAAACATTTGCTCTCCAACGGTAGAGAAAAAAGAGATCTTAAGCATTCAGTTCCAAAGCAGCAACCTCTCCAAAAGTAGTCATGAAGGAAGGCTAAATTGGAAAGATATTAATGATCACCTTCTTTTCAGAAGGTTTAATTCTAAACACCTCACCCATGGCTAACTGGGCGCTGCTCTCCCATAAAACGTATAGAGTACTTATAAGGGAGAAGCATTTCAAGATTGTAAAATGAAATGGAGGTTTGTAGACAAATCAAACATGGTTGGCATAATCTGGATTGAACAAAATATATTTAATGTAAATGACCAAATTCCACTACCAATAGTAGATTAAAATTTGTAAAAACAAATTACATGAAGCAATCGTAGACTGAATCTTTTATGATGTAAAGCATATGAAAAGGATTTCATAACTACATTTATATAACAAATAAAGGCAAAATCCTACATATTCTTGCCTTGGTACTTTAATGGTACGTATATTATTTACCATTGCTTGATATATCTATTCAGGTACTTTTTTTTTTGAATACAAAGGCAAGCATAGCTTGAAAGGATAACAAGACCTAAGGTACAGGTCCTAAGGAATGTTCATGGGGAATATCCCCGCATTCCAAGGCAAAAAGATGAAAGCATTCCATAGGGGAAGCGCCTATCTCCATGTAGTCCTGGTTGATCAAATGAGCCGTTCGCGCCAAAAAGTCAGCACAACGAGTACATTCCCTATGTGTATGGGAAATCTCCAAATCCCAGTCGGCATAAATGAGGGATCTGGTAGCCGAAACGATATCATACAAAGGGTGATCCACGCCGCAATTGGTAGATAGAAGGTGGATGGCCTGAAGAGAGTCTGTGAATAGCCTGATTTTCTTGAGACCCAACTGCTTACATAATTGAAGACCGCTTTGGATTGCACGGATTTCCACAGCAGTTGGGATAGCATTTCCCAACTTCTGTTGAAATCTACGTATCCAGTTACCCAGGCTATCACGGATAACACCTCCGCATGCTGCCTGACCGCTACTGAAAGAAGAACCGTTTACATCAATGCGGAAGAAGCTCTGAGCAGGGGGTTCCCAACGGACGAGTCCTCTATCAGAGACTTGGAAAATCTGGTGATGAAGACGTCCATTAAGGGCACTTTCCGAGAGGTGGTATAGGCATCTGTGAACTATCTCCTTTGGGTTGACAGCTGAATCATCGAACGCTTTGCAGCAACGGTTTTTCCAAAGGAGCCAGCACGTGGTAGAGAATACTCGCTGCCATGCCCATCTAGACATCCTCCTATTCCCTGGCGAGTTCTTTAAGTTCCAGAGTAGCCATTCCTGCAAATTACCAGAAAAAAATATAGTAGAGTATAGATTGTTAGTTAAAGAGACCCACACACGCTGGGCTTGCTCACAGTCTCTCAACACATGAAGGATACTCTCCTCACTGTCACACTGGAAGGGACAAGTGTTTAGAAAGCTCGGAATAATTCTCGCTCGCATCGCATTCGTGGGGAGTCTATCGTGGAACACTTGCCACATAAAGAGTTTGACTCTTTCAGGAATTCCCCAGTGCCATAGATCGCGCCAGTGACGTTGATTGCTCGTAGTCTGCCGGTGATAGAGCCAGTCATAAGCTGATTTCACGCTAAAGAAACCGTCAGGGGCATTCCGCCAACAAAAGACGTCTTCCTCAGATCCCGATGGCGGGATAGTCATCAATATTCTATCAACCACCCATCTCGGAAGAAAAGTTTCCCATTTTGCTCTATCCCAATTGCCCGATGGGGATTTGAAGGAGCAAACTTGCACCTCCATATCTATCAGATGCATATTCTTCTCAATGAAGAATATTAGAGGCCTGTCCATTGGGCCCCAACACTCCTGCCATGCATTTGTGTTACCACCTCTTAGCTTTTTGCCCAGGCCCCTTTTGAAGTCATCCCAGACAACCACTATGCCACTCCAAACTGCTGATTGGTTGCGCCACTTGCGCACATGAGGAACCGAATCAGTGTCACAAGAGTACTTAGCGCGAAGACATTTCACCCATAAAGCATCTGGCTTCGTGATAAGGCTCCAACACAACTTCATGAGAAACGCATTGTTTTGGCATTGAAGGTCTTTAATCCCTAAGCCCCCATCACACTTTCTCTGTTTTAGAACATCCCAAGCAATCAGATGCATTTTTTTACTATCATCATGCTGGTTCCAAAAGAAGTCTCTGCTTAGTTTTTCAATCGCTGAAAGCACTCCTTTAGGGACAAGGGTTGACTGCATCTGATATTGTGGAATGGTAGATAAGACTAACTTGATGAGGACCGTTCGACCAGCCATACTTAAAAATTTCCCCTTCCAGCTACTCAATTTAGTTCTCACCTTCTGGAGGAGTGGAGCAAAGGTCATTTTAACCATGCGTTTGTGCAAGAGAGGAACGCCTAAGTACTTCCCAAGATCCGCTGTGAGACCAACCCCCACAATCTGACTCAGCTCGTAAGCTCTGTTGAAGTGGACATTCCTGGACACAAACATTTTGGATTTGTTCAGGTTTATTTTGTGCCCGGAAACCTGACAAAACAAATCCATAGCATTCTTCATTACTTCCAACTGCTCTGTTGAAGCCTCACCAAAGAAGAGAAGGTCGTCTGCAAAGAATAGATGCGAAATACGCGGACCAGAAGAGCTCAGACGAAGAGGCTGCCAGCTCCCCATATCAACCTCGTGGTGAATTAGCTGACCAAGTAATTCCATACACAGGACAAACAGGTATGGACTCAGAGGATCGCCCTGTCTCACTCCCCTGGATGGGTAAAAATTCTGAGAGGGTGAACCATTCCAGATAATGCGCATGGAGGAAGTTGAAACACAACACATTATCATCTTGACAAGAGCATCACCTAACCTAAGACTGCGAAGAGTGAATTCCAAGAAGCGCCAGTCGAGCCTGTCGAATGCCTTTTCCATATCAACTTTGACAGCTATATAACCCTTATTGCCTCTCTTGTTTCTCATGGTATGGATTGCCTCCTGAGCTATGATGATGTTGTCGACTCCCTGTCTACCTGCGATAAAGCTACACTGGTTCTCAGCTACAAGATGACCCATGACCCCTTTGAAGCGATTGGCAATCACCTTGCTAACAATCTTGTAACTTACGTTGCACAGGGAGATAGGCCTAAAATCTCTTACAGATGCGGGTTGGTCGACCTTAGGAATCAGGATGATGTTCGTTTGGTTAATAGTCTGCACTACCTCCGGGTTGCTAAAGATGTTGGTCACCAAGTCACAAATTTTTTGCCCAACCAGGTTCCACTGGGATTGGAAGAAATGGGGGTTCAAACCATCAGGCCCCGGGGCTTTAAAAGCGCCCATCTCAAAAGCTGCATTTTTTATCTCAATAGGAGATACCTGACACTGTAAGCGCTCAAGCTGAATAGCATCAAGAGGCGGGAATCTTGCCGTCCAAGGGTGGGTGGGAGATGACGTGTTCTCTGAAGAATAAAGCCTCTGGAAGTAGTCATGGGCCATATTACGCAGAAGATTCTCATCAGAAACCCAGATCCCATTTTCATCTTTCAAAGCATCGATATTACTTCGTTTCCTCTTAGAAACAACATTGGCATGAAAATATTTAGTGTTTCTGTCTCCACCACCAAGCCACTTACTCCTTGATTTCTGGAACCAGATCAATTCTTCTTGCAAGGCAATTTTTTGATACATGCCCCACAGCTGATTTTCAATCCTAAAGAGACCATTTTGACACCCCTCTCTGCTTCTGGCACGATCAATGCCCTCCAGTCTTCTAATGATCTCTCTCTTCTTCTTAGCTACATTCCCAATGACACGATCATTCCATTCAGATGCGTTCTTAGCAAACTGAGCTTGCCCTTGGATCCAATCCCTTTCCAGCCAAGCTTCTTTAACTACATCATTGAACCCCTCTTCAATACACCAAGCCGCTTGATATTGGAACTTGCTACCCCTAGACCTGGAAGAGTTAGAGGAGCGGTCAGCGACAATAATAACCCGATGATCAGATTTGAACTTAAGGTAGTGGAAAGCTTTGCCTTGAGGGTTAAGAATATCCCAGTTGAAATTGCAAAAAACCCAGTCAAGCCTCTCCTTAACCCCGGTTTTTTCCCAAGTAAATCTATCCCCCACGAAAGGCACTTTCAAAAGATTACAACGATCAATGCAGTTTTAAAAGTCTTGCATAGAGGAATGAATGGGGACAGCTCCACCAACTTTATCATTAGCAGAAAGAATTGCATTAAAATCACCTATAACCAGCCAGGGGATGGTCACCTTCTGGTGAATGGCATGCAGAGATGACCATAAATCCCTCCTTTTCAACACACTAGTATCACCATAAACAAAAGTCACCAAAGAAGGATTCCTGTTTCTCCTATCAGAAATTTTGCAATGGAGTAATTGAGTGTTTGAAGAAATATACTCAAGATGAAAATCCCAGTTATTCCAGAGCACCCAAATACCTCCTGCGTAGCCCGTGGCTTCAATTCTTAACCAGTCATTGAACCCCAGTTTTCTAACAACCTGATCAGCTCTACTCCCACTAATTCTAGGTTACAATAAACACATAACATTAATACCATATTTCCTGACAACGTCCTTCAAAATACGAGGAAACGCGCTACCGCCCGCTCCACGACAATTCCAAGAAGAAATAATCATTAAAACACAAACAGAGGGGAAAGAGAAAGGCACTTACATGTCTGGTGGTTTACCACCCATCATGACCACTACTTCAAGATTAGAAACAGAATGAACCTCTGAGCTAGACTCTTGAATAATATGCTTAGGACTGGACGGAGCTATCAGAGTGAACGGAGGCTGAGAAGATCCAATAGAGTTCTGAACCACAGAGTCCCTTGCATGGTTTGGCGGGCTGAGGTCGGAGGTTCTGGAGGCTATTCCATTACCACCAAGGTCAGAATTAATTTTAGAGGAGGAGGCAATCGGGCTTTTCGGATTGGCATTAGGAGGATCCTGAACGGGCCCAAGAGATTGCAAACTCCCACTAACCAATTTATGGGTCCTATTAGAATGATTCTTCTTCTTGACCAAACCGAGCACAGGAGCAGCCGAAGGCTCCAAGCTCACATTAGTGGGCCCATTTGACCCCACTTTGTTCCCAAAAGAGCTGGGCTCATTTTCAACATGCTTATGCTTCACCACAGCCCACTTTTTTGCTCCCACGTGGAAACCTTTCTTTGATTTCATATGACCCTTGCTTCCAATAGGTTTCACATGGCGAGCTGAAGTCACGCCTTCCCCTGCAGATCGCCCGAAGCCGCCTGACACAGACACCCCAAAATTAGGTCCAGAGTTCAAATTTGGCTCGGTTTGCTCACCAACTGGGAGGTCCGTACTAGCTAGAACGGCGTATCTGGATTTGGAAGCAATATCAGCCGCCTTACCCCCTACCGACTCTGGATGGGATTTGACACCAGCGCTGGCTCTATTTACAGGATTCCTCGGAAAACGTGGCTTGGCAGTCTTGCGCGGGATCATCCATGGACCAAACTGCTGCAGCTCAGGTGGGGGAGGAAGAACCGACGACGTCGCCGGAGCTGATGCTGGAACCCGATTAGGTTGATCCTTCTTCGGCTCACCATCAGGAAGAACCTTAGAAGGGCACAACTCTCTTCTATGCCCATACTTTCCACAGGTAAAGCAAATCACATCCAATCCTTCATATTCAATATTGAGAAGGCCCGATGCAAAAATGATTTTTGGGATCAATTTTTTCTGTAAATCAACTTCGACACAGATTCTGGCGAAGCGACCTCTGTGGATAATTGCTTCCTTAGCATCCGGATTCTCGATGGTATTAATATCTACCTTGAGAGTTTTCCTAATCAAATCCCCAATTCTCCACAAACACTCCTTGTTGTAACAGAGCAATGGGACATTCGGAATTCTAATCCAAGTAGCAACTCTACCTAGTGGATTCTGAAATGGATCAAAGTGAGGAGACCACCTCTGCACTAGGATCGAGTGTTGTGAAATTGTCCAGGGTCCACCGAAGAGAATCCTTCTGTAATGAAGCTCCCACTGAGCATGGTCACTGAATTTAACCACATAGTAATTGTTAGGGAGATCTATTAGATCGAAACTACTAGTTTGCCAGACTCTGGTTAGATGCTCTTTAAGCCGAAAGAAGTTAAATCTAGCGCCAAGGATAGTTATGATCAGAGAACTGGCCCAGGGCCTCGCCCATCTATTATATTCTTCCTGCGAGATATGCAGCATTGGAAAGAAAGCCCTGAGCTGATTCAAATCATCTGTAGGCTCTGGTAATTCCCATGGCTGGTCCAGAATATCAGAAAGCCCGGCAGCAACTTCCACGTTATGATTACCATGGGCAACACCGTTAAACTCTGATCCCTTAAAACCCATGAGCGATTCTTTATAAGACAGAGCATGCCCTGAGTTAGCTGGAGGAGAAGCACACACTAACTCCCCTGTTTCAATCCCTGGGGTTCCATTCTCGATAGCTATGGAGCAATCAAGATCAGCTGATATCGAAGCCCCTGACTCTCCATCCAGACCAGCAGGTTTTGAAGCCCCCAACGCAACAACCGGCGGCGAAATATGATCGCCGGGGATATCCATCCAGAAAAAACACACACAGGCACGAGTCCCGATAGACACCCACTCTCTCTAACTCTCTCTCTTCCTAGTGATATCTATTCAGGTACTTTGAATATGATTGTCACCACCACAATGATCTAATACCTAATTAGATTTTATATAATATGTGCACATATATTCATACAGACACATATCTACATAATCTCTTTGTCCCAATCGGCTTTGCGGCATCTTTTAGGAGTGTTGAAAAACCATAAATCATAAAATAAGGCACAATTCTTGAGGACTTTTTGGCAACTTTATAAAGAATAAAATCTGATCTTGTTCAAAAATAATTGCACAACTGTTAAAAATTCCTAAGAATGCATGATGTGGCAACTAAAATAAGCACAAATTTTAAACCCACTTCCTACGTGGAAGAAACAGGATAGTTTGATGTCCACTTTAAGAGGGGTACAATTTTAACTATGTACAAGATATAAAGATACATGAAATTTTTATGTATATATCTACAACTTCCTTAGGCTGGTCAATGATGTATGTTTATTAACGGCTAATTTTCTTAAAGAGACTAAACAATATATTTATATACTCTATATATCTATATGTATATTTTGAAGTAACTCACCAGTCTTCTTGAGGGATATGTCCAACTCCTTCAATCAACTTAAGCGTAATGTGTTCTGAACTTCCCCTCTAAAACTCCTATGCCACAGATTGGGGTAGGCACTTGTCTAATAGTGGCCAAGCAAGTAATAGTAATTTATCCCATCTGAATCAAAAAATCAATTTAATTAAATCATTACTTCAGGTTTAATTGGATAGGAGCTATGCTTGTTTAAAATATAAACATTAAAATTCAAACACAGATTTAAAATACAAACATTAAAGCATTCATCATTATTCAAATAGATAAATAGATAATCCAATGAGTGTATAAGAATTAGGCTAGCTGATAATCAATTGATCAATCTCAGTCAAATTAACACAGATAAAAATATTAATGACTTGGACAAAGCACCTGTAAGTTTAATGCCTAAGTTTAATTCCTTACCTAAGCACCTTTGACTACATTGATTAAGTACCTTAATGTTGCAAGCCCAACATGCAAATTGGATGACGCTTATGCAGATATTATTCTAATTTACTCTATAACACATCCTACCATTCAAGTTGATTGGGATCTGAACTGCATTCTTCATTAGCTATTGACTCTTAATTTGAAAGAGGGAAGTTAAGCTCTCTCCAAAGCTTTTATGGTTAATTAGATGGAAATTATGTACATAAAAACATTAAGAGATGCAATGGTAACTAATGACTGATGACACGAAAGATAATAATGCATGTCATTCTTTATATCCAGCTTCTTTCTTTTCTCCCTTATTCTCTAAATTTTCATAAAAACCGAACATAAGAAATCAAGGTCAACAAAATGAACATGTTAATATATTTTTAAAAAAAAATCCAAAGGGAAAAGATAGATGTTTAAGAACCTTATGGCATCTAAGTTGCACGCACTCACGTTTTGTAACCCCGTACCTTAATAGCCAAATTTATAGTTCGAGAATGCATCATTAAGTTGAAATAGAGACCAGTGGTTAATTTAAAACTTTTCCAAAACTTGTTTAATATGGTCTCACGTTCACATCTCGAATATAATTGGTCTGTCCAGTTCGGTTTCATTCATACATATCAAAGTGCAACCAAAAATTCCCGACAACGCTTAAGTTTCGTTACTTAATAAAAGGGTTTACAATGCTTAGTTTCCCATACAGGGGATTACACAACACTATTCAATATATACAACATGTGCAACTAATCCCCGACAAAATATGACAACCAACTACCAAAATTAAAACTCCTAGCTAGGAGCTCTAACCTCCCTTCGTCACTTGCTTTTCCTTTGAACCGCTCGCCCTTGCTGTAGGTTAATTATTGGAAAGAATGAGATTCAAAAGAATCCCAGTAGTAACAATTCTCTTATAACATGTACAATCACAAAGCATGTAAGCAAATCACAACAACAATAACACAACAGCATTTCTGCAACGGCTTTTACTGCATTCACAACGGCATATTTCACAACAGCATGTTTCACAACAGCATAACAACGGCATTTCACAACGGCAATGTTACATCACGGCATATTCAATGAAATGACATATATGCAAGGCATCATACACAGAATAAGAGAAAGAGTCACTACCTTGTTCTTTCTGCTCGTGCACTGGCACTGGTTTATCACGTGCAGGGCAAATGTCAAATCCTATAATTAGAATTACGGGCGACAGGTTATTACTTAATTCAATTCTTTAATTCAAACACTCAAGTTGGTTATCATTAGGGACATTTAATCAAATCAACTAAGGAGTTAAAGTGGTCAATTAACCTAAAAGACCAATTTCTAACCTCAAAGTTCAATAATACTACATTATGCCATTACATTTTCAATTTTCGCATAAAAGACCAAATCCACCAGAATTTTCTCCAGACTTTGAAAAATCATAACTAATTCTACAAAAATTGAAATGAGGTGATCCCAAGTCCTATGGAAAGCTGTTAAAGTCCTCTTCATAGGAAAAATATGAATCATTACTGGAAATCACCACACAATTCCAGAATTACACAAAATCCCACACTGCTCCAGAATTAAGTCTAGTTTCAACATCAAACTTTGGGCAACCAGAACTCACAGCTTAAAACCCGATATGACACAAATTATATGTCCATTTTGAAGCTTGGAATGTGAACTTTAAGACTGGAAAGTTTCATAATTTTTAGAGATCATTTGGTTATCGAAAAACACCACACAAGTAGAGTAAATGTGGAGTACCTTAGGGAGCAAAATCCCTAAGCCTCGAAGAGGTAGAGGGGGGACAAATCCTAGCATGGGAAAATATGGAGTACCTGTGTCCAGCACCGCGGGGAAATGTGGAGTACCTGGCCGTGCCATTACATGGGATCGAATCTCCGCTTATATCTTCACCTTGTATATGGAAAGATTGAGTCATATCATTTAGGACACCACTGATGATGTTATATGGACACCGATTCAGCTTAATAGAAGAGGGCCTTGTATCTCCCACCTCTTTTTTGCAGATGAACTCGTACTTTTTGGCGAGGCTTCTGAATACTAGGTTGAGGGAATGTTAGACTGCATGCAAAGATTTTATAATGCTTCGGGGCAAAAAATGAACAAGAATAAGATTAAAATGTGTTTTTCAAAGAATGTCCATTTCTCCAGAGCTTTGTGTCTAAGTCAGAATATGGGAGTTGGCCTTACAAGAGATTTGGGGAAATATATAGGAATTCCCTTACTCCATAAAAGGGCCTATAATATCACTTTTGCACCTATTTTGGAGAAGACTTGGAGGAAACTCTCAGGATGGAAACGGTGGTATCTGAGCTTAGTAGGTCAAGCTACCCTTATTAAAGCTATTCTAGCAGCCTTACCCACGTACTACATGCAGACAATGATGTTGCCTAAAGGATTGTTGAGAGAATTAGAAAAGAGAAGCAGGAGTTTCCTATGGGGCAAGGAGGAAGAAAATAAGAAACTTCATTTGATTTCTTGGGATGACATAATCAGAGATAAAAAGGCAGGTGGTCTCGGGATACGGGATTTGGGGAAGCAAAATGAGGCTTTCATGATGAAGTTATGTTGGAACCTCCTAACCAATAAGGAGGCTCTCTGGGTTCGAGTTCTTAGAGCTAAATATAGATGTGGTACTGATTATATGCCAAGGGCCAATAAGAAGAAAAATTCATTGATGACTTGGAGGGGTATATGTGCTGTATGGGACAAGTTCAGTAGGGGTGTAGGAGTCAACATTGGTAATGGTGATTGGGTATCTTTCTGGTATGAAAATTAGTCTAAGTTACATAGGCCGTTAATTGAGCTTATTCCAGGTTATGAAGTTTTTATGGATAGGGAAGCTAGAGTCAGTGATCATGTTAACCAGTGGGGAGACTGGGACAAGGATAAGCTAGGCAGGTGGTTCCATCCTCAGGTTATTGTGCAGATTATGTGTGCCCACCCACCTAGTGAGGAGAGAGGAAAGGATAAATACTATTAGAAAACTTCTTATAATGTTTGTTTTTATGTTAAATCTGCCTAAAATTGTCTGCTTGCAGGTACACATAGTGGTAGAGAGCCTTTTTGGAAGACCCTATGAAGATGGTCGGCACTGGAAAAGTACAAATCTTTTATGTGGCTAGTCTCACATGGCCATGCACACACAGTACAACTCCGTGCTCAGAGAGGACTTACAAATTCAGCTAGGTGCCCTTTTGGATGTGATCAGGTGGAAGACACGATGCACTTGCTAACGGATTGTGCCAATGCTCGAGAGAGATGGATCTCAATAGTCACCCCGACCTTGTGGGAGAAATTCAATACTCTACAAGGTAGGGAATGGATATATTGGAATCTAAAACATGAAGCGGGCAAAGAGTTCACAAAAAAGGTTCAATGGGCTATCTTATTTGGCTATGTATGCCGGGACATATGGATTAATATATGCAGGAGATTTTTTGGTAAGGAGTTAGAGACTTGTTCACAGGATAGACACTCTAGCTTATTTTGGGTTAACTAGGATCAGGACTTACTATCACATTGTCAGTTTTATTCACACCAGTCACATGTAGCAAAGGAGACAATACATAGACGATCAGGTTTTGTGCACCTTGAGGTGGATGGATCAGTGTTGGAATTAGGAAAAAGTAGCTGTAGTGGAGCCGTATGCAATGAGGAGGGCATTTGGCTTGAAGGTTACAGTTGTAAACTGACAACAGTACCATCAACAATTACAGAGATCATTGCAATTATCCAGGGTTTTTAGATATGCTGGAGCAGAGGATACAGACATGTTATTAATTTTATTGATTGTATTGAGTCCATTAATTTATTAATGAGGGCTAGTGACCAAAATTACCCCTTTTGTAATATCATCGTACAGGCTAGATTATGGTTATCTAGGGATTGGCAGGTTCTTTTGAGCTATATTCCTAGGGAGAAGAATTTGTTAGCATATCATATTTCTGAGTTAGGACATACTATTGAGGGGAATTTTGTTTTCCTTGATCAACCACCACCTTCTTTTCAGGAAGCGGTAGTTGATGAAGGGTGAAAGGGCTAGCATTTTGATCTTTGTTGTTTGTATTAGGTTTTCTTTTGAAACTTAATGAAATCCAGTATCATATTCAAAAAAAAGTACTTCAACGATGTCTTGATTTTCGTTGGGAAAAAGGAAAAGGATCACCTTTGGCTCTGGGCAGCCCGCCTTTATAAATGTTTGCTTCCGTTTTCATTTATTTCAGCATTTTCAAGTGAGATTGGGTAAGGAAAAAAATACCAGAAGAAAAGGATGATTTTCCATTAAAGAGAAGACTAGAAGAAAAGAAAATTGAGATAAAAAAAAAGGAGAGGAAAAGTAAATGATACATCTTCCTATTCAAAATATAAGACGTTGTTAATTAATACACAAGAATAAAGAAATATTAGGTAAGTCATTTAATGTATCTTAAATTAATAAAATTTATATATTTTACACGTGGTAAAGAATATAATTTTTAAAGATGTATTTATTATAGGTCACCTCTCTGTCCTCTACAAGGGGTAAAAATGAAAAAAAATAATTAATTACCTTGTTAACCTCTTATATTTTAGATTACAATGTCTTTTCAGAAGACTTTTTATATGCGCAAGAGGTGAAAAGTTACATTCTTCAATATAATTTGACCAAAAGGGAAAAAAAAATCTTAAAAGAGTTTAATCTAGTCCAGCTACCAATTAACATTTTCTTAAAAGACTTTTTATACTATGCACAAGAGGTGAAAAGGCACATTCTTCCATATAATTTGATCAAAAGAAAAAAAATTAAAATTTTCTTAAAAGAGTTGAATCTAGTTCCAGCTATCAATTATAGAAAAAAAATCAACTACTCTATCAATAAAAAATATTTAGTTGACTAATAAGATATTAATTGAGGTGATAAGCGGATTTGCCCCAGAAAGAAAACACAATTACACAAAGTCCAAATATTGAGATCATTTTCATTTTTTAAAATAGTTGCCTTTAACTAATTTTAACCAACTTCTTAATGAATATAATTCTATTATTTGAAGCTTGTAAAAGGGAGTACTAGGAGTATATGGATAATTAGAGCGATGTGTTAGAAGAGAAATTATTGTTAGGCCTAGAGTCAAGCAGAGCAACATCAAATACCCATCCAGTAGTTTGAATGTTTTGCAATTTTCTGAGGGGGGAGATTTTTTTGCAGCGGTTTACATACTTAGAATTAATGGTATGAAAATTATTTAGTTAATAGTAGCACATATTGTGATTGAGTACTTAGCTTGATTATATATTCATCTGTTTGTTGTTCCATTTATGCCTTTGGTCTTTTTTTCCTGCCCTCTGAAGTGGAAGCTCATACCTCAAGCCCCTTGATACATTAATGTTAGCAGAAAAAGTTCAAAACGAATATGACCTTCTAATAGTTCAATTGTCAGGATCTTCAACTACTCCTTCAAATAGAAAGAAGAGAAACAACACTTCATTTGCTGATAGACAATAGTTCCATTGGTTGATAATGGGGATGTGGGATTGTTTGATATGTCCACCCCTACCTTCAAGGCCAACAAAGCAATTATAAAGAACATAAAAATAAAAAAAAATGAGTCCCCTGTGCTGTTTTGGGTTTTTGAATGCATAATCTAGGTTTTGAGTCTACTTTACTTTTAATTGTATTTGGCGTTTTCACATTATATTAGGCTATGCTCATAGCGTGATATCTGCCTTTTGGACTTGCCTATTTAAGTTTGATTTTATAATTTCTTGCTATTTATAAATATCCTTTGGTTAAAATATATACACTTAGCTACCGTTAGTTATATTATATTGATGTATAATTATTTTTTATTTGAAGTTATATTGATTAATAATTCTAAGTGTATACAATATGTTAATTAAATTGTAGTTATGCAAATATTTAATGAAAATTGATTTGGGTCAAATACAGGACGTGTGGGGCATTATTTTTATCTTGAGAAATGAGAAATTTTATGCTTTATATAAAAAGGGAAGAATCATCAAAATCAACAAAACAAAATGTAATGTAAATACACAAGCTAACCACAATCAAAATGTTAGCTCTTTATAGATAAAGAAAAGAAAAGAGAGGGGGCATGAATTTTCTATATAATTAAGTAGATTATCAACATGGGGTCATGAACCAATATAATTGCTTAATAATCTAATATAAAACATATAAATAAAGGAAATAAGAAAATATTAGGAAATAATCATGTATATATAAATTATCACGGGGAGAATTGTGAAAAAAGACCTCACTGGCAAATTAATTGCTAAATGGGACCTAGGAAGATCGTTTGCACATAGGGGCAAGATATTGTGCACATGGGGAAAAATCTTTTGCACATAAGGGAAGATGTTTTGCACACACATAGAGAAGAATATTGCACACAGGGAAGATCGTATGCATACAGAGGAAGATATTCTGCACACCTGGAAGATCGTTTGCACACCGAGGTCCCATTTGATAATTAAGTTCCCACTGAGGTATTTTTTTCACAATTTTCCCATTATAACGTTGGATGATGATCTCACTATTTCTAAATTAAATCAATATCCATATTTTCAATCAAGAATAAAAGAAATTTAAGAAATAATCAAATCATTTTCAAATATGATTACTTAATGACTCAATTATGAAGGGGGAAAAAAAGGAAATAATCATCTATAATGTGGGTCGATTATGTCACCATTTCAGCTTTCTAAATCAAATCATTAAATCAACAATTTGCATCAATAACAAATAAAATTTAAAAAATAATCAAATCATTTTTAAGTATGATTACCTGATCAATCAATTTTGAAGAAATATAAAAAAAAAATTATAAAATAATCATCAATAAATTAAATTTTTTTCATTAATGGATCTAAATAGAATCCTCTAATATTTATTATGTTTTTGGCAAAAAAACCTATAATTTTGAATTATGATAATTGCTTGATTTAAGCTAAAAAATCAAACACTGATTTACGGGCAATACATTTGGAACTTTCAATGTAAAAATATACAGGTCTTTCAAAATAGATGATTATAAAATAATTAGATGATTTATTATTGTTATTATTATTATTATTATTACAAAAAAATATTGCTTATTGTGCATGAAATAAAAAATTGTCCAACAATAAAGACTAAATTAGATAATAAATATTAGATACCTCATACTCATAAAGTAAGGCTTTACAATCAAAAACTATCATTATGTGCTTCCTGGAGCTATGAACTTCTCCTTGCAACCCACATATAGAAATACTTGTTTTTTATAAATTTTAGGAAAAATTAATATACAATCATTACAGTTGCATCATATTTGGAATCAGGTCCTTCTAGTTTTATTTTTTTTATGGGATCCTTATAGATCACTCTGTTAAAGGTTGCAGTCCTTTCCGTTAAATGCTTCAAAGTTCCATTACCCACAGGCAAGGTTGTTAAACTCGCGAGTTTAAGCAAACTCGTGACAGTGATGTAAATTCGTATCGTGAACTCGAATCGTAAACTCGTAAGAGTTTAGTTTTACCATTAAATAGATATTATTAGTATATAATTAAATAATTAAAATATAAAAAGTTGACAACAATTTGATTTAAAAATATTTTAAATCCAAATAATTGAAATTAAATCTATCAACATTTATAATTTATCATATTTAATAAAGAAATTTCTATAAAATTCATATATAAAGCCGTTGAGTATAATTAAATTGAAAACGTTAACACGAGTTTAAGGGTGCGTTAATACAATTTTGTAAGCTAGAAACGTAAAAACGGTAAACTTGCTATATAAACTCGTGAATTTAACCGAGTTTACAAAGGTCACGAGTTTACCAATAACTCGACTCGATTTTATAAGTTAGAAACGTAAAAACGGTAAACTCGGAGAATTAACTCGCGAGTTTGACAACAATGCCCACAGGTGAACATGACACTCTCTCTCCTCTTGAAAAGCTCCGGTCTCTCTCCCCGCCTCTGTTTCATTATTTTCTCGTCTTTCTCTGTCTTCTTACACTACATCATTCTAAATAGATCTACAGACTATATATTCATCCCATAAAAAACACACACACAAAAATCATGTGATGATAATGATTAGATATGTGGCATTTAATTAGCGCGCTAGAAATATTTAGAATGAGACCACTGCATCTTCTGAAAGACCACCTCTGTGTCTAACCCAAAAGCGTTCAATCCTTCAATGGTGTCACATTGTTCACCTCTCCTCTCGATCGCCCCATAAATCTCTCCTGATGCAACGCATGATCGAACACGTTTGAGAACTCGAAGTCAAACTTTTTGTCGAGCTGTCAATGGGTATAGGAGGCGTAAGATCAATAACTGAGTTGGATCCTGAGATCTTGGTCGGACCTGAGATAATCATGGCAGCTTTACGGCGGTGAAGGACGACGGTGGTATGGAAGGTAAGTAAGGAGGAAGAGAGAGAGGAAGAATCTGGGAAAATAATGAAACAGAGGCTAGGAGAGAAACAGGAGCTTTCAGGGGGAGAGAGAGTCATGTCCACCTGTACGTTTTTTTAACGGACCTTTGAAGCGTTTAAGGGAAAGGACTACGTGTGCATAGGACAACTTATTTTTTTATTTATAAATATTTTTAAATTGTGATTTACGGTATATGCAGTAAGTATGTGAGAAAAATTTTATCCCAACTTATACGAAAAATACTTATTCTCAAAACTTACCTGATCGAAACATACTGTACAACCTTTGACA
Organism: Inga leiocalycina; assembly: GCA_963242795.1. Classification (NCBI taxonomy): domain Eukaryota; kingdom Viridiplantae; phylum Streptophyta; class Magnoliopsida; order Fabales; family Fabaceae; genus Inga; species Inga leiocalycina. The sequence continues at coordinate 43,529,273 of OY725329.1, forward strand.
GAGTGAACTAGAATGATCCCTTTAAAAACAAAAAAAAATTAGAAGGACCTGATTCCAAACTTGATGAAACTGTAATGACTGCAATATTAATTTTCCTAAATTTTATGTGGTGAAGAACATCAGGCAGAATTGGGAAAAATATAAAAGGTACACACCATCTACCCTTGCCTGTCTCTTACTCCGCCTCTAATTGTATAAGCCTCCTTGAAACCATTCTTATATAGTAACTCAGCCCCAACGACAGCGGCGGAATCCTCCGCCATTGGCGTCGGCAAATCAAGCACAACGAAGGCAAAATTTGAACACAACAATAGAATCGAAGGTCTGTTTATAGTAGGGATCGGACCTAACTGTGGATCTCGCTATTACAGCGGAGTCTAAGGTCCGTGTATGGCGGTGAACGTGACGGTGGGTATGGTGATAGTGGATCTCAATACCCCAAAGGTGGAGTTGCCTCCAATGGAAGCTAGAGAAATTAGAGTTGGTTCAAAATCATCTACACCAGTAGTTTAAGATCAAGGGATTTGTGGGTTGGGGCGGGGTTTCTGATTTTATTCTAGCGATTATCTTTGATTGTTCAAATGTCCTAGCTAGTTTCTGATATGGGTTCATGTTACTGTGATTCACAGTTTTTGAAATCGGTCTATTATTGAAGTTTATGGAGGCTATGAAGTCTGTAGAAGCTCGAGGTGTGAAGCTGCCATCAGATATGACAGAGGCAGCGGAGACAACAAGAATTGGGGAATGTTCCTTCTTCATTACTTGGAGTTACAGGTCAATTCTTTGACCTTTATTATTCTTTCTAGTTGATGAACCTGAAATTCACTTTTTGGATTTTCCCCTTTGGATTTCTTCTTTGAGGGCTCCAGCTTGCTTGTATGAGAGACGGAGGATTAATAGTTGACCAACTTATAGGATCGTTTTGGCGTTCATATTGTAGGGTTCGATTTGGCCACTAGCTTTCTTGCTGCTTCTAAAAAATGTTTACATCAAAAGAATCAAAAGTTAGATGTTTACATCAAAGAATCAAAAGTTAGGAGGGGGAGGTTTTTTTTTTTTTTTTTGGAGTTGAGGGTGTTTTGATATTTTTAGAATAATGGTGTGGGCCCCACCACAAGAAATATCAGGTTAGGTTATATTTAATTGGCATTGTTACTTTTGCCTCAATTTTCGAAGTTCATAAGTACTTTCATAAGTATTTTTGTGTTAGCCATCTAGCTTAACCGCAAACGCACGGATCACAAGTAATATAAAAATATCATTTCCATGAGGAATATGACAAAAATGAATTAATTATTTCAATTAAGGTCTTAATCAGGTTGAGTGAGAATATTTTGAAATTTAATTTGTTTAAAAAAAGATTTATTTGAGAATTCTAAAGTTAAGATTTTTCTTCAAGATTGGAGGAACCTATAATTATTTATCCCTATTGTACTTCATAAGACTAATTTAAATCTTTCTTAAATTTTTAATGAAAATATGTGTTTGCCAGGTGTTCAAAATTAATTGATAAAGCATTTTCAAGTTAAACTCAATTTTATATTTTCAATTAATATGTTCAATCTCTTGTCTCAGTTAACAAAAATACTCATTAAGCTTTCTCTTCAATTAGACAATGCTAGACTAATAGATAGATCTCTATTCTATTAACAAATCATCCATTTAACTTTTAAACTTCAAGTCTAGCACTTTTATCTAAGTTCTACAATTAAATTAGCTTTCTCAAGCATCACTCAATTGAACCCAACAATCTAAGTGGTGTCCAATCACCCAGAAGCATCAAGCACGAAATAAAATCAACACATAAATTTCACTAATCAATAAAATAAAGGAATTAAAAAGTCTTAATTCCATCAAATAGTTCAAAGCAATCCTAAAATAATAAATTTAGCTACTCATATTCAAAATCAAACAAAAACAAGAGATGATAATGCAATTCATAACAGAAGTCAGATGAAGGAGAAAACAAAATCAATGAAAAAACTAGGATTAAAGCTCCTAATCTCTTTGAATCTTCAAGCTTCAGCTCTCCAATCGCTCAATCTTCTCTCTCTAGCCCTCAACTCTGATGCTCTCCTTACTCTTTGTATTCAAACGCTTCTCCTCCTTCCTTTCTGAAGAAGTTAAACCCCTATATATAGGTTTAGGTTCTTGGATCCTCATTCCATAAAGTGTAATATCCCTCTAGCAAAATAAAATCAAACAAAAAGATAAAAAATAGATAATGATAATAATAGATAATGATAATGATAATAAATAATAATAATGACGACGACGACAACAAAAACAAAAACTGAAATATCTTTTTCTTTTTATCTTAAATTATTATTTTTATTATTAATATCATTATTTCTATCATTAATATCAAAATTATTATTTTTATCTTAAAATCATTATTTTTATCCTAAACTTTGATATTTATAATGAAATTCCTCTAAATCGTTATCTTATCAAAATCTGACTAAAATTTCTTGATTTACTATAGATAACTCCCAAATATATTAAAACATATCTTAAAATTATCTAAAAATAGGAAGTCATCATTTTTCCCCTTCAAAAAGCATTTAGTGTTGAGTGTATTTTGCGAAAAATCTAGTGTGTATTTTTGCACCTTAATCCATTATTTAATCATAACATTTTTGACAAATAATTAATTCTAATAGAATCCTATGATTTCTAAGCTAAACATGAGCACACGATGGTCCAATTAAAAATATACGTAGAGTTAAAAGCCGAGTTATGTTAACACAGTTCCAAAAGCCTCCATCCTTGGCCTTTTGAAGCCTTCTCCTGATGGGTTTCAGTTTTCCTATGATGCATATACATAATTAGTAGCTAAATATTAGTCCATCTCTTGTTCTTAACGCAGTCCACCAAAATTCTTCTATTGATAAATAAGTCTTATTAGTTTATTTCTAACGAGGGTGTTGATTATTGTTTCACGGATATTATATATTTACAGGCCTGAAAGTAAGCTGATTGAGAATATCGTTTATGAAGTTTTAGATAGAATGGACCTCGGAAAATTGTTTGTTGCTGAGCATCTAGTGGGAATAGAGCAACAGGTTCATGAACTGACAATCGAATGTTTAGAAAATAAATCACAAAAAGTTCTCATCATAGGTCTCTGGGGCATGCGTGGCATTGCAACACAATGGTTGCCAAAGCCATTTATAATAAAATTGGTCCCAAGTTTAGAGCAAGAAGGTTCATTGCAAATGTATGAGAAAATTCAAAGCATGCAAATGACTAAGTTAATTCGTAAAAGCAACTCAATACTAATATCACTAAAACACAAATTTCCGAGTTAATTTGCAAAAGCAACTCAATACTAATATCAGTAAAACACAAGTTTCCAAGATACCGGACATTGATAGAGGGAAAGAGATAATTAAAGAAAGTCTTCCCAAAATAAAAGCATTTCACTACAAAAAAAATATTGAATTTCTGACGGAATTTGCTACGGAATCAGCTTTTTCAACGAAATCAGCTTTTCCGACAGAATTTCCGACGAACCGAATTTCCGACAAAATTTCCAACGGAATCCGTTATGTTGCTAATAGGTGCGTGACAAACAAATTTGTGACAAAATTGCTTTCCGTAGCAAATTTTTTAATAAAAAAAATTGAATTTTTTTTAAAAAACTCCAAATGCCACGTGTGTTGCTCCTCAGTGTGCCACGTGTCCCTCTCCCCTGGCTACCATGTGTCTCCTCCTCGTGTTGTCACGTGTCCACATCTCATAATTCCTGCAAGTGCCTCTCCCCCTGTTCGAACTCGCGACCTCAAGCTGTCGATGCCTTTGCGCGTAAGTCTTTGCTAGTTGCACCGAAATAAACCTATGTCATATTATTACATATTATTATATATATATATATATATAATACTATCATATACACACACACATACATATAATTAATTATTAATTAAATATAATAGTATTAAAAATAATGAAAAATTTAATAAAAAAATATTTATATATTCAATCAAACAATTGTTTAATTAAAATTAGTTAATAAATAATAAATTTAGTATTATAAATATTATTTTTAATATAAAATTATAAATATAATATTGATAACATATATATTATTTTTAAATAAAATAAAATAATAAATAATATAATAATAATATCATAAATATTATTTTAGTAGAATATTTAAAATATAATTTTAACAATTAAGGTTAAATATAATTATTTAATAATTAATATTTTAATTTTATAAATATTATTTTTTTTGAAAAACTAATAAATTTTAATTTTTCCAACAGAAATTTCCGTGGCAAATTGCCACGGAAAACTCCGTCGGAAAAATTTTCGACGGAATTTCCGTTGGAATTTGTTGTCAGAAAAATTTCATCAGAAGTTCCGTAGTTAAATTTATCATGAAAAATTCCGTCGGAAAAATTTTCCACGGAATTTTCGTTGGAATTTGTCATAAAAATGATTCCGTCCGAAATTGGGTGTTTTTTTGTAGTGTTTGTTTTATTGGATGATGTGGGTAGTGTCCATCAATAATTGAAAGCATTATGTGAGAGTCATGAATGGTTTTGCCTAGTAGTGTAATAATCAAAACAACAAGAGATCTGGATTTCGCCAATGAGGTTTGGCACAGTTGGTTAAGGTCTTGCCACCCCGATCACAAGGGAGTGTGTTCGAACCCTCTGACCGATGGGGAGACCTCATTGGTAGGCGATCTCGTAAGTCCCTTGTAAGAGCTCGAAGAGCCCTGGGGCCGTGCCCTGACCTTGGTAGGGGATTGGTGCCGAACCTACCTAAACTTTTTTCTATAAAAAAAAAAAAAAAGATATGGATTTCCTCTTTTTTTACCTGATGATTTTCCAAGTCGCTTAAAGACCTTAGCATTTTCAAATTCTAGGGTCCTTAAGTGTCATTATCTTACAAAAATTGACCCTAACGTGTCGTTATGTTGCCCAAGATGGAAATCAACTACCGTTGTCACTGAAATTACCCATGAAGCTAAAAAAACAGGAGAAAGATAAGAAAATTCCATTTGAAATTTAAAATCTCAATTCAATGATTTTCTACTAAAATGAGTTATCAATTGCTAAACTCTTATAGTTAATACCTATACTGTTGTTGCCAATAAGATTTATTTGAGATTTTGAAGTTTAAGTGGTATTTTCTTATCTTTTTACCTTTAAAAAAATTCACTAATGCATTGAAAAGTAGAACTATAAGCCTTCTATTTATTGACCCTTTGCGATTATAGAATAGACCGGACGCTAAAATGAATCTATTCATCACTTTTGACTACTTGCGAATTTGCATCCTCCTTATATTTCATAAACTAAGAAATATATTAAGATTTTACATATTACAAACTCGTACCAGCGATATCTCGTTTGGAAGTCTAATCACTGGCATGAGAAGAAAAATTTGGAGCAAGGAATTTCATTGACTTGCTCCCATCGTCATAGATAAAGCATCCAATATAGGATTAAAATAGGAAATTTAATTTTCACCAAAAAACAGAAACTAAAGGAATTTTTTGTATGTAACAAATTCTGAATTCCATGAGCGTAAACTTAAATTGAGATGCTTCAATGGCTTTCTTTCTTTCTCCTTAATTAATCCAGTCAGCTCGCCACTTGGCAGTGGAATATTGTGAGGAAAGGCGCAACGAATGTTAAATCTTTTTATCACTTGCAAAAATCTATGACTATGAGAAAACAAATAAGTAAATATATGGCAGAAATTAAATGGCACAAGAGAGGTCATAATTATTAACGTAAAAAGCTCCTCAATTCAAGAGTAAAAACCATGAGTCATTCAGACCAATGGAAATATGATCCTATGATCAAAACAAGGTATAAGAGAGTTTCAACCAGATGCATATAAATACGTGCATCACTTAACCAAACAATCAAAGTTACAAGTTTACAATAGAGAATAAAAATTTATAAGCTGAAAATTCTAGGAAAACGTCAATCACCACGAACACGATTGCTCTTAGACAAGGCCTTCAAAAAATCATCCCTCCATTCAAAATGACGAATTATATGTTTTGAACCGGCTGACCCAATTGCAACACGATCCAAAAGTCAATGAATGTGTAAACACCAATTTACATTAATGCCTATGGAGCTGCTTTTTATGCTTTCTCTCTTTTTTTCTCTCACATGGCTGCACAATTAGATCTCTCCAATCTTCGGCCTCTCTAGCCTCATATGAAAACCTAATATACCGTCTCTCCATTTAAATAAGTGAGACACAAGAAAATATTATGAGAGGATATTCTTTCTCTCAAGGAATATCATGAAAATATGACCCCTCCCTTCAATAGTTTAAGTTGAATTTTGGGAACATTAATTATTTAATCCTATAGTTTTTCCAAGTTTATAACTCAAACTGATCAGGATTCACTCCCTTTGAATTTGCTACCATGGGGGTTGTTTCAATTATATTCCTCCAATATTTTTTAATCAGCCACTTGTGCTCAAGGCTAAAATAAGATAATACGACCCTTGTCTTCAGTGTGCTATTATGTCCTAATATTCATTCTAAATCCCTTCTGATTTTCCTTTTCTCCCCATCATTTCTTCAGGTTTGAGATAACACTGCACGTTCTTGTGAGAGTGCATGAAATATATTATGCTATGCTGGTGTATTTTATTTTATTGGAGTTGGCTTCCCTCCGCTGACAACTCCCTCCGATGCCACCCTTTTCTATGGAACTAGGGGTGAGCATGGTGCCCAGTAGCCCCGTGCACCTACCCTGGCCCTGTAAAAAATTGTCCAGGCCGGCCTTAAAAAAGTTGCTTGAAAAACTTTTGGGCAGTTTTGGGCAGGTTAATAATTGGACATCGGGCGAGGGGTGCTGCCCTGACCTGAATAATTGAATTGTCAAGAAAGAGATTCCAAAAATCTCTAATCATAGGCCTCTGGGGGATGGGAGGCATTGGCAAAACAACTGTTGCCAAAGCCATTTACAATAAAATTGGTCATCAATTTGGAGCAAGAAGTTTTCGTGAAAATATAAGAGAAAATTCAAAGCATGCTAATGACGAAGTTAATTTGCAAAGGCAACTCATTTATGATATCACTAAAACACTAGTTTTCAAGATACCTGACATTGATAGAGGCAAAGAAATAATTCAAGAAAGATTTCCGAATATAGAATCATTTGTTGTATTGGATGATGTAGATAGTGTCAATCAACTGAATGCTTTATGTAGGAGTCTTGAATGGTTTTGTCTAGGAAGTATAATATAATAGTTATAACAACTAGAGATATGCACCTGCTTAATGTCCTTAAAGCTAATCATAAGTACAGGATGAGAGAAATGAACAAAATTGAGTCTCTTGAGCTTTTAAGTTGGCATGCCTTTAAGCAAGCAGTTCCTTTGAATAAAAACTTTAAAGAACTCTCTGAAAATGTAGTTGATTACTGTGGTGGACTTCCACTAGCTCTTGAAATCTTAGGTTCTTGTTTGCATGAGAGAACAATTCAAGAATGGAGGGTTGCATTGTCCAAACTACAAAGGATTCCTAATAAAGACATACATGCAAAGTTAAAAATAAGTTATGATGGACTGAATGATCATATGGAGAAGGATTTCTTCATTGACATATGTTGCTTCTTCATCAATAAGGACAAGAGTTATGTTACACATATATTAGATGGCTGTGGACTTTATGCAAAAAACGGACTATAAATCCTCATAGAGCGGAGCCTCTTAAAAGTTGGTAGAAATAATAAGCTTGAAATGCATGATGTATTACAAGAAATAGGGAAAGAAATCATCCGTGAAAGCTCCCCTAAAGATCTTGAGGAACGTAGCAGATTATGGTTTCATGAAGAAGTACTTGATGTGCTAATAGAACATACGGTAAGAATTTTCTTGATATACTGTCTTCATTTCAAAGTTTTGATGTTAAGGAGTGCGTTATCTTTTTCTAAAAAGGTTATGAACTTCCTTTTTCGTTGCTCCATTATACAAGTTTCTACACTTTGTTATAGCGCTCTTGTATATAAGAAGCAAGATCAGCCTATATACATGTTATCTGATAATTAGTTTCCTCTCAACACTTGCTGAATTCTTCCCTCTCTTATAACATTTTTTCACCTACATATTTATAGGGAATCAAAGCTATTGAGGGTATATGTCTGAAGGAACTTGGAACCCATAGAAAGTGTCTCATTGGTTCTCAGGCATTTAAGGAGATGAGAAAACTTTGTCTCTTTGATTCTAAGGCGTTTAAGGAGATGAGAAAACTTAGATTAAACTAGATTATGTATACCTTAAAGGAGATTATGCGCTTCTTTCCAAAAGGCTGAGATGGCTTTGTTGGCATCGATTTCCAATGAAATCCACTCCAAACACCTTTTACCAAAACAAATTAGTTTCTATTGACTTCAAATATAGCAACCTTAAAGTAGTTTGGAAAGAGCCCCAGACATACTTTTTATGAAGATAATCAATATTATAATTCCTCTTATATGAAGTTTCTAATTCTTTATTTGAAACTTGCACATTTTTGTAGTTACTGGATATGTTGAAGACACTCAATCTCAGTCATTTGCATTACTTGAAAGAAACTCCTGATTTTACATATCTACCAAGCCTTGAAAAGCTAGTGATGAAAGATTGTCCAAGGTTGATTTTAACTCACGAGAGCGTTGGAGATCTAAAAAATCTTCTTCATGTGAATCTAAAAGATTGCAAGGGCCTCAGAGAGCTTCTTAGAAGCATTTACGAATTAAAATCATTAAAAACTCTCATTTTTTTCTGGATGTTTGTTGATTAACCATTTAGAAGAAGATTTTGAGCAAATAGAGGGTTTGACAAGTCTTATGGCAGATAATACTGCCATAACACAAGTACCATTTTCATTAGCAAGATTGGGAGGGCTTGTACAACATGGATATGTATCTTTGTGTGGGTATGAAGGAAGAGCACAATATATATTTCCTTCTCTCGTATCATCTTGGATGTCACGTAGCAATATTCCCCAATCCCCTATAGAAGAATTTGTGCAAAGCATATCATCTCTTGTTTTGTCAGTTGGACAGAATAGTGGCTTTCATGGCATATCTCCATTTCAATTTGCAAGGCCAGAAGATTCCTTCAATTCTCTTTTACTTCAACTGGGAGGGAGCGACAAAGCAAACTTCCTGAAAGACAGAATTTCTCAGGTTTGTCTCTTCTTTCATGAGCTTCGTGAAACAACCACCTTATTATTTGATTCCTGTGTTGATGCTACTATGTATAGGGATGGAATTATGGTGGATGGGATGATTCTCACCTACCTGGTTATCAGTCTCCTGATTGGTTCATATATAAGAGTGAAGGATGCTCAGTACATTTTAGGGTGCCTCAAGTCATAGGCTGTCAATTAAAAGCAATGCTTCTCAATGTTGTGTATTATTCTTACATGGATAGCACAACAACGCCTCAATTTCTCATAAATGTCCTGATAATCAACTACACCAAGGCTACTATTATGCAACACGGGGGAGACTGAGTAACTTTTCATGAAGATGCAAAGTGGCAGAGTATCATTCCAAGTGTTCAACCTGGCGATTTTGTGCAGCTTGTTTTAAATATTGGGCCTCAATTTTCTGTGAAGAAGATTGCAACTTACTTGATATATGACGGTTCTAAGCGTCGTAGGTTATCAAAATAATTGTTCCAAAAACTGATTTTGGTTTGTAATATAGCCTGGTAATTCTGTTGTAGCTGCAACTTTTGGAAAGAGAAAATGATGATTATGACCTTTTTAAAAAGTTATCAATGGGATCAATTTTTCATTTTGAAATTTTTCACCTTTTCTCTTTTTTGGGATCTGATTGTAATTTTCCCTATAAAGATCTCATGGTACTGTTTAATGTTGGTAATGAAAAATAATGCATAAAAATGATAACTTTAAATCTAAACTAGAAAATTTGTCAAATCAAAAGTTTAGATCCCTTTCCTTCCTGTCTATTCTTCTCAATCCAATCATACGGCAAAAACCAAAGCCTTTAGTGAGCCAATGTCCTACAACTCAATAATTCTGGACTAGTGTGTTCTACATGATAGATTGTGCAACTATTTCATGAGAGTAATTTAATTTTGTACTATTTTAACATCACAGAAGACATTCAGATTGGTTTTGTTCGTAAACAAAGAGGACTGAGGATCACAAGCAATATATCCATTATTGTAACAGAAATTTTCTTTTGCTGGGAAAAGAAATGGTGACAAATGATTCCCTAGCTTATTCGTAAGTCGTAACTGAAAACACTGCTTTCAATATCTCTGAAATTTAACAAACATAAAACAGAAGACATTATATTCAAGATAGAACATTCAAATATTAGGCATTAATGGGAAAAATACACCAACAATGTCGTTATTGCGGCTTTGATGGAGTTGGGGAGGACGGCGGCTTCATATCTGGGTACTGTCAAGAACATAAAAAACAATCATAAAAGGGTCCATAGTTACTTGCAGAATTGAAGCATGAAATTTTAGATATTACAATAAAACTACTCCTAGGCCAAGGTAGTGCTTTCTGGAGAATTACCCTATTTTCTTAACAATGAGATTTAGAACACCAGTAAACTAACAAGCTATAGGATACAGAGTGAGCCCGACCATGGTCCTACTTAAATGCTAACTTTCATGCTCATGCATATTTGCTCAGTGATTACAATGAAGAAGGAGTTGAACCCTTCACCAATGAACAAATAGAATATTATTAAATCTTGCTAAAATATGCTTTTTCTCATGCTATAATATCAAAAAGTGATTTGATGATATACTTAAATGGATGGTCATTGGGAAGAAAAAAGATGTTTTCAGTGAACGCACACTTGGGTAGGGAGAGGAGGAAGCTTTAGATTTAATTTTCACATCTGGAAAGGATTCTGCAGACTTTCTCCCAGGTCCAGTGTCCGAACTTTGATCTACCGGTTTGGGGACGTCTGGGGACAAGGCATTACCGTTTTCTTCATTTTGCTGAATGGCCCCATTTGTTCCAAGTTGTTCTGAAGCTTTTTTCTTTTTCTTTGGGTAAATATGTACAGAAGGAGGTAAAAGGGTATCCTGTATTTCCTGCAAATATAAAGGCATAAAATTCATTCCTCTAAACCACCCTTCCAACTGACTTTCTGCAACCAAAAACCTTCATTTAAGGTTGTCATCAAATAAAAGAGAGGGAATCGAATTATCAAAATATAATAATGAATCTGTAATTTAGGATTTTTCATATTTTAAACAGTATTAAATAGATGTTGCAGCAAAGGAAGGAAAATTTGATTATTTGCCAACTTTGAATTGCATACCATCCACCCTTGCTCGCCTCTTACTCCTCCTCTAATTGCATAGGCCTCCTTGAAACCATTCTTAAATAGTAACTCAGCTACTTGCATGGATTTACCATCAAAACTACCTTACAAACAAAAAACGAAGCAACTAATGAACTTTGAACTGTTAATAGCATATGGTAAAAGAAAACGAAATATTGTTAATCTACATTGCAACTTCTATCACCTTTATGGCAGACTTGTATAACCAGAAGATAAACTATGAAGCATCCAATTTAAAGACATTTAGTAGATCAAACTAAATCAGATTGCCATACAAACACTAAAAGCTGTAAGGCCCAAAGCCAATCTCAGATGAAGCTGCAGATAAATTTGGTGTTAAAAATAGCTCCTAGGCCCTGTACTATCCGTAGGACCAAAGATTGAAGCAGTTACCTAATTACTCCTTGGCAGGGGTATGTTATATGTTATAGAATAAGATATGAGAAGCACTGAAAATGCATATCAAATTTCTATCTTAGTTTCTTACTTGACTTTCAAAGAGATCCCAAAGTAAAATCGTCAGAAACAACTCTGCATTTGCCAAATTAAACAATTTGATCATACAATTTTAATTTTGGCATTCCCCTTTTGTTCCCAATAAGCTGTATTTTAAACCTGAAGAACACAGGATTCAGAAATTTTTTCCACCATAGGAAAATATACTGCATTGAAATGCTATATTTGATTTCACTTACTTGTCCAGAATACAGAGGATAGTATTGGGCGCATCGTTGAAGCTTTCCAATACCTTCTTGACAAACCCATCTTCGTCTCCTTCGGAAAACTCAACCTTCACTACTTCCTTATTCAAAATTTTCAAATTGGGAGACCTCAGGAACTTCAAATTATTTCTATCTCTTATATCCAAGAGCTGACAATTAGGGTCATCCCGAAGCTTCCGATACGCATCTATGGCAGATATGAACTTGTATTTTCTAAAATACTCTTGAGTCAAAGGTATAACAACCAACCAAATGAAGGTACACCCAGCAACGAAAAATGGATATCTATTTATAAAGTTATCAATCGAAACTACAACCGATTCCAAGTTGATTTTCCCCGATTCTGAGTCTGCCACAGATTCAGATGCAAGGCAGGGAAAAGCAGCGAAGTGGTCGATTATAGCAAAAGATAAGCACTGGGCTAGATTTTGAGGAGAACTCTGAGAATCGGTTTGGAGCGAAATGGAAATTTTCTTACTGGAATATGAAAATTGGAATGAAGAATCAGGCGGTTTCGGATTTGAGAGAAGATTGAAGGGTTTGAAGGCAGGGGGATTTTTCTGGGTTTTGCGGTGGTTTTTGGAGAGAGGGAAAGAAGGGAGAAGTATAGAAAGCGAATCCATGAAGAGATGAGAAATGAAGAGAGCTACGGAGAAAGGATAAAAAATTAAAAATCGACTATTGTATCCTGTATCAAAGTATAAATGCCCTTTAATCCCGGATTCATTGTTAACCGTTATCGCGGGAATAACACCTTGCGCCCGCCTAAATTAAAAGGACTTTCGGTGGCCCTTTAAAAACCCGTTTAATCTGTAGGCTGATGCGGGCGGGCCTGTTAGCCCGCATAATTAAATTTTTTTTTTTAAATTTTTTCTCAAATACACTTAATCTCTTTCTTATCTTTTTTTCTTTGATAATGCGTTTAATTAATTCCTCATATTTTTTATTTGACATTTATTTTTATATTATATTTATTTATTCTATTATTATTAAATTTAAAAGAGATGTATTTATATAGTTTTGTTATGTGAATAAATGGAAAAAAAAAGAAAAGTAAGAATGAAATTAACTTAATAACACAAATATATATAAAAAAAAGAAATGTGATATGAAAGGGTGAAAGAGAAAGAGTAAAAATTTTAAAAAAAAAATTTTGGCAAACTGGCAGGCCATCCTAAACGGGCTCGGGCTGGCAAAGGAGGGTGGGCTGCACCAGCCCTCCCCGTCTCAGCCCATGACTCGCTCGGGCTGGCCTGCAACCCATGGGCCAACCCGCATTACCACCTCTACTTACCTTCGCCTTCGCCTTCGCTCTTCAGTAATTATTTTTTATTTTTTCATTTTTGTTTCGACATAATTATTAATTATATTTTTAAAAATATTTTTCAGATTATTTGAAAGAATTTCATTTTTATCCTTAATTATTATATATACATATATATATATATATATATATATACATATATATATACATATATATATACATATATATATACATATATATATATACATATATATATACATATATATATACATATATATATATATATATATATTTAGTTTTTTAGTTTCATTCTTATCATTAATTAGCATTTTTATTGGGTTAAGGTAGAGATGAGAAAAAACTCAATGATTCAGGTAATTCGGTCTAACTTAGTCCAATCCTATCCAGTATAGTGGAAAAAAATTTGGCCTGAAGCATCTTCTGATAGATCAGACCAAACTGGTCTTCTTGAATCGGACTGAACTTCGGTCTAAGGCCTCAAAACTAGGGGTGTTCAAATCCCGGAACGGGACCGGGAATACCCATTCCCGGTTCCCGTCCCGGGACTGGGATCTCATTCCCGGTCCCGGTCCCGGTCCCAGGAAATTCCCGGGACAACCGGGACCGGGATCGGGAATTCCCGGTCTTAATAATATAATTATATTAGTTAAATTTTTTTATAATCTAATGTTTAAAGTAATTATTTAACACCTAATAAGGTCATAAAAATCACATAAATTGAGTTAGAATTGAAAAATAACATATTATTATCACATTCATCATTTTTGTTATTATTTTTATACATTATATAGTTAGAATTTGTATCACGATATATACAATTTAACTCTAACTAAATATGTGATATACATTTTATCAAATGATAACTTAATTTATGGGGTAAAAAATATAAAAATAAAATAATAACCTATTTTTTAAGGAAAAAAGAAAAAAAAAACCCGGGACCGGGAATTCCCGGGATCACAAGGTGTGATCCTGGTCCCGGGTTTTCCCGGGATAAAAAATCAGGGACCGGGCCAGGACAACCGGGACCGGAATACTTTAAACACCCCTGCTCAAAACCTTAGTTTGGTTTGATCGAGTAATGTCCTTATTATTATTATTATTTTTTAATCCATCACTTAAAACTCAAAACACTATACAGGACGCAAGCCACGCCCCTATCACGAGAGTTCACTTACTCTTTAAACGAAACAGGCCCTTAGAGTTCAGATTGCAGTTGCAGAAGCTTGTGGAAGTGTGGAACCCTAGGTCAGAGTTCAGACCCCGGCTCACTCTCGGCGTCTCCGGTCCCGGTCTAGGTGAATCACTCCTGTCTCGGTGAGTCGGCGTCTCTGGTCTCTGTCTTGCGTCCGCGACGGCTCGAAGGCGTTACAGTCCTCTTCGAATCTTCTACTTCGTCTCCTCCGCTCACCGGTCATCAGTCCGTCGGCGCCTCAAAGGTGAGAAAATTACTGTGCGTATCAGATTTTTCGCCCTTCAAAGGCGTTACAGCATCACAGCCACCGCATTTATTTCCACCGATTACTCTGCCATTGTCCTCTAGTTTCTTATTTGATTCAGATACTTGGAACTACTGGATCTTGTGTTTCTGTAAAAGAATGATCTGCTATTATTCTATTTCGATACATATATGCTGGATCAGCTGATCTGCTATTATAGTGATTGAGTACTATATCAAAATCACAACATCTTTATAATAATGGCCACAACGTTCCGAGATGCAAGGTTGGGGGGCGGTGCAGGTTAGAAAATATTTATAGGGAGAATAGGACTATAGGAGTATTATTGGTTTCACAAATGTTTGGTAAAGATGAAAATATGGAGCTGAAGTCCCATTCCTTTGATGGATAATTAGAAAATCTCATACAAAATAAACTGAGTGCTATTGTCAGGGGAACGAGTTAAGTGGATGGCAATGATTAAATCATATATAACAGAGTCCAGTTTGGCATTTTTTAATGAACTATAGTTGTTTCTGGGATGGAGCGGGAGTCCAGTTTGGTAATGATTAAATCATAATGTTTTATGATGAGTTTTATATGATTGTATGTATTATTATGGTCTTAATAGGTTCAAATATTGTCTCTCAATCTCAAAGAAGGAAAAAAAAAAACACCTAAAAGTTCTGGATTGGTTCAGGTGATCCATTGGACCTAATATGGTCTAGCCCGAGCTTGATTTGGTGCTGGACCAGATCGGACCTCCGGCTATCTTGTTTAGCCCAAGGTTCCATCTAGACCAGATCTTGGATTGAGGCCAAACCCGGTCTGGTTTGATCCATGATCAACCCTTGGTTAAGGTGCAATAAACACTTCGAAATATTTTTTTTTAATGCAATTAATACCCTAAAATATTTTAGGGTGTAATTTTAGCTTTAATATATTTAAATGAATACAATTTCACTCTAAACCAGCAGAGTTAGAACGTCCGTTTTGTTTTCTGTCAACAAAGTTCGTTTTCCTCTTTCTCTTCTTTAGATCCGTTCCTCTCTGTCACCAACAAGCTTTCTTGACTACACTTTTATTTCTCTTTGCCACCAAAACCATTCACTCTTCTATCCCTTGTGTATAGAGTTCTCTGGAAATGGCAGAAACGTGCATTGAAAGAGGAAATATTATTCCACTAGTTGTTGGTCTACGCATGTTATTGGTGTTTGCATTCCAATGCCTCCTTGAATGGCCCAATCTTTCACCGCCGTGACGGCGCATCTCTCGTCCATCACTATTCAGTCACCTTCATTCTCCTCTTCATCTACCTCTGTCTTCAATAATTTCATAGCTTTTTTGTCAATTATCAATTTTTTTTATTAAGTTATACTATAGTTCTTTTCCTTTCCTTCAATTGTCACTCTTGCTTGTCTTCTTCTGCTTTTTGTGAGTTTCAAGCTCACTGATTTTAATCAAGGTATTTGTTTTACCTTTAATCAACCTATGAGAAGACAAAATCTGAATTATACAGTTTTTTTTTTTTTGGTTTTTTAATTAGTTTTTATTAGGTTAGATACATATTATCCGAGGGTGGTTGAGATAATATCTGCCATTCCTGTTGATGACTGAGGGGAACAAATTTGAGGAAGATGGATGTTTCTAACTCTGTTAGTTTGGGGTGGAATCGCATAGTTAAAGTGTAAATTTAACAATCATGTTTTTCTAAAGATGCACGTAGCACAATTAAGTTTTGTTAAGGATAAAATTATATATAAATTTTTTAAAAGGGGGAAAAAATAACAAAACCGTTAATTCCTATAAAACGTCGGTTACTTTAGTTTTGTGGAGCCCATGAAGTCTGTTCTCCTTCATCCATGTCAACTCTCTCTCTCTCTCTCTCTCCCACGCTCACTCTCTCGTAGCTGGAAAAAGAATGTTTGCATTGATTTATCTCTCAATTTCCTTTTCATTGAATGTCTTAATTATTAGATTGAGTTTCAACAGTTGAGATTTAATACTATTTAATGTTATAATAATATTTTTATATAGTTTTAAATTTCGATCATTGAAATTTGATCTAATGATAGAGACATTTAATGGAGAGAGGGATCAATGAAAACATTCCTTCTCACCCCTTCCCCATCTCTCTTTCTTCTCTCCTTATCACACCTGACACCAGCGGCCACGCAGTCCCCCCTTAACAAAAAATAAAGGCGTGATTTTGCTACCTTGAAGAAGTGTTTGGACTTTGCAAATGGGAGCAGTTCGAAGGCAGCGATGCAAACATGAGTCATGGGAAGTGATGGGTGCAAGGCTGTCTGAAATTTTGCATGGAGTTCGGATTCTTTAGAGGCTTTGCTGAGGGAAATGATGATGACGGAGGATCCAGCCAAGGGTTTCACGATACGAGCTGGTCTTAAGGGTGGTCTTGCTCTGTTCTCCATCTTAGTTGGATTACGACGAAGAAAGACACTAAACTCTTTGTTGTAAAATCTCATCGCTTTCCAGATATACACCTAAATAATGTATAGTTTATTATTTTGTTAGCAACTTTGCTCACCTTTCTTTCATTTGATACCTAAGATAATGGATGTTATGTTTCTCAAATACTTCTTGTTTATATGCCCTGTGATTTGTAGATGGGGAAGGCCGGAAGGGGTGACTGGTGAGACAGCGAGAGGGTGAGGGTGAGAAAGAGAGAGTTGACGTGGATGAAGGAGAACTCACCTCGTGGACCACTCAAAATTAAAGTAACCAACGTTTTAGGGTTTGTTTGGTTTAAAAGGAGGGGATGGAAGGGGAGAGATTTATTTTTATCCCCTCTAAAACCCCCTAATTTGAAGGGAACCAAAATGAGGGGATGAGAGGGATTTGAAGCCTTTTTTTTGAGGCCCCTCAACTTTAATTTTTTATGCTAAATAAGAGGAATGGCTCATTTTTTATCCCCTCCCCTCCAACCAAACAGGCATAGAAATTTTGTTATTTTTACTCCCTTTTAAAAAGTTTATATGTAATTTTGCTCTTAACGAAACTTAATTGTAACAGATGCACCTTTGAAAAAATATTATTGTTAAATTTGTATCTTAACCCCATTTATTTAAATGTATTAGGGATACAATTACACCTTAAAATATTTTAGGGTGTTGATTATTTCCGGATGCTCATTTCACCTTAACCTTTTTTTTATTTGATAACACTGATATTATCATTTTCAAAATAATTTACTACCAATTAAAATAAAATATCATGTGTTCCCTATATTTTTCATTCCATAACTAGAATTATAGATATTATTATTATTTTCGTTTCCAAAATTCTAAGACACTAAATTTCAGTTAAGGAATAAGTTATTGGTTAAAATTTTACTTATAAAAAAAACATAAGTTTAAATTTCAGGAAATAATTTGAAAAGGTAAATTTATTGGGAGAGACTAAAATTCTATACGTTCTAAGCCATAAAAAAACCCTTAATAAAATAAAAGATTCAGCGAAAAGACAATGCTAAAATATATTTAGAAAAAAAAGTGAAAAATGTAATGATATGGTATGAAATATGAATCACTGATAACTAAATTTTTTAATTTTTAGTTATAGTTTCTTTACAAACATGTAGATGGTGTATTGACCCTATACCTATGGATTTAAATTGGTGAATTGGTGAATTGGTGAATGAATTATGTCCTAAAAATCCATAAACAAGGATTTTTCAGAAAATAATAAAACCCTAATTAACCCCTAAAGTAGTTCCTCAAGAGATCCTCCACCTCCAAATCCTTTCTCTCTTGAGCAGGGGGAGTTCTGTCGGACTTCAGCTGAATCAGCAATCACTTACTTCACTCGCTCACTCTGAACACTGGCTAGCCGCTACCTGGTCCCCTTTTCGTTCTTCGTGAACGGACCATCAGGCGGCGGCGGCGTCATCTCTTTTTCATTGTTTGTCGGCTCTAGCAGACCAGAGTGTTTCCAGCTTGGCGTCCTATCTTTCTTCAACGACGCTTAGTTTGCCGACGTCATAGGGTATGATTTTTAAATGATTTCTTTTCCCAATTTTTTTTCTTCCGTGGGAAGCATCCAACGGTTTCAGGGTCTCCGGATGTCGGAAAAGGCTCAGACTCTTTTTGGAATTGCTTGTAAACACTCCACTTATATGCTGTTGTAGTCCGTCTTACGTAAATTTATTGGCTTTGAGATTTCTTGGTGCTGGGTATCTACTGGTCCTTTAATCTGAAACAGACCCTCCACTGCTACTTCCTTACAACTTAGAGTTTTCTCTGTTAGAAGTTTAAGATGTATGCAATTTCTTCTCTCCTTTTCGTTGTCGTTTTTTTTTGGGGTGTGGAAGAGAAAAGGAAAATGGCATACACGGTATATTGAGGTGGGGGAGCACAAAGTAGTATTTTCTTATTTGGAAGTAGGAACTCCAATTTCTATAATTTGTCAGATTTTTCATTTGTTTTCCACCTCATTCACATTGCAGGCTTACCTGCTCTTTCCACTGCTCGCATGAATTACACCATTTCCCCAACTTCTTGTCTAGATCTCTGTTTCTGTACTGTTGCTATTCACTCATTTCTTTTTTTTTTTTTCTTTTTTTTCCCTGTTCTTGTCATAGTTTCCAGAATCTTGGAAGCATATTGTTGGGCATAGGGTAGCTTCGCTTCTGCTCCACTGAACAGTAGTAGTAATGGAGGGGTTGAAGGTGTCAGATGCTAATCTAGTCGTATATGTTCATCCTTCAAAAAGTAACAAAGTTCCCCAAGCTGTTCTCAATGAGCTGAGCACTTTGCTTTTCACGTAAGTTATCTCACCTTCCTTTGATTTTAAATTTTAGTAGGATTTCTGCATGCAGTTATGAGTTTTTTTTTTTTTTAATGATCAAGGACATGATTGTTGATGAAGTTTTAGCTGTTGTAGGTAGCTGCTAATCATTTTCATTTTACTGTGATAGAAAGAGATTTATGGCAATGTTAGGTGCTGGCATTCTTAGCCTTGTCTTATCAACTCATGATGAGGGAAGTGCAAAAAAAGTGTGGTTTTATTTGATGAAGTTTTCACTTATATATTTGAAAATTGACAATTACAGAATTGCTTAACTGTGTATGTGGGCAAACACGTGTGCATGCGTATAAGTTCACTTTTGAGTTTAAATTTCAATTTTTCAGTATCATGAAAATTTGGTGGTTTAATTATGCCAGTGGTATTCCAATGGGCTTATGTTACTTGTTTTAGGGTACTGTGGAGAATTATATCTCTGCCTGCATTCTCTATCCTTCTGTAATGCTATTTTGGTTTGCTGTCCTTGCAGGTTCAGTGAAATCTTTGATGGGGTTGTGTTAACCTATGATGTCAAATTCCTTGAGAAATTTGCAAAAATTCTTTCTGGAGTTCATCCTTATTTTGGTGTTAAACTAAAGGCAACATTTTTACTTTTTTCTCCAAAGCCAAATATGCTTTTAGGTAATTCACATATTGTGATTTAGCAATCATGAGCGTTAGTATTTTGTAGTTACCTGATTATATCTGTGTTAGACTGATGAAAATAGTCTTCTTCGTATTGTTGTGTTTTATATATTTATCCTGTTCTTATTTTTCCATGGTTGAATCACATCCCTCAGTGTTTTTTGAACCCCTATGTTTTCTTTGCTAATTTGGCCAATCGATTGTTGCTTTCAGAAGGGAAGGTGGTTAAGATTACGCAAGATTCTATTCATGCCATTGTGCTTGGCTTTTCTTCTGCTATAATAGCTGACAAAGACATTAGGGAGGAGTTCACATACAGAAATGTGAGTCTCTCAACATGATATTCAGTAATGTTAATCTATCTATCCTCCCTAATGTTATGATTGTGATTTTATTATCATTAATTAATGATGTCTGCATGCTGTTTTTGTTTCTCATAGAAACATGGGCAAGATAGGTACACAAGCAGATTGCACAAGCGGCATGTGATAAAGGTTGGATCCATGATACGCTTTGAAGTCAAGAGGTGATAGCGCTGATGCTACTTAAAATAAGATTACGTGTTCAATGCATTTCTATGTTGCATAAGAATCCTTTTCAGTGAAGTGTGTTAGGCTTATGTTTGTGTCTCTGTCTCCTTTAGAAAGTAAAGGTTTGGCAAATAATCATTAACTGAAATAATTGGAATTGATATGTTCAGTCTTGATGTTAGATATTTGTGTTTAAGCCTTCCTGATTACTTTTAGGGATTCTTTGCTTGGTATCCTGAACAGAGCATAATGAATGTTAGTGAAACTTGTGGAATTTAATGACTTATAAATAATATGAGTGTGTTTGGGATAGCAGTGGGAAAAGTAACTTATTTACAATCTGACTTTGGAAACTTAAGATTGGGTAAAAATGAGATTTGTGTAATATGATTTATGTTTGGATTGGCGTTAGGATAAGTGTTTTATGAAACTAAAGCTTGTTTGGATTAGCGGTAGCATAAATGGCTCTTGTGATAAGGAAGGGGAAGTCTTAACGTTGATGAAGGAGATCCAACGGTCGGAAGGAGGAGGATTGTGTGGGGGGTTGAGGGACACGTGTCCAGCAGAGAGGGGAGGAAGACAGCTAAGAGGGGGGAGAAAGAGTAAGTTGCGTGGGAGGTGGTTGACTTGTCAGAAGGAGAGGGAGGGGATGTTGCACACACGTGTTGTGTCAGCAGGTTAGGTGTGGGGCCCAGCTTGAGGGGGATTACTGTGAGTGTTGGTCTTTGAAAAGTTGTGATCGATAAGCCACAACTTGTGGCTTTTACAAGAAGCTGCT
Organism: Inga leiocalycina; assembly: GCA_963242795.1. Taxonomy (NCBI): domain Eukaryota; kingdom Viridiplantae; phylum Streptophyta; class Magnoliopsida; order Fabales; family Fabaceae; genus Inga; species Inga leiocalycina. The sequence continues at coordinate 43,550,792 of OY725329.1, forward strand.
TATAACCCAGAAGCCCAATTCACAAAACGCTGGGCCAAACATACCCAAAACGCTGAATATATCCCAATTGCCCAGCCAAACACACGTTATGATGTGCCAGAATTAGGTGATTGTCATTTTTCTATCTTGTTAAAAAGCTATTGTTCATCGTGTTCTGATGATTATGCACTGACATTTGTGGTTGTGGATTGAGTCAATAACTTTTTTGCCTTGTTCATTTCTACTATTGCTCATTATATTTTTTCTCTAGCTTCTTGAATTTTAATTATTAGATCATACATATGGTTATGCATTTTTTAAGCTTGTCGAAGTTTTATCTGGCTACTTATTCATTACTGTATTCACATCAATGATTGATCTTTCCAGCTTTGATGAGGAAATACTTCATGTTTTTGGATCCCTGAAGCCAGATGCCACAGGCAGCATCCATTGGTTAGATAGGAACTTGGAAGATGTTCCCCAAAGCGACAGGTTTTTCACTTCAACACATTTTTAGACTAATAATATTTCTGGCACAGGGGATATTTTTGTGAATGACTCTAGCATAATCTATACAGGAGTGCAAAGAAGAGAGAAAATGAGGGAGAATCACTAATCGTAGGGCAAAATGCTATGGTTGAGGAACCAATGAAAAAGCCAAAGAAACAGAGAATTAAAGAGGAATCATGAAGTTGAAAGCAGCAGGGGAATCCTATGTTGTATGTATTTTGTTTTCCCAGGTAACTTTACTAAACTATTAAGTAGCAAGACTTCAAAAAATCCTCCAACTTGATTGTGTCGGACACATACCAAGAAATGATTAATTTATCTTCTAGAATTGAACTCTTTACATATGTTTAAACACATGTTAGACCTATGTTTAAATATATAATTTTATATCCCTTGTCTCTTGTGTTTAAATATTTGATTGCTGGGTCTTTCTTGCAGGGCTTTTACATTATTTTGCAGCTTTGCAACAGCCTAATGCCCAAGAAACAGCACCTTGGATTAGTTTTGCTCTTACACACCGAACAGATTTATTTACAAGCATGAAAACTCAAATTTGTTGAACCTTGTAATCCATTTAATCATTAATTTGAAACCAAGATTGTATATCCTATTGACTGGCTGCCATTTTATTTAGACTCAACATCTAAATTCTGATTTCTTGGTTCAAATCATTCTGGGTCATCATTTCAACTAGAGTATATATTAAAATGATTAATGACAAAGCATGGTTGGAGGCCAGTCTTAGTGATGGTACAGTATGGATATTGTTACCATTTTTAAGGGATATCCACAATTCCACATGCCAAGATAAATACAGCTTGTTTTGCCAATGGGATACTCTTGGACTTTGAAGTTATAATTCTCGATGTTGTTTGTGATATGTGCTTGAGCACCAGTTAGGTCATACAAATCACTGCACAGTTTAGAAGCAGTGATTTATTGAGAAACTTGAATCTGTTTTGATTGGGTGAACTGTGAAGCCATGATGAATACAGCAAGCTGAGACAGTAAAAAATTGGTCGTCTTGGGCTTCTCAGAAAGTGTGGCAAAGAGCTGGCAAGAACTGTTTCTGTGATCTTGTATGTGGAGGCGGGATCTTTGGTTCGAATCTTGCTCGTGATCCTTCGTTGTCAGGGCCATGCTATTTACGGTCTCCCTTGTCCTGTAATTAAAACATTCAATTTTTGCATATTACTTGCATCTTTTATCAATAAACAAGTATATATTGGCGGCTTTTTGACCCATATGCTATAGACAGTGAAACAAATCACCAAAATACTATGCCTTATAAATTATTCCCTCGGATCTTTTTTATAACAGTCTGAAATTTGAATTGACTTGGTTCTTTTTATAAGGTCCCATCAATGGTTGTTTGAGCATTTCATCTGTTTTCATCAGTTTTGTTCGTGACTAACTCTGTTATCTCTTCTCATCTTTTTTCTTTTTGGTACAATACTTCTTAGAGGTGGAAATAGGTTAGGTTATGTTAGGCTTTACTTAAAATAGATTTGGACCTACAACAAAGATCTAAAACTTGAGCCTGGGTTTGAGCTTGTATGCAAAGTTTTTCTTTTTGCCTGGACATGGGCCTTCAAGGCCAATTAAGGTCTACTTAAAATGTAGGCTTTTAAATAGCCTTTAAAATATATACCTCTAAATTCATATATAACTCTTCATACTTATTTATAATCCTATATTATGTCTTAAAAGTCAAATATCCATTCTCGTCCTAATATAAGGGCTTAGTAAGGAAAAGAAAAGAATATTTTGTGACAAAAATTGTCCAAGCAAATAGGAATAAAAAAAAACTAGTTGTTTGTTGACTAAAGAGATATTTTCTAAAATGGACCAAGTATAACAACTAGCATGTAAAGCTAAAATTTACCTTTTTTTACTGTTCTCAAATAAATTAGGACAAATTCCTTCAATAAGATTATAATATTTCATTTTCCACTAAAATAAAATCAGCAATTATTTTGCTTCAGTGGATGGTGTAAATCAATGGAGAGGGAGTGAGTTAGCATTATCATTTTGAGCAATCGAAAAAAAGAGATGTAGGGGTGAATGATTGATGTGAAAATAAGGGTTGAGTGTGATAATGATAAGATATGAAATTTACGATTAATGTTAAGTTGGTAAATTTATAAATAATTTATAAAATCATTTAGATGATATTATATATATACGTATATAATAGAATAAATTAAAAAAAAAGTTAAATAGGTCAGGTTTGTAGGCTACGCCTGACCTGTTTATCTAAATAGGCTTGACAATAAGCTTAAACTTAAACCTGACCTATTTATTAAATAGATTAGGGTAGACCGTAAACCCCTAAACTAAAAAAAAAAGAACGAAACCAATTGCGACTTTGGCTAAACGCAACAGCAAAAATGATTTCTACGAAAGGGAGGGGAGGAGAATCGATTTGTTTATAGTGATTTGTTTTACTGTTTATGTCTGGGTTAAAAATATCTGTTGGGGTCAAAAAGCCAAATATTGACTTTAATTTTAAGGAGTTGATCTTAGTCCTAAATATAAAACATAATTTTTCTATTCGTCAATCTTTTTCTAATTTACTCCTATTAATGTTTTCTTAATAATAATCAAGGAGAGGGAATGAGTGAATTAAGAAAGATGACTAGAGTATTTAAAAGTTTTTTTTTTTCATATTAACCAACTTAACTAACTTCATTAATCTAATCAAATTAGGTAAATATATTTTATATTAAGGACCGGAGCAATATATCATTTTTTCCGTGGTGAAGATGAATCATTTTATATAAACTTTGGCCCCACAATCAATCTAAACAGAAGTCCACACACACACACACACACACACACACACATATATATATATGCATGCAGCTTTTGTGCATTTGAAATGATTCATTTGAAAGGGAATCAGTAGTTTTTTGCTGAATGTGCATTTGAAATGTAAGCTAATTAAACGTGCTCTAAGTAAAGTGTGTTGGATTGTTTTTGTGTCTAAAGAGTTTTAAATGGGTAAATTGGACTTTCAGCATATTAGTTGTTTTTATGGTATCTTTTGATTGATAAAAGCTTTCCATTCCAACAATGTTATCTGAAGACCAACTCTCTTAATACGATGTGAATGTTAGAAGCTCTGGTTTTTCAATTGTCAGGGAAACAAATTTGAAGTCTTTCCTTTCACACAAAACGCGAAAAATAAAAACAAAGATTAAGGAAGCAATACCTTAAGAAAAGTCAGCTTCCTAAAACTGCATGTTATAATCTATAAAAAGTCAAGAAACACATTTTTGAACACGACTTGTCATCTTAAAAAAAAAACGTTTTTCAGAAAACAGCAGAAAACAAAATTTATTTCTGCCCAAAGATGTCAGTTGAGCATGTCATACTGAACCAGAGATCGTGGTTAAAGCTTCAATTTGATGAATGAAGGAATGAGGTAGCTTCATATGTTGTGGTCTTGATGGCAGATGTGATAAATGGTCGGAGACAGAAGGGGGAATTACAAAGGCTTTTCATGATTTTTAGGGAACACTTTTTAACTGATCCTCAAGTAACAGAGATTTGTCAGGAAGTTTTGGAGGGTATGGATGAAGTTATAACTCCTGAAATCCCCGAATTGTTGAAGGAAACTTTTGACGGGAGAATGTTTGGCTATGGCTAGAGCTCTAGATTTTACCAGGTAATCATGGAATCACATAAATCACTTTGCAAATTTTATTGGATTCAGATCAAGCAGAAGTTTGTGATAATAGATGATTGTTGCTCGCGCCAGAGACAATTCATCGAATCATCTTAATAAAAAATTGGTTAAAATTAATTAAAGACAATAAACATATAAAAAATGTAATTTTTTTCCTGAAAATACCGTTATTTATAGTGAGGGAGAATGTAAGAGAGAGAATAAGTACATTACTAGAAAAAAAACTCTTTATGTTTACTATCAAGAATCTATATCTTTTATAATATTTGTAGTAACACCGTTAAAAATCATCCATTTTTTGAAAAAACAGTTATGTTTATATTAACGCCATTAGTGTATTTTATTTACTTTGACACTACTAAATAGCAATATCTATATTTATCACCCTCTTTTGATTATCATAATTATTTCTCACTATCTTTTTTAATTCGATATCAATATTTTATATCCATAAATTATTAGTTGGCCCCTATGATTCAAGGAGTTATCATAATAATAATTTAGCCCATAAATGAAGGAGTTATCATAATCATAATTCAAACTACATCTACAAGAAGCTTAGTTTTCAAAAAATATAGTTGACCCCATAATTATAATAATGCTTATATATATTATTGTTGCCAATTTATTTCGTTTAGTGTTCTCTGTTGTTCATTATTAGTGATCTCAATTCTTCATCCCTAATGTCATGACAAGTTGGCCTTATGAACTTATTAGGCATATTGACGACCGCAAGAATACTTGGGCTATCTTTACTCACTTGCTCATGTTATCAAGAAGTAAACGATGACTAAAAAGACGTCACCTTTTGATGAAAAGTTAGTGACTACACTTACTACAATCCTTTCTTTTCCACTTTTTGTTTGATCTTTTGTTTCTTGTGATATATATTATTTTTTTAATTTAAATTTCCTTTTTCTATATTCCTCCATACTTGATTTTCTTAAGATTCATCTTTAACTACAGAAAGGAGAGCTTGGAACTTACCCAAAACAATTAGAGCATTGTGTTGGAAGAAAAATATTGTTAGGCTTAGAGTCAAGCGGAGCAATATCAAATAACCACCCACTAGTTTGGATGTTTTACAGTTTTTTGAGAAGGGCGATTTTTTTTTTTACAACGGTTTACATACTCAAAATTATTGATAATAACAAAAGAATTTAGTTGATAGGAGCATATATTATGATTGAGTACTTGATTATATATTCATTTATTTGTCATTCCATTTATTTTTTGGGTCTCTCTTTCAAACACTCTGAAGTAGAAACTCATGCCTCAAGCTTCTTGAAGACATTGACATTAGTAGAAAAAGTTAAAAATGAAGATGATCTTCTAATAGTTCAATTTAACCACTCCTTCAAAGAGAAAGAAGAGAGACGACACCCCATTGGCTGATAGATAACACTTCCATTGTCTGATAATGGGAATGTGGAACTGTTTGATATGTCCACCCATACCGTTAAAGCCACAACAAAGCAACCATCAAGAACATAAAAATAGAAAAATGAATGCTCATATGTTGTTTTGCATTTCTGAATGTGTCATTTTAGTAGTCTAGGTTTTGAGTCTAGTTTACTTTTAATTATGTTCACCCTTTTCATGTTATATTAGGCTATACTCATATAGTGTGATGTCTGCCTTTTGAATCTTCCTATTTAAGTTTGATTTTATAATTTTTTTTTCTATTTATGAATATCCTTTACTTAGAATATATACACTGCCACCGTTAGTTATTTTATATTGATGAATAATTTTTTTTAGTTGAAGTTATATTGATTAATAATTCAAGAGTATACAATATTTTAATTAAAATTCAATTATGTGAATATATAATGAAAACTAATTTGGGTCAAATAGGAGGATGTGTGAGGCACTATTCTTGACTTGAGAAATGAGAAATCATATGCTTTATAAAAAGGAAAGAATCACCAAAATCAAGAAAAAAAAATGTAATGTAAATATGAAAGCTAACCACAATCAAAATGTTAAAATTAGCACTTCAAGGAAAAAGCACAGTGAGGGGGCATGAATTTTCTATATAATTAAGTAGATTATCAATATGGGGCATGAAAAAATATAATTGCTTAATCATTCTAAAATGAACAAAATATAAATAAAGGAAATAAGAAAATATCAGGAAATAACCATCTATATATAAATTATAACGTCAGATGTCACTATTTCTAAATCAATAAGTTTTTGTGATACCTAACATTGATAGAGGGATAAAGTTTTTTTCCCCTCTATCAATGTTAGTGACCCTTAACATTGATAGAGGTATCTCAAAGTCTTTCCTAAATTATTTTTTTCCCTCTATCAAGTCTTTCCTAAAACTTGTGTGTTTTCCCTCTAAACTGATAACCGTCGCAAATTTATTTTTTATTTTTTAAATTTAAAAGGTCACGTGACAACTTTGGCAACTGCCCCGTTATCGCCCACTGAAACGCAAGATTTTGAGATACCTAACATTGATAGAGGGAAAAAATAATTTAGTAAAGACTTCCCAATATAAAAGCATTTGTTGTATTAGATGATGCGGATAGTGTCAATCAATTGAACACATTATGTGAGAGTCATGAATGGTTTTGTCCAAGGAGTGTAATAATCATAACAACAAGAGATCTGCACCTGCTCAATTTCCTTAGAGCTAACTACAAGTATACAATGAGAGAAATGAATGTAACACAGTCTCTCGAGCTTTTCAGTTGGCATGCTTTCAAGATAGCAACTCCCTTTGAAAAATTCATAGAACTGTCTAAAAATGTGGTTGCTCATTGTGGTGGATTTCCATTGGCTTTTGAAGTCTATGGTTCTTATTTGATTAATAGAGAAATTGAAGAGTGGGAGGATTTGTTGTCTAGACTACAAAGGATCCCTAATACAGATATACACAAAAAGTTAAAAATAAGCTATGATGGATTGAATGATCACATGGAGAAGGATATTTTCTTTGACATATGTTGCTTCTTTATCAATAAGGACAGGAACTATGTTACACAGATATTAGACGGTTGTGGACTTCATGCAAAAAGTGGACTGCAAATCCTCATAGAGCAGAGCCTTGTAAAAGTTGGTAGGAATAATAAGCTTGAAATACATGATTTATTATAGGAAATGGGAAAAGAAATCATCCGTGAAAGCCCACCTAAAGATTCAGAGGAATGCAATAGATTATGGTTTCATGAAGTTCTTGATGTGTTAATAGAACAAACAGCAAGAATTTTTTTGATATACTACTTTCTTTTGAAATTTTTATGTCACGGGATGTGTTATCTCTTTCTAAAAAAATTATGATCTTCCTTTTTTAATGCTCCATTATACGAGTTTCATACCATTTGTTATAGCGATCTTGTACATAAGAAACAAGATCAAGATATACACATGTTATGTGTTAATTGGCATTCTCTCAACATATATTAAATGCTTCTTTTGCTCATAACTGTTTTTCTCCTACATATTTATAGGGAGCCAAAGCTATTGAGGGTATATCTCTAAAGGTGCCAAGAACCTATAGAGAGTGTCTCATTGATTCTCCGGCATTTAAGGAGATGAATAAACTTAGATTACTCACTAGATTATGTAAATCTTAATGGTGATTATAAGCATCTTTCCAAAAAGCTGAGGTGGCTTTGTTGGTATGGATTTCCATTAAAATACACTCCAAACAACTTTTACCAAAAGAAATTAGTTGCCATTGACCTCAAATATAGCAATCTCAAAGTAGTTTGGAAAGAGCCCCATGTGTGTGTGTGTGTGTGTGTGTGTGTTGTTACCATTTATGAAGAAAGTCAATATATGTCACTGATAATAAAATTCTTCTAGTATGAAGTTTCTAATTCTTTATTTTGCATGTTGTTATAGTTGCTAGAGATGTTGAAGACACTCAATCTCAGTCATTCATCTTGCTTGATACAAACTAATGATTTTACAAAACTAGCAAACCATGAAAAGCTAGTGCTGAAAGATTGTCCGAGCTTGATGTTAGTTCACCAGAGCATTGGGGATCTGAAAAATATTCTTTCGGTAAATCTAAAAGACTGCAAGTGCCTCATGGCTCTTCCTAGAAGCATCTACAAGTTGAAAACATTAAAATCTTTCATTCTTTCTGCTTGTTCATTGATTGACCATTTAGAAGAAGATTTTGAGCATATGGAATCCTTGACAATACTAAAGACAAATAATATTGCCATAACAACAGTACCAAAGTCAGTAGCAAGATTGAAAGGGCTTAAGCTTGGATATGTATCTTTCCCTGGCCTTGAAGGAAGAGCACAAGATATATTTCCTTCTCTCACATGTTCTTGGATGTCACCCACCAACATTCACCAGTCCAATAGTGAAGAATTTTTGCTGAGCATATCATCTCCAGTTTTCTCAGTTGTACATAATGGTAGCTTTCATGGCCTGTCTCCATTTTTGGGCAATCTTGCCAAGCTTCAAGGTATGTGGGAGGAATGCCGATCACAGTCTCAATTCAATGGGAAAATGGCAAGACTTTTGGATTCGTTGTATACACCACCACAGATCTCATATATGGAAGCTTCTGCTTCATCTGAGGGCAGGGACCAATACCAAATTTCAAGGCCAGCAGATTCCTTCAGTTCTCTTTTACTTCAAATGAGAGTGTGTGAAAAAGCAGACTTGTTGAAAGATAGAATACTACAGGTTTGTCTCTGTTTTCTTTTCTATCACCATCATGTTCCGAAACGAGTTTTCTGGAGTACCTCACCCATATCAATATTTCTTGCATGCATGAAAATCTTTAGTTTCACTAACGGACAATAGTTATCTGATAGAACTATTACTTCCCACAAGTCCAATGACTATATTAAAATGAAGGGTGTCAATATTTTATTTTCCAATTTTAGGCCACATTACTGTAAGTGTAAGTACTTAAATGTATGCTTTTGATTCCTATGTTGATCGATGTTTATACACAAGGATGGAATTATGGTGGAGGGGATGATTCTCAACTGCCTGGTGATCAATATCCCGATTGGTTCATGTACAAGGGTGAAGGACGCTCGGTAATTTTGAAGGTGTCTAGTGTCAGGGGTTGTCACTTGAAAGCAATGCTTCTCAATGTTGTGTATTCTTCTTGCATGGATAACACAACACCTCAATTTCTCATACATGTTGTAATCATTAACTACACGAAGGCTACTGTTAAACAACACAGGGGAGACTGGCAAACTTTCCATGAAGATGCAGAATGGCAGAGTATCATTTCAAGTGTTCAACCTAGTGATCTTGTAGAGATTGTTTTAAGTATTGGGCCCCAATAATTTAGAGTGAAGATGATTGCAGCATACTTGATTCATGACGGTGTGCCGCAGGTTATTTAAATGATTGTTGCAAAAACTGATCTGGGTTTCCAATACAGCCTCTGCAATTCTGATGCAATTGCAACTTTTAGAAAGGGAAAATGACGATCATGGACCTTTTTAAAAACTGGCCCTCACTGTCATTTCCCATTTTGAAATTTGTCGTGGTGTTGGACAATGTAGTGTGTTTGACTGTTTTTTGTCCGAAGACTCTTAGATGGGTGAATTGGATCATGTAGTTTGTTTTAGATATCTTTTGATCGATAAAAGCTTTCCATTCCAACAATGTTATCTCAAGACAACTCTCTTAATACAATGTGAATGTTGGAAGTCCAGGTTTTTCAATTTTCAGAGAAACCAATTTGAAGTTTTTCTTTTCACCCAAAACATGGAAAATAAAGACACAGATTAAGAAGGAAACAATTCGTTAAGAAAAGTCCGCCTCAGCTCCTAAAATTGCATGTCATAATCCATAGAATTCAAGATACACGTTTCTGAATATCTTCAAGTTTTTTTATAAAAACTCGGTAAAATAAGAAACCTTGACCTTGCACCACGAATTCCAAATAAGTTCAATTTAAATGCAAGCATAATTTCTTATGCTAATTTGTGAAACATTTTCCTAGAATAACAATCACAAATAACAGTCAGATTGATTCTGTAATCTGCATGTACTATGCAAGTACAAAGGATTTCATACAGTACATCCATTAAGATATAAAAAATTCTGATTGCTGTCAGAAAAATTGACTAATAATTCACTAGCTCAAACTATAACTGTGAACATGGCTTTCACCATCTCTGAAGTTCAACAAGCATATAAATAAAATAAAATTGTGGAGATAAAATTGAATTTCTGCTTACAAAAATAAATTATGCCCAAAGATGCCAGTTGAGAATGTCCTACTTGACGAGATCATGTTGAAGCTTTGACGGATGGAGGAATTAGGTGACTTCATATCATTGGAGGCCCTGTCAAGAAGATAAAATAATAATATCATTCAGCAATGTTATGTGGGCAGGATTTGAATGCCGCATGTATTGGTGATCATATTTGGCCAGCCTCTCTATTATTGCTGCTGTTTTTATTATATATGAGTCAGGATTTTCTTCAGACTTATGTCTCAAGTAAACCGTAACAGAGAGATCTCATGCTACTGTTTAAAGTTAGTAATGAATATTAATGTATAAAAATGATAACTTTAAATCTAAACAAGACATTTGTCAAATCAAAATTCTAGATCCCTTTTCTTCCTGTCTATTATTCTAATCCAATCATACTGTAAAATCCAAGCATTTAGTGAGCCGATGTGCTACAAATAAATAATTCAGAACTGGTGTGCCCTACATGATAGAAGACGCACCTTTTTCTTGAAAGTAATTGAATTTTGTACTATTTTAACATAACAGAGGACATTCAGATTGGTTTTGTTGGAAAACAGAGAGGACTAGGGATCACCAGCAATATATCCATTATTGTAACAGAAATTTTCTTTTTCTGAGAAAAGAAAAGTGACAAATAATTCCATAGCTTATTCATAACTCAAAACACTGCTTTCATTATCTCTGAAATTTGACAAACATAAAACAGAAGATATTATAGTCATGATAAAACATTCAAATACTAACTAGACAAGAATAGGAAACATATACCAAGAAAGTCATCATTGCGGCTTTGATGGAGTTGGGGAGGATGGCGGCTTCATATCTGAGTACTGTCAAGAACATAAAAAACAATCATAAAGGGTCTTTATTTACTTGTGGAATTGAAGCATGAAATTTAGATATTACAGTAAAACTACTTATAGGCCATGGTAGTGCTTTCCGGAGAATTACCCTATTTTCTAAACAAAGTGATTTAGAACGCCAGAAAACTAACATGCTATAGGATACAACTACAAGTGTGAGCCCAACCATGGTCCCACTGAAATGCTAACTTTCAGGCTCATACATATTTTTTCAATGATTACAACGAGGAAGGCGTTGAACCTTTGACCAATGAACAAACAGAATATTATTAAATCTTACCAAACCATGCTTTTTTTTTTCCCATGCTTAAATATCAAAAAATGATTTGATAGTACCTAAATGGATGGTAATGGGGGACAAAAAAGATGGTTTCAATGAACATAAGTCCGGGTAGGGAGAGGAGGAAGCTTTAGAATCAATTTTCACATCTGGAAAGGATTCTGCAGACTTTGTCACATGTCCCAAGTCAGAACTTTGATCTAACAGTTTGGGGACGTCTGGGGGCAAGGCATTACCGTTATCTTCATTTTGCTGAATGGCCCCATTTGTACCATGTTGTTCTGAAGCTTTTTTCTTTTCTTTGAGTAAATGTGTACAGATGGAGGTCAAAGGGTATCCTGTATTTCCTGCAAATAAAAAGGCATAAAATTCATTCCTCTATAGCATCCTTCCAACAGACTTTCTGTGACCAGAGACCTTCATTTAAGGTTGTCATCAAATAAAAGAGTGGGAATTGAACTATCAAAATATAATAATGAATCCGTAATTTAGGATTTTTCATAGTCTACAGAGTACTAAATAGATGTTGCAGTAAAGGATGAAGAACTTGATTATTTGCCAACTTGCATCAAATTTCTTATGAATTTTATGTGGTGAAGAATTGGGAAGAATATAAAATGCACATACAGACCCTTGCTCGCCTCTTACTCCTCCTCTAATTGCATAGGCCTCCTTGAAACCATTCTTAAATAGTAACTCAGCTACTTGCATGGATTTACCATCAAAACTACCTCACACACAAAAAACGAAGCAACTAATGAACTTTGAATTGGGTATAGCATTTGGCAAAAGAAAATGAAACTTCGTTCATCTACAGTGCAACTCCTATCACCTTTATGACAGACTTATATAAGTTAGATATTTCAATCTTCTTTAAAAATTAAGATGTGAAGAAGTGAACATTATAACCGGAAGATAAACTATGAAACATCCAACTAAAAAACATTTAGTAGGTTAAACTAAATCAGCTTGCCATACAAACAAGAAAAGCTGAGCAGGAAAGGCCCAAAGCCAATCCCAGATGAAACTGCAGTAAGTTTGGTGTTAAAAAATGGCTCCTAGGCTTTGTACTATCCATAGGACCAAAGATTGAAGCAGTTACCTAATTACTCCTTCGCATGGGTATGTTATATGTTATAGAATAAGAAATGAGAAACCCTGAAAATGCATCAGTTACATTCCTCCAAGTGCCATAATATGATTATTTGTCTGAGTATTAAAATTTTGGTAGTCAAATGAATTATGCATATCAAATTTCTATCATATTTTTGTACTTGACCTTCATAGAGATCCAAATGTAAGGCCATCAGAAACAACTCTGCATTTGCCAAATGAAACAATTTGATCAGACAGTTTTAATTTTGGCATTTCCCTTTGGTTTCCAATAAGCTGTGTTTTAAACCTAAGGGCTTGTTTGGTCTGGGGGAGGGGAGAGAAAGTGGGCGGAGGGAAAATTTTTTTGAATTGAATTTAAGAAAATTAGAGAAGTGGGGTTAAAAATTTTTAATTAATTGTTCTTGCTCTTTTATCATATATATTCTCTTTATTAAAATTTTATTACCCCACTTCTTTAATCTTTTAAAATTCAACTCATAAAAATTTTCCCTCCCCTCCCCTCCCTTCCAAATCCCTCTCACCAAACAAACCCTAAGGCTTGTTTAGTCTGAGGGGAGGGGAGGGAAAGTGGGCGGAAGGAACATTTTTTTGAGTTGAATTTAAAAAAATTAGAGAAGTGGGGTTAAAAATTTTTAATTAATTTTTTTACTTTTTTATCTTATATATTCTCTTTTTTAAAATTTTATTACCCCATTTATTCAATCTTTTAAAATTCAAATCATAAAAATTTTCCCTCCCCTCCCCTCCCCTCCAAATCCCTCACACCAAACAGACCCTAAAGAACACAAAATTCAAATATGTGCATGTTTGGGAACATTTATTTTTTTGAATATAAATGCTTATTACGCAAGCCGAGATAAAAGTCCTCTTACATACTTACCTTATATATCGTGATTTACGATTTATAAGTACTTATTGCCCAAAAATAAACTATTCCAAACCATCACTATATTGCATTGAAATGCTATATATTTTATTGGGGAAATCACTGTCAGGTCCCAAGGAAGTAAAATATTGTCAGAAAAGTCCCTAAAAAATTTGTAATATCTAAAAAGTCCCTAGGGACTTTTTTGATATTATTTTCAAAAGTCAAATGACCCATATGCCCCTTTTCTATTATTTCTCTCTCTCATTTGTTCTGCGTTTTTGCTCTCAAATGTGATCTTTTTTTTTTTCAGCTCCTTGCGTTCTCTCTTTACACAAATAGTGGTGATGATGAAGGCCAAAGCTTTGAGATGGTGATTGTGGGATGGGATGTAAAATAGAAGGAAGAAGAAGATGGAAGGAAGGTGGTGGGATTTTTTTGATCTCAAGCTTCTGCCATTTTTAAAGAAGGAAGGGATGAAGGTGATATGATGATGAATAGTCCAATCCATCCCCCTTTTTCAACCTCATTGTGCTTTGAAAATGCTAATATGGAAAAAAATAAATTGTTGTTAATTCACGCAGTAGTTGTTGTTAATATAACAGTAGTTGTTGTTAATGCGGAAAACGCGGTTGGACGCCATGGTGCTCTGTTTTTAGGAGAGAAAACAGAGGAAGTGGTGTGTTTGAAGTGGTAGGGTGCTATGAAAATGATGATATGGAAAAAAATAAATTGTTGTTAATTCGTACAGTGGTAATTGTTAATATAACAGTAATAGTTGTTAATACGGAAAACGAGGTTGGATGCCATGGTGCTATGTTTTTGGGAGAGAAAACAAAGGAAGTGATGTGTTTGAAGTAGTGGTGTGCTATGAAAATAATGATATGGAAAAAAATAAATTGTTGTTAATTCGTGCAGTGGTAGTTGTTAATATAATAATAGCAGTTGTTAATACAGAAAACGAGATTGGACGCCATAATTCTCTGTTTTTGGGAAAGGAGACAGAAGAAATGGTGTGTTTGAAGTGGTGGGGTGCTATGAAAATGATGATATGGAAAAAAAAATTGTTGTTAATTCGTGCAGTGGTAGTTGTTAATATAACAATAATAGTTGTTAATATGGAAACGAGGTTGGACGCCATGGTGCTCTATTTTTGGAAGAGGACACAGAGGAAGTGGTGTGTTTGAAGTGGTGGGGTGCTATGAAAATGATGATATGGAAAAAAATAAATTATTGTTAATTCGCGCAGTGGTAGTTGCTAATATAACATAACAGTAGTATTTGTTAATACGGAAAACGAGGTTGGACGCCATGATGCTTTGTTTTTGGGAGAGGAAACAGAGGAAGTGGTGTGTTTGAAGTGGTGGGGTGCTAAGAAAATGATTATATGGGAAAAAAACATAAATTGTTGTTAATTCTTGTAGTGGTAATTTTTAATATAACAGTAGTAGTTGTTAATACGGAAAATGAGGTTGGAAAAAAATAAACACACTCAATAGGATGTGAATACACGCTTTAAGAATTGTAAACAACACAATTCCTTACAAATTCTTAACGTGAGAAAATAAGTTGTAAAGTAGAAATGTGTGGAAGGTTGTAAAACATATTGAACCTTTTGTGAAAAAATGCTTTACCGGTTGTAAACAGAACAACAGCCATAGCACTATGAGAATCAACCATTCCCACTTCAAACACACCACTTCCTCTGTTTCCTCTCTCAAAAACAGAGCACCATGACACCCAGCCTCATTTTCCGTCTTAACAACAACTACTGTTATATTAACAACTACCACTGCGCGAATTAACAACAATTTATTTTTTTTCTATATCATCATTTTCATAGCACCCCACCACTTCAAACACACCACTTCCTCTGTTTCCTCTCCCAAAAACAAAGCACCATGGCGTCCAACCTCGTTTTTCGTATTAACAACTATTACTGTTATATTAACAACTACCACTGCACGAATTAACAACAATTTATTTTTTTTCCATATCATCATTTTCATAGCACCCCACTACTTCGAACATACCACTTCCTTTGTTTCCTCTCCCAAAAATAGAGTACCATGGCGTCCAACCTCGTTTTCCGTATTAACAACTACTACTGTTATATTAACAACTACCACTGCATGAATTAACAACAATTTTTTTTTTCATATCATCATTTTCATAGCACCCCAGCACTTCAAACACAGCATTTTCTCTGTTTTCTCTCCTAAAAACAGAGCACCATGGCGTCCAACCTCATTTTCCGTATTAACAATTACTACTATTATATTAACAACTATCACTGCACGAATTAACAACAATTTATTTTTTTTCCATATCATCATTTTCATAGCACCCTACCACTTCAAACACACTACTTCCTCTGTTTTCTCTTCCAAAAATAGAGCACTATGGCGTCCAACCTCGTTTTCCGTATTAACAACTACTACTACTGCGCGAATTAATAACAATTTATTTATTTTTCCATATTAGCATTTTCAAAGTACAATGAGGTTGAAAAAGGGGATGAGTTGGACTATTCATCATCATCATCACCTTCATCCCTTCCTTCTTTAAAAATGACGGAAGCTTGAGATAAAAAAAATCCCACCAACTTCCTTCCATCTTCTTCCTCCTTCTATCTTACATCCCATCCCATAAATCTTTAACCATCTCAAAGTTTCACCCTTCACTATTGCAAAAAATGAAACTGCAGAGAGAGAGAGAGAGCATAGATCTGCAAGCTGAAAATGTGAGAGAGAGAGCTAGAAACGTGAGAGAGAGAGAGAGATAATAGAAGAGGGGCAAATGTGTCATTTGACTTTTGAAAATAATATCAGAAAAGTCCCTAGGGACTTTTCAGATATTTCAGTTTTTCTAGGGATTTTTCTGACAATATTTTACTTCTTTGGGATCTGACAGTGATTTTCCCTATTTTATTTCACTAACTTGTCCAGAATACGGAGGACAGTATTCAGCGCATCGTTGAAGGTTTCCAATACCTTCTTGACAAACCCGTCTTCGTCTCCTTCCGAAAACTCAACCTTCACTCTACTTTCTTATTCAAAATTTTTAAATTGGGAGACCTTAGGAACCTCAAATTATTTCTATCTCTTATATCCAAGAGCTGAGAATTAGGAT
Organism: Inga leiocalycina; assembly: GCA_963242795.1. NCBI lineage: Eukaryota > Viridiplantae > Streptophyta > Magnoliopsida > Fabales > Fabaceae > Inga > Inga leiocalycina. The sequence goes on from OY725329.1 coordinate 43,567,437, forward strand.
CATTCCGAATCTTCCGATATGCATCTATGGCAGATTTGAACTTGTATTTTCTAAAATACTCGAGTCAAAGGTATAAAAACCAACCAAATGAAGGCGCACACAACAACGAAAAAGGATATCTATTTATAAAGTTATAAATCGAAACTACAATCGATTCCAAGTTGATTTTCCCCGACTCTGACTCTGCCACAGATTCAGATGCAAGGCAAGGAAAAGCAGCGAAGAGGTCGATTATAGCAAAAGATAAGCACTGGGCTAGATTTTGAGGAGAGCTCTGAGAATGGGTTTGGAGTGAAATGGGAATTTTCTTAGTGGAATATCAAGATTGGGATGAAGAATCATGCAGTTTCGGGTCTGAGCGAAGATTGAAGGGTTTGAAGGCGGGGGATTTTTCTGGGTTTTGGGGTGGTTTAGGAGAGTGGGAAAGAAGGGAGAAGAACAGAAAGCGAATCCATGAAGAGATGAGAAAACAGAGAAACGATAAAAATCGGCTCTTGTATACTGCATCAAAATATAAATGCCCTTTTGGGGTTGTATTATTGTTAACCGTTATCACGGGAGTAACCCCTTGCCTTCGCTCTTCAGTAATTGCACCCCCCCCCCCCCCCCCAAATTTTTGTTACCGTGTCGATTCCTTTGAGAATTCAGTATAAAAAAGTAATTCGATATAATAAATAATTATATTTAAAAAAATATTTTCCAGATTATTTGAAAGAATTTCATTTTTATCCTTAATTATTACATTAGTTTTTTTATTTTTTAGTTTCATTTTTATCCTTAATTAGCGCTTTTTATATATTTGATAACACATATATTATTATTTTCAAAATAATTTACTATCAATTAGAGTAAACTATTATTTGTTCACTATTTTTTTCATTCCATAACTAGAATTATAGATATGCTTATCATTTTGATAAGTATTTATTTTATAATTAAATAAGTGTAGATTCTGATATATATTATATTAAATTTATTAATATTTTTACTTATTTAATTATCGTTTATATATTTTTCTATCCTTTAATTAATTATAGGATAAAAGAATATTTTGATATAAAATCTACTCATATTGTAACTTATTTTGCAGAAGATATTATAAGATTCAAGTGAGAACAAAAATATCAACTATACCTATATAAATGCATGGCATATGAAGAGGGAGGAGTGCTCTATTTTCTTGGTTGGTGACGTCAAGGCAAGAGTTTTAATGGAGGAAGAGTAAAGTTTGGAGATGTAGAAGAGCGACAGTATGGATGAAAATTTTGGCATTCAGTTTTTGCTTCTCCTTTCTCTTCTCTTCTTTCTGTCTTTTTATCTTTTTTTGTTAGCTATTATTTTGGTCATGAGAATGCTTAGTTTATGTAGTTAGACCTTAGTTTTGGATTATTTAGTTTAATTATGAATTAATGGATGATAATTTTTGTCGTTAATTGCTTTAATATTATATTTGTTGATTTAATTGTGTGTTTGATTATTCTTGAACAAAGAGACACCTGATTGGGATTATTTTGATATGCTAAAGGAGCCTAGCAATAGGGAATTTAGATTAAACCTTTAATTAAATCGTGTGGGATTAGGTTTTCAGATTTAATTTGCTTGTAGGATAGATATATACCTACCGGCCCTACATAGTCTCATTAGGTTTACACTTGAATTAATCCAATTAAGTACTAATCACTAAAGACATTAGGGTTTAACATATTTGGAAAGCCTTTTAATGGATTGAAAGACACTCTTAGGTGAGTCCTAGACTATCAAATATAACATTAAATACAATTAAGGGTATAAATTAGACACTAAATAATCAATGCTATATTAATCCAAGTCACCACTTAAGATTTAGCATCATCCTTATCCTTAGTCATAATTATAGTTAGATTTATTTTTCTTTCTTTGTTAGTTGGCTTTTATTCCTACTTTATATTCAAATTGTGTTAACTCAACTTAAGTAAATGTGTAAAGTCATTGCTCAACTGCATTGTTAGTACCAAGTCCTCGTATGGACGATATTTTATTCACTCTTTATTATTTGATATAGCCCGTGTACTTGCGGAGTCTTAGGCTCTATATTTTAGCCTATTAGATTTTCATTTCCAAAATTCCAAGTCACCAAATTTCAGTAAAGGAATACCTATAAGAAAAAAAACATAAATTCAAATTTTAGGAAGCAGTTTTAAAAAGTAAATTTATTGGGAGAGATTAAACTTTAAAGTCCTTTATGTAATATCCCAAAAAGTGATTAAGGGCTAATGACTTCAAAAGTGGATGTAATTATTGTTGAATAAACACTTTTGAAGAATGTGTGATGGGAATTTGGATATTTTAATGATTCCAATGGATTCCTTGTGAAAATTTATGTGAGAATGATGTTTGGTATGAAAATGGAACCAATGGAAGCAAAGATGCAAAATCTAAAATTCTGTCCAGTGAAATTCTATTCTGGGCAGTCCGTTTGTGTGAACGTTTTTAATGACCAAATGGTATCTAAAAATTATGAAATTTTCCAGTCTTATATTTCACATCTCAAGCTTCAAAATGGACATATAATTTGTTCCATTTCGTTTTGTGAACCAGGAGATATAACTGTCCAAAGTTTGGGATGGAAACTGAACTCTGTTTTGGGGCAGTGATGAGTTTTATGTAATTCTGGAATTGTGTGGTGATTTTTATTAATGGCCAATATTTTTCCTATGAAGAGGACTTAAATATCTTTCATTTGGCTTTGGAATCACCTCATTTCGATTTTTCTAGAATTAGTTATGATTTTTCAAAGTTTGGGCAGAAAATCTGCCAGAAAATCCGAAAATGGGAATTATGACATCATCTCATTAAAAGATGATGTCAGCATGGATTATTAATCAAATTGCTCATCTTCTTCAGCCATTTCACGCCATTTCCAGCTGAAGATAGTGAGAGAAAGTTGAGAGCTCTTAGAGAGAGAAAGAGGAGAAATCTCGCAAGGTAAGCCGATTTCTCCGACGATTTAGCTTCTAACGCGTGTAACTCCGATCCTAAGCTACTCCTCTTTATTCTTTAAGGTTGTGAAGCTCAAAATTTGGTGTTTCAAAGAGGCTAGGGTTCAGCCAAATTTGGGAAAAGCCAGAGGGAGCTTGAGGTAACTTCCAAACTTTCGTATATTGCTTATTCTGGCTGCTGTGGGCAATTTAATCGGTGAAATTTCGCCGGATTGCCATTGGTTTTAAAGTTTGGAAATTGAGTTTCCTAGGGGTTATGCTGCCCAAATTGGGTCTTAATGTTAGTTGTAACCTAATGTAATGGTTAATAAAGTGGTTAGGAGTAGAAAGGAACGCGTTTACGGAGCCGAAATCGTAAAACCCCGATTTTCCTTGGAGAAGACCATTATTTCGGCCAGCCCTAGAAATGGGTCTTAGGGTTGGATTTTCAATGATTTGATGGTTCCATTGAGTTCAGGGGCGAAAATTAGGTGGGGTTACAGTTGGGCACTTTTTCAAAAAAGGCCGAGAAAGCATAATTACGGAAACACCCCTAAAACCCTAAAAGTAGGGCTGCCAAGGGCAATTTTGTAATTTGATATTGAATTTGATAATTCTGAGTACGGAAATGGATTCCTTGGGCGGAAATATGTTAGGATAGCCCATATTAGAATTTCGAGAAAAGTGCAACCGGTCCGGGTATGGCGGGCCCAGGCCGGGTCCCCGGGGGTATTTTTGTAAATTTTCATTATAGACTCATATAACCCTAAGTAACACTATGGAAGTGTCTAAATAGTGCATTTGGAATTGTAGGATTCGATATTTGCCGCCCTCGTGAGCCAACTACGCCAGCGAACGTCAGAAAGGAACGAGGTAGTGACTTTTCTTTTGTACCATATATGATGCATTGTATGTGTGTTATATCGTTGATTTGTAATGAATTCGTATGCTGCGACATCTGTGGATTTGTGTTAGCACTGTCATTCCAATAGTCCCTGAGTAGCTAACAACGGTTCGGGTTAGGACGGTGTGCCTTCCCGGCGGAGAAAGGGGATGAGGATGAGGTGTGATATATGTGATTATGTGAGCCGAAAGGCTATTTGTGGAGGCCGACGGGCCATTTGTGAAAGCCGAATAGCTGTATGGGCTATAAGGCTATATGTATGCACTGCCACGCCAATAGTCCCTGAGTAGCTAACAACGGTTCGGGTTAGGCGGTGTGCCTTCCCGGCGGAGAAAGGGGATGAGGGTGGAGTGTGATTTGTGGTGCTGCTGCTGTATGATGATTTGCTTACATGCTGTGTGCTTATGTGTGGTATAAATGTTTTGTTACTACTGGGATTCTCTTGAATCTCATTCTTTCCTTTAACTAACCTTTCAGACAGGGCGAGTGGCTCTAAGGAGAAGCGTACGACCCGAAGCGGTTAGAATCCTGTAGGGGCATTAATTTTGGTTATGTTGGTTAAACCTGTTGGACAGGGTGTCTGTATATTATGTTGGTTGTAAAGAATAGTTGAACGTAGTTGTGTAGTCCCCTATATGGAGGTTGTAAACCCTTTTTGTGTATGAACGGAACCCGGGGGTTGCCGGGATTGCTATTAGATATTCTGATATGAATGAATGTGAATTAACTGCACAGGTGATTATATTCGATAATTGAACTTGAGCCCGAAATAGGAAAGAAGTTTTGAAAATTTTATAAAGTCCCTACTTCACAGGGAGTTCTAAATGAGTTTTGAACTATTCGACGGTCTCTAAACCAATTTAATTACGTAATATCGAATTATAATTACGCTATTTAAGGCAGGGGGTTACATTTTGGTATCAGAGCTGTAGTTCCTGGCAAGGGTAGAGGTTGCTAGGATAGCTCCCTTAGTTGGTTTTAGGGATAGAAGATTATCTGTGAACGATTGTTGTGTATGCACATGTATGTTTATTGATGTGGACATATATGGGTTTTATGACTATTGTGCATACTATTTCTGCTGAATTAATGGGGCAAGTTGTTTGTAGAATGAAGAAAACTAGAGGACGCCTCAATATTCCGCGTGTAGACCCTGAGGTGGAGGTTGTTAATGAAAACCCACCGGATGCAATGCAAGAGCTTATGGGTCTAATTCGGGATCAGAGAGATATGATCACTGAACTGAGGGAAGAGCTCAGAGCTGAGAAGGCGAAGAACCAGGAAGGTCCGGTTCAATCCACTCCGGAGGAGACTCAAGAAGAGACTCGACATGAGGACACTGCAGAAGGATCAGCACGACCTCTGGAATCCCCACGTCGTGCCACCTTGAATCAGGAATCATATGGGATGCCACCCAGGGAGGAAAAAGACCTTCAGTATTGGGTCACCCGATTCTGCAAGCATATGCCTCCGGCGTTCAGAGGAAGGTTTGACCCTCAGGCAGCCGAAGATTGGTTGTACAGACTGGAGAAGATATTTGAGGTTCTGTGTTGCCCAGAGGAGGTGAAGCCATGGTTGGCAGTGTATAAACTCGAGGGGGACGCGGATCGTTGGTGGCGGAATATCGCCCTGACATTAAAGAGCAATGAAACACCATTGACTTGGGAACTGTTTCAACAAGAGTTCAACGAGAAATACTTTCCCAAATCAGTGCGGCTCGAGAAGGAGACAGAATTTCTCAACATCAAACAAGGGGATACAGAGAGCTTTGACGACTATTTGTCCCGTTTTGTCCGGTTGGCTCGGTACTCCTCTTACCTCCGGTTTAAAGATGATGAAGAATGGAGTTCTGATATGCTCATCCGCGGTCTGAGGCGAGAATTGAGAAAGCGATTGGTTACGAACCAATTCACTAAGTTCAACAAGGCTGTGGAGCAATGTCGAATTACGGAGAATAATCTGAGGGAGTTGAATCCTACCAGAGCTATTGGCCATCGCAGTGAACCCAGTAAGGGTAATGCTTCCCAGAAGCGGAAAGGCCAAGGATCCTCTTCATACAAGGGCGGTGATAAGAAGCCCTATCAGCCCAGAGACCGTGAGCCTCAGAGGGCTGTGACTGAGTGGAAATGCCCTCGCTGCAACAAAACGCATTATGGCCAAAATTGCCGGGGAGAATTGGTCTGTTTTAACTGTAAGCAGCCAGGACATTTTTCCCGAGATTGTCAACGACCACGAGTTGAGCAGAAACCGAGGACACAGGGCCGAGTATTCACTATGACCCATGAGGAGGCCCGCAAATCTCCTGAGCTGATACAAGGTAAACTTCTACTTCATGGCCATCTGTTGCAAGTTTTATTTGACTCGGGTGCAAGTCACTCCTTCATTGCCTATGATTGCGTGAAGCGCCTGGGATTGCATGTGCACAAACTGCCATTTGAATTAGTAGTGTCAACTCCAATGGGTATTAAGGCCTTGACCACAGAAGCTTGTTTGAGTTGTGTCATAACTGTGGAAGGGCATCAATCTATTGTAGATTTGATATGTTTACCTCTTAGTCAATTAGAAGTCATTTTGGGTTTTGATTGGTTAATGGCAAATAATATATTACTTGATTGTGGAAACAAGAGGATAGTATATCCTGTATCTCAGAGGGCTGAAGATGTGGATGCTAGTATGAATTTTCTTTCGGCAGCCAAAGCTGAAAAGTATCTTGAAAAGGGTTGCCAGGGGTATGTAGTGTTTTTCTCTGTGCAAGGGGAAAATGGCGAAACCTTGAATAATATACCCGTGGTAAATGAATTCCCTGAGGTGTTTCCGGAGGATCTGAGCGGATTACCTCCAGAAAGGGAAGTTCAGTTCCCAATTGACATTGTACCTGGAGCTGGTTCTATATCCAAGGCCCCATACCGCATGGCCCCAAACGAAATGGCGGAGTTAAAGAAACAAATAGAAGATTTGCTTGAGAAAGGGTTTATTAGACCCAGTGTGTCGCCTTGGGGAGCTCCAGTGTTGTTTGTAAAGAAGAAAGATGGGAGTCTTCGCTTGTGTATCGACTACAGAGAGCTGAATAAAGTTACTATAAAAAACAAGTACCCTCTTCCCCGAATTGATGACCTTTTAGATCAACTCTCTGGTTCGTGTGTGTTTTCAAAGATTGATCTAAGGTCAGGGTATCATCAGCTGCGAGTGAAAGCAGAAGATATTCCAAAGACTGCTTTCAGGACCCGATATGGTCATTATGAGTTCTTGGTGATGCCATTTGGTCTAACCAATGCGCCTGCGGTTTTCATGGATTACATGAACCGTATCTTTCGGCAATATCTGGATCAGTTTGTTGTTGTGTTTATCGATGACATTCTGATATATTCCAAGAATAAGGATGAGCATGAGCATCATTTGAGAATCGTATTGAATATCTTGTGCGAGAAGCAATTATATGCTAAATTGAGCAAGTGCGAGTTTTGGCTATCAGAAGTGAAATTCTTAGGCCATGTTATCTCGCAAGAAGGGGTCTCTGTGGATCCCAGCAAAGTGGAAGCAGTACTGAACTGGAAGAGGCCAGAATCTGTGGCGGAAATACGCAGTTTTCTGGGTCTTGCTGGTTATTATCGGAGATTTATCCAAAATTTCTCCCGTATTGCGTTACCAATGACCAAGCTCACGAGAAAAGATCAGCCGTTTGTGTGGGACGAGAATGTGAAAATTGCTTTGTGGAGCTGAAGGAGAGGTTGACATCGGCACCTGTATTGATTTTACCCGATCCCAGTGTGACTTATGTTGTGTACTCCGATGCCAGTGGGCAGGGATTAGGGTGTGTCCTTATGCAGCAGGGACGTGTGGTGGCCTACGCCTCTCGACAGCTCAGACCTCATGAATTGAATTATCCCACTCATGATCTGGAGCTTGCGGCCATTGTATTTGCTTTAAAGATTTGGCGTCATTACCTGTATGGTGTGACTGTGGAACTGTACTACGACCACAAGAGTCTTAAATATCTATATGATCAAAAAGAGCTGAATATGAGACAGCGTCGCTGGATGGAATTGCTTAAGGACTACGACCTGGAGATAAAATATCACCCGGGTAAGGCTAATGTAGTCGCTGATGCTCTTAGCCGAAAGACTGTGCTCGTTGCAGCTATGATGATACAAGAAAGGAAATTGATTGAAGATTTCCGTGATTTAAATTTGACAAACCAGATCATCTGTGCCAATTACACTGTTTCTCAAGAGGAGAGTGATCTAAGGGCGGAAATTGAAGAAGCTTAGAGTCAAGATGACTGGATACAGCGCAATCTGACTCGAATCGAAGAGGGAGAAATTTCAGGCTACGACATATCGCCTCGTGGATTGGTTCGTTACCAGAAAAGAGTCTGCGTTCCACTTAAGGCAGAGTTGAGGCAGAAGATTCTGGATGAGGCACACAAGAGCCGATACACTCTTCATCCTGGTATGACCAAGATGTATCAGAATCTAAAATTGGTGTATTGGTGGCCGGGTTTGAAGAGTGACGTGACCAAATATGTTGCAAGGTGTCTCACTTGTCAGAAAGTGAAAATCGAGCACCAGAGACCGCCTGGTTTACTTCAGAGTCCTGAGATTCCGGAATGGAAATGGGAAAGCGTGACCATGGATTTGGTTGTGGCATTACCCAGGATCAGAAACTATGATGCGATCTGGGTAATTGTGGACCGATTAACAAAGTCAGCCCACTTCATACCAATCGATGCTGGTTACTCTCCGGATAAGCTAGCAGAGATTTATATCCGAGAAATTGTGAAACTCCATGGTGTACCGAAGAATATCATTTCCGATCGAGATCCCCGATTCACTTCGAGATTCTGGAAAGCATTGCATGAAGCCTTAGGTACTCAACTGAGATTCAGTACGGCTTATCATCCTCAAAAGGATAGACAATATGAGAGAACAATTCAGACGCTGGAAGATATGTTGCGAGCTTGTGTTCTCGACTTTAAAGGAAGTTGGGATCGTTTCCTTCCACTGGCTGAGTTCGCTTACAACAATAGCTATCATGCGAGCATCCAAATGGCTCCGTATGAAGCGTTGTATGGAAGACGGTGTCAATCACCTTTATGCTGGAATGAATTATCCGAAAGGAAGCTTTATGGGCCAGATTTGGTTGATCAAACCTCAGCACAGATTCAGATCATTCGTAAGAGGCTCCTTGCAGCACAGAGTCGACAGAAAAGTTACGCTGACAAGAGGAGAAGGCCTCTAGAATTTGAGGTTGGTGATCACATATTTCTGAGAGTATCACCAGTCACTGGCATTGGGAGAGCTATCAAGCGAAAGAAGCTGAGCCCAAGGTACATAGGTCCTTTTGAAATCCTTGAAAGGATTGGGCCTGTTGCTTATCGAGTAGCTCTACCCCCAAACTTGAGCAGACTCCATGATGTGTTTCATGTTTCCCAACTGAAGAAGTATCAACCGGATCCATCTCATATTGTTGAATATGAAGAAGTTGAGTTACAAGACAACTTCACATATGCGATAGAGCCAGAACAGATCATTGATAGAGAAGAATGACTGCTCAGACACCGAAGCATTCCATTTGTGAAGGTGATCTGGAAGCGAATGACTAAGAGGGAAGCAACTTGGGAAGCAGAAGCAGATATGCGGAGACGTTATCCAGAGTTTATGGCTCAAGTTGTGTGACAAATTTCGAGGACGAAATTTATTTTACGGGGGGAGAAATGTAATATCCCAAAGAGTGATTAAGGGCTAATGACTTCAAAAGTGGATATAATTATTGTTGAATAAACACTTTTGAAGAATGTGTGATGGGAATTTGGATATTTTAATGATTCCAATGGATTCCTTGTGAAAATTTATGTGAGAATGATGTTTGGTATGAAAATGGAACCAATGGAAGCAAAGATGCAAAATCTAAAATTCTGTCCAGTGAAATTCTATTCTGGGCAGTCCGTTTGTGTGAACGTTTTTAATGACCAAATGGTATCTAAAAATTATGAAATTTTCCAGTCTTATATTTCACATCTCAAGCTTCAAAATGGACATATAATTTGTTCCATTTCGTTTTGTGAACCAGGAGATATAACTGTCCAAAGTTTGGGATGGAAACTGAACTCTGTTTTGGGGCAGTGATGAGTTTTATGTAATTCTGGAATTGTGTGGTGATTTTTATTAATGGCCAATATTTTTCCTATGAAGAGGACTTAAATATCTTTCATTTGGCTTTGGAATCACCTCATTTCGATTTTTCTAGAATTAGTTATGATTTTTCAAAGTTTGGGCAGAAAATCTGCCAGAAAATCCGAAAATGGGAATTATGACATCATCTCATTAAAAGATGATGTCAGCATGGATTATTAATCAAATTGCTCATCTTCTTCAGCCATTTCACGCCATTTCCAGCTGAAGATAGTGAGAGAAAGTTGAGAGCTCTTAGAGAGAGAAAGAGGAGAAATCTCGCAAGGTAAGCCGATTTCTCCGACGATTTAGCTTCTAACGCGTGTAACTCCGATCCTAAGCTACTCCTCTTTATTCTTTAAGGTTGTGAAGCTCAAAATTTGGTGTTTCAAAGAGGCTAGGGTTCAGCCAAATTTGGGAAAAGCCAGAGGGAGCTTGAGGTAACTTCCAAACTTTCGTATATTGCTTATTCTGGCTGCTGTGGGCAATTTAATCGGTGAAATTTCGCCGGATTGCCATTGGTTTTAAAGTTTGGAAATTGAGTTTCCTAGGGGTTATGCTGCCCAAATTGGGTCTTAATGTTAGTTGTAACCTAATGTAATGGTTAATAAAGTGGTTAGGAGTAGAAAGGAACGCGTTTACGGAGCCGAAATCGTAAAACCCCGATTTTCCTTGGAGAAGACCATTATTTCGGCCAGCCCTAGAAATGGGTCTTAGGGTTGGATTTTCAATGATTTGATGGTTCCATTGAGTTCAGGGGCGAAAATTAGGTGGGGTTACAGTTGGGCACTTTTTCAAAAAAGGCCGAGAAAGCATAATTACGGAAACACCCCTAAAACCCTAAAAGTAGGGCTGCCAAGGGCAATTTTGTAATTTGATATTGAATTTGATAATTCTGAGTACGGAAATGGATTCCTTGGGCGGAAATATGTTAGGATAGCCCATATTAGAATTTCGAGAAAAGTGCAACCGGTCCGGGTATGGCGGGCCCAGGCCGGGTCCCCGGGGGTATTTTTGTAAATTTTCATTATAGACTCATATAACCCTAAGTAACACTATGGAAGTGTCTAAATAGTTCATTTGGAATTGTAGGATTCGATATTTGCCGCCCTCGTGAGCCAACTACGCCAGCGAACGTCAGAAAGGAACGAGGTAGTGACTTTTCTTTTGTACCATATATGATGCATTGTATGTGTGTTATATCGTTGATTTGTAATGAATTCGTATGCTGCGACATCTGTGGATTTGTGTTAGCACTGTCATTCCAATAGTCCCTGAGTAGCTAACAACGGTTCGGGTTAGGACGGTGTGCCTTCCCGGCGGAGAAAAGGGATGAGGATGAGGTGTGCTGCTGCTGTATGATGATTTGCTTACATGCTGTGTGCTTATGTGTGGTATAAATGTTTTGTTACTACTGGGATTCTCTTGAATCTCATTCTTTCCTTTAACTAACCTTTCAGACAGGGCGAGTGGCTCTAAGGAGAAGCGTACGACCCGAAGCGGTTAGAATCCTGTAGGGGCATTAATTTTGGTTATGTTGGTTAAACCTGTTGGACAGGGTGTCTGTATATTATGTTGGTTGTAAAGAATAGTTGAACGTAGTTGTGTAGTCCCCTATATGGAGGTTGTAAACCCTTTTTGTGTATGAACGGAACCCGGGGGTTGCCGGGATTGCTATTAGATATTCTGATATGAATGAATGTGAATTAACTGCACAGGTGATTATATTCGATAATTGAACTTGAGACCGGAATAGGAAAGAAGTTTTGAAAATTTTATAAAGTCCCTACTTCACAGGGAGTTCTAAATGAGTTTTGAACTATTCGACGGTCTCTAAACCAATTTAATTACGTAATATCGAATTATAATTACGCTATTTAAGGCAGGGGGTTACACTTTACATTCTAAACTTTAAGAAACCATTAATTAAATAAAAAAATTTCAGCCAAAAGACAAGCCAAAAATATATTTAGAAAAGAAGTAAAAAATATAATGATATCATGGTAGAAAAATATTCAGCCAAAAGACAAGACAAAAATATATTTAGAAAAGAAGTGAAAAATATAATGATATCATGGTATGGAATATGAATCACTGATAACTACATTTTTTAGTTTTAATTACAGTTACTTTACAGATATGTTGATGAGATGACCCTATGCCTATGGATGTGAAATGTGGAATGAATTATGGCAAAAAAAGAAAAAGGAGGGAATTGTCGAATCAGCTTATTCCATGATCTATCACATGCATTCGGCAGATAGTGATTCCTTTTGGCAAGGGATTAGGAGGTGGCCTATTCTGGAGAGAGTAAAAGTTTTTATGTGGCAATTATTCCAAGAGAGTATTCCAACAAACTTGATACGAGTTAAGAGGGGTGTGAGCAATATTATAGGGTGCCCTTTTGAGTGTAATTGTAAGGAAACACCAATTCATACTCTGAGAGATTGTAAGTTTGCAAACAGTGTGTGGATTTCTTGTGTTAACCTGATATATTATTCTGCTTTTTCCTTAAGTAACTTACAGGAATGGATAAAGTGGAATATGAATCATTCACGGGGAGCTCGTAAATTTGGCAACTAGCCTTGGTTGAGAACGTTTGGCTCATTGTGATAGCTGATCTGGAAGAAAGGTGCAAGAAAGCATTGGAGGATACCAGCGAAATCCCAACACAACTAGTGCATAGATGTCTCCATTTTCTGCATGAAGGCGTTGAAGAGGGATGGTTTAAACACAAGGTGTTCTGCGTTGCATTAAAAAGATGGACTGCACCTCTAAATGGGTTTATTCGTATTGACGTGGATGTGGCAATGGATATCTAAAGACAATCAGCTGTGAGTAGCATAATTCTTGACAGCATGGGATTGTGGATCTATGGGTTTCAACAAAGCATATGTTTCAACATGGGATTGACTGTAGTTGAAATCCAAGCCATAAAGACTGGATTGGAAGTATGCCAATACATGAAGTTTAAAAAGGTTAAGCTTTATACTGATTCTACAAAGGCTATTCATCAGCTGTTACTATAGCCGAATGGGCTCTTTCACTCGCTTAACATGGCATTAGAGGAGGTCAAATCTTTGATCTACCTGAATTAGGATTTAGAGATTTATCATTCACACAGGGAGCTCTAAAGTGTGCGGATTTTGTTTTGGCCAAAATGGCATTAGAAATGAACAATGAGCTAATAATGTTGCAAATGCCTCTAGCTTTTTGTTTGGTCCAAATGTTAGCTGATTTAAGCTGAGATCTGGTTTGATTTGCATAGCCTTTGTTTTGAGAGATTTGATGTACGGGTCTATGTTTGCTCTCTGGCTTACCGCAAGCGTACATGTCACAAGTAATAATTTAGTAAGAAAAAGAGTATTGTTTCACAAGGACTATGACAAAAGCGAGCTAACTAATGTAACCATATGTTTAATTAGGTTGAATGAAATCATTTGAATGTGACCAAGTTGAGCCAAAACATGTTGTCGAGGTGAAAGCGAAATTTAAAACTATTTTTAGACTAAAAATTTATAAAAACAAATGATTCTTTAAATTCCATTATTAAATGAAACTTAGGATTGTTTATCCCCCTTGTATTTCAAAAGCACTCATCCAAATCCCCCCAATATGTGTTACTTAATGAAAGATTATACTAGCCAAGGATACTAAATTACCTATAAATGCTCTCTCAAGTCTCAAAATAGGTTCATAGTTTAATTATTCATTAATATCTTAATTAACTAATTAAACACTAATTTTCATTGCAAATCCTATTTGGCTATGTGAGGTCAATGAGTATATCTTTACCTCCTTAACAAAACCATCCATTTAATTAATAAATTTCAAGCTCTCACATGATTTAACTCAAGTTCTATACTCAATCTAGCCCTCTCAAGCATTAATCAAGTGAACCTAACAATCTTATTGGTGGCCAATCAATAAAAAGCATTAAGTAAAGAGTAAAATCAGCATAATCTCATCATTAATCATAAGTATAAAGGGGAAATAAGTGCTTAATCCATTCAAGGGTTCAAAACAGCCCTAAAATGAGGAGTCTAGCTACACATAGTCATCAAACAACTAAAACTATGCAAAACAATGATAGCCATAGAAGATTACAAGAGAGAAAATAGAGAAGAGGAAGAAAAACCAAGCCAAAAAAGCTTCATATCCCTTCCCAAGCTCCCTCCTTTGCTTCAAGCTCCTCAAGAACACAAACTCTAGCACTCAAAGCTTCAAGAAGACTCTTGGACGTTCAGCCTCCTCAATTTTCAGCCTGAACCTTCCTTAAAATCCCTCCATATGCATTTCAGCAAGTGAAACGTATGGTTGCACTGTCTATCATGTGCTTTGACACACTGTGGTGTGTGGAAGCATATGACACAGTAAGTTCTGATCCTCGTTGGCTTCGGCACACATATCATTGGCTGAAGCATATGCCACAGTGAGTCCAGATCTCCATTGGCTTCAGCACATGTATATTTGGCTAAATCCAACAACACAGCAACTTACTCCTGGCTTATGAGTTTTCTTTGACCTTTTAGAGCTTTTATGACTTGTCATCTTCCACCTACAAGGAGGAGAACTTCATGACCTCTTTAACTTTAACAGATAATCCTATTTGTATGCATTTAACTCATTATTTGAACTTTTCTTCTGTTCTATCACAGTTTCTTCTATACTTTCTTTATATGCATAATTTGTACCCAAAAGTAAGTGAAAAGGGAAGAAAATGTGTTAGAATGTTATCAATTTCTATAAGTTAACAGTTTGTAATGATCCCCAAGAGTAAACTCTTGTCCATGTAATTAAAAAAAAAAGGAGGGAATTGTCGAATGAATTATGCCCTGAAAATCCATAAACATAAGAAAATAATAAAACCCTAGTTAACCCCTAAAGTAGTTCTTCAAGAGAGCCTCCACCTCCAAATTGCCTTTCTCTCTTGAGCGGGGAAGGACAGTTGGCCTTCAAATGAATCAAAAATCACTCACTTCACTCGCTCACTCTCAACACTGGCCAGCCACTACCTCATCCCTTTTTGTTCTTCGTGAACGGACTATCAGGCAGCGACGACGACGATATCTCTTTTTCATTATTTGTCACCAGAGTGTTTCCAGCTTGGCGTCTTATCTTTCTTCAACGACTCATAGTTTGCCAACATCATTGGGTATGATTTGTAAGTGATTTCTTTTCACTATTTTTTTTCTTACATGGAAAGTATCCAATGGTTTCAGGGTTTCTGGATGTAGGAAAAGACTCAGACTTTTTCTAAAATTGCTTGTAAAATGGCATACTTGTATTACATAGTAGATTGAGGTGGGGTGTATAAAGTAGTATTTTCTTATTTGGAAGTAGGAACTCCAATTTCTATAATTTTTCAGGTTTTTCATTTGTTTTCCAACTCATCCACATTGCAGCCTTGCTTTCTCTTTCCACTACTCACATGAATCACACCATGTACCTAACTTCTTCTGTAAATCTGTGTTTCTGTATTGTTGCCATTCACTCATTTCTTTTTCTTTTTCTGTTCTTGTCATAGTTTTCAGAATCTTGGAAACATATTGTTGGGTATAGGGTACCTTTGCTTCTTCTACACTGAATAGGAGTAGTAGTAATGGAGGGGTTGAAGGTGTCAGATGCTAATCTAGTTGTATATGTTCATCCTCCAAAAAGTAACAAAGTTCCCCAAGCTGTTCTCAATGAGCTTAGCACTTTTCCTTTCAAGTTATCTTACCTTCCTGTGATTGTTTATTCTAGTAGGTTTTCTGCATGCAGTAATGATTTTTGTTATGATCAAGGACATGATTGTTGATGAAGTTCTAGCTTCTGTATGTTGCTGCTAATCAGTTTTGTTTTTACCGTGGTAGAAAGAGATTTATGGCAATGTTAGGTGCTGGCATTTTTAGCCCTGTTCTATCAACTCCTTGAAAAACTAGTGTTGAAAGATTGCCCAAGCTTGATGTTAGTTCATGAGAGTATTGGAGATCTGAAAAAGTTCTTCTCATAAATCTAAAAGACTACAAGTGCCTGAGGCTCTTCCTAGAAGCATCTACAAGTTGAAAGCATTAAAAACACTTAGTCTTTCTTGTTGTTCATTGATTGACCATTTATAAGAAGATATTGAGTAGATAGAATCCATGACAATACTAAAGGCAGGTAATACTGCCATAACAACAGCATTTATGTCTTTAGAAAGATTGGAAGGCCTAAGCATGCATATTTATCTTTCTGTTGCCATGAAGGAAGACCACATGTTGTATTTCCTTCATTCATATGGTCTTGGAAGCCATCCACCACTAATATTTGCCAGTCCCATAGTGAAGCATTTTCGCTGTTCACATCATCTCTAGTTTTCTCAATTGTACATAATGGTAGCTTTCATGGCCCGTCTGTATTTCTGGGCAATCTTACCAAGCTTCGAGGTATGTGGGAGAAATGCCCAGTTTTGATTCAATGGAAATATAGCAATACTTTTGGGTGCCTTGTATAGGACAAATTTCATGGAATTGGGGTCCACACCAAGCACATCACAATTCCCATACATGTAAGCTTCTGCATCATTTGATGGTCATAATCAGGTTCACAATGCAACACTCACAAATTCCCTCAATTCTCTATTACTTCAAATGGGAGTGTGCGACCAAGCAAGCTTATTGAAAAACAGAATACTATAGGTTTGTCTCTGTTTGGAAACAAGAGCTTTTTGAAGTAACTAACTCATTAGTGTTGCTTACATGCATGAAAAGTCTCTAGTTTCATTGTTTTTTGTACAAGTAGTTAAATACTGCTTTTGATTCCTGCGTTGATTCTAAGTTTAGGGATTTAATAATGGTGGGAGGGATGCTACTTACCAACTTGGTGATCAGTATCCCGACTGGTTCATGTACAAGGGTGAAGGAAGCTCAGTGATTTTTAAGGTGCCTCAATTCCGAGGTTGTCATTTCAAAGTGATGCTTCTCAATGTATTATATTCTTCTTGCATGGATAACACAACAATGCCTTAATTTCTCATAAATGTTCTCATCATTAATTACACGAGCGCTACTGTTAAACAACGTAAGGGATACTGGGTAACTTTCCATGAGGATGTAGAATGGCAGAATATCATTTCAAGTATTCAACTTGGTGATCATGGAGAGATTGCCATAAGTATAGGGCCTCAATTTCCTATGAAGATGATTGTAGCATACCTGATTTATGACGGTTCAAAGTGTCACAAGTTATTGAAATAATTATTACAAGAACTGATTTCAGTTTTTAATATAGCCTCTGTACTTCTGATGTAGCTGCAACTTGTAAAAAAAGGGAATATTTTTTAAGCAATATAATGATGATTAAGGACCCCAAAATTTGAAAATTCCAGTTGGTACTGATTTCAACCAGTACTAAAATGCCAAATTTAGAGCTCTTTGGTTCATAGAATTTTCCTACTCAGTTAAGGGCTTTCATTTTTAATTGGCATTTTTCAAGTTTTAGGATTATTAGCTGTCATTATCTTGCTAAAATTAACCCAAACAGTCATTTTCCCTTTTAAAATTTGGAGTGATATGTTGGAAATTTAGGACTTGTTTAGTTAGAGCCTTAGAGGGGAGGAGATGAAAAATGAGTTCCTCCCCTTGTTTGGTTTGAATTTTGGAGGGGAGGGGAGCCAAAATATAGGCTCCAAATCCCTCGCCTCCCCTTATTTTGCTTACCCCTAATTTTAGGTTTTTTGGAAGGGAGAAAAATATCTTGATTAATTTACCTCCATTAAGTTTTTAATATTCCCATCAATACCCCTGGAGAAAAGTTAAAAGCACGCTCCACACCAGACGTGAATCTCGACATACCCACGTTCACGAAGCTCTCATATGGACATCGAGTTGGAGAGAGGGATTGAACGGAGTCAACCTACATGAAACCATCTCAAAAAATTTAGAGGCTTCCCTTTTATTGCTCTTCGTACCCTATATTTTCTTGGGCTTCACAAGTCAACTTGTAGCACTTCATATTTACATATATTGGGTTAATGAGATAAAAATATCATTGTATAAGTTTTCATAATTTGAATTTTCATAAATTACATAATTTATATTGAGATGTAACCTAATTTAAATAATTTTTAGCCCAACAAACTAATTCAAATAATTTATATAAGCTAACATAGAAAGGTAAAATGATAAATTAGTTATTATCTCCCCTCCTATCCCCTCTTGAACCAAACAAAGGATTATTACAAATTCCTAAACAAACAGGGAGGGGATTAGATCCTTTGGAATCTTACACATGAAGTAGGTAGGCAGGTCACCAGGAAAAAAAATGGGCAACCCTGTTCGACTATATATGTTGGGACATTTGGACTACCAGATGCAGCAAACTTTTTTGGGGAGAGGATATAGTTTAGAATACAAGTGTGAATTCAACACTAATGAAAGCATGTTGGGACCAAGATCTTTTGGAGGGCTACAAATTCTATAAAGGCAACTCAGTCAGAGTAAATGAGCAACAACTATAAGGAGATGATGTGGTCTAGGTGCAAGTAGATGGATTGGTTCTCAGTGACAAAAGTAGTAGTTGTGGAGGTGTGATTTGGGCTACGGGACGCACGTGGATAGTTGGCTTTGCTTGCAAGCTTACAAAGGTTTCGCCTGCAATTGTAGAAGTGTTTGGAATATTTCAAGGACTACAACTAAGTTGGAATAAGGGATATAGGAGGGTCATTCTTGATACGGATTGATATGAAGGCATAAATCTAATCACTAGGGGATGCGGTACCCAACACCCCTTTCGAGATATTGTGGAGGATGTTAGAACAATCCTACGTAGACAGTGGCAGGTTCATATTCAGTTGACGAGGAAATAAGTATGGCAGATAAACTTCCTGGGATGATAAACTTGCTAGGATGTCTTACTCTTTATTGGAAAACTTTTGTATTTTTGATCAATCACCAGACACTCTGACCAATGAGGTGATCACCATGATGGGTTAAACCTTGTAGTATATGTATTTGCTCTTTTGAGCTAATGATTTCCAGCTTCTATTAAAAAAAACAAAAAGGAAAACTTCCTCTTCCTCCTCCTCCAACCAAATCAAATAAGGTGACCCTCTATCCCCTCCATTTGAGCCAAACAGGCTCTTAGTGTGTTAGATTGTTTGTGTCTGAAGAGTTTTAGAAGGGTGAATTAGACTTTCAAAACATTTTTGTTGCTTTTATGGTATCTTTTGATTGATAAAAGCTTTTGTTTCCAACAATGTCACTTGAAGATCAACTCTCTGAATAAGTGTGAGTGTTGGAAGTGCAGGTTTTTCAATTTTCAGAGGAACAAATTTGAAGTCTTTATTTTCACCCAAAACATGAAAAATTAAAACAGAGATTAACAAGGAAGCAATTCTTTAAAAAAAAAAAGTCAGCTTCTTAAAGCTACATGTTATAATCTATAAAAAAAAGTCAAGAAACATGTTTTTGAACAACCCTTATCAAGGTTTTTTTAGAAAACACAGCATAATAAGAAACATTGACCTTGCAGCACAAATTCCATATAAGTTTCAAATTAGATGAAAGTTTAATTTCTTATGCTAATTTGTCAAATAGCTTCCTAAAATAACAATCAGAAATAACAGTCAGATTGATTGTGTAATCCGCATGTACTGTGTGCGGACTAAGGATATCATGCAATAGTACACCTATTAAGATACAGAGAATTTTAATTGCTATCAGAAAAATTGACAAATAATTTCCTAGCTCAATCATAACTGAGAGAACATGACTTTCAAAATAAGTCATAGAACACATTAATTAGATGTGTACATTGAAAGCTATGAATTTTCAAATTTGGGCAGGAAAACTAGAAAAGTCTTGTTTACCAAAAGAATAATGAACATTGACGGTAAAATTATGAAATTACATCCAAGATTGGATGCTGAATGTAATTTTGCCTTTGTATAGGATTGAAAGAACTTTAAATAGAGATTTGAACCACTTCACTTTGAGTTTCCTAGATTTAGTTATTGTTTCTTGAAGTTCATTGAAAATTAATAGGTTATATGATTTTATATTGACAAGTAGGGTTGCTGAAAATATTTTTTAGAATATATAGTGTTGTTGTTTGGATGGTTTGAACAGTATAAGTTAATGATAGCATAACGATTTAAAAGTTTTCTACAAAGCTGGGAAACTTTCTAGGGCAAGCACTAAAACCATCAATCTATTGAGGCAGTGAGGGGTTTTCAATGATATGTATGCATGGAGTCGTTTGAAGGTTAAAAGATGGTTAGTTATTATGCATGTGGAGGTGTTGAAATATGTGTAGGTTCAAATCTTGAGACTAGAACCTAATTTTAAGCTCATCATATGGTGTTTCAAGGTATAATGAATGTTAGGAAGCATGTAGAATAAGTGATATATGATTCCATATGGAAGTTATCATTTTAAACCTTAAATCTGATTAGAACTTTGCTGATTTAAGTTTCTCAATGCTGAATCATTAGTATGAATGTTTAAATTAGGCCTAGAGAATTTGAAATGAAGGTGTACACCTTGTTAAAAAAGCTTGAATTTTCTTGGTTGTTGGGTTGAAAATTGAAATATTGTCCAACTTATCTTGTGTTGCTATTTGGAAAATCTTTAAAGGTAAAAACTGATCGTTATTGCTTTTTGAGGTTCCTAAATGACAAGCTAATGGCTCAAGTGTTAAATCATGCATAGGAATGATTAAATGATTGAGTCTTTGGGAGATGGACTTTATCTAAGTTTCCATTTGTGGTCTCTAAATTCTTGACAATTAGTTTAGATGGTTAGAATGAGGTTAGAGGTGTTAGAATAAGTTGAATGTAAGCAAATGTGAATTGGGACTTTGTAAAACACACACACACACACACACACACACACACACACACACACATATATATATATGAATAATTGTGTTTGTATGTGTATAGTTTCAAATTGTGGAAATTAAGGAGTGGTGGGACATTCCAAATGTCCCTAAACAAAATATGAATACAAGTTTTTGAAGATAACCAACCATATTCAACTAAGGGTACAGTTTGTTTAAATCTAGGATTTTAATAACTAACAGTCAAGTTATAAATTATAGATGGACTAAGCATTAACCTACCCTTATAACTATGCCTAAATGATAGGTTTTGACATTTGCCAAGCCTACCAAGAAATTATCAGAGAAAAAAACAAGAATGCAATACGGAAGAAAAACCAAAAGGCAGTAACTCTTTTCCTCTCATGTTATTGTGCATTGGTTTTCGTATGTTTGTTTGTGCCATTTTGCTATAGTTAAGCATGAGAACATGTAAATTATCCTTGCATAGATTTTACCATGGCCATTCTTCATTGACTTCAGCTAACGTGATGTTTGCTTAAGCATATGACATAGTGAGCTTCTTCCTTATTAAGTCTTGTTTGCTTCAACATATGTATTTTTGGCTGAAGCCATCAACATAGCAACTTTCTTCCTGGCTCATAAACTTTCTTTGATCTTTACTACTACAAGCTTTGTTCTTTGATCCTTTTAAAAGCTTCCCAATTTGTCTCTATCCTCCTACAAAAGAGAGGATGCAGAAGTTCTAACTTTTCCTTTAAACTAAAACACACAAATATATGGTTCTTCTTCAGCTTTGGCTTGTTACTTTGATATGCACATTTTCTTTTATTAAACTTTCTGTTCTCAATTTGAATCCAAAAAATAGTTAAAGATAGAAGAAAATATGCTAGAATTTATCAATTTCTAAGAGTTAACAGCCATATGTTGCAGATTGATCGGCAGAGCAGTTATCTGCCTAGTATGTGCATGAGTTATTTATTCATTTTATCTATTTGTAAAATGAATGTGCACTAGTTATTTATACACTTTATCTATCTGCAAGAGATTATGCATAGTTAGTTATTCAATTCAATTATCAGTAAGATATATTTGCACCAGTTAGCATTTTAGTGTAGTTACTCAACAAATCTTTGTAATATCCCATATTTTAGGATTAAAGGCTTGAGAATAAGCCTGAATTCAGTGGGCTGCTAAGTCCCATCTAAGTAAGTATCCCAAGAGGGCATAATGATATTCCTTAATATTCTGTGTATCCATCAAGTACGAAAATGGAAATAAATGTAAGGGCAAAATAGTTATTTGACTAATAAAGCAAGCAACCATTTATTTTTCCCTTTAATTGGGATAAATGCTAGTTGAAGTAGGGAGCAAGAAAGTTTAACTTAAGTAAACCAACCATAGTTGAGTAATTAACCACTTGCTTTTCGAGGAGCCACAAGATTACACTTGGCACAATTTAGGCTAAGTATTTGAGTTGGATAAAGATTAAAAACTCCCTCCCTCCTCATAATTTCATCTAGCACACATGGGAAAGAGAAAAAAAAAAGAAAATCATGAGAAAATGGAAAGAGGAGAGAACGAAAGTGAATAGTGAAAATACTTGAGTTCTAGAGCCGATTTCACCTTCAATTCTATGTTTCCAGCTTTCGGAGTCTTCCCTAACATTGCTCTACTTGATAAGAGCTTTCCTTCTATGGTTTGGATTCTTGATCAGAGGTGTTTGGAGACATCTACCTAGGGGAGGTGCTGCCAAAATCAAGAACTGGTTGTAGAATCGAGTAGAGGTACGTACAAACTTCGATTTGAATGGATTGATTTGCGGTTTTGTTGAGCTTTGAGCATTTCTTAGGCTGCCTTATGATTTTTTCCAAGCTATGATTTTAGGGCTATATGTTGTTTTAATCATGAAAATGATGATCTATAAGGATTAGTGATGATATTAGACTAGTTATATTATAAAATTGCAAAACTGTTGATTGCTGAGTTGAAGTTTCTGGGATGCAGACTGTTTGTGGTGAAATTTTGATTGGCCAAACTTGGTCCAAATGTTATAAAACTTTTTAGAATTAAAGTAGACATCCTGGGCTTTAATTTAATAGGTATTATGAGTAATTTGGACCAGTGGATTGAAAGTTATGGATTTTTGAAATTGTGCCTTGTTTCTGGACTTCATTTTGGAACAGTATGGGAATTTATGTTATTCTGTAATTTTATGGTTGTATATGGTAGTGGTTCATATTTTTCCTGTATAGAAGACTTAAAGAGCTTTTCATAGAACTTTGAACCACTCCATTTCGGTTTTTATAGATTTAGTTATGATTTTTGGAATTTGAGCCAAGAACAAAGGATTTCTTGGCCTTAGCTAGAAGAATTGCCTGGCCGCAGCCTAAAAGCTTCTGACTTATTTTTGGCCACGGCTAAAGGTTTTTGGCCGTAACCAAAAATTTTCTGACCATTTCTTGGCCGCAGCTAGAGAATTCTTGGCCGCGGCCAATAGCCAATTTTAGCATTTTATAGTTTTGAAAGGCGATGACTGGTCTAGCTCTCCATAACCCTTTTAAGCATTTGTTTGAGCTTTTAATAGCTACTTAAAGGACTCAAATGATAACCAATTTGATGTAATTAGTTATCTAGGGTCATGAGAGGTCAAGGAAGAAGAAATAGAAGAATTTCCAAGAAGCTACATTGGTTGGAGTAAAGGTACAAGAGGAGGACTCAAGACAAGAGGTGTGGAACTTACCTTATTTGCATGTAGTTGATATTTCTGCTTGTGTAGTGATGTATGTGATTTCTTTAGTTGATTGTGTAGAGCATATTTGAATAATGAAGTTCTGTTTCTGTTTATATTGTGGCCATAGTTTTAATGCATGAAACATTGAGAATGCAGAAATGTCATTATGGGGCATACATCTAGTTAAAGCTAACATGTCATGCACATAGGATCTATCATGCATGCATTATGGTAACTGTTTCCTACTGAGATTCTCTCGAATCTCACTCCCCCAACCAACCATACAGGTGTGATGAAGTACAGAAGAGTATTGCAGGGAGTTGCACAAGAGGGAATTATGGCAGAGAAGTGAAGATTGATATGTTGTGTATTATATTAGACACTCTGGTAGCCCTGTGTGGCTACACTATTTGTATAAATATACAAATGAATGAACTAAGAATGAGTAAAGGAATAATATGGCTAGATAAATGAGCAGTGAATCACTCTGATTGAATTAAATAAAGATAAGAATTGATGAGTAGTAATAAATTTGTGAATCACTGAATGATGCTTCCACAAGATTTTGAAAATTATTCTGAAAAACCCACTCAACTATAGGTTTGAATCCTATCTTGAGATTGGGAATTTAAAATGATTTTACGAAAGTGGTTTAGACTTATTGTGTACAAGCCCATCCAATCGATTACGAGAATAAGGCATTACAGTCTTGCTCTCTATAGCTTGTTTTTAGATGCATAATAACCTTGTATGATTAATATGATGAAAAGTAGTTGCTGCTGAGATTTCCCCAAATCTCACCACTTTCTTCCATGAAATACAGCAAGAATAGGTACCTCCAGGGGCTAGGGCCATGTGGTTTGTAAAGCTTGAAGAATGTTGAAGTTGAAAAAGTTATAAACAATTATCTTGCTTTAAAATTGGCTATCTATTTAGCTGTGTTTGCCTTTAATATAATACATGTGTGTGTGTGTGTGTGTGTGTGTGTGTGTGTTTCTACAAATAGATATTTTGGCTTGTAAATACCTCTATAAAGAGGAGAGCTAAGGCTATGATAGACTAAAGGTATGTGTTATCACAGCTATGACAAAGGTATATATATAGTTATAGTAGATGTTAAAGTATGCTTGAGTTGTAGCTAATCTGTTTATAAGCTTAGGCAATTACTTGATTATGCCTTAAGATGTTTACATGCCAAACTTATTGGTTATATGTTCTAAAAAAGGCGAGTAATTTAGTACCTTTGGTGAAATGGCTATAAAGTTATGAACATACAAATGCGAAGCGTCAAGTTAAATATAAAAGAAACCGAAACTTATTTGGTTACCGAAAGGTTTAAGAGTGAATTGGAACCACTATGTTCAGACTTGATACAAGTTGAATGAGGATTTTTCAGGTTCTTAAAAAAAAATCATTCTTTACCTTGAGTTATAAGAAAAGTTTTTAAAAGCTCATCTTTTTAGATTATTGAATGGGTCATTAGTGGTTTAGAACTATCTAAACACCTCTATTAGATATTCCTAGAGTAAGGGGTTACATTTTTTGTATCAGAGTAGAGGTTCTAGCAATAGGCAATAATGTTTTGCTCATAAGCAAAGGAATAGTGTAGCTCTTACTTATGAATGATAGACATTGTAAATAGTTTTTTATTTGATATGCATTCACAAGGATAATAAATAGATGCTTCATTAAACATATTGGCTCTTGAAATCTATTATCTGCAAGAAAGTTAAAGATGAAAGTAAAAACAAAAGTCGAAAGGATGAGTTTCTGATGTGTGCTTCTGTCGCTAAAGCAATCAATTAAACTAGGTCCTAATTTATTATGCAGTTTAGGGTCAACCTAGGTCATTCTCCCTTGGAGCAAGCTATGGGTTTTCTTTAGGATTGATTTTTAAGTGACAAATGATGCAATGGGATGGACCTAAACTAGAATGCAAGACACTGTTACCTAAATGCAATTAAACTAACTAAATGCACTAATGCAATTGACTTTAAAACCTATATGAGAGTGACACTAATCTATATGAATTTGAATGCAATTTTGGGGGGGTTTATGAAAGAGGAATTAAAATGCTACGTAAAAATATTAAGATGAAACAAGACAAACAATAAAGGTTTAATTCAATTATGATGATAAAGGGGACAACTTAGGATTCTCATGGGTTTAGTTTTCTTCGCCATTCAATTTATTAGACCAAAGGGAGGTTGATGAAAAATTGGAATTAATAAACTTAATCACCTAATTGAAATATGGGAAACCCTCAAGCTCAATAACACTTATTCCACTAGAAAACTCATAATGAAATAAGTGGTGGCTAATTAAATTCATTGAAAACTAATCACAATAGTTTAAGATAGTTTTGGAAATCATGTTCACAATTGCCTAATTAAACAATTTGACAATTAATCACCCTAATTAAACAATCAAGAGATTAAATCAAATTACAATTGAATTAATTATGAAAACTCAGTTAATAATCTAATTGACAATCAAAGGGTTTGCAAACAAAAATCCCAACAATCATTTAAGAACAAATCAAATCCAAAATATCAATTCAAATCAAATCAACAATAAATCTACAATCTAAAACTAGATTGTTCTTAATTAGTACAACCTAAAATCATTTAAAACTAAACAATCTCAAGTCTTGAAATAAATTCATAAAAGGAAAAACACTCCCTTGTGATCTTCAAGTGTAAGCTTCTAGGTTCTAGCTTCCTCCATGCTTCTCCCAAGTTGCCTCCCTAACAAACAAACTTAAGCTGCCATGGACTTATTCTCTGCTCCAAGCTTCTTGCAATTCGTCACAGCCATGAAGAAATATTGAGAATAATTGATTAACTCAATTGCTTTGCCACTGTGCATGTAATTGGAGAAACATGGGAGCTAAAGTATTTAATGGATTTGTGGTGGTGGGCCCGTGGCTGATGGAAGAGATGGTAGGAAGGGGATAAAATTCGGTGGATATTGAGTGTGGCAGCTCCAATTTTTTCAGTGCGTCAGTCCGTGAGTCGTGATTTTTAGCGTGCTATGGCGGCTAGGTTAAATAAAAGGGAGGAAGAGAAAGCTATGGGGTCAAAGTTTAGGCCCATTAAAATTTACTTAGCCCAATAAAACTCAACCATCAGATTCTATTTTAGCTTTCAAGAAAAATTTTGCACCGTAGGATCTTCTAGTTGGCTTTTCCTTGTCCTGCAAGAATAAAATAAAATCATGATTTATCATATATTTGAAAATATTATCTAATCCCAAGATAGCAATCAGAATATTAACAATTTAGACTCAATAATATCATCAATTCAGATTTATATTATTTTCTAAAATTAGCTAACTATCCAAATATTATCTAATAAATCCAGATTAGCCTAAAATAATCCCCAAAATAAATGAATAAGGTGAGATAAAATATATTAAATTTGGGATTTATCAGTTTCCTAGTTAACTAAAGCTTAAAAATAACAGTGTCTTGGAAATTCTAAGCCTTTGATTGAAGGTTAGAGTCCATAATGGTATGCTTTTAAAAGGCTTATAGATTCGAAACATTGAGGATGAAAATGTATGAGTAGTCTAATGTTTTTATTTTGAATAACTTAGCCAATGTTTCAAGTTGTTAGGGTATGGCTAATGGCTCCATCATGATGATTGCTAAATTAGGGAATTTTCAAAATTTATATTGAGGATTTGTTCAAAATATTTTCTTGAGGTTAGAATGCTTATATGGCTGTGAATGATGACATATAAGTATATGTGTGAGCATATGATCTAGAAGCTTGTTAAGTTTGAACTTCTGAGGTTGGAAATGTGTTAGAGGCATACTGTTTGATACTCTCAAGTTCTTGAACCATATTTTGGATTTAAAATGGCGGCATAAGGATCAAACAAGAAGCTGAAATTGTTAGAAAATATATGTTGTGCTAATCAATCTACTCGACGATAGTAGAGCTTGCTATACTAACAGATATATTTGATCTATATCGTGCAGCTAATGTGGGCAAAGAAGAATGATTAATTAAACTGTAACTTTTGGGATAATTAGAGATGCAATAAGCTATTGTGTTCAAGATAATATAATATAGGCTAATTGCTATAGATGTTATCCTGAATCATGTATAGCTCATGTCTTGAGGTTTTTACATTGTGCTAGTGATAAAGGTAAAGAGGTATGATATCATGTACCTATGTTATTTGAAAGGTAAAAAGTTTGAGTTCTCTTCTTTGCTTTGTTATTAACTTCATAGCTCATGTCTTGAGGTTTTTGCACTATTCTAGTTTTAGTTAAGGATTTGTAAAGGAAAGTGGGAATAATGATTTTAGTCGATTCAAATAAGTATAGAGACTTTAAAATGAAAGGTTAAAATTAGTGAATGATTCTCAATTTTTGAGTTGTTGAGGGGATGTTATTTGAATGTCTTAAAGAATTAGAGAATGTTTTAGGAGTGAATAAAGCTTTGTTAGCAATGTTTATATGATATTTTTGAGATGATTCTTTTATTTGAGAATTTATTTAAGTTACTATATGAGGCCTCCTTAGTTTAAATAGTTGTTTTTGAGGGATTAATATGGTGATGCTGTTAAATACCATTTGGAGATAATAACCGGTACAGTTATATATATGTAAGTTATGATTGGAGACACTTAAGTTTGGATTGAATTAATGTTAAGTAGTAGAAATTTGCACTGGTGTAATGCTCCAAATCATGTATAAGGGCTCAATGATTCCAAAAGAGAATATAATGAATGTTAGACAAACATTTTCAGGGAATAAAGTGTGCAATATGACCCAAATTAGTAATAAAAAGTGCCAAAACCCAATATTTAAGTTCAGTTATGGTAAAAAAGTCTAAATTGGACTAAAAGTAAAGGGCATGGCGCAATGCAAGAGAAAATGGAATTGGATAATGTACCAAGTGGCAATCTAATTAAAATTGCCATAGTCAAGGGCAAAACGGGAAGAAATAAATTTATTGGCCAATTAGTCAACAATTTACTCTCCTCTTGCAAGAAGAAATTGATCATTAACTAAAAGAGTAAGAGGTGTGACTAAATGGCTAAGTGAGTTAGTTTGCTTTTGATGGGACCATGAGATTGTGACACTTGGCACCTTATGAGTTAAGCAACTTTAATGGGATTCAGTCAAACATTCAACTTTCTTTCTCTTCCCTCAAATTTGGCTATAAGGCATGGGGAGGGGCGGGAGATATTTCATTTAATCACTTTACTCTCTCTCTTCAAGCTCTCTCAAAGTCGGTTGGCAAGGAGGAGGAAAGAGAAAGAAGGTCAAAGTTAAGGTGAGCTCTTCTACTTGGAATTTGACCTTGTAGATCACCTCTAATGCTAAAAACCTCTTCCCTAACCTTATTCCTCTTGATGAGAGCTTTATTTTTATGGTTTTAGTTTTTCAAGAGGAGGTGTTTTGTGTGTTCCAAGAATAGTTGGAAGCTAAAAATCAAAGAACAAACTAGAGGAAGTGCTAGAGGTGAGTAAGAGCAATCCTTTGATGTATATACTGTGATGATTGGTTGAGAACTTTAGCTTGTGTAATTTGCCCTATTTTCGAGTATATTAGGGTTTCTGAGAATTTATGATGTTAGATGGTATTAATGGTGTCTTGTGGTGTGTATTAGATATATGAAACTAGTTTGAGACTTGAATGGAAAGTTTGGTAATTTTGGGATTTTCTGTCGAATTTCTGCCCAAAACAGAAATTATGAAAGAAGTGAGAATTTGGTTGTTTTAAGGTTTCCATTGTGTTCTACATGAAAAACTGTGTGGGGAGTAGCCCTGGTTGTGAATTCTGGACCATTGGAAACATGGTTTGAAAATTTGAAGTTTTGTTAATGAAAATTCTGTGTAGGGCAGCTAGTTTGCATGGGGTTTTGAAATAAGCAAATGATGTCTAAAAATTTTGAAACTTTCTAGTTGAATAGAGAGTGTGTCAAGCTTTAAAATGATATAAAATGGGTATCATTTGGATTTGTGTGCTGGAAGTTATGGTCGTTGGAATTTCAGCCAAGAAACAAGCAATTTATTGGCCATGGCTCAAAAGCTTGACCTATTCTTGGCTGCGGCCCAAAAGTTTCTAGACAATTTTGGCTGCGCCTAAAGAATTCCTTGGCCATGACGAATACCCAATTTTAGCACTTTGAATTTTTGAAAGGTGGTTTTTGGTCTAGCTCTCCATAACCCTTTTAGGCTTTTGTTTGAGCTTCTCATTGCTACTTTCAAATGATAACCAACTCTAAGTATTATGGAGTTATTAAAGAATTGAAATAGTTAATAACTCGTCGTCCTTAATTCTATTTATAGGATTTGATATCTGCCCTGAACTTAAGAAATCAGTGCCCGAACAAGAGTAGAAAGAACAAGGTAGTGACTCTTTCTCTTATATCATGTATAATGCTTTGTATGTATATGCATATCATCATCTGTTATGAATGTTCAGAACATCAAGAATTGTTACGAATGTCAAGAATGTTAAGAATAATTGATTGTTGTGAATGCTGTTATGTGATGATTGCTTACATGCTCTGTGAAATTGTATGTCATATAAGTGAAATGTTACTACTAAGATTCATATGAATCTCACTCTTTCTAATGACTCATCTAAAGCTAGGACAAGTGGATCAAAGGACAAGCAGGTAAACAAAGGAGGCTAGGGCATGTCAATAGAAGATTAGGGTTTTTGTTTGGTTATCAAACTTTTGAAGAATTTGTATATGATATACTTGATGTAAATATGAGTACAATATAGTAAAGGTGGTCGAACTGAGTATAGACCTGAATATTCGTATGTAACCTCGGTGAGGGAACTAAAGATAGCGATCAGGCCATATATACCCTATTAGTTAATGAATATAACCCAAGAGTTGGTCGAGAAATTTTGTTAAGTACTCTGATATTAATGAATGGAACAGAACTGAATAAGCCAAACAGTTTTGAAAAGCGAAAATAAGACCTCATCAAACGTGTTTTGAAAAGTTTTTGAAAACCTACTTTAGTATAGAGTTTAACCCTGTCTCGAAGTTAGGACCTCGAGTGAGTTGTAATTATTCTCTGGTCTCTGGTTTAACTTTATGACACATTTTCTAACTGTTTTCAAGGCTTCTAAGTAAGGGGGTTGCAATTGATACTCTTTATGTGGAACAAAAGTTTTGTATGATATTTTCTAGTTCTAGAATTGAACTAAGCTAGATGAAAAGCAACAAAGGAGTTACTTTGACTCCAATAGTGCTACCATAAGTGCTTCCATAATGGTATGTAAAATTTGATGTTGAGAAGAGGAAGTACTTAGTTATTAAGCATAAAGATATCATAATGAAAGTTTACTTGATAAGGCATGATATATGGCTTTATATTGATGATTTTTAACATGATCTTATAGGACATAGGGGTG
This sequence comes from Inga leiocalycina, assembly GCA_963242795.1. Classification (NCBI taxonomy): domain Eukaryota; kingdom Viridiplantae; phylum Streptophyta; class Magnoliopsida; order Fabales; family Fabaceae; genus Inga; species Inga leiocalycina. Next base: position 43,598,401 of record OY725329.1, read on the forward strand.
TTCTGTTTAGTTTTTTTTTAATTAAAACAATACAAAAGCATTTAAATGCTCAAATACAAGGTATATGCATGATGTGAGAATGTATGACATAGAAGCTATAAAGTCTAGTTTTGTGAAGCAAAGAACTTATTCAAATTTTACTATTTAATGTCCCTAAATGATGCATAATTGTTTTAGATATTTAACCCATTCTTGGAGGCTATGAAATTCAAGTTTAAATTAAACCTTGTTACTGATGCTAGAACTTTCAGTTGTGGTATGGGATGTTGTTAGAAATTTTGGAACCAAGGTATAAGAAAAGGTTATGATTTGGATCACCATTATGTACCCAAGTTTCTAGAGAATTAAAATATAGTATACATATGGCATCTAGAAGACATAACATGAGGGTTAGAACACTATTTAAGTTCCCAATGTTGGGGGTTGTTCAAAATTAAGAGAAATAGCTAGATGTCAAAGGTGATAGTTATGTAGAGATTTTTTAATAGAATGAATATGCTCCTTAATAATATTTAGATGCTCAATAGAATTTGGGGCTAATCAAAGTTCTTATGATATCTATAATATGCATGTTTAGAGTAGTTAGGTTAACATTGAATCCAAATGATAAGATTTCTTGATAATGATTCAACATGACAAGTTAGCAGAAGAGGTATGATGAACAACAGAAGTTTTTAAGAAACTTAAAGGTTGATAACTACTAGACCTAGCATTGAGAAAGATCTTGGCTATAGAATATTTTCTAGTAAATTGGGAATTGGTTGTAAAGGTAGCATGCCTTCCTTGAGAAAGAGAAAGTAGTTAAGACAAGGCAAGTAGAGTTGATCTTACTCCAATATAAACATGATATAGAGAACAAATGCTAGCCAAGAACAACAAACAAAGTTGCAGGCCTGAGGAAGATGAAAAACTAAGATAAGAGTTAGCATAGCATATAACTTTAAGTTTTAAACATCCTACATTTAGGCAAGCTAAATATGAGATGAGAATGGATGAGAAACATAATGATACTCTTATATATAGAAGTTTTTATAGGCCTTAACTAGCTATCAGTTAGCAATGTGTTGCTAGACTGTAGGAACAAGAAGCTAAGTTAGTATTTCCTATCTCACAAAATGCTACAAAATCAAAGTTGTGTGAATAAAAGCAGAATATATACCAAAGTTTACTTTTAGAGCCCGATATGGGCATTATGAATTTTAGTAATGCAATTCAGACTGACAAATGCACCAGTGATGTTCATGGTTTACATAAATGAAATATTTCGGTAGTACTTATATCAACTTGTAGTAGTTTTCTTTGATGACATGATAATATACTCCCAGAGTATAGAGAAGCATAAAAGCCATCTGAAAAATAGTTTGAAAAGAGAAGTAATACTAAAATGGAAGGGGCCTAAGTTAGTCATAGAGATTATAAGCTTCTTTGGCTAAACAAGCTATTGTCAAAGATTTATCTAGAATTTCTCTCAAATCACCTTACCACTTACAAAACTCGATAGAAAGAATCAGCCATTTGCTTATAATGACAAGTGTGAGGTCAATTTTTAAGAGTGAAAGGAGAGGCTCATTCATGTCCACTGCAGTTCTAAAAGTCCTTGGTCATAAATAGACCTGCTGCATGGTCTATAGTGATGCTAGTAATCACAGAATAGGGTGTGTCCTTATATAGTAGGATAGAGTGGTGATATACGCCTCTAGACAGTTAAAGCCTCACGAGAATAACTAACCTACATATGATCTAGAGCTAGTGGCAACAATGCATGCATGACAGATATGGAAGCATTATCTTTATGGAGTAATCAAAGAATCATACTGTGACCATAAGAGCATTAAAGTTTGTAAGATAAGAAAGAGTTGAATTTGAGGAAAAGGAGATGGGTGGAACTGGTAAAAGATTATAATTATAAAAATAGATAGCATCCAGGCAAAACAAATGTAGTAGCTGATGCTCAAAACAGAAAAGAATTTCATATCCGTCCTAATGACCAAAGAAGAAAAGTTGTTGGAAAAAATTATGGATTAGAGCCTTATGAATTAGATAGCTCTTCCCTCAAGTTTTGGCATGATGCATCATATCTTCCACATGTCTCAATTATAGATGTACTAGCCAAACCATGAACATGTCATCGAATATGAGGATATCAAAATATAAGATATGATATATAAAATAAAGCCTAAGCATATCATTAATAAGCAAGAAAAGAAGCCGAGGGAAAAAGTATACCGTTCGTAAATGTGGTATGGAAAGGATTACCTTCGAGAGAGGCAACCTAAGATTAAGAGGAAGATATGAAGAAACAATATCAAAAGTTGATGCCCTTGGATATTGTTCTAAATTTTGGGGACCAAATTTATTTTACCGGGGGAGAATTGAAACATCTCAAAAGTTTGAGATTGGATTCCCAAGGCATATTTGAGGCATGGGGATATTATCTAAAAATTAAAAAGCCTCAAGAATATATTATTTATTTGATCAAAAGGTATTTTTAGGGATTAAGGGCCTATTTTCTTGGAATACTTCAAGAAAAATGGTTAGAGGTTATCATTTAGCATAAACATTTGAGAGAATTATATTATTGTTTAAAGAAGCTAATTAAGGAAGAAAATTATTAAACAATATTGAGGATTAATTTTAGAATTTATTTATGAATTTTGGCACCGATAGGAGGGGTAAATTGGTAAATTCACTATCCCAATACCAAAAATGAACTTGGGCCAAGTTTAAGCCCAATTTAGTGAGAAAAGGGTGTGAAATATGGTCGAAGTCGAAGAAGAAATTTCAAGCTTACAAAACAGGACAATAAAATAGAAGAAAAATGCTTAAAATGGGTTTACTTAGTTAGTGGGTCCCACAAACAATTAAGTGTTGATTGTCATCCCCTTTAAACACCCCAAAGGACCTTAGTGCTCACTCATTTAGTGAGTGTTTGGGGAGGGCTTTTGGCCCCTAAAAAGCCCGATTGGGTAAGCAAAGCCCAATTGCCAATTGAGAAAAAAATGAGTGTATGGGTATTTGATTTTTGAATTTAGCTTATAGTCCAATAAGCTCATTTCTGTAAAAGCTCTCAGCTGGAGCTTTTTGAAATGAAGCTTTTGAGAATTTATTATTGTTATTAGCATTTAATGTATCCAGAGTACTTTATTTTTTCTCTCTCTTCTCTTCTCCTCTCCTCCAACAATATCAGGTCCTTATACACAGAGAAAACTCTAGCCACTCTCTCAACAATCTTGTCTCTCTCACCAGCCGAAACTCATTGTAGCTGGATCTTCACCGTTGCTTGGCGAGCAATTTGTGGGTGCTGTCATGTGCAGTGAACGACAGTGGTTGGGGCTCTCGCTCTCAGTCGTGGTAGATCAAGGAGTGGATCTACTGTCTAGTGAAACTTCTACTGACCATTGATCTATGTTGTGTTGTGGAGTCCAGTAGGAAGCTTAGGACGACGTGTTATGGAGTCCGGTGGGAAGATTCTAAGCTGATGATGGCCGATCCAATCTCTACTTCTCCATTTGATCTGTGGCAATGTGTTCAGTTTTCTCCTTGGTAAGATTAACTTCCTCTTAATTAACATTTATGCTAGTACCTGAAGTTCCATTGGTGATTCTTGTTTGTTACAATCCGCTAGAGTCAAAGGTTGTATGCTCTGGAATTTTTTTTGCTGTAGTGTACCTTTTTGGTTGATCTGTTCATGGTTTGATTTGGCTAAAATATTTATATTTTGTTGCATTTTGGTTGATCTGGTTCATGGTTTGATTTGGTTTGCAACTGTGGCTGGGTTGTTTGCAACTTTGGATGTTGCTCTGCTTTGATGGATGGTTGTCGCATATGGGTTGCTCTCCTACTTTGGTTTTGATGCTATTGGCATGTACTCTGTTTCATTGAAAAGAATATGATTGTAGGCTGTTTGGTTAAAATATGTCAGAAGTTTATATTCATTTAAGAGAATTGTCGTCTGAAGTGTTATCTAGGAGTAGAAATTTACAAATTGCATTAAGAAATTCAGCTTCATATAAAACAAGAGACACCTATTTTGTCTGTTACTTCGGAAATACTCACATTTGTATTGAATTTTGAATAGTTTTTGTTGATTGGGTTTGATAAGTAAAATATTTACATATTTATTTTTCCTTATATGATTATTTTGTGGAGGATATTTGAGCTCAATTTAATGAATTCGGGTGTAATTAATAAATAAATAATGATTTTGGCATAAAATAGAATTTCTTGAAAAATACTAAATCAGACCCGTTTTCAGTTTTTAGGCAATATCTGGAGCTTTAGATGTTGGATTGAGTCATTCTTTATATGGATAAAGAGCTAAGAAAGAGCTCTACAACTTTTATGTTGAGACCAAAACCAAGTTCTATCTCCAAGAGTTGTGAATTTTACTTGAAAATTGAGGACGTGAATTTGACCATAACTGGAGCTGTAAATATTGAAATGAGGAGTTTCTACTTGCGTCTTCAAGCTAAGATCCAGAGTTACAACTTTCATCAAGATAAAAAATGTTAAATTCCACCAACTATTCCATCTACCACATTTCATCTATCAAATTCGACTAACCATTCCATCTATAACATTCTATTTACCACTTCATCTTCCTTTTCACCTACCACTTCATCTACCACTTCATCTTCCTTTTCACCTACTACTTCATCTATCACATTTCATCTACTACTTCATCTACCATTTCACCTACTCCATTTTCCCTTATATATAGCCATCCTCTCCTTCACATTTGACACACATCATTTTATATTCATTACTTCCTCTCTTCTCCACATACACCATCTTAGAGTTAATTTTATGCATTATATTTAATTCCTGCATGCCTCCTACAGTGAAGGCTTAGGTAGTCTCCCTTTATATATGGTATAGGTTGCCACCTACATGGAAGGTTTTATCTCCTAAAGGGACGGCTATATTTTCTCAATTTTTATATATCTTTTGGTTGTATATTTATATTTTAGAATTTAATATTCAAGTTTTATGCAATGTTTATGAAGTTTGCAATTTTTCTTATTTTTTTTAATTTCATCATGTGCTAAACTTTTATTTTTCTAAGGTAATGACGTAACTTACTAATGATAGATTGAATCTTAACTTATTAAATCTAGTTTGAATTTCTCCTTCATGATTGAGTTTTAATTATTGTTCTTAATGCTTCCAATTGATTAGCCACCTTTTGAATGATTCCAATATGTATGTTGAAACTGGAAGGAGATGCATGTGTATAAATCCTATAATTAAAACCATGACTTGCATATGAAATAGGAATATATTCATATCAGTTGTGTAGTCTTACTGAGTTTCATAAATTTTAATGTATAATTAATTGCTTAAATTCATATAGGAATATATTGGATTAGCAATTAATTATATAATTGCTTAACCTTAGAAGTGGCTAGTAATTAAATTAGGAAAACTCGACTCTCAATCATGTGGAATAAATTAGGCTAAAATAAATAAGTGATTCAATTCAAAATTTGTTAAGTGAAATCTGACCACTAGGGCTTTTTCTCATAGTTGCCTTCATATCATTTGCAGTCATATTTAATAATTTTTTATTTCATACTCTCAATCACCAACTAATCGATCGACTAAATAGAGTTAAAATTACCCATTTTGGTACTTAGTGATCAATCATTATGGGAATGATACTCTACTCACTTCTATATTACTTGTTTACGACAGTATACACTTGCACTTTTTAATAGACTATTTACACTCGTAACAAGTTTTTGTCGTCGTTGCCAGTTGCTGGGGATTGTAGTCATTAATATCAATACCAAGTAATTTAATACTAATTTGGTCTTTATATTATTTTTTTTTTCTTTTTGGTGTTTAGTGTTTCTTTTCAGGCTTTTGCTTAGTGTATGACCATATCGAAGGAGAATGAACTACAACCTCTTGATTCTGAGATCAAAAGAACTTGTCGAAGAAATCAAAGAGTTCGAAAGTAGTCTACTTCAATCCGAAGCAATCTGATGGCAAATCCGAAGGGAGAAACAACAGATACCAAAACACTTTGTGGCTATGTGACACCAATAGTCATGGGGACAAATTTTGGAATTAGAAGACCACCAGTAGCAGCAAACAACTTTGAAATCAAGCCTGCAATTATCTAGATGATGCAAGAAAATCAGTTCGGTGGGTTACCAACAGAAGATCCTAATGCACATATAGCCAACTTCCTAGAAATCTGTGACACATTTAAGCATAATGGTGTTACTGATGATGCCATTAGACTTAGACTTTTCCCTTTTTCACTCAGGGATAAGGCTAAGAGCTGGTTACAATTGCTACCAGTGGGAAGCATAATTACATGGGATCTTATGGCGCATAAATTTTTAGAGAAATACTTTCCTTTAGTAAAAACTGCTAAATTGAGGAATGAAATTGCCTCATTTACCTAACATGACCAAGAAAGCCTATATGAAGCATGGGAAAGATACAAGGAGTTGTTAAGGAGATAATCTCATCATAGGTTGCCAAATTGGTGGCAACTGTAAACTTTCTATAGAGGGATGACGCATATCTCCAAAATTCTTGTAGATACTATAGCTGGAGGATCTTTAATGGGAAAAAATATAGATGATCCTTATAATCTACTTGAAGAGATGGCAGCCAATGCATATCAGGCCTTCTGAACATAGCAGTTCAAAGAAAGTACTTGGAGTACACGAGCTGGATGTCCTTACAACTTTGTCTTCTCAAGTTACATCTATATCCAAGCAAGTAGGATCATTGACAAACCAAGCAAATGTAATCAACACTCCTACTAAAGCTTGTAATCAAAGTTGAGGACCTCATGTGAGAATGAAATGTCAAGAAGGACAGCCATTCATGCCGAGCAAGCTCACTTCATTGGAAATCAAAGGAAGGACTCATTCTCAAACACCTACAATCCAGGTTGGTGAAATCATCCAAACTTTAGTTAGAGGAATAATCAAAATGCATTCAAGCCTTAAGGGAACTACCAGCAACAAGCTCTTCATCAACCAAATCCACCATAGCAGAAAGTGAATATGGAAGATGCACTGGCTCAACTAACAATGAATACATCTTAATTCATGGCTAAGACTGATGCAATAATCAAAAACCAAGAAGCCTCAATAAAGAACTTGGAGATCTAGATAGGCAAAATTGCAAATATGCTGAATTCCAGGCAACCAGGAACTCTACCAAGTGACACTAAAAGAAACTTAAGAGAGCATGTGAAAAGTGTAGTGCTATTCTCCGAAAGAAATTACCTCTAAAGTTGAAAGATCTAGGAAGCTTTTGCATACCTTGCACTATAGGTCAATGTCACTTTGAAAGAGCACTTTGTGATCTTGAAGCAAGTGTAAACCTTATGTCTCTATCTGTCTACAACAAACTTGGTCTTTGAGAGGTGAAGCCAATCATAGTTTCATTACTTCTGGTTGACTAAACAATAAAACATCGAAGGGGTGTCTTAGAAGATATGCTAGTGAAAGTAGACAAACTCATATTTCTAGCTGATTTCATAATATATGATATGGAAGAAGACCAAGAAATTCCTATCATTCTTGGGAGGCCATTCCTAGCAACTGGGAGAATGTTAATAGATATGCAACAGGGCAAGTTAACCTTGCGAGTTCAAGATAATCAAATATCCTTCAACATTTTCAAGGGCTTGTCCTTCTAGATGAAGGTGACACCTGTTATAGAGTAGATACATTGACCAGCTGCACAAAAGAAGTGTTAAATGAAATCTGAATGGATCAACCCTTAGCAATGGGAATGGTAAATGTATCAAAATCCACTAATCTTGAAGTCTTGGAGCAGATTAGGTACATGGAAGCAAATTTCCTAATTTTTATAAAGAAACAATTTAAAGATCTAGGGGAAAGGCTGAGTAAGCCAATACCATCAATAGAGAAACCACCAGTATTGGAGTTGAAAGCACTACCATCCCACTTGAAGTATGCTTATTTGGGAGGAAATTCAACATTACCAGTAATCGTCTCAGCAGCTCTTACTCTCAATGAAGAAGAAAAGTTATTATGAGTTTTAAGGGAGTATAAAACAACATTTGGATGGTCAATAGCTGATATAAGAGGGATTAGTTCTTTAATTTATATGCATAAGATATTGATGGAGGACAACTATAAGCCATCAGTTGAACACTAGAGAAGGCTCAATTCGAATATAAAGGAGGGTAGTGAGAAAGGAGGTAACAAAGTGGCTAGATGCTGGTATAATCTACCCAATCTCTGACAGTCAATGGGTAAGTCCTGTTCCAGTTGTGCCAAAGAAAGGTGGAATGACAGTAGTGCCTAATGAGGAAAATGAACTAATTTCACAATGAACGGTGACTGGATGGAGAGTATGCATCAACTATAGAAAGCTCAATAAAGCCACTAGAAAAGATCACTTTCGTCTGCCATTTATAGACCATATGCTTGACAGACTTACTGGAAAAGCCTATTATTATTTCCTAGGCAGGTACACAAGATATAATCAAATTACAATTGCACTGGAGGATCAAGAGAAACCAACTTTTACATGTACATATGGTACCTTTGCCTTCAGAAAGATGCCATTTGGTCTATGTAATGCACCAGCAACATTTCAAAGGAGTATGATTGTGATCTTTTCAGTCATGGTGGAAAGGTTCATTGAGGTATTCATGGATGATTTTTTAGTTTTTGGAGAATCATTTAATCATTGTCTTTCAAATCTGGCAAAAGTCTTACAATGTTATGGAGAGACAAATTTAGTCCTAAATTGGGAGAAATGTCATCTCATGGTGAAAAAAGGAATCATGCTGGGTCACAAGGTATCTGATTGAGGCATTGAAGTGAACCTAGCTAAGATTGAAACAATTGAAAAGCTACCACCTCCTTCTTCAATCAAGGGTATATGCGGGCTTCTATAGGAGATTCATCAAGGGCTTCTCAAAAATCACAAAGCCACTTTACATGCTGTTGGAGAAAAACACTCCCTTTGTGTTTAATGAGGAGTGCTTATCAGCCTTCCAAACTCTAAAAAGTGCCTTGACTTTTGCACTAGTTATCATAGCTCCAGATTGGAACCTTTCATTCGAAATGATGTGTGATGCAAGTGATTATGCAGTTGGAGCTGTTTTAGGCCAAAGAAAATATAAGGTCTTTTATGCTATCTACTATGCTAGCAGGACACTCTCAGATGCACAGCTGAATTATGCAACTACAAAAAAGGAGCTATTAGCAATTGTGTTTTCATTTGACAAATTTAGAGCCTATTTGATCGGGTCAAAGGTCATTGTCTGGACAGACCACTTAGCAAACAAATACTTGATTGAGAATAAAGATGCTAAGCCTGGACTGATCAGATATGTGCTTCTACTATAAGAATTTGACTTGGAGATCAAAGATAAAAAAGGGACTGAGAATCTCATTGCAGATCATCTTTCTCAGTTAGAGCCATCTGAAAAGAAGAGAGAATCACCATCAAGGAGAATTTCCCAGATGAGCAACTTTTTGTCATGCAATCACAACCTACTATTTGGTATGCTGATTTTGTAAATTATTTGGCAAGCTGAGTAATGCCTTATGAACTTTCTAAAATAAAAAGAAAAAGTTTTTGGCTGATGTAAGCCATTACTTTTAGGAGACTTCATTCTTATACAAACAATGCCCAGATTGAATTATCAGGCAATGTGTTCCTGAAGAAGAAATGGATAGCATCTTAAATCACTGCCATTCATCCCCATATGGTGGTCATTTTGGAGCAAATAGAATAGCTACTAAAGTCCTTCAATCAAGATTTTACTAGCATACATCTTCAAGGATGCTCACAAAATTGTGGCGACCTATGACATATGTCAAAGAATAGGAAATATCTCAAGGAGACATGAAGCCCTATTAACTGATATCTTAGTCGTTGTAGTATAGTGGTGAGTATTCCCGCCTGTCACGCGGGCGACCCGGGTTCGATCCTCGGCAACGACGCCAATTTGATGAACTCATGTCGTGGGAGTTCACAAAATAAATCTAGGTTTAAAAAATGTAGTGTAGTAGCTCAACCTAGGTCATTCTTGTGAGGAGATTAATTTCCAATTTTCTAAGTAGTAAAGTGATAAAAAGCCTTAAAGTTGTGAGAAATCATTTTTGAGAAATTGCATTTGTAAACTAATGAAGTAAACTAAGCTGAAGCAATATTTTTGTATTTTTCAGTTTTCAAAACAAAGAAGCAACAGGAATTGAAATTAACACTAACAACAAGATAAATTCAATTAACTAATATAATGATAAAATGGGATTCCCTTGAGTTGAGGTTTTAGTCTTCCTTGCTTGCTAATAATATGAATTCCATAATGAGTCAAGAGGATGGAACTAAGATACCACTAGCTCCATACTTGCAATAATCATTTAATTCATTCTACCGAAGCAATTAAATGAATATCACCAAATAATTCAGACTCAAGGAGATGAATAATCAACTTCCAATTCTAAATTGTAATTACCATTACAAAAATTCAAAATATTCAGTTTAATCATTTAAATCCACTTAACCAAGTTGGAATAAACAATTCAACCTACTCCTAATATGAATCATACAAAGCTTAATTAATCAACTCCTTGCTCAACCACCAAGTTTATTCACTTGGCATAACAATCTAGATCACAATTACATACTTAACCAAGCTACATAATCATGAACTAAAAAGAGAGCTTAAAAGAATTCCATTGAAGTTTAGAAGCTCAAACCATTACCCAACTCAAGGAAATCACCAAGACTTAGCTACTCATAGAGGAAGAGAAGGATGAGGCTTGATGAATGAAGAAGGAATTGGCCATGGAGAACAAATGAGAAGTACCGAACAGCACCTTAAATCTTCAATCATCCATCGGTTAGCTAGCTGTCTTCAAGTCATTCTCCAAGTCCAGCGCCTCCTCCCCTTTCTTCATGATCACAACACAATATACTCCTCTCACCCAGCTGCCACACTTGACTTTTTCTCCTCTCCTCTCTCTTTTATTCTTTAGGTTAAAAGTGAGTTGTGCCTTGTTTGGATAAGAGATAACAATCTATTTTAAGCATTAGGCATAATTGTAACCACCAAACAAGGCCCTTACTCATTTAACCTCATCTTAGAAAACAAATGTGAAAATAAATTCTGCACTTGTGATGTTCCACTTTTGTCCTTCATCAAGCTCCAAAATAACATATTTAACATTAACCACTCAAGTTGTGCCACATCATCACCTACAAAATTATATTCACAAAGGTAATATCTTTTGTTCACAATTAAAGAATAATGGGAATAAAAAATATTAATTAAACATATAACAATTTAGCCACTTTAATTCCCAAATTATTCTTCCATTAAAGTCTCACATTAACACTTGATTATGCCCAAAATATTCAATTAAGTCCCACAAAAGCCTAAGATTAATTAATAAAAAGATATAAATATTGAGCTCTATCATGGGGCCTTTTCCATCTTCATTTAGCAATCAGTTCATTTTAGTAGCTATTGACTATGTCTCCAAGTGGATTGAAGCAGCTGCTTGTACATCAAATGATTCTAGGGTGGTTGTGAAGTTTCTGAGGAAAAATATTTTTATAAGATTTGGAGTGCCTAGAGCTATTATTAGCAATAGAGGAAGGCATTTTTGCAATCAACAGCTCTAATTAGTGTTAGCTAAATATGGAGTAACACATAATGTTGTAACTCCATATCACCCACAAACTAGCGGGCATGTGGAAATCTCAAACAGAGAACTGAAGTGGATCTTAGAGAAGACAGTGAATTCCAATCAGAACGACTGGGCACAGATATTAGATAATGCACTTTGGGCTTATATAACTGCCTTCAAGACACCAATTGGTATATCCCCATATCAATTGATCTACAGAAAAGCATGCCATCTTCCAGTAAAAATGGAGCACAAAGCTTATTGGGCAGAAAAGCCTTAAATTTTGACTTAAAGGTAACTGGTGAAAAGAAGCTTCTCCAACTCAATGAGTTTCAGAAATTCAGATAACAAGCTTATGAAAATGCCAAGTTATACAAGGAGAAAACAAAAATGTGGCATGACAGAAGAATTTTGATGAGAGAGTTCACACTGGGACAAAAAGTGCTTCTATTTAACTCAAGGTTAAAGCTTTTTCCAGGAAAGTTGAGATCAAGTTGGTCAGGAGCTTTTACTGTGACTCAAGTATGGCCATATAGAACCATGAAAATTGAAGATGGTGATAAAAAATTCAAAGTGAATGGGCAAAGGCTAAAGGAGTATAATGACGGTGCACTCAATACTTTAAAAACTGTCATCATGTTTGAGGAACCAGTAGGTAAGTCCTCCTTCTCATAATTTTTTTTAATAAGTAAAATAATAAATAAATAAATAAATAATTTTGGTTTGATCTTTATCTAGCTAAAGATGTTAAAGAATGGCGGCTATTTGCGAAGCAACCCGAAACTTCTTTCCTATTCTCTCATTTTTCTTTCTTACTCACTGAAACACACTGCACTGCGTTGAGAATTTTAGTTTTCATCATTGTCATTTTAAGTTACCATGGATGAATCTCTTGTAAAGCTTAAGAACAGGTTCCTCACTCTTCCCAAAAATATGCTCAGAAAGATCTATTGCAGTCGATTTGAAAGGATGAAGATATTCAAGCGTTTGGGCCTTCCTGTGGAAGTACACTGGATCATTGAAGCTAAGGTATGTTTAGCAGGTGAGATTCATATATCACTTGTTAAACCTTTGCCAGGAATGGGAAGAAGTTCTTACTCTAAAAAGAGAAGAGGTAAAAGAATGAATGTTTGCTATAAATGTGCAAGGTAGACATGTGATTAGTGCTGTAGGAGCAAAGGTATGGTTTCTATAAATTGAGAAGATAAAATTAAATTTATAAAGGATTAACTGAGTAAGGAGTCATTGGATGATATCATTCAAACTCTTGAGACGCTTCCAAGTGGTGATGTTCATCGTATTCTTCTTGATTTAGTGGACGTATTCAACAACAAAAAATGGCACTACTGTCTTGGGAATTTGACATTAAAAGATCCTGTTTTCCAGTTTATAAGAAAACTAGATGGGAAGCAAATCCTTGATTCATATAAAGCGTTTAAGCCGTTACTGGATGTAAAACCAGAGGAAGATGTGAGCCAAAATCACAACTACTATACATAATCATGCTTTTGTCTGATATGTTTTATCTTTCCAATAATTTTTGACATTCTTTCCTTTTTTTGTTAATTTCTTCACCCAAATTGTGTTGCTAATTCGTGTTGGAAAATTTTCAAACTTCTTTGAAAAATGCCTGATTTGCATGATCTTGTTGTTGCTGTTTTAGTGTTATATATATGTACTTTTCCACTTGTAAATATGTACTCTTCACTTGAAAATATGCACTCTTCTACTTATAAGCACAAATGGTCTGAGAGAAAAGAAGAGAAAAAGGGTATCGCACAAAAATATAGAATTACATCTATCTGCATTTTTGGTGAAACTAATTCGGGCAAGGATGGAGAGTTTCTAACTACTGCAAATGAACTTGGAACTGCATTAGCCGCTAGAAAGATCAACTTTGTATACGGGGGAGGCATCCAGAGCCTAAGGGGAAGTGTGGTCATTTTTGCATCCATAAATGGAAGTAAGGGTTTGAGTGTAAGGGTGAAGGAATTGGAAGATCACATTTTTTTCCTTAGGACAAGAGTTGCAGGTTTCAAGCTTGCTAGAATGAATGGGACAAATGTTCTACCATGCTCAAGCTTTTATTGCTCTACCCGGTGATTTGGAGACGTTGGATGGAATTTATAGCGTTGCATATTGGGCTACGTTGAACTATCACAAAAAGCCATTAGGATTGTTAAATGTTAATGGTTTTTATGATGATTTGTTATCTTTTTTTTGATCATGTTGTGGAAATAAGATTCATACCCCAAGCGACTCGCCACTCCATAATTTCTGCACCAACTGCTGATCAGCTGCTCGATCAACTACAAACCTATACACTTAAACCATATCTACTAGTCAAGCAAATAGATGGGCAATCTTTAGATAGCAGTCAGAAGTAGAACCCATATACAACTCTTTAGTTATAACTTTTCTTGATCTCTTGGTTTTACTGTTAGTATTTTTGTTTTACTTTATTGTGTGTTTATGTTTTTAATAAAAAAAAATTTCTCTAAGCTCAAGAAGACTTTGGGGACAATGTCTGATTTAGGTTGGGGGAGAAGAATTTTTTTATATATTTAGTTAGTAGTAAAACCATTGGATGCATAGGTAATGGAAAAAATGGCAGAATAAGGAGTTATTCTTAACTCCTAAGACGCATTTTATTAGTTGCATGTTTTTGTTCCTTATTACTAAAAAAAGTAAAAAAAAAAAATCATTCTGTTTTGTAATGATCTTAAGAAGTATATAAGTTTTGAGTATGGATCAACTAAATTTAGAGATTTCATAGCATGAATGAATAATTGATTGTTGCAATTGGTGATGAATTTTGAGATTGAATGAATTGAGTTTGAAAGCCCCTGACCATGAGCTTTTGAGCCTATAATGATTATTTCTCTTGTGTGTGATATTCACCTATTAAGTTGTCACTCTAGAACTTGCTTTAAATCTGGTTGAGATTACATTTTATATGCACATTCAAAGATGATAAAGGCATTCATTTCTTTTTAGCCAGAGCCAAATAGTCAACCTTGCAATTATATCATTGTTAAATCCCTTTTAGCCTAATTGACTATATCTGTGTTCACAACCCATTAACATGTGTTTTAATGATATATCAAGTACTTTTATCTAATTTTGAAAATTAGCAGAGCATTTGAAATTCTTGTGAAATGGGAACAAGTGTGGGGATGCATATATCATCAAATTTAAAGTTGCAAATTTTAAAAAAAATGAAAAAAAATAAAAAAAATATTAAGTATTTGGATTATGGATTGTTGTGATAAGATAAATTTATTCATAAGTTGGCACATTTTTCAATTGTTCTATTAAATTTTTTAAATATAGCCTTTCATATAATGTTTTACTTTCCTTTTACCTTAACCCCATTATAACCCTTAATAAGCCCTTTTGATTTGAATTATGCATATGAACTAGGTAGTGGAGAATGACATTTTTAACAAGCCTATGGTAGTGTGTAATTTTTTCAGTTCAATTTAAGCGAAACACTTACCCTTAAACACTTGAGATATTGAGAGAATGAGTTATAAGTACAAACTAGGTTTATTCAATTTCAAATAAAGTCACCAGTTTATATTTTTGTTGATTCATGAATACTATGATCTCTTTATTTTTCAGTTGTGTTCTTGCTTATGACTTGACATTTCTAATTTTGTTGAAAGCACTTATTAGTCACTCCTTGTCCGAGAACGTCTAAGAGCTAAGTGTGGGGGAATTTGATAAGTAAAATATTTGCATATTTATTTTCCCTCATATGATGATTTTGTTGAGGATATTTGAGCTCAATTTAATGAATTTGGGTGTAATAAATAAATAAATAATGATTTTGGTA
The DNA here is from genome assembly GCA_963242795.1 of Inga leiocalycina. NCBI lineage: Eukaryota > Viridiplantae > Streptophyta > Magnoliopsida > Fabales > Fabaceae > Inga > Inga leiocalycina. The sequence continues at coordinate 43,613,887 of OY725329.1, forward strand.
TAAAATAAAATTTCTTGAAAAGTACTAAATCAGACCATCTTTCAATTTTTAGGCAATATCTGGAGCTCTAGATGTCATATTGGAACGTTCTTTATATGGATAAAAAGCTAAGAAAGAGCTCTACAATTTTTATATTGAGACCAAAACTCAATTCTATCTCCAAGAGTTGTGAATTTTGCTTGGAAGTTGAGGACATGAATTTGACCATAACTGGAGCTGTAAATATTGAAATGAGGAATTTCCACTTGTGTCTTCAAGCTAAGATCCAAAGCTACAACTTTCATGAAAATCAAAATGTGAAATTTCACCAACCATTCCATCTACCCCATTTCATCTACCAAATTCAACTAACCATTCCATCTACCAGTTCATCTTCCTTTTTCAACTCTACTTCATCTACCAGTTCATCTTCCTTTTCACCTACTATTTCATCTACCACTTCATCTATCACATTTCATCTACTACTTCATCTACCATTTCTCCTACTCCATTCTTCCCTATATATAGCTATCCTCTCCTTCACATTTGACACACATCATTTCATATTCATTACATTCCTATCTTCTCCACATACACCATCTTAGAGTTAATTTTATGCTTTGTATTTAATTCCTACATGCCTCGTACATGAAAGGCTTAGGTAGTCCTCCTTTATCCATGATATAGATTGCCACCTACATGGAAGGTTTTATCTCCTAAGGGGACGGCTAAATTTTCTCCATTTTCATACATCTTTTGGCTGTATGTTATGTTTTAGAATTTAATATTCAAGTTTTATGTAATGTTTATGAAGTTTGCAATTTATTTTATTTTTGTTTTTAATTTCATCATGTGCTAAACTTTTATTTTCTTGGAATGATGACGTAGCTTAGTAATGACAGATTGAATCTTAACTTATTAAATCTAGTTTCAATTTTTCCTTCATGATTGAGTTTTAATTATTGTTCTTAAAGCTTTCAATTGATTGGTCACCTTTTGAATGATTTCAATATGTATGTTGAGACTGGAAGGAGATGCATGTGTATAGATCTTATGATTAAAACCATGACTTGTATATGAAATATGAATATATTCATATGAGTTGTGTAGTCTTACTGAGTTCCATAAATCTTAATACATAATTAATTGCTTAAATTCATATAGGAATAGAATATATTATGTTAGCAATTAATTATAGAATTGCTTGACCTTGGAAGAGGCTAGTAATTAAATTAGGGAAACTAGATTATCAATCATGTGAAATAAATTGGGTTACAATAGATAAGTGATTCAATCTGAAATTTGTTAAGTGAAATCTGACCCCTAGGGTTTTTTCTCTTAGTTGCTTTCATATCATCTGCACTCATATTTAATCATCTTTTATTTTATATTCTCAATCATCAACTAATCGATCTACTAAATAGAGTTAAAATTACCCATTTTGGTACTTAGTGATCATTCCTCGTGGGAACGATACTTTACTCACTTCAATATTACTTGTTTACGATGGTGTACACTTGCACTTTTTAATAGATCATTTACACTCATAACATGGTTTATGGTTTAGTTGAACTATCATTCAGTTAGTTATGTTGAATGTTTTGAATTTTGACTGATTTTAAATCAAATTCCTTTGAATAACTCATTTCTTGGACGCATATACAAGATTTTATTTTCCTCTGTGATTGTGAAAAGAAGTTTTAACGGTATGGTTTCAATACAATTATGTCTGTCATTTCCTTGCATCAGGTCAACCTAGTCTTCTAGTCAGTTTCCTTGAATTGAGATCTTGACCTTAAGTTCTAGCGTAGGTAGTTTCCTGAAGTTTTTTACTTGCAATTTGTGGTTTCCTGGCGTATTATTGTTATTAAGCTGTTTTGCAAGCGTATGATGAAACTCTAAAGCCTTAATGACTGAATAAAGTGCTCCATCTATTGTATTTTTCTCTGCAGCTTATTAGTGCCAATGGATTCAGATTTTTCCTATGCAGAACTTTATAATCTGGAGAAATTGATCACTGTTTCCTTTTCCACTGGGTGCAGAGAAATATGACTGTGCTGTTATAAGTTATAATTGCAAATTGTTGTCATCAACATGTTGATTTGCTCCTATGTATCTCGCTAGAATCTTTTTTCTTTTCGGCAAATTATTTCCAAAGACCACAAGTTTTCAAAATTTTACCGTGGGGGACCTTAAACCCTCAAATTATTGAAAAGGCTTATGTGAGCCTAATTAGATAATATTATTGTCACTGATTAAATATTTCATCACCTTGCTTGTCAACTCTAGTGTCATTTGCATGTGCAAGTGACAAGATCTTTATTATACTATTGAATGGTATAAAGTTCTTGCTTAAAAAAAACTAATAATAAGATGATTACCTGTCAAACTGTCATATGCAAGTTTCTTGTATTGTGTGTTGATAATTTAGGGAATTTGTTGATAGAGTTTATGTAAAATTTTGCCATAGAAAAAATGAATAACAAAGCAATATGGGATGATGAGACAACTGAGATATTTGTCAACGCCCTGCCTTGAGCAAATATAAAAAGAACACTGTGGGTTGCATTTTTCAAAGTCAAGATGGAAGAGTATCGTCGCTACATTTAATGAGAAGACTGGGAAAGAATATTCAAGGGCACAGCTGAAGAATAGGTTTGATATCCTAAGGAAAGATTTCAAAACTTGGGATTCCTTAATCAAAGAGACTGGTGTGAGTAGAGATCCTACTACAGGTAAAGTCCTCGCATTAGATGAGTGGTGGCAATGGAAAATACAAGTAAAAAAATCTAGCAACTTGTACGTTTGATTGTTTTCCTCTCGACTGATTCATTTTGTTTAATTAATTAGTTTTTTGTTTCTTGTATGCCTACAGGAGAATTCATCATATAGAAAGGTTAGACACACAAGCCTCAAGTTTGAAAGAGAACTAAGGATTATATTCAAGGATGCTATGGCGACTGGAGAGGATGTTTTTGCACCGCCTTTTGCAAATCCATAGACACTGACAAAAGAGGTTGAGTAGGAAGATGTGTATAGACCAACAATGGATGAAGAAGGGTCAGGGGATAGCGAAGATGATATATTTGGTACTGACTCCGTGCCTAGTACATGAGTGACAGATGAGCTTGCTAGCATTGGCCTAACGACAAGCACTCCATCAACTGTTGGTACTGAGTTAGGAAGTCAAGGTAAGAGGAAGATGGGTGAAGGGTCTGGGCTAAGAAAGAAGCAGAAAGTGCCAGCTTCAAGACAAATCGCAGATGCAGTTAGTGTGATGGCAAATGCATTCAAGGACAGAGTGGTAACATTAGATGCTTTTAAAGATCTTAGTACAGTGTCGATGCTGCTTTGAATCAGCTACTTGACCTTAATGAAGTCGTATGTGATGAGGACTTTCATCACTGTTGTATCAAGCTAATCTCGGATAAGACTACCCGGGAAACGTTTGTGTCACTCTGTAAACGGAACATGGAGTTCGTGGTTCCATGATTGTGATTTATGATTTATGACTCATAGATGTACCTAAACTATATTTTATGTTTGTGTTTGCACAGGATGACAATATTTGATTTCATGACAACATGCTTTGTGAAAACTATTTTATGCCATTATCACTTGAATCTGTTTACTGTTTGCCATTGAGTCATTATTTGGTATTTTTTTTCTTCCATTACTCATGCTTGAATTTTTAATCACACTCACAGGGTACATAATAAATGGCAAATTCGAACAATCAAAACTCACCTGACATGGTGGATGAAAATGGCCAGTCTCGAGTTATATCTCTTATAAACGGCGATCTTCCTCCCAAATGAATTATATTCATGACTCAATTAGAGAACAAACTGTAAGGGACATGTGATCCAATTAGTTATGTATTATTATTTCATCAAATTGTGTTAATTTTAATTTCCAAATTTCCCAACTTTAACTTTTATAATTTTTTTTTTGGTTTCAAATTTAATTTCTCTCTTACCATTATCACAAAAATCACTTATGCTTAAGCCAATCCAAATAAATTTTACTTTCGCAAAAGTCATTTGTACAATTGCCAATCCAAACATAAATCACATTACACAATCTAACTTTTATCAAAAATAAGATTATAAAAAACTTAATTGAAAAAAGTTTTTTTTTCAATCGCTGTTCTAAACACAAACTTAGTTGAGCTTTAGAATTTTGGTGCAAACTTAGTTGAGCTTTAGAATTTTGGTGAGAGGTAGAGAGGAAACGAGACAGAGGCCGAGAAAAGAGAAGCATCAATCATCAAAGAGGAAGAGGACGAAAGAGAGCCTAGATTCCACATGCAACATACTAGAGTCTTATCAAGATAAGCATCATAAGCCTCTTCCCATCTTTGATTTCTTCGATTGGGTGGTTTCTAATTGGGAGGAGTGCATGAATCCTGAGTGTAAGATGAATAGATCAGTGATTAAGGGTTTTAGTGGTAGCTAAAGATGTAATCATGATTATTGGAGGTGTAAGATCCAAAAATTTGAAAAAAGATTTATTAGGCTTATTTGAGACCTAGGGATATTATCTAAAATTAAATATCCTCAAAAGGAAATTATTTGGTCAAAAGCTTATTTTTAGGCAAGAATTTTTGGAAAATTAATAAGGAAATAACAATAATAAATATATATAAAGGCACAGAATAATTAAGGAAAAATTATAGATAAGTATTTTGGGGAATAAAGGAGTTTATGAAGTAGTTTGTTTCTCCCAAAAAGAGTTATGGATAATTGTAAGGCTATTTTCTAGAATCAAAGATCTGTTTTCTTGAAATAATTCAAAAAAAGTAGTTTAAGGTTATCATTCAGCCTGAAAATTTTAGAAAAATTATCTTATACTCTAAAGAAACTAATTAAAGAAGAAACTCCTTATAAAACCCCTAAAGATTAATTTTCAAGGATTATTTGATGTCTTTAAGGATGAAGTTCAAACAATTATAAGGGAAGGGCAAAATGGTCATTTAAGCCCTCAAATCCTCATCATCCCCAACTCACCTCTTCTGTTCACGACCTGCCACAGCAGATAGAGTGAGGGAGGGTTTGAGAGAGCGATTCTGAAACCCAGAGGATGCGGGGTCACCAAAGGAGGAAGGAGGAGAGGAAGAGAGGTCGAAATTCACATGAAACCTTAGAATCTGGCCGTCAAGGTAAGCCACCTAAGTCTCTTTCCACCTCTGATTTTTGAAATTGAAGTGTTTTAGAATATGAAGTGTGTTTGAATCATGGGTCTGAGGTGGAGAACCGTCAGTTAAGAGCTATAGTGATAGCTAAAGATAGATTAAAACTTATAATCATTAAAATTGATGTTGCTTGCGTTAATTGGTTATGTTTTTGCTGATGGCTGAAATAGAGGCTTGTAATTTCGGTTTGTGTGGCTTTGGGTTTTGTGATATGAAGGCTTAAGGAGAGAAAATTGCTACTAAATACATGAAATAAGTGACATATGAATGTGTAGTGTCTGTAAAGTGGCTGCATGTTGATTTTGCTGAGAGTATAAAGTGATTGTGGAACCCAAAAACTCCTCCCCTGTTCTGATAAGAGTGTCATTGGACTGTATAATAAAATGGGAAAAGGAAGGGAACCTTAACAGTAGCGTATAAGAAGATTTTAGTTGAGATATATATGAGGCTGCATGTGGTAAATTGATTTCAGTTTGTTGATTTTCAAAAGCCGAGGTATTTTTCATACTTGGTTGTGCTGCTGTTTCAAACACTATTAAAGGTTAAAAGCTGATTATGTGAGTATTATTTGTGAAAGTCAAGTGTTTTATGTATTTAGTAAAGATTGAAATGAGAAGATACCAGCTTATGAAGGTTTACTAGTTGCTGAACCAAATGGTTAAAGTTTAGAAACTGATTGTAAATGGTTGTTTTGGGATTTTTAAACTGCTAAACAAGTGACTTAAAGTTTGAAAGTATGTTTATAAGTGTTTAATTAATCATTCTGTTTTGGGTGATTTTAGAGGTATCCCAAAGCTAGAGAATTTTCTGGATATTAGAGGACATGCTGCCCAAAAATTCTGCAAATAAAAGCGTCTTTATTTTAACAATATGGCATGTTTTAAGTTGTTTTGATTATAGGGCTATAGTTACTGAGAAAACTGAAAATTTATGAAAAGTGAAGAAATCTCAGCTGTCTTATGGTGCTAAGGTATTGAGTTCTCAGCTATGATAAAAAGAGGAATTAAAGAGTTATGATGCTGGAGTTTTATTTTGAATGGATGTGATCATACTGCCTGAATTACTTGGATGGGGTACCTAAAAGTTAGCGCTTATGTGTTATATGGTGTATGTTTAGGAAGGGAACTAAAGATATCCAAATGTGTAGTTGAAGATATTTATTTTGTAAGTTCTTAGACAGTTGAAAGGAAGGGCTGCTTGATATTTTAAGAAGACTTAGAGTGGTCAAATGTTAAAAAAAAATAGTATATAAAACAAGTGTTGTAGATGTGCGTACTTGGGAATTCATGAAGTTCACCTATTGAGTCAAGAATGATGATTGAAACACTAAGAAGAAGGTGTTACTTTGAATCTGAAAGTAATTGCATAGCAAAGGATAAGATTGATCGCAATTTTTAAGAGATTCAAAGTAAATAAATGTTTATTATTTTGAGCAACATTGGTGATGAAAATAAATGAACTTTTTTATGTATGACTGCCGTAATGAATGAGGATATGAATAGTAAATGTCAAGAATCCAATTCTAAGATCTAATTGAAGTTTGGTGAAGAACATGTACACATGTATACATGAGTGTTTGTCCAAAATGACCAACCACTTATGCCTAAGGGTAGATTTTATTTAAAGTAAGGGTTTTTGGAAGAGTTAGATAAGTTATATGTCACACCCTAATTTCCATAGTTATCAGATAAGCTTTATGCATAATGAATCCAACCATTAAGCCAGGTTTCATCCTGGTAAGAAAACTCTTTTGAAAATAAGTGAAAACCCAGCCCAAACACAAGGTTTGAACATGTAATTGACTGGGGTTTTCTGAAAAATTTATTACTTTAAAAAATAGTTATATAGTGGTTCACAAACTTCATCTTGACTTATCAATCCTTAGTGCCATTTTATTATTATCATAGTGTTTCTCTACTCATATACTAGTATGTTTATGATTATAATATGGGCCCTTAACATACAATTGCCCAATCCTGATTCAATTATTGAGCTTGATAAAATTAACATTTCGTTATGTATATAAAATCAACTAAGACCAGCCCGCTATGCATGCTATGCTACATCTACTACTACTCATATTATCTTCACTATGTTTATGTATATACGTATATACACAACCCACATAGCCACATGAGGTTATCTAAATATCTAAATCTAATCAAAATGCGTATACATATAACCAACATAAATTATTTCTTCTTCTTCACCTATTTCTCCAAATTCACTATTTGCTTGTCCCGTGAGCTGCTTTGCTTTCTTTGTAGGTCATTTAAGGGAAAGGGTGAGATTCGCGAGAATCTCAGTAGTAACAGTAGTCAATCATAACATATAGAAATTCATAAAGCATGCTAAACAAACCATTATATGACTAAGCATTCGGCAATCAAGATGCAGCACAACATCAATCACAGTACACATAGTTCAATACAACACAACACAACTGGTATAACAGGTCTTACAACCCAGGGATACACCCCATGCCCTTGGCACATCGGGACTTACGACCTCAGGACACACAGTCCATCACAATATAGATTGCACAACAGGTATTTTAGCCCATGGATATACCCCATGCCTTAGGCACATCGGGTCTTATAGCCTTACTCTGAATGCATATTAGGTCTTACAGCCCATGATTACACCCCATGCAACATTGCACATTGGGACTTACGGCCTCGGGACACACAATCCAATATCATTCCATATATTCATAAAACGAATATAATCAATGGTAAACACATACATGTAGAACAATACATAATATATAAGAGAAAAATTTACTACCTAACTGCCTTTCCTGGGTTTTACCTTCTTTGAATTGAGTCCACTCGGGGCTTGAGCAAATATCGTATCCTATAATTTAAATTTATGAAGAGAGGGGTCATTACTTATTCCAATTTATCAACATAATAAAGATTATGTTATTTTTGACTGACTCATAATTCTTATCCTTTAATTTTGAATTAGTTGGTTATCATAATTACTCTTTTGTGTTTATTCTTAAAAGTGTTCCTAATTTAGGATATCTTATATGCCTTTCCCTCTTGTGATTGAGGTACTATATGTAGCTAATTTGGCTTCTCAAACTTGCTCCTAGTTCCTCAAATCACATTTACCCCCAAAACTGGAAAATTCCAGATTTATCATAATCTGCAACAATTCTTGAGGCAACTTTGAAAATTCATATCTTAGGCTAGGAGACTCTAATTGAGGTGGTTCAATCTTCTATGTGAAGCACTTGAAGTCCCCTGTATGAGAAAAATACTACTTTGTAACAATTTAAGGCTCTAAATTCCCAAAACCCACGACCAATCTAACTACCTTATTGAGAACTCAAAATTTTCCCAGATTTTATACCTAAACTTTAAAAATTCATAACTTATAAATAACACATCTAATTCCTAAGTTCTAATATTTAATGGAAAGACATAAATGTCTGTTTTAAGGGAAAAATAATCACATGGCCAAACTACCGTATTAACCCTATGCAATTCGTCCATTTTTCCACTACCAGAATCCTGAAACTCAGATTATTCCGTTTTCTGCCAAACTTGCAAAACTCATAACTGTCTCACTAGATATCCATTTGATGCATTCTAAGATTCATGTTAAAGCTCTGCATGTGTACTGTGTCCCTACCAAATTGCATAAACATTAGACAAGTTTTGACTGCTCAAAACAGAACACAAAAGTGATTGGCTCTCTGAAAAACATAGATTCGACAGTTTGACTTCATCACTCAAGAACTCTATCATTTTCACTCCAAATTGTGTTCTTCTGGATTCTATTACCTATTACACATCCTAAACTTTCACGACATCAAAGAAACCAAAGAAAATTCAACCTTTGGACTCTGTTTGAGCTTCTACAACATTCTGGCAGAACACCCCGTTTTTCTGATGAATGAAAGAGGTGGAGAAATTGACATGCAATCATGGTTTCAGACTCTAAACCTCCTCCATTTTGACCCTACATACTCTTACTCATGTGCTATGTGTTTGATGACCTAATTACAAAACCAGAGAAACCCAAGATCTCCCAAAACCGACATGCATGCACTGGTTTTAAATCTAATCGATGACAACTTTCCTTTTCTGGCCACCTCACACTTCCAGCAGCAATTTCAGCCAAGAAATCCATTCAAACCAACTAAAAGAAACAGAGAATAGGTGGAAGAGGCTTACCTTACATAGATTCTATGATTGCATGTGATGATTGAAACTTTCTTCTTCTTCTTCTTGGGTAGTTTACAACTTGCTCTCTGACTCTCACTCCATCTCTCACTCTCGTCCTCTCTTCTCTTCTCTTTCTTTCTTATGTTCTGACCGTGTGAAATGAAGAGGCTGATGGAGTGTTTTAAGTGAGGTATTGGGTGTTGGGTATGTGGCCAAATCAAAGTGAGGTGAGGACGGGAGAGAGAGAGCCAAGTGTGTGTGTGTTGGCATATGTGTGTTTTATCCTATTGGGCCTACTCACAAGGCTTTTATTTTCCTACCTTGTCTAATTTAAAATGCCTTCAATTCCCTAGGTTCCATAATTTGGATTTTTGGGTCCGCATAATATAGTTACCAACTTTTCTTAATTTCTAAATCGGTATTGGCTTATTTTTCTAATTCCATAAATTAATCCTTAACAATTTTTAAGAATTTTCTTCCTGAATTAGCTACATAAAGCTTTCAAATAATTTTCGTAAAATTTTCAAGCCAAATTATGACCTCTAAGTATTTTTCCACAAATTTTCAAGAAAATAGGCCCTTAAATTCTCAAAATTGATTTTAACATCTTTTATATTTTCTTTTTGGGAAATTTATTTCTTTTACTAATTTTGGGGATGTTACATTATAAGTTATTAAGCAGTAAAGTAAGAATCTATCCTTACATATATGCAAATTATAGGTTTTGACATATGCCCAAGCCCACCAAGGAATTACCGAAGAAAGAAGCAGGGAGAAGGTAAATTGGAAAAAAGCACAGCAGGTAGTAGCTCTTTTACTCTCATGTCATTGTGTATTGGTTGTCGCATGCTTGTTTGTGCCATTTTGCTGTAGTTAAGCATGAGAACATGTTAATTATCCTTGCATAAATACTTGCTATGGCCATGTGCAACAAATAGATCAGAAGAGCAGTTATCTGCCTAATCTGTGCACTAGTTATTTATTCATTTTTTCTATTTATAAAATGAATGTGCACTAGTCATTTATACAGTTGATCTATATGCAAAAGATTGTGCTCCAGTTAGTTATTCAGTTCAGTTATCAGTAAGATATATTTGCACTAGTTAGCATTTCAGCTCAGCTACTTGCAAGGTCTTATTCTCTATGGCTTGTTTTTACATGCGTAGTTATTAAACTTGTATGATTAACATGATGAATAGTAATTGTTACTAAGATTCCCCTTAATCTCATCCCTTTCTTCCATGATATACAGTAAAGGCAAGTACCGCTAAGGGCAAGGGCGTAGTGGTGGTTGGTGAAGACCGAAGTGGCTGGAGCTGGAGAATATGCTATTTGTGTGTATATATATAACGTCTGTTATATGTTTAGTTATTTTTATTTTGATATTAAAGGTAAATATGCATGTATAATATATTTTGGCATGTAAATACCCTCCTTAAAAAGGAGAGTCAAGGCTGTAATAGCCTAAAGGTAAGTGCCATATGTGATTATGGCAAGAGTATATATATAGTTGATAGTAATTGTAGCTGAGAATACATGCTTAATTGGTATATATATTTAGAAACCAAGGCAGTTGTATGAGTGAATGCCTTGAGATGTTTACATGAAAAATTTATAGGTTTTAAGTTTTAAAATGGCAGATAGTTAGGCACTTTTGGTTAATTATATTGAAAGCTTTGTTGCTAGGAAATAAGACCTTGTAATTAACCTAAAGAGTTGAGTGAATGTTTTAAGTTATGTTAGTTAGTGTTTTGAATAAATGAAACAACATTTAACTCGGGTTTTATTTTTCTTCTATGGAACCTTTCAAATGCTACAAAGAGAGTTTTGAACCACTAAATTTGGAGATGAATTAAATTAGTTATGAATTTCCTAAGTTTGAGGAAAATTATTTAGTTCATGTTACCTTTTTTTTTTTAAAAAAAAAATTGCTGATTATTCAACTCTTAGAGAACTTAATGGGTCATTAGTGGTTGATAATTAGTTAAGCACCGTTATTAAATGTTTCTAGAGTAAGGTGTTACATGTTGCATGTATTTGTTTGGTTCTGTTTTTGTTATGGCCGAATCTAAACGTTCTGTTTTTTGTTTTCTGTTTGTTGATGCTGTTTGATTTTGAGGCATTATTTAATTTTTGTATGGCTGACAGACATGAATATGAGTGGCTGAGTGGTTTGAGTTTGTTATTGAATCTGGAAATTTCTCCAGACTTCAATATAAGGTCACACCACCCATAAAGGAGACATGAAGGAGCCAAATGTTTGTGAATATAATACATATGAACACATATTTGTGCGTGGCTGAGAAAATTGAGTTTGGGAGCTTTTAATACCCACTGTGTTGATGACTATCCAGGTGTTCAATTGGCAAGGTTTAAAGAAAAACGGATTTAAGCTGATTCAGTTTTGGTTGCTCAAGTCATATTGGAGCACTGATTTTGATGTGAGCTAAAAATAACGTAAACGACCCCTTCTGTCTCTGAAATTTGGTGAGAATATAGAACACATCTTGAGTTTTAAAATAAGTCATAGAACACATTAATTGGATGTGTACATTTAAAGTTGTGATTTTTTTAAGTTTGGGCAGGGAAACTGGAAAAATCCTGTTTTACCAAATGACCAGTGAACATTCATGGTGAAATTATGAAATTACGTTCAAGATTGGATGATGAATGTTATTTTTCCATTGTGGAGGATTGAAAGAGATTTAAATAGAGATTTGAACCACTTCACTTTGAGTTTCTTAGATTGAGTTATTATTAGTTAGTTGAAAATTAATAGGTTATATGATCTTATATTGACAAGTAGTGTTGCTGAAAATATTTTTCGGAATATATAGTGTTGTTGTTTGGATGGTTTGAAGAGTATAAGTTGACTATAGCATAATGATTTAAAAGTTTTCTACAAAAAACCATTAATCTATTGAGGCAGTGAGGGGTTGTCAATGATATATATGTATGGAGTCTTTTGAAGGTTAAAAGATGGTTAGTTATTTTGTACGCGGAGGTGTTGAAATATGTGTAGGTTCAAATCTTGAGACTAGAATCTAATTTTAAGCTCATCATATGGTGTTTCAAGGTATAATGAATGTTAGGAAGCATGTAGAATAAGTGATATATGATTCCTTATGGAAGTTAGCATTTTAAAGCTGAAATCTGATTAGAACCTTGCTGGTTTAAGTTTCTCAATGCTGAATTAATATGGATGTTTAAATTAGGCCTAGGGAATTTGAAATGAAGGTGTGCCCCTTGTTAACAAAGCTCGAATTTTTTGGGTTGTCGTGATGATTTTTGAAAATTGAAATATTTTACAGCTTATGTTGTTGCTGTTTGGAAAATCTTTAAAGGTAAAAAATGATCGTTATTGCTTTTCGAGGTTCCTAAATGACAAGCTAGTGACTCAAGTGTTAAATCATACATAGGAATGATTAAATGATTGAGTCTTTGGGAGCTGGATTTTATGCAAGTTTCCATTTGTGGTCTATAAATGCTTAACAATTATTTTAGATGGTTAGAATGAGGTTACAGGTGTTAGAATAAGTTGAATGTAAGTAAATGTGAATTGAAACTTTGTAGAATGAATATATATATATGTGTGTGTGTGTGTGTGTGTGTGTGTGTGTAGTATCAAATTGTGGGAATTAAGGAGTGGTAGGACATTCCAAATATCCCTAAACAAAATATGAATACAAGTTTTTGAAGATGGCCAACCACTTTTAAATAAGGGTAGAGTTTGTTTAAATCTAGGATTTTAAGAATAAACAATTTATGCTTAAATGATAGGATTTGACATTTGCTCAAGCCCACCAAGAAATTTTCAAAGAAAGAAACAAGGAGAAGGTGATACAGAAGAAAGAGCAAAAGGTAGTAAGTCTTTTCCTCTCATGTTATTGTACATTGGTTTCCACATGTTTGTTTGTGCCATTTTGCTGTAGTTAAGCATAATAACATGTAAATTATCTTTGCATAGATATTTGTTATGACCATGTGCAGCAAATAGATAGGTAGAGCAGTTATCTGCCTAGTATATGCACGAGTTATTTATTCATTATATCTATTTGTAAAATGAATGTGCACCAGTTATTTATACACTTCATCTATCTACAAGAGATTGTACATTAGTTAGTTATTTAGTTTAGTTATCAATAAGATATATGTGCACCAGTTAGCTTTTTAGCTCCATTACTTGCTAGATCTTGCTTTCTATGGCTTGTTTTTACATGCATAGTTATTAACCTTGTATGATTAACATGATAAAAAGTAGTTACTACTAAGATTTCCCAAAATCTCACCTCTTTCTTCCATGAAATACAGCAAGAGCATGTACCTCTAGGGGCTAGGGCAACATGGTTGGTGAAGCTTGAAAAAAGGTTAGAGTTGAAAAAGTTATAAAGAATTATCATGTTTAAAAATTGGCTATCTATTTAGCCGTGTTTACTTTTAACATCAGAGATGTGTGTGTGTGTATTTAAGTATATAGATATTTTGACATGTAAATACCTCCATAAAGAGGAGAGCTAAAGGTTATGGTAGCCTAAAGTTTAAGTGTTATCTATGATGATGACAAAGGTAAATATATAGTTATAGTAGATGTTAAAGTATGCTTAGCTTGACTAGTAACTATCTATTTATAAGCTTGGGCAATTACTTGATTATGCCCTAAGATATTTACAGGCTAAACTTACAGGTTATATGTTCTAAAAATGGCAAGTAATTTAGTACCTTTGGTGAAGTAGCTATAAAGTTATGAAAGTACAGATGTGAAGGGACAAGTTAAATAGAAAAGAACCCGGAACTTACTTGGTTACTAAAGGGTTTAAGAGTGAATTCGAACCACTATGTTTGGACTTGAGTTCTAAGAAAAGTTTTTTAAAAGCTCATCTTTTTAGATTATCGAATGGGTTATTAGTGGTTCAGAATTATCTAAGTACCTCTATTAGTTGTTCCTAGAGTAAGGGGTTACAACAATCTCAATCAAATATATAAAGATCTACAAATTTAATGATAATAGAAATAATGAGATTTTGTGAGATGAGGAGATAGGGACATCACACAAATATTATGTTCATAACATTACCCATATTTTCCGGCAAAACGATTTTCACATGTATTTAATTCACACAATGTGTATGTAAACTAATAAAAGACTATTACTAGTCGGTGAAGAAGGAACGTCGGCCAAAAAAAGTAAGAAGCACGCACTAACATTTAAATAAAATCTTATAATGATTTAAAAAATGGAAAATCATCTTCCTATGTTTGATTAAACTAAAAAAAAAATAGAAGACGTGATAGCAGTATTCCACGAAAAGGGCGGGCCAAATTTTTTTAACAGCATTTGTCAATATTTTAATATTTAGAAAGTAGAGAAAGTCGCCTTCCAAGATACGCACAAATCGTCAAGTTATCATTAAAAAGTTCAGCTCACGAGATGATTCAGTGTTTGGATACTTCTTAAACCATTGTTTTGCAGAGAAAACATCTAAGCACCTGATTAATCATATTTTTGTATGATTTTTCATAATTAAATTGGGAATTTTAATGTATTTTCTGGGACATATTTCATGATTAAGCACTAATTTTAGTTAGAAATAATTGTATTGAATTAATTGCAAATAAAGGCAAAATGATCATAATTTGTTAATTATTTTTGTGTAATTGTTTTTTGGGTTTTTGTTGCTACATTGTTCTTAATTTTGTATTTTAAGTATTTTGGAAGAAAATTGGAGGTTTTGGAGGGTTAAATTTAATAATTTGAAGACTATGGAAAACTACAGAAAAGGCCCTATAATTTCTGAAAATTACAAAAAGGTGAAGAAAACGGCCTAAGGAAAATCACAGAAAGGCTCCTAGACGTTTTGATAATTACATTTCTGCCTACAAAAGTTTCAAAATTTTACACTTTAGTCCGTCCTAGAGAACTTTTAAAGTTTTCACATAGGTCCCTGGTTAAAACCTATTTTGACCAGGGCCTTCTTCAGCAAAAGGGGAGTGGCACTTAGAGCACAGGGCTGGCCCTTCATGGGCTCGGCCCTAAATGGGCTGGCCCTTCATGGGCTCTGCCCTAAATGGGCTAGCCCATTTAGACCATCTTCCTAAAAAACCATCAATTTTTAAAGCCCGCGCACTACTACAAAAAAGTAAAGCTGTGGCGCTTATAATTGCATTAACTGTGGCGCTAGAGAAGTGCCACATATCTAGACGTCACTAAAAAAAGCTGTGGCGCTTGGAAGCGCCACAACATTTTAAATTTTTTTTTAAAAAAAATACCCTCCTGTGGCGCTTGTTTGAGGAAGTGCCACAGGAGGGGGGCCTCCTGTGGCGCTTGCTGGAGCAAGCGCCACAGCAGGGGGGCCTACTGTGGCGCTTGCTGGAGCAAGCGCCACAGGAGGCCCCCCTCCTGTGGCGCTTTCTCCAGCAAGCGCCACAGTAGGGTCGCTTTTTTTTTTTTCTTTTTTCTTCTTCTTCTTCTTTTTTTTTTTCCTGTGGCTCTTTTTTATGCTTCCTGATTGTGAAGCTTTATATAAAATGAGTGGCTTTCGTGTTTATCATTTCCACAAATTGTCAATCTTTCTATTTTATATTTTAACCTATTATATATATATATATATATAAAATTTTCACATTTAAAATTCAAGTTCCCCAACAATAATGTTCTTACATTAATACTCTCCAAAACTAACATAAAAAATATCACAATACAAGAACTTGATATGTGAACACAGTACATCAACAACTAATTAAGTAAATTAAAAGATTACTAAAAAACGCAAGCTTGTTGGCAAAAAAATTTAAACAAAGCAAGCTAGAATGAAATAGTCTTCTTCTTACAAATCTATTAATTGACCAGCGCAAGGAGTGGGAGACCACGTTAGTGATGCTAGCTTGAGTGACGAGTGAGCGTGTGGGTGTGTTTTTTAGTGTGAAGATGATAGGAAATGGAGGGAGGGGGCCGACGGATCCACTAAGAAGATGAGAAAGGGAAAGTAGTTTAATAGAAGAGAGAGTAGTTAAATAATTAAAGTGGAGTAGTAGTCAAAAAGAAAAGAAATGGGGGGCGGACACAGGACCACTACGCGGGAAATGAAATAATTAAGAGATACACTATCCATTTGAATTTTTTTTTTTTTTTTAAAAAAAAAGGGGCAAGTGTGGCGCCTAAATAATTAGGCGCCACAAATTGCCCCATTTCAGCTGTGGCGCCTAAGCATTAGGCGCCACAGCTGAATTAGGAATTAGGATGTGTGGCGCCTATTTATTTAGGCGCCACACATGCCTAGTTTAAAAAAAAAAAAAAAAGTAATGTTGCAGCTGTGGCGCTTGGTGGGTTAGGCGCCACAGCTGCTTTCCTCACCCCAAGTGTGGCGCCTGTGTAGGTAGGCGCCACACTAGGCCTCCTCAATTGTGACACTTAATCTATTAGGCGCCACAGCTGGTACCCAAAATTTAAAAAAAAAATTATAGAGGTAAAAAAAAAAAAAAAAAGAAGCTGTGGCACTTGTTTAAAGAAGTGCCACAAAATGTGCGCCACCTTTTATCCTTTTTGTAGTAGTGGCGGCCCTATCAGGATGGCCCTTTACGGGCTTGGGCTTAAATGGACCTGAACTTATTTTAATTAATTTTATTTTTCAAGTTTTACAATTTATTTATTATTTTGCTTTAAATTGAGATACATTATTTTTAAAACTTATAAATTTTTAGTTAAAATGATCATCTAATGTCCAAATTAGCCTCTTTTTTAAAGTTTAAATGAATAAACCATTGTGGAAAATAAAATAAATAAAACCATTTAACAAGTGTTTACCTGTTACTAATACTCTATTAGGTACTTAGGTGTTTCTCATATTGATAATTTGATATAATGATATTATATATATTAATTTATTTTTAAAAAATATTAAATGAGTTTAAAAGGGCTGGGCCTACAGGGCTGCATGGCCAGCCCTTCAGGGCCTGCGGCCCTACAGGGCCCGCCCTTTTAGACCCGCTTCATGTTTTAGCCTCTAAATCATAAGCCCAGCCTTTGAAGGGCTCGGGTTTAAATGGGCCGGCCCGACGAACTAGGCCCAAATTCCCAGCTCTAGTGGCGCTACAAGTGGGACCTTGAAGAGAGAGCTTGTAAGGCGAAGGGAAGGAGACAAAGCACCACCACTATCAATGACGATCTATCATCGCAACCTCGCCATCGGCGAGAGAGAGCTCAAGCTTGGGAATGGCTAAGACTGAGAGAGGACGAGAGACTGAGTGTGCACTACAGCAAGGTAGCTTTGATGGACGCCACCACCATCACGATTATAGAGCTCTAGTCTGTCGCTCTCACTGCCAAAAACCAACACAACCACCGTCGTCATTGACTTAGCTTTCACCACCATTCTCCTTCTCCTTCCAGAGTCTGGTTCCTTCCATCCCATTCGATCTCCTCATCTATAATATGAGGAGATAGAAAGGAGCTTCATGTGTTTTGTTGTTCTTTGGTGATAGAAAGGAGCTTCATGTGTGGCTAGCTTCTCATCTCTTACGGATTGGGGATTTGGTTTGAGTTCCAGAGCTTCAATTAGGGGAGTTTTTTTTTTCTCAGTTCCTTTATGAATTTCCTATTGTTATTGTGATTCCTAGCTAAGACCTAAGGTAGTTTCAGTAGGATTTTGTTGTGAGTTATTTGGACTCCATATTGTTGAACTAAGATTGCTTATGTTGTGTTTGGATTGGAATTATTGTGATAGGATGATTTGTAGTTATATATATTTCCTATTAATTCAATGAGATTATGCTTGCTATGTGATTACTAGTTTGTATAATTGATTTGTGTTAATTTGAGTGTCACGATTGTGCATTTATATTAGAGGAAATAATTGCATTAATTCAATCCATTTCACACATCAAGTGGTTTTTGAATACTATTCCTAAGCAATAGCTATGAATACGATCATAGGAGTAGCTATTGATTAGAGGTTTAATTTTAGACCCAATGTGATTACTTGGGGTTTTTAATTAAGACTTAATGGATGTTAAACTCCCGTGTCATTTGGTGAGCTAGGATAGCCATTGACCAATTTGTCAAGAGGATTCACTTCATTCATATTTCCTCATATCCATCCCATTTTTATAAAAAGACCAAAAATAGTAGCTTAGGATTTAATTTTATTTCATCCAATTAGTTGTAGTTGAAAAAAAAAATGATTTTTAAGACCAACCCCATGTTTTCTTGCATTTTAGATACCTAGTTAACTTAGGTAGTTTAATAAAGGCTCCTTAAGAGAACAACCCAAGTATTGCATTGTACTGCAATTCTTGGTTATAAACATTTTGCATTTGACCCCAAGGTGTAAAGACACTGTCAAATAAATGACGTCATTGCTGGGGAGTCATTTTTGACTCCTTGGTTAGCGAAGTGTCAATTTTGTTATTGATTGGGGTATTCTTGTGAGTTGCCTATTAGGTAGTTAGTTTATGTTTTTGCATTCTCTAGTATAGGTTTTAGTTTTAGGTTGCATACCATTTTTTGTTCTCTTTCTTATGGGGAAAATTTTCTGAAATATTCCCTTAAAAAAATCTGAACAAAGAATTTTGTCTCCATCTGTCTAGAATTTTAGTTTGGTTAGGTGGCAAGTTTAATTTGATTCTTCTTTTTCATTTTGCCCTGTTTCAACCTCACTTGCGCATGTGAATTGCTTGAATCTTGTTGAAATTTTCATTTCTCAGCTTGCTGTTATGATATTAAAGCTGTCATATTCAAGTATGGTTGTTGTTCCATGTTGCTGTGCACGTGACTAAGTGAAGCATTATTGGCTATGATTTGGCTGTTGTGAATTTAAAGTTTGACTTGAAATTGAATGTGTTACCTTGGACTATCAAATCTGATTGCTAAAGTGATGTCATAAACTAAGATTGTTGCTCAGTTGTTGGAATTGTAATGATATATTTGCTTGAATCATTGGAGTTGACAGAATTAAGTGCATGAATTACTGCTATTTAGCTTCTCCTAAAATCTGATTCATTTTATTGGTGAGTTGATTTGAACTTGGGTGCATTATGTGAACTTGGGGACACAACTTTAATCCTAACACAATTCATTTCTGAACATCATCACAATTCCTGTCTACTTGGTGTTTTAGAATTCTACCCAGAAATCTTGCACCCACTGCTAGTCTTCTTTTCCTGCATAATCTGGTATAACTAGCAACTCATTGCAGCTTGCCAAATTTGCTTGAGACTCATTCTGATTTTGAGTGCATTGTTACTGAACCTTAATCTCTGTGCTTCATTGATTTGTAGTTAATTATTAAGCCGTCAAAATTTGGTTAAAGATAAACTTGATATTCCTATCATTGAACTTTAACTAATTTTTGCTGTAGCTGCTTGCTTCAGAATTGTAAGGAAATTCCTGCTTGCATTTGGTTTGAAAGAGTGAATTATGTTGCAATTTACCAATTTTTGGTCCAAAAGCTCAAAACTGAGGTTCACCTGCTATGCTTAATTGGCTTTGGACATGAATGGCAATGTCGCTATCACTCCATTGCTGCAAAATTCTCATTCTTTAGGAAGCTGTGTATTTTGGGGTGTAGAAATTGCTCTTGTTATTTGCTATTGCTGTGAGCATTTGCTATTGGAACATTCTGTTTCTGCTGAGAAAATCTTGGATTTATCTAACTGATTGGAATCTTGTAATTACTAGGGACTTCTTGTTGTGACTAAATTGTCAAGTTGCATATCCTAGAAATAGTTTTGCAATCTTTGAGTCTATTCAGCTTTGGGACATTCTGAATATGAAATTATTGTAGTTTTCTAATGTGGTAGCATATGCTTGTTCGTTGTAAGCTAATTCAAAAGCTTATTTTCCTGACTGAACTAAATTCTTGAAGTTCCTAGTTCGTTAACTTCAAAAGTTAGGTGCCAAATTTTTATTTTTTTTGTTTGCTTCAGCATAGGTCTTATTCTTTGGAATTTGGTGTATTTGCTGGAAATTCTTGCATTCTTGGTTTGAAAATTTCATTTGCAATTGCTTCTAGAATTGATCTTATTTTACTGAAATTCTCTTGGAAGTCTAAAAATGGGTCGTGTTGTTTGTTTTCAAGGTTTTGTAGACTGATTTAAGTCTTTTAGCTCAATTTGAATCTTGGTCATTCTCTTATCTATGCAAAAAATTGAAGTTTGGCTACTTCCTCTGAAAATTTTGACCAATAATACTGTGTTCTTTGCTCTACTCCTGAGTTATTGATTCTTACTGTTGATAGCTTAAAATCACTTGAGTCCTAGCATGATTTTTCTGAACTCATCACTTGCTGCTGCTACTAGGCACTCATTATGTTTGTTGGAAATCATTTTTCTTGCAACTTGCCTTGCATCTAACCAAATTTGGCCACATGAGATTCTGATTTTTGGCTTATTTAGTGGACAGTCCCTGAAACTAGTGTACTCTTACTTTCTTGAGTCTGAATTGAGTGCGAACTTGCATTTCTTCAAAGCTTAGTTAGGATGGGTAATGCCACCGGCAAGAAAAATACTCTCAGTCAATTCATTGATTCCATTCAACATACATTGCAACTTCTTCAAACCAGATTGGGGAGTCAAGATAGAAGTTCAATTGGTCAAGAATGTCATGGTCTATTCCTCCATCCATACCATAAACCTTACTAATAACCTTTATTCCAACCTAATCACCTACCACAACCACCCTATAGATCATACCATAAGCCTTCTCTGTCACCATATAACCCATATTATGAGCCTCATTTTAATTCTCCACAATACATCATGCTCTATCATGAACCTCCTCTTTCATTCCATCCCACTTCCCAACCATGTCTTCCACCTTATAAGTCGCTATGCCCACCATTTAAGCCACCTTATGGACCTCTTTCTTAACCATGTGCGTCAAACCAAGAACCTACCATTAGTAAAGTCATTAGAGAATTCCAAAATCAAACAACTCAGACTATAAATGAGGGGCAGTCACACAAGAACACCTTTGCTCATCAAATGTCAGTGATTCAAGACTTTTAAACTCAAATGGATATGAACTTACCAAAAAATGATGGTTACAAATGGACTCAATTATCAGAAGAATGGAACACCAAGAGAAAGATAATGAGAGATTGGAAAAGGAAATTGAGCATCTCACTCAGCAATCACAAGTGTTAAAGAAGACTTTCTGAGAAAATCCTCATATTTTCACACATACATAACAAGTGGAGAACCTGGAGGAAAGCAATGAGGAGATGGAGAAAGCGATGGAATGGCTGGCACACTAGTCTTCTAAGTGCCATACTTCACAAGAGATTTATCCACCACATATACTTTCATATAAGCTCCCCACTCCACCATGCCACGAACATTCACCCTAACCCTCTACTCCTCAACCTTTCAGACTTGATGCTTTCCTCACATTTCCATAGATGGATGCCTAGACCCTCACCCTTTGAAGAACATATGACCAACTAAAGGTTCAGCATCAACCATTATTTATGCTCAAGGATGCTCTTGGACTCTTTGAGGAAATGGAGGACATTGAAAACTTCATTAAGGAATTTGTTGACTATGTGCCATGGATAAAGACCAAAGGAGAAGAAGGAGCTCCATGGTCCTATTACTCCAATGATCATGGGGAAACCAAAGATTAAGAGCCAAACGCCACTTCACAAGTGGGAGATTTCAATCCTTCAGAGCCTATTCCCACACAAGTACAAGAAGTGAAGTAAGTACAAAAGAGCATTGAAGAGTTTCCCTACCATTTGGTAATGATCCTATCCTTGTAGAAATAGACTCTCCTACTATTTTAACTAATAAAGCAAATAATGATTTAAGTGATGATGAAATGGATGAGGAAATCATTGTTGAATCCCCTCAAATGTTTGAAAAATGTAATTGCATAACCCATTAGTTCTTATAGTAGTGATTCGATTGAACTTGTTGATAATTGTGTTCCTACTTCTTTGTGTGATGCTTCAATTATTGAAAATGATTCTCTTTATAGTACTAGGGATGATTGTGATATATTATCATGTTCTTGTGCAAAAGATCAAATATGTGTAGATTGTTATCATGAAAAATGTCACTTGCTTGTTGAGTTTTGAAAGAAAGCATTTAATAAAGTGGTTGATTCTACCATTAATCTTGATGCACCCTCTTGTACTATTGATTATTGTAAGTATGACAATTATGAAAATGTTGAATATCTTGCATGGATGCCAATGTGGTTTATGTGAGTGCGAAGAACCATAGCCTAAAAAAAGTTTTTTCTCTTGATTCAAATGAATTGCATGATAGTTTAATAAGGGAAGGTTCAAATATTTTGATTGATGATTTTGCAAATGGAAATGGATCTTTCAATATGATTCTTTCTTATGATTTGCCACCCAATTTAGAAGAGAAACATGATTGCTTTGAAATTTGGGAGCCCTTGGGTGGTGACAATTTGACAAATTCTCCTCTTTCTTCCACTCTTTTTCCTTTCACCTCTTGTGATTGCAATGATAATGTGGTATACCCTAGCACTAAGTTGGATTCCACACCTTCTACTTTGGAAAAACAAGAGGATTTTCAAAAATTGACTGATTGTCTCACTCATATTGATGAGAGTACTTTTGATTTCCTTGTATGTGATAGTTACTTGGGGAGTTTATAACTTAACATGTCTTTACTTCACTTGAAATCTCTCCATGTTTCTATTTTTGGATGGGATACTGTTGTTTGCTTGTCTGCTTTTCAGGCACATTCTTGGAAAGGTCGTCAGAGGAGGCAGTCTCCACCTTACATTCTTGGACCTCTTCCAATTGATCCTGAGCCACCTCCACCTAGGAAATTCAATGTGGGAGAAGTTGTTTTATAGGACAAATGTATGATTCTCATCAAGGATATGAACTTCTCCTTTAAGTGACTCAAGATACTCTAACAAAGGTTGTTTCTTTCGTCACTTATTTTCTTAACTATTATGATTACTTGAATTTAATTTTTGCATGAGGAAGATGAGTGTGGGGGGGACACAAGCGAGTAGAAAAAGGTATAAGTCATGTAGCTTAGTTCATATAATAAGAACCTCTTATGATGCTTTGCATTTTTTTCCACTACCATACTTAATTATTATTGTGCCTTGAATTTCAACTTGCTGAACATTCTATTTAAAGTGGTTTTTCCCCCACATTGAGGACATGTGTTGATTAAGTGTGGGGGAGGGGAATACATTTTGAATCCCATTAATTGGTTGTTTTTAAATGAGAAAGGCCTTAAAACTAGAAAATTTTTCAAGAAGAACTTGCTTCGACACATGTCCTAAGTGGTAAAGGGTCGCATTTGCCACTTTGGAAATGTGATTTGTGGGAAATTCTTTGAGCTTTCATGTGATCTAATGTTTTGGCAACTTTTTGAAACCACATTTTGCTTTTCAAGTGAATGGGAAGAGAAATGAACCCACAATTAGATTTTTGCTTACTTCTTGTTTTGAGAAAATAAAGTTTCATATCATTAGTGCTTTTGAGAGTTAAGCATTCTTATAATTGTTTGCAATGTATTAATTGATTGTGTTTGTAAAGTTAACATTAGGAATTGTTAAGAAGATGTTTTATGCTTAGCTTGCTATGCAATTGATTATTTTGGTGTGAGTATTAGAGAAAAACCTTGTTGGAAGGTTATTTAGGCCTTAAATTCTTTCCATGTGTGTATGCTCACTTAATTTTTCACCTTCTAGAACTTGTTTCCACTCTTTTTCAAAACAACATTTGCATTAGTGTGATGGAAATGAAAGAGGCATTCAATTTTAAACCCCTTCAACCTAAACACAAACCTACATTCATTTAACTTTGCTTACCCCTTGCAGCTATTCCTATGTTGTATGCATGTGATGCCATTTAATCATGGTGTTCATAGTATTCTAAAATTAAAGTAATTTACCCATTGAAAGTGAACAATGTATATATATATTTTTTTTTTAAAAAAAAAAAAAGAAAAAAAGAGAAGAGAATTGAAATAAGAAAAAGAAAAAACAGAGAGAAAGTGGGTATAGTTTAAAAAAGAAAGAAAGAAAGAATTGAAAAACAAAAGAAAAGAATTGAAATAAAAAAACAAGAGAGTATTAGAAAGAATATATATATATATATATATAATTGTTTTGTAGATTAAAAAAGCAAAAGAAATACCAAGAATGCACTTGTTCATGAATTTGGAAAAGATTAGCAAGAGTTTTCAAGTTATTTTGGTGCTATGAGCTTATTCATAAATTTGACTTGCATATCAACGATTTCTTTTCTCTAATTAATTCATTTTATTTAGCATTCATCCATTATTACAAGCCTTTTAAGTCCTCTTGATTCATTGCATTTATTGCTATTACTAGTGGAGATGTTAGAGTTGTTACAAGCCTGTGGTAAGATGTTAATTAAGTGAACTATAGTGAAATTATCCCAATAAGGTGAGATGAGTGAAACACTAATACCTTGAGAGTCTCTAGTGCTTCCTTCTAATATTTTGGATTGTGTAGTTAGCTAATTTCTTTGTATCGCTTGACTATGACTAGTGTTGACTTGAAGGATTTGATTAATTGATCTATTGCTTTCTAATTATGAAATTGATCATCTTTCAATTGCATTGATGATTGGAACTTAGAAAATTATAATTAATTGCCTTTGTTCAGTAGTATAAAGGTTTAAGTGTGAGGTATTTGATTGAACCATATCTTTATATGATTTTTCATAACTAAATTGGGATTTTTAATGTATTTTCTAGGACATAATTGCATGATTAAGCATTAATTTTAGTTAGGTGTAATTGCATGAAATTAATTACAATTAGGGGCAAAATGGTCATAATTGTTAATTATTTTTGTGCAATTGTTTCTTGGGTTTTGATGCTACTTTGTGCTTAATTTTGTATTTTAGGTGTTTTAGAAGAAAATTGGAGGTTTTAGAGGGTCCGAATTAATAATTTGAAGACTAGGGAACACTACAGAAAAGGCCCCACAATTTCTAAAAATTACAAAAATGTGAAGAAAAGGGGCTAAGGAAAATCACAGAAAAGTTCCTAGACGTTTTGATAATTACACTTCTACCCCACAAAAAGTTTCAAAATTTTGCTCTTGAGTCCCTCCTAGAGAACTTTTAAAGTTTTCACAAAAGTCCTTGGTTAAAGCCTATTTTGATCGGGACCTTCTTCAGCAAAAATAGGGAGTGGCACTTTGAGTGGGACCTCAAAGAGAGAGCTTGAGAGGCAAAGGGAAGGAGACAGATCACCACCACTATCGATGACGTCCCATCACCTCAACCTCGCCATTGGTGAGAGAGAGCTCAAGCTTGGGAGTAGCCAAGACTAACAGAGAACGAGAGAGCGAGTGTGTACTGTAGCAAGAGAGCTTTAATGGACACCACCACCATCACTATTCCAGAGCTCTAGTCTGTCGCTCTCACTACCTGAAACCACCGCAACAACTATCGCTGTCGACCTAGCTTTCACCACTATTCTCCTTCTCCTTCAAGAGTCTGGTTCCTTCCATGCCATTTGATCTCCTCATCTATAATGGTTGTATTTTGTTGTTCTTTGGTGATAGAAAGGAGCTTCATCTGTGGCTAGCTTCTCATCTCTTAAGAATTGGGGATTTGGTTTGAGTTCCAGAGCTTCAATCAAGGGAATTTTTTTTAGTTCCTTTATGAATTTCCTATTGTTATTGTGATTCCTAGCTAAGACCTAAGGTAGTTTCAGTAGGATTTTGTTATGAGTTATTTGGACTCTATATTGTTGAACTAAGATTGCTTATATTGTGTTTGGATTGGAATTATTGTGATTGGATGATTTATAGTTATATATATTTCCTATTAATTCAATGAGATTATGCTTGCTATGTGATTACTAGTTTGTATAATTAATTTGGGTTAATTTGAGTGTCATGATTGTGCATTCATATTAGTGGAAGCAATTGCATTAATTCAATTCATTTCACACATCAAGTGGTTCTTGAATACTATTCCTAAGCAAATAGATATGAATGTGATCGTAGGAGTAGCTATTGATTAGGAGTGTTAGTGTAATATCCCAAATTTTGGGACTAGAAGTTTGAGAATAAACCTGAATCAAGTAGATGGCCAACCCCCGGTTAAGCAAGTGTCTCAAGAGGGCATAATGATATTCCCTAATATTACATATATCTTTATGGTATTTAAGGGAATAAAATGATAAAACAAGGAAATTGGCTGTGGTCACACACAATATGAGTATGTTTAGAACATAAATTGTAAACATTTGAATTTGCTGCCAATGAGTTTCCCTGTGTAGTAATCTTATTATGTGACATTTTTAAATAGGCAAATGATGTCCAATGCCTATAATATTTTCCAGAATGAAAGTAGACTTATCAAGCTTTAATTTGATAGGTCACTTGGGTCATTTGGAGCTGTACATAAAGTTATGTATTTTTGAAGTTAGCCCAGTGATACTAGTGATTTTCAGTGGCAGCATCCAAAAACAATAATTCTGGGAATTGTGAGCTTTTAGTTCGCTAAAGGCTATATTTTTCCTTGAAAAGAGACTTAATAAGGGTCACATAACCTTTAGAATCACACCAATTGGATCTTTATAAATAAATATATGAATTTTCAAAGTTTGATGAAAATTCTGCCCATTTTTCTAGTTAGTGAGAAAATGGAAATAAATGTAAGGGTAAAATGGTCATTTGACCAATAAAGCTAGCAGCCATTTATTTTTCCCCTTAATTGGGATAAATGTTGGCTGAAGTAGGGAACTTAACTTATTTGCATGCAGTTGATATTTTTGCTTGTGTATTGATGTATGTGAATGCTTTACTTGACTGTGTAGAGCATATTTGAATAATGAAGCTCTGTTTTTGTTTATACTGTAGCCATAGTTATGTCACATGAAACATTAAGCATGCAAAAATGTCATTATGGGGCATGCATCTAGTTAAAGCTAACATGTCGTGCACATAGCATCTATCATGCATGCATTATGATAAATATTTCCTACTGAGATTCTCTCGAATCTTACTCTGCCCTACCAACCAATTAGACAGGTGAACATAGGAGGTGTGCTGGGAACAGAGAAGAGTTTGTATGAGACTAATGCAATGGTGGAATGAAGACGAGGATATGTCTATAATACTTGTAATCAGTTTAGACACTTTGGTAGCCCTATGGCTACATTGTCTGCGCGCGCGCGCGCGCGCACACACACACACACATATGCAAATGAAAGAACTAAGAATGAGAAGAGGAATTATTTGACTATATGAATGAGCAGCAAATCACTCTAATTGAATTAAATAAATATGAGAGTCGATGAGTTGTAATGAAGTTGCAAACCATCAAATGACGCTTCTCCAAGAGTATGAAATTTTCTGAAAAACCCACTCAACTACAGGTTTGAATCCTATCTTGAGGTTGGGATTTTAAAAGAATTTTATGAAAGTGGTTCGAACTTATTGTGTATAAGCTCATCTGATTGATTACAAGAATAAGGCATTACAGTTAGAACCAATGTGATTACTTGGGGTTTTTAATTAAGGCTTGATGGATTTTATACTCCCATATCATTTAGTAAGCTAAGATAGTCATTGACCAATTTGTCAAGAGGATTCACTTCATTCATATTTCCTCATATCCATCCCATTTTTATAAAAAGACCAAAAATAGTAGTTTAGGATTTAATTTTATTTCATCCAATTAGTTGTAGTTGAAAAAAAATGATTTTTAAGACCAACCCCATGTTTTCTTGCATTGTAGATACTTAGTTAACTTGGGTAGCTCAATAAAAACTCCTCAAGAGAACGACCTAAATGTTGCATTGTATTGTAATTCTTAATTATAAATATTTTGCATTTGATTCCAAGGCGCAAAGACATGGTCATCAAATCAATACCTCATAAAATCCAATTGATCATGCCCTCAAAGCTAAAATCATTATCCAAATACTCTAATTTTTATTATTTATATCTTTTTTTTTTGTAATTTGCATGTGAAAAAGATGATTCTAATAATAATCATTATCCAAATACTCTAAGTTTTATTATTTATATCATTTTTTTTGTAATTTGCATATGAAAACGATGATTCTAGTAATAATCATTATCCAAATACTCTTAAGTTTTATCAAAATCTCCTTTTACACAATTTATTCTCTAAATAAAATCACTTTTTTTTTTGTGCAAGCTATTCATCAAAAGTTAGTTCAAACACACATGTATTTTTTTCCATACATATAGGGTTAAAGCACCCAAAAGTTTGATATAGTGGAGGTTATGGTGTCATATTAATGGTAAAATTATAATATATATTGATGTTTACCATCAAATTTAATAATTTTAATTATCAAAATATAATAAATAGAATCATGTTTTCATTTTTATAAAGGTAATTTAAATAAAATATTGTTTGATATTGAACTTCCATTGAGGATCAAGAACCATTGCAACTTCAAGAATGATGCTATAATTATGCCAATATTTGTCAAACTCCTTTTTCATTTTCATAGACATCTCTTGAATTACTGGTTAGGGCTCGCCATATTTGTAGTAAGCAGCATCTCAATTTTTTATACTTACATAAAATAAGAATTGGAAGTTAGATATGAGGACCCATAAATCAACCTTGTAATCTTCTCAAATAGCCTCAAGAACTTGCATATTGCCTCTGCTTTATTCCACTTATCTTATGCTAGAACAAACTTGTAGTTTGTATCATCTAAAGGCATCTTTACAAAAGCACAATGATATTTAAGACCACTCTCAAGCATTGCATAAGTAGAGTTTCATCTAGTGGCCACGTCTAATCACACACCCATTGAAGGGTTAATACACCAACTTGTTGAACATATTGCTTGAGAAGATTCATCCTTGCCTTAAATGCCTTCACATATTTAATACTCTCTCTAATCTTATTCAAAGCAGAACTTGTTACTTTTAAACTCACTTGAACTATCAGATTGAGAATGTTGGTGCAACACCTCACATGAAAAATTCCCCATTACAAACCAAGCTAAAGTTGTTTTGCATGAGTAGCCTATCTTTCAATGAGCCTTGCAAATTATCATTATTTGTAAATGCATTGTCTAGAGTAATTGAGAATATTTTATCATCAATCCGCCCATCTTTCAAGCAATCATTGTCTTCTTTTGCTTTGCTTTTGTTTTGTGTCAAGTCTTCTTTTCTTCTTTATATCAAGTTGATTGGAAGAGTAAATTGGTCTAGATATGAGTCAATGGACATCCACATATTTAATATTCATAACACTCCCCCTTGGATATCCATTATGAATGTGCCTCATTAAAAACTTTAACTAGGAAAAACCTAATGGGATAAAAACCTAGACAAAGAAAAGAGTACATCATTCATTGATACACTGACAAGAACTGCCTCATTAAAAACCTTTCTAGGAAAACCCAGTAGGTCAAATCCTAGGTAAGGGAAAAAGAGTACAGTGTGTATCGACTCCCCCTCTTGACAACATCAGTTGAGATCTTTGAGTCTCCAAAGACCAATGTCATGAACAAGCTTTTCAAAGATTATACCTGGAAGTTACTTGATGAATAAATCTGCTAGATTTTCACTTGAACTGATTTGCTGGATATCTATTTCACCATCCTTTTGAAGATCATGAGTGAAGAAGAATTTTGGTGAAATATGCTTTATTCTATCACCCTTGATGTAACCTTCTTTAAGTTGGGCTATACATGTAGCATTATCCTCATATAGGACTGTTGGGATCATTTTTCCTAAAGATAAATGACAAGTTATGCGTATATGATATATCACTAACCTCAACCACACACATTCTCGATTTGTTTCATTTATCACTAGAATTTTTGCATGATTAGATGATGTGGCTGATATAGTCTATTTCATAGATCTCCATGAAATAGCTGCACCTCCACATGTAAATAGATAGCCTTTTTGTGATTTACCATCATGTGGATCAGACAAAAATCCAACATCTGCATAACCAACCAGTTTATGCTTGGATATATTTGAGTAGTATAACCCCATGTCCACAGTGCCTTTGAGGTAATGAAGAATGTATTTTACACCATTCCAATGCCTTCGTGTTGGTGAAGAACTATATCTTGCTAATAAATTAATAGAAAATGATATGTCAAGACGTGTGTGATTAGCAATATATATTAGTACTCCAATAGCACTAAAGTATGGTACTTCTAAACCAAGTAATTCTTCATTTCCATCTTCACTAATTACTCGAGGTCGGAATAGGTCTTTATCCACCTTCAAAGACCTTACAACCATTGGGGTACATAATGGATGATATTTATCCATATAAAATCACTCTATGACCTTCTTTGTATAAGTTTCTTGATAAACAAAGATCTTATTCTTGAGGTACTCAATCTGTAATCTAAGACATAATTTTGTTCTTCCCAAATCCTTCATTTCAAATTCTTCCTTCAAACAATTAATTGCCTTTTGAAGTTATTCAGGAGTTCCAATAATATTGATATCATCAACATAAATAGCAATTATAGCAAACTCACTTTTAGATCTTTTTATAAAGATGCAAGGGCATATCAGATCATTTTTGTATCCTTCTTTCAATAGACACTCATTAAGATGATTATACCACATGAGCCCTGATTGCTTCAAGCCATACAGGGACTTATTTAACTTAACTGAGTATTGTTCTTGAGAACTTGATTTGGATGCTTCTGGCACTTTAAGTCCTTTAGGGACTTTCATATAAATATCATTGTCAAGTGAGCCATATAAATATGCAGTCACAACATCCATTAGATGTAAATCAATTCCTGCATATATTGCTAAACTAATTAAGTAATGAAAAGTAGTCGCATCCACTGCTGGTGAATACGTTTCTTCAAAATCAATGACAGGTCTTTGTGTAAAACCTTGGGCTACAAGACGTGCCTTATATCTAGTTATTTTGCCCTTTTCATTTTTCTTTCGTACAAAAACCCATTTGCATCCAACTAGATTTGCATCTTCAGGTGTAAGGACTACATGTCCAAATACTTTTTGTTTTACCAATGATTTTAATTCTGCATTAATTGCATCTTTCCATAGAGGCCAATCTTTTCTCTATTGGCATTCACTAATGGATTTTGGCACATGGTCCTCATTATCAATTATTACATCATATGCTATATGATAAGCAAAGATGTCGTCAACGTTGACTTTATTTCGATCCCATCGAATTCCATTCATAGCATAATTTATTGAGATCTCATTATTTTCACATATATCAGGTACCTGGGTCTCTTCTAGGACTACAACATTTTCTTCTGGAGATATCTCTACTGGAGATAATAACTCTTCAGGAGATAGCTTTTCTGGAGCTACTAATTTTTCTTAATTATCCTCGACTTGACCATCTATATTCTTTGCTTCTTTTTTATTTTGAGGATTTTTATCTTTGAAACCGATGGGCCTACCAAGCTTCAAGCATGCCTTAAATTCATTCATAGTAGGTTGTCCTTCAAAGACATCAATTTTAATAGGAGCATTAGCGGCTAGAACACGTGACTTTGTCACTTTCTTTGGGTCAGCAAATGCTTCTGGCATTTGATTAGCTAAATTCTGTAAATGAATTATCTTTTAAACTTTGAGTTCACATTATTTTGTATGAGGATCAAAATGAGCCAATGATAATTCATTCTAACTAATTTTTTTACCCAGTTACTTGTTTTCTCCCCCTAATATCAGGAAAAGTGATTCATCAAAGTGACAATCGGCAAATTGTGCTATAAATAAATCTCATGTAGATGGTTCTAAATATTTTATGATCGAAGGAGATTCACACCCAACATATATTCCCATCCTTCTTTAAGGACCTATTTTGGTGCACTGAGGTAGTGCTACTGGCACATATACTATACATCTAAAAGTCCTTATATGGGAACTATTAGGTTTCTGACCCAAAACCATTTGTAAGGCGGAAACCTTTAGATAACTTGTTGGCCTAATGCGAATTAACATTGTTGCAAGCAAAATGGCATGGCCCCAAGCAGAAATTGAGAGATTAGATCTCATAAGTAAAGGTCTTGCTATCAGTTGCAACCTTTTAACTAATGATTCGGCAAGTCCATTTTGCGTATGAACATGTGCTACAGGATGTTCAACATCAATTCCAAGGGATATACAATATTCATTAAAACTTTGTAAAGTAAATTCACCAACATTATCAAGACGTATTTTTTTGATAGGATAATTAGGGTAATGTACTCTTAATCTAATCAATTGAGCAAGTAATCTCACAAACGCCAGGTTGCAAGAAGATAATAAGCAAACATGCGACCATTTAGTTGATACATCAATTAAAATCATATAGTACCTAAATGGTTCACATAGTGGGTGTATTGGCCCACAAATATCTCCCTGTATGCGTTCTAGAAATGTGAGAGACTCACTTTCTACTTTGCTTAGTGAGGGTTGAATAATCAATTTTCCCTTGGAACATGCAGCACATAAGAAATCATGCGATTGTGGAATTTGTTTACATTTCAGGGTATGTCCACATGAATTCTCAATTTTTCATCGCATCATGATTAAACTGGGATGGCCTAACTGGTCATACCAAACATTAAATTCATTAGTAAACTTCTGGTTTACATTACCAAACTGCTGGTTTGAACTGGCAGACTTCTAGTCTGCATTAGTGAACTTCCGTTTCTCAATAGCATGTGTTTCAATTGTGCTTGTACATGTATAATACAAACCAGAAGAAAAAGTAGGAAAACTTTATAATATGCATTTTCTACCAGCAACTATATATATTTGTGATAACAAGATATTCTTGATTATTTTTAATTATTGTTTCTATATGATATCCATTTCGGCGGATATCTTTAAAACTCAATGAGTTTCTTTTAGACTTGGTAGAATAAAATGTATTATCAATACATAATTTTGTTCCTTCAGGTAACAAAATATTAGCTCTTCCAAAGCCTTCAATGAAATTTATACTAACAGATATAATTTGAACGTTGGCTTCTTGTATTACCAAGGAGGAAAACTATTTATCATTTCTGAGTATAGTGTGGGTTGTTGCGTTATCAATGAGACATAAATCTTCAGGAGTGATGCTAATAATATTCATTCTTCATTTAGAAACATAAAAACATAATTAAGATTAATACACAGGATAAAAGCAACTTTAAATATAGTAAAACATAGTAGTTCTAATTAAGAAATTTGCAACATCCAAATATGCATTATCCATATTGCCATACTCAAAATTCTTCGCCTGATCAACATGATTTATCTCAACATTTGACCCTTTACCATTCTTTTTAATTAATTATTGGTAAAGGTCAACTAGATGTCCGGGCATACGATAGGTACGAGACCAATAATTCTTACCACCATAGTGATAACACAGATTATCAGCATATTTGTTATGCTTGTTGGTTTCCCCTTTTTGGTTCCTTTTTGTCTTTTCCCACTTCTGGTAGGAATTTTTGATTCCTGACCCTATATAAAGGCTTATAATCAATTGTTTCAAATGAACTAAATGAGAACTTCTCTCTAACTTCTTTCTAGAAATTCTGTCAATCTTCTCCCTTAAAATTCTCTCCTGCTCTCTTATCACATATACTTTTATAACAATGCTCAACTTTTACCCATATTTTTTTGGCAAAAAGACCTTTAACTGTATTTAATACACCAAGTGTATGTAAACTACTAAAAGGCTATTGACAGAGAAGGAACACCGGCCAAAAAAAGTAAGAAGCATAACATTAAAATACATTTTATAATAATTTTTAACAATGGAAAGTCATCTTCCTATGTTTAATTAAACCAAAAAACAAACGAAGTGATAGCAGGATTCCACGAAAAGTGCTGGCCAAAATTTTTTAACACCATTTGCAATATTTTAATATTTACAAAGCAGCGAAAATCATGTTATTCTTAAAATGTCTAGCTCACGAGAAGATCGTGTTTTTTATTCTGAAACCCATGGTTTCTCCAAAACCATGGTTTCAAGAAAAACCATCCAAACGCCTTTATATTCTCCAAAACCATGGTTTCAAGAAAAATCATCCAAACGCCTTTATATATATATATATATATATATATATATATATATTATCCAAACACCTTATTTATAAGGTGTTTCTTCATCAATACTCAAGTGTATGTACTCCTTCTGGTATTTAACTACTATAATTTATAAAACATCCTCTGGAAAATAGATGGTTTTTATTATTAGTAAATAAGTAGGGTGTATTAGTTGTAATTTATATGACGTCTTAGATGTAATTCGTAAAAAAAGAGTAACTTATTAAAAAGAGTAAGGTAAATTTGAAAATTTTCTTTTTTTCATAATGATTTAACCACCTCTCATTGATTTTTGATGAGATGGTTAGAGATGTCTTATTAAAAAAGAGAGTAACTTATTTTAAAAAGATAAATATGTTTTAATTAAAATAAAATATGTAAATATCATAAAGTATTACCTTCACAACTGCTCTTGAATACTACACAATCTAAAAGTATTATCTGGTTCCTTAACATTTAGTCTGGGTGAAGTTACAATCTCATTCTGCTATTTCTTTATTTAGACTTTAGTAGTGAAATCATAAACTTCTCCCTTTTTCTTATCACGTTTTTTTTAAAAAAAAAAATTGGGAGTCATGGTTATATTTTCCTTTTGAGGTTCTTATTTTGGGATGGTCCGTTTTTCATAAATCATAACTATCCTTTTCTCAATCACACCATTTCAAATTAATTTGAGGAGCTTAATTTTTGTAGCATCTTTTTTTTAAAAAAAAAAAATCGGTTATTAAAAATGCCTCACCGGATCATTCATGTTCCATTTCTACGCACTGTGACTTTGGATACGACATCAGGAAAGTAGACGCGTACGAAAGGGAAAGAATTAAGAATGTGTTCGGTTATATGGATTTAAATTTTTTATTCGAAATTTTAAAATTTTTGTATTTAAAAAATTTAATTTGGGTAGCATAAAACTGATTTTGAAATATTCGTTGCTTAAGTAGGGATTACTTTAATTGAAAAAATTTAATCTACTAGTCCTTGTAGTTTTACCAAATTTTAGATCAAGTTCCTATAATTTTTTTCCCGTTTTTATCCAATCCTTATTGTTTATTACATTAAATATTCAAGTCCGTAGGTTAAATAAAAATACATGTATGTTTCATGAACATAAGCACTGACATATGGCCAAAAAAAAAAAAAACCATAAGCACTGACACAGTTAACGGGCAAAACAATAAGGATAGAATAAGAAGGGGGGAAAATTACAGGGACTTGTTTTAAAATTTGGTAAAACTAGAAGAACCACACATTAATATTCCCTTAATTTAAACCTTTGTCCATTTCAATTCAAGTTGATCTAGATTTGAAGGTTTGTACACTCTCGCCGCAATCTTGCTTTACAGACACTAGGATAGTCTCTACTTAACCCTTCGGAAATTTGTGCAAGTTTGAGTGCTTCGAAAGTCGAAATATCCCAATAAGCTTTTGAAATCATGTGTAAATTTGCAAGGGGTGAATTTGAGATGATTGACCGCGATTGAAGGCGGGACAGATAATTAGAGCTAGGGTGGTAAGTTAATAGAGTAGAGGGAAAATAAATATGAGGTCCCAAAAAATAGATTTGAATACCCAAAATTCTAATGATAATTGAGCAGCATAACCTGTTATTACTTCCTGTACTAAAACTCGTATTTATATGTTTTTAAGTTATTATTGGACTTTTAATGGATAATTAAATCCCCTTTTATGAGACCTTAGACTAAATAGTTTTTTGATAATAAATATTTAAATTTTTGTTATTTCTACGTGTCTAATTTTTTAATATAATTCCTATATGTCCATAAGATATAAATAACCTAGTTAAGTAAAACAGTTAGTTAAAATTTTTTAAATACAATAATCGAGTAAAAAATTTATTTTTATTTTCTAAAAATAAAAATAAATGTAGCCATATAACAAGTAATTAAGAGGGTAAATATAAAAAAAAAAGTAAGTTAAAATTTCAAACATCACTTAAGTATTTTTATACATAGGATTACGCCACCCAAAAATTTGTAATCTTATATATATAGAGGAGGGTATCATATTAACGATAAAATTATAATTTTATATGATAACGTTTACCATCAAATTTAATTGTATTTTTTACTACATCTGTTCCTTAATGTCATTTATGGTATAAATTACACTACAAATGAGATCTTATATTAAGTATCTATCATATAAAATTACAGGAATCCTTTGTTAATTTTTTTTTGATACAGAATCCTTTATTAAATTTTATAAAGGTAATTTAAATAAAATAATTATAACAGTACGCAAAATCTGATCGGAGCTGCTGAACTGGGAAGCAGCAAACTAGCTTTGCAACTAATCTTGAACTATACTGGAATCAGTTGTTTAATTAGCAAATTAGAATGAACTAGTTAAGCTGCTATTAAACAAATGAAATTGGCAATTTGTGAGGTTCAAACGGTCTTACGAAAATCAAGAAAGAAAGAGGGGAAAAAATGAAGGCTAGAGAACATCAAAGGCAAAGAAGGAAGGAGCAATCTAATTAGTGCTTGTTTGAAATCACGATTCATAAGCATATTCATGTAAATCAAGACAAAATTCCTCTCACATGCTTATCTCATACATCTTAAATCATAATTGAATAACTATTTTTAAAGGCTCTAATCATCCAGACAAGCACTAAAAAAGCTAAACAAATGGGGGAAGAAGAAAAATGCAAAGATATAAAAAGAAAAGAAAATAGAAGAGAGAGCGCAAGGAAGAAGATGAACTTGTTGACATTATTCTTTCCTTTCTATATTTTAAACCCAAATCTGTAGTTGTTTGCCTCATTTTATATCCATCCTTTATTCCGAAACTTTTGACTGATGCTATTCCCATTCCTCACGCTAATCTGTTGACCCCAAAGGCAGGTCTTTCTATTTTGCTCATGCTTCTTACGCGTTTCAAAATTGAAATTGCCGTTGATTTTCGTTTGGGATTTCACTGCCGGGAAGACGAAAGATCAAGGAGGATCTTTGTTCTACTTGCTTTCTATATAAGGCCTCTTAGTTTTTCTCTCCTCCACAGTCATCTCTGCTTCTTTAAGTATTGGTTTAACTAGGTGAAGGTACACATTCTGCAATTTCTTGAGTAAGGCTCTGGCTCTTTGAGATCATTAACTTGATACCCAAGCAAACACTGCATCAATATATATACACACACACACACCTTTCCCTTGCACATTATCTATATACACATGACACTTGCTATTTTATGCATCCATTGAAGTCAATTTTGTAGGAGTTCAAGACCGCAGGCGACCACATGGAGAAAACAAAGAACGACCTATTATGTTGGGCTGCCATGGGAGACCAGTGGTCAGAAGTATTTGAAATGCTCAAGCGAGACACGTGGCTTTGCAAGGCCAAGATTACAGCCATAGGAGACACAGTGTTACACATGGCAATGTATGCTCCGGAAGAGATGAAGCACGTGGTCGCAGAGATGGTAGACTTTTGCGCTAAGCAACATTTTGTGGATGATGAGGAGAGTAGTGGGAGAAGCAATGTCTTTGGGGCTGCGAATGCAAACGGTAACACTCCTTTGCATTCAGCAGCTTCAGTTGGAAATGTTGAAATGTGTAAAAAAATCGGTGGCGCTTACCCATCTTTAATTGCCAAAGGCAACAAAGCCGGCGAGACACCCCTTTTCACAGCGGCTCTCTATGGGCAGATAAAAACTTTTCTTTGGCTTCATTATCTGTATATGGAAAGGCCTGGAGCTTCTTCAACAGACAATGCTCACTGTATAAGGGACAACAATGATACCATTCTTCATTGTGCAATTGCACAAGAACATTTTGGTAAATTGAAGCTGATGCTATCCTTTTCTTTTTTTTGGTAAATCTAAAACTTTCATTCGTTGTTTCATATATTATTGATGTACTTGTTACTAACTGCAGATGTTGCAATTGAAATACTTCACCTTTATGAAGATCTCGTGAAACCCACGATGCTCAATGACGAGGGGCTGTCTCCACTCCATCTTTTAGCAGAAAAGCCTTCAGCTTTCAGAAGTGGTGCCCTCCTTGGTCGACCATTTGGATATCTCGCGTATTATTGTAAGTACTCTTGTCCATTAATGAAGGAAATTAATGCAGTGTCTATATATATTTCTACTTTCTAAATATAAATATAAATAATAATTGATATACTTCTTTGTTTTATATAAATATAAATAATAATATGCGTGGTTTATTTGTTTGGAAATATGAAGTTTTTTTGGGTGATATGACGAAGGAGAAGGCCACAACGAAGGAAGAATTAATCGAAGGGGAATGCAAATCGTGGGTCATGCTTCTCAAGGATGCTGTCGTTCGTAAGTGGATTAAGAATGGTAATTACGTTTTGCATGCTCGTTCTCTACCTATTTTCTCATTATTATTATTTTCCTTTTCCCCTTTAAAGAAAAGTTTAGGGAAAATTGCATTTAGATATCAGACAAAAGAAAATATAATAAAATGGTCCATTAAAATCTTAAAATTATATTTTATTTCTATGGGACTTTTTTGCAATAAATTTCAATTGTCAAATGCCCATAAACTTGTCAGTGGAATTGGAATTTATTACAAAAATGTCTCACGGGACTTAAATGCAATTTTAAGATTTTAAGGGATCATGTTATCATATTTTCTCTTATCCGAGACCTAAATACAATTTTCCCAAAATTTTATTTAGTTTGAGGCTTTAGGCCGGCGTTACAGTTCAAAAGTCACTTACATTGATACTTACAAACAAATGACAAATGAGATCATTCTATTGATAAAGAAATTCGAAGCTAGTCTTGCTTTTATGGGGTTTGAATCACATTCTTGATGACGGATCCTTTAATTATTAGATGCTTTTATGAGAAAAACGAGATAAATTAAAGTATTTTCTCGTAAATTTTCATGACACCAACGATAGATTTGGTTTGAGAAAAAGCCCTCTCAGTTTATTGTGCTCATCATGTCACATCCGTCATTTTGACACTTTTATTATACATTCGGAAGCTAAGCGTTATGGTTACTGCAAATCGCCAATTAACCCATAAATTGAAATTTGTATTTTTATTCTTGGGTTACTAATCATTTAATATGTCTAGTTTAGTGGTCCATCTGTTAAAACGCATAACTAATTCACGCTCTAAACTCGCTTTGGTTCTTGAACATATTCTATACTTTAATTTTAAATTTGCATAACCCATACTATACTCATCCAATAGACCTGATTTATCACTCTTTGGAATTATATATGTGTCTAATTTACATGCACCAATCTCATTATCATTTGGATTTATTTTACTATATAACATACAACAAAATAATGACAGTGCTCTAAAATGAGCTCAAACTAGAGTCATGAACATGCATACTAAAATTATACTTTCAAGACTATTATATGAATCCCAGATGGTCACTATTCATCTGAATTCATCAATTTCACATGCCAAGGTCATACATATCGAGAATTACATAGCTCATGAAATTATTTATACATACTCTAACTTCTAAACCAAACAATGCCATAAGAAGTTCATCTCTCTTTCAACTTACCCTAGCAATTTGCTCTTGGTCTTTCCTTTAGAACCTTAGCATGGTTAGTCGTTTTGTGTTTGGAGTGGGGGGCTTCAAAGAATCCCAGTAGCAAAAAAATCACCACTAAAACATACACACATGGCAAAGCTTGGCTCCATAATATGCTTGCAACTAAATAACTTCATAATGAAATGACATGTTTAGGACAATCATGCATTTCTTGTAATCACATAGGCCTATGACATGTTTCAAACATAATCACATATAAAAATGCATGATTTAACATAATAATATAAGCATACAAACATGTCAATTCATGCAAGCAACATTCAAGGATATATAAATTCAAGAGTCAGGTAAGGTTTGCTACCTTAAAACTCTTCACCTTCTTTTGGTTTCCTTACTTCCCATACTTGGAGGTTCGTCATCCAATTTGCACTTCCATAATATCAAATGGTCCTAAGTAAGATCATATATCAATTGCTGAGATTATTAGGACCATTGAAATCATTAACATCTCAAAATTATTCTTACTTGTCACTTAAACCTCAATTTTGCACTTCTCTCTTCTCTATCAATGAAATTCTAGTATGCTCTACAGTTGCCTCTTTAGATGATCCTATGTATCAGAATGAATCTGACATGATCCTTGGGATCAAGTTTCATTATGAATTAAGTGGTTTAGTTTGGGTATCTACAGATTGAGGTCCTAATGTGGTCAGTATGACTGAGGAATGCTGAGATATGACCTTGACATGGTAAGATTTGTAGTTATCTTGGACTGAGTATCAGAGTTCATGAGGAGACTCATCCCTTGTAGTATCAGAGTTCATGAGCACTGCATGAGAGTATGGACTTAGTGTTGGCTGTTATCTCGACATGGTCAAGGCGGCTAGCCACCGTTGTCTGTTATGCAGTCAAGAGGCTGATGCGTAAAACGTACTCTAAGGTATCCAAAGGGTGTCCATTGGAGCCTAATACCTCCGACTCTCACCCTCTAACTCCAACAGGATGGGTCACCCCATGCTTCTACCCCATAATATTTCATATAGCTTCTACTTTGAGGCTCAAATTAAACTTCATTCTCCTTCATCTAGGCAAAAACTAAAACTTGGAGCTTATTGGGAAAACTTTTCATTTTAATCTCCAATGATTCCAAATTTACTTTCTCACTTGTACCCTACAATTTTTCATTTTAAACTCATTGGAAGCATCAAAACAAGAACATCCTATCTCCTTCTTTTAATCTTATTCTTGAGCTACTAGGCCCAAATTTTGTGATATGACACACCACGTTGCTGATTTATATATATATATATATATATATATCAACCATATAATAATTTCTCTTTGACTGTCATATTTACAGAAAGAAAAGAAAATAAAATATTGGACAAGTTTTTCAAGTCTACAGCTTGGGTGCTGGACCACTTTGAACTAGGTACGCAACGTCATTTGCTTAGTGTCCATTTATACTTTACTGAATGAGAA
This sequence comes from Inga leiocalycina, assembly GCA_963242795.1. Taxonomy (NCBI): domain Eukaryota; kingdom Viridiplantae; phylum Streptophyta; class Magnoliopsida; order Fabales; family Fabaceae; genus Inga; species Inga leiocalycina. The sequence goes on from OY725329.1 coordinate 43,655,253, forward strand.
TCATCATGCACACACAATTAAGCACTCGATATAGTGTGATATATCTCCATCCTCGTCCTATATCTACTGTTATCTACTTTGTCAGCTGGACAATCAATACATGAATTAGTTGGCGTACGAAAAAAGAAGGAAAAGCACACATGGTCGTGTCAAATAATGGAAAAACTTCTTCAGCATGGTTCCCATTCAGTTACGTCACAAAGGAGCACGCCCTCCTTTCTAAAGCCTTCAACTAACAAAGGTAATTAAAAAAAAAAAATTTCTTGTAATTGAGTATTGCTTAAAGAGGCTAGGGTTCTACTTCAATTTGTAGGAGTGTTCATAATGGTCCCACATGTCACATGGGGCCCTGTGATCTTAAACTTCTATCTTCATCTGAACACTTAAAAATCATTTCAAGATGATTCAAATACAACACTCAGGCATCATCATCATCATATATTGAAAAAATTATCCATAGGTCCCAGGTAAAAATTTAAAAATAACAGAACCCAGGGAATTTAATTTTTATAAAAGTTTGACTAGTAAATAGGCAAATTCTGCTTGTGAATATGGAAGCTTGACTTGCAAACATAAACTGTTAAACATAATTTGTAAATATGAATTTTTAGGGATTTTTGTATATTTAATTTTTCCTTATATATTTTAGGTGTACACACTGGTTTTAGAGAGTTCTATTCAACTTGCATGAATGTAGATTGGATATATAATTGGAACACATGATTACATTATTATTATCATGTTTTAGGGAAATGACAACTAGATAAACCTTGTTTTGACCATAATCAAGTGCCTTAAATTAGGTGAGACTGACTGTTTAAAAAAGTTATAATGTATGTAGATATAATATGATTTACTCCCTTTGATCTTTAATATAGGACATATTTGAGGAGTTGATAATGGTCTTAAATATAAATATACTTTTCATATTTGTCAATATTTTTCTAATTTTCCCATAATGATGTTCCTCAACAATAATTAAGGAAGAGAGGGAATGAGGGATCAAGGAAGATGACTATAGTATTTTAGAAAATACATGCTATATTAATTAACTTAAATAACTTCCTTAATCTAATTAAATTATGTAAATATGTCTTATATTAAGGATAGAGGAATACTATATATCAAACTGACCTTTCTATCATCAATGAAATTAATTGAGGTTTAAACGTTGGTAAGTTTATAAAAGTCGACTTTGTTGTATCAGAGATGTTTAGTTACTTTGCACGGATTGTTTTTGTTTTCTAATACCATTTGCACTAATATAATTTTGTCATTCGCACACATATATGCGCGGCTCTGGATGATTCAATAGATGGTCAAAAAATTGAGACACCTCTTATGATCGCTGTGAAGAATGGTGTGATTGAAATGGTAGAGGCAGTTCTGAAAAAATTCCCATCGACTGTTAATATTGATGATGAGAATGAACAGGGAAAAAACATAGTTCTATTAGCAGTAGAAATGAGGCAAACCTATGTGTACAAGTTTTTATGCAAACGGGAAACACTGGTGCTCACTAGAAGTCTATTTCACCACGTGGATAATGATGGAAACAGTGCGTTACACTTGGCAGCAAAGTATGGAGGTGATCGTAATTCGAAATTTCCAGGGGAGGTACTTCTCATGCAATGGGAATACAAGTGGTTTGAGGTACGCAAGCCGGTACAAGTGGGAGAGTAACCTCTCATTTTCCCTTCTCATCCTCTTCTCTCCTCTTCATATTCTAATTATAAGATTAGTTTTCGAATTACTGGTCCAGAAGTTGGCTTTATAGAAACTATTTTTTTATTTTCCGATAATTATTTAACATTTTGATAATAATTCTACAAAAGATCAAATCTGAACTATTAAAATGTTGATCAAACCGTTATAAAAAGATCAGGGGAACAAAGAGGATGAAGAGGGAAAATGAGAGGTTCCTCTCCTGTGCATGTTTGTTTCTATATATATATAGAGAGAGAGAGAGAGTTGCACTGTTCAAAGTGTTAAGTCCCTACAAATTTTTATATGATACTTATAGAAGCTAGATAACTTCACTCAATGTGGATTGAAACAAGTGACATGTGCATGGGAGGACTCTCTTCCTCAAAACCAGCATGACATTCAATAAATTTGAAAGATAAAGTGGATTAAGATCAAAACTAGAATCAAACTAAATCTTATATCTAACTCCTATATTTAAGAAACAGTCAGACAGAGTTGATTGATATTGGATTAATCCACCTATTGAGCTGTATTCAAAATGTGGTGATGCAGTATGTGAGACATTCAATGCCACCTGGTGTGTTTGCGACATACAACAAGAAGTTGGAAACCCCAGATGAGATCTTCAAAGAAACTCACAAGGACTTAACCCTGAAGGACGAAGAGTGGCTGAGTAAAACCTCAGGAGCATGCTCAGTGGTGTCCACGCTGATTGCGACGGTGGCTTTTGCCACAGCCGCCACCGTGCCAGGTGGTTTGGACAAGGGCCTCCCAGTCTTCCTACACAAGCCAGTATACCAAATATTTGTGGCCATGTCACTAACGGCCCTTATGTTCTCTCTCGTAGCCACAGTCATCTTCCTCTCCATAGTCACTGCTCGTTATCACTCTGTTCCCTTCTACATAGACCTTCCTTTCAGGCTCTTCCTTGGTATGTCCGCCATGTTCATCTCCTTTTTTTGTATGTGGATGTCTTTCTGTGCTAGTCATTCCTTCTTGCTGGTTCATCCAACACGAAATATTTATGTTACTATTTATGTTCTCACTTCAATTCCTGGCACCTTTTTCGTTATCACTAAGTTCCCAGATTACTTGAATCTTCTCACTTTTAGCTTTTACAAGATCCCTGCCCCTATTACAGAACCATCCCCTCCAGACCCAAGTCTCCTGAGAAAAACAAAAAGTTGCAGTAATGTACTGTTTGAAAAGCATACTTACTGTGTACCAAAATTTAGATGGTTTTTGAGCGAAGTTGAGAAAATTTTTCTGGAATATGAGAAATGACCGACAATTAAGAAGCTTGCTTGATGGTAGTGTGTATGTGACATTTGATATTTTTATTTGCTCGTTTTCCTTAGTTTGCAGGAATGGACCATTTGAAAATCATACTGTGTAATTAAATCCGGGTTTTGTTTTAGTTGAGTGCTATGATCACTATTCTGTTAACCTGACTTGAATATATAATTTCGTCATTGTGGGATTTTAGGGCGCTCGTGATTGACCTAGTAGCCAAGAAACAAAAGAATAAAATAATAAAGTATCCTCAACATAAGGGCTTTCTAATTGTGTGTCTCTGCGCACCAATTACATGTTAACCATTCACATAATCTGAGCAACACGTTATTCAGATCATGAACCTCGTTTGCATATTGAAGTTCAATAAAAAAAAAATCGAAATCTAAACCAAGGGGAATGCTAGATGACATAGATGAACATGGGTTTAGTCCCATTGATTTATCTAAACTCTAAACTCACAATGTTACATTCAACAATTACAAAACTGTGGATGTGCGGTGGCTTAATGTTAGCATTAGAAGGGAAGAAGAGGGTAAAACAAAAAATTACTAATTCACTAGACATCCATTACAACCATCAAAACCCCTATTTATAAACCTAATACCCATAACTCCAAACTACCCCTGACATCTATTCCTATTACCACATAAGAATATACTCCTCCAACAGAACATCCTTGTCCTCAAGGATCCGTAAAAAGCTAGAAAGTAAAACATACGGTAAAGGTTTTTTTATTTTTTTTAGCTCGGACAAAAATTACTAAAATTTAGAAAAGAGGGAAAAAATTAATGGGCATCCAAGCCCAAGCCCACTGACAAGCTCTTTTTGTTCCAGAGCCCTAATTGTTGTTCCCTATGGGCCCACGCAACTCCGTCGCTAAAGATTCGTAAACTTTACACCCCACATCCCATCAAGAGCTTTTGGACTCATGTATGCAGGAACAGCCCAATTCTCTTTCATGTAAATTGGAGAAGTAGGACTTATGAAGCCCAATTGTAGTGGGGTTCAGTTTACTGTCACTTGAAGCATCCGCATTGCACATTGCAAGCATTATAGAAACCCTTATAGCCACCAATATAGAGTTGGTCTAATAGTGTAAGGCCTCATTAAATCTCTCTGAATATCAAAGGAGTCATTTGCATTAGGAGGGGCAGCCACAAACCTAAAACCGGATATTGGATGATAATATTAAAAAAAAACAAGAAACCCTTAGCCCATTTGGTTCAGTTCCATGGAAGAGGATTGCATGTACTCTTGATGCAACAGACCGATTACAATATTTGGTTATACTATATGTAATGTAAAGTTGAGTACATTTTGTAATCCTGATTACATCATTTAATATAATTGGAATTATACTGTCAGGACCAATGAATGAGGATACAGATATTTCGTAATCAAGTGAAAAAGGCATTATTGCCATTATAATTTTTTAAATTGACCAAAGTGTCCACCCATAATCGCTATTAAATATTAAAAAGGAAAAAAGACAAAAAAATACCACTTGAACTTCAAAATCTAAAATAAGTGACTTTTTGAAAAACTAAGTTGTCAATTGCTATACTCTTTTTATCAATCACATTACTCTTACAATCAATAAAACTAATTTAGGATTTTGAAATTTAAATGATATTTTTTTTTTATTTTTTTCCCTATTAAAATGTTACCACCATTAAACACTACAAATTAATTAACAATATACAAATTTTCAAAAAGATTCCCCCATTAAAAAATTAAAAAAATATTGTATTACATCCATATATTCTCATCGATGTAATCTAACTAAATATGTCTATGCATTATTTTTCCTAAGCTAAATAAAATCATATAATCATTATTATATTATATTCTATTATATTTCATTACATTCCATTACTTTCCCTCCAATTCTATGAACCAAACTGGCTGTCAACCCCTCTTCTAATATGCGGCTAAATAAGATTCTGGAAGCAAATAAAGAAATCCAAAAATCATGACCCCTTGCAAAACTCCATGGGAAACACGTACAGCTGGAGGAGAATCAGTAAAACGTATAAAAAAACCATGGTTCCCGGACCCGGACCGAAAACCGCCGCACCGGTCACTAGACCGGTCCGGTTCACGGTCCGGTCCGGGTCCCAAATTTAAAAAAAAAAAAAATTTTAACTTTTTCCTTTAGAATTTCATACTATAAGTCTAAAATTTTCAATTACTCACCGGTTTGGTCCCTGTTTAGCTCCGATTTGGTCCCGGTTTGACCCACTAACCCTTAACCCAGTACCCCGACCGGTTCAATACCCGGTCCGGTCTTTAATACCTTGAAAAAAACCCAACATCTTGCAAGGTTCTACCCAACCCATCTTCCTACCCAAAAACAAATATCCCCCAACTTGACTCGTTCCTAGATTGCTTTTGGCCTCAATCGATTGAGATCCTTTTCCCAGTTTCGTGGTCGGAACTCCTCCTATTGGTGAATGATGCCAGCAGCTCTAGTGAATGCAATGAAGTTCACGTGGGGGAGGCGAAGGATGCTAATGAAGGAGGAGCCACCCAGCTTTGTACATCGCAACAGCTCTGTCCCTGCACCAGTGAAATCTGAGACCAAAGGAAAGAAGGAAAAAGGGAATATATGTGAGCGAGCGAAAAGCTTGAAAATCATAATCTTCACCGCCGAAGAACATCAAGGGTGGTTGCAGCGTCTCCTTGTCTATTCCACGTTTTTCTTCTTTAGCTTCAACTATTTTTCTTTTTTTGATGGTTTATGCAATGGACCATTTTTAGCCTTCGGTGCACCCACCTTCCAGGTAACCGGCGTTAACCTGAAGGCTAATGCCGGATTTACCGACATGGGCCCCCGACAACCGACTAGTCCTGACGCCTCCAATCTAATAGGCCCGGCAGGAATTCACCTTTTTGAGGCGCCCCAGGGGAGAGAGCTCCCAACAGAAATTCTCTACACCTTCCGTTTTCTGGGATCGAACCCAGGAACGGATTGGTGTGGCGCAGATGCCTACCCATCTGCGCCAACTTCCGTTGGTTCAGCTTCAACTATTTGATTCACATGGGCAGCTACATCATCATTGTTAGATGACTTCCTGCTTGAATCAGCTTCATCGACCGTGAGATAATGGATCTCTTTAGCACTAGCATTCTTCCCTTCTTTGTCAACAGTAATGATGAGTTTCGAGCTCTCACCAAAGTCATCCTGGATTTCTACAAGTTTTTCAATATTCATAGTCTTGAAATCTTTTTGCTCAGTCTTCTTACGTTCATTTTTTGTTTCGTCTCGTTTCCATCTTTCATGAAGCTTGACCCAACAAATGGCAAAGGAAAGGGTGATTGGACCAAAAGAGCATACCGCATCTCAAATCTTTAATTGAAGACCGTAGAAGAAGAATTTAATAGCAGTGGACTCAGAGATTTGTGCGTGCGGTAGGAGTGCTTCAAATCATTGTGCGTACTCCTTCACAGTCGACACTTTATTCAGGTGATAGAGCTCCGTAAGGGGTTTCATTGCAACGCGAGTCTGGTGGACTGATTGTCTGGCGACCTTCGATGATGGTGATGGTGGCCAGAAAACCTAACTATGATGCCTTTGTTAGCATTAGAAGGGAATAAGAGAGTAAAAATAAGATATTATAGTTCTCTAGACACCCATTACAACCATCAAAATCCATATTTATAAACCTAATATCCATATCCTGAAACTACCCCTAACATTTATCCCTATTACCACATAACACTTAAGGACAGTCATAGGGTTCTTGAATCCCTAGAATGGTTGAGGTTTGTTTTTCTAAGTAGGGATGCGAGTCTTGTCCAAATGCTGACCCTCTTTAAGAAGAGCAGTTGCGTGCCCTCACTCAAACATGTTCAAATTGATTGTCTGGGTGTGAGTCTTATCTAAGGCATTTTTGGGTATTAAATATAAACATCTCTTCTAATAGGGATTCAAACCTTAGTTCACAGCGAGTGGCCTTTTGAAGTACTGCGTTTCAATATAATCACTTCTGAAATGGGTCATTTTGAATATGCGGACTTGAGTCATCTCCCTCCATGGGCTGTTGATTATCACTTGATTCTACCGTTATCTCAGGCTCAAACTACTTTGGAGAATCTTAGGCCAAACAATATTATAATAATAAGAATGGCTCATAACCTATAAGATCATAAGTATAAATTTTGCTACTGTTGTAAGAATCTTGTTAACAATTGATTTGTAAATACTTTTGTAAACGCTTTTTGAACATGAAGGCATACCCTAACTTGATGAGGCCCTGAGACTTAACTCAATTAAACTTTTATGTATAAAAAACAATATAATAATAACTTTTGTGAGTGATTCAATAACAGGGTTGGCGTTAACAAAAAAAAAAAGGTAGAAATTAAAGAAAATTGAGGCACTACTACTGATTGTATTGCAGCAAAAAATTAAAAAAAAAATGGTGGAGAACATTCTGAAATTATTTCCATATGCTATTGAGGATGATATTGAAGAGCGAAAAAACATAGTTTTACTAGCGGCCAAAAAGAGACTAAGTTTACCATAGTATTCAAGTTTTTGTGTGAATAGAAAATCCTTAACGAAAAATTATTTGATAAGTGGATAAATAAAGAAACAGTGCACAGTCAAGTTTGGAGAAGCACTTCGATCAGATGCAATGGGAGATCAAGTGATTTAATGTGAGGAAAATTTCTCACTATTTTTTCTTTCTTTTTTTGATAGCACTTTGTTTTTTCTTTCTGATTGTTTGTTGATTTGAATATTTTTGTTTATTTGAATACCTTTATTAAATTTTAGAAGAATAGTTTTGTAGTCGTCCAACTGCACAAAACTCTCATAAATTTTGTGTCAATGTAATATAAAAAACAAAATTTTAATTTTTAAGAAAATTAAATCTCATATTCTTCAATTTTAAATTTATATAGAGAAATCCTTAATATAAATGCATTTTTAATTTTACTAAAAAATATATGAAATGTTAGTCACCATGTAGTACTTTAAACCTTTTCTTTTGTGAAATAATCACTTAAAATCTAGTTCACATACAAAGTTCTTTGCATATAATCCCAAGTTGAGGGAGAGTTATTTTTACTTATAAAAAGACCTACTCCCTTTTCTCCCTATTGCATTTCCAACTATTTTTTAGATACTAAGAAATACAGTTAAGTCATTCAATTTGTCCTAAATTTATAAATTTTTCCAACCTTACTCTCTTTTGTGTTGGTCATGCCATAAAGATTGAGTACCAACCAATCACGAAGAAATTAAAAAGGAAACTAAAGTTGGTACACATTGAAACAACGACCAAAATTAAGAGCAGTCTTATTGTATTTAATTTGTTCAAACAAGATCCACCACCATCACCTTTATCTTTCCAAGCTTGTTCTGAGCCTAAAACACTTAATCCAATATAATCGTCCATCAATATATACCATGTAAATTATTTATTACTGTATCATATATTATTTTCGAAAATTTTTTTATTTATGTTCATATATTTATTGAAAGAATGGAAATAAAGTTAAAATTTTAAGATTTAACATATATAAAAAAAAATCTGCAATAAGCAGTGTTGAGGCACATGTTCGTCTCAGTCATTTACTTTTTCAATAAATGTCAAAAAATATTTTTATTGATTGGACTCAACTAATTTTTTTATTCATCCAATCGTCTTGAAATTTTTATTTAATGTGGTCTATGGATAAAGATATCCAGTTTATATTTAGTTCATCGTGTGTTTATAAAGTAAAAAAACAAAAAACGTAAAACAAAAATTGAAGAATATATTAAAAATGAAAAATTATCTTTATATATTTAATATTAAATATAAAATCATCATTAAATGTTAAATAATATTTAGAATAAAATACTTTAAAGATACCTCTGTGTTGTCTTAATTATGCATATTTTGAAAACATATATAAACTCCACTTAAAATTTTAATGTATATTACACAAATCTCATTTGAAATTGAAATAATGGGTAGTTAGAGTATTTTTGTCCAATATTTATAAAACGTAATCTAAAAGGGGAAAAAGGTTCCCCCTCACTTTCTGCAAAAATAAGCCTACACTACACTTTCAAATTTTTCACTTTCTGCTAAATTCTAGTGGGCCAAAGCAACCAAACATCTCACCCTAATTTTTGCTTCCAAGAATTTGTGTACATTATTCCATTTACTTTTCTTCTTCTTTCATTTTCACTCACTTGTATCTATATTCATAAATTCTTTACTTAAATCAAATGTTCGACTATGATACTATATTCTGTCTCATTAGCATCTATCTTAAGCTGAGGTAAAATTCATTCTGCTTTTATTCTTTAACCCTTTTCCATCTTGAGTCATTTGTTCAGTTTCATTGGCCTCGTCGATCTGTTCTTCAAATCTTTGAGTTCATGAGGTTTATTAATTTTTTTAGTTTCATTTCCATCTCTCACAAAGTGTTCCCATATCACTGGAGATAGATTCATTTGCTTTTTATCACTGGAGATAGATTCCTTTGCTTTTTAATCTGCAATGGAAAATTTCTGCTCGCCAAAGATGGATATTTGATATAAGACTAAAAGATCCTTTCGGCTTCCATACGTGTTAAGCTTTTTCTTGAATTAAAAAATATTATCTTGTGGAATCTAATGTAAAATATTCGGTTGTATATTTTATTTTTATTCGCTTTCGTTTTTGCTTCTAGCACCTCCCGTGCGGTTGAAGTGCTTGCGACACAAGGACATGCAGAGAACAAAAGCAAAACACTCTGCTGTGTGAAGATTCTGGGACCTGATAATTTAGACTTCGTTTAGTATTATTCATATTAGTTGATTTTGGGTCAGCAACAGGAACCCTCCTTGAACGGTCTCCAACTTTACAAAAAAGATTCATTGACGCAACTCTTGTTAGCTCAAAAGGCATGATCAGTATTACTACCTCTAGTCTTAAAAACAAGAGTATGATAAGTTAAATGACATGAACCTGAACACAACATAAAAGGGTAGTTTGGGAATACTGAAACTAACTATGGATACGCTGGTCAAGATAAAAGCAAAAATTATCCCTCGCCTCCAAATTCCCAAATTTGGAAAGGAGGGCTAGGAGGAAAGGGGAGGGAATATTATAAAGCTAAACAAAAATAGATTGGCCCCTCAGTTCCTGTAAAGACAAATCTACACTGCACTTTAGATTCTTGTTCGGTAAATTCTAATAGGCCAAAACAAGCAACGGCTCTCTCTAATTTTTGCTTCCAAGTCTCTGTATAAATTATTCGATTTACCTTTCTTCTTCTTTCACTTTTGCATGTGATACGACTATTCATAAATTCTTTACGCAAATCAAATGTTCGACTATAACGCAGGATGAAGAAAAGCCCAAAGATACTATTCTGTCTCATGGGCGTATCATCTTAAGCTGAGCCAAAATTCATTCTGCCCTTCTCTTTCGTACTTTTCCTTTTTCTCTGATTCCATAATTCAGTTTCCTTCTCTGATATACATAACGTAAGACTAAAAGATCCTTTTAGGCTTCCATAAATATTAATATTTTTCTTTAATTAAAATTTATTATCCTGTGAAATCTAATGTAAAATATTTGGTTGTATATTTTCAATTACCTTTCGTTTTTGAATATAGTTTCTCCTGTTCGATTGAGGGGTTCGACACAATGACATGCTGAGTACAAAACCAAAACACTGTGCTGTGTGGAGATTATGGCTGAGGTGGGAATACTCGTCTCAAATAATTGGACAATTTAGACTTCATTTAATACTCCATCCAATCCTTAATATAAAACATATTTAGCTAATTTAATTAGACTAAGAAAGTTAGTTTAGTTAATATGATATGTATTTTCTAAAACACCTAATCATCTTTCTTAATCCCCTCCTTCCCTCTCCTCTTTAATTATTGCTGAGGAAGTATCAATAGGGGTAGATTAGGAAATAATGAACAAATATGAAAATTAAAATCAATTTCATAAATATATCTTATATTAAGGACCCGAAGGAGTAACTTAAGGCTAAAGTAGCATTCAACATCTTGATAAATTTCACCATAATTAAGATTAGGGTGCTGGATGGATGCAACAAAAAAAAAATTATTTTTGTATTTTGTATTTTTCAAAGTGAAACTCGTTTATGCTTGTCTATGATGTTTCAACTTTCTCTTTCATTCAATTGTAAGAAATCTCGCCGTTATACACTTGATGGAATGGGAATAACTTGATCCCGAGCAAACCCTACACCATTCAATTGTATATAATCCCTTCGCCTTGCACATTATATACAGGACACTAGTTATTTTATGCATCCATTGAAGTCGATCAATTGTAAGAGTTAAGCACAGCAAGCCATCAAATGGAGACATCAAAGAAGAACGACTTATGTCAAGATCCCATGGAAGGCCGGTGGCGAGAAGTATTCGACTTGTTGAAAGAAGACAGGGGACTTTTCACGGGCAAGATCACGGCGTTAGAAGACACTGTGTTACACATGGCAATGTATGCTCCGGAAGAGACGCAGCACGAGGTGGCAGATATGGTGGACTTATTAGTTCTTGCAGATGATCAAGAGAGTAGTGAGAAGACCAACGTCCTTGGGGCTACTAATTTGAAAGGGAACACTCCTCTCCATTTGGCGGCTTCAACGGGGAATGTTGAAATGTGTCAGAAGATTAGTGGCGCTGACCGTTCCTTCATTGTCATACGCAACAAAGATGGCGAGACACCTCTTTTCGTGGCGGCTCTCTATGGTCGAAGAAACGCTTTTCTTTCTCTTCATTATCGTTTGTATGGGGAAAGCCCTAGAGTTTCTTCAATGGACTATTATACTCCTCGTGTAAGGAACAACAAGGATACCATTCTTCATTGTGCAATTGCTCAAGAGTATTCAGGTAAATTGGGGTGATACTACTTATTTTTGGTGTGGGATAGGATTTATTAGTATTTTTCTCTGTTCTTTTTGTTTTAATTTATTGTTTTTTATACATTTGATTTATAATTTTGCGCAGATGTGGCAATCAAAATACTTTACCTTTATGAAGATCTCGTGGATCCGACGGTGTAAAATCACGAGGGGTTGTCTCCCCTCCATCTATTAGTAGAAAAACCTTCAGCTTTCAGCAGTGGTGCCTTCCTTGGTCGACCATTTGGATATCTCGCGTGTCTTCGTAAGTACTAGTGTCTATTAATGAACGAAATTAATGCAATGTGTACATATTTCTACTTTTTAGAAATCCACGTTATATAGTAGTGGAAAAGGCCGGGTTTTGACCGTTTAAATACGAGGGGTTGATTTTGAGCCCATGTGATTGTATGAATACTGAACATGCCTTTGAAAAAGTTATTCTAATTAAATTAGACAATGCTCGAATATGTCACTGTCAATTGTCATATCTATTGTTATCAAACTCGCTATGTGATGACTCATCTAGTTTACTGGTTTTTATGTTTTTAACTTATAAAATTATGTCAACATGCTATTAAATCATTCTAGGTACAAAAATTGGTTAAACTCCCAAGTTCACACATCAAATTTATTATTTTTACGCTTATATTTACAAAATTATCACCTCGCTTTTTAACTTGTAGTAACTTTTTGAATATAATCAAGTTCATTAACTTCAAATTCATAGCAAATTTTTGATTGAGCATTATAAATTATGAATTTTAATAGGTTTCATTTCATTTATTTGGATTTAAAATGTATTTAAACTAAATTGTTGTCATGTTTTATGTTAGAATTATTTAATTATACACTTTTAATATTTATTTATTAATAAAAATAAACTCTTATGAGTATATTATTTGAGTTCACGATCCAAATTTACATATTTATCATAAGTCATAAGTTTGCCAAAACTGGTAAATTTGATAAGGTCATATAAGAGTTTTATTTCTACTTTTTTTTTAATTCTCTCTGTCATATATTAATATAAATAATATGCGTGGTTTACTTCTTTGGAAATATGAAGTTTTGGGCAATATGACAAAAAAGGCGGCCTCGACGATGGAAGAATTAAAGAAAGGAGAACGTAAATCGCGCATCAAAAAATTCAAGGATTTTGTGGTTGGAAGGTGGAAAAATGGTAATTAATAAGTTTTTCATTCTCCTTCTCTACCTGTTTTCTTATCTTTTTTATTTTATTTTATTTTACTTTTACCGAAAATTTTATCCAGTTGAAACTAGGATCTCTTGAATTTTAATCTGACCTGAATATTTTTATGTTTAGAATCAACTGGACTTCGACATTTAAAATATTTTTTTCTGGATTGTGGATTCTGGATTTTATATTTTAATCGCACCACATGATCAATTCAAAAGAATCTATGTGGGGTCCCTTACCCACGGGCAGTTTTGATTTAATATGATGGGCTTTGGCCTCATTTTTAACACAAAAAAAAATTATTTTTGCACTTCACGAAATAAGGCTCCTGTCATATATTTACATAGTAAAATCAATTAAAACTAGTTTTCTTAAAAAATTGATTATGGTATTTCCCAGTACTTGTGCCCAGGGCCAGGCCTCACACTCAGTTTAAAAATCTCTTGCAAAGATATACTTACAAAACTAGTGACTAAGAGGTCATTATATTGATAATGAAATTCGAAGCCTCGCTTTTAGGGGAGGGGGGGTTAAGAGTCACATTCTTAATGACGGTTCCTTTTATTATATTATGTTTTTAATTTGTGAAAAGACCGTCATAAAGTGTTCACTGCAGATTTGTTTAGAAAAAAGAAACAGCATTTCTTTTCCGTGCAAGAATCAATCAGTATAGAACTAGTTCTGGTCCCCAAGATTTGAATTCTCCAGATTTAATAAAGACGGTATTTATTTAATTTTGTTTATTTATTTTAAAAAATAGGTTTAATTAGTATAGAAAATAAAATAAAAATAATATCTTAACTGTTTTTTTCTATAATATTCTTTTTATTTATATATCATCAATTGGAAACTGTAAACCTAGACCATTGAAATGGCATTTAGGCAGTGCAGATGTAGTCATAGCGATAAACACATTATTATTGCAATAAACACTGGTTCTGCTCACCATATTGTTGATGCTTATAAATTTTATTCAAACACGCTGTTGATTCATATATATATATTTATATATATATATATATATATATATTAACCGTATTATAATAAATTCTCTATGACTATCGAATTTACAGAAACGAAAGGAAATAAAATGGTCATCAATACTTTAATTTGGGTGCTGGACCACTTTGAACCAGGTATAATTTGGGTGCTGGGCCACTTTGAACTAGGTATGCAACGTCACTTTGCTTGCAATAGTGTCCATGTATAGTTTACTTAAAGAAAATCATCATGCACAAAGTATCTATTGATTGCACACATGATTTAATCATAATTTTATATAATTTTTCTTAGTTAAATTCGGATTTTTTTTAAATGATTTTTTCATGGCATTATCGATTATTCTTTCATATGGTCATAAATTATCGATTATATTGAATTAATTGTAATTAAAGGGTAAAATGGTCATAAATTATTAAATATTTATACAAAATTAAAAATCGATTATTCTTTCATATGAGATTATGGGAATCTCCTTGGGAAGTTTAATCCAAGAGCTTTCCAAAAACCTTTCTTTTATTCAATTAAAAATAGAAGAGTTGTTTTCATAAAATAATAAATACCAAACAAATAAAAAATGATTTTCTCAAATAAATTAAAGGAACTTTTTCCTTAAACAACACAAACCTAGTGACACACATTTCTATCCCAAACTACGAGGACTTTGATCTCTCTAAAAGGTATGTAGGCTTTATACTCTCTTTATAGGTCAAGTCCAACTTTGTAAATAAACACTTTTTTCTTTATTAATTTCTTATTTTTTGTAAATATTTTCTTAATTTTTTTCTTCTTTGGGTAATTATAATAAAATTAAAGGCCATATTCATTTTTAAATAATTGACTTAAGTTAACCATTCTTATAAATAGAGTGTTGTGAGGTGCCTAACATGTACCTTCCCCAAGCATTATCGACTCCCGAAACCTATCTGGTTTTTATTTTTCAAAAAAGATTTCTAATTTTGTTTAAAAAATTTTGGTGCTAGCTCCATATTTTTCAAATTTCAGGCGCTACAGTTCTTATATTGGCTATTGGTATGCTTAGTTTATTTCCATTATATATTATATATTTAGTTAATATTTTGCTAATGAGATTCCCCTGAATCTCATTTTTTTCTCCCATGTACTAACAATTGGAGCGAGTTCCTCATAAGGAAAGAGTATGCTTGAGGAGGAGTTCTAAGGTGAAGACTCCGAGGAAGCTATTAGTTCTTGTTATGTTGTATATTAATTATATTTGAGGCTGATTGTATATATATGTGTGTGATTAGCTTAAATTATTTATGTTTATTCTATCTTATGGTATGTAAATTAAGTTAGGTAAGGGCATGTAGGAGCTAAGCACCAGCCCAAGTTAATTTCCATGTAGAGATCATGACAAAAATGCAAGAGAATTTAGCTTGATTTCTTAGAATATTGCTTATTTGAGCCACGGTATTGTGACTGCTTCGAGTCAGAGTAACTGTTTGAGTTAGGCCTTGAAGTTTTGCAATGTTATAATATACAACCAGAAATTTAAAACGAGTCCTTGTTCATAATTTTTGGATGTGTAGTTCACAAGATATGATTTTTCAAAACTGTGCCAAAAATCTGGAAAAATTCCTGCATTTTCAGTTTTGATAAGTGGTGTTTTTGGACAAAAAGGTTCAGATGTGAACTCAGGTTTTATTTTTCTATGGTATAGCTTTTCAAGAATTAAAAGTAGATATTTGAACCACTGATTTTGGAGTTGAAATGAATTATTTATAGATTTTCTAAGTTTCAGGAAATTTCATTATTCACGGTATTCAATCTTTGGGAAAGGTTTTCAAGCTTTTAGCTTAACTAAGGGTACTATTTGGGTCACAAGTGATTCTTAAATGACTAAATAACTCTAATGAGTGACTTAGAGTGAGGTGTTACACTAATCACTAATTCCCTACCTCAAGAGTCCATTATCATTGCATTTTCCCATCACACATTCCCTTTTATGCCCACAAATATAAAAACAAGTATTTTCCATTGCATGGAGGTAGTTGTAAATAAAAATGATTTTGAAAACCCCAAACCATGTTTTATTGCTTTTTCTTAGGCATTTATTTTATTAGGTTGTTAGATAGGACGATCTGTAGTTGCACCATTATGGTGCTTATCATGGTAAATTTGTAATGTTAACCCCTAAGGTGACTAAGGACTGGGTTAAATAAGCTCTACCTGTGTTCAAATCTAACTCAGTCAAATAATTGTATAAAAGAAATATAGTTATAAGTTTGTGAGTGGATCAATAGATCTAGACGGTGCATGTTAGAGGAGAACAATGGTTAAAGAAAATTGAGACAACATTACTGATTGAGGCAAAAAATGGTATCAAAGAAATGGTGGAGAAAATTATGGAATTATTGTTATCAACTATTGAGGATGATAATGTAGACAAAAAAAACCATAGTTTTATTAGCAGAATTAGAAAAGAGGTACAAACCGAAGTATTCAAGTTTCTGTGTTAAAAGAAAGTTCTTAACAAAAATATTTATTTTGACAAGTGCATAAGGAAGGAAACAGGCATTGCATTTAGCTGGCAGTCAGGGTTGGAGAAGAGCCTTGGCTCATTCCTAGTGAAGCACTTTAGATGGAATATATATTGGGAGATTAAGTGATTTAATGCGAGTATAATTTCTCACTAGTTTTTTCTTTTGATTGTGTTTTTTTATATGAACATTTTTGTTCATATCAAGTAGATTAAATAAATTTAAGAAAAATAATGTTGTACCCGTGCACAAAACATTTTTAAACTTTGAGTCATATTCAAACAATATTTTAATCTTAAAGAAATATTTAATATTAATAAATCTGTTATTTTACTAAAAGAAGCATTAACCGTATGAGAATTATGTGGATAAATATAATTCTAATAGGCCAAAGCAAGCAAAGGCTCTTCCAAGTCTCTCTGTATAAATTATTCGATTTGCCCTTTTCTTCTTTCACCATCACTCTCTTCGTTACTTTCCCATGTCATATTATTCGTCAATTCTTTACGCAAAGCACAAGATGCTATTCTGTTTCATTGGCGTCTATCTTAAGCTGATGTAAAATTCATTCGGCTTTTTTCTTTCACCCTTCTTTCTCTGATATAAATATATATATATATATATCTATATAATGTAAGACTAAAAGATCCTTTTGGCTTCCATAAATATTAAACCTTTTTCTTGAATTAAAAATTATTATCCTGTGAAATCTAATGGAAAATATTTGGTTGTATATTTCCTATTCGCTTTCGTTTTTGTTTATACAAAGTTTTTCCCGTGCGGTTGAGGTGTCCGACACAATGGCATGCTCAGTACAAAAGAAAAACACTGCACTGCGTTGAGAATCAAATAATTGGACAACTAAGACTTCATTTAATATTTATTAATATTAGTTGAAAAATATTTTATAACTCGTATTATTTTTCAACGTGACACTCGTTTACGTTCAAACTTGTCAATGATGTTTCAACTTTCTCTTTTCTTCCAGCATCACATTCGATTGTGTAAGAAAGTCTTGTCGTTTTACACTTGATGGAATGGGAATAACTTAGTATCCGAGCAAACCCTGTACCATTCAATTGTATATAATCCCTTCCCTTGCGCATTATACACACACACATGACACTTAATATTTTATGCATCCACTGAAGGCAAATTGTGTAAGAGTTTAACACAGAAGGCGACCACATGGAGAAATCGAACAACGACTTATATTGTGCTATCATGGAAGGCCGGTGGCCAAAAGTATATAACATGTTGAAGGAAGACAAGGGGCTTTTCATGGCCAAGGTTACAGCGATAGAAGACACAGTGTTACACATGGCAATGTATGCTCCAAAAGCGATGAAGCCTTTCGTGGCAGCCATGGTGGACCTAGTTCGCGAAGATGAAGAGAGTAGCGAGAGGGCCAGCATCCTTGGGGCCGCGAATTTGAAAGGAGATACTCCTCCCCATTTAGCAGCTTCAATTGGGAATGTTGAAATGTGTAAAAAGATCGGTGAAACTGACTATTCCTTGATTCTCAGACGCAATGAAGAGGGGGAGACACCCCTCTTCACGGCGGTTCTCTATGGCCAAAGAAACGCTTTTCTTTGGCTTTATTATTGTCTGGATCGGGATAGCCCTGCAGTTTCTTCAACCCACTGTGTAAGGAAGAACAAGGATACCATTCTTCATTGTGCAATTGCTCAAGGGCGTTTTGGTAAATTTGAAGCTAATACTACGTTTTTTATTTCACTCGTGTAGCTTCTCTGTTCTTGTTGTTTTAATTTACCAATTTGGATGCGTTTGCTTTATGATTTTGCGCAGATGTGGCAATTGAAATATTTTACCTTTACGATGATCTCGTGGATCCAATGAGGTTGAATGACAAGGGCTTGTCTCCCCTCCATCTACTGGCAGAAAAGCCTTCAGCTTTCTACAGTGGCACCTTCCTTGGTCGACCATTTGGATATTTTGCATACTATGGTAAGTACTGACATCGTCCCCGGTTAGTAGGATAAGTATGATAAGGCTTTCTTATTGTTATTGTAGTATTGTAAGTATTGACATCTATTAAAGATGAAATTAATGCAGTGTGTATATATTCTACTTTGTACCAAACAAATGTTATCCAAGAGGAAGGGGTCTTAACTGCTTAAGCAGAAGGTCCTAAGTTCTAGCACGTGTGAAAATATGAACATTTTGGATTAATGCTTATTTTATTAAAACATTATTTTGATTATGACTGGTTTAATCCCGAACTGACCCTGATTTGAGCCATTAAACCTTAAACTACTATGTCAGCCAATTTACTGACTGGTTCATTTTTTAGTACTTGGTGTGTGTATTTCTACTTTTCTCTTTTCTAGATTTTTGAGTCATATATAAAAATAAATAACGTGTGTGGTTTGTTTCATTGGAAATCTGAAGTTTTGCTTAGGGGCGATAAGAAAAAGAAGAAAGCCACTACGAAGGCAGAATTAATGGAAAGCGAACGCAAATCGTGGGTCAATCAGTGGATAAATGGTAATTACGTTTAGCATGCTCGTTCCCTACCTATTTTCTTATCTTTTTTTATGCTTTAAAGAAAATTTTATTTAGTTGAGGCTTACTACACACAGTTTAACAGATATACATACAAGCTAATGACTAATTATAATGAGATCATTATATTTTAATGATGAATCCTTTAATTATATAGGAACCGGTTTCAAAACTAAAAGCAGTGATGGGCACAATACTCATCACTACTTTGAGATATAGGCCGCGCAAAATCAAATATAGTTCAACTTGTAGTTTAGTTTATTGTGCTCACCATAGCACTGGTTCCGATCACCAGATTGTCCAAATTTTTTTTTTTAAGGGAGAATTTATTACAAATGCCTTCAAAATTTGAAAATCTCAAATTAGTGATTACCAACTAAAATGAGTTGTGAATTGTTATACAAGTGTAGTCAATACCTAATGTATTGTAGAAAACAAAATTGATTTAGGATTTTTTATATTTTGAAGGTTTTTTTTTTTTGGAATTTGCCCTTTTAATACCTATACTCTTATAGTCAACAAGACTAATTTTACATTTTGAAGTTCAAGTAGTATTTTCTAATATCTTTTTCCCAACTTTAAATCTATACCATTGAAATTGCATTTATGCAGCTCTCATGGCAATGATGAGCACATCATTGTTGTGGTAAGCACCGAAACTTATTTTTCTCACCGTATTGCTTATTCTTTCTAATTTTATTCCAGTCAAACACACTCTTATTCATGTGTATATATATATCAACCATATAATAAATTCTCCATGACTCTCATATTTACAGAAATGAAAGCAACAAAAATGGTAACGAAAGCAAAAGAAATGATAATTTGGGTGCTGGACTGCTTTGATCTAGGTACGAAACATCACTTTCCTTGCTATCATGTTCATGTATAGTTTAGTTATTGAAAATCATCATGCACACACAATTAAGCACACGTGGTCGGTAATATGCGTATTGGTTAAGTCGATAAAGTTTGACATATCATCATCCTCATTTTATATCTAATTTCTCAGCTGGACAACCAATTCATGAATTTGTTGGTGTGGTACGAAAAAAGAAGGAGAAGCACGCATGGTCTCGTCAAATAATGGAAAAGCTTCTTGAGCGTTATTCCGATTCTTTTCCAAAGTCTTCATCTACCAAAGGTATAAAAAATTCTTGTAATTGAATGGTTCTTAAAGTGGCTAGGGCTTTACTTCAATTTGTAGGAGTGTTGAAAAAAAATAGTTATATAGATCTCAGGTAAAAATTTAAATCCCAAAGATCCCAACGAATTTAACATTTTGATAAATTTGACTTGTAAATATACATGTTCCACTTTTATATATGAAAAATTCACTTGTGAACATAAATTATTAAATATGACTTGCAAATACTAAGTTTGACTTTCTTAGGTGTAAATCAAATTTTCGGTATTCCTATGCCTTCTACTCCTTCTTCTTGTTTTTTTTTTTTTTTTTTTTTGCTTAGTATCATGTGCGTGTGTGTCTATATATATATATATATATATAAGTATATATTAGGTGCACGTACAGAATGGTTTTAAAAAAGTTATATTGAACTTCAATGTTGTAGATTGGATTGGACCACATGGTTGCATTATTTTGGCTATAATCAGATATCTTAAATCTACAAAATGTTACAGAAGATCCAAAGCCCTTATCTATTGACGCGCCTATTTTGATCGCTGCAAAGAATGGTGTGGTCGAAATGGTGAAGATGATTCTGGAAGAATTCCAGTTGACTGTTGATATTGGCGCTGTGAATGAAGAAGGGAAAAACATAGTTCTATTAGCAGCAGAATATAGGCAAACCCATGTATACGAGTATTTATGCAAACCAGAAATCCTGGCATTCACTGGAAGTCTATTTAAGCAAGTGGATAACGAAGGAAGCAGTGCATTACACTTGGCTGCAAGGTATGGAGGTGATCGTAATTGGAAATTTCCTGGGGAAGTACTTATCATGCAATGGGAATACAAGTGGTTGAAGGTACGTAAACCGGTTTATATGTGTGTTCTTATTATAACATGTTTTGTCTAAAGGCCTAACATAACCGTAACTAACTGTAAAACCTTCTAGCTAAGTAGACATACTTTTATACGGTTTGGTGAAAATTTGTCCAAAAGTTTTCACTCAAAATCA
This sequence comes from Inga leiocalycina, assembly GCA_963242795.1. Classification (NCBI taxonomy): domain Eukaryota; kingdom Viridiplantae; phylum Streptophyta; class Magnoliopsida; order Fabales; family Fabaceae; genus Inga; species Inga leiocalycina. The sequence goes on from OY725329.1 coordinate 43,676,498, forward strand.
ATATTTTCTAGAAGTGTTTTTTTTTAAATTCAATGTCACCCTAGAAATATTGAAATGGAGCAATATTACCCCATACTACTAAAATTGTTAACGGTCAACATTTCTTTTTTAATAATCAACGTTAGATTTTTAACGGATTAGGATAACATTACTATATTTTGAAACTTCTGCAGTAACGTTGAACTTAAAAGAACTTCTAGGGAACCATTGCCCCTAAGCAAACTCTTCCATAGTAAATTTGCAACTTAACCCTACTTTTATAACTAAGGACTTTTATTGAGTGTAATTTTGTATATTTTACCAGAAATAACTAATTTTTTTAAACTAAATGCGGCGGCGATGCAGTACGTGAGAAATTCAATGCCGCCTGGCGTGTTTGCCACATACAACGATAACTGGGAAACCCCAGATGAGATCTTCAAAGAAACTCACAAGGACATGATCGAAAGGGACAACAATTGGTTGACTAAAACCGCAGAAGCATGTTCTTTGGTGTCGACCCTGATAGCGACTGTGGCTTTCGCCACAGCCGCCACCGTGCCCGGCAGTTTCAACCAAAGCCCCGATGATCCAACCAAAGACGGCTTCCCCGTCTTCCTACACAACAAAGTATACCAATTATTTGTGGCCATGTCACTGGCGGCTCTTTTCTTCTCTCTTGTAGCCACCATCCTCTTACTCTCCATAGTTACTGCTCGTTATCTCGTTGTTGACTTTTTCACAAACTTGCCTTCCAGGCTCTTCCTAGGCATGTCCTCCATGTTCATATCCATTATGTGTATGTGGATATCTTTCTGTTCCAGTCATTCCTTCTTGCTCGTTCAACCAGCTCGAAATGTTTATATTGCTCTTTATATTCTCACTTCAATCCCTGGCACCATTTTTGCTATCACAAAGTTCCCGGTTTACTGGAATCTTCTGACTAGTAGCTTTTACAAGACTCCTGCCTCTAGCTACAACCTCGTCCCTGCAAGACCCAACCTCCCTGAGAAAAAATTGACCTGTGCTGAAGCTTTGAACAGGTTGGCGAAAATTTGTGAAGATTATGAAAAATGACCAAACATTCAGAACTTCTCCGACATATATATGTATATATTTTGAAAGCTTGTTTGTGGGTTGGGTTTGCTGTGTGACATTTGGTGTTAATTTATTTTTTCTCTTTTGTTTGCAATAATGTACTGTTTGGTAATCATTGTGGATGTGTAATTTAAATTTGGGGTTTTGTTTTGGTTGTGAGTTTTTTTATCATTATTCTTTTAATAACCTAATTTGCATATATAATTTCATCATTGTGAATAGTAAATACTTGTAGTTTGACGCAGGCAAAAAAAAAAAAATACTTGTACTTTGACAGGTCAACCTGTATGTAACAGCCCCATACCTAAAATAGAGGCAAAGAAGTGCACAGAACAAAGGGAAATGAGGAAATTTTTGTTGAAATTTGGAAGGATTAGATTGATGTAGAGCAAAAATAAAAATAAGAACCTCTGAAATATTATTTATTAATTATTGAATAATAGAGATACAAATAAGTCTGTATATAGGCATACCCTAGAATCTAATCAAATCAAATCCTAAATAAATATCAAAATATCTATGATACAATCTTAAGATATAATCCTAAGATATAAAAAAAATATTAAATAATAAAATCAAACCTAATAATAATTAACTAAATAATCTGAAATATCTTAAACACTATTCAACAATTTTAATACTGTATCATTCAACGTTCAGCTAACAGTACCTTAGCTTAAGGAAAATCATAGAATGACAGAGGAAAGATCAGAAAAGTGGCGGGAGGGGGGGTCATAGAGGGAAGACGTCACAATATCCTAAATACCCTCATGGCTTGTATCATATACGTCCTGCCATCACAAGCCCAATTATCATCACTTGAGGTCCATTAATTTCCAGCTCACAGCCCAGGCCCATTTTATGATTTACCACATATTGTTGCACGATACACCTTCCCCTTTAAATTTAACCTTATCCAGCAATAGGAATAGAGGATGTATCTAATGGAAGGGGCTAGTTCCTCATAATATGACAAATCAAATTTTGAATCCCCTTTAAAAGAGACGCCCATATCTAAAGCCTACAATAAGAGGATACCTATGCCTATCAAAAAATTTAACCTTGTCTTCAACATGCCCACTCTTTTGCATCATTTTCACATTTTCCACTGGGGCGTCATAGTGGGAAGACGTCACAATATCCTAAATACCCTCATGGCTTGTATCATATACGTCCTGCCATCACAAGCCCAATTTTCATCACTTGAGGTCCATTAATTTCTAGCTCACAGCCCAGGCCCATTTTATAATTTAGCACATACTGTTACACTATGTAGCTTCCCCTTTAAATTTAACCTTGTCCAGCAATAGGAGATGTGTCTAATGGAAGGGGCTAGTCCCTCATAACATGACGAATCAAATTTTGAATGCCCTTTAAAAGAGATGCCCATATCTAAAGCCTACAATAAGAGGATACTTATGCCTATCAAAAAATTTGACCTTGTCTTCAACATGCCCACTCTTTTGCTTCATTTTCACATTTTCCACTGGTTTTTTTTTGTTCACTATATATTTATTTATAATATTTACACTTTTTTTGCCCTTTCCTTATGTTATACCTTATTCTAGAGTCATTTATTACAACTATCTAATTGAGAATGAACCACTAATATTCTTTAGAAATCCTAGAAATCACCAACAATTAAAAACCTTTCCTCAAACATTTCAAGTTGTAACACTTATTGTTGGAATCAGATTTTCTAGTAACTTTAGAAATGCACAACTAATTCATTATAACTCTAATAATAGTGGTTCAAAGCTCAAACCTAAGCTCATTCAATGCCTTTCATGATAAAATAAAGACCCGGGCTCAACAAGTTCCCATTGGGTCGCAAAATATTCTAGATTATTGATCCAACTTAGGAAATTCATATCTTTTTATCCACACATCCAAAAAATTACAAATTGACACTTATTTTAAAGCTTTGGATGTATACTATTAACCTGCCAAATATCAGGAAATACCTTAAACATTTACCTTACATGCAGACGCCATGAAAACGTTCCAGTTATATGTGACATAGTTATACCTCTAGCTTCTACCATATTTGGAATATTGGCTACTTTCTCCTTATGGAGATTTATGTGCAACCCAAAACAATAGAAGACACATGCAATATTAGCTTAAACTAAGTGTAGAGTACGTATACAAAATGCTCTATCATGTCCATCTTAATTAGTTAAGCATCCACCACCTTCCCCTTTCCATGAGATGTACTTTCTCCTATGGTGAATACATAGAGGGAGGCCAAGGGGGAGAGATTGGAAAATCTCAATAGCAATAATTATATTTTAATAAATAAATGCATAGTTAATAACTGAGCATGAGACAAACCACAGAAAACATCACCCTACAAGTAACTTATTAGTTGAAAGTGTAAACTAGCTGTTACATATGGCCATGGCAATAGCGAAGCAAGGAATTTACATGTTCTCATGCCTAACTACAGCAATAATGGCAAAAGTAAACATAAAACCAATGCAAATTATATATGAAAGAATGATTAAAGCTAACTTTATCCTGCTCCCTTTCTTTTGCTCCTTCTTGATTTCTACTTGGTGGGTTGTGACACCCCACTTTTTATTTGCTAATATTTCTTGTATATTTGTGACATTAATAGGAATAAAATGGTGAATTTTGGAACATTTGGAATGACAAAAACACCCTTAGTTGAGGTGACACGAAAATTGGGCTGAAACAAGACATAAAATGCAATTTTTGTCTTCTAAAAAGCCCATTATTAAAGCCCAACATAAAATGAAAGAACACAGGTCTTTGATCCAATTAATTGTTATTTTTGGCCAAATAGAAAGGAAAAGAAAACGGCCCAAATTTAAATACAAAAAAAATGTATGGTTAAAATAGTAATTTGGCTAAATAAAAATTAAAAAGCCAATATGTTTTCCCTTTTTATATGTGGTGGACGTCCAAATGAGGAAGCAAAGGGAATGAATATTTGGGATAAATATAACAAGAGATGGAGGAATTTTGGGCAAGCAAAAATATGTTGGAAAAATCAAAAATTGTGGGTAAAATAAAATATGTGAAGAGATAAAATGGTGATAATTTAAGAAGCATTTCAACTCCTCCAAGTACCCAATATTTCGGCCAAGATAATGGAGGAAGAGGAAAAACAATATTTATGGCCAAACAAAAAGGATGAAGCAAAGAAAAATCAAAAGGAACATGTGGTAGAAAAAAAATTTACAATAAAATAATATTAATGAAAGAGATGAATTCGGATATTTTTTAAAGAATAAGCACCCCCTCCAAATAGCTCATTCTCGGCTAACATTTGGAAATATATATATGTAGAGAGAGAGAGAGAGTTGGACGTAGGAAGCAAGAACAAGATAAAGCTCGATTGATTCAAGGAAAGACAAGATGAGTTGATGATGATTTGTACTTGTTTAAGACCTCTAACTCATAGGACACCTCCTAAGCTCGTTTCCTTCATGAATAACACTTGTAGAAAGCAAAATCAACGGGAAAGAGAGAGGGGGGTCAGTCACTTCCTAGAGAGAGAAAGAAGAAGAAATCAATGTGACCTTAGAAACTTGTCTTATCTTAATGATTATAGCTTGTTGTTGGTTGTTGTGGTTATTTGGTTGGATTTGTGAATTGATTTTCATGGTTATTGTAATTTTGGGGATGTCAAACCCTAAGGGGTTATGCTGCCCAAATTTACATTAATCATGTTCATTAGGAGTTTGGGTGGTTAAACAAGCAATTACAAGTGAAAGAAAGATGTTTTATGAATTGAATTTATGAAAACTCATTTTCTTCCAATTTTTAGGGAGTTTCAGCCAGACCAAGAAATAGGAGTAGGAGCTGGATTTTGATTAATTTGACTCTTCTGTTGTATTTAGAATGCAAAATTATGTAGGGTATGTGTTAAGTGTGAAATGTGAAATGACAAAATGGGCTATAAAACCCTAAATAGAGGCTGTCAACGAAAAATTGTCTTTTGGCAGTGAATTTGACAATTCTGAGTCAAAAATGGATTCTACAAGAAAAACTGTGTAGAATTAGACTGGGTCATGAATTTTAAAAAAGTACAACTGAACCAGGTACGAAAGGACTTGGACTGGGTCCCTAGGGGCACTTTGGTCATTTTGCAATTTCAAGCCATGATAACAAAAAAAATGAGTTTAAAAGAGTGTAGAGTAGTACATGAATCAGTATTAACTCAATTCTTGTAAACTTGGAATTTTAAGACCGAATAGTTAACCTAAGCCGGAATAGAGTTCAGGAACAGTCTGTGAGCCGGAAAAGGGATTTAAGGTAGTAACTCTTTTTCTCATACATTATGTGAGTGTTTATATACTTTGTGTATGTCATCTTCTATGATATGTATTGTAAACACCCTATTTTGTCCAGGCCCAACTCAAAAATAATAAAAAATGAAAAAGAAAAAAAGAAAAAATCTTCCTTAATTATGACACATTTAAATTAATAAGCAAATGACATTGATAGTGATTGGATTGTTTGAAATTTGAAAAATTATCATTATTAATGGTGATTATCTTGAGCTTGGGCTTTTATAGTAAATGGAAACAAATTTCAAAATAATTCATCTCATTAATGTTATTTGATATTCGGATTAGGAAATTTAGGGTGAAGTCATTGTGGAAGAAAAAAATAGAAATTAAAATATATAAAAAAATATCTCTCATTCATAGGTTTAAATTAGGAAATTGCTTGTAGGAAAAATATAACCAAGAAAAATAAAAAAACGAAAATTAAAAATTAAAAAATCTCTCATTTATGTTGATAGGTTTAAATTAGGAATTACTTGTGGGAAAAATAAAAAAAAAATTAAAAAACGAAAATTAAAAAAAAATTCCATTGATAGTGATTAGGTCAAGCTAGGAAGTTTTATTAATAGAAAATATAAAAAATAAAAAACGAAAAGTAAAAAAAAATTTAAAAACGAAAATTTTAAAAAAAAAATCCCATTGATAGTAATTAGGTCAAGCTAGGAATTTTTATTAATAGAAAATACAAAAAATAAAAAAAATAAAAAAAAAATCTCATTGATGGTGATTGGGTCAAGTTAGGTAGTTTTTAATATAAAATACAAAAAAATATCAAAAATGAAAATTCAAAAAAGAAAGAGCATTTATGAAGAAAACCCTACCTTAAGACTATAAATAGAGGAGTATGGGTTGAAGCAAGACACACACAAAAATGAGGAGAGCAAAGACATAAGAATTTGAGAAGAATTTTGGGAGAGCAAGAAGGAAAAGTCCTCACACTTTATGACTCTTATATGCTTGACCGAATTTGATCTCTTGCCCCTAATATATGCTCATCAAGATTGGAGGGATTTATAAGATGGATAAAAGAAAATGCAATGAATGGTGTGTTGATCTACTCATGTGGTTTTCTCATCTTATTTGTTTGAATAGCTTTCAAGGACAAAAGGTATACATAAGTCTTCTCACCTTTGGTTTCCCGTTCTTTTAACTTGTATCATTTTTTTCTTCTTTTTTCTTTCTCCCTTTCTTAGGTTCTCTTTCAAAATAAAAATAAAAATATTTAACACATTTTTATAAATGAAAATAAAATGGAAAAACTCTCTTTTCATGAAAAAATAAAAAAAATTGCTTTCATAAATAAAAAACATAAACCAAATAAAAACTCATTTTCTCCAATAAATTAAAAGAACTTTTCCCTTAAAAAACACAAACAAAGTGACACCCATTTCTACTCCCGAACTATGTGGGCTTTGATCCCTCTAAAAGGTACGTAGGCCCTAGGTTCTCTTCCTAGGTCAAGTCCAACTTTGTAAATAAACATATTTCTTCCTTATCTTTCTTTTATAAATAAACAGATCTTTTTTATTAGTTTCACTTTATTTCTTTTTGTAAATATTATTTTTTATCTCTTTTTGGGTAATTATAATTAAATTAAAGGCCATATTCATTTTTAAATAATTAACTAAGGGTAACCATTCTTATGAATGAGTGTTGTGGGGTGCCTAACATCTTCCCCATACACAATCGATTTCCGAATCCTAAATGATTTTTGTAGACTAGTTTCATTTTTTAAAAATATTTTCAAAATTATCCTTTTTCAAAATTTTGGTGACAGTTCCTTATTTTCTAAATTTCAGGCGCTACAGCTTGGCAACTCTACTGGGGACGATTTGAGAGTCAAGGCCATTTAAGTTAAGTGTTTAAACATAATATGACCTTACTTTTATTTTAATTACCCTTTTTATTTTTCTTTTTGTGAATATTTGTTTTTATATATTAAATTCTTTATTCATCTATTTGTTTATTCTTTTTTTTTCTATCTATCTTGTGATATCCTTTGCAGATAAGGGTTGGGTAGAACCTAGGCCCACAGGTTGGTATGCCCTCCACACACACTGAACACATACACTATTTTCCTCACACACATTTTGGGCTCTATACCCAGGTCTGTGAGTTCCTTAGGTGAACGGAAGTTCTAGCAGTCTCCCTGTGGGGTTTTCAGAACCCCCTGAGGTTACTGTGAAGACTTCATTCTAACTGTTACTCATTTGGTAAGGTTGATCCTTCTGGGGATTTTAGAACCCTAGAAGGTCAATTTCATTAAATGGGGTCTCCATCTTTATGATGGGGCAGTTAGGAAACCTTTATCCTGTGGGGATTTTAGAACCCTAGAAGGTCAATTTCATTAAATGGGGTCTCCATCTTTATGATGGGGGCAGTTAGGAAACCTTTATCTGTGAGAATTAGAACCATCTTGAAACCATTGCACATATTAATAGAAATTATTAACCTGCCCAATTAATTAGTACCCGCCTTTCTTATGGTAGATATCCTTCAACCTAGAGTTATTCTTAAAATAGGACACTGGAGGCCATTTATTTATTAACAATATTATTTGTCATCCATGCATAATTAAAGAAACCCTTAGGATCAAGCGGCTAATTATCACTTCACTTGAGTATGTATCTAGCATCACTCCTCATATAAATATATTACAAGGAAGGTGTAAGGATTAGATAGCCAACCTTAGTCTAAGGTTTATGACCCTAAAAGACTATGAGCTCATTACATCTGTCATGTTAGAAAATATCTCAATAAGAGATAACCCTCATACGGCTCGTGAGGCTTCATTACATCATTTATAGGCGTCTTTTAGCTTCATTTTATATGGGCCTTGGACATAATCATCATTTTTAAAACCCTTAGCCGCGTGATGGCCTGGGCCATTCGCAGGTTAATGGGCACTTCATTCTCCCTATGAGGTAATGGATCTCTTGAGGAAGTGGAGTTCTTTTTCTCAATGTCCATCATCCATATCAAAACTTGAAGTACAAGTCATCACTATTTTATGTCTCATGAGGTATCCTTGCATCATTCATTGGCATTTAGCTTCATTTGCTATGAGCCTTAAACATAATCATCATTTTTTAAACCCTTAACCGCATGATGGCCTGGACCATTCACAAGTTAATGGACACTTCATTCTCCCTATGAGGTAATGGATCTCTTAAGGAGGTGGAGTTCTTTTTCTTAATGTCCATCTCTCATATCAAAACTAGAAGTACATGTCATCACTCTTTTATATCTCATAAGGCATCATTGCATCATTCATTGGCTTCTAGCTTCATTTGATATAGGTCTTAGACATACTAAATTAAATATCATTAAATAAGGAGGCAAGAAGAGGAGAAATGAGCATGTAAATAATAATACAGTCATATCTTTAGTTAATAATGCTTGCATAGAATATCATTTCTATTATAAAAAAAAAAGAATGTTTTTCCTTAACAGTGACTTCATTTACCTTTGTCTATGTCATCCCTCCTTCACATAAATGGTTGTTCCTTATTCCTGATGCGAGGCTAAGTCTTTTGCCTCTCTTTTCACTTTCTGAGAGTATTGTTCTTGATTGAAGGAAACAGTTAAACGTCTAAAAATTTGTTTTGTACAAGTTACTTGTATCGAGGTGATATCATACTATGGAGAATCTTAGTTTTGAAAATAAATCGACTCCACCTTGATGAGGCTAGCTTTAAAGGGTAAATTATTTAACTTGAACGCAATGTGATGATGATTATACAAGCCATATGAGGATTTGAGCCTATTAATCATGTGTGTACCACTTATCCTTTACCCAATCTAGAACTTGGCATGTATCTTGTTTGAGGTCAAATTTGATGTTCATTTGCTTGATATAAAGAGGACCAAGGCATTCATTTTTCATAAAAAAAGCCAACTAGCCACCCTTACATGATAGCCATTTGAGCCTATGTGATATTCCTTTCCTATCCCTTAGCATGCAGAAAACCTCCAATATATTCCTTACCTCTTATTTAAGTTTCCTTTTGCTTTCTAAGAGGACTCACTCTTCTTAATTAGAAGAGCATGTGTACACTCTAAAAATTGTTAAGTCTATGAGGTGAATCTTGTCGAAAAATGAATAGAGGAAAAAAGAAAAGAAAAAAAAAGCTCACTAGGTTGAAAACCCGTAAGGGCAGCTTAAGCAAAAGTTAGAGGAAAAAATGATAATACAAAAAGCTCGCTAAGTTGAAAACCTGAAAGGGTATCTTAAGGAAAATTTAGAGCAACCAAAAGAAAAGAAAATAGAAAAAATCAAAAGAAAGATGCACAAATACTAAGGAAAACATGGAAAGAGCTTCCTTCAGTTCTTATTTTATTTTAAGGCATTTGGAGTTTACACTTGCGTGTTTGGTTATCACGAGTATCTACTTTAATCCTTAGATATCATTAATCTTCTACTCAATATTTTTAGTTAGGTGAGTATGTGCACATTCCTTCAATTTTTGAGGTAATCAGGTTGTAAGGCTACTCTTTTTTTTATATTTAAAAAGAAGAAGAAAAAGAGAAAAAAGAAAAAGGAAAAAAAAAGCTCGCTAAGTTGAAAACCCGTAAGAGCAACTTAGGCAAAAGTTAGAGCAAAAAAAACAAAAAAAAGAGAGAGAAAAAGAAAAGAAAAGAAGCTCGCTAAGTTGAAAACCCGTAAGTGCAGCTTAGCAAAAAGTTAGACCAACAAAAAGAAAAGAAAATAGAAAAAAAATCAAAAGAAAGATGGGCAAGTACGAAGGGAAACACGGAAAGAGCTTCTTTCAGTTATTCTTTTGCTTTAAGGCCTTTAGAATGTATACTTCCTTAACTTTATGTTTAGTTATTATCGCCCTTAGTTTCTTAGATATCCTTTATGTTATACTCAGGGTACTTTTCTTCTTAGTTAAAGGAGTATGTGCTCATTCTTACAATTTTGAGGCCGTCAGTGTAATATGGTTGTAAACCTGCTCTCTTTTGAATATTTTAAAAAAAATTGGAAAATCAAAAGAGAAATGAATAAATACATAACACATAAGAACAAGAATATGATATTCTTCATCTTCTCTTCACCCATTGTTTGTACCTCATAAAAGTTCTTGTGATCTATACTAGCATATGACTCTTTTAGTAATAAAAAACTTAGATTATTGCCAAGCTTATGGAACAAGAATTGGATAATTTGGATATAGAGAGCAAACACTAACCCTCAAACAATGAGTAGTGAGAGTAAACACTATACTTGGTAAGGAACTCTTTAAGGCATTGCGTTCTTGTTAAACCTTTTACCTTGATACTAGCTAACTTGAGGTTGGTGAGATGATTTAAATAACAATATATTGATATATCTCTTGATCCTCTATTCTTATGACTTGAACATTATGATCGGATGTTAACACCTTGCTAGGTTTTTTGAGTTATGCTCAGAGGTCTTTCCTTAAGCATTTGGGTGTAAGGAATTCTTCCATTTCAATCCCTTTTTACTCCAACTGTGGCATGTGAGCCTTTCCTAGTTTTATCACTTCACATTTGGAACATTACCTTCCTTTTATTTGCCTTTCAATAAAGGGAACTAAGTTAGAATTTGGAGCTTCTCCTCAATTCCGTTGCCCCTATCCATTTCTCAGGACAACATTGACATTGTTAAATGAATTTCAAAAAAAATTGACCATGCAAGCATTAAAGATGAAGATAGACAAAAAAAAAGATTCATGTGCTTCACAAATTCAGATAGACTAAAGAAAGAAAGTTGAATATTCAAAATTTGGCTTACTGCTCAAGTCCTTTCTTTTATCAAGAGTTCACACTAAGTTTTGCCCAAAAAGAAATATGTAATATCTTGTCATATTGGGAAAACCTTTCTTGTATTGGGCTTTGCATTAATCGTACTCTCACCATACTTAACATGTATTGCATGTCATTTAACAAATTTGGGGGGGATTTGGAATTAATTTTTCAACCAAATAGGCTTATATTAATATTATGTCATGCACAGTCTTGAAATGTGCTTTTGCTAAGACTGGGGCAAACCTAGAAGTTTCTCAACAAGAGTCATAATGGCCTAAATAAGAATGGCATCTTACATGAACCAGTAAATCAAAGGATTTTGAATAGGACTGAGGCCAAGGCAGGGACAACATCATTGGTTATATAGCTTTTCATCATCATCTCATATCATCTTTATCATGATCATCTTTGTCTCCTCATCCTCATCCTCATTAGCCCTTTATCATTTTCATCATCATCATCATCCTCATTTTATTATTTCCTTATCAATATAATCATCTCCTTATCATAATTATCATTATCATTAGCATTATCATTGTGTTCATCATCCTCATTAGGATTTCATCATCACTGCCATCATCATTATCAGTGTTAGAACCTCCATCATGACTTCACCATTTCATAATCTCCTCGTTGTCATGGCCTTCCTTATTAGGATTTCATTATCACTGTCATCATCATTTTCAATGTCATCACCTTCATCAGGACTTCCCCATTATCATAATCTCCTCTTCATCACGACTATTACCACCCCTTTCATCATCATTGTTGTTATCTTCATTAGGATTTCATCATCACTATCATCATCATTATTAGTGTCATCACCCTCATCATGATCATCGTCCCCATTATCATCATCATCTATAACTTCTCCATTAGGGCTTCATCTTCATCATCATTAATGTCATTGTCCTATTGCGTGTTTGGATCAATACGTGCTTAGTGTCACATCACCACCACCATGGTCATTACCATTTGTAACTTCCTCATTAGCACTTCATCAATATTTTCATCATCATCATCTCATTATGTGGGGCATCACACACTTAATGTCACATCATGACTATCATCATCATCATCATGACAACACTATAAATACTTCATCATCATCTTATCACTATTATCTTCATTATCAATGGCATCATCTTCATTGGCATTATCATAAGCACTACTCCAAGGGGCATCACATATTCATAGCACTCTTTCAAAAGCCCTGTACCGGCAGGCACCCTCAAAACCCAGTAACGGCTGGCACCCTTTCAAAAGCCCTATATCGACAGGCACCCTTAAAGCCCAATAACAGCTAACACCCTTTCAAAGCCCTGAACCGAAAGGCACCCCCAAAGCCTAGTAACTGTTGGCACCCTTTTAAAGCCATGTACCTGCAAGCACCCCCAAAGCCCAATAACGGCTGGCAACCTTTCAAATCCCTGTACCGGCAAGCACCCTCAAAGCCCAGTAACGGCTGACACAATTCTTTTAAAGCCCTGTAACGGCAGGCACCATTCTTTCAAAGCCCCGTATCGGCAGGCACCCTCAAAGCCCAGTAACGGCTGGCACAATTCTTTTAAAGCCCTATAATGCTTGGCACAATTCTATTAAAACCCAGTAACTGCTGGCATAATTCTTTTAAAGCCCAATAACGCTTGGCACTATTCTTTTTAAAATCCTGTACTTGCAGGCACCTTCAAAACCCAGTAACGGCTGGCACAATTCTTTCAAAGGCCAATAACGCTAGCACCCTCTTAAAGCCTATATTAGCAGGCATCCTTTAAGCCCAATAAAGGCTAGCATAATTCTTTTGAAGCCCTGTAACGACAGGAACTATTCTTTCAAAGCCTTGTATCAGCAGGTACTTTCAAAGCCTAGTACCGGTTGGCACAATTCTTTTACACTCCACCAAAGTCCTATGTAACTAGGAGCTTCACTTCCACTCCAGGTAATCATCTATCTCCATCTGCATTCTTCTCCCCTATGAACCAAGTAAAGAGGGGGCATGGGTACTGTATTTTGTTCAAATCCTCTTTGGTTCCAAGAGACCATCTTGTTCTTTTGACCGGAAAAAATTCGTGTTCTTATCTTTACTTGCTTCATAGACGAGAATCTCACTTTTCTCAACTATGAAACAAGTAACCAGGCCTAACTCAAAAATAATAAAAAAAAGAAAAGAAAAAGAAAAAATCTTCCTTAATTATGACACATTTAAATTAATAAACAAATGATATTGATGGTGACTGGATTGTTTGAAATTTGAAAAATTATCATTATTAATGGTGATTACCTTGAGCTTGGGGTTTTGTAGTAAATGGAAAATAATTTCAAAATAATTCATCTCATTAATGTTATTTGATATTTGGATTAGGAAATTTAAGGTGAAGTCATTGTGGAGGAAAAACATAGAAATTAAAATATAAAAAAAATATCTCTCATTCATAGATTTAAATTAGGAAATTGCTTATAGGAAAAATATAACAAAAATAAAAAAAAACGAAAATTAAAAAAAAACAAAAAAAAACTCTCATTTATGTTGATAGGTTTAAATTAGGAATTACTTGTGGGGAAAATAAAAAAATGAAAATAAAAAAAATCCCATTAATAGTGATTAGGTCAAGCTAGGAAGTTTTATTAATAAAAAATAAAAAAAAATCTCATTGATGATGATTGGGTCAAGTTAGGTAGTTTTTAACATAAAATACAAAAAAAATATCAAAAATCAAAATTCGAAAAAGAACGAGCATTTATGAAGAAAACTCTACCTTGAGACTATAAATAAGGGAGTAAGGGTTGAAGCAAGACACACACAAAAATGAGGAGAGCAAAGACACAAGAATTTGAAAAGAATTTTGAGAGAGTAAGGAGGAAAGGTCCTCACACTTTGTGACTCTTATATGCTTGAACGAATTTGATCTCTTGCCCCTAATATATACTCGTCAAGATTGAAGAGATTTATAAGATGGATAAAAGAAAATGCAATGAATGGTATGTTGATCGACCCATGTGGTTTTCTCATCTTGTTTGTTTGAATAGCTTTCAAAGACAAAAGGTATGTATAAGTCTTCTCACCTTTGGTTTCCCATTCTTTTAACTTGTATCATTTTTTTTCTTCTTTTTTCTTTGTTCCTTTCTTAGGTTCTCTTTCAAAAAAGAGAAAAATATTTAACACATTCTTATAAATTAAAATAAAATGAAAAAACTCTCTTTCATAAAAAAATAAAAAAAAAATTGCTTTCATAAATAAAAAACATAAACCAAATAAAAAATCATTTTCTCCAATAAATTAAAGGAACTTTTCCCTTAAAAAACACAAACAAAGTGACACGCATTTCTACCCCCGAACTACGTGAGCTTTAATCTCTCTAAAGGGTGCGTAGGCCCTAGGTTTTCTTCCTAGATCAAGTCCAACTTTGTAAATAAACATATTTCTTCCTTATCTTTCTTTTATAAATAAACAGATCTTTTTTATTAGTTTCACTTTATTTCTTTTTGTAAATATTATTTTTTATCTCTTTTTGGGTAATTATAATTAAATTAAAGGCCATATTCATTTTAAATAATTAACTAAGGGTAACCATTCTTATGAATGGGTGTTGTGGGGTGCCTAACACTTTCTCCATACACAATCGACTCCCAAACCCTAAATAATTTTTATAGACTAGTTTCATTTTTAAAAAAATTTTTCAAAATTATCATTTTTCAAAATTTTGGTGGCGGCTCATTATCTTCTAAATTTCGGGCGCTACATGTATAATGCACTCTTTAACTGGGATAGGAAAAGCACAAGTACATTTCGGGAGGAAAAGCACAAGTACCCCAACAGCCCCAAAAGGGGATCCAGTTATGAGATAAAGTACCAAGAGGGTCATTGCCTAGTCTGTGGTCATGAACCCAGTTGAGGTATGGACAAGTAGGGGTTCTAACAATAGTTGGCCCTGAATACATGTGCACAGTCTGATGATGATGAGTTTTACAATGTGATTATCCTGTTGCATTATATGGTACCTGATATATTTATTTGTTACATTTTATATTATTGATTGCATGTTACTACTAAAATTCATTTGAATCTCACCCTTTTTCAAATTTAAAAACATTCTAGCAAAAGGTGATGGCTCCAGGGGCAAAACAGTAAACACCGGTAGTTGAGGATTCTGGATCAAGAAGATGTAGTTGTTGGTTGTCATTAGGTTTTTTTGGTAGTTTTGGACAATTTGTAAATATTTTTCAAACCCTATAAGATTTCCTGCATTGTAAATAAGTACTTATCATCAATATATTTGTGCTATTTTTGTATGCCTATGGAACTGTACCTTTATTACTCTGACAAATATCAAAATGTTAAGGAATTTGACATGGGTTTTGACACAAATCAAAACCTTTAAGTTATTTATGCATAAGAGCATATTAATATGCATATTTAATATACTTTAATTGCATAAGCTAGAAGTCCCCTGAATATTACAGTTAGCTCTTACATTTTTCTGTGTTGCTCAAACAGGGAAGGAAGTATAAGTTCACACCTAAGTTTTATCATTCCAAATGCCCATCTTATCGCTTATATACTCATGCGAATGCCAATTAAGGACCACCTTAGCCCCATAACATCTTGGTCAGCACCAAAAGTTCAGTTCCAAAATTTCCAGCTTTGAAATCAATAACAACACCAAAATTTTAAAGCTTCTAGACATATCCTAATAATTTAGGACATTGACTTGACAATCCAATTCAGCAACAAGAGAGACAGCACGATTCCATTGACAAATTGCTGCTCCAATACTGATTCATGACAGTAACAATAATATACATATATTAGGCTTCACACAACTGGCTCAGACAGCAGCAACAACAAACATTCCCATGACTTATTTAAGACTATTTAAACATTCTTGTGGCATTATGAAACTGAACTAATCTCATAAATTTTAGCCTCCAAAATTGAACAATGACAGCCATAAAACCCCATATGAATGCATACATATAATGTACAAGTCTTAACTTGTAGTTAATTAAGTTTTTCATACCCATTGAATCTGCAGCATGTAAAGTGATACATCACAGTCAGGCCAATCATTCTTTTTGTCCCTCTTAACTTTATCACTTCACATGTAAGCACACACACTAAAGCTGCAAAAGTTTCAGTTTTCTGGAAAATCCTTAAACTTGAATAGCACTTATTTTTAACTAGAAAAATACAGCAACTAACATATATACATCATCTTAAAAGTCACTTTGGAATCCTTAATCAGACTTTGATGTTGTGAGGCACTTTTTTTAACATCTAGAAACCTCAAAAACAGTAACTCATAATTAAATTTCAAGCTTCAACAAACAACCCTATTATAATTATGAACTGAAGAAGCGTGTGCTTTATGCCTTGATAACCTCTTCAAAATTTAACCAAAGATTGTAATATAGGGTGCAATCCTGGATCATCTTTTAAAGAGCCTTTTATCGATTACCTAGAAACTAAGTGTAATAATTGACATGAAACAATAAAAAGGATTTGAGCTTTTTATCTAACAACTAAATTATAATTAAACTAAAATGCTTTAAAAACTATAATATATATGTATATATATATATTTGAATTTTTGGAATAAAAGTGAAATGGAATATAATAAAAACCTCATACAACATGGAATCTTATCAATCCTTACTTCAAAAGATAATGAGAATGTGCTAATTTGACAAAATTGTTCAAAAGACTCTTTGAGCTAGCTTGAGTTAGGTGAATTAATTTCTCCACACTGGATAAAAATTAATCCCTCTAACCAAATCCCAATTTAAACACTAACAATTGAAATGAACAATATGCAAGACATAAATAACCAAAAACTCTTAAATTACAATCACAATTATATATTTATAGCAAATTCAAACAAAAACTATAGCAAGTGAATTACATGAAATTGCTAATAATAAAGCATAAGTGTCAAATACATATATTAAAATCCAAATACACATATAACCTTAAGAAATGTATGGAACCCCAATACAAAATATTCAGTCCAATATACTAAACTCTAAACTTAAAATTTAACTAATACAAAAAATTAAATAAAGAAATTAGATACCAAAATACTCCCGTGTTAAGCTCCAAAGCTCAAGAATCAAACATTATTCTACTAAGAGAAGAGAAGTTTAGGTGCTGCGAGCCACCATCAAGAGGCAAAATCATCTTCAAATTCAAACAACTCTCCATGAGAATTAAATGCCACCAGAAAATTGAAAGTGATTATGAAGAGGGACGAATTATGAGTGATGTGAAATAGGAAAGAAAGATAAGACAGTCATGGTCTGGGTGGAAGGGAAGAAATTTTCCGGCGAGTCGGTGCACGGTGGTTTTGTGGTGGTGGAGACAAGATGGAGGAGTCGACGGTCCAGGTCCTTCTCCCAATTTTTTGCACCTCCTCTTCCTCTGTTTTTCACGTTGAAGCTCAGGATTTGGAACGAAGAAGGTGACGGTGATGGTAGGGAGGTTGTGAAGGTCGCCGATGACTAAGATGGTGAGGCGTAGTGGAGAAGACGACGGTGAAGGTGATTTGTGGAGGTGATGGTCGAATCTCAAGCTCAGGTTCGCGGCTCTGCTTGCTGGTTTTGGTCTGCAACTCGAGCTCTGTTCATTGTGGTGGATGGAGGTGCGGTGAACGACGCTCTATGGCGACCGTGGTGAAGAACAAAGCCGCCGGCAAGGAAGAAGATGGGCGAAGATGGAGAGAGCGAGAAGAATGTCAAAGGTCCCAGGCTATTATGCTCTTCATCGCGGCCTCCTCCCCTCTGAAATTCTCACTGAAACTGATATGAACCAGACCTAATTTTCTGGTGCAAAACGCTGTCACTTTGATGCAGACTAAACTGACAGTTGCGAAATTCGTGAGACTAATCTGTCATTTGTAAATTTCAAGCCTCAAACTGCTATTTTCGGATTTAATCCAATTTTTAAAACACCTTCAACTAAAAACAATTAAACTAACATCAAATATTCTTAGAAAAATCAATGATTAAAAGTAATTATAATTTTTTGGACAATTTTATTTTTTTAATCCTAATATAATGTATTTACTCTTAATCTCAATAATTATAATAAAATCTCCAAATAAAATAAAAATATATATAACAAATTAAGAATTTGCCATTAACTCAACCACACTCCACTTATAATAGACTTTCAATATTTCTACTATATTCATCCTTTTTGATATACATGACAGAATAGGGGTCATAGGTTCAATATCACCACTGTCACAACGTAGCACATAACCCTTGCTTATTTTATCATTTAAGCTTCTCCTTTAATTCTCTATTTAGAACCCAACATTATATCAGAATAGACTAACAAAGGCTGGGGTTTCAAACTCATACCCCAATTTCAACATATTTAGTTACATGCAATCACTTAGAGCAATAATTTCTTTCTCAATCGGCACTCACCCAAGCTCCCAAAACCAAAATTTAATCTTTCCCCAATTCCCAAACAGCGGCAATTGAAGATATTGAAGATGAAAAGAGATTTGAGAAACTCACCTTGATCAAAATATAAGGCTGCATATGGGATCCGACTTCCTCTTTCCTCTCCAGCGGCACTCTCCTTTGATTCTTTCCTCAGATTATTGTGCGAACACACTACTACAGATTTAGGTATATATAACGCTTAATATATAACGGTCACAACAAATAAACATCATATATATCGAGGCAGAGGCAGCGCAAGAATATATAATTTTTAAAAGTAACTAATAATTATGCGCACCGTCATGTATTATGAGGTGAAATTTGCAAAAATACAAAAATAATGATTGTAATTAATAACCGTCATTTATATAATGACAAAAATAATAATTCCTTCTAAACAACCGTCATGTAACAATAACAAACTATTGGTTTTCTGACCTCTAATATCAACGAAGAGAAAACCTAACGGTCTTAAAAAACAGCCGTCATTTAACACTTTCAAAACCCTTCATAATATTATCAAACCTTCATAAGTCACGACTCTTCATAACATATGTTAGACCTCTATTTATACTCACACATTCCTTGTGATTCTTACTATACTTTTCTTTATCGGCCATTACATAAAAACACTGAATTTTTGAAGGAATTTGTCACGGAATTCAGAGTTTTTGATGGAATTTCCGACGGAATAATAATAACATGACAAATCACCATCGGAAATTTGCGACGGAATTTGAATTCCGTCAGAAATTGTGAGGGAATTTCCTTCGGAATTGAGATTCCATTGCAAACTTCTTTTTTATTTTTAAATTTTAAAAAGTTAAGTGGCAACTCCGACGGCTGCCACCTCATCACCAGCAGTGGCAGTTGGCAGCTTCGGCGGCCTCCACCCTGTCAAGGGCACCCAGATCTGCCACATGTCGCAACCTCTTTTTTCCTAGAAATGCAACTCAACTTGCCCTCCTTTGGTTCAAACCCACAACCTCGTCCATATGCACACGATACCTTACCAGATGGGCTCGATTGCTTTAGCGTTTTATTATTACACAATTATATATATAATCTTATTATATATAATCAATTATTTATAAATATATATTTTTTTCTTATATATAAATGTAATAATAATATAAAATAATTTTATATATTCTTATAATTTTTAATATAAATTAACTTCAATTTAAAACATTTTACATCTTAAATAAATTTTGTATGACTATATTTATGTCTAATTTCTAAAATTAAAATTTTTTTATTAGAATTAATTAATAACTAATAAATAATTATTAACTAATATTTTTTTACTAATATCAATTCATAACCAATAAATTTTACTTTTTATAAATAAATTTTTATATAACCATTTTGTCCCTACAGGACAAAAATCTATGGTTGGAAATTAAAAATATTTTAGAAATTAGAAAATAATAATTAAAAAATAAATTCAAAACTAAATTAAAAATATTAATTAATAACTAATAAATTTTATAAAAATATTTTTTTTAAAATTAAATTAAATAATAATTAATTAATTAATTAATAATAATTTTTAAATTTTTCCACGAAATTTCTGCGTGGTAAAAATTCCGTCAGAAACTTTTCAGATGGAATTTTCAACAGATTTCCGTCAGAATTTGCCATGGAAATTGTTTTCGTGGCAAATTCCATCAGAAACTTACATTTTTTTAGTAGTGGGCCTCCTCTTTCTGTCCTTCATCATGTTAAGATCTCAAGAAGCTCCTCCGTAGCTACCAGCCCCTCCTTCTCCACCACCACCTCTTCTTCCTGAAATAGAGGCTCTGATGCAGCTGTTGGCAGGCCTTAACCACCACACAAGGCGTTTTGCAGCATACGCCAACATGCTAAACAAGAAGTTGAACCTCATACTTCATCCCAATGAGGTTGAATATAACTTACAATCAAACCATTCATCTCCTTCCTCCTGACGATGAGGAGGAGGACGGTAGTGGTGGTAATGACTGAACACCACTATTATATTTTTAAAATATTAAAAAAATTATTAACAAAAAAAACCTTAATAATTCATAGTTACTAGTATTAATTAAAAACTGTTGTTTGCATTGCAAGTGTACAAGTCGTGTGAAGTAATAAAGTGATAAGTAGCTAGAGATCATTGCCACGGAGATTTGATTAACAAATTGGTCAAATAAAAGGCTTAATGAATTCAATTAAGTCGAGCCAAAACAAATTTTGATATGGAAAATAATTTTGAAAAACTATTTTTAAGACTAGAAAGTGATAAAGGCAAATGATTCTTTGACTTCAATTATTTAAATGGAGCTTAGGATTCTTCCTCCCATTTGTATTTCATTAAACTTGATTAACTTCCTTTCTACTAGTATTTCAATGCATATATATGTTAGTCTAAGGTTCAAAAGCACTTGACAAGCTCGCTCAAGTCAAAATACAGCTTATCTTCTCATTAAAATGCACAATCACTTGCCACAATTAATGAAAATCAATCTTTAAGCAACAACCTTAATGTGACAATGCAAGGTTAGTAAATTTATCTATATTTTACCTACAAATCATCTATTTATCAAGTAAACTTAAAGACAAACATGATTCTAACCAAATTCTACATCTATATTAGCTCTCTCAAGTCAAACTCAGGTGAACAAATCAATCTAATTAGTGGCTAATCACTTAGAAGCATTAAACAAATGATAAAATCAACACATATATACCATGATCTACCAAATGAGAGGAATATTCAAGTTTTAATCCATACAAAGGTTTAAAAGAATTCTAAAATGAAAGATTTAGCTATTCATGTCCAAATATAAAGAAAATCCATACACAGCTACTGAATACATGAATAAACTAAGTCAAAAAGAGGAGAAAAGTGACAAAACCAAGGTCAAACTCCCAAAACCTCTCTTAGGAAGATCGATCAAACCTCCAAACTTTTCAAGAACTCTCTCCTAAGCTTTTCTTTTTCTTGCTCCGGGGTTCTCAAGTGAAAAGAATATGTTTTTGGCACTTTTCCCATGGTTAAATAATGTTTTGCAGCTTCTAAAATCAAAATACACATATGTACTTTTTCAGAAATTGCTACAGCAAGTTTGTCAACTTGCTGCGGCCAGTTACATAGAGAGCAAACAAAAATTACTTGTCACGGCAAGTTTGTCAACTTGCTGAGGCCAATTACACAAAGAGTAACTTCTTAAGATTGTGCCATGACTAGGTGATCAACTTGCCGAGGTCAGTTTGTAACATCTTTATTTTTATTTTTAGGATATAATTATAATTAAAAAAATATTTATTTATAAAAAAAATAAATTTAATAGATAATTTTTAAAATAAAAAGAAAAGGAAATATGGTTAAAATATGATTTTTTAAAATATATATATATATATATATATAACAAAAAAATAACAAAAATAGGCGCCACCCACATTAAAAGAAATTATTAAAAAAGGAGGGTTGGTGCCACTTTCAGCGCCACCCACCTTAAAATTAAAAAATAATAATAATAAAATAAAATATAAAAATAACACACCACCAAGGTATTATATGTACCTCACCCCTCCTTCACTTCGCCGTTGAGGCGAAGTGATACTTCTGTAGGAGAAGAGGGTTCATAAAGTCTAAAGCTTTGTAGTTTTGGAGGTTTGATACATTAATTATATATTTTTAATTACTCTTGATAATGTTAAATGGCCTAAAGATCTTATGATGTGTTTTGAACTTGTGGATTCATAATTTAGTTTGATATAGATATAATATATGATGAGATATTATTTAGTTAAAGAGTTTGGATTGAATAGTGAATACTTATTTTGGGCCTTGTGAAGTCTAAAGCCTAATTGGATACATGATAATGTTTTGGCAAATAGTTTTATCAAACCCTTAATTAATTATTGTTTTATGAAAAGGATTTTACATAGTTATAGAGAGACAAACTTCTTGTGATTCTCCTACTTCTTTCAGCACGTTCACAACTTGTTGAGGCAAGTTGTATAAGCTTCTACTTCTAACTTTGTAATGCTTTACTTTGTTTGTTCTTTTCTTGTTGATTGGTTTTTATAAGGCTTCAAAATTTGATTACATCCTCCCATAAAAGAGAGAGGATTTATAAATTCTCAATTAAATCACAAACTATATAGAATATAACAAGAATTTTTTTGATTTTTGCTTAATACTTTGATATGCACAATTTCTCCTATACACTTCTTTCTATGCACATTTTGAACTAAAAAATAGGTAAAACAAGAAAAAAATGTACTGAAATTTTATCAATTTCTAAAAGTTAACAACCATAAAGTATTCTAATAACACCAACATATTTTTTTTCAAGCTTGCTCAATAAGCCTCATGAGCTAGTATTTCCTAATTAAAATTTGGCCCAAGAAATAAGACTTGATTCTAAAGTTCAGCTTTTAAAAATTTATCTCCAATTTTTTCTTACTTATTCTGGGCCTTTATATATTTAATAATTATTGCCTTCCTTATTTTTCTGGATTCTTCTACCAAAAATAAGCTTATTTCAATAAATTTATTTTCTTGAGGCCTTAATTAAACCCTTTTATCCTCCTTCATATTCTATAAATCATTAATTCAAAGCTTAAAAATTTGGGATATTACACCTAATATTTATAGTGTGAAAGTGATGTGGTTTAATTTGAAAAATGTTCATATTTTGAAAATGAACAATATAGTATAAGCAGAAAATGTGGAATATATTGTTCTAACTATTGTGCTAAGAAAGCTGTTAAACATTTTTAACACAGAAAAATTCTAAAACACAAAAAGGTTGGTTGTTTTTTTAATAGAAAAGAAAAAAAAGAAAACATTATATTATGACAACCCGTATCGTTGAGGTAGAGAGCCATGGTTGCCAGGCCAATAAACATGTGGGTCCCAGGCATGCAAACTTTCCTCTCCTTCCCAGGGATGCGAAGTGACCTTACTGACATAAATTTTCCCGGCAACTATTACATCCTTCCGCGCCCGCATTTCCGGCTCATCAGTGTGATGAGAAAAAAAATGGGACAATTACATTCAGGTCCTAAGAAAGAAGAGAAATGAAAAAATGGTCCTTATAGATTGTAAAATGAAAAAATGGTCTCATGGAGTTGTTAATACAGGTTCCTAGAGTTGTTAATGAGTTATCAATGCAGGCTCATGGAGTTATTAATGAGACCATTTTTTCATTTTGTAATTTATAGGGACCATTTTTTTATTTTTTTTCTTCTATGGGACCTAAATGTAATTCTCTCAAAAAAAATTTCTCATCATCAAAACGCCACAGTTTTGTTTAAGGGAGAGATATGAATTGTTGATATAAAAATAAGCAGGGTTATCTATAACGTATCTAGTATCTTAAAATATTTTTTAAATCTCTCTTCTCATTCTAAAATAATTTTTATTAACTTTAACCCCTTAAAATATTTTTTCAGTTGTACCCAGTGTGTTAGCAGATTGACTGCAATTTTACTCTTAATGTATTTTTTCAGATACAAAAATTACTTTAAAATATTATATGTTACTAAAAAATATTTTAGAATAGGTGGAAATCAATAAATCAGTATCCTAAATTTTGGGTGCTCGTTACTGTTAAGAAAAATACATTAACGGTAAAATTGTAGTCAATATCCTAAATCACTAGGTATAATTGAAAAAATATTTTAAAGGGTTAAAAGTGGTAAAAATTATTTTAGGATGAGAAGAGAGACTTAAAAAATATTTTAAGGTACTAGATACGTCACAGACGACCCTGATTATTTTTGTATCAACGGCTCATATCTCTCCCTTAAGCGAAACTGTGTCGTTTTGATGATGAGAAATTTTTTTCTCATCACTCTGATGAGCCGGAAATGCGGACGCCACCCTTTCTCACCTCTTTTGAGAAAAAAGAAGGGGCCTTTCAGGTGTGAAGAAGCGTATATGATTCTAAAATAATTCCTCAAATTTTTAACATAAGATGCATTGCCAATAAAATCTTGGGAGAATTGTTAAAAAAGACTTTATTATCAACTTATTTGTTAAATGGGACATGGAAAGATATCTTACACACGGAGGGAAGATATCTGCACATGGAGGAAAGGTTTTTGCACATGTAGGAAAAATTTCTGCACACGTATAGGGAAGAATTTTACACACAGGGAAGATCATCTACATATCATGGAAGATATTCTGCACACATGGAAGATAATCTGCATGCGAATGTCCCATTTGACAAATAAGTTGCCGATGAGGGATATTTTCACAATTTTCCCTAAAATCTTATATTAAGGTACTCTCTCCGGTCCTAATTATAAGATAAAGTTGACTTTTTTAGAGAAATTAAGGAAGCTAATTAAATTACTTTAAATTATTTATATTTTTATTTTTTTCTTCAAACTAATTAGTTTGACTAATAAACTAATATATAATCTAAGGATATATAACATATGATATGATTAAATAACTTGTTTAACTTCCTTAATCTCCCTAAAAAAAATCAACCATGTCTTATATTTAGGATTAGATATAGTAATATCCTTGCACTATAACCTCGACAAAGGCTTGCCCTGTAAGGAAAGCAGACCATTCCAAGAGATAAATTAAAATGCAAGAGACCCACAGAAGACCACTTATGATGTGTGGATGAGCATCTGGAAATACAAAACCAAAAGGCACAGTAGCAACCACTAAGAAACTAATAGGAAGTTCAGTTTGGAAATTGGCTGCAATTATACTTTCTCCATTTGAATGCAAATTATGCAGAATAGTTTTAGTTTGATATGAAGATATTGGAGTTCTCAGTCGCAAACGAGAAATGGTCTCTTCTTTTCTTTTAAACCATATGTTGTCAACCCCCGTTTCCATTTCGATAATCAAAGAGTAATAAAGACGGAATTCAATGGACATACAGAAAAGTACAATTATACTAATAGAAATATTCATTTACAATCCCAACGTCGTTCGTTTACAATTCTGATATTGTTCGTCGACGGAAACATAAAATACAGCGGAAGTTTTAATATTTACAAATTATCCAAAATATTAAGGCATAGACTAAAGCATAACCACGTTCATATCCTCGCCTCGAGACACGTGCCACTCACTTTTCGGATTCAACGTCTTTGCCCTTTTTCCCACTGGTACCCGCTGAGGTGTTT
Organism: Inga leiocalycina; assembly: GCA_963242795.1. Lineage (NCBI taxonomy): Eukaryota > Viridiplantae > Streptophyta > Magnoliopsida > Fabales > Fabaceae > Inga > Inga leiocalycina. The sequence goes on from OY725329.1 coordinate 43,702,246, forward strand.
ATTTAAAAATAGGGTGAGATTCCGAAAAATCTCCGTAGAGACATAATATTATTCATAGAAAATGCGAAAAGTAAATATGTCATGCGCCAAGGTATGCACAAATTAATGAACAATATAAACACATCATCGTCATGTATACATGAGTAGGGCCCAGCCCCACAATCTACACCGGTTGGACTTCTGCCAACTCCCAGTGTAAGTGCACCTCTGGCACTAACAGCCTCTTTCTAGGCAAATCATGTTACTAATAAAGTACATTTACAAAACATTGGCATCCACACAATCACATAACTTATGGCATAGTGTATGAAGGATAATGTCCCTACCTCAAAGCTTTATAATACTCTTTTAAATGTGCCTCGAAGAACGTGTCGTATCTGGCCTCCAAATCGGTCCTAAAATATTAAATGTACCAGAAATAGGTCATAACCTATCCAAGTATCATTTTATACTCTTCCATAGTTTTTATTGTGGTTATATTAGTCTATGGTGAAAATTTACAAAAATGCCCCCGGGAACCCGGCCCGGCCCGATGGCACGTTTTCCCAAAATTTTGACTAAGGCTATTCTGACTTATTTTCGCCTAAGGAATCCATTTCCGGGCTCGAAATTGCCAAATTCACGGTCAAATTACGAAAATACCCTTGACAGCCCCTATTCAGGGATTTCAGTGGCGTTTTCGTAATTATGCTTTTTCGGCCTCTACCGAAAAAGTGCCCAACTGTAACCCCACCTATTTTTGCCCACTGAGTCCAATGGAACCATTTATTTCATGAAAATCCAACTCCTTGTACCAGTTCTGGTCTGGCCGAAATATTGAAGGGAAAATAGAAAAATGGAGCTTTGTGTTTTAGCTTCCAAAACTTGTACTTTTCCACTTCTAATCCTTGATTAATTCATTTAAAAACTTCATAATCATGATTTAAAGGATTTTGGGCAGCATAACCCCTTAGGATTATGGCTTTTCCAATTTTACAACTTAACCAAAAATCACATAAATCAAACAACAATCACCAACAACAACTTCAATACACAAAGAAGTTGAGATTTTGGAGATTACCTCTTGATCCTTGGTGTTTCTCTCTCTAGAACGTCCTCTCTCTCCCCTCAACCTTGAGATTAGCTTGCTAACATGGTGATCCATAGAGAAAAAGAGATTAGAGAAGCTATTATGCAAGAGAGGAAGCTTTGAACACAAGAACAACAATACCTACCTTAGACTTCTTCCTCCTTGAGCTCTCCTCTTCTCTCTATCTCTCAAGCTTTCTCTCTTCCTCTTTCCCTTGTGCCTTGAACGAAATGTGTGTATGAAGGGGAAGAGAAGATATTTTATTAACCTTGTCATCTTTCTTCCTAGCCCTTGATTTCATCCATGGTTGAGATTGCAACACCTTTCATGTACACCATCATTCCATTTTTGTGTACACTCAACCTTGCCATGCTTCCCTTTTGTGTACACTCAACCTCAATTATCATTTCCTTCTCCCTTGGTTAGTCAAAAACGTGCTCCCTCTTATGCTCCAACTAAATCAAGTGTTCCTTCCATTTACTCAAGTCAATTGGTGCAAAAGTTGGCCACCTAACCTTATGACATAAGTAAGGACTTATGACACAACAATTATCTCCATCATCTTTCATGTGGTGTTGACACTTGGCCTCATTGGATTTTGACACTTGTCTTCTCCTCCTTCATCCCTAAATTTCTAAAATAATTAAGAGAAAAAGGAATATTACTTTATTTCTCAAATTTTCGGAATAATGCCAATTCTGGCAGATTTTCTGCCTTAACTTTGAAAAATCATAACTAATTTTGTAGACATCGTTTCGAGTCGATTCCAAAGCCTATGGAACCCTCATTGAGTCTAGTTTCAAGGAAAAATATGGAATTTTACTGGAAATGATCATATTATTCCCAGATTTTCAATCTTTGATCTCTGCTCCAGAAACTTTCCAGATTTTCTGGATCAACTTCAAAAATTCATATCTTTTTGTCTATAGCTTCAATTGAGTCATATGACCTATCAAATTAAAGCTTAGGATGTCTAATTTCACCCTATAAAATTTCATAATTTTTGGTCATCATTTGGTCTTCCAAAACTATATGACAATCCCACTGCCTCGTAGGCGATTTCACTGAAAACACTATTCAACCTTCAATTTTCAATATTTAATTCTTTTGGCCTTAAATATTCACCATTTCATTGAATATATATAATAATTACAATATATTCTTGGTGAATAAAATTTGAGATGTTACATATGTCATCCGAAATAATATAGTCAACCATAAGTCTAAAAAGGCACAATCTGCTAGGAAAGTTTCATGAATCCATTTAACTGTCTTGTATAACTATAGGATCAATTTGGAAACTAATTGCATAGCTCAACCAAACTGTGGTGGATAAGGGATGCTGCAAAAATAAAAAAAATTGCAGAGAAAAGTAACAGCACAAAGATGACACAGCGAAGCAACCTGTAAATGATGCTTACTAAAAGTTCCATTGAAATGCCAAAATAGCCCATAACCACCTCACAACAAAGGCATAATAGCTCTCTAAATCTTCTTTATGGAATGAGAGAATATAGTCTCAACAAATTTTTGATTGAAGTGGTAAATGATTTCAACCTATAGGAAAAAGAATATAAATTAGAATTTTAAAATAAGAACTTGTTGTGAGAAGCGAAAAGCCTTTGTGCTTTAAGCCCCAAATGTAATTATACTCTTGACCAAATAAAAAAAAAATAAAAGAATAAGAGAATATAACTACTAATAATAATATATATCCCAAACCTCTTCCCTTTCCGCATGTAACAATCTGACTCATGGGACTAAGAAAATACATTTTGATAAAATTTGTACATGCACAACAACAACATATTTCCCCTTGTTGAACATGAGCTTCAAAGAGCTTTATAATTAATAATATATCCCAAATTTGTAAGCAAGTACCAGAATCAGATCAAAACTATAAGTTTTGTGAAGCTTTTGAGATTATATGCAAATAATCTCGGGGTGAATTTGAGATGGTCGACCAGAAATGAAGGAGGAATGATTAGAGCTACGGTTGTAGACTAATAGAATAAATTGTTTTTTTAATAAATAAATATCTAACTTTTTGTTACTTAACCTTTCTTATATATATATATATATATATATATGATACAAATGTCGGCAGTCGTTAGATGAGCACGTTGGTTAACATTTGTCAAATGTAAATGGGCAAAAAAATGTATTTTATTTTCAAAAAATGCCCTTATTATTTGTATAGAAAGTGAATAGGAGCGAGAATGAATGCTGTCATAAAAATGTAATAAAAAGTTAGTTGAAATATCAAACATTATCTAAGTGTATTATCTTATAAATTGGACCAAATCACCTAAAAATTTGTATCTTATATTATATTAGTTATATATATATTAATCATATTAATTGATAAATACCCAATTTTATTATATATATTTTACACTTTATTTAAAGATTTTGATCATATTAATTGAGTTTAAAATGTCTTACTTATGATAAATAGATATTAATAATAAATACATTAAATTAGGACTAAAAAGAATAAAGTTGTCAAAATAATTGTAATTACTCTTAATCTTTTATTTTTGAGAGGATTTGATATTGGTTTAATTGTTTTTAATTGTAAATACTTAAAAATTTGGATTAAATCTAAAAATAGTAATTTGGGGTTTGAAGTTTAGAAATGACAATTTGGTGCTAGGTCAGATCTTTAATCAGTTTTCAGACTTCAATTCAGAGAGCCGAGCTGGGAGTTGCGAGTAGCTGCCGCGAGACATTGCCGTCCTTCATACATCTCACCTTCACCTTCCTTGTCCATTCCGTCCAAACCGCCTCACTACCGCCTATCCACCACGGCCTCACCACCGTCATCCATCGGCGAGCGGCTCAGGCCAAAAGACTCAGCAGCGCCGGAGACCCGATAAGAGAGCTGCCGCAAGGGAGCTGAAGGAAGAGGCCACCATCGATTCACCACCGAACACTACCTTCACCGTCCTCGACCGCTGGTTTCTTCCACTCTTTCCATCGTCCTCCATCTATTATCAACCTGAGTTGCAGCAAAGGAGTGACAGAAGCCGCGAGGAAGAAAGAAAAGCAGAGTTCGGGAAAACAGAACTTTTACCTCCACCACCAGTGAGCTTCTATTCTCCAACATTCTGGAAATTTCATCCTCCTACGCCCCTTCACTATTCAATACGGAAGCCTCCTTTGTTTCCGATATCATCACAGCCGTGATTCTCTGATTTTGGTTCATATTCAGTCACAAATTTTCTCCAAATCAGTGTTAATCGGTTAATTAATTGATGAGCTTCAATGTCTGAAATTGTGGAACTGTTGGTGAACCTGTGTTAATGGTGGGTAGCGGCTAGTTCCTTAATCCCTCCCTTGTAGCAAGAGGCAATGATATGAACTAGAAGCTTCAGTAAAAAAGTTTTGGCTATTCCATTTTCCTAATTCTACATTGTAATCGTGATTTTTAAGTTTCAGGATAGTTTTTATAATGTTAGACTAATTTATTTTGATGTATTTAGATATTAGATATAGCTTAAACATCTATTAAACATTTGACATTGTGGTTAATTAGTTTAATTATCATTATTTTGTGCTTGTTAGTCATTAAATTGATGATTTTGTGAATATTTTGTGCCAATTTCAAGGTGGCTTAGTTAATGGATCAATGTTGTCTTGTGTTTGCATTGTTTAATTGAATATGAATTTATTAATTTTATCTAGAATTAGGTTTTAGCATCATTAATCTTGATTTTTCATATGGTAGCCATTGTTAAATTAAGGGTAATGAGCAAATCAAGTGGTAATGCGAGATGACTCGGTTATTAAATTAAAAGCTAAATATGATTTTTAACTTTATTTAATTGCTAGAGTGCTTAATCAACCTAAATTAGAGAGATTAATATGCAAGGTTGCTTGGTATTTATCAATCTAAGTTAGGCTTAGTCTAAGGAGTGATCTTTAGAGTCTCTTAAAGCTTGCATGATTAATCTCCTAAAATTATTTAAAGTGAGGATTGTTTGCGCCATTGCTATGAAGGATTGCTCATTCCATTATTAATCTTCTTATTTCTTTCATTTCATTAATTCAATCATCAATTCCATTTCATATTGTAAAGAAAAAACCCAAATAGAATTACTCCCTCCAGTCCTATTTATAAGTAATTTTCTCTCTCATGAGGCTAATTCTTTTTATAAGCAACTTTCATTTTTTGTTTGAAAATATAAGTTTTTTTTCATATTTTATCCTTATTAAATACTCAGTTTTTCTCATATCTTATACTCATTATCTCTCATAATTTTTATCTATTCTCTCTTTTATACTCTTTTCATAAATAGGGGCATATATGGAAAAAACATGACATTTTTGATATATTTATTATTTTTAACTACTAGTTCGTTTTACGCAATCAAAGGAGAAGTTACTTATAAATAGAATCAAAGGGAGTAGTTTAGAACAAGTTATTTTGAATTGTAAAACATAGTTTCAAAAGATCAATTTTGTCCCTTTTTATCATTTCATGCCAATCATTGCATCTAGTTCCTAAGTAATTAATAAAAGGCTCCTCTAGTGGTGATCCGGGATTACAACTTTTATTGTAATCCTTGGTTTAATTTTGAAAAAATTATCAAGGCATAAAGCACACGCTTCTTCACTAATGTTAAAATTATAATTTTATATATTGATGTTCACCATCAAATTTAATTGTTTCTAACCTTGAACTATACAGGAATCAGTGGTTTAGCAAATTAGAATGAACTACTAAAGTCGCTATTAAACCAGTCTAAACTAATGAAATTGGCAATTTGTATGGTTCAATCGGTGTCAAGAAAATCAAGAAAAAGGGGGCAAACAATGAAGAAGACAAAAGAAAATGGAAGGTAAAGAAGAAAGGAGAAAACTAAGGGCCCGTTTGGTACGCAGGAATTGATCCCATGGAAATGGAAATGGAGGCCAATTCCATGTCTTGGGGATATTTGGTATGATGGAATTTGGCAAAATTCCATTTCCACATGGAACCCAATTGAGGCCAATTCCACCAAGATCAATTCCACACAAAAAGCCAAGATTTGTAATTCCACCCTTACATTTCCACCGTTACCCTCCTTACTTAGTGGCGATTTTGCTCACTCACGGCGACGATGACGACTTCTTTTCTCTCACTAGTGACGGTAGCTCTCCCCCTCCACCGGCAACGACAACTATGGTGGCATCTAGCACCGGTGATGACAACCACGAGAACGACAACTCTCCCTCACCGGCAATGGCAGCGAAAGCAACTCTTCCCCCTCCTCTTCATGTGATCTGGTGAGATCTGGGCTCGCTTCGCCAGATCCACATCTCCGTCTACCCCCCTCTTCTCCGATGGACACATGCACAGCGGCGACGAGGTCGAACTTGGAAGGAAGAATGAAGATCGAACTTCGTTTGATCTATATTGGGAACGTCGAACTTCGTCTGATCTATTTTGGGAGTTCTTTTTTATTTAGGAGGGCATTTTGGTCTTTCCATGTAAAAAATAAAACTCATTTCCATGACATATCAAACATACTTTTAAAGATCATTTCCATCTCCATATCCATTTCCATATCCATATCCATATCCATATCCATTTCCATCAAAATCAATTCCATCATACCAAACGGGCCGTAAGTAAAAAAGGGGAACAAATGTGGGAAGAAGAAAAATGAACACGTATAAAAAAGAAGAGAATAAAAGAAAAAGCGCAAGGAAGAAGATGAACATGTTGCCATTATTCTTTCTTTACTCTTTATTTTAACTTCTTCACTTGAGCCTATTCATTTCTCACGCTAATCATTACCCAAAAGCAAGTCTTTTGTGATTTTCTGGGTTATTAATCTATGTTTATTGTTTCGGTCAAAAAAATCTATGTTTATTGTCCCAAAAGAAAGTCTTTCTCCTTAATTGGCTCATGCCTTTTACGCGTTTTGCTGACGGGTTGAAATTGAAATTGCTTTTGATTTTCGTTTGGGATTTCACTGTCAGGAAGAAGAAATACAGGTGGAAAAATGATTTTTTTATACCGGTTAAAAATGATTTTTTAGACTGATTTTGGATCTAGTCTTGATACAGCTGGTCTAAAAAGTCTGTTATTTTTTAAATCGGTTAAGCAACTGGTCTTAAAAATCACTTTTTTAGACCGGTTGTTCGAAGACCAAATCTAAAAATTCCAGACTTTTTAAACCTAAAAAGTTCAAACTTTTTAAAAACCGGTCTAAAAATTTTTTTTCAAGACTTTTAAGACTGGTTCTTAAAATAACCGGTCTTAAGAGTCATACTTTTTAGACCGGTTCTTATCATAACCGGTCTAAAAAGTGATATTTTTTTTAAAAAAATAAATATGGATTTTTTTTGTAGTGCTCTACCTGTATCATCCTTTTCACTCTAGACTCTGAACAAAGGGCAATGAGACACAGAACAAAACAAAGAAAAAAAGAAGAAGAAAGAATCATCTTTTTATCATATTCACTCAACTTTTCTATCAATCCATATCTTTGAGATAAGAGCAACTTATCTTAGATTTATTCAATGTAATGAGTTCAAAATTTATTAGATGCTCATCACTTATTCAGCTAATTTCACTTGACATCAAGAGTATAACACACATACAATCATTGAGTTTAGTTTATCGCACATCAATAAATAATACAACTACTTACCATCTAAATTTTCAGTAGCATCTCCACCCTCATTAGTAAAGTTACGAGTTTCAACCTTCAATCAAAAAACAAGCATCATATTGCCCCCATATAATTATATATTTCAATGGATTCGGCAGAGATTGTGTGCAAAAATATTCTACATAAATACTGAATGACTTACTGTTTTCTTCTTCTTCTTCTTCTTTTTTAAACTAGCAAATGGAGTCTCAGCCCCATCCGAAACTGCAAAAATGAGAATGAACCATGCATATGCACAGTTAGAGATACCTCAAATGATAACATCGACAACAATAATAAAAATATCTTTTGGTTTAAATTAGATACCAGACAAGTTTTCTATCTTCTCAGCCAAGTTGTCAACTAAATCATTAGTAGGATCTATAATTGCAACTTTCTTCTTCTTCTTCTTAGTAGGATCAAATGGGGCAATCTGTCACTCAACAAATAAGGCCTCAGAAAGGAGTGCTTTTTGAACCAACTGAAGTATCAGGTAATTGTGGTAACAGATAAATGGGGTTGCCAGAGAGTAGAAACATGAAATATAACAACTTATAAACCATAACAAAAAAAAATCCTTGCATAGCTAATCAAACAAAACACAAAGTAGAACAACGTTGTAAAATCATAAATAATTAAAGAGGAAAAGAAGAATACTAACTTCAGGAACCTCCTCCTTCTTATCATCACTTACAGTATACTAAAACTAAAAAGACGAAAAGATGCTGCCTTCGCAATAACGCAAGGTTGATGTTCTCTTCTTCAACCTTTTCTAAAATACTGAGTCTGCAAATCACATTCATGGTACAAGTCTATGTGACCAAGCAAAGCAAGACCCATACTAGAGATAGAAAAGCAACTATAGTGGAAAGTCACGACAAAGGATATTAGAGCAAGCAAGTTTGTGGCGGTGACAAACTCATTTAGTGCGAGGGTGAGAGCACCGTAGCAACAAACATGAGAATGAGATCAAGCGAAGATGACTGAGCTCACAGAGTAATCGGACCGAGAAAACAGGTTTTAGATTAAGAGAGCGAAAATTAGGCGTGACAAAGAGGATATTCAAAAATTTAGGGTCGATATTTTAGACCGGTTATAAATAAAACCGGTCTTAAAAGGGTAAAAAATCTTTTTAAAAACATTTTCATATTTAAAAAAAATCCATATTTTTTAAAAATATCACTTTTTAGACCGGTTATTATAAGAACCGGTCTAAAAAGTATGACTTTTAAGACCGGTTATTTTAAAAACCGGTCTTAAAAGTCTTGAAATGTTTGATATTTAAGACCGGTTATTATAAATAACCGGTCTTAAAAGTTTAAAATTTTTAATTTTTTAAATATTTTGATATTTTAATATCGGTTTTATTTATAACCGGTCTAAATAATTTTTTTAAGACCGGTGTTTTTGAGAACCGGTCTTAGAAGTTCTATATAATTACAAAACTGCCACCGGTCAAATTTTTTAGACCTTATCTGTTATAACCGGTCTAAATATGATAGTCTAAAAAGAAAATTTTGCACTAGTGAAAGTTCAAGGAAGATGTATCGTCTACTTATTTTCTATTTAATTCCACTTTGTCTTTCTCTCTTCTCCACACTCATCTGCTCTTTAAGACTTGGTTTGAGTGAAGTTACAATCTCATATATTGAGCAATTTCTTTGGTAAGGCTCTGCCTCTTTTGCATCATTCACTTAATCTTCTTGGTTCTTGTTGGTTACATTTTTCTCCTCCTCCCCATTCATCTTCTCTACTTCCTTCTTCAAGTTTTTCCTTTTCTTTCGTGGTCACGGTTTCTTTTTTGGGGTTCTTGTTTCGTCTGGTCTAGTGTTCTTCCAAAACTATAGCTTATAATTATAACTTGCATCATTTTAAATTAAGTTGGGAGGTTTTTAAATTTAATAACCATTTAAACAAATATTAAATTGACATATACACGCGGCTATATACCTGAATTTTGCATTTCTATTGTTGGTTTAGTCACGAGCTTGACTGCTTTAATGGAAGTAGACTTATTCAAAAGAAAAGGAATTAGGAGCTTTCTACTTCCTAATTTATATTTTCAAATCTTTGTTTGGATAAATTATCATTTACAACAAGGAAAATAGAGTTGTCTTGAGATATAGTTAACCATTTTTTATATTAGAAAAATGAAAATCAATAATTTGTGCATACAGTTTGGTTTAGAGAGTAGACATATGAAGATGATCACTAGACTGAACTATCCATATGTGTAAGACATGATCCATTATGCCTATACGCCCACATCTTCGTGGGTCAATTATCTTGAGGACAATGTTGAATGTGGTGGATGTTAGAATAATTTTAATATTATATATGTGCGTATTAGCATTAATCAATAATCAAATTGATTAGCAATTTGCAAATTATTAATACAAAATATAATATTTCGTATTTATATTTAACTTCTCTTTGGATGTCATGTTCGCGCACGTGTTTCTTGTTTTGTTATGTTTCAATATCCATAAGCCTATATACATCTCTAATTTAAACCATTTGAATTTAATTTGCAAGGGACAATGAATTCATCTGTTGGCGCCCGGGATATGAACTTGGAGAAATTGCGCAGTGATGCCATGAAAGGGAAGTGGTCAGAAGTATTTGAAATGTGCAAGCAAAACAGGGCACTTTACACAGCAAAGATAACAGGGACAGGAGACACAGTGTTACACATGGCTGTGTCTAATGGGCAAGAGAAGCTTGTGGCAAACATGTTGGACTTCTTAGTTCTTGAAGAGAATAATCTCACTCAGAATAATGTGGTGATTCCAGTGGAAGGAGGTGAAGTTGAAAGCTGGAGTGTGGATATCGTTCTTGGGGCGGAGAATGATGTGTAAGAAGATTGGTCGAAGAGACCCCTCTTTGATTGCTAGACGCAACATAGCTGGTGAGACGCCGCTCTTCCTTGCGGCTCTCTGTGGCTGGAAAGAAGCTTTTGTTTGGCTTCATTATCAACCAATTTGGCTCATTGTATAAGGGACGTCAATGATACCATTTTTCACTGCGCAATTGCAGAAGGGCATTTTGGTAAACTACTATTCATTCTTTCATATATTGCCATGTTTAAAACTATTTTTTTTCCAAGTTCAACGGTTTTCTTTGATTTCGCAGATGTAGCAATCGAAATAGTTCGCCTTTATAAAGATCATCTGAAAGAGATGATGAGGTGATTTGACACAACCTTAGCTGTATTGGGGTCAAATAATAAATTACCACGAATTAAATGTAATATAGTGCAAACAACTTGAGATCGTTCTCTTATTAAGGAGCCATTTATTTTGACTATCCCAAGAAAATCTAAGTGTTATCAACATGGTTAATTAGAAAGGGGATTTCTGAAATTGGTTTTTCTAGAAATTAAAATTTATGAAAATAAAACTATTTCTAATTTTTTTTGTATTTTGGAAAATAATAAAGAAATGATTTGGATTAAAAAGGGATAATATGATAAAATGAATCTTGGTGATGAAGAAAGTGGCAATCCTTGCTAAACAAATCGTAGGAGTTCAAATTTCATTAAGTCTCAAGAACAACCTCAAGATAACACTTTAGTCCAATATTCTCAATTAATAGTAGCTTCTACAAACATAGCTAACTACTACCTCTTAAGATATTGTTTAAACCCACTTAATGTGTAATTAAAATTGGAGTGATGCAAATTGTTCTCAATTAGAATATTCTAACGAACCATTCAAGAGCTAAAATCAACTGTGATTACCAATCAATAATATAATAGCAAACATAATTTCATCAAGCACATCAAAAGATATATATCAAAATGAACATCAAGATACATAATCCAATTAAAACTACAATGATTAATCCACATGATACATAACAGCAATCCAAGTCTTAAAACCACACAATGATTAACCTAAACAAGGAAATCAAATATATAGTTTAAGCACAAGATTAAATCAAAAAACTCCCCTATGTAAGCATAATTGCTCAAGCCACAATTCCTCAATCACCAAGAAACAAAAAGATCAGCCTCTCATGGCTTCAAAAATCATTTGAATAAATTGCAGTACTGAAATCTCCATGGAAGCTGATGAGGGCCAGAAATGAGTCTCGGCTATGGTGAAGATACAGGGCTCAAGAAGGAAATGAGAATGTGGAAGATAGTGATGAAGATGGTCTGGGATACGGATGGCAGTGAAAGAAATTGGTGGAAGAGATAAGAAATTGCAGGACCGAATCTGGTGAAGGCTGAAAATGGGTCTGTCGGGTTTGGTGAGAGCAGGAATGAATATGGTAAAATCTGGAAAAATGAACAATGGTAGAAGCAGAGGATGTTAACGGTGGTGAAATGGTTGGAGAAGGGAAGATGGTTCAAGATTGAATATGAAATGTTGAAGAGAAAGATGGTGGTATCGGTGGTGGTTCTGAACTTAATGGAGATAGTGGTGGTGTGGTGTTAGGACAGGGAGACGGTGGTGAGAACGGAGAAACAGAGGAGGACCGGCGAGAAGAAAGAACCCAGAATGCTGCCACGACGCTGTGGTCTGACGGAAATGGAGATGTGAGAACGGAGCAGTAGTGCTCTGCGGTAGTAGAGAGTGAGGCTCGACGGTGATGCTTGAAGGTGACTTCCGGTGGTGTGAGATAAGCCAGAGACGATGGTCTCGTCTCTGTCGTGCTCGAGCTTCTCAGCAACGGTGGTTTTGGTCTGTCTTCTCCGGTTGAAGCTCTCTCACTCACGGCGTAAGCTCCTCGGCGCTCCTCCTCCAGCTCCTAACTCTGGATCTCAGCTCTCTCTTTTCGTCCCTCTCCTCTCAGGTCTCTCTCCGTCCCAGGTCTCTCTCTGCTATTGCCTCCCAGCTCCGAGCTCCCTCGCCGGCGACGGAAAGAATGGAGTCAAGAATGAAGGTCGCCGGCGAGGTTATAAGCAAGAATGAATATGATGAGCGATGATCTGCGATGATTCGATTCTAATGCTGGTGCGGCGCTGTGTTATATATCATTCTCAGCTTCCGCGTTTTTCTTTGGGTCTCAGCCGGGTCTTTCTATATCCATTTGGCATATCCATCGGGTCTGGGCCCAGCTGCTGCTGCCTCCTCCATTTTTTTTTTGTTTCTTTTCTTGCTTTTGGGTCGGGTCTGTGCATTCCAGTTGGGCCTTCAGCTCTGTTGTAATTTTTTTTCCTCAGCTGATAAGCGTTCTGGGCCTCAGCTCCTTGGGTCCTTGGGCTTGCGTTTTTTTTTTCTTTTGCATATTCAGTGTTGGCCCTGCGTCCCTCTTTCTCTATTTGGGCTCGTGGTTCCTTTTCTTTTCCTCTTTTTTTTTCACACTTGGCCCAATAGTTTGAACCTCCAACACCCTTAATTTCCTTCTTTAATACCTATAATAAAAAATTAAGCATAAGTAGTATTAAAAGTCCAAGAAACAATTGTACAAAAATAATTAATAATTTTGACCATTTTGCCCATAATTACCATTAATTCAAAACAATTGTTCCTAACCAAAATTAATGCTTAATCATGCAATAATGCTCTATAAAATACACTTAAAATCCCAAATTAATCATGAAAAATCATATAAAAATATGGTTCAATCATGAGACGCAACAAGGAAGGCTTGTCTCCACTTCATCTCCTTACAGCAAAACCTTCAGCTTTCAAAACTACTGCCCTCCTTGAACGATCATTCCTTGTTCATCCAATTTATGGTAAGTTCATGTATGTGTGTGACTCTGATTTCATGTTTGGGTTTCTTCTGATTCAGTTTGGGAATACAATTTTATAACACCGAATATGATTGAAAATTGTCCATTATGTTGCTTCCTTTCAAAACTAAAAACAATGCACTCGTAAAGATTACAAATATGTATAAAGCCACACAAATGAATTAATTAGATATATAAACATTTTTGGAGATAAATCATAAATACTTAACTAAATTTTAGGGTTAAGGTGCAAAAATACACATGTGATTATTCTCAAAGTGCATCCAGCATCAAATACTATTTTTAGGCGCAAAAGTAATTAGGAGCTTCTAAAATAAGGGCAAAAGTCACAGTGACCGTTAAAGTCAGAAAATGTCTATTACTTTCCCATCATTTACCGTCCATCATCTTCTCCACACCACACCACCACCTCCATTGATCACCATTACTGGCGACGGTGAGAGTTTCACCACCGTGAGAGACGCGGCTGGGGAGTGTGAGCTTAGAGGCTCTGGACACAGAAGCAGCGCTGTTAGTTTCCAGGGCTGAAGTTGATCACCACTGCCATCTGAGTTCCTCCTCCGTCAGTCCGTCATGTTTACCACCGGAGGCCACCACCAAATGCCACTACCATCATCGTCTTCTCCCATTCTTGCCACCGTCAGTCTCCCCCATGTCCGTTGTTCATATCTCTTTCTCCGTCATTTCTTCTAGCTTCACTCTAATCGATCACCATCCTTTCTTCCTCTGGTTCATTGTTCTCACCATCTCCAACGATTCACCATATCTCATCTCCACCATTCCCCTGCCTCCCCTATTCCTTTTCCATTTTCACCACCACAGATTCATTCTCGATCTGGTGCTTAAGTTTAGAGGCAATAAACGCAGATCTGGAGCTGAATCATTGTGCATTTCTTTCCATGTAAATTTTCATTCTGCGTATGTCCGACAAAGATGAGTGTGGCGGTGGCGAAGGAACTTGTTCTTGTGCTCAGTTGCACGTTCCAAATTGCAGAGGCCGCAAATGAGAACTTTTTGAAGTCTTCCACTCCCCAACTGCCACATCATCTATGGTCAAAGGATGAATATATGACACATGAACTCTAGCTGGCAAAGTTAAGGAAAGTAACGGAAGTTTTTTTTTTACTTTAACTGCAACTGTGACTTTTGCCCCTGTTTTGGAAGTTTATAGTTACTTTTGCACCTAAAAAAAACATTTGGTGTTGGGTGCATTTTGGGAATAATCACATGTGTATTTTTGCACCTTAACCCAAAATTTTATAAAGTTTCTCGCATCAAGTACCAAACAAAATTTTTAGCATGTGTCTTATAATAAAGTCAGGACGGAGTATATTGTACTTTATATTAATGGCATGCATATTGCTTGTTTGTTTTGAACTTTGAAGGGAGTTTGAAAGTTGACGAGAAGAATCAGGCCGCGACGCATGAAGAATTGCAAAAAAGTAAGTACGCTTAAAGACCGTCCCTCTTAATATGAAAAAACAAAAGGCCACTCCCTCTAACAATTAATATGAAACTTTAATATTTGGAAGAGATTAGATATTAAAACAAGTTAACCATTTAATTTTGAAGTTTTGATTAAGTTATATAACTCAAATTTGTGTGGTTTAACATACTCGTCCCTGTATTCATCTTCTAGTATTTTAACTCAAAATGGCATTAACCTATATCTGCGCACATCTCAGTTCATGTACGTGATTTTTTTTGTCTTTTTTTTTTTTTTTTGCTATAAAAGCCATAAAATGGCATGATATTTTCTAAATCATTTGGCATTCCCCAACATATGAAGTAGGATTATATCAAGTTATATGCATGCATGCATACATATATATATATATATGTTGCTGTAATAACTTTCCCCGGCATATTTTCAGCATTGGCGGACTTCCATATGTATCTGCCCCCACTCAAATTTTTGATACATGTGCGCATATGTTAACAAGTCCCAAAGTTGGTGTGTGTTCTTTTTAGGGATGAGTGATCAAAAAATATGTTTTTGACCAAAGTGGTAAAAGATAATTGGTTGAATGCCCACTCACAAATTTTTTATTTAACATTTTAATCCCGTGAAAGTTGCATGCATTCATACCTGTCTGTTAGTGCAATTGACATTTTTCATTTATCTTAATTTCCATTTTTTTATTTTTTACCAATTATTTAACAAAACATAAAAGTTAATCAGGACTAACAAAAGTTAATCAGGACTAACTTTTTCTATAAAAATACCTGGATTACAAGTAAAAATAGAAAGAAAGTACAGGGGTGAGACCCATCAAAGTACATTTTTTCTTTCTATCTCTACATTTATGGTTTTTTAGATCTAGATATAAATCATTTTGGAAAAAGTATAAAATGAACATATTTAATTTTAATTTTTTATAATTATAAGTGTCTTCCAAATAATAAACTTTTTTAAAACGCGCGTCCCTAGTTATGCATGGATCCTAATATTGGAAGTAGAATGATCAATGTACTTCTTCAAGGTATTTGAGAGATCGAGTAAGGACTAAGGAGAAGTCGAGATGAGAAGAACTATTGTTGACTTTAACTTATCCATCATTTCATTATTTGAGTTACATTTCAACATATATGGTTTCTACTTATATAATATATTTAAGACGCTAACAAATTTTGTGACTTAATATTTGCTGAAAATCAAGAAAACAGTTTGGTCAAGGATATCAAGTTGTCCCGCTATTCCTGCTGTTACTATTTTCTGCACCAGGTACATGCACTTTTTACTCTTTTCTTTTCTCTTACTCGGCTTTTCTCTTGTTTTCATCGGTTATGTACCTAAAGGAAACAGTGAAGGATTAATAAGTTGTTCTTCTAAATAAACTTTAGACTACAAATATATAAAGGAGAGAAGGATAGCAGATCTCACCTAACACGTGATGAGACCCACCAATGTATAATAGCAAGATCCTTGTGTGTAAGCCAATATTGGAAGCAAATCAGAATGATCAACACACTTCAAAGTATTTGAGAGTAAGGACTAATTAAGGAGGAGTTAAGATGGCAATAACTCTAAATCTTATCGATCATTTCCTTATTTGAGTTACATTTACAACATATCAAAATTATCTTCATTCTTTATGTTTTTTTAATTGGTAAAGGTCTAATTTTAACACTTGAACTTATGCTTTGGTTGTGAGTGATGAGATGTGGAGAAAGGAAGGAGATGAGATATGGTGGTGAGTGAGGAGAGCATTGGTGGTGGACACACGTCAATGAGGAGGGCTTTAATTGGAGGGAGGAAGAAGCTGGGGGAGAGGGTAATGGGGGAATTTTAGAAAGTTAAGAGAGTGGTGGAACCCAAAAGATGACCGCGCTTATCATTTTTCTATTGGTCAGAGCATGGATGAGTTGGCACGAAAACTTGGAAAATAGGTGGGACCTATAAAAAAAATAATGGCCATTTACAACATATAATGGTGCCAGATACCTATCACAAAAAAAATTAGTATTAAAATTACACATTAACCCCTTTTTAATTGAACAAACAATTTTTGGGAATTTAGTGGGATATAGGTTATTCTTATACATAATATATTAATATAAGAAATTTTGTGACTTATTACTTGCACAAGATTTTTTGCTGCTATTCTTCATACCAGTCCTGCTGTTACCATGTTTTCAATCAGGTAGGCCAAGTCATGCAAGCATGTACATATGTATAATTATAACTTAGTTTTAAATAGTAATTTTAAATAATAATTTTTTAAAAAACATTTTGTCCCAACTGACTCACGTACGGACCTTGAATAGTCCTAGGGACATGGCTCCATAAGATACGAAAAATGAAGGAGAAGCACACTTGGTCCCTTCAAATAATGAACGAGCTTCTTTATCATTGTTCCGACGAAGATATGTCACAAACAATCTCGAGAACTTCCGCTGAGCAACTTTCAATTGCACTGTGAAGAGAAAAGTTCAACGGTAAAAGAATTCATGAAAATTTCAAGTCATTAGTTTACAAAGCATTATCACTATACATTTCATACATATAACTTGTTTTTTTTGCCCAACATTTTTTTTTGACTTGATATTGGAGTACATTAATCCAACTAGGGATTAATACAAGAACAACCTCCAACAGAGGCCCCACTAAAGATCTCTCATTAACTACCGCCTACCAAAAGAGCAGGAGGTGGGTGATCAAAGATGAAAAAATTCTCTCTACTACTATGAGCTGTCCTAGCTAAAAGATCCGTTTCAACATTATGCTCTCTAGAGAAGTGGTTAACAGGACGCACCAATCTCTGGATAACCAAAACCTAGTCTCTTCGATAACCTCCTTAAAGGGATGGAGCACATCACAACCCCTCATGAGAAGATGAATGGCTTCAATACAATCAGTAAAGAGACCAATATTCTTCAGATTTCTATTCCAGCAAATTTGAAGACCCTGGATGATTGTGATGATTTCAGCAACAACCGGAGGAACCTGCATAAGTTTACCCATGAATCCACAAACCCACTCTCCATCTTCCCCTCTAATGACGCCAGCGCTTGCACTTTAACCTGACTGAATGGGTCGAAGAGACCACTCTGCATAATGGGTCGCCGTTATAGTTTTGCCCAACATTTCATATATAGAACTTGACGATTTAGGAATCATAAATCTTTCTTCACCTGCAATGATGTATGGCCCATTTGTGAATTTTCTAACACCAAAAGACAAAATATTGAGTACATGCTATGAGAAAACTTTTATGCCAAATAATATTGCAATTATAAACTAAGTTTGTGATTTGGACTGTTGGTGGATAGAGTCAGAGTCCATGGCAACACCACTGTCTGGTGGAAAAACAATTGATACACCACTGTTTGTTTTTTTTTTTTTTAAATTTCTCTTCTGTTTGCAATAACATGTGTACGCTTACTCTGGCTCCGTCATAATATATTGTAGTTTCAGTCTTGTAATTATTATAGTATTTCAACCTCCCTTGGACATAACTTCATTCATGGATTTTGGGTTCACATATTGATCTATTGATCAAGTTATCTTATTCAAATATATGACTTAATTAATATTTTAAAATTTTAATTTTGATGAAATACATAATTTTATTTTCTAAAATATAAGAATCAATATTTTGAATAGTTAAAAACTATATCGAATGAGTTGTATTAAGTTAAAAGTTCAAGGATTGAGTAGTATCTGAGACAAAACCATAGGGATGAGTTGCGTGATGTTTGTACAAACAAGTATTTATAACACGCGAGATAAATATAATTTAACGATGACAAAATTGTGAGAATATTTTGTAACCGTCTCCTCCCTAAAGAAAAATCACATAAAGAAAGTAATATACGTAGACAAAGATAGAAATAAATTACATATCTTAAAATTGAGGGATATGCTATTGGAAGGAAATATGATTACATAATCAGTGAATTATCAAGAAATGTTATAAAAAATGAAATTATGAAATAATCAATAATAAATTATCTTTATTGATTAATGAATTCAAACCAACTCGTTTTCTTATGAACTGGGTATTAAAAGTTTTTAAGAATAAAGTTGATGATGATGATTGATAATCTAATTAGCCCAAAGCATAATTTAAAAAAACAAACAATTTCTACCCTTTAATTACAATGATTCAAAAACGTAACTACAAGCCTAATTAATCTTATCATTAACCCAAAGCAATTTTCCCCAAAACACTTTTTCTTTGTTTTTTTTTCCGCAGCCTGAAATGCTTTAATCCATTCTAATTTTCCATCAATATGTTACATGAGTAAATTCTTTATTACATTATCATATATTATTTTTAAAAAATATTTATTCATGTTTTTATATTTATTGAAATTACAGTTGCCAATACAATGCCTAATTTTTGTCGGCAAATAAAATAATGTTTTAACTTTTACCTCTATTTAATTAAAACACCATGTGTCTGTAAACTAATAAAAGACGATTGACCGTGGACCATGCATTCAGTAAAGAAGGAACGTTGCCCAAAAAAGAAAAAAAGGAGCACCACAATAAAATAAAATTTTATGATAATTTCAAAATGGAAAATCATCTTCCTATGTTTAATTAAACTTTAAAATAAAAAAAAGCATGATAGCTGGGTTCCAGGAAAAGGCTGGCCAAAATTTTTTAACGCCATGTGTTAATTTTTAAAATTTTTTTTATGGGATACACCAAAAAAACAAAAACTAACTACGAGGCACCCATATCTAAAAGCAACATAGAACAAATGCACTCCAACGGATCTCAAAACCAAACAAGCCCTACAAATATTCTCATCAATTCTTTAGCTAGAGCATCAGCCACACGATTGAAAGAGAAGAAAATTTTTGAATGTGGCAAAAGTCACACGCTCACACCAGCCTCAAAGAGCGCATGGTCATATTATTAAAAAATCCAGCTCACGAGAAGATTTAGATAGTCTACAGTATCTCTTTTTAAAGCAATGCCCACGTATAACTTAATTAAAAAAAAAGATAAATCTTTTCTAACTAAAATGAAATATATAAATATCATAAAAATGTCAGTATTCCAACTGTATTTGTATCCTGCATTCTAACAAGGTTTTGCATATATAGGAAGTGTACTTGCCCTGGTCTTTCAACTCATCTCTGGTTCCCTGTATTTGGATTAGGCGAAGGCTTTGGTACTTCAGAATCATTATCTTCTCAGTTGGCGCACAGGGAGAAATCCTGAAGAAGCTACGAAGTGATACTATAAGAGAAACAAGCAAGAAAGGGCGCTTTGCACGGCGAAGATAATAGGGACAGGAGACAGTGTTACACATGGCTGTGTCTAATGGGCAAGAGAAGCTTGTGGCAAACATGGTGGACTTCTTAGTTCTTGAAGAGAAAAATCTCGCACTACTACAAAAAGGGGTTATAACGTCCCAAATTTAGCACATTTAACGTCCAAAAACGGAGGGACGTATATGTTGGGGGCGTAGTATATTGTAAGAAAAGACGTCCCAAACAAAAGGGACGTCTAAAGTCCCACCCTAGGGACTTTAGACGTCCCAAATGACATTTGGGACGTCTAAAGTCCCCCAGGGTGGGACTTTAGACGTCTCAATTCTTAATTTGGGACGTTTAAAGCTTAGGTTTTTTTTATACCATAATTTACATTCTATATTACCCAGCGAATTCAAACTGCGGAAACAGAATAGAAGATGGATTCATAAACCACACTGTCCGTTACAAAATGGTAAGGACTTTACTATATATACATACAATAACAACTCATACAACCTACTACTATATATATCAACAATAACAACCAGAAAGTGTCAAAACGCTGTCATCACACAACTACAAACTGATATAAAATAAAAAGTTTACTGCTCTATATGTTGAAGAAGATGTCCAGCCAAAAGATCTCTGATCAAATCAAGGTCTTCACATAGGTAAACATGTTCATTATCAAAAATCTGAAAATTAGAAAGTAAGCTTTGATGAAATGAATCTCAAGCAAATGAATTAATTAGCATTTCGATTAGAACACCAAAAATATTATCATTTGAGAATGAAGAAGCGATTACCTTTTCAAAATCGTTAGTAATTCCACTTTGAGTGATGTTATACATATAAAATATAACATAATATCCGCATTCAGTGTTGTCAGGTTGCCGAGGGCACTTTAAATCAAAGGGATGCAATTGGTTGTTAATATCAATAAAGGTATGTCTAAAAGGACCGTTAATGAAACAATTAGCTAGGATCGAAACTACTTACTATCGGATAAAACCACTTTGGCTTTTTAAAAACTGTACCCTCGCGTGACCCACCTAGGACTTTATATATTTGACAAGCACTATCATGAAAATCAAAATGAATAGAAATTAGAACTATTCATTTTTTTTAAGAGTCAATGAAATACAAACAGAATAACTTATGTGTCGAAGACGGATTTTGTATCTTTGTCTGGCTTTTTACTCAAGGGATCAAACCAATAGACTATATTGCGGCAGGGACTTATAACACACAAACTCCAGTGGTAACTTTAACAACATGTAGACATTAAAATGAAGTTAGATGACAAGACAATTATTTATTAAACTTCTTAAATTGACAAAATGAAAATACGAACCGTTGAACAATGGGTGCTAGATAACAACAAAGTTTGGTCTCTCCCATTGCGTAGCTGACATAGTGAGTCCTATGCGCCACAGTATAAGTATCCCTTGTCGTATTTGTAGGACATAAGAATCCATACCAATCACGTCTTTCCATGTTTGTGCAGAGACTGTGGAAGGTGCTATAATAAATTAAAATAAGGAATGAATTATTGAATGTATGAAATCAAAAAACCACTAAATGAATTCTATGGGAAAATTGAAAAAAAAAACTTACCGGACTGTAAATTTCACCCAGCCTGCATCTATCTCCTCCAACCTGATAAACTACTTGAGATCTGTATTGTCAATCGTGTAGGGATACTCCAATGTAAGGCCCACAATCCCTGGAGGCATCTTCAGGTCAATCTGTTTAATGCCCTTGTAGATCTGTTGCAGCTGTGCTAAGTAGGGCCATTTTCTTGCATCTTCATGATCCTTTTAGAACATCAAAAAACAAATTGTTATTAGGATGCCAACAGTTTTTCAGTAATAGTAAGGTAATTCCTACTATTGGAGGTGTTGCGTTTGAACCAATAAGATTGTGAGGCCAAAGGATGAAAGATCCTATCGATTGACCTAACGTGCGAACCTCTGTATCAGGAACAGGGATGGCTGTACCTTCTTCCCCCTTTCTAACACTCATCACATTCACCCTACGAAAATCCTATGGAATTTGCTGATGATGGTGGTTGGTAGCACGTGTGTGAATGAGAGCATCGGCAACAACACGTAATAGTGGATAATCCAAATAGAGGGCGGAAGGGTCTCCCGACACTGGAGTGGGAGAAGGGTCGCCAAGTGGTTCCTCTAAAGGGTTGTAACTTCCTCTGGTGCTATTGAAGGCCGGGGATTCCTGAGTTCTATGCTCATCCCTTGCCCTTTGCGCTTCGAACATCTTTGCCATTTCAAGTTGAAGCTCTGGCAACAGCTCTTGTAGGAGCTTGTCGCGAAGGTTGGCCTCGATCTCTCGTTTGAGGTCCTTTCGAATCTTGGCCACAAGGTCCTTACTAGGTCCAGCTTGTGACGAATAACGTGAGTCTCGTCCAAAATACCTTGCGGCACTAACTCCCCGTGTCTCTCCTTGAACACGGCTAAGGTCATCTGCCTTCCCAATAGCCGTTGACAAGATGTCCATCTGTCTACTTGAATTTTAATGAATCTTGGCTACTCTGATCTTCCAGTTCATCCTGTAGCATACAGTTTATCGTAAATGTATCGAAACCACTCGCGATATGCAAAAAATTAGGTACTTATGGTATAACTACTTATAATCCTCATAGCAACCTCAGCAACAGTCGGATTTATGTACTTCCCAGCCTTAATCCTCCCTGCTTTCCATTTTTTGTGACGTGGAGGAGGTGCCGGTGCCTGAATAACAACGCTAGGATTAGATTCCGCTGCTTCCTTTATTTTCTCTAACTCTGCTTGCATCATTTGCCACTCAAGCTTCCGATATCCACCACGAGACATGTAATGTTGATATTTATTTTCTGATTGCCTCAGTGCATTTGCTGCACTTAATTTCTATGAATGAAAAATAACAAAAAATAAATCAACGATATCAAGTATATGAAAATTAAAAGCTCTATATCATGATGACAGAAATCTTACCAAAAACTCAGGATCTACTCGTGATGCTGTAAACAACCTCCAGTCCTCTGGAGACAAATATGAATAACGTACACATGGATCCTGACCCCTAAGGGCCCCTTGAATGTACCGTGCTGTTAGCTTGTTCTTGAAACCTTTCCATCATACACGAACCTCATCCATCCAATGCTTATACATCTCCCTGGTGTCTGGGACATCGTATGTTTGCTGCAAGGTAAAAGATAAGATTATTATATTTGAAACGATAAGAATAAAGCTACAATTACCATAGATGCATCAAAACTTATATACCAAAAGTTGCTGCCAAATCATGTCTTTCGTTTTTGGGGGAACCAATCTCCAATTATCGTAGGTAATACGCACTTTGCTTCGACCCAAAAACCCTACGTAGCTAATGAAGTGGTCTTCCTCAGGACCAACTAGATTCAGATTGTCATCGAAGTCTATATGCAGCCTCTCCTGTTGATGTTCATGACGTGCAACCAATGCTCCCATCTTTGTACAGCCTCTAACCCTCTTTCTTGCAACAGGTTCATCTCTAGGCCTTTCGTCGTTGCTAGGGCTTTCGTCATCTCTACGCCTCTCGTCATCACTAGAGTTGTCCATATTCCTGTTAACATAAAAAGCATCATCAGAAACGTAAATAAATTGCAATAAAAATGAAATAAACTAAGCGGGAAGTAAAACAGAAAAAACACACAGTTCTCATTTATAAATTAAGGTCTTACTCTATATTGTTTCCCAGAGTCCTTCACCATGGTCATTTCTTACAGCATATTCGTCATCATCTACCAATTCTACTTCATTTGTTCGAGGTGGAGTTGTTGTGAAAGGTAGTGTGTCATCAAGGTTGAAGGTCGGATCACCATACTTCTGTTTTTTACTTTTAAGGACAATGGACATGTTTTTGCTCGCAGGATCGGTGACATAAAACACTTGTTTCGCCTAGCTTGCTAAAATGAAGGGCTTATCTCTATAGCCAACTCTTCGAAGATCGACTGAGACAAATCCAAATTGTTTATCTATTACCACAGCATTATTGCTAACCCACTTACCTTTGAATAAAGCAACTTTGAACTTGTTGTATGTCATCTCCCATATTTCTTCTATAACTTCATAATAGGCTATATATGCTAATATGGGGTTTTTGTCTCTCGAACTGGAAAAGTGCATAGCTTCAGCTTCTACCATGACCCCACTATTTTGCATGGTACTTCTGTCATCTTGCTCTTTCGTATAGAAAGAATAGCCATTTATATCATAACCGGTTCAAGTAATGACCTGAAACGAAGGCCCCCAAGCTAGCCACTCGATTGTCTTAGACACACCGGTCTTGTGCAAAACCTTTTCCTCGAACCATTGCATGAATGTCTTGTTTTGCTCAATAGCAATCTGCATGTCATTCTTCCTTGGATTCTTGTTCTTCAAAGTCTTTCTGTGTTCATCTATGTAAGGTTGAACTTCTTCTATATTATTCAGGATATAAAAGTGGGCTTGCAACACCCTCTTCACGAGGAACATTCTTCACTTTCAGTCCTCGTGTTTCCTTACTTCTCCCCTCTTCATGCCGAGATTGTTCCTTCTTCCCTAACATATAATTTTTGCAAAATTCTATAGCCTCCTCAACTACATATCTTTCTATTATTAAGGCTTCTGGTCGATAAGGATTTTTAGAATATCCTTTTAAGATCTTCATGTATCGCTCGAAAGGGTACATCCACCTCAGGTAAACTAGACCGCAGAGCCTTACCTCCCTTACCAAATGAACTACCAAATGCACCATTATATCAAAAAATGAAGGAGGAAAATGTATCTCTAGTTGTGACAAAATGATGTAACCCTCATTTTCCAGTTCATCCAACTTTTCAGTGTCAATGACTTTGTTACAGATAGCATTGAAGAAAACGCACAATCTTGTTACAGTGGTTCGTACTTCATCTTTCATTATGCCTCTAATAGCTACCGGTAATAGTTGTTGCATCAACACATGATAATCATGAGACTTCATTCCCACTAACTTCAAATCGTCCATTGGGACACATCTTCTCACATTCGAGGAATACCCTTGTGGCACCTTAATTTCATGCAAACACCCAAACAAACTTCTTTTCTTTGCTTTTGATAGTGTATGCGCTGCTGGCTCTATGTATGCCCTCCTACCATCATCTCTTAGTTGTGGATGTAACCGTTCTCTTATTCCCATATCAACAAGTTCTAATCTCGCACTAATCCCATCCTTAGTCTTCCCTGGTATGTGCAAAAGCGTACTGATAAAGCTATCACAAACATTCTTCTCCACATGCATCACATTAATACTGTGTCTCACGTCAAGCGAATGCCAATATGAAAGATCAAAGAAAATGGATCTCTTCTTCCATATGTTCTTCTCACCCACAATCCTCTGATTCTTACCAAAAGTGACATTGATACGTTCCACTCGACTATAAACTTCCTCTCCGGTTAATGACTTTGGATCCATTCCATGCTCCGGTAAGTCGTTAAAATGCTTTCTTAGCCTACGATATGGGTGGAACCGATGAATAAACCTCCTCTGGCCAAGGTAGACATTTTTTCTTCCATGCTTTAGTTGTTGGAAGTGTGTGTCTGCTTCACATATTGGGCATGCTTTATGACCCTTCACGCTGTACCCTGACAAGTTTCCGTACGCAGGGAAGTCGTTTATCGTTGTGAAAATCATTGCACGTAGCTTGAAAGACTCCTTCTTATAAGCATCAAACACATCTACGCCTTCCTCCCACAACTTCTTCAAGTCCTCAATCAAAGGTGCCAAATAGACATCAATATCGTTCCCTGGCTGTTTTGGTCCAGAAATCATCATAGATAGCATCATATACTTACGTTTCATACATAGCCAGGGAGGCAAGTTATATATTACAAGGAGAACCGGCCACGCACTATGTGTGCTAGTAAGAGTTCCATACGGATTGATGCCGTCTATACAATGCCCAAGCTGAAGGTTTCTCAGCTCACTGCCAAATTGAGGGAACATTTCATCTATTTTTTGCCATTGTGGAGAGTTAGCTGGGTGCCGAAGATATTTCCCATAAGATATTCTCTCATCAGAGTGCCATCTCAACTTCTTCGCTTTTGTTGCAGTCGCAAACAAATGTTTAAAATGTGGTATTATTGGAAGATATCACATAACCTTTAAAGGTTGCCTTTTACTTGTCACATCGCCACAACCACCATCTTTTTTCACTTTGTATTGTGCAGTTTTACACTTAGGACACTCACTAAGACCTCCATACTCATTTCTGTACAGTACGCAGTCATTAGGGCAAGCATGTATCTTTTTATACTCCATACCCATCGTAGACAGGATTTTCTTGGCCTCATACATATGATTTGGAAGTACATTATCCTCTGGAAACATATCACACAATAGTTCAAGCAGCAATGTGAAACTACTATTGGTCCACCCACAAGTTGCCTTTAAGTTAACCAAATGTAATGTTCCCGTCAGCCATGTGTACTTACTCCCACGGTACAATGGTGTCTCTGCATCACTCCGTAGGCTGTCATACTCCTGCGAATGCGCAAAGGATTCTACCTCAACATCATGAATCATTTTCTCCATTCTATCTTCATTTATGATATCCACATCTTCCTTCTTGTGTGACGGACAATCCGTTACTTTCTCACCATGCCATATCCACCTTGTGTATCGCAGATTTATTCCATCACAAAGTAGGTGATCCTTTATGACATCAACATCCCGTCGACTCTCATTCAAACAATTGACACAAGGACAAAAATACTTCCCATTTTTTGCAGGAGCATTCTTTTTAGCGAATTCAATAAATTCTTCCACCCTTTTCTCATATTCTTCACTAGTTCTCAAAGCATTCATCCAACTATGATCCATTTTGTTACCACCTAAGGCATTCCCAATAACAGTCACACGTTTAGTACAATTGTCAACGACATATGATGGGATTGCCTAATTAAGTTATCAACCCAATTTAAAATTTTAAAATATGGGCTTAATAACTTTATTGCCCCCTCCTAGTCTCCTCTCTCCTCTTAAAAGGGTTTCAGTGCTCTGTAACTTATTTTTTAAATAAGTATATGTATATAAACATTAATGTATAATAAGATTAAATTAAAGAATTTTTTTGAGGTTTGGAAGGATACTCTAGAATAATGCAAGCCAAAAGAAAAAAAAGAAAGAAAGCAAAACCCCAATTACAATTAGATTATTTTTAGTTGAATATTGACAATACAAAATTTTAATTTCTACCTGAATTTTTTTTATGAGAAGAAAATTAAACTTTATTGATCACAAAAAGTCTGACTCCTGTGATATTATATATATCAAAGATTTTCATTAATGGAATTAAAAGAAAAAAGAGTTTCATCAACGTTAAAAACCAAACTATATATCACAAAAGTCAAAATTCTATAATTTATGAATTTTGATTATTATCTTTTATTAACAAAACAATTTTAAGTTGAGTTCTTCCAAAAATAAAATTGTTTTATTGAAAATATTTAGATAAAAATCATTTAATGAATATTGGGGTTATGGGTTTCTTTTTAGTTTTAGCTTGAATTATTCTTCATAATTTTTTGGGAATACAAAAATTTCTTTAATTTAAACAAATCATATTTTATTTTATTATATATACTAATGGTAATATATATACACAAAACTAAGTTACACAACAATATAACTAAAGAGAGGAGAGAGAGGATAGAGAAGACTATGAGAGTGCAATGAAGTCATTTTGCTTATATTTTAAAATTCTAAATTGGGTGAATAACTTAATTAGGGATTTGTTGAGTTTAACAAACTAATTTAGAATTTTCCTATATGAGGCAACTTTATGTGGAATTTTCCCTTGATTAAAATTAAAATAACCCCTACTCATTCAAGTAAATTTATATTTAATAAAGAAAATAAACCATTGCAATGGACTTCCTGAATACAATTTAAGCAATATAAACACACCAGGCTAATCTCAACCATCTCAATATAAGCAATATATAAGCACAATTAACGTGATATTTCCTATTGCCTAGGCTTTTCACATTGCAAGTTTTACTTTAATTTATTCAAGTAAATTTATATTTCAAAAAGAAAATATACCATTCTGTTACAAAAAAAAACAAGAAGAAAATAAACTAACATGATCAAGGGGGCACCGACTGCTATGTATGCTGGAGAGGTAGAGAAGACGTTGGAGATCAGAGGTGTATGCACAGTGGGGAGGTACACCGGAGGGTGGAGAAAGCAAAGAACCACGGTGGTGTGGAGGTATGGATGACAATGGAAGGAAGGAGGTGGAGGAGAGCAAAAACCTACACTGTGGAGGAGGTGAAGTTGCAGAAGGGTGGCCCTGGTGCGTGCGTCCTTCAATGGATTTCAAGTGGAGGAGGGAGGAGTTGAAGAAAAAAAGAGTAGTTGAAGAAGGGAGGAGTTGAAGAAACAAAGAGCTAGGCCGACGGATAAGCAAGCTAAGAGGGGGAGGAAGAAGAGTAAAGCTTTTGGTCAAAAAAGAAGGGAGGAGGGAATGGGATTGAGAAGACGCATGTCAGACAAGTGTCTGACATGCGGACAGGTAAGCCTTTAGGCATCCCAAATGGCATTTGGGACACCTAAAGTTTGGATTTAGGCGTCCCAAAATTATTTTAGGACGTCTAAACCCAACTCCTGGTGCTAAAAAAAATTTACAAAATTTATATTTCGCGCCTGTAAGAACTTTAGACGTCCCAAACTAAAATTTGGGATGCCTAAAGGTTTCCCTGCATACATATAATTACGAAAATGCCATCGCCTCCCTTTTTAACCATCCAATTTTAAATTTGGGACGTCATTGGGGGTGATTATATCCTAATTCTGTAGTAGTGTCGCCCATAATAATGTGTTGGTTGCGGTGGATGGAGATGATGATGAGAACGGGAACGTGAACATCGTTCTTGCGGCTCAAAATGATATAAAGAACACTCCTACGCACTTGGCAGCAATAACGGGGAATAGCAGAATGTTAAAAAAAAAAAAGGGTCATTGACCTTAATACAATTTTTTCTTTTGGATTAGCGGGAGGGATCGATCACGAACGAGGAGGCACAAAGGCCTCACACCGTGTCATATGCGCCACACTGCGATGGCAGCAGGAGTCAGGCCACGACGGAAAAAGAATTGCAACAAGGCCTCAGGGTCCACATGGGAGCAAAGGTCAAGCTTATTATTCAAAAAATAACTATGTTTTACATGTTACCCCTTAATTATTTTATTTTTCCCATAACTAACGTGCATTTATTTTTATTAGCATTAGCTTAATCCCATTGTCTTTAACAATATAAAACTATACTATTAGGAAGAGATCAGATATAGGGAGAATTGATCATTTAATCCCTAAAATTTTGATTCCAACATATATAATTAAGATGATTATCTTCACTCTTTATATCTTTTTTTAATTCAACAAAAATTTTAGTGGGAAAATTAATGTTAACAAATAATGTTTGCGGATCGAGTCCGATATAGTTTACTCCCTCTTATCTTAAACAGAAGTTATAATTTTTAGGATGGGGTCAGTCTTCCTTTTTTCTTTCTTTCTTTCTTTTTTAACAGATAGCAACAAGCAACTAAGAAGAAAACAACTTCAAGACGAACTCACAGAGAAGTGTAGGCGTCATTTCTCTCAATTATAAGGTCAGGCTTTTTTATAATTTACATTTTGCACTTGTCTCTGAAAATTTAATCCACTTTTCCATTTTACCGGCCCCCAATTAGTTACATATCTCATCTTTTTTTCCGCCCACCCATTCTCCCTCATCTATGTTTCCGCTCATGCTTTCCATGAATAAGAGCATATTTAAAAATTACATTTTTCTTAAACATTTGTTATTTTTAACAGACTCTTTGATATACATAATTTATTTATATAATTGTAACTGGCATATAGGACTGGGGGGTAATATGTCAAGACACTGACAAATTTTGTGACTTAATATTTGCAGAAAATCAAGAAAACATTTTGGTCAAGTTTATATATAGGTTGCCGCGATTCCTCCTGCCATGCTTGTTGTTATCCTTTTTTGAAGCAGGTAGGTCATGTCAAGCAAGAGCGTGCGCGCGTGCGCGCACACACACACATCTGTGCCGCATAATACAGGGACATTCTCAGGACTCAATTCACCTGAAATTATCATTACAAATAAATTAAAATCAGCTACTATCAAACTATAAGGACTTGTAAATTAATTTTTCTTTATATTTTATTTAATATTTTAATATGAACTTATTAATTAAAATTGTACATGCATGCATAAATTTGTGTGTATAAATTACGATTTTCTTTTATTTTATCTCACTTTTTCTTATTTCCCATGTGCTATTTGACTAAAGACAAAATTCTAAGGACTAAGCTTTTCTCTAAATAAACTTAGAGTACAGATAAACAAAAAAAGATTAAGCTTTTCTATGATGCAGCTGGTGGCAGGCCTTGACTGCTACACAAGGCGTCTCATAGCATATGCCAACAAGCTGAACAAGAAATTGAACCTTATACTTCATCACAATAAGGTTGAATATAACTTACAATAATCAAACCCTTCATCTCCTTCCTCTTGATGATGAGGAGGAGGAAGACGGCAATGGTGGTAATGACTGAACACCACTATTGTATTTTTAAAATATTAAAAAAATTGTTAACAAAAAAAAATTCACAGTTATTAGTTAAAAACCGTTGTTCGCATCGCAAGTATATAAGTCGTGTGAAGTAATAAAGTGACAAATAGAGATCATTCTCATGAAGATTTGATTAACAAATTGGTCAAACAAGAGGCATAGTGAATTCAATTAAGTTGAGCCAAAACAAGTTTTGATATGGAAAAGAATTTTGAAAAACTACTTTCAAGACTAGAAAGTGATAAAGGCAAATGATTCTTTGACTTCAAAAATGAAGCTTAGGATTCTTCCTCCTGTTTGTATTTCATTAAACTTGATTAACTTCCTTTCTACTAGCTAGTATTTCAATGCATATTTGTGTTGGTCTAAGGTTCAAAAGGCACTTGACAAGCTCTCTCAAGTCAAAATACAGCTTCGATCTTCTCATTAAAATGCATAATCTCTTGCCACAATATTAATGAAAATCAATCTTTGAGCAACAACGACCTTAATGTGACAATGCAATGTTAGTAAATATCAAGTAAACTTCAAGACAAGCATGGTTATAACAAAATTCTATATCTAGATTAGCTCTCTCAATTCAAACCTAAGTAAACAAATCAATCTAAATGGCGGCCAATCACTTAGAAGCATTAAACAAATGATAAAATTAACACACACACACACACACACACACACACATATCATTATCTACCAAAAGAGAGGAATATTCAAGTTTTAATCCATATAAAGGTTTAAAAGAATCCTAGAATGAAAGATTTAGCTACTCATGTCCAAATATAAAGAAAATCCATACGCAGCTATTGAATACATGGATAAACTAAGTCAAAAAGAGGAGAAAAGTGACAAAACCAAGGTCAAACTCCCAAAACCTATCTTAGAAAGATCGCCCAAGCCTCCAAACTCTTCAAGAACTCTCTCCTAAACTCTTATTTTACGTGCTCCAGGGTTTCTCAAGTGCAAAGAATATGTTTTTAGAGCTTTTCCTTGGGTTAAATAATATTTTGCAGCTTCTAAACTCAAAATACGCATATGTACTTTTTCAGGAATTGCTACGGTAAGTATGTCAACTTGTCGCGGCCAGTTACATAGAGAGCACACAGAGATTACTCGCCACAGCAAGTTTGTCAACATGCTGAGGCCAATTACACAAAGAGCAACTTCTTGAGATTGTTTACTTGCCATGGCCAAGTGGTCAACTTGCCGAGGCCAGTTTGTAACATCCTTATTTTTATTTTTATGATATAATTATAATTAGAAAATAATTATTTATAAAAAATAAATTTAGTCGGTAATTTTTAAAATAAAAAGAAAAGGATATCTGGTTAAAATATTATTTTTTTGAAAATATAATATAAATATATATAACAAAAAATAAAATGAAAAAAAAGCACTACCCATATTGAAAAAAAATTATAAAAAAATGAGAGCGGCGCCACCCACCTTAAAATTAAAATAAAATAAAATATATATAAACAAAACACCACCAAGGTATTATATATACCCCCACCCTTCCTTCACTTCACCGTCGAGGTGAAGTGATCCTTCTAGAGGAGAGCGTTCGTAAAGTCTCAGTTTTTGCAATTTTGGAAATTTAATACATTAACTATATATTTTTAATTATTCTTGATGATGCTAGATGGTCTAAAGGCCTTATGACATGTTTTGAACTTATGGTTTAACAATTTAGTCTGATATGGATATTTTAATATATGATGAGATATTATGTAGTTAAAGAGTTTGAGCTGGATAGTGAATGGTTATTTTGGGTCTTATGAAGTTCAAAGCCCAACTAGATACATGATAATGTTTTGGCAAATGGTTTATCAAACCCTTAATTAATTATTGTTTTAATAACAGGATTTTACATAGTTACAGAGAGACAAACTTATTGTGATTCTCCTACTTGCTTCAGCGCGTTCACAAGTTGCTAAGGCAAGTTGTATAAACTCCTGCTTCTAACTTTGTAATGCTTCACTTTGTTTGTTCTTTCCTTGTTTTTTGGTTCTTATTGAGCTTCAAAACTTAACTCCATCCAGCTTTGGTGTCCTTTTGGCAAGATATATGGGTTCCCCATTTGGATAGATTGGATAACTTGGTAACTCAACCATTATCAAATGATATCCGAAAATGGAAGGTAGCAGACCGTATTACTCCATCAGGTCAATGGGATCTGAATAAGTTTGCATATTTATTACCGAAAGAGGTTGTGTTAGTGATCCTAAAAGTGAATATTAACTGCAATGCTGGTGCTGATATTCTGGGTTGGCGTTGGGTAGATGATGGTAAATTTGTTCTAAAAGAGGCATACATTAGATTAGCGGGTCAAGGAGATAATCAAAATTGGTTCTGCTGGAGGCTCATATGGAAACTAAAGGTTCCTCAACGTTACAAAATGTTCATGTGGTTATGGCCCACGGTCGTTTAATGACAAATTTGATCAGAACTCAGCGGAAAATCCATACGAATGAGATGTGCCCCTGTTGCCAAGATGAGATAGAATCAATTTTGCATGATCTTAGAGATTGTGCTGTGGTAAAAGAACTCTGGAGTGAGATGATGCCTAGTTAATGATATCGGAAATTTTTTGACTTAACAGATAGAAACATTTGGTTAACATGGTGCTTAAGTCGTTGTGATAAGGTGTTTGGTTATGAATTTCGCTACTGGTTTTCTGTTTTATGTAGACACATTTGGTTGGCAAGGAATGACCGTATTTTCAACAATAAACAATAGAGTAAACAACAGTTACTTGCACGTACTAGTTCAGTGCTGTCTTGGGGTGTCTCCAGTCCCATGCAACCGAAATCTTATATCACACCAAGTATGTTTTGGCGTCCTCCACCTGCTGGGGCAGTTAAGATTAACACAGATGGATCCAGGAATGAAGCGTCGGGAAGCTGTACATGTGGTGGAGTGATACGGGATGACCAAGGATGATTTGTTTGAGGATTTATGTTTTGAATTGGAAAAGGGTCTGTGATCACAGCAGAGGCTTGGGGAATCCTGTGGGGTATAAAGTTGGCTTGGGAAGGAGGATTTAGGAATGTTCTAGTTCAAAGTGATTGCAGCAAAGTATTGGAGCTTATTCAAGGAGCGGTCTCTGATGAACATCCAGATGGTACAGTAATTTTGGAGATTCAATCAATGCTGGAACGTGAGTGGGAAGTGGAGCTGCTACACTGTGGTTGAGACGCAAATAGAGTGGCTGATTGCTTCGCAAGGATAACATGGGATATGGAGATTGATTTTCTTGTTCTTCACAGAGAACCTGATGAAGCGAAACAATTGCTTATAGATGTTGTGAACCAGAATTTTTGTACTGACTTAGTAGGGTAAAGCCCTTCGGGCTATATGTTTATTTCTTTTACTATCAAAAAAAAAAAAAAAAACTTAACTCCATCCTCCTACAAAAGAGGGAGGATTTATAAATTCCCAATTGAATCACAAACTATCTAGGATATAATAAGAATTTCTTTGATTTTTGCTTGATACTTTGACATACACATTTTTTTCTATACACTTCTTTCTATGCTCATTTTGAACCAAAAAATAGGTAAAACAAGAAGAAAATGTGGTGAAATGTGCTCAATAAGCCTCATGAGCTAGTATTTCCTAATTAAAATTTGGCCCAAGAAATAAGACTTGATCCTAAAAATCAGCTTTTAAAAATTTAACTTCAATTTTTTCTTTATTATTCTGGGCCTTTATATATTAATAATTATTGTTTTCCTTATTTTTTTGGATTCTTCTACCTGAAAATAAGCCTATTTCAATAAATTTATTTTCTTGAGGCCTTAATTAAACCCTTCTAGCCTCCTTAATATTCTATAAATCATTAACTCAAAGCTTAAAAATTTGGGATATCACACCTTAAGTTTATAGTGTAAAAGTGATGTGATTTAAAAAATGTTCATATTTTGAAAATGAACTATATAGTATAAGCAGAAAATGTGGAATATATTGTTCTAACTATTGTGCTGAGAAAGTTGTTAAATATTTTTAACACAAAAAAAAGCTCTAAAACACAAAAAGGTTGGTTGTTTTTTTAATAGGAAAAAAAAAAGGAAAACATTATGACTACCCTTATCGTTGAGGTAGAGGGCAATGGTTGCCAGGTCAATAAGCATGTGGGTCCCAGGCATGCAAACTTTCCTCTCCTCCTAGGGAAGCGAAGCGACCTTACTGACATAAATCTCCCCGCCAAATATCACACCCTTTCTCACCTCTTTTGACGAAAAAGAAGGGGCCTTTCAGGTGTGAAGAGGCGTGTATGATTCCAAAATAATTCCTCAAATTTTTAACATAAGATGCATTGCCAATAAAATCTTGCATTAAGGTAATATCCTTGCACTATAACCTCGATAAAGGCTTGCCCTGTAAGGAGAGCAGACCATTCCAAGAGATAAATTAAAATGCAAGAGACCCACAGAAGACCACTTATGATGTGTGGATGAGCATCTGGAAATACAAAACCAAAAGGCACAGTAGCAACCACTAAGAAACTAATAGGAAGTTCAGTTTGGAAATTGGCTGCAATTATACTTTCTCCATTTGAATGCAAATTATGCAGAATAGTTTTAGTTTGATATGAAGATATTGGAGTTCTCAGTCGCAAGTCTCTTCCTTTCTTTTAAACCATGTCATCCGAAATAATAGTCAACCATAAGTCTAAAAAGGCACAATCTGCTAGGAAAGTTTCATGAATCCATTTAACTGTCTTGTATAACTATAGGATCAATTTGGAAACTAATTGCATAGCTCAACCAAACTGTGATGGATAAGGGATGCTGCAAAAATAAAAATAAAAATAAAAATAAAAATTGCAGAGAAAAGTAACAGCACAAAGATGACAAAGCGAAGCAACCTGTAAATGATGCTTACTAAAAGTTCCAATGAAATGCCAAAATCTAGCCCATAGCCACCTCACAACAACGGCATAATAACTCTCTAAATCTTCTTTATAGAATAAGAGAATATAGCCTCAACAAATTTTTGACTGAGGTGGTAAGTGACACTTCAATTTATAGGGAAAAGAATATAAGTTCAAATTTTAGAATAAGAACTTGTTGTAATAAGCAAAAAGCCTTTATGCTTTAAACCCCAAATGTGATTATACTCTTGACTAAATAAAAAAAATAAAAGAATAAGAGAATATAACCACTAGTAATAGTATATATCCCAAATCTCTTTCCACATGTAACAATGTGACTCATGGGACTATGAAAAACACATGTTGATAAAATTTGTACACGCACAACAACAATATATGTCCCCTTGAACATAAGCTTCAAAGAGCTTTATAATTAATAATATATCCCAAATTTGTATGTAAGTACCAGAATCAAAACTATAAGTTTTGCGAAGCTTTTAAGATTATATGCAAATAATCACGGGGTGAATTTGAGATGGTCGACCTAGACTGAAGGAGGGATGATTAGAGCTACGGTTGTAGACTAACAGAATAAATTGTTTTTTTGATAAATAAATATCTAACTTTTTGTTACTTCCACCTGTTTTATATATGATACAAATGTCCACAGTAGTTTGATGAGCACGTTGGTTAACATTTGTCAAATGTAAATGGGTAAAAAATTGTATTTTATTTTCTAAAAATGCCTTATTATTTGTATAGAAAGTGAATAGGAGAGAGAATGAATGCTGTCATAAAAATGCAATAAAAAGTTAGTTGAAATATCAAACATTATCTAAGTGGCCAAATCACCTAAAAATTTGCATCTTATATTATAAGAATCGGGGAGTATCATATTAATTGACCAATCTCTAATTTTATTATATATTTTTTAACCTTTATTTGGGGATCATTTCACTATTCCACACTGAAGCCTCCTCCATTTCCGATATCATCACAGCCGTGATTCTCTGACTTTGGTTCATATTCAGTCACAAATTTTCTCCTAATCAGTGTTAATCGGTTAATTAATTGATAAGCTTCAATGTCTGAAATTGTGGAATTATGTGGTGAAGCTGTGTTAATGGTTGATAGTGGCCAGTTCCTTACCAAGAGGTAATGGCATCAACTTGGAGCTTCAATAGAGGAGTTTTTATTATTCCATTTCTCTAATTCTACATTGTAACTGTGATTTTTAGGATAAATTGTATAATTTTAGACTTATTTATTTTTATATATTTAGAGATTGAATGTAGCTTGAACCGTTGTTAGACACTTTATATTATGGTTAATTAGATTAATTATCATTACTTTGTGCTGATTAGTCATTGAATTTATGATTTTGTGAATATTTTGTGCTAATTTCAAGGCTTGGTTAGTAGATCAATGGTATCTTGTGTTTGTATTGTTTAATTGAATGTGAATTTATTAATTTTATTTAGCATTAGGTTTTAGCATCATTAATCTTGATTTTTCATATGGTAGCCATTGTTAAGTTAATATTAATGAGAAAATCAAGTAGTAATGTGAGATGGCTCAGTTATTAGATTAAAAACAAAATACGATTTTTAAATTCATTTAATTGCTAGAGTGCTTAATCATCTAAATTAGAGAGATTAATGTGCAAGGTTGTTTGGTATTAATCAATCTAAGTTAGGCCTAATCTAAGGGATGATCCTTAGAGTCTTTTAATCCTAGCATGATTAATCTCCTAAAATCATTTGAAATGAGAATTGCCTATGCCATTGCTATGAAGGATTACTCATTCCATTATTAATTTTCTTGTTTCTTTCATTTC
Organism: Inga leiocalycina; assembly: GCA_963242795.1. Lineage (NCBI taxonomy): Eukaryota > Viridiplantae > Streptophyta > Magnoliopsida > Fabales > Fabaceae > Inga > Inga leiocalycina. Next base: position 43,739,740 of record OY725329.1, read on the forward strand.
ATTGATTCAATCATCAATTCCATTTCATATTGTAAAGAAAAATCCTAAAAAGAATTAGTTAAGAACAAGTTAATTTTGAATTGCAAAAAGTAGTTTCAAAAAATCAAATTTGTCCCTTTTTATCATTACATTTAATTCCTAGGTAATTAATAAAAAGTTCTTCAAGAGACGATCCGGATTACAACTGTTATTGCAATCCTTGATTTAATTTTGAAGAAGTTAAGATGAACCATATTTTTATATATAATTTTTATAATTAAATTGGGATTTTAATGTATTTTCTGAGGCATTATTGTATTATTAAGCACTAATTTAAGTAAAAAAACATTTGCATTGAATTAAGTGTAAATAGAGACAAAATGGTCATAATTTATTAATTTGTCATGCAAATGATTTCTTTAACTATTGAGACCGTATTTTGTTTAATTTTCCATGTGTTTTGGAAAGAAGTTGGAGATTTTGAAATTTCAGGATTAATATTTTGAGGTATGAGAAAAATTGTAGACTGGATCCCTAGAATTTCTGAAAATTACAAATGGATGAAGAAATTGGCCAGACGAGATTACAATAAGTGACCCAAAACTTATGGAAATTTAAGTATAGACATTTCAAAGTGCGCATAGCAGTCCCTACTCGGAACTTTTAAATTTTTTTAGTGGTCCCTGGTCAAACTTAGCTGAGGGAGTAGGACATGGTGGAGACACAGAGAGGCCAATTATTCCTCCCTCTTCCTACCGACAGATTGAGCATGAGGAGTGGTTGGAAAGAAAGAAAGAAAGATTAAGTGGGAGACAATGAGCATCATCATCATCCGGACATCATCATCATCATTATCTTCATCTTCTGTGCTTCCTTTAAAAAACAGACGCAGATCCAGACCATGGGCATCATCAGCTCATCACCTTCTTCTTCTTTCCTCCTTCCTTCTTTCTTCTTCTTGTCGCCGGCGGTGAGCTCCTCTTCTTAACCATCACCGCCGACGACCTCCATCCTCTACTTCCTTCAGCGTCAACAACACCACCACCTTCACCGTCCCCCTCTTCTTTCTCGTCGGGCCAAGAACACCACCACCACCAGATCCGAGCAGGGAGAGCTGAGAGTCAGTGAGCTTGAGGAAGGTAGAGACGAGACCACCGAAAGCTGAGATCTTCATCTGGGAGTTTCGGGAGGAGCAGAGAGCACAGCGCCGCAAGTCGCAACACCACCACCGCCGGCGTCTTCTCTCTCTACCACCCCTCTCTCAACCACAGCGTTTGCTCCGTCCTCTCTTCGTCACCACAAAACCACCATCGCCTTCTTCTGCACTCTCCTTATCGACTCTGCCGTCATCACCTTCACTTCTGACGACGTCCATCCCTTGCTTCTCATACTCCTGTCATTGTTCTCAATTTCTCATCCGCCAAGCACCATCAACTCAGTCCCTTTGGCCATCTTCTTTGATTTCCGGCAAGGTTCTGCAACTTCCAGTGAAGCTCATGAATTTTCCGGCCCCATTTCTGGCGACTACTTGCTTTTTCAGTCGAGAACATCCCAGTTTCTGGTGAAGATTCCAGATTCCAACTCCTTGAATTTCTGCACTGCTACTGGGGAGTTTTTAAATTAATTGTTGTTTTTATATATTTTGTTTAAAGTTTGATTATTGTTTGTATAATATTGAATTTGTGTATTGTGTTGAGATTTTTTATTTGAATTAATCTGAGTCACGTGTTTGTCTATGCATTTAATTAAATTGTATTTTTTTTAGTTATTAATTTTTAACAAAAATTAATTAAAAAAAACATTTCCCCTTATTTTATTGCATTTACATTTTATTTAGATTACTTATCATTCAATAGAAGGCTTTTTGAGAAGAGGAAACGATTATAAGTTTGCTTATACCCAATCCTTGATTAATTATTGATTATGAACCCTAAGGCTAATGAACCAAAAATGTCCATAATCAAGTTACTAAGGCACAAAGCACACGCTTCTTCACTAATGTTAAAATTATAATTTTATATATTGATGTTTACCATCAAATTTAATTGTTTCTAACCTTGAACTATACAGGAATCAGTGGTTTAGCAAATTTGAATGAACTACTAAAGTTGCTATTAAGCCAGTCTAAACTAATGAAATTGGCAATTTGTATGGTTCAATCGGCCTCCAGAAAATCAAGAGAGGGGGGGGGGGACAATGAAGAAGACAATAGAAAATGGGAAGTAAAGAAGAAAGGAGCAAACTAAGTAAAAAAGGGGGAATAAATGGGGGAAGACGAAAAATGAACAATTATAAAAAAGAAGAGAATAAAAGAGAAAGCGCAAGGAAGAAGATGAACATGTTGCCATTATTCTTTCTTTACTCTGTATTTTAACTTTTTCACTTGAGGCTATTCCATTTGTCACGCTAATCATTACCCAAAAGCAAGTCTAATGTGATTTTCTGGGTTATTGATCTATGTTTATTGACCCAAAAGCAAGTCTTTCTCCTTTTTTTACGCGTTTTGATTTTCGTTTGGGATTTCACTGTCAGGATTCAGGAAGACGAAAGATCAAGGAAGATGCATCGTCTACTTATTTTCTATATAATTCCACCTTGTCTTTCTCTCTTCTCCACACTCATCTCTGCTTCTTTAAGATTTGGCTTGAGTAAAGTTACAATCTCATATATTGAGCTATTTCTTGGGTAAGGCTCTGCCTCTTTTACATCGTTCACTTAATCTTCTTGGTTCTTGTTGGTTACATTTTTCTCCTCCTCCCCATTCATCTTATCTATTTCTTTCTTCGAGTTTTTCCTTTTCTTTTGTGGTCATGGTTTCTTTTTTGGGGTTCTTGTTTCTTCTGGTCTAGTGTTCGTCCAAAAGTAGGATATAGTTTCCCTGCTCATCAAAATGATGAGCAAGGAGAGCTACTCTGATCTGGACCGTCCATATCAGATTTAGACAGTCTAGATTTCATTTTTTAAAATTGATGATTTTTAAATAAAAAAATCATTTTTTTGAAAAAATGTTAGTTAAGAGATTATTTTTATTTTAGATTCTCTACCTATTAAAATATTTTTTTTTTGAAAAAAAAAGTAAAAAAAATGAAATCTGGACCGTTCAGATCAAAGTAGCCTCATTATTTTGATGAGGCAGGGAAATTGGATCTCCAAAACTAGGGTCCGGTTTCTCTCATTGTCCCTTTTCTCATCATCTCTCATAATCTTTAAATCATGTTCGTCCAATCAATCTGAAAGGTAAAAAATGAGGCATGTCATCAAGTTATCACTCCTTCCACTTTTCTCTCATCTTTCCAATCAACAGCTCAGATGGACTCCTCTTCCCAATCAACGGTTCAGATAGGCTCATGAGGGATGATGAGAAAATGAGACGATGAGAGGATCTGCTTCCCCAAAACTATGGCCTACAGTTATAACTTGTATCATTTTAAATTAAGTCGGGAGGTTTTTAAATTTAATAGTCATTTAAGACAAATATTAAATTGACAGATACACGCAGCTATACCTGAATTTTACGTTTCTATTGTTGGTTTAGTCACGAGCTTGACTGCTTTCATGGAAGTAGACTTGTACAAAAGTAAAGGGATTAGGAGCTTTCTACTTCCTAATTTATATTTCCAAATCTTTGTTTGGATAAATTATCATTTACAACAAGGAAAATAGAGTTGTCTTAACATATAGTTAACCATTTTTTATATTAGAAAAATGAAAATCAATAATTTGTGCATACAGTTTGGTTTAGAGAGTAGACATATGAAGATGATCACTAGACTGAACTATTCATATGTGTAAGACATGATCCATTATGCCTATACGCTCATATCTTCGTGGGTCAATTATCTTGAGGACAATGTTGAATGTGGTGGGTGTAGAATAATTTAATATTATATATGTGCGTATTAGCATTAATCAATAATCAAATTGATTAGCAATTTGCAAATTATTAATACAAAATATAATATTTCGTATTTATATTTAAATTCTTTTTGGATGTCATGCGTGCGCGTGTTTGTTGTTTTGCTATGTTCCAATATCCATAAGCTTATATACATCTCTAATTTAAACCATTTGAATTTAATTTGCAAGGGACAATGAATTCATCAGTTGGCGACCGGGATATGAACTTGGAGAAATTGCGCAGTGATGCCATGAAAGGGAAGTGGTCAGAAGCATTTGAAATGTGCAAGCAAAACAAGGCGCTTTTCAAATCAAAGATAACGGGGACAGGTGACACAGTGTTACACATGGCTGTGTCTAATGGGCAAGAGCAGCTTGTGGCAAACATGTTGGACTTTTTAGTTCTTGAAGAGAATAATCTCACTCAGAATGAAGTTGAACGTTGGAGTGTGAATATCGTTCTTGGGGAGGAGAATGATAGAAATAACACTCCTTTACACTTAGCAGCGGTAAAGGGAAGTGTTGAAATGTGTAAGAAGATTGGTCGAAGAGACCCCTCTTTGATTGCTAGACGCAACATAGCTGGTGAGACACCGCTCTTCCTTGCGGCTCTCTATGGTAGTAAAGAAGCTTTTCTTTGGCTTCATTATCTGTATATGGAAGGCCCTGGAGTTTCATCAACCGATTTGGCTCATTGTATAAGGGACGGCAATGATACCATTCTTCACTGTGCAATTGCAGAAGGGCATTTTGGTAAAATACTGTTGATTCTTTCATATATTGCCATGTTTCAAACTATTTTTTTTTCAAGTTCATACGGTTTTCTTTGATTTCGCAGATGTAGCAATCGAAATAGTTCACCTTTATAAAGATCATCTGAAAGAGATGATGAGGCGCAACAAGGAAGGCTTGTCTCCACTTCATCTCCTTGCAGCAAAGCCTTCAGCTTTCAAAACTACTGCAATCCTTGAACGATCATTCCTTGTTTATCCAATTTATGGTAAATTCATTAATGTGTGTGCCTCTGATTTCATGCTTGGCTTTCTTCTGATTCATTTTGAGAATACGATTTTATAACGCCGAATATGATTGAAAATTCTCCATCATATTGCTTCCTTTCAAAACTAAAAACAATGCGCTTGTAAAGATTACAAATATGTATAAAGCCACACAAATGAATTAATTAGATATATAAATATTTTTGGAGATAAATCATAAATACTTAACTAAATTTTATAATGTTTCTCGCATCAAGGACCAAACAAAACTTTTGGCATGTGCCTTATAATAAAGTCAGGACGGAGTATATATTGTACTTTATTAATGACATGCATGTTGCTTGTTTGTTTTGAACTTTGAAGGGAGTTTCAAAGTTGAGGAGAAGAATCAGGCCACGACGCATGAAGAATTGCCAAAAAGTAAGTACGCTTAAAGACCGTCCCTCCTAATATGAAAAAACAAAAATAAATTCCCTCTAACAATTAATATGAAACTTTAATATTAGGAAGAGATAAGATATTAAAAAATGTTAATCATTTAATTTTTGAAGTTTTGATTAAGTTATATAACTCAAATTTGTGTGATTTAACATGCTCGTCCCTGTTTTCATCTCCTAGTATGTTAATTCTTATTGCCGCATCTCGGTTCCTGTACGTGATTTTTTTTTTTTGGCTAAAAGAAGCCATAAAATGCCATGATATTTTCTAAATCATTTGGCATTCCCCAACATATGAAGTAGGAGCATATCAAGTTATATATATATATATATATATATATATATATATGTAATAACTTTCCTTATAAATGTATCTGACCCGACTCAAATTTTTGATACATGTGCGCATGTTACCAAGTCCCAAAAGTCTATGTGGTTGGTGAGCGTTCTTTTTAGGGATATGAGTGATAATTTTTTTTTTTTATCAAAGTGGTAAAAGATAATTGGTTGAATGCGCACTCATAAAAAAAATATTTTTTGACCAAATTGGTTAAATAAATATTTTTTTATTTAACATTTTAATCTAAGCTGGTGAAAGTTGTATATGCATGCATTCATACCTGTCTGTTAGTGTAATTTACATTTTTAATTTATCTTAATTTCCATTTTTTTATTTTTCACCAATTATTTAACTAAACATAAAAGTTAATCAGGACAAACTTTTTCTATAAAAATATTAATACTTGGATTACAAGTAAAAATATAAAGAAAGTATAGTGGTGAGACCCATCAAAGTACATTTTTTCTTTCTATCTTTACGTTTATGGTTTTTCAGATCTAGATCTAGATATAAATCATTTTGGAAAAAGTCTAAAATGAACATATATAATTTAAATTTTGTATAATTATAAGTGTCTTTTAAATAATAAACTTTTTTAAAAACGTCCCAAGTTATGCGTGGATCCTAATATTGGAACTACAATGATCAATGTCCTTCTTCAAGGTATTTGAGAGATCGAGTAAGGACTAAGGACAAGTCGATATGACAAGAACTATTGTTGAATTTAACTTATCCATCATTTCATTATTTGAGTTACATTTCCACACATATGGTTTATACTTATTTAGTATATTTAAAACGCTAACAAATTTTGTGACTTAATATTTGCAGAAAATCAAGAAAACAGTTTGGTCAAGAATACCAAGTTTATACTTGGTTTGCTGCCATTCGTCCTGCCATTCCTGCTGTTCGAATATTTTGAACCTGGTACATGCACTGTTTACTCTTTTCTTTTCTCTCACTCGGCTTTTCTCTTATTTTCATCGGTTATTTAACTAAAGAAAACAGTGAAGGATTAGTAAGTTGTTTAATAGGAAGATCCTTGTGTGTAAGCCAATATTGGAAGCAAATCAGAATGATCAACACACTTCTAAGTATTTGAGAGTACGCCAATGCATAATTAAGGAGGAGTAAAGATGACAATAACTCTAAATCTTATCGATCAATTCATTATTTGATTTATATTTCCAACATATCAAAATTATCTTCACTCTTAAATGGGTAAAGGTCTAATTTTAACACTTGACCTTATGCTTTGGTTGTGAGTGATGAGCTGTGGAGGAAGGAGAGAGATGAGATCTGGTGGTAAGTGAGGAGAGCATTGGTGGTGGACACACGTCAAAGAGGGAGGGCTTTAGTTGGAGGAAGGAAGAACAAGAAAGAAGGGGGAGAGGGTAATGGCAGAATTTTAGAAAGTTATGAGGTGGTGGGACCCAGAAGATGACGGTTCTTATCATTTTTCTACTTGTTAGAGTATGGATGAGTTGGCACGTTATGGAAACTTGGATAATAGGTGAAACCTAAAAGAAAGTAATAGCTATTTAGAACATCTAATGATGCTAGATACTCATCACAAAAAACTTCATTGCTAAAATTTCACCTTAACCTCTTTTTAATTGAGCAAACAATGTTTGGAAATCTACTGGGATATAGGTTATTCTAATACATAATTTTGTGACTTTTATTTGCAGGACTTATGTTGCTGCCATTCTACATTCCAGTCCTGCTGTTGCGATCTCGATCAGGTAGGCCAAGTCATGCAAGCATGTCCATATGTATAATTATAAATAATAATTTTTTAATACATTTTGTCACAACTGACTCACGTTCGGGCCTTGAATAAACCCAGTGACATGGCTCCATAAGATACGAAAAATGAAGGAGAAGCACACATGGTCGCTTCAAATAATGAACGAGCTTCTTTATCATTGTTCCGACGAAGATATGTCACAAATAATCTCGACAGCTTTCTCTGAGCAACTTTCAATTTCACTGCGAAGAGAAGAGTTCAACGGTAAAAGGATTCATGAAAATTTCAAGACATTAACTTACAAAGCATTATTACTAATACATTTCATATATATAACCTTTTTTTTTGGCCCACATTTCATATTAGAACTTGACAATTTAGAAATCATAAATCTTTCTTCACCTGTAATGATGTATGGCGTATTTGTAAATTTTCTAACACCAAAAGATAAAATATTGAGTAAATACCATGAGAAAACTTTTGTGCCAAATAATATTGCAATTATAAACCAAGTTTGTGATTTGGAATGTTGATGGATAGAGTCAGAGTCAATGGCAACAACACTATGTGGTGGAATAACAATTGATACACCACTAATGATCGCTGCGAAGAATGGAGTGGTAGAAATGGTGGAGAGAATTCTGGAATTATTTCCGTCGAGGATTAAAGATGTGAATGCTGAGGGAAAGAACATAGTTCTGCTAGCAGTAGAATACAGGCAAACAGAGGTATTCAAATTTTTGTGCAAACAAAAATGGCCAAGTCAAAGTCTATTTGGGCAAGTAGATAAAGAGGGAAACAATGCCTTGCACTTGGCAGCAAGTCTAGGAGTCGATACTGATTGGCTCAGTCCCGGGGAAATCAATTGGTTTGAGGTGCGTATCTATCTATCTATCTGCTAAACTGATGAGGGGGAAATCAAAACACTCATCAAGAAATTCTTATGAATGCATAAATTAAACCATACATGTCACCATTTCAAAGATGCATTTGATATTGAAATATATGAACATGGTAATAAAGTAGATGTATGTATGCATATATGGTGACGCAGTATGTGAAGAATTCAATGCCTCGTGGTTTGTCGGAGAGATACAATAGGAAAATGAAGACTCCAGAAGACGTATTCAGAGAGAGTCACAAGGAACTTATGAGAACCGAGGGAGAGTGGGTGGCTAAAACCTCACAAGCATGTTCTGTGGTGTCGACCCTTGTTCTGGCGGTGGCCTTCGCCACACGTACCAGTGTGCCGGGCGGTTATGATGCCAATGGCGGCTATGCAATCCTTAGAAATAAGTTTGCATTCCAAAATTTTGCACAATTTTCATTTTGGGCCCTCTTCTTGTCCCTCATGTCCACCATCATCTTCCTGTCTATAGTTGTTTCTCGTTCCCAATCTGTTCCCTCTTGGAGATTCGTTACTTTAAAACTTTGCTTTGGCATGTACTTCATGTTCTCCTCCATTGTTTGTCTGTGGATCTCTTTCTGTGCTGCTGATGCCTTCACAGAAAATGACTACCCCGGTAAAAAATCCATCGATGATCTTCGATATTATACTTTCTTCTCATTCTGGATCTTCCTTTTGATTGTCACACAGCTCCCCCCATTCTTTGGTCCCATCGTGTCTTGTATTTGGCAAATTCCTGCCCGTAGATACAAAATCACTCGTCCCACTGAGTATCGAAAGACCGAGAACAGCGAAGACAGTACAGATTTGAACCACTGAAATTAAGTGTGTGTCTTGTATTATTGAAACAACACCAACCCTTCACCTCTTTTATTTTAAAGGCTTTTGTGTGCGATTTGATCCATGTTTTTTATTTCTCTTGTGTATGCAATAATATGTGTACGCATACTCTCGCTCCGTCATATATATTGTAGTCTGAGTTGTATAATTATTATAGTATTTCAACCTCCCTTGTACATAACTTCATTCAAGGATTTTGGGTTCACATAATGATCAAGTTATCTTATTCAAACATATGATTAATATTTTAAAACTTTAATTGTTAAATTTGATGAAATATGTAATTTTATCTTCTTATATATAAGGATCCATACTTTAAATAGTAAAAAACTATAAATATAGAGTTGTACCAAGTTAAAGTTCAAACACTTGATTGTAAAAGAGACAAAACTACACTGATTGAATTACGTGATATTTGTACAAATTAATCTAATTAGCTCAAAGCCTAATTAAAAAGGAAACAAACAATTTCTATTCTTTAATTACAATGGTTCAAGAACTTTATTTTAGAGGAAATTGTGTAAATTTTGAAACATAGAGGAGATACTTAAGCAATTTAACAACATTTATAATCGAATCAACATTATCAATGTGAAACATATTTTATAAGATAATCGATCTAACTTTAACAATCTCAAATTAGAATTGTGTAATTTACTCAAAAAGTTTTCTGAATTTGTGTGGAATTCCATGTGGGTCTACCATTTTTTTCCCCCTCAAATAAAATGTGGCGTCATTTTCCATGTATGATACTCCTGAGGACCTACCTTAGTGCCTGTTTGGTTCAAAGGGACGGTATGAAAGGAGAATGACTCATTTTTCATCCCCTCCAAAACTCCCTAATTTGAAGGGAACAAAAATGAGGGGATGGGAGGGATTTGGAGCCCTTTATTTGGGACCCCTCCCCTCCAATTTTTCATACCAAATAAGGGGAGTGGTTTATTTTTCATCCCTTTCCATCCCCTCCCCTCCAACCAAACTGTAACGCCCTTATTTTAATGTCACCTTTACCAGAGTATTCGCGGAAAATGATATGCGGTTTGGTGGCAACACAAGAATAACATAAATATACTGATAATATGAGCATAGTTACAGAAATTCCCCATAGGGGTTCATACATGATACTTACAATTAAGGTAGCCGTATAGGGCTACTAGGGTGTCTAAACCCATCCCAGTGAAACAGATACTTCTTCCCGTCTTCGCTCCACCACTGCAACCCTCTCTCGTGCAATTATTTTCTCTGCTTTCAGTACACCTCTTGTTTTCACCTGCCTAATTTGTTGGTAGGGGAGTGTGAGATTTGAGAGAATCTTAGTAGGAAACAGATACCATAATGCATGCATAATAGATGCTATGTGTATGACATGTTAGCTTTAACTAGATGTATGCCCCATAATGACATTTCTGCACGCTCAATGTTTCATGCAACAAGACTATGGCCGCAGCGAAAACAGAAACTGAGCTACATTTATTCAAATATGTTCTACACAATCAAGTAAAGCAATCACATACGTCACTACACAAGTAGAGATATCAAATACATGCAAATAAAGTAAATCCCCTACCTTAACCCTTTTTCACCTCGAAACGTGTGCCTCATAAAGCGTGACAACAACTCAGGCTCCATATTCGATCCTACAATTCCAAATGTACCATTTAGACAATTCCATGATATTTCTGGGGGTTACATGAGTTTATATTGAAAAATTACTATAATGCCCCCAAGGACCCGGCCCAGCCTCGCAATACCCGGTTCGGCTGTACTTTTCCCGAAATTCTATCTTGGGCTATCCTAACATAATTTTGCCCAAGGAATCCATTTTTGGACTTGGAATTACCAAATTCACTACTAAAAGATGAAATTGCCCTTAGCAGCCCTTATTTCAGTGTTTCAGGGGCGTTTTCGAAATTATGTTTTTTCAGGCTTTTCAAAAAAAGTGATCAACTATAACCCCACCTAATTTTCCATCCTGAACACAATGGAATCATCAAATCATTGAAAATCCAACTCTAAGACTCTTAACTAGAGTTGGCTGAAACTTATGGATTCTCCAGGGAAAATCGGGGTTTTGAGTTTTGACTTCGCAGACGTGTTCCTTTCTACTTCTAACTACTTTATTAACTATTTAATTACGTTATAACTACCATTTAGACTCAATTTTGGCAGCATAACGCTTAGGCCAACCCATCTCCATAAATTGAAACAAAGGACAATCCGGCGAAATTTCACCGATTAAATTATCCGCAATAGTCAGAATAGTCAATATACGAAGTTTAGGAAGTTACCTCTTCTTCCTCCTGGCTTTTCCTTCTTGTGGCTGAAAAACCTAACTTCAAAACACCAAGATTTGTGCTTCAAACACCTTCCATAACATAGAAGAGAAGCTTAGGAGAAGAATTATATACGTTAGGTACGAATTCACCAAAGAAATCGACCTACCTTGTGAGATTTCTCCTTCCTTCCTTCTATTTTTCTCTCGACTCCTCTCTCTATTTTCTGCATAAAGCATGTCAGTTTTGGGGCTGAGGGAAGAAGAAGATGATTTTAATAATATATCCCCATTTGATTAATTAATTTTCCCAAATTCGGATCTTTACAAAATTTTGGCAGATTTCTGGCCAAACTTGAAAAATCATAACTAATTCAAGGAAAATCGAATTGGAGTGATTCCAAAGGCAATGGAACCCTTATTGAGTCTAGTTTCAAGGAAAAATATAGCCTTTTGCTAGTTGGAAGCGCACAATCCCCAGAATTTCAATCTTTGCATGTTGTTCTAGAAACTTCACAGTTTTTCTGTGCTGACTTCAAAAATTCATATCTTTTTGTATATAGCTCTAATTGAATCATATGACCTATCAAATTAAAGCTTAGGATGTTTACTTTCACCCTGTAAAATTTCATAATTTTTTCTCATCATTTGATCATACAAAGTCATATGACAAGCTCACTGGCTCATAGACAATTTCACCATTTTAGGATAAATTTTATAATGTTAACAAAAGATTGGTTCTATATCTTTGTACAAGTAATGTCTCACCAGAGCAACTAAATAAAAAAAAATAGATCTTGGTTATAAATTTTATAATTACTCGTTCACCAGAGCAACTTATCTTAGATTTATTCAATGTAATGAGTTCAAAATTTATTAGATGCTCATCACTTATTCAGCTAATTTCACTTGACATCAAGAGTATAACACACATACAATCATTGAGTTTAGTTTATCGCACATCAATAAATAATACAACTACTTACCATCTAAATTTTCAGTAGCATCTCCACCCTCATTAGTAAAGTTACGAGTTTCAACCTTCAATCAAAAAACAAGCATCATATTGCCCCCATATAATTATATATTTCAATGGATTCGGCAGAGATTGTGTGCAAAAATATTCTACATAAATACTGAATGACTTACTGTTTTCTTCTTCTTCTTCTTCTTTTTTAAACTAGCAAATGGAGTCTCAGCCCCATCCGAAACTGCAAAAATGAGAATGAACCATGCATATGCACAGTTAGAGATACCTCAAATGATAACATCGACAACAATAATAAAAATATCTTTTGGTTTAAATTAGATACCAGACAAGTTTTCTATCTTCTCAGCCAAGTTGTCAACTAAATCATTAGTAGGATCTATAATTGCAACTTTCTTCTTCTTCTTCTTAGTAGGATCAAATGGGGCAATCTGTCACTCAACAGATAAGGCCTCAGAAAGGAGTGCTTTTTGAACCAACTGAAGTATCAGGTAATTGTGGTAACAGATAAATGGGGTTGCCAGAGAGTAGAAACATGAAATATAACAACTTATAAACCATAACAAAAAAAAATCCTTGCATAGCTAATCAAACAAAACACAAAGTAGAACAACGTTGTAAAATCATAAATAATTAAAGAGGAAAAGAAGAATACTAACTTCAGGAACCTCCTCCTTCTTATCATCACTTACAGTATACTAAAACTAAAAAGACGAAAAGATGCTGCCTTCGCAATAACGCAAGGTTGATGTTCTCTTCTTCAACCTTTTCTAAAATACTGAGTCTGCAAATCACATTCATGGTACAAGTCTATGTGACCAAGCAAAGCAAGACCCATACTAGAGATAGAAAAGCAACTATAGTGGAAAGTCACGACAAAGGATATTAGAGCAAGCAAGTTTGTGGCGGTGACAAACTCATTTAGTGCGAGGGTGAGAGCACCGTAGCAACAAACATGAGAATGAGATCAAGCGAAGATGACTGAGCTCACAGAGTAATCGGACCGAGAAAACAGGTTTTAGATTAAGAGAGCGAAAATTAGGCGTGACAAAGAGGATATTCAAAAATTTAGGGTCGATATTTTAGACCGGTTATAAATAAAACCGGTCTTAAAAGGGTAAAAAATCTTTTTAAAAACATTTTCATATTTAAAAAAAATCCATATTTTTTAAAAATATCACTTTTTAGACCGGTTATTATAAGAACCGGTCTAAAAAGTATGACTTTTAAGACCGGTTATTTTAAAAACCGGTCTTAAAAGTCTTGAAATGTTTGATATTTAAGACCGGTTATTATAAATAACCGGTCTTAAAAGTTTAAAATTTTTAATTTTTTAAATATTTTGATATTTTAATATCGGTTTTATTTATAACCGGTCTAAATAATTTTTTTAAGACCGGTGTTTTTGAGAACCGGTCTTAGAAGTTCTATATAATTACAAAACTGCCACCGGTCAAATTTTTTAGACCTTATCTGTTATAACCGGTCTAAATATGATAGTCTAAAAAGAAAATTTTGCACTAGTGAAAGTTCAAGGAAGATGTATCGTCTACTTATTTTCTATTTAATTCCACTTTGTCTTTCTCTCTTCTCCACACTCATCTGCTCTTTAAGACTTGGTTTGAGTGAAGTTACAATCTCATATATTGAGCAATTTCTTTGGTAAGGCTCTGCCTCTTTTGCATCATTCACTTAATCTTCTTGGTTCTTGTTGGTTACATTTTTCTCCTCCTCCCCATTCATCTTCTCTACTTCCTTCTTCAAGTTTTTCCTTTTCTTTCGTGGTCACGGTTTCTTTTTTGGGGTTCTTGTTTCGTCTGGTCTAGTGTTCTTCCAAAACTATAGCTTATAATTATAACTTGCATCATTTTAAATTAAGTTGGGAGGTTTTTAAATTTAATAACCATTTAAACAAATATTAAATTGACATATACACGCGGCTATATACCTGAATTTTGCATTTCTATTGTTGGTTTAGTCACGAGCTTGACTGCTTTAATGGAAGTAGACTTATTCAAAAGAAAAGGAATTAGGAGCTTTCTACTTCCTAATTTATATTTTCAAATCTTTGTTTGGATAAATTATCATTTACAACAAGGAAAATAGAGTTGTCTTGAGATATAGTTAACCATTTTTTATATTAGAAAAATGAAAATCAATAATTTGTGCATACAGTTTGGTTTAGAGAGTAGACATATGAAGATGATCACTAGACTGAACTATCCATATGTGTAAGACATGATCCATTATGCCTATACGCCCACATCTTCGTGGGTCAATTATCTTGAGGACAATGTTGAATGTGGTGGATGTTAGAATAATTTTTTTTTTTTGCGTATTAGCATTAATCAATAATCAAATTGATTAGCAATTTGCAAATTATTAATACAAAATATAATATTTCGTATTTATATTTAACTTCTCTTTGGATGTCATGTTCGCGCACGTGTTTCTTGTTTTGTTATGTTTCAATATCCATAAGCCTATATACATCTCTAATTTAAACCATTTGAATTTAATTTGCAAGGGACAATGAATTCATCTGTTGGCGCCCGGGATATGAACTTGGAGAAATTGCGCAGTGATGCCATGAAAGGGAAGTGGTCAGAAGTATTTGAAATGTGCAAGCAAAACAGGGCACTTTACACAGCAAAGATAACAGGGACAGGAGACACAGTGTTACACATGGCTGTGTCTAATGGGCAAGAGAAGCTTGTGGCAAACATGTTGGACTTCTTAGTTCTTGAAGAGAATAATCTCACTCAGAATAATGTGGTGATTCCAGTGGAAGGAGGTGAAGTTGAAAGCTGGAGTGTGGATATCGTTCTTGGGGCGGAGAATGATGTGTAAGAAGATTGGTCGAAGAGACCCCTCTTTGATTGCTAGACGCAACATAGCTGGTGAGACGCCGCTCTTCCTTGCGGCTCTCTGTGGCTGGAAAGAAGCTTTTGTTTGGCTTCATTATCAACCAATTTGGCTCATTGTATAAGGGACGTCAATGATACCATTTTTCACTGCGCAATTGCAGAAGGGCATTTTGGTAAACTACTATTCATTCTTTCATATATTGCCATGTTTAAAACTATTTTTTTTCCAAGTTCAACGGTTTTCTTTGATTTCGCAGATGTAGCAATCGAAATAGTTCGCCTTTATAAAGATCATCTGAAAGAGATGATGAGGTGATTTGACACAACCTTAGCTGTATTGGGGTCAAATAATAAATTACCACGAATTAAATGTAATATAATGCAAACAACTTGAGATCGTTCTCTTATTAAGGAGCCATTTATTTTGACTATCCCAAGAAAATCTAAGTGTTATCAACATGGTTAATTAGAAAGGGGATTTCTGAAATTGGTTTTTCTAGAAATTTAAATTATGAAAATAAAACTATTTCTAATTTTTTTTGTATTTTGGAAAATAATAAAGAAATGATTTGGATTAAAAAGGGATAATATGATAAAATGAATCTTGGTGATGAAGAAAGTGGCAATCCTTGCTAAACAAATCGTAGGAGTTCAAATTTCATTAAGTCTCAAGAACAACCTCAAGATAACACTTTAGTCCAATATTCTCAATTAATAGTAGCTTCTACAAACATAGCTAACTACTACCTCTTAAGATATTGTTTAAACCCACTTAATGTGTAATTAAAATTGGAGTGATGCAAATTGTTCTCAATTAGAATATTCTAACGAACCATTCAAGAGCTAAAATCAACTGTGATTACCAATCAATAATATAATAGCAAACATAATTTCATCAAGCACATCAAAAGATATATATCAAAATGAACATCAAGATACATAATCCAATTAAAACTACAATGATTAATCCACATGATACATAACAGCAATCCAAGTCTTAAAACCACACAATGATTAACCTAAACAAGGAAATCAAATATATAGTTTAAGCACAAGATTAAATCAAAAAACTCCCCTATGTAAGCATAATTGCTCAAGCCACAATTCCTCAATCACCAAGAAACAAAAAGATCAGCCTCTCATGGCTTCAAAAATCATTTGAATAAATTGCAGTACTGAAATCTCCATGGAAGCTGATGAGGGCCAGAAATGAGTCTCGGCTATGGTGAAGATACAGGGCTCAAGAAGGAAATGAGAATGTGGAAGATAGTGATGAAGATGGTCTGGGATACGGATGGCAGTGAAAGAAATTGGTGGAAGAGATAAGAAATTGCAGGACCGAATCTGGTGAAGGCTGAAAATGGGTCTGTCGGGTTTGGTGAGAGCAGGAATGAATATGGTAAAATCTGGAAAAATGAACAATGGTAGAAGCAGAGGATGTTAACGGTGGTGAAATGGTTGGAGAAGGGAAGATGGTTCAAGATTGAATATGAAATGTTGAAGAGAAAGATGGTGGTATCGGTGGTGGTTCTGAACTTAATGGAGATAGTGGTGGTGTGGTGTTAGGACAGGGAGACGGTGGTGAGAACGGAGAAACAGAGGAGGACCGGCGAGAAGAAAGAACCCAGAATGCTGCCACGACGCTGTGGTCTGACGGAAATGGAGATGTGAGAACGGAGCAGTAGTGCTCTGCGGTAGTAGAGAGTGAGGCTCGACGGTGATGCTTGAAGGTGACTTCCGGTGGTGTGAGATAAGCCAGAGACGATGGTCTCGTCTCTGTCGTGCTCGAGCTTCTCAGCAACGGTGGTTTTGGTCTGTCTTCTCCGGTTGAAGCTCTCTCACTCACGGCGTAAGCTCCTCGGCGCTCCTCCTCCAGCTCCTAACTCTGGATCTCAGCTCTCTCTTTTCGTCCCTCTCCTCTCAGGTCTCTCTCCGTCCCAGGTCTCTCTCTGCTATTGCCTCCCAGCTCCGAGCTCCCTCGCCGGCGACGGAAAGAATGGAGTCAAGAATGAAGGTCGCCGGCGAGGTTATAAGCAAGAATGAATATGATGAGCGATGATCTGCGATGATTCGATTCTAATGCTGGTGCGGCGCTGTGTTATATATCATTCTCAGCTTCCGCGTTTTTCTTTGGGTCTCAGCCGGGTCTTTCTATATCCATTTGGCATATCCATCGGGTCTGGGCCCAGCTGCTGCTGCCTCCTCCATTTTTTTTTTGTTTCTTTTCTTGCTTTTGGGTCGGGTCTGTGCATTCCAGTTGGGCCTTCAGCTCTGTTGTAATTTTTTTTCCTCAGCTGATAAGCGTTCTGGGCCTCAGCTCCTTGGGTCCTTGGGCTTGCGTTTTTTTTTTCTTTTGCATATTCAGTGTTGGCCCTGCGTCCCTCTTTCTCTATTTGGGCTCGTGGTTCCTTTTCTTTTCCTCTTTTTTTTTCACACTTGGCCCAATAGTTTGAACCTCCAACACCCTTAATTTCCTTCTTTAATACCTATAATAAAAAATTAAGCATAAGTAGTATTAAAAGTCCAAGAAACAATTGTACAAAAATAATTAATAATTTTGACCATTTTGCCCATAATTACCATTAATTCAAAACAATTGTTCCTAACCAAAATTAATGCTTAATCATGCAATAATGCTCTATAAAATACACTTAAAATCCCAAATTAATCATGAAAAATCATATAAAAATATGGTTCAATCATGAGACGCAACAAGGAAGGCTTGTCTCCACTTCATCTCCTTACAGCAAAACCTTCAGCTTTCAAAACTACTGCCCTCCTTGAACGATCATTCCTTGTTCATCCAATTTATGGTAAGTTCATGTATGTGTGTGACTCTGATTTCATGTTTGGGTTTCTTCTGATTCAGTTTGGGAATACAATTTTATAACACCGAATATGATTGAAAATTGTCCATTATGTTGCTTCCTTTCAAAACTAAAAACAATGCACTCGTAAAGATTACAAATATGTATAAAGCCACACAAATGAATTAATTAGATATATAAACATTTTTGGAGATAAATCATAAATACTTAACTAAATTTTAGGGTTAAGGTGCAAAAATACACATGTGATTATTCTCAAAGTGCATCCAGCATCAAATACTATTTTTAGGCGCAAAAGTAATTAGGAGCTTCTAAAATAAGGGCAAAAGTCACAGTGACCGTTAAAGTCAGAAAATGTCTATTACTTTCCCATCATTTACCGTCCATCATCTTCTCCACACCACACCACCACCTCCATTGATCACCATTACTGGCGACGGTGAGAGTTTCACCACCGTGAGAGACGCGGCTGGGGAGTGTGAGCTTAGAGGCTCTGGACACAGAAGCAGCGCTGTTAGTTTCCAGGGCTGAAGTTGATCACCACTGCCATCTGAGTTCCTCCTCCGTCAGTCCGTCATGTTTACCACCGGAGGCCACCACCAAATGCCACTACCATCATCGTCTTCTCCCATTCTTGCCACCGTCAGTCTCCCCCATGTCCGTTGTTCATATCTCTTTCTCCGTCATTTCTTCTAGCTTCACTCTAATCGATCACCATCCTTTCTTCCTCTGGTTCATTGTTCTCACCATCTCCAACGATTCACCATATCTCATCTCCACCATTCCCCTGCCTCCCCTATTCCTTTTCCATTTTCACCACCACAGATTCATTCTCGATCTGGTGCTTAAGTTTAGAGGCAATAAACGCAGATCTGGAGCTGAATCATTGTGCATTTCTTTCCATGTAAATTTTCATTCTGCGTATGTCCGACAAAGATGAGTGTGGCGGTGGCGAAGGAACTTGTTCTTGTGCTCAGTTGCACGTTCCAAATTGCAGAGGCCGCAAATGAGAACTTTTTGAAGTCTTCCACTCCCCAACTGCCACATCATCTATGGTCAAAGGATGAATATATGACACATGAACTCTAGCTGGCAAAGTTAAGGAAAGTAACGGAAGTTTTTTTTTTACTTTAACTGCAACTGTGACTTTTGCCCCTGTTTTGGAAGTTTATAGTTACTTTTGCACCTAAAAAAAACATTTGGTGTTGGGTGCATTTTGGGAATAATCACATGTGTATTTTTGCACCTTAACCCAAAATTTTATAAAGTTTCTCGCATCAAGTACCAAACAAAATTTTTAGCATGTGTCTTATAATAAAGTCAGGACGGAGTATATTGTACTTTATATTAATGGCATGCATATTGCTTGTTTGTTTTGAACTTTGAAGGGAGTTTGAAAGTTGACGAGAAGAATCAGGCCGCGACGCATGAAGAATTGCAAAAAAGTAAGTACGCTTAAAGACCGTCCCTCTTAATATGAAAAAACAAAAGGCCACTCCCTCTAACAATTAATATGAAACTTTAATATTTGGAAGAGATTAGATATTAAAACAAGTTAACCATTTAATTTTGAAGTTTTGATTAAGTTATATAACTCAAATTTGTGTGGTTTAACATACTCGTCCCTGTATTCATCTTCTAGTATTTTAACTCAAAATGGCATTAACCTATATCTGCGCACATCTCAGTTCATGTACGTGATTTTTTTTGTCTTTTTTTTTTTTTTTTGCTATAAAAGCCATAAAATGGCATGATATTTTCTAAATCATTTGGCATTCCCCAACATATGAAGTAGGATTATATCAAGTTATATGCATGCATGCATACATATATATATATATATGTTGCTGTAATAACTTTCCCCGGCATATTTTCAGCATTGGCGGACTTCCATATGTATCTGCCCCCACTCAAATTTTTGATACATGTGCGCATATGTTAACAAGTCCCAAAGTTGGTGTGTGTTCTTTTTAGGGATGAGTGATCAAAAAATATGTTTTTGACCAAAGTGGTAAAAGATAATTGGTTGAATGCCCACTCACAAATTTTTTATTTAACATTTTAATCCCGTGAAAGTTGCATGCATTCATACCTGTCTGTTAGTGCAATTGACATTTTTCATTTATCTTAATTTCCATTTTTTTATTTTTTACCAATTATTTAACAAAACATAAAAGTTAATCAGGACTAACAAAAGTTAATCAGGACTAACTTTTTCTATAAAAATACCTGGATTACAAGTAAAAATAGAAAGAAAGTACAGGGGTGAGACCCATCAAAGTACATTTTTTCTTTCTATCTCTACATTTATGGTTTTTTAGATCTAGATATAAATCATTTTGGAAAAAGTATAAAATGAACATATTTAATTTTAATTTTTTATAATTATAAGTGTCTTCCAAATAATAAACTTTTTTAAAACGCGCGTCCCTAGTTATGCATGGATCCTAATATTGGAAGTAGAATGATCAATGTACTTCTTCAAGGTATTTGAGAGATCGAGTAAGGACTAAGGAGAAGTCGAGATGAGAAGAACTATTGTTGACTTTAACTTATCCATCATTTCATTATTTGAGTTACATTTCAACATATATGGTTTCTACTTATATAATATATTTAAGACGCTAACAAATTTTGTGACTTAATATTTGCTGAAAATCAAGAAAACAGTTTGGTCAAGGATATCAAGTTGTCCCGCTATTCCTGCTGTTACTATTTTCTGCACCAGGTACATGCACTTTTTACTCTTTTCTTTTCTCTTACTCGGCTTTTCTCTTGTTTTCATCGGTTATGTACCTAAAGGAAACAGTGAAGGATTAATAAGTTGTTCTTCTAAATAAACTTTAGACTACAAATATATAAAGGAGAGAAGGATAGCAGATCTCACCTAACACGTGATGAGACCCACCAATGTATAATAGCAAGATCCTTGTGTGTAAGCCAATATTGGAAGCAAATCAGAATGATCAACACACTTCAAAGTATTTGAGAGTAAGGACTAATTAAGGAGGAGTTAAGATGGCAATAACTCTAAATCTTATCGATCATTTCCTTATTTGAGTTACATTTACAACATATCAAAATTATCTTCATTCTTTATGTTTTTTTAATTGGTAAAGGTCTAATTTTAACACTTGAACTTATGCTTTGGTTGTGAGTGATGAGATGTGGAGAAAGGAAGGAGATGAGATATGGTGGTGAGTGAGGAGAGCATTGGTGGTGGACACACGTCAATGAGGAGGGCTTTAATTGGAGGGAGGAAGAAGCTGGGGGAGAGGGTAATGGGGGAATTTTAGAAAGTTAAGAGAGTGGTGGAACCCAAAAGATGACCGCGCTTATCATTTTTCTATTGGTCAGAGCATGGATGAGTTGGCACGAAAACTTGGAAAATAGGTGGGACCTATAAAAAAAATAATGGCCATTTACAACATATAATGGTGCCAGATACCTATCACAAAAAAAATTAGTATTAAAATTACACATTAACCCCTTTTTAATTGAACAAACAATTTTTGGGAATTTAGTGGGATATAGGTTATTCTTATACATAATATATTAATATAAGAAATTTTGTGACTTATTACTTGCACAAGATTTTTTGCTGCTATTCTTCATACCAGTCCTGCTGTTACCATGTTTTCAATCAGGTAGGCCAAGTCATGCAAGCATGTACATATGTATAATTATAACTTAGTTTTAAATAGTAATTTTAAATAATAATTTTTTAAAAAACATTTTGTCCCAACTGACTCACGTACGGACCTTGAATAGTCCTAGGGACATGGCTCCATAAGATACGAAAAATGAAGGAGAAGCACACTTGGTCCCTTCAAATAATGAACGAGCTTCTTTATCATTGTTCCGACGAAGATATGTCACAAACAATCTCGAGAACTTCCGCTGAGCAACTTTCAATTGCACTGTGAAGAGAAAAGTTCAACGGTAAAAGAATTCATGAAAATTTCAAGTCATTAGTTTACAAAGCATTATCACTATACATTTCATACATATAACTTGTTTTTTTTGCCCAACATTTTTTTTTGACTTGATATTGGAGTACATTAATCCAACTAGGGATTAATACAAGAACAACCTCCAACAGAGGCCCCACTAAAGATCTCTCATTAACTACCGCCTACCAAAAGAGCAGGAGGTGGGTGATCAAAGATGAAAAAATTCTCTCTACTACTATGAGCTGTCCTAGCTAAAAGATCCGTTTCAACATTATGCTCTCTAGAGAAGTGGTTAATCAGGACGCACCAATCTCTGGATAACCAAAACCTAGTCTCTTCGATAACCTCCTTAAAGGGATGGAGCACATCACAACCCCTCATGAGAAGATGAATGGCTTCAATACAATCAGTAAAGAGACCAATATTCTTCAGATTTCTATTCCAGCAAATTTGAAGACCCTGGATGATTGTGATGATTTCAGCAACAACCGGAGGAACCTGCATAAGTTTACCCATGAATCCACAAACCCACTCTCCATCTTCCCCTCTAATGACGCCAGCGCTTGCACTTTAACCTGACTGAATGGGTCGAAGAGACCACTCTGCATAATGGGTCGCCGTTATAGTTTTGCCCAACATTTCATATATAGAACTTGACGATTTAGGAATCATAAATCTTTCTTCACCTGCAATGATGTATGGCCCATTTGTGAATTTTCTAACACCAAAAGACAAAATATTGAGTACATGCTATGAGAAAACTTTTATGCCAAATAATATTGCAATTATAAACTAAGTTTGTGATTTGGACTGTTGGTGGATAGAGTCAGAGTCCATGGCAACACCACTGTCTGGTGGAAAAACAATTGATACACCACTGTTTGTTTTTTTTTTTTTTAAATTTCTCTTCTGTTTGCAATAACATGTGTACGCTTACTCTGGCTCCGTCATAATATATTGTAGTTTCAGTCTTGTAATTATTATAGTATTTCAACCTCCCTTGGACATAACTTCATTCATGGATTTTGGGTTCACATATTGATCTATTGATCAAGTTATCTTATTCAAATATATGACTTAATTAATATTTTAAAATTTTAATTTTGATGAAATACATAATTTTATTTTCTAAAATATAAGAATCAATATTTTGAATAGTTAAAAACTATATCGAATGAGTTGTATTAAGTTAAAAGTTCAAGGATTGAGTAGTATCTGAGACAAAACCATAGGGATGAGTTGCGTGATGTTTGTACAAACAAGTATTTATAACACGCGAGATAAATATAATTTAACGATGACAAAATTGTGAGAATATTTTGTAACCGTCTCCTCCCTAAAGAAAAATCACATAAAGAAAGTAATATACGTAGACAAAGATAGAAATAAATTACATATCTTAAAATTGAGGGATATGCTATTGGAAGGAAATATGATTACATAATCAGTGAATTATCAAGAAATGTTATAAAAAATGAAATTATGAAATAATCAATAATAAATTATCTTTATTGATTAATGAATTCAAACCAACTCGTTTTCTTATGAACTGGGTATTAAAAGTTTTTAAGAATAAAGTTGATGATGATGATTGATAATCTAATTAGCCCAAAGCATAATTTAAAAAAACAAACAATTTCTACCCTTTAATTACAATGATTCAAAAACGTAACTACAAGCCTAATTAATCTTATCATTAACCCAAAGCAATTTTCCCCAAAACACTTTTTCTTTGTTTTTTTTTCCGCAGCCTGAAATGCTTTAATCCATTCTAATTTTCCATCAATATGTTACATGAGTAAATTCTTTATTACATTATCATATATTATTTTTAAAAAATATTTATTCATGTTTTTATATTTATTGAAATTACAGTTGCCAATACAATGCCTAATTTTTGTCGGCAAATAAAATAATGTTTTAACTTTTACCTCTATTTAATTAAAACACCATGTGTCTGTAAACTAATAAAAGACGATTGACCGTGGACCATGCATTCAGTAAAGAAGGAACGTTGCCCAAAAAAGAAAAAAAGGAGCACCACAATAAAATAAAATTTTATGATAATTTCAAAATGGAAAATCATCTTCCTATGTTTAATTAAACTTTAAAATAAAAAAAAGCATGATAGCTGGGTTCCAGGAAAAGGCTGGCCAAAATTTTTTAACGCCATGTGTTAATTTTTAAAATTTTTTTTATGGGATACACCAAAAAAACAAAAACTAACTACGAGGCACCCATATCTAAAAGCAACATAGAACAAATGCACTCCAACGGATCTCAAAACCAAACAAGCCCTACAAATATTCTCATCAATTCTTTAGCTAGAGCATCAGCCACACGATTGAAAGAGAAGAAAATTTTTGAATGTGGCAAAAGTCACACGCTCACACCAGCCTCAAAGAGCGCATGGTCATATTATTAAAAAATCCAGCTCACGAGAAGATTTAGATAGTCTACAGTATCTCTTTTTAAAGCAATGCCCACGTATAACTTAATTAAAAAAAAAGATAAATCTTTTCTAACTAAAATGAAATATATAAATATCATAAAAATGTCAGTATTCCAACTGTATTTGTATCCTGCATTCTAACAAGGTTTTGCATATATAGGAAGTGTACTTGCCCTGGTCTTTCAACTCATCTCTGGTTCCCTGTATTTGGATTAGGCGAAGGCTTTGGTACTTCAGAATCATTATCTTCTCAGTTGGCGCACAGGGAGAAATCCTGAAGAAGCTACGAAGTGATACTATAAGAGAAACAAGCAAGAAAGGGCGCTTTGCACGGCGAAGATAATAGGGACAGGAGACAGTGTTACACATGGCTGTGTCTAATGGGCAAGAGAAGCTTGTGGCAAACATGGTGGACTTCTTAGTTCTTGAAGAGAAAAATCTCGCACTACTACAAAAAGGGGTTATAACGTCCCAAATTTAGCACATTTAACGTCCAAAAACGGAGGGACGTATATGTTGGGGGCGTAGTATATTGTAAGAAAAGACGTCCCAAACAAAAGGGACGTCTAAAGTCCCACCCTAGGGACTTTAGACGTCCCAAATGACATTTGGGACGTCTAAAGTCCCCCAGGGTGGGACTTTAGACGTCTCAATTCTTAATTTGGGACGTTTAAAGCTTAGGTTTTTTTTATACCATAATTTACATTCTATATTACCCAGCGAATTCAAACTGCGGAAACAGAATAGAAGATGGATTCATAAACCACACTGTCCGTTACAAAATGGTAAGGACTTTACTATATATACATACAATAACAACTCATACAACCTACTACTATATATATCAACAATAACAACCAGAAAGTGTCAAAACGCTGTCATCACACAACTACAAACTGATATAAAATAAAAAGTTTACTGCTCTATATGTTGAAGAAGATGTCCAGCCAAAAGATCTCTGATCAAATCAAGGTCTTCACATAGGTAAACATGTTCATTATCAAAAATCTGAAAATTAGAAAGTAAGCTTTGATGAAATGAATCTCAAGCAAATGAATTAATTAGCATTTCGATTAGAACACCAAAAATATTATCATTTGAGAATGAAGAAGCGATTACCTTTTCAAAATCGTTAGTAATTCCACTTTGAGTGATGTTATACATATAAAATATAACATAATATCCGCATTCAGTATTGTCAGGTTGCCGAGGGCACTTTAAATCAAAGGGATGCAATTGGTTGTTAATATCAATAAAGGTATGTCTAAAAGGACCGTTAATGAAACAATTAGCTAGGATCGAAACTACTTACTATCGGATAAAACCACTTTGGCTTTTTAAAAACTGTACCCTCGCGTGACCCACCTAGGACTTTATATATTTGACAAGCACTATCATGAAAATCAAAATGAATAGAAATTAGAACTATTCATTTTTTTTAAGAGTCAATGAAATACAAACAGAATAACTTATGTGTCGAAGACGGATTTTGTATCTTTGTCTGGCTTTTTACTCAAGGGATCAAACCAATAGACTATATTGCGGCAGGGACTTATAACACACAAACTCCAGTGGTAACTTTAACAACATGTAGACATTAAAATGAAGTTAGATGACAAGACAATTATTTATTAAACTTCTTAAATTGACAAAATGAAAATACGAACCGTTGAACAATGGGTGCTAGATAACAACAAAGTTTGGTCTCTCCCATTGCGTAGCTGACATAGTGAGTCCTATGCGCCACAGTATAAGTATCCCTTGTCGTATTTGCAGGACATAAGAATCCATACCAATCACGTCTTTCCATGTTTGTGCAGAGACTGTGGAAGGTGCTATAATAAATTAAAATAAGGAATGAATTATTGAATGTATGAAATCAAAAAACCACTAAATGAATTCTATGGGAAAATTGAAAAAAAAAACTTACCGGACTGTAAATTTCACCCAGCCTGCATCTATCTCCTCCAACCTGATAAACTACTTGAGATCTGTATTGTCAATCGTGTAGGGATACTCCAATGTAAGGCCCACAATCCCTGGAGGCATCTTCAGGTCAATCTGTTTAATGCCCTTGTAGATCTGTTGCAGCTGTGCTAAGTAGGGCCATTTTCTTGCATCTTCATGATCCTTTTAGAACATCAAAAAACAAATTGTTATTAGGATGCCAACAGTTTTTCAGTAATAGTAAGGTAATTCCTACTATTGGAGGTGTTGCGTTTGAACCAATAAGATTGTGAGGCCAAAGGATGAAAGATCCTATCGATTGACCTAACGTGCGAACCTCTGTATCAGGAACAGGGATGGCTGTACCTTCTTCCCCCTTTCTAACACTCATCACATTCACCCTACGAAAATCCTATGGAATTTGCTGATGATGGTGGTTGGTAGCACGTGTGTGAATGAGAGCATCGGCAACAACACGTAATAGTGGATAATCCAAATAGAGGGCGGAAGGGTCTCCCGACACTGGAGTGGGAGAAGGGTCGCCAAGTGGTTCCTCTAAAGGGTTGTAACTTCCTCTGGTGCTATTGAAGGCCGGGGATTCCTGAGTTCTATGCTCATCCCTTGCCCTTTGCGCTTCGAACATCTTTGCCATTTCAAGTTGAAGCTCTGGCAACAGCTCTTGTAGGAGCTTGTCGCGAAGGTTGGCCTCGATCTCTCGTTTGAGGTCCTTTCGAATCTTGGCCACAAGGTCCTTACTAGGTCCAGCTTGTGACGAATAACGTGAGTCTCGTCCAAAATACCTTGCGGCACTAACTCCCCGTGTCTCTCTTTGAACACGGCTAAGGTCATCTGCCTTCCCAATAGCCGTTGACAAGATGTCCATCTGTCTACTTGAATTTTAATGAATCTTGGCTACTCTGATCTTCCAGTTCATCCTGTAGCATACAGTTTATCGTAAATGTATCGAAACCACTTGCGATATGCAAAAAATTAGGTACTTATGGTATAACTACTTATAATCCTCATAGCAACCTCAGCAACAGTCGGATTTATGTACTTCCCAGCCTTAATCCTCCCTGCTTTCCATTTTTTGTGACGTGGAGGAGGTGCCGGTGCCTGAATAACAACGCTAGGATTAGATTCCGCTGCTTCCTTTATTTTCTCTAACTCTGCTTGCATCATTTGCCACTCAAGCTTCCGATATCCACCACGAGACATGTAATGTTGATATTTATTTTCTGATTGCCTCAGTGCATTTGCTGCACTTAATTTCTATGAATGAAAAATAACAAAAAATAAATCAACGATATCAAGTATATGAAAATTAAAAGCTCTATATCATGATGACAGAAATCTTACCAAAAACTCAGGATCTACTCGTGATGCTGTAAACAACCTCCAGTCCTCTGGAGACAAATATGAATAACGTACACATGGATCCTGGCCCCTAAGGGCCCCTTGAATGTACCGTGCTGTTAGCTTGTTCTTGAAACCTTTCCATCATACACGAACCTCATCCATCCAATGCTTATACATCTCCCTGGTGTCTGGGACATCGTATGTTTGCTGCAAGGTAAAAGATAAGATTATTATATTTGAAACGATAAGAATAAAGCTACAATTACCATAGATGCATCAAAACTTATATACCAAAAGTTGCTGCCAAATCATGTCTTTCGTTTTTGGGGGAACCAATCTCCAATTATCGTAGGTAATACGCACTTTGCTTCGACCCAAAAACCCTACGTAGCTAATGAAGTGGTCTTCCTCAGGACCAACTAGATTCAGATTGTCATCGAAGTCTATATGCAGCCTCTCCTGTTGATGTTCATGACGTGCAACCAATGCTCCCATCTTTGTACAGCCTCTAACCCTCTTTCTTGCAACAGGTTCATCTCTAGGCCTTTCGTCGTTGCTAGGGCTTTCGTCATCTCTACGCCTCTCGTCATCACTAGAGTTGTCCATATTCCTGTTAACATAAAAAGCATCATCAGAAACGTAAATAAATTGCAATAAAAATGAAATAAACTAAGCGGGAAGTAAAACAGAAAAAACACACAGTTCTCATTTATAAATTAAGGTCTTACTCTATATTGTTTCCCAGAGTCCTTCACCATGGTCATTTCTTACAGCATATTCGTCATCATCTACCAATTCTACTTCATTTGTTCGAGGTGGAGTTGTTGTGAAAGGTAGTGTGTCATCAAGGTTGAAGGTCGGATCACCATACTTCTGTTTTTTACTTTTAAGGACAATGGACATGTTTTTGCTCGCAGGATCGGTGACATAAAACACTTGTTTCGCCTAGCTTGCTAAAATGAAGGGCTTATCTCTATAGCCAACTCTTCGAAGATCGACTGAGACAAATCCAAATTGTTTATCTATTACCACAGCATTATTGCTAACCCACTTACCTTTGAATAAAGCAACTTTGAACTTGTTGTATGTCATCTCCCATATTTCTTCTATAACTTCATAATAGGCTATATATGCTAATATGGGGTTTTTGTCTCTCGAACTGGAAAAGTGCATAGCTTCAGCTTCTACCATGACCCCACTATTTTGCATGGTACTTCTGTCATCTTGCTCTTTCGTATAGAAAGAATAGCCATTTATATCATAACCGGTTCAAGTAATGACCTGAAACGAAGGCCCCCAAGCTAGCCACTCGATTGTCTTAGACACACCGGTCTTGTGCAAAACCTTTTCCTCGAACCATTGCATGAATGTTTTGTTTTGCTCAATAGCAATCTGCATGTCATTCTTCCTTGGATTCTTGTTCTTCAAAGTCTTTCTGTGTTCATCTATGTAAGGTTGAACTTCTTCTATATTATTCAGGATATAAAAGTGGGCTTGCAACACCCTCTTCACGAGGAACATTCTTCACTTTCAGTCCTCGTGTTTCCTTACTTCTCCCCTCTTCATGCCGAGATTGTTCCTTCTTCCCTAACATATAATTTTTGCAAAATTCTATAGCCTCCTCAACTACATATCTTTCTATTATTAAGGCTTCTGGTCGATAAGGATTTTTAGAATATCCTTTTAAGATCTTCATGTATCGCTCGAAAGGGTACATCCACCTCAGGTAAACTAGACCGCAGAGCCTTACCTCCCTTACCAAATGAACTACCAAATGCACCATTATATCAAAAAATGAAGGAGGAAAATGTATCTCTAGTTGTGACAAAATGATGTAACCCTCATTTTCCAGTTCATCCAACTTTTCAGTGTCAATGACTTTGTTACAGATAGCATTGAAGAAAACGCACAATCTTGTTACAGTGGTTCGTACTTCATCTTTCATTATGCCTCTAATAGCTACCGGTAATAGTTGTTGCATCAACACATGATAATCATGAGACTTTATTCCCACTAACTTCAAATCGTCCATTGGGACACATCTTCTCACATTCGAGGAATACCCTTGTGGCACCTTAATTTCATGCAAACACCCAAACAAACTTCTTTTCTTTGCTTTTGATAGTGTATGCGCTGCTGGCTCTATGTATGCCCTCCTACCATCATCTCTTAGTTGTGGATGTAACCGTTCTCTTATTCCCATATCAACAAGTTCTAATCTCGCACTAATCCCATCCTTAGTCTTCCCTGGTATGTGCAAAAGCGTACTGATAAAGCTATCACAAACATTCTTCTCCACATGCATCACATTAATACTGTGTCTCACGTCAAGCGAATGCCAATATGAAAGATCAAAGAAAATGGATCTCTTCTTCCATATGTTCTTCTCACCCACAATCCTCTGATTCTTACCAAAAGTGACATTGATACGTTCCACTCGACTATAAACTTCCTCTCCGGTTAATGACTTTGGATCCATTCCATGCTCCGGTAAGTCGTTAAAATGCTTTCTTAGCCTACGATATGGGTGGAACCGATGAATAAACCTCCTCTGGCCAAGGTAGACATTTTTTCTTCCATGCTTTAGTTGTTGGAAGTGTGTGTCTGCTTCACATATTGGGCATGCTTTATGACCCTTCACGCTGTACCCTGACAAGTTTCCGTACGCAGGGAAGTCGTTTATCGTTGTGAAAATCATTGCACGTAGCTTGAAAGACTCCTTCTTATAAGCATCAAACACATCTACGCCTTCCTCCCACAACTTCTTCAAGTCCTCAATCAAAGGTGCCAAATAGACATCAATATCGTTCCCTGGCTGTTTTGGTCCAGAAATCATCATAGATAGCATCATATACTTACGTTTCATACATAGCCAGGGAGGCAAGTTATATATTACAAGGAGAACCGGCCACGCACTATGTGTGCTAGTAAGAGTTCCATACGGATTGATGCCGTCTATACAATGCCCAAGCTGAAGGTTTCTCAGCTCACTGCCAAATTGAGGGAACATTTCATCTATTTTTTGCCATTGTGGAGAGTTAGCTGGGTGCCGAAGATATTTCCCATAAGATATTCTCTCATCAGAGTGCCATCTCAACTTCTTCGCTTTTGTTGCAGTCGCAAACAAATGTTTAAAATGTGGTATTATTGGAAGATATCACATAACCTTTAAAGGTTGCCTTTTACTTGTCACATCGCCACAACCACCATCTTTTTTCACTTTGTATTGTGCAGTTTTACACTTAGGACACTCACTAAGACCTCCATACTCATTTCTGTACAGTACGCAGTCATTAGGGCAAGCATGTATCTTTTTATACTCCATACCCATCGTAGACAGGATTTTCTTGGCCTCATACATATGATTTGGAAGTACATTATCCTCTGGAAACATATCACACAATAGTTCAAGCAGCAATGTGAAACTACTATTGGTCC
Source organism: Inga leiocalycina (assembly GCA_963242795.1). Lineage (NCBI taxonomy): Eukaryota > Viridiplantae > Streptophyta > Magnoliopsida > Fabales > Fabaceae > Inga > Inga leiocalycina. The sequence continues at coordinate 43,770,992 of OY725329.1, forward strand.
ACCCACAAGTTGCCTTTAAGTTAACCAAATGTAATGTTCCCGTCAGCCATGTGTACTTACTCCCACGGTACAATGGTGTCTCTGCATCACTCCGTAGGCTGTCATACTCCTGCGAATGCGCAAAGGATTCTACCTCAACATCGTGAATCATTTTCTCCATTCTATCTTCATTTATGATATCCACATCTTCCTTCTTGTGTGACGGACAATCCGTTACTTTCTCACCATGCCATATCCACCTTGTGTATCGCAGATTTATTCCATCACAAAGTAGGTGATCCTTTATGACATCAACATCCCGTCGACTCTCATTCAAACAATTGACACAAGGACAAAAATACTTCCCATTTTTTGCAGGAGCATTCTTTTTAGCGAATTCAATAAATTCTTCCACCCTTTTCTCATATTCTTCACTAGTTCTCAAAGCATTCATCCAACTATGATCCATTTTGTTACCACCTAAGGCATTCCCAATAACAGTCACACGTTTAGTACAATTGTCAACGACATATGATGGGATTGCCTAATTAAGTTATCAACCCAATTTAAAATTTTAAAATATGGGCTTAATAACTTTATTGCCCCCTCCTAGTCTCCTCTCTCCTCTTAAAAAGGTTTCAGTGCTCTGTAACTTATTTTTTAAATAAGTATATGTATATAAACATTAATGTATAATAAGATTAAATTAAAGAATTTTTTTGAGGTTTGGAAGGATACTCTAGAATAATGCAAGCCAAAAGAAAAAAAAGAAAGAAAGCAAAACCCCAATTACAATTAGATTATTTTTAGTTGAATATTGACAATACAAAATTTTAATTTCTACCTGAATTTTTTTTATGAGAAGAAAATTAAACTTTATTGATCACAAAAAGTCTGACTCCTGTGATATTATATATATCAAAGATTTTCATTAATGGAATTAAAAGAAAAAAGAGTTTCATCAACGTTAAAAACCAAACTATATATCACAAAAGTCAAAATTCTATAATTTATGAATTTTGATTATTATCTTTTATTAACAAAACAATTTTAAGTTGAGTTCTTCCAAAAATAAAATTGTTTTATTGAAAATATTTAGATAAAAATCATTTAATGAATATTGGGGTTATGGGTTTCTTTTTAGTTTTAGCTTGAATTATTCTTCATAATTTTTTGGGAATACAAAAATTTCTTTAATTTAAACAAATCATATTTTATTTTATTATATATACTAATGGTAATATATATACACAAAACTAAGTTACACAACAATATAACTAAAGAGAGGAGAGAGAGGATAGAGAAGACTATGAGAGTGCAATGAAGTCATTTTGCTTATATTTTAAAATTCTAAATTGGGTGAATAACTTAATTAGGGATTTGTTGAGTTTAACAAACTAATTTAGAATTTTCCTATATGAGGCAACTTTATGTGGAATTTTCCCTTGATTAAAATTAAAATAACCCCTACTCATTCAAGTAAATTTATATTTAATAAAGAAAATAAACCATTGCAATGGACTTCCTGAATACAATTTAAGCAATATAAACACACCAGGCTAATCTCAACCATCTCAATATAAGCAATATATAAGCACAATTAACGTGATATTTCCTATTGCCTAGGCTTTTCACATTGCAAGTTTTACTTTAATTTATTCAAGTAAATTTATATTTCAAAAAGAAAATATACCATTCTGTTACAAAATAAAACAAGAAGAAAATAAACTAACATGATCAAGGGGGCACCGACTGCTATGTATGCTGGAGAGGTAGAGAAGACGTTGGAGATCAGAGGTGTATGCACAGTGGGGAGGTACACCGGAGGGTGGAGAAAGCAAAGAACCACGGTGGTGTGGAGGTATGGATGACAATGGAAGGAAGGAGGTGGAGGAGAGCAAAAACCTACACTGTGGAGGAGGTGAAGTTGCAGAAGGGTGGCCCTGGTGCGTGCGTCCTTCAATGGATTTCAAGTGGAGGAGGGAGGAGTTGAAGAAAAAAAGAGTAGTTGAAGAAGGGAGGAGTTGAAGAAACAAAGAGCTAGGCCGACGGATAAGCAAGCTAAGAGGGGGAGGAAGAAGAGTAAAGCTTTTGGCCAAAAAAGAAGGGAGGAGGGAATGGGATTGAGAAGACGCATGTCAGACAAGTGTCTGACATGCGGACAGGTAAGCCTTTAGGCATCCCAAATGGCATTTGGGACACCTAAAGTTTGGATTTAGGCGTCCCAAAATTATTTTAGGACGTCTAAACCCAACTCCTGGTGCTAAAAAAAATTTACAAAATTTATATTTCGCGCCTGTAAGAACTTTAGACGTCCCAAACTAAAATTTGGGATGCCTAAAGGTTTCCCTGCATACATATAATTACGAAAATGCCATCGCCTCCCTTTTTAACCATCCAATTTTAAATTTGGGACGTCATTGGGGGTGATTATATCCTAATTCTGTAGTAGTGTCGCCCATAATAATGTGTTGGTTGCGGTGGATGGAGATGATGATGAGAACGGGAACGTGAACATCGTTCTTGCGGCTCAAAATGATATAAAGAACACTCCTACGCACTTGGCAGCAATAACGGGGAATAGCAGAATGTTAAAAAAAAAAAAGGGTCATTGACCTTAATACAATTTTTTCTTTTGGATTAGCGGGAGGGATCGATCACGAACGAGGAGGCACAAAGGCCTCACACCGTGTCATATGCGCCACACTGCGATGGCAGCAGGAGTCAGGCCACGACGGAAAAAGAATTGCAACAAGGCCTCAGGGTCCACATGGGAGCAAAGGTCAAGCTTATTATTCAAAAAATAACTATGTTTTACATGTTACCCCTTAATTATTTTATTTTTCCCATAACTAACGTGCATTTATTTTTATTAGCATTAGCTTAATCCCATTGTCTTTAACAATATAAAACTATACTATTAGGAAGAGATCAGATATAGGGAGAATTGATCATTTAATCCCTAAAATTTTGATTCCAACATATATAATTAAGATGATTATCTTCACTCTTTATATCTTTTTTTAATTCAACAAAAATTTTAGTGGGAAAATTAATGTTAACAAATAATGTTTGCGGATCGAGTCCGATATAGTTTACTCCCTCTTATCTTAAACAGAAGTTATAATTTTTAGGATGGGGTCAGTCTTCCTTTTTTCTTTCTTTCTTTCTTTTTTAACAGATAGCAACAAGCAACTAAGAAGAAAACAACTTCAAGACGAACTCACAGAGAAGTGTAGGCGTCATTTCTCTCAATTATAAGGTCAGGCTTTTTTATAATTTACATTTTGCACTTGTCTCTGAAAATTTAATCCACTTTTCCATTTTACCGGCCCCCAATTAGTTACATATCTCATCTTTTTTTCCGCCCACCCATTCTCCCTCATCTATGTTTCCGCTCATGCTTTCCATGAATAAGAGCATATTTAAAAATTACATTTTTCTTAAACATTTGTTATTTTTAACAGACTCTTTGATATACATAATTTATTTATATAATTGTAACTGGCATATAGGACTGGGGGGTAATATGTCAAGACACTGACAAATTTTGTGACTTAATATTTGCAGAAAATCAAGAAAACATTTTGGTCAAGTTTATATATAGGTTGCCGCGATTCCTCCTGCCATGCTTGTTGTTATCCTTTTTTGAAGCAGGTAGGTCATGTCAAGCAAGAGCGTGCGCGCGTGCGCGCACACACACACATCTGTGCCGCATAATACAGGGACATTCTCAGGACTCAATTCACCTGAAATTATCATTACAAATAAATTAAAATCAGCTACTATCAAACTATAAGGACTTGTAAATTAATTTTTCTTTATATTTTATTTAATATTTTAATATGAACTTATTAATTAAAATTGTACATGCATGCATAAATTTGTGTGTATAAATTACGATTTTCTTTTATTTTATCTCACTTTTTCTTATTTCCCATGTGCTATTTGACTAAAGACAAAATTCTAAGGACTAAGCTTTTCTCTAAATAAACTTAGAGTACAGATAAACAAAAAAAGATTAAGCTTTTCTATGATGCAGCTGGTGGCAGGCCTTGACTGCTACACAAGGCGTCTCATAGCATATGCCAACAAGCTGAACAAGAAATTGAACCTTATACTTCATCACAATAAGGTTGAATATAACTTACAATAATCAAACCCTTCATCTCCTTCCTCTTGATGATGAGGAGGAGGAAGACGGCAATGGTGGTAATGACTGAACACCACTATTGTATTTTTAAAATATTAAAAAAATTGTTAACAAAAAAAAATTCACAGTTATTAGTTAAAAACCGTTGTTCGCATCGCAAGTATATAAGTCGTGTGAAGTAATAAAGTGACAAATAGAGATCATTCTCATGAAGATTTGATTAACAAATTGGTCAAACAAGAGGCATAGTGAATTCAATTAAGTTGAGCCAAAACAAGTTTTGATATGGAAAAGAATTTTGAAAAACTACTTTCAAGACTAGAAAGTGATAAAGGCAAATGATTCTTTGACTTCAAAAATGAAGCTTAGGATTCTTCCTCCTGTTTGTATTTCATTAAACTTGATTAACTTCCTTTCTACTAGCTAGTATTTCAATGCATATTTGTGTTGGTCTAAGGTTCAAAAGGCACTTGACAAGCTCTCTCAAGTCAAAATACAGCTTCGATCTTCTCATTAAAATGCATAATCTCTTGCCACAATATTAATGAAAATCAATCTTTGAGCAACAACGACCTTAATGTGACAATGCAATGTTAGTAAATATCAAGTAAACTTCAAGACAAGCATGGTTATAACAAAATTCTATATCTAGATTAGCTCTCTCAATTCAAACCTAAGTAAACAAATCAATCTAAATGGCGGCCAATCACTTAGAAGCATTAAACAAATGATAAAATTAACACACACACACACACACACACACATATCATTATCTACCAAAAGAGAGGAATATTCAAGTTTTAATCCATATAAAGGTTTAAAAGAATCCTAGAATGAAAGATTTAGCTACTCATGTCCAAATATAAAGAAAATCCATACGCAGCTATTGAATACATGGATAAACTAAGTCAAAAAGAGGAGAAAAGTGACAAAACCAAGGTCAAACTCCCAAAACCTATCTTAGAAAGATCGCCCAAGCCTCCAAACTCTTCAAGAACTCTCTCCTAAACTCTTATTTTACGTGCTCCAGGGTTTCTCAAGTGCAAAGAATATGTTTTTAGAGCTTTTCCTTGGGTTAAATAATATTTTGCAGCTTCTAAACTCAAAATACGCATATGTACTTTTTCAGGAATTGCTACGGTAAGTATGTCAACTTGTCGCGGCCAGTTACATAGAGAGCACACAGAGATTACTCGCCACAGCAAGTTTGTCAACATGCTGAGGCCAATTACACAAAGAGCAACTTCTTGAGATTGTTTACTTGCCATGGCCAAGTGGTCAACTTGCCGAGGCCAGTTTGTAACATCCTTATTTTTATTTTTATGATATAATTATAATTAGAAAATAATTATTTATAAAAAATAAATTTAGTCGGTAATTTTTAAAATAAAAAGAAAAGGATATCTGGTTAAAATATTATTTTTTTGAAAATATAATATAAATATATATAACAAAAAATAAAATGAAAAAAAAGCACTACCCATATTGAAAAAAAATTATAAAAAAATGAGAGCGGCGCCACCCACCTTAAAATTAAAATAAAATAAAATATATATAAACAAAACACCACCAAGGTATTATATATACCCCCACCCTTCCTTCACTTCACCGTCGAGGTGAAGTGATCCTTCTAGAGGAGAGCGTTCGTAAAGTCTCAGTTTTTGCAATTTTGGAAATTTAATACATTAACTATATATTTTTAATTATTCTTGATGATGCTAGATGGTCTAAAGGCCTTATGACATGTTTTGAACTTATGGTTTAACAATTTAGTCTGATATGGATATTTTAATATATGATGAGATATTATGTAGTTAAAGAGTTTGAGCTGGATAGTGAATGGTTATTTTGGGTCTTATGAAGTTCAAAGCCCAACTAGATACATGATAATGTTTTGGCAAATGGTTTATCAAACCCTTAATTAATTATTGTTTTAATAACAGGATTTTACATAGTTACAGAGAGACAAACTTATTGTGATTCTCCTACTTGCTTCAGCGCGTTCACAAGTTGCTAAGGCAAGTTGTATAAACTCCTGCTTCTAACTTTGTAATGCTTCACTTTGTTTGTTCTTTCCTTGTTTTTTGGTTCTTATTGAGCTTCAAAACTTAACTCCATCCAGCTTTGGTGTCCTTTTGGCAAGATATATGGGTTCCCCATTTGGATAGATTGGATAACTTGGTAACTCAACCATTATCAAATGATATCCGAAAATGGAAGGTAGCAGACCGTATTACTCCATCAGGTCAATGGGATCTGAATAAGTTTGCATATTTATTACCGAAAGAGGTTGTGTTAGTGATCCTAAAAGTGAATATTAACTGCAATGCTGGTGCTGATATTCTGGGTTGGCGTTGGGTAGATGATGGTAAATTTGTTCTAAAAGAGGCATACATTAGATTAGCGGGTCAAGGAGATAATCAAAATTGGTTCTGCTGGAGGCTCATATGGAAACTAAAGGTTCCTCAACGTTACAAAATGTTCATGTGGTTATGGCCCACGGTCGTTTAATGACAAATTTGATCAGAACTCAGCGGAAAATCCATACGAATGAGATGTGCCCCTGTTGCCAAGATGAGATAGAATCAATTTTGCATGATCTTAGAGATTGTGCTGTGGTAAAAGAACTCTGGAGTGAGATGATGCCTAGTTAATGATATCGGAAATTTTTTGACTTAACAGATAGAAACATTTGGTTAACATGGTGCTTAAGTCGTTGTGATAAGGTGTTTGGTTATGAATTTCGCTACTGGTTTTCTGTTTTATGTAGACACATTTGGTTGGCAAGGAATGACCGTATTTTCAACAATAAACAATAGAGTAAACAACAGTTACTTGCACGTACTAGTTCAGTGCTGTCTTGGGGTGTCTCCAGTCCCATGCAACCGAAATCTTATATCACACCAAGTATGTTTTGGCGTCCTCCACCTGCTGGGGCAGTTAAGATTAACACAGATGGATCCAGGAATGAAGCGTCGGGAAGCTGTACATGTGGTGGAGTGATACGGGATGACCAAGGATGATTTGTTTGAGGATTTATGTTTTGAATTGGAAAAGGGTCTGTGATCACAGCAGAGGCTTGGGGAATCCTGTGGGGTATAAAGTTGGCTTGGGAAGGAGGATTTAGGAATGTTCTAGTTCAAAGTGATTGCAGCAAAGTATTGGAGCTTATTCAAGGAGCGGTCTCTGATGAACATCCAGATGGTACAGTAATTTTGGAGATTCAATCAATGCTGGAACGTGAGTGGGAAGTGGAGCTGCTACACTGTGGTTGAGACGCAAATAGAGTGGCTGATTGCTTCGCAAGGATAACATGGGATATGGAGATTGATTTTCTTGTTCTTCACAGAGAACCTGATGAAGCGAAACAATTGCTTATAGATGTTGTGAACCAGAATTTTTGTACTGACTTAGTAGGGTAAAGCCCTTCGGGCTATATGTTTATTTCTTTTACTATCAAAAAAAAAAAAAAAAACTTAACTCCATCCTCCTACAAAAGAGGGAGGATTTATAAATTCCCAATTGAATCACAAACTATCTAGGATATAATAAGAATTTCTTTGATTTTTGCTTGATACTTTGACATACACATTTTTTTCTATACACTTCTTTCTATGCTCATTTTGAACCAAAAAATAGGTAAAACAAGAAGAAAATGTGGTGAAATGTGCTCAATAAGCCTCATGAGCTAGTATTTCCTAATTAAAATTTGGCCCAAGAAATAAGACTTGATCCTAAAAATCAGCTTTTAAAAATTTAACTTCAATTTTTTCTTTATTATTCTGGGCCTTTATATATTAATAATTATTGTTTTCCTTATTTTTTTGGATTCTTCTACCTGAAAATAAGCCTATTTCAATAAATTTATTTTCTTGAGGCCTTAATTAAACCCTTCTAGCCTCCTTAATATTCTATAAATCATTAACTCAAAGCTTAAAAATTTGGGATATCACACCTTAAGTTTATAGTGTAAAAGTGATGTGATTTAAAAAATGTTCATATTTTGAAAATGAACTATATAGTATAAGCAGAAAATGTGGAATATATTGTTCTAACTATTGTGCTGAGAAAGTTGTTAAATATTTTTAACACAAAAAAAAGCTCTAAAACACAAAAAGGTTGGTTGTTTTTTTAATAGGAAAAAAAAAAGGAAAACATTATGACTACCCTTATCGTTGAGGTAGAGGGCAATGGTTGCCAGGTCAATAAGCATGTGGGTCCCAGGCATGCAAACTTTCCTCTCCTCCTAGGGAAGCGAAGCGACCTTACTGACATAAATCTCCCCGCCAAATATCACACCCTTTCTCACCTCTTTTGACGAAAAAGAAGGGGCCTTTCAGGTGTGAAGAGGCGTGTATGATTCCAAAATAATTCCTCAAATTTTTAACATAAGATGCATTGCCAATAAAATCTTGCATTAAGGTAATATCCTTGCACTATAACCTCGATAAAGGCTTGCCCTGTAAGGAGAGCAGACCATTCCAAGAGATAAATTAAAATGCAAGAGACCCACAGAAGACCACTTATGATGTGTGGATGAGCATCTGGAAATACAAAACCAAAAGGCACAGTAGCAACCACTAAGAAACTAATAGGAAGTTCAGTTTGGAAATTGGCTGCAATTATACTTTCTCCATTTGAATGCAAATTATGCAGAATAGTTTTAGTTTGATATGAAGATATTGGAGTTCTCAGTCGCAAGTCTCTTCCTTTCTTTTAAACCATGTCATCCGAAATAATAGTCAACCATAAGTCTAAAAAGGCACAATCTGCTAGGAAAGTTTCATGAATCCATTTAACTGTCTTGTATAACTATAGGATCAATTTGGAAACTAATTGCATAGCTCAACCAAACTGTGATGGATAAGGGATGCTGCAAAAATAAAAATAAAAATAAAAATAAAAATTGCAGAGAAAAGTAACAGCACAAAGATGACAAAGCGAAGCAACCTGTAAATGATGCTTACTAAAAGTTCCAATGAAATGCCAAAATCTAGCCCATAGCCACCTCACAACAACGGCATAATAACTCTCTAAATCTTCTTTATAGAATAAGAGAATATAGCCTCAACAAATTTTTGACTGAGGTGGTAAGTGACACTTCAATTTATAGGGAAAAGAATATAAGTTCAAATTTTAGAATAAGAACTTGTTGTAATAAGCAAAAAGCCTTTATGCTTTAAACCCCAAATGTGATTATACTCTTGACTAAATAAAAAAAATAAAAGAATAAGAGAATATAACCACTAGTAATAGTATATATCCCAAATCTCTTTCCACATGTAACAATGTGACTCATGGGACTATGAAAAACACATGTTGATAAAATTTGTACACGCACAACAACAATATATGTCCCCTTGAACATAAGCTTCAAAGAGCTTTATAATTAATAATATATCCCAAATTTGTATGTAAGTACCAGAATCAAAACTATAAGTTTTGCGAAGCTTTTAAGATTATATGCAAATAATCACGGGGTGAATTTGAGATGGTCGACCTAGACTGAAGGAGGGATGATTAGAGCTACGGTTGTAGACTAACAGAATAAATTGTTTTTTTGATAAATAAATATCTAACTTTTTGTTACTTCCACCTGTTTTATATATGATACAAATGTCCACAGTAGTTTGATGAGCACGTTGGTTAACATTTGTCAAATGTAAATGGGTAAAAAATTGTATTTTATTTTCTAAAAATGCCTTATTATTTGTATAGAAAGTGAATAGGAGAGAGAATGAATGCTGTCATAAAAATGCAATAAAAAGTTAGTTGAAATATCAAACATTATCTAAGTGGCCAAATCACCTAAAAATTTGCATCTTATATTATAAGAATCGGGGAGTATCATATTAATTGACCAATCTCTAATTTTATTATATATTTTTTAACCTTTATTTGGGGATCATTTCACTATTCCACACTGAAGCCTCCTCCATTTCCGATATCATCACAGCCGTGATTCTCTGACTTTGGTTCATATTCAGTCACAAATTTTCTCCTAATCAGTGTTAATCGGTTAATTAATTGATAAGCTTCAATGTCTGAAATTGTGGAATTATGTGGTGAAGCTGTGTTAATGGTTGATAGTGGCCAGTTCCTTACCAAGAGGTAATGGCATCAACTTGGAGCTTCAATAGAGGAGTTTTTATTATTCCATTTCTCTAATTCTACATTGTAACTGTGATTTTTAGGATAAATTGTATAATTTTAGACTTATTTATTTTTATATATTTAGAGATTGAATGTAGCTTGAACCGTTGTTAGACACTTTATATTATGGTTAATTAGATTAATTATCATTACTTTGTGCTGATTAGTCATTGAATTTATGATTTTGTGAATATTTTGTGCTAATTTCAAGGCTTGGTTAGTAGATCAATGGTATCTTGTGTTTGTATTGTTTAATTGAATGTGAATTTATTAATTTTATTTAGCATTAGGTTTTAGCATCATTAATCTTGATTTTTCATATGGTAGCCATTGTTAAGTTAATATTAATGAGAAAATCAAGTAGTAATGTGAGATGGCTCAGTTATTAGATTAAAAACAAAATACGATTTTTAAATTCATTTAATTGCTAGAGTGCTTAATCATCTAAATTAGAGAGATTAATGTGCAAGGTTGTTTGGTATTAATCAATCTAAGTTAGGCCTAATCTAAGGGATGATCCTTAGAGTCTTTTAATCCTAGCATGATTAATCTCCTAAAATCATTTGAAATGAGAATTGCCTATGCCATTGCTATGAAGGATTACTCATTCCATTATTAATTTTCTTGTTTCTTTCATTTCATTGATTCAATCATCAATTCCATTTCATATTGTAAAGAAAAATCCTAAAAAGAATTAGTTAAGAACAAGTTAATTTTGAATTGCAAAAAGTAGTTTCAAAAAATCAAATTTGTCCCTTTTTATCATTACATTTAATTCCTAGGTAATTAATAAAAAGTTCTTCAAGAGACGATCCGGATTACAACTGTTATTGCAATCCTTGATTTAATTTTGAAGAAGTTAAGATGAACCATATTTTTATATATAATTTTTATAATTAAATTGGGATTTTAATGTATTTTCTGAGGCATTATTGTATTATTAAGCACTAATTTAAGTAAAAAAACATTTGCATTGAATTAAGTGTAAATAGAGACAAAATGGTCATAATTTATTAATTTTTCATGCAAATGATTTCTTTAACTATTGAGACCGTATTTTGTTTAATTTTCCATGTGTTTTGGAAAGAAGTTGGAGATTTTGAAATTTCAGGATTAATATTTTGAGGTATGAGAAAAATTGTAGACTGGATCCCTAGAATTTCTGAAAATTACAAATGGATGAAGAAATTGGCCAGACGAGATTACAATAAGTGACCCAAAACTTATGGAAATTTAAGTATAGACATTTCAAAGTGCGCATAGCAGTCCCTACTCGGAACTTTTAAATTTTTTTAGTGGTCCCTGGTCAAACTTAGCTGAGGGAGTAGGACATGGTGGAGACACAGAGAGGCCAATTATTCCTCCCTCTTCCTACCGACAGATTGAGCATGAGGAGTGGTTGGAAAGAAAGAAAGAAAGATTAAGTGGGAGACAATGAGCATCATCATCATCCGGACATCATCATCATCATTATCTTCATCTTCTGTGCTTCCTTTAAAAAACAGACGCAGATCCAGACCATGGGCATCATCAGCTCATCACCTTCTTCTTCTTTCCTCCTTCCTTCTTTCTTCTTCTTGTCGCCGGCGGTGAGCTCCTCTTCTTAACCATCACCGCCGACGACCTCCATCCTCTACTTCCTTCAGCGTCAACAACACCACCACCTTCACCGTCCCCCTCTTCTTTCTCGTCGGGCCAAGAACACCACCACCACCAGATCCGAGCAGGGAGAGCTGAGAGTCAGTGAGCTTGAGGAAGGTAGAGACGAGACCACCGAAAGCTGAGATCTTCATCTGGGAGTTTCGGGAGGAGCAGAGAGCACAGCGCCGCAAGTCGCAACACCACCACCGCCGGCGTCTTCTCTCTCTACCACCCCTCTCTCAACCACAGCGTTTGCTCCGTCCTCTCTTCGTCACCACAAAACCACCATCGCCTTCTTCTGCACTCTCCTTATCGACTCTGCCGTCATCACCTTCACTTCTGACGACGTCCATCCCTTGCTTCTCATACTCCTGTCATTGTTCTCAATTTCTCATCCGCCAAGCACCATCAACTCAGTCCCTTTGGCCATCTTCTTTGATTTCCGGCAAGGTTCTGCAACTTCCAGTGAAGCTCATGAATTTTCCGGCCCCATTTCTGGCGACTACTTGCTTTTTCAGTCGAGAACATCCCAGTTTCTGGTGAAGATTCCAGATTCCAACTCCTTGAATTTCTGCACTGCTACTGGGGAGTTTTTAAATTAATTGTTGTTTTTATATATTTTGTTTAAAGTTTGATTATTGTTTGTATAATATTGAATTTGTGTATTGTGTTGAGATTTTTTATTTGAATTAATCTGAGTCACGTGTTTGTCTATGCATTTAATTAAATTGTATTTTTTTTAGTTATTAATTTTTAACAAAAATTAATTAAAAAAAACATTTCCCCTTATTTTATTGCATTTACATTTTATTTAGATTACTTATCATTCAATAGAAGGCTTTTTGAGAAGAGGAAACGATTATAAGTTTGCTTATACCCAATCCTTGATTAATTATTGATTATGAACCCTAAGGCTAATGAACCAAAAATGTCCATAATCAAGTTACTAAGGCACAAAGCACACGCTTCTTCACTAATGTTAAAATTATAATTTTATATATTGATGTTTACCATCAAATTTAATTGTTTCTAACCTTGAACTATACAGGAATCAGTGGTTTAGCAAATTTGAATGAACTACTAAAGTTGCTATTAAGCCAGTCTAAACTAATGAAATTGGCAATTTGTATGGTTCAATCGGCCTCCAGAAAATCAAGAGAGGGGGGGGGGGGACAATGAAGAAGACAATAGAAAATGGGAAGTAAAGAAGAAAGGAGCAAACTAAGTAAAAAAGGGGGAATAAATGGGGGAAGACGAAAAATGAACAATTATAAAAAAGAAGAGAATAAAAGAGAAAGCGCAAGGAAGAAGATGAACATGTTGCCATTATTCTTTCTTTACTCTGTATTTTAACTTTTTCACTTGAGGCTATTCCATTTGTCACGCTAATCATTACCCAAAAGCAAGTCTAATGTGATTTTCTGGGTTATTGATCTATGTTTATTGACCCAAAAGCAAGTCTTTCTCCTTTTTTTACGCGTTTTGATTTTCGTTTGGGATTTCACTGTCAGGATTCAGGAAGACGAAAGATCAAGGAAGATGCATCGTCTACTTATTTTCTATATAATTCCACCTTGTCTTTCTCTCTTCTCCACACTCATCTCTGCTTCTTTAAGATTTGGCTTGAGTAAAGTTACAATCTCATATATTGAGCTATTTCTTGGGTAAGGCTCTGCCTCTTTTACATCGTTCACTTAATCTTCTTGGTTCTTGTTGGTTACATTTTTCTCCTCCTCCCCATTCATCTTATCTATTTCTTTCTTCGAGTTTTTCCTTTTCTTTTGTGGTCATGGTTTCTTTTTTGGGGTTCTTGTTTCTTCTGGTCTAGTGTTCGTCCAAAAGTAGGATATAGTTTCCCTGCTCATCAAAATGATGAGCAAGGAGAGCTACTCTGATCTGGACCGTCCATATCAGATTTAGACAGTCTAGATTTCATTTTTTAAAATTGATGATTTTTAAATAAAAAAATCATTTTTTTGAAAAAATGTTAGTTAAGAGATTATTTTTATTTTAGATTCTCTACCTATTAAAATATTTTTTTTTTGAAAAAAAAAGTAAAAAAAATGAAATCTGGACCGTTCAGATCAAAGTAGCCTCATTATTTTGATGAGGCAGGGAAATTGGATCTCCAAAACTAGGGTCCGGTTTCTCTCATTGTCCCTTTTCTCATCATCTCTCATAATCTTTAAATCATGTTCGTCCAATCAATCTGAAAGGTAAAAAATGAGGCATGTCATCAAGTTATCACTCCTTCCACTTTTCTCTCATCTTTCCAATCAACAGCTCAGATGGACTCCTCTTCCCAATCAACGGTTCAGATAGGCTCATGAGGGATGATGAGAAAATGAGACGATGAGAGGATCTGCTTCCCCAAAACTATGGCCTACAGTTATAACTTGTATCATTTTAAATTAAGTCGGGAGGTTTTTAAATTTAATAGTCATTTAAGACAAATATTAAATTGACAGATACACGCAGCTATACCTGAATTTTACGTTTCTATTGTTGGTTTAGTCACGAGCTTGACTGCTTTCATGGAAGTAGACTTGTACAAAAGTAAAGGGATTAGGAGCTTTCTACTTCCTAATTTATATTTCCAAATCTTTGTTTGGATAAATTATCATTTACAACAAGGAAAATAGAGTTGTCTTAACATATAGTTAACCATTTTTTATATTAGAAAAATGAAAATCAATAATTTGTGCATACAGTTTGGTTTAGAGAGTAGACATATGAAGATGATCACTAGACTGAACTATTCATATGTGTAAGACATGATCCATTATGCCTATACGCTCATATCTTCGTGGGTCAATTATCTTGAGGACAATGTTGAATGTGGTGGGTGTAGAATAATTTAATATTATATATGTGCGTATTAGCATTAATCAATAATCAAATTGATTAGCAATTTGCAAATTATTAATACAAAATATAATATTTCGTATTTATATTTAAATTCTTTTTGGATGTCATGCGTGCGCGTGTTTGTTGTTTTGCTATGTTCCAATATCCATAAGCTTATATACATCTCTAATTTAAACCATTTGAATTTAATTTGCAAGGGACAATGAATTCATCAGTTGGCGACCGGGATATGAACTTGGAGAAATTGCGCAGTGATGCCATGAAAGGGAAGTGGTCAGAAGCATTTGAAATGTGCAAGCAAAACAAGGCGCTTTTCAAATCAAAGATAACGGGGACAGGTGACACAGTGTTACACATGGCTGTGTCTAATGGGCAAGAGCAGCTTGTGGCAAACATGTTGGACTTTTTAGTTCTTGAAGAGAATAATCTCACTCAGAATGAAGTTGAACGTTGGAGTGTGAATATCGTTCTTGGGGAGGAGAATGATAGAAATAACACTCCTTTACACTTAGCAGCGGTAAAGGGAAGTGTTGAAATGTGTAAGAAGATTGGTCGAAGAGACCCCTCTTTGATTGCTAGACGCAACATAGCTGGTGAGACACCGCTCTTCCTTGCGGCTCTCTATGGTAGTAAAGAAGCTTTTCTTTGGCTTCATTATCTGTATATGGAAGGCCCTGGAGTTTCATCAACCGATTTGGCTCATTGTATAAGGGACGGCAATGATACCATTCTTCACTGTGCAATTGCAGAAGGGCATTTTGGTAAAATACTGTTGATTCTTTCATATATTGCCATGTTTCAAACTATTTTTTTTTCAAGTTCATACGGTTTTCTTTGATTTCGCAGATGTAGCAATCGAAATAGTTCACCTTTATAAAGATCATCTGAAAGAGATGATGAGGCGCAACAAGGAAGGCTTGTCTCCACTTCATCTCCTTGCAGCAAAGCCTTCAGCTTTCAAAACTACTGCAATCCTTGAACGATCATTCCTTGTTTATCCAATTTATGGTAAATTCATTAATGTGTGTGCCTCTGATTTCATGCTTGGCTTTCTTCTGATTCATTTTGAGAATACGATTTTATAACGCCGAATATGATTGAAAATTCTCCATCATATTGCTTCCTTTCAAAACTAAAAACAATGCGCTTGTAAAGATTACAAATATGTATAAAGCCACACAAATGAATTAATTAGATATATAAATATTTTTGGAGATAAATCATAAATACTTAACTAAATTTTATAATGTTTCTCGCATCAAGGACCAAACAAAACTTTTGGCATGTGCCTTATAATAAAGTCAGGACGGAGTATATATTGTACTTTATTAATGACATGCATGTTGCTTGTTTGTTTTGAACTTTGAAGGGAGTTTCAAAGTTGAGGAGAAGAATCAGGCCACGACGCATGAAGAATTGCCAAAAAGTAAGTACGCTTAAAGACCGTCCCTCCTAATATGAAAAAACAAAAATAAATTCCCTCTAACAATTAATATGAAACTTTAATATTAGGAAGAGATAAGATATTAAAAAATGTTAATCATTTAATTTTTGAAGTTTTGATTAAGTTATATAACTCAAATTTGTGTGATTTAACATGCTCGTCCCTGTTTTCATCTCCTAGTATGTTAATTCTTATTGCCGCATCTCGGTTCCTGTACGTGATTTTTTTTTTTTGGCTAAAAGAAGCCATAAAATGCCATGATATTTTCTAAATCATTTGGCATTCCCCAACATATGAAGTAGGAGCATATCAAGTTATATATATATATATATATATATATATATATATATATGTAATAACTTTCCTTATAAATGTATCTGACCCGACTCAAATTTTTGATACATGTGCGCATGTTACCAAGTCCCAAAAGTCTATGTGGTTGGTGAGCGTTCTTTTTAGGGATATGAGTGATAATTTTTTTTTTTTATCAAAGTGGTAAAAGATAATTGGTTGAATGCGCACTCATAAAAAAAATATTTTTTGACCAAATTGGTTAAATAAATATTTTTTTATTTAACATTTTAATCTAAGCTGGTGAAAGTTGTATATGCATGCATTCATACCTGTCTGTTAGTGTAATTTACATTTTTAATTTATCTTAATTTCCATTTTTTATTTTTCACCAATTATTTAACTAAACATAAAAGTTAATCAGGACAAACTTTTTCTATAAAAATATTAATACTTGGATTACAAGTAAAAATATAAAGAAAGTATAGTGGTGAGACCCATCAAAGTACATTTTTTCTTTCTATCTTTACGTTTATGGTTTTTCAGATCTAGATCTAGATATAAATCATTTTGGAAAAAGTCTAAAATGAACATATATAATTTAAATTTTGTATAATTATAAGTGTCTTTTAAATAATAAACTTTTTTAAAAACGTCCCAAGTTATGCGTGGATCCTAATATTGGAACTACAATGATCAATGTCCTTCTTCAAGGTATTTGAGAGATCGAGTAAGGACTAAGGACAAGTCGATATGACAAGAACTATTGTTGAATTTAACTTATCCATCATTTCATTATTTGAGTTACATTTCCACACATATGGTTTATACTTATTTAGTATATTTAAAACGCTAACAAATTTTGTGACTTAATATTTGCAGAAAATCAAGAAAACAGTTTGGTCAAGAATACCAAGTTTATACTTGGTTTGCTGCCATTCGTCCTGCCATTCCTGCTGTTCGAATATTTTGAACCTGGTACATGCACTGTTTACTCTTTTCTTTTCTCTCACTCGGCTTTTCTCTTATTTTCATCGGTTATTTAACTAAAGAAAACAGTGAAGGATTAGTAAGTTGTTTAATAGGAAGATCCTTGTGTGTAAGCCAATATTGGAAGCAAATCAGAATGATCAACACACTTCTAAGTATTTGAGAGTACGCCAATGCATAATTAAGGAGGAGTAAAGATGACAATAACTCTAAATCTTATCGATCAATTCATTATTTGATTTATATTTCCAACATATCAAAATTATCTTCACTCTTAAATGGGTAAAGGTCTAATTTTAACACTTGACCTTATGCTTTGGTTGTGAGTGATGAGCTGTGGAGGAAGGAGAGAGATGAGATCTGGTGGTAAGTGAGGAGAGCATTGGTGGTGGACACACGTCAAAGAGGGAGGGCTTTAGTTGGAGGAAGGAAGAACAAGAAAGAAGGGGGAGAGGGTAATGGCAGAATTTTAGAAAGTTATGAGGTGGTGGGACCCAGAAGATGACGGTTCTTATCATTTTTCTACTTGTTAGAGTATGGATGAGTTGGCACGTTATGGAAACTTGGATAATAGGTGAAACCTAAAAGAAAGTAATAGCTATTTAGAACATCTAATGATGCTAGATACTCATCACAAAAAACTTCATTGCTAAAATTTCACCTTAACCTCTTTTTAATTGAGCAAACAATGTTTGGAAATCTACTGGGATATAGGTTATTCTAATACATAATTTTGTGACTTTTATTTGCAGGACTTATGTTGCTGCCATTCTACATTCCAGTCCTGCTGTTGCGATCTCGATCAGGTAGGCCAAGTCATGCAAGCATGTCCATATGTATAATTATAAATAATAATTTTTTAATACATTTTGTCACAACTGACTCACGTTCGGGCCTTGAATAAACCCAGTGACATGGCTCCATAAGATACGAAAAATGAAGGAGAAGCACACATGGTCGCTTCAAATAATGAACGAGCTTCTTTATCATTGTTCCGACGAAGATATGTCACAAATAATCTCGACAGCTTTCTCTGAGCAACTTTCAATTTCACTGCGAAGAGAAGAGTTCAACGGTAAAAGGATTCATGAAAATTTCAAGACATTAACTTACAAAGCATTATTACTAATACATTTCATATATATAACCTTTTTTTTTGGCCCACATTTCATATTAGAACTTGACAATTTAGAAATCATAAATCTTTCTTCACCTGTAATGATGTATGGCGTATTTGTAAATTTTCTAACACCAAAAGATAAAATATTGAGTAAATACCATGAGAAAACTTTTGTGCCAAATAATATTGCAATTATAAACCAAGTTTGTGATTTGGAATGTTGATGGATAGAGTCAGAGTCAATGGCAACAACACTATGTGGTGGAATAACAATTGATACACCACTAATGATCGCTGCGAAGAATGGAGTGGTAGAAATGGTGGAGAGAATTCTGGAATTATTTCCGTCGAGGATTAAAGATGTGAATGCTGAGGGAAAGAACATAGTTCTGCTAGCAGTAGAATACAGGCAAACAGAGGTATTCAAATTTTTGTGCAAACAAAAATGGCCAAGTCAAAGTCTATTTGGGCAAGTAGATAAAGAGGGAAACAATGCCTTGCACTTGGCAGCAAGTCTAGGAGTCGATACTGATTGGCTCAGTCCCGGGGAAATCAATTGGTTTGAGGTGCGTATCTATCTATCTATCTGCTAAACTGATGAGGGGGAAATCAAAACACTCATCAAGAAATTCTTATGAATGCATAAATTAAACCATACATGTCACCATTTCAAAGATGCATTTGATATTGAAATATATGAACATGGTAATAAAGTAGATGTATGTATGCATATATGGTGACGCAGTATGTGAAGAATTCAATGCCTCGTGGTTTGTCGGAGAGATACAATAGGAAAATGAAGACTCCAGAAGACGTATTCAGAGAGAGACACAAGGAACTTATGAGAACCGAGGGAGAGTGGGTGGCTAAAACCTCACAAGCATGTTCTGTGGTGTCGACCCTTGTTCTGGCGGTGGCCTTCGCCACACGTACCAGTGTGCCGGGCGGTTATGATGCCAATGGCGGCTATGCAATCCTTAGAAATAAGTTTGCATTCCAAAATTTTGCACAATTTTCATTTTGGGCCCTCTTCTTGTCCCTCATGTCCACCATCATCTTCCTGTCTATAGTTGTTTCTCGTTCCCAATCTGTTCCCTCTTGGAGATTCGTTACTTTAAAACTTTGCTTTGGCATGTACTTCATGTTCTCCTCCATTGTTTGTCTGTGGATCTCTTTCTGTGCTGCTGATGCCTTCACAGAAAATGACTACCCCGGTAAAAAATCCATCGATGATCTTCGATATTATACTTTCTTCTCATTCTGGATCTTCCTTTTGATTGTCACACAGCTCCCCCCATTCTTTGGTCCCATCGTGTCTTGTATTTGGCAAATTCCTGCCCGTAGATACAAAATCACTCGTCCCACTGAGTATCGAAAGACCGAGAACAGCGAAGACAGTACAGATTTGAACCACTGAAATTAAGTGTGTGTCTTGTATTATTGAAACAACACCAACCCTTCACCTCTTTTATTTTAAAGGCTTTTGTGTGCGATTTGATCCATGTTTTTTATTTCTCTTGTGTATGCAATAATATGTGTACGCATACTCTCGCTCCGTCATATATATTGTAGTCTGAGTTGTATAATTATTATAGTATTTCAACCTCCCTTGTACATAACTTCATTCAAGGATTTTGGGTTCACATAATGATCAAGTTATCTTATTCAAACATATGATTAATATTTTAAAACTTTAATTGTTAAATTTGATGAAATATGTAATTTTATCTTCTTATATATAAGGATCCATACTTTAAATAGTAAAAAACTATAAATATAGAGTTGTACCAAGTTAAAGTTCAAACACTTGATTGTAAAAGAGACAAAACTACACTGATTGAATTACGTGATATTTGTACAAATTAATCTAATTAGCTCAAAGCCTAATTAAAAAGGAAACAAACAATTTCTATTCTTTAATTACAATGGTTCAAGAACTTTATTTTAGAGGAAATTGTGTAAATTTTGAAACATAGAGGAGATACTTAAGCAATTTAACAACATTTATAATCGAATCAACATTATCAATGTGAAACATATTTTATAAGATAATCGATCTAACTTTAACAATCTCAAATTAGAATTGTGTAATTTACTCAAAAAGTTTTCTGAATTTGTGTGGAATTCCATGTGGGTCTACCATTTTTTTCCCCCTCAAATAAAATGTGGCGTCATTTTCCATGTATGATACTCCTGAGGACCTACCTTAGTGCCTGTTTGGTTCAAAGGGACGGTATGAAAGGAGAATGACTCATTTTTCATCCCCTCCAAAACTCCCTAATTTGAAGGGAACAAAAATGAGGGGATGGGAGGGATTTGGAGCCCTTTATTTGGGACCCCTCCCCTCCAATTTTTCATACCAAATAAGGGGAGTGGTTTATTTTTCATCCCTTTCCATCCCCTCCCCTCCAACCAAACTGTAACGCCCTTATTTTAATGTCACCTTTACCAGAGTATTCGCGGAAAATGATATGCGGTTTGGTGGCAACACAAGAATAACATAAATATACTGATAATATGAGCATAGTTACAGAAATTCCCCATAGGGGTTCATACATGATACTTACAATTAAGGTAGCCGTATAGGGCTACTAGGGTGTCTAAACCCATCCCAGTGAAACAGATACTTCTTCCCGTCTTCGCTCCACCACTGCAACCCTCTCTCGTGCAATTATTTTCTCTGCTTTCAGTACACCTCTTGTTTTCACCTGCCTAATTTGTTGGTAGGGGAGTGTGAGATTTGAGAGAATCTTAGTAGGAAACAGATACCATAATGCATGCATAATAGATGCTATGTGTATGACATGTTAGCTTTAACTAGATGTATGCCCCATAATGACATTTCTGCACGCTCAATGTTTCATGCAACAAGACTATGGCCGCAGCGAAAACAGAAACTGAGCTACATTTATTCAAATATGTTCTACACAATCAAGTAAAGCAATCACATACGTCACTACACAAGTAGAGATATCAAATACATGCAAATAAAGTAAATCCCCTACCTTAACCCTTTTTCACCTCGAAACGTGTGCCTCATAAAGCGTGACAACAACTCAGGCTCCATATTCGATCCTACAATTCCAAATGTACCATTTAGACAATTCCATGATATTTCTGGGGGTTACATGAGTTTATATTGAAAAATTACTATAATGCCCCCAAGGACCCGGCCCAGCCTCGTAATACCCGGTTCGGCTGTACTTTTCCCGAAATTCTATCTTGGGCTATCCTAACATAATTTTGCCCAAGGAATCCATTTTTGGACTTGGAATTACCAAATTCACTACTAAAAGATGAAATTGCCCTTAGCAGCCCTTATTTCAGTGTTTCAGGGGCGTTTTCGAAATTATGTTTTTTCAGGCTTTTCAAAAAAAGTGATCAACTATAACCCCACCTAATTTTCCATCCTGAACACAATGGAATCATCAAATCATTGAAAATCCAACTCTAAGACTCTTAACTAGAGTTGGCTGAAACTTATGGATTCTCCAGGGAAAATCGGGGTTTTGAGTTTTGACTTCGCAGACGTGTTCCTTTCTACTTCTAACTACTTTATTAACTATTTAATTACGTTATAACTACCATTTAGACTCAATTTTGGCAGCATAACGCTTAGGCCAACCCATCTCCATAAATTGAAACAAAGGACAATCCGGCGAAATTTCACCGATTAAATTATCCGCAATAGTCAGAATAGTCAATATACGAAGTTTAGGAAGTTACCTCTTCTTCCTCCTGGCTTTTCCTTCTTGTGGCTGAAAAACCTAACTTCAAAACACCAAGATTTGTGCTTCAAACACCTTCCATAACATAGAAGAGAAGCTTAGGAGAAGAATTATATACGTTAGGTACGAATTCACCAAAGAAATCGACCTACCTTGTGAGATTTCTCCTTCCTTCCTTCTATTTTTCTCTCGACTCCTCTCTCTATTTTCTGCATAAAGCATGTCAGTTTTGGGGCTGAGGGAAGAAGAAGATGATTTTAATAATATATCCCCATTTGATTAATTAATTTTCCCAAATTCGGATCTTTACAAAATTTTGGCAGATTTCTGGCCAAACTTGAAAAATCATAACTAATTCAAGGAAAATCGAATTGGAGTGATTCCAAAGGCAATGGAACCCTTATTGAGTCTAGTTTCAAGGAAAAATATAGCCTTTTGCTAGTTGGAAGCGCACAATCCCCAGAATTTCAATCTTTGCATGTTGTTCTAGAAACTTCACAGTTTTTCTGTGCTGACTTCAAAAATTCATATCTTTTTGTATATAGCTCTAATTGAATCATATGACCTATCAAATTAAAGCTTAGGATGTTTACTTTCACCCTGTAAAATTTCATAATTTTTTCTCATCATTTGATCATACAAAGTCATATGACAAGCTCACTGGCTCATAGACAATTTCACCATTTTAGGATAAATTTTATAATGTTAGACTTATTTATTTTTATATATTTAGAGATTGAATGTAGCTTGAACCATTGTTAGACACTTTATATTATGGTTAATTAGCTTAATTATCATTACTTTGTGCTGATTAGTCATTGAATTTATAATTTTATGAACATTTTGTGCTAATTTCAAGGTGGCTTAGTTAGTAGATCAATGATATCTTGTGTTTGTATTGTTTAATTGAATGTGAATTTATTAATTTTATTTAGCATTAGGTTTTAGCATCATTAATCTTGATTTTTCATATGGTAGCCATTGTTAAATTAATATTAATGAGAAAATCAAGTAGTAATGTGAGATGACTTGGTTATTAGATTAAAAACAAAATACGATTTTTAAATTAATTTAATTGCTAGAGTGCTTAATCAACCTAAATTAGAGAGATTAATATGTAAGGTTGTTTGGTATTAATCAATCTAAGTTAGGCCTAATCTAAGGGATGATCCTTCGAGTCTCTTAATCCTAGCATGATTAATCTCCTAAAATCATTTGAAATGAGAATTGCTTGTGCCATTGCTATAAAGGATTACTGATTCCATTATTAATTTTCTTGTTTCTTTCATTTCATTGATTCAATCATCAATTCCATTTCATATTGTAAAGAAAAATCCTAAAACTAATTAGTTTAGAACAAGTTAATTTTGAATTGCAAAAAGTAGTTTCAAAAGATCAAATTTGTCCCTTTTTATCATTACATTTAATTCCTAGGTAATTAATAAAAAGTTCTTCAAGAGATGATCCGGATTACAACTATTATTGCAATCCTTGATTTAATTTTGAAGAAGTTATGATGAACCATATTTTTATATATAATTTTTATAATTAAATTGGGATTTTAATGTATTTTCTGAGGCATTATTGTATTATGAAGCACTAATTTAAGTAAAAAACATTTGCATTGAATTAAGTGTAAACAGAGACAGAATGATCATAATTTGTTAAATTGGGATTTTAATGTATTTTCTGAGGCATTATTGTATTATGAAGCACTAATTTAAGTAAAAAACATTTGCATTGAATTAAGTGTAAACAGAGACAGAATGATCATAATTTGTTAAACGGTCCTTTATTCTATTTTCACAAGAAGTTTGTGCATATTATATATATATATATATATATATATAATTTTAATATATTTAAGAGAGATTTGTCCAATTCAATATTTATTTTAGAGGAAATTGCGTAAATTTTGAAACATAGAGGAGATACTTATGTAATTTAACAACATTTATAATTGAATCAACATTATCAATGTGAAACATTTTATTATCGATCTAACCTTTGAAAGAGGCAAGGTTCACCCAAGAGGGGGGTGAATTGGGTGATGCTATAAATTTTTCACTTGATGTGGAGATATGAAAAATATAGTAGATAGAGTAGAGTTGAGAAGATTTGAACACAGAGAGTTATATTGGTTCGGCCTAACAACCAGGCCTACGTCCAGTCCTCAGAGATCAAGACCTACTGAGATTTTCACTATACCTCCAAGATTCAATGGGCTCTCAGAACGCCACACAAAACAACAATTGTCCTAGAAAGGACTACGAGCAGAAATATTCTCTCACTAAGAAATTTCTCTCCCCCTTACAACAAGTCTTACGTGTAGAAAAACAACCTTATGTCCCTTCTCACTTGCTTATGTATACAAGACTTATGAGCAGCAACGTTCTCTCCTGCTTACACCACTGTAAGTCTTACGAGCAGCAACGTTCTCTCCTGCTTGAATCTTATAAGGCTTATGAGTGAAAGGCTTAACAAGGAATTCTCTCAACTGCTTCGCTCGTAAGGAAATCTACCCTCTCAAGGTCCCAATACCTTGAGATCAAATAAACATAGAAATTGAATTGTATGAAGACTCTCTTACAGAGCAAATGAATAAACACTGAAGATCAATGTGTGTACAGAGAAAATGATTAATAGCAAAGACTCGTGTATAAGCTTGTGATTCGTTGTTCTTGACTATCTCTGAATCTCTGTATATATAGTCGCTTTAGTTTTTGCCCGTTTAGGTAATCACCGTTTGAGGAGCGGAGCTTTTGTAATTGTGGAAAGGCACACGCATGTTTGAATAATCTGAATGCGGTAGGTACGTGCGTGCTTGTAATGATGTTGTCTGCCGTTATTTGACTTTCTCCGTATCAACTAATTTCAAACGTTCATCTTCCTGTATCACACTTATAATACATTCAAAATGGTGTTAAGCAATGATAATAAGTAATGATGATATGAATAAATAACAATAAACCATATTCGGATTGAACGTTGTGAGACTTGGCATTTTTGGTGATCTGGCAGAGCATCACTCGAGCATGGATGGCTCACTCGAGTGATCTCCCTTACTTTCTCTTTGTACTTCAGTTTTCGGGTTGTGCTTGCATAGGAATTCAGAGACAGAATTCTCACTCGTGAGCGATGTGGGGTCTTACTCGAGCATAACTCCTCCTGCTCGAGTAATCTTGCATTTTCCACTGGGAGTGTCTTCTCGGGTGTTGTGGTCCCTCACTCGAGCACACATACTCCTGCTCGAGTGAGACGCATATTCTCAAGGAATATGCTCTCAATACCAATACTTGCATCAGTTTTTCAGAGGGATAAATTTATCACTCGCAGGTGATGTGGGCCCTCACTCGAGCATACAGACTCCTGCTCGAGTGAGAAGAATATTCTCAAGTAATATACCGTTTATACAAGCACTCGCATCAGATATGGAGAGGGATAGAATTTTCACTCGCAAGTGTTGATGTGTCACTCGAGCATATGAGGTTGTGCTCGAGCACACTTGCACTTCCTTGAACTTCATGACTCTCGGCCAAGCACTCGCAATACCTTGCTCAAGTACATAATGCTCATGCTCGAGTATTGATGTCTCTGCTCGAGTGCATCAAGAAAGAAATGATAATACTTGCTCTCGGCCAAGCACTCACAAACCTTCACTCACATGTGCTTGAGTGAGAATGGCTTCTCTGCTCGAGTGCTGTCTCCAGTGCTCGAGTGAATCAGTGAATATAACAGTGGCATGCCTCTCGGGTGAAAACTTTCTGGCTTTCACTCGCACCTGCTCGAGCATAGAAGGGATCTATGCTCGAGTGCAAAGTTCATGCTCGAGCACTCCAGTTCAATTTGACAGCAGATACCAGAAAACAATGTTATATGCATTTGGTAACTTTGGAAACATTTCTTAAACTTATAAAACCATGTTTTGTACACAATTATCTTTTTGTTGTCATCAAAACTTGGGATCTAACATTCTCCCCCTTTTTGATGATGACAAAACCTTTGTGATGGAAGTTAAGAAAGATTGATTAAGATAGAAAATTTTGAAATACTTCAATGTTTCCAAATGCATATCTTGTTTTAATTTCAAGTTCAAATTTTCCTGTAATACTTCCTTTGGACACTTAACAACCAAGATAAGCATAGTATGAGACAAATAACTTAATAACTTGAAACATGAAAATATTCATTAATATTAAACTTGATTTCAAATTTTGACAAAGTCAATAACATAATAACTAATAATCTAAAATAACAACAAATCCTACCCCATACAGAAAATCTACCCAAATTCCCAATACATCCCATAGCTCAGAAATCATCACACATCCTTCTCCCCCATTTTGTCAGCATCAGAAGAGGGCTGAGGAAAAGTGGTACCAGGAGGTGGAACAAATGAAATCATGGCAGAGAGAGGGTCAATAGGTGGAGATGATGGTTGTGGTACAGAGGATGAGGCAGGTAGTGAAGGCGACCGATCAAAAGTAACATCAACATTAGAATCTGGATCGGTGAAGAGTACATGAGTCTGTCGTACAGAAGTATGAGTAGTCTCTGGAGGCACCTCCGAAGATGAAGAGGGGAAATGTGAGTGCAAGAAGGTCTCCATATTTGTTATCCTCTGAGACATCTCATCCTGAGTTTTGAACATCAACTTAAAATTGGTATTGGCCTTGTCTACCAATTTGATGACCTGTGCCTCCATCTTTTCCACAAGCTTCTCATACTCAGTCACTAACTCCTTCTTCAAACTTGATACAGCTTGATGAATTGCCTCAGTCACATGGTTGGAAAGAGAGGCATTAATGAAGGAAGGAGGAGGAATAGGACCTTGAGCAGATGATTGTTCCTCATCACCTCTGGATGGAGTGGTTTCCCTCTTAGATGTGGCTTTGGTTCGACTCACAGGAAGATTAATACCCATATGAGTTAGTTGAGTCTTACCAAACCTTGAAATGAGTACCCTTTCATTTCCTTCCAAACACCATATCTTGTTTTTCATCAGGATGAAGGATACAAGCTGAGGGTATGGTATGGTTGCGGATTTTGATGAAGAAAATCGAAATCTTCTCATCTCATTGAAGATAATCTCCCCCACATTCCTTTGTTGCCCAGCAATTAAAGAGGCCAACATATAGTAATCCTTTTAAGCAAAATGAGTAAAATTTTTTGGACTTATTCACTATGCTCCGAGAATATATATAATGAAGGACTCTATGAGAATCAAGCATATCAATGGGTTTAAAATTGAGAGGGCCTATGGGATCTTTTGGTCTCAAAATATGGAAAGCTTCATTGGCAGAGAAAGAGGGTGGATCAGGAGGTGGTGCAACATACCCAAGCAAGTCATTTATGATCTTAGCAGATATCATAATAAACTTTCCTCTAACAGTTGTATATACTGTTTCCTCAATCAATTCACCATATCTAGACTTAATATTATGGGACCTCATGTTACAATAAAATGTTTTCACAACAGTGGGAGAATATGGTATATGGATATTTAGCCAGGGAGCATAGTATTGAAGATAAGGGTTTAAATCCAAATGGCAATTCTTCTTCAGATAATCTAAATCCACATACACAACTGGACAGAAGTTCCTATGAATAAACTCATCATCAAATACCTTCTGAGACAGTGCCTTGAGTTCCTCAACAATAAATCCCTCAGGAGGACTGGTGATGTGATCATCCACTGGTGCTTGTGAGGCAGAAGGTGCTCCTGAGGCAGAGGCACTTGATTGTCTTGCTTGGTGTGAACTTGAAACACCGGCTTGAGAAGCGATCTTTCCAACTATCTTGTCAAGTTTGGACTTCTCCAATGCTTCCCGAAGTTGTTTGTTGAATGAATCACCAGAGGAAGAAGATGAATGTTGGGGTTGCTCTGTTTCCTTTTTCTTTCCTTTTCCTTGAACCTCCTTGGAATGAGACCGGGTAACTATTGGTTCCTTGAACACCACACCCTTTGGCTTCTTTTGAGGAGGTTGATCTTTCTTTGCAATTTGAGGCTTTGGGTGAAGTTTCTTAGCCAGAGTCCTCTTTTTGGTCTTGGGTTTAGGAGGAGGTGACGGTGAGGAAGAGATTTTGGGAGAGGGAGGTGTTGGTTCTAGGGTACCAGATGCACTGGCAGCAGAATGAGTAGGAGAAGGAGAGTGAGATCTTTGAGGGATAGAGGGCAGTTTGGTTCTTGCCATTGTAGAGAAAGTGAAAGAGAAGCAAGAACTCACAGTTTTTGAAAGAAAAGCAAACTGAGATTAGGGCACGAATGAGAAATGCAGAGGGTAAGAATCACCTTTTATAGAGGATTAAAGAGTTGTAACGGTGATTTGAGGCAAATGGACGTGATTGATTGAAGAGAAACGGTTGAAGGTGAAGAGTTGCGCCCTTCGAGTGACGAGACACCTCAAGTGAGAACAGAAAGTGTGACGTTCTGAGCTTCTGTGAAACTGATATAAGTGACAGTGCTCGAGCATAAACCCTAGTGCTCAAGTGATGTTCATACTGTGCTCGAGTGTGTTCTATCTGTGCTCGAGTGATATTCTGGAAAATTTAAGAAAACATGTAAAAGCGTACCTGGATTATGGATTTCTTGTCATATTTTGTATCTTTGTACTCAAGTCCTCCAAGATCATTTAAGTAACCATGATTTGGATTGCTTTTGGAAAGAAATTCTTCCTCTTCACTCGAGCAGGCACTCCTCACCTCAAGCATGTTCATATCATGCTCGAGTGAGAGTTCCTCACTCGCAAGTGAGTTCATCTCTCACTGTTGCTTTTGAGATAGTCTCTTGGTATTCTTGTTTCCTCTGTTAACCTCTGTTTTACATCTCAAGAAGTAGAGTATTTTCAACAGTGCTGTGCTCGAGCAGAACTACTTGTGCTAGAGTGAAACAGCTTATCACTCGAGCAGCATCCTCAGTGCTCGAGTGACAGACCTGCAAAATGATTTTTAACACTTCGATGCCAAAGTTAGTATGGTTATCATCAAAAGAAACATTTAATTAAAATTTTTAACAAGAAAACTTACAACTCATTGGGATTAACCATTCCCAATTCTCTTCGAATATATAAGAATTGATCTTTTGCAATTGGCTTTGTGAAAATATCAGCAATTTGAAGATGAGTTGGTATGAATTCTACTTTGACATCCTTCTTTTGAACATGATCTCGAATGAAGTGATGTCGAATGTCTATGTGCTTGGTCCTTGAGTGTTGTACAGGATTCTTGGCCAAGCTTATAGTGCTAGTGTTGTCACAATAAATCAGAATTTCATTTAAATATATCCCCAAATCTTGAAGTTGTTGTTTCAACCATAATACTTGAGAACAGCAACTTGCCACAGCTATATATTCAGCTTCAGTCGAGGATAATGAAACTGTGTTCTGCTTCTTGCTGAACCATGATACTAGAGAGCCTCCCAGAAATTGACATTGACCACTGGTACTCTTTCTGTCAATTTTATATCCTCCATGATCTGAATCTGAATATGCCATTAAATACTCGTTCCCTCTTTTCAGATACCAAAGACCAAGCTCTGAAGTATCTCCTAGATATTTGAAGATTCTTTTTACTATCTCTGCATGTGATACCTTGGGAGCGGATTGATACCTTGCACACATCCCACACTGAACTGAATATCTGGTCTGCTAGCTGTGAGATAGAGTAATGAGCCAATCATTCCTCTATACTTAGTGATGTTGAAGCTATGTCCCTTTACATCAGCATCCAACAGTGTTGTAGAACTCATTGGAGTATTAGCTCCGTTAGCATTATCTAATCCATATTTCTTTAACAACTCTTTCAAATACTTTGTCTGAGATATAAATATACCATTCTTCTTTTGTTTGATTTGAAGTCCAAGAAAGAAGTTCAATTCTCCCATCATGGACATTTCAAATTCTCCCTGCATAATCTTAGAGAATTGTTGACATATAGATTCGTTAGTAGCACCAAAAATAATATCATCAACATAAATTTGAACTATTAGAATATCATTTTTGTTATGTTTGATGAATAGAGTTGTATCAACTTTACCTCTGACAAAACTTTGATCAAGAAGAAATTTGCTTAGTCTTTTCATACCAAGCTCTAGGTGCTTGTTTCAAACCATATAGTGCTTTCTTAAGTTTGAAGACATGATCAGGTTTTGTTTCATCTTCAAAACTAGGAGGTTGTTATACATATACTTCCTCCATAATATAACCATTTAGAAAAGCACTTTTCACATCCATTTGATAAAGTTTAAAACCTTTAATGCAAGCAAAGGCTAGGAGTACTCGTATTGCTTCCAATCTTGCTACTGGAGCATATGTTTCCTCATAATCAATACCTTCTTCTTGATTATAGCCTTTGGCAACCAATCTTGCTTTGTTTCTCACAATGATTGCTGATTCATCAATTTTGTTTTTGAAAACCCATTTGGTTCCTATAACCGTATGGTCTTTAGGTCTTGGAACCAAATCCCAAACTTGATTTTCAATTTCAGAAATAAATGTAGAGAATGTTACCTCATTGAGGATTCTATTTCTGGTTTAGACACCTTCATGAATATCTCCTATAACTTGATCAATTGGATGATCCTTCATATGTCTCCATGCTTTTGGTTGAGCAAGATCATCGACATCTTCTAAATTTTGAAAATCATTTGTTTCAAAATCATCTTGTTTTGAAATAGATTTTTTTTCTTGATTGAATCCATTTCTTCTTCATCAATAAGTTTTGTCTGAGATTCAATTTCATCAAACACAACATGAATAGATTCTTCAACAATACATGTTCTTTTATTGAAAACTCTATAAGCCTTACTTCTATTAGAATATCCTAAAAATATACCTTCATCAGACTTTGAATCAAATTTACCTAAGTTTTCTTTACCATTGTTGTGAATGAAACACTTACACCCGAAGATATGTAGATGAGCAATATTTGGCTTTCTTCCTTTGTAAAGTTCATATGGCGTCTTTCCAAGTGATTTGCGGATATATGCTCGATTTGAAATATAGCATGTAGTACTCATTGCATCTGCCCAGAACACTTGTGACATTTCTTTTTCATTAAGTAATGCTCTCGCCATTTCTGTAAGAACTCTGTTCTTTCTTTCCACTACTTCATTTTGTTGAGGGGTTCTAGGAGCAGAGAAGTTATGATCTATTTCTTCGTTGTTGCAGTAGTTTTCAAATAGTTGATTATCAAATTCTCCTCCATGGTCTGTCCTAATCGAAACAATAGAAATACCTTTCTCATTTTGAACCTTTTTGGCAAACATAATGAATTCAGCAAAGGTTTCATCTTTTGAAGCAATAAATATAGTCCAAGTAAATCTTGTAAAATCATTGACAATTACTAAAGTATATAAATTTCCTCCAAAACTTTTTACTCTTGTAGGTCCTACCAAATCCATATGAAGTAATTGTAAAGGTTTTGAAGTAGAAATCTCATACTTTGTTTTAAAAGAGGACTTAGTTTGTTTGCCTTTTTGACATGCTTCACAAATCATATTATCTTTGAATTTGAGTTTGGGAAGACCAACAACTAAATCTTTTCTAATCAGTTTGTCAAGTTGGTTCATATTGACATGAGCCAAACGCTTATGCCATAACCAACTTTCCTCTGATCGACTAAGAAAACAATTTTCAGAAGAATTTGAATTTAAATCAATAGTATAACAATTACCGTCCCTTTGAGCTCAGATCTTTGCCTTGATAGATTCTTTGTTCAGTGGTAGATCTTTCTTGCTTACTATCAAGCATTCTTTTGAGTCAAAAATTACCTAGTTATCTTTGTCAGTGCTTTGACTTACACTCAGGAGGTTGTGGCATAATCCCTCAACATAATATACTTCATTGATTTGAACACCATCGGACTTTCCTACTTCACCAATTCCAGCAATACGTCCAGATTGATTACCTCCAAATGTCACCTTTCCTCTTTCTCTGGTTTCCAGCATGGTGAATTTATTTTCGTCACCAGTCATGTGTCTCGAACATCCATTATCAATATACCATTTGTTCGCTCAAGATGCTTTAAGACATACCTAGAATAAGGTGATCAAGTTTTAGGTACCCATTCTTTCTTGGGTCCTTTATGGTTAGTATGTGATGTATGTGTCCCTTTCGGAACCCATTTATATGTTCCAATAATTTGTCCCTTTTTGAAATAACATGATGAAGTATAATGTCCTTTCCTGTTACAATAATTGCATGAAGCGAATGGATTTGATGTATGCAAAGAATTCCTGAAATATTTAAGATATGCTCTACTATTCCTCTTATATCCTTTATTCTTATTATGAACAGAATTATATCCAATTCTAGATTTATCAAATGAAACTTTCTGAGAATTTAAAATAACCTTAAGAGTTTCACTTCCTTTAGTAAACTTTTCAACAATTTTTGTTAAATCATCTATTTTCTTATCTTTCTCTTTACATATTTCATATGATGATATGACAGTACCTTCTAATTCTTTTACTTTCTTCTTATAGCTAACCATTTCTTTAGCAACTTTGATGAACTCTGTATGCAATGCATTATATTCAGATAACAATTCATCATAAGTAGGTTCAGAATCACTTACCTCAGAGTCTGATTCTTCTTCCTTGGCTACTAAGCACAGATTTGCTACTTCGTCATTGTCACTTTCTTCGTCTGACGAACTATCTCCCCATATAGATGATATATATGCTTTCTTTTTCTGCTTCTTTTTGTCTTTGTTCTTGAAGCATTCAGATTTGATGTGTCCAGGTTTCCCACATTCATAGCATACTATCTGTTGTTCTTTATTTTCTCTCTTGCTTAGTCCACCTTGATAATTTTTGAAGTTCTTTTGACCTCTTCTGTAGAATCTTTTGAATTTTCTTACGATCATTCCCATTTCATCATCATTAGGGATCTCTTCATTCTCGGATGATTCTTCTTCCTCCTTGATAGCTTTTAGTGCAACTCCCTTTTTCTTCTTATCATCGAACTCTTCAAGTTCCTTTTTGAACCTCAACTTTCCTTTATACTCTGAAAGACTCCCAAAGAGGGCAGCTACGGATCTCATAGATTCTCCTTTAGCTTCTTCGATAGCTGTCACCTTCGCTTCCCATTCTTTCGTAAGAATATTAAGAATCTTTCTTACCTGGGAATTTTGATCAAACGATTTTCCAAGAGCAGATAATTGATTGACAAGATGAGTATACCTGAGTTCGAATTCTGATATGCCTTCTCCAGGTTTCATACGAAATAGGTCATATTCTGTAATTAGAGTATTGACTCTATTTTCTTTGATTCCGGATGTACCTTCATGAGCAATTTCTAGAGTATCCCACATATCTTTGGCAGTTGGTAGAGTACATATTCGAAAATATTCTTTTTGACTAAGAGCACTCTGTATCATTAAAATGGCTTTACTATTTAATGTTACTAACCTTTTGTCATTCTCGTCAAATTCATCTGGGCTCTTTTTAACTGCTCTATCTTCGATTTCTTCATTGGAACATAGTCACCATCTTGTATAACATTCCACAATCCGTACTTGTTGGCCATCACGAGCACTCTGAATTTAGCTTTCCAAAACGAAAAATGTTCTCCAGCAAAACCAGGAGGTCTAGTGATTGAAGCTCCGTCTGGGAGGATGTTTTCACCTATTGTTGCCATTTGTCGAATCCTTCTCAAGCTGTTAGACTCTTCGGAGAAGACTAGGCTCTGATACCAAATGAAAGAGGCAAGGTTCACCCAAGAGGGGGGTGAATTGGGTGATGCTATAAATTTTTCGCTTGATGTGGAGATATGAAAAATATAATAGATAGAGTAGAGTTGAGAAGATTTGAACACAGAGAGTTATACTTGTTCGGCCTAACAACCAGGCCTACGTCCAGTCCTCAGAGATCAAGACCTACTGAGATTTTCACTATACCTCCAAGATTCAATGGGCTCTCAGAACGCCACACAAAACAACAATTGTCCTAGAAAGGACTACGAGCAGAAATATTCTCTCACTAAGAAATTTCTCTCCCCCTTACGACAAGTCTTACGTGCAGAAAAACAACCTTATGTCCCTTCTCACTTGCTTATGTATACAAGACTTATGAGCAGCAACGTTCTCTCCTGCTTACACCACTGTAAGTCTTACGAGCAGCAACGTTCTCTCCTGCTTGTATCTTATAAGGCTTATGAGTGAAAGGCTTAACAAGGAATTCTCTCAACTGCTTCTCTCGTAAGGAAATCTACCCTCTCAAGGTCCTAATACCTTGAGATCAAATAAACATAGAAATTGAATTGTATGAAGACTCTCTTACAGAGCAAATGAATAAACACTGAAGATCAATGTGTGTACAGAGAAAATGATTAATAGCAAAGACTCGTGTATAAGCTTGTGATTCGTTGTTCTTGACTATCTCTGAATCTCTGTATATATAGTCGCTTTAGTTTTTGCCCGTTTAGGTAATCACCGTTTGAGGAGCGGAGCTTTTGTAATTGTGGAAAGACACGCGCATGTTTGAATAATCTGAATACGGTAGGTACGTGCGTGCTTGTAATGATGTTGTCTGCCGTTATTTGACTTTCTCCGTATCAACTAATTTCAAACGTTCATCTTCCTGTATCACACTTATAATACATTCAAAATGGTGTTAAGCAATGATAATAAGTAATGATGATATGAATAAATAACAATAAACCATATTCGGATTGAACGTTGTGAGACTTGGCATTTTTGGTGATCTGGCATAGCATCACTCGAGCATGGATGGCTCACTCGAGTGACCTCCCTTACTTTCTCTTTGTACTTCAGTTTTCGGGTTATGCTTGCATAAGAATTCAGAGACACAGAATTCTCACTCGCGAGTGATGTGGGGTCTCACTCGAGCACAACTCCTCCTGCTCGAGTGATCTTGCATTTTCCACTGGGAGTATCTTTTCGGGTGATGTGGTCCCTCACTCGAGCACACATACTCCTGCTCCAGTGAGACGCATATTCTCAAGGAATATGCTCTCAATACCAACACTCGCATCAGTTTTTCAGAGGGATAAATTTATCACTCGCAGGTGATGTGGGCCCTCACTCGAGCACACAAACTCCTGCTCGAGTGAAAAGAATATTCTCAAGTAATATACCGTTTATACAAGCACTCGCATCAGATATGGAGAGGGATAGAATTTTCACTAGCAAGTGCTGATGTGTCACTCGAGCATATGAGGTTGTGCTTGAGCATACTTGCACTTCCTTGAACTTCATGACTCTCGGCCAAGCACTCGCAATACCTTGCTCGAGTACATAATGCTCATGCTCAAGCATTGATGTCTTTGCTCGAGTGCATCAAGAAAGAAATGATAATACTTGCTCTCAGCCAAGCACTCACAAACCTTCACTCGCATGTGCTCGAGTGAGAATGGCTTCTCTGCTCGAGTGCTGTCTCCAGTGCTCGAGTGAATCAGTGAATATAACAGTGGCATGCCTCTCGGGTGAACACTTTTTGGCTTTCACTCGCACCTGCTCGAGCACAGAAGGGATCTATGCTCGAGTGCAAAGTTCATGCTCGAGCACTCCAGTTCAATTTGACAGCAGATACCAGAAAACAATGCTATATGCATTTGGTAACTTTGAAAACATTTCTTAAACTTATAAAACCATGTTTTGTACACAATTATCTTTTTGTTGTCATCAAAACTTGGGATCTAACAACCTTAACAATCTCAAATTAGAATTGTGTAATTTACTCAAAAACTTTTTGAATGTGGAGATCCATGTAGGTCTACCATTTTTCCCCTCAAATAAAAAGCAACGTCATTTTACATGTATGATACTCGAGTAGGGGTGGAAACAGGCCAGGCCGCCTTTCCTCTTTCTAGCCTAATCAAGCCTGGCCTGTCAAAATAAAAGGCCAGGCTTAGGCCTATTTCAAAGACTATTTAGAAAAATAGGCCAGGCCTAGGCTTGTTAATAAGTCTTTTAGACTTAACAGGCCGGCATGTTATATATATAAAAAAGAAAGAGTGCAGCCCAACAAACCAAACACTACACCCACTCTCAGACTGTAGAGGACGTAACTCACATAAGCCCATTCTCTTCTTTCATCCTTAGGCCCTATTCCCCAATCTCATTAAAGTCTCTAGTCTCTAACCCTAACCCTCACTCTCTCCCAATCTTGTTCGGCCAACTCATCCACTCTTAGTGACAATCACTCCGCAGATCGTCGTCACACTCTCACCCACCCTCACGTCTGAGTTCTGTCTTCATCTTTGTCACGCTCTCACCTACTCTCATGTCTAAGTTATGTCTTTATCTTTAATTAATCGTTCTTGAGTCTTGATTCTCTACATTTCATTTACGCTGAATTGCCGATGAGCCCTTGATTCTTGCACAATTGAGAGTCACTGTTGCCCTTTGCCCGTCCTTCCTCCGAGAATCACCGTTGCCTACTCCCACAGTGGTTGTCCTTCCTCCTACTTGATCTCCAGATTTAGTAAGTGATTGAACCATATTTTTACATGATTTTTCATGATTTATTTGGGATTTAAATGCATTTTTATGAAGCATTATTGCATGATTAAGCATGAATTTTGGTTAGGAACAATTGTTTTGAATTAATGGTAATTAGGGACAAAATGATCAAAATTATTAATTATTTTGTACAATTGTTTCTTGGACTTTTAATGCTACTTATGCTTAAATTTTGTCTTGTAGGTATTAAAGAAGAAATTGACGATTTTAGAGTTTCAAACTATTAGGCCAAGTGGAAAGAAAAAAAACAAATTTGAGTTGGGCTGCTATTTTGGGCATCTTGTAGCTTAATGAAAAAAAAATAAAGAAACAGATTTGGGCCTGCAAGGAGTAGAGGGTCCAAAAGCAAAGAAAAAAAAGAGAAGCAAGAACAGAAGCAAGGCCCAAAAGAGACAGATCCGATTTGGTGTGGACATGCAATATGTATATGGTGGACCCGAAACCAGCTGAGATGAAAAAAAGAATAGCGTCATATGAGCGTGAGGGATCACCGGATCGAATCTCTCATCACCTTCTTCCCCTTTCATCCAAGGTCGCCGGCGACATCATCTCTTCCACCATTGTCGCCGGTGATGCCCCTTCTTCGCTTCACCATCAACCATTACAGAGGAAACAAAGCAGAGTGAAGGAGAGTTGCTACTGCAAATTTGGAGCTTGAGAGGCACGAGAGGGAGGTTCACCATTGTCACTTCATCGTCTTCTCCTCACCGACTTGCACCATCAGACACCACCACCACCGTCGAATATCTCCACGTCGACGTTACTACCACCATCGGCGCATCTGGGCAGAGCAGGCACTCAACCACCGCCGTTGGATACCACTGCTCCATTGCCGTCACCTGCGTTCCTATCTCTTCACAGCCGGCAGTCACCACCAGCCTCAAACCACCGACCACCACTTCTTCCTCCAGCGTCATTTCCTTCTCTGTTTTCAACACCACCTTCTCCCAGATTCCGGTGAGTTACTCTGCAGTTCTGGTGAAATAGTGACCAGATTCCGGCAAGACTATTTCTCCACTCTTTCTTCCACCACATTTATCCTTGCCTTCAACCTCTGCTTTCCCTTCCACTGTCCAGCACTATAATTCTCATTTCTTTCATTTTCGTCCTCAACCATTTCCAATACTCACCCATTTTCATTTTCAATCCTTCAACAAATCTGTTCTGTCCTCTTTCAATCTCCATGGCAGCATTGAAATTCCAGCAGGTGACAGTTGCTGAAGCTTCAATGAGAGGCTGAGGTTTTCAACTTTTGGTGATGAAGATATGTTCTTGAGCTTCGAGAAATACATAAGGGAGTTCTTTTGTTATCATTCCATTAGTCTAGAATTACATGTTTGGATTGCCTAGTTTTAGGAATTTTTATATATGTGATTCTAGAACTGAGATTGATGTTAATTGTCTCTGTTGATTTGATATTTGTTATTGGATTGGATTTTTGTGGCTTGTTGGGTTTTCATATATACATTTCCTTATTGATTCAATGAAATTATGTTATCTACGTGTTATTGTTAGATAATATAATTAACTTGGATTAATAGAGTGTCGTGTTATCGCATTCATATAAAGAGGAAGCTAGCTACATTTATTCATTTTAATTGCACTCTAAGTGGTTCCTAATAGTGCCTTAAGGGATAGTTACTAGCTGCGTTCGCAGGAGTAATTATTAATTAAGAATGCTAGACCCAAGTGATCGTTTGGGGTTTTATTTTCAAGACTTAGAGAAAATTAACTTCCACAATCTTTTTGAGCGAGGATCGTCACTTCTTCATTACCAAGAGCATTCTTCATTCACATTTTCCACTTCATACAATTTCATTCACTTTTACTCATTCTTTATTTTCATAAGAAAAATACTAAAAACAATAGCTTAGCATTTAATTAATTTGCATTTTCTTGTAGATATTAATTTGAAAAATCCAAAAATCATTTCCTCTTGTTTTTATTGTATTCGCATAATAGTTAGGTTATTTAGGTAGCTCAATAAAAGCTCCTCAAGTGAGACGACCTGAGTGTTGCACTGTAATGCAATTCTTGGATTAAAAATATTTTGCATTTGACCCCAATGCGTAAAGACACGGTCAAATTAATGGCGCCGTTGCCGGGGGAGCTAAGTAATTGGCTCCCTAGGTAATCTAATTGTCAAATTCACTTTTGACAAGGGGTTTCTCGAGTTGAGCTTGTTAGTTTTGCATTTTGTTTTTCGTTTTTCGTAGCATATAGTTTAGGATTTATGCATTTAGGTAATTCGCATAGCATTCATTGCATTGTTTTGACTTGGTAGCTTCTGTGTGGTGTTATTGCATTCAATTTCATATGATGTTGATCTCACTTGTTTGAATTCACCATGTCTCCAAGTTAATTCAAAGCATATTGCATCTTTTGTCATCTTGAAATTTTTTTTCCCCTTTTGCATTTGCATTTGTGTTCTCTTAGATTCTTTTTCTTAGTTTTTATAGTTTTTTTTAGATAGTCTTCTTGTGATTCATTGGAATTGTACTATGATTGAATTTCATGGCTTGGTTTAATGGTAATCAAGGTTTACCCTTTCACTCTCACTCTTCTGTAGGAGATTCGACTGAAAGGAAAGAGTCTATCTCTGAAAGCATCCATGCTATTCAAAAAACATTACAGCTTCTTCAAGCTAATTTGGGATGTCAAGATAGTCCAATTGGTAAAGAATGTAAAGGTCTATTCCACTCTCCATATCATGAACCATACCAACAACCTTCATTCCAATCTCATTACCCACCACACCCACCCTATAGATCATACCATGAACCTTCTCTACCACCATACAACTCATATCATGAGCCTCACTATAATCCTTCACTATATAACCGCATGTCATATCATGAACCTCTTCCTTCATTCCATCCCACTTTCCACCCATATTATACACCTCATGAGTCTCTATACCCACCATTTCAACCATCTTATGGACCTCATTCCCAACCATTTGTGCCATAGTAAGAACCGACCATTAGTGACGTCATTATAGAGCTTCAAAACCATATCACTCAGACCATCAATGAAGAGCAGTCAAACAAGGACACCTTTGCTCATTAAATGGAAGTTATTCAAGAGTTTCAAACTCAAATGGATGATCATACCAAAGAGCAGCGATCATAAATGGACTTTCTTCTCAGAAGATTGGAACAACAAGAGAAAGAGAGTGAGATATTGGAAAAGAAACTTGAACGTCTCACTTAGCAAGCATAAGTATTGAAGAATCCCCAAGAAAATCCTCCCTCTATGTCCTTCCATACACATGAAGTGGAGCATCTAAAAGAAAGCAATGAGGAGTTGGAGGAAGCACAATAGGCTTCTCAGTTCCACACTTAACCAGAGACTCATCCACCACATATCTTTCCATATGAACCACCCTCTCCACCATGCCACGAACATTCACCTCAACCCCCTACTCCTCAAGCTTCTGGACTTGATGCATTTCTCACATTACCAGATATGGATGCCCAAACCCTTTCTCTGCGTAGAATGTATGACCAACTAAAGGTCTGGTATCTAGAATTATTCATGCTTAATGATGCTCTTGGACTCTTTGAGGAAATGGAAAAGGAATTGGAGGATATTGAAAGCTTCATCAAAGGATTTGTTGACCATGTGCTGTGGATAAAGACTCAAGGCGAAGAAGGAGCCCCATGGTCCTCTAATACTGATGCTAATGGGGAAACCGAAGAGCAAAACTCACATGCCACTTCACCAGTGGAAGATTCCAATCCTTTGGTGCCTATTCCCACACAAACACAAGAAGTAGAGGAAAGACAACAGAGCATTAAAGAGTCTTCCTTACTGTTCGGTAATGATCCTATCCTTATAAAAGTAGACTCTCCTACTACTTTAACTAGTAAAGTAATTCATGATTTGGGTGATGATGAGGTGGATGAGGAAATCATTGTTGAATCCCCTCAAATATTTGAAAATGTAATTGCTCAACCTCTTAGTTCAAGTAGTAGTGATTCAATTGTAGTTGTTGATGATCCTGTTCCTACTTCTTTGTGTGATGCTTTAATTGTTGAAAATGCTTCTCTTCATAGTACTAGGGATGATAGTGCTTAATTGGATGATATATCTTCATGTTCTTGTGTAGAAGATCATATTTGTGTAGATTATTATCATGAAAAATGCCACTTACCTGTTGAGTTTCGAAAGAAAGCATTTAATGAAGTGGTTGATTCTACTATTGATCTTGATGCACCTCCTTGTACTATTGATGATTATAAGCATGATAATTTTGGAAATGTTGAATCTTGTATGGATGCTAATGTGGTTGTTGTGAATGAAAAAGACTATTGCCTAGAAGAAGATCATTCTCTTGATTCCAATGAATTACATGATAGTTTCATACGGGAAGATTCAAATGCTTTGATTGATGATTTTACAAATGAAATTGATTCTTTCTATACAATTCTTTCTTGGGATTTGCCACCCGATATAGAAAAGAAAGATTATTCTTTTGAACATTCAAAAGTTTTGGGTGGCAACAATTTGACCAATTCTCTTCTTTCTTCAACTCTCTTGCCTTCCATCACTTGTGTTTGCATTGATGATGTGGTGTACCCCAACACTAAATTGGATTCAGCACCTTCCACTTTGCAAACACAAGAGAATTTAACTATTTGTTTGACTCCTACTGATGGGAGTACCATTGATTTCCTTGGATGTGATAGTTACTTGGAGAGTTTGGAACTTAATATGCCTTTAATTCACTTGAAATCTCTCCATGTTTCTATTTTTGGATGGGATACTGCTGTTTGCTCGGATCCTTTGCAGGTGCATTCTTGGAAAGGACATCGGAGGAACCAACATCCACCGTATATCCTTGGACCTCTTCCGATCGATCCTGAGCCACCTCCACCTAGGAAATCCAATACAGGAGAAGATGTCTTCAATGATAAAATCATGATTCTCATCAGGGATGAGAACTTCTCCTCAAGAGACTCAAGAAACTCTAACACAGGTTGTCTCTTTCCTCACTTGTTTTCTTCCTAAATCTTATGATTCTTTGAGCTTAATTGTTGTGTGAGGAAGATAAGTGTGGGGGAGGGACACAAACCAGTAGAAAAGGGTAGAAGTCATTTAGTTTAATAGGTATAATAAGAACTCCCTTTGTATGCTTTGCATTTGTGGCCACTACCCTACTTAATTACCATTATGCCTATGATTTTAACTTGCTAAAGCATTCTCTTTAGAGTGTTTTTACACATTGAGGACAATGTGTTGATTAAGTGTGGGGGAGGGAAATGCATTTTGAATCCCATTGGTTGTTTTTAAATGATAAATGCCTTAAACTAGAAAATTTTTCAAAAATTTTTCAAGAATGACTCACTTTGAGGCATGTCCTAAGTGGTAAATGGTCGCATTTGCCACTTTGGAATGTAATTTATGAGAAATTCTTTGTGCTTTCATGATTTCTAGTGTTTTGGCAACTTTTGAAACCATATTTTGTTCTTTTCAAGTGAATGGTGAGAGAAATGAACCCACAATTGGATTTTTGTTTACTTCTTGTTTTGAGAAAAGAAAGCTTTTACATCATTAGTGCATTTAAGAGTTGAGCATTGTTATAATTGATTGCAATGTTTTGATTGATTGTGTTTAGAAGGTTAACATTAGAAATAGTGAAGTAAATGCATTGTGGTTAGCTTCCTATGCAATTGATTGTGTTGGAGCGAGCATTAGGGAGAAGCCTTGTTGGAAGGTTATTTGGGCTTTGAATTCTTTCTATGTTTGCATGTTCACTTAGTCTTTCACTTTCTAGAACTTGTTTCAACTCTTTTTCAAAACGGCATTTGCATTAGTGTGATGGAAATGAAAGAGGCATTCATTCTAAACCCTTTCACCCAAACACAAGCCCTCATTCATCACCATTTGTTTACCCCTTTGAGCCATTTCTATGTTGTATGCATGTCATTTTATTCATAGTGTTCATAGTATTCTAAAATCAAAGTGATTTGCCAATAGGAAGTTGAACAATGTATATATTGAAATGCCATGCATATCAAAAAGAAAAAGTAAAAAGAAAAAGAAAAGGGAAGTAGAAGATTATTGAAAAAGAAAAGAAGAAGAAGAAGAAGAAGAGAATTGAAAAAAAAAAGTATATAGTTTGAAAAAAAAAGAAAAAAAAAAGAGAGGAGAGTATTAGAAATAAAATACAATATATATATAGAAAAAATGTTTTGTAAAAAAAAAAACCATGAACGCACTTGTTCTTAAATTTGGAAGGGAGTTTGCAAGAATTTTAAAGTTATTTAGGTGCTATGAACTTGATCACTACCTTTGACTTGCATATCAACAATTTTTTTCTAATTAATTCATTCCAATTAGCCTTCATCCATCATTTCAAGCCTTAAAGCCCTCTTGATTCATTATATTTATTGCTATTAGTAGTGGAGATATTAGAGTTGTTACAAGCCTATGGTAAGGTATTGATTAAATGAGCTAGAGTGAAATTATCCCAATGAGGTGAGATGAGTTAAATACTAATACCTTGAGAGTCTCTTGTGCTTCATTCTAATATTTTGGATTATGTGGTTAGCTAATTTCTTTGCATTACTTGACTATGATTAGTGTTTACTTGAGGAATTTGATTAATTGATTTATTGCTTTCTAATTATGAAATTGCTCAAATTTCAAAAGCAATAGTGATTTGAATTTAGAAAATTGTATTTAATTACCTTTGTTCAGGAGTACAAAGGTCTAAGTGTGGGGGAATTGATTGAACCATATTTTTACATGATTTTTCATGATTTATTTGGGATTTAAATGCATTTTTATGAAGCATTATTGCATGATTAAGCATGAATTTTGGTTAGGAACAATTGTTTTGAATTAATGGTAATTGGGGACAAAATGATCACAATTATTAATTATTTTGTACAATTGTTTCTTGGACTTTTAATGCTACTTATGCTTAAATTTTGTCT
Source organism: Inga leiocalycina (assembly GCA_963242795.1). Classification (NCBI taxonomy): domain Eukaryota; kingdom Viridiplantae; phylum Streptophyta; class Magnoliopsida; order Fabales; family Fabaceae; genus Inga; species Inga leiocalycina. The sequence continues at coordinate 43,814,787 of OY725329.1, forward strand.
TGTAGGTATTATAGAAGAAATTGAAGATTTTAAAGTTTCAAATTATTCGGCCAAGTCGAAAGAAAAAAAAACAAATTTGAGTTGGGCTGCTATTTTGGGCTTCTTGTAGTTGAATAAAAAAATTAAAGAAACAGATTTGGGGCCGCAAGGAGAAGAGGGCCCAAAAGCAAAGAAAAAACAGAGAAGCAAGAATAGAAGCAAGGCCCAAAAGAGACAGATCTGACACCTGGATCCGGTTTGGTGTGGACATGCAATATGGATATGGTGGACCCGAAACCAGCTAACATGAAAAAGAGAATAGCGTCGCATGAGTACGAGAGGGATCATTGGATTGAATCTCTCATCATCTTCTTCCCCTTTCATCTAAGGTCGCCGGCGACATCATCTCTTCCACCATTGTCGCTGGCGATGCCCCTTCTTCGTTTCACCGTCAACCATCACAGAGGAAACAGAGCAGAGTGAGGGAGAGTTGCCACTGCATATTCGGAGCTTGAGGGGCGCGAGAGGGAGGTTCACCATTGTCACTTCATCGTCTTCTCCTCGCCGGCTTGCACCATCAGACACCACCACCACCGTCGAATATCTCCACGTCGACGTTACTACCACTATCGGCGCATCTGGGTAGAGCAGGCACTCAACCACCGCCGTTGGATACCATTGCTCCATTGCCGTCACCTCCGTTGCTGTCTTTTCACAGTCGGCTATCACCACCAGCCTCAAACCACCGACCACCACTTCTTCCTCCAGCGTCATTTCCTTCTCTGTTTTCAACACCACCTTCTCCCAGATTCCGATGAGTTGCTCTGCAGTTCTGGTGAAATAGTGACCAGATTCCAGCAAGACTATTTCTCCACTCTTTCTTCCACCACATTTATCCTTGCCTTCAACCTCTGCTTTCCCTTCCACTGTCTAGCACTATAATCCTCATTTCTTTTATTTTCGTCCTCAACCATTTCCAATACGCACTCATTTTCATTTTCAATCCTTCAACAAATTTGTTCTGTCCTCTTTCAATCTCCATGGCAGCATTGAAATTCCAGCAGGTGATAGTTGCTGAAGCTCCAATGAGAGGCTGAGGTTTTCAACTTTTGGTGATGAAGATATGTTCTTGAGCTTTGAGAAATACATAGGGGAGTTCTTTTGTTATCATTCCATTAGTCTAGAATTACATGTTTGGATTGCCTAGTTTTAGGAATTTTTATATATGTGATTCTAGAACTGAGATTGATGTTAATTGTCTCTGTTGATTTGATATTTGTTATTGGATTGGATTTTTGTGGCTTGTTGGGTTTTCATATATACATTTCCTTATTGATTCAATGAAATTATGTTATCTACGTGTTATTGTTAGATAATATAATTAACTTGGATTAATAGAGTGTCGTGTTATCGCATTCATATAAAGAGGAAGCTAGCTGCATTTATTCATTTTAATTGCACTCTAAGTGGTTCCTAATAGTGCCTTAAGGGATAGTTACTAGCTGCGTTCGCAGGAGTAATTATTAATTAAGAATACTAGACACGAGCGATCGTTTGGGGTTTTATTTTCAATACTTAGAGAAAATTAACTTCCACAATCTTTTTGAGCGAGGATTGTCACTTCTTCATTATCAAGAGCATTCTTCATTCACATTTTCCAATTCATACAATTTCATTCACTTTTACTCATTCTTTATTTTCATAAGAAAAATACTAAAAACAATAGCTTAGCATTTAATTAATTTGCATTTTCTTTTAGATATTAATTTGAAAAATCCAAAAATCATTTTCCTCTTGTTTTTATTGTATTGGCATGATAATTAGGTTATCTAGGTAGCTCAATAAAGGCTCCTCAAGTGAGATGACCCGAGTATTGCACTGTATTGCAATTCTTTGATTAAAAATATTTTGTATTTAACCCCAAGATGTAATATCCCAAAAAGTGATTAAGGGCTAATGACTTTAAAAGTGGATATAATTATTGTTGAATAAACACTTTTGGAGAATGTGCGATGGGAATTTGGATATTTTAATGATTCCAATGGCTTCCTTGTGAAAATTCATGTGGGGAGAGTGTTTATTGTGAAATTGGAACCATTGGGAACAATCGTGCTAAAGTTGAAAACTCTGTCCATTGAAACTCTGTACAGGGCAGCCAATTTGTATGGACGTTTTAAATAGGCAAATGGTGTCTAAAAATTCTGAAATTTTCCAGTATTAAAGTTCACATGTCAAGTTTCAAAATGAACATATAATTTGTATCATTTTGATTTGTGACCTAAGAGTTTTGGATTTTTGAAGTTTGCCCAGCGAAATTAATTATTTTCTGGAACAGTATGCAAAGATTGAAATTCTGGGAATTTTGTGGTGATTTACAGTAATGGCCAATATTTTTCCTATGAAGAGGACTTAAATATATTTCATTTGGCTTTGGGATCACCTCATTTCGATTTTTCTAGAATTAGTTATGATTTTTCAAAGTTAGGGCAGAAAATCTGCCAGAATTTCTGAGAAATCCGAAAATGGGAAATTAAAAATTATGACATCATCATATTGTATGATGACATCAACATGGAATTAAAACCAATTACACCATCTTCATCAGCCATTCCCGACCCCATTCAGAAAACAAAAAGACGTGAGAGAGAGCTTGGAGAAAAGAGAGAAAAGAGGAAGAAATCTCGCAAGGTAAGCCGATTTCTCCGACGATCTAGCTCCTAACACGTACAATCCTTCTCCTAAGCTATTCCTCTATGTGAATTAAGGTTTTGAAGCAAAGAATTTGGTGTTTCAAAGAGGCTAGGGTTCAGCCAAATTTGAGAAAAGCTAGAAGGAGCTTGAGGTAACTTCCAAACTTTCGTATATTGCTTATTCTGGCTGCTGTGGGCAATTTAATCGGTGAAATTTCGCCGGATTGCCATTGGTTTTAAAGTTTGGAAATGATGTGGCCTAGGGGTTATGCTGCCCAAATTGGGTCTTAATGTTAGTTGTAACCTAATGTAATGGTTAATAAAGTGGTTAGGAGTAGAAAGGAACGCGTTTACGGAGCTGAAATCGTAAAACCCCAATTTTTCCCGGAGAACATGTATATTTCGGCCAAGGCTGTAAATGGGTCTTAGAGTTGGATTTTCAATGATTTGATGATTCCATTGGATTCAGTGGGCGAAAATAGGTGGGGTTACAGTTGGGCACTTTTTCAAAAAAGGCCGAGAAAGCATAATTACGGAAACACCCCTAAAACCCTAAAAGTAGGGCTGCCAAGGGCAATTTCATAATTTGATATTGAATTTGATAATTCTGAGTACGGAAATGGATTCCTTGGGCAGAAATATGTTAGGATAGCCCATATTAGAATTTCGAGAAAAGTGCAACCGGTCCGGGTATGGTGGGCCCAGGCCGGGTCCCCGGGGGTATTTTTGTAAATTTTCATTATAGACTCATATAACCCTAAGTAACACTATGGAAGTGTCTAAATAGTGCATTTGGAATTGTAGGATTCGATATTTGCCGCCCTCGTGAGCCAACTACGCCAGCGAACGTCAGAAAGGAACGAGGTAGTAACTTTTCTTTCGTACCATATGTGATGCATTGTATGTGTGTATTATCATTGATTTGTGATAAACTCGTATGCTGCGACATTGTGAATATGTGTAAACACCGTCATACCAATAGTCCCTGAGTAGCTAACAACGGTTCGGGTTAGGGCAGTGTACCTCCCCGGCGGAGAAAGGGGATGAGGATGAGGTGTGATATATGTGATTATGTGAGCCAAAAGGTTATTTGTGGAGGCCGACGGGCCATTTGTGAAAGCCGAATAGCTGTATGGGCTATAAGGCTATATGTATGCACTGCCACGCCAATAGTCCCTGAGTAGCTAACAACGGTTCGGGTTAGGCGGTGTGCCTTCCTAGCGGAGAAAGGGGATGAGGGTGGAGTGTGATTTGTGGTGCTGCTACTGTATGATGATTTGCTTACATGCTGTGTGCTTATGTGTGGTATAAATATTTTGTTACTACTGGGATTCTCTTGAATCTCATTCTTTCCTTTAACTAACCTTTCAGACAGGGCGAGTGGCTCTAAGGAGAAGCGTACGACCCGGAGCAGTTAGAATCCTGTAGGGACATTTATTTTGGTTAGGTTGGTTAAACCTGTTGGACAGGGTGTCTGTATATTATGTTGGTTGTAATGAATAGTTGAACGTAGTTGTGTAGTCCCCTATATGGAGGTTGTAAACCCTTTTTGTGTATGAATGGAACCCGGGGGTTGCCGGGATTGCTATTAGATATTCTGATATGAATGAATGTGAATTAACTGCACAGGTGATTATATTCGATAATTGAACTTGAGACCGGAATAGGAAAGAAGTTTTGAAAATTTTATAAAGTCCCTACTTCACAGGGAGTTCTAAATGAGTTTTGAACTATTCGACGGTCTCTAAACCAATTTAATTACGTAATATCGAATTATAATTACGCTATTTAAGGCAGGGGGTTACACAAGACGTAAAGACACGGTCAAATTAGTAAGCCCGATATTTTTCGCCACCCTTTCTTGCCTTGTTCTGATATTTTTCTAAGTTTTTTGCTGGCATGTTGCCCTGCTTCATTTATTGTTTTTTTTCCTGTTACTGCTCAGTTTTTCCTCAGTTTTTCTCCCCGTGCCTGTGGTCATCTGTTACGATTTTTTTTTCTATTACTGCTCTGTTCCAATATTTCTTTTTTCTCCTCAGATTGTGATTATCTGTTATTGCTCTGGTCGGCTATTCCGAAGTATAACAGATAGACGAAATACTGTGTTGTTTTTTTTCTGTTACTGCTATGTTTCGATAATGATCCAATGTTGTAGTCATGATAAAATAAAATTCTTTCATTATCCAAAAAGAGCTAAGTACCTGGTTTAACTTTAAAAAAAGTTGGAGTAGTTTAGATAGGATTAAATGAAAAAATACTTAGTAATAGAATACTTGCATATGATGAATACTTAACAATAAAAGTATTTGAATTATTGTAGTCATCAACGATGAATACTTAGCAATAAAACTATTTGAAAAATAGTGATTGAATACTTATAGAATGCAGATGATGAATACTTAGCAATAATACTTGCAACTGTTCAGGCTCAAACTCCATATTGTAGTCATGTACTAATCGTTTTCTTTTTTGACTCCCATTCTGTCCTTCTTGCTGATGCTTCATTGTATGGATTTGAATATCGTGTGAAAGACGGAGAAAAGAGAATAACACTTGGCAATATTCAGAACTTGTTACGCTTCATTAATTAATTGTCTAAAGGTAGAAAAATTAATACTAGTATAAGAATTCATGGTTTCCCTTGTAAATTTTAAATCAGCAAATTCACATCAGTAAGCTTTTACAAGACGCCAAAAGCAGAATTAACATTAAGCATAACATGAGAAGAAGCTTAAGAAGCATAACTAGATATTTGAAATGAAACCAAGTGCTTATATATATATATATACACACACATGTTTTGTTCATGTGTGTTCTGGTGTTAATATGAAATTTCCATTATTTGGATATGTTTGTTCAGCTGTTAGGTATTAGTCAATGTATAACAAATTAAAATAATATAATTTGTTATACATATTACTTGTTAAATTGTGTTATGCTCTAATACTATACATTTGAATAATTTTTTCCAAGGTCTTTGAAGGACAAGAAGAAATTATATTGAAGATTTGATGTGAAGGCAAGAAGGTCCATTAGTTTTACATTGATTCGATCTAAAATGGTGAACTTGTAATGAAAATTGTAATATCGTTGTATTTGGTGTAACCCCCTTCCGTAATTATATCCGAAATACACAATTAAAATGAAATAGAGATCAATAATAATCAAAATTCATTTACATTCCCATCCTTAAGATAGGATTTTCACAAAGTTCAAAAAATCACTTTAACCTGGTCTTATATTCATATTTCGAATACAATTACTTCGTGAAGATAAACTACATTCATATAAATATCAGAGTGCACAATAATAATACCGGTAATTCCGGATTTATACCTTCAATAAAGATATGTAGGGCACAATTGCCCATTATAATTCCTCAACGGGGATTACACAATACTTAATCCAAATACACATTCTAATATATCGTCTGAACATTTACAATTATCCCAGCATATAACGATAACCAACTACCAAATCCAAATGCCCATAAGGGATTCTCGCCGCCCCTAGTCGCTTGCTCATTTCTCGAGCCACTTATCCTGTCTAAAATGTTGGTAGGGGAGGGTGAGATTCTAGAGAATCCCAGTAAGAAACAAATACCAATATGCATGCAAGATAAGTGTTTAATGCATGACATGCTTGCATCACAATAACTCGTGCTCACATAATGACATATCCGCATGCTCAATGTTTAAACAACATACTCATGGCCATAGCATAAATAGAAACAGATCTTCAATCATTCATATATGTTTCACATAATCAAGCAAAGCAATAACATGCATTAATACACAAACACAAATATCAATACATATAGGAGAGGTAAGTTCCCTACCCTTATTCTTCCATGTGTGCTCCAGTACTGCTTACTCACGATCAAACGTATATCAAACCACGATCAGGGCGAACATAAACCCTATAACCAAAGCAAGGACATAGGGTTATACTCTATTCCAAAACCTTACTTGAATAACACTTATCGTTGGTTACCATTCATGACCATTAAGTGGCTAATCAAAGCCTAAACACATGCCTAAAGGCTTGGGAAACACTTGACCAAAGGTCACATTTTAAAAGTCCAAAATGCTGATTTTTGGGGGTTGGCCGCTGCCAGCCTACCCATGGGCCACGGCCAATGGATGCACAGAAAGTCTTGGGCCGCGGTTCATAACCTCTGGCCGTGGCCAAGAAAATTCTGTTTCCTGGCTGAACTTCCAAAAATCATAAATAATTCTAGAAAAATTAAAATGAGGTGATTCCAAAGCCAAATGAAAGGTAATTAAGTTCTCTTTATAGGAAAAATATGTACCATTACTGGAAATCACCAAAAAATTCCAGAATTACACAAAACTCAACACTGCCCCAAAATAGAGTCCAGTTTCCATCCCAAATTTTGGCAAAGCATAAATCTTAGTTCACAAAACGAAATGACACAAAATATATGTTCATTTTGAAGCTTGGGATGTGAAATTTGAGACTGGAAAGTTTCAGAATTTTCCAATACTATTTGGTCATACAAAACGTTCGTGCAAACTGACTACCCAGACAGAGTTCACACAAGACAGATTTTCCAACTTTTCTACCAAAGTGTTCAATGACTTCAAAATCAATAACCAAACCTATTCCCATACAATTTCTCGCAAGGAACACAATGGTAACCTCAAAATGACCAAAATCACAACCCAATGACATGCCCTGTTTTGCCCAATGCATAAAAACCAAGGTATTAAAGACCGGACCGGGTATTGAACCGGTCGGGGTACTGGGTTAAGGGTCAGTGGGTCAAATCGGGACCAAACCGGTGAGTAATTGAAAATTTTAGGCTTATAGTATGAAATTCTAAAGGAAAAAGTTAAAAACAAATTTTTTTTTTTTAATTTGGGACCCGGACCGGACCGTGAACCGGACCGGTCTAGTGACTGGTTCGGCGGTTTCCGGTCCGGTCCGGGTCCGGGAACCATGATAAAAACCAACACAAAGTGACCAAACTTTACATTTAGACTTTAATTCAATTCATTCAAAACACTAAACAAGGCACCATTTCCATAACAACAACATACCATACTCCCCCATAACCCTAAATCACAAAAATTAGGACAAAATTTCCAAAAATTCAAGGCCCAACCAATGGCCACAAAACTTATATGAAAATGAAGCTTTCACTCATCTCAAAAACTTTCCCAAAGAAGTTTATTGATTCACCCAAGTCCATAATTTTGTGAGAGCTCAAACACCACCAAATGACAAATCTAAAACCATGAAATTGAAGCTCTCAACACAAGGAACAACTTTATAGAATATCATTTTTCCGTTAGAAGCCATTAAGAGAGTCAAAATGGCTTACCTTTATCAAGATTTCTTCCTCTCTCTTGAGCAGCCATGGAGGACGAAAGTATGGAGAGATGCGAGAGATATGAGAGGTGAAGATGATGAAGAATGGCAGAAAAATCTGCCCCCATGCCCCTTCACATGCGCACAAGGAGGGGGGGAGAGAGAGAGAGCAATAAAAAAATGTGGGTTTGACTTTCTCAACCATTCTCTCATCATACCCACTTGCCAAGTGTCCCAATATCATTGGTTCTCATAAAGTAAGTAACTCATTAGTTACTCTAACCACACCATTAGCCATTTAGTTACATATCTCATCTTTCTCTTAATTAGTAATTAATTTCTTCCATTAATTACTAATTTATGGCCATGCTTTCAATTTCTCAATAATTATGGCATATTAATTAATATTGCCTCCAAAACACATAATTATTTCACTTTAATTCGATAATTATCATCAATAATTATCATTAGCCTATAATTGAAATTTGGGGCGTTACATTTGGTTTCATATTTTATGATTTATGTTGGATCATTATTATAATTGGGTCTGTTTTCAGCCTGTTTGTAGTTGGCTTGTTTTCATCCTATTTGTAGTAGGCCTGTTGTGAAGCATGTGGCTTGTTTTTACCTCTACTAAGCCTCCTTAACAGGCCACAGGCCAGGCTTGTGTTCAGGTTAGGCTTAGGCCTAAAAAAATGCCTCTAATAGGCCATAGGCCAGGCTTAAGCCATCCTGTCACAAAACAGGTCTGGCCTGTTAAGGCAAAAGCGTGGCCTGTTTCCACCCCTATAACTCGAGAGGACCCACCTTATTGTATCATCAATGCTGACTTTGAAACCAATTGTTTTCTACTTTTCTACATTATGATAGACATCAGAATTACTCCTCTCGTCTTATTTATAAGGTTATAAGGTAGAGAGAGAGAGTGTTTATGTTGGTCCTATTCACATCATTATATTTTTCATACGAATATACAATTATACCCTTCGTTCATTAAAGTTGAAAAGTAGTTAAATTTTAAGGCGGAGTTAATGATGTTTAAGGTTTTTTTGAGTCTATATGAAGCACACTAGAAGTGACTTATAAATAGAATTAGAGGATTACCTACATATCATCAGTTAATTATGGTTGATCATTAAATAATTAGAAACATTAATTCAGTTAGTAGTAGACTTTTCCAAAGAGTGAGTTTTTTTTTTTTTGTCAACGTCCAAAGAGTGAGTTTTCAGTTAGCATGTACTTTTTCGATTCAAATTGCTACAACGACAACAATCTAATTTTGTGATTTGGACTGTGAATGATTGGATAGGGCCAAGGTCTGTCATAGTTGAGACACCCCTAATGATTGCTGCTCAGAATGGTGTGATACAAATGGTGGTGAAGATTCTAGAATTATTTCCATCTATGATGGAAGTTGCTAATGAACTGGAAAAGAACATAGTTCTATTAGCGGCAAAAAGGAGGCAGACCAAGGTGTACCAGATTTTGTGTGAGAAAAAAAAAATTTCTTTTACAAAAGAACATTGAGGCGGCAAGTGGATATGGATGGAAACACTGCATTGCACTTAGCAGCCAAGCCTAGGGTCCACCTAAATTGGCAGACAACTACCATGATAGAGGAATTCAAGTGGTTTGAGATGCGTATTGATGCAGTTTGTGGGAAATTCAATTTCTTCTGAATTGTGGGTGATGAATCCCTATTTTTAATCAGATTTGAGATAAATTTTGGTATATTTGAGGAAACATCATTACAAATTTAAATGATTTTTTTAAAATTTTATAAGATATCAATTTGGCACATTAATTGGAGAGTTCATTATAAATATCTTAGTTTTAAATTGAAAGAATAAATAAATAACAAGAATTTTTTTTTTGCCAGTAAATAACAAGAATAAAAAGTTTAAAAAAAAGAGAGAGAAAATATTAGTTGTTGTTAGTATGGTTAACATTATGTTTCTTTTTCTTTTTCTTTTTCTTTGCATGATGCCTGCGTCATCTGCCACAGCATTCCTTTTTAATAGTGTTTTCATTTTATTTAAAAAAGGAGGAGGCCAAGGCAACAGAAGGCACGACACCGTTTTTGACCAAAGGATAATTGGGAGACCAAAGCTAAAACGGGAGGCAGCCGCACAGTAAAAGGGGTGATCCGTTACAGATAATCTTCATCATCTATCGAGAACCAGAGGAAGAGCGAGCGGAGAGAAAGAGGGAACCAGCAAGAAATTCTTCACCCATTGACGGCAATCAGAGTAAGGACGGAAGGAACTCTGGTGTGCCGTCACTGTCCCCTGTTTCTTCTTCTTTATTGGGGTCAAGTTTCATCTGAGAGAGAAAGAACATACGAGGCCCCCGTGAAAAGATAGCCGCGACGCAGGCGGTGTTGGATCAACACCATCTCTCTCCGACTTCACTGTCACCGTCGTAAATCTGAACTGTGGACGGCGAGAGGGATAACAGAGTTGGAGGCGACGAGCTGAATCAGAGAGGACAAGAAGGTCGCCGTTTATGCACTGTTCATCGTCCCTGTCACTTCGAGGGTGAAGGCCGAATGATTGCCAGTGAGACCTGGGTTTTTTTCCTTCTTTGAGATTGAATGAGACACAAGATTAAGGGGATGAAGGACACTGTTTGGGTAACTTCAGCTGTTGAAATTTTCTTCCGAAGTTGAGAGACAGAGGAGGATCCCATTGCTGATCCTGTTATTCAGTTTTGTTTGCTTAACATTGTCTTGTTTCCAGTCCACTATCTTTCTAATTATGCTATTTGATTCTGAATCTTTTTTTTTTTTTTTGTGCCATCTATTTGATTCTGAATCTGTTGCTGCCGGCTTGGACTGGATTAAAGTAATGTATGGCTTGTAGTTCTTGTCTACAAACTAATTTAGGGATTTGAGAATGCATGAACCAATTAATTGTGATTATTGTTATTTTTTGTTTGCTTAATTTTATATTATTTTTTCTGCTTAGGTTGATCCCCTTTGAGTATAAATTGGGAAATTTAGATTAGTTTTGGAAGAGTGATCTTAATTAGACTATATGATTAAGTAATATGGGATTAAAATTTATTCTAATTTGTCAATAGGATAATCATATACCTATTGAACCCCATATAATCTTATTAAAGTGAATTTAGATATTTATTGCCTATGGAGTAAATTAGTAAGAAATAACAATTTTAACTTGAAAAATGGGTATAAGTAATTACGAGATACTTATATCTATTTAAGCTCTATATTAACAATTTAACATTTAAGTACTTTTAATTGGGTAATTATATGCTCTAAACTTTTAGAAGGGATTAGCCACTCTATGTTGTTTTTATCATTAAAAATCTTAAAAACATTAGATTTATTACTTTTGCATTTATTTGAATTAATATTAAATTTTTCTCTATGATTTGCTCAACTTAAATGAAAATGAGAATTTTAATGCCTAATCACTAATTTATTTGAATCTTTATGCGACCACTTTGATTTACTATTATACTATTTTCACGGCATGTACATTTGTATTACTTAGTGCTCGTTTGGATTAGCAATTGGAATGCTTAAAAATAACTTTTCAATCGTAATTTACGGTATACGGGGTAAGTATGTGAGAGGAATTGTGTCTCAATTTACGTAAAAAACAACTTATAAACAACCTAATTGCTAAAACAAACATGCCCTTAAATTTTAGCATGGGAGATACACAACAACGATGGGAAAACTGCAGAAGCAATCTTTATAGAAAGTTACGAGCCACAAATGACAAGGGACAGAGAGTGGTTGAATCAGACTTCAAAAGCATGTTTTGTGGTGTCGACCCTAGTTGCGTCCATGGCCTTTCCCAATGTGGCAGAAAATTTCGATCAAAAGAACTACTCATCAATTGTGGCCCTTTCATTATCACTCACTTCCACCATCTCTTTTCTGGGCATACTTACCTTTCGTTCTCAATCTCTCAACTTTTGGAGATGGGTTCCTATCATGGTTCACATTGCTATTTTTGTTATGTTCTGCTCCATTGTTTCTTTGTGGATCTCTCCCATTCTCCATTACCACTCTTTGATTTTTTATGCATTTCTTGGCTTGCCAATTGTCATCCTTACCACTGTCTCACTACCCATATTTATTGGTCCAACGTTGAGGTCTATGATTGCCAAGGTTCCACGTCACCTAGCCGCAAGACCAAAAGCGCCATCCGTTATCGTAGGCCCAAGAGAGAGGAAAATGGAACAGATCCTGATAGGGATCAAAAGCCCACTTTAAATCCTTCATTTAGAGCCGATGATCCTTTACAAGACGTTGGAAGTTCGATGACCCGTCCAAGGAGCAAGAAGATGAAGGAGGCTTTGCAATCTTTGATAAGTGAAATGCTTGAGATGGAAGCCCAACTCAAAGATGAATAAACATGGCCTACAGGACTCACTGTTTTTTTTTTTTTTTTGACCTGGAGCACTCACTGTTTTTTAAAACTTTAATATATGGCAACCAAAGGAGGCAATCTAGTGGGTGCAAAAGCATCCAAATTGCGTAGAGAATTCAAGATGGCACAAAAGTCATCCCGGGCCAAGAAAAGATGAACAGATTTGAAATTGACGGCCCCTCACCTAGTCTAAGTTGATGGCCTCTTCATTTTTCTTTTTTCTCCACCTATTCTTTCTACTCATCGATTTGGTTTTGGTGAAGTTACAGTCTCATTCAGATATTTCTTCGATAAGGCTCTGGTTCTTTGAAATATTTAACCTAAGTATAGTCCTGTGTGTATTTATATATGTTCATTATTACAATATCCGATCCCCAAATGGTAAACTATTGAAGTCATACTCAATTTTCTTTATTGTAAATGAATATCTATCCAGAGTCTTACCAAAGAAGAGGGGGGGAATATGACTAGGTAGCCCATCAAATCAAGTCTATTGTGCTATCATTTAAGCCCAAAACAAGTGCTAAAACACCGTTAAAATCTGAAATTCTAAAAAAAATTTGTCTTTTTTTTTTTTGTCAGAAAAAAACAAAGTTCTCAAATAGTCATGAAGAGGGCATATAATAGCCGTGGTCATGAAGGAGATGATACAACGGCCTAAGACGGGCAGGTAAGGAGCTGCAGCGGCCATCATATTTTATGTTCAAAATTCCATATCTTTCAATATGCATATATCTTTTTTTATTATTATTTGATAACAGTATTTTCTTTGCAGGCTCTAAGGGCAAAGGGTTTTTACCTCTCACAACAAATGCGCTCATTGATATTCAAACTTATGTTCTTCTCCGTATAGGGGTAAGGTTGCTTACCACCTCAACCAAAAACTTGCTAGTTTAATATTTATATACTAGTATCTAAAATGATCCATAATTGTGATCAAGAATGAACTCTATAATGACTAAAAATGGGATTGAGGGCTAATGACTTCAAAAGTGGATGTAATTATTGTAGAATAAACACTTTTGGAGAATGTGTGATGGGAATTTGGTTGTTTTAGAAATTCCAATGGTTTCCTTGTGAAAAATTGTCTGGGAATAGGTTTGAGTGTTGATTTTGGAGCCATTGGACATATTGGTTGAAAATTGGAAAAAACTGTTGAAGTGTAATTCTGTACAGGGAAGTCAGTTTGTATGCACATTTTGAATGGGCAAATGACGTCTAAAAATTCTGAAACTTTTCAGTCTTAAAGCTCATATGTCAAGCTTCAAAATGGATACATAATTCATGTCATTTTGTTTTATGAGCTGGGAGTTATGAATTTTGAAGTTTGCCCAGCGAAATTGATTATTTTCTGAAACAGCAGGCAAAGATTAAAATTTTGGGAATTTTGTGATTCCAGCTAGCAAAATTCTATATTTTTCCTTGAAATTAGACTCAATAAGGGTTCTATAGGCTTTTGGAATCACTTTATTTTGATTTTTCTAGAATTAGTTATGATTTTTTAAAGTTTAGGTAGAAAATCTGCCAAAATTGACACAAATCCGAAAATGAATAAAAATGTGATTGCAACATTGTAATTATGAAGTAAATGGAGACTTGTTCGGTCTCTTTAGCAGCCCAATACGTCACTTTGAGAGAGAGGAGGAAAAAAATGATTAATTGGGCATTGATATTTATTTGGAGCACTTTTTGGGAGAGGTGGTCAAAGGAAGGAAAAAGAAAGAAGACAAGAGGTCAAAGTTTGCAACTCATGTAAATGTTTGTGGGGGAGGATAAATGTGTTGATTTAAAATATCATATTACTCCCTTCCCATATGTATTTTCGGCCAAGTATTATGAAGAAGGAAAAGATGATGATCAAGTAAAAAGAACCATGTGTTTTAAAAGCAATTAAATGCAATAAACAAAAAGGATGGGAGGGTATTTTAAAAAGAAGCTTTTATCTTTCTCTTGGATTCATTTTCGGTCAGCTGAAATGAGAGAGAGAGAGAGAGAGAGAGAGAGAGTTGTGCGAAAGTTGAGAGCAAGAACATAGAAGGAAAGAGTGAGCTCAAGCAAAAATCTAAGATAAGTGGTTGAAATCTTGGTGTTTAAGCCTTCTAGTTCTTGTAATACCTTCTCTAACCGCAATATTTTCATGAATGCCATATGTAGCAAGCAAGATCAAGAGGTAAGGAGGAGAGGGAACCATGGTTTAGAGAGAGAAAATTAAGGAAAATCAAAGTGAGCACAAGAACTTGTTATCTCTTGGTGCTTGTTACTTCTTGTTGGTGGTTGATTGGATTTGTGGCTTTGTTTTCATGATTTTGTAAATTTGGGGAAGGGAAACCCTCAGGGGTTATGCTGCCCAAATTTAGTCTAATCATGTTTAGAATGTGATTAAGTAATTCAATAAGTGATTAGAGGTTTAAAGAAGGTGGTTTATGGTTTGAAATCAAGAAAACATGATTTTCCCTTAATTTTTCAGATTTGGGCTGGGGCAATTTTGTCTAGAAAGAGTTGTAATTTCATGAAATTAATGATCCCATTGTGTTTAGAAGGGAAAATTAGCTAGGGTTATACTTGGTCACTTTTCGGAAAAGGCTGAAAAAGCATAATTACGAAAACGCCCCTAAAACCCTTAAAGTGGGGTTGCCAAGGGTAAATTTGTAATTTGACATTGAATTTGATAATTCCGAGTCCGGAAATGGATTCCTTGGGCGGAAATATGTTAGCATAGCCTAGGTTAGAATTTCGGAAAAAGTGCAACCGGACCGAGTACGGGCGGGCTTGGGCTGAGTCCCCGGGGGCATTTTTGTAAATTTTCATTATAGACTCATATAACCCCAAGAAACACTATGGAAGTGTCTAAATGGTGCATTTGGAATTGTAGGATTCAACATTTTCCTTGATCGTGAACGACCTGTGCCAGAGCACATTCGGAAAGAACTAGGTAGTGACTCTTTTCTTATGCTATGTGTAAATGTATTGTATGTGTGTATCATTGTTTTGTGATGATATCGGATGCTGCTACCTATACAACTGGTGATAGTTGTCGTTATACAGCGAGAGCTGTCGTTATCCAACAAAAGCTGTCGTGATTATGTATACAGCTATGAGTGCTATCGTTGTGATGAAAGCCATGTAGCATTGTGTTGCTGTTGATGCTACTGTTAATAGTTGCTTACATGCTATATGTTTTTATATTGTATGAGTGATTTGTTACTACTAAGATTCTTTTGAATCTCATTCTTTCCATTAACTAACATTCCAGATAAGGCAAGTGGCTCTAAAGAAAAGCGAACGACCAGGAGCAGTTAGGACTTTGTAGGGATGTTATTTTGGATTGTTGGTTATCTCTTTTGGAAAGGGATTACAGTAAATTGTTTTTGGGATGTAAATATTATTTTTGATTTTGATCATGTAATCCCCTAGTTGGAACTTTTAACTCTTAGTTTATACATGTATGAAACCTGGGAGTTGTCGGGAATTTGGCTATGCACTCTGATATGTATAAATGTGATTTAACTTTACAGTGAATTATATTCGATATTTGAACTTGAGACCAGGATAGGGATAAAGTTTTGAAAAAAAAAATTTGTGAAAACCCTACCACATGGTGGGAGTTTAAAATGAGTTTTAAATTATCCGACGGTCTCCAAACCATTTAATTACGCACTCTCGAATTATAATTACTGTTTTAAGGCAAGGGGTTACAAACTCAATCACACTCGAGTTACAAATAACAACGACCATAGTGTTTATTGATTTTAATTTGGAAATGTGATATATTTTAGTATTATATTTTAATTATTATTAGTTATTAATTAGGTAAATAATAAAATATCCTTAGTGTGGCCCGTAAGTCAGATCTAGGCCTAAATCAGGATTAGGGTAAATTTTCTGTTGGCCATTTAAATGACATCTTTGAAGGTGAGATTAAGTTTACGTTGATTGAAAATACCATAGTGATATAAAGCCTAGTTTGCTCTCCGAGGTTCCTTGACTGGCGATGGTTCTTAACCCAGTTGCCATCCTTGTGCCTTAAAATTAGTCAGAAGAGACCTGTCAATAATCTTCTGATACTGTTTCTATTTTGCAGTTTTCCTTTAACAGAGTTCGTGAATTCTCTCATAATCAAAGTTTAGCAATAGTAAGAGGTATCCCTTAAGTCTTCTCCTATTAATATAGAAAAATTCATGTACTTTAATTTGTGATTTGTTTATGTATCCACGAATTTTGTCCTAATACCAACCCTTCTACATAGACGACAACATCTCCTTCACTCAGCAAAACTGTAAATCCAGATTTAAAACAAAGATTTGATTGAGGCTGCAATTTTTTTTTTTTTTTGCTTTTTTTTGGTACCTTTAGCGTTGGGAGGGAAAGGTCTGTTGGAGTTTTCAACTTGCAAGTGGGTGTGTCAAATGGAACATGTCCCACATTGCTTGGGAAAGAGAGAATACAAGTGTATATATTATACCTTATGAAGTTGGGCTAGTAAATGGGTCAAGAGGAAGAGTGGGCTCGCGCGCACAACAAAGGGCCACTAGGAGGCAAACATAGTGGAAATCTGACAATTTCACCTCTACGCGTGAGTTAAATATGGATTGGGCACTTTTTATTAAATGTTTTTTTTTTGGGAAAATATAAAATTTATTTTTATGAAAATGGCTTACTAAAAAAACCCAGTTTTGAGGCATCTAAATTTTTAAACCTGAATATTTCAATTACAGAGGTCATAAACCAGATTTTAATTTGCCAACATACATGGTCCTTTAATGTTCAAAAACTGTCTCATGATGTGGTCAAGAGGAAGAGTTGGTTCGCATGCATAACAAAGGGCCACCAGGAGCCAAACATAGTAAATGGGTCAAGAGGAAGAGTGGGCTCGCACGCACAACAAAGGGCTACCAGGAGGCACATATAGTGGAAATCCAATAATTTTACCTTGCGCGTGAGTTAAATATGGACTGGGCACTTTTTATTAAATGTTTTTTTTGGGAAAATCTAAAATTTATTTTTGTGAAAATGGCTTACTGGAAAAACCCAGTTTTGAGGCATCTAAATTTTTAAACCTGAATATTTCAATTATAGAGGTCATAAACGAGATTTTAATTTGCCAACATACATGGTCCTTAATGTTCAAAAACTATATCATGATGTGGTTTTATTGCTGGTGTAACCTATTGTTTAATGGTCTTTATGTGGATTATATCCTGCCCAACATCTCTGAGATCATGCCTATATAAGGAGAGCTTGACAGAAGGTTCAGGCATCCTAGCTCTAGAATCTACGAGCTCTCTCTTCCTCCTCTTAGCATTCTCTCTGTTTGCTGGTTGTTTTGTTATATTTTGCTGTTCTGTTCACCCTATGTCTGCAAGAAGGGTCTGTTTTATCCTGGAGAGTGCCGCTTCCAGTCAGCCTGTGGTTGCGGAATTGCTCTTAAGGGCAGTGTTCTTAGACGTGAATCGGACCACAGGGGGTGTTTGCAGGAGTTCGCTAACCCGACGTTGTAATAGACTATTATGGCATCTTGCATATACTCAACCGACTCCATAATATAGACGTAATTTGGTTGTTTACGATGTCTGTTTTTATCTAAACTGATGCCATAATTACCAATAACGGCGTCAGTTATAGTCATAACCGACGCCATAATTGTAATATAATTTTTTTTTAAAAAAAAGAGATAAACTTATATTAACTCCTCATCATTCAAGAAACCTGTTATCATATAGAGCCAATGTACAATAATGCAAGTCATCCAACCAATGTATAACATAAATAAATGGTCAAAACAAAAGTGTGCATCTAATATTATCAAGTTACAAAAGAGAACAATGTACAACTTATCATTCTACTCTAATTTTGTTAAATGTAGAAAGTATTCAGACCAAATGTCACGTATATCTCTTATTTGTGCTTCAGAATATAGCTCCAAAGTTTGAAAATGCTACAAAATCAAAAAATCTGCAGGTAAGCAATATTTTGAGAAAAACTAAATTCTAAGCTAAAATTATGATTTATATATGATATTATTACTTTGTTAAATGAGTTAGTGATGCCCCAATGATGATTTCATACATATACCGCATCACGTAATATCCACACTCAAAACTTTTGGGTTGTTTATGGCATTTGAATGTACACAAACAAGAAGAACAATCAAATTCAAAAAAACCAATAATATAATTCATCAATCCATTGTTTAAATGTAAAGTATTTACCTTCAAAAGGATCCAATTAACGTCACTTTGACCATTCTTTCCCACCAACCTAGAATGCATCTTCAAAGATCTATTATATCAAATAATTGTAAGAAAATGATATATTCAAATATTATAGAATAGAGTTTTGCAGAAAACTTACGTTTCAAAAACCCACTTAGTATCTTCACTCAGTGCCCATTGTAAAGAACATAACCAAAATATAGTGCGTTCACATGAGCAAATAACAATAAGCCTCCAATGATTACTACAATATGAATTCATATTACTATTACATCGTTAAGAAAATTTTTACTTAAATGAGAGATGAATTAGAATTAAATACCTTTCTATAAATGGTGCAAACCAACACTTTTTATTCCCTTCTTTGATTGTCCTTCCAATATATAACGTTCTTTCACTTACATTATTGTTTCTAGACGATTGAATAGAACATGGGCACAAGAATCCATAATTATTAATCTTACCCTATTATTTACAAAGATTGTGGAGATACCTATGAAAATGGGAAATAAGTTATTGAAGAAATAAAAAATGTAAATGTTAAATTCAAAAATAAAAGTGCATACTTACTTCAGAAAAAGTTGAATAATTGATATGTTCAACCAATCAAAAGAAATGAGGTCAAGAACATCCCGCTCGAAGACCCTTAATTCAAAAGGGTGCCCTACAATCTCCTTACTCTCATATAATTCAATGAAGTTGTTTATATTGACAACAAATGAAGCCAACCGTCTCAAGCCATTTTGCTTTGGTTTGGCATTGGGTTCAATTGCTTGTTGAGAATTTGAATGGAAAGAATCCTTTGATTGTTCTAGTTCCTAATTAATAAATCAATAAGTAATAAAAAAGTTAAAAATGCATACCATTTTAATTAGTGAATGATAGAAAATCATAAGGTTATTCATACCTCATTTGTAACTTGATGAACTAGCCTTCTTATCCAAAGAATGAAATTTTGTTTAGCTTCTCCTACCGTTTTTACATCCTCAATAGGGAATGGCAGTAAGGCATTAACATCCACAACCTTTTCAATCACTACCTTTACCTGGTAATCTAGTATCTTCCGGTGGTACATCATTGTTGTAGAGTTATATACCTTTCCATATGCAACTAAATGTCTTTCAGGATCCTCCAAATAAAGTATACATGACACTCCTTCCTCCACATAATTGCCATTTGTGCTTAGTAGCATGGGAGATTGTTGTGCATTTTGAGATTGCATATGCGTCGAAGCAAAATATGTCATCATTGATTGCATTTCCATAATCTTCTTTTGAAATTCTTGCTCTAAAGCTTACACTTGCGCATCAGCTTTCTTTTCTGCTTCCTCTATCAAGATTTGCACTTGCTGTAATGGTACACCTTCCGATCCATGGGTAGAAGAAGGTGGTCCAAAGTATTCCCTAATACCTACTCCTCTTGGCATCCCCCTAACATGGCCAGGGTGCTCTTCCTTCCCCAATGTTGTGGCTAATATATCATTTCTTCCAGTAGGAACAAAGGTTCCTTGAGCAGTTGCTTCTTCTAGAGAATCCTACAACAAACAAGTAACAAATGCAATTAAGAAATTGTTCCCTGAGCACATAACAAATTTGTTGATTATAAAATACTTACAATCTTTTTTGATACTTCTCTAGCCTCCTTAGTAAGGAACTCTCCTTTTTTATTCATTCGTGCTCTCTTCCATGTTTGACTACGCTTAATAGGGGATGGAGGAGAAACATCTCCATTATCCACTACCCTTACAACTTGTTTTTTATTTTTTCACTTTTCTTTTATCATTTTCTTTTGAAGTAATGCATACCCTCCATGAGACAATGTATGGGGGTAGAAATTTTTCTTATGTGTCTCCTGGCCCTTTTTCCTTTTTTTCCTGTTAAAAAAATGGAAAGATTTGTCAAAACTAAAACTTTAAAAAATACCAACTCAAAATCACATTCTTCTTTTACATACCAAAAAATCAGGATGATATCTACTTTCAACAAATTTTAACCATATCTCCTCATCAATATTTGGGTACTTCTCCCAAGGATTTTCAAAGTTAATGTCACTATTGACATCACAATCACCTTCATCATACATCTCATTGAATATATATTTTTTAGTAAGTTTTGACTTAAAGTCCCTCCATCGCCCTTCTGCATATAAGAGCCACTTTTCCCTTAAAAATGGTGTCTCAGGTATGTCATAAGTAATCTGCAAAGAAACATGCATAAACAATTAAGTTAGTAACAGCATATCTCAATAATGTAGGTAAATAAAACGTAAATATGATATGTAGTGAGAGGTACCTTATAGTATCCCAAACTTCATCTCTATCCTTTTCATCCACTTTATCCCATTCTTCTTCCAAAATGCTAATTTTTTGGCGTGCAACAAGTGCAACATAACTTCTAAATGTGTTCCCTTCTTTCCAATCAATTGGCTCCTCTCTCTTATCTAACTCAATATGAATCTTCTTGCCTCCATCTATTTGAGCTAACCTAGTAAGTTGTGTGACACATTTTCTACCCCTTTTTGACTTTTTTTCTTTGGCTATTGGTGCTAGACAGATTCTCCATGTATTCCTTTTAAAATAATAACAGAAATAAGATTAGTAACAAAAACACAATCATTTTAAATTATAATGGAAAGAAAATGAAAAGGAAGCATCTTGAAAGAACATACAAAAGAATATTAATTCTCCCATAAACCTTCATTGTGATCAGTTCTTATGCCATACAAATCATCTTCTTCATCATGATCACTAGCTGCACCATATACATCATCTTCTTTAACTTCTTCATCCAATTAAGGCAATGATGAAATAAAAAGAGGAGTCTCACCAACATCAAAAGTTGATTCATCATTCTCATCATGAGAAATGATACTTTTTCCTTGTAAAACCACAGAATAATTTTTATCTGCTAGGTCAGTGACATAAAAAACTTGTTTTGCATGGACCGCCATGATAAAGGCTCCTCCTTATAACCTACCTTATTAAGATTCACCAATGTCAGGCCTAACTTATCTAATTTAACACCATTATTACTATCAACCCACTTACATTTAAAAATTGGCACATTAAATTTAAGTAGTCTACTTCCCATATTTCTTCAATGATGCCAAAATAGTGCATTGATGCCAATGTTGGTTTTTTCTCTTTGGAGCTAGAATAATGCATTGATTCTGCTACTACCATGACTCCACTATTTTGTACAATGCTCTTATCATCTTGATTTTTTGAATATAATGAATACCCATTAATATCAAATCCAGTCCAAGTTGTGATATTAAAATTAGGCCAATCAGCTAACCATCGTATTGTGTCAGAAACATTAGACTTTTGATGATCTTGCTTAACCCTTTCCTTAAACCATAGTGAGAAAGCTTTGTTGTGCTTAGTTAGCAACCATCTATTTGCATTTTTAGGATTTTGATCCCTTAATTCCTCTTGGTGCTTGAATAAGTAATTTTGAACTTCATTAGTGTTATTCAAGATGTATAGATGTGCTTGTTCCAATTTGTCATGAGCCATAAGCTTCGCACTAAAGCCTCATGTCCCTTGCCCTGCAACTCTCATTCCCTTATGGCGAGAGTTGGGAAGTCCTATTGGTTTTCCTTCTAATAGATATTCAGTACAGAACTCAATAACCTCCTCAGCAACGTATCTTTCAACAATCGACACTTCAGGCCGATGTGGATTCTTCACATATCCTTTAAGGATTTTCATGTAAGTAATGTTTGTTAAAGCTTTTGAGAGTATATTTACTAGTAGCTGTGTATACTGATTCTTTTATAAAAGTTAGATAAATATCTTTTATATTAAGAACATGAGAAGTATTGTTTAAATTAATATCTTGTTGGACAAGTTGTGAAATGAAATCACATGACCGCTTGCTCTACTTGTATTTATTTAACGGTTGACATAAACTTTATGAATCGGGAAAGTTATATGCAGAATCAGCAGGTTAACTGGGATTTTGTGAATTGAGGGCATCGAGATGAAGGGAACAAGACTTTGTTTTCCTCAAATATCTAAAAGGTCATTTAAAGTTGGATTCACATATGTACGTGTATTTTCCAGTGGAACCAAAGTTGAAGCTAACAATACTAGTTAAAGGAGTTAGACAAGCTGAAGCTTGGAAGGACTAGAATCTTAAAAAATCAATTTCATTTAGGTTATCACAATATCATTACAAATTTGGGTTTAAAAGACCTAACATGGTTCAGCCCATTATTTGTTATAGACGTTTGGATCCAACTATTGTTGAACAATATTAGTGTTTTAAAATGGGCTAATAGGTGGATTAATAAATAGGTGATGGTTGGAAAAACATGTGGCCTAATAACTTAAAACCTTTAATGTTTGAGGTGATGAGTTTGATGCACAGGTACTTGTAACAATAAAATAACCCCTACTTGTTGTATGGGCATGGCCCAGCATGTCTCTTATTTTTTCTAGGGAAAAATAATTATGAATTTGTGAGTGAAATTTCCATTAAAAAAAATAAAAGATGCAGTTCAGAATACAGAATTACATGCTAGAGATAGGCTTATGGTTAGCTGCATTTGCAATTTGTATTTTACGTGGTGTCAAACCAAGTTAAGGAGCTAAGTGAAATTATGTTAAGTAAGCAAGCTTACTCTAGATTTTGGTTTCAATTTTTAGCCCAGTTCCCCTTCTCGTGCTGGCCTGGGGTGTTTGGGATGGAGTTTGAAATCATGTGAATTTGCTACAATCTTGTTGAACTTTAATTTTCTTCAAACATGTCATGCAACATTTATGTCTCTAATTTTAATGAATCACGAATGGTTTTTTCATATATTAATGGACTGTTCTATTTGACCAAGTGTGCCATGCCCTTCCTACATCTTGAATTTCTCGGGAAATAGTTTATCATAGGTTATGTTTTGTACCATGAAATGTTTTTAAGGAAATGGAGATTGTAATAGAATTGAAATGAATATGGATAGTGCTTGGTATGAGTGAGCAAGGGAATATTTCTTTTAATGATGTCTGGTATAATAGAAACAAAAGCGGATTGGAAGTAAATAAGGTGAAAATGACTTAGACAGTTTTGGAGGCTTACACTGATTTCCATAGTGTATGGTAACGTTTACTCAAGGTTTTGATGGAATAATTTATGGCTCTTGGTTTCTGCGTGAATAAGAGAGAAAACATTGTTTATGTATACCAAAAACTCTTAAATTGAATCCTTTGTCTGACAAATGTGGCCCTAGTACATTACATATTCCTTCTAAATTATACTTTATATTCATCTGAAACTGGTGATGAAAAATTTTGTCCATGGTGAAATGTGAACATCATCAACTCACTTGGTCAATGATTTGATTTTTACTCCTCTTACTCTTCATTTTACACCACTAATAGGTTTTTAATACTAGTAACCAAAACTAAGCAGGTGGCCATAATTGATTTGGATCCAAGACAACTAGAATGATTTGTGGAAGCAAATAACAGTGATTGTAGTGACAGCATGAGAGCTTATCATAGCAGTGTATCATCAGCAATTTCAAGCACTATATTTCAATAGAAATCTGCAAGTCTTGACAGTAAATTGAGGCTTCAATAACGGCACTAAGCAATCAAGCAGCTCGCTCAATCAAACTAAGCAATGACCCAATGACAACAATATATCATACAGCACCAAAAAAATCCACGACAAACAATGACTTCAGATTGCAGAATATAAAATTAGGCAAACAAAAAAATCATACAATTAGACATAGTAGAACATAAAAAATCAAACAAAAACATCATACAGCAAAAAACCCATTATTGCAGAACTCACCAGGCCCCTGTGACCTTGGAATTTGGAGGAAGATCAAGACCCATGCGGCACAGTGATGACTTTAGATTGAATGAGTTCATGCTAAAGATTGCCACAACAATTAGAAGGAAAACCCACAACAGTGACACAAAAAAGGAATAGAGACGATACCGATAGCGCAGATAACAGAGGGGCTGATAGAGCTCTTTGATTAACGCTGATTCTGGCACTGAAGAAAATGGTGAGATGACGATGAAGTTCTATCAAATCTCTCTCTTGAAGCTGAAGAAGTTGCGAAGTTGCTTCAATAACGATGAAGGGAAGTTGTGAAACAGAGCTGGAGCGAAATTCATATAAAGATGCCTCCAAGTTAGCAAAGTAGTGGAGTCGTGGGAGTATTTTAGGGCATCAGTTGGAGTGGGATTTGATTCAGTGTTTCCTTTTCTACAAAAAAAAACTAGTTAACATATTTCTAAGATGTCCTTAAGCCATGTGAATTAATTAAGGCTTTATGTTCTTATAGGACCTGACGCTATAAGTATGCTGAACAAATAAATTATAAATTATGGGTCAAGTTCCACCCATAAATTGATCATCCAATTTTTTTAAATAATTAACTAGGTTTAGTTCAGTAGTTAAAAAAAATTCACTAATCTCTACTAGATGATCCTGAGCTATAAATGACCCACTTAAAAAAAGTCATTTATAATAAAACTATAATATAATTATATTTTGGAGAAAATTATTTTTTAAAATTTATTTATAGTATTAATTACAATTATGATATGTTATATTTCAAATTTATTTATTTCACAAGTAAATTATGATATGTTATATTTCAAATTTATTTATTTCACAAGTAAATTCCAAAACTTTCTATTAATTATGGCTTTTGGTGCTTACTAAATTGATTCCATTATTATTATTATTATAGCATCTTAATTATGGCATTAGTTTTTTTTTTTTTTTTTGCCTGCGTATGGCATTAGTTGAATATACAACCGATGCAATATTATACATTATGATGTCAGTTATACTTAAAACAGAAGTCAATTTATGTCGCATGAATTATCACTTCTGTTCTTCAAGTAACTGATGCCATATTGTACATTACGGCGTCAGTTACATATAAAACAGAAGTAAAATTATGTCACATGAATTATCACTTCTGTTCTTCAAGTAACTAATGCAAAATTATGAAGTTAAATTAACTTTTTGCACTAGTCTTCTGCCTACTTGATTGATTTTGATGATATGTGGCATGCTAGATTAGGACATGTTCATAAATCTTATATTAGGAAGCTACAGAATCTCGGGCTGATTTCTAAAACTAAAAATGATTTTCAAAGTAAATGTGAGGTTTGTGTAGAAACTAAATTAACCAAGAGAATATATTTTTCTACACAAAGAGAAACTGAGTTGTTGTCCTTGATTCATACCAATTTAGGTGATTTAAAACAAACTGAAACCAGATGAGGTAAAAGGTATTATATCACCTTCATTGATGATTTTTCAAGATATACAAAGGTATATTTATTGAGAAGTAAAGATGAATCTTTTGACAAATTTATTTTATACAAAACAGAAGTAGAAAACTAATTAAATAGAAGGATTAAACGAGTTAGATCAGATAGAGGAGGGGAATATTTATTACTAAACAATTTTTGTGAAAAACAAGGTATAATAGATGAAGTAACTCCTCCTTATTCACCAAGTCTAACGGTGTTGAAGAAAGGAAAAATAGAACTTTAAAAGAAATAATGAATATCTTGTAAGTTCTGTAGAACCTAATAACTTGAGGAGTGAAGCTTTGTTGTCTACTTGTTTTTTACAAAACAGAATACCTCACAAGAAAACTAAGAAGACACCTTATGAATTATGAAAAGGTTTTTTGCCTAATCTTCAATATTTGAAAGTTTGGAGGTGTCTTGCTAAAGTTTTACTACTTGATGTTAAAAAGAGAAAAATTGATTTTAAAACTTCTTATTGCATGTTTATTGGATATGCTCAACAAAGTGCAACTTGTTGTTTTCTGGTTTTAAAAAGTGGTGTTTTAGATCACAATACAATTATTGAAACAAAAGATGCAGAGTTTTTTGAAAATGTATTTCCTTTGAAGGTTGTGCATATTCCTAAAAGAGTTGAAAATTCCTCTGCCTCTTCTAAACAAAATTCAAATGAAGTTTTGGTTGAAGATTTAAAGAGAAGTACAAGACAAAGAAAAAAAACATCTTTTGGAGATTATTTTTATACTTACTTGGTACCAGATGAACAAAAAAATTTTTATAAAGCTATTTCTTCTCCGGATGAATCTTTTTGGAAAGAAGCAATAAAAGCTGAAATTAATTTTTTAAATCAAAATAAAATTTGTGTTTTGGTATACTTGCCTCCAGGAGCAAAGCCTATTAGTTGTAAATGGGTTTTTAGGAAAAAGTATTTTCCTAATGGAACTATTTATAAATAAAAAGCTAGATTAGTAGCAAAAGGGTATATTCAAAAAGAAAATGTTGATTATTTTGACACCTTCTCTCCTGTAACTAGGATTTCTTCTGTTAGAACCCTAGTTGCCTTAGCTTCTATTCATAAACTTTTCATTCATCAAATGGATGTTAAAATAGCTTTTTTAAATGGAGATTTAGAAGAGGAGATTTATATGGTGCAACCTAAAGGCTGTATTGTTCCTGGGCAAGAAAATAAAGTTTGTAAACTTGTTAAATCCTTGTATGGTTTGAAACAAGCACCTAAACAATGGCATGAAAAATTGGATCAAGTTTTGTTAAGTGGTGGTTTCTCTACTGTTGAGGTAGAAAGATGTGTTTATACAAAACTTGTAAATAATTATTGTGTGATTATTTGTTTGTATGTGGATGACATGCTTATCTTTGGTACTAGCATCAGTGTTGTGCTTGAGACAAAACATTTTTTGTCTTCTAATTTTGATATGAAAGATTTGGGTGAAGCGAAAGTAATTTTGGGTGTAAAGATCATAAGGAATGATAATGGTATCATACTTTCTCAGGAACATTACATTGAGAAAACTCTAAGACAGTTTGAATTGTTTGATAAGTCTCATATGAATACTCCTTATTATCCTAATTTGCATTTTAAAAAAATGGAAGAGAACCAATTGCTGAATCTAAATATGCACAGATTATTAGGAGTCTGTTGCATTTAATGAACTATACCAGGCTAGACATAGCATATATTGTGTGTAGATTGAGTAGATATACTCATTGTTCAAGCAATAAGCATTAGAAGGCTTTGGTAAGGGTATTGAGATATTTGAGAGATACCATGAATCATGGTATTCATTATAGTGGATTTCCCACTGTATTGGAAGGATACAGTGATGTTAACTAGATCTCAGATTCAGAGGAGAGCAAATCCACTAATGGCTATGTGTTCACACTTGGTAGTGGTGCCATAATGTGGAAGTCATCTAAACAAACTATCTTAACTAGTTCCTTAAAGGATTCTGATTTTATTGCTTTGGAGTTAGCTGGTACTGAGGCTGAGTGGCTAAAAAACTTCTTGGCTAATATCCCACTAGGTGGAAAACCAACACTATCTGTGTCTTTATATTGTGATAGCCAATCTGTGATAGCAATGACTAAAAATAAAACCTTTAATGGTAAAAGTAGGCATATTCGATTGAGACATAATATAATAAGGCAACTACTAAAAGATGGTGTAATCTCAATCGATTATGTAAGGTTAGCGGTGAACCTTACGGATCTGTTTACAAAACCCCTGGGAAGAAAACAAATCTTTGATTTATCAAGGGGAATGGGACTTAAGCGATTATGAAATTAACAGCGACGGCAACCCAACCTTTGTGATTGGTGATCCCATGAAGGAGGTTTAATGGGTAAGAACAAGTCGTGTATTAGTTTTGCTAGCACTAAAGTAAATTGTTAGTCCCTTCTTATGATGTCGAGAATGTGCTAGAATGCATTTTGGTGAGGATGAGCAAAGCTCTTAATGATTTTATAATTCTACGGAATAGTGTGCTCATTGCAGGTATATTTAATGAAATCACCTCTACGAATGTGGAGTGGGACCACTCCTATGAGATTGTGGCAAAATCTATAGAGCATTTGTTATGCACCAGGCACGCACATGGTCGTCTTAACATGCAAAACCGCGTTAACGGTGAAATGTGGGTGTATAATCTGACTTCTAATGCCTCTAGTATACGCCTAAGAGATATGAGTTCATAGTCCATAGAACCACTGACATCTCTGTGTACTAAGTGTTATTAGTTTAGGTCTAATTCATAGTCCTAAGGACCACTAGATACAATAGTTATAACCGTGTGTGCAACTAAGCTAAAAGCGTTCCTTTTGACACGTGGGGAATTGTTAGAGTTTTCAACTTGCAAGTGGGTGTGTCAAATGGAACAAGTCCTACATTGCTTGGGAAAGAAAGAATACAAGTGTATATATTACACTTTGTGAAGTTGGGTTAGTAAATGGGCCAAGAGGATGAATGGGCTCGCGCGCACAACAAATGATCACTAGGAGGCAAACGTAGTGGAAATTTGGTGATTTTCCTCCTGCGCGTGAGTTAAATATGGACTGGGCACTTTTTATCAAATGTATTTTTGGAAAAATCTAAAATTTATTTTTGTGAAAATGGCTTACTGGAAAAACCCAGTTTTGAGGCATCTGAATTTTGAAACTTGAATATTTTGGTTACAGAGGTCATAAACCAGATTTTAATTTGCCAACATACATGGTCCTTCAACGTTCAGAAACTGCCTCATGATGTGGTTTTATTGCTGGTGTAACCGGTGGTTTAATGGTCTTTATCGGGATTAAATCCTACCCAACGTCTCTCAAGTCATGCCTATATAAGGAGAGCTTGACAGAAGGTTCAGGCATCCCAGCTCTGGAATCTTCGAGCTATCTCTTCCTCCTCTTAGCATTCCCTCTGTTTGCTACACTACTACAAAATTGAGATATAACCACCCCCAAAGACGTCCCAAATTGAGAATTGGGTGGTTAAAAAGGGAGGCGGTGGCATTTTCGTAATTATTTATGTGTAGGTGAACCTTTAGGCGTCCCAAATTTGAATTTGGGACGTCTAAAGTGCTTCCTGGCGTGAAATATAAATTTCATAAATTTTTTTTAGCGCCAGGAGCTGGGTTTAGGCGTCCCAAATGGCATTTGGGACGCCTAAAGGCATCCCCTGCGCATGTCAGACAAGTGTCTGACATGCGTCTTCTTCTATCACACCTCCTCTATTTTTTTTCTTCAACTTTACTCTTCTTCCTCCTCTCCTCCCCACGCACCCACCGTCGGCCCTTCTCTATTTTTTTTCTTCAACTCCTCCCTCCTCCCTTGTTCAAGCACTTCTTCTCCCCACGCACCCACCGTCTCCTCCCTTCTTCTTCCTCTTTGTTTCTTCAACGCACGCAACCGTCACTGCTGCAACTTCACCTCCTCCACCTCCGTCCTTCCATTGTTGTGCACACCAACCGTGGATCTCCAACGTCTCCAAGTGTGGCTCTCTCCAACGTCTTCTCTACTAGCTAGTGGGCGCCCTCCCTGATCAGGTAAGGTTGGTTTATTTTCTTGATTTTTTTTTGTTTATATATTGATATTAGGCTGGTTGGTTTATTTTCTGCAATATTTTATTCATTTCCTTAAGAATTACTGCAATCAAAAGTCCTAATATAGTTTTTAATAAGCTTATACTTCTGCTTTATCATTTTTTAGATACTCTAGTCAATGTTTTTGTCCTATTCCTTTTGTTTTTTATTAAGCTCACTTGTGCCTTATTCCACCGTATAGCTAACTTTTTTTTTGCCTAACTCAATATCATTTTGTCTTTTTCCGAAAAGGGTCCTAATATTTTACTTGATTAAATAAAGAGTTAAACAGCACATCCAATGCTTTGAAGTAAATTTCTTAGTTACATTTAATATTCTAAACTAATATTTGTGTGTGCATATGACACTTTAATTTATTTTTCTAGGAATCCAATGTCTAAAAATAATTTTTAGTGCAATTTTACCTTTATAATAATATTTTTCTCAATAGTAACCAACACCCTAAACTTAGAATATTGTTTGCTATTAGAAAAATACTTTAAGATGCTATATGTAAAAAAAACTCACTTTATTAAGATATTGAATACTAATGAAAAATACTTTAAGGTGCTCAATGCTGCAAAAATTAGTATACCACCCCATTTCATTAGTCTTGTTCCTGCACCATTAATTAGTATATATAATAAAATAAAATATGATTTATTTAAATTAAAGAAATTCTTGTATTAATTCCAAACGAATTATGAAGAATAATTCAATCCAAAACTTAAAAAGAAAACCATAACCCCATCATATGTCGTTGATAATTGTACTAAACGTGTGAATGTAATGGTAATGCCTTAGGTGGTAAAAAAATGGATCATAGTTGGATGAATGCTTTGAGAACTAGTGAAGAATATGAGAAAGGGGTGGACGAATTTATTGAATTCGCTGAAAAGAATGCTCCTGCAAGAAATGGGAAGTATTTTTGTCCTTGTGTCAATTGTTTGAATGAGAGTAGACGGGATGTTGATGTCATAAAGGATCACCTACTTTGTGATGGAATAAATCTGCGATACACAAGGTGGATATGGCATGGTGAGGAAGTAACTGATTGTCCGTCACACAAGAAGGAAGCTGTGGATGTCATAGATGAAGATAGAATGGAGAGAATGATTAACGATGTTGAGGCAGAATCCTTTGCGCAGTAGCAGGAGTATGACAGCCTGCGGAGTGATGCAGAGACACCATTGTATAGTGGTAGTAAGTACACGCGGCTGACAGGAACATTACATTTGGTTAACTTAAAGGCAACTTGTGGGTGGACCGATAGTAGTTTCACATTGCTACTTGAACTATTGTGTGATATGTTTCCGGAGGATAATGTACTTCCAAATCGTATGTATGAGGCCAAGAAAATCCTGTCTACAATGGGTATGGAGTATAAGAAGATACATGCTTGCCCTAATGACTGCGTACTGTACAGAAATGAGTACGGAGGTCTTAGTGAGTATCCTAAGTGTAAAACCGCACGATACAAAGTGAAAAAAGAAGGTGGTTGTGGTGATGTGACAAGTAAAAGGCAACCTTTAAAGGTTATGTGGTATCTTCCAATAATACCACGTTTTAAACGTTTGTTTGCGAGTGCAACAAAAGCGAAGAAGTTGAGATGGCACTCTGATGAGAGAATATCTGATGGGAAATATCTTCGGCACCCAGCTGACTCTCCACAATGGCAAAAAATAGATGAAATGTTCCCTCAATTTGGCAGCGAGCCGAGAAACCTACGGCTTGGGCTTTGTACAGACGGCATCAATCCGTATAGAACTCTTACTAGCACACATAGTGCGTGGCCGGTTCTCCTTGTAATATACAACTTGTCTCCCTGGCTATGTATGAAACGTAAGTATATGATGCTATCTATGATGATTTCTGGACCAAAACAGCCAGGGAACGATATTGATGTCTATTTGGCGCCTTTGATTGAGGACTTGAAGAAGTTGTGGGAGGAAGGCGTAGATGTGTTTGATGCTTATAAGAAGGAGTCTTTCAAGCTACGTGCAATGATTTTCACAACGATAAACGACTTCCCTGCGTACGGAAACTTGTCAGGGTACAGCGTGAAGGGTCACAAAGCATGCCCAATATGTGAAGCAGACACACACTTCCAACAACTAAAGCATGGAAGAAAAACTGTCTACCTTGGCCACAGGAGGTTTCTTCATCGGTTCCACCCGTATCGTAGGCTAAGAAAGCGGTTTAACGGCAAACCGGAGCATGGAATGGCTCCAAAGTCACTAACCGGAGAGGAAGTCTACAGTCGAGTGGAACGTATCCATGTCACTTTTGGTAAGAATCAGAGGGTTGCGGGTGCGAAGAACATATGGAAGAAGAGATCCATTTTCTTTGATCTTCCATATTGGCGTTCGCTTGACGTGAGACACAGTATTGATGTGATGCATGTGGAGAAGAATGTTTGTGATAGCCTTATCAGTACGCTTTTGCACATACCAGGGAAGACTAAGGATGGGATTAATGCGAGATTAGACCTTGTCGATATGGGAATAAGAGAACGGTTACATCCACAACTAAGAGATGATGGTAGGAGGGCATACATGGAGCCAGCAGCGCATACACTATCAAAAGCAGAGAAAAGAAGTTTGTGTGGGTGTTTGCATGAAATGAAGGTGCCGCAAGGGTATTCCTCGAATGTGAGAAGATGTGTCTCAATGGATGATTTGAAGTTAGTGGGAATGAAGTCCCATGATTATCATGTGTTGATGCAACAACTATTACCAGTAGCTATTAGAGGCATAATGAAAGATGAAGTACGAAACACAGTGACAAGATTGTGCGTTTTCTTCAATGCTATCTGTAACAAAGTCATTGACACTGAAAAGTTGGATGAACTAGAAAATGAGGGTTACATTATTTTGTCACAACTAGAGATGCACTTTCCGCCTTCATTTTTTGATATAATGGTGCATTTGGTAGTTCATTTGGTGAGGGAGGTAAGGCTATGCGGTCCGGTTTACCTGAGGTGGATGTACCCTTTCGAGCGATACATGAAGATCTTAAAAGGGTATTCTAAAAATCCTTATCGACCAGAAGCCTCAATAGTTGAAAGATATGTAGTTGAGGAGGCTATGGAGTTTTGCAAAGATTATATGTCAGGGAAGAAGGAACAATCTCGGCATGAAGAAGGGAGAAGCAAGGGAACACGAGGACTGAAAGTGAAGAATGTTCCTCGTGAAGAGGTGTTGCAAGCCCACTTGTATATCCTGAATAATATGGAAGAAGTTCAACCTTACATAAATGAACACAGAAACACTTTGAAGAACAAGAATCCAAGGAAGAATGACATGCAGATTGCTATTGAGCAAAACAAGACATTCATGCAGTGGTTCGAGGAAAAGGTTTTGCACGAGATCGGTGTGTCTGAGACAATCGAGTGGCTAGCTTGGGGGCCTTCGTTTCAGGTCATTACTTGGACCGGTTATGATATAAATGGCTATTCTTTCTATACCAAAGAGCAAGATGACAAAAGTACCATGCAAAATAGTGGGGTCATGGTAGAAGCTGAATCTATGCACTTTTCCAGTTCGAGAGACAAAAACCCCATATTAGCGTCTATGGCCTATTATGGAGTTATAGAAGAAATATGGGAGATGACGTACAACAAGTTCAAAGTTGCTTTATTTAAATGTAAGTGGGTTAGCAACAATGCCGTGGTAATAGATAACCAATTTGGATTTGTCTCAGTCGATCTTCGAAGAGTTGGCTATAGAGAAGAGCCCTTCATTTTAGCAAGCCAGGCGAAACAAGTGTTTTATGTCACCGATCCTGCCAGCAAAAATATGTCCATTGTCCTTAAAAGTAAAAAACAGAAGTATGGTGATCCGACCTTCAACCTTGATGACACACCACCTTTCACAACAACTACACCTCGAACAAATGAAGTAGAATTGGTAGATGATGATGAATATGCTGTAAGAAATGACCATGGTGAAGGACTATGGGAAACAATCTAGAGTAAGACCTTAATTTATAAACGAGAACTGTGTTTTTTCTGTTTTACTTCCCGCTTACTATATACATGTGACTTCGATGGCAATTTACTTACGTTTCTGATGATGCTTTTTGTGTTAACAGGAATATGGACAACGTTAGTGATGATGAGAGGCGTGGAGATGACGAAAGCTCTAGCAATGACGAAATTCCTAGAGTTGAACCCCCTGCAAGAAGGAGGGTTAGAGGCTATACAAAGATGGGAGCATTGGTTGCACGTCATGAACATCAACAGGAGAGGCTGCATATAGACTTCGATGACAATCTGAATCCAGTTGGTCCTGAGGAAGACCACTTCATTAGCAACAGGAGAGCCACGTTATTCGTCACAAGCTGGACCTAGTAAGGACGTTGTGGCCAAGATTCGAGAGGAGCTCGAACGAGAGATCGAGGCCAACCTTCGTGACAAGCTCCGACAAGAGCTGTTGCCAGAGCTTCAACTTGAAATGGCAAAGATGTTTGAAGCACAAAGGGCAAGGGACGAGGCTCGAACTCAGGAATCCCCGGCCTTCAATAGCACCAGAGGAAGTTACAACCCTCTGGAGCAACCACTTGGCCACCCTTCTCCCACTCCAGTGTCGGGACCACTTAGCGACCCTTCTCCCAATCCAGTGTCGGGAGACCCTTGCACCCTCTATTTGGATGATCCACTGCTGCGTGTTGTTGCTGATGCTCTCGTTCACACATATGCTACCACCCACCATAATCAGCAAATTCCGGAGGATTATCGTAGGGTGAATGTGACGAGTGTTAGAAAGGGGGAAGAAGGTACAGCCATCCCTGTTCCCGATCCAGAGGTTGGCATGTTAGGTCAAGCGATAGGATCTTTCATCCTTTGGCCTCGCAATCTTATTGGTTCAGACGCAACACCTCCAATGGTATGAATTACCTTACTGTTACTGAAAATCTGTTGGCATCCTAATAACAATTTGTTTTTTGATGTTCTAAAAGGATGACGAAGCTGCGAGCAAATGGCCCTTCTTAGCACGGCTGCAACAGATCTACAAGGGCATTAAACAGATTGACTTGAAGATGCCTCCAGGGATTGTGGGCCAAGTGGAGTATCCCTACACGATTGACAATAAAGATCTCAAGTAGTTTATCAGGTTGGAGGAGATAGATGCAGGCTGGGTCAAATTTGCAGTCCGGTAAGTTTTTTTTTCAATTTTCCCATAGAATTCATTTAGTGGTTTTTTGTTTTCATACATTCAAGAATTGATTCCTTATTTTGATTCTATTATAGCACCTTCCACGATCTCTGCATAAACATGGAAAGAAGTAATTGGTATGGATTCTTATGTCCTGCGAATACGACAGGGGATACTTGTACTGTGGCGCATAGGACTCACTATGTCGGCTACCAAATGGCACAAAACAAACTTCGTTGTTATCTAGCACCCATTGTCCAACGGTTCGTATTTACATTTTGTCAATTTTAGAAGTTTACTAAATAATTGTCTTCTCACTCATCTAACTTCATTTTAATGTGTACATGTTGTTAAAGAAACCACTGGACTTTGTGTGTTATATGTCCCCGCCGCAACATAGTCTATTGGTTTGATCCCTTGAGTAACAAGCCAGACAGAGATACAAAATCCGTCTTCGACACGTAAGTTATCCTGTTTGTATTTCATTGACAACAAAAATAAATGAATGGTTCTAATTTCTGTTCATTTTGCTTTTCATGATAGTGCTTGTCAAACATATAGAATCCTAGGTGGGTCACGCGAAGGTGCAGTTGTTAAAAAGCCAAAGTGGTTTTATCCCATAGTAAGTACATTCGATCCTGCATAATTGTTTCATTGACGGTCCTTTTAGACATACCTTTATTGATTTTAACAACCAATTGCATCCCTTTGATTAAAAGTGCCCTCGGCAACCTGGCAACACTGAATGCGGATATTATGTTATACTTTATATGTATAACATAACTCAAAGTGGAATTACTAGCGATTTTGAAAAGGTAATCGCTTCTTCATTCTCAAATGATAATATTTTTGGTGTTCTAATCGAAATGCTAATTAATTCATTTGCTTGAGATTCATTTCATCAAAGCTTATTACTTTCTGATTTTCAGATTTTTGATAATGAAGATGCCTACCTGCGTGAAGACCTTGATTTGATCAGAGATCTTTTGGCTGGACATCTTATTCAACATATAGAGCAGTAAACTTGTTATTTTATATCAGTTTGTACTTGTGTGATGACAGTGTTTTGACACTTTCTGGTTGTTTTTTGTTGATATATATAGTAGTAGGTTGCATGAAAGGTTATTGTATGTATATATAGTAAAGATTGTAGTGCTGGATGTCCTTACCAGTTTGTAACGGACAGTGTGGTATATGAATCCATCTTTTATTCTGTTTCTGCAGTTTCAATTCGTTGGGTAATACAGAATGTAAATTATGGAATAAAAAAAAACCTAACTTTTAGACGTCCCAAATTAAGAATTGGGAGGCCAAAAGTCCCCCAGGTGGGACTTTAGGCGTCCCAAATTAAAATTTGGGAGGCCTAAAGTCCCCCAGGATGGGACTTTAGGCGTCCCAAATTGTAATTTGGGACGCCTAAAGTCCCACCCTGTGGGGACTTTAGGCGTCCCAAATTAATAATTGGGACGCCTAAAGTCCCATCCTGGGGGACTTTACGCCTCCCAAATTTTAATTTGGGACGCCTAAAGTCTGACTTTAGGCGTCCCTATCATTTGGGACGTCTTTTGTCTCAACTTACTACGCCCCCAGCATATACGTCCCCCCGTTTTGGGACTTTAAAAGTGCCAAATTTGGGAGGTTAAAGCCCCTTTTTGTAGTAGTGCTAGTTGTTTTGTTATATTTTGCTGTTTTGTTCACTCTGTGTCTGCAGGAAGGGTCTGTTTTATCATGGGGAGTGCCACTTCCAGTCAGTTGGTGATTGCGGAATAGCTCTTAAGGATAGCGCCCTAGGATGTGACTCGGATTACACGGTGTGGTTGCAAGAGTTCACCAACAAGGTCAACATCACAGCCCTAAAAAAGAACTTGTTTTTTCTGGGTTTCAAATTTTAACAGTAAATGATTTGTAAAAATACATACAGCTGGTTTAGTTTGATTGGCTACCTGGAACGATTTGACGTAAGTTTTGTCCTTAAGAAATATTTGTACATTGAGTTTAGAGTAGAGAGTGCACATACGTACTTGGTACTAATTTGGATCGTTGGTGTTGCTTCTTAATAACAAGAGGATGGCCAAGAATATTTCTTCATCGCTATAGGTTTTGTTGTTTGTCCCCATCTTTTCATGTTGAATTCAATAGATGACAAATACAAATTGATTTGTTGCTCAACACTCTTTCATTTTTACTCCGTCTGATCCTTTTTATAAATTACTAGCTCCTATCCTTAAAATAAAATTTAGTTTGTAGTGCCAATTAAATCTTATATTAAAGGCTAGAGGTAGAATAATTTTGGGAAAATATTATGAAGGTCACAACCAAGGAAAATAATTTCAGAAGAAGTCTCATAATTTGTCAATAGTAGCTCTTTCACTTATCAATAAGACTTTTCTGATATTGTTTTTCTTGGTTGGTACCTTCTGATATTGTTTTCCTTGTTTTTAAGATAATTCATAATTTCTTTGACAGTGTTACAGTGACTAACAGAAGAAAGAATCTATGATTCAATCGAATTCCAAATTTGAAAGAAAATTCGAGCACCATCTCTTGACCAAGCCAAAGTCTTTTCATCGTCACTAGAAGGGGGATCTTAAGTTAAGTGGGCTTCAATGCCCAAAATATATATCCTAACAATCTTATTCCAGTTAGCATAGTTTGTTCAATTCAATTTGGACTTAGTAATCTTAGTAGACATAAAGAATATATTAGATGTCTTAGATTCAGCCATGAAAAAAGATTAAGTCAAGTTGAAGTCACAAAATCCTTTTTTTTTTCTTTATTTCTTTTTTTCTTAAGGAAACAAGGACCAAATTTGACCAAAGTTGCTTAAAGAAAAAATGAGATGACAAAAGTACCTGAACAGGAGTAAGTCACAGAATGCCAAATGAACTCCAAGTCACACAACCAAAAAAGGGAACTCCAAGTCTAAGAAACTTACTTGTAATCAAAATTTATTATGTAAGTCGAGATAAAACTTTTCTCACATATTTATCTCATATACCGTAATTTATGATTTATAAGCATTTATTGTCCAAAAATAAGTTGTCCCAAACGATCACTAAACCTCAATTTGTTGAAGCACATAAGCTGGGTCCACGGCTAAGTGTGTGTTTGGAATAGCGATTGATAATTGGGCTTGTTGTAATATTACTTTTGGTAAAAGTCAAATTATGTAATGTGATTTATGTTTGGATTGACGATTGTCAATTGAGCTTTTGTAAAAATAAAACTTGTTTGGATTGACTTAAGCATAAGGGCTTTTGTGATAATGGTAAGGGAGAGTGGGCGGAAAAATATTTAAAAAATCAAGTAAATATTTAAAAATTACTTTAAAATATTAGGTACTACTGGAAAAATATTTTAGAGTGGGTGGAAATCAATAAATTAGTATTATAAGTTTTGGATGCTCTTTACTACTAAAAAAAATACATTAAAGGTAAAATTGTAATCAGTCTCCTAAGACTAGGTACAACTGAAAATTTATTTTAAAGAGTTAAAAGCACAAAAAAAAATATTTTAAAGTAATTTTTCGAGCTGAAAATGTACATTAAAAGTAAAATTGTAATCAGTCTAATAACACACTGGATACAGCTGAAAAAATATTTTAAGGGGTTAAAAACACCAAAAAAATATTTTAAGGGATTAAAAACACTCAAACAATATTTTTTGAGTGGGTACAATTAGAAAGTGGGTAAAATTGTAATAATTCTGATAGCACACTAGATAGTGGATATAACTAGAAAAATATTTTAAAGGGTTAAAAACACTCAAAATATTTTTTGATACTACATATTATTTTAAAAAAAATTATGAGAAAAATCAATATCATATAACTAATTTTCAGATAACCTAATCTAGCATAAAATGACATTAGTTTTTAACAAAAGCTTCATTCTCTAGCTTCTCCCAATTAAGCTTTCATCAGTTGGGCTTTGGCAAAAGCTTAATTGCCAATAGGCCTCCCCAAACACTAAAAAAAAATTGTTTGCTGCCAATTGGGCTTTTGCCTCCCCCAATTGGGCTTATTGGCCTCCCCAAACACACCCTAAGCTTGTGTTTGGATTAGTTTTTTAGAATAACTTTTACGATTTACAAGATAAATATATTAGAGAAGTTTTATCTCAACTTACGCAAACATAGATTTAAATCCTAGGTTTGAATAATTTCCATACACTGACCCTTTTTCAATATTTCTTTTCTACTAAAAGCTTCTTCTTTGACTTTGGCGATCTGAAGCTCAACCAAGGACAAAAGAGGCTAAAAATATCACGTAGGAGACAAATAACGAGAGGTACCCACCAACTCAAAGATAGAATTAGATCACACAGCCACAAGGGATAGAACGGGCTTGAGAAGTCGATCAAGAAGATGTGGTTTCTCGTCAGAAAACGTCGCCAGAAATTGGTTCACCCGCCGGAGCGTGGATCGGACGGCGGAGGGAGCAGTGGCCCGTGGTCGCACACGCCTGATCGGAACTGAACGCCGCCGAGGGGTTTCACCGATCGGAGGCCGGAGAGGCTGAAAATCTGGCGCGTGTGTTCTGATTGGATTCTGAAGAGAAGAAATCTGGACGTGGTTCAATGGAAAACTGAAGTTCTTGACTGGAAAAGATGAACTGAAGGAAAGAACATACTCTGGAACTTTTATGGCTTTGGTACCATGTAGTTCTGAAGGTTAAAAGTTCATCTATTAATATACAATTATGCATAGTTATATACACAGATGAGAATTACGTTTCCTACCGTTACAATACATTTTCTATGGTCAATACGTTTCCTCCTAATCCCTGACAATACAGGATTTGTTCTAACAATACTTATATAATATAATTGAGACGCTAACAAATTTTGTGACTCAATATTAGCAGAAAGTCAAGAAAACAGTTTGGTCAAGGATATCAAGTTTATACATGGTTTGCTGAAATTCGTCCTGCTATTCCTGCTGTTAGTATTTTTTGCACCAGGTACATGCACTGTTTACTCTTTTCTTTTCTCTCACTCGGCTTTTCTCTTTTTTCATGGGTTATTTAACTAATAAGTTGTTTTTCAAGATTTTTTGGGAATCTAGTGGGATATAGGTTATTCTAATACATAATATATTAATATAAGAAATTTTGTGACATATTATTTGCACAAAATTTTTTGCTGCTATTATTCTTACCAGTCCTGATGTTATCATGTTTTCAATCAGGTAGGCCAAGTCATGCAAGCATGTACATATGTATAATTATAAATTAATTTTAAATAATAATTGTTTTTTAAAACATTTTGTCCCAACTGACTTACGTACGGGCCTTGAATAGTCCTAGGGACATGACTCCATAAGATACGAAAAATGCAGGAGGAGCACACATGATCACTTCAAATAATGAACGAGCTTCTTTGAGCAACTTTCTTGTTCCGAAGAAGATATGTCACAAACAATCTCGAAAACTTCCTCTGAGCAACTTTCAATTTCACTGCGAAGAGAAGAGTTCAACGGTAAAAGGATTCATGAAAATTTCAAGTCATTAGTTTACAAAGCATTATTACTATACATTTCATTGTTTTTTTGGCCAACATTTCATATATAGAACTTGACAATTTAGGAATCATAAATCTTTCTTCACCTGTAATGATGTATGGCCCATTTGAGAATTTTCTAACACCGAAGGATAAAATATTGAGTAAATGCTATGAGAAACCTTTTGTGCCAAATAATATTGCAATTATAAACTAAGTTTGTGATTTGGACCGTTGGTGGATAGAGTCAGAGTCCATGGCAACACCACTGTCTGGTGGAAAAACAATTGATACACCACTAAAAAGAATGGAATGGTAGAGATGGTGGAGAGAATTCTGGAATTATTTCCGTCGAGGATTAAAGATGTGAATGCTGAGGGAAAGAACATAGTTCTGCTAGCAGTAGAATACAGGCAAACAGAGGTATTCAGCTTTCTGTGCAACAAAAATGGCTAAGTCCAAGTCTGTTTGGGCAAGTAGATAAAGAGGGAAACAATGCCTTGCACTTGGCAGCAAGTCTAGGAGTCGATATTGATTGGCTCAATCCTGGGGGAATCAATTGGTTTGAGGTGCGTATCTATCTATCTACTATACTGATGAGGTCAACATGGAAATCAAAGCACTTATCCAGAAATTCTTATGAATGAATAAATTAAAGCATACATGTCACCATTTCAAATATGCATTTGGTACTGAAATATATGAACATGGTAATAAAGTAGATGGTGACGCAGTATGTGAAGAATTCAATGCCTCGTGGTTTGTCGGGGAGATACAATAGGAAAATGAAGACTCCAGAAGACATATTCAGAGAGTCACAAAGAACTTGTGAAAAGAGAGGCAGAGTGGGTGGCTAAAACATCACAAGCATGTTCTGTGGTGTCAACCCTTGTTCTGTCCGTGGCCTTCGCCACATGTACCAGTGTGCCGGGCGGTTATGATGCCAAGGGCGGCTATGCAATCCTTAGAAGTAAGTCTGCATTCCAAAATTTTGCAAGCTTTTCATTTTTGGCCCTCTTCTCGTCCCTCATGTCCTCCATCATCTTCCTGTCTATAGTTGTTTCTCGTTCCCAATCTGTTCCCTCTTGGAAATCCGTTACTTTAAAACTTTGCTTTGGCATGTACTTCATGTTCTTCTCCATTGTTTGTCTGTGGGTCCTCCTTCTCAAACAATGACCACGACCGTAAAAAATCTGGCGATGGTCTTCCAATGTATATTTTCTTCTCATTCTTGATCATCCTTTTGATTGTCACACAGCTCCCCCGAATCTTTGGTCCCATCCTGTCTTGTATTTCGAAAATTCCTGCCCGTAGACACAAGGTCACTCGTCCCATTGAGTATCGCAAGATCAAGAACAACGAAGACAGTACAGATTTGAACCACTGAAATTTAGTGTGTCTTGTATTATTGAAACAACACCAACCCTT
This sequence comes from Inga leiocalycina, assembly GCA_963242795.1. Classification (NCBI taxonomy): domain Eukaryota; kingdom Viridiplantae; phylum Streptophyta; class Magnoliopsida; order Fabales; family Fabaceae; genus Inga; species Inga leiocalycina. The sequence continues at coordinate 43,856,857 of OY725329.1, forward strand.
CACCACGTTTATTTTAAAGGCTTTTGTGTGCGATTTGATCCATGTTTTTTTTTTTTAATTTCTCTTTCTGTTTGCAAAAACATGTGTCCGCATACTCTCGCTCCGTCATATATATTGTAGTTTCAGTCTTATAATTATTATACTATTTCAACCTCCCTTGGACATACCTTCATTCATGGATTTTGGGTTCACATATTGATCTATGGATCAAGTTATCTTATTCAAATATATGACTTAATTAATATTTTAAAATTTTAATTTTGATGAAATATATAATTTTATTTTCTAAAATATAAGGATCAATATTTTGAATAGTTAAAAACTATAACGAATGAGTTGTATTAAGTTAAAAGTTCAAGGATTGAGTAGTATCTGAGACAAAACTATAGGGATGAGTTGCGTGTTGTTTGTACAAACAAGTGTTTATAACACGTGAGATAAATATAATTTAACGATGATAAAATTGCGAGAATATTTTGTAACTGTCTCCTCCCCAAAGAAAAATCACATAAAAAAAGTAATATACATAGACAAAGATAGAAATAAATTACATATCTTAAAATTGAGGGATATGCTATTGGAAGAAAATATGATTACATAATCAGTGAATTATGAATAAATATAAAAAATGAAATTATGAAATAATCAATAATAAATTATCTTTATTGATTAATGGATTCAAACCGACTCGTTTTCTTATGAATTGGGTATTAAAAGTTTTTAAGAATAAAGTTGATGATGATGATTGATAATCTAATTAGCCCAAAGCATAATTTAGAAAAACAAACAATTTCTACCCTTTAATTACAATGGTTAAAAAACGTAACTACAAGCCTAATTAATTTTATCATTAACCCAAAGCAATTTGCCCCAAAACACTTTTTCTTTGTTTTTTTTCTGGAGCCTGAAATGCTTTAATCCATTATAATTTTCCATCGATATGTTACAGGTGTAAATTCTTTATTACATTATCATATATTATTTTTAAAAAATATTTATTCATGTTTTTATATTTATTGAAATTACAGTTGCCAATACAATGCCTAATTTTTGTCGGCAAATAAAATAATGTTGTAACTTTTACCTCTATTTAATTAAAACACCATGTGTCTGTAAACTAATAAAAGACGATTGACCGTGGACCATGCATTCAGTAAAGAAGGAACGTTGGCCAAAAAAAAAATAGAAAAGGAGCACCACAATAAAATGATAATTTCAAAATGGAAAATCATCTTCCTATGTTTAATTACACTTTAAAATTAAAAAAAAAAAAAAAACATGATAGCTGGGTTCCAGGAAAAGGCTGGCTAAAATTTTTTAACGCTACGTGTTAAGTATTTTAAAAAAATTTGGAATGTGGCAAAAGTCACACGCTCACACCAGCCTCAAAGGGCGCATGGTCATATTATTAAAAAATCAAGCTCACGGGAAGATATAGATAGTCTACAGTCTCTCTTTTTTTTTTAATTAAAATATTAAATTCATTAATCAACAAAGATTAATACAATAACCGTATCAGGAAGAGAGAAGAACAGAACACCATGGAAAATCGCTGGGATGCAGATCTTCCCAAGAACAAAGCACCGTAGAAAATCGCTAGGAGTCACAAAGGCCTCACACCGGTCCATATGCTCCACACTGCGCTGGCAGCAGGGACCGCTCCTTAGTTGCTTTCCAGGGTTTTGGAAAGTTCAGGAGAAGAATCAGGCCACGACGGAAAAAGAATTGCAACAAAGCCTCAGGGTCCACATGGAAGCAAAGGTCAAGCTTATTCATAAAATAACTATGTTTTACATGTTACCCCTTAATTATTTTATTTTGCCAACTAACGTGCATTTATTTTAATTAGCATTAGCTTAATGGCATTGGCTTTAACAATATAAAACTATAATATTAGGAAGGGATAAGATATAGGGAGAATTGATCATTTAATCCCTAAAATTTTGATTCCAACATATATAATTAAGAAGATTACCTTCACTCTTTATATCTTTTTTTAATTCAACAAAAATTTTAGTGGGAAAATTAATGTTAACAAATACTCCCTCCGGTCCTAGTTATAAGACAAATTTGATTTTTTTGGAGAAATTAAGGAAGCCAATTAAATTACTTTAGAGTATTTATATTTTTATGTTTTCTCCAAACTAATTAATTTAATTAATAAAATAATATATAATTTAAGGATGCCAAAAATATAAATACTCTAAAGTAATTTAATTGGTTTCCTTAATTTCTCTAAAAAAGTCAACTTTATCTTATAATTAGGACTGGAGGGAGTAATGTTTGCGGATCGAGTGGGATATAGTTTACTCCCTCTTTTCTTAAACAGAAGTTATAATTTTTAGGATAGGGTAAGTCTTTTTTTTTCCCCCTTTTTTAACAGATAGCAACAAACAACTAAGAAGAAAACAACGTCAAGACGAACTCACAGAGAAGTGTAAGCGTCATTTCTCTCAATTATACCGTCAGGCTGTTTTATAAGTTACATTTTGCACTTGTCTCTGAAAATTTAATTCACTTTTCCATTTTTACCGGCCGCCAATCAGTTACATATCTGATCTTTATTTTTTTTACCCATTCTCCCTCATCTATATATTTTTCCGCTCATCCTTTCCATGAATAAGAGCATATTTAAGAATTCCATTTTTCTTACACATTTGTTATTTTTAGCAGACTCTTTGATATACATAATTTATTTATATACTTGTAACTGGCATATAGGACTGGGGAAGTAATATGTCAAGACACTGACAAATTTTGCGACTTAGTATTTGAAGAAAATCAAGAAAACATTTTGGTCAAGTTTATATATATATATATATATATAGATTGCCGCGATTCCTCCTGCCATGCTTCTTGTTATCCTTTTTTGAAACAGGCAGGTCATGTCAAGCAAGAGCGTGTAAAAAAAAAACACACACACACACACACATATATATATATATATGCTGCATATTCCCAGCCTTGGCCAACAACTAGATCTATATATATTTGTGTCCGTACTCAATTTTTTTTTAATGCACGTGTGTATATGTTCAATTAATTAATGATGATGATGATGCCCCCATCTATTACGATTTTGAACCTACTCTCAATTTGTTGAAAATTAGGCAAAATTATAAAAACTTGGTTAAAACTTATAACGAGCTAATTAAAATCAGGTGTAAATATAAAGATTTAATAAAAAGAAGAAAAAAACAGGGACATTCTCAGGATTCAATTTACCTGAAATTATCATTAGAAATAAATTAAAATCAGCTACTATCAAACTATAAGGACTTGCAAATTAATTTTTCTTTATATTTTATTTAATATTTTAATATGAACTTATTAATTAAAATTGTACATGCATGCATACATTTGTGTGTATAAATTACGATTTTCTTTTATTTTACCTCACTTTTTCCTATTTCCCATGTGCTATTTGACTAAAGACAAAATTCTAAGGACTAAGCTTTTCTTTAAATAAACTTAAGAGTACAGATAAACAAAAAAAAGATAAACGATCGCGAATAGTGCGAAGTATATTTTAGTTTTTCTCTTTACATGTTTGGTTGAAGTTACATCTAGATTTGAAAACAATTGTTTTAATTTGGGGAAAAAGGTGTTAAATGAACACAGTTTATTATATAACTTTTGAATTGTTTTTAAATAATAATTTTTGAAAAAATTTTATCTCTACTGACATGCGCATGGGTCCTGAATTCTCTCAGGTAGATGGCTCTATGAGATATTAAAAATGAAGGAGAAGCACACATGGTCGCTTCTGTTGGCGGTACCTCCTGATTGTCAGGCAACTTAGTGGATTTTTCAGCTCCTTCTAGTGCTATGCAGATTCTGTTAGTGGCAATACTTGCAAATGACAGAGTTGATTCAAGTCGTGTCTGAGGACACTGTCACTATAAAAAAACGCAGTATTAGAGACGTAATATTATTAGCCACGGAATTTCCGTCACTAATTCCGTCTCTAATCTGTTAGAACGGAAAATGTTCCGTCCCTAAAAAGGGCGTTACTAATTCTGTTAGCGACGAAATTTTTGATTCCGTCGCTAATATAGAGACAGATTAGAGAAGAAAATTTTGTCTCTAATCTGCGACGGAAATTCCGTCTCTAATCACAAATTCCATCACTAATTTGTGACAAATTCAGTTGCTAATTTTTGAAACGGATTATAGACAAAAATTCCGTCACTAATCTTTGAGATGGAAATTCCGTCGCTAATCTTTGAGACAGATTAGCGATGGAATCGAAGTCGCTAGTTTGTTCAAGATTACCAACGGAATTTTCGTCGCTAATTTGTCGCAAAAGTGAAATTTTTTTAAAAAGACAATTTAATTTTGTGACGGAATTTCCATCACAAATCCGTTTCTAAACCTCAATATTATATCTCTCTCTCTTTGTATTAATCAGCTTAAAGGACCAATTTATTTGCTTCACCAAAAATAAATAAGACGAGTGGGAGGGGACGTACATGGGTTGTTACTTGTTAGGGACATTAAGGGAAAATGGCGGGACCCATTGCCATTTCATTCCAACGTGATGCACGATGACAATAGAGGCCTTCTTTTTTTCTTTTCTTTTTTTCCCCACAAAAGTAGACGCATTGAAGCAACTTATTTTAATACAAATTTACTATGGCACAATTTGAACTTTTAACCGCACATTTTGGGATGAAAATGCAGATCCAAACGCAAACAGAATCTTTTAAGAGCAAATGATTTTAATAAATCATTAAATGAGTTTTTCCAAGAATTCATCTTTCTATCTTAACAAGTGTCTAATGATGAGATCAATGATAATGATGCCGTAGTTAACAACAACCCTATAAATATATCAATTTGTTTTGTAATTGAAAATATATTTAGATCATTATATTATTATATAAATTGTTGTAAAATTACAATCTAAACTAATAAAAATTTTAAATTAACCATAGATTAGCGACAAAAATTAAAGACAGATTAATGGTATGAATTAGTGACAGAAAAAATCCCTCATTTATTCTGTTTTTGCTACAAAATTTCCATTGCTGTAAACTTTGCAACGGAATTGGTGACGAAAAATGCCCTCATTAATCCGTCTATAAATTTAGTAATGAAATTTCTGTTTGAAATTAGCTGCAGGATAATTTTCCATTGCTAACTTCGTCAGAGATAATACAGCTAACGCTAATTTCTGTTTGAAATTAATGAGCTGCAGCTAACGCTGCACAGATTTAAATACAGGCTCTACGGGATTTATCATCTACTTCGACAGAACTGGCTTTTCTCCTCTACTCTTCCCTCCTTTTCCCTTTAATACCGTTAGAATAAAATGTCAACGGTGCGCATTAAAGTAATATGAGCTTTTATCATTTGCTGACCGTAGATAATATGCGTCTGAACGAAACATGTCCATTAGTCTCCCTCTCTTTTTTCTCATGTTTTTCTTGCGCGTTTTGCTGAATTGTTGAGGGGTTGTTTGGACTGAATTGTTGACGGTTCGTTTGGGATTTCACTGACAGGAAAAAGAAAGATTAATTTATAAGGAGGACACATATGGTCTACTTGTTTTCTATATACTGCCTCTCTGTTCTTCCCTCTTCTCCACACTCACCTGATCTCTGCTTCTTTAAGATTTGGTTTGCATGAAGTTACAATCTCATTCTCCTATTTATATATTTTTAGTAAGTCTCTGCTTCTTTCACATCATTCACTTCTTTTATAGTTTTATGTTGTTGTTGGTTATATTTTCTTTATTGGGTTTCTTGTTTGGTCTGATCTTCCATAACTATGGCCTACAGCTCTCGTTTGCGTCATTTAAATTTACTTTGGGTAGGGTTTAAATTTAGTAGTCATTTAAAAAATATAGATAGGTTTGAAAAATATATGAAATTGACAAGTACAGCAAGATTAAAAATGTTCCTGAATTTTACATTTCTATAATTGTGACGACATCGACTGCTCTCATGAAATTGTAGGCGAGTACAAAAGGAAAAGAATTAAGAGCTTTCTAGTTCCTAATTTATATTTCCAAGACATTGTTTGCAAAAATATATATTTAATTTGCAAGAGACAACGAGTTCGTCAGTTGACATCCAGAAGGAGAAAGATAAAGTGGATGAACTACGAAGAGATGCTAAGAATGGTAGGGGTGAGCAATCGGTTATTCTGTGCAGTTTTCGGTTAAAACCGAATAAACGAATGATATGGTTTATAGAAACCGAATCGAAAACTGAAAACCGAAATTTAAGGAAAATAACCGAATCAAATTAACCAACTTATTTCGGTTCGGTTTCAGTTAAACCGAATTAACCAATGGAAAGCTTCTTTTTAGATTTTAGGGCTTAAAATATATTGGGTCGGGTTTAGAAATATGGTTTGGGTTTTAGTTTCATATAATATATTATACATATATAAAAATATTAAACATATTTCAATTTTTCAGTTAAAAATCAAAATTTATTCTTCTAACCGAGCTGAAAACCGAAATTTAAGGAAATAAGAACCAAACCAAAACCCAAACACCGAAAATACATTCAGTTCGGTGATTGGTTATAGTTTGGTTTTGCTCAGCTATAGAAAAAGGTGAGTGGTCAAAAGTAATTCAAGCGTACGAGCAAGAAAGCACGCTTCGCACGGTCGAGATAACGGACACAGGAGACATTGTGTTACTATTATTTATTTCTGTTTTTTTCTTTTCCTTTTTTTTTATTTTTTGCCAACGTCTACTATCATTTCATACTTTGGAAATGAATCCCCAGTTTCTTAAATTGTATTCCCTCTTATTTTTATTATAAGACACCACCTAATAAATATATTTAATTTTTTTTATAAGGCACTTGCTTGTTTTTAAAGAGTATTAAATATATTTTTTTTTCATGTATGCCCATAATTAATAAGGGTAGTGGGTGGGAGTGATAATTAATATGATATTAGAGTTTAGTGGAATTACTAGGGGTAATATTAAAAATTATTTAATTTTAAGACAAATTTAATGACTTTAACTTTTTTTATTGATTTATGAGAATTATTAGTTTGTGACTTATAATAAAGATAGGAGGGAGTAGGTAACTATATTGCTCAAGTCAAATCCACTATTTCTCAGCCGGATACATGTGCGTTGTAAGTGTAACTTGTGTGACATCTTTTTTGGGTATACACTTAAAAGAATATATAATAATTTATGAGAAATATTATATTTTAAAATTTATTCTACACATTAATTTAATATTTTAAAGTAGCTTAGAATAGTTTTGGTTAACTTTAGAATAATTTTTGAATAATACATTGATAATAGATGTTTATGTTTATAATCTTGTAGACTTTCATAAAAAGCTTTAAAGTAACTTTGATAATTATGTGTAAGTTGAGGTGTAACGTATAGTTTTAAACATTATTCCATATACATACATATAAGTTATCTTTTCAAATTAGGTTAGGCTGCTATGGATTATTATTTTTATTATCTAAACTAGGATGAATTGAATAAAATTAATTAAAGTGAATATTTAAGTTCTTTAACTTCCTTTGTTCTCGTCATGTAGACCGTTACGTTCACTCTGATTGTATCTCTAAGAAAAGATTGTCTTTGCAACAACTCTGCCTCTCTCTCTCTCTCTATTTGTTCACTGCCATCTTTCCATCTCTGCGCCTTTTGCCTCTCGCCGCCGTTTGCGCCTCTGTCGGCATCTCTGACTGTCGTTCTTCAACCTCAGCTCTCCGGGTTCAAGTCGTCCTTCTTAATTTGAGGAAATTAATTGGAAATGATTATTCTGCTGAAGATGATGCTTTTTGCAAATGATGAACTAATCTGCATTTTCCTTTTATACTTTATTAATTGATGATTCTGTGTTTCCAATATGTCTCAATTTTTTTTCGTGATTCATTAATTCAAACTTTAATATGTGAAAGATTCAGATCCTCCAATAATTTTGCCATTACTGCCCGATTGCGAAAAATGTCAACCTTGCAAGATGACTTGGAACAATACTCATCGGTAGACTTTGATCCTCTCGTGGGGCTGCACCGTCCTTCACCCCACCACTCATCACCTTCTGGCTCAGCACCCCCACACGGGAAATCAGGTGAATCATCTTATTATATATTTCTGTCTCTTTTGGATCAACTGCTGTCCAAATATTTTATAATATATGCAACTTCAACTAATTAATTAGAATTAAGAAATGGTGGTTAACTCATTAATTTATTTTAAATTCAAAGAAATTTTCAACTTTACTAGTATTAAATGAAGTTTTTAATGGGAGAGAAAAATACAATAAGCCATATTTAGACATTAACTTAAAATTGATAAATTAGTATTAATTATTTTTAAAGTGACTTATATTATAAATCAAATTATTCTTCCACAAATAATTTATACTGTGAACAGGATGGAGTATTAAATTTAAAATTTAATGTTGTAAATATAAAAATCAAAATTGTTTGGTCAGAGAAAAAAGGACTCGATATTTTTTTCAAAGTAAGATTTCGAGTTCATTTTAATGTTGTAAATAGAAAAATCAAAATTGTTGGGGAAATCATACTATTGCCTTTCTTTAAAAAAAATCAAAAATCGAATCTCGTCAAGAAATCTTAATAAGCTATCTAGGGAAGGTTTTTCGCATATTGTTATTAGGTATAATAATCAATAGGCATATTTATTTTACTTAATTAAATTTAAGTAATTCATATTATCAAAATAAAACTTGAGATTCTGAAAATGGAGCTTTGCTTCTTAAAATTTCATGAAGTTTGGGAAAATTGCCCATAAATACCTTGTTGGGAGAATTGATTGCTCAAAAAGTATTAGTACTTGAATTTAGGTATACAATTGGGCAAGTAATTCTCCAAATATGTATTTATGAGAAAGTTTCCTTCTTCTTTTTTAACTAACCGTGCATCATAATGAACTTTTCACTTGAGTTAATTTCTATTCATTATTGTAGCCAATACATTATAAATACGTAAATCTCCTCATCCTCAAGATGCATTTAACAATAATTCAAGATGGTGCCAGCCAGTAACAAAATAAAGTTTATATATTAATCCTCATTAAATTAATTAGACATCTTTTAAAATACACATTTTTCGTGACATGATAATTTATAAACCATATATTGTCCATTTCTACATTACGGATGTAACCCCCTCAGTAATTATATCCGAAATACACGATTAAAATGAAATAGAGACCAATAATAATCAAATAACATTTACTAACCCATCACATGATGGGGTTTTCAAAAATACCTTTCAAAATCATTTATAAACTTGGTCTCATATTTACATTTCGAATACAATTACTACGCGAAGATAAATCACATTCATATAAATATCAGAGTGCGCAACATAATCATCCCGGCAATCTCGGGTACATACCTTCGCTAAAGATATACAGGGCACAATTGCCCATTACAATTCTTCAAATGGGGATTACACAATCTCATCTCGAATGAGACCTGCCGCTCCCTCCACGAGCCATTGCCCTGTCTAAATTGTTGGTAGGGGAGAGTGAGATTCGAGAGAATCTCAGTAGGAAACAGATACCATAATGCATGCATGGTAGATGCTATGTGTATGACATGTTAGCTTTATCTAGATGCATGCCCCATAATGACATTTTTGCATACTCAATGTTTCATGTAACAAAACTATGGCCACAGCAAAACAGAAACAGAGCTTCATTTATTCAAATATGCTCTACACAATCAAGTAAAGCAATCACATACATCACTACACAAGCAAAGATATCAAATACATGCAAGTAAGGTAAGTCCCCTACCTCCAGTCTTTTCTCTTCGATTTGCGTGCCAGCAACTCAGGGCTTCACATTCGATCCTACAATGTCAAATGTACCATTTAGACACTTCCATAGTGTTTCTGGGGGTTATATGAGGGTATATTGAAAATTTACTAAAATACCCCCGGGGACCCGGCCTGGCCCCGCCGTACCCGGTCCGACTGTACTTTTCCTGAAATTTTGACATGGGCTATTCTAACATATTTTTGCCCAAGGAATCCATTTCCGGACTCGAAATTATCAAATTCAATGTCAATTACAAAATTACCCTTGACAGCCCCACTTTTAGGGTTTTAGGGGCGTTTCCGTAATTATGCTTTCTCGGCCTTTTTCCGAAAAAGTGCCCAACTGTAACCCCACATACCCATTTTCAAAAATTAAAACCAATGGCAATCCGGCGAAATTTCACCGATTAAATTGCCCACAGCAGCTAGAATAGTCAATACACAAGAGTTTGGAAGTTACCTCAAGCTCCCACTAGCTTTTCTCAAAGATGGCTGAAAACCCTAACATTCAAAACACCAAATTTGAGCTTTCCAAACCTTAAAGAACAAAGAGGAGTAGTTTAGAGTCGGAGTTATACGCGTTAGGAGCGAAATCGTCGGAGAAATCGGCTTACCTTGTGATTTTTCTTCTCTTTCTCTCTCTAAACTCTCTCAACTTTCTCACACTATGTTCAGGTGCTGTGCGTGAATGAGCAGCTGAAGATGATGAGAAGATGTTTTAATTCCATGCTTATGTCATCTTGCCTTTTGATGATGTCATAATTCCCAAAATTGGCATTTTCGGATTTTCTGGCAGATTTTCTGCCCAATCTTTGAAAAATCATAACTAATTCTAGAAAAATCGAAATGAGGTGATTCCAAAGCCAAATGAAAGCTATTTAAGTCCTCTATATAGGAAAAATATTTAACAATACTAGAAATCACCGCAAAAATCCAGAATTACACAACTTTCATCACTACCCCAAAACAGAGTCCACTTTCAACCTCAAACTTTGGACAGTCATATCTCCCTGTTCCCAACATGAAATGGCACAAATTATATGTCCATTTTGAAGCTTGGGATGTGAACTTTAATACTGGAAAGTTTCATAATTTTCTGACATCATTTGCCTAGTAAAGTCGTCCACACGAGAAGACTGCCCAGACAGAATTCACACTGGACAACATTTCCAATTTTTTGCAACCAATGTGTCCAATCCAATTTAAATCAATTCCAATGATTAAATACCACAACATGACACCATTTCCATCACAATACCCCATTCAATTCTTCCCTCTATTCTAAGTCAATTTGGATGTTGATCCACAATTGAACTCAAATACAGGGTTTGGGCGTTGCTCGTAACACAAGCGACTACAATCCACTTTATATTCTCTAAAAGAGTTCATTAATCACTAACCACGTCCACTTTTATAGTCATTAACCCCTAATCACAATTTGGGATCTTGCTAAACCGGGGCTTAGCAATCCACTAATCTCAGGCTTATTCTCTAGCCTTGAGTCTCGAAATTCGGGGTGTTACAACGGACATAACTTATACTCCTTTGCTTCAGTCCTTAATGTAAGACCTAATTAAGAAGTTGATTTTGGTCCTAAATGTGACATATATATATTTCCCATATTTATAAATTTTTTTCTAATTTACTTTTATTGATGCTTCCTCATATAGAAGAATATAAGGAAGATGATTATGGTGTTTTAAAAAAAATGTTATATTAACTAACTTTCTTAATATTATCAAATTAGATAAATAAATATTATATTAAGAACCGGAGGGAGTAATTGAATAAAGTGAGTCCCATAGCTTGTTTGGTATGACCAACTTCCATAAATATAATCTATATATATATATATATATCACTAATTTACACCATTTGAATTTAATTTGCAAGAGACAATGAGTTCGTCAGTTGACAGCCAGAAGGGGAAAGATAAAGTGGAGGAACTACGAAAGATAAATTGTTTTCATTTTCGTTTAGGATTTCATTGTCAGGAAGACGAAAGATCAAGGAATATGTATCGTCTACTTGTTTTCTATATAATTCCACTTTGTTTTTCTCTATTCTCCACACTCATCTCTGCTTCTTTAAGATTTGGTTTGAGTGAAGTTACAGTCTCATATATTAAGCTATTTCTTTAGTAAGGCTCTGCCTCTTTTACGTCATTCACTTAATCTTCTTGGTTCTTGTTGCTTACATTCCCCCCTCCCCCCAGAGTTATCGTCTCTAATTCCCTCTTCAAGTTTTTCCTTTTCTTTTGTGTTCATGGTTTCTTTTTTGGGGTTCTTGTTTCGCTTGGTCTATTGTTCTTCCATAACTACGGCCTACGATTATCTCTTGCTTCATTTTAAATTAATTCAGGAGGTTTTTAAAGTTATTAGTCATTTGAAACAAATATTAAGTTGACAAATACACGCGGCTATACCTGAATTTTACATTTCTATTGTTGGTTTAGTCACGAGCTTGACTGCTTTCATAGAAGTAGACTTGTACAAAAGTAAAGGAATCATGAGCTTTCTACTTCCTAATTTATATTTCCAAATCTTTGGTTGGATAAATTATCATTTACAACAAGGAAAATAGAGTTGTCTTAAGATATAGTTAACCATTTTTTTATATTAGAAAAATGAAGATCAATAATTTGTGCATACAGTTTGGTTTAGAGAGTAGAGATATGAAGATGATCACTAGACTGAACTATCCATATGTGTAAGACATGATCCATAATGCCTATACGCCCACATCTTCGTGGGTCAATTATCTTGAGGACAATGTTGTATGTGGTGGATGTTAGAATAATTATAATATTATTATGTGCGTATTAGCATTAATCAATAATCAAATTGATTAGCAATTTGCAAATTATTAATACAAAATATAATATTTCGTATATATATTTAAATTCTTTTTGGATGTCATGCGCGCGCGCGTGTTTGTTGTTTTGTTATGTTCCAATATCCATAAGCTTTTATACATCTCTAATTTAAACCATTTGAATTTAATTTGCAAGGGACAGTGAATGCATCAGTTGGCGCCCGGGATATGAACTTGGAGAAATTGCGCAGTGATGCCCTGAAAGGGAAGTGGTCAGAAGTATTTGAAACGTGCAAGCAAAACAAGGCGCTTTTCAAATCAAAGATAACGGGGACAGGAGACACAGTGTTACACATGGCTGTGTCTAATGGGCAAGAGAAGTTTGTGGCAAACATGTTCAAATTCTTAGTTCTTGAAGAGAATAAGCTCACTGATCAGAGTAATATGGTGATTCCAGTGGACGGAGATGAAGCTGAAAGCTGGAGTGTGAATATAGTTCTTGGGGCGGAGAATGATAGAAATAACACTCCTTTACACTTAGCAGCGGTAAAGGGAAATGTGTAAGAAGATTGGTCGAAGAGAAGCTTTTCTTTGGCTTCATTATCTGTATATGGAAAGTCCTGGAGTTTCATCAACCGATTTGGCTCATTGTATAAGTGACGACAATGATACCATTCTCCACTGCGCAATTGCAGAAGGGCATTTTGGTAAAAACCTATTCATTCTTTCATATATTGCCATGTTTCAAACTATTTTTTTCTTTCCAAGTTCATACGGTTTTCTTTGATTTCGCAGATGTAGCAATCGAAATAGTTCACCTTTATAAAGATCATCTGAAAGAGATGATGAGGCGCAACAAGGAAGGCTTGTCTCCACTTCATCTCCTTGCAGCAAAGCCTTCAGCTTTCAAAACTACTGCACTGCGTGAACGATCATTCCTCGTTCATCCAATTTATGGTAACTTCATGTATGTGTGTGCCTCTGATTTCATGCTTGGCTTTCTTCTGATTCATTTTGAGAATACGATTTTATAACACCGAATATGATTGAAAATTCTCCATTATATTGCTTCCTTCTAAAACTAAAAACAATGTGCTCGTAAAAATTACAAATATGTATAAAGCCACCAAAATGAAATAATTAGATATATAAATATTTTTGGATAAATCGTAAATACTTAACTAAATTTTATAATGTTTCTCGCATCAACGGCCAAACAAAATTTTTGGTCAAGAAGATCATGGTTATAGTTGGTTTGCTGCCATTCGTCCTGCCATTCGTGCTGTTCGTATATTTTGAACCAGGTACATGCACTGTTTACTCTTTTCTTTTCTCTCCCTCGGCTTTTCTCTTATTTTCATCGGCTATTTAACTAAAGAAAACAGTGAAGGACTAATAAGTTTTTAATAGGAAGATCCTTGTGTGTAGGCCAATATTGGAACAAAATCAGAATTATCAACACACTTCTAAGTATTTGATAGTACGCCAATGCATAATTGAGGGGGAGTAAAGATGACAATAACTCTAAATCTCATCGATCATTTCATTATTCGAGTTACATTTCCAACATATCAAAATTATCTTCACTCTTTAATGGGTAAAGGTTTAATTTTAACACTTGAGCTTATGCTTTGGTTGTGGGTGATGAGCTGTGGAGGAAGGAAGGAGATGAGATCTGGTGGTGAGTGAGGAGAGCATTGGTGGTGGACACACGTCAAAATTTTAGAAATAAGGGGGAGAGGGTAATGGCAAAATTTTAGAAAGTTAAGAGGGTGGTGGGACACAGAAGATAACGGTTCTTGTCATTTTTCTATTTGTTAGAATATGGATGAGTTGGCATGTTAGGGAAATTTGGATAATAGGTGATACCTACAAAAAAGTAATGGTCATTTAGAATATCTAACTATGGATGTCAGATACTCATCACAAAAAAACTTTGTTATTAAAATTTCACCTTAACCCCTTCTTAATTGAACGAACAATGTTTGAAAATCTAGTGGGGGTATAGGTTATTCTTATACATAATATATTAATATAAGAAATTTTGTGACTTATTATTTGCAGGATATATTTTGCTGGTATTCGGCATACCAGTCCTGCTGGTGCCAATTTCTCGATCAGGTAGGCCAAGTCATGCAAGCATGTACATATGTATAATTATAAATTAATTTTAAATAATAATTTTTTAAGACATTTTGTTACAACTGACTCACGTTCGGGCCTTGAATAGACCCAGTGACATGGCTCCATAAGATACAAAAAATGAAGGAGAAGCACACATGGTCGCTTCAAATAATGAACAAGCTTCTTTATCATTGTTCCGACGAAGATATGTCACAAATAATCTCGAGAACTTCCTCTGAGCAACTTTCAATTTCACTGCAAAGAGAAGAGTTCAACGGTAAAAGGACTCATGAAAATTAACTTACAAAGCATTATTACTATATATTTCATATATATAACTTTTATTTTTTTGCCAACATTTCATATTAGAACTTGACAATTTAGGAATCATAAATCTTTCTTCACCCGTAATGATGTATGGCGCATTTGTAAATTTTCTAACACCAAAAGATAAAATATTGAGTAAATACTATGAGAGAACTTTTGTGCCAAATAATATTGCAATAATAAACTAAGTTTGTGATTTGGACTGTTGGTGGGTAGAGTCAGAGTCAATGGCAACACCACTATCTGGTGGAATAACAATTGACACACCACTAATGATCGCTGCGAAGAATGGAGTGGTAGAAATGGTGGAGAGAATTCTGGAATTATTTCCGTCGAGGATTAAAGATGTGAATGCTGAGGGAAAGAACATAGTTCTGCTAGCAGTAGAATACAGGCAAACAGAGGTATTCAGCTTTCTGTGCAAACAAAAATGGCTAAGTCAAAGTCTGTTTGGGAAAGTAGATAAAGAGGGAAACAATGCCTTGCACTTGGCAGCAAGTCTAGGAGTCGATACTGATTGGCTCAGTCCTGGGGAAATCAATTGGTTTGAGGTGCGTATCTATCTGTCTTTCTGTCTGCTATACTGATGAGGTCAACATTGAAATCTAAACACTCATCAAGAAATTCTTATGAATGCATAAATTAAACCATACATGTCACCATTTCATAGATGCATTTGATATTGAAATATATGAACATGGTAATAAAGTAGATGTATGTATGCATATATGGTGACGCAGTATGTGAAGAATTCAATGCCACGTGGTTTGTCGGAGAGATACAATAGGAAAATGAAGACTCCAGAAGGCGTATTCAGAGAGAGTCACAAGGAACTTATGAGAACCGAGGGAGAGTGGGTGGCTAAAACCTCACAAGCATGTTCTGTGGTGTCGACCCTTGTTGTGTCGGTGGCCTTCACCACACGTACCAGTGTGCCGGGCGGTTATGATGCCAATGGCGGCTATGCAATCCTTAGAAATAAGTTTGTATTCCAAAATTTTGCAAACTTTTCATTTTTGGCCCTCTTCATGTCCCTCATGTCCACCATCATCTTCCTGTCTATAGTTGTTTCTCGTTCCCAATCTGTTCCCTCTTGGAGATTCGTTACTTTAAAACTTAGCTTTGGCATGTACTTCATGTTCTCCTCCATTGTTTGTCTGTGGATCTCTTACTGTGCTGCTGATGCCTTCACAGAATATGACTTACCCTATGAAAAATCCGGCGATGATCTTCCATATTATATTTTCTTCTCATTCTGGATCTTCCTTTTGATTGTCATACAGCTGCCCCCATTCTTTGGTCCCATCGTGTCTTGTATTTGGCAAATTCCTTCCCGTAGACACAAAGTCACTCGTCCCACTGAGTATCGAAAGACCGAGAACAGCAGCCGATAAAAAAAAAAGGCCGAGAACAGCAAAAAGACAGTACAGATTTGAACCACTGAAATTAAAGTGTCTTGTATTATTGAAACAACACCAAGCCTTCACCTCTTTTATTTTAAAGGCTTTTGTGTGCGATTTGATCCATGTTTTTTATTTCTCTTGTGTATGCAATAATATGTGTACGCATACTCTCGCTCCGTCATATACATTGTAGTTTGAGTTGTATAATTATTATAGTATTTCAACCTCCCTTGTACATAACTTCATTCATGGATTTTGGGTTCACATAATGATCAAGTTATCTTATTCAAACATATGACTTAATTAATATTTTAAAACTTTCATTGTTAAGTTTGATGAAATATATGATTTTATTTTCTTAAATATAGGGATTGATATTTTGAGTAGTTAAAAACTACAACCACAGAGTTGTATAAGTTAAAAGTTCAAAGACTTGATTGTAAAAGAGACAAAACCATAGAGATGAGTTGCGCGACGTTTGTACAAACAAGTATTTACAACACGTGAGATAAATATAATTTAATAATGATAAAATTGCAAGAATATTTTGTATCCCTCCGCTATCTAAGGAAAAGTCACATAAAGAAAGTAATATGCGTAGCAATGTTTTAAAAACCGGACCGGGGTCAAGCCGGAAATGTTCGCGGGTCACAGTTTAAATGGTTGGATCGGTTGAACCGTTTAGTCGAACCGGTGACATCATAATTAAATAAAATAATACATATAAAATAAAACCATAAAAAATCTAATTAACAATATATTAACACCACAATACATATGAAATTTTCAATTAAATATCACCACCATATAACTACAAAACGTCTAAAATTATATACTTATATAATAATATAATTATAAGAAATAAATATGAAATTATTAAATCATTTGTGAATAAATATAAGCATGCTCAGATCCAATAATATCTGTCTCCATTATCAATTTGCAACACAATGATATCATTTTAATAAAATTTTTAATAATGTATTGATAAATTTTTCAAAACTTATTTGTACATATAATTAAAAAATCAGCAATATTTTTTAGGGAGAATTGCTGATAAGTACCTTTTTAGCAAATTAATTGCTGAATGCTACCATTACACATAACGGAAGATGTTTTGCACATAACGGAAGATTGCTTGCACATGTATACGGAAGACTTTTGCATACACGGAAGATGATTTGCACAAAATGGAAGATCGCTTGCACGCTTGGTAGCAATCAGCAATTAATTTGCTTCCAAAGTATTTTTTAGAAATTCTCCCTATTTTTTAAGTGGATTTATAGAACAAAAATATTTTCACATTAAACTGATAAGAAAGAACTAAAGACAAAGTGATAATTAATTTGGGAAAAAGATAGAAAAATAATTTTAAAATTGTAAAATCCTAAATCAAATTTATTACCAAGAATTGATAAGAGAATGATCAAACTTAATAAATAATTCATAATTCATTTTTTAAGAAATAACTAATTTAAAATTCTAACCATTTTAAAGTTGTTTTTTCTTTTTCTAATAGTTTTTCATTTTCTTATGTTCAATTTTTACTACAAACAATGTTGTCAGGTTTCTAACCTCACACTGTTTAAGAAAGCATGGGAAAATGCAAAAGTTGACAAGTCTTGGTTTTATCCTATGGATACTATTTGAAATGCTTTATCCAATGCTTAATTGGCAAATGTGTAGAAATTTAAATGGTTCATTACAACAAAAGTTAAAAACATAATACCATGGGCATTTTATATCTTCATTTTCAGTCCAGCTTCATCGCCTCCTTCATTTCAAAAAGCAAAACCCATATGCAGTCCGCTTTTTTTTTTCCTCTTCCATGGAGCTCTCAGGTTTGCAATCTTCATCTTCTTCATTTTCTTCTTATTATTGTTGAAGCTGCTGTTGTCCGATTTCCTCCTCCTCCTTCTTTGGGCGTTGAGTTTTTGCAAGATCTTATTTTTGTATTAGAAAGTTATGTCTTTCGGAAAACACTCTCAGACCATCCGATTATTGAATAGCTGGAACGGTTCTCGGCTTAAAAGCGAGTCCTGGGCCAAAAACGGTTGAATGACAGTTTAAAGCGGCTCAACCTAAAAAGCGGCTTTCACCTAAAAAACGAGCCGCCGCCTATTCCAGCCAACGGTCTGGCTGGCCGGACCGTCCGGCTATCAAACCATTGATACGTAGACAAAGGTAGAAATAAATTACATATCTTAAAATTGAGGGATATGCTGCTGGAAGGAAATATGATCAGTGAATTATGAAGAAATGTTATAAAAAATAAAATTATGAAATAATCAATAATAAATTATTTTTATTGATTAATGGATTCAAATCGACTTGTTTTCTTATGAATTGGGTATTACAAGTTTTTAAGAATAAAATTGATGATTGATGATGATGATGATTGATCATCTAATTAGCCCAAAGTCTAATTTTAAAAAAAAAAATTTCTACCCTTTAATTACAATGGTTCAAAAACGTAACTACAAGCCTAATTAATGTTATCATTAACCCAAAGCAATTTGCCCCAAAACACTTCTTTGTTTTTTTTTTTCCGGAGCCTGAAATGTTTTAATCCATTCTAATTGTCCATCAATATGTTACATGTGTAAATTCTTTATTACATTATCATATATTTTTTAAAAAAATATTTATTCATGTTTATATATTTATTAAAATTATAGTTGCCAATACAATGCTTAATTTTTGTCGGCAAATAAAATAATGTTTTAACTTTTACCTCTATGTAATTAAAACACCATGTGTCTGTAAACTAATAGAAGACGATTGACCATGGACCATGCATCCAGTAAAGAAGGAACGTTGGCCAAAAAAAACAAATGGAGCACCACAATAAAATAAAATTTTATGATAATTTCAAAATGGAAAATCATCTTCCTATGTTTAAATATCATAAATATGTCAGTATTCCAACTGTATTTGTATCCTGCATTCTAACAAGGTTTTGCATATATAGGAAGTGTACTTGCCCTGGTCTTTCAACTCATCTCTGGTTCCCTGTATTTGGATTAGGCGAAGGCTTTGGTACTTCAGAATCATTATCTTCTTCCTTTTCTTCATCACGTTTTTTTAAGAGAAAAATCCCGCCCATAATAATGTGTTGGTTGCGGTGGATGGAGATGATGATGAGAGCGGGAACGTGAACATCCTTCTTGCGGCTCAAAATGATATAAAGAACACTCCTCCGCACTTGGCAGCAACAACGGGGAATAGCAGAATGTTAAAAAAAAAGGGTCATTGACCCCAATAAGTTTTCCTTTTTGATTAGCGGAATACAATTAATTTTTTCTTTTGGATTAACGGGAGGGATCGATCACGAACGAGGAGGCACAATGGCCTCACACCGGTCCATATGCTCCACACTGCGCTGGCAGGAGGGACCGCTCCTTAGTTGCTTTCAAGGGTTTTGGAAAGTTCAGGAGAAGAATCAGGCCACGACGGAAAAAGAATTGCAACAAAGCCTCAGGGTCCACATGGAAGCAAAGGTCAAGCTTATTCATAAAATAACCATGTTTTACATGTTACCCCTTAATTATTTTATTTTGCCCATAACTAACGTGCATTTATTTTAATTAGCATTAGCTTAGTGGCATTGGCTTTAACAATATAAAACTATAATATTAGGAAGGGATAAGATATAGGGAGAATTGATCATTTAATCCCTAAAATTTTGATTCCAACATATATAATTAAGAAGATTATCTTCACTCTTTATATCTTTTTTTAATTGAACAAAAATTTTAGTGGGAAAATTAATGTTAACAAATACTTCCTCCGATCCTAATTATAAGACAAATTTGATTTTTTTGGAGAAATTAAGGAAGCCAATTAAATTACTTTAGAGTATTTATATTTTTATGTTTTTCTCCAAATTAATTAATTTAATTAATAAACTAATATATAATTTAAGGATACTAAAAATATAAACACTCTAAAGTAATTTAATTGGCTTCCTTAATTTCTCCAAAAAAATCAACTTTATCTTATAATTAGGACCGGAGGGAGTAATGTTTGCGGATCGAGTGGGATATAGTTTACTCCCTCTTTTCTTAAACAGAAGTTATAATTTTTAGGATAGGGTCAGTCTTTTTTTTTTTCTTTTTTTCTTTTTTTAACAGATAGCAACAAACAACTAAGAAGAAAACAACTTCAACTTCAAGACGAACTTGTGAGAGATAGCTCTAGGGCGTGGATGATAGGATTTCAGTAGAGGATCGGTTTCAGCTCTATCACTGCAGCAGAGCTACAAGCAATCAAAGCGGGGATGCAGGTTTGTAAGATACTTGGGTCAAAAAGAATTAAACTGTACTCAGACTCTTTAGAGGCAATCCAGCTATTGACATCGGAGTATAGGCCACAACATCCTTTGGCTCAAGAAATTACTGAAATTAGATCACTGATTATTTTTGACTGGGATATAGAGATTATTCATTCAAATAGGGAAGCACTAAAATGTGCAGATTTTTTGGCTAAAATGGCATAGAAGGCGAGCACTGAGCTGAGTTTGTTACAGGTTCCACCAGCTTATTGTTAGGACCAAATGTTAGTTGACCTAGACTAAGATTGGTTGATGTTGTATCACTCTTTTTTGGTTTTGCAGCGTCGTTGTGACACAATTTCAGAAGGCAACTCTTGTCTTTCTCACTCAAAAAAAAAAAAAAAAAGTTACATTTTGCCCTTGTCTCTGAAAATTTAATTCACTTTTCCATTTTTACCGGCCCCCAATCAGTTACATATCTGATCTTTTTTTTTCCCCACCCATTCTCCATCATCTATATATGTTTCCGCTCATCCTTTCCATGAATAAGAGCATATTTAAGAATTCCATTTTTCTTACACATTTGTTATTTTTAGCAGACTCTTTCATATACATAATTTATTTATATACTTGTAACCGGCATATAGGACTGGGGGAGTAATATGTCAAGACACTGACAAATTTTGCGACTTAATATTTGCAGAAAATCAAGAAAACATTTTGGTCAAGTTTATATACATAAAGATTGCCGCGATTCCTCCTGCCATGCTTCTTGTTATCCTTTTTTGAAACAGGTAGGTCATGTCAAGCAAGAGCGTGTAAACACACACACACACACACACACATGCTGCATAATACAGGGACATTCTCAGGACTCAATTCACCTGAAATTATCATTACAAATAAAATCAGCTACTATCGAACTAAAAGGACTTGCAGATTAATTTTTCTTTATATTTTATTTAATATTTTAATATGAACTTATTAATTAAAATTGTAAATGCATGGTTACATTTGTGTATATAATTTACGATTTTCTTTTATTTTGCCTCACTTTTTCTTATTTCCCATGTGTTATTTGACTAAAGACAAAATATTAAGGCCTAAGCTTTTCTCCAAATAAACTTAAGAGTACATATAAACAAAGAAAGATAAAACTCCTCTCACATACTTACTTCGTATACCATAAATCACTATTAAAAAGCACTTATAAGCTAAAATTAAGCTATTCCAAATAAGCACTAAACTATTTGCCCAAACACAAATCATTCATCATTTACCTTTGTTTACCCCTTTAAGCCCTTCATGTTCATTTTTATTTTATTATACAAATGTTATGTTTGCATTCTTTAATTATCAAGTTCTTCCTAGCACTAAGATTTATGGGGGAAAAAAAGTACTATTGTATATATGAAAAGAAAAGTGCCATGTGAATAGTCAAAAGAAAGAAAATCAAAAAGAAAATAGTAAAGAAAAAAAGAAAAAGTATGAAAAAAAAAAAAGTAAAAGGAAAACTCAAAGAAAGAAAGAAACAAATAAGGCACTATGACAAAGAAAGCATTTTAAACTCAATAATTATGACAAAAACTCTAAATAAAATATGAAAATATATAACAAATTAGGGATTTATCACTTTCTCCACACCAAGTACATGTTAACCATTCATATAGTATGAGCATCACATTATTTAGATCATGAAGCCTCATTTGCAGATTGAAATTGAACTTTAATAAAAAGCAATCGAAATTAAGTTCTTGTTTGTCTCACTCAAGAACTGCACCGAAATTGACACGTCGATTGCAGAATTCTTTATTCGGAAGGACCACTAATAGCTTATAAATTTGTGTTGTTAGAATGGTAAATAGTGTTAAAAATCCTTTTAGAGGTAAATTTGAGCTATGTGAATAGTGAATACTTGTAGTTTGACAGGTAAAACTGTATGTAACATTAATTTCCAGCTCACAGTCTAGGCCCATTTTTTGATTTAGCACATACTGTTACATTACCTTCCCCTTCTAACTATTGTGTAAAGAAAGTTGTAAAACATGTTTAACGCGAAAAATACGCTGTAAAACACAAAAAAGTTGGTTGTTTTTTAAATTGAAAAAATAAAAAGAAAACACTATGACTACCCTTAAGGCTTGTTTGATTCAAAGGGAGGGGATGAAGGGGAAAGGATAGGGAGTCACCTTGTTTGGTTTGGTTGGAGGGAGAGGAAGGAGAAGGTTTTTTAATGATCCTTTATTTGGTTCAAGAGGGGATAAGAGTGGGGATAATAACTAATTTACCATTTTACTCTTATATGTTAACTTACATATTATTGCTTATATAAATATTTTAAATTAGTTTTTTTGAAATGAAAATTAGTTAAACTAGTTTACACCTCAATGTAAATTAAATAAATTATGAAAATTGAAATTTATTTCATCAAGTGGACACAAATTTATTTTAACTCACACTGTTGGAATTACTAAAACAATGATTGGTAAAAAAAAACAAATAGTGATTACAATTTTGTGTAAGATGCATCAAACTTTAATAACTTATTTAATAACATATTACAATTTTAGTTGAAACTCTGAATTCTATAGAGTCCATAGCGTGTTTTTATTTTCCGCTCAAGGGTATCAATGAAAATATGAAAAAGTAATGGGAGCAAAATAGTCATAATACTTTGCTTCCCTTCAAAACCCCTCAATTTGGAGGGAACAAAAATGAGGGAAGAGGAGGGATTAGGAGCCCCCCTTTTGGCTCCCCTCCCCTCCAATTTTTCTTACCAGACAAAGGGAGGGGCTCATTTTTCATCCCCTCCCATATACTCCCCTCCAACCAAACAAAGGGCCTATTTGTTACGTGGACAATTGAGGAGGGAAAAGGAAGATGGCCAAGTTCTATAGGCAAAAACGTGTTTGGCTAGCCAAAGTTACTGCAACTCACATGCTCTCCATGTTCAATCTTCCTTTAAATATGGGAAAATGGGTTCCCACCAAAAGTGGGATGAACTTGAAAATGTTCCCGGTAAGATAAAATCTCGGACAAAAAAGCCCCTAAAAACATATGAAATAGATTAAAGACGGAGTCACAACGCGCGGAAGGCTTTCATTAACCAGCTGGGTACAGAGTCGAAAGCTAGTCTGGAAAAGGGAAGAGGCGAACAGCTTGCGAAACACAACTCGGAATCAAAGTAATGTTGGTCTGATTATGTTGTTGTTTATGGCGTGAAGTGGGCAATATGTTTGCTGTGTGCATTGTGTGTTGAACAACCGGAGAGATGCGCAAAATGCTAGAATGCTGTGTGTATGTGGGTTAATTTAGTATGAGTTTATAAATTGGTATGTTTGTGATGTGGGTCGCATTGGCTGAACAGATGTGAAAGAAAAGCAGAGTCAAAAGCTGAAACGATAAAAAGTACCACGAGGAAGATGATGAACAGTGAAGACGAGGTTTAGTTCGAACTAGGGTTATTAAGTTCGAACTTGAACTTCTTGTGAAGTTCAAGTTCGAACAGTACCACGAGGATGATGATGAACAGTGAAGACGAGGTCGAGTTCGAACTGGGGTTATTAAGTTTGAACTTGAATGTTAAGTTCAAACTGGAATGTTAAGTTTGAACTTGAACTTCTGGTAAAGTTAGGGGTATTTTAGGTTTTTTACACAATCTTCCCACTTAAACCACTCTCTTTTCTTCCAACCAAACATCTCATCTTCCCTCAACCAATGTTCCGTTCCCATGTCTAACAAATAGTTCACTCTTTTAAGTCCCCTCTCAATCTTCCCTTCCTTTCCGTTCCCTTCTAAAATGTTCCTTGTACTAAACAGGCCCTTAGTGTAGCGGCAGAGGGCAATGATTTGCCAGCCAATATGCATGTGCGTCCCAGGCAGGCAAACTTTTCTCTTCCCCTGGGGATGTGAAATGTCTTGTTGACATAAAGCTTCCCGCCAAATATCACACACCCTTTCGCATCTCTTTTGACGAAAAAGAAGCCGCCTTTCAAGAGTGAAGAAGCATATATGATTTCAAACTAATTCCTCCAATGTCTTTCCTAATGTAAATCACACTGTGAATAAGATCTTATATTAAGGATTGAAGTTAGTAATATACTTGTGCTATGACCTTGATAAAGACTTGCCATGTACGGGAAACTAGACCATCCCAAGAGATAAAATTGCAAGAGATCCCTATAATGTGTGGATGAGCATCATGAGATACAAAACCAAAAGGCACATTAGCAACCACCAAGAAACTAATTGGAATTTCAGTTTGGAAGTTGGCTGAAATTATTCTTTCGCCATTTAAATAAAAATTATGCAGAGTAGTTTTAGTTTGATATGAATATATTGGACTTCTTAGTCACGTTGCAACCAAGAAATGGTCTTTTCCTTTCTTTTAAACCATATGTCGTCCGAAATAATAGACAACCATAAGTCTGTAGAGGCACAATCAGCTGGGAAAGTTTCATGAATCCATTTAACTCTGTCTTGTATAAATATAGGATCAATTTGGAAACAAATTGCATAGGCTAACCAATATGTGGTGGATAACGGTTGCTGCAAAAAGGAAACAAAAAGTTGCAGAGAAAAGTAACAGCACAAAGATGACACAGCGAAGCAACCTGTAAATGATGCTTACTAAAAGTTCCATTGAAATGCCAAAATGTGGCCCATAACCACCTCACAACTACTGCATAATAGCTCCCTAAATCTTCTTTATGGAATGAGAGAATATAGCCACCAATAAGTTGTTAATTGAGATAGTAAATAGCTTCAACCCATAAGAAGAAGAATATAAGCTCAAATCCTAGAAAGAAAACTTGTTAGAAGAAGTGAAAACCCTTTACGCTCTAAACCCCAAAAGAGATTATACCCTTGACCAAATCAAAAAACACAAAAGAATAAGAGAATATAACCACTAGTACTAGTATATATCCAATGAATGAGTTGGCAGTAGAAATGAGGCAAACCTATGTGTACAAGTACTAGTATATATCCAATGAACGTAGTTCTATTAGCAGTAGAAATGAGGCAAACCTATGTGTACAAGTTTTTATGCAAACGGGAAATACTGGTGCTCACTAGAAGTCTATTTCACCACGTGGATAATGATGGAAACAGTGCATTACACTTGGCAGCAAAGTATGGAGGTGATCGTAATTCGAAATTTCCAGGGGAGATACTTCTCATGCAATGGGAATACAAGTGGTTTGAGGTACGCAAGCCGGTAAAAGTGGGAGAGTAACCTCTCATTTTCCCTTCTCATCCTCTTCTCTCCTCTTCATATTCTAATTATAAGATTAGTTTTCGAATTACTGGTCCAGAAGTTGGCTTTATAGAAACTATTTTTTTATTTTCCGATAATTATTTAACATTTTGATAATAATTCTACAAAAGATCAAATCTGTGAACTATTAAAATGTTGATCAAACCGTTATAAAAAGAGCAGGGGAACAAAGAGGATGGAGAGGGAAAATGAGAGGTTCCTCTCCTGTGCATGTTTGTTTCTATATATATATTTATAGAGAGAGAGTTGCACTGTTCAAAGTGTTAAGTCCCTACAAATTTTTATATGATACTTATAGAAGCTAGATAACTTCACTCAATGTGGATTGAAACAAGTGACATGTGCATGGGAGGACTCTCTTCCTCAAAACCAGCATGACACTCGATAAATTTGAAAGACAAAGTGGATTAAGATCAAAACCAGAATCAAACTAAATCTTATATCTAACTCCTATATTTAAGGACCAGTCAGACAGAGTTGATTGATATTGGATTAATCCACCTATTGAGCTGTATTCAAAATGTGGTGATGCAGTATGTGAGACATTCAATGCCACCTGGTGTGTTTGCGACATACAACAAGAAGTTGGAAACCCCAGATGAGATCTTCAAAGAAACTCACAAAGACTTAAGCCAGAAGGACGAAGAGTGGCTGAGCAAAACCTCAGGAGCATGCTCAGTGGTGTCCACGCTGATTGCGACGGTGGCTTTTGCCACAGCCGCCACCGTGCCAGGTGGTTTGGACAAGGGCCTCCCAGTCTTCCTACACAAGCCAGTATACCAAATATTCGTGGCCATGTCACTAACGGCCCTTATGTTCTCTCTCGTAGCCACAGTCATCTTCCTCTCCATAGTCACTGCTCGTTATCACTCTGTTCCCTTCTACATAGACCTTCCTTTCAGGCTCTTCCTTGGTATGTCCGCCATGTTCATCTCCTTTTTTTGTATGTGGATGTCTTTCTGTGCTAGTCATTCCTTCTTGCTGGTTCATCCAACACGAAATATTTATGTTACTACTATTTATGTTCTCACTTCAATTCCTGGCACCTTTTTTGTTATCACTAAGTTCCCAGATTACTTGAATCTTCTCACTTTTAGCTTTTACAAGATCCCTGCCCCTAGTTACAGAACCGTCCCCTCCAGACCCAAGTCTCCTGAGAAAAACAAAAGGTTGCAGTAAGGTACTGTTTGAAAAGCATACTTACTGTGTACCAAAATTTAGATGGTTTTTGAACGAAGTTGAGAAAAGTTTTCTGGAATATGAGAAATGACCGACAATTAAGAAGCTTGCTTGATGGTAGTGTGTATGTGACATTTGATATTTTTATTTGCTAGTTTTCCTTAGTTTGCAGGAATGGATCGACCATTTGAAAATCATACTGTGTAATTAAATCCAGGTTTTGTTTTAGTTGTGTGCTATGATCACTATTCTGTTAACCTGACTTGAATATATAATTTCGTCATTGTGGGATTTTAGGGCGCTCGTGATTGACCTAGTAGCCAAGAAACAAAAGAATAAAATAATAAAGTATCCTCAACATAAGGGCTTTCTAATTGTGTGTCTCTGCGCACCAATTACATATTAACCATTCACATAATCTGAGCAACACGTTATTCAGATCATGAACCTCGTTTGCATATTGAAGTTCAATAAAAAAAACAATCGAAATCTAAACTAGGGGGAATGCTAGAGGACATAGATGAACATGGGTTTAGTCCCATTGATTTATCTAAACTCTAAACTCACAATGTTACATTCAACAATTACAAAACTGTGGATGTGCGGTGGCTTAATGTTAGCATTAGAAGGGAAGAAGAGGGTAAAACAAAAAATTACTAATTCACTAGACATCCATTACAACCATCAAAACCCCTATTTATAAACCTAATACCCATAACTCCAAACTACCCCTGACATCTATTCCTATTACCACATAAGAATATACTCCTCCAACAGAACATCCTTGTCCTCAAGGATCCGTAAAAAGCTAGAAAGTAAAATGTAAAGGACTTTTTTTTTTTTTTGAACTAGGCCAAAAATTACTAAAACTTAGAAAAGAGGGAAAAAATTAATGGGCATCCAAGCCCAAGCCCGCCGCCAAGCTCTTTTTGTTCCAGAGCCCTAATGTTCTGTTCCCTATGGGCCCAAGCAACTCCGTTGCTAAAGATTCGTAAACTTTACACCCCACATCCCATCAAGAGCTTTTGGACTCATGTATGCAGGAATAGCCCAATTCTCTTTCATGTAAATTGGAGAAGTAGGACTTATGAAGCCCAATTGTAGTGGGGTTCAGTTTACTGTCACTTGAAGCATCCGCATTGCACATTGCAAGCATTATAGAAACCCTTATAGCCACCAACATAGAGTTGGTTTAATAATTTAAGGCCTCGTTAGATCCCTCTGAATATCAAATGAGTCATTTGTGTTTGAAGGGGCAGCCACAAACCTAAAACTGGATATTGGATGATAATATTAAAAAAAAAAAAACAAGAAACCCTTAGCCCATTTGGTTCAATTCCATGGAAGAGAATTGCATGTACTCTTGATGCAACAGACCGATTACAATATTTGGTTAGACTATATGTAATGTAAAGTTGAGTACATTTTATAATCCTGATTACATCATTTAATGTAATCGGAATTACACTGTCAGGACCAATGAATGAGGATACAGATATTTTATAATCAAGTGAAAAAGGTATTATTGTCATTATAATTTTTTAAATTGATCAAAGTGTCCATCCATAATCGCTATTAAATATTAAAAAGGAAAAAAGACAAAAAAATACCATTTGAACTTCAAAATCTCAAATAAGTGATTTTTTGAAAAATTGAGTTGTCAATTGCTATACTCTTTTTATCAATCACATTACTCTTACAGTCAATAAAACTAATTTGGGATTTTGAAATTTACGTGATATTTTTTTGTCTTTTTCCCTATTAAAAAGTTACCACCATTAAACACTAAAAATTAATTAACAATATACAAATTTTCAAAAAGATTCCCCCATTAAAAAATTAAAAAAATATTGTATTACATCCATATATTCTCATCGATGTAATCTAACCAAATATGTCTATACATCATCTTTCCTTAATAATAAGTTAAATAAATTCATGTAATCATTATTATATTCTATTCTATTATATTTCATTATATTCCATTACTTTCCCTCCAATTCTATGAGCCAAACTGGCTGTCAACCCCTCTTCTAATATGGGGCTAAATAAGATTCTGGAAGCAAATAAAGAAATCCAAAAATCATGACCCCTTGCAAAACTCAATGGGAAACACGGACAGCTGGAGGAGAATCAGTAAAACCTATAAAAAAAACCCAACATCTTGCAAGGTTCTACCCAACCCATCTTCCTACCCAAAAACAAATATCCCCCAACTTGATTCGTTCCTAGATTGCTTTTGGCCTCAATCGATTGAGATCCTTTTCCCAGTTTCGTGGTCGGAACTCCTCCTATTGGTGAATGATGCCAGCAGCTCTAGTGAATGCAATGAAGTTCACGTGGGGGAGGCGAAGGATGCTAATGAAGGAGGAGCCACACAGCTTTGTACATCGCAACAGCTCTGTCCCTGCACCAGTGAAATCTGAGACCAAAGGAAAGAAGGAAAAAGGGAATATGTGAGCGAGCGAAAAGCTTGAAAATCATAATCTTCACCACCGAAGAACATCAAGGGTGATTGCGGCGTCTCCTTGTCTATTCCACGTTTTTCTTCTTTAGCTTCAACTATTTGATTCACATCGGCAGCTACATCATCATTGTTAGATGACTTCCTGCTTTAATCAGCTTCATCGACCGTCAGATAATGGATCTCTTTAGCGCTAGCATTCTTCCCTTCTTCGTCAACAGTTATGATGAGTTTCGAGCTCTCACCAAAGTCATCCTGGATTTCTACAAGTTTTTCAATATTCATAGTCTTGAAATCTTTTTGCTCAGTCTTCTTACGTTCATTTTTTGTTTCGTCTCGTTTCCATCTTTCATGAAGCTTGACCCAACAAATGGCAGAGGAAAGGGTGATTGGACCAAAAGAGCATACCGCATCTCAAATCTTTAATTGAAGACCGTAGAAGAAGAATTTAATAGCAGTGGACTCAGAGATTTGTGCGTGCGGTAGGAGTGCTTCAAATCATTGTGCGTACTCCTTCACAGTCGACACTTTATTCAGGTGATAGAGCTCCGTAAGGGGTTTCATCGCAACGAGAGTCTGGTGGACTGATTGTCTGGCGACCTTCGACGATGATGATGGTGGCCAGAAAACCTAACTATGATGCCTTTGTTAGCATTAGAAGGGAATAAGAGAGTAAAAATAAGATATTACTAGTTCTCTAGACACCCATTACAACCGTCAAAATCCATATTTATAAACCTAATGTCCATATCCTGAAACTACCCCTAACATTTATCCCTATTACCACATAACACTTAAGGACAGTCATAGGGTTCTTGAATCGCTAGAATGGTTGAGGTTTGTTTTTCTAAGTAGGGATGCGAGTCTTGTCCAAATGCTGACCCTCTTTAAGAAGAGCAGTTGCGTGCCCTCACTCAAACATGTTCAAATTGATTGTCTGGGTGTGAGTCTTATCTAAGGCATTTTTTATATTAAATATAGACACCTCTTCTAATAGGATTCAAACCTTAGTTCGCAGCGAGTGGCCTTTTGAAGTACTGCGTTTCAATATAATCACTTCTGAAATGGGTCATTTTGAATATGCGGACTTGAGTCATCTCTCTCCATGGGCTGTTGATTATCACTTGATTCTACCGTTATCTCAGGCTCAAACTACTTTGGAGAATCTTAGGCCAAACAATATTATAATAATAAGAATGGCTCATAACCTATAAGATCATAAGTATTAATTTTGTTATTGATGTAAGAATCTTGTTAACAATTGATTTGTAAGTACTTTTGTAAACGCTTTTTGAACATGAAGGCATACCTTAACTTGATAAGGCCTTGAGACTTAACTCAACTAAACTTTTATGTATAAAAAACAATACAATAATAACTTCTGTGAGTGATTCAATAATGTGAGGAAAATTTCTCACTATTTTTTCTTTCTTTTTTTGATAGCACATTGTTTTTTCTTTCTGATTGTTTGTTGATATGAATATTTTTGTTTATTTGAATACCTTTATTAAATTTTAGAAGAATAATTTTGTAGTCGCCCAACTGCACAAAACTCTCATAAATTTTGTGTCAATGTAATATAAAAACAATATTTTAATTTTTAAGAAAATTAAATCTCATATTCTTCAATTTTAAATTTATATAGAGAAATCCTTAATATAAATGCATTTTTAATTTTACTAAAAAATATATGAAATGTTAGTCACCATGTAGTACTTTAAACCTTTTCTTTTGTGAAATAATCACTTAAAATCTAGTTCACATACAAAGTTCTTTGCATATAATCCCAAGTTGAGGGAGAGTTATTTTTACTTATAAAAAGACCTACTCCCTTTTCTCCCTATTGCATTGCCAACTAGTTTTTAGATACTAAGAAATACAGTTAAGTCATTCAATTTGTCCTGAATTTATAAATTTTTCCAACTTTACTCTCTTTTGTGTTGGTCATGCCATAAAGATTGAGTACCAACCAATCACGAAGAAATTAAAAAGGAAACTAAAGTTCGTACACAATGAAACAACGACCAGAATTAGGAGCAGTCTTATTGTATTTAATTTGTTCAAACAAGATCCACCACCATCGCCTTTATCTTTCGAAGCTTTTTCTGAGCCTAACACTTTAATCCAATATATATAATTGTCCATCAGTGTAGACCATGTAAATTATTTATTACTGTATCATATATTATTTTCGAAAATTTTTATTTATGTTCATTTATTTATTGAAAGAATGGAAATAAAGTTAAAATTTTAAGATTTAACATATGTTAAAAAAAATCTGCAATAAGCAGTGTTGATGCACATGTTCGTCTCAGTCATTTACTTTTTCAATAAATGTCACAAAATATTTTTATTGATTGGACTCAACTAATTTTTTTATTCTTCCAATCGTCTTGAAATTTTTATTTAATGTGGTCTATGGATAAAGATATCCAGTTTATATTTAGTTCATCGTGTGTTTATAAATTAAAAAAACAAAAAACGTAAAACGAAAAACAAAAATTGAAAAATATATCAAAAATGAAAAATTATCTTTATATATTTAATATTAAATATGAAATCATCATTAAATGTTAAATAATATTTAGAATAAAATACTTTAAAGATACCTCTGTGTTGTCTTAATTATGCATATTTTGAAAACATATATAAACTCCACTTAAAATTTTAATGTATATTACACAAATCTCATTTGAAATTGAAATAATGGGTAGTTAGAGTATTTTTGTCCAATATTTATAAAACGTAATCTAAAAGGGGAAAAAGATTCCCCCTCACTTTCTGCAAAAATAAGTCTACACTACACTTTCAAATTTTTCACTTTCTGCTAAATTCTAGTGGGCCAAAGCAACCAAACATCTCTCCCTAATTTTTGCTTCCAAGAATTTGTGTACATTATTCCATTTACTTTTCTTCTTCTTTCATTTTCACTCACTTGTATCTATATTTATAAATTCTTTACTTAAATCAAATGTTCGACTATGATACTATATTATGTCTCATTAGCATCTATCTTAAGCTGAGGTAAAATTCATTCTGCTTTTATTCTTTAACCCTTTTCCATCTTGAGTCATTTGTTCAGTTTCATTGGCCTCGTCGATCTGTTCTTCAAATCTTTGAGTTCATGAGGTTTATTAATTTTTTTAGTTTCATTTCCATCTCTCACAAAGGGTTCCCATATCACTGGAGATAGATTCCTTTGCTTTTTATCACTGGAGATAGATTCCTTAGCTTTTTAATCTGCAATGGAAAATTTCTGCTCGCCAAAGATGGATATTTGTTATAAGACTAAAAGATCCTTTCGGCTTCCATACGTGTTAAGCTTTTTCTTGAATTAAAAAATATTATCTTGTGGAATCTAATGTAAAATATTCGGTTGTATATTTTATTTTTATTCGCTTTCGTTTTTGCTTATAGCACCTCCCGTGCGGTTGAAGTGCTTGCG
The DNA here is from genome assembly GCA_963242795.1 of Inga leiocalycina. Taxonomy (NCBI): domain Eukaryota; kingdom Viridiplantae; phylum Streptophyta; class Magnoliopsida; order Fabales; family Fabaceae; genus Inga; species Inga leiocalycina. Next base: position 43,889,950 of record OY725329.1, read on the forward strand.
ACACAAGGACATGCAGAGAACAAAAGCAAAACACTCTGCTGTGTGAAGATTCTGGGACCTGATAACTTAGACTTCGTTTAGTATTATTCATATTAGTTGATTTTGGGTCAGCAACAGGAACCCTCCTTGAACGGTCTCCAACTTTACAAAAAAGATTCATTGACGCAACTCTTGTTAGCTCAAAAGGCATGATCAGTATTACTATCTCTAGTCTTAAATACAAGATCTAGTCTTAAATACAAGAGTATGATAAGTTAAATGACATGAACCTGAACCCAACATAAAAGGGTAGTTTGGGAATGCTGAAACTAACTATGGATACGCTGGTCAAGATAAAAGCAAAAATTATCCCTCGCCTCCAAATTCCCAAATTTGGAAAGGAGGGCAAGGAGGAAAGGGGAGGGAATATTATAAAGCTAAACAAAAATAGATTGGCCCCTCAGTTCCTGTAAAGACAAATCTACACTGCACTTTAGGTTCTTGTACGGTAAATTCTAATAGGCCAAAACAAGCAACGGCTCTCTCTAATTTTTGCTTCCAAGTCTCTGTATAAATTATTCGATTTACCTTTCTTCTTCTTTCACTTTTGCATGTGATACGACTATTCATAAATTCTTTACGCAAATCAATGTTCGACTATAACGCACGATGAAGAAAAGCCCAAGATACTATTCTGTCTCATGGGCGTATTATCTTAAGCTGAGCCAAAATTCATTCTGCCCTTTTCTTTCGTACTTTTCCTTTTTCTCTGATTCCATAATTCAGTTTCCTTCTCTGATATACATAACGTAAGACTAAAAGATCCTTTTAGGCTTCCATAAATATTAATATTTTTCTTTAATTAAAAATTATTATCCTGTGAAATCTAATGTAAAATATTTGGTTGTATATTTCCAATTACCTTTCGTTTTTGCATATAGTTTCTCCCGTTCGATTGAGGGGTTCGACACAATGACATGCTGAGTACAAAACCAAAACACTGTGCTGTGTGGAGATTATGGCTGAGGTGGGCATACTCGTCTCAAATAATTGGACAATTTAGACTTCATTTAATACTCCATTCAATCCTTAATATAAAACATATTTAGCTAATTTGATTAAACTAAGAAAGTTAGTTTAGTTAATATGATATGTATTTTCTAAAACACCTAGTCATCTTTCTTAATTCCCTCCTTCCCTCTCCTCTTTAATTATTGCTGAGGAAATATCAATAGGGGTAAATTAGGAAATAATTAACAAATATGAAAACTAAAATCAATTTCCTAAATATATCTTGTATTAAGGACCCGAGGGAGTAACTTAAGGCTAAAGTAGCATTCAACATCTTGATAAATTTCACCATAATTAAGATTAGGGTGCTGGATGGATGCAGCAAAAAAAAATTATTTTTGTATTTTGTATTTTTCAAAGTGAAACTTGTTTATGCTTGTCTATGATGTTTCAACTTTCTCTGTCATTCAATTGTAAGAAATCTCGCCGTTATACACTTGATGGAATGGGAATAACTTGATCCCAAGCAAACCCTACACCATTCAATTGTATATAATCCCTTCGCCTTGCACATTATATACATGACACTAGTTATTTTATGCGTCCATTGAAGTCGATCGTGTAAGAGTTAAGCACAGTAAGCCACCAAATGGAGACATCAAAGAAGAACGACTTATGTCAAGCTCCCATTGAAGGCCGGTGGCGAGAAGTATTCGACTTGTTGAAAGAAGACAGGGGACTTTTCACGGGCAAGATCACGGCGTTAGAAGACACTGTGTTACACATGGCAATGTATGCTTCGGAAGAGACGCAGCACGAGGTGGCAGATATGGTGGACTTATTAGTTCTTGCAGATGATCAAGAGAGTAGTGAGAAGACCAACGTCCTTGGGGCTACTAATTTGAAAGGGAACACTCCTCTCCATTTGGCTGCTTCAACGGGGAATGTTGAAATGTGTCAGAAGATTAGTGGCGCTGACCGTTCCTTCATTGTCATACGCAACAAAGATGGCGAGACACCTCTTTTCGTGGCGGCTCTCTATGGTCGAAGAAACGCTTTTCTTTCTCTTCATTATTGTTTGTATGGAGAAAGCCCTAGAGTTTCTTCAATGGACTATTATACTCCTCGTGTAAGGAACAACAAGGATACCATTCTTCATTGTGCAATTGCTCAAGAGTATTCAGGTAAATTGGGGTGATACTACTTATTTTTGGTGTGGGATAGGATTTAATAGTATTTTTCTCTGTTCTTTTTGTTTTAATTTATTGTTTTTTATACATTTGATTTATAATTTTGCGCAGATGTGGCAATCGAAATACTTTACCTTTATGAAGATCTCGTGGATCCGACGGTGTAAAATCGCGAGGCGTTGTCTCCCCTCCATCTATTAGCAGGAAAACCTTCAGCTTTCAGCAGTGGTGCCTTCCTTGGTTGACCATTTGGATATCTCGCGTATCATCGTAAGTACTAGTGTCTATTAATGAACGAAATTAATGCAATGTGTACATATTTCTACTTTTTAGAAATCGGCATTATATAGTAGTGGAACGGGCCAGGTTTTGACTGTTTAAACACGAGGTGTTGAGTTTGAGCCCATGTGATTGTGTGAATACTGAACATGTCTTTGAAAGAGTTACCCTAATTGAATTAGACAATGCTTGAATATGTCACTGTCAATGATCATATCTATTGTTATCAAACTCGCTATGTGTTGACTCATCTAGTTTACTGTTTTTTATGTTTTTAATTTACAAAATTATGTCAACACGCTATTAACTCAGGCTAGGTACAAAATTGGTTAAATTCCTAAGTTCACACATCGAATTTACTATTTTTACGCTTGTACTTACAAAATTATCACCTCACTTTTAAACTTGTAGTAACTTTTTGAATATAATCAAGTTCATTAACTTCAAACTTCATAGCAAATTTTTGATTGAGTATTATAAATTATGAATGTTAATAGATTTCATTTCATTTATTTGGATTTAAAATGTATTTAAACTAAATTGTTGTCATGTTTTATGTTACAATTATTTAATCATATACTTTTAATATTTATTTATTAATAAAAATAAACTCTTAGGAGTATATTATTTGAGTTCACAATCCAAATTTACATATTTATCATAAGTTTGCTAAAACTCGTAAATTTGACAAGGTCATATAAGAGTTTTATTTCTACTTTTTTTTTTTAATTCTCTCTGTCATATATTAATATAAATAATATGCGTGGTTTACTTCTTTGGAAATGAAGTTTTGGGCAATATGACAAAAAAGGCGGCCACGACGATGGAAGAATTAAAGAAAGGAGAACGTAAATCGCGCATCAAAAAATTCAAGGATTTTGTGGTTGGAAGGTGGAAAAATGGTAATTAATAAGTTTTTCATTCTCCTTCTCTACCTGTTTTCTTATCTTTTTTTTAAATTTTATTTTACTTTTACCGAAAATTTTATCCAGTTGAAACTAGGATCTCTTGAATTTTAATCTGACCTGAATATTTTTATGTTTAGAATCAACTGGACTTCGACATTTAAAATATTTTTTTCTGGATTCTGGATTCTGGATTTTATATTTTAATCGCACCACATGATCAATTCAAAAGAATCTATGTGTGGTCCCTTACCCACGGGCAGTTTTGATTTAATATGATGGGCTTTGGCCTCATTTTTAACACACAAAAAATTATTTTTGCACTTCACGAAATAAGGCTCCTGTCATATATTTACATAGTAAAATAATTAAAACTAGTTTTCTTAAAAAAATTGATTATGGTATTTCCCAGTACTTGTGCCCAGGGCAGGCCTCACACTCAGTTTAAAAATCACTTGCATAGATATACTTACAAAACTAGTGACTAAGAGGTCATTATATTGATAATGAAATTCGAAGCCTCGCTTTTAAGGGGGGTAAGAGTCACATTCTTAATGACGGTTCCTTTTATTATATTATGTTTTTGTGGGTGCTGGACCACTTTGAACCAGGTATAATTTGGGTGCTGGGCCACTTTGAACTAGGTATGCAACGTCACTTTGCTTGCAATAGTGTCCAAGTATAGTTTACTTAAAGAAAATCATCATGCACAAAGTATCTATTGATTGCACACATGATTTAATCATAATTTTATATAATTTTTCTTAGTTAAATTGGGATTTTTTTTAATGCATTTTTCATGGCATTATCGATTATATTGAATTAATTGTAATTAAAGGGTAAAATGGTCATAAATTATTAAATATTTATACAAAATTAAAAATCGATTATTCTTTCATATGAGATTATGGGAATCTCCTTAGGAAGTTTAATTCAAGAGCTTTCCAAAAACCTTTCTTTTATTCAATTAAAAATAGAAGAGTTGTTTTCATAAAATAAAAAATACCAAACAAATAAAAAATGATTTTCTCAAATAAATTAAAGGAACTTTTTCCTTAAACAACACAAACCTAGTGACACACATTTCTATCCCAAACTACGAGGACTTTGATCCCTCTAAATGGTATGTAGGCTTTAGGCTTTCTTCTTAGGTCAAATCCAACTTTGTAAATAAACACTTTTTTCTTTATTAATTTCTTATTTTTTGTAAATATTTTCTTAATTTCTTTTCTTCTTTGGGTAATTATAATAAAATTAAATGCCATATTCATTTTTAAATAATTGACTTAAGTTAACCATTCTTATAAATGGGGTGTTGTGAGGTGCTTAACATGTACCTTCCCCAAGCATTATCGACTCCCGAAACCTATTTGGTTTTTATTTTTCAAAAAAGATTACTAAATTTTTTTAAAAAAAATTTTGGTGGCAGCTCCATATTTTCCAAATTTTAGGCGCTACAATTCTTATATTGGCTATTGGTATGCTTAGTTTATTACCATTATATATTATATATTTAGTTAATATTTTGCTAATGAGATTCCCCTGAATCTCACATTTTTCCTCCCATGTACTAACAATTGGAGCGAGTTCCTCATAAGGAAAGAGTATGCTTGAGGAGGAGTTCTAAAGGTGAAGACTCCGAGGAAGCTATTAGTTCTTGTTATGTTGTATATTAATTATATTTGAGGCTGATTGTATATATATGTGTGTGTGATTAGCTTAAATTATTTAAGTTTATTCTATCTTATGGTATGTAAATTAAGTTAGGTAAGGGCATGTAGGAGCTAAGCACCAGCCCAAGTTAATTTCCATGTAGAGATCATGACAAAAATGCAAGAGAATTTAGCTTGATTTCTTAGAATATTGCTTATTTGAGCCACGGTATTGTGACTGCTTCGAGTCAGAGTAACTGTTTGAGTTAGGCCTTGAAGTTTTGCAATGTTATAATATACAACCAGAAATTTAAAACGAGTCCTTATTCATAATTTTTGGATGTGTAGTTCACAAGATATGATTTTTCAAAACTGTGCCAAAAATCTGGAAAAATTCCTGCATTTTCAGTTTTGATAAGTGGTGTTTTTGGACAAAAAGGTTCAGATGTGAACTCAGGTTTTATTTTTCTATGATATGGCTTTTCAAGAATTAAAAGTAGATATTTGAACCACTGATTTTGGAGTTGAAATGAATTATTTATAGATTTTCTAAGTTTCAGGAAATTTCATTATTCACGGTATTCAATCTTTGGGAAAGGTTTTCAAGCTTTTAGCTTAACTGAGGGTACTATTTGGGTCACAAGTGATTCTTAAATGACTAAATAACTCTAATGAGTGACTTAGAGTGAGGTGTTACACTAATCACTAATTCCCTACCTCAAAGAGTCCATTATCATTGCATTTTCCCATCACACATTCCCTTTTATGCCCAAAAATATAAAAACAAGTATTTTCCATTGCATGGAGGTAGTTGTAAATAAAAATGATTTTGAAAACCCCAAACCATGTTTTATTGCTTTTTCTTTGGCATTTATTTTATTAGGTTGTTAGATAGGACGATCTGTAGTTGCACCATTATGGTGCTTATCTTGGTAAATTTGTAATATTAACCCCTAAGGTGACTAAAGACTGGGTTAAATAAGCTCTACCTGCAGCCCGAATGTTCAAATCTAACTCAGTCAAATAATTGTAAATATAGTTATAAGTTTGTGAGTGGATCAATAGATCTAGTCGGTGCATGTTAGAGGAGAACAATGGTTAAAGAAAATTGAGACAACATTACTGATTGAGGCAAAAAATGGTATCAAAGAAATGGTGGAGAAAATTATGGAATTATTGTTATCAACTATTGAGGATGATAATGTAGACAAAAAAACCATAGTTTTATTAGCAGAATTAGAAAAGAGGTACAAACCGAAGTATTCAAGTTTCTGTGTTAAAAGAAAGTTCTTAACAAAAATATTTATTTTGACAAGTGCATAAGGAAGGAAACAGGCATTTCATTTAGCTGGCAGTCAGGGTTGGAGAAGAGCCTTGGCTCATTCCTAGTGAAGCACTTTAGATGGAATATATATTGGGAGATTAAGTGATTTAATGCGAGTATAATTTCTCACTAGTTTTTGCTTTTGATTGTGTTTTTTTATATGAACATTTTTGTTCATATCAAGTAGATTAAATAAATTTAAGAAAAATAATGTTGTACCCGTGCACAAAACATTTTTAAACTTTGAGTCATATTCAAACAATACTTTAATCTTAAAGAAATATTTAATATTAATAAATCTGTTAATTTACTAAACGAAGCATTAACGGTATGAGAATTATGTGGATAATATAATTCTAATAGGCCAAAGCAAGCAAAGGCTCTTCCAAGTCTCTCTGTATAAATTATTCGATTTGGCCGTTTTCTTCTTTCATCATCACTCTCTTCTTTACTTTCCCATGTCATATTATTCGTCAATTCTTTACGCAAAGCACAAGATGCTATTCTGTTTCATTGGCGTCTATCTTAAGCTGATGTAAAATTCATTCGGCTTTTTTCTTTCACCCTTCTTTCTCTGATATATATATATCTATATAATGTAAGACTAAAAGATCCTTTTGGCTTCCATAAATATTAAACCTTTTTCTTGAATTAAAAATTATTATCCTGTGAAATCTAATGTAAAATATTTGGTTGTATATTTTCTATTCGCTTTCGTTTTTGTTTATACATAGTTTTTCCCGTGCGGTTGAGGTGTCCGACACAATGGCATGCTCAGTACAAAAGCAAAACACTGTACTGCGTTGGGAATCAAATAATTGGACAACTAAGACTTCATTTAATATTTATTAATATTAGTTGAAAAATATTTTATAACTCGTATTATTTTTCAACGTGACACTCGTTTATGTTCAAACTTGTCAATGATGTTTCAACTTTCTCTTTTCTTCCAGCATCACATTCGATTGTGTAAGAAGTCTTGTCGTTTTACACTTGATGGAATGCGAATAACTTAGTATCCGAGCAAACCCTGTACCATTCAATTGTATATAATCCCTTCCCTTGCGCATTATACACGCACACATGACACTTAATATTTTATGCATCCACTGAAGTCAAATTGTGTAAGAGTTTAAACACAGAAGGCGACCACATGGAGAAATCGAAGAACGACTTATATTGTGCTATCATGGAAGGCCGGTGGCCAAAAGTATATAACATGTTGAAGGAAGACAGGGGGCTTTTCATGGCCAAGGTTACAGCGATAGAAGACACAGTGTTACACATGGCAATGTATGCTCCAAAAGCGATGAAGCCTTTCGTGGCAGCCATGGTGGACTTAGTTCGCGAAGATGAAGAGAGTAGCGAGAGGGCCAACATCCTTGGGGCCGCGAATTTGAAAGGAGATACTCCTCTTCATTTAGCAGCTTCAATTGGGAATGTTGAAATGTGTAAAAAGATCGGTGAAACTGACTATTCCTTGATTCTCAGACGCAATGAAGAGGGCGAGACACCCCTCTTCACGGCGGTTCTCTATGGCCAAAGAAACGCTTTTCTTTGGCTTTATTATTGTCTGGATCGGGATAGCCCTGCAGTTTCTTCAACCCACTGTGTAAGGAAGAACAAGGATACCATTCTTCATTGTGCAATTGCTCAAGGGCGTTTTGGTAAATTTGAAGCTAATACTACGTTTTTTATTTCACTCATGTAGCTTCTCTGTTCTTGTTGTTTTAATTTACCAATTTGAATGCGTTTGCTTTATGATTTTGCGCAGATGTGGCAATTGAAATATTTTACCTTTACGATGATCTCGTGGATCCAATGAGGTTGAATGACAAGGGCTTGTCTCCCCTCCATCTACTGGCAGAAAAGCCTTCAGCTTTCTATAGTGGCACCTTCCTTGGTCGACCATTTGGATATTTTGCATATTATGGTAAGTACTGACATAGTTTCCACTTAATAGTATAACGCTTTCTTCTTGTTGTTGTAGTATTGTAAGTACTGACATCCGTTAAAGACTAAATTAATGCAGTGTGTATATATTTCTACTTTGTACCAAACAAACGTTATCCAAGTAGAAGGGGTTTTAATTGCTTCAGCACGAGGTCCTAAGTTCTAGCACGCCCGTGTGAAACTATGAAGATTTGGATTAATGCTTATTTTATGGAAACATTATTTTGATTATAACCGGTTTAATCCCGAATTGACCCTGATTTGAGCCACTAAAACGTGAACCACTGTGTCAGCCAATTTACTGACTGGTCTGTTTTTTAGTACTGGGTGTGTGTTTTTCCACTTTTCTCTTTTCTAAATTCTGTGTCATATATAAAAATAAATAACATGCGTGGTTTGTTTGTTTGGAAATCTGAAGTTTTGCTTTGGGGTGATAAGAAAAAGAAGAAAGCCACGACGAAGGCAGAATTAATGGAAAGCGAACACAAATCGTGGGTCAATCAGTGGATAAATGGTAATTACGTTTAGCATGCTCGTTCCCTACCTATTTTCTTATCTTTTTGTTTATTCTTTAAAGAACATTTTATTTAGTTGAGGCTTACTACTCGCAGCTTAATAGACATATATACAAGCTAATGACTAATTATAATGAGATCATTATATTTTAATGATGGGTCCTTTAAGTATATAGGAAGCGGTTTCAAAACTAATAGTGGACCTGGTTTCCATGCTCAGCAGATTTGATGAGCATGGAGAGTTAGGAGATTCTAGGCCATCGGATCTAATCTGGACGGCCTAGATCTGTTCAATTAAAAAATATTAAAAAATATAGATTTTTTAATAAAACAGATCTGGGTCATCCAAATCAGATCCGATGACCCAGAATCTTCTAGCTCTTCATGCTCATCAAATTTGCTGAGCATGGAAACCAATTCCAACTAATAACAGTGGTGGCCACAATACTCATCACTACTTTGAGATATACGCCATTCAAATCAAATACAGTTCAACTTGTAGTTTAGCTTATTGTGCTCACCATAGAACTGGTTCCGATCACCAGATTGTCCAGATTTATTTATTTATTTATTTTTGCAATAAAAGAGAGAATTTCATACACACGCCTTCAAAATTTGAAAATCCTGAATTAGTGATTATCAACTAAAATGAGTTCTGAATTATCATACAATTGTAGTCAATATCTAATGTATTGTAGAAAACAAAATTGATTTGGGATTTTTTATATTTTGAAGGTTTTTTTTTTTTTGGAATTTTCCCTTTTAATACCTATACTCCTGTAGTCAACAAGATTGATTTCACATTTTGAAGTTCAAGGGGTGCTTTCTGGTCTTTTTCCCAACTTTAAATCTATACCATTGAAAATGCATCTGGAAGGTGCAGCTCTCATCGCAATGATGAGCACATCATTGTTGTGGTAAGCACCGAAACTAATTTTTCTCTCCGTGTTGCTCATTGTTTCTAATTTTATTCCAGTCAAACACACTCTTTATTCATATATATATATATCAACCATATAATAAATTCTCTATGACTCTCATATTTACAGGAATGAAACCAACAGAAATGGTAATGAAAGCAAAAGAAATGATAATTTGGGTGCTGGACCGCTTTGATCTAGGTACGAAACGTCACTTTCCTTGCTATCATGTTCATGTATAGTTTAGTTATTGAAAATCATCATGCACACACAATTAAGCACAAGTGGTCGGTAAAATGTGTATTGGTTAATTCGATAACGTTTGACATATAATCATCCTCATTTTATATCTAATTTCTCAGCTGGACAACCAATTTATGAATTTGTTGGTGTGGTACGAAAAAAGAAGGAGAAGCACGCATGGTCTCGTCAAATAATGGAAAAGCTTCTTGAGCGTTATTCCGATTCCTTTCTAAAGTCTTCACATACCAAAGGTATAAAAAAATTCTTGTAATTGAGTGGTTCTTAAAGTGGCTAGGGTTTTACGTCAATTTGTAGGAGTGTTGAAAAAAAAATAGTTATATAGATCTCAGATAAAAATTTAAATCCCAAAGATCCGAAGGAATCTAACATTTTGATAAATTTGACTTGTAAATATACAAGTTCCACTTTTACATATGAAGACTTCACTTGTAAACATAAATTATTAAATATGACTTGCAAATGGTAAGTTTGACTTTAAAATATGAAATTTTCGGCATTCCTATGCCTTTTTTTATTTTTTGCGTGGTATCAATGGGTAATGCTTTCTTACATATATATATATATATATATATTAGGTGTACGTACATACTGGTTTTAAAGAAGTTATATTTAACTTCAATGTTGTAGATTGTATTGGACCACATGGTTGCATTATTTTGACCATAATCAAATATCTTAAATTTACAAAATGTTACAGAAGATTTAAAGCCGCCCTTACATATTGATCCGCCTCTTTTGATCGCTGCAAAGAATGGAGTGATCGAAATGGTGAAGGTGATTGTGGAAGAATTCCAGTTGACTGTTGATATTGGCGCTGTGAATGAAGAAAGGAAAAACATAGTTCTATTAGCAGCAGAAAATAGGCAAACCCATGTATACGAGTATTTATGCAAACCAGAAATCCTGGCACTCACTGGAAGTCTATTTAAGCAAGTGGATAATGAAGGAAACAGTGCATTACACTTGGCTGCAAGGTATGGAGGTGATCGTAATTGGAAATTTCCTGGGGAAGTACTTATCATGCAATGGGAATACAAGTGGTTGAAGGTACGTAAACCGGTTTATATGTGTGTGCTTATTATAAGAATCTCTACTATGTTTCATAATATAACATGCTTCGCCTAAAGGCCTAACATAACCGTAACTAACTCTAAAACCTTCTAACTAATTAACCATACTTTTATAGGGTTAAGTTGAAAATTTGTGCAGAAGTTTTCACTCAAAATCAATGTTCCTTGGAAGTTTCTTTTTATTTTTTATTTTTTTGTTCAATGTCACTTTGTAAGCGTTGAAATGGAGTAATATTACCCAATATTATAAAAAATGTTAATAGTCAATTTTCTAATGGTTAACGTTATATTTTTAACGGAGTAAGACAATATTACTACATTTTGAAACTTTCGAGGCAATGTTGAACCTAAAAGAACTTCCAAAGTAACATTGCTCTTAAGCAAACTCCTCCATAGTAAATTTGCACCTTAACCCTACTTCTACAACTAATGACTTTTATTGAGTGTAATCTTTTATATTTTACCAGAAATAACTAATTTTTTTAAACTAAATGCGGCGGTGATGCAGTACGTGAGAAATTCAATGCCGCCTGGCGTGTTTGCCACATATAACAGTAAATGGGAAACCCCAGATGAGATCTTCAAAGAAACTCACAAGGACATGATCGAAAGGGACAACAATTGGTTGACTAAAACCGCAGAAGCATGTTCTTTGGTGTCGACCCTGATAGCGACTGTGGCCTTCGCCACAGCCGCCACCGTGCCCGGCAGTTTCAACCAAACCCCCGAAAATCCAATCAAAAACGGCTTCCCAGTCTTCCTACACAACAAAGTATACCAATTATTTGTGGCCATGTCACTGGCGGCTCTTTTCTTCTCTCTTGTAGCCACCATCCTCTTACTCTCCATAGTCACTGCTCGTTATCACGTTGTTGACTTCTTCACAAACTTGCCTTCCAGGCTCTTCCTCGGCATGTCCTCCATGTTCATGTCCATTATGTGTATGTGGATATCTTTCTGTTCCAGTCATTCCTTCTTGCTCGTTCAACAAGCGCGAAATGTTTATATTCCTCTTTATATTCTCACTTCAATCCCTGGCACCATTTTTGCTATCTCAAAATTCCCGGTTTACTGGAATCTTCTGACTAGTAGCTTTTGCAAGACTCCTGCCTCCAGCTACAACCTCGTCCCTGCAAGACCCAACCTCCCTAAGAAAAAATTGACCTGTGCTGATGCTTTGAACAGGTTGGTGAAAATTTGTGACGATTATGAAAAATGACCAAACATTCAGAACTTGTCCGACTTATATATGTATATATTTTGAAAGCTTGTTTGTGGGTTGTGTTTGTTGTGTGACATTTGATATTAATTTATTTTTTCTCTTTTGTTTGCAATAATGTACTGTTTGATAATCATAGTGTGTAATTTAATTTGGGGTTTTGTTTTGGTTGTGAGTTTTTTTAATCATTATTCTTTTAATAACCTAATTTGCATGTATAATTTCATCAGTGTGAATAGTGAATACTTGTAGTTGACAGGTAGAAGTGCACAGAACAAATGAAAATGAGGGATTTTTTGTTGAAATTGGGAAGGATTAAATTGATGTAGAGCGAAAATAAAAATAAGAATATCCGAAATATTATTGATTAATTATTAAATAAAAGAGAGTACAAAAAAGCCTTTATTTAGACAAACCCTAGAATCTAATGTAATCAAATCAAATCCTAAGTAAATATCAAAATATCTATAATATAATCCTAAGATATAATAAAATCAAACCTAATAAAAATTAATTAAATAATCTGAAATATCTTAAACACTACTCAACAATCTTAATACTGCATCATTCAACGTTCACCTAACAGTACTTTGGCTAAAGGAAAATCATAGAATGACAAAGGAAACCCGGGGGATACTAGAGCTGGGAAACAGGGGTAGTCATTTTAGGCTCGGAATAAGAAAAATTGCTACTTTTTAAAACCCAAGCCGAGAACATAAGGGTTAGGGCCAGCCCGCAGGAGCTAACAGTACTTTGACTTAAGGAAAATCATAGAATGACAGAGGAAATCCCCGGGGGGTAAATACTAGAGCTGGGAATCAAGGGCCGCCCTTTTAAGCCCGGAGTAAGAAAATGTTGATTAAACAAAGTTAAGTGGTGACTTAGCAATGTTGACCAAGAAAATTTAATTTTTTTAAATGAGACATATTTATATACTCCCAACAGACATCTCATACTATTTTAATCCAATATGTCAGAGTTTTAAATTTTTAATTCCTCTTTCAATTAATTAAAAAAATGATAAAAAAATTCATAGAGGGCATTGTATGTTGGCTCCTCCTCGCTACCTCTTCCTCCCTTCATCCCTATGGGACTCTCCCTTCTTGATTCATAAATTTTAGCTGTCCCCCTCCTTTTAATCGAAAGTCTATCACATCCCCATCCCCAAAACTTCTTCCAATCTTTTCGTCTAAATATTTTAAAGGGAAGGTAATTAATAGACGAAGAATTTGCAATGGTAATGAGAAGTGAGGAGAAACAAGATTGGCGATAAAAGAACATTCGCTAATACTTCATTAGAAGAGGGCTGGAATTTTTGAATCAAAAAGATGGGGCATTGACCAAGGGAGGAAGAGAGGACACAACGAAGAGGCATTATATTGTTATTATATTTTAAATAATTAAAATGGGAATTAAAAGTCAAAAAATAAGACCAATATTGCTCAGTCACCATTTAACTTTGTTTAGTCAGCATTTTCCATTAGTAACATTAACGGTGTTAAGTTTTAAGGACTAGAAGTGCATTTTATAAATTTAAAGGACTAAAATAAACCTCATGTAAACATAAAAGACTAAAAGTATACTTTAGCCTAATTGATATAATATTAGAGTTTAGTGGAATTAGTAGGGGTAATATTAGAAATTACTTAAATTTTAGGACAAATTTAATAACTAATAACTGTTTTTATTGGTTTGTGAGAATTGTTAGTTAATGTCTTGGAATAAGGACCAGAGGAAGTAATGCATATTGTTGGAATTGGATTTTCTAACAACTTTATAAATGCACAACTAATTTATTATAACTCTAATAATAGTGCTTCAAAGCTTAAACCGAAGCTCATTCGAAGCCTTTAATGATAAAATAAAGACCCGGGCTCAACAAGTTCCTATTGAGTTGCAGAAAATTCCAGATTATTGACCAAACTTAGAAAATTCATATCTTTTTATCTACACATCCAAAAAATTACAAATTAATACTCGTTTTAAAACTTTGGATGTGTACTATTAAGCTGCAAAATATCAAGAAATACCTTAAACATTTACCTTGCATAGTTGCAGACACCATGAAAATTCCAAATTAAAGTTATACCTATGGCTTCTACCATATTTGGAATATTGGCTGCTATTCTCCTTATGGAGATTTACGTGCAACCCAAAACAATAGAAGAGACATGCAATATTAGCTTAAACTAAGTGTAGAGTATGTATAAAAAATGCTCCATCATCTCCAGCTTAGTTAGCATCCACCACCTTCCCCTTTCCATGAGATGTACTTTCTCCTATGGTGAATACAAACAGGGAGAGTGAGAGACTGAAAAATCTCAATAGCAATAATTATATTTCAATAAATAAATGCATAATAAATAACTGAGCATGAGACAAGCCACAAAGAACATCACCCTACAAGTAACTTATTAATTGAAACTGTAAACTAGCTGTTACACATGGCCATGGCAATAGCGAAGTAAGGAATTTACAGGCTTTCATTCCTAACTGTAATTTAACACAACCTTAGCCGCATCGGGTCAAATCATAAATTACTACGAATTAAATACAATATAGTGCAAACAACTCGGGATCGTTCTCTCTTCTCGATGAGCCTTTTATTGAATTCTAAGTAATCTAATATGCCATGCAAATACAATGAAACAAGGGGAAATGGATTTTTAGATTTTCAAATTAATAGCTAAAAAAAATGCAATATAATTAAATGCTAGACTAATATTTTTTTTTGTATTTTCATAAAAAGTGGAGAATGAGTAAATGGAATTATATGGAGCGGAAAGTATGAATAATGAATACTCTTGGTAATAAAGAAAATGTCTATCCTTACTCAAAGAGATTATAGGAATTAAAAATTCATCAAGTCTTAAGAACAACCTCAAAATAACATTTGAGTCCAATAATCCCAATTAATAGTAGCTCTTACAAATATAGCTAACTACTAAATATTGTCAAAAATCACTTAATGTGCAATTAAAATGGATAATTATAACTGGTTTCCTCTTAATATGAATGTGATAACACGACACTCAATCATATAATCTAATAATAACACGTAGAAAGCACAATATCTTTGAATCAATAAGGAAATGCATATATATATATATATAAAAATCCCAAAAGCTATAAAAATCCAATCCAATTACAAATATCAAACCAACAGAAACAATTAACATCAATCTCTATTCCAGAATCACATGTATAAAAATTCCTAAAACTAGATAATCTAAATTTATAATTATAGACTAATGGAATAATAGCAAAATTCCATTCTATAGTCATTAAGCTCAAGAACAAATCATCATCACCAAGAATTGAAATGCTAGCCAATCATGGAGCTAAGTACTGTCACCAAAAAGTTCAAAATCAAACCAGCCATGGAAAAATGAAGGGAAGAATGGAATCTAGAAGCAGAGGAAGGAATGGTGATAATGGTGGTGGAATGATGTTGGGGAAAGGGAAACACGGTCTGGACAGGGGAGAATGACGGGTGTTAAGGTCAAAACAGAGGAGGTAGTCGAATGGTGAAGAGGGGCGGTGGTTGATAGACGTGTGGTGGAGAGGATGGTCGGTGGTTGTGTGTAAGAGAGGAGACCGCCGGAGGTGAATATCAAAACAGAGGAAGGAGGATGAATGGTGGTGCTCTGGGAAATTCTGGTGGTGACTGCCGACTGTGAAGAGACAGCAACGAAGGTGACGGCGGTAGTTGATGGCGATCTCCGCTGGTGATGAAGAAGAACGGTGAGAGTGGTAGAAGTGAAAGAAAGAAAGGACGCCGGTGCTGTGATCCTGAGCTCCGACGGTGGTAAGGATGTTGCAGTAGTCTCTCCTCCTCCTTTTACTCTCAGCTCACAACTCTCCCAGCTCCCTCCGTCGCGACGCAACTCTGTCTCCAAGCTCTCAGCTTGCTCGGGTCTCTGTTTCGGAGCTTGCGGTGATGAAATGTGATGGTGGTTGAGGATGGTCGCCGTCGATGATGAGGGAAGTAGGGTCGCCGGCGACAAGGAGGAATGGTTATGCCATGATGCAGGTCATGATCAGCTTGTGCGGCGCTCTCCCCCAATATCAGTCTCAGCTATGCTCTCCGTGGCGGCCTCCTCCCCTCCGAAATTCTCACTGAAACTTGTATGAACCAGACCTAATTTTCTGGTGCAAAACGCTGTCGCTTTGAGGCAGACTAAACTGACATTTCTGAAATTCGTGAGACTAATCTGTCATTTTTAAACTTCAAACCCCAAACTGCTATTTTCAAATTTAATCCAATTTTTCAAACACCTTCAATTGAAAACATTTAAACCAATATCAAATATTCTTAAAAAAATCAATGATTAAAAGTAATTACAATTTTTTTAATAATTTTACATTATTTAGTCCTAATGTAACGTATTTACTCTTAATCTCAAATAATCTTAATAATTATAACAAAATTTCTAAATAAAATAAAAAAATATATAGTAAATTAAGGATTTGTCATTAACTTGACCACACTGCACTCAACCACACTCCACTTATAATAGACTTTCAATATTTCCACTATCTTCAGCCTTTAAACTTTTAGACCCGATATACGTGACAGAACAGGGGGTCACAGATTCAATATCACCACTGTCAAAATGCAGCACATAACCCTTGCTTATTTTATCATTTAAGCTTCTCCTTTAATTCTCTATTTAGAACCCAACATTATGGGTGAGTTTGGTGTGGGCGTTTGGGCCCCCATAAGCTCAGTGAGTGAGCAAAACGCCAATGGGCCACTGAGAAAAAAAAAAGTATGTGTTTGGTGGGCTCAATAGTCAAAATAGCGTCTGGACTAATTAATAGCTTTTAATCAAAGCTGGTTGAGGGAGCTTATTATCCAGCGTTTGGAATTTACCGTTATTACGCATTTAATTCCTGTCAGTGTTTTCTCTTATCTCTCTCCTCTCCTCTCCTCTCTTCTCATCGGCTCAAACTGAATCTCGAGTGAATCCAATGGCGTCTTCCTCTGCGCGATCTTCCCTCTCTCGCCGGCCGAAGGTGGTTGTTTAGCTGGATCTTCGCCGTCGCTGGAGGTGCGTTTTGTGGGTGCTGTCGTGAGTAGTGGTCGGCGGTGGTTGGGCCTGTCGCTCTTCCTTCCGGTAGCTGCTTTAATTTTATTGATTGCTTTGGCTTTAGCATCAGACGAATAAAATTGATTTATTGGTCAATCACTTTACAATTACAGGGACAGAGCTGGAAGCCTCCCTCTGGGATGCTGAGTTTGACCATGGCAGTGTTGTCTGCTTGATTGTGGTCGTCGACTTTTGCGCTTTCTTTTGTTATTGTTACGAGTGCCTTTAACTTATCTTAGGTGTGAATTATTGTTCAAGCCATGCTATGGAATCGCATTATGAACTAAATAAATCATATGTTGTTAACAGATTGTTGAGGCTGAAGCAGAAAAAATTTTTGTAATATTTTTTGGACAAATTGTGTTAATTTTAAATTTCAATTTTCTCAACTTTAACTTTTATAAATTTTTTTTTTCAATTTCAAATTTAATTTCTTTCTTACTATTCTCTCTAAAATCACTTATACTTAAGCCAATCCAAACAAGATTGTAAAAGCTAAATTGATAAACTCTATTTTTTCAATCGCCAATCCAAACATAAATCACATTACACAATCGGGCTTTTACCAAAAACAAGATTACCAAAAGCTAAATGGACAAACTCTATTTTTCCAACCGTGGTTCCAAACACACACTATATCAGAACAGAGGCTGGGGTTTTAGACTCATACCCCAATTCCAACTTATTTAGTTACATGCAATCACTTAGAGCAATAATTTCTTAATCGTCACTCTCCCAAACTCCCAAAATCAAAATTTAATTAATCTTTCCCCAATTCCCAAATAGCGGAAATCGAAGATATTGAAGATGAAAGGGATTTGAGAAACTCACCTTGATCAGAATATTTGGCTGCATATGGGATCCGACTTCCTCTTTCCTCTCCAGCAGCACTCTCCTTTGATCCTGTCCTCATATTATTGTGTGAACACACTACTACAGATCCAGGTATATGTAACGTTTAATATATAACGGTCATAACAAATAAATATCATATATCACTACAAAAAAAACGTGATTTAGTAACGGTTAAAAATGGGTATTCGTAGCGGTTCTAACCGCTACAAACTAGGTTAATAGCGGTTACCCAAACCGCTACTAAATCGTACGTTGCAAGCGGTTTTATAAAACCGCTACTCAATCAAAAATAACCGCTACAAACTTTGTAGCGGTTCATAGTAACCGCTACAACACCCAGAGATATTTGTAGCGGTTATATAACCGCTACAAATATAAAAAATTTTATTGAGAGCTTTAAAAAAGAATTTTTTTTTATAGCGGTTTACTAACCGCTACAAATATAAAAAATTGAAAATTTGTTAAAAATGACATTTTTTATTTGTAGCGGTTAAGAAACCGCTACTAATTTTGAATTTCATGAAATTAGTAG
This sequence comes from Inga leiocalycina, assembly GCA_963242795.1. Classification (NCBI taxonomy): domain Eukaryota; kingdom Viridiplantae; phylum Streptophyta; class Magnoliopsida; order Fabales; family Fabaceae; genus Inga; species Inga leiocalycina. The sequence goes on from OY725329.1 coordinate 43,908,711, forward strand.
CGGTTTTTAAAACCGCTACTAATTTCATGAAATTCAAAATTGGCGCCAAAAAATTTAAATTTAGCTCTAAAAAGGCGCGTTATTTAGTAGGCGTTTAATAATCGCTACAAATATTTAAAATTTTTTTAAAAAATATACGTTGATTTTTTTTCTGTTTTTTCAATATTATATTAAATAGTTTAATTTGTTATTATTTTATCTATTTCAATTAGTTTATTATTCAATAGTTTAACTTATTAATAAATTAAAAAGAAAAAATGTAATTGAATATGATTAGTATAAAATTTATATTAATAATATTATTAAGGATAGTTAGGTAATAAGGAATTATTATGTTTTATAATATAATGTAATTGTGTATGAAAAATAGATGAAAATGAGATAGAGTTATGATATATCTAGAAAAAAAATGGTTAGAATAAATTTTATAGAAAGGAAAGAAGTATTCTAAAAAAAATTGAAAATCTTGTTACCATATTTGATCGTATTATTCAGCTCCTCTACTCATACGAAAAAAGTTGTAAATGAGAGGAAATGAAAGAAGGGTAAGGTGAAAAGAAATTGGGGAGTGTTTGAAATGAGTTGTGATAAGGGTATTTATAGGGATTCACGTATTATTTGTAGCGGTTAATGTAGCGGTTATTAATTAGTAGCGTTATTTATATTTTTGTAGCGGTTTAATTATTTGTAGCGGTTAATGTAGCGGTTATTATTTAGTAGCGGTTATTTATATTTTTGTAGCGGTTTAATAACTGCTACAAATATTTTTTTAATTTTTTTTTAATTTTTTTTTACATTTTATTTTAACACAAATTTTTTGCATTTTTTGTAAAGACAAATTTTTTACACTTGAATATGATCACTCATCGTCGCCATCCCTACAGAAATTTTGTAGAAAAATTATTGTTATTGATGTATTATTAAATTTAAAAAATTTAATTAAAATGACGTGGACTTAAAAAAACTCACCGCAGTAGAGGTAAAATGTCATCGCCTTCAGGGGAGTAGTTTTCAAAATCAGCTGGCTGAAATGGCTCACTCTCGTAGGCAATGTTATCGCCTTCACCCATGTCGTAAAGGTCTCTTGGCTTTAAATGAACGACCATGTGCCAATCCCTATGCCTCTCGTCCTCGACATAATAAACCTGATGTGCCTCTGAAGCTAGAATATACGGCTCATCATCTTGAGAAATACCAGTATGAATCGGGCGTGAGAAATTGACTAATGTGATCCCTAGGTCGTCAGTTGTCAGTCCCCGAGAAGTAGTGGTATTTGCCCACAAACACTTGAACAGCGTCACGGTGAAACGGCCTTGATAATTAAGCTCGACCACATCAAGAAGCTTGCCATAGTAAGGGACGCCTCCGAACTGCATGTTGGCGTCACTGTTGCTCGCATAACTCCTTGTCCCAAATGTGCCATAAACACCCGAATTCTGTGTTTGCAATCCTTGATCCCGTGAAACCGTGCAAAACTTAAAACCATTGACATTGTATGCTGTAAACCGTTTTGCATGATCAAGAGGGCCGATTGCGAGAGCTCTGAAATCTGGTGAGTGTGGGTTGTGGTCATTTAGTATTCTGCGCGCAAACCAACTTGGGAGTTCTCTGTGGACCCTCCTATCAACTTCCGAGGATGTCTGTGTACGGATCCTGAGCTGACGCTTGACATGACTTCTGAATTCCCTGCAATTAATAATGGAAAGGCGTTAGTGAAATGAAAGTGAGAAATGTTACGAAAGATATATATCGAATAACATACATGTGAGTGTACAATTCTTACCATATGAAAGGCTCAACTTGAGTGCAATTAATCAAGACATGTCTATGTGCTTGGAACTTCTCAGTTGCCGTTAGTTTGAAGTTCTCAGTTGCTCTAACTGGTTTACCAACACGAGGGATAAATTCTCCTGATGTTGATGTAGGTTCAGGACAATCGTCAACACGAGGCGGGCGGTTGAAAGCCGTCTCAAGATCATCAAAATACCTTGAGCAAAAATATAGCACCTAATCCCCTATATAGCCTTCAGCTATAGAACCTTCTGGCCACGCCTTATTCCTCACGTAAGATTTTAATTTCCCAAGGAACCTACGAAGTACATAAGAGAAAATTGATATAAAATGATGAAAAGGACGACCAGCAAACATTAAATACGGACAATAAATGAAAGCACATATTTAAAATGAGTACCTCTCAATCGGATACATCCCACGATATTGTACTAGTCCAGCAAACTTTGTTTAATGAACGAGGTGGACTGTGAGGTGAACCATCACAGTAAAAAAAGACGGAGGAAAGATCATCTCCAAGTGACAAAGCGTAAGAATGATTTTCGACTGCAGTTGATTGAGCTCCTCAACGATCAAAACCTTAGAACACAACTTCCGAAAGAAAGAACAAAGTTCCACCAAAACGATGGAAACATCGGGAGGAAGTGTATTCTTTATAGCCAGAGGGAGTAACTGCTGCATAAGAACATGTGAGTCGTGACTCTTCAGGCCAGCAACCTTTCGAGCCTGCAAGTCGACACATCGAGAAATGTTGCTTGAATACCCATCAGGAACTTTTAATTTCTTCAACGTCGCGAGGAACACATCCTTGTTCGGTTTTGTGAGGGTAAACTTTGCTGGTGTAAATCTGTCATGCTCATCTGGCCAAGCGTCTTCACGAACTCCCATGTCGCATAAATCTTTCCTAGCTTGAAGGTGATCTTTTGTCTTGCCGGGTTCGTTAAGCAGCGTATACAGCACATTGTCGCAAACATTCTTTTCAATGTGCATTACATCAAGACTGTGGCGAAGTAAATTAGATCTCCAATATGGAAGCGTGAAGAAAATACTTATCTTCTTCCACTGCTGAGGCGCCGAAGTCCTACGCGTCTTTTGGCGAGTTTGTGCTGAATCATCGCTTTTTCCAAACTCGAAGTCAACATGCTCAAGCTACTGTAAGATATCTGTACCGGACAAAGTCTGAGGTGGTCCTCTTTTCTCTGGTTTCCCATTGAAGCGATTTCGTTGCAATCTGAACTTATGCATTCCATCGAGAAACCTCCGATGCCCCATAAATCACTACTTTCGGCTATGGGGAAGGCGCAATGCGTCAGAGTCGAAATTGCAAGCTGGACACGCCGACCCAGTATGCATATTCCAACCAAGGCTGCACGCATATTGAACAAAGTCTTGCTGTGAGCGTCGTACGTCTCCAAGCCGACATTCCACAGGTCAAGCAATTCCGCAATAAGCGGTTGGAGATACACATCGATGTCATTGCCCGGTGCCTTTTTGCCTGGAATGATCATAGACATAATGAAAGAGCTTTGTTTCATATACATCCAGGGGGTAAGTTGTAGGGAGCTAAGACTACCGGCGAAATGCTGTAACTTGTCTAAGATTCCCGAAAGGATTGAAACCGTCGGTCGCCAACGCAAGACAAACATTTCTAGGGTCAGTCGCAAAATCTGGAAAGTCGTTGTCAAACGTTTTCCAAGCAGCTGCATCCCACAGATGTCTTAATTTACTGTCTTCGTTTTTATCAACGGCATGCCACCTCATGTGCTCAGCAGTTTTAGACGACATAAATAATCTTTGTAGACGAGGTTTCAAAGGGAAGTACCTGAGAATCTTTGCAGGTTTCGTCTTTTGCTTTTTCCCCTTCCGAATTGTCTTGTACCTCGATGTGTGACATCTCTTACACGTCTCCCTGCTGGAATCGTCTCCCCAATACAGCATACAATCATTTGGGCACGCATAAATCTTTTGATAATTCAACCCCAACCTGTTGATAATCTTCTTGGCCTCATAGAAGGTTGTGGGAATCTCGGCGTCGGGGAATGCATCTTGTAATAAGTCGAGCAACAATGACATTCCCTTATCTGTGATCCCACACAAGCACTTGATATGATACAATTTGATCAAGAAAGATAATTTAGAATATTTGCGACAACCTTGATATAAAGGACGATCTGCCTCATCCATTAAGCTGAAAAAATTCCGAGCTGCTTCATTCCCCATAAAAGCCGGCTCAGAGCCGTGCACTTCTTCGTTGAAGTTGTCGCCTTGAAATCCAAACGCATCACGCACAGCATCATTCACGGGATCATCTTCATCTACTTGAACGCCTACTTGAGAACTTCGAGGAAGAGCCTCGTCATATCTAATGCCGGCCTTCTCACCATGAACTGCCCAGAACGTATAGTCCTCAGGGAAAGGCTTCACAAGCAAATGTTCCTTCACAACATTTCGTGCATGCCACTTCTTGAACTTGCATTTCCGACAGAGACAGACGATCTTGCTGTTACAGCTGGCGTGAGTGAATGCGAAATCTAAGAAACTGTTTAATCCGTACAAATATTCAGGAGAATTGCGCGGCAACCTTATCCATGATTTATCCATAGCTACAAGTGAGAGAGAAGAAAGTATAGAGAAGAAGATGAGTGAGAAGATAATGATGAATGCCTAGAACCTTATATTCTGAAAATCCAACGTTTATAATTTTGTAGCGGTTATTAAACCGCTACACCAACCGCTACAGAAATTCCAACATTTATAATTTTGTAGCGGTTATATATATAAAACCGCTACTAATATTCAAGTCGTTAATTGGTGGGAAATTCAAAATGTACTTGTTGAGTATTAGTAGCAGTTATATATATAAAACCGCTACTAATATTCAAGCCGTTAATTGGTGGGAAATTCAAAATGTACTTGTTGAGTATTAGTAGCGGTTATATATATAAAACCGCTACTAATATTCAAGCCGTTAATTGGTGGGAAATTCAAAATGTACTTGTTGAGTATTAGTAGCGGTTATATATATAAAACCGCTACTAATATTCAAGCCGTTAATTGGTGGGAAATTCAAAATGTACTTGTTGAGTCTTAGTAGCGGTTATATATATAAAACCGCTACTAATATTAAAGCCGTTGGACATTAAATATAAAAATATTTTTCTAATTTCTAGCGGTTATACATAACATAACCGCTACAAATGTGCACAAAGGCGGCAAATTTCAAATTTCAAATGATTTGAGTGTTTGTAGCGGTTATTAGTGTATAACCGCTACAAACATACATATTTGTAACGATTTCTGAAGGTAAACCGCTACAAATATATATGTACATTTGTAGCGGTTATTAGTTTATAACCGCTACAAATATATATGTTTGTAGCGGTTATACACTAATAACCGCTACAAACATATAGATTTGTAGCGGTTTTAACTTAAAACCGCTACAAATATATATATACTTTATTTTTTTAAAAATTTAGATATAAATCATTCATAAATTATTTCAACGCGATCTAATAATATAAATATAATTATATAAAATACAATAAGAAAATTTTGAAATAAAAACTCATATAAATATTTACAAATGTTTAAACAAAAGAAAATGTCCTAAACTAAGGAGCTGGGGGCTGATCCTCTGGTGCTCCCTCAGGTGGGGCTCCCTCGGATGCCGCTGGATCGGGCCGCTGTGCAGAGTGAACCGCACCATCGTCATCAGCAGGAGGAGGAGCAGTAGGAGGAGGAGTAGTACTCGGGACGACGTAGCGAGGGACAGGGGGAACCGCTGGATGCTGCTCGTTCGGGAACAGGCGACTCCATGCTCCCTCGAGCATGGTGTTCGTGATCTCACGCCACTGCGTCTGCTGAGCGTACATCATATCTGCGTGTATCTGCAGCTGCTGCTGCTGCTGCACCTGCATCTGCTGCTGCTGCTGCGCCATCTGCTGCTGCGTCTGCTCCAAATCTGACCACAGCTGGTCAATAGACTCGTCCCTCCGACGTCTGACCCCTCTAGAGCTGCCAGCCTCAGAGGCGGTGATCCTGCCGTAGACCATGCTGGGTCTGGCGCCTATCCCCATACCCCGTGTAACCCCCTTCCCACCTTAGGCCGAAATTAAGTTCTTAAACTCATAATTAAGTTGTAATTAGAGACCATGATTCAAGTTGGGACTTATCAAAGAAATCTTTTGCCCAAAAATCGGATTTGCAAAAACTTTTTCAAACTTATTCACAATGGTCTCATATTCACAATACAAAACAACAATGGCCTGAACAGGTGGATTCCATTTACAAATATCAGAGTACAAATAAGTTCCCGACTCACTCGGGTTCCATTCATACATAAAAGGGATTTACACAAGGCACAAAGCCTACAATTCATACCCTTTTTCTTGGGGATTACACAAAATCTACTATATACAATCCCAAAATATACAATGATAACCATAACTCCAAAATATACTCCTAAACAGGAGCTCTAACTACTCTTCGTCGCCTGCTTGCCTTTCGATCCTTCAGCCCTGTCTAAAAGGGTTAATTTTGGGAGAGTGAGATTCTAAAGAATCCCCGTAGTGTCAAATCAATCATATAATGTACAATAATAATGCATGTAAGCAAATCATTATCAACAACAAGCAATTACAACGGCAGTTACAACGGCAATGGTTAGTATGACACATGTCATCCCTGACGATTGCTCACGCTAAATTGCTCACGTTGTATTACATCACAACAATCAACACAGTATAATCCACCACAGCTGGGATCCATATAAAGCATATCATAATCGCAAGCCACATAGGCAAGATACACACACACAGCCCACGGCTGGTTTCACAATCGCCGCCCCACGGGTCGGATTCACAATATCCATGTCGATTACGACGGCAGTCCAACGGCCGACCTAGAGATGACCACTGTCACTCCCTATACAGCTCACGTTGACCTGCTCGCGCCGTAATGGACCATGGCACACATTTCACAAACTCAACGATAAGTTATGCATGCCAAAACATCATACAAGATATGAGAGAAAAGTCATTACCTGAGTTCCTCCGGGCGTTCCTTGGCACCCGTCTCTCCCGCGTCGGGCAAATATCAAATCCTATTTTCACAAATAGGGACGAAGAGTCATTCTCTATTCTAAGACTTAATTCACTTTATAATGCTTAATTGGTTATCATTATTGCTCTTTTGGAGTCATTAAATACCCCTAACAAAACTCCTAAAGGGTAGGAAGAACTATCCCAAAGATCCCCTTTTTGGAAGCACAAAACACTGATTTTACACTGTATCACTCGAGCACAGATGACCATGCTCGAGTGCTGATGTACGGACACTCGAGTGAAGACGGCCTCACTCGAGCACAACAAAGTTTTCAGGAACTGGCTCACTCGAGCACACTGGACCTCACTCGAGTGAAGGCCAAATGCCTCACTCGAGCACCTGTGAGTGAAGTCCAGGAAGTGAGAACCCGAGAGCACACAAGCTCACAAGGACCAGGATCACTCGAGCACAGCCATATGCACTCGAGTGAACACCCCATACTCGCGAGTGAGAAGGCACACCCGCGCACCTTACCCGCGAGTGACAACCCGAGAGCACCACCCACACCAGAGGCACAGGCTCACTCGAGCATGACCCCCAGTGCTCGGGTGAGACGGCTATGCTCGCGAGTGTCAGAGCACACTCTTGAAATTAGCCAGCGAGTGAAGACCTGGAAGAACTCTTCACTCTGAACTCGCACCATCACTCAAGCAGCCCCAAGCTCACTCGAGCATGTTCTTTCCTCACTCGAGCACAAGGCAATACACTCGAGCATTATCCATAAAACCCAGACGAACTCGAAGTAAAGAAGGGAAAAACTCACGAATCACTCAAGCATGATCATCCCATGGTCAGGTGATATTCCTCCTGCACTCGAGCACACCCATCCATGCTCGAGTGAATCTATTAAAATGTAGAAAACGCAGATAACAGAGACACTCTCCCTCACACTTGCCCAAAAAGATTCCAATGGACACAAAACTTAACCCAAAGCCACTCCCACACAAAAACACCCAATAAACTCAATGGAATCCTCAGAATCATCAAAATCCTTCTCCATTATCATGCTTTGGGTTTTGGGCAACAATTTCATCAAAACACCAATCTTAACCAAACTTCACATTTCATTTACCAATCAATCTATCTATCCTAAACTCATTCCAAAACACCATTCTCATGCCAAAAACATACCAAAAAAACAGTGACACTTATTTTTCGGATTCAAGCCAAAATTTCCAGAATTTATAAACTACTTCAAATGGTATGAAATATAGATAGATAGATTGGTTTTACTCACCTTATCAACTTCTCCAAAGAGAGTTCTTGATTCACCACTTTCCAAGTTTTCGAGTGATCACCAACCACAACAAATGGATAAACTAAAAACACCAAAATGAAGCTCATCACTCAAGGATCAACATTTATGAAAAGAACTTGAGCAATGGAGATCATTTACCTACTCAAATCACAAGCTCTTCTTTCTCTTTCTTGCCTAGTTCAGCCGCCGGAAATGGAGGAAGGGAAGAGAGAGAAACGAGAGAGAGAGATGGAGAGAGAGAGAGAGATGAGAGGAAAAGCAACCTTTTGTCCTCTTGTGGCCTTCATCCAACAACTCTCACAATGCCACTTGTCAGCATCTCGTCCATTCCCATAATGAGCTCACACAAGCTTAATACACTGGATTCCGACCCATGTACAATGAATCTCAACCCTTGATTTTAAATACCACACACATGCACACCAAATTCATATTACATTAATTCCCTTCTTCCAATTTCCACTAATTATGACATTAATTAATATAGTCATGAATTACATAATAATCCCAATTTAGGTCATAATTATCCACAATAATCATGATTATCCCTTAATCAAAAATTGGGATATTACACCCCGCACGAGTCCGAGGTGCTCAGCCTGAGCCAGACCCGCCTTCAAAGGAGCCGTCGGGTCCATTGACCCCTGTGACTCCTCAGGCTGGGTCTGTCGCAGCTCAGCCTGCGACAGCTGCATCCGCTCCTGCCATTTTATGAAACAATTAATAATTAGCATTTTTCATTATTAACTTGGTTTTATAAAAAATATAATAATAAAATTACTTACAATGGCCGCCTTTGCCTGCTGAGAGGTCGCAGTCCCGTCACAGTGTCTGTGTGTGATGGCGTACAGCTCCGCATAGTCCGTCTGACGGTTCTCCTGCTGTGCCCTCGTCTCCTGAAACAATTACAAAACAATTAGTATTATGAAATAATCAGCTAAAAGTAAGTGAAGCACTTGAAAAGTTACCAGCTCGCTGTAGGTCACAGCAAAGGTCTTCGATCCTGCTGTGTGGTGGATCGTCTGCTGCGCCCGGATCTCGATGTTCCTCTAAGAAAGCTCCTGGAAAAACAAATAATTAAATGTATTATAATTTAAAATTAAATACAAATTAAATTGATATTATAATTTAATATTTAACAATTACAAAATTATATATCAAAAATATAATAAATACATTACCTGCGCCTGAGGGCTCCTCCTGAACTGGACGAAACGCGCCCAGTCGTTCGGCAGCACGCCGTCCGGGACGCTCTCCTGCAGCTGCTCCAGAGGCATCGTCCCGTCCCCATCCATCCTGTGGAAGAGACGGTTCCTCCTGTTCCTCCAGGCGTCGCCCATCTTCACGAGGGCGTACCTCTTCCGGTTGGCCTGGACGACAAACCGCAGCTGAAAAAAATACATTTAAATATCAATAATTATTAAAACCATAATTTAAAAAAAATAATTAGATAGAATTAATTAAAAAAATATTAATTAAATAGTTTTAATTACCTGAACCACCTCCTCCCAAGCCTGGTCCTTCAGCCCCTTCAGAATGTGCCTCCACGTCGGTAAGTGAAGGGGGAATCGAATCCAATTCGCTCCAAGGTTGCTCAGGAAGCGGTTGAGCAGGTGACCCCCATTGTGGATCGGCTGGTCAGTGCCCTCGTTCCACGGCACTATAACTCGCAGGGACCGGTCCATGCTGTTCAGACCGACCACATCCAGCCTCCTTGTCGACACGTTCCCCTGCTCATCTGCACAGTTGACCGCACGTTAGATAAATTATAATTCAAAGTTAACATTTCAAATTTAAATAAATAACTTACTAAATTAAAAAAGTAATTTACCTTCGACCTGCACCTCAAACCCAGTGGACCGCGAAGACGACCCTCGTGGGTTGTTCTGCTCCCGAGCGTCCTCCTCATCGAGGAACTGCTCCATCTCCCTGAACCCACTAATCGGGATCTCGAAGTCCTCCTCGTTGAGGAAGTCCTCAACACTAATCTCTGGCCTCTCCACCTCAGGCACCTCTGGTGCGGTCGTCGCCTGTGGGATCGTCTGCGGTACCTGTGGGGGGATGGGCTGAGATGCCGCGGTAGCCCTGCCTGCGCGCTGCCCCCTCCCTCTGCCCCCTGCCCGGCTATTGCCACCCCGTAAAGTTGGTCTGGGGACCTCAGGGGCCTTCCCCTTATCCTGTCTTGAAGCCATATCAACTGTACAAATTAAAAAAAAATTAGTCCATTATTATGCAAAAATATAATAAAAAGACAAATATAAATAAAAATACGTGTTATATACATACCTCAAGTGCGAATACTGCGGAATACTGACCAAAAACTCCTATAGAGACGTCTGAACGCTCAAATCTCGAACAAATCACTCAAAGAAACCTCAGGAAACAAAATGAGCAAAAGGAGAAATGAAGGAGGTGGGGGTTTAAATAGGCCAGATATTAGTAGCGGTTATTAAAATAACCGCTACTATAACCGCTACAAATAATTAAATTTGTAGCGGTTCTTCAATAACCGCTACAAATCTTCACAACGTTTGAAATTCTGTAGCGGTTATTGCCCAAAACCGCTACAAATTTCGAGACTCTTGAAATTCTGTAGCGGTTTTTGCCCAAAATCGCTACAAAATTCTAACTTTTGGTATTTTGTAGCGGTTTATGTGCATTAACCGCTACAAAATAACCGCTACAAGTTTTGGTGGGAACTTCGCGCCAAATTTTTAGCGGTTTTTTGTAGGAAATCGCTACAAATAATCTTGCCGCTACAAATTTGTAGCGGTTTAGGTAAAAACCGCTACAAATACTATAATTTGTAGCGGTTTAATATAACCGCTACAAGTGCACCGCTACAAAATCCCTTTTTTTTGGTAGTGTATGTTGAAGCGGAGATAGCATAAAAATATATAACGCTTAAAAGTAACTGCTAATTATGCGCATCGTCATGTATTATGAGGCGAAATTTGCAAAAACATAAAAATAATAGTTGTAGTTAATAACTGCAATTTATGTAGTGACAAAAATAACAGTTCCTTCTAAACAACTATCATGTGACAATAACAAACTCTTCATCTTCTGACCTCTAATATCAGCGAAAACAAAATCTAACGATCGTAACAAACAACCGTCATTTAACACTTTCAAAACCCTTCATAACATTATCAAACCTTCATAAGTCATGACTCTTCATAACATATGTTAGACTTTTATTTATACTCACATATTCCTTGTGATTCTTACTATACTTTTCTTTATCGGCCTCCTCCTTTTGTCTTTCATCATGTTAAGATCCTGAGGAGCTCCTCTGCAGCTACTAGCCCCTCCTTCTCCACCACCACCTCCTCTTCCTGAAATAGAGGCTCTGTGTATCTGTTTGCAGGACTTGACCACCATAGAAAGCGTCTCGTAGCATACGCCAACAAGCTGAACAAGAAGTTAAACCTCATACTTCATCATAATGAGGTTGAATATAATTTACAATAAAAAACTTCATCTCCTTCCTCCTGATGATGAGAATGAGGAGGAGGAGGAGGAGGAGGAAGAAGACGACAGTGGTGATAATGACCAAGGAACGAAAAATCGGACCAGGCAATGAACCGGTCACAGCACAAGTTCAAGGGTTAATGGGTCAACCGGTGTCTAACCGGTAGTTGAACCGGTAGTGAACCGGTCATATTAAAATATTATAATTTATTAATGGCAATATATATTAATATATTTTTAAACTTCTATAGATAAAAATGAAGATTTTTAAGGAAAAAATACTTAAAATCTATTAGTATGAGTTATAATGCCTATACTTATGCAATGATATCTCCTTTTCTATAATTATTATATCTTTTTAAATAATTTTTTTCATTATCTTCTTCATTTTTTTTTAAATTTGTTCTTTCTTTACCTATTTTTCTCTTCATTTTGGTCTTCAACTTCCAGTTTTCCCCTAAAAAAAGCAAAAACAGAAAAATAAAAAAAAATAAAAAATGAAACCAGTTCAACCGGTTGAACCACCGGTTTTAACCGATTCTAACCGGTTCCCCGATTTAACCATCAAACCAGACCGGACCACTGGCCGGTTCCCGATTCAACCGGTCGAACTGGTCGGTCCGATCCAATTTTTTGTACAGTGATAATGACTAAACAGCACTATTGTATTTTTAAAATATTAAAAAATTGTTAACAAAAAAACCTTAATAATTCATAGTTATTAATTAAAATCCGTTGTTCGCATCGCAAGTGTACAGGTCATGCGAAGTAATAAAGTGATAAGAAGAGATAATTCCCACAGAGATTTGATTAACAAATTGGTCAAGCAAGAGGCTTAGTGAATTCAATTAAGTTGAGGAAAAAAAAAGTTTTGATATGGAAAAGAATTTTGAAAAAACTACTTTTAAGACTAGAAAGTAATAAAGACAAATGATTCTCTGACTTCAAAGATTAAATGGAGCTTAGGATTCTTCCTCCCGTTTGTATTTCATTAAACTTGATTAACTTCCTTTCAACTAGTATAATGCATATTTGTATTGGTCTAAGGTTCAAAAAGCACTTGACGAAAGCTCTCGCAAGTCAAAATACAGCTTCTTTTCTTATTAAAGTGCACAATCTCTTGCCACAATTAATGAAAATCAATCTTTAAGCGACAACCTTAATGTGACAATGCAAGGTTAGTATATTTACCTATATTGTACCAACAAATCATCTATTTATCAAGTAAACTTCAAGACAAACATGATTATAATCAAATTCTACATCTAGATTAGCTCTCTCAAGTCAAACCTGTAATACCCCGAATTTTGGGATTGGAGGCTTGGGAATAAGCCTAAATTAAGTGAACTGTTAAGCCCCAATTTATCAGGAGCCCAAATTTATCCCTTAATGATTCTAATATCTTTGGGGTATTAAGAAAGTAAAATGGTAAATTTTAGAGAAAGTAATTATGTTTTTGGTGAAATCGCCTATAAGATAGTGAGCTTGTCATGTGATTTTTAATGACCAAATGATGAGCAAAAATTATGAAATTTTACAGGATGAAAGTTGACATCCTAATAGCCTTGTGCGGCTACCTTAATCATAAGTATCATGTACAAACCCCTATAGGGAATTTATGTAATCATGCACATATTATCAGTATAGTTACGTTATTCCTGTGTTGCCTACCTAACCGCATATCGTTTTTCACAAATACTCTGAAAAAGGTTGAAATTGAGATAAGGGCGTGACAAAGCCCAAGTGAACAAATCAATCTAAATGGTGGCCAATCACTTAGAAGCATTAAACAAATGATAAAATCAACACATATATATCATTATCTACTAAAAGAGAGGAATATTTAAGTTTTAATTCATATAAAGGTTCAAAAAAATCCTATAATGAAAGATTTAGCAACTTATGTCCAAATGTAAAGAAAATCCATACACAGCTACTGAATACATGAATAAACTAAGTAGAAAAGAGGAGAAAAGTGACAAAACCAAGGTCAAACTGCCAAAATCTCTCTTAGAAAGATGGCCCAAGCCTCCAAACTTTTCTAGAACCCTCTCCTAAGCTCTTCTTTTTCATGCTCTAGGGTTCTCAAGTGCAAAGAATATGTTTTTGGCGCTTTTCCCTGAGTTAAATAATGTTTTACAGCCTCTAAAATCAAAATATACATATGTACTTTTTCAGGAATTGCTACGGTATGTTTGTCAACTTGTGGTGCCCAATTACACAGAGAGCAAACAGAGATTGCTTGCCACAGCAAGTTTGTCAACTTGCCGAGGCTAGTTTGTAACATCCTTATTTTTATTTTTAGGATATAATTATAATTAGAAAATAATTATTTATAAAAGAAAATAAATTTATTAGGTAACTTTTAGAATAAAAAGAAAAGAAGAACCAGTTAAAATATGATTTTTTAAAAAAATAATATATATAATAGGCGCCACCCACATTACAAAAAATTATAAAAGCCACTTTCGGCGCCACCCTCTTTAAAATTAAAAAAGTAATAATAAGAAATATATATATATATATATATATATATACATATAAACACGCCACCGAAGTACTATATATACCCCCACCCCTCCTTCACTTCAACATTGAGGCGAGGTGATACTTTTGGAGGAGAGGGCCAGTTTTTGCAGTTTTGGAGATTTGATACATTAATTATATATTTTTAATTATTTTTTATGATGATGGATTACCTCAAGGCCTTATGACATGTTTTGAACTTGTGGATCTATAATTTAATTTGATATGGATATTTTAATATATGATGATATATTATTTGGTTAAAGAGTTTGAGCTATACAGTGAATAGTCATTTTGGGCCTTATGAACTCCAAAACCCAATTAGTTACATGATAATGTTTTGACAAATGGTTTTATCAAATCCTTAATTAATTATTGTTTGAAGAAAATGATTTTATACAATTACAGAGAGACAAACTTTTTGTGATTCTCCTACTTGCTTCAACACGTTCATAATTTGCCGAGGCAAGTTGTATAAGCTCTTGTTTCTAACTTTGTAATGCTTCACTTTGTTTATTCTTTCCTTGTTTCTTGGTTCTCATAGGGCTTCAAAACTTGGCTCCATCATCCTACAAAAGAGGGAGGATTTATAAAGTTCTAATTAAATCACAAATTATGTAGAATATAACAAGAATTTCTTTGATTTTTGTTTGATACTTTGATATGCACATTTTCTTCTATATACTTCTTTCTATACATATTTTGAACCCAAAAATACGTAAAACAAGATGAAAATGTGCTGAAATGTTATCAATTTCTAAGAGTTAACATCGTAAAGTATTCTAATAACACCAACATATTTTTTTCCAAGCTTGCTCAATAAGCCTCATGAGCTAGTATTTCCTAATTAAAATTTGGCCCAAGAAATAAGACTTGATCCTGAAAATCAGCTTTTAAAAATTTATCTTCAATTTTTTCTTAATTATTCTGGGCCTTAATATATTTAATAATTATTGTTTTCCTTATTTTTCTAGATTCTTCTACCCGAAAATAAGCCTATTTCAATAAATTTATTTTCTTGAGGCCTTAATTAAACCCTTCTAGCCCCCTTAATATTCTATAAATCATTAATTCAAAGTTTAAAAATTTGGATATTACATCTTATGTTTATAGTGTGAAAGTGATGTGGTTTGAAAAATGTTCATATTTTGAAAATGAACAATATAGTATAAGCAGAAAATGAGGAATATATTGTTCTAACTATTGTGCTCAGAAAGTTAAGTTGTTAAACATTTTTAACACCAAAAAAAAAAAAAAAAGAAGCTCTAAAACACAAAAAGTTTGGTTGTTTTTTAATAGGAAAAAAACAAAAAGAAAACATTATGACTACCCTTATCGTTGAGGCAGAGGGCAATGGTTGCCAGGCCAATAAGCATGTGGGTCCCAGGCAGGCAAACTTTCCTCTCCTCCTGGGGATGCGAAGTGACCTTACTGACATAAATCTTCCCGCCAAATATCACACCCTTTCTCACCTCTTTTGACGAAAAAGAAGGGCCCTCTCAGGTGTGAAGAAGCGTGTATGGATGAGCATCTGGAAATACAAAACCAAAAGGCACAGCAGCAACCAATAAGAAACTAATTGGAAGTTCAGTTTGGAGAATAGTTTTAGTTTGACATGAAGATATTGGAGTTCTCAGTCGCAAACGAGAAATGGTCTCTTCCTTTCTTTTAAACCATATGTCATCCGAAATAATATAGTCAACCATAAGTCTAAAAAGGCACAATCTGCTAGGAAAGTTTCATGAATCCATTTAACTGTCTTGTATAACTATAGGATCAATTTGGAAACTAACTGCATAGCTCAACCAAACTGTGGTGGATAAGGGATGCTGCAAAAAAAATTAAAAATAAAAAAATAATAATAATTGCAGAGAAAAGTAACAGCACAAAGATGACACAGCGAAGCAACTTGTAAATGATGCTTACTAAAAGTTCCATTAAAATGCCAAAATCTAGCCCATAACCACTTCACAACAAACGGCATAATAGTTCTCTAAATCTTCTTTATGGAATAAGAGAATATAGCCTCGACAAATTTTTGATTGAGGTGGTAAGTGGTTCAACTCATAAGGAAAAAAAATATAAATTCGAATATCAAAATAAAAACTTACTGTGAGAAGCAAAAAGCTTTTGTACTTTTAAGCCCCAAAAGTAATTATATTCTTGACCAAACAAAAAAAAAACAAGAGAATAAGATAATATAACCAATAGTAATAGTATATATCCCAAATCTCTTCCCTTTCTACATGTTACAATCTGACTCATGGGACTATGAACAACACATTTTGATAAAATTTGTACATGCACAGCAACATTATATGTCCCCTTGAACATAAGCTTCAAAGAGCTTTATAATTAATAATATATCCCAAATTTGTATGTAAGTACCAGAATCAAAACTATAAGTTTTGCGAAGCTTTTAAGATTGGATGCAAATAATCACGGGGTGAATTTGAGATAGTCGACCTCGACTGAAGGAGGGATGATTAGAGCTACGGTTGTAGACTAATAGAATAAATTGTTTTTTTGAAACATAAATATCTAACTTTTGGTTACTTCCACCTGTCTTATATATGATACGAATGTCCGCAGTCGTTAGATGAGCACGTTGGTAAACATTTGTCAAATGTAAATGGGTAAAAATATGTATTTTATTTTCTAAAAATGCCCTTATTATTTTTATAGAAAGTGAATAGGAGAGAGAATGAACGCTGTCATAAAAATGTAATAAAAAGTTAGTTGAAATATCAAACATTATCTAAATGTATCGTATAAATTGGACCAAATCACCTAAAAATTTGTATCTTATATTGGTTATATATATGTAGATATATAAGAATCGGGGAGTATCATACTAATTGACGAATCCCTAATTTTATTATATATTATTTACACTTTATTTAAGGATTTTGTCATATTAATTGAGTTTAAAATGTTTTACTTGTGATAAATAGATATTAAAAATAAGTACATTAAATTAGAATTAAAAAGGGTAAATTTGTCAAAATAATTGTAATTACTCTTAATCTTTGATTCTTGAGAGAATTTGATATTGGTTTAATTGTTTTTAATTGTAAATATTTGAAAATTTGGATTAAATCTGAAAATGGCAATTTGGGCTTTGAAGTTTAGAAATGACAGTTTGATACCAGGAAATTCAAAATACCAATTTAGTCTGGGCAAAACCCATGCGTTTTGGCAGCCCTTAGGTCAGATCTTTAATCAGTTTTCAGACTTCAATTGCAGAGAGCCGAGCTGGGAGTTGCGAGGAGCTGCCGCGAGACATTGCCGTCCTTCATACATCTCATCTTCACCTTCCTTCTCCATTCCGTCCACCACTGCGTCATTACCACCTATCCACCGCCGCCTCACCACCATCATCCATTGGCGAGCGTCTCAGACCAAAAGACTCAGCAGCGCCGGAGACCCGAGAAGAGAGCCCCCGCGAGGGAGCTGAAGGAAGAAGCCACCATTGATTCACCACCGCACCTTTCCTTCACTGTCCTCGACCGCTGGTTTCTTCCACTCTTTCCATTGTCCTTCATCTATTATCAAACTAAGTTGCAGAAAAGGAGTGACAGAAGTCGCGAGGAAGAAAACAACGCAGAGTTCGGGAAAACAGAACTTTTACCTCCACCACCAGTGATCTTCTATACTCCAGTATTCCGGTGAGTTTCATCCTCCTACGCCCCTTTACTATTCCATACCGAAGCCTCCTCTGTGTTTGATATCATTATAGCCGTTTTTCTCTGATTTTGGTTCATATTCAGTCACAAATTTTCTCCAAATCAGTGTTAATCGGTTAATTAATTGATGAGGTTCAATGTCTGAAATTGTGGAAATGTTTGGTGAAGCTGTGTTGATGGTTGGCAGTGGCTAGTTCCTTAATCCTTTGTAGCAAGAGGAATGACATGAACTTGGAGCTTCCAATAAGGGAGTTTTTGCTCATCCATTCCTCTAATTTTACATTGTAATTGTGATTTTTAGGTTTTAGGATAATTTTATAATATTAGACTTGTTATGAATATTGTGGTAGTGGATGTTCATAGTCTCTTAGTATTCCATAACCTTCCAAGATGTTCATAGTCTCTTAGTATTCCATAACCTTCCAAGATGAGTCTTTTGGAATTCTACACTTAAAGCCATATAACCCATAAATGGCTTAGTGGGAGTTTTCTATTATTAATGTAAATAACCTACAAAGATTTTATATTATACCATTATATAGATTTACTTTTTTGTTGTAACTCTTGTAATGGAAGTTAAGGATTTGTGGCCTATAAATAGAAAATAGTAGGCATATATCAAAGGTTGTAAGCTTGAAATGAAATAAGAATCACTCCCTCCTTGCTCTCTATATTTCTCTCTTGTATTTCTTCATTTCCTTCATCTCAATCTCTTATACTTTCTTGATTTCATAACACGTTATCAGCACGAATTCGCTCAGAAGACCTATGGTCTAGTTTTCTATCTCTTCTACTCTCTAACTTTCTCATTTCCATACTATGTTTTGTATTGTTTATTCTCTATGTTATTTTATCTTTCTAGTCTACATTATCCATCTATTGTTCTATATTATTTTTATTATTTTTCTTTTACGCTATCTATTTTTATCCATCATGTTGTTACCTTTTACATATATCTAGGATATGTTAGATCCCAAGTTTTGATGATAACAATAATTCAATTATGTGTAAAACATGTTTTTAGAAGGTTAAGAAAAGATTTCAAGTTACCAAATGCATATCTGGAGTTTGCTGATATCTGCTGTGAAATTGCACTTGAGTGCTCGAGCATGAAGTCTGCACTCGAGCACAAATCACTTCTGTGCTCGAGCAGGTGTGAGAGAAAGCCAGGAAGTGTGTACCCGAGAGGCATTCTCCCTTTGTATTCACTGGGTCACTCGAAGCACAAGGTATGCACTCGGGCAGAGAAGCCATCCTCACTCGAGCACACATGCGAGTGAGGGCATGCGAGTGCTTGGCCGAGAGCAAGTTGTAGCATGCTTCCATCATTCGCTCGAGCAAGGCATGCGAGTGCTTGGCCGAGAGCAAGTTGTAGCATGCTTCCATCATTCACTCGAGCAAGGCACTGCGAGTACTTGGCCGAGAGTCTTGAAGTTCAGAAAAGTACAAGTGTGCTCGAGCACACCCATCCATGCTCGAAGTGACACGTCCATGCTTGCTAGTAATAATTCCATCCCTCTCCAGATCTGTTGCGAGTGCTTGTTCAAAAGGTATAATTCTTGAGAATATTCTTCTCACTCGAGCAGGAGTCTTTGTGCTCGAGTGAGGGCCCACATCACTCGCGAGTGAAAATTCTATCCCTCTGAAATTCTGATGCGAGTGATGGTTTAGAGAGCATATTCCTTGAGAATATGCTTCTCACTCGAGCAGAGGTAAGTGTGCTCGAGTGAAGGTCCATATCACCCGCAAGTGCAAATTCTCACTCTTGTCAAAATGGTATGCGAGTGATGACCCGAGAAGACATTCCCTGTGTAAATTGCAAAGATCACTCGAGCAGAGGTTTGGTGCTCGAGTGAGACCCCCCTCTTCACCTGCGAGTGAAGTTTTTGTCTCTCTGATATTCTATGCAAGCACAACCCGATAACAGAGGTATATGAAGGAAAATAGGAGATCACTCGAAGTGAGCCTTTCATGCTCGAGTGATGCCCTGTTTGACCACCGAAACTGCTAAGTATCACAACGTTCATTCCGAATATGGTTTATTGTTATTAATTCATATCATCATTACTTTTTATCATTATTTAACATTGTTTTGATTGTTTTAAAAGTATGATACAGGAATATGAACGTTTGAAAATGAATCACATGAGGAAAGTCAAACAACGGCAGACAAAATGATTATGAACACGCTGGCACCTACCACACTCAGATTATTCAAAACATGCGTGTGTCTGCCATTAGTTTCAAAAGTTCCGCTCCTCAAATAAAGAATCTCCAAACGGGCAAAAACTGGAGCAACTATATATATACAGAGACTTCAAGAGAAACGTACACAACGTAGCACATGCATTCATAAGCTCATATCAAGTTTCTGCTATTCATCATTTTTTCTCTGTATACACGTTGATCTTCAGTGTTAATTGATTTGCTCTGTAAGAGAGTCTTCATACAATTCAAAATTCTATGTTTATATGATCTCAAGGTATTGGGACCTTGAGAGGGTAGTTATTCCTTACGAGAGAAGCAGTTGAAAGAATTCTTTGTAGTGTCTTCCACTCATAAGCCTTATAAGATACAAGCAGGAGAGAACGTTGTTGTTCATAAGACTTACAGTGGTGTAAGCGGAAGAAAACGTTGCAGCTCATAAGTCTTGTATACATAAGCAAGTGAGAAGAGTCATACGTTGTTTCTCTGCACATAAGACTTGTCGTAAGGGGGAGAGAAGTTTTCTGTTGAGAGAGTATTTCTGCTCGTAGTTCGTTCAAGGACGATTGTTTGTCTTGTGGCGTTCTGAGAGCCCATTGAATCTTGGAGATATTGTGAAAAGCTCAGTAGGTCTTGATCTCTGAGGACTGGACGTAGGCATTGTTGTTAGGCCGAACCAGTATAACTCTCTGTGTTCAAATCTTCTCTACTCTACTCTATCCACTATATTTACATATCACCACCTCAAGCGAAAAATTTATAACATCACCCAATTCACCCCCCTCTTGGGTGAAGCTTGCCTCTTACAGGATAATCTAAGCCATTATATGGAATTAAATAGATTTTTTACCGATTTTTTTATACATCGGGTTCCATGGCTAAGATTTGAAATTATATTATCTTTCGCAAGTTTTCTTTCTTGTCACTTTTACTTATCATTTTCTGTTAATCTCTTATTATGCAAAATTTATATATATTTTTATTTTATATTCTAGTATTCTTTACATTTTATGTTATTATATTATGTTATTTCATTTTATTTACACTTATTTAACATTTATATTTCTTTATTTTATTTACATTTTATGTCATTTATTTCATCTTGTTTTATTGTTATTTTATTTACATTTCATTTATTTTTGTCAATACATTATTGTTATATCATTATATCAATATTTTATTTTCATTTGTTTATTATATTACATTAATATATAATAGTATTATATATGAGCATGTAATGTGGTCTATATGATCATGGACTTATCTATTATTTATATTTGATTATGAATTTGAATTTATTTAATTTATTTTCTAGTATTTTGATTTTATCGAGAGGCCAGAAGCCATAATATTCTTAATTTCGTGATCAGATGATCAGAAGTCACATCACTTTTGTAATAGCTCTTATGAGAAAGAACGCTATTGATTTCATTAAATTGCAAGATTGACAAGAAAAATTTTGACACTTTATGATTTAATTGTTACAAATATCAAAGCCATGAAGGCTAAATGTTCAAATATCAAACTAAACAAAAAAAAAATAGTTTTGCAAGGTTTTTGCTATGGTCCTAAAGACCAATATTTGGAGAAATTAATGATGCTATTGAAAAAAAAACACATGTAGGAGTGAAAATGAACATGATTACATTGCATTGGCGGAATTGATAGTTGAAAGCTAAGAATACTTTGTCTTAGCTATTGAACTACAATCGTGGAAATAATAACATTTCTAAGGTGATTAAAATTATGAGCAAATATCATACTATGATTGAAAGTCATATGGATAGAAAAAAAATGGTGACCAGAAGTCATATAGACTCATATGTATCAATTTATTGAAAATAAAAATCAAAATGGTTGTGAAGCCAGAAAGACCATGAAATATTGTGAAAAATATAAAAATTAGTTATGATGCTTAAAGCAATAAGTTACGGAGAAAGATGATCAACTTATATAGCCAAAAAAAATAATTGTAAGCCCTGAAGGCTATATGATTTTGATTCTTTATGTTTAAATTTAAATTGATTGTGATTAATTTGTGAGAGAGAAATTATTATTTAATATTGTGATATCAACATGAATGATATATGAAATGAAATAGATAAAAAGGTAATGATTGGTCATTTTAAAATTTCAGTATAGTGCCAATTTATTTACAAATTTAAACATTATTGGTAATTATTGATATATTTTGATTTCATGGCCTTTTAGGATGCTAACTACCTCATGGTTAATCCCTATAACTCCCAAATCAAATGGTTTTCAGTATTTATTCATATAATCTTTAATTATACAATTAAGTTGTTTAATTACATTCTTTATGTATAATTGTACAATTTATTTGTAATTTTAAGTATATTGTGTATGTGAATACTATTCATATACA
Source organism: Inga leiocalycina (assembly GCA_963242795.1). NCBI lineage: Eukaryota > Viridiplantae > Streptophyta > Magnoliopsida > Fabales > Fabaceae > Inga > Inga leiocalycina. The sequence continues at coordinate 43,931,143 of OY725329.1, forward strand.
TCAATGGAGTTTACCATCTCTATTTTCTTCTTGGGACTTGTATTTCTCTGTTGCACCAAAGATTTCCCAACAAACATTCAACTCATATACCTCAACATCAAGGTACTTTCTTTCATTATTAGTCATATTTTTCATTTTAGCTTTGTCTTCTATCTCTTTTCTCCTCTTGAGCACTATTATGTTGCCTTACAAATATATATGCAATTTTTCTTAGTTCCAAAATTTATTGCCTCCTTTCCCAATTCATTGTATTGACATTTCTTCTACTCCTTAGCCTTCTTATATGATATGTGCAAGTTTCATACATTAATTATGATATAATATATAATATGACATATATTGGAATCAAATTGGTTTTACGTGGCATTTAAGGGGGAAAAATCCTATATCATATTTGAATTAAGAGAATGAGAACTTAATGAGAAAATTCATTATGAATAGTTTATGATTTGTTAGACAAAATCATTTTCGTAATGTGCATGAATTATATAGTGCAAGTCAAATTTATGGATGATCAAATAGTAAGGAATATTTGAAAGAAGACTATGTATATTATAAGTATTTATTATTTTATATTATAATGCATTTATCTTTACATTTCTCTCAAATTAATTTTAGCCCCTACACATCATAATTCATAGCAATAAGATCTTTGTGTATTTTGATTATGGATCTCCTCATATTTCTTTATGTAGTGAAAAATTCTAAACATTTCATATTTTGAAAATGCATCAAAAGAGACAAATTGAAGCATATTATTATTAATGAGTAATAAACTTATATAAATATTTGATAATATATGTTAGTTCCTGAAGAACACAAATGTAACAAAATTGATATAGTTCATGGAGAACTAATATAGATTTTTCTTAAATTCTATGGGCAGAAGAAGAATTGATTAAGAAAAGTTATAACCCATAGATTTACATTAGAGTTTTACTCTATTATAGAGTTTAAATGATAACCCAATTGACTGAAATCCATAATTAGTTGTGAGTTATGAAGTACTTGAGTTTTGAAATGAAAGATATATTATTAGTTTGCTATATACAAATTTGTCTTTGAAATAGAGAAATAAAGAAAGTATATTTATATGACTCACACTTGAGGGGGAAATTGTTAGAATATAAGTGTGAGTTAATATTGAAAAGTTTTATTCATATACTTCCTCACAAAACCTATTGATCTCTGAAAAATGGATGTCATATTGACATTTTATATCAATACTTATGGAAATTGAAAAGTTTGTCGTTGGTTAAGCAACATGTTACAGTAAACTAGTAGTTTACTAATTCAAACAAATTTATGTTGGCATGACTTGTTTGATTCATCAGAGTCATATATAAAAGATTACGTGTGACATCCATTGAAGAACTAGAAGATTCTTCATAAATAGCCAACATATTATATAATTTAAGAGTTATCAAGTGCTGCTTGTTCTCAAAGAAATTTAATTATGAGAGTATCACAAGCTATGATTTGGAATGGATCTCTATATTTCTGGAAATAATAAACTCATGTATGGGCCCATTCAAATATCATGTAAACCATATCAATGTTCAATAATTTTGATAGATGCATCTATAAGATGGTTACATGTAATATTAATATTAGTTTGCAACCTGAAGTTTGCAAGAATATTTGAATAAATTATTATGTTACGCGCAATTTCCAGATTATACGATTCATTCATTGAAGCCTCCCTAAATAGCTAGACTAATACTTATGAGAACAAAATTTATATTTCAGTGTTGGCATATTTGATCTTACATATTGTAGCACTTATACTAGCCAACCAAATTCTCCCAATAAAATTGGCTTTTGGTCAGGAGTCAAGTATATTCCATCTTAAAAAGTTTGAATGTGCATTCCTATTGATTCACCACAATGCACATAGATGGATATTTAAAGGAAATTGAGATAAATGTTGGGTAAGAACCTCCTTCTTCTTGTTTGTCTCTAAATGAAACAAAAGGATGTTTCTAATGGAAACAAATGGATTTAGGAGACTTATACTGCATGATTAGTCGATTGTCATTTGACAAAGTTTTCCTAATATGAGGGGGAGAAATTAAATAGCTGGAAAAGAAAACAAAAGGAATGCATTATTACTAATAAATATAGATCCTCGAATATAACAATATGAACCAGAAGTTCATTTGGTTTGTTAATGCATTATTACTAATAAATATAGATCCTCAAATATAACAATATGAACCATAAGTTCATTTGGTTTGCATTCATGAAATATTACATAAAATCTGCCAGATGCAATTGCTGACCTAAATGGGAATTACTAAATCTCATATTCCAGCTATAAGTGGTCTAATCAGCATAAATGAAAGTGAGACATACCCGAAGTATGAGAGAATAATCAGTTCCAAAAGAAAAAAGAAACAAGCAAATAATAAAGATAATCATATTAAGGAGGCAGACACTCTAGAAGAGGTCAATACATAACTACTTGCAGAACCCTCAAAAGAGGTTCAAGTACCTGAAAGTAATAAAGAGATCTCAATGAATTATGTTACAACAAGAAAAATGGAACTGAAAAGATAAAGTTGTCGACAACAGTTTTAGTAATAATATCACATGATCAAATGAGGATCTTATACATGAATGTGTCGGTTAAAAAAAAGGTGATTGGCCAACTGAAGAAGGGGACAAGACGCAATGAAAAATGTTCTTTTAGCATGTGAAATTTATGGACCTGTAGTCCAAATATGGACCTGTAGTCCAAAACATTTGAAATATAAAGCTATTTGTGATATATGAATATTCATGTGAAAATAAAGATTTTCACATGGTTTAATGATGATTATGATGAGGTACAACATTTGGTAGTGGATACAATAATTGTTGCATATATTATTAGTCTGGGAGTATATGCAAACAAAATAATGCGTCTATTAGATATCATTATATATAGCATATGCATATGGATAGTGAATATTACATGAGAGTCTTTGAAGGATCTAAAATGCCAGAAGCATATACAAGAAAATTATTCTATATATAAAATGTTGTGCGAGTTTGAAAATAATTCAAGCATATATAATTAATTGAAAAATATATTGAAAAATGAGTAATTTTACATTTTACTTGACTTGTAGATCAAGTTATCAAATGCATCAATGATTTCAAAATCACATATTTTTACCGTGGTGAATTTTCTTGTAAAGATATATTGAATTTAATGGTCCAGAAGTACCTTATACTTTATGAGAATATTTTTGTATTATGCTAATATTGTATCTATTATAATTTTATTGATAAAAATTAGTTCTTGTAAGTGCACAGTGGATAACAAAAATGAGATTTAGTGTGATAGTTCTATTAACATATTATATAATATTATTTTGTTCAAAACAAACTGAATATGTGGATATAAGATATATTTTGATGATTTTCAGAATAATTTTTCTTTATTGTTTTCACGATGAATAAGATCAAGGCATAATATAATGATGTTTTAGCATATCCAGAAGATATGAAAGAGGAATACATCTAGCAGAATATTTGATGACAATGTATCATTCATAGTTTGGTAGCTAAAAGAATGATATGCTCAACAATACATTAGAAGTGATGTTCTTATCAGGGGGAGTAAATACGACATTATCATCGTATGAAATAGAGACCATGTTGTACTCTTTTCCTTAACCAAGGTTTTGTCCCACAGGGTTTTCCTGGTAAGGTTTAATGAGGCAGTTTCGATTTGTATTGTGTACTCTTTTTCCTTCACTAGGTTTTTGTCCCATTGGGTTTTTCCTAGTAAGGTTTTAATGAGGCACGATATTTGTTTATGAACATCCAAGGGGGAGTGTTATGAATATTGTGGTAGTGGATGTTCATAGTCTCTTAGTATTCCATAACCTTCCAAGATGAGTCTTTTGGAATTCTACACTTAAAGCCATATAACCTATGAATGGCTTAGTGGGAGTTTTCTATTATTAATGTAAGTAACCTACAAAGACTTTATATTATACCATTATGTAGATTTACTCTTTTGTTGTAACTCCTGTAATGGAAGTTAAGGATTTGTGGCCTATAAATAGTAGGCATGTATCAAAGGTTGTAAGCTTGAACTGAAATAAGAATCACTCCCTCCTTGCTCTCTATATTTCTCTCTTGTATTTCTTCATTTCCTTCATCTCAATCTCTTATACTTTCTTGATTTCATAACAAGACTGATTTATTTTGATATATTTAGATATTGGATGTAACTTGAACCTTCGTTAAACACTTAACATTGTAGTTAATTAGCTTAATTATCATTATTTTGTGTTGATTAGTCATTGAATTAATGATTTTGTGAACATTTTGTGTTAATTTCAAGGTGACTTGGTTAGTGGATCAATGATGTCTTGTGTTTACATTGTTTAACTGAATGTGAATTTATTAATTGTATCTAGCATTAGGTTTTAACATCATTAATCTTAATTTTTCATATGATAACCATTGTTAAATTAAAATTAATGAGAAAATCAAGTTGTAATGCGAGGTGGCTCGGTTATTGGATTAAAAGCTAAATATAATTTTTAAGTTTATTTAATTGCTAAAGTGCTTAATCAACCTAAATTAGAGAGATTAATATGCAAGATTGCTTGATATTAATCAATCTAAGTTAAGCCTAGTCTAAGGGGTGATCCTTAGAGTCTCTTCAAGCTAGCATGATTAATCTGCTAAAATCATTTGAAGTAAAGATTGCTTGCGCTATTGCTATGAAGGATTGCTCATTCCATTATTAATCTTCTTGTTTCTTTCATTTCATTAATTCAATCATCAATTCCATTTCATATTGTAAAGAAAAATTCCAAATAGAATTTGTTTAGAACAAGTTAATTTTGAATTGCAAAAAGTAGTTTCAAAAGATCAAATTTGTCCCTTTTTATCATTTCATGTCAATTATTGTACTTAGTTTCTAAGTAATCAATAAAAAGCTTCTCAAGAGACGATCAGAGATTGCAACCTTTATTGCAATCCTTGTTTTAATTTTGAAGAAGTTATCAAGGCGCAAAGTACATGCTTCTTCACTAATGTTAAAATTATAATTTTATATATTGATGTTTACCATCAAATTTAATTGTTTCTAACCTTGAACTATACAGGAATCAGCGGTTTAGCAAATTAGAATGAACTACGAAAGTCGCTATTAAACCAGTCTAAACTAATGAAATTGGCAATTTGTATGGTTCAATCGGTCTCAAGAGAATCAAGAAAAAAGGGGGGAACAATGAAGAAGACAACAGAAAATGGAAGGTAAAGAAGAAAGGAGCAAACTAAGTAAAAAAGGGGAACAAATGGGGGAAGAAGAAAAATGAACACGTATAAAAAAGGAGAGAATAAAAGAGAAAGCGCAAGGAAGAAGATGAACATGTTGCCATTATTCTTTCTTTACTCTTTATTTTAACATTTTCACTTGAGGCTATTCCATTTCTCACGCTAATCATTACCCAAAAGGAAGTCTTTTGTGATTTTCTAGGTTATTAATCTATGTTTATTGACCCAAAAACAAGTCTTTCTCCTTTTTTGGGCTATTGATCTATGTTTATTCACCCAAAAGAAAGTTTTTCTCCTTAATTTGCTCATGCTATTTACTCGTTTTGCTGACGGGTTGAAATTGAAATTGAAATTGAAATTGAAATTGCTTTTGATTTTCGTTTGGGATTTCACGGAAGACGAAAGATCAGGGAAGATGTATCATCTACTTATTTTCTATATAATTCCACTTTGTCTCTCTCTCTCTTCTCCACACTCATCTCTGCTTCTTTAAGATTTGGTTTCAGTGAAGTTACAATCTCATATTGAGCTATTTCTTTGGTAAGGCTCTGCCTCTTTTACATCATTCACTTAATCTTCTTGGTTCTTGTTGGTTACATTTTTCTCCACCTCCTCATTCATCTTCTCTACTTCAGTCTTCAAGTTTTTCCTTTTCTTTTGTGGCCATGGTTTCTTTTTTGGGGTTCTTGTTTCGTCTGGTCTAGTGTTCTTCCAAAACTATGGCCTACAATTATAACTTGTGTCATTTTAAATTAAGTCGGGAGGCTTTTAAATTTAATAGTCATTTAAGACAAATATTAAATTGACAGATACACGCGGCTATACCTGAATTTTACATTTCTATTGTTGATTTAGTCACGAGCTTAACTGCTTTCATGGAAGTAGACTTGTGCAAAAGTAAATGAATTAGGAGCTTTCTACTTCCTCATTTATATTTCTAAATCGTTGTTTGGATAAATTACCATTTACAACAAGCAAAATGGAGTTGTCTTAAGATATAGTTAACCATGTTTTATATTAGAAAAATGAAAATCAATAATTTGTGCATACAGTTTGGTTTAGAGAGTAGACATATATGAAGATGATCACTAGACTGAACTATCCATATGTGTAAGATTTAATTTGAAGTTATAAGAATATATAAAATTATTTTATGTTATTAATTTTAGAAAGAACAAGGAAGAAGGGGGAGAGGGTAATGGGGGAATTTTAGAAAGTTAAGAGAGTGGCGGGACCTAAAAGATGATGGTGCTTGTCATTTTTCTACTGCTCAAACATGAATGAGTTGGCACATTATGGAAACTTGAATAATAGGTGGGATCTATAAACAAATAATGGCCATTTAGAACATATAACACTGCCAGATACCCATCACAAAAAACTTTATTATTAAAATTGCACATTAACTCCTTTTTAATTGAATAAACAATATTTGGGAATTGATTTAACCGTATCTTTGCGTCTTGGGGTCAAATACAAGATTTTTAATCCAAGAATTGCAGTATAATGCAATACTCGGGTCGTCTCTCTTTTCTCAAGGAGCGTTTAATTGAATCCTAGGTAATACTAAATGTCATGTAAAAACAAATTCAATAAAACAAGGGAAAATTGATTTTTGGGTTTTTCTTGTTAAAAAAAAATAAATAAAAATAAAAGAAAATACAATTTAATTAAATATATAAATAAACACACCACTCAAATTAATTTAAATCATAGGCAAAGTATATATATAAATCCCACACCACAAATTTAATCACACATTGTTCCAACAATAATCAAACAAAATATTTGAATAAGAAAAATAAAAAAAACGAAACTCCCCTGAATTGATTCAGTTTCCACGTGCATGCATGAACAAAGATATGCCATTGATGATGTCAGCATGCATATTGGTGATGTCAGCGTACATATTGATATATGAAGCACAGTTTCGCGTTTCTGCTTCGCGTTCTCCGTTCTCTTTCTCGGTTGCAACTAAGTTGATGATGCTTGACAAGATAGAATAATGGCAGCAATGAGAAACAAGGGGTACAGACTGCCAGAGGTGAGGTTTGCCGGAAGTGGGGGTCGGAAAACTAGAATAGTTCGCCAGAAATGGGGGCCGGAAATTGTAGAACTTCGCCGGAAAATTGGAAACCACACGGTAGTCACAGAAAAACCGATGGAAAATGATGATGCGGTATTTGCATGATGAAAGGACGTTGGTAGGAAGAAAATAAGACACAACGGAGGAGAAAATGTTTCACAAAAAAATCAAGCTTCGCCGGAAGTGGGGGCCGGAAAACTGGAATAGTTCGCCGGAAAATGCAAAACTTTCTAAACTATCACAGAGAGTAGATGAGGGTGCTGCACTTGTAGTTTTTGATGGCTTTTGGTGGAGAAGACCGAAAGTGATGGTGGTTGGGATGAAGGAGTTGCTGGATTGTGAACAAGATGATGGTGTGGTGATGAAAATGAAGAACGTGGTGGTAAGGAAGGTGCAGAGGCTGGTAAAGGTGAATGGTGGTGATGAAGGGAAAAGGTCAGTGGTGTAAGTGGTGACCTCGTTCTTACTTCAACTCCCCATTCTGTAGTACCTCGGCAAAAGAAAATGGAAGAAGAAAATTTAAGAAGGAAGAGTTGCAGTCGGGATGCCTCCTGGTGGTGAAGATGGAGGTATATATAGAGAGATTGCCGTTGTCCATTTCCCTTCACCAACCATATTAGGTGCAGTCTGAAAGCAAGCTGCAACACAAATCTTTCCGTGATATGCGCGTGCATATAATTTCTACGTCTTCCAGAAGTTCAATGAAAAACCCCCCAGATTTTGCTTTTCTGTCGGTTTGAATGTTGAATTTGTGGCTTGGGTATTGTTCTGTAATTTTCTCCAATAAATTTTCCACATGAAAAAGCTGATGGGTACTTTTCTGTAATTTGCTCTGGTCCTCTTCTATAATTTTCCCTGTATTCAGACTCCAAAAAATCACCAATTGTGACCCAAAGCACTGCAATGCAAAAATTAAGCATAAGGTAGTATTAAAAGTTCAAGAGATCATATGTATAAATATTTAATAATTATGGCAATTTTACCCTTTTATTACAATTAATTCAATACAAATGCCTCTAATTAAAATGAGTGCTTAATCATGCGATAATGCCCTGGAAAATACATTAAGAGTCCCTATTTAATTAATTAAAAATATATAAAATTATGGTTAAATCAATTCCCCCACACTTAGACCTTTGTACTCCTGAACAAAGGAAATTGAGTACAAGACTTCAAATCCAAATTATTGACACATTAAAAGGTGAGCAATTTCATAATTAGAAAGCAATAGATCAATTAATCACATTCTTCAAGTCAACATTAGTTATTGTTAATTGATGCAAAGAAATTAGTCAACTACACAAAATATTAGATGAAGCACAAGAGACTCTCAGGGTATTATTGTTTCACTCATCTCACCTCATTGGGATAATTTCACTCTAGTTCACTCAATGAACAACTTACCATAGGCTTGTAACAACTCTAACATCTCCACTACTAATAGCAATTAATGTAATAAATCAAGAGGACTTCAAAGGGTTGTGATGATGGATGAAGGCTGAATGGAATGAAGAAAATAAATAGTTGATATGCAAGTCAAAATTATTGAACAAGTTCATAGTAACTAATTAACTTTAATAACTATTGCCAATTCTTTTCTTAATTCACGAACAAATGCCTTTTATTCACCTTCTTCTCTCTTTTTTTTTTTAACTACTTTTTTTTTTTTTTTTTGCATTTCAAATTGCTCAATTGTCTATTGGCAATTTACTTTGATTTCAGAATACCATGAACACTATGAATAAATGACTTGCATACAACATAGGAATGGCTCAAAATGGGTAACAAAAAGATGATAAATAAGGGTTTGTGTTTTGGTGAATGGGTTTAAAATGAATGCCTCTTTCATTTTCATTACACTAATGCAAATGCCGTTTTGAAGAAGAGTTAAAACAAGTTCTAGAAGATGAAAAATAAGTGAACATGCACACATGGAAAGAATTTAAGGTCCAAATAATCTTCCAACAAGGTTTTTGTCTAATGCTTCTTCTAACATAATTAATTGCATAGGAAACTAACCACAAAACATCCACTTAACTTCTAGTGCTAACCTTACAAACACAATTAATCAAGACATTGCAATCAATTATAATCATGCTCAAATATTAAACACACTAATGATACAAAAACTTTTTTTTTTTAAACAAGGAGTAAACAAGAATCCAATTGTGGGTTCATTTCTTTTCCCATTCACTTGAAAACAAAATATGGTTTTGTTTTTTTAAAAAAAATTTTTTTTGCCAAAACTAGATCTCATGGAAGCTCAAAAAACAATTTCTTGCAAATTACATATCCAAAATGGTAAATGCGACCCTTTACCATTTATGTCATGCTTCAAAGCAAGTCATTCTTGAAAAAGTTTTGAAAAATTTTCTAGTTTAATGCATTTTCACATTTAAAATCAACCATTGGGATTCAAAATGTATTTCCCTCCCCCACACTTAATCAACACATTGTCCTCAATGTGTAAAGCAGGTTGAAAGTCAAAGAACAATGGTAATTAAGTGCACACACAAAGGAAGAACAAAAGAAAAAAAAAACACACAAAATTTAATTTTTTTTTTTTTAAAAAAAACTACACTACTTCTATTGGAATGCCCTCCCCCCACACTTATCTCAAGCAATCAATAAAGCATACATAATAACTGATGAAAGATCATTGAAAGCAAAAGATAGTGAAAGGAGAAGAAGCAACCTGGCCTCAAGTAGGCTTTAATGGTGAATCACAGTAGAGCTTGAGCAGGTGTCCATTGACTTGGAACTCTTTTCCAGTAGTCTCATCAAGTAGCTCTACCATGCCAAATGAATGCACTTTGGTGACGGTGAAAGGCCTATACCATTTATCTTTAAGCTTCCCACTTAACAACTTGAATTGGGCCTTGTACAACAGCACACGATCACCTACTTTGAAATCTTTTCTCAAGATCTTCTTATCATGCAGCAACTTGGTCTTCTCTTTGTAAATGCGAGAGCTCTCATAAGCATCTAGTCGCATTTCTTCAAGTTCTTGTAGTTGCAATTTCCTTTCCCAGCCTGTCTCTTCTATATCCATGTTGCACATTTTCACAGCCCAATAGGTTTTGTGCTCCAATTCCACCGGAATATGACAAGCCTTTCCATGGATAAGTCGGTAAGGAGACATTCCTATTGGTGTCTTAAAAGCAGTTCTATAGGCCCATAGTGCTTCCTCCAACCTTAAGCTCCAATCCTTCCTTGAAGGCTTGACTATCTTTTCTAGAATCTGTTTGATCTCTCGGTTGGATACTTCTGCTTGCCCATTTGTTTGTGGATGGTAAGGGGTAGAAGTTTTATGAGTCACCCCAAGCTTAGCAAGTAAGTTATCAATAACCTTATTGCAAAAGTGGGTTCCTCTATCACTTACTATAGCCCGCGGTACTCCAAATCTACAAAAGATATAAGACTTAAGAAACTTGGAAACCGTTTGGGCATCATCCTTCCTAGTAGGAATAGCTTCGACCCATCTAGAGAGGTAATCCACAGCTAACAAGATATAGCTATAGCCTGATGAGGGTGGAAAAGGGCCCATAAAGTTTATACCCCATACATCAAATATCTCACAAAAAAGCATAGGTTGTTGGGGCATCTCGTGCCGTTTTCCTAGCCCCCCAAATCTTTGGCATTTATCACATGCCTTACAATATGAGTATGAATCCTTGAAAAGGGCGGGCCAGTAAAACCCAGCATCTAATACTTTCCTAGATGTCTTCTTGGCACTAAAGTGTCCACCACAAATCATAGAGTGGCAAGCGGACAGTATGTCCTTAGTTTCAGTCTCTGAAACACATCTCCTAATAACTTGATCATTGCATAGTCTCCACAAATAGGGCTCATCCCAAATGTAGTGTTCAGCTTCTCGTCTAAGTTTCTGAGCCTGAAAGGAAGACATATGCTCAGGGATGAGACCGGTCACGATATAGTTGATAAGACTAGCAAACCAAGGAACATAAACAGATATAGACATTAGGGATGCATCAGGAAAGTTATCACAAACAAGATCAGAGTCAAGTACTCCCCTTGTGCCATCCGGTAGTCTACTCAAGTGATCCGCTACAAGGTTTGCAGTTCCAGGCCTATCCTTAATGCTAATGTCGAACTCTTGTAGCAGTAACATCCATCTAATAAGCCTTGGGTTGGACTGAGGCTTGGTGAAGAGAAACTTCACAGCTACATGATCTGTATACACAACCACTTTAGAATTGATTAAATATTGTCTGAACATATCTAATGCAAATATCACAGCAAACAGTTCTTTTTCAGTGGTAGTATAATTCCTTTGTGCACTATCCAGGGTTTTGGATGCGTAAGCAATCACATGGAACAACTTGTTATGCTTTTGCCCTAGCATGACCCCCACAGCAGAATTGGAGGCATCGCATGCTAGTTCAAAAGGTAAGGTCCAATCTGGTGCACTCAGAATAGGGGGCGAAATCAAGTGTGATTTTAATTCATCAAATGCTTGTTTACATAAATCATCAAAGATGAAATCAACATTCTTTTGCAATAATTTGGATAATGGTAGAGCTATCTTGCTGAAATCTTTTATGAATCGTCGGTAAAAACCCACATGCCCTAAGAAAGAACGAAGCATTTTAACATTAGTAGGGTAGGGCAAGGAGGAAATTACCTCAATTTTAGCTCTATCAACTTCAATGCCCTTGCTAGATATCAAGTGACCAAGTACTATTCCATGATCAACCATGAAATGGCACTTCTCATAATTCAAAATTAAATTTTTCTCAATGCATCTAGCAAGAACCTTGTCCAAACTATTTAAACAAGTATCAAATGAATTTCCATACACTGTAAAATAGTCCATAAAAACTTCCATACAATTTTCTAAGAAATCGCTGAACAGTGACATCATACAACGTTGGAAAGTGCCAGGTGCATTGCACAATCCGAACGGCATTCTCCTATACGCATAGGTTCCAAATGGACAAGTAAAGGTGGTCTTTTCTTGATCTTCCGGAGCCACTGGGATCTAAAAATATCCTGAATAACCATCTAAAAAACAATAGTGACTCTTACCTGCCAACCTTTCAAGCATCTGATCAATGAAAGGCAAGGGAAAATGATCTTTCCTAGAGGCTTCATTCAATTTCTTGTAATCTATGCATACTCGCCAAGCATTTTGCACCCTGGTAGGTATCAATTCATTATTTTCATTTTTTATCACAGTGATCCCACTCTTCTTAGGTACAACCTGTACTGGACTAACCCATTCACTATCAGAAATTGGGTAGATGATACCCGCACTCAATAATTTTGTCACTTCTTTCTTGACCACATCTAGAATCAGGGGGTTGAGTCACCGTTGAGGCTGCCTAAGAGGTTTGGATTCCTCATGCAAGAGGATCCGATGGGTACAAATAGCAGGATTGATTCCAGGAATGTCAGCTAAAGTCCAACCTAGAGCTTTTCGATTTTTACTTAAAACATCAAGCAATCTTTCCTCCTCACTCACAGTCAAAGAATTTGAAATAATCACAGGCAATTTCCCATTAGCAGCAAGGAAAGCATATTTCAAATTAGGGGGAAGAGGTTTAAGCTCTAATTCAGGAGGTTGAACAATAGAGGGAATTAGTGTAGGAAGATTAAGGGTAGTGAAAATACTCCCTTTTTCAGACTTATGAGATGCATGACTTGTGCTAGGCTCCGTAGATTCTACCAATTGAGCATTGGTCTTCCCAAGTGTTGAACCAACATTCAATTGGTCTACAGCAGCAACAGGCTTGGGGAAAGCAGCTTCCTTCATACCTACTTCACAAGAAGTGATTAGTTCATTCAAAAATCGTAGGGTATGAGGAGTAATCTTTGTTCGAGGCCTAGATGATGAGTTAAGAAGTGGCCCTTTAACCATATTGCGTTTAGCATCAAAATGAGTCACACAAGAGGAGGTCTTGATTTGCGTAAGGGCTATCTCATGCAAAGTGTCCATGTCTTGATTACCAACCTCACATTCAAACTCTTCAACTGGTTTATGACCTAAAACATTGGCAAGAATACCTTCCTCACAAGCATCATCACTAAAGCATGAATTATCAAATGAGTTACGTTCCCATGAATCAAGAGAAGTAAGAGAAAAATCACTTAGGGAAGATAACCAACAATCAACCATTGATGAGTTAAGGTTAGAAATATCACTCCCCTGTGAATCAAAATTATCAACAGAAGAAGGAGGAGAGCTTTTATCATCACATGAATCCAATGCAATGCCACAATTAAGATCACAATTATCAGTGTGCAAGTTGAGCTCACATTCATTAACCATATCATCAAATGCTAAGTCAATTGAATTTACACCTAATAAAGAGCAATCTTCAAAAGGGTGTTTCATGGCTTCATACATATTGAAACTTAGCTTATGGTTACCCACTTCCATGGTAATTGAACCATGTTTCATGTCTATCAAGGTACTGGCTGTCATCATAAAGGGTCTCCCTAAGATAAGGGTGGATTCACTAGGTTCTTGAGACATGTCTAACACATAGAAATCAGCTGGAAAAACTAAATCCTTGACTTTGACAAGTAAATCTTCAATGATACCTTGCGGTTGCCTAATGCTTTTATCAGCTAGTTGGAGAACCACAGTAGTTCTCTTAAGTTCCTTGACTCCAAGAGACTTAAAAATAGAACTAGGCATGACATTAATGGCTGCACCTAAGTCTAACAAGGCTTGGGCCACATTTACATTACCTATGGTACAAGGTATAGTGAATGAGCCAGGATCCTTGCATTTATCAGGGATTTGAGGTTTGAATAGGGTAGACACATTAGAGCTAACTTGAACTCTCTCATTAGGCTTGAATTTCCTCTTATTTGTACAAAGGTCTTTAAGGAATTTGCAATAACTGGGCATAGACTTGACCAATTGGAAGAAAGGAACATTGATATGTAGCTTACTAAACAAGTCATACATTTCTTTCTCAGTTTGTTCATCATGCATTTTCTTGCCTTGAAAGTAAGCTTTAGGGAAAGGGAGTTGAGAAATTTTTACCACTTTACCATTAGCGTTGGATAAGGTGCCATGCTCGCTTGTCTTACCTTCCTCAAAAGTTCTTCTTTCCTTGGATCCAACCTCTCTCAGAAGTGGTTGTTGTTCCACTTGAGGTTGTTCAACTGTTTTGTCCTTCTTCCTTTCAAGAATAGCCTTCTCTTTGGAGCTTTCAGGATTTGGAAACTTCATTAGGCTCAAAGGTGGACTTTCAACTTCTATCTCCTCATCTACTTCATTGTCGATCTCTTCAGGAAAGTGTACCTTTTTACCACTTCTCAGTTCAATAGCATTTAGGGACTTAGGATTGATGACGGTGTTTGAAGGAATAGACCCACCAGTCTTAGCATGCACATCACTCAAGGAATTGGAGAATTGGGTTAAATGAGATTGAACTCTGTTGTTTTTCAACTCCAACTCTTCAAACTTCTTGTACATATGAGCCATTTGAGTACTGTCACTTGCCCTGTCATTGTGTAGCTTTTATAGAGATGCATTGATAGAGGAGAATTGACCCTGATTCAAAGCTTTTTCTTCCATCATCTGGTTATCAATGCTAGCAATTCGAGCAGCCAAGCTCTTCAGTAATTGATTGGTTTCATCGCCTTTGGACTCTTGAATAGGCACCATTTGTCCACGATTTGACCCATATGGTTGGACTTGATAAGATGAACCTTCTTGATTCCTCCAACCAAAATTAGGATTAGGTCTTCTGTTTTCATTGTAGGTGGTGGTGTTAGAGTCCCATCTTTGTTGATTAGGCCTTCCTTGATACATAGCATTGACTTCCTCATGAGGATTAGGGCATAGACTTGTAATGTGCATCACTGAACTACAATTATCGCAACTAGGTGCAACAAGAGCTTGTGAAGTAGGAAAATGAGTTGCTTGTTGGGTACTCAGATGTTAAAGTTCAGTGGTGACGAGAGAAAGCTGCGAAGTAAGTGTATCCATTTTAGACTCAAGTGCGATCATCCTTTGGTTAGATCCGATATCACAGACACTTCTGATCTCTCTTACATTGTATTGTTGAGTGTTTTGAGCTCTCATTTTAATTTGAGCCCATGCTTCCTCTGCAGTACAATCTTCTAAGGAACCCCCAGCTGAAGCATCTAGAATACCCTTTTCATTAGGTAAAAGACCATCATGAAAGTATTGGATTAATTGCTCATTGCTGATTTGATGGTGTGGGCACTTAGCCAAAAGCTCCTGGAAGTGGCTCCAATACTCATAAAAAGACTCCGAGGGGTCTTGTTTGATAGAGTAAATCTCCTTCTTGAGCTCAGCAATCCTTGCAGCGGGAAAGTATTTTTCCAAGAAGGCTTTTTTCAGATTTCCCCATGAATGAAGAGCGTCATTAACCTGCCTTGGTAGCATCATATACCACTCTTTCGCCTTCCCTTCCAAGGTGAAGTAAAACACCTTCAGTTGTACATCTTCTAGGCGAGCACCGACAGGCTTCATATTTGAGCAAGCCACGTGTAATGCATTGAGATGGTTGTAAGGATTTTCCTTCTCAAGTCCATGAAAACGAGGTAGTGAAGCAAGCAAAGGTCCCTTAAGCTCGAAATTGACATTAAGGTTAGGGCATGCGGCACTAAAAGGATCAATAGTGACGTCTGATCTTGTCACATCCCTAATAGTTCTTCTCCTTTGTCCTTCACCATTATTTGCCATAGTGGTACCTTGAGAAGCACAATCACTTAAGTCAATGAACAATTCAAAATTAGGAGAATGATCTAATGTCTTTTCAGATTGATCGGACATACAAAAGAAAAAATTAAGAAAACAATGGAATAATGAAATACCAAAACTATTTTGCACACAAATTTTAAGGGGGAAAAACTACAAAGAAAAAAATGCAAGTTTATGTAAATATTTAAATGCCAAAATCATATCACTAATGAATGAGAATTACAATAAAAGCAAGTTATTCACAATGAAGCCACTAAAAGGGAATGAAAGTTTTTTTTTTTTTTGAATTAAACTACTAATTAAATTCAAACCACTCAACACAGCTAAATGCAAGACACATAATGAACTTAACGAAATAGAGTGAAAATGCAATGATGAGTATGAATGTAGTGGTAAGGATCTAAATGCACCTATTTGTGGGAAAAAAATAAAATAGACAGAAATTTTTTTTTTTTAATGAAAAATATGGAAATGGTATGAAACTATTGTAAAAATCAAGAAGCTCACACAGGCAACCCCAAATCAATTTCTCAATTGACACTTAGTTAACCATGGAGTCAAAAATGACTCCCCGGCAACGGCGCCATTGATTTAACCGTATCTTTGCGTCTTGGGGTCAAATACAAGATTTTTAATCCAAGAATTGCAGTATAATGCAATACTCGGGTCGTCTCTCTTTTCTCAAGGAGCCTTTAATTGAATCCTAGGTAATACTAAATGTCATGTAAAAACAAATTCAATAAAACAAGGGAAAATTGATTTTTGGGTTTTTCTTGTTAAAAAAAAATAAATAAAAAAAAATAAAAGAAAATACAATTTAATTAAATATATAAATAAACACACCACTCAAATTAATTTAAATCATAGGCAAAGTATATATATAAATCCCACACCACAAATTTAATCACACATTGTTCCAACAATAATCAAACAAAATATTTGAATAAGAAAAATAAAAAAAAACGAAACTCCCCTGAATTGATTCAGTTTCCACGTGCATGCATGAACAAAGATATGCCATTGATGATGTCAGCATGCATATTGGTGATGTCAGCGTACATATTGATATATGAAGTACAGTTTCGCGTTTCTGCTTCGCGTTCTCCGTTCTCTTTCTCGGTTGCAACTAAGTTGATGATGCTTGACAAGATAGAATATTGGCAGCAATGAGAAACAAGGGGTACAGACTGCCAGAGGTGAGGTTTGCCGGAAGTGGGGGTCGGAAAACTAGAATAGTTCGCCGGAAATGGGGGCCGGAAATTGTAGAACTTCGCCGGAAAATTGGAAACCACACGGGAGTCACAGAAAAACCGATGGAAAATGATGATGCGGTATTTGCATGATGAAAGGACGTTGGTAGGAAGAAAATAAGACACAACGGAGGAGAAAATGTTTCACAAAAAATCAAGCTTCGCCGGAAGTGGGGGCCGGAAAACTGGAATAGTTCGCCGGAAAATGCAAAACTTTCTAAACTATCACAGAGAGTAGATGAGGGTGCTGCACTTGTAGTTTTTGATGGCTTTTGGTGGAGAAGACCGAAAGTGATGGTGGTTGGGATGAAGGAGTTGCTGGATTGTGAACAAGATGATGGTGTGGTGATGAAAATGAAGAACGTGGTGGTAAGGAAGGTGCAGAGGCTGGTAAAGATGAATGGTGGTGATGAAGGGAAAAGGTCAGTGGTGTAAGTGGTAACCTCGTTCTTACTTCAACTCCCCATTCTGTAGTACCTCGGCAAAAGAAAATGGAAGAAGAAAATTTAAGAAGGAAAAGTTGCAGTCGGGATGCCTCCTGGTGGTGAAGATGGAGGTATATATAGAGAGATTGCCGTTGTCCATTTCCCTTCACCAACCATATTAGGTGCAGTCTGAAAGCAAGCTGCAACACAAATCTTTCCGTGATATGCGCGTGCATATAATTTCTACGTCTTCCAGAAGTTCAATGAAAAACCCCCCAGATTTTGCTTTTCTGTCGGTTTGAATGTTGAATTTGTGGCTTGGGTATTGTTCTGTAATTTTCTCCAATAAATTTTCCTCATGAAAAAGCTGATGGGTACTTTTCTGTAATTTGCTCTGGTCCTCTTCTATAATTTTCCTTGTATTCAGACTCCAAAAAATCACCAATTGTGACCCAAAGCACTGCAATGCAAAAATTAAGCATAAGGTAGTATTAAAAGTTCAAGAGATCATATGTATAAATATTTAATAATTATGGCAATTTTACCCTTTTATTACAATTAATTCACTACAAATGCCTCTAATTAAAATGAGTGCTTAATCATGCGATAATGCCCTGGAAAATACATTAAGAGTCCCTATTTAATTAATTAAAAATATATAAAATTATGGTTAAATCAGGAATCTAGTGGGATACAGGTTATTCTTATACATAATATATTAATATAAGAAATTTTGTGACTTATTTGCACAAGATTTTTTGCTGCTATTCTTCATACCAGTCCTGCTGTTACCACGTTTTCAATCAGGTAGGCCAAGTCATGCAAGCATGTACATATGTATAATTATAAATTAATTTTAAATAATAATTTTTAAAAAACATTTTGCCCCCAACTGACTTACGTACGGGCTTTGAATAGTCCAAGGGACATGGCTCTATAAGATACGGAAAATGAAGGAGAAGCACACATGGTCGCTTCAAATAATGAACGAGCTTCTTTATCATTATATTGTTCCAAGGAAGATATGTCACAAACAATCTCGAGAACTTCCTCTGAGCAACTTTCAACTTCACCGCGAAGAGAAGAGTTCAACGGTAAACGGATTCATGAAAATTTCAAGTCATTAGTTTACAAAGCATTATTACTATACATTTCATTCATATAACTTGTTTTTTTGGCCAACATTTCATATATAGAACTTGACAATTTAGGAATCATAAATCTTTCTTCACCTGTAATGATTTATGGCCCATTTGTGAATTTTCTAACACCAAAAGATAAGATATTGAGTAATTGCTATGAGAAAACTTTTGTGCCAAATAATATTGCAATTATAAACTAAGTTTGTGATTTGGACTGTTGGTGGATAGAGTCATGAGTCCATGGCAACACCACTGTCTGGTGGAACAACAATTGATACACCACTAATGATTGCTGCAAAGAATGGAATGGTAGAGACGGTGGAGCGAATTCTGGAATTATTTCCGTCGAGGATTAAAGATGTGAATGCTGAGGGAAGGAACATAGTTCTGCTAGCAATAGAATACAGCCAAACGGAGGTATTCAGCTTTCAGTGCAAACAAAAATGGCTAAGTCAAAGTCTGTTTGGGCAAGTAGATAAAGAGGGAAACAATGCCTTGCACTTGGCAGCAAGTTTAGGAGTTGATATTTGGCTCAATCCTAGGGAAATCAATTGGTTGGAGGTGCGCATCTATCTATCTACTATACTGACGAGGTCAACATGGAAATCAAAGCACTTATCCAGAAATTCTTATGAATGAATAAATTAAAGCATATATGCCACCATTTCAAAGATGCATTTGATACTGAAATATATGAACATGGCAATTGTAGGAAAATAACGAGAGAGGATGGACTAGCATAGCAGGACGAATCCATGTTCGGATCCGGGTCAAAGCTCTAATGCTCCATAATAGTACCCACATAATTATTAGACTACTATAGCTTAATTAGGATTGGCACAGCAGATTACCAGAACAAGAAAGATGGTTGTAGAGAAGAGAGATTGCTAGATGATTCAATAGTAGGGATGAATTGTAACTGAGGGAGACACATCCTATTTATAGTGGTTTAGGGTGACCACTAATTAGGAAGTTAAATGCACTCCTTCTTACCCTCCAAGTTAGTAATCAGGAAAATTAATTCTCAAATAATTTCCTGAATTATGATGACTTATTTCTCAATTAATAATCTCATAATTAATACTAACTTATTTTCCAATCCACAATTAATGCTGATTTGATTCTTATTTAATTAGGCTACTTGTATCCTAATCAAATAGTCTAGCCCATAAGGGCGAACTTGGACCCAAAGTCCAACAGTAATAAAGTAGATGGTGACGTAGTATGTGAAGAATTCAATACCTCGTGGTTTGTCAGGGAGATACAATAGGAAAATGAAGACTCCAGAATAGGGCTGAGCAAAACGCCCGCAACCCGCCCGTCCGCCCGCAACCCGCGAAATTTTCCCCGTTTAGGCCCGCCCGTATATGGCCCGGAACGGGAAACGGGTTTCCCCGTACCCGTTTAACAATAACGGGCGGGGAACGGGTTTGGCCACGGGTAGCCCATTCCCGCCCGTTACCCGTTTAAGGGTATATATATATATATTTTTTTTCCTAAACATCCCCAAAGCATTGGCAATTCGCACACCCCCACCAAATCCCCAATTCGCACACACCAGTGACACCACACCAGTACACCACACTCCACACTCCACACTCACAGTGCTTCGCTCCCCGTCCGTCTCCCACTCTTCCCCGAGCCCGACAGACCCCCCAGGCGGCCAGGCCCCCACTCCGCGCCGCACGACTTCACCACGCCCTGAGATCGAGTCCCCGACGGCCGAGACACTGCCGGCGATTCCCTGTGAGCCGCGATCCCGCGACTCCCACTACCACCCACACGGCCACACCCAGTCGAGATCCAGCAATCCCTCCGGCGGTCCGGCACTCCCTGGCTCCCTGCTCCAGTGCTCCCTCTAGAACCTCCATCGCTATCTGCCGTCGTTGCTCCAGTGGTCCTTCTCGATCGCAATCGCCCTGAGCCACAGACCTTGATTTGAAATCGCTGGGAGCCCTGAACGGTAGACGCACGCACGCACTCACTCTCACGGCCCCAACCTCGCTCTCATTCCCAGTTCCCAATTCCCATCGGCAAGAGCTAAAATCTGTAAGGGTTTTCTACTTGAAATTTTTCAAATTGTTGAGTTAATGGAATGGATTTTGGCTTGATTTCCTCCGTATGCTATGTTAGTTTGATTTTTTTATTTTTTTTTTCTGCTCATGCTAGTTACATCTGTGAGAGTGTGAGACTGTGACTTCAAATGTTGTGGGAGTACTTTATAAATTGGGGGGGATTTTAGGTCGAAGTTTCATTTATCTCATGTATTAGTTGGGCTTATCCTTGTGCTAATACATCAGATTGCGTCTTACATTGCATCTTAGTTGGGCTTATCCTTATCTCCACATATTAATGCCTAACCATATGAAGCTTTTACTATGGTCGAGAACTTAATCTCCTCTTCTGAGGATATGTATGACAGTATGAGCAATTGTGCATTTTGCTGTGTTCAATGTTTCCTGATTGAAAGTACTTTTTGTCTAGTTGTTCTGCAATGCAATGTATGAAAGTAACATTAAAAATGCCTACAATATTGTAGCTTGTGCTTTGTAGCCTTTTAAAACTTTTACCATGTGGGGAAGTGGGGAACAAAGTAGCATGGCACAAGTTGGAGAGGAAACTGGTAATGAAACTACAGTGACAATGGCAGAAGGGCAAGATGTTGACAATGAGATCAACAATGAAGGGGAAGATGCTGAATCACGACCTAGAAAGAAAAGGAAGGACTCCTCTGATATATGGAACCATTTTACAAGGTTGCCACTAGCGGAGACTAAAGGAAAACATAGGTCAAAGTGCAACCACTGTGGAACAACTTATGCAAGTCATCCCTCAAATGACGGCACTAAGCAATTATGGAGGCATTTGGACAAATGTCCAAACAATCCTAACAAAGCAAGCAAGGGCCAAAGTTTGTTCACAGCTACGACAAATAATACATTGAGTCATCAGTTGTTCAGTCAAGAGCGAGGCAGAAAGGCCGTTGCTAAGTATATCATAAAAGATGAGGTACCTTTCCGAGCAGTGGAGAAGGAGGGTTTGACTGAACTTTTGCAAGAGTTTCAGCCCAAATTTAAAATGCCATCAAGATGGACAGCAGCTAGAGATTGCTACAACATATATAAAGAACAAGCAGATGTCTTGAAAAAATATTTCAAGACTTCTAAAGTTCGTGTGTCCTTCACCACTGATTGTTGGACATCTGTGCAAAATAACTATTACATGTGTTTAACTGCACATTGGATTGATGAAGATTGGATTTTGCAGAAACGCATTTTGAATTTCTGTGAGATTAAAGATCATAGAGGCGAGTCAATTGCCAAACAAATTGAGGATTGCTTATTTCAGTGGGGCATTGACAAAGTGTTTACAATCACGGTAGACAACGCTTCTGCCAATGATTCTGCAATTGCAATCCTGAAAAAGCGTTTCAGGAGCTGGGATGGTTTGGTATGTGATGGAGAGTTTTTACAAATGCGGTGTGCTGCTCACATATTAAATTTGGTTGTCTCTGAAGGTCTCAAAGAAATGAACAAGTCCATTGAGCTCATCCGACATGCAGTAAAGTTTGTTAAATCTTCTCCATCAAGGAAGCGTAAGTTCATATTGCTAGCTGAAAGAGAGCGAGTAGAATCAAAAAGTCTTCTTACTTTGGATTGTCCCACGAGGTAATTTCTTTATAATTTGTTTGAATGAGTTTTGATATGATTATGTGCTTATGTTTAACTTTTTTCATTTCCGTGATCAAAAACTTGATGCTACTAAATTTTAAACATGCACCGCAAGTGTACGGGTCGTAGAATAGTATAGTAGCAAATCAAGGTCATCCCACAGAGATCCAAGGTAATAGATAATTAAGCATTAAAGTTCCCATTTTCTTTTAAGTTGAACAAATCAAAGAAAGAGATTGAAAGACAATTTTAAACAAATGCAAAAGAAATAAATCTAATGATTTAAAGATTTCAATTGATAAAAACAACCTAGAGTGGCTAATCCCTTCTTTAAGTTTTAGAGCATGTATCTACCCAATTAAAAGTATTTAATGTTAAATTGTTAATCTAGAGTTTAAATGAATATAAGTATCTTCCAATCACTTATGCTCCTCTCTCAAGTTAAAATTGTTATTCCTAACTAATTTACTCAAAAGGCAATAAATGTCCAAATTCACTCTAATATGATTATATGGGTCCAATAGGTATATTCCTATCCTATTGGCAAATTAAAATAAATTCTAATCCCACATTACTTAATTTTATGGTCCAATTAAGATCCCTCTTCCAAGGTTAATCAAAATTCCCCAAATTCCTACTTAATGGTGATCAAGCACTAAGTAGATAAATTAATACAAGATTAAGTAAACAAAAATTAACACTAAACACAATTAAATGGTTCATACATGCTCATATCCTTAAATTAGTTCATAACTACTCTAGGTTCAAAAGTAATTAGCCACAGATATTCATAATCAATCCCATTACAGCCACAGCCACAACGAATTCAGAATTCAACTTCATATCAAAGGAAAACTAACTCTATTAATTAAACAAACAGAATCAGCTACGGTGTCTCCCCTGGTCAAATTCGATCATGGCTGACGCTTTCTCTCTATGTGCAGCTGCAACCATAAATGATTCAGTGAAATCTGAAGCAGAGAAAGAGCCATTGTGAAGACGCCTCCTTCATTCCCAAATTCAAATCTCAGCTCTCCATCTCTAGTGCTGCTGAAGATCGCCTCTGTGAATCTGATTCAGCTCTCCATGTCCGCTGCTCAGTAGCTCAGTAAAAGGATGAAGAAATGTCTCAGTCAATTCTTGCGGCTCTCCTTTCCTTATTTCAGTCGGCTGCTCTCTTCCACTTCTCGCCCTTTGGTTCACTGGTTAGAGGCTGCAGATGAATTGCAGCTGTGTATTTTCTGTCTTCAGTCCAGCGCTGTAGCTCAAGAAGAGGATGGAAAAAAATTGCTTCAGTCAAATATTGCGGCTGTTCTTTTTCTCACTGTGCAGCTGATTTTTGTGTCTCCCCGTGGCTCTTCGCTGATTCTCCGCTGATATTTCAATATATTGCGGCCGTCCCCTCATCGAAGGAAGATGATGAAGATATATATAATGGCCCCCTCAGTCTTCAGTCCGTAGCTTCCTTTTATCCCTTAGGTCATCCAATTTCAGCTCATCTTCCAAAACGCTGTCGTCCTCTGCACTCTTGGCTGTCAATTTTCCAGTCAAGTAATTCCAATTCCTAGCCCAAAATGGTGACTCTCTGATGTTGGCCCATCTAGCTCTATGTCCATTGTCCAATTAGTAAGGAATCAAAACACATCACCTACCTGCGTGCCTAAGGGGGGAAAAAAAAACTATTTAATAATATTAACAAAAACTAACATAAAACAAAATAAATATGATAGGGCATCTTTTTATTTTTTTATTTTCAAAATATTAAAAACTATAATATTTAAAATAAAATCCCCCAAATAATGCACCAAATTGATATCTTCTAAAATCTCAAGAAATATATTAAAATTTGCCTAGATAACTCTCCAAATATATCCAAAATAACCTGTAAATATGTAAAATATGGAGAGTTATCATGTGATTAGGTGGAATTCGACATATCTTATGCTTGAGAGTGCTGTTAAGTTTGTTAAAGTCTTCACTCGGATGGAAGAGGAGGATGAAGAATACAAACAATACTTCAAGAAGAAAGTTAAATTAGATTCCAATCCAGATACTTATACCTTGATTGATGTTCTGGAAGGTGTTGATGATGTATCTGATGATACAACTACAAGAAGGATTGTAGAACATACAGTTTTGCCTCCTAGTTCATACGATTGGAGCACGGCGAAAGAGTTTCTTGGCTTCTTAAAGTTGTTCTACAACATGACTTTGAGGTTTTCTGGATCAAACTATGTTACTAGTAACACTTGTTTCCAGCACATAGTTGCAATTCAAACAAGCCTTGAATCAAATCCTGGTAGTTCATACTCTCTCTTAAATGACATGTCAAGAAGAATGTTGTCTAAGTTTAATAAATACTGGGGGGCAACTGAGAAAATGAACCCTTTGTTGGTTGTAGCCTTGATACTTGACCCTAGATATAAATTGACTTATGTCAAAGTTGCTTTTGCTGACCTTTTTCATGAACCAACCAAGTGTGAAGCTATGTTAAGGAAGACTATGGGTGTTTTATATCGTTTATACGATCACTATTCAGCTAGTGTTCAACATAGTGAAACTTCTGCTTCCCAACCAACATTGGATCAAGGGGATAATAGTGGTGGTGTCAATAATGTGCAATTTCCAGAGTTAGAACTTGAAGTCCCCCTGTCATCTGCTGATGCTACATACCAAAAATTTTTAGCCCAGGCAGATGCACAGAGTAATGTAGAAAAAATTTCAGAAGTGGATGAATACCTTCGAGCTGACTTGGTTGGATATCGTGATGCAAAATTTGACCTCTTGACATGGTGGAAGGGGAATGCTTGTAAGTATCATGTATTAAGCTTGATGGCACGTGATTTGTTGGCTGTGCCAGTCTCTACAGTATCTTCAGAAGCAGCTTTTAGTACTGGGGGTCGAGTATTAGATGCTTTCAGGAGTTCTTTATCCTCAAAGATGGCTGAGGCACTCATATGTGCACAAAATTGGCTATCAATGAAACCACCCAACTTGAATGACTTTGATGTTGATAATTTTGACGAGACTGCAGCTATTGTTATCGGTATCGCTATCTTACTTTGCATTTTCTATTTTCAGCTTTTCCTGTTTCATTTCATCTTCTCAATAGTTAATATATATTAATCAATAATCAATATGATTTATCTTTGTTCATTTTGTAGAGGAAGATGGAGCAACTGAAGGTAGATCTGAACAGTGAAGATTTGCAGTTGCAGTTGAAGATAAATAGATGCTGAATTGTTTATGATTGACTTGAAGTCATCCAATCTTGAACTTAAATTATTAGTATTGTTTTGTTTTGATTCTGATTCTGAACTTCTGATGCTTGAGGTTTTAACTTTGAACTCAAGGCTTTTGGATCTTAATTAGTACTCAAGGTCTTAACTTTGCATGCTTGCTGTTTAGTAATTAATACTCTCTTTTTAGGCAGGTTTTGTAGTAAATTTAATGATACATTTGTGCCCTGTTCTATTGTCATTGTGGTCCATGCTTGCTGTTTTTTTTAAGCATGGCTTTTAGTAATTATATGCTGCTGTCATTGCTGATTTGCTGTCCATGCTTGCTGTTTTTTTTAAGCATAGCTTTTAGTAATTAATGCTCTCTTTTTATGGAGGTTTTGTAGTAAATTGAATGAGACATTTGCTGTTTCATGCTTGCTGCTGTCACCTGGCATTGTTGTTTTTCATGCTTGCTGTTTTTTTTTTATGAATGCTTGCTGTTTTTCATGCTTGCTGTTTTCATGCTTGCTGTTTTTCATGCTTGCTGTTTTTTTTTTATGAATGCTTGCTGTTTTTCATGCTTGCTGTTTTTTTCATGCTTGCTGTTTTTCATGCTTGCTGTTTTTTTTTTATGAATGCTTGCTGTTTTTCATGCTTGCTGTTTTTTTTTTATGAATGCTTGCTGTTTTTTTTTTATGAATGCTTGCTGGTTTTTTCATGCTTGCTGGTTTTTTTTTATGAATGCTGGCTGTTTTTCATGCTTGCTGGTTTTTGCCCGATCTCAGCTCAGTGTGATGTTTTTGGCCAAAAAAAAAAAAAAAAATCAGGTTTGCTTCACGGGTTGCCCCGGAACCCGTTTATTAAACCCGTTTAACCCGTACCCGTTTATATACGGGTTAAACGGGGAGGGCCACGGGTACGGGCGCCCCGTACCCGTGTAAGGATAAACGGGCGGGCCGCGGGTTGGGCCACGGGGCAGCCCCGCCCGCCCGTTGCACAGCCCTACTCCAGAAGACATATTCAGAGAGAGTCGCAAGGAACTTGTGAAAAGAGAGGCAGAGTGGGTGGCTCAGACATCACAAGCATGTTATGTGGTGTCAACCCTGTTCTGTCCGTGGCCTTCGCCACATGTACCAATTTGCCGGGCGGTTATGATGCCAAGGGCGGATATGCAATCCTTAGAAATAAGTCTGCATTCCAAAATTTTGCAAGCTTTTCATTTTTGGCCCTCTTCTCGTCCCTCATGTCCACCATCATCTTCCTGTCTATAGTTGTTTGTCGTTCCCAATCTGTTCCCTCTTGGAAATATGATAAATCACAATTTTAATATATTTTATCCCACCTTATTCATTTATTTTGGAGATTATTTTAGGCTAATTTGAATTTATTAGATAATATTTGGTTTATTAGCTAATTATAGGAAATAATATAAATTTGAATGGATTATGATATTATTGAACTTAAATTGATAATATTTTAATTGTTATATTGGAAAATATTTCCAATTATATGATAAATCACGATTTTATTATATCTTGCAGGATAAGGAAAAGCAGATTGAAAGATCCTACGGTGCAGAAATTTTCTGGAAAGCTAAAAGAATATCCAACGGTTGAATTTTATTTGGGCTTTTTAAATTTTAACGGGCTCAAGTTGATATCCAAAAAGCTCTCTTCTCCTCCCTTTTAATTACCTTAGCCGTCACATATACGAGGGGATGAAAAACAGGAGAGACGGACTGCCGCTGGAGAAAGGAGGCCGAGACACAGCAGCTGGACACGCAGACAAACACTCGAATTGCTGCTGGATGTTCTTCTCCATTAACCATCAATTCACCATTCCTTTACTCCATTCACGGATTGTCCACGCAGGTCCCACGGCACCAATCAACATCTATTAATATTTCACAAAGCAAGTTTCATGGCTGTGACGTGCTGCTTGGGGCGTGAAGGAGAAAGGATTTCCATGGAAGCTTAAGTCTCTTGGGAGGCAACTTGGGAGGAACATGGAGAAAGCTAGAGCCTAGGAGCTTACACTTGAAGACCATAAGGGAGTGTCTTTCTTTTATCTCTTTGATTCAGGACTTAAGATTATTTAGTTTTAAATGATTTTTAAGTTGTAATAATTGAGAACAATCTAGTTTTAGATTGTAGACTTATTTTTGATTTGGATTGAATTGATATTTTGGATTCGCTTTATTCTTAAATGATTATTGGGATTTTTGTTTGCAAACCTTTGATTGTCAATTAGATTATTAATCGAGTTTTCATTATTAATTTAATTGTCGATTGGGTTTAATCTCTTGATTGTTTAATTAGGTGATTAATTGTCGAATTGTTTAATTAGGCAATTGTGAACATAATTTCCAAAAATATCTTAAACAATTATGATTGGTTTTTAATGGATTTAATTAACCACCGTTTTTCCATTGTGAGTTTTCTAGTGGATTAGGTGTTATCGAGCTTGAGGGTTTCCCATGTCTTGATTAGGTGATTAAGTTTATTAATTCCAATTTTTCATGAACCCCCCTTTGGTCTAATAAATTGAATGGCTAAGAAAGCCAAATCCATGTGAATCCTGAGTTGTCCCCTTCACCATCATAACTGAACTAACCTTTGTTAATTTTCTTAGATATTAGTTTATTTCTTTTCCTTAGGATTTTAATTTCCCTCTCATAAGAAAAACCCCAAAAATTGCATGTTCATTATTTAGGTTAGTTTCATTCTCATATAGGTTTTAGAGTCTTTTACATTTTGCATTTAGGTAGTGGAGTCTTGCATTTTAGTTTAGGTTCATTCCATTGCATTTTTTTTATCACCTAAATTCAATTCTAGAGAAAACACACATATTGCTCCTTGGGAGAATGACCTAGATTGCCACTATATTGCATTAGTAGGTTGTCCTAGTTATTAATTGATTGTTTTAGCGACAGAAGCACGCATCAAAATCCGTTGCTTTAAAACTTTGCTTTGGCATGTTCTTCTCCATTGTTTGTCTGTGGGTTTGTTTCTTTGCTGTTGGCTCCTTCTCAAACAATGACCACGACCGTAAAAAATCTGGCGATGGTCTTCCAATGTATATATTCTTCTCATTCTTGATCATCCTTTTGATTGTCACACTGCTCCCCCCATTCTCTGGTCCCATCCTTCGAAAATTCCTGCCCGTAGACACAAGGTCACTTGTCCCATCGAGTATCGCAAGACCAAGAACAACGAAGATAGTACAGATTTGTACCACTGAAATTAAGTGTGTGTCTTGTATTATTGAAACAACACCAACCCTTCACCACGTTTATTTTAAAGGCTTTTGTGTGCGATTTGATCCATGTTTTTTGTTTCTCTTCTGTATGCAATAATATGTGTATGCATACTCTCGCTCCGTCATATATATTGTCGTTTGAGTTGTATAATTATTATAGTATCTCAACCTCCCTTGTACATAACTTCATTCATGGATTTTGGGTTCATATAATGATCAAGTTATCTTATTCAAATATATGACTTAATTAATATTTTAAAACTTTAAGTTTGATGAAATATATAATTTTATTTTCTTAAATATAAGGATCGATATTTTGAATAGTTAAAAACTATAACCACAGAGTTGTATTAAGTTAAAAGTTCAAAGACTTGATTATAAAAGAGACAAAACCATAGGGATGAGTTGCGTGATGTTTGTACAAACAAGTGTTTACAACACGCGAGATAAATATAATTTAATGACGATAGCCCTCCGTTACCTAAAGAAAAATCACATAAAGAAAATAATATACATAGACAAAGATAGAAATAAATTACATATCTTAAAATTGAGGGATATGCTGCTAGAAGGAAATATGATCAGTGAATTATGAAGAAATGTCATAAAAAACTGAAACGTAACTACAAGCCTAATTGATGTTATCATTAACCCAAAGCAATTTGCCCCAAAACACTTCTTCTTTGTTTTTCTTTCCGGAGCCTGAAATGTTTTAATCCATTCTAATTGTCCATCGATATGTTACATGTGTAAATTCTTTATTGCATTATCATATATATTTTTTAAAAAATACTTATTCATGTTTATATATTTATTGAAATTATAGTTGCCAATACAATGCTTAATTTTTGTCGGAAAATAAAATAATGTTTTAACTTTTACATCTATGTAATTAAAACACCATGTGTCTGTAAACTAATAGAAGACGATTGACCGTGGACCATGCACTCCGTAAAGAAGGAACGTTGGCCAAAAAAAAAAAAAATGGAGCACCACAATAAAATAAAATTTTATGATAATTTCAAAATGGAAAATCATCTTCCTATGTTTAAATATCATAAATATGTCAGTATTCCAACTGTATGTGTATCCTGCATTCCAACAAGGTTTTGCATATATAGGAAGTGTACTTGCCCTGGTCTTTCAACTCATCTCTGGTTCCCTGTATTTGGATTAGGCGAAGGCTTTGGTACTTCAGAATCATTATCTTCTTCCTTTTCTTCATCACGTTTTTTGAAGAGAAAAATCCCGCCCATAATAATGTGTTGGTTGCGGTGGATGGAGATGATGATGAGAGCGGGAACGTGAACATCGTTCTTGCGGCTCAAAATGATATAAAGAACACTCCTACGCACTTGGCAGCAATAACGGGGAATAGCAGAATGTTAAAAAAAAAAAGGGTCATTGACCCTAATACAATTTTTTCTTTTGGATTAGCGGGAGGGATTGATCACGAACGAGGAGGCACAAAGGCCTCACACCGTGCCATTTGCGCCACACTGCGCTGGCAGCAGGGACCGCTCTTTAGTTGCTTTGAAGGGTTTTGGAAAGTTCAGGAGAAGAATCATGCCACGAAGGATAAAGAATTGCAACAAGGCCTCAGGGTCCACATGGAAGCAAAGGTCAAGCTTATTCAAAAAATAACTATGTTTTACATGTTACTGATTTAAAGCCTTTAGTCGCCTCAGGTTAAATCAAAATAAACCAAATTATGCAGTGAAGGGCACAACTCGGGTCGTATTCTCTTGAGGAGCCTTTTATTTAATTCCTAATCTAAACTAAGTGGCAAAAATATTAAGATGGGTTTTAAATTGATTTTTTTTCTTTTTAATAATGGAAAATAACCTAAACTACTATTTTTTGGATTTTTGAGAAATTGTTGAAATAACTAATGAAATTATGATTTAAACAAATTAATGATGAATGCTTCTTGGAAAAATGGAATATAGGTTATCCTTACTCAAATTGAATTGAGAGTTAAACTACTCACTAAGTCAAAAATTAAACCTTAACAACTCGTTAAGTCTAGTATATTAATTAGTGATTACCCCTAGAACTCTAGCTAGATAATTACCTCTTAATACACTATTAAATACCACTTAGTGTGTAATTTAGGATTGGATTCATGCAACTTGTTCCTCTATACAATGAACATTCAACTGAAATATTCAAACAAGATCTAGGCAGTCATAATATTCATTCAAACTATGAAAGAATAAACAACCACATTAAACCAAAAGGAAATATAGAAATTTAAATCTCAAATCACATAAACCAATCTAAATCACAATTGTTCAATCAATACTAAGATAAACAACTTGCAATCTCAGTAAATTAACCATATAACATAAAATCCTAACTCAGGAAATTCGTTACATAATTAAATAAAAAGATTAAAACAATTAACTCCCCTGAATGTATCTCTGGAGCTCAAACCAGTCTTCCATCTCCAAGAAGCACCAAGGAATTTAGCCTCTCATCCTAAAATTCATCACCGCTGCAACTCTTTGAAGGCACCAAGAATCCATAAATTAAGATGGAAAGAAAAGATTAGAGAAGGAGGAGACGTTATTGGTGAAGCTTGTGATCGCGTCTCTCTGGTTCTTGTGTTCGTGCTCCTCCTCCCTCCTTTAATCTCCTTCAGATTTTGATGTGCGTCC
Organism: Inga leiocalycina; assembly: GCA_963242795.1. Classification (NCBI taxonomy): domain Eukaryota; kingdom Viridiplantae; phylum Streptophyta; class Magnoliopsida; order Fabales; family Fabaceae; genus Inga; species Inga leiocalycina. The sequence goes on from OY725329.1 coordinate 43,962,849, forward strand.
TCCTTTCTCCTGTGTGCTCGCTGTTTCCGGTCTAGTTCCAGTGCGTCTGTCTCCCCAAGGTTCTGGTGCGTCTCGTCTGCTCAGCTGTGCACGTCTTCTCTGGTCTTTTTTCTCAGATCTGCCGCCGCCGTGGTTCTTGTATCTGGCTCTCCTCAAATCCTTTTATTAGTTTCCTTTTTCTCTTTGAAATCTAGGTCAAAACCCCTTTTAATTTGGGATATAATCTTCCAGGAAATATTTAGATCTGATTTTTCCCCAATAATCTGTGTGAGACTTCGAAAAAAATCAATTCCAGAGGCTGCAGCGTCAATTTCGGATTTTTAGACCAAAATAACATTTTATAACTTCGGGGTCCTGTTTTGTAATATTCACTGAGAGCAAATGAATCAGTTCCAGCGGTGATGCGCGTATTTTGGGACCCATCTGGTATTGTTTAATGTCAGGGTCCTTTTCTGTAATTGTCTCTGATATTTTCCTCTCTGAAAGTGACAGAAAATATTACAGAAAAGTGCTCTTTTTCTGTCAGAATTCTCTTGGAGCCGCATGTAGAATCTTATTTTCTACTTCAGTCCTTAAAAATCTTTACTTTTTGGTCCCTCAACTCCTCCTTTTCCACTGTGACCTACAATTCAGATCAATATCTTGTAATATCTTTATTCAAAATTCAAATTTTTTAAAAAGTAATTGCAAGATTATAACAAATATATGCTTTTAAGATTTATTTTCTCACAATCATCTTTAATTCAATTTAATCATAATAAATGCTATTGAACCCAAAAATTAATGATAAAATCCCTAAATATGATATTCAATATTATGATAAAATCGGGATATATCAAATTCCCCCACACTTGAACATTTGTACTCCTGGACAAAGATTATCAATTTAAAGCCACCCAAGATGAACATCAATACAATTTAAAGATGAGCTATCTCATGGAATGAAAAGCAATAAATCGATTAATTAAGCTCCACAACTAGCATAAGTCATAGTACAAAACAATGCAAAGGGATTAGTCCACTACACAATCAAATGTATTTGAAATAAGCAAAAGAGAGCTCTCCAGGATATTAGTGTTTACGCTCAACTCTCCTTATTAGGGTCATCTCACTCTGGCTCACTTAACTATCATCTTACCATAGGCTTGTAACAACTCTAACATCTCTACCATTAACAACAATAATATAACGAATCAAGAGGACTTTCATGGGTTGTAATGATGGAGAAGGCCACATGAAATAATTGAGAAAGAAACAAGTGTTATGCACGTATATAAGCTAATAACTCATCACTTAGCATCCAATTTACCACTTGAAGTGCATATTGTCATTTATAGAAATTCCCTAGAATTGCCTTATTTGAAGGGTTTTTCTCTTCTCTTCTTTTTTTTTTCTTTTCTTTCTTTTTCTTTTTTTTTTTTTTTTTGCTCTTTTTTTTTCTTTTTTCTTTTTTTTTTTGCATTTTTTTTTCCACAATTTTTTTTTCTTTTTTTTTTCAATATCTATATACATGGCAATTCAACATTCATAGAAACTAGGAGTGATGACAATTTACTTATAACAAGATATGATGCCAAGATACGTAAATGATATATACGTACATAACAACTTAATGAATGGCTCAAAGGGGTAAACAATGGATGATTTGAAAGGCTTGTGTTTAGGTCAAAAGGGTTTAGAATCGAATGCCTCTATCCTTTCCATCACATTAATGTAAATACAGCTTTGACACAGAGTTGAGACAAGTTCTAGAAGATGAAAAGCTAAGAAAGCATGCACACATATAAAGAAAAAATTTAGGCTCAAATAACCTTCCAACAAGGGTTTTTCTCAAATGCTTACCAAAACACCCAATTGCATAACAAACTAACCACAACGCATTTACTCAGCTATTTCCAATGCTAGAATTAAGAACAATAGCTAATCAAAACATTGCAATTAACCATAATCAAGCTCAACTCTCAAATGCATTAATGACTTTGGACAAACTTTCATTTTTCAAAACATTCAAGTACCAAAAATTCAAGTGCGGTTTTTTTTTTTTTCAGAACACACTCTCCCCCACACTTACTCAATACATTGTCCTCAATGTATTCAAGGAATACAATGCAACAATCTAATTAATCTTGAATGTAAGAGAGAATGAGGATGGCATATGATGAGAGGACCAAGGAAACACAGGGGGTCTTATTGAATTTAAAAACTAAACTACTAATCCTACTATCACTACTGGGAATGTCCCTCCCCCACACTTATCTCAAGCATTCATGTTCAACAAATTTCACAAGAAATTATATACATGATATAAGAGATTGAGAGAGGAAAGGGACAACCTGGCCTTAAGGCGGCTCGGTGCTATCATGATAGAGCTTGAGGAGATGGCCATTGACTTTGAATTCTGATCCGCTAACCTCATCCTGTAGCTCTACTGTTCCAAAATCATGCACCTTGGTGACTACGTATGGTCCTTCCCACCTGGTGTTAAGTTTTCCAGGTTTGAGTGCAAATCGAGCTTTGAAGCGTAGAACCTTGTCACCAACTTTGAAGTGTTTTCTCATAATCTTTTGGTCATGTAGCTGCTTGGTTTTCTCCTTGTAGATGCGGGAGCTTTCATAAGCTTCTAATCGCATCTCCTCCAATTCCTGTAGTTGCAGCTTCCTCTCTAAGCCGGATTCTTCCATATCCATATTGCACGTTTTCACTGCCCAATAAGTCTTATGTTCCAACTCTACTAGAATGTGACATGCTTTTCCATAGATAAGCCGGTAAGGGGACATCCCTATCGGTGTCTTGAATGCAGTTCTGTATGCCCATAGTGCTTCTTCCAACCTTGAGCTCCAATCTTTCCTTGAAGGCTTGACAATCTTTTCCAAAATCTGCTTGACCTCTCGGTTGGATGTTTCTGCTTGCCCATTCGTCTGTGGATGATAAGCAGTGGACGTTTTGTGGGTAACTCCAAGTTTAGCAAGTAGGTTATTGACAACCCTATTACAAAAATGGGTACCTCTATCACTTACTATAGCCCTTGGCACTCCAAATCTACAAAAGATGTTAGTCTTGAGAAACTTGGAGACCGTTTGGGCGTCATCTTTCCTAGTAGGAATGGCTTCTACCCACCTAGAAAGGTAATCTACAGCTAACAAGATGTAAGTAAACCCAGATGATGGTGGAAAAGGGCCCATGAAGTCTATGCCCCATACATCAAATACCTCACAAAAGAGCATGGGTTGTTGTGGCATCTCGTGCCGCTTACCTAACCCCCCAAACCGTTGGCATTTATCACATGCCTTACAATATAAATACGCATCCTTAAACAGGGTAGGCCAATAAAACCCAGCCTCTAACACTTTCCTAGAGGTCTTGTTAGCACTAAAGTGTCCACCACATATCATTGAATGGCAAGCAGAAAGGATGGATTGGAATTCTTCCTCAGGTACACATCTTCGAATTATTTGATCGCTGCACATTCTCCACAGGTGTGGTTCATCCCAGACATAGTATTGGGCTTCTCGCTTTAATTTCTGCACCTGAAACGGAGATAAATATGTAGGAATCAATCCTAAGACTAAATAATTAACCAAGTCAGCAAACCATGGTTCTTGTAATTCCACAACACATAAAGCAATATCAGGAAAATCATCACAGAGTAAAGAAGAACAATCAACTCCCCTTGTATCATTAGGAAGCCGACTGAGGTGATCCGCTACATGATTCTCTGCTCCAGCTCGATCCTTGATCTCAATATCAAATTCCTGCATAAGAAGAGCCCAGCGAAGCAGTCTTGGCTTAGACTGTGGCTTTTTGAACAAATACCTGACAGCTGCATGATCTGAGAAGACAACAACTTTAGAGTTGATTATATATGATCTAAATTTATCCAAGGCAAATACAATGGTAAACAACTCTTTCTCAGTAGTTGTGTAATTAATCTGAGCACTATCTAATGTTTTGGAGGCATAAGCTATGACCTTAGAGACCTTACTATCTCTTTGGCCAAGCATTGCTCCAACAGCACTATTAGACGCATCACAAGACAGCTCAAATGCAAGGTCCCAGTTAGGTGGAGCCAAAATAGGAGGAGTGACTAATCTATGTCGTAACTCATCAAATGCTAGCTTGCACTTGTCATCAAAAATAAAATCCACATCTTTTTGTAGTAACTTTGACAAAGGCAATGCAATTTTACTGAAATCTTTTATAAAACGCCGGTAGAAACCAACATGCCCTAAAAATGACCGAAGGTCCTTAAGTGAAGATGGGTAGGGCAATGATGAAATCACCTCAATTTTTGCCTTGTCAACTTCAATACCTTTTTGAGAAATCAAATGTCCAAGCACTATGCCCTGAGTGACCATAAAATGACATTTTTCATAATTCAAAACAAGTTTCTTCTCAATGCATCGTGCTAAAACATGATCAAGACTAGACAAGCAAACATCAAATGAGTCACCATAAATAGTAAAGTCATCCATAAAAACATCCATGCAATGCTCAAGGAAATCATAAAAGATTGACATCATGCAACGTTGAAAAGTACCAGGGGCATTACAAAGACCAAAAGGCATCCTCCTATAAGCAAAAGTGCCAAAAGGGCAAGTAAAAGTGGTTTTCTCTTGATCCTCAGGAGCTATAGGGATTTGAAAGTACCCAGAAAACCCATCTAAGAAGCAGTAATGACTCTTTCCCGCTAATCTCTCTAGCATTTGGTCAATAAAGGGTAGAGGGAAATGGTCCTTCCTAGTGGCATCATTTAGTTTTCTAAAATCAATACACACTCTCCAGGCATTTTGTACTCTAGTGGGAATCAATTGATTTTGCTCATTCTTAACAACAGTAAGCCCACTCTTCTTTGGAACCACATGAACAGGACTAACCCACTCACTATCAGAAATAGGATATATAATCCCGGCACTAAGTAACTTAGTAACCTCTTTCTTTACAACATCTAAGATCAATGGATTAAGTCTCCTTTGGGGTTGTCTAACAGGTTTAGAACCCTCATTCAACAAAATTCTATGAGTACATATAGATGGACTAATCCCTGGTATATCAGCTAATGTCCAACCAATGGCTCCCTTATTCTTCCTAAGCACACAAAGCAATCTAGCCTCTTCATCATAGGACAACGCATTAGAAATAATTACAGGCAGTTTATCATCATGCTCAAGGAATGCATACTTAAGATTAGGAGGCAAAGGTTTCAATTCAAGGGAGGGGGGTTGAACAGTAGAAGGGATTAGTTCAGGGAGTTGAAGGGAGTAAAGAGAACTTCCCTTTGTAACCTCAGGTGGTTGGTGTGCATTAAGCTTCTTTGCATTCATCTTTTGCTCCTTGACCTTCCCAAGTGTTGAGTCAACTTGAGGTTGACTAATAGCAGCAACAGACTTGGATTTATCATTGTTCATACCTGCATCACAGTTAGAGAGAATATCCTGCAAATATTTTAAGGTATGAGGGGAAATTATAGATTTAGGAGCAGTGGGCAGAGAATAAGTCTCTTTAAGCCCATTATTCTTAGACACAGGTTGCTTCTGTTGCGGTTCAAATGTATGAGATGGTGGAACAACTAAAAGGAAACCCTCTTCATCTTCCTGGTCAAGAGAGCTATTACAGTCACTTCCAGCTATATTCTCAGCTTCCACCTTATTCTAAGTATCTGCACACTCAAGAAGCAAACCTTTTTCCAAAACAAAATCACTTGCAAAAGTGGGGTTAGCATCATCAGAAGAAAATGTATAATCGGGTGAAGCAGGAAGATTGCAACTAATATCAAAATCAGGGCAAATCACGTCACCAACACAAGCATAAGAAAGAGAATGTATAGACGGGAGAGATGAAAAATATGCATCATAAGCAGCTATATCATCATCAAGCTCAAAAGAATCATGTTCAGCATGCATATGGAAACAGTAATCATCATGCAAGTTCAATTCATAATCATCTCTAGCATCCTCAATGGCCAAATCAATAGCATTAACACCTAACAAGGAGTAATCCTCATAAGGATGTTTCATAGCCTCATACATATTAAAACAGATTTTATGATTCCCAACCTCCATGGTTATAGCACCTTCCTTCATATCTATGATGGTATTTGTTGTTCTAAGGAAGGGTCTGCCTAGAATGAGAGTCGAATCCCGAGCTAATTCACTAGACACATCTAGAACATAAAAGTCAGCAGGGAACACAAGACCTTTAACTTTGATTAAGATGTCCTCTAAGATACCATCTGGATGCCTAATTGACCTATCAGCTAGCTGTAACACAACACTAGTAGGTTTAATAGCCTTGATTCCTAGAGCAGTATAAACAGACTTAGGCATCACATTAATCGCAGCCCCTAAATCTAGCAAAGCAGCAGTTATGTTAACAGGTCCTATAGTACAAGGAATAGTATAGGCACCAGGGTCTTGGCATTTAATGGGAAGTTGGGGCTTAAAGATGGCTGACACATTAGAACTCAATTGGACTCTTTCATTAGGCCTGAACTTTCTCTTGTTTGTGCAAAGATCTTTAAGAAACTTACAATATGCAGGCATACTTTTAATCATCTTGAGAAAAGGCATATTCACTTCTAACTTGCTAAAGAACTCAAACATTTCTTTTTCAGTTTTATCATCATGCAATTTCTTACTTCTAAGGTAAGCTTTAGGAAAAGGAATATCAGAAATTTTTACCTCCTTACCATTTTGCATTAGGGCTCCTTGCATGCTTGATTCGCCCTTCTCATGTGTGTATTGAGCTTTCTCATTGACCTCTTCCAGAAGTGGTTGCTCCTCCACTTGAGGTTGCTCAACTTTCTTGCCATTCTTCTTCCCTAAGATCTCTTTCTCTGTGATGCTTTCAGAATCACCTACTTTCATAGGGCTTAAGGGTGGACTCTCAGCTTCTATCTCTTCATCCATATGGTCTTCACTATCTCCTGGGAAATGCACTATCTTACCACTTCTTAACTCAATGGCATTGATAGCTTTAGGATTGATCACAGTGGTAGAAGGTAGACCACTTCCATTCTTAGCTTGCAAGTCATTAAGAGTGTTGGAGACTTGAGTCAAGTGAGATTGCACCGTGTTATTCTTCATTTCTAACTCTTCCAATTTCTTGCAAATATTTGCCATTTGGTTGTTGTTACTTGCTCTATCACCTTGCATTTGCTGTAAGATTGTGGCAATAGAAGAGAATTGACTATCATTTAAAGCTTTATCTTCCTTCATCCGATTGTCCATATTAGTAAGTTGAGCAGCCATACTCTTCAACAGTTGGTTGGTCTCATCACTCTTTGGTTGGGAAAGCGTGTTATCTTGGAGTGGAATGACCATCTTTGAAGATTCTTGAAACTGGTTAGAAGAGACACCAGCTCCAATATGTCCTTGTTGAAAGAGATTTTGTCTTCTATTATCATTGTCTCTCCAACTAAATTTAGGATTTTGCCTCCACCCTTCATTATATGTATTTGAGTAGGGATCCCATTTGGGATTGTTAGGGCGGCCTTGATACATTGCAGAGACCTGTTCATAACGAGATGGACAATTGCAGGAGATGTGCATAGATGAGCCACAAAGATCACAACTTGGGGCTACCAATTCCTTACCAACCGAATTGACTTCTTCTTGAAGGGATGGTTTAGAAGCAATCCGGTCTAACTTTGTCATTAAAGCGGAAATTTGAGCGGTGAAGGTGTCAAGCTGAGGAATGTGTAGAGGTGAAGAGTTAACATGATAAACTCCTCTAGAATTCCTTCTTGGTTCCCCATAGGTTTGCTTAGCTAGAGCCATCTTCTTGATCAATTCCCAAGCTTCAGGAGCAGTGAAATCAATGATAGCACCACCAGCGGCTGCATCAATCTTGTCTTGATCTTTCTCTTTCAAACCGTCATAGAAAGTTTGAGCCAGCTGCTCATCAGGAATCTGGTGATGTGGGCACCGAGCCAAAAGATCTTGAAAACGGTTCCAATACTCATACAAAGTCTCATCTGGATCTTGGAGGATTGAATTGATCTCCTTTCTCATAGCAGAAGTTCGAGATGCAGGAAAGTACTTCTCAAGAAAGGCTTTTTGCAAGTTTTGCCAACTTTGATATGCATCAGCTACATGTCTTGGTAAGCTCATGTACCATTCCTTTGCCTTGCCTTCCAATGAGTGGTGAAAAACTTTCCACATGACGTCTTCCACAGAAGCTCCAACTGGCTTCATACTCGAACAATTCAAGTAGAGCTCCCTTAGATGTAGATATGGATCCTCTGCAGACAAACCATGAAACTTAGGTAGTGAATTGATCAATAAACCTTTAATCTCAAAATCAGCATTCATGTTAGGTCCAGCATTAGCAAGATGATTTAAATCAATACCAGAAGTGGTGACTTCCCTAATTGTTCTTCTATGTGGAACCCCATTATTTTCTCCTTCATCCTCACCTCCTCTATGTGGAATACCATTATTTTCCTCTTCATCCTCATTATGGCGTTCCATATCTAAAGTTTGATTAAATTGATCACCTATTTCAGAATGAAGTTCCCTAAAGGCACTAGGTTCAGCAGATATGTGATGTCCTAAGGGATTTTTACTAGTGCTCCTTGTTCCTTTTCCTTTACTCTTTTTTAGTTGTTCCCTAAGCTGTTTTAAAGTTATGTCAAGATCAAGATCACTAGGTACAACTTTTTTACCTTGGGGCATGCACACAAAATTCAACCACAATGTGCAAAATGTATGATATGTGATGCAAATGCAATCTAAAACCTAAATGATGAATGAATGCAAGAAACTATAACTAACTAACTAAAAAGGCACACAAAAGATTAACCCAAATTTTTTTTTTAAAAAAAAAAATTGACACTTAGTTAAACAAGGAGTCAAATAAATTGACTCCCCGGCAACGGCGCCATTGATTTAAAGCCTTTAGTCGCCTCAGGTTAAATCAAAATAAACCAAATTATGCAGTGAAGGGCACAACTCGGGTCGTATTCTCTTGAGGAGCCTTTTATTTAATTCCTAATCTAAACTAAGTGGCAAAAATATTAAGATGGGTTTTAAATTGATTTTTTTTCTTTTTAATAATGGAAAATAACCTAAACTACTATTTTTTGGATTTTTGAGAAATTGTTGAAATAACTAATGAAATTATGATTTAAACAAATTAATGATGAATGCTTCTTGGAAAAATGGAATATAGGTTATCCTTACTCAAATTGAATTGAGAGTTAAACTACTCACTAAGTCAAAAATTAAACCTTAACAACTCGTTAAGTCTAGTATATTAATTAGTGATTACCCCTAGAACTCTAGCTAGATAATTACCTCTTAATACACTATTAAATACCACTTAGTGTGTAATTTAGGATTGGATTCATGCAACTTGTTCCTCTATACAATGAACATTCAACTGAAATATTCAAACAAGATCTAGGCAGTCATAATATTCATTCAAACTATGAAAGAATAAACAACCACATTAAACCAAAAGGAAATATAGAAATTTAAATCTCAAATCACATAAACCAATCTAAATCACAATTGTTCAATCAATACTAAGATAAACAACTTGCAATCTCAGTAAATTAACCATATAACATAAAATCCTAACTCAGGAAATTCGTTACATAATTAAATAAAAAGATTAAAACAATTAACTCCCCTGAATGTATCTCTGGAGCTCAAACCAGTCTTCCATCTCCAAGAAGCACCAAGGAATTTAGCCTCTCATCCTAAAATTCATCACCGCTGCAACTCTTTGAAGGCACCAAGAATCCATAAATTAAGATGGAAAGAAAAGATTAGAGAAGGAGGAGACGTTATTGGTGAAGCTTGTGATCGCGTCTCTCTGGTTCTTGTGTTCGTGCTCCTCCTCCCTCCTTTAATCTCCTTCAGATTTTGATGTGCGTCCTCCTTTCTCCTGTGTGCTCGCTGTTTCCGGTCTAGTTCCAGTGCGTCTGTCTCCCCAAGGTTCTGGTGCGTCTCGTCTGCTCAGCTGTGCACGTCTTCTCTGGTCTTTTTTCTCAGATCTGCCGCCGCCGTGGTTCTTGTATCTGGCTCTCCTCAAATCCTTTTATTAGTTTCCTTTTTCTCTTTGAAATCTAGGTCAAAACCCCTTTTAATTTGGGATATAATCTTCCAGGAAATATTTAGATCTGATTTTTCCCCAATAATCTGTGTGAGACTTCGAAAAAAATCAATTCCAGAGGCTGCAGCGTCAATTTCGGATTTTTAGACCAAAATAACATTTTATAACTTCGGGGTCCTGTTTTGTAATATTCACTGAGAGCAAATGAATCAGTTCCAGCGGTGATGCGCGTATTTTGGGACCCATCTGGTATTGTTTAATGTCAGGGTCCTTTTCTGTAATTGTCTCTGATATTTTCCTCTCTGAAAGTGACAGAAAATATTACAGAAAAGTGCTCTTTTTCTGTCAGAATTCTCTTGGAGCCGCATGTAGAATCTTATTTTCTACTTCAGTCCTTAAAAATATTTACTTTTTGGTCCCTCAACTCCTCCTTTTCCACTGTGACCTACAATTCAGATCAATATCTTGTAATATCTTTATTCAAAATTCAAATTTTTTAAAAAGTAATTGCAAGATTATAACAAATATATGCTTTTAAGATTTATTTTCTCACAATCATCTTTAATTCAATTTAATCATAATAAATGCTATTGAACCCAAAAATTAATGATAAAATCCCTAAATATGATATTCAATATTATGATAAAATCGGGATATATCAGTTACCCCTTAATTATTTTATTTTTCCCATAACTAACGTGCATTTATTTTAATTAGCATTAGCTTAATGGCATTGGTTTTAACAATATAAAACTATAATATTAGGAAGGGATAAGATATAGGGAGAATTGATCATTTAATCCCTAAAATTTTGATTCCAACATATATAATTAAGAAGATTATCTTCACTCTTTATATCTTTTTTTTAATTCAACAAAAATTTTAGTGGGAAAATTAATGTTAACAAATACTCCCTCCGGTTCTAATTATAAGACAAATTTGATTTTTTTGGAGAAACGAGCAGGAATTACATGTGCGTTGCACGGAGAGCTTTTGCATACTGATAAATTCTCTCTATATTTTGCACTTAATCAGTTAGACTAATATATTTTGTGTTTAAATAAGTACAGTTACATCATCTTGAATAATATTGCTTATTACAATAGTGCATTTAAACCATTAAACTACACATAAGATGACAACGGATACAAAGCAGAAGATTGCATTCTTCAAATTTAAGCTTATATTACATGAAAAGGAAAAAATTAATATAAACAATAGCCAGACTTAATATGAACAAACAAACTATAATAACTCATAAAAAGTTCAATCAAAAGAGGAACAACACCGTAACACATTACATTTACATTTCAAAAAATCTGTTTGTAGACCATCTATAATAGTTTACTTATTGTGTATATCATATTTTAACAGTCTAAGTTTTCTTATTTATGTTTAAAATAATAGTTTTAGAAAATATAAAATCTAGACCATCTTTTTTTATAAACATGAGGGTGGAGATGAGATTCTAAGAAGAAAAGGAGAAAAAGGATTATGAGATAACCTAAAACCATGATTACTATATATTTTGATATATCTGCATATGTGTGCTTGTGTAATTTTTTTTTTGAAGATTAATGCATAGCAATGCTATTTGTTTTAATTTATAATATGTTGTATTGTATAGTTTTCAAGAAAGTGAACAGAAAGGATAAAAGGAATCCAATATTGTACAAAGAAAGGGAGTAAGTAACCCACTAATCTTAATCTCATTTGAGATTGAAAAAGCATGTGGCCGATGGGAATGCTGACAGAAATAAGGGCATTTTTATGTAATATTAGACGCTACTTTCAGTATAAAACATGTCAGAGGAAACTACAGAAAAGTGCCCTGAAATTCTAAATTGTCATTTTGATCCAAAAATCCGAAAATTACCTTCTTTCACCTCTAGAACTGATTTTTGCCAGCCTCTTGTACATAATTTAGAGAAATCTGATCTTAATATAATTTTGGAGGGCTTTTTCCGCAATTTAGAGGGGATTCGAAGGAGATTTGAAATCGCAAAAAAATAAAAGGATCAAGAGTCTCATTGTTCTCTAAAGCCGCAAATCACATCAGTCTCATGTATCCACAAAAGAATCGGTCTCAAAACAAAGAATCATCACCAATATTGTAGGATACAAAATAGGATTAATCATCTACATAATAAGAGGTAGTTATAAGTTAGAGATACTAAGATTACAACTATAAATTAGAGATAATTAGAAATCTCAACGTCATATGATTCCTTAATCTTGGGGATTTTATTGCACTATTTTTTGTTCTCTCTTTTTTTTTAAAAAAAATTAATAAGGAATGAAATGAAAATATGCTGTCATTTCTTCTCTTAATAATCACCAAAAATTTAAGCTTCCTTAATAGGAGATGAAGCTTTATGTAGACAGTCACGTGGAGGATGGAGTTTTATATTTAATTTTTATCCTATTAAAATATTTAATAGGATAAAGCTAAAAATAAAGGAGGTTTTGCTTTATTAAAAAATAAAGCTATTAGACAAAATAAAATGATGAAAGAAGGTTTCAACTTTAGTCACTTTGTACATGTAAACTATTGAAGGTTAAGAAATACAATTAATAATATAAACTTTAGTCACTTTCTACTCGACTCCCTCTTTATTCATTTTGAATGAACTGAATCTCTTTAATAATTTTGAACAAAAAAAAAATCTCTTTCATAATTGGATGACTAACCTCTTCTTCTACGCCTTCTGATTTCCTATTTTTACTTAATTAAAGCATCTATATATCCGGATAGCTTTGTTAAAAAATATATATAAAAAAAATAAATTATTTCAAAAAAGAAGAAGAACAACATAACGATGATGTTAAAAAAAATAGTAAAGGAAGGAGCACTTTCGGTGGAAAGGGAGGGGAAAAAAGGCGTTGTGATGAAGAGGAAACATAATGATGATGATGATTAAAAAAAATGTATTAAACATAGTGACATACTATTTAAAATAGCAAATTGTGATAGGGGGAAAACATGTTTTTATAGTATTTTTTAGCATTAAATAAAACTCAAATATGAGAAACCCGCTGTAATATCGTAAAGCCTGGGTTGGGTGGATCTTGAAGAAGGGTGTTTGCCAGCTCACGCTTATGGGGTTTTTGTTGTCTCACTCGGAGAACTTTGTCGGTGCACTCAAAAAACAAACTTGCTTGTTCGGTTATACACGTTACAATGGAAAATTAATTTTTATCGTTAAAAATTGAACACCCTCCGACCTCAATGTTGATTCTTTTGGCATCTTCTTCTTTTCTGGTTCTGCATTTCAAAAGAGGAAAGTGTTTCTATCATCGCATGAGACACTATCATTGCATGCCAGCGTAGAAAGGGTTCTTGAGGGAGAGAGGTTCTTAGCAAAAAAAATATTTGACCACCATGTGTATATCAATCTTCAACTTTAAGCTCTGAACCGTGTTTTCTTTATTTGGGTGTGCCGTCTTTTTCAGTAGCCTCTTCATACGCCAATGAAATGCATCACTCATATCTCATATCGGATGATTCTGCTACAGGACCTCACTTGCTTCGTCACTTCCTCTGCAAAAGTTGTACAGTGATGGTTAAAGAGCAAGAAGAAGTAGAAAATACTGATCCTTGTCTGTCTTCAGCTATGTCCCCAACTCTAGGAGAACAATCGCTTGGTCTGGATGCGATTTCGGACAACCCATCTATCAGAGATTGCATTAATTAAAACTTTTGCAGAGTAAGTTGTTTGCAAACCACCTGAAGCGCGTCGGGAAACTTGCAAAGCAGAATTAGTTTGGGATAGCTTTGTATCGCCAAAGGAATGGATGGCGTCGATCTTGCGAGACGAAACACACTCTGATTCGGGATAACACACTCTGCTTGGCGTTTTGGTTCTAGTTGAGGAAAGTACCGACCAAGATGAAGACACTGAAGCTTCCATGGAAGTATCCCGGCCCGGTCACTACATCGCCAGTTAACAGGCCTATGTACTGCCGCGTAGGCTCGTGTGATCACGCCATCCACACATAACTTCCGTGGGAAGTGTTGAAGGAATGCTCTGCTCTGCTTGAAACTACGTCGCATCCTTCTCTCTTTTCGTTTCTGTTCTCTTTTTTTTTTTAAGCCAGATGCGCTTTCAGCTTTGGGGAAAATAGAGGCAATTGGACTACAAACGCCATGTACCATTTCCATGATCCTCCAACAATGAAGTGTAGATGATTCACTGGAGAGAGATGAGTTCAAAGGGAGGAATAGCAGAGGGGGCAAATAAGAAAACAGAGGCAGAAGAAGACGTGCTGACTGCCGAGAAGGAGAGGGTTTCGGGGAAGAGAAAAGAAGGGAGCATCGAGAGAAGGAAAATATGTGGAGGGTGAGCGTGATTCGAGAATATAAATATATCATCAAACAATTTGGTGGGATGTGTGAGTTTGAATTTGAATTTGAATTACCCGCTCAATGGCTTGTTGGGATTCAAACGCTTGCTTGAGTGTAAAATTCCAATCACGAAGGCAGCTGCAGAATTGTAGAAGGAGCTGATGGCACGCAGCCCAATACAATATTTGGCTTATGAACAGTTGTTTCCCCTCTCTGCGTAAGGGAAGAGAATTTGATTATATATTGATGATTAAGGAAGTCAATTAAATTACTTTAGAGTATTTATATTTTTATGTTTTTCTCCAAACTAATTAATTTAATTAATAAACTAATATATAATTTAAGGACAATTTAATTAATAAACTAATATATAATTTAAGGACACTAAAAATATAAACACTCTAAAGTAATTTAATTGGCTTCCTTAATTTCTCCAAAAAAATCAACTTTATCTTATAATTAGGACAAAAGGAGTAATGTTTGCAGATCGAGTGGGATATAGTTTACTTCCTCTTTTCTTAAACAGAAGTTATAATTTTTAGGATAGGGTCAGTCTTTTTTTTTTTCTTTTGTTAACAGATAGCAACAAACAACTAAGAAGAAAACAATTTCAACTTCAAGACGAACTTGTGAGAGATAGCTCTGGGGCGTGGATGATAGGATTTCAGTAGAGGATCGGTTTCAGCTCTATCACTGCAGCAGAGCTACAAGCAATCAAAGCGGGGATGCAGGTTTGTAAGATTTTTTGGCTAAAATGGCATAGAAGGCGAGCACTGAGCTGAGTTTGCTACAAGTTCCACCAGTTTATTGTTAGGACCAAATGTTAGTTGACCTAGACTAAGATTGGTTGATGTTGTATCACTCCTTTTTGGTTTTGCAGCGTCGTTGTGACACAATTTCAAAAGGCAACTCTTGTCTTTCTTACTCAAAAAAAAAAAAAGTTACATTTTGCACTTGTCTCTGAAAATTTAATTCACTTTTCCATTTTTACCGGCCCCCAATCAGTTACATATCTGATCTTTTTTTTTTCCCCACCCATTCTCCCTCATCTATATATGTTTCCGCTCATCCTTTCCATGAATAAGAGCATATTTAAGAATTCCATTTTTCTTACACATTTGTTATTTTTAGCAGACTCTTTCATATACATAATTTATTTATATACTTGTAACTGGCATATAGGACTGGGGGAGTAATATGTCAAGACATTGACAAATTTTGCGACTTAATATTTGCAGAAAATCAAGAAAACATTTTGGTCAAGTTTATATACATAAAGATTGCCGCGATTCCTCCTGCCATGCTTCTTGTTATCCTTTTTTGAAACAGGTAGGTCATGGCAAGCAAGAGCGTGTAAACACACACACACACACACACACATGCTGCATAATACAGGGACATTCTCAGGACTCAATTCACCTGAAATTATCATTACATATAAAATCAGCTACTATCGAACTAAAAGGACTTGCAGATTAATTTTTCTTTATATTTTATTTAATATTTTAATATGAACTTATTAATTAAAATTGTAAATGCATGGAAACATTTGTGTATATAATTTACGATTTTCTTTTATTTTGCCTCACTTTTTCTTATTTTCCGTGTTATTTGACTAAAGACAAAATATTAAGGCCTAAGCTTTTCTCCAAATAAACTTAAGAGTACATATAAACAAAGAAAGATAAAACTCCTCTCATATACTTGCTTCGTATACCATAAATCATGATTAAAAAGCACTTATAAGCTAAAATTAAGCTATTCCAAATAAGCACTAAACTATTTGCCCAAACACAAATCATTCATCATTTACCTTTGTTTACCCCTTTAAGCCCTTCATGTTCATTTTTATTTTATTATACAAATGTTATGTTTGCATTCTTTATCAAGTTCTTCCTAGCACTAAGATTTATGGGGAAAAAAAAGTACTATTGTATATGTGAAAAGAAAAGTGCCATGTGTATAGTCAAAAGAAAGAAAATCAAAAAGAAAATAGTAAAGAAAAAAAGAAAAAGTATGAAAAAAAAAGAAGAAGAAAAACCAAAAAAAAAAAGTAAAAGGAAAACTCAAAAAAAGAAAGAAACAAATAAGGCACTATGACAAAGAAAGCATTTTAACTCAATAATTATGACAAAAACTCTAAATAAAATATGAAAATATATAACAAATTAGGGATTTGTCACTTTCTCCACACCAAGTACATGTTAACCATTCATATAGTATGAGCATCACATTATTTAGATCATGAAGCTTCATTTGCAGATTGAAATTGAACTTTAATAAAAAGCAATCGAAATTAAGTTCTTGTTTGTCTCACTCAAGAACTGCACCGAAATTGACACGTCGATTGCAGAATTCTTTATTCGGAAGGACCACTAATAGCTTATAAATTTGTGTTGTTAGAATGGTAAATAGTGTTAAAAATCCTTTTAGAGGTAAATTTGAGCTATGGGAATAGTGAATACTTGTAGTTTGACAGGTAAAACTGTATGTAACATTAATTTCCAGCTCACAGTCTAGGCCCATTTTTTGATTTAGCACATACTGTTACATTACCTTCCCCTTCTAACTATTGTGTAAAGAAAGTTGTAAAACATGTTTAACGCGAAAAATACGCTGTAAAACACAAAAAAGTTGGTTGTTTTTTAAATTGAAAAAATAAAAAGAAAACATTATGACTACCCTTAAGGCTTGTTTGATTCAAAGGGAGGGGATGGAAGGGGAGGGGATGGAGGGGAAAGGATAGGGAGTCACCTTGTTTGGTTTGGTTGGAGGGAGAGGAAGGAGAAGGTTTTTTAATGACCCTTTATTTGGTTCAAGAGGGGATAAGAGCGGGGATAATAACTAATTTACCATTTTACCCTTATATGTTAGCTTACATATTATTGCTTATATAAATATTTTAAATTAGTTTTTTTGAAATGAAAATTAGTTAAACTAGTTTACACCTCAATGTAAATTAAATAAATTATGAAAATTGAAATTTATTTCATCAAGTGGACACAAATTTATTTTAACTCACTGTTGGAATTACTAAAACAATGATTGGTAAAAAAAACAAATAGAGATTACAATTTTGTGTAAGAAGCATCAAACTTTAATAACATATTACAATTTTAGTTGAAACTCTGAAATCTATAGAGTCCATAGCGTGTTTTTATTTTCCGCTCAAGGGTATCAATGAAAATATGAAAAAGTAATGGGAGCAAAATAGTCATAATACTTTGCTTCCCTCCAAAACCCCTCAATTTGGAGGGAACAAAAATGAGGGAAGAGGAGGGATTAGGAGCCCCCCTTTTGGCTCCCCTCCCCTCCAATTTTTCTTACCAGACAAAGGGAGGGGCTCATTTTTCATCCCCTCCCATATACTCCCCTCCAACCAAACAAAGGGCCTGTTTGTTACGTGGACAATTGAGGAGGGAAAAGGAAGATGGCCAAGTTCTATAGGCAAAAACGTGTTTGGCTAGCCAAAGTTACTGCAACTCACATTCCCTCCATGTTCAATCTTCCTTTAAATATGGGAAAATGGGTTCCCACTAAAAGTGGGATGAACTTGAAAATGTTCCTGGTAAGATAAAATCTCGGACAAAAAAGCTCCTAAAAACATATGAAATAGATTAAAGACGGAGTCACAACGCGCGGAAGGCTTTCGTTAACCAGCTAGGTACAGAGTCAAAAGCTAGTCTGGAAAAGGGAAGAGGCAAACAGCTTGCAAAACACAACTCGAAATCAAAGTAATGTTGGTCTGATTATGTTGTTGTTTATGGCGTGAAGTGGGCAATATGTTTGCTGTGTGCATTGTGTGTTGAACAACCGGAGAGATGCACAAAATGCTAGAATGCTGTGTGTATGTGGGTTAATTTAGTATGAGCTTATAAATTGGTATGTTTGTGATGTGGGTCGCATTGGCTGAACAGATGTGAAAGAAAAGCAGAGTTAAAAGCTAAAATGATAAAAAGTACCACGAGGAAGATGATGAACAGTGAAGACGAGGTTTAGTTCGAACTAGGGTTATTAAGTTCGAACTTGAACTTCTGGTGAAGTTCAAGTTCGAACAGTACCACGAGGATGATGATGAACAGTGAAGACGAGGTCGAGTTTGAACTTGAATGTTAAGTTTGAACTGGAATGTTAAGTTTAAACTTGAACTTCTGGTGAAGTTAGAGGTATTTTAGGTTTTTTACACAATCTTCCCACTTAAACCACTCTCTTTTCTTCTAACCAAACATCTCATCTTCCCTCAACCAATGTTCCATTCCCATGTCTAACAAACAGTTCACTCTTTTAAGTCCCCTCTCAATCTTCCCTTCCTTTCCGTTCCCTTCTAAAATGTTCCTTGTACCAAACAGACCCTTAGTGTAGCGGCAGAGGGCAATGATTTGCCAGCCAATATGCATGTGCGTCCCAGGCAGGCAAACTTTTCTCTTCCCCTGGGGATGCGAAATGTCTTGTTGACATAAAGCTTCCCGCCAAATATCACACACCCTTTCGCATCTCTTTTGACGAAAAAGAAGCCGCCTTTCAAGAGTGAAGAAGCATATAAGATTTCAAATTACTTCCTCCAATGTCTTTTCTAGTGTGAATTACATTGTGAATAAGATCTTATATTAAGGATTGAAGTTAGTAATATGCTTGTGCTATGACTTTGATAAAGACTTGCCATGTACGGGAAACTAGACCATCCCAAGAGATAAAATTGCAAGAGATCCCTATAATGTGTGGATGAGGATCATGAGATACAAAACCAAAAGGCACATTAGCAACCACCAAGAAACTAATTGGAATTTCAGTTTGGAAGTTGGCTGAAATTATTCTTTCGCCATTTAAATAAAAATTATGCAGAGTAGTTTTAGTTTGATATGAATATATTGGACTTCTTAGTCACGTTGCAACCAAGAAATGGTCTTTTCCTTTCTTTTAAACCATATGTCGTCCGAAATAATAGACAACCATAAGTCTGTAGAGGCACAATCAGCTGGGAAAGTTTCATGAATTCATTTAACTCTGTCTTGTATAAATATAGGATCAATTTGGAAACTAATTGCATAGGCTAACCAATATGTGGTGGATAAGGGTTGCTGCAAAAAAGAAACAAAAAGTTGCAGAGAAAAGTAACAGCACAAAGATGACACAGCGAAGCAACCTGTAAATGATGCTTACTAAAAGTTCCATTGAAATGCCAAAATGTGGCCCATAACCACCTCACAACTACTGCATAATAGCTCCCTAAATCTTCTTTATGGAATGAGAGAATATAGCCACCAATAAGTTGTTAATTGAGATAGTAAATAGCTTCAACCTATAAGAAGAAGAATATAAACTCGAATCCTAGAAAGAAAACTTGTTAGGAGAAGTGAAAACCATTTACGCTCTAAACCCCAAAAGAGATTATACCCTTGACCAAATCAAAAAACACAAAAGAATAAGAGAATATAACCACTAGTACTAGTATATATCCAAATCTGTTCCCTTTCCACATGTAACAATCAGACTCATGGGACTATGAGAAACACATTTTGATAAAATTTGTAAATGCATGATGATTAAACCATATTTTTATATGATTTTTCATAATTAAATTGGGATTTTTAATGCATTTTCAAGGACATTATTGTATAATTAAGTACTAATTTGAGTTAGGGATATTTGTATTGAAGTAAGTGTAATTAGGGTCAAAATTGTTATAACTTGTTAATTATTCATGCAAATGATTTCTTACACTTTTAATGTTACCTTGTGCTTAATCTTATATTATAGGAGTTTTGGAAGAAACTTGGAAAATTTGGAAAATGTCAATTAAGGTCAGAATTAATATTTTTAGGAATGGAGAAAACTACATAAAAGGCCCCAAATTTTTGAAAATTTCCAATATGTGGAGAAAAAGGGGCCAGAGAACATGACATGAAGTACTCATAATTTTTGAAAATTCCAGTTTGTATCATATACATTTCAAAAGTATGCATGTAGTCCCACCAGAAACTTTTAAAATTTCTCACTTTAGTCCCTAGTCAAAACTTGCATTTTCACCGGAGGAAAAACCTCCTTCTCCGGACTTGAAAAGAGAGACCCGACCACATAGACCTAGAGAGCTGCGAGTTGGGCGACGCGACTGTACCTGGGGAACCTTCCTTCCTCTCACCATCACCTTCCTTACCCATTTAACCACCACACCTCGATCCTTCATTCTCTTTCCATCACCACCGTCTCAAGAGCTTACCACCACCGTTGACACTTCTGGGAAGACAGGAGACTGCTGAGGAGCCTGAGAGCTTTCAGACAAAGGAAGCAGCGTCGTGAGTTTCAGAGTCCGAAGTCGATCACCACCACCACCACCACTGTCTTTTCACGATCGCCCTCTTCCCTTTTCATCACCTTCTACATTTCACCACCGCCGAACACCATTGTCACTATCGGACTGCAACCTCTGTTCGTCCTTCACAGTGCCGGAAATCCTCTCAGACACTCTCATCACAGAGCCGCGCAGGGAGACTATCGGAACCACCGTCACTTCATCTCTTCCTTCCTCCTTCGTTGGCCTTCTCTGAGATTTCTGGCGACTTTTTTCCAGATTCTGGTGAACTCTTCTTTCCTTGTTTTCCCCATTCCAGATTCGTCCTCCCTCCTTCTCTTCACCATAGTCAATTACCATAACCACCATCATAGTTCCTTCACTTTCTCACTGCACAGAGCAGCCACCTCTCTCATTTTCTCCATTACAGATTGATTTGCGCTTTCTCTCTCTACACCATCTCTCAATTTCTTTTCGCTCTCATTCACCGTTCACAATTCAAATTTCTCCAAGTTCTTTCGGTTATTCTCCAACCCAATACTAATTCCTTTCACTCTCACCATTCAGCACTCCCTGCATTTCTCATGGATTTGTGGAATTTAGAGCAAGTTGTTGGTGCAATTAAGATCATGAGTGGATCAATTTGCTTGAGTTTTGGTAGTGGAGAAGGTGGCTAGAGGTGCCACAAAGGGGAGTTCATTATTTTCCATTAGCTCAATGCATATATCATGTTCTCTGTTTGGATTAATTTTGTATTGGTATATATGTTTACTTTTGAGACTTAGATGAGTGATTATTTATCTATGATAGATTGCTCTCGTGTTGAATTTTGTATTGATGCACTTGGATCTTGTTGAACTTATTTCCTTTTGAATTAATGAAGTTATATATTCTATGTGATTACTAGTGTGTGTGAAGGATTTATTTCAATTTAAGTGTCGCAATTATGCCCTCATTTAAGAGGAAGCAAGTGCATTAAGTAATTTTCAAATACACATCAAGTGAGTTTTAACAATTTATCTAAGGAATGACTATGAATGGGATTGTAGGATTAGTCATTGTTAGGTAGATTGGACCTAATGTGATTGCTTAGGGTTTTTAATTTAACTTGATGTAAAATTAGCTCCCAAAATATTTTAAGAAGTTAGGAAAGTCACCAAATTTGCTACCAAGACTCAATTTATCACATCATCCTTTTTAATCCAAAGCATTTCTTTATTGTTTTCCAAAAATACCAAAAAGATTAGAAATATCTTTATTTTCATGAATTTTGATTTAGTGAAAACCAATTTCAAAACGTTACTTCTAACTATATTTTTAGTATTTAGTCTAACCTGGGGAATCAAAATAAAAGTCTCATTGACAAGAGAATGATCCTGAGTTATTTATATTATATTGTATTTAATTCATGGTAAAATTTATGATTTAACCCCAGAGCAGCTAAGGTTGTGTAAAATCACCCAACAATTGTGTAAAATCACCCAACAATATATGTCCCCTTGAACATGAGCTTCAAAGAGCTTTAACTAAATAATATATCCAAAATTTGTATGTAAGTACCAGAATCAAAACTATAAGTTTTGTGAAGCTTTTGAGATTATATAAAAATTCCTACGGGGTGAATTTGAGATGTTCGAACGCGACTGAAGGAGGGATAATTAGAGCTACGGCTGTAGACTAATAGACTAAATTGTTTTTGTTTTGGTTTTTTTTTTTTGATAAATAAATATTTAAATTTTTGTTACTTCCACCTGTCTTATAGATAAGATACAAGTGTCCACAGTAGTTAGATGAGAACGTTGGTTAACATTTGTCAAATGTAATAAATGGGTAAAAAAAGGGGAGAATTGCTAAAAAAGACCTCATTGACAACTTATTTGCTACATGGGACCTAGGAAGATATCTTACACATGGAGGGAAGATATCTGCACACGGAGGGAAGATTTCTGCACACGTAGGGAAGATTTCTGCACACGTAGGGAAGATTTCTGTACACGCATAGGGAAGGATTTCTGCACACGCATAGGGAAGAATTTTGCACACCAGGAAGATAATCTGCACACTGGGAAGATAATCTGCACACCAGGGAAGATATTCTGCACACATGGAAGATAATCTGCACGCGAAGGTCCCATTTGGCAAATAAGTTGCCAATGAGGGATTTTTTCACAAGTTTCCCTAAAAAAAATGTATTTTGTTTTCTAAAAAAATACCCTTATTTACCGGGGGGTGAATAGGAGAGAGAATGAATGTTGTCATAAAAATTTAATAAAAAGTTAGTTGAAATATCAAACATTATCTAAGTGTATAGTATAAATTGGACCAAATGATCTAAAAATTTGTGTCTTATATTAGTTATATATATATATAGAGAGAGAGAGAGAAGGAAAGTATCATACTTATGATAAAATTATAATTTTATATATTGATGTTTACCATCAAATTTAAATGTTTCTAACCTTGAACTATACTGGAATCAGTGGTTTAGCAAATTTGAATGAACTAGTAAAGCCGCCATTAAACCAGTCTAACTAATGAAATTTTTGTATGGTTCAATCGGTCTTAAGAAAATCAAGAAAGAAAGGGGGGAAAACAATGAAGAGAATGGAAGGCAAAGAAGAAAGCTGCAAACTAAGTACAAAAGGGGAACAAATGGGGGAAGAAGAAAAATGAACACGTATAAAAAAGAAGAAAATAAAAAGAGAAAGCGCTAGGAAGAAGATGAACATGTTGCCATTATTCTTTGTTCATTCTTTATTTTAAACTTTATCACTTGAGGCTATTCCATTTATCACGGCAATCATTACCCAAAAAGCAAGTGTTTTGTGATTTTCTGGGTTATTAATCTATGTTTCTTGACCCAAAAGAAAGTCTTTCTCCTTAATCTGCTTACGCTTCTTACGCGTTTTGCTGACGGGTTGTTGAAATTGAAATTGCCTTTCATTTTCGTTTGGGATTTCACTGTCAGTAAGTCGAAAGATCAAGGAGGATGTATGGTCTACATGTTTTCTATATAATTCCACTTTGTTTTTCTCTCTTCTCCACACTCACCTCTGCTTGTTTAAGATTTGGTTTGGGTGAAGTTACAATCTCATAAATTAAGCTATTTCTTTAGTAAGGCTCTGCCTATTTGACATCAGTCACTTAATCTTCTTGGTTCTTGTTGCTTACATTTTTCTCCTTCCCCTCCATTCTCTAATTCCTTCTTCAATTATTTCCTTGTGTTCATGGTTTCTTTTTTGGGTTCTTGTTTTGTCTGGTCTAGTGTTCTTCCATAACTATTGCCTACAGTTATCACTTGCGTCGTTTTAAATTAATTCGGGAGGTGATTAGCAAGTTGCAAATTATTAATAGAAAATATAATATTTCGTATTTATATTTAATTTCTGCTAGATGTCATGTGCGCGCGCGTGTTTGTTGTTTTGTTATGTTCTAATTTAAACCATTTGAATTTAATTTGCAAGGGACAATGAATTCATCAGCTGGTGCGCAGGATGTGAACTTGGAGAAATTGCGCAGTGATGCCATGAAAGGGAAATGGTCCGAAGTATTTGAAACGTGCAAGCAAAACAAGGCGCTTTTCAAATCGAAGATAACGGGGACAGGAGACACAGTGTTACACATCGCTGTGTCTAATGGGCAAGGGAAGCTTGTGGCAAACATGTTGGACTTCTTAGTTCTTAAAGAGAATAATCTCACTCAGAATAATGTGGTGATTCCAGTGGACGGGGATGGAGTTGAAAGCTGGAGTGTGAATATCGTTCTTGGGCCGGAGAATGATAGAAAAAACACTCTTCTATACTTGGCAGCGGTAAAGGGAAATGTTGAAATGTGTAAGAAGATTGGTCGAAGAGACCCCTCTTTGATTGCTAGACGCAACATAGCTGGAGAGACACCGCTCTTCCTTGCGGCTCTCTATGGCTGGAAAGAAGCTTTTCTTTGGCTTCATTATCTGTATATGGAAGGCCCTGGAGTTTCATCAACCGATTTGGCTCATTGGATAAGGGACGACAATGATACCATTCTTCACGGCGCAATGGCAGAAGGGCACTTTGGTAAAAAATTATTCATTCTTTCATATATTACCATGTTTCAAACTTTTTTTTTTTTTCAAGTTCGTACGGTTTTCTTTGATTTTGCAGACGTAGCAATCGAAATAGTTCACCTTTATAAAGATCATCTGAAAGAGATGATGAGGCGCAACAAGGAAGGCTTGTCTCCACTTCATCTCCTTGCAGCAAAGCCTTCAGTTTTCAAAACTACTGCACTCCTTGAACGATCATTCCTTGTTCATCCAATTTATGGTAAGTTCATGTATATGCGTGCCTCTGATTTCATGTTAGGCTTTCTTCTGATTCATTTTGAGAATACGATTTTATAACACCGAATATGATTGAAAATTCTCCATTATATTGCTTCCTTTCAAAACTAAACACTACAAAAAAAATAGTATTTTATAGCGGTGACATAGTAGTGGTTACAATTAACCGCTACAAATTTTAACATTTGTAGCGGTTAAAACCTAAACCGCTACAAATTTGTAGCGGCAAGCTACGCGCCAAGTGGGGCTACAAATTAGCAACGTTTTTTGTAACAGTTAAGTATAAAAAACCACTACAAAGATAGCGTGCAATTCCCACCAAAACTTGTAATGGTAAAATTATAGCGGTTACTAAATAATAACCGCTACAAAGTTGCCGCCACTTAGCACGACCAAAACGTGACAACAATGTAGCGGTTATTTGTAGCGGTTTAACCAATTAAACTGCTATAAAATGCGAAATGTCGCCTATTTGTAGCGGTTATAAAGTTATAACCGCTACAGAAGTTCAGAGGTCTCAAAATTTGTAGTGGTTTTGTACCATAACCGCTACAGAACTTCAAACGTTTTTGTCTTTTGTAGTGGTTGTTATAGAACCGCTACAAAATTTAGCCGCCCTAGCTTATTTGTAACGGTTAATGTGGCGATTATTTTAAGAATCGCTACAAATGCCGCCCCTATATAAGGCCACCACCCCCCTTCACTTTTCCGTTTGGCTATTTTGTTTCCTGAAGTTTCTCTGAGTGTTTTCTTTTAGATTTGAGCGTTCAGACATCTGTGGAAGAGTTTTTACTGCAGTATTTCTCATTATTTGTACTTGAGGTACGGAAACAATACATATTTTATTTGTATTTGTATTTTTATTATATTTTTGCATAATAATGTGACTAAAATATTTTTGTAGTTGATATGGCTTCAAGATAGGATAGGGGAAGGAGGCCAAGGTCCCCAGACCAATTTTGTGAGGTGGCAACAGTAAAGCTGGAGGAAGAGGGAGGGGGCAACGCGGAGGGAGGGCGACCGCGGCATTTCAGCCCATCCCCCCACAGGAGTCGACCCTACCACAGGCACCGCAGACGATCCCACATGAGACAACCGCACTAGAGGTGCCTAATTTGGGGGAGGCAGATATCAGCGTTGAGGACTATTGTCAACACCCGTTTTCATTTCGATATACACAGAGTAATAGAGACCAAGTTCCACAGGCATACAGAAGAGTACATATATACTGATAAAAATATTTGTTTACAGTCCAAAGTCAACTATACAGAATGCGACAATATACATCCCTATTACAAAATATCCAAAAGTATTTTAGACATAGACTATCTATAACCACGAACTTTGTATTTACGTCGAGGCAGTTGCCAGTCACTTCCCTTGGTCTACATCCTTGCCTTTTGATCCACTGGTGCCCGCTGAGATGTTTTATTTAGAAAAAAGGGTGAGATTCCGAAGAATCCCAGTAGAAACATACTATCGTTTATAAAAAATGCGAAAAGTAAATATGATATGTGTCATGTATGCACCCATTAATGAACAATATAAACACATCATCTGCATGTATACATGAGTAGGGCCCAGAATCTACACCGATTGGATTCTCACCAACTCCAGTGTAAGTGCCTCTAGCACTACTAGCCCCTCTTTGGGCAAAACATGTTGATTAATAAAGCGCATTTACAAACAATGGCATCCACACAATAATAAAACCATGGCATGATGTATGAAGGATAATGTTCCTACCTCGAAGTTCTATCGACCCCTTTTTGTGTGCCTTGTGAAATGTGTAGACTTTCGGCTCCCGATTCGGTCCTAAAATATTAAATGTACAAGAAATAGGTCATAAACTATCCAAGTATCATTTTAGACTCTTCCATAGTGTTTCTTGTGGTTTTATTAGCCTATGGTGAAAATTTATTAAAATGCCCCCAAGACCCCGGCCCCTCCGTATTATTCTTGTGGTTTTATTAGCCTATGGTGAAAATTAGACTTTTCCAAATTTTGACTAGGGTTATTCTGATGTATTTTCATCCAAGAAATCCATTTCCGGACTCGGAACTATCAAATTCAATGTCAAATTATAAAATTACCCTTGACAGCCCCACTTTAAGGGTTTTAGGGGCGTTTCCGTAATGATGCTTTCTCGGCCTTTTCCGAAAAAGTGCCCAACTGTAACCCCACCTAATTTTCCATCCTAAATTCAATGGAACTATCAAATCATTGAAAATCCAACTCTAAGGCCATCTAACAGCCCTAGTCAAAATTATAGTATTCTTCAGAAAAAATCGGGGTTTTGCAGTTTCAGCTTCGGCTTCGTAAACGCGATCCTTTCTACTTCTAACCACTTTATTGACTATTTAATTAGGTTACAACTACCTTTTAGACCCAATTTCTGCAGCATAATCCCTAGGCAACTCAATTCCCAAACTTTAAAACCAATGGCAATCCAGCGAAATTTCACCGATTAAATTGCCCACAGCAGCCAGAATAGTTAATATACGAAAGTTTGAAAGTTATCTCAAACTCCCACTAGCTTTTCCTCTTCTTGGCTGAAACTCTAACCTTCTTAACAAGGAAAATTGAGCCTCAACAACCTTAAAGAACATGAAAGAGAAGCTTAGGAGTAGAGTTATACGCATTAAGAGCCAATTTACCGAAGAAATGGACTTGCCATATAAGATATCTTCCTCCTTCTCTCTCTAAGCTCTCTCAACTTTCTCTCACTAGTTTCAGCTTGTTCACTTCAGAAATGGGGCTGAAGAAGGAGGAGGAGGATTATAATAATATATTCAATTTAATTAATTAATTTTCCCAAATTTCGGAATTTTACAAAATTCTAGCAGATTTCTGCCCAAACTTTGAAAAATCATAACTAATTTTAGAAAAATTTAATTGAAGTGATTTTAAAGCCTATACAGTAGTGCTGGGAAAACGGGCCAGCCTGTGTCGGGCTCGGGCCTAAACGGGCCGGCCCGTTTAGGCCCGAGTTCAAATCCGTACCCGTTTGAAGCGGCCTAGCCCGTTTAAGGTAGGTCCGTTTATGTTTTTTCCTTTTTTTTTGCCATTCCTTTTTTATTTCTTATTCTCATAAAGACTAAAATACCTAATTTAAAACATAAATATCATAAACACTAATTTAAAACATAAATATTATCCAAGTTTAATAGAATACAAACACTAAAACTTAAGTCCAAACCATAATTAATGTTCATAACCAATTAAATAAGTTCACAGCCACAATCAAACAAGCCTACAAGCTTCAAATGTCAGTAATAATATAATACCTGATTTGGATTTTGGCGTATACATGCAAAAAAAGAAAAAAGAAAATCAAAGAAGAGAAGCTTCAAATGAGGTCTGAGTCAGTGTGAGAGCATTTCTGATATGAGGGTTAAGTTAGGTTAACTCTACCCTCTGACTAATGCTTGCTGCCCATTGCCTTGTGCCCATTTAAAAAAAAAAGTTAAACGGGCATAAAAGGGCCGGCCCTACAGGGCTACAGGGTCGGCCCTTTTAGGCCCGCTTCCATTTTCAGCCTCTAAATCATAGGTCCGGCCCTTGACGGGCTCAGGCCTAAACAGGCCTGCCCGACAGGCTCGGCCCGAATTCCCGGCTCTATATACAACCCTTATTGAGTTTAGTTTCAAGGAAAAATATACACTTTTGCTATCTAGAATCACAAAATTCTCAGAATTTTAATCTTTGTCTACTGTTACATAAACTTCACAGTTTTCCTGGGCTGAATTTAAAAATTCATATCCTTTTGTATTTAGCTCTAATTGAGTTATATGAACTATCAAATTAAAGCTTAGGATGTCTACTTTCATCTTGTAAAATTTCATAATTTTTGCTCATCATTTGATCATTAAAAATCACATGACAAGCTCACTACCTCATAGGCTATTTCACTGAAAACATAATTATATTCTCCAAAATTCACTATTTTACCTTCTTAATACCCTAAAGATAAAAGAAGCATTAGGGGATAAATTTGGGCTCCTGCTAAATTAGGGTTTAGCAGTCCACTTAATTTAGGCTTATTCCAAAGCCTCAAATCCCAAATTTCGGGGTATTACATTTCTCCCCCCGTTCAATAAATTTCATCCTCGAAATTTGCTACACCTATGCAACCATAAATTCCGGGTAACGCTTCCTTATACTTTCCTCTATTTCCCACATAGCCTCTCTGGGTGATAACCCTTTCTAGACAATCTTGACAAATGGAATGCTCTTATTCCTGAGCTGCTTCTCCTGTCGATCAATGATTCGGTTAGGCATGACTTCGTAAGTCAAATCTTCACGCATTTCCACGTTTTCATACTCTATTACATGTTTTGGAGTAGGTTGGTACTTTTTCAACTGGGAAACATGGAAAACATCATGTAGCCTGTTCAGATTTGGTGGCAAAGCGATGCGGTACTCACTTTGAGATTTATCTTCTCTTTTGTGCATCAACAATGTCAGGATGATTAAATAGGAGTCCCATAGGAATCTCCATAATACCTGATTGCACCTAAAATCTGTGTTCCTCTATGCCAGACCTTGGCCCAATTCCACTTGAATCATTTTGAGCCATATAAACTCTTATCAAAAACCCCTTTAATATGAAACTCATTACAACACACCATCTTTGAAAGCCAACGTTCATGTAGCTCTATTCTACAATTTAATGTTATGGTGACTGCACTCTAGGGTTCGTCATCACGGTGGCTGCACTCGCGGGTTTATCGTCATGGTGGCTACACTCGCGGGTTTATCATCACGCTATCACACACAGACACCATGATGGGACTCTGACCTCTCAGCAGGCAGAGGCGGCCATATTAAGTAATTTTATTATCATAATTTTTATAAAACCAACTTAACAATTAAAAATTGTAATAAGTAATTGTTTCATAAAATGGCAGGAGTGAATGTAGCAGTCACAAACTGAGCTGCGAGAGACCCAAGCCGAGGAGTCACAGGGGTCAATGGACCCGACGGCTCCTTTGAAGGCGGGTCTGGGTCAGGCTAAGCACCCCAAACACGTGCGGGGGATGGGGATAGGCGCCAGACCTAGCATGGTCTACGGCAGGAGCACTACCTCTGAGGCTGGCAGCTCTAAAGGGGTCAGACGTCCGAGAGAAGAGTCTATTGAGTAGCTGTGGTCAAATTTGGAGCGGACACAGGCTGCAGTGGCTCAGCAGTAGTAGCAGATGCTGCAGCAAGTCGATCTCATCTACGCTCAGCGAACACAATGGTGTGATATCACGAACAACATGCTCGAGCTGTCGTGGAGTCACCTGTTCCCGGACTAGCAGTATCCACAGGTGTCCAATGTCCCTCGGTACGTCGTCTAGACTACTCCTCCTCCTCCTGATGATGATGATGGTGCGGTTAACTCTGCCCAGTACCCTGATCCAGTAGCATATGAGGGAGCACTAGATGATCAGGCCCCAGCTACTTAGTTTAGGACATATTTATTTTTTCTTGTTGACACATTTGTAAATAAATATATATACTTTTTTATTTCAGAACTTGGATTTTTATTGCATTTACAATAGTTATATTTATATTCTTCGATTGTGTTGTTGAATTTGTGAATTAATTGCAACAGTATTATTTATATTTCTAAATATATATATATATATATTTGTAGCAGTTAATACAAGAACCGCTACAAATGTAATTTTATTATATTTGTAGCAGTTTAATAATATAACCGCTACAAATATACATATGTATATATATATATATATATATATTTTTGAAATATAGTTCCATATTTGTAGTGGTTAATGCAAAAACCACTACAAATGCAAAGACATGTGCGTGGTAAAATTCAAAATTGAATTATTGACTATTTGTAGCGGTTATATAAATAACCGCTACAAATACTCCCACTTTTTACAAATTTGTAGCAGTTACTTATATATAACCACTACAAATGTATATTAGTAGCGGTTTTCTTTATAACCGCCACAAGTTTAAAACTAATTCTTCAATTTAATTTCCAATGGCTTGAAAATTAGTAGTGGTTACTCTAGCGGTTTTTAACCGCTACAAAATATTAAACTTTGAAATTTCAGAATATAAGGTTCCAAGCACTCGTCATTCTCTATTCACTCATCTTCTTCACTATACTTTCTTCTCTCTCACTAGTAGCTATGGATAAGTCATGGATCAGGTTGCCACGCAATTCTCCGGAATATTTGTACGGATTAAACAATTTCTTGGAGTTCGCATTCACTCACGCCAGCTATAACAGCAAGATCGTCTGTCCGTGTCAGACATGCAAGTTCAAGAAGTGGCATGCACGAAATGTTGTTAAGGAACATTTGCTTCTGAACCCTTTCCCAGAGGACTATATGTTCTGGGCAGTTCATGGTGAGAAGGTCAGCATTAGATATGATGATGTTCTTCCTCGAAGTTCTCAAGTAGGCGTTCAACTAGTAGTTAATTTTGTCTTATTGGGCTCCAAATCTTTGACATACTGCCATGCAAGTTTCAACATGCGGGTAAGTGCCGGTTCTTATCTTGGTGGGTGGCCAATTGGATTATGGTGTAGACAACATATATGGTGCAGTTTTAAGCACTCGTTTTAATGAGGATATATTGGGTGTTTGGAATTGCAATACATCCAATCATCAAGTTGTCATTGTCACTCTGATTCATTCACTTTTAACGCTAATATCTCCTGGGATATGCATGCTTGTCTCTAATATATTTTTGACATTGTTCATGCTAGGCTGTAATGGCTAAGAGGGATTCGATGAAACGTCATTAATAGCTATGGTATAGAATATATTTCTTTATGAAGATGAAGAAGGGTGCCGCCGTATTAGAAGGCCAGGGTTTGACAGTGAAGAAAGAAGAGATAAAGCGGACCAAAAATTGATTAAAATAATTTATTTAAATTAGATTTTACTTTTAAAAATAAAATAATGTAAATTAAGTAAATTCCATGTAGGATTAAAAATAAATGAGGTGTTATGTTGCAAGTGGACAGCTTGCTTAGTCAGCATTGCACAGTCACTACTTAACTTTATCTAATCAGCATTTTCATTTAAAAACATTAATGGTGTTAAGTTTTAAGGGCTAAAAGTATACTTAATAAAGTTAAGAGACTAAAACAAACCCTCAAGCAAATATAAATGATTAAAAGTATACTTTAGCCTAAGTAATTTTAACAACATTTATGATCGAATCAACATTATCGATGTGCAACATTTTATTATTGATCTAACTTTAACAATCTCGAATTAGAATTGTGTAATTTACTCAAAAATTTCTGAATTTGTGTGGAATTTCATGCGGGTCTACCATTTTTTCCCCTCAAATAAAAAGCAGCGTCATTTTATATGCATGATACTCGAGAGGACCCGTCTTATTGTATCATCAATGTTGACTTTGAAACCGATTGTTTTCAACTTTTCTACATTGTAATTGACATTAGAATTACTCCTCTCATCTTATTTATGAGGGAGAGAGAGTGTTTATGTTAGTCCTATTTATAACTCACATCATTACATTTTTAATTTGAATATATAATTATACCTTTTATTTATTAAAATTGAAAAGTAGTTAAATTTTAAGGCGGTGTTAATAATGTTTAAGGTTTTTGAGTCTATGTGAAACACACGAGAAGTGACTTATAAATAGGATTAGAAGAGTACCTATATATCATCAGTTAATTATCGTTGATCATTAAATAATTAGAAACATTAATTCAGATAGTAGTAGACTTTTCCAAAGTGTGAGTGTTTTTTTTGTCAACGTCCAAAGAGTGAGTTTTCAGTTAGCATGTACTTTTTCGATTCAAATTGCTACAACGACAACAATCTAATTTTGTGATTTGGACTGTGAATGATTGGATAGAGTGTACATTCGCCATCACATGGTTGAGACACCCCTAATGATTGCTGCTTACAATGGTGTGATCGAAATGGAGGTGAATATTCTAGAATTATTTCCATCTACGATGGAAGTTGCGAATGAACTGGGATAGAACATAATTCTATTAGCGGCAGAAAGGAGGCAGACCAAGGTGTACCAGATTTTGTGTGAGGAAAAAAATTTTCTTTTACAAAAGAACATTTAGGCAAGTGGATAAAGATGGAATGGAAAAACTTTTTTAAAATGGAAAATGATAAATACGTCCCAAACAACAGAAAAAATATTAAAAAAATCCCTTTGAAAAGTTAATGATCGGAAAAGTCCCTTTTCTAGAGACTTTTCTGACATGAATTCTTAATGTCTATTTATAAAAATAACCCCAAGCAATTTAACCACTGTTATTGTTTACAACATGTTATACTAAGTTTACAACATCATAAGTCATATTAATAATATAGTCAGTTACGTTTACAACATGTATATAAAATGCGTGATTATGTCGCGTTTACAACCTTTTCAGTTACGTTTACAACTCATTAAATATAGCATAACATGTTGTAAACGTAACTGACTATATTGTTAATATGATTTATGTTATTGTAAAAATAGCAAAATATGTTGTAAACAATGACAGTGGTTAAATTGTTTGAGAGTTATTTTTATAAATGAACATTGGGAATTCATATCAGAAAAGTAGACCATTAACTTTTTAAAGAAACTTTTTTAATATTTTTTCTATTATTTAGAACTTAGGTGTCATTTTTTTCTCTTTTAAATTACAATGACAAGCATTACGTTAAAGATTAACTATATATTATGAAACTCTAAACAAAAACTAAATTGGCAGACACTGCATTATATTATAATATTATTATAATATATTAAATTTAGATTATTGATATTTTAAATCAATATCTCGGAAGAAAAGAACCCTCCTTTTCATTAGGGGGTAAAGGATCAAAGCAAATTCCTCGTCTGAGAGAGAAAGAACTTAGGAGGCACCCGTGAAAAGATAGCCGCGACGCAGTCGGTGTTGGAACACCACCGTCTCTCCCCGACCTCACTGTCACCGTCGGAAATCTGAACCATGGACGGCGAGAGGATAACAGAGTTGGAGGCGACGAGCTGGAGAAAGACGAGCTGAATCAGAGAGGACAAGAAGGTCGCCGTTTATGCACTGTTCATCGTCCCTGTCACTTCGAGGGTGAGGGCCGAATGATTGCCGGTGAGACCTGGATTTTTTTTCTTCTTTGAGAGTGAACCAGAGACAAGATTAAGGGGACGAAGGACACTGTTTGGGCAACTTCAGCTGTTGCAATTTTCTTCCGAAGTTGAGAGACACAGGAGGATCCCATTGCTGATTCTGTTATTCAGTTTTGTTTGCTTAGCGTTGTCTTGTTTCCAGTTCACTATCTTTCTAATTATGCTATTTGATTCTGAATCTGTTGCTGCCGGCTTGGACTGGATTAAAGTAATGTGTGGCTAGTAGTTCTTGTCTATAAACTAATTTAGGGATTTGAGCATGATTCAATTAATTGTGTTTATTATTATCTTTGTTTACTTAATCTTATATTATTTTTTCTGTTTAGTGGTTGATCACTACTGAGTATAAATTGGGGAATTTATATTAGTTTTGGTGGAGGGATTTTAATTAAATCATACAATTAAGTAATGTGGGATTAGAATTTATTCTAATTTATCAATAGGACAGAAATATACTTATTAAACCCCGTATAATTCTATTAAAATGAATTTAGACATTTATTGTCTCTTAATAAAAAACTGGAGAAGCAATCTTTATAGAAAGTTACGAGCCACAAATGGTAAGGGACAGAGAGTGGTTGAATCAGACCTCAGAAGCATGTTTTCTGGTGTCGACCCTAGTTGCATCCATGGCCTTTCCCAATGTGGCAGAAAATTTCGATCAAAAGAACTACTCATCAATTGTGGCCCTTTCATTGTCACTCACTTCCTATCATGCTTCACATTGCTATTTTTGTTATGTTCTGCTCCATTGTTTCTTTGTGGATCTCTCCCATTCTCCATGACCACTCTTTCAAATTTTAATATTTTATGCATTTCTTGGCTTGTCAATGGTCATCGTTACCACTGTCTCACTACCCATATTTATTGGTCCAACGTTGAGGTCTATGATTGCCAAGGTTCCACCACCTAGCCGCAAGACCATTAGTGCCATCCGTTATCGTAGGCCCAAGAAAGAGGAAAATGGAACCCATCTTGATAGGGGTCAAAAGCCCACTTAAAATCCTTCGTTTAGAGCCTATGATCCTTTACAAGACGTTGGAAGTTCGATGCCACGTCCAAGGAGCAAGAAGATGAAGAAGGCTTTGCAAAGCTTTGCTAAGTGAAATGCCTGAGATGGAAGCCCAACTCAAAGATGCATAAACAAGCCCTACAGAGTATTTGAAAACTTTAATATATGGCAACCAAAAGGGGCAACCTAATAAATGGGAGCTGGTCCAAGTGATAAGTGGCTTGATTCCATTTAAGTAAGGTCTTGGATTTGAGCCTTGTGTATACAGAAAATTCCTATTGGGAGACTCTCCCACCATAGCCAAGTGCGCGACGCAGGTCGTATCCGGATGTAGTCGGGGTAAAACTCTGGTGAACCAGGTAGGCAAAAAAAAAAAAAAGAGGCAACATAGTGGGTGCAAAAGCTTCCAAGTAACTGAAGCGCGTAGAGAATTCAAGATGGCTCCAAAGTCATCGCTACCATAGGACCAAGAAAAGATGCAACAGATTTGAAGTTGACGGCCACTTCACCTAGTCTAAGTTGATGGCCTCTTTATTTTTCTTCTTCCTCCACCGATTCTTTCTACTCATCTCTGGTTGTTCAAGATTTGGTTTTGGTGAAGTTACAGTCTCATTCAGATATTTCTTCGATAAGGCTCCGGTTCTTTGAAATATTTCACTTCTTTGTTGGTTTATTTGTTTTCGTTTCGCCCTTCTTCTATGGTAAGACTCTGGATAAATATTCATTTACAATAAATAAAATTGGTTCATTGGTTTTCGGATTGAATTAGGGAGTCTGATGCAGGTTTAATAAAAGCAAGAGAATCTGAAAAAAGATAGCTGGTACAAATACAATAAATGAAATGGTTT
Organism: Inga leiocalycina; assembly: GCA_963242795.1. NCBI lineage: Eukaryota > Viridiplantae > Streptophyta > Magnoliopsida > Fabales > Fabaceae > Inga > Inga leiocalycina. Next base: position 43,998,861 of record OY725329.1, read on the forward strand.
GACGTGGACATCTATTTGCTCCAAATTGTCAGTAAAACAATAAAGAAATTGAATCGAATCGAACTATTTAAACTGACCTTTTTTTTTTTTATCGAACTATTTAAACTGATTGACGTCAAAGATTTATTCAAAATATTGTACATGTGAAAATAATGAATAATGCCCCCTAATTTGGTTGAGTCTAACCTCACAAGCATGTTCTATGGTTTTGCATGCTCATGACTCCGGGCATTTTTCTCCTTTCCCTCATTTCCACCGTCTTCTTCTTGTCCATATATAGTTGCTTCTCGTTCTCAATCTATTAACTTTTGGTGATCCTTCCTGCTTTACTATTCTATGTACGCCATTGTCATCTCTTTATGTGCTACTAATATGTATATTCTTGACATTTATGTTTGCATTGGGTTGTATGTATCAAAATTTTTTCATGTATATTTTGATATAAATATTTATATTCAACTCAATATTTTTGTGATATTCTCTTTCAAATCCATGAGATTATCTTTAAAAGCTACCCAAATTAAACTAGCCTCTAAAATTTTAAAAAAAAAATTAGAAATCTAGTTCTTTTAAGGTTTTGATTATTTTTAAAAACTTAAAAAATCAGACAAAAATTTATATAATATATTTATTTTAAAATTATGTGATTTTTTGTTTGCCCTTAGAATTGTAATTCACGACGTCTTTTAGCGGCTCCATTGTTGCTAAACCAAATTATCAATAAATAGATTTCAAATATAATAATATTGAATAAGTTTATAAAACATAAAACTAGTAATAAATGATATAGGGAAGAGAGAAGTGAACATCAAGTGATAACTAATCGTCAAACAGGTTATACAGGGTTAGAAAAAATTACAGACTAATTAATTGCAGCTAATGAAACATATCTAACGAATATAAGAAATAATACTTATAATTAAGAAAACGGTGAGGACTCACTAAAACGAAAAAAAAAACTTTAAACACCTAATTAAAAATAATGCAAAATTAAAAAGAATTAGAGAATTAATTTTTTAAAAAAATAATAAAATCAATTATCTCAAAACAAATTTGTTAAGTTACTAATTTGTGCAATTAATTTGCTTTTTTAATTATATGGGTCATCTTAATAGTGTAATACTAGTTCCGGTATTAAATATAAGAGTTAGAATTATTAAGATGACCCATATAATTAAAATGATTTAATTAAAAAATAAAATAAAATTTTGGGATAAAAAATCAATGATAGAACTTTAAATTAAATTTAAAAGTACATAAACATGTAAAGTTTTAAAATTGAAAATTGAATTGGCATGAAATTTCATTCTTTAAAAAATATACCAAAATATACCTTTAGATGAAAACATTTAAAAGGATAAACAAAACAACAAAAAGGCGTGTGGGAGTCGTGACTTGTGAGATAGGGAGGACAAATAGATGAGAGAAGGGTAGAAAACACGGGAGAGAGAAGATTTGTTATGGAATACAATACCAGCATCCCTGTATTTCGTTCTCTCCCCCAAAACCCCCCCCCCATTAAAAAGTCATACAGTATTTTACTCCTTCCGGTTCTAATTATAAGATAAAATTGATTTTTTGGAGAAATTAAGGAAGCCAATTAAATTATTTTAGAGTATTTTTATTTTTATTTTTTTCTCCAAACTAATTAATTTAACTAATAAACTAATATATAATCTAAGAATACTAAAAATATAAACACTCTAAAGTAATTTAATTAGCTTCTTTAATTTCTCCAAAAAAAATCAACTTTGTCTTATAATTAGGATCGAAGGAAGTACTTTTTTTAAAAAAAAAAAGGTTAACTCTCTCCTTTGACACAAAGTGACAATTGTTTTTGGTGTGAATGATTTGGGTACAAATAAAAACTCGTTCTTCTGGTGAGTAATTTTAAATATAGCATATTGATAAATACTTTTGAAAGTGAAGCATTTTTGCAAATTATTTTATTGTCCGCAGCATATTGATAAAAGACCTGGAAATGCTCGGGATGAAAGGTGTTTAGAATGATACGGGCCTTACATATGGTCAGCATGTGAGACTTGATTGTGACAATGAGTCATTAATTGAGTGTTTATTTAGAATAGTTTATTTTTAGATAATAAATATTTATAAATTGTGATTTATGATATATAAAATAAATATATAAAAAAAATTTTATCCCAACTTACGTAATAAAAATTATTATCTAAAAATAAACCCAACCAATCACCGAATAGATTCCAACAACAATATATAGGGGTTTTATCAATATGGGCTTTTCTTCTCGTTAATAGTAGGAGTGTAAGAGGCTCTCGAGTCTTTAGTCCAATCAATCAATTACTCTTTCAACGTGGGAATTAAGATTCTCGACCACCCAAGTCCATTGAATTGTCAAGTCATAACATCATCTTGCCGAACCACTTTTTTTTTTCTGGTTTGCAACGGTTGGGAGGGGGTGTAGGGCCCACACATAGGACAAGTAAGCCAAAGGCGCTGGCCGTGGAACCACGTCTTTGACTCATCTCCACACAATCAATGCAATATCCTGATCCCTGGGAACAGACGGACTTTATAATCTCATCTGTTTTGTCCTTTTGTAGTGTATGGCTTCCAAGTTCCAACACAAGCTTTTCTTTAGCAGCTACGAGTACTTATCCAGCCTTGATTGACGTGCAGCCTGCCATAGTTGTCGTTGAGGTAGAGGAAAATGGTCGTCAGGCTAATAAGTATGTGGGTCCCAGGCATGCAAGCTTTCCTCATGTTAAGGAAATATTCTATCATTATTATTAGCATAATTAACGGGATTGATTGACCGTTATGATCCCCTCATTTAGGAGCAATTAATATTTAGACTCCTCACTTTTGTATATATATAGTACCTTCCTGTGAATAGAAATATACAATTCATTCAGTATTCAAACACTTTCTTAACATGGTACCAGAGCGTAGGGTTTTCTAAATTTTTTTCTGGGTCACTGTTCATCTGAGAGGTTACTGTTCGGCGGCACTGTAGCGTCATTGTTCGGATAACTGCAGCAATACCGTTCAGATCACTGCAGCGATACTGTTCGGATCACTGCATCGTCACTGTTCAGAAGGCACTATAGCAATACTATTTGGATCACTGTGTCGTCACTGTTTGTAGGCACTATAGCGTCACTGTTCTTCACTGTTCATTGGTACTGTAGCATCACTGTTTGGCACTGTTTGGGGGAGACGGCTCCCATCCGCTGCCCATCCACTGCCTCAATCTAGGCCGTTGAAATAAGATCTCAACGGTCCAGATTTAATATATTATAAAAATAATATTTTTATAATAAAAATAAAAATATTATTTTTATAATATATTAAATCTGGACCGTTGAGATCTTATTTCAACGGCCCAGATTGAGGCAGCGGATGGGCAGCGGATGAGGAGGCAGCGGATGGGAGCCGATTCCCTGTTTGGGGTGCTGTTTTGGGTGTTATTTGATGCTATTTTCGCCCTGTTTAGGTTCTCTCCATAGTCTCTTATTTTGTTCGATTTTGTGCCCAAATTTGAAGATTTTTCTCGTTGGATTGAACTTCTTTATTATTGTTCTTTGCTTATGGATTCCATGGCTGACTCTAAGACTCCTGAAATATTACCCATGTCTGCTAAGATTACTTTCTCTCAATTGAACTGGAGTAATTATAACGAGTGGAGCACCACTGTTAAAATCTATATTATGGGTATTGAGAAGGAATAACATTTAACCGATGAACCCCTAGCGATAAAGACAAACTGGTTGCTTGGAAAAGGGCTGATGCTAGAATCTTGTTTCAAATTAGAAATTCTATTGAACCCCGGATCTTGTCTTCAGTGAGTCATTGTACTACAATTAAGGAAATAATGAGTTATTTGGAATTTATGTTATCTGGTAAAGGGAGCCTCACCCGGATTCACGAAGTTTGTAAAGGTTTTTATCGTTCTCAGCAGTAGGGTCGTCCATTGAAGGACTTCTTTTTGGACTATAAGCGGTTGTATGAGGAAATGAAAGTCATCATGTCTCTACAAGCAGATCTTGCAACTCGTATTAAGAATCTAGAACTACAAGCCATCATTGGTTTTCTTGAAGCTCTTGATCCATCTTATGAGACCATTCGCTCTCAGATTTTGTCTAGTAAAGAACTCCCATCTCTTGACAATGTGTTCGCACGTGTTCTTCGCGCTGATGGTGTGACCCGTCCATCTGTGGATCCCAATGCAAGTGCTTTGGCGGGTCGAGGTCCCTTTGACCTCAAGAACTATGGCTCCAAATAGGGTTCCAGCACCCCGCACACAACTTCTGGCAGTATTATCTGTAATTATTGCAAGGAACCTGGCCATATCAAGAAAAATTGTCGAAAATTGCAAAATAAACAGCAACGTGATCAGCAGCGTGGCTTTGCTCATGTTGTTCAGACCTCTGATCAGCCTGACCCTGGTTCGCCCTCTGCCGTGGCCTTATCTACAGGAACTCTGCCTTCTGGTCTTGCTACTACTTCCTCGAAGTGGGTTATTGATTCTGGTGCTACAGACCACATGACAGGTAACCATCGCTTATTTTCATCGTATGCCCCCTATGCTAACCCATCCTCCATCTATGTTGCCAATGGTTCCCCCGTCCGTGTCGTTGGATTAGGCATTATTAATCCCACTCCCTCCATTACATTATCCTCTGTCCTTAATATTCCTGATCTCACATTTAATCTTCTGTCTCCCAGTAAACTCACTCGTCATTTGAATTGCTTCATTTCACTATTCCCTTACCATTGTTTGATCCAGGATCTGTCGACGAGGCGTATTATTGGTAGAGGTTATGAATCTGGTGGGCATTACATTCTGGATGATCAAGTGCCGTGTTCCGTTGCCTGCTCTGGTGGATCATCTCCTTTTGAAGTTCATTGTCGTATCGGTCATGTGTCAATTTCGTCTCTAAAGAGATTATATCCTCAGTTTTCTTCTGTGTCTGCTTTGGATTGTGAGTCGTGTCAGTTTGCCAAACACCATCGTGTTCATTTGGCACCTCGAGTCAATAAACGGGCTGCGTCCCCCTTTGAGTTAGTATATTCTGATGTTTGGGGTCCTTGTTCAGTTTTATCTCAGACTGGTTATCGTTATTTTGTCACTTTTGTTGATGATTTTTCCCGAACGACTTGGCTTTACTTAATGAAACAACGTTCTGAATTGTCTACTCATTTTCAAAATTTCTGTGTTGAAATTCAAACTCAGTTCAATACTCCTGTCAAAATCCTTCGAAGTGATAATGCGAAAGAATATTTTTCCGCCCCTTGTACTGATTATATGCAAAGTCATGGTATTCTTCACCACTCCTCCTGTGTCGATACCCCTGCTCAAAATGGTGTTGTCGAAAGGAAAAATCGCCATCTTTTAGAAACTGCTCGAGCTCTTATGTTTCATTCTAGTGTTCCTACACCGTTTTGGGCTGATGCCGTGTCTTCTGCATGTTTTCTTATCAATCGCATGCCTTCGGCTGTTCTTAGTGGTGACATATCCCTATTCTGTTTTGTTCCCCACCACTAAGCTCTTCCCTGTTGATCCGAAAATCTTTGGTTGTGTTTGTTTTGTTCGAGATGTTCGTCCGAGGGTCAGTAAACTCGATCCTAAATCTTTAAAGTGTGTATTCCTTGGTTATTCTCGCGTCCAGAAAGGTTATCGATGTTACTCTCCTGATCTTTATCGTTATCTTGTGTCCACTGATGTCACCTTCCATGAGTCCTTTTCTTTCTTCAGGTCTCCAATGTTCTCTGCATCTCCCTCGGTCATTGACACGACGGATGATTTCTTAGTTTATCGTGTCCCACCAGTTCAGGCTGCTGTTCCGATTCCTGCTATTATCACTGAGACTGCTCCAGCCAACTCTACACCTCTGTCAGTAGATGCTTCGTCGTCGGATTCTGTCCCTGCGACCCCAGACCCTCCTACTCCTGCCCCTGCTACAGTTGTGCCTGATTCTGCCATTGACCCGCCCAAAGACCTCCCTATTGCCCTCAAAAAAGGTATCCGCCCCCATTGTCCTCCTAAACGCTATGCTGACTGCACGTATCCTATATCAAACTTTGTTTCTTACCAACACTTGTCTCCTGTTTCCTCTTCCCTTGTGGCCACCCTTGAGTCCATCACCACCCCTACCACCCTTCACCAAGCCTTAGCCCATCTTGGTTGGCGTGCTGCGATGGAAGAAGAAATGATGGCCCTTGAAAAGGCTAGTACTTGGACTCTTGTTGATCTGCCTTCTGGGAAGAAGGCCATTAGGTGTAAATGGGTTTTTGTAGTTAAGACTAAGGCTGATGGTTCCTTGGAACGGCTGAAAGCCCGGCTTGTTGCTAAAGGGTATGCTCAAACTTATGGCATTGATTACTCTGAGACTTTCTCCCCGGTTGCTAAGCTCACTTCCGTCCGTCTTCTTGTCTCTTTAGCTGCCACCTATCGTTGGGATTTACATCAGTTAGATGTTAAGAATGCCTTTTTGAATGGTGTCCTTCTTGAGGAAGTTTATATGGAGCAACCTCCTGATTTTGTTGCTCAGGGGGAGTATGGGAAAGTGTGCTATCTCAGAAAGTCATTGTATGGTTTGAAACAAAGTCCACGTGCCTGGTTTGATAGATTTTGTAACGTGGTTCAGAAGTTCGGATTGCGCCAAAGCAAGAGTGATCATTCTATGTTCTATCAGCAGACCGATGCAGGTATGATTCTTCTGGTTGTATATGTTAATGACATTGTGATTACAGGGAGTAACACTTCTGGAATTTCCGCGCTTAAAGTCTTTCTCAACCTTCACTTCCAAACAAAAGACTTAGAACCATTGAAGTACTTTCTAGGTATTGAAGTTATGAGAAACAAGAAAGGCATTCTATTGACTCAGAGGAAGTATGTTCTCGAGCTCCTGAAGGAAACTGAGAAGCTTGGAACTGCACCAAGTAGCCTCCCCATGATTTCAAACCCATTCCTGGACTTGAATGATAGTATGTTTGATGAACTTCCTGATGACTTGAAAAAGAATATTGATCCAGAGAAATTGAAGCCATTTGAATATCCTGAGAGATATAGGAGATTGGTTGGAAAACTGAATTATCTGACAGTGACTCGTCCTGATATAACCTTCTCTGTTAGTGTACTTAGTCAGTTCATGGCATCTTCGACAGTGGCACAGTGGGAAGCCTTAGAACATATCTTGCACTATCTGAAAGGCTCCCCAGGTCGGGGCATTCTCTATTCAGATTTTGGACACACTAAAGTTGAGTGTTTTTGTGATGCGGATCATGCAGGATCAAAGGCCACGAGACGATCTACTACGGGTTACTGTGTGTTTGTTGGTGGCAACCTGATATATTGGAGAAGTAAGAAACAGGGGGTTGCATCTAAATCAAGCGCAGAGGCAGAATACAGAGCTATGTCTCAATCCGTACAAGAAATTGTATGGATACTTCAGCTCATGAAGGAAATTGGCATTGTCACGACATTACCTGCGAAGCTTTGGTGTGACAATAAAGCAGCGCTTCATATAGCATCGAATTCTGTATTCCATGAGCGAACGAAGCACATTGAGATCGACTGTTACTTCATTCGGGACAAGATCAAAGAAAATGTTGTATCTACAGGACATGTGCGATCGGACGACCAGCTAGCAGACCTTCTGACAAAAGCATTGACTGGGATACGGGTTGAGTATCTTTGTAATAAGTTGGGCATGATTAACATATATGCTCCAACTTGAGGGGGAGTGTTAAGGAAATATTCTATCATTATTATTAGATTAATTAGCATAATTAGCGGGATTGATTGATCGTTACGATCCCCTCATTTAGGAGCAATTAATATTTAGGCTCCTCACTTTTGTATATATAGTACCTTCCTGTGAATAGAAATATACAATTCATTCAGTATTCAAACACTTTCATAACACCTCTGCTCCTAGGGATGCGAAGTGACCTTTCTGACATAAATCTTCCCGCCAAATATCACACCCTTTCTCACACCTCTTTTGACGAAAAAGAAGGGGCCTTTCAGGTGTGAAGAAGCCTGTATGATTCCAAAATAATTCCTCAAATTTTGAACATAGGATGCATTGCGAATAAAATCTTATATTAAGGTAAATATCCTTGCACTATAACCTCGATAAAGGCTTGCCCTGTAAGGAAAGCAGACCATTCCAAGAGATAAATTAAAATGCAAGAGACCCACAGAAGACCACTTATGATGTGTGGATGAGCATCTGGAAATACAAAACCAAAAGGCACAGTAGCAACCACTAAAACTAATTGGAAGTTCAGTTTGGAAATTGGCTGCAATTATACTTTTGCCATTTGAATGCAAATTATGCAGAATAGTTTTAGTTTGATATGAAGATATTGGAGTTCTCAGTCGCAAACGAGAAATGGTCTCTTCCTTTCTTTTAAACCATATGTCATCCGAAATAATATAGTCAACCATAAGTCTATAAAGGCACAATCTGCTAGGAAAGTTTCATGAATCCATTTAACTCTGTCTTGTATAACTATAGGATCAATTTGAAAACTAATTGCATAGCTCAACCAAACTGTGGTGGATAAGGGATGCTGCAAAAAAAATAAAAAATAAAAAAAAATAATTGCAGAGAAAAGTAACAGCACAAAGATGACACAGCGAAGCAACCTGTAAATGATGCTTACTAAAAGTTCCATTAAAATGCCAAAATCTAGCCCATAACCACTTCACCACTTCACAACAACGGCATGATAGGTCTCTAAATCTTCTTTATGGAATAAGAGAACATAGCCTCAACAAATTTTTGATTGAGGTGCAGTAAGTGGCTTCAACCTATAAGAAGAAAAATATAAGTTGGAATATCAGAATAAGAAGTTGTTGTCAAAAGCGAAAAGCTTTTGTGCTTGAAACCCCAAAAATAATTACCCTTGACCAAATGAAAAAAAAAAAAAAGAATAAGAGAATATAACCAATAGTAATAGTATATATCCCAAATCTCTTCCCTTTCCACATGTAACAATCTGACTCATGGGACTATGAAAAACACATGTTGATAAAATTTGCACATGCACAACAACAATATATGTCCCCTTGAACATAAGCTTCAAAGAGCTTTATAATTGATAATATATCCCAAATTTGTATGTAAGTACCAGAATTAAAACTACAAGTGTTGTGAAGCTTTTGAGATTATATGCAAACAATGGTGAATTTGAGATGCTCGACCTCGACTGAAGGAGGGATGATTAGAGCTACTTGTAGACTGATAGAATACATTGTTTTTTTGATAAATAAATATCTAACTTTCTGTTACTTCCACCTGTCTTATATATGATACAAATGTCCGCAGTAGTTAGATGAGCACGTTGGTTAACATTTGTCAAAAGTAAATGGGTAAAATAATGTATTTTATTTTCTAAAAAAGCCCTTATTATTTGTATAGAAAGTGAATCGGATAGAAAATGAATGCTGCCATGAAAATGTAATAAAAAATTGGTTGAAATATCAAACGTTATGAGTGGCCCAATCACCTAAAAATTTGTATCTTATATTAGTTATATAGATATATATAAGAATCAGGGAGTATTATATTAATTGACAAATCCCTAATTTTATCATATATTTTTTACATTTTATTTAGGAATTTTGTCATATTAATTGAGTTTAAAATGCCTTACTTATAATAAATAGATATTAATTAACAATAAGTACATTAAATTAAGACTAAAAAAATTGTCAAAAAAAATTGTAATTAGTCTTAATCTTTAATTTTTGAGAGGATTTGATATTGGTTTAATTATTTTTAATTATAAATATTTAAAAATTTAGATTAAATCTCAAAATGATAATTTGGGATTTAAAGTTTAGAGATGACAGTTTGGTGCCATGGAATTCAAAATGCCAATTTAGTCTAGCCAAAAGTCATGCGTTTTGGCAGCCCTTAGGTCAGATCTTTAATCAGTTTTCACACTTCAATTGCAGAGAGACGAGCTGGGAGTTGCGAGGAGCTGCCGCGAGACATTGCCGTCCTTCATACATCTCACCTTCACCTTCCTTCTGCATTCCGTCCACCACCGCCTCACTACCGCCTATCCACCGGCGCCTCACCACCGCCATCCATCGGCGAGCGTCTCGGACCAAAAGACTCAGCAGCGCCGGAGACCCGAGAAGAGAGCTGCCGCGAGGGAGCTGAAGGAAGAGGCCACCATCGATTCACCACCGCACCTTACCTTCACTGTCCTCGACCACTGGTTTCTTCCACTCTTTCCATCGTCCTTCATTTATTGTCAACCTGAGTTGCAGAAGCCGCGAGGAAGAAGGAAAAGCAGAGTTCGGGAAAACAAAACTTTTACCTCCACCACCAGTGAGCTTCTATTCTCCAGTATTCCGGCGAATTTCATCCTCCTACGCCCCTTCACTATTCCATACCGAAGCCTCCTCTGTTTCCGATATCATCACAGCCGTGATTCTCTGATTTGTCCAAATCAGTGTTAATCGGTTAATTAATTGATGAGCTTCAATGTCTGAAATTGCGGAACTGTTTGGTGAAGCTGTGTTAATGGTTGGCAGTGGCTAGTTCCTTAATCCTTGGTAGCTAGAGATAATGACATGAATTTAGAGCTTCAACAAGCGAGCTTTTGCTATTTTATTTCTATAATTTTATATTGGAATTGTGATTTTTAGATTTTAGAATAAATTTTATAATACTAGAATGAATTATTTTGATGTATTTAGATATTGAATGTAACTTGAATCTTTATTAGATATTTAATATTATGGTTAATTAGCTTAATTATTATTATTTTGTGCTAGTTAGTTATTGAATTGATGATTTTGTGAACATTTTATGCTAATTTTAAGGTAATTTAGTTAGTGAATCAATAGTGTATTGTGTTTTTATTATTTAATTAAACATGAATTTATTAATTTTACCTAGCATTAGGCTTTAGCATCATTAATAATCTTGATTTTTCATATGTTAACTATTGTTAAATTAAAATTAATTAGAAAATCAAATGGTAATGTGAGATGATTTGGTTATTGGATTAAAAGCTAAATATGATTATTAAATTTATTTAATTGTTAGAATGCTTAATCAACCTAAATTAGAGAGATTAATATGCACAATTACTTGGTATTAATAAATCTAAATTAGGTTCAGTTTAAGGAATGATCCTTAGAGTCTCTCAAAGATAGCATGATTAATCTCCTAAAATCATTTAAAGTGAAGATTGCTTGCGTCATTGCTACGAAGGATTGTTTATTCCCTTATTAATTGTCTTGCTTCTTTCATTTCATTAATTCAATCAGCAATTCCATTTCATATTATAAAGAAAAATCCTAAAAAGAATGAGTTTAGAACAAGTTAATTTTGAATTGTAAAACGTAGTTTCAAAAGATCAAATTTGTCTCTTTTTATCATTTTATATCAATCATTGCACTTAGTTCCTAAGTAATTAAGAAAAAGTTTCTCAAGAGATAATCCGAGATTACAACCTTTATTGCAATTCTTGGTTTAATTTGGAAGAAGTTATGATTGAACCATATTTTTATATATTTTTTTTATAATTAAATTGGGATTTTAATGTATTTTTTAGGGTATTATTGCATTATTAAGCACTAATTTGAGTAAAAAACATTTGTATTGAATTAGGTGTAAATAGAGGTAAAATGGTCATAATTTATTAATTTTTTATGTAAATGATTTCTTAAACTTTTAATGCTATATTATGCTTAATTTTATATTGTAGGTGTTTTGAAAAGAAGTTGGAGATTTTAAAGGTTCAGAATTAATATTTTGAGGTTTGGGAAAAATTATAGAATGAACACCAAGAATTTCTGAAAATTATAAATGGATAAAGAAAATGGTCAGAGGAAATTACTAAAAGAACCCATAATATTTGGAAATTGTAGTTTTACCTATAGACATTTCAAAGTTTGTATGTTATTCCCTACTCAGAACTTTTAAATTTTTTTCATGGTCCCTGGTCGCTCTTCGGCTGAGGGAGTACGACATGGTGGACACACACAGAGAGGCCAATTATTACTCCCTCTTCCTACTGACAAATTGAGCGTGAGGAGAAGTTGGAAAGAAAGCAAGATTGAGTGTTTGTCTGAGATGTTTATTTTTAGTTAATAAGTATTTATAAATCGTGATTCAGGTAAGTATGTGAAAGGAATTTTATCTCGACTTACGTAATACTCCCTCCGGTCCTAATTATAAGATAAAGTTAACTTTTTTTTGAAGAAATTAAGGAAGCCAATTAAATTATTTTAGATTATTTATATTTTTAATATCTTTAGATTATATATTAGTTTATTAGTCAAATTAATTAGTTTGGAGAAAAAATAAAAATATAAATAACTTAAAGTAATTTAACTGGCTTCCTTAATTTCTCCAAAAAAATCAACTTTATCTTATAATTAAGATTGGAGGGAATAAATGCTTATTTCTTAGAAATAAGCTATTTCAAACACTATGTAAGTGGGAGACAATGAGCATCATCATTCTCATCCTCCTAAAAACTCAAATATTAAGCTTATAACATAAACTATTTTAATCATCATAAACTCAATTACCAAATTGAGAACACCAAACACTTTAATATTTTTTTCTCAATTATCAATTGAGATTTATGCACCAATTGAGCTGTGGCCACCAGACACTCATTATCTTCATCTCCTTTTCTTCCTTTAAAAAACAGACGCAGATCCAGACCATGGGCATCATCAGCTCATCACCTTCTTCTTCTTTCCTTCTTCCTTCCTCCCTCTTCTTGTCGCCGGCGGTGAGCTCCTTTTCTTCACCATTGCCGCCGGCGACCTCCATCCTCTACTTCCTTCACCGTCTCCCTCTTCTTTCTCGTCGGGTCAACAACACCACCCCTAGATCTGAGCAGGGAGAGCTGAGAGTCGGTGAGCTTGAGGCAGGTAGAGACGAGACCACCGAAAGCTGAGATCTTCATCTGGGAGTTTCGGGAGGAGCAGAGAGCACAGCGCCGCAACACCACCACCGCCGGCGTCTTCTCTATCTACCACCCCTCTCTCAACCACAGCGTTAGCTCCGTCCTCTCTTCCTCACCACAGAACCACCATCGCCTTCTTCTTCACTCTCCCTATCGACTCCGCCGTCATCATCTTCACTTCAGGCGACGTCCATCCCTTGCTTCTCACACTCCTGTCATTGTTCTCAATTTCTCATCCGCAAAGCACCATCAACTCAGTCCCTTTGGCCATCTTCTTTGATTTCCGGCAAGGTTCTGCAACTTCCAGTGAAGCTCATGAATTTTCTGGCCCCCATTTCCGGCAACTACATGCATTTTCCGGCGAGAACATCCTAGTTTCTGGCGAAGATTCCGGATTCCAACTCCTTGAATTTGTGCACTATTACAGGGGAGTTTTTAAATTAATTGTTGTTTTTATTTGTTTGAAGTTTGATTACTGTTTGTATTGAATTTGTGATTGTATTGGAATTTTTTATTTGAATTAATCTGAATCGCATGTGTTTTAATGTATTTAATTAAATTGCATTTTTTTAGTTATTAACTTTAACAAAAATTAATTAGAAAAAAAACAATTTTTTTATTTTATTATATTTACATAGCATTTAGATTATTTAGAATTTAATAAAAAGTTCATAAGAGAGAGAGAATAATTATATGTTTTTTTATATACAATTCTTAATTAATTGTTGATTATAAACCCCAAGACTAATAAATGAAATTAGTTACCAAGTTATAAAGCACATGCTTCTTCACTAATGTTAAAATTATAATTTTATATATTGATGTTCACCATCAAATTTAAAGAAGAAAGGAGCAAACTAAGTAAAAAAGGGGAACAAATGGGGAAGAAGACAAATGAACGCGTATGAAAAAGAACCCACGGCCGTTTAATGACAAATTTGGAAAGGACTAAACGAAGAATCCACACAAATGAGATGTGCATTTTTTGTGAAGACAAGACAGAATCAATTCTACATGCTATTAGAGATTGTGCTGTGGTTAAAGAACTATGGAGTGAGTTGCTGCCTAGTCAATGGTATCATCAATTTTTTGACTCAACCGATAGAAACATTCGGTTAACATGGTGCTTAAGGCGTCGGGATAAAATATATGGATACGAGTTTCGCATTTGGTTTACTGTTTTATGTCGACACATCTGGTTGGAGAGGAATGACCGTATTTTCAACAATATTCAATGGTGTAAACAGAATTTACTAGTTTGTACTAGTTCAGTGTTGTCTTGAGGTTTCTCTAGTTCCATACAACCGAAGGCCTGTATCACATCAACTATGGCTTGGCGCCCTCCACCCGCTGGGATGGTTAAGGTTAATACAGATGGGTCTAGGAATGAAGCATCGGGAAGCTGTACATGTGGTGGAGTGATACGGGATGATCAGGGCCGATTTGTTCAGGGTTTTATGTTTCAAATTGGAAGTGGGTCTGTGATCACAGCAGAAGCCTGGGGAATCCTGTGGGGTATAAAGCTGGCTTGGGAAGGAGGATTTAGAAATATTATTGTTGAAAGTGATTGCACCGAGGTATTGGAGCTTATACAAGGAGCAGTCTCTGATGAACATCCTGATGCTACGTTAATTTTGGAAATTCAATCGATGCTGGAACGTGAGTAGGAAGTGGAGATGCTTCATTGTTGTCGGGAGGCGAATAGGGTGGCAGGTTGTTTCGCTAGGAGAGCATGGAATATGGCGGTTGATTTCCTTATAGTTCACACAGAGCCCACTGAAGCTAAACATTTGCTTATAGAAGATGTTGTTAATCATAATTTTTGTAATGATTAGGGTAGAGCCCTTGAGATTGTTGTTTTGATTCATTCTTTATCACAAAAAAAAAAAAAGAGAAAGCGCAAGGAAGAAGATGAATATGTTGCCATTATTCTTTTTTTACTCTTTATTTTAACCTTTTCAATTGAGGCTATTCCATTTCTCACGCTAATCATTACCCAAAAGTAGAGCTGGGAATCAAGGCCGGCCCTTGACGGGCCAGGGCCTAATAGGGCCGGCTCTAAAGGGCTCGGGGTCAATAAAATTACAGTTTTTCAAGGCCCGGCCCGAGAGCATTAAGGCCAGGGCCGACTAGTAGGGCCGATAAGTCATTTTCACAATATTTAACTATTTTTCCTGCGTATTTTCCCCAAAAAGATATAATTAGTAAATAATAATGATTAATTTAATACATAAATGTTATCAACATTAAGGTTTAAATAACACGTCTCTTGCAACAAACAAACACAGTTACTAATGTATAATCAAAGGTAAAATTATGTCCATAAATAACTCACACAAAGGCTAAAGTATAAGAAGACAAGAAGCAAAATACCCTAACCTCTAAGTAACATGAGTATGAAGACTATCATTTTCACTTTCTTCGCCACTATCATCAATTTCAAGGACATTCAATTGTATTTCACTTTGAGTAGTAGGTTCAAGTAGTCAAATAATCACAACATCTATCAAAAACCATACTCCATCAGGCAGAATAGTATATAATATGATTTTATTCTAACAATATATTCAAAAATCATACTAAAAAATCACAATATGATTCAATTAGACAAAACAATATACTCAAAAATCATACTCTATAAAATATGAGGATAGAGTGACATATAGATTCAATAAGGCAATTCAAAAATGTAACATGATTCCCTTTCCAAGCAAAAAAAATAAAAAATAAACGGGCTTAAAGGGCAGGCCCGACTTCCTTTTGAGGCTTTTATTTGCAAGCCCGGCCCGACGGGCTCGGCCCGTTTTCCCGGCTCTACCCAAAAGTAAGTCTTTTGTGATTTTCTAGGTTATTGATCTATGTGCTCGTTTGGAATAGCTTATTTTTGGGTAATAAATGCTTATAAATCGTGATTCACGGTATACGAGGTAAGTATGTGAGAGGAGCCTATGTTTATTGACCCAAAAGCAAGTCTCTCTCCTTAATTTACGCGTTTTGCTGACTGGTTCAAATTGAAATTACCTTTGATTTTCGTTTGGGATTTCACTGTCAGGAAGACAAAAGATCAAGGAAGATGCATCGTCTACTTACTTTCTATATAATTCCACCTTGTCTTTCTCTCTTCTCCACACTCATCTCTGCTTCTTTAAGATTTGGCTTGAGTAAAGTTACAATCTCATATATTGAGCTATTTCTTTGGTAAGGCTCTGCCTCTTTAACATCATTCACTTAATCTTCTTGGTTCTTGGTTACATTTTTCTCCTCCTCCTCATTCATCTTCTTTACTTCCTTCTTCAAGTTTTTCCTTTTCTTTTTTGGTCATAGTTTCTTTTTTGGGTTCTTGTTTCGTCTGGTCTAGTGTTCTTCCAAAACTATGGCCTACAATTATAACTTGCGTCATTTTAAATTAAGTCGGGAGGCTTTTAAATTTAATAGTCATTTAAGACAAATATTAAATTGACAGATACACACGGCTATACCTGAATTTTACATTTCTATTGTTGGTTTAGTCACGAGCTTGACTGCTTTAATGGAAGTAGACTTGTACAAAAGTAAAGGGATCAGGAGCTTTCTACTTCCTAATTTATATTTCCAAATCTTTGTTTGGATAAATTATCATTTACAACAAGGAAAATAGAGTTGTCTTAAGATATAGTTGACCATTTTTTATATTAGAAAAATGAAAATCAATAATTTGTGCATACAGTTTGGTTTAGAGAGTAGACATATGAAGATGATCACTAGACTGAACTATCCATATGTGTAAGACATGATCCATTATGCCTATACGCGCACATCTTCGTGGGTCAATTATTCTTGAGGACAATGTTGAATGTGGTGGTTGTAGAATAATTTTAATATTATATATGTGCGTATTAGCATTAATCTATAATCAAATTGATTAGCAATTTGCAAATTATTAATACAAAATATAATATTTCGTATTTATATTTAAATTCTTTTTGGATGTCATGCCCGCGCGTTTGTTGTTTTGCTATGTTCCAATATCCATAAGCTTATATACATCTCTAATTTAAACCATTTGAATTTAATTTGCAAGGGACAATGAATTCATCAGTTGGCGCCCGGGATATGAACTTGGAGAAATTGCGCAGTGATGCCATGAAAGGGAAGTGGTCAGAAGTATTTGAAATGTGCAAGCAAAACAAGGCGCTTTTCAAATCAAAGATAACGGGGACAGGAGACACAGTGTTACACATGGCTGTGTCTAATGGGCAAGAGAAGCTTGTGGCAAACATGTTGGATTTCTTAGTTCTTGAAGAGAATAATATCACTCAGAATAATGTGGTGATTCCAGTGGACGGAGATGAAGTTGAAAGCTGGAGTGTGAATATCGTTCTTGGGGCGGAGAATGATAGAAATAACACTCCTTTACACTTAGCAGCGGTAAAGGGAAATGTTAAAATGTGTAAGAAGATTGGTCGAAGAGACCCCTCTTTGATTGCTAGACGCAACATAGCTGGTGAGACACCGCTCTTCCTTGCGGCTCTCTATGGTAGGAAAGAAGCTTTTCTTTGGCTTCATTATCTGTACAGGGAAGGTCCTGGAGTTTCATCAACCGATTTGGCTCATTGTACAAGGGACGACAATGATACCATTCTTCACTGCGCAATTGCAGAAGGGCATTTTGGTAAAAAAAAACTATTCATTCTTTCATATATTGTCATGTTTCAAACTAAATTTTTTTTCGAGTTCATACGGTTTTCTTTGATTTTGCAGATGTTGCAATTGAAATAGTTCACCTTTATATAGATCATCTGAAAGAGATGATGAGGCGCAACAAGGAAGGCTTGTCTCCACTTCATCTCCTTGCAGCAAAGCCTTCAGCTTTCAAAACTACTGCACTCCTTGAACAATCATTCCTTGTTTATCCAATTTATGGTAAGTTCATGTATGTGTGTGCCTCTGATATCTTGCTTGGCTTTCTTCTAATTCATTTTGAGAATACGGTTTTATAACATCGAATATGATTGAAAACTCTCCATTATATTGCTTCCTTTCAAAACCAAAATCAATGCGCTCGTAAAGATTACAAATATGTATAAAGCCACACAAATGAATTAATTAGATATATAAATATTTTTGGAGATAAATCATAAATACTTAACTAAATTTTATAATGTTTCTCGCATCAAAGACCAAACAAAACTTTTAGCATGTGCCTTATAATAAAGTCAGGACGGAGTATATTGTACTTTATATTAATGACATGAATGTTGCTTGTTTGTTTTGAACTTTGAAGGGTGTTTGAAAGTTAAGGAGAAGAATCAGGCCACGACGCACGAAGAATTGCAAAAAAGTAAGTACGCTTAAAGACCGTCCCTCTTAATATGAAAAAACAAAAAGCCATTCCCTCTAACAATTAATATGAAACTTTAATATTAGGAAGGGATAAGATATTACAAAAAGTTAATCATTTAAATTTTAAAGTTTTGATTAAGTTATATAACTCAAATTTGTGTGATTTAACATACTCGTCCCCGTATTCATCTCCTAGTATGTTAATTCAAAATGGCGTTGACCATCTTCTCTTTTTCCACACCTATATCCGCCCGCATCTCGGTTCCTGTTATATATATTTTCTAATATTTTCTAAATCATTTGCCATTCCCCAACATATGAAGTAGGGGCATATCAAGTTATATATATATATATATATATATATGTTGCTGAGAAAACTTTCCTTATATATTTATCTGCCCCCGCTCAAATTTTTGATACATGTGTGCATATTGCATATGTTACCAAGTCCCAAAAGTAGATGTGGTTGGTGTGTTCTTTTTAGGGATATTGAGTGATAAAACATTAAATTTTTTACCAAAGTGGTAAAAGATAATTGGTTGAATGCGCACTCACAAATTTTTTATTTAACATTTTAATCTAAGCTGGTGAAAGTTGTATATGCATGCATTCATACCTGTCAGTTAGTGTAATTTACATTTTTCATTTATCTTAATTTACATTTTTTTTTATTTTTCACCAATTATTTAACTAAACATAAAAGTTAATCAGGACTAACTTTTTCTATAAAAATATTAATACTTGGATTACAAGGAAAAATAGAAAGAAAGTATAGTGGTGAGACCCATCAAAGTACATTTTTTCTTTCTATCTTTACATTTATGGTTTTTCAGATCCAGATCTAGATATAAATCATTTTGGAAAAAGTCTAAAATGAACATATATAATTTTAATTTTGTATAATTATAAGTATCTTCTAAATAATAAACTTTTTTAAAACGTCACCAGTTATGCATGAATCCTAATATTGGAAGTAGAACGATCAATGTCCTTCTTCAAGGTATTTGAGAGATCGAGTAAGGAGTAATGAGCAAGGACTAAGGAGAAGTCAAGATGGCAAGAACTTTTGTTAATTTTAACTTATCCATCATTTCATTATCTGAGTTACATTTCCACACATATGGTTTATACTTATTTAGTATATTTAAGACGCTAACAAATTTTGTGACTTAATATTTGCAGAAAATCAAGAAAACAGTTTGGTCAAGAATACCAAGTTTATACTTGGTTCGCTGCCATTCGTCCTGCTATTCCTGCTGTTCGTATATTTTGAACCAGGTACATGCACTGTTTACTCTTTTCTTTTCTCTCACTCGGCTTTTCTCTTATTTTCATCTGCTATTTAACTAAAGAAAACAGTGAAGGACTAATAAGTTTTTAATGGGAAGATCCTTGTGTGTAGGCCAATATTGGAACCAAATCAGAATGATCAACACACTTCTAAGTATTTGATAGTACGCCAATGCATAATTGAGGGGGAGTAAAGAGGACAATAACTCTAAATCTTATCGATCATTTCATTATTTGAATTACATTTCCAACATATCAAAATTATCTTCACTCTTTAATGGGTAACGGTCTAATTTTAACACTTGAGCTTATGCTTTGGTTGTGAGTGATGAGCTGTGGAGGGAGGAAGGAGATGAGATCTGGTGGTGAGTGAGGAGAGCATTGTTGGTGGTCACACGTCAAAGAGGGAGGGCTTTAGTGCTCGTTTGGAATAGCTTATTTTTAGGTAATAAGTGCTTATAAATCGTGATTCACGGTATACGAGGTAAGTATGTGAGAGGAGTTTTATCTCGGCTTGCATAATAAGGACTTATTGTCTAAATATAAGTGTTTCCAAACATGCTATTAGTTGGAGGAAGAAAGAACAAATAAGAAGGGGGAGAGGGTAATGGCAAAATTTTAGAAAGTTAAGAGGGTGGTGGGACCCAGAAGATGACGGTTCTTGTCATTTTTCTATTTGTTAGAGTATGGATGAGTTGGCATGTTAGGGAAACTTGGATAATAGGTGCAACCTACAAAAAAGTAATGGTCATTTAGAATATCTAACGATCGATGTCAGATACTCATCACAAAAACTTTGTTATTAAAATTTCACCTTAACCCCTTCTTAATTGAACAATGTTTGAAAATCTAGTGGGGCATAGGTTATTCTTATACATAATATATTAATATAAGAAATTTTGTGACTTATTATTTGCAGGATATATTTTGCCGCTATTCGGCATACCAGTCCTGCTGTTGGCAATTTCTCGATCAGGTAGGCCAAGTCATGCAAGCATGTACATATGTATAATTATAAATTAATTTTAAATAATAATTGTTTAAGACATTTTTTCACAACTGACTCACGTTCGGGCCTTGAATAGACCCAGGGACATGGCTCCATAAGATACAAAAAATGAAGGAGAAGCACACATGGTCGCTTCAAATAATGAACGAGCTTCTTTATCATTGTTACGAGGAAGATATGTCACAAATAATCTCGAGAACTTCCTCTGAGCAACTTTCAATTTCACTGCAAAGAGAAGAGTTCAACGGTAAAAGGACTCATGAAAATTTCAAGACATTAACTTACAAAGCATTATTACTATACATTTCAAATATATAACTTTTATTTTTTTGCCAACATTTCATATTAGAACTTGACAATTTAGGAATCATAAATCTTTCTTCACCTGTAATGATGTATGGCGCATTTGTAAATTTTCTAACACCAAAAGATAAAATATTGAGTAAATACTATGAGAAAACTTTTGTGCCAAATAATATTGCAATAACAAACTAAGTTTGTGATTTGGACTGTTGGCGGATAGAGTCAGAGTCAATGGCAACACCACTATCTGGTGGAATAACAATTGACACACCACTAATGATCGCTGCGAAGAATGGAGTGGTAGAAATGGTGGAGAGAATTCTGGAATTATTTCCGTCGAGGATTAAAGATGTGAACGCTGAGGGAAAGAACATAGTTCTGCTAGCAGTAGAATACAGGCAAACAGAGGTATTCAGCTTTCTGTGCAAACAAAAATGGCTAAGTCAAAGTCTGTTTGGGAAAGTAGATAAAGAGGGAAACAATGCCTTGCACTTGGCAGCAAGTCTAGGAGTCGATACTGATTGGCTCAGTCCTGGGGAAATCAATTGGTTTGAGGTGCGTATCTATCTGTCTGTGTGTCAACATTGAATTAAAAACACTCATCAAGAAATTCTTATGAATGCATAAATTAAACCATACATGCCACCATTTCAAAGATGCATTTGATATTAAAATATATGAACATGGTAATAAAGTAGATCTATGTATGCATATATGGTGACGCAGTATGTGAAGAATTCAATGCCTCGTGGTTTGTCGGAGAGATACAATAGGAAAATGAAGACTCCCGAAGACGTATTCAGAGAGAGTCACAAGGAACTTATGAGAACCGAGGGAGAGTGGGTGGCTAAAACGTCACAAGCATGTTCTGTGGTGTCGACCCTCGTTCTGTCGGTGGCCTTCGCCACACGTACCAGTGTGCCCGCCCGTTATGATGGCATTGGCGGCTATGCATTCCGTTTAACTAACTTTGTATTCAAAAAATTTTCAGACTTTTCATTTTTGGCCCTCTTCTTGTCCCTCATGTCCACCATCATCTTCCTGTCTATAGTTGTTTCTCGTTCCCAATCTGTTCCCTCTTGGAGATTCGTTACTTTAAAACTTAGCTTTGGCATGTACTTCATGTTCTCCTCCATTGTTTGTCTGTGGATCGCTTGCTGTGCTGCTGATTCCGTCACAGAAGATGACTACCCCGGTAAAAAATCAACCGATGATCTTCCATATTATATTTTCTTCTCATTCTGGATCTTCCTTTTGATTGTCACACAGCTCCCCCCATTCTTTGGTCCCATCGTGTCTTGTATTCGGCAAATTCCTGCCCGTAGATACAAAGTCACTCGTCCCATTGACTATCGAAAGACCGAGAACAGCGAAGACAGTACAGATTTGAACCACTGAAATTAAGTGTGTGTCTTGTATTATTGAAACAACACCAACCCTTCACCACTTTTATTTTGAAGGCTTTTGTGTGCGATTTGATCCATGTTTTTTTTTTTATTTCTCTTCTGTTTGCAATAACATGTGGACGCATACTCTCGCACCGTCATATGTCTTGTAGTTTGAGTTGTATAATTATTATAGTATTTCAACCTCCCTTGAACATAACTTCATTCATGGATTTCAGGTTCACATAATGATCAAGTTATCTTATTCAAACATATGACTTAATTAATATTTCAAAACTTTAATTGTTAAGTTTGATGAAATATATAATTTTATCTTCTTAAATATAAGGACCAATACTTTAAATAGTTAAAAACTATAACTACAGAGTTGTACAAGTTAAAGTTCAAAGAATTAATTGTAAAAGAGACAAAACTATAGTGATTGAATTACGTTGTACAAGTCAATCTGATTAGCTCAAAGTCCAATTAAAAAGGAAGCAAACAATTTCTATTCTTTAATTACAATGGTTCAAGAACTTTATTTTAGAGGAAATTGTGTAAATTTTGAAACATAGAGGAGATACTTAAGTAATTTAACAACATTTATAATCGAATCAACATTATCAATGTGAAACATTTTATAATCGATCTAACTTTTTAACAATCTCAAATTAGAATTGTGTAATTTACTCAAAAAGTTTTTTGAATTGGAATTCCATGTGGGTCTACCATTTTTTTCCCCTCATATAAAAAGCAGCGTCATTTTCCATGTATGTTACTCGAGAGGACCTGCCTTAAGGCCTGTTTGGTTTAAAGGGAGGGGTTCATTTTTTCATCCTCTAAGAAACCTTCCAATTTGGAGGGAATAAATGAGGGGATGAGAGGGATTTAGAGTCTTCTCTTTGTAGCCCCTCCCCTTCAATTTTTCAAACCAAACAAGGGGAGGGGTTCATTTTTCATCTGTTCTCATCCCTCCACCAACCAAATAGGCTGTATGATTAATGTTGACTTTGAAACCGATTGTTTTGTACTTTTCTACACTACGATTCACATTAGAATTACTCCTCTTGTTTTATTTTTAAGATAGAGAGAGTATGTTTAAGTTGATCCTATTTATAACTCAAATCATTAAATTTT
Organism: Inga leiocalycina; assembly: GCA_963242795.1. Taxonomy (NCBI): domain Eukaryota; kingdom Viridiplantae; phylum Streptophyta; class Magnoliopsida; order Fabales; family Fabaceae; genus Inga; species Inga leiocalycina. Next base: position 44,022,243 of record OY725329.1, read on the forward strand.
TTATATGAATATACAATTATATCCTTCATTTATTAAAGTTGAAAAGTAGTTAAATTTTAAAACTTAATTAATACTCCCTCCGGTACTAATTATAAGACAAAGTTGACTTTTTTGGAGAAATTAAAGAAGCCAATTTAATCACTTTAGAGTATTTATATTTTTAGTATCCTTAAATTATATATCAGTTTATTAGTCAAATTAATTAGTTTAAAGAAAAAAAATATAAAAATAAATATTCTAAAGTGATTTAATTGGCTTCCTTAATTTCTCCAAAAAAATCAACTTTATTTTATAATTAGGACTGAAGGGAGTAATGTTTAAGGTTTTTTGGTGTTTATGTACTAGAACATATTGAAAGTGATTTATATAAAGAGGAGTAGAACTGTACCTATATATCATCAGTTAATAACAGCCAACAACTTATCATCGTGTCTACCAATAGGTACGCCATGTGATGAATGTGCATAAAAGAGCATAGATGTATACTTTATTCATTGAAAATAATGGATATGAGCACACGGATATGCTTTATATATCTACCTTCCTTCATGTCCACTACGTACTATTCCTAGTGAAAGATAGGCCGAATCTAGAATTACATAGGGAAGGAACGCTCACATGAAAGGGCTTATTTGTTTTCTTGTTTTGGAAATAATGTTTTATTTTTTAAAACAAAAAAAAAAACTTGTTTGGCTGTTATTTTTTTTAATACTATCAACCGGAACCCAAAAGAATTTAGTCGGGCCTTATACCACTACATCAATTATGTGTTAGTGTTTGGTTGTTAATTTTTAGTAAAACAAGAAAATAGAAATTTGTTTTTTTTTGGAGCGAATAATAGAAATTTGTTTTTAAAAACAAAAAGTCAAAAAACTTTTACATGATTTTTTATTTTATTTTATTTATTTATTTATTTTGTTCTCTTTTATGAAATTATACAAATTATTCTCGAATATTTCTATTAAATTAAATGACACAAACATTCTACTTATTTTCCAAATGCATTGCAAGTATTTGTCATGAACGATTTGAAATTAAACGGTCCTTAATTCTATTTTCACGAAAAGTTTGGGCATATTTTCAATATATATATATATATAATTTTAATTAATATATTTAAGAGAGATTTGTCCAATTCAATCTTTATTTTAAAGGAAATTGTGTAAATTTTGAAACATAGAGGAGATACTTAAGTAATGTAACAACATTTATGATCGAATTAACATTATCAATGTGAAACGTTTTATTATCAATCTAACTTTAACAATCTCAAATTAGAAATGTGTAATTTGCTCAAAAATTTTCTGAATTTGTGTGGAATTCCATGCGGGTCTTACATTTTTTTCCTCAAATAAAAAGGAGCGTCATTTTACATGTATGATACTCGTGAGGGCCCACCTTATTGGATCATCAACGTTTACTTTGAAACCGATTGTTTTATACTTTTCTCCATTATGATTGACATCAGAATTACTCCTCTCATCTTATTTATAAGATAGTGAGAGAGTGTTTATGTTAGTCATATCTATAACTCACATCATTATATTTTTCATGCAAATATACAATTATACCATTCATTCGTTATTGTTGAAAAGTAGTTAAATTTTAATATGGAGTTAATGATGTTTAAAGTTTTTTAAGTCTATGTGAAACACGCTAAAAGTGACTTATAAATAGGATTAGAGGAATACCTATATATTATCAGTTAATTATGGTTGATCATTAAATAATTAGAAACATTAATTCTGTTAGTAGTAGACTTTTCCAAAGAGTGAGTTTTTTTGGTCAACGTCCAAAGAGTGAGCTTTCAGTTAGCATGTCCTTTTTCGATTCAAATTGCTACAACGACAACAATCTAATTTTGTAATTTGGACTGTGAATGATTGGATAGAGCCAGGGCCTCTCATAGTTGAGACACCCCTAATGATTGCTGCTCAGAATGGTGTGATAGAAATGGTGGTGAAGATTCTAGAATTATTTCCATCTACGATGGATGTTGCGAATGAACTGGGAAAGAACATAGTTCTATTAGCGGCAGAAAGGAGGTAGACCAAGGTGTACCAGATTTTGTGTGAGAAAAAAAAATTCTTTTACAAAAGAACATTTTAGGCAAGTGGATAAAGATGGAAACACTGCATTGCACTTGGTTAGGGGTGAAAACAGGCTAGGCCTATGGCCTGTTGGAAGTCAATTTGTAGGCTTGGACCTGGCCTGTTCTCAGGCCTGACTTGGCCTGAAGCGTGTTAAGGAAGCCTGAATTTTTAACATTTTTTAAGCAAACTGACAGTCCTACAGGCTACATTGCAAAACAGGTTAACAGGCCACAGGCCTCCTTAAACAGGCCGAAAACATGCTAAAACTTACAGGCTTAGGCGAAATTATCCTTTAATTCTTATTTAGTTTTTTTTAAATATTTTAATAGGCTCAGGCAGGCCTAACATGCCTAACAAACCTGTCAATAGGCCTTGGCCTGGCCTACTAAGCAAAATAGGCTTTTGTTTTAGCCTTAGCCTGACCTTTTAACCTGATAGGTTAGGCCTGAACAGGCCAGGCTACAGGCCCCTGACAGACTGTCTGACCTGTTTCCACCCCTACACTTGGCAGCCAAGTTTGGGGTCCACCTAAATTGGCAGACAACTACCATGATAAAGGAATTCAAGTGATTTGAGGTGGGTCTCTATATATTTGCTATTAAGATTTCGTCGGCCTGGCCCTGAGGCCTAGTCCAAAATTGAAATACTCATTATTGCTTTTAGCCAAAGGTTTGTTTCAAAATGTTGGATAAGTAAACATGTTGCACGTATAAATGGTGATGCTGTGTTTGAAAATTCAATTTCTTCTGAATCGTGGGTGATGAATCCCCATTTTTAATCAGATTGAAGATAAATTTTGGTATATTAAGATAAATTTTGGTATATTTAGGGAATCATCATTGCAAATTTAAGTGATTTTCTTAAAATTTTATAAGACATCAATTTGACACATTAATTAAGGAGTTTGTCATAAATATCTTATTTTAAACTAAATAAATAAATAAATAACAAGAATTAAAAGTTAAAAAAAAACAGAGAGAGCAAATATTAGTTGTTAATTTGTTATTGTTATGGTTAATATTATGTTCCATTTAAATTTCATTTTCTTTCCACAATGCCTGCGTCATCTGCCACAGCATTCCTTTTTAACAGTGTTTTCATTTGATTTTGAAAAGGAGGAGGCCAAGGCAACAGAAGGGACGACACCGTTTTTGACCAAAGGATAATTGGGAGACCTAAGCTAAAAGGGTAGGCAGCCGCACAGTAAAAGGGATGATCCATTGCAGATCATCTTCATCATCTATCGAGAACCAGAGTAGGACCGAGCGGAGAGGAAGAGGGAACCAGCAAGAAATTCTTCACCCATTGATGGCAATCGGAGTGATGACGGAAGGAACTCCGGTGTGACGTCACTATCCCCTGTTTCTTCTTCTTTGTTGGGGTCAAGTTTCATCTGAGAGAGAAGAACAGAGGAGGCAGCCGTGAAAAGATAGCCGCGACGCAGGCGGTGTCGGAACACCACCGTCTCTCTCCGACCTCACTGTCACCGACGAAAATCTGAACTGGGGACGGTGAGAGGGATAACAGAGTTGGAGGCGACGAGCTGAGTCAGAGAGGACAAGAAGGTCGTCGTTTATGCACTGTTCATCGTCCCTGTCACTTCGAGGGTGAAGGCCGAATGATTGCCGGTGAGACCTGGGTTTTTCTTCTTCTTTGAGAGTGAACCAGAGACAAGATTAAGGGGACGAAGGACACTGTTTGGGCAACTTCAGCTGTTGAAATTTTCTTCCGAAGTTGAGAGACAGAGGAGGATCCCATTGCTGATTCTGTTATTCAGTTTTGTTTGCTTAACATTGTCTTGTTTCCAGTTCACTATCTTTCTAATTATGCTATTTGATTCTGAACCTGTTGCTGCCGTCTTGGTCTGAATTAAAGTAATGTGTGGCTAATAGCTCTTAAATCTAGAGTATCTATAAATTAATTTAGGGATTTTTAAGTATATATCACTCTATTTCTTAGAGTGCACAACTTAGCTTGTTCTATTTCTCTAATTTTTTAAACATATATCACTCTATCTTATTTCACGTTTTACTTAAAATATTTATGCTCTGATCCATTCCCCCCTAAAACACACACATGCATACATACTTGAATACTTTTTTTTTTTTTTCATTTTATTTTTCTAGAATCAAACTCATTTCGAACTTCGTATATAAAGTATGAGCTACTTCAAGTATGAGCTAAAAATCAATTCAGTCATCATTTTGAAAGAGAATTACAGTTCAAAATTTATTTTTATTTTGTGTTTGATTATATATTTTTAAAAAAAATTATATGACCTATATAACTCTATATGTGATAACAATTTCATTAAAAGAATGACAATAAGACTGAACAATTATAAATAATATAAGTCATTTTCAACTCTTCCAAAGCATGGAACCACATCCCTACTAATATGAAACATTTAAAAATGGCTATACATATATGTGTGTGTTCGGTATTAACAAAACCATGGTTTTAAAATCATGTTTTCGTAAATCAAGATAAAATTTTTCTCACATACTTACATCGTAAATCGTAAAAACTAATCTCCAAAAATTAATCCGAACACACATATACATACTTAGAGATGGCTAGATTTGTGGAAACAGTAGCACCAACAGAAAACCTGATTCCGGTTTTAGCAGAGAGAGAGAGAGAGCAGGGCGTCCACATGGAATGTCAAAAAGTCAAAGCTTGTGCAAGGGAAGGCACGTGGCAAACAACCAAAACATGCAACATACTCTGTGACATTGCGACACGTGGCATCAGACCTGAGCGGCGTCAACGGTGGCGGATTGAAAATCACGTGACCGTCTCCTCACTTCCCTTCATTACTCTTTACTGCTTTATCTCTCTGTTTTTTTTTTTAAAAACTTTGAAATTGATTTTTTTTGCCATCATTTTTTTAAAAATTACTTTCGGTTTACGTCCAAATTAAAGAGTGAGTTTTCAGTTAGCATGTTTTTCGATTCAAATTGCTACAACGACAACAATCTAATTTTGTGATTTGGACTGTGAATGATTGGATAGAGCCAGGACCTCTCATGCACTACAAAAAAATGGTTTTTCCGTAGCGGTGAGATTGTAGCAGTTATAAATATTGACATTTGTAGCGGTTATTACTTAAACCGCTACAAAATTGTAGCGGCAAGCTATGCGCCAAATGGCACGACTGATTGACAATGTTATTTGTAGCGGTTAAACGGAAACAACCGCTACAAATATGGTGCGAAATTCCTGCCACAAATTGTCGCGAATATATTGTAGCCGTTACAGCATAAAAACCGCTACAAAGTTCACACCACTTGGTGTCACCAAGTCGCGCCAATAGTGTAACGGTTTCGCCAATTGAACCACTACAAAATGCCAAACGTCACCTATTTGTAGTAGTTTTCTAGCCATAACCATTACAGAATTTCAAAGGTCATGAAGTTGTAGCGGTTTACTTGCCATAACCGCTACAGAACTTCAAAGGTCGTGACATTTGTATCGGTTTAATTACCATAACCACTACAGAACTTCAAAGGTCATATTTTTTGTAGCGGTTATTTTATAACCGCTACAAAGTTATGCTGCCCTAGCTTCTTTGTAGCGGTTATTTGAAGAACCGCTACAAAATCCACCACTATATAAGCGCGCCGCCCCCTTCATTTTCCCATTCAACCATTTTATTTCCTGAAGTTTCTCTGAGTGTTTTCTTTAAGATTTGAGCATTTAGACGTCTGTCGAAGAGTTTTCACTGCAGCACTTCTCATATTCTCACTTGAGGTACGGACAATATGTATTTTATTTTTATTTTTATTATACTTTTGCATATAAATGTGACTAAATTGTTTTTTTTTTTGAATTTTTGTAGTTGATATGGCTTCAAGGCAGGATAGGGGGAAGGAGCCCGAGGTTCCCAGACTGATTCTGTGGGGTAGTAGCAGCAGAGGAAGGGGTAGTAGGAGGGGGCAGCGCGGAGGCAGGGCGACCGCGCCATTTCATCCCATCTCCCCTCAGCAGCCATAGGAGTCGGCCTTACCACAGCCACCGCAGACGACCGCACCAGAGGTGCCTGGTCTGGGAGAGGGAGAGATCAGCGTCAGTGACTATGACGCGAACAAGGACTTCAAGATCCCGATTCCGATCAGAGAGATGGAGCGGTTCCTAAATGAGGAGGAGGCGCGGGACCAGAACAACCCACGACGGTCGTCTTCTCGGTCTACTAGGTTTGAGGTGCAAGTCCAAGGTAAATATATTTTTGTATTTAATAAATTAAATATTTAAATTCAAAATGTTAAGTTTGAATTACAATTTATCTAACGTGCTTTAAATTGTGCAGATAAGCAGCGGAACGTGTCCACGAGGAGGCTGGACGTGGCCGGTCTGAACAGCTTAAACCAGACACTACGAGTTGTAGTTCCGTGGAACGAGGCCACGGACCAGCCCATCGACAATGGGGTCACCTATTCAATTGCTTCCTGAACGAGCTGGGCTCAAATTAGATGCGATTCCCCCTTTAGTTCATGACGTGGAGGAACGTTCCGAAGGCGCTGAAGGACCAGGTGTGGGATACGGTGGTGCAGGTTATTAAAAATATTTAATTATTTTATATTTCCTGTAAGTAGTTATATTTAATTAATATTTTTCTAATTGTCTTATTTGTAATTAAATTAGTCATATTTAAATATTTTTTTTCAATGGTGTTACAGCTTAGGTTTGCCATTCGGGACAACCGGAAGAGGTACGCGCTGATAAAGATGGGCGACGGCTGGAGGAACATGAGGAACCATCTCTTCCACATTATGGATAAGGATGGGACAATTCCTCTGCAGCAGCTGATCGAGAAAGTCCCGGACGGCGTCCTGCCGAACAACTGGGCGAGTTTCGTCCAGTGCAGGAGGAGCGCTGAGGGGCAGGTAATGTATTTATAATTATAATTATAATTATAATTACTTTTATGATTTTAATACATTTAATATTATTTTTTTCCAAGCGCTCTCTCAGAGGAACATGAGGTGCCATGGGTAGCAGACGATCCACCACACAGCAGGATCGAAGACCTTTGCTGTTACTTACAACGAGCTGGTAACTTTTCACAATATCAGTTACTTTTAGCTGGTTATTTCATATTATAAATATAGTATTTTTTTATAATAATAATTTAATTTTTTAAATTATTTTAGGAGAGGAAGGCACAGCAGGAGAACCGTCAGAAGGACTACGGGGAGCTGTTCGCTATCACACATAGACACCGTGATGGGACTCTGACCTCTCAGCAGGCAGAGGTGGCCATTGTAAGTGAATTGATTATTAAATTTTTTTATAAAACCAACTTTATTATGAAAAATGATAATAAGTAATTGTTTCATAAAATGACAGGAGTGGATGTAGCAGTCGCAGTCTGAGCTGTGAGAGACCCAGACCCAGGAGTCACAAGGGTCTGTAGACCCCACGGCTCCTTTGAAGGTTGGTCTGGGTCAGGTTGAGCACCCCAGATCAGTTCGGGGGATAGGGATAGTCGTGAGACCTAGCATGGTCTACGGTAGGAGCACCGCCTCTGAGGCTGGCAGCTCTAGAGCACAGACGTCTGGGGTCAGACTTTCGAGGGATGAGTCTGTTGAGGAGCTGCGCTCAGATTTGGCCAGTACACAGGCTACAGTGGCTCAGCAACAGCAACATATACAGCAGCAAGTCGATTTCTACTATGTTTAGAATGTTTAGTTGTGCGATATCATGAACTACATGCTCGAGCGGTCGTGGAGTCACCTGTTCTCGTACGAGGCGTATCCATAGGTTCCCCCTATCCCTCGTTTCATCGTTGATCCTCCTCCTCCTGCTGATGATGATGGTGCTGTTGACTCTGCCCAGTGCCCTGCTACAGCTGCACCGGAGGGAGCCCCACCTGAGGGAGGACCAGATGATTAGCCTCCTGCTAGTTAGTTTAGGACATTTATATCTTGTTTTGAAACATTTGTAAATAAACCTGGATGTTTTGTTTTCAGAAATTAAATTCTTGTTGCGTTTTACAATAGTTACATTTATATTTATATTTCCAAAACTAAAAAAAACTAAATTAACATATATTTGTAGCGGTTTTATTGTAAAACCGCTACAAATATTAAAATTTAAAGATTTTTGTAGCGGTTATATGCATAAAACCGCTACAAAAATAAAATTTATCAATTTTGCAGCGGTTAAATTTTACAAACCACTAGAAAAAAAATAAATATTCAAAAACATAAATTTTAATATATTTGTAGCGGTTATATTTCACGAACCGCTACAAATATTTTTTAGGAGCGTGGGAGGGAAATTCAAATTTAAATGTTGAATATTAGTAGCGGTTACCTTAATAACCACTACAAAAATTCAACATTTGAATTTTCAATTTCCCTCCCACTATATTCTACATTTGTAGCGGTTATATTAATAACCGTTACAAAATGACACCAAATTTTCCCAACAGTTATGAACTTTTGTAGCGGTTTTGTATTGATAACCACTACAAGATTAAAAAATTTAAATTTGAATTTCTTCTAATGCCGAAATTTGTAGCAGTTGTTAAATAAAACCACTATAAATGTGACATGAATTTTTTCAAACTTGCCAATGCTTGATATTTTGTAGCGATTATATTCATAAAACCACTATAGATATTGATTTCAGTAGCGGTTATGGTAGCGGTTTTATAACCACTACTAAATGTTAAACGTTGGAAAATCTTTATATAAGCTTCCAGGCATTTGTTATTATCTATTCACTCATCTTCTTCACTATACTTTCTTCTCTCTCACTAGTAGTGATGGATAAATCATGGATCAGATTACCACGCAATTCTCTAGAATATTTGTACGGATTAAACAATTTCTTGGATTTCGAATTCACTCATGTTAGCTGTAATGGAAAGATCGTCTGTCCATGTCGGAGTTGTAAGTTCAAGAAGTGGCATGCACGACAAGTTATTAAGGAACATTTGCTTGTGAAGCATTTCCCTGAAAGACTATACATTCTGGGCAGTTCATGATGAGAAGGCCGGTGTGAGATATGATGATGCTCTTACTCGAAGTTCATAAGTTGGAGTTCAACTAGATGAAGATGATACAATTAATGAAGCTGTGCGTGATGCTTTTGGATTTCAAGGCGATAACTTCAACGAAGAAGTGCACGGTTCAGAGCCGGTGTTCATGAGGAATGAAGCAGCTCTGGATTTTTTCAGCTTGATGGATAAAGCAGATCGTTCTTTATAGCAAGGTTGTCGAAAATACTCTAAATTATCTTTTTTGATCAAGTTGTATCATATCAAGTGTTTGTGTGGAATCATAGATAAGGGAATGTCAATGTTGCTCAAATTACTATAATATGCATTCCCTGATGCGGAGATTCCTACAACGTTCTACTAGGAGAAGAAGATTATCAACAGGTTGGGGTTGAACTATCAAAAGATTGATGCATGCCCCAACGATTGTATACTGTATTGGGGAGATGATTCCAGTAGGGAGACTTGTAAGAGATGTCACATATCGAGGTACAAGATAATTCGGAAGGGGAAAAAGCAGAAGAAGAAAACTGTAAAGATTCTCAGGTATTTCCCTTTGAAACCTCGCCTACAAAGATTATTTATGTCATCCAAAATGGCGGAGCACATGAGGTGGCGTGACGTTGATAAGAATGAAGACGGTAAATTAAGACATCCTCTGGATGTAGACGCCTGTAAAACATTTGACAACGAATTTCCATCTTTCACGGTTGAACCTAGAAATGTTCGGCTTACTTTGGCGACCGACGGTTTCAATCCATTCGGGAATCTTAGCACAAGTTACAGTATTTGGCCAGTAGTTTTAGTTTCCTACAACTTTCCCCTTGGATGTGCATGAAACAAAGCTCCTTCATTATGTCTATGATCATTCCAGGAAAAAAGGCATCGGGCAATGACATCGATGTCTATCTCCAACCACTTATTGCGGAATTGCTTGACCTATGGAATGTCGGTATCGAGACGTACAATGCTTATGGGAAGACTTTGTTCAACTTGCGTGCAACCTTGATGTGGACGATTAGTGATTTTCTTGGCTTGACACATTGTCTGGTTGGAATGTGTATACTAGGTCAGCGTGTCCATCTTGGAATTTTGACTCTGACACAGTACGCCTTCCCCACAACCAAAAATGGTACTTTATAGGGCATCAGAGGTTTCTCGATAGAAGGCATAAGTTCATATTACAACAGAATCGCTTCAATGGGAAGCCAGAAAAAAGAGGACCACCTTAGACTTTGTCTGGTATAGATATCTTACAGCAGCTTGAGCATGTTGACTACGAGTTCAGAAAAAGTGATGATTCAGCCCAAGCTCACCAAAAGACGAGCAGGACTTCACCACCTCAGCATTGGAAGAAGCTAAGTATTTTCTTCTCTCTTCCATATTGGAAATCTAATTTACTTCGCCACAATCTTGATGTCATGCATATTGAAAAGAATGTTTGAGATAATGTGCTATATATGCTTCTTAATAAACTCGACAAGACAAAAGATCATCTTCAAGTGAGGAAAGATTTACGCGCCTTGGGAGTTCGTGAAGACACTTGGCCAGATGAGCATGACAAATTTCAACTGGCAAAGTTTACCCTTACAAAACCGAACAAGGAAGTCTTCCTCGTGACGTTGAAGAAATTAAAAGTTTCTTATGGGTATTCAAGCAACTTTTCTTAATGTATTGACTTGCAAGCTCGAAAGGTTGCTGGCTTGAAGAGTCATGAATCACATGTTTTTATGCAACAGTTACTCCATTTAGCTATAAAGAATACACTTCCTCCCGATGTGTCCATCGTTGTGGTGGAACTTTGTTCTTTCTTTCAGAAGTTGTGTTCCAAGGTTTTAATTGTTGAGGAGCTCGATCAGCTGTAGTCCAAAATCATTCTTACGCTTTGTCATTTGGAGATGATCTTTCCTTCGTCCTTTTTTAATTGTGATGGTTCACCTTATAGTTCACCTCGTTCATGAAACAAAGCTCGTTGGCCCAGTTCAATATTGATGGATGTATCCGATTTAGAGGTACTCATTTTAAATATGTGTTTCATTGTTAGTTTCTATGTTTGTTAGTCACCCTTTTCATCATTTATTTTCATTTTTTCCTTCTTTACTTCATAGGTTTCTTGGGAAATTAAAATTTTACGTAAGGAATAAGGCGTGGCCAGAAGGTTCTATAGCTGAATGCTATATAGGGGATGAGGTGCTGTATTTTTGTTCAAGGTACTTTGATGACCTTGAGACGGCTTTCAACCACCCACCTCATGTTGACGATTGTTCTAAACCTACGCCAACATCAGGACAATTTACCCCTCGTGTTGGTAAACCAGTTGGAGGAACTGAGAACTTCAAACTAACGGCAATTGAGAAATTGCAAGCACATAGACATGTCTTGATTAATTGCACTCAAGGTGAACCTTTCATACAGTAAGAATTGTACACTCATATGTTATTCTATATCTTTCGTAACATTTTTCACTTTCATTTCACTATCGCCTTTCCATGATTAATTGCAGGGAATTCAGAAGTCATGCTAAGTGTCAACTTAGGATCCGTACACAAATATCCTCTAAAGTTGACAAAAAGGTTCACAGAGAATTCCCGAGCTGGTTGCCCACAAAATACTAAATGACCACAACCCACACTCACCAGATTTCAGAGCTCTCACAATCGGCCCTCTTGATCATGCAAAAAGGTTTACAACATACAATGTCAATGATTTCAAGTTTTGCACGGTTTCACCAGATCAAGGATTGCAAATTCAAAATTCGGGTATTTATGGCACATTTGGGACAAGGAGTTATGTGAGAAGCAGTGACGCCAACATGCAGTTTGGAGGCATCCTTATTATGGAAAGCTTCTTGATATCGTCGAACTTAATTATCAAGGCCATTTCACCATGACGCTATTCAAGTGTTTGTGGGTAAATACCACTACTCCTGAGGACTGACAACTGACGACTTAGGGATCACATCAGTCAATTTCTCACGGCTAATTTATACAGGTAATTCGAAAGATGATGAGCCGTATATTCTTGCCTCAGAGGCACACCATGTTTGTTATGTCGAGGACTAGAGGCACAGGGATTGGCATATGGTCGTTCATTTAAAGCCACGAGACCTTTACGACATGGGTGAAGGTGATATCATTGCCTACGAGTGTGAACCATTTCAGCCTACCAATTTCGAAAACTTCTTCCCTGAAGGTGATGACAATTTACCTATACTTTGGTGCATTTTTTTAAGTTCGCATCATTTAAATTAATTTTTTTAACAAAATAATATATCACTAACAATTTTTCTACATAATTTCTGTAGGGATAGCGAGGATGAATGATTAAACAAATTATGTTTGTCTTAAAAAAATTTAAAAAAAATTAATAAAATATCTATAGCGGTTTTATAAACACAATAACTGCTACTAATAAAAACCGCTACAAAACTTGATACACTAACCGCTATAAGTGCAACGCAGATCTCTATAAATACCCCCACCACATCTCATTTCAAACACTCCCCCATTTCTTTTCATCTAACCCTTCTTTCATTTTCTCTCATTCACAAATTTTTTTCCATGAGTTGAGGAGCTGAATAAGGTCATCAAATATGGTAAAGAGTTTTTTAATTTTTTATTTTAATACTTTTTTCATTTGTATAAAATTTATTCTCGCTATTGTTTTTTTGCAGATATTTAATAGCTTTTTCTCATTTGCACCTATTTTTCTTACACAATAATAATCACATTATAGTAGACAACATAATAGTGCTTTGTTACCTAGGTATCCTCAATAATATTATCAATACAATCTTCATTCTTTTCCAACTAAATTAAATCATTCCTTTTTAATTATAAATGACCTAAACCATTGTATAATAAACTAATTAAATTAGCTAAACTACTAAAATAATAAACAATTTAATTTAATATTTAAAAAGGGAAACAAAGGAATGTACTTTTTTTAAATTTTTGCTTAATTTTGAAGCAGTTATTTAACCGCTACTAATTAACGGTGCCATTTTCAAACAGAAATTAATTTTTTAGCGCAAAATTTTAATTTTAATGAAATTAGTAGCGGTTTAATAACCGCTACTAGTTTATCGCACCAATTTTAAAATTCAAGTTAGTAGCAGTTCATGAACCGCTATAAAACGCAGCACATATTTTATTTTTCATTTCCCGCCTTCCAAATTTCAGGGTTTGCTATTTGTAGCAGTTATATAATCGCTATAGAGTTCAGATAAAACGAAATATTTCTCTTGGCATTGTTGTAGCGGTGCTTTTAACCGCTACAAATATAGTAAGGATCATTGTGCTTGAGTAGCGGTTTAAAATAACCGCTATAAATCCCCTTGCAACAGTGAATTTAGTAGCAGTTTCATGAACTGCTGCTAATGATGTTAGTAGCGGTTAGAACCGCTACTAATACGCCTTTTTAATCTCTACTAAATCACTATTTTTTTGTAGTGATAGTTGAGACACCCCTGATTGCTGCTCAGAATGGTATGATAGAAATGGTGGTGAAGATTCTAGAATTATTTCCATCTACGATGGAAGTTGCTAATGAATTAGGAAAGAACATAGTTCTATTAGCGGTAGAAAAGAGGCAAACCAAGGTGTACCAGATTTTGTATGAGAAAGAACTCACTAGTTTATTTGAATAGGACGACTTTGATTTGCTATTATACTATTTTCATGAACCGTACACTTGTGGTGCTTAGTTAAATTTTAGCAGCATCATCAGTGGGAGATACATAAGAATGATAGGAAAACTGTAGAAGAAATCTTTATAGAAAGTTACGAGCCACAAATGTCAAGGGAGAGTGATTGAATCACACCTCAGAAGCATGTTTTTTGGTGTCGACCCTAGTTGCATCCATTGCCTTTCCTAATGTGGCAAAAAATTTCGATCAAAAGAACTACTCATCACGTTTCTCTGGAGTTCTGGCATGTTCTGCAACTTCCCTAGCCATTTTCAACACTACTATTGACTTCTGTTCACTTCCACCTTCCTTCCATCTCCTACACACAACCACCAACCATCCTCTTCACCATTTCACTACCTCCTCTATTCATCACCACTGTCGAGTTTCTCTTTCAACACCACTTTCATTGTGACTCTCCTTCACTGCCAGAAACTGACCCTTCTCAATCATCACTACTGCTCTCCAATTTCATACCATATTTATCAATCCTCTCAACACCATTATCACCGTCACAGCACTACCATTACCATCGACCTCTTCCACTTCCAGATTCACCAGCAACTTCATTCTCTTTCTCTTCCAGAGTCTGAATTTCCACTGAAGTTAGATATAAGTGGCTGACCTCACTGCTTCTTGGGGATGGTAACAATGACTTGAGTTCTACGTGCATTGCTACAGGGGAGTTATTTAGCTCAATTCAATTTCTCAATTGTATATTTTATATCTCCTAGTTCTAGGATGTTAATTATATTGATTGAGACTGAGATTTCATTTGATTATCTCTGTAGATTGAAACTGTGTGATTGGATTGGATTATATGATTTGGAGTTATAGCTTGATATACTTCCTTTATTGGGTTCAATGAGATTGTATTAGCTAGCGTGTTATTGTTTAGTTAATATAATCGATTTGTGCTTAAGAGTGTCTCGTTTGAGCATTCTTTCTTAGTGGATCAAGTTATATTTATCCATTTTAATTGCACTCTAAGTGATTTCTAATAGTGCCTTAAGGGATAGTTACTAGCTGCGTTTGCAGGAGAAACTATTAATTAAGAACACTAGACCCGAGCGTTCGTTTGGGGTTTTATTTTCAAGACTTAGAGAAAATTAACTCTCATTGCCTTAATTGAACTAGGATAGTCATTCTCCCATTTCCAAGAGCAATCATTATACATTACATACCCATCTTCATATTCCAACCCATTTTATAAAGAAAATACAATATATATATATATATATATATAGTAGCTTGGGGATTTTAATTAAATTGCATCTTCTTTTAGTTATTAATTTAAAAAATCCAAAAACCCCTTGTTTTTATTGCATTTGCATGGCATATAGATTACTTAGGTAGTTCAATAAAGGCTCCTCAAGAGAACGACCCAAGTGTTGCATTGTACTGCAATTCTTGGTTATAAATATTTTGCATTTGACACCAGCGTAAAGACAAGGTCAAATCAATGGCGCCATTGTCGGGGAGCTAAGTAATTGGCTCCTTAGGTAATCTAATTGTCAAATTCACTGTCGACAAGGGGTTTCTCGTGTGAAGCTTGTTAGCTTTGCATTTTTTTTTGTTTTTCTTTGCATATAGTTTAGGAATTTTGCATTTAGGTAGCTTGCATAGCATTCATTGCATTGTTTTTACTTGGTAGCTTCTGTGTGGTGTTGTTGCATTAAATTTGATATGATTTTGAGCTCATTTGTTTGAATTCACCATGTCTCCAAATTAATTCAAAGCATATTGCATCTTTTGTCATTTTGAAATTCTTTTTCCCCCTTTTTCATATGCATTTGTATTCTCTTAGATTCTTTTTCTTAGTTTTCATAATTTATAGTTAGATAATCTTCTTGTGATTCATTGGAATTTATTGCATTGAATTTCTTATGGCTTGGTTTAATGGTAATCAAGGTTTACCCTTTTACTCTCACTCTTCTGTGGGAGATTCAACTAAAAGGAAAGAGTTCATCTTTGAAAGCATCTATTTCATTCAACAATCATTGCAGCTTCTTCAAGCTAAGTTGGGAAGTCAAGATAGAAGTCCAATTGGTCAAGAATGTCATAGTCCATTCCACCCTTCATATCATGAACCCTACCAACAACCTTTATTCCAACCTCATTGCCTACCACACCCACCCTATAGATCATACCATGAACCTTCTCCGCCACCATACAACCCATATCATAAGCCTCATTTTAATCCTCCACCATATAACCACATGCCATCTCATGAATCTCTTCCTTCATTCCATCCTACTTCCCAACCATTTTATCCCCCTCATGAGTCTCTCAACCCACTATTTCAATAATCTTATGGGCCTCATTCCTAACCATGTGTGCCACACTAAGAATCGACTATTGGTGAAGTCATTCAAGAGTTCCAAAACCAAATCACTCAGACTATCAATTAAGAGCAATCACATAAGGACACCTTTGCTCATCAAATGAAAGTGATTCAAGAGTTTCACACTCAAATGGATGATCATACCAAAGAGCGGCGATCACAAATGGACTTTCTTATCAGAAGAATGGAACAACAAGAGAAAGAGAGTGAAATATTGGAAAAGGAACTTGGACGTCTCACTCAGCAAGCACAAGTGTTGAAGAATCCCCAAGCAAATCCTCCTTCCATGTTCTTACATACACATGAAGTGGAGCATCTAAAAGAAAGCAATGAGGAGCTGGAGGAAGCACAAAAGGTTTCTAAGTTCCATACTCCATCAGAGACTCACCCACCACATACCTTTCTACATGAACCACCCTCTCCACCATGCCACGAACATTCAGCCCAACCCCTACTCCTTAAGCTTCTGGACTTGATGCATTTCTCACATTGCCATATATGGATGCCCAAACCCCTTCCCTGTGAAGAATGTATGACCAACTAAAGGTTTGGCATCTAGAATTATTCAAGCTCAAGGATGCTCTTGGACTCTCTAAGGAAATGGAAAAGGAATTAGAGGACATTGAAAGCTTCATCAAGGCATTTGTTGATCATGTACTATGGATAAAGACTCAAGGTGAAGAAGGAGCTCCATGGTCCTCTAATACTGATGATGATAGAGAAACCGGAGAGCTAACCCATATGCCACTTCACAAGTGGAAGATTCCAATCCTTCAGTGCTTATTCCCACACAAGCACATGAAGTGGAGCAATTTCAAAGGAGCATTGAAGAGTTTTATTTACCATTTAGTAATGATTCTATCCTTATAGAAGTAGACTCTCCTACTATTTTAACTAATAAAGTAATTCATGATTTAAGTGATGATGAGGTAGATGAGGAAATCATTGTTGAATCCCCTCAAATGTTTGAAAATATAATTGCTTCACTAATTGGTTCTAGTAGTAGTGATTTGATTGTACTTGTTGATGAATGTGCTCATACTTCTTTGTGTGATACTTCAATTGTTGAAAATGCTCCTCTTCATAGTACTTGGGATGATTGTCATCAATTGAATGATATATTTTCTTGTTCTTGTATGGTAGATCACATATGTGTTGATTGTTATCATGACACATTCTACTTACTTTTTGAGTTTTAAAAGAAAGTATTTAGTGAAGTGGTTGATTCTACCGTTCATCTTGATGCATCTCTTTGTACTATGGATGATTGTAAGCATGTCAATTGTGAAAAATGTGGAAAGAATGACTCTTTTGTGGATGCCAATGTGGGTGATGTGAGTGATAAAGACCATAGCCTAGGAAAAGATCTTTCTTTTGAATCCAATGAATTGCATTCTAGTTTCATAAGGGAAGATTCAAATGCTTTAATTGATAATTTTACAAATGAAAATTATTCTTTTTATATGATTCTTTATTGTGATTTGCCACCTGATATAGAAAAAGAAAATGATTCTTTTGAAAATTCAAAAGGTTTAGGTGGTGACACTTTGACAAATTCTCTTCTTTCTTCCACTCTTTTCCCTTCCATCTCTTGTGATTGCAATGATGATGTGGTGCACCCCAACTCTATGTTAGATTCCACACCTTCCACTTTGCAAACACAAGATAATTTTAAAAATTTAAATTTTTGTTTGACTCCTACTGATGGGAGTATTGTTGATTTCCTTGGATGTGATAGTTACTTGGAGAGTTTGGACCTTAATATGCCTCTACTTTAGTTGAAATCTCTCCATATTTCTATTTTTGGATGGGATATTGTTGTTTGCTCGTCTCCTTTGCGGGCACATTCTGGAAAAGGTCGTTGGAGGAACCAACATCCACCGTACATCCTTAGACCTCTTCCAATAGATCCTGAGCCACCTCCACCAAGGAAATTCAATGCGAGAGAAGTAGTTTCACAAGACAAATGCATGATTCTCATTGGGGATGAGAACCTCTCCTTTAAGCGACTCAAGATACTCTAACACATGTTGTTTCTTTCCTCACTTGTTTTCTTCCTAATTCCTATGATTCTTTAGGCTTAATTGTTGTGTGAGGAAGATAAGTGTAGGGGAGGGAGACAATCCAGTAGAAAAAGGTAGAAGTAGTATAGTTTAGTACAAAGAATAAGAACTCCCTTTGTATGCTTTGCATTTGTGGCCACTACCCTACTTAATTATCATTGTGCCTTGGATTTTAATTTGCTAAGCATTCTCTTTAGAGTGTTTTTCCACATTGAGGACAATGTGTTGATTAAGTGTGGGGGAGGGGAATACATTCTGAATGTCATTAATTGGTTGTTTTAAAATGAGAAATGCCTTAAACTAGAAATTTATTCAAGAATAACTTGCTTTGACGTATGTCCTAAGTGGTAAAGGGTTGCATTTGTCACTTTGGAAATGTGATTTGTGAGTAATTCTTTGAGCTTTCATGAGATCTAGTATTTTGGCAACTTTTTGAAACCACGTTTTGTTCTTTTAAAGTGAATGGAGAGAGAAATGAACCCACACTTGGATTTTTGTTTACTTCTTGTTTTGAGAAAAGAGAGCTTCCATATCATTAATGCTATTAAGAGTTGAGCATTCTTATAATTGATTGCAATGTTTTGATTGATTATGTTTTGTAAAGTTAGCATTAGGAATAGTTAAGAAGATGTGTTGTGGTTAGTTTACTATGCAATTGATTCTATTAGAGTGAGCATTAGGGGGAAAACCTTGTTGGAATGTTATTTGGCCTTTGAATTCTTTCTATGTGTGCATGTTCACTTAGTCTTTCACCTTCTAGAACTTGTTTCAACTCTTTTTCGAAACGGCATTTGCATTAGTGTGATGGAAATAAAAGAGGCATTCATTTTAAACCCTTTCAACCAAACACAAACCCTCATTCACATAACTTACCCATTTGAGCCATTCCTATGCTGTATGCATGTCATTTACTCATAATGTTCATAGTATTATAAGATCAAAGTGATTTGCCAATGGAAAATCAAACAATATATATATATATATATATATATATATTGAAAATACCATGTGTATAGAAAAGAGAAAGTAAGTTCGAAAAAAAAAGTGTGCATAGTTTAGGAGAAGAAAAGAAAAAAAATTGAAAAAAAAGGGGAGGTATTGAAAAAGAAAAGAGTGAGTGTGGTTTTGAAAAAAAGAAAGAAAGAAGAAAAGTATTGAAAAAAAAAAGAAGAAAAATTGAATAGGAAAAAGAAAAAAGAAAAGTGATGTGAATAAAGAAAGAAAGGCAAAAGAAATACAAAGAAGGCATTGGATCTTGAACTTGAAAAAAAAAAGGGCAAGAGGTTGTTTAGTCATTTAGTTGCTATGAACTTGCTCTTTAACTTTGGCTTGCATATCAACAATTCTTTCTTTTAATTAATTCATTCCATTTAGCCTTCATCCATCATTTCAAGCCTTAAAGCCCTCTTGATTCATTACATTTATTCCTATTAATAGTAGAGATGTTAGAGTTGTTACAAGCCTATGGTAAGGTGTTGATTAAGTGAATTAGAGTGAAATTATCCCAATGAGGTGAGATGAGTTAAACACTAATATCTTGAGAGTCTCTTGTGCTTCATTCTAATATTTTGGATTGTGTGGTTAGCTAATTCCTTTGCATTGCTTGACTATGACTAGTGTTGACTTGAGGAATTTGATTAATTGATCCATTGCTTTCAAATTATGAAATTGCTCATCTTTCAAAAGAATTAGTGATTTGAATTTAGAAACTTGTACTTCATTGTCTTTGCTTAGGAGTACAAAAGGTCTAAGTATGGGGGAATTGATTGAACCATTTTTACATGATTTTTCATGATTAATTTGGGATTTTAAATGTATTTTGTGCACATTATTGCATGATTAAGCACTATTTTTAATTAGAAACATTTGCATTGAATTAATTGTAAATAGGGGCAAAATGGTCATAAATTTATTAATTATTCATACAAATGTTTTCTTGAACTTTTGATATTATTTTATGCTTAATTTTGCATTGTAGGTGCTTAAGAAAATTTGAGATTTTGGAGGTCAAAAGTTAATATTTTGTGGATTGGAGAAAATCACAAAATGAATCCCAGAATTTCATGGAAATTATAAGTGTATGGAGAAAAGGGACAGAAGAAATTACAGTCAAGGACCTAAAATATTCAGAAATTTTAGTCCTACCTCACAAATATTTTCAAAATGTTGCATTGAAGTCCCTCTAGCAATGTTTTTTGTCTTTACACTTACGTCCCTAGTCAAAACTTGCGTTTTGACCAGGGCACTGTAGTGGGCTACTGCATCTGGGTTCTGGAGCAGATGGCCCACGACAGATCCGACTTGGGGCGCTGTGGATATGGGTTTATGCTTCAGCCCAAAAACAGAGACCCGATATTGAGACGGATTGGAAAAAGGGACAGAGATGAAAAACAGAGTTAGAGAGCCGCGGGAGAGGAGGCCAGAGATCTGAGAGCTTCAGCGGGGAGACCGGAGAGAGCTTGAGAGGAGAGGGAAAGAGGCGGAGAGAACCACCATCGTCAAGGACTTCCATCCTCACTCGACCACCGTCATTTCTCCTCCGTGCTCCATCGTCATTTCTCTTCGTTGCCACTGGAAAACAAAACCAAGTGCTGTAGAGTTTATTCATTAAAATAAAGCTTAGAGATTGAGTTTCAGTGGGCTTGGAGGCCGCAAGAGGTTTCGGAACTTTCAGCCATCATCGTCATCTCCAACAACTACCATCACTTCCGTCGTCAGCCCTCCTCCTTTTGATTCCGTTGAATTTCTTTGGAGTTCTGGCATGTTCTGCAACTTCCGGCGAGAAGCTCCAGTTTCCAGCAAGCTAAACCCAATTTTCGGTGGCTCTTATTCCATTAATTCCATTGATCTTCTTCTTCTTCCCTAGCCATTTTCAACACCACTATTGACTTCTGTTTACTTCCACCTTCCTTCCATCTCCTACACACAACTGTTAGATCCCATATGTTTTGATGATAACAAAGATTGGACTAATGTTAAAAGAGGATATGATAACAAATGAATTTGAACAAAGTAAATAAATGGCAGACAAAGCTTTACTTCAAGTAAGCACTGGAGTAATGAAGAAGATCTGAGAGATAAAGCAAAGGAAAAAATGTCACTGGCAGTTTTAATCTATGTTTACTCGGGTGAGCACTCGAGTAATGGAACATGTTACTCAAGTGAGCACTCAAGTAATATGGGAGAAAATGTTTAGGAGAAGCACTGCCAAAATTTGGAAAAAGTTACTTGAGTGGTCACTTGAGTAATCTGTAAAGTTATATGAACCATTACTTGAGTAGCCACTCGAGTAACACATAAGAAAAGGCATTACTCGAGTAGCCACTCAAGTAACTAGGTCAAAAATCTTTCAGTAGCTCTTAGCCAAGAAATGCAACAATTTACTCAAGTAATCACTCGAGTAACCAAGTGAGAAAAAGGAATTACTCGAGGGAGCACTCGAGTAATCTGCAGAGTTATTTGAAGCATTACTCGAGGGGTCACTCAAGTAATCAGGTAAGCAAACTCTCAGTCAAGATTTGAATGACATTATTCAAGGGACCACTCAAGTAATCTGCAAGCTTATTTGATAGCTTACTTGAGGGTGCACTCAAGTAACTTGTGAAGAAAAGACATGGCCACTTGAGTTGCCACTCGAGTAATCATGTATTTCCAAGGTTTGTGATGTATCTTACTCCATGTCTTACCCGAGTAATATTTTATAAAATTTATTGAATTACTCTGCCATATTTTTTATAGGATTACTCAAGGGACTACTCGAGT
Source organism: Inga leiocalycina (assembly GCA_963242795.1). Taxonomy (NCBI): domain Eukaryota; kingdom Viridiplantae; phylum Streptophyta; class Magnoliopsida; order Fabales; family Fabaceae; genus Inga; species Inga leiocalycina. The sequence continues at coordinate 44,044,198 of OY725329.1, forward strand.
AATGACCATGATCACTCAAGTAGCCACTCGAGTAATGAAGTCCAGAAAACATACGTTTAATCCAAAGTTTATTGAATTGTTTTCTATATGATTAACTATTTATTGTATTAGTATCCTAAGTACATTTGCAGAGAAACAATGAAGAGATCATGCCAGAAGTGAAAAGTCAAATAAAAGGTCCGAACGCTTACCTATCGCTACCTACCGCAAACAGATAGTTTTCAAATTAGAAGAATGGTCAACCGTTGCTGTGTGACTTTAACGGACATATTTGAAATGCTTCCAATAGACACCACAAATCCTTTATATATATGGAGCATTTAAAGAGCAGAGTACAACAACTGAGAACAAGAAATAACACATCGATCAATATACTCTTTGTGCTCTATTTTCTTATACTCATTCATTGCACTTTAGTGATTATATATTTTCTCTGTGAGAGAGTTTTTCATTACAAACTCAATATTTGTTATTGAGACAACTTAAGGTTGTGGAACCTTGAGTTTGGGATTTGATTACAACGTGTAAGGGGGACCAAGTGTCCAGGTAACGGAACTTTCTGTGTACTGAGGTGCCAAGAACCCACTGAATCTTGGAGAATATAGTGAAACTCTCAGAGATGCTCTGAGGACTGGACGTAGGTCAAAGTGGTTGTGGTCGAACCAGTATAACTCCCGATGTACACTTCGGTGATATTTCTCTTTGCTCTCAACTGCTTTAAATATTTTTTTAATTTTATTATACGCAACGAAATTTTTGGTATCACCCAATTCACCCCCCTCTTGGGAGAAATGCTTGCACTAACAACAACCTTTGACCATCCTCTTCACCATTTCACTACCTCCTCTATTCATCACCACTATTGAGTCTCTCTTTCACCACCATTTTCATTATCACTCTCCTTCACTGCCAGAAACCGACCCTTCTCAATCATCACCACTGCTCTCCAATTTCACACCATATTCACCAATCCTCTCAACACCATTATCACCGTCACAGCACCACCATTACCATCGACCTCCTCCACTTCCAGATTCACTAGCAACTTCATTCTCTTTCTCTTCCAGAGTCTGAATTTCTACTAAAGTTAGAGATGAGTGGCTGACCTCACTGATTCTTGGGGATGGTAACAATGACTTAAGTTCTGCGTGCATTGCTATAGGGGAGTTATTTAGCTCAATTCAATTTCTCAATTTTATATTTTATATCTCCTAGTTCTAGGATGTTAACTATATTGATTGAGACTAAGGTTTCGTGTGATTATCTCTGTGGATTGAAACTGTGTGGTTGGATTGGATTTTGTGATTTGGAGTTTTAGCTTGATATATTTCCTTTATTGGGTTCAATGAGATTGTATTAGCTAGCGTGTTATTGTTTAGTTAATATAATCAATTTGTGCTTAAGAGTGTCTCGTTTGAGCATTCTTTCTTAGTGGATCAAGTTATATTTATCCATTTTAATTGCATTCTAAGTGATTTCTAATAGTGCCTTAAGGGATAGTTACTAGCTGCGTTTGCAGGAGTAACTATTAATTAAGAACACTAGACCCGAGCGTTCGTTTAGGGTTTTATTTTCAAGACTTAGAGAAAATTAACTCTCATTGCCTTAATTGAACTAGGATAGTCATTCTCCCATTTCCAAGAGCAATCATTATACATTACATACCCATCTTCATATTCCAACCCATTTTATAAAGAAAATACAATATATATATATATAGTAGCTTGGGGATTTTAATTAAATTGCATCCTTCTTTTAGTTATTAATTTAAAAAATCCAAAAACCCCTTATTTTAATTGCATTCACATGGCATATAGATTACTTAGGTAGTTCAATAAAGGCTCCTCAAGAGAACGACCTGAGTGTTGCATTGTACTGCAATTCTTGGTTATAAATATTTTATATTTGACCTCAAGGCGCAAAGATAAGGTCAAATCAAAGATGTTGGAAGTTCGATGAGACGTCCAAGGAGCAAGAAGATGAAGGAGGCTTTGGAAGCTTTGATAAGTGAAATGCTTGAGATGGAAGCCCAACTCAAAGATGCATAAACAAGCCCTATAGAACTCTCTGTATTGGGAAACTTTAATATGGCAACCAAAGGAGGCAACCTAGTGGTTGCAAAAACTTCTGAATAACTGAAGTGCATAGAGAATTCAAGATGGCCCAAAATGTTAGAATAAATCATGCTTATTCTCAGTTATATCACGATAATCACAGCACAAGATATTCTACAAGTTACAGCGGAAGACTTTAATAAATACCTCTCGCCATAGCTTTTCTCTGATCAGAAAGTGTTCACGAACACTGGCAATTGAGACTACAAAACAGAAATGAGTCAGAAGAAAAGGTTGACAGGTTACTCTTATGACTGACTGCAGGGCACAATGATGGCAACTGGTGTGGGAGCCATCGCCAGTCAGGAAACCTAAAGAGCAGCTAGGTTTTTCACTTGTATGCTCAATTCAAACGGCTGTAAAACCTAATTGTTTATTTCACTATTAGAAATAAACATAAATAGCCTATCCACTTGTTACCCTAATCCTATAGTTGGGCCTAGATCTGACTGACGGGCCACACTTAGGATATTTTAATTAACCTAATTAATAACTAATAATTAAAATATGTCACATTCTCTTACTTGGCTCGCATCTAAATGTCAGTTGCCCTTTCCAAATTAAACTAAGGCTATGCTGCAAGAATCATGGCGATAAGTCCTCTTAGGCTGAGTATTATCTTCCATGTATTACATGCAATACCCTTGCTTAATGGGTATAACCTTATGAATAAACGCTAATGTTTATTCGGTTCCAAACTTAGTGTTTATTAGTCTCATCAACAGAATGTATACAGATAATGATAGAGATAATAAACCATAAAGTCAATTTCATTGCATACCTCTTCTATATGAATGAAGGTTTAACCCCCATCTGAGGGACGTGTAACATAAACGCATTCAGTTTCATTCCCTTAGTCAAAGGATCAGCTAGCATGTCCTTTGTATTGATATGATCAACCAAAATTTCACCATCTGCAGTTCTCTCTTTTAAACTTAGGAATTTCAGTTCGACCCAACAGCTTCGACTTCCACTCCTTTTGTTATTTGCAATGGCTACTGTGGCTGTGTTATCACAGTACATCCTGATTGGCCTAGAGATTGAGTCCACAATCTTAAGGCCAGCAATGAAATTCCTTATCCAGATTGCTTGTGAACTTGCCTTAAAACACGCTATGTACTCAGTATCACAAGTAAATGGAGCTGTTAGTGTTTATTTTGTACTTTTCCATGATATAGCTCCATCTGCTAGTATGAAGATGTAACCAGTAGTAGACTTGTTTGTGTCTAAATATCCTCCTAGATTAGAGTCTGAGTAACCAACCACTTCCAGGTCATCTGTTCTTCTGTATGTGAGCATATAGTGCTTAGTACCTTGTAGGTACCTAAACACTTTCTTTGCAGCTGTCTAATGTGCTTCCCCTGGATCGCTTTGGTACCTTCCCAACATCAAAAGCTATATTAGGTCTTGTACAGACCTGTGCATACATCAAGCTTCCTACTGCTGATGCATATGGGACCCTTTCCATTTTCTTTCTTTCAAGCTCATTTTGAGGACATTGACCTAGACTAAACTTGTCCCCTTTCTCAAGAGGAGCTACGTTAGCTGAACAGTTTTGCATCCTGAATAGTTCAAGAACTTTGTTGATATAGGTTTGTTGAGACAAGCCTAAAATGCCTTAAGCTCTATCCTTATGGATCTTGATGCTAATGACATAAGATGCCTCACCCATATCCTTCATATCAAAGTTCTTGCACAAAAACTGTTTCACCTCACGTAGTAGTCCTAGGTCACTAGTTGCAAGTAGTATGTGATCGACATACAAAACCAGAAATATGATCTTGCTCCCACTAACCTTGTGGTATATGCATTCATCCATGATGTTCTCATCGAAACCAAGTGATGTGATTACCTCATGGAACTTCAAGTACCACTGTCGTGAGGCTTGCTTCAAGCCATAGATCGATTTCTTTAACTTGCATACCAGATCTTCCTTATCCTTTGCAACAAATCCCTCAGGTTGTTTCATGTAGACTTCTTCCTCAAGAACCCCATTAAGGAATGTAGTCTGAACATCAATTTGGTGCAACCCTAGATCAAAATGTGCAACCAATGCCATGATTATGCCGAAAGAGTCTTTTGTTGATACAGGAGAAAAGGTTTCCCTGTAATCGACCCCTTCCACTTGTGTGAAGCCCTTGGCAACCAACCTAGCCTTGTATCGATCAATGTTACCTTGTGAGTCCTTTTTGGTTTTGTAAACCCATTTACAGCCATTGGCTTTAGACCTACTTGGTAACTCCACAAGATCCCATACATCATTGTTTGCCATGGAATTCATTTCTTCGGTCATAGCATCATGCCACAACTTAGAGTTCTCACTCTTAACAGCCTGAGTAAACGTTAATGGATCATTTTCAATGCTAATGTCACAATCAGTTTGAATAGAGTACACCACGTAGTCACTAGGTAATGCTGGCCTTCTTTCCCTAGTTGATCTTCTTAATTCAACCTCTTGGGTTGGTTCAGATTGTTCATTCGGGACATCCTCCACCAAAACTTGTCTTGGTTCTCCATGTGTGGGAGGTGGATAAATTTGAACAAATCCTTCACGAAGTAAATCAGGGGTTACTTCCATATTATCGTTGTTTGTTTGATCACTCCCACTAATCACATCATTCTCAAGAAAGACAGTATTCCTAGATTCTATAAAACGTGCAGAAGGTGAAGGATAATAGAACCTATAACCTTTAGTCATATATGGATAGCCTACAAAGTAAGCTCTAATGATTTTAGGATCTAGTTTCTTTTCTTGTGGATTGTACACTCTTACTTCTGCAGGACAGCCCCATACCCTAAGGTGTCTTAAACTGGGTTTGCATCCTTTCCAGATTTCAAAGGGTGTTTTTAGCACTGCCTTTGTTAGAACCCTATTTAATAAGTACACAGCTGTCTTAAGCGCCTCTTTCCACAAGGATGTTGGAAGTTTGGAGCCACTCATCATGCTCTTAACCATGTTTATCAAGGTCCTATTTCTTTTCTCTGCTACACCATTCATATCTGGTGAGCCAGACATGGTATATTGTGCAACTATACCATACTCCCAAAGAAAATCAGCAAAAGGACCTGGCGCTTGTCCTTCACTAGTGTATCTACCATAATACTCACCACCTCTATTAGATCTCATGATCTTTATTGGTTTCCCAACTTGTTTTTCTACTTCAGCTTTATATTCCTTAAAGGCATCTAGTACCTCGCTTTTATTATCAAGCAAGTGGATATAAGTATATCGTGAGTAATCGTCAATGAAAGTGATAAAGTATTTTTGACTGTTTGCGGATAAGTCAGGACAACAAATATTGGTATGTATAATTTCAAGTAAATCAAAACTTCTTTTAGCTCCCTTTGTGACTTATTGGTCTGCCTTCCCCTTATGCAGTCCACACAGGTATCAAATTCTGAATGGTCTAAAGATGGAAGGATTCCATCTTTAGTTAACCTTTTGATCCTGTCAATGGAGATATGTCTGAATCTCCTATGCCATAAGCTAATAGAATTCTCATCAATGATACTCTGTCTAATACCATATGAAACATAAAAAACTTCAGGCGGTTTAGGGATTATTTTAAAAAAATCATCAATCATAATAACCCTTACAATTGGAAAATAGTCCTTGCTGAAATACATCAAATCCTTTTGCAAATAAATACCATAATTCAAAGGAATGAGTTTTGACATAGAAATCAAGTTTCTCATATAACTAGGAATGTAAAAACAATTCAAAAGATCCAGTATGGTTTTATTTCAGAAAACAATTCTAAAAGTTACAATTGCTTTGACCAGATCTCTTTTCCCACTTCCTGAAAGGACTCATGCTTCATTGGGAAGTGGAGGCCTGGTGTTTAGAAACCCCTGTATGGTAGTGGAAATATGGATCATTGAACCCGTATCGATCCACCAAGTATCATTACTAGTACTAATATGATGAGCTTCTAAAGATAAACTTGAAAAATGCATACCTTTAAGCTCCAACCATGCCTTCCTCTTCAGGCACTCATCCTTCATGTGCCCTTTCTTCTTGCAGAAGAAGCAAATAGCTGCAGCTTTCTTAATGTATGGCACATCAGGAATCTTTTTCTTCTTTTCTGCTTGTCCTTGTTACCCCTAGTACCATTCCTGTTGGAACTTTCAGCCAAATGAGCTGCCCTAGGTGCCTCCCTACCACTCATTTGAAGCTTAGTTTCCTCCTGAACACACATGGATAGTAATTCATCAATTATCCATTTTTCCCTATGTGTGTTATAGGAGACCTTCAAGGCATCATAATGAGAAGGAAGGGAGTTCAGTACCAGATGCACTAGGAACTACTCTGTTGGTTCCATGTCAAAGGCCTTTAGTTGAGAGGACAAGTCTCTCATCCTCATGATATATTGTCTGACTCTATTAGTACCTGTCAGCTTCATGGCACACAACTCTAACATGATAGAACCACCCATCTGCTTGTCAGTTGGCTTAAACTGTTTGTCCACAGATTCTAGAAACTCCTTAGCAGTTTCACATTTGGGAATTACTCCCCTAATGCTTCTTTGGATCCTGGTCTTAATATATGACAAGCACATGCAATTGTAGTGCTCCCAGCACTCCTGATAGTCAATTTCATTTTTAGTTGACTTGTCAGTTGGTTTGGGAGGTCTGGGTTTCTCTATTACAAAGTGCATGTGCAGCATATTGTTGACTCTTAGAAATTCATAACATTCCAACACATTTTCTTCTCTTTTTCCATACTTTTGGGTTCAAAATGTACATTGAAAGAAGTGTATAGAAGAAAATGTGCATATCAAAGTATAAAGCAAAACATCAAAGAAATTCTTGTTATATTTGTGAATTAATTGAGAATTTATAAATCCTCTCTCTTTGGTAGTAGGATGAAGACAAGTTTTAAAGCCTTACAAAGAAAACAAGAAACAAGGAAAGAGCGAAGGAGGTGAAGCAGTGCAAAGATAGAAGGAGCTTCTGCAACTTGCCTCAGCAAGTTGACCAACTGGCTGTGGCAAGTAACATTCTCAATAAATTTGCTCTCTGTGTAACTGGCTACATCAAGTTGATAAAGTTGCTGTGGCAAGTGATCTTCGTATGCTCTCTGTGTAACTGCTACAGCAAGTTGACGAAGTTGCTGTGGCAAGTGATCTTCGTATGCTCTCTGTGTAACTGGCCACAACAAGTTGACAAACTTGCTGTAGCAAGTGAAGAATCAAAAGAAAAATTGGCTCTCTATGTAACTAGCTACGGCAAGTTGACAGACTTGTCGTAGCAAGTCCTAAAAATGTGCAGCTGTGCGTTTTGATGTTAGAAGCGAAAAAACCCTATTTAACCTAGGGAAGGGTGCCAAAATGAGTCATTCTACACTCTGCAAAGTTGGAGCACGCAAGGGAAGAGCTTGGGAGAGAGATTTGGAGCATTTTGGAGGCTTGGGTGCTCTTCTCAAAAGAGATTTTGGGGTTTCTACCTTGGTTTTTCTTCTTTTCTCCTCTTTTTCCACTTAGCTTCTTATGTATTCAGCAACTATGTGTAGCATTTCTTTATATTTGAACATGAGTAGCTAGAACTCTAAGTTAGGATTACTTTTACCCATTGTATGGATTGAAACTACTAGATTATCTTGCTTTTGTTGGTTAATGAGTATTATATGTTGATTTTTCTTTGAGGTTAATGCTATCTTGTGCTTGATCACCACATGATTAGATTTGTTCAATTAGAAGATGCTTGAGAGGGCTATTTTGATTGTAGAACTTAAGAAAAATCATGCTAGACTTGAAGTTTAGGGATTAAATGGATGGTTTGTTGTTAGAATAGAGATATATCTAACAACCTAGCATAGTCAAGTGAAGGCTTGCTTTGGAAAGATGATTTTCATTAATTGTAAACAAGAGATTGAATATTTTTAATGAAGATTAAAAATCAATCTTGACTTGAGAGAGCTTGGTTGATGATTTTAGGATCTTCGACTAGCATATAGATTCATTTAACTAGCATAAGTGAATATTTGCATAGTTTCATGAAATACAATGGGGAAGAAGTAATCCTAAGTTTATATCTCTTGAAGTTAAACCCAATTTCTCAATTTTTCACTGTTTTTCTTTGTTATTTTTATCAAAAGTCTTTATTTAACTTGATCAAATCTAAATGATTCCCTTCAACCTAATTAATAACATGGTTAAATTAGTTAGCTCGCTTTCGTCATAGCCCTCGTGGAAACGATCTTTACTTATCACTTTATTCTTCAAGCGATCCGTGCACTTGCGGTAGCGAACAAGTTTTTGGCGCCGTTGCCAGGGACTATTGACTAAAGTCTTTTGAGTTAATTAATGTAATTATGTGATTAATTACGCTTGAGTTTTTTTTTTGTTTTTCTTTTTTCTTTGTTTTCTTTTCTTTTGTTTCTAATCTTAGGTTGTTTAGTTGGTTTTGTTAATTTTATTGCTTTTTGTGCTTGTTAGTTTTTCTTTTCTTTTTAACTTTGTTTATGAATTATCCTTGGTGTACTGATGGGGCAAGTTGTGGAGTTGAGAATGAAAATGATCATCACCATTCTTATTATGACAATTACATTTGTTGTGATTATTGTGGAGATTATCACTTGAGAGAGCAATGTCCCCATGCCTTAACATTGGAGTGTCTAAAGAATGATTTTGCTAGAGCTCATTTTGATTTTTATGATAATACTTGTAGCCTTGGATGGAATCATGAACAACCATTATCCTGGGATCAAAATTGTTCTTTTCCTTCATATGTGTCACATCCTCATATATCACATACTTCTCATGTTGATGAAAATACCCCCATTGATGAGGAGGAGCTCACAACAAAGGATTTGCTTCTACGTCTTTTAGATGGTCAAAATAAATTCTTGAGAATTTTTCAAAAAGAGAAAATTAATGATCATGCCCAAAATGAAGAACTTCAAGTGGATGAAATTATTTCTAATCTCGAGCATTTGAAACAAAAAGAAGTTTTCAATGATATATCAAAAGATCCTTCTAAAAAAGATGAGGTCTCAAGTGAAACATTGACCATGGGGAATGAGGACTTGATACTAGAAGCTTGTGCATATGTTGGGGATGATTGTGAGTTGGAGATCAATAAGGAAGAGAACAATACTGAGTGTCCAGTTGAGGTTTCGATTTTGGAACCTAACTTTTATTGTTTTGAACAAGAGAATAGTGAGGAAATTCCTTCAATTTATGATCTTGATCCTCCTATTGATATTTTGACTCTTACTGATGAGAGTCAAATAGATTTTATTGGTTGTTCAAAGTATTTAGGAGGCATGGATGACGAATGTGAAAAAGTTAAATTGGAGCCTGCTATAAGTTTGGCTAAAACATGCACTCCAAAGTCATTTTTTATCGAAGAAATGCATGTTTCTTATCTCAATGAACTTCCATTGTTTTTAAAATATTTTTGTCACAGGAGGAATGAAGACAAGGTGGTTCTGGTTTTTGATACTTATGATTAGTGATTTGTGTTGAAGAGTCGGGCTAAAAACTATAAACTAAGCGCTTCTTGGGAGGCAACCCAGGTTCTAAACTAAAACTTTTCATTTTAAAGGTTTTTAGTGTGTTTTTGGTTGATTTATGTTTGATCTTTTTGTTTTGTAGGAAGGAAAGGTACCCCATCTTGGAAAGTGACTTTTGAAGCTAGGAGGAATATCAATTAAGGAGGAAGAATTCATAAGTTATAAGGGAAATGCATTTCAAGGAAGTTTATTTGACTTTAAGCTCATATACATGATTTTGGAGTGTAATTATGATGATTGGTCAACTTTGAGTAGTACTGATGCTACTGTGGTTATTGGGTTGATTATTTTCTATGAAATTCACGTGTGACCATTATTTGATGTAATTTGAGTATTGAAATTGATATGTTGTGGTATTTTCCATGAATGTGTGAATGTTTATGTCTTGTTGTCTTAGATGGTCTAAAGTCTTGTTCAAATTTCATTTTGCTCATAAATGATGGTACAAAGCATGTTTGATGGTTTTGAGGTGATTTGGGAATGTTTGTTGTGTGCAGAGTTATGCTGTCACATGACAGCAAAACTTGCCACGGCTAGTGTGATAACTTGCCGTGGCAAGTTAGCTGTTTTATAGGTAAATTTGCTCTCTGTGTAACTAGCCGTGGCAAGTTTTCTACACTTGTCGTAGCCAGTGTTGTAGCATTTGTCTCTGTCAGACTGGCCGCGGCAAGTTTTGAAACTTGCCCTCTTCAATAAAAAAAAGTATGTATATCATTATTCATTAAAAAAAATAAGAAAAAAAAGTATTATTCCCTCTTTGCCCTTCATTCTTCCATGATATTTCCACTTTGCCCTATGAACCTGGCTTACTATTGGAACCACTTTCATTTTCAATTTCAAAATTTGTTTTCCTAATTGTAATTTTCCTCTACACTCAAACCCTAATCATTCCTTCTCTTTCATCCTCACCTCCTCATTTTATGAATCACTCTCTTCACTCTACCGTGACCTAACCCTAAATCCACCTCCATTGAAGATCTAGCAGAGCATCATTGTTTCAGCACCACTAAGAGCGCAACGCCTGGCCGTTCTTCCTCTTCCTTTCACCTCTTCACTCTCAAGTAAGCTCTCATGCCTCTTCACCTTAAGAATTGCTTACTTGCACTCTCGACACTTATTCAAAGAAACCCTAAATCTAGGGAGATCAGAGTCGCTAGCCACGATTCTAACGCCATCTATCTCCACGGTGACCCTTACCGATCTCAACTCCCTCCATCGCCACCGTCCGCTCTCAATCTCTCTCACACTCTGTTTGGATTACAGTTCTCTCCCTCTATTTTCTTTCACTGAAATCAGCCATCACTAACACCATCACTCATCCTCTGTCACTCCATCGTTCTTTATCTCTCTCCCATTCCTCTTTTGTTGCTCTCACACACTCAACTCCTTCCCTGTCACTCTCGGTCTCATTTCCACCTCTGTTACTCTCTTTCTTGGCCGCCACATCCTAGGTCCGCCACACCTTCAAGTCTCCCAATTCGTCGCTCTCTCAGTCTCTCTTTCCCAGTCTATGACCTACCCATCTCCACCATCTGCAGCGTTCACTCAGTCGTTGCTCCCCCTCCCTCCTTCATCGTCTGAAGCCCAGCTTGATTTTTTGGTCATCTGTCTTTGCTTGTGGCTGGTTAATTCATCTCCTACTGTCCTTGTCTATCTCTGTTATTCTCTAAGTGGTATGTTCCTTTTACTCTTCCCTTGTCATTTTGCTTGAGGGCCTAATTTTTGCTAGTAATTGATGTTTGTAAATGTGGATTTGATCCTATTTAGGTGCTGGCTCTTTCATTTCCCTTCCTTTTAATTGACAATGAGGACATTGTCAGTTTTAAGTTTGGGGGTAAGAGCTTGTTGCGATTTTGAAAAATTTTGAAAATTTGAAACTTTGATGAGTGCACAGTAAAAGTTGTGAAATTTTGAACAGTTTTTGAAAGAAAATTGTTGGAATGTTTGAAATTTTTCAGGCTTAAATTTTTGTTTGTGAAGAATGTTAAAAATGAGCTGAAATTCTCATTTATTTGTCAAAGTTGCTTGGTTAATCCAATGATATAAATTACTGCTCACTCTTTTATATTTGATAGGAAATTTTTGTTTAATGTGCATTGATGGATGTATTGTAGTGATAAGTCATGTTATTCATGAATTTTTAAAAAAAAAGCACTATTGGAGTTGGCTTTATTTTGGATGTTCTTGTTGAAGGGCTTTGTAGCAATTTGAGTTATATGCCTTTGTTTCAAATTTTTAATTCCAGAATAATCTTTGGAATTCTTTAAAGCTTTTGATTTATGTCATGAGATTTAGAGACATGATTAGGGCACTTCATAAAATGTGTTTGAGCCTTTCAAGCTTACCAAATTTATGTTATTCCCTTTATGAACCCTTATCTTGAGCCTAATAGAAAAACCAATTAGTGATTCTCTTTTAAAAACCTAACATTTACCTACCTTAGCCAATATGAAAAACCATGATTCCCTTGCTTTGAGATAGATGATAATTGATTGGGTTGTGGAATGTGGTGATGTGTAGAATTTCGAATGATTGAAAAAAGGAGTGTAGAAAGTAAAAGGGTTCACAATGTATAAAAATCAAGTAAAAAAAAGCAAGAAAGGAAAAAAATGAGAAAAAAAAAAGAAAAGAAAAGAAAAGAAAAGGGAAAAGTACAAAAAGGCTGATATGGAAAATATCAATTTAGTTTAAGTTGGGGGGAGTATGTTTAATGAGAAAAGGAAGAAACCCCTTGAGTGATTATCATCTATCTTGAGGTATTTGTTGATTATCCTTTATCTTTTCTTTTGAGAACCTAAACCCCTTGGCCCCATTACAAGCTGAAAAGTCCCTTTGATTTCTAAGTCAAGTGGAGTGAATTAGAAGAAAGAGGAAGGAATTGGAGAATGATGAAATTGATTGTTTGAATATGGGTATATGACTTGAAGTGTTGCTTTTAACTTTAGCAAGTGCAAAAAGGAATACATGTTAACTCCATTCGCGCACACACACTTAGAAATTCTTGAAACACATGTTTTAAATCTATAAAATGTTCATCTTTGCATGTTTTCTTGGTTTCCTGTTTCATATAACTTTTTGAGCAGCTAATGAGGACAAATTTATTCATGCATCAATGACTGATACTTGAGAAATTTCGAGAAGATACAAGTTTTTGCTTGAGGACAAGCAATTGTTTAAGTTTGGGGGTGTGTTGACTCTTAGAAATTCATAACATTCCAACACATTTTCTTCTCTTTTTCCATACTTTTGGGTTCAAAATGTACATTGAAAGAAGTGTATAGAAGAAAATGTGCATATCAAAGTACAAAGCAAAACATCAAAGAAATTCTTGTTATATTTGTTAGAATAGAGATATATCTAACAACCTAGCATAGTCAAGTGAAGGCTTGCTTTGGAAAGATGATTTTCATTAATTGTAAACAAGAGATTGAATATTTTTAATGAAGATTAAAAATCAATCTTGACTTGAGAGAGCTTGGTTGATGATTTTAGGATCTTCGACTAGCATATAGATTCATTTAACTAGCATAAGTGAATATTTGCATAGTTTCATGAAATACAATGGGGAAGAAGTAATCCTAAGTTTATATCTCTTGAAGTTAAACCCAATTTCTCAATTTTTCACTATTTTTCTTTGTTATTTTTATCAAAAGTCTTTATTTAACTTGATCAAATCTAAATGATTCCCTTCAACCTAATTAAGAACAAGGTTAAATTAGTTAGCTCGCTTTCGTCATAGTCCTCATGGGAACGATCTTTACTTATCACTTTATTACTTCAAGCGATCCGTGCACTTGCGGTAGCGAACACATATTGATCTGCAAAGTTATGTCCTTTCTCCACTCAAGGTAATTAGTACCATCCAGCACAATTTTGACAGTAGTGTCAGCAAAAAGATTAGGGAAAGTAGTAGGTGTTGCGATTTAAAAACTTAAGTTAGCTCACAAGATAAATATTTGAGACAATCATGAATTCTGTGCCTTTCGAATGCATGTTATGCACCAATGAAAACATGCAATATATATAAATGCGTATCACTAAATTCTACCTGTGGGCAAAGAACCTAGAATTGCATGCATTTATCTCAAATTGGTGGGCCTTGAGTGTATAATTTACATTTCCTAATACTTGTGGGCAACTTAAAAAATATAAGACCAAACTATTCCACCCTAATTAAATATATAATCATAACTGTCTACCTGTGGGCAAAGATCAATTATAATTCTATATTTAATTACAATTAGATATTGTATAAGTTCCATATGTGATCATGTTGCATGCCAAACTAAAGGATGGCAGTCTCAATTCCCAGTGTTCGTGAACTCTTTCTGATAAGAGAAAAATTATGGCAAGAGGTATTTATTAAAGTCTTCCTGTAACTTGTAGAATATCTTGTGCTGTGATTATTGTGACGTAATTGAGAATAAGCATGATTTATTCTAATTTTGGCATTTTCACATACTGAAAAATTTGTAAAATTGTTTTCATAAGTTAACTAATTGTCTAACATTTTGAAAAAAACTTTAGACAATTATTTGACAATTCAAAAAATTTTGCAAAAAATGAAATTTGAGTTGATAGGTGCCAAAATTAATCACGGTCACTAATTTAAACAATTTAATGTCATTAATAAGAAAAATACATAAAACAGAAATATATTTAATTAAACAGTGAAGATGTGTATGAGAAAAAAAGCCCAAAAACATTTTCTAGAATTTAAAAATCCATAGCTCAGAAGAACAAAAAAAATTAATAAGCCCAATATTTGTTTCTGGAAATTTTAAAACTTATGGTCCAGAAAAACAAAAATGTGATAGGGCCCATAATTCAACAACATCCATCACTGTTCAATTAAACAAAAAATGTTTTTTTGGTTCAGCCCGGTATGCGTAATCTATTAATCGCAACAAAAAAAAATACTAATAAGCCCAGTCGTTCAGGCCCAATCTGTGTTTTAATCGCGAGAAAGAAGAAAAAAAATTACAGAAGCCCAAAACGCGTCTGCCCAATTCGCTTCAGCCCGCTGTCCAGACGAGTGAAACGCATTGTTTCACTAAAGGCTGAAATGACGCCGTTTTGCCCGTTGGGGGAGGCTCTCCTGCAAGACCCGAAACGGCGACATTTTGAGCGACTCAAAACGCCGTCATTTCGGTCATCTCCCCCACCCCGTCCCTGCAAACCCTACACGACCCGACCCGAAAAAGGGATGCCGCAACCCGCGACCTCAGGCGATGCTTTCCGGCGATCGGAGGGACAAAACTGGCTATTTTAATGGCAGATCTTGCCAGAAAATGCATCAAAACGCATTGAAACATAGATTTGAGTAGTAAATTAACGATTAAACACAATTTCGAAACAAATTTTTCTTAGATTCGAAAAAGTAAATCGGACAAACCGATGGCGATAAGCATTGAAACAACACAGTGATAATCCAGCAACCATACAGAATCACAAATTTAAAACAAAACATGCTCAGATCTGAAAACCAAAATCGGACGGTCCGACGGTGCTAAACACAATAACAGAGAGCATTTGATAGAGATTCCAAAACCAAAAACCATAAATAATCACAGATCTAGAAGGTACAACCACGAACCCTGAAATGTGATTTTAAAAACAGATTATCATAGACAGAGACCGATCCTTCAAAAACCAAATGAAGGCGATAATGTTTCAAAATCAGCAAGTCGTGATCTCTGATTTAAGATATGAAACCGTGTAGAAATTACTACAGTAGTATCAATTAATTTTCAAACTTAAATCATCCCCGATCAAAGAAAAATAGGCAGAGAATCAGAGAACCATGCTCTGATACCACATGTTAGAATAAATCATACTTATTCTCAATTACATCACGCTAATCACAGCACAAGATATTCTACAAGTTATAGCGGAAGACTTTAATAAATACCTCTCGCCATAGCTTTACTCTGATCAGAAAGAGTTCACGAACACTGGGAATTGAGACTGCAAAATATAAATGAGTTAGAAGAAAAGGTTGACAGGTTACTCTTCCGACTGACTGCAGGGCATAGTGATGGCAACTGGTGTGGGAGACGTCGCCAGTCAGGGAACCTCAAAGAGCAGCTAGGGTTTTCTCGTATGCTCAATTCAGACGACTGTAAAACCTAATTGTTTATTTCACCATCAGAAATAAACATACATAGCCTATCCACTTGTTACCCTAATCCTGTAGTTGGGCTTAGATCTGACTGACGGGCCACACTCATGATATTTTAATTAACCTAATTAATAACTAATAATTATATTATAATAATTAAAATATCTCACGCAAAAGTCATCGCCACCAAAGGACCAAGGAAAGATGCAATAGATTTGAAGTTGACGGCCACTTCACCTAGTCTAAGTTGATGGCCTCTTTATTTTTCTTCTTCCTCCACCTATTCTTTCTACTCATCTCTGGTTGTTCAAGATTTGGTTTTGGTGAAGTTACAGTCTCATTCAGATATTTCTTCGATAAGGCTCTGGTTCTTTGAAATATTTAACTTCTTTGTTGGTTTATTTGATTTTGTTTCCCCCTTCTTCTTTGGTAAGACTCTGGATAAATATTCATTTACAATAAAGAAAATTGAGTATGACTTCAATAGTTTACCATTTGGGGATCGGATATTGTAATAATGAACATATATAAATACACACAGCAGGACTATACTTAGGATAAATATTCTTTTTTTTTGTAGTGATTACTGATTACACAAACATTCTTTTTATTTTGAAAATGCATTCAAGTTTTAAAATATTAATCAATAGCCAATATTTATCATGAGGGATTGAAATTACATGGTGCTTTTTTTCTATTTTCACGAAAGTTATATGTATTTTTTTAAAATAGAAAGATATATATATATATATATATATATATATAAATATATGTATGTATATAAAATTTTAGTATATTTGAGAGAGAATTGTGTGAATTTTGAAACTTAGATAGAGAAGATACTAAATCGGATCAACATTATCAATATATATATATATATATATATGAAACATTTTATTATCGATCGAATTGAAACAATCTCAAATTAGAATAGTATAATTTTTTCTTAAATATTTTTTGAACTTTCGACCAAAAAACAAATATTTTTTGAACTTGTATTTGGAAGTCCATGGGAATTTTTTCCCAATACAAAATAGCGTTATTTTGCATGCATGTATGAGACTTGAGGGGACACAAACTTTATTGCATCATCAATAATCCATTTAGAAGTTCATTGTTTCAATTGATCACCTCCTATGTACATTATGATTGGCATCGACATTACCTACATATCATCAACGAATTATGATCGATCAAGTTTCGTTAAATAATTTGAAATATTAATTTAGTTGATTATAGGTCTTCATAAGAGTGACTTTTTAGTGAGCATGCTTTTTCTCAAATCAAGTTGGTGCAACAACAACAATCTAATCTTGTGATTTGGACTGTGAATGATTGGATAGAGGAAGGGACTATAATAGTTGAGACACCCTTAAAGATTGCTGCTCAGAATGGGGTGATAGAAATGGTGGAGAAGATCTTACACCATTTTCCATCTACGGTAGAAGTTGTGAATGAAGAGGGAAAGATCATAGTTATTAACGGCAGAAAAGAGGCAGACCAAGCTGTATCAGTTTTTGTGCCAACATGAAAAAGTTGACAAAAGTGCATTTACTATATTGGATAAAGATGGAAACACTGCATTGCACTTGGCAGTCAACCTAAATTGGCAGGCAACTACACTGGTATAGCAAGTGAAGTGGCTTGAGGTGCGTAGCCATTTGCTATTATAAAGTTTCTTTGGCTAGGCCATGAGCTCTAATAGAAAATTAAAATAATCATCACCACTTCAAATAAATAAAAAATTTGTATGTTTAATTGACGTGAAGTCAAAGATTTATTCAAAATGTTGGATATGCAGTTTGTGAAATGTTCAGTGCCTTCTGAATTGCGGGAGAAATACAACAAAGTTGGGAAAACGCAGAAGAAATCTTGAGAGCCGACTTCGAGAAACAAATGACAGAGGACAGAGAGTGCAATATACCAGAAATGATAAGAACAATCTATCCCTGTATTTTATTTAAATCATCGGAAACCACTGTTACAGAGAATCCTGAATTGCTCATACAAACTGAAAATTGCAGAAGTTAAACAGATCTGCTACTAACAAACCAGCAAAATTTCAGATAAAAGAAACAGCTGAAAACATAGAAGAAATCAGAAAGAAATTCACAGAATAATCAGAGGGAGAGAATCTTCATAAATCTTTTCTTCCGTTCCTTGCTTTCCTCTTCAGCATTTATGCTGCATTTTCTCTTACTTTCCATGTGCCTCTGCGATTTCTGTTACCCCTACGTGGCAGCAGAATAGCATCATACTTGGGCCCATTATTCTCATCTGGTTTACTAATAGTTTGGGCCTTTAATTCATCATGGTTACTTGGCCCATTCATAACAATACCTTTCCCATCGACATTGACCTTGCCCTCAAGGTCAAAATCTGGATATTCAGATTGGAGAGAGTGGTTGAATCAAACCACAGGCATGTTCTGTGGTGTCGACCGTAGTTGCATTGATGGCCTTTTCCAATGTGACAAACGACTTAGATGAAAAGGCACACCACTCATCACTTGTGTACCTTTCCATGTCCCTCACGGCCACCATTATCTTGTTGACCATAGTTTCTGTTCGTTCTCAATCTCTCAAGTTTTGGATATATCTTCCTTTCATGCTTCACATTGCTATATATTTCTCTCATGTTGGGCTCCATTGCGTCTTTGTGGATTTCTCTCATGGTAGGTCATGGCAAATCTTTAACAACTTATGCAATCCTTTGCTCGCCAATCACCATCTTTAGCATTATCTCTACACATAAATTCATTGGTCCTGCGTCGAAGTCTATGTTTACCAAGGTTCCACCTCCTAACCGCAACACCACAGGTCCCATCCACTACAAAAGGACCCAGAAAAAGGAAAAAGGAGCAGAATTTGATAAGAATAGAAAAAAGGAAGAATATTTTTTGACGAGCATTATATTGCTTGTTCTTCAAGGTATCTTTGTGGCGTCATCATAAGCTCTTGTTGAGTGCCTTGGGCGTGATTCCAACTTCTGTGACTTTCCTATCGGATTTGAAGACACAAAATTAACATCATCTGTCTTACTATTCAAAAAACCTTAGAGTAAGTGATTTGATAGTTTTATCTCTTTTTGTTTGCAATTATAATGCGTGTGTAATATGTATACTAGTTCACATCCGATAGTATCATACTTGGAGGTTTGTGATAATCATTCCTGTCACCTCACTTATATAACCTTTTTTTTTGGTCCACATGATGATGCCTGTCACCCACTCGACTGAACATAGCATATGTATTGCAGTGAGTCTTTTTATGCCTATCACATACACGGGCGCTGTGATGCGAATAAAACAACACTATGATTCACTTGTAGATACTTCATTATTGTAGGAGAAGGAAAAGAACTAAAGGTAATTCAGTGATCATGGCCTGTGCAAAAAGCTTTGGATCAAAGGTGAATTCAATGACCTAGGCATTACGTATGATCAACCTATGAGACTCTATGGTAATAATTGTTGATGGGACTGGTTCTTTGAGGAGATCAGGGTAGAAGAGATGAAGAAAAAAGTAGTGCATAATATCTTTAAGGCATGTACAACAATTTTTTAGAGGCTTAATCTACCCCATCTATTAATATATTATAGAATGCAGGTTGGATTGATCGGCGAATATCTTACAAGATACAATGAAGGCCATTGAGTATGGATTGTATTCTCAACCAATACAACAATGAATTTTATAAAATGATAATTTAACTTTATCTCTATGTGCATTTGAAGACAAAACCAATGAATTTGATCTCTAGTTATTGTTTGGTGTGATATATTGTGTCCCAAATAAATTAATGGTGTAAGATACTTAAAGACTATAAGGTGATGTCTTGAAGGTGCGCCTCTTTAAGCAAAACCTCTTTAACTAAAAAGTCATAACCTCATATTAGATTTTTGAAACCCACGTTAGATTTTTGAAACCCACACGTCGTTTATTCAGGAACAAACATGATTTAAATAACCAATAGTCATCCTTCCTTGTTTTTTTTGTGGTAGTCTTCTATAAAGGGTTTTGCCAAAAGTTCGGTTAAATTTTATACTATACTTTTTTTTTGCATTTCTATACGGCAAAAGTACACATTTAGTCATTTAACTGTATGTAAGGTTTTATTAAATGGTGGAGAAAATGTTCAACAATTTTCCATCTACGATAAAAGTTGTGAATGATGACGGAACCAACGTAGTTCTATTAATTAACGGCAGAATATATTTGGCTTGGAGTAAAAGATTTAATCAAAATATTGCATTCATAAACATGATATATGTTGTGTGTGTGTGAATGGTGATGCAGTTTGTGAAGAATTCAATGCCTACTGATCTTTTTCCCCCCGAAGAAATGCAACAATGATGGAAAAACCGCAGGAGAAATCTTTAAAGACCGTTAACTTCAATATCATGCTCTGTGGTGTCAACAGCAAGAGCACAAGTGTCATCACCTACCGAAGGCCCTAGAAAAAAGAAGATTGAAGATTCATAAGAAAAATTTCTCTCTCTGCTCTTTAAATATGATTAAAAAAATTCTTCTCTCTCCACATTATAAATAGAATCAGAGGAGTGTATTTGTTGGAGAAGTTAAAAAACAAAAGGTAATTCAGAGGGTTGGCTCACGGCCTTACATATGATCAGCCGGTGAGACTAATTGTAGTGATATAATGCAGCAACTGAGATTGCTCCGAGCCCAGTCCAATATGATTTATCTATTACTCCATTTGTTGCTTTTTATAAGATATTATCGTTTAAATGGATGTGTTCATTTTTATATGATATCATTTTTAGATCTCTAAATATTTAATGTATTTTTTCCATAATCTTTTCCTCACTTTTTTCTACTCATTCTCTCTCATCACTTTTTCCACACATTCTCTCTCTCCCACCCACCCTCTTTATTAATCTTGCTCAACCAATTCTTTGACTCATCTCTAGACACTTAGGACCTGTTTGTTATGCGGAACTGAAAGTGAAAGGAGGGAAGATTTGACACTTCCCTCAGCCAAAGCACGTTTGGTGCTCCAACTCGAATCAAATTTCAGTTCCCGCCTCCTGCCATGTTCCATTAAATATGGGAACATATCAGATCCCTCCAAAAATGGTGGGATGATGAAAACTTCTCGAGAAGGCATATGCGTTTTGACCAAAATGCCACCCCAAAATACAATCGTGCGGAGCTTTCTCAGTCTTTCTCTCTCACTCTCTTTCTTTAATTGATCTATTTCTCAGTATCCATTTTCTCTTTTGTGACAATGGTGAGAGGAAGAAAAGGGAGTGATGCCGGAGAGAGAGAGGACGGTGAAGACAGTGGAGAGAGAGAGAGTAAAGGTGGTAAAGGACGACGTTGGCACTGAATGAAAAATGGTGTGACGGGTCTAGTTAGTGTTCGAATATTGAATGAAGAATGGTGTGACGGGTCCAGACGAGGAAGACGATGAACAATGAAGACGAGTTTGAGTTCGAGTTTGAGTTCGAACCGGGGTTGTTAAGTTTGATCTGGGCTATTAAGTTCGAACTGTGATGTTAAGTTCGAATTTGAAGTTAGGGGTGTTTTAGGTTTTTCACATAATCTTCTCACTTAAACCACTCCCTTTTCTTCCAACAAAACATCCCATCTTCCCTCAACCTAGTTTCTTTCCATGTTTACCAAACACGTCAATTTTTTAAAGTTGCCTTTCAATTTTTCTTTCCCTTCCTTTCCCTTCTCTAAGTTCCTTTCCCTCCTAAAATATTCCTTGCACCAAACAGGCCCTTAATGCAAGAGGTTGAATGATTGATCCACTTGAATAGATGGCATCTAGCTTTTCATTAGCAGCCACTATCCTCCGGGGTCCATCCCCATGTGATCCATAACTCAACCTCTTGATTTCCTGTACAAGACTTTAAATGCTTGTCTATATTTACAGGTCATCAATGATATATTAATTTTCATGATTTTTTTAAGGAAAAAATGACAATAAAGTTTCAATTAAGAGAAATAATATTATAATAGTCTCATAACTTATCAATAAGGACTCATTCACTTGTTAATGGCTACTCTTTCACCTATCATTAACAAGTTATAGGACTTTTCTAATATTATTTTCTTTGATTGAGATATTGTTGTCATTTTCTCCTTTTTTATCATAACTGCACTACAAAAAAAATGGTATTATGTAGTGGTGGTATTGTAGCGGTTATATCAAACCGCTACAAATTATAGTATTTGTAGCGGTTTTAATCTAAACCGCCACAAATTTGTAGCGGCAAGGTACGCGCCAAGTGATGCGACATATTAGTAGCGTTTTTTGTAACGGTTAGGAAGACCAAACCGCTAGAAATTTGGCACGAAATTCTCACTAAAACTTGTAGCTGTTTATTTGTAGTGGTTAATAAACAAAAACCGCTACAATATTCCCGCTACTTGGCGTGACCAAGACCCGCCAACAGTGTAGCGGTTATTTGTAGCGGTTATATCAACAAAACCGCTACAAAATGCCAAATATCAGGTATTTGTAGCGGTTATAGGGATATAACCGCTACAGAATTTCAAGAGTCTCCAAATTTGTAGCGGTTCTGAGCCATAACCGCTACAGAATTTCAAAGGTTCTTGTAATTTGTAGCGGTTATTATAAAACCGCTACAAATTTAAGGTGCCCTGGGTGATTTGTAGCGGTTACTGTAGCGGTTATTGGAATAACCGCTACAAATTGCTGGCCTATTTAAGGAGGCCGCCTCCCTCCTTTTTTCGTTTGCTCATTTTGTTTCCTGGAGTTTCTCTGAGTGGTTTCTTTTAGATTTGAGCGTTCCAACGTCTGTGAAGGAGTTTTTTCTACAGTATTTCTCAGTATTTGCACTTAACACATATTTTATTTGTATTTTTATTTTTATTAGATTTTTACATAATAATGTGACTAAATTTTTTTTTTTTTGGATTTTTACAGTTGATATGGCTTCAAGAGAGGATAAGGGGAAGGCCCCTGAGGTCCCTAGACCGATTTTGCGGGGTGGCAGCAACTGAGTAGGGGGCAGCGTGGAGGCAGGGCAACTGCTGCATTTCAGCCCATCCCCCCACAGGAGTCGGCCCTACCACAGGCACCGCAGACGATCCCACAGGAGACGACCGCACCAGAGGTGCCTGAGTTTGGGGGGGAAAATATCAGCGTTGAGGACTACGACGAGGAGGACTTTGAGATCCCGATTGGGCTCAGGGAGATGGAGCAGTTCCTCGATGAGGAGGAGGCTCGGGAGCAGAACAACCCACGAGGGTCGTCTTCGCGGTCTACTGGGTTTGAGGTGTAGGTCCAAGGTAAATAAATTTTTTAATTTACTAAATTATTTATTTAAATTCGAAATATTAACTTTGAATTACAATTTATCTAACGTGCGGTAAACTGTGCAGATGAGCAGGGGAACGTGTCGACGAGGAGGTTGGACGTGGCCGGTCTGAACAGCATGGACCGGACCCTGGGAGTTATAGTGCCGTGGAATGAGGGCACTGACCAGCCTATTGACAATGGGGGTCACCTGTTCAACCGCTTCCTGAATGACCTGGGCGCGAATTGGATGCGGTTCCCCCTTCACTTCAGGACATAGAGGCACGTTTCGAAGGAGCCGAAGGACCAGGCTTGGGAGGAAGGTGGTTCAGGTAATTAATAGTATTTAATTAATATTTTTTGTAATTAATTCTGTTTAATTAATATTTTTTAATAGGATTTTTGTAATTAATGATATTTAAATGATTTTTTTGTAGCTGCGGTTTGCCGTCCGGGCCAACCAGAAGAGGTACACCCTCGTGAAGATGGGTGACAGCTGGAGGAACAGGAGGAACCGTCTCTTCCGCTAGGTGGATAAGGACGGGATGATGCCTCTGGATCAGTTGATCGAGAGCATCCCGGACGGCGTGCCGCCGAACGACTGGGTGGGTTTCGTCCAGTTCAGGAGGAGTGCTAAGGGGCAGGTAATGTATTTATTAGATTATTTATATACTTTTTTTAATTGTTAAGTATTAAATTATAATTTCAATTTAATTATTTTTAATTTGAACTTTATTAGTTTTAAATGTTTTTATTGTTTTAATATATTTAATATTGTTTTTTTTCCAGGAGCTTTCTCATAGGAACACCAGGATCCGTGCGCAGCAGACGATCCACCACACAGCATAATCGAAGACCTTTGCTGTCACCTACAGCGAGCTGGTAACTTTTCAAAATATCACTGACTTTTAGCTGGTTATTTCATAATACTAATTAATTGAATTTTGTAATTGTTTTAGGAGAAGAAGGCACAGCGGGAGAACCGTCAGACGAACTATGGGGAGTTGTACGCCATCACACACAGACACCGTGACGGGACTGCGACCTCTCAGCAGGCAGAGGCGGCCATTGTAAGTAATTTTATTATTATAATTTTTATAAAACCAACTTAATAATGAAAAATGCTATTTAGTAATTGTTTCATAAAATGGCAGGAGCGGATGCAGTAGTTGCAAGCTGAGCTGCGACAGACCCAGGCCGAGGAGTCACAGGGGTTAGTGAACCCGAGGGCTCCTTTGAAGGCGAGTCTGGCTCAGGCAGAGCACCCCGGACGCGTGCGGGGGATGGGGATAGGTGCCAGACCTAGCATGGTCTACGGCAGGAGCGCCGCCTCTAAGGCTGGCAGCTCTAGAGGGGTCAGACGTCCGAGGGACAAGTCTATTGATCAGCTGCGGTCAGATTTGGAGCAGCAGATGCAGCTGTAGGCTGATATGATCTCCGCTTAGCTGACGCAGTGGCGTGATATCTCGAACAACATGCTCGAGCCGTCATAGAGTCGCCTGTTCCCGGACGAGCAGCATCCACAGGTTCCCCCGTCCCTCGGTACGTCGTCCAGACTGCTACTCCTCCTCCTCTTCCTCCTGCTCCTGCTAATGATGATGGTGCGGTTCATTCTGCCCAGCGGCCTGATCCAGCAGTACCTGAGGGAGCCCCAGCTGAGGGAGCACCAGATAATCAGCCCCTAGCTACTTAGTTTAGGACATCTTTTTTTTATTTGTTGTTGAAACATTTGTAAATATATATATATATATATATAAGTTTATATTTCAGAACTTAAATTCTTATTGTGTTTACCATAATTATATTTATATTATTAGACCGTGTTGTTGAATTTGTGAATTAATTGCAACAATATTATTTATATTTCTAAAAAAAAAAAGCATATATGCATTTGTAGCAGTTTTATAATACAAACCGCTACAAATATATCCGGTTGTAGCGGTTCTACAATAAAAACCGCTACAACCATATATAATTTTTTAGCGGTTCCACAATAAAAACCGCTACAAATATATATGGTTGTAGCGGTTCTACAATAAAAACCGCTACAACCATATATATTTTTGTAGCGGTTCTACAATAGAAACCGCTACAAATATATATATGGTTGTAGCGGTTTTACAATAAAAACTGCTACAAATACTCATCATTTGAATTTTGAAATTTGCCGCCTTTGTGCACATTTGTAGCGGTTATGTTATGTATAACCGCTACAATTTAAAAATAATTTTTTAATTTGCTGTCCAACGGCTTTAATATTAGTAGTGATTGTATACATATAACCACTACAAATACTCAATGTTTAAATTTTGAATTTCCATCCAATGTGTGCAAAATTCCAACGGCTTGAAAATTAGTAGCGGTTTTATACATATAACCGCTACAAATATTTTAGAACTATAGCAGTTAGTGTAGCGGTTTAAGAACCGCTACAAAATTTGAAACGTTGGAATTTCAGAATATAAGGTTCTTGGCATTCGTCATTCTCTACTCACTCATCTTCTTCTCTATACTTTCTTCTCTCTCACTAGTAGCTATGGATAAATCATAGATCAGGTTGCCGCGCAATTCTCCGGAATATTTGTACGGATTAAACAGTTTCTTGGATTTCGCATTCACTCACGCCAGCTGTAACGGCAAGATCATCTTTCCGTGTCGGAGATGCAAGTTCAAGAAGTGGCATGCACGAAATGTTGTGAAGGAACATTTGCTTGTGAAGCCTTTCCCTGAGGACTATACGTTCTGGGCAGTTCATGGTGAGAAGGCCGGCATTAGATATGACGATGCTCTTCCTTGAAGTTCTCAAGTAGGCGTTCAAGTAGATGAAGATGATCCTGTGAATGATGTTGTACGTGATGCGTTTGGATTTCAAGGCGACAACTTCAACGAAGAAGTGCATGGTTCTGAGCCAATTTTTATGAGGAATGAAGGAGCTTGGGATTTTTTCAGCTTGATGGATGAAGCAGATCATCCTTTATATCAAGGTTGTCGCAAATATTCTAAATTATCTTTCTTGATCAAATTGTATCATATCAAGTGCTTGTGTGGGATCACATATAAGGGAATATCGAAGTTGCTTGACTTATTACAAGATGCATTCCCCGACGCTGAGATTCCCACAACGTTCTACGAGGCCAAGAAGATTATCAATAGGTTGGGGTTGAATTATCAAAAGATTGATGCATGCCCAAATGATTGTATGCTGTATTGGGGAGACGATTCCAGCAGGGAGACTTGTAAGAGATGTCACACATCGAGGTACAAGACAATTCGGAAGGGGGAAGAGCAGAAGAAGAAACCTGCAAAGATTCTCAGGTACTTCCCTTTGAAACCTCACCTACAAAGATTATTTATGTCGTCTAAAACTGCGGAGCACATGAGGTGGCATGCCGTTGATAACAATGAAGACGATAAATTAAGACATCCCCGGGATGCAGCTGCTTGGAAAACGTTTGACAACGACTTTCCAGATTTCTTGACTGGCCCCCGAAATGTTCAGCTTGCGTTGGCGACTGACGGTTTCAATCCTTTCGGGAATCTTAGCACAAGTTACAGTATTTGGCCGGTAGTCTTAGTTCCCTACAACTTATCCCCTGGATGTGTATGAAACAAAGCTCTTTTATTATGTCTATGATCATTCCAGGAAAAAAGGAACTGGGCAATGACATCGATGTGTATCTCTAACCGCTTATTGTGGAATTGCTTGACCTGTGGAATGTGGGCTTGGAGACGTACGACGCTTACGGCAAGACTTTGTTCAACTTGCGTGCAGCCTTGATGTGGACGATTAGTGACTTTCCTGGCCTTGGCACATTATCTGGTTGGAATGTGCATACTGGGTCGGCGTGTCCAGCTTGCAATTTTGACTCTGACGCAGTGCGCCTTCCCCACAGCTGAAAGTGGTGCTTTATGGGGCATCAGAGGTTTCTCGATGGAAGGCATAAGTTCATATTGCAACAGAATCGCTTCAATGGGAAACCAGAAAAAAGAGGACCACCTCAGACTTTATCCGGTACAGATATCTTACAGTAGCTTGAGCATGTTGACTTTGAGTTTGGAAAAAGCGACGATTCAATACAAACTAGCCAAAAGACATGCAGGACTTCAGCGCCTCAGCAGTGGAAGAAGATAAGTATTTTATTCACTCTTCCATATTGGAGATCTAATTTACTTCGCCACAGTCTTGATGTAATGCACATTGAAAAGATTGTTGGCGACAATGTGCTGTATATGCTGCTTAACGAACCCGGCAAGACAAAAGATCACCTTCAAGCGAGGAAAGATTTACGTGACATGGGAGTTCGTGAAGACGCTTGGCCAGATGAGCATAACAAATTTCAGCTGGCAAAGTTTACCCTCACAAAACCGAACAAGGAAGTCTTCCTC
This sequence comes from Inga leiocalycina, assembly GCA_963242795.1. Classification (NCBI taxonomy): domain Eukaryota; kingdom Viridiplantae; phylum Streptophyta; class Magnoliopsida; order Fabales; family Fabaceae; genus Inga; species Inga leiocalycina. The sequence continues at coordinate 44,071,625 of OY725329.1, forward strand.
ACGATGTTGAAGAAATTAAAAGTTTCTGATGGGTTTTCAAGCAACATTTCTCGATGTGTTGACTTGCAGGCTCGAAAGGTTGCTGGCTTGAAGAGTCATGACTCACATGTTCTTATGCAGCAGTTACTCCCTCTGGCTATAAAGAATGCACTTCCTCCCGATGTTTCCATCGTTTTGGTGGAACTTTGTTCTTTCTTTCGGAAGTTGTGTTCTAAGGTTTTGATCGTTGAGGAGCTCAATCAGCTGCAGTCGAAAATCATTCTTACGCTTTGTCATTTGGAAATGATCTTTCCTCCATCCTTTTTTACTATGATGGTTCACCTTACAGTCCACCTCGTTCATGAAACAAAGCTCATTGGACCAGTACAATATCGTTGGATGTATCCGATTGAGAGGTACTCATTTTAAATATGTGCTTTATTCTCCGTATTTAATGTTTGCTAGTCGTCCTTTTCAGTATTTTATATCAATTTTCTCTTCTGTACTTCGTAGGTTCCTTGGGAAATTAAAATCTTACGTAAGGAATAAGGCGTGGCCAGAAGGTTCTATAGCTGAAGGCTATATAGGGGATGAGGTGATATATTTTTGCTCAAGGTACTTTGATGATCTTGAGACGGCTTTCAACCGCCCACCTCTTGTTGACGATTGTCCTGAACCTGCGCCGACATCAGGAGAATTTATCCCTCGTGTTGGTAAACCAGTTGGAGCAACTGAGAACTTCAAACTAACGGCAACTGAGAAGTTGCAAGCACATAGACATGTCTTGATTAATTGCACTCAAGTTGAACCTTTCATATGGTAAGAATTGTACACTCACATGTTATTCGATCTATATCTTTTGTAACATTTCTCACTTTCATTTCACTATCGCCTTTCCATTATTAATTGCAGGGAATTCAGAAGTCATGTTAAGCGTCAACTCAGGATCCGTACACAGACATCCTTGGAAATTGATAGGAGGGTCCACAGAGAATTCCTGAGCTGGTTTGCGCGTAGAATACTAAATGACCACAACCGACACTCACCAGATTTCAGAGCTCTCACAATCGGCCCTCTTGATCATGCAAAAAGGTTTACAACATACAATGTCAATGGTTTTAAGTTTTGCATGGTTTTACGGGATCAATGATTGCAAACTCAGAATTCGGGTGTTTATGGCACATTTGGGACAAGTAGTTATGCGAGCAGCAGTGACGCCAACATGCAGTTCGGAGTCGTCCCTTAGTATGGCAAGCTTCTTGATGTGGTCGAACATAATTATCAAGGCCGTTTCACCGTGACGCTGTTCAAGTGTTTGTGGGCAAATATTACTACTTCTCGGGGACTGACAACTGACAACTTAGGGATAACAGCAGTCAATTTCGCACGGCCGATTCATACTGGTATTTTTCAAGATGATGAGCCGTATATTCTACCTTCAGAGGCACATCAGGTTTATTATGTCGAGGACGAGAGGCACAGGGATTGGCACATGGTCGTTCATCTAAAGCCACAAGATCCTTACGACATGGGTGAAGGCGATAACATCGCCTACGAGAGTGAGCCATTTCAGCCAGCCGATTTTGAAAACTACTTCCCTGAAGGCGATGACAATTTACCTCTACTGCGGTGAGTTTTTTTAAGTCCACGTTATTTAAATTAAATTTTTTAAATTTAATAAAACATCCCTAACAATAATTTTTCTACATAATTTCTGTAAGGATGGCGACGATGAGTGGTCAAATTCAAATTATGCTTTTCTCTTTAAAAAAACTGGAAAAAAATTAAAAAAAATAATATTTGTAGCGGTTGTGAACACCCTATTTTTTTCGGGCCCCACTAAAAAATACAAAAATAATTGATAATGATTGGTGTCCAAATTGGCAATCATCATTGAAAGGAAAAATAAAAAAAATGAAAATAAGAAAAATAAGGAAATCCTCCTATTGATGATGATCGGTGTCTAAATAGGCAATCATCATTGAAAGGGAAAAAATAAAAAAAACGAAAATTAAAATAAATCCCCTCATTGCTATGATTGGCATTATCATTCATTAAGGGAAAATAATAAATAAAAAAAATGAAAAATAAAAAATAAAAAAATCTCATTTATGTTATAGGTTTAAATTAGGAAGTTACTTGTGGGGAGAATAATGAAAAAAAATTAAAAATGAAAAAATCTCCACTAATGGTAATTAGGTCAAGTTAGGAAGTTTTATCAATAGAAAATACAAAAAAATAAAAAAAACGAAAATTAAAAAAAAACTCCATTGATGGTGATTGGGTCAAGTTAGGTAGTTCTTAACATAAAATACAAAAAAAAATCAAAAAACGAAAATTAAAAAAAAAAGGAGCATTTATGAAGAAAACCCTACCTTGAGACTATAAATAGGAGTGCAAGGGTTGAAGTAAGGGAGACAAGAATTTTGGGAGAGCAAGGAGGTAAGGTAGAGAGCTAATTTTATTTTCTCATGTCATTACTCATACATAATTCTCATATATTTCACTCAATGCTCTTTATTCACACGCTCTTCTTTTACTTGTGATAATATTCAGCCCACAGGTACAAATTGTGTGTTTGACTAATTCCCCTTCCTTTATGCTCTTTTATGACTATTCTTGTCTCTGCGTTTATCCGCATGAATCACCTTTCTCTAAAAATAAATTGCATGAATCACTCCACCTACCTTAATATATGATATTACACTGCTGGACGTGAATCATCTATTCATTAGAGCACTTGTACGGTTGACATTAACATTGCTGGACGTGTTTGTGTTTGAGCTCAAGAGGTATGTGTCGCTTTGTCTATACTTGCTTCTTATTTATTATGTGGTTTTATCACCCTATCTCTTGTTGTAATGGGATTCAAATCATAAAAGGTACATGCTCCCACCATGTCTTTCTTGATTTTCTTGTCATCTTGAATATTCTACTATAAATGATATGATGAGAATGCACTTCTTTTCTTTTTCTTTGCAACTAAAAATGTTTCAACATAAAAAAAAAGATTCTTTTCTTCAAGTAAATGAATTTGGTTTCATATGAGATAATAAATAAAATGCCTTTTGAAAAAAAAAAGTAAAAAACACAAACCAAACAAAAAAAAGATATTTTTCTCAAATAAATTAAATAAACATTTTCTAAAAAACACCAACCAAGTGACACGCCTTTCTACCCCCGAACTACGTGGACTTTGATCCCTCTAAAGGGTACGTAGGCCCTAGGTTTTCATCCTAGGTCAAGTTCAATTTTGTAAATAAATATATTTTTTCTTATTTTCTTGTTGTAAATAAATGTTCTTTTTTTTAAATAAATATATTTTTTCTTATTGTAAATAAGTGTTCTTTTCTTCTTCTTTAGTTTTCTTTTCATTTAGTTTTGTAAATATTCTTTTTTTTTATTTGGGTAAATATAATAAAGTTAAAGTCCATAATATTTTTAAATAATCAACTTAGGGTAACCATTCTTATGAATGGGTGTTGTGGGGGTGCCTAACACCTTCCCCACACACAATCGACTTCCGAACCCTAAATGGTTTTTGTAGACCAGTTTTCATTTTTAAAAAGGTTTCCAAAAATATCCTTTTTTCAAAAATTTTGGTTGCGGCTCCATTTTTTTTTCTAAATTCCGGGCGCTACAGCTTGGCGACTCCACTGGGGAGGGTTTGAGAGTCAAGCCCATTTAAGTTAAGTGTTTAAAAATAATATGGCCTTAATTTTATTTTAATTACTATTTTTCTTTTTTGTAAATATTTGTTTTATTTTTTAAATTCTTTATTCATCTATTTGTTTATTCTTGTTTTTTCCTATCTATCTTGTGATCTGCTTAGCAGATGAGGGTTGGGTTGAATCTAGGCCCATAGGTTGGTATGCTCTCCACACACACTGAACACATACACTATTCTCCTCACATGCATTTTGGGCCCTATACTCGGGTCTTTGAGCTCCTTAGGTGAGTGGAAGTTTCTAGCGGTCTCCCTGTGGGGTTTTAAGAACCCCCTGAGGTTATTGTAAAGACTTCATCCTAGCTGTTACTCATTTGGTGAGGTTGATCCCTGTGGGGTCTTCAGAACCCCTGAAGGTCAATTTCATCAAATGGGGTCTTCATCTTTACGATGGGGCCAGTTATGAACCTTTATCTGTGAGAATTAGAACCACCTTGAAACCATTGCACCTATTAGTGGAAATTATCGACCTACCCAATTAATTAGTACCTGCCTTTCTTAGGATAGATACCACTAACCTAGGGTCATTCCTAAAATAGGACACTGGAGGGCATATATTTATTTATTGTTGATCATCTTTATTGTCATCCATACATAATCAATGAAATCCCTAGGATCAAGTGACTAACTGTCGCTTCACCTGAGTATGTATCTAGCATCACTTCACATAAAGATACAACACAAGGATGGTGTATACATTAGATAGCCAACCTTAGTCTAAGGGTCTATGACCCTAAAAGACCATGATCTCATCACATCAATCATGTTAAAAAACATCTCAATGAGAGATAATCCTTTAGGACTCATGAGGTATCATTATATCATTCATTAGCATTTTAGCTTCATTTGATATGGGCCTTGGACATAATCATCATTTTTTTAAAACCCTTAGCCGCGTGATGGCTTGGGCCATTCGCAGGTTAATGGGCACTTCATTCTCTCTATGAGGTAATAGATCTCTTGAGGAGGTGAAGTTCTTTTTCTCAATGTCCATCACTCATATCAAGGCTAGAAAGCACATGTAATCATCTACATAGCATGTATTCGGAAATACTTTCTGACTCTTCCTTTTATTTTCTTTAATAAAGGACAAGCAAATTATCCAACAACTAAAAATTTGGCACAAAGGTTAAATGGCACAAGAACCATGTTTAAATCAAGTTCCTATAAGAAATGTGTATTGCATGCTTATCACTATGGTTAATGACAAGATCTTGGATAGGATGGGACTCAGGGTCCCTCTTATCTAATGATCAACTCTAGTTCTCCCTGTGGAATAATAAATTCCCTGAGGAAGCGAGAGGATACTTATTCCAGAATACCTTTATGCCAATACACCATGGATAACTCGCTATGCCTGCTCGAAATTGTGAGTTCAAATAAACTAATGATATTTTGTTCCTTTCTAAGCAGGTGATACAATATTGCTCCGTCTAAACGTCCTAACCAGCTACCCCCTATGCTTTCATACAACACGCACTCACGTAGTCGTCAGATGGCAGCCAATCCCAGCGAAGTTGAATCCAATATGAATCATTGGATAGGGAGGGAAGATTAGCACTATGAAATCCCCATATAAGGAAGAGATTCCTAATGTCCTTTGAAGTGCTAAACAAGTCGACTGTTGCAATGGTTTCAACAATAGGCAAAAAGAACTGGGCATGGATTTCATCTGATGTTCTGGAAGAGCTCTAGAAAATTGGAAGTTTGAGGACACCTTCAATTCTATTATTTTAGAGTAACATGTCTAGCTAAAAAATTGTCCTTTGATGTTTTGTATGCGCCTTTAGGCAAGCTCTTATATGAATCATGAATAAAGAATAATATGTGAATAAAATTCACTTATTTATATCCATTCTTCCTTTTTTTTCCCCTTCTATTCATTCGTTGTTCTTTTTTCTCCCTCCAGGAAATCGATTTCCTCGAAACTCTTGTCCAACACAGAGGTTTCTGAGTCCTTGAACGATGATTCGCTTGTTGCCATTGATATGTATGATTATGAGTGTGATGATGATGAGATCATTCAAGTATACAAAAAAATCCTCGAATTCGACGACAATAGAATGTGCCCACATGAAGATGTAATTGAAGTAATAAATATGGGCACAGAGGAAGAAAAGAGAGAACTAAAGATAGTAGATAACCCCGAAAGAGAGCAAATGGTTGGACTCTTCAAAGAATTCATGGATGTGTTCGCATGGTCCTATCAAGACATGCCAGGTCTTGATCCAGGGATTGCCTCTCACAAGATTCCCTTATTCCCAGACACCAAGGCTAAAAAACAGAAATTAAGGAGGCTCACTTCCGATATGTCCTTAGTGGTTCGAGATGAGGTGATGAAGCAATTAGAAGCGGGTTTCCTGGAAGTAGCTAAATACCCACAATGGATAGAAAATGTTGTTCTTGTCCTAAAGAAGGGTGGTAGAATTCAAATGTGTGTTGATTATCGAGATCTGAACAAAGCTAGCCCAAAAGATGATTTTACGTTGCCTCATATTGATGTCTTAGTTGATAATACGGCCCGTAGCTATAGGTACTCGTTTATGGATGGGTACTCAGGGTATAATCAAATCCCTATGGACGAAGAGGAGAAAGAAAAAACCACATTTATTACACAATGGGGCACTTATTGTTACCGCGTCATGCCATTCAGGCTAAAGAATGCTGGGGCAACTTATTAGCGTGCCATGGTGGCACTCTTTCATGATATGATGCACAAAGAACTTGAAGTATACATGGATGATATGGTAGCTAAATCTTCTTAGGGAGAAAGCCATGTTGGGGTGTTAAGAAAGCTGTTTGAAAGGCTACGCAAGTACAAGCTACGACTAAATCCTAACAAATGCGTCTTTGGGGCTTTATCTGGAAAATTGTTAGGCTTCATTGTAAGCCAAAAAGGGATTACAGTAGATCCAGACAAAGTAAAAGCAATACGGGAAATGCACCTTCCTCAAACAGAAAAGGAAGTTCGAAGCTTTTTGGGGCGACTGAATTACATTGCACGATTCATTGCCAACATGACTGCAATTTGTGAGCTGATATTCAAGCTTTTAAAGAAGAACTACACAAGGAAGTGGGATGAAGATTGCCAGCAGGCGTTTGATAGAATCAAGGATTATTTGCTAAATCTCCTAATTTTGGTTCCTCCTGTACCAGGACGACCTTTAATTTTGTATTTAACAATATGACCAAACTCTATGGGAGCCATGCTGGGGCAACAAGATGCATCTAAGTGAAGGGAACAAGCAATCTATTACTTGAGCAAGAAGTTTAATGATTGTGAGTCACTTTACCAGATGATCAAGCAAACTTGTTGTGGTTTAGTCTACAAGGAGGTTGAGGCAATACATGCTTTACTATACCACTTGGTTAATTTCTAGAGTGGACCCACTCAAGTAAATCTTTAAAAGCCCGCATATAGCTGGAAGAGTCTCTAAGTGGCAGGTAATATTGTCTGAATATGATATAAGATACGTCACTCAAAAATCCGTCAAGGGTGGTACGATAGTAGATTACTTAGCAGAAAACCCCATAGATGAATGCCAGCCACTAGATTTCAAATTCCCAGATGAAGACATATGTGCTACAGAGGATCCGATTGAGGAAAGAAAATCGAAGGAATGGGAGATGTATTTTGATGGGGCGGTAAATATGCATGGCAATGGTGTAGGGGCAGTAATCATATCCCCAGACGGAAAGCAATTTCTGATTGCTATAAAGTTAGGATTTGATTGCACCAATAACATGACAGAATATGAAGCTTGCATTAATGATCTCCAGGCTGCCATAGATCTTGGGATTAAAAACCTAAAAGTCTATGGTGACTCAGCTCTCATAATTTATCAGGTGACTGGTGAATGGCGTACTAAAGACCCAAAGTTGATCCCTTATCAAGAGTATTTGATAAAGTTGATCCAAAAACTTTAAAGTAATTAATTTCCATCACATGGCTAGAGAAAAGAATCGCTTCGCTGATGCATTAGCTACTTTAGCAGCTACGATCCAACTTGATTGTAGGGTCCAAGTTCAACCAATACAGATTGAGACTAGAAGATCGCCATCATTTTGCTTCAATATTGGAAGAGAGCACGACGAGCAACCTTGGTACCATAATATCAGGATATATATAGAACATGGTACTTACCCTCCAGACGCGACACATAATGAAAAGAAGACCATCCAGCGATTGGCCATGGGCTTTTTTATTAGTAATAACGTCCTATATAAGAGAAGCTTTGATGGGACATTGCTACGCTGTGTAGACATGAGGGAGGAGCACAAGATTATGGAAGAGATCCATGAAGGCGTATGCGGTACACATGCAAATAGCCACTCATTAACTAAACAAGCTCAAAGATCTGGTTACTACTGGATAACTATGGAGAAGGATTGTATCAATTATGTTAGAAAGTGTCATAAGTGCCAGATATATGCCAACAAAGCTAATGCCCCTCCGACCATAATACATAGTCTCGTATCTCCATGGCCAATCTCCATGTGGGGAATAGATTTCATTGGGCCGATTAACCCAAAAGCTTCAAATGGTCATCGTTTCATCCTCGTTGCTATTGACTATTTCACTAAGTGGGTAGAATCCAATTCCTTTGCTAGTATTACTCAGAAGGCCTTCATCAAGTTCTTAAAGGCTAACATCATCTGTAGATATGGGCTACCGGAGAGGATCATAACTGACAATGCACCAAACCTCAATGGGGCAGCAGTTAAAGAATTATGTGATCAGTTCAAGATCAAACATCATAATTCTGCACCATATAGGCCACAGATGAATGGTGCAGTTGAGGCAACCAATAAAAACATTAAGAAGATAATCAGCAAAATGATAGTGACCTATAAGGACTGGCACGAAATGCTTCCATATGCATTACACGGATACCGTACCATAATGCATACTTCAACTGGGGCAACCCCTTACTCTTTAGTTTATGGCATGGAGGTTATTACTCTAATTGAGGTGGAAATACCATCCCTGAGAATCTTGGCTGAATCAGACCTAGATAAAAGTGAATGGATACGTTCTCGATTTGAACAATTAAATATGATTGAAGAAAAGAGGCTCACGGCAATATGTCATGGGCAGTTATATCAGTCATGAGTGGCAAGGGCCTTTAATAAGAAACTACGACCCAGGTGGTTTAAAGTAGGAGACTTAGTCCTCAAGAAGATCCTGCCAAATCAAGAAGATGATAGAGGTAAATGGGCTCCAAATTATGAAAGCCCATATGTTGTTAAGCAAGCTTTCTCTGGTGGGGCATTGATATTGACAAACATGAATGGCCAAGATTTACCAAGGCCAATCAATTCAGATGCTGTAAAGAAATACTATGCGTAAAGAAAAAAAAAGCTCGCTAAGTTGAAAACTTGAAAGGGCAGCTTAGGCAGAAATTAGAGCAAAAAAAGAGGAGCTCGCTAAGTTGAAAATCCGAAAGGGCGGCTTAGGCAAAAGTTAGAGCACGAAAAAAAAAGGCTCGCTAAGTTGAAAACCTGAAAGGGCGGCTTAGGCATAAATTAGAGCAAAAAAAAAAGGAAAGTTGAAAACTCGAAAGGACGGCTTAGGCAAAAGTTAGAGCAAGAAAAAAAAAGGCTCGCTAAGTTGAAAACCCGAAAGGGCGGCTTAGGCAAAAGTTAGAGCAAGGAAAAAAAGGCTCGCTAAGTTGAAAACCCGAAAGGGCGGCTTAGGCAAAAGTTAGAGCAAAAAAAAAAGGCTCACTAAGTTGAAAACCCGAAAGGGTGGCTTAGGCAAAAAAAAAAAACTCTCTAAGTTGAAAACCCGAAAGGGCGGCTTAGGCAAAATTTAGAGCAAAAAAATTGGGAGCTGTTAAGTCAAAAACTTAAAAGGGCGGGTTAAACAAATATCGAAGAAGGTTATCAGTCCTAGCCCCATGACTCTCTTTTCTTTGTCTATTTGGAAGACTCTATAATCATTCATCAAAAAGTGCATATCTCTGGCAATTAAGCAAGGCACCATCAGGGGGACTACATGGAACTAAAAGCGAAGGACCTCCTAATAACATCATGTCTACACCAATATATGATCATCATCATGCATCCACTTGAATATTGGAAGATCATTTCTTTTAAATGAATCTTCATCCTTAGTATATCTTTCCCTTCTATTAAATCGCATGTCAAACTTTGTGCCATGATTTGTATAAGGGTAACTCTTTTTAATGAAAGCACAAATTTTGTCTGGATAAATACTCACATTGATATACATGGTGTCCTCTACTCCCATTTAACTTGTGTAATTTCAGGATCATTAGCGAAGGTCCCAACTGGAATTTTTGTTGTGGGGTCAAACAGTTGATAAAGGGACACAATCTAAACTGAGGGTTCTAGGCTGTGGCATCTATGTGAATCTCATTATACACATCTTTATACCTCCAACAAGACTGCGCAAATAACGGGGTACTGGTTAGGCACCTGGACGAAGAAGGAGCAATATCACCTGCCAGGCTATTCTTTAACACCACAATTATTGCACTCGTTCTCATTAGCATGTCATCACCTCTATTATCAACATCACTACTATCATCATCATCATCACTACTATCATTATCATCATCATCATTAGCATTATCATTGTATTCATCATCCTCATTAGGATTCCATCATCAATGTCATCATCATTATTAGTGTCATCACCTCCATCATGACATCACTATTTTGATATTCCCTTCATTATCATGGCCATTATCATCCTCTTCATCATCATCGTTGTCATCATCACTGTCATCATTATTATCAATGTCATCATCTTCATAAGCACTACTCCAAGGGGCATCACATGTTCATAGCACCCTTTTCAAAGCCCTGTAACAGCAGGCACCCTCAAAGCCCAGTAACGGCTGGCACCCTTTCAAAGCCCTGTACCAGCAGGCACCTTCAAAGCCCAGTAACGGCTGGCACCTTTTTCAAAGCCCTGTACCGGCAGGCACCCTCAAAGCCCAGTAACAGCTGGCACAATTCTTTCATAGCCCAATAACGCTTGGCATAATTATTTTAAAGCCCTGTACCGGCAGGCACCCTCAAAGCCTAGTAACGGCTGTCACAATTCTTTTAAAGCCCTGTACCGGCAAGCACTATTCTTTCAAAGTCCTGTACCAACAGGCACCCTCAAAGCCCAGTAATGGCTGGCACAATTCTCTTAAAGCCCTGTAACGGCAGGCACTATTCTTTCAAAGCCCTATATCAACAGGCACTCTCAAAGCCCAATACCGACTGGCACAATTCTTTTATGCCCCACCAAAGTCCTATGCAACTAGAAGCTTTACTTCTATTCCAGGTAATCATCTATCTCTACTTGCATTCTTCTCCCCTATGAACCAAGTAAAGAGGGGATTGGGCACTGTATTTTGTCCAAACCCTCTTTGGTTCTAATGGGGGCACCTTGTTCTCTGGTCGGATAAAATACGTGTTCTTATCTTTACTTGCTTCATAGACGAGAATCTGACTTTTCTTAGCTACGAAACAAGTAAAGAGGGGTAACAGTGAACACCTATTTAGTCTGGGCCCCACTAAAAAATAAAAAAATAATTGATAATGATTGGTGTCTAAATTGGCAATCATCATTGAAAGAAAAAATAAAAAAATGAAAATAAGAAAAATAAGGAAATCCTCCTATTGATGATGATCGGTGTCTAAATAGGCAATCATCATTGAAAGGGAAAAAATAAAAAAAAAGAAAATTAAAATAAATCCCCTCATTGATATGATTGGCATTGTCATTCATTAAGGGAAAGTAATAAATAAAAAAACGAAAAACGAAAAATAAAAAATAAAAAATAAAAAAATCTCATTTATGTTGATAGGTTTAAATTAGGAAGTTACTTGTGGGGAGAATAATGAAAAATAATTAAAAATGAAAAAATCTCCACTAATGGTAATTAGGTTAAGTAAGGAAGTTTTATCAATAGAAAATACAAAAAAATACAAAAAAAGAAAATAAAAAAAAAATCTCCATTGATGGTGATTGGGTCAAGTTAGGTAGTTCTTAACATAAAATACAAAAAAAAAAAAAAAAAAACGAAAATTAAAAAAAATGGAGCATTTATGAGGAAAACCCTACCTTGAGACTATAAATAGAAGTGCAAGGGTTGAAGTAAGGGAGACAAGAATTTTGGGAGAGCAAGGAGGCAAGGTAGAGAGCTAATTTTATTTTCTCATTTCATTACTCATACATAATTCTCATATATTTCGCTCACTCCTCTTTATTCACACGCTCTTCTTTTACTTGTGATAATATTCAGCCCACTGGTACAAATTGTGTGTTTGATTAATTCCCCTTCCTTTATGCTCTTTTATGACTATTCTTGTCTCTGCGTTTATCCGCATGAATCACCTTTCTCTAAAAAAAATTGCATGAATCACTCCACCTACCTTAATATATGATATTACACTGCTGGACGTGAATCATCTATTCATTGGAGCACTTGTACGGTTGACATTGACATTGCTGGACGTGTTTGTGTTTGAAGAGGTATGTGTCGCTTTGTCTATACTTGCTTCTTATTTATTATGTGGTTCTATCACCCTATCTCTTGTTGTAATGGGATTCAAATCATAAAAGGTACATGCTCCCACCATGTCTTTCTTGATTTTCTTGTCATCTTGAATTTTCTACTATAAATGATATGATGAGAATGCACTTCTTTTCTTTTTCTTTGCAACTAAAAATGTTTCAACATAAAAACAAAAGATTCTTTTCTTCAAGTAAATGAATTTGGTTTCATATGAGATAATAAAAAAAATGCCTTTTGAAAAAAAAGTAAAAAACACAAACCAAACAAAAAAAAGATATTTTTCTCAAATAAATTAAATAAACATTTTCTAAAAAACACCAACCAAGTGACACGCCTTTCTACCCCCGAACTATGTGGGCTTTGATCCCTCTAAAGGGTATGTAGGCCCTAGGTTTTCATCCTAGGTCAAGTCCAATTTTGTAAATAAATATATTTTTTCTTATTTTCTTGTTGTAAATAAATGTTCTTTTTTTTAAATAAATATATTTTTTCTTATTGTAAATAAGTGTTCTTTTTCTTCTTCTTTAGCTTTCATTTCATTTAGTTTTGTAAATATTCTTTTTTTTTATTTGGGTAAATATAATAAAGTTAAAGGCCATAATATTTTTAAATAATTAACTTAGGGTAACCATTCTTATGAATGGGTGTTGTGGGGTGCCTAACACCTTCCCCACACACAATCGACTCCCGAACCCTAAATGGTTTTTGTAGACCAGTTTCCATTTTTAAAAAGGTTTCCAAAAGTATCCTTTTTTCAAAAATTTTGGTGGCGGCTCCATTTTTTTTTCTAAATTCCGGGCGCTACAGCGGTTATTAAACCGCTACAAAATCGATACATTAACCGCTACAAATAGTACGTGGATCCCTATAAATACCCTTACCACAACTCATTTCAAACACTCTCCAATTTCTTTTCACCTTACCTTTATTTCATTTTCTCTCATTTACAACTTCTTTTGTATGAGTAGAGGAGCTGAATAATACGATCACATATGGTAACAAGTTTTTTTATTTTTTTTACAATACTTCTTTCCTTTATATAAAATTTAGAGCGAAGGTGCAAAAATGCCCATCTACATATATCACATGTGCGCCTGGCACCATTTACATTCCTTGGGTGCAAAAATACCCATGATCTTTACAAAAAGGGGCAAAAATACCAGCTCCGTCAATTGAGGCAAACGACCGTTAAGTTTTTTTTGTAGGCCCCACTTTAATATTTTTTAATTAATTATTTTAAGGGCTAAGGTGCAAAATTACCTATCTACATATCCTTCGGGTGCAAAAATACCTATGATAATTAAAAAAGTGGACAAAAATGCCAGCTTCGTTAACGAAGGCAAACGACCGTTAATTTCTGATTTTGTGAGCCCACTTTAATCATTTTTAAATAATTATTTAAAAAACTCTCACCCTCTCTCTCTCTCTTCCTGCACCCCTTTCCCTCTCACTCTCCTTTCCCTCTCCCCGTCCAAACTAGAGCCCCACATTCACACCGGTAATAACTCTCTCCGACCTCCCACATGGTCACCGCCTTTATACTACCCACTCCCTCCAAATGCTCTTCCATAGTTCATCATCGAAAATTTTCCCTTCATTAACGAAATTAGAAATTAACGAACATTTATCTTCATTAATGGTGATGACATTTTGTCCCCTTTTTTAATGATCATAGGTATTAATTAAAAGCTATGATCATTAAAAAAGCGGACAAAATGATAACATGTATTAACTAAAAGCAACATTTTGTCCACTTTTTTTAATAATCATAGGTATTAATTAAAACCTTAAAATACCTCTCTACATTAAGCTTTTAATTATTACCTATAATCATTAAAAATGGGGACAAAATTCCTTCTCCATTAATGAAGGCAAACATTCATTAATTTCTGGCTTCGTTAATAAGGGGAAAAGTTTCGATGATGAACTATGAAAGGGCATTTGGAGAGAGCGGGTAGTATAAAGGCGGTGACCATGTAGGTGGCCTTAGAGTGTTATTGTCGGTGTGAAGGTGAAGCTCTAGTTTGGACTAGGAGAGTGAAAGGAGGGTGAGAAGGAAATGGGTGCAAGAAGAGAGAGAGAGGGTGAGAGTTTTTTAAATAATTATTTAAAAATGATTAAAGTGGGCTCACAAAATCAGAAATTAACGGTCGTTTGTCTTCGTTAACGAAGCTGGCATTTTTGTCCACTTTTTTAATGATCATAGGTGTTTTTGCACCCGAACGATATTTAGATAGGTAATTTTGCACCTTAGCCCTTAAAATAATTAATTAAAAAATATTAAAGTGGGGCCCACAAAAAAAAAAATTAACGGTCGTTTGCCTCAATTGACAGAGCTGGTATTTTTGCCCCTTTTTGTAAAGATCATGGGTATTTTTGCACCCAAGGAATGTAAATGGTGCCAGGCGCACATGTGACATATGTAGATGGGTATTTTTGCACATTCGCCCTAAAATTTATTCTCAACATTTTTTTTCCAGATATATTAGAGCTGTATCTCATTTTCATCTAATTTTCATACACAATTACATTATATTAGACAACATAATAATTCCTTATTACCTACGTATCCTTAATAATATTATTAATATAATTTTTATACTAATCCAATTAAATTAAATTTATCCTTTTAATTTATTAATAAGCTAATTAAATTAGATAAACTAATAAAAAAGAAACTAATTAATTTAATATTAAAAGAACAGAAACAAATGATCGTATATTTTTTAAAAAAAAATTTAAATATTTGTAGCGGTTATTAAACCGCTACTAATAAACGCGCCTTTTTAAACTCAAATTAAATTTTTTGGCGCTAAATTTGAATTTCATGAAATTAGTAGCGGTTTTATAACCACTACAAATTTCATAAAAATTCAAAATTAGTAGCGGTTTCTTAACCGCTACAAAATTGAAAAAAATGTCATTTTTCTTTTCCCGTCTTCAAATTTTCAATTTTTTATATTTGTAGCGGTTATATATCTCTGAAAAAAAAATTTCGTTCATGGGGATGTTGTAGCGGTTTTTTGTAACCGCTACAAAGGATGTAGCGGTTATGTTCCTTGAGTAGCGGTTTTATATAACCGCTACAAAACCGCTTGCAACATACGATTTAGTAGTGGTTTTTCTAACCGCTACTAATGTTGTTTGTAGCGGTTAAAACCGCTACTAATACCCATTTTTAACCGCTACTAAATCACATTTTTTTTGTAGTAGTGCTGGTTCATTCGTTATATCATCCACATTGGGTTGATAAGTACATACTCCTCTGTCTTCAAAAGATTTTCTACTTGCTCGTGCTGATGTTGGAATTAGCTGTTGTATCATTTTATTTTTCCAATTGTAAGTCGTTTTAATTTTGTCATTGGTTAGTTTGGTTTTTCTTTCAGGTCATGGTTATGTCGTTTCTTCTTGTTGTTTATGGTTTTCCGCCTCTCGGACTTCCAAGTTGTGTAGTGTATGTTTCTAGTTGATGAAGCTCATTGCTTATGTATCTTTTTAGTTTTTACCTTTTTATTGGTAAAATTAATGTATAATTGAGAAAATTTGTCAAATACTAACAAAATATTTTAATTAGATATGTTTAATAGATATATATATACATATAAATCATAAGAATCTCAAATTTTTAATTAAACAATATTGTATAACTAAAATTAAAGTTAATTTTGTTACCAACCTAAAGTTCTAAACCTCAATATTATATCTCTCTCTTTTTGTATTAATCAGCTTAAAGGACCAATTTATTTGCTTCACCAAAAATAAATAAGACGAGTGGGAGGGGACGTACATGGGTTGTTACTTGTTAGGGACATTAAGGGCCTGTTTGGTACGCAGGAATTGGTCCCATGGAAATGGAAATGGAGATCAATTACATGTCTTGAGGATGTTTGGTATGGTGGAATTTTGACAAAATTCTATTTCCACATGGAACCCAATTAAGGTCAATTCCATCAAGATCAATTCTACAAAAAAAGCCAAGATTTGTAATTCCAATCCCCCATTTCCATCGTTACCCTCCTCTTCCTTCAGCCTCCTCACTCACCGGCGATTCTGCTCACTCACGGCGTCGATGGCGACTTCTTTTCCCTCACCGATGAAAGTAGCTCTCCCTCTCCACCAGCGACGACAACGACGGTGGCATCTAGCACCGGTGACGACAACGAAGGTAAATAAATGGCCTTTGTGAAGCTTCTTCTGCAACTGCTAAAAATAGTGACAACAAACCTTTATTAAACCTGCAGAAATCGCAAGCTTCATCATATCTGTGCTGAAATCACAAGCTTCATCAAATCTGGGTTTTCGATTTCACTTTCAAACACTCAAAACCTTGCTACATGTACAACAATGGCATTAAATCTATTGAAATTGCAAGCCTCACGATGTTGCAGGTCTAATCTCTTTCTCATTAACCAACCAAATGAAAGGGATGGGTTTTGTGATTTGGTTTCATATTTCTAAAATGAAACATTTATAATTTGTAGATGCTTTGATTATAGTGGTAGCCGGTGGCTCCCAGGAGATAACCATCGAGAGAGATGTGAGGGGTGGCTCCCATGGATATGATTTTTTATTTTTTAATTATAAGGACATTTTGGTCTTTTCACATAAAAATTAGGACTCATTTCCATAACATACCAAACATACTTTTAAACCTCATTTTCATTTTCATATCCATATCCATTTTTATTTTCATTTCCACTTCCATTTCCATCAAAATCAATTCCATTATACCAAACAGGCCCTAAGGGAAAATGGCGGGACCCATTGCCATTTCATTCCAACATGATGCACGATGATAATAGAGGCTTTTTTTTTCTTTTCTTTTTTTTTTTGCCCCAAAAGTAGACGCATTGAAGCAACTTATTTTAATACAAATTTACTATGGGTGTGTTTGGTTCAGCTTATTGGGCAGAAATAAGCTTGTTTTTGGGCAATAAGCTTAAATAAAAACGTGTTGCGTTTTTGCAGTGTTTGGTTCAGCTTATTTTAATTGCATCACGGGTAGAATAAGCTACTTATTAAATAAGCCCCTCATAGTACTCGTTTGGATTAGCGATTTGAATGCTTAAAAGCAGCTTTTGAATCGTGATTTACGGTATATGAGATAGGTATGTAAGATGAGTTATATCTCGATTTACGTAAAAAGCAAATTATAAGCAATCTGATCGTTAAAACAAACATGCTCTGTTAAGTCACTTATTACGTAAGTCGAGATAAAACTCCTCTCATATACTTACCTCGTATACTGTAAATCACAATTTATAAGCATTTATTGTCCAAAAATAAATCGCTCATCCAAACATAAATCACATTACAAAAACTGACTTTTCTATTAAGTCATTTTTAATAAGTTAGAATCATAATAAATCATTTTTCCTACCGCTATCCCAAACACACACTATGACACAATTTGAACTTTTAACCGCACATTTTGGGATGAAAATGCAGATCCAAACGCAAACAGAATCTTTTAAGAGCAAATGATTTTAATAAATCATTAAATGAGTTTTTCCAAGAATTCATCTTTCTATCTTAACAAGTGTCTAATGATGAGATCAATGATAATGATGCCGTAGTTAACAACAACCCTATAAATATATCAATTTGTTTTGTAATTGAAAATATATTTAGATCATTATATTATTATATAAATTGTTGTAAAATTACAATCTAAACTAATAAAAATTTTAAATTAACCACAGATTAGCGATAAAAATTAAAGACAGATTAATGGTATAAATTAGTGACAAAAAAAATCCCTCATTAATTCTGTTTTTGCTACAAAATTTCCATTGCTATAAACTTTGTGACGGAATTGGTGACGAAAAATGCCCTCACTAATCCGTCTATAAATTTAGTAATGAAATTTCTGTTTGAAATTAGCTGCAGGATAATTTTCCATTGCTAATTTCATCAGTGATAAGATATCACTTTAGTACGGTGGCTGAAATATTAATGAGCTGCAGCTAACGCTGCAGAGATTTAAATACAGGCAATACGGGATTTATCATCTACTTCGACAGAACTGGCTTCTCTCCTCTACTCTTCCCTCCTTTTCCCTTTAATAACCGTTAGATTAAAATGTCAACGGTTCGCATTAAAGTAATATGAGATTCTATCATTTGCTGACTGTAGATAATATGCGTCTGAGCGAAACATGTCCATTAGTTTCCCCCTCTTTTTTCTCATGTTTTTCTTGAACGGGTTGTTTGGACTGAATTGTTGACGGTTCGTTTGGGATTTGACTGACAGGAAATAGAAAGATTAATTTATAAGGAGGACACATATGGTCTACTTGTTTTCTATATACTGCCTCTTTGTTCTTCCCTCTTCTCCACACTCATCTGATCTCTGCTCCTTTAAGATTTGGTTTGCATGAAGTTACAATCTCATTCTCCTATTTATATAATTTTAGTAAGTATCTGCTTCTTTCACATCATTCACTTCTTTTATGTTGTTGTTGGTTATGTTTTCTTTATTGGGTTTCTTGTTTGGTCTGATCTTCCATAACTATGGCCTACAGCTCTCCTTTGCCTCATTTAAATTTACTTTGGGAAGGGTTTAAATTTTGTAGTCATTTAATAAAATGTAGATTAGTTTGAAAAATATATGACATTGACAAGTACAGATTACAGCAAGAGCCTATTTGTTTTTCTCTCTTCTCCACACTCTTCTCTCTCCTTTTTTGAGATTTGGTTTGGGTGAGGTTACAGTCTCATTCTGCTATTTTTTTGGTAAAGCTCTGCTTCTTTTTTTTTGGGAGTATAAAAAACCGGACCGGACCGGCCGGTTCGACCGGTTGAACCGGGAACGGTCCCTGATCCGGTCCGGTTTGATCAGTAAACCGGTTGAACCGGTCAGACTCGGTTAAAACCGGTAAACCGGTGGTCCAACCGGTTGACCAGGTTTCTTTCTTTTTTTTTTTTTTTAAATTTTCCAAATTTTTATTTTGTGTTTTTTGAGGGCAAAATGGAAAGTTGAAGACTAAAATGAAGAGAAAAATAGATAAAGAAAGAACAAATATAAAAAAATGAAGAAAATAATGAAAAAAATTATTTAAAAAGATATAATAATTATAGAAAATGAGATATTTTTGCATAAGTATAGGTATTATAACTAATATTAATAGATTTTAAATATTTTTTTTCTAAAAATCTTTATTTTTATCTATAGAAGTTTAAAAATATATTAATATATATTATCACTAATAAATTATAATATTTTAATATGACCGGTTATGATCCGTTCAACTACCGGTTAGACCCCGATTGACCCATTAACCCTTGAACCTGTACTGTGACCAGTTCAATACCCGGTCCGATTTTTCGTTCCTTGTTTTTTTTTTGAATTACAAGGCGATGGGTTCGAACCCGGATATAGGGGGAGAGGGGAAGTGCTTAACAGCACTTTAGTAACCAGTGCGCCAAAGCTCTGCTTCTTTGACATCATTATTATTAACTTCTTGGTTCTTGTTGGTTACTTTTTCCGCCTCCTCCATCTCATTCATTCTTCTCTTTCTTCAAGTGTTTATTTTCTTTTGAGCGTCATGGTTATATTTTCCTTTTTGGAGTTCTTGCTTGGTCTGATATTCCATAACTATGCCCTACAATTCACGTCTGCATCATCTAAATTTAGTTTGGGAAGGGTTTAAATTTATTTAGTAGTGAATTAAAAAATATATTCCATTGACAAGTGTAAATTAAGAATATATCTACCGACAAGCTATTTAGTTGGCGTGATAAGCAACCTTCGCCCTATAAGAAGAAAAATAAAAATTCGAATCCCAATAGGCAATAAACACTAGTTTAGTTCGGGAAATAATCTATTATTGCTTTAGTCACGAGAATGACTGATTTCATGAAAGTGTAAACGTGTCCAAAATGATAAGAATTAAGAGCTTTCTGGTTCCTAATTTATATTGTCGATCATTGTTATGATAAAAATGAAAATCAATAATTTCCACATGTACAGTTTGGTGTAGAAGAAGACTAAACTGCACTCTCCATGTAAGACAAGATGCATTATGTTTAGGTCCATCTCCGTGAGTCCATTATCGTGAGCTATATATTTTCTAGAACAATCTTGAATGCGGTGGATGTGAGAATAATTTTAGTATTATATTCCTATTTATATTTAACTTGTTTTTTGTTTTTGGAAGACTTGCATACATTTTTAATTTTATGGGTTTCTTGTTCGGTATGCTCTGACTTCTATAACCATAATTTTCGGTATATCCACACTCACACTGTAATTAATTAGCACCATTTGAATTTAATTTGCAAGAAGGAAATAGTCCTGATGTTTTGCGTTTTGTGATGTGGTTGTTATACAATACTCTCCGGTCTCTAATATAAGAGCTAGTTGTGCATTAGATTTGGTCCTAAATATAAGTTCTTAACATGTTGTCTCTTATATTTATCATTTTCCCCTAACTAATTAATTTACCTAACTTCTAATGTTAAATATAGGCATTTTAATGAGATCATATCACATTTGTTTAAATTAATCAATTTATTTCATTTTCTTAATATATTCAAATTAGTTGAGTACCTTTTATTTTAAGGACTGGAGGTAGTATTATATGCTAGTATTATTTAAAATGCAGCTCATGGGAAGGAAGACCTACTTATTTATTTTCTATATAATGTCTCTTTGTTTTTCTTCCTTCTCCACCGGATCTTTTATTCACCTTTTCTTTGGTTCTTCAGGTTTCGGTTGGTGAAGTCACTGTCTCATTCTGCTATTTCTTTGGTAAGGCGCTGGTTCTTTGTGTCAATTACTTTTTCTTTGTTGGTTAATCCTCCCCTTTATTTCATCTTGGGATGGTCTTCTTTTTTTTTTTCCTTCACTTTTAATTGGGTGCCATGGTTATATTGTTTATCTGGGATTCTTGTTGGGTCTAGTCTGATTTCCATATAGCTATGACCCCATATAAAACATATATATTTATATATTTCTCTCGTTTACACCATTTAAATTTAATTTGAAGAGTTTGTATTGTTTGAAAAATAGATCAACAAATTTGACAATGGACTGGTAGTATGGCATTAAAAATATACATGAATTAAATAAATCACATTTCTATTGTAGCTTTGGTTACGAGATTTAGTAATTCATGAAAGTAGATTTGTACCAAAGGGAAAGAATGAAGAACTTTCTAGTTCCTAATTGATGTAGAATTGTAAGTTATTGTTTAGATTTAATGAAGAAAATTGAGTTGACTTTTGGCTATGATTGGATGGAGAGAAAAGTGAGGGAAAATATGAGGGAGAGACTATTAGGAAGGAAAACTTCCAAAAATGGTAAAAAAGTTTCCTATTTTTTTGGAGTTTTCCCTCCTTGTAATCCTTCCCGGCCTCTAATTTTCTTTTCATCTAAAGATAGGGTTCAATAGTTGACCTCAATAATTTGTTCATACAGTTTAGAGTAGACAGTGCACATAAAGATCACTAGTGTTGTAAATCAAGTGAGAAGCATGCTTGAAAGTGAACTTGACTTGGAGAAATCATTACTTTGTGCTGCCACGGATGGCAAGTGGCGAAAAGTCCTTAAAATTTACTATGAAAAAAAAGAGCTTCGAACTGTAAAGATACAGTCAACAGGAGACACAGTATTACACATGGCAGCGTCCAGCGGGGCATTGTTTGCAGTAGGACGCATGGTGGAGTTTGTTTGTCCAAAGAGAAGTAATGAGCAGCATAAGATGTTGGGAGCAGATGAAAATGGCGATGAGAAGAAACTTGTCCTTGAAGCTAAGAATAAAGAGGGTAATACTCCTCTGCATTTAGCAGCTTCTGCTTCAAATTGGAGTGTTGAAATGTGCAAGAAGATCGGTGATGCAGACCCCTCCTTAATTACTATACCCAACGAAGCCGGCGAGACACCTCTCTTCATGGCGGCTCGTCATGGCAACAAAGAAGCTTTTCTTTGGCTTCATTGTCATAGCCCTAAACATTTTTCGGCCCATGCTCACTATAAAAGGAAAGATGACAACACCATTCTTTGCTGTGCATTGGCAGAAGGGCACATTGGTAAATAGAAACAACGATTCACTCTTTCATATATTGGCATGTTTTAATTAATGTGTCATTTATTCAAGTGCATATATTTATGGTTTGCTTTCATTTCGTAGATTTGGCAATCGATATAGTTCTCCTTTATAAAGACCATCTGCAAGGGAAGATGAACATGGCCAGTAAGGATGGGTTATCTCCGCTCCATCTCTTAGCAGAAAGACCTTCATCTTTCCAAAGTACTTATCTTCTTGATCGACCTCTCGTTGCTCGACTTCTTTATAACTGTAAGTAAATTGTCTTTCGGTGAATCAATCACATGCCAATCATAAATATACTTCGGATTAGAAAACTAGCAAAATTATTTTTCAAAAAAAAATTTCGATACATATAGGATACTTCTAAAACCTCGGTCAATAATTCAAGATTTTTTTAAAAAAATAAATTTTGTTGAAGATTTACCATATTGAAGATCTAATTATTTATTAGGGTGTTTTACTCTAGATTGCCTTTTTCTCTAATTTTGAAATGACAAACTTACGCTTTAATAAAAACTATCCTATTGATAATAGTAAAAGTATTGTTATGTATTTTTTTTTCTGGGGTATTCAGTACTGTGAAAGGACCATATAAAATTGTGCTTGGAGTGTTGAGTTTTTGAATTGCAAGGCAAATCATAACTAAGGACCACATAAAAAGGTTAATGTCGAATTAATACCTTATCAACACAAGTTCCCAAATTCATTACTCATTTCTTTTATATTTTAGCACTGAAAAATTTTAGAAGTCTTAATTGGATATTAACTTTTTTATGACGTGCTCGTGGTTGTTATTCTCCCATTGTATTATATTTTTTGTCTTTTATAAATTTATATGTGTACGTATCCCAAAAGTATCATATCCTGTATTTCTTTTTTTTTGAGTACAAAGGCAAGCAAAGCTTGAAAATAGAGAGAGTGCTAAGAATCTTGCATCACAAAGTAGTCTTGTGGTATGCCACCACATTCCATCTCGAAAAGGTTGATGCATTCCACAGGTGGTGTGTCCATGGCCAAAAACTCCTGATTACTCAGCTGAGCATTCCTTGCTAGATAGTCAGCGCACCGGATGTTCTCTCTATGAGTATGAGCAATTACCAAGTCCCAATCCCTGTAAATTAGGGACCTAGTAGCTGAGATAACATCGAACAATGGGTGGTCTGTTCCACCGTCAATGAATAGTAATTGAATAGCCTGTAAGGAATCTGAAAATAGCCTGATCCGTGTGAACCCCAACTGCTTGCATAAGTGTAGACCGCTGTGGATTGCGTGAATCTCCGCAGCAACCGAGTTGTTATGCCCTAGTTTCTGCTGAAATCCACACAACCAGATGCCCTGATGATCTCTAATAACCCCGCCACATGCTGCATGCCCTCTGCTATCTCTGGAACCATCTACATCTACTCGAACATAACCCGGCTCTGGAGGTTGCCAGTGGTCAAACCCTCTTTCTGGTGCTATGAATAGCTGGTGGTGAAATCTCCCATTTTCCACGTCTTCAAAGAGATGATACGAACATTTGTGGACTATCTGTTTTGGATTGTCAGCTTTCCCTTCCATCGCCCATCTGCAACGATTCTTCCACAAGAGCCAGCATATGGTACTGAACACCCTTTGCCATGGCCACCTAGCCATCCTCCTATTTCTTGGGGAGTTTTGCATGTTCCATTTAAGCCATTCCTGCAAATTGCCAGAAAAAAATATAGGATAATATATGTGGTTAGTTATATAAAACCAAACTCTCTTGGCTTGCTCACAGTCTCTCAGTAGGTGGAGGATGCTCTCTTCACTCTCACACTCAAAGGGACAAGTGTTTAGGGCGTTGGGATTATGCTTAGCTCTCACTTGATTCGTAGGAAGCCTTTCATGGAATACTTGCCACATGAAAAGTTTGACTCTTTCAGGACTTTTTCCTTGCCATAAATATCGCCAGTGAGTTTGACGTGTAGGGTCAGTGCTGTGATGTATTTTGTCGTATGCCGACTTCACACTGAAGTTGCCGTCT
The DNA here is from genome assembly GCA_963242795.1 of Inga leiocalycina. Classification (NCBI taxonomy): domain Eukaryota; kingdom Viridiplantae; phylum Streptophyta; class Magnoliopsida; order Fabales; family Fabaceae; genus Inga; species Inga leiocalycina. The sequence continues at coordinate 44,095,927 of OY725329.1, forward strand.
GAAGCCGATCTCCAGCATACAATATCCTCCTCTGTACTTGTAGGAGGAGGGACCAACATAATCTTCGCCACAACCCAATTAGGGAGGAAAAACTCCCATCTTGTTCTGTCCCATTCACCATCTTGTGTTACGAATGAACTAACACTGGCATCCATGTCTACCAATTCTTCATTATTCACAATATAATCAATCAGTGGTCTATCCAGCGGAGTCCAATAGTCTAACCATGCCTGAGTGGATCTCCCACTTTTTAATAGTCTACCAAGCCCCTGAATGAATCCATCCCAAACTGCAACTATTCCATTCCACACAGCTAACTGATTGCGTCTTCTTCGCACTTGAGGAATCGTAGAGATCCCACAAGAGTATTTCAGACGAAGGCACTTAACCCATAGGGCCTCAGGCTTCTTGATCATACCCCAGCATAACTTCATGAGAAAGGCTTTATTTTGGCATTGTAGATCTTTAATCCCCAAACCACCCTCAGTCTTTGCTTTCTTCAAAACATCCCAAGCTATCAGATGGAGTTTCTTGGAATCATCCTGCTGGTTCCAAAAGAAATCTCTGCTCAATTTCTCAATGATTGATAGAACCCCCTTAGGGATCAGAGTTGATTGCATCTGGTACTGCGGTATAGCTGATAGCACGGATTTGATAAGGACTGCTCTCCCTGCCATACTCAGATACCTCCCTTTCCAGTTTGCTAGCTTCGATCTGACCTTGTGGATTAAAGGAGCAAAAGTAACCTTGACCATCCTTTTATGGAGGAGTGGGACCCCTAGGTATTTTCCCAGGTCAGCTGTCAACCCAATCCCCACCCTTTGGCTCATCTCATATGCCCTATTAAAATGGACATTTCTGGATATAAACATTTTTGATTTTTGCAAATTGATCTTGTGTCCAGACACCCTACAAAATAATTCCATAACATTCTTCATCTCTTCTATTTGTTGAGATGTGGCCTCACCAAATAAAATTAGGTCATCTGCAATGAATAAATGAGAAATATGCGGTCCAGCAGCAGACAGCCTCAAAGGTTTCCAATTCCCCAACTGTACTTCTCGGTGGATTAGTTGCCCTAAAAGCTCCATACATAGTACAAATAGATAAGGGCTCAACGGGTCGCCCTGTCTCACCCCCCTTGTAGGTTTGAAACTCCCTGAAGCCACACCATTCCAAACAATGCTCATAGTTGTGGTTGAGACACATTGCATGATCAGATTGACAAAATCATCCCTTAATCCTAAACTATGGAGAGTAAATTCTAGAAAGCGCCAGTCAAGTCTATCAAAGGCCTTCTCCATATCAATCTTCGCTTCCACAAAACCCTTTTTTCCTCTCTTATTTCTCATAGTATGAATTGCTTCCTGTGCCACGATCACATTATCCACACCCTGTCTACCAGAGATGAAACTGCACTGATTCTCAGCCACAAGATAATTCATAACAGTTTTCAGCCTGTTAGCAATCACCTTACTCACTATTTTGAAGCTCACATTACATAAGGATATAGGCCTAAAATCCCTCAAGGATGTAGGAACATCAACCTTGGGAATTAGGATTATGTTGGTTTGGTTGATAGCTTGAGCCTCTTCTGGATTTTCAAAGATCCTGGTCACCAATTCTCATATCTTATTGCCAATCAAATTCCATTGAGTTTGGAAGAAGTGGGGGTTAAGGCCATCAGGTCCCGGAGCTTTGAATGCTCCCATTGCGAAAGTAGCATTTTTTATCTCAATAGGGGAAACTTAACGTTGAAGGCCATCCAGCTGGTCTGATCCCAATATTGGAAAGCTAGCTGGCCAAGGGGAGAAAGGCGTTGATAAGTTCTCAGCCGTGTATAGATTCTTAAAATAATCAGTAGCCATGCTTCTCAGGAGCCCTTCTTCTGAAATCCATGTGCCATCCTCATTCTGAAGAGCTTCAAATTTTCTCCTTTTCCTTCTAACTGATGTACAGACATGAAAAAATCTAGTGTTTCTATCACCCCCGCTTAACCACTTGCACCTTGACTTCTGGAACCAAATAAGCTCTTCTTGTAAAGCAAATTTGTGGTACAAACCCCAAAGATGGTTTTCCAGTCTAAAAAGCCCATTTTGGTTTCCATTTGGACGCCTGGCCCGGTCAATACCTTCAAGTCTTCTGATAATCTCTCTCTTCTTTTTTGCCACATTCCCAACCACTTTGTCATTCCACTTAGTTACCTCGGTCACAAACCCCTGACGTCCATGCAACCAATCCTTTCCTTCCCAAGCAGATTGCACAATCTCATTGAAGCCCTCTTCCATACACCAAGCAGGTTGATATTGAAATCTTTTCCCACTGCTTCTGGTTAAACTCTTAGGCCTATCCGCAACAACAATCACACGGTGATCAGACTTGAACCTTAGGTTGTGATGAGCTATAGCTTGGGGGTTTTTTAAATCCCAATCGAAATTACTGAAGACCCAGTCCAACCTCTCTTTTACCTCTTTATTCTCCCAAGTAAAGCGGTCTCCCACAGCAGGAACAACATTCAGATTACAAACATCGATGCAGTTACGAAAATCATGCATAGACCTGGGAACGAGAGGAGCACCTCCTACTTTATCACTTACATCAAGGAAAGTATTAAAATCACCCAGGATAAGCCAAGGGATGGGATCATTACTACTGATAGTATGCAAAGATGACCATAATTCTCTTCTTTTTAGGACGCTGGTATCCCTATAAACAAAATTTACCAACGATGTTTCCTGGCTTTCCTTATCGGTAACATTGCAGTGAAGGAGTTGAGTGCTTGAAGAAACGTAATCAACCTGAACATCCCCACTATTCCATAACACCCATATACCTCCGGCATACCCCATAGCTTCAACCCTCAACCAATCTAAAAAACCCAGACTTCTCACAACTCTGTCAGCCCTGCTACCACTGACTCTCAGTTCCAATAATCCCATGACATTAATACCATATTTTTTAACCATGTCTTTAAAAATACGTGGGAACGCTCTACCGCCCGCTCCCCGACAATTCCAAGATGATATAATCATAAAATAAATAAAAGCACTCTTGGAAAAAATGAACAGAAACTCACCCGTCTGGTGGATCACTTTCCAGTAGCACTTCAACCACTAGCTGTGACGTTGAGAGATTCTTCAAGTCTACCTCCTGATGATTATGAGTAACTGTCGTGTGCTTAGGTGGAATCAACGCCAAGTTGATTGGCTCTTTATCTCCTTCTAAGTCCATAAGCGCGACCTCCTGTGAAGGGCCCCGTAATTTCTTCTTTTCTCCCTCACCACATGCTTTTGCCTTATCAAAAAGCATCACGGGTTTGTTGACTACTAATGGCCTATTGGAATTGATATTCCCTTTTACCACATGATGCTCACGATGGGTCCCACCCGAGCTATTCTTCCTTGCTATTAAATTCTCCATGTTCTTCTCTTTTCTCAAGCCAACGTCAGAACCGTGGGCCACATTCTTTTGGTCAAAATAAGTGGGCTTTGAATTTCTCTTTACTTTGACCTTAGCCCAATTCTTTCCCTCTCCCAGCGAAACTTTGCTTTTCTTAATGGACTTCTCTACTACATGGGGTAACTTCCTTTCCTCACCAGAACGCAACCCGTGAGTCTCAGCATCCACACCGCGTCTACCTTCAGGATTCAAAATCTCTTCGAAATCTTCACCCACATCATGCTCTAACTCAGCAAGGGCAGTGAAACGCAACTGAACTGACATGTTACCAGCGCCGTTTACAGCCAGATTGGACTGCCCTCTAGCGCCGACACTGCTGTTACCAACCTCCTTCCTCGGAACTCGCACTTTACCTGGTCTGCTGACAAACATCCACGGCCCAAACAGATCGTCCCTGGCCGGAAGAGCTTGCTCCGATTCCACCTTCAATGCCTCTAACTGAACACGGCCTGAATCATTTCCCGAGCTTCCTCCAGCTTGTAAGATTTTCCACTGACATTTATCTTTCCTGTGCCCATATCTACCACAGGAAAAGCATATAAGATCAAGGCCCTCATATTCAATATTGAAGAGGGTATCTGCAGAAATAATGCGAGGAATGAGTTTTTTCTGAAGGTCCAACTCAACACAGATCCTTGCATAACGGCCTCTGCAGACAAACGCTTCATCCGTTTCTGAGCTAGCCACCGAATTCATATCAACTCTAAGAGTCTTTCCTATCATATCACCAAGCCTCCACAAACACTCTTTATTGAAAAACAATAGTGGAACATGAGGAATTCTAACCCAAGAAGCGACCTTGCCGAGTGGATTACTGAAGGGGTCGAAATGGGGAGACCACCTTTGCACCAGAATAGTGTGCTGAGCAACCGTCCAAGGTCCCTGGAATAAGACTTTTCTGTAGTGGATTTCCCAGTTCTCAGGGTCTTTGAATCTTACCACATAATAGTTGTTAGGAAGATCTATCAACTTGAAACAATGGATTTTCCAAATTATGCATAAGTGCTCTTTCAACCTGTGGAAGTTTAGTCTCGTACCCAAAGCAGTGATTACCAGAGAATTGCTCCATGGCTTCGCCCAGCGGTTATATTCTTCCTGGGACATGCACAAAGTAGGATAAACCTCCATGAGTTTTTTTAATTCCTCTGACGGCTCTGGGATATTCCAGGATTGATTCACCAAAACAAAAATATCCGAATCCTCCTCCACACATGAACTTCCATAAGCTATACCATTGTACTCTGTTCCCTTAAATCCTAACAGAGTGTCCTTGTAGGAGATGACAGAGCCAGCCTTATCCGACGAACTAACCTTCTCCATTTCCACAGCGATCCCATTAAGATCTTTCACGACAGACATATTAGCATCCGTTGAGAGGTCCGAACCAATTTCTTTCTTTGATTTCTTCCCATGCCCAGATGCTATATTAGAGTCCAACGTCTTCACTGGCGGAACATTCCTGGCACCGGATTCGTCCATCAAAGTCAAACCGGAAAAGTGGCACGTATTCCAAGTAACATACTCTCTCTCCTCACAGATGTTAGTCTAACCATATCCTGTATTTTCAAATATAAAAGTATTGACGTACCATATATAGTATCCGATTCACACATTGTATAAAGTTGAATATGGTTGAGATTTCTCTTATGTATGGCTTCATTTTGAGGGGGAAAATCCGCTTCTCAAGAGTGCAGTTTTAAAAATTGTCATCCTGCTTTTTATTCATTGTTTTATATTATAAAAATAATAATATAGACACGGCTTATTTGTTTGGAACCTGGAAGGGCCGTTTTTTCGAGTTCAGAAGAAGAAGCAAGCCACGGCGAGCTGGGAAGAATTGAAACAAGGTGAACACACACCATACTTTGCGGCCCACGTGGATGCATTGATGAGTTATGCTTCAGGCGAGTATGATGAATCAAAAGGATTTATTGTATTCCATTTATATAAACCAAACCTAATTAATAATTACTCTCTTTGGATTTTAATGTTCATTTCATTAATATTTGTTAGCCCATGGCTTTTCATCATACAAGAATCACATTTTTTTAGATCAACCACATAAATGCTAAAAAGCTCATACACTTCTTTACTGAAGAACTCTAGCTGAATCATCTCATTATTTGAGTCACATTTCCAATATGTGAATATAATCTTCATTCCCATATTTCTTTCTTTGAATTCAACAAAAATTTTTCATTAGCAAAATTTAGAGGGCCAATGCCAATAATAATTAGTGTTTGGTAATGGGGTGGTATATGGGTTTATTCATGCATATGTTTGGAAACTAATAAATTTTATGACGACTCATATTTACAGACTGTTTTGATGATTTAGAAGAATCTAGTTGGGCCATGAGGACGGTGAATGTAATTGTGATACTGCTGTGTTGGTTGGCTGTGATCCCGGTAAAGCCCCTAGCAATAGCAGGTACGCTGTGCCAAATTGCATATATATATATATATATATATTTGACCTTGTGGCAATGTGCATATATATATGTAAGCACACGGATATGATTTATATATCTATCTCTATATCTACTACTATTCCCAGTGAAAAGTCAGGCCAAACGAAGAATTACAGAGAGAAAAAACACAGACAAGAAGCTAGAAGGTCATACTTCATTGAACTATATGGAGTCGAGAGTTTAGAATTGTGCCGCCCATAATGCAAACAACTAGAGTTGTATCCTGTCAACGAAAAGTGGTCTAGTTAGTAAAGGAGTTGACTCATAACTATAATAAGGTTGTCAGTTCAAATCTCACCAATATGAAGATCTTGTCGTTAGGCGAGATCTATAAGTATTTCTGTAGGTGCTCTTTGATCCTAGAGGCATACCCTGACCCTGGTGAGATCCTGAGACCTAACTCAGCTAAACTTTTTATACCAAAAAAACCTAGAGTCATCCAAACTAATGGGCCTAAATATATTTACGTTATGCCTCAACTATAACACTAGTAGAAACTAACAACACAGAAAACACTAATGACATATCCATTTGATCCACATTGGCTCAACCGTTCACTACTGCAAAAAACGTTTTTAACGTCCCTTATTTAAGCCTTTTAACGTCTGAAAATAAGGGGACGTCTATGTGAGAGACGTAGTAAAAAATGGCAATAACGTCCGTAAATTAAAGGACGTCCAAAGACAGGACTTTAGACGTCCCCAGTTTAAAATGGGGACGTCTAAAGTGCTACATGACACTTTAGACGTCCCCATTTTAAAATGGGGACGTCTAAAGTGTCATGTAGCACTTTAGACGTCCCCATTTTAAACTGGGGACTTCTAAACCCACTTTAGATGTCCCCAGTTTAAAATGGAGACGTCTAAAGTGCTTTTTTTTTAAAAAAAAATTATTTATATTACAGATATGAACTAAACAGTATCTAAAATCAGAAACTACATATCATCGTCAATAAAATTACAGATCTAGTTTCTAAACTCCAAATCCAAAATCTACACAATAATAACTCTAGAGCTGAAATCTCATAAACAGAAGATGATAACAATAAGATGAATCAGTTGCAAAAAACTTATCTCCTTCTATTATTAAAATTCATTTTCTCGTAATAATGAATAGAGAAGAGCAAAAGGGAGAGATGTACCTCATTTTCTCAGTGGGAACGTGGCTATGAAGCATGTTTTGGAGTCTCGATCTACAAACCATAACAACACGAGTTAGAAGATAAAATAGAAGGGAAATCCAAAGAAAAAAGAGAAAGAAGATAAAATAATAAAAAATAGTAAGAAACATAACAGATCTGGTGAAAAAGAGAGAGAGAAAAGAAGAAGCAAGTTTAAAAATAGTATATAAAGAAGAAGAAGCAAGAGTTAAATGCGTGGTGGTAAGCATTACAGATCTGGTGAAAAAAAAGATAGAGAAAAGAAGAAACAAGTTTAAAAACAGCATATAAAGAAGAAGAAGTAAAAGTTAAATGTGTGGTGGTAGTGGTTGCGTTGATGAGAAAAAAGAGTATGGATCTATAAAACTGACAAATAAAGACTGTCAGTACAAATTTGAATTGTTTTTGGCGTCCCCAATTTAATTTAGGGACGCCTAAAGTTGTTTAGTTAATTTTTTTTTTACTTTAGACGTCCCCAATTCAAAAAGGGACGTCTAAAGTCACTTTAGACATCCCCAATTTAATTGGGGACGTCTAAAGTTATTATTATTTTTTTTAATAATCAGGGACGCCTAAAGTGGCGTCCCTGATATTATATCAAGGACGCCAGTTTAGGCGTCCCTGATAACATTAGGGACGCCAAAAGTGGCGTCCCTGATGAAAAAAAAAAATTTTTTACTTTAGACGTCCCCAATTAAATTGGGGACGTCTAAAGTTAAATTTTTTTTTCTTTTTTAAAATCAGGAACGCCTTTTGATCACTTTAGACATCCCTTTTTGAATTGGGAACGTCTAAAACTATTCAAATCTCACTCAGAATTACAAAAATGACACCGCTTTTATTTTTTACGTCCCTTTTTTAAAAAGAGACGTCCTTTAGGGTCGTAAAAGCAATATTTTGTAGTAGTCCGTTAGACATCAAACAACATATTTTGCTGCGTTTAGTTACATGTTAGAAAACCACCAAAACTACATATGCATTTTAAGTTTGTTTTACACTTTTTGTACCAAGAATTGCAATGAGAAGGAACCACAAAAACAAAAGACAATTTATTTCACGGGATTAGTTACATGAATCGTATTATGTTATTATACTCTATCAACAACCAAATCTTTGGATAAATTATAAAAAAAAAAATCTTTGGATAAATTATTTGAAAAAAATCCAATCTCTTTATTCTTTCTACCCTCTTCACATGGCTCAAAATTGTTTGCTCTACATTTTTCACCAGGGTCCGATCCAACGCCCTTGTTAGTTCTTTATACATGTATGTTCAAACCACATTACAATGATTTTCTACCATTACTCCTCAATAGATATCACGTGATCTCTTCCTCATATATATACATTATGAATTTTATGTTTTATTATATGCCCTCCCATCAATCTCATCAACTTCTTCATCTTTGCTACTCCAACTTTATATTTTTTTAGTCCCTTTAAAGCCCAACATTCACTACTATAAGCATTTATAGCTTATAGTAGATTGATAAAACATTCATTTAAGCTTATCAGGTATTTTTTTATTATAAATAATTCCTATCGCAGTTCTTCATTTAAACCATCTAGCTTGTATTCTATATGTTTAATATCCTATTAGTTTCAATATCAATCATCATGTATAGTTGATCATCCCAAATATCTAAACTTTTTGACTTTTGGTATGATATGGTCTCCCATCTCCAAATCATTTCTAATTTGTCTCTTATTAAACTTGCCTTGTATATATTTTGTCTTACTCTTACTTAGGCAAAAATCCTTGGACTCCAAAGTCCTTCTTCATAACTCAAGTTCAAAGTTAATCTCATCCCTTGACTTGACAACGAGAACTATGTTGTGAGCAAAAATTAGAACGTCTAAAATCAAATAAGGGTTTAAAGATGATCCCCAATGTAGGTCAATTCTCATATATGGGAAAGTCCTTTAGCTCACCTTCATAAGCCATATCTTACTTTTATACATATGTAAGAGCATTAGAGACATTTTGAGAACCACTTTTGGCAAGGGCAAACCCTTAGAGAATAAAAACTTCAAAACACGTAACATAGCTAGGGCACATCATTTCTCATTCAAAGCAACCTTGGAATTCTTTTTATTAATTTTAGGCTTATGATGAAAATCTAGGGACAATTTCTTGACATATATGGAAATAAATTTCATAGTTAATTCCGATAATAACTCCCAACCAATAAAAGTCATATAATTGTTTGAAAATGTCATTCTCCTCATAAAAGAATTTCTTAAACGTTGATAATATTGATAATATCACTTTCAATAATCATTCTTAACGATAAGATTTTATCCTTGATCCTTTGAAACTTTGATCATATTCTTCTTATACTAGGGAATGAAACTGTACTAACATTAATAAACAAAACTTTGATAGACACAACTGATTTACACATACTCTATTGACCTTAGAAATGATGCAACATGTCAGTAGCTTTGTAGCCTAGTGGCAAGAGAACACTCACGTAAGTAGGAGGTTTTAGGTTTAATCTTATTAGTGACCTCATGGCTTTAGTGCCTACCCTTGTAATTCATGAAAAAAATTGATGCAATACAGCTTTCCTATGCAGCCAGCATTGGCGGACCTGTATATTTATCTGCTTCAACTAACTTTTTTTTTAAAAAAATGCATGTGTCTATAGGAATGAGCTTCCCTGCTCATCCTTTAGATGAGGAGGGGGAGCTCCACCCATCTGGGCCATCCAGATGGGATCTGGACGGTCTAGATTTATTTTTTTAAAAAATTATTTTATTGGGTACATAATCTAAAATAAAGATAATCTCTTAACTAATATTTTTCAAAAAATGATTTTTTTTATGTAAAAATAACCAGTTAAAAAAAAACAAATCTGGACCATCCAGATAATGAAAGATGGGCACCGAAATGGGTTCCGTGTCTATGTGTTAAATTAAAAATATTGCCCTCATGTCTTTAAAATTTTGAAGCCCCTCAATTGGCTGAATTTATACTCAACTTTTTATTTGATATTTTAAGTTGAAGTTATTGAAGTTTTAAATACATACATACACGTGTAGACTTAAATGTGTGATGCAGGAGCTTGAGCGCTTGTATATAAATTAATCACTTTTCTCTTATCTTACTTTACAATTTTCTTGTTATTGGATAAACTATTTTCTTTGAAATATTATTCTGAGCACATTTCATTAAGATTTTATAAAGCTGTTATGAGTGATTATCCATGTCATGATACATTTTTCTTTTAATTATATCTTGTGTATTGCATGAGTCGATAACTATATTCTTATGAGTATTTATGTAACGAAGTTATTAGGTATATGCTGCTCTATTGAACTTTAAGTTTAAGAAGAAATCCTAATAATATTGATCGGTTAAAATCAATGGCTAAAACAATTTTATTTAATTATACACATTATAAATTATTTTTAAATATTATTTTCTAAATATATTTTGCTGCAACTGACTCGGGGATTTAATTCTTAGAAAATCTGTTCAAGGTGATACGAGACGTAAAGGAGGAGCACGCATGGTCTCTTCAAATAGTGGAAGAACTTCTTGAACATGCTTCCATGGAGGATATGGTAGCAAATTCATATGAAGAGAATAGCGGTAAAAAGATTTATGAAAACTCAAAGCGTTAGTTCATGAAGCATTATTAATTTATTATAAATATATAAAACGTGACAGTTTAGAAGAGTAATTAATCGTTCTTGGCCTTTTCCGTTGGATCGGATAATAACAAAATATGGAGTAAACTACAACAATATCTTCTTAATTGTTTTCAACAAATAAGTATAAAATAACAAAAATCTGTATACAAAAATTTAAACATAAAAAAGTTAAAATAAACAGTTCAGAATTGCTTATGATAAAAAGTAAAAGGTAGAATTATTTTAATTAAAATCTATAGTTGTAAACTATCTAGATCAAATTTTAACAATTTAAACTTATTTATATATTATTTAATATTATAATAATATTTTTGTATGATATTAAACTTCAACCACTGAAAGTTGATCCAATAGTGAAAAATAATAAGTGAAGAGGAAGTGGAGAGAAATGTTGGTGAAGGGCATGGGTCTAATTTTTTGGGAAAAAAGATAGCATTAATTTACATGTATAACACTTGAGGGGACAGAAGCTTTATTTTACCTTTTTTTTTTGTTCATCATGACATCAATGCCGACTTAGGAACCGATTGTTTCAATGGATCACATCCTATGATTGACATCATAATTACCTAATGTCATCAATGAATCATGACCGATCAAGTTTCGTTAAATACTTATAAATGTTAATTCAGGTAATTGTAGACTTTTCGTAAGAGTGAGTTTTTAGTTAGTATGGTTTTTCTCTGCAATAACATTCTAATTTTGTGATTTGGACTGTGAATGATTGGATTGAGCCAGGACCTAGAATAGTTGACACACCCCTAATGGTTGCTGCTAAGAATGGTGTGATAGAAATGGTGGAGAACATCTTTAAAAAATTTCCATCTACGATGAAAGATGTGAATGAAGAGGGAAAGAACGTAGTTCTAATAGCGGCAGAAAAGAGGCAGACCAAGCTGTATAAACTTTTGTGCCGAAATGAAAAAGTACAGAACAGAGGTTTATTTAGTGAACTGGACAAAGATGGAAACACTGCATTGCACTTGGCAGCCAAGCCTGGGTTCAACCTAAATTGGCAGACAACTACCATGGTAGAGGAATTCAAGTGGTTTGAGGTGCGTATCTATTCGCTATTGAAATTTCTTTGGCTTGGCCATGAGCTCTAATCCAAAATTAAACTACTCATCATCATTTTAATTCAAAGTTTTATTCAAAATGTTGGATAAATAAGCATGGTATATATAAATGGTGCTGCAGTTTGTGAAAAGTTCAGTGCCTTTTGAATTGCGGGAGATATACAACAATGATGGGAAAACTGCAGAGGAAATCTTTATAGACAGTTACAAGGAACAAATGACAAGTGACAGACAGTGGTTGAATCAGACCTCACAAGCATGTTCTGTGGCTTCTACCGTAGTTGCATCGATGGCCTTTTCCAATATTGTGGCAGAAAATGCCGATGAAAACAACTACTCATCCCTTGTGGCCGTTTCGTTGTCCCTTACTTCTACCATTTGCTTCTTGGCCATGCTTGCTTTTCGTTCTCAATCTCTTTACTTCTGGAGATACGTTCCTTTCATGCTTCAGCTTGCTATTTTGACCATGTTCGGCTCCATTGTTGCTTTATGGATCTCTCTCATGTTCCATAGAAAATCTTTATCAACTTACGCAATTCTTGGCTCGCCAATCGCCATCCTTACCATTGTCTCACTACCCATATTCATCGGTCCTGCGTTGATGTCTATGTTTACCAAGGTTCCACCCCCTAGCCGCAATACCACAAGTTCCATCCACTATCGAAGACCTCGGAAAAAGGAAAATGAAAGAGGTTTTAATAGGAATCGAGAGCCAACTTCAAATATTAAACTTAGATCCAAAATTTCTTGGAAAAACATTGGAAAGCCTAGGGCACGTTTAAGTACTAAATGGAGGAATACTTTCTGACGAGCACAGCTTGTTCCTTTTTTTTTAGTGTTATGGATTGAACACCTTTTGACCATATGAATTATCTGTGTTGCATCATCATGAGATCTTGTTGAGAATCTTGGGCTTAATTTCAAGTTCTATGTGGACCTCCGTATCATATTTGATGCCGCAAACTTAAGTGCATCTCTTATTATACAAACAACAATCCATCATCACTTTCATTTAAAAACCTCTTGTGTGAGTGATTTAATAGTTTTATATCTCTTTTGTTTGAAATAATGTGTGTGTAATAAGTATACTATTTTAACGTTATATCACTTTACTTGGAGGTGCTCATGATGATGCAAATCCGACTTGTGGCTTAGTATGAAGTCTCCAAGTACTGTCATTAATGATGAAGTCACGAGTTTGAATATGCAGGAAGACAATGTTGCAATTAATGAGATAATTAATTATTGCTTGTAATTACTGAGAAATATTACGTAATTATTGGGATTATTCATGATTATCTTGCAAAGGTTGACATAATTAATGATTATATGATTATCAACATAGGAACGATCTTATGCCTATCACACACTCTACCAAACATATAGCATATGCATTAAGTGTGGTAAGTCAATTTATGCGTAATAATCCAATAGAAGATCACAGCATGCATGGGAGCTGTGAGGCGAATAAATAAAAACAACAAAATGATCCACCTCTGGATACTTCATATATTTGTAGGAGAAGGAAGAAAAAAAATTAAAACGTAATTTAGAGGGATGGCTCATGGCCTGTGCAACAGAATCGTACCAAGAAGAGAGCTAGCGATGAATGAGTTGCAGGGAATGGGATCAAGGTCAGTAATCGTCGGTCGCTTGCAAGAAGATGAACATGAAGAAGGGACAATGATGAAGACCTGCAAATGGCGGATCTAAAGCTGAAATGAAATGGAAGGGAAATTTTGACTTTTGTAATAAGGGCATTTTTGTCAAGAAATTGTTATTCCCATATCACAATTCCCTCGTTTAGGGGAAGCTCCTTTCCGAAGCTATCAGCACTAACACGTCAAGCATGGATTCTCTTACCCCACTCCCATTTCTCATCTCACATTACCTTCTACCAAACACATCCACATATAGATTAGGGTTAATAAGTTTCATTTCTTTTATAACATTAGTCCCTATCAATGTTTTAAAAACCGGGCCGGACATCGAGTAGGAAAGGTCAGCAGGTCGTGGTTCAAACGGTTGGAACAGTTGAGCTATTTGGTCGGACCGGTGACGTAATAATTAAATTTAAAAATATTATTTATATATATATATATTACAATTAGTCTGTAGTCTAATTTCATAGGAAGTTAATAAAGTCACAAAATACCATTTAAGGAAGAACATTAAGTCAATCATCAACATAACAAAATGCACTAACAATAATGATTTCATGACTTGTCAAATATTGGTGACTCTTGATTGATCCAAGCATTAGTTTCTTGAAAGGCATATGGACCATACCACTCTGGTCCTATTTATAAGTCCTTTATGACTAAAAAATTTGGTCTTATTTACAAGTCCAGTTTCAGTATAATAAATGAGATTGTGACAATTTGACCCCTATTTATTGTACAAATGAAGAAATAATTTAAAGATACATAGAGAAGAATGAGTTGAAAAGTACCCATTAATAAATAAGGGCATAGTTGTAAATTTACCCCATAATCATTGAGTTAACTATCTCTCCTTGATATGTGAGATTTAGTTAAAAGGAACTTATGAATAGGATCAGAGTGGTAAATGTCATCATCTTCCTGAGAAAATGACCCAAAATCAAAACCTTTAACTCCAATCTCAGCGCTTTTAATTTCATCCTTAGCTTGAGGATGAACCTTATTGCCTTTTTTTTTCAAAAGCATCTTTATAAAATAATTTGCAACAAACCAAATTATTAAAATTAGTAACATATAATATAAATAAAATAAAGTAACATGTCTAAAATTTATATACTATTTTTTTAATTTTTTTGGTAGCATCAAATTTTTTTTAAAAAAAATTTGTAGCAAAATATTTTTTTTTTTTGCATTTTTATTGGGCTTGACAGTTTTTGAAAAACTGGTCCGGTTTCTGACCCAAAAACGGATAAATGACAGCCCAAAACGGCTCCCTCAACAAAATGGTCCAATGGATATATCCAGCCTGCTTCAGTGACCGACCGATGGTCCGACCATCCAGTCTGGTCCGGTTCTCTAAATAGTGGTCCCTATAATTCATTAAGACCTGGATCATTTTGTCCCTACAAAGACCAAAACCCATGATTTGAAACTTGAGGGACTAAACTAAAATAAGGGCAAACTTGGGAAACCAAAAATTATATTAACCCTATAGATTACTTCCAATATCTGAGGTTCCTAAATTTGCGGGTATATGAATTAATATTACATTACTACTTCTATAATCAATGCTATATTAATTGTTGCTCCCACAATCCACAGTAAAAGTCTTTTTCTCTCACTTTAATATATTAATTGTGAGATGAATCAAGATTTTCCAGGCTTTGTGAGATGAATCGATGGCAACCGTTGACGTATATATGTGATAATATAACTTTTAACCTATAATTGTGTCTCTTCACAGAAATTAACCCTGGAAAACAAAGGCTGAGGGGGAAAAATGAATACCCCTATAGGAAACAAGTGTATTTTCCAGGATTCGAACTTGTGTTCCATTCTTTACGGGATGAGGCCCCTCACCACCTCAACCAACAAATTGTTAGTTGATTGTTAACTCATAGAAATCAAGAGTATTTTAGCACATTTTCTTCTCTTTTCACTTATTTTTGGGTTCAAATTGTGCATATAAAGAGATTATCGAAGAAAATGTGATAGGACATAAGCTATATCAAAATTTTGTTGAATCATGAGTTAAATGCACATAGTTTTGATTATTTGTGAAGGTTAAAGAGCTCATGAATCCCTCCTCCTTGTAGGTGGAGAATGACAAGTTGTAAAAGCTCTCAAAGATCATGGGAAGATGTGAAAAGAAGGGAAGAATGCAAGAGGAAGATGAAAAAGGACACTATGAAGGAGATGCCTGCATTTGCTGTGGAAGTGTTGTAACCAAGCCATTGCAAAACTGCCTCAGAAGATGACCTTTCTGTCTACTCTTTGGCCATGAAATCCATTGTAGCCAAAGTCATAGCGAAACCACTTGAAAAAGCACTGCTTCTGTCTATATGACAACACGGCAAACGCGCGGAACTGATACTGTGCGTTTTAAAAACTGAAGCAGAAAAACCAGTATAAAGGCATGGGCTAGGTCAAAAATATGATATTCTAGACTCCTTGGACATCTTGGCTGCTAGGGCTTGGCATTTTGAAGAGGTTAGAGCTTGTGATTGGATTGAGAAAGGATTTGGAGCCTCAATTCTTGGGTTTTTCTTGTTCTTCTCTCCTTTTTCTCTATTTTGTTGATATGGATTATGATTTTGTGCTGAGATTTTGGCATGTACAAACCATGAATAGCTAGAACTATCAATTAGGATTACTTTTACCCATTGTATAGATTGAAACTACTAGATTATCTTACTCTTGTTGGCTAATGTGTATATATGTTGATTTTTCTTTGAGCTTAATGCTATCTTATGCTTGATCACCACATGATTAGAGTTGTTCAATTGGAAGATGCTTGAGAGAGCTATTTTGATTGTAGAACTTAAGAAAAATCATGCTAGACTTGAAATTTAGGGATTAAATGGATGGTTTGTTATTATAATAGAGATATATCTAACAACCTAGCATAGTCAAATGAAGGATTGCTTTGGAAAGATGGTTTTCATTAATTATAAACAAGAGATTGAATATTTTTAATGAAGATTAAAAATCAATCTTGACTTGAGAGAGCTTGGTTGATGATTTTAGAACCTTTGACTAGCATATACACTCATTTAATCAACATAAGTGGATATTTACATAGTTTCATGAAATACAATGGGAAAGAAGTAATCCTAAGTTTATACCTCTTGAAGTTAAACCCAATTTCTCAATTTTCACTGTTTTCCTTTGTTATTTTTTATCAAAAGTCTTTAATTAACTTGATCAAATTCAAATGATTCCATTCAACCTAATTAAGAACTTGGTTACATTAGTTAACTCACTTTCATCATAGTCCTTATGGATCGACACTCATTTTCTCACTAATTTTTTACTTGTGACCAGTACGCTTGCGGAAGCTAAACAGCGAACAAATTTTGGGCGCCATTACTAGGGACTATTGACTAAAGTCTCTTGGGTTAATTAGTGTATTTGTGTGCTTGATTACGCTTGAATCTTTCTCTTCTCCTCTTATATTTTCACTTTCTTCATTTATTTTGTTTTAAGTATAGTTATAGCTATAATTCTTTTTCTTGTTTCTCTTAGTTTAATCCTATTTGTTGATAAGTTTGATACTCGTTATGGAATTTTTAACTTGTAGGTACTCGTGCTTCTTATGCAAACTGATTTGGAAGTCATTCTTGACGGAGTTGTTGAAGAGTATTTTTTGGAAGATTTTGAAACTGAATCGGAGACTCCACATCCTGTACAACCTATTCAAGGACCTGAACCTTTACTGGTACTAGAGCAACCGAGACCACTACCTCACCCTCATCCATATTACAATATGGCCAATCTTATTGATGATGACTTGGAGCTCACTTTGGATGAGTACATGGAGCAAGAAAGCTCTACCTATCAATTTAGCATCCAATTTCCTGCTATGCAAGCTCAGAATTTTGAATTGAAGCCAATCATGCTTCAAATGTTCTAGATGATTGGCTTATTTTTGGGAAATCAGAATGAAGATCCTACTAACCATTTGACACGCTTTGTCCAAGTGTGTGAGAACTTCAAGTTTTAAGGAGTAACTTAGGATGAGCTCATATTGCGACTTCCCCCTATCACTTGACAAGAAGATAAGAGCTTGGCTTACTACTCTACCTCCTAACTCAATCACTACTTAGGATGAAATGGCATCCAAATTCAAGGTAAGGTTCATTCCCATGGGTAGACGGGAGTTCAAAGAGCTGAACTCTTAGGTTTCCAAAAACAGGCAGGAGAACTTTTTCATGAAGCATGGGAGAAGATTCAAGGAGTTGTGGCATAGTTGTCCCAACCATGAATAGAAGACCTATGTTTTGCTTGAAGCCTTTACGGCCAGACTGGATGTACCCACTTCAAATATACTCAACAATGTCTCTAATGGTGGAATTGGCAAGATGAGAGTTTGTGATATATCACAGTTGAATGAGGACATTGATTCTAGTTCCTTGCAACAATATAAAAAATCACATTCTAGCTATAAAACATATAAGGAACCAAGTTCTTCAAATAGTTCAAATGTGTCTAAAGAAATTGCCAAGAGATTTGATCAACTCAAGTTGAGAATGGAGAGAAATACCTCCAAGAATGTGATTACTATCCAAGCTCTAAGTCTTTCTTGTGAAATATGTGGAGAAGCCCACTCCTATGAAGAATGTCATCATACTATGGAGTCGGTGAGTTATTTAAACAATAATCAAATGTATCCACGTGGCAACCCTTACTCTAATACCTACAACAAGGGTATGAGGGATCATCCCAACTTCTCTTAGAAGACTAGACCTAGTGAGAATCCCATTAATCACTATGCTTCTACTAGTAAGCCAATGCGTCCACTGGGCTTTGAGCAACCACAAAAGCCACAAGAGAGTGATTTTAAGATAAATAAACTCTTGAGACAACTTCTCAAGGGTCAAGAAGGCTTAATTGGCATAGTTTCTCTTCATGACATGACAATCAAGAATCTTGAGATTCAAATGGGACAAATAGCTTCACACTTGAGTGCTCAACCAAGAAATGGTCTTTCAAGTGATACTATTCCCAATCCTAAGAGAGAAGGTAAAGAAGAATGCAAGGCTCTTACTCTCTGAAGTAGCAAAACTTTACCCGATATTCCATATTCCAAGTGTGGGTAAGGCTACTACAAAGCCAAAGGACCATGTTGTGGAAGATCTTAACCTTGATGAAGAGGTTGATGAAGAAATTATGGTCAAAGAAAAGGACAACAAGAAGAGAAAGCAAACTAAAGTGAATCTAGATGATGTGGTGCAAAGCAAGCCCATTGCTCCTAAAAATATGGAAGAGAAGAAGAGAAAGACCAACACTTCTCCTCCACGATATGTCCTACCACCCCCTTTTCCACAAAGGCTCAAGAAACATCAAGAAGATGGGCAATTCAAGAAGTTTATTGAGATGTTCAAACAGTTACATATCAACATTCCTTTTACTGAAGCTTTAGAGCAAATGCCTAAATATGCCAAATTCATACAGGATGTCTTCACAAAGAAATAAAGGTTCAATAAGTTTGAAATAGTGGCCATCACCATATGCTTTAGTGATGTTATCAAGCAACTTTCACCTAAGTTGAAGGATCCCAAAAATTTCTCTATACCTTGTCATGTGGGAGGTAAATTCTTAGGAAATGGTTTATGTGATCTTAGTTCTAGTGTCAACCTTATGCCTTTGTCTGTGTTCAACAAGTTAGGATTAGGTGATGCTAGACCTACCACAGTTACTTTATAATTGGCCAATAGAAGCTTGTCTTATCCTAAAGGGATTATTGAAGATGCGTTAGTCAAGGTTGATAAGTTCATATTTCCTGTGGATTTTATTGTTCTTGACTTTGATCCAGATAGAGAAATGGCCTTGTTGTTAGGAAGACCATTTCTAGCTACTGCTAGAACTTAGATAGATGTGGAAAAAGGTGAGTTGACTTTGAGGGTGGCCGATGAGCAAGTTACCTTTAATATGAATCAATTGATAAAGACTCCTCATGTGCATGAAGATTGTTTCTTTCTTGATATGATTGGTCTTGTCACACAAGAAGAATTTGAGACATCTATGATTGAAGATCCACTTGAAGCCGCTCTTCTTGATGTTGATTCTAAGGGTTTGGATGTAGTGGAGTGCAAGGCTATTTTGGATGCATCAACCCCTTATCTTAAATGGAAGATAACATTTGAGTCACTTATTTGGGTTCGACTGATAGACCAAAGTTGAAATCTTCTTTAGAGGAACCATCTTCACTCTAGCTGAAGGCATTGCCATCTTATTTACAGTATGCTTATCTGGGTTCCAACAACACTCTTTCGGTGATTATTGCTTCAAATATCACTATTCAACAAGAGGAGCAATTAGTTGAAGTATTGAAAGCTAATAAGAGAGCTATTGGGTGAACAATCGCTGATATAAAGGGCATTAGCCCCTCTATGTGTATGCACAAGATCTTTTTAGAAGAGAATCATAAGCCTTCCATTGAACATCAAAGAAGACTCAATCCCATTATGAAGGAAGTAGTGAAGAAGGAGCTTCTTAAATGGCTTGATGCTGGCATTGTATACCTTATTTTTTATAGTTCATGGGTGAGCCTAGTCCAATGTGTCCCCAAAAAGGGCGGTATGACTGTAGTGCCTAATACCCACAATGAACTCAATCCCACTCATACTGTTACCAGGTGGAGGGTTTGCATGGACTACCGTAAGCTCAATACGGTTACTTGCAAGGACCATTTTCCATTGCCTTTCATTAATCATATGTTAGACAAACTAGCTGGAAGGGAATTCTTTTGTTTTCTTGATGGTTATTCAGGGTACAACTAAATCACATTTGCTCCAGAAGACTAAGAGAAGACTACATTTACGTGCCCATATGGTACCTTCACTTTCAAGCACATGCCTTTTGGCCTTGGCATCACACCGGCTACATTTCAACTGTGTATGATAGCTATTTTTGTAGATATGATCGAGTACACCATGGAAGTGTTCATGGATGACTTTACTGTGTTTGGTGATTCATATAAAGAGTACTTAGCCAACTTAGGTTGAGTCTTGAAGTGGTGTGAAGACACTAATCATGTGCTCAATTGGGAGAAGTGTCATTTTATGGTGAAAGAAGGCATTATGTTAGGCCATCGTGTCTCCAAGAACGGTTTAGAAGTTGACTGAGCAAAGATAATGGTGATTGAACAACTTCCTCCACCTACCAATGTTAAAGGTGTGAGAAGTTATTTGGGTCGTGCTGGATTTTATAGAAAATTCATAATTCCAAAATTACTAAACCGCTCTGTGCTTTACTTGAGAAGGATGCCAAGTTCAAGTTTGATGATGCATGGTTGAAAGCATTTGAAGAGTTGAAAAGAAGACTTGTAACCGCTCCTATCATTATGGCTCCAGATTGGAATCACTACAAAAAAAATGTGATTTAGTAGCGGTTAAAAATGGGTATTAGTAGCGGTTTTAACCGTTACAAACAACATTAGTAGCGGTTATGAAAACCGCTACTAAATCGTATGTTGCAAGCGGTTTTGTAGCAGTTATATAAAACCACTACTCACGAAAAATAACCGCTACATCCTTTGTAGCGGTTATAAAAAACCGCTACAACATCCCCATGAACAAAATTTTTTTCAGAGATATTTGTAGCGTTATATAACCGCTACAAATATAAAAAATTGAAAATTTGAAGGCGGGAAAAGAAAAATGACATTTTTTCAATTTTGTAGCGGTTAAGAAACCGCTACTAATTTTGAATTTTTATGAAATTTGTAGCCGTTATAAAACCGCTACTAATTTCATGAAATTCAAATTTAGCGCCAGAAAATTTAATTTGAGTTTAAAAAGGCGCGTTTGTTAGTAGCGGTTTAATAACCGCTACAAATATTTAAAAATTGTTTTAAAAATATACGATCATTTGTTTATGTTCTTTTAATATTAAATTAATTAGTTTATTTTTTTATTAGTTTATCTAATTTAATTAGCTTATTATTCAATAGTTTAACTTATTAATAAATTAAAAGGAAAAATTTAATTTAATTGGATTAGTATAAAAATTATATTAATAATATTATTAAGGATACGTAGGTAATAAGGAATTATTATGTTGTCTAATATAATGTATTTGTGTATGAAAAATAGATGAAAATGAGATACAGCTCTAAAATATCTAGAAAAAAATGGTGAGAATAAATTTTATATAAAGGAAAAAAGTATTGTAAAAAAAATAAAAAAAATTGTTACCATATTTGATCGTATTATTCGGCTCTTCTACTGATACAAAAGAAGTTGTAAATGAGAGAAAATGAAAGAAAGGTAAGGGTATTTATAGGGATCCACGTACTATTTGTAGCGGTTAATATATCCATTTTGTAGCGGTTTTTAGTTAGTAGCGGTTATTTTTAATTTTGTAGCCATTTAATAACCACTACAAATATTATTTTATTTTTTTAAATTTTTTTTAAATTTTATTTTAAAATTTTATTTTAAAGACAAAAGCATAATTTGAATTTGATCACTCATCGTCGCCATCCCTACAGAAATTATGTAGAAAAAGTATTGTTAGGGATGTATTATTAAATTTAAAAAATTTAATTTAAATGACGTGGACTTAAAAAAACTCACCTCAGTAGAGGTAAATTGTCATCGCCTTCAAGGAAGTAGTTTTCAAAATCGGCTGGCTGAAATGGCCCACTCTAGTAGGCGATGTTATCTCCTTCACCCATGTCGTAAAGGTCTCGTGGCTTTAAATGAACGACCATGTGCCAATCCTTGTGCCTCTCGTCCTCGACATAATAAACATGATATGCCTCTAAAGCTAGAATATACGGCTCATCATCTTGAGAAATACCAGTATGAATTGGCCGTGAGAAATTGACTGATATGATCCCTAAGTCGCCAGTTGTCAGTCCCCGAGAAGTAGTGGTATTTGCCCACAAACACTTAAATAGTGTCACGGTGAAACGGCCTTGATAATTAAGTTCGACCACATCAAGAAGCTTGCCATAGTAAGGGACGCCTCCGAACTGCATGTTGGCGTCACTGCTGCTCGTATACTCCTTGTCCCAAATGTGTCATAAACACCCAAATTCTGAGTTTGCAATCCTTGATCCCGTGAAACCGTGCAAAACTTAAAACCATTGATATTGTACGCTGTAAACCTTTTTGCATGATCAAGATGGCCGATTGCGAGAGCTCTGAAATCTGGTGAGTGTGGGTTGTGGTCATTTAGTATTCTGTGCACAAACTAACTCAGGAATTCTCTATGGACCCTCCTATCAACTTCCAAGGATGTCTGTGTACGGATCCTAAGTTGACGCTTAACATGACTTCTGAATTCCCTGCAATTAATAATGGAAAAGCGATAGTGAAATGAAAGTGAGAAATGTTACGAAAGATATAGATCGAATAACATGTGAGTGTAAAATTCTTACCGTATGAAAGGTTCAACTTGAGTGCAATTAATCAAGACATGTCTATGTGCTTGCAACTTCTCAGTTGCCTTTAGTTTGAAGTTCTCAATTACTCCAACTGGTTTACCAACACGAGGGATAAATTCTCCTGATGTCGGCGCAGGTTCAGGACAATCGTCAACACGAGGTGGGCGGTTGAAAGCCGTCTCAAGATCATCAAAGTACCTTGAGCAAAAATATAGCACCTCATCCCCTATATAGCCTTCAGCTATAGAACCTTTTGGCCACGCCTTATTCCTGATATAAGATTTTAATTTCCTAAGGAACCTACGAAGTACAGAAGAGAAAATTGATATAAAATGCTGAAAAGGATGACTAGCAAACATTAAATACGGAGAATAAAGCACATATTTAAAATGAGTACTTCTCAATCGGATACATCCAACGATATTGTACTGGTCCAGCGAGCTTTGTTTCATGAACGAGGTGGACCGTAAGAATGATTTTAGACTACAGCTGATCGAGCTCCTCAACGATTAAAACCTCAGAACACAACTTCCGAAAGAAAGAACAAAGTTCCACCAAAACGATGGAAACATCAGGAGGAAGTGCATTCTTTATAGCCAGAGGGAGTAACTGCTGCATAAGAACATGTGAGTCATGACTCTTCAGGCCATCAACCTTTCAAGCCTGCAAGTCAACACATCGAGAAATGTTGCTTGAATACCCATCAGGAACTTTTAATTTCTTCAACGTCGCAAGGAAGACTTCCTTGTTCGGTTGTGAGGGTAAACTTTGCCGGCTGAAATTTGTCATGCTCATCTGGCCAAGCATCTTCACGAACTCCCATGTCACGTAAATCTTTCCTCGCTTGAAGGTGATCTTTTGTCTTGCCAGGTTCGTTAAGCAGTGTATATAGCACATTGTCGCAAACATTCTTTTCAATGTGTATTACATCAATACTATGGCGAAGTAAATTAGATCTTCAATATGGAAGAGTGAATAAAATACTTATCTTCTTCCACTGCTGAGGTACCGAAATCCTGCGCGTCTTTTGGCGAGTTTGTGCTGAATCGTCGCTTTTTCCAAACTTGAAGTCAACATGCTCAAGCTGCTGTAAGATATCTGTACCGGACAAAGGCTGAGGTGGTCTTCTTTTTTCTTGTTTCCCATTGAAGCGATTCCGTTACAATCTGAACTTATTCCTTCCATCGAGAAACCTCCGATGCCCCATAAAGCACCACTTTCGGCTGTGGGGAAGGTGCACTGTGTCAGACTCAAAATTGCAAGCTGGACACGCCAACCCAGTATGCACATTCCAACTAGATAATGTGCCAAGGCAAGGAAAGTCACTAATCGTCCACATCAAGGCTGCACGCAAGTTGAACAAAGTCTTGCCGTAAGCGTCGTACGTCTCCAAGCCGACATTCCACAGGTCAAGCAATTCTACAATAAGCGGTTAGAGATACACATCGATGTCATTGCCCGGTGCCTTTTTGCCTGGAATGATCATAGACATAATGAAAGAGCTTTGTTTCATACACATCCAGGGGGTAAGTTGTAGGGAACTAAGACTACCGGCCAAATACTGTAACTTGTGCTAAGATTCCTGAAAGGATTGAAACCGTCGGTGGCCAACGCAAGCCGAACATTTCTGGGTTAGTCGCGAAATCTGGAAAGTCGTTGTCAAACGTTTTCCAAGCATCTGTATCCCACGGATGTCTTAATTTACCATCTTCATTGTTATCAACGGCATGCCACCTCATGTGCTCCACAGTTTTAGACGACATAAATAATCTTTGTAGGCGAGGTTTCAAAGGGAAGTACCTGAGAATCTTTGCAGGTTTCTTCTTCTGCTTTTTCCCCTTCCGAATTTTCTTGTACCTCGATGTGTGACATCTCTTACAAGTCTCCCTGCTGGAATCGTCTCCCCAATACAGCATACAATCGTTTGGGCATGCATCAATCTTCTGATAGTTCAACTCCAACCTGATGATAATCTTCTTGACCTCGTAGAACGTTGTGGGAATCTCAGCGTTGGGGAATGCATCTTGTAATAATTCGAGCAACATCGACATTCCCTTATCTATGATTCCACACAAGCACTTGATATGATACAATTTGATCAAGAAAGATAATTTAGAATATTTGCGACAACCTTGATATAAAGGACAATCTGCTTCATCCATCAAGCTGAAAAAATCCCAAGTTGCTTCATTCCTCATGAAAACCAGCTCAGAACCGTGCACTTTTTCGGTGAAGTTGTCGCCTTGAAATCCAAACGCATCACGCACAGCATCATTCACAGGATCATCTTCATCTACTTAAACGCCTACTTGAGAACTTCGAGGAAGAGCATCATCATATCTAATGCCGACCTTCTCACCATGAACTGCCCAGAATGTATAGTCCTCAGGGAAAGGCTTCAGAAGCAAATGTTCCTTCACAACATTTCATGCATGCCACTTCTTAAACTTGCATCTCTGACACGGACAGACGATCTTGCCGTTATAGCTGGCGTGAGTGAATGCGAAATCCAAGAAATTGTTTAATCCATACAAATGTTCCGGAGAATTGCGCGGCAACCTGATCCATGATTTATCCATAGCTACTAGTGAGAGAGAAGAAAGTATAGAGAAGAAGATGAGTGAATAGAGAATGACGAATGCCAAGAACCTTATATTTTGAAATTCCAACATTTAAAATTTTGTAGAGGTTCAAAAACCGCTACACTAACCGCTACAATTCTAAAAAATTAGTAGTGGTTATATGTATAAAACCGCTACTAATTTTCAAGCCGTTGGAATTTTGCACACAGTGGTGGGAAATTCAAAATTTAAAAGTTGGGTATTAGTAGCGGTTCTATATATACAACCGCTACTAATATTAAAGCCGTTGGACATCAAATGGAAAAATTATTTTTAATTTGTAGCGGTTATACATAAAATAACCGCTACAAATGTGCACAAAGGCGGAAAATTCCAAAATTCAAATGTTGATATTTGTAGCGGTTTGTATTATTAAACCGCTACAAATATTTTGTATATTTGTAGCGGTTCTTATTGTAGAACCGCTACAAATATTATGTATATTTGTAGCAGTTTTTATTGTAAAACCGCTACAACCTTATATGTTTGTAGCGGTTTTTATTGTAGAACCGCTACAACCATATATATTTGTAGCAATTTTTATTATAAAACCGCTACAAATACATATATGCTTTATTTTTTTTTTAGAAATATAAATAATATTGTTGCAATTAATTCACAAATTCAACAACGCGGTCTAATAATATAAATATAATTATGGAATAAGAATTTAAGTTCTGAAATACAAAATTATATATATTTATTTAGAAATGTTTCAATAACAAATAAAAAAAAAGATGTCATAAACTAAGTAGCTGGGGGTTGATCATCTGGTGCTCCCTCAGGTGGGGCTCCCTCACGTGCTGCTGGATCAGGCCGCTGGGCAGAGTGAACCGCACCACCATCATCATCAGCAGGAGCAGGAAGAGGAGGACAAGTAGGCTGGACGACGTACCGAGGGACATGGGAAACCTATGGATGCTGCTCATCCGGGAACAGGCGACTCCATGACCGCTCGAGCATGTTTGCGATATCACGCCACTACGTCTGCTGAGCGTAGATCAAATCAGCCTGCAGCTGCATCTGTTGTAGATGCAGCTAGTACATCTGCTGCTGCTGCTGTGCCATCTGTTGCTCCAAATCTGACTGCAGCTGGTCAATAGACTCATCTCTCGGACGTCTGACCCCTCTAGAGCTGCCAGCCTCAGAGGCGGCGCTCTTTGCCATAGACCATGCTAGGTCTGGCGCCTATCCCTATCCCCCGTACGCATCCGGGGTGCTCAGCCTGACCCAGACCCACCTTCAAAGGAGCCGTCGGGTCCACTGACCCCTGTGACTCCTCAGCCTGGGTCTCTCGCAGCTCAGCTTGCGACTGCTGCATCCACTCCTGCCATTTTATGAAACAATTACTTATTAGCATTTTTCATTATTAAGTTGGCTTTATAAAAATTATAATAATAAAATTACTTACAATGGCCGCCTATGCCTGCTGAGAGGTTGCAGTCACGTCACGGTGTCTGTGTGTGATGGCGTACAACTCCCCATAGTCCGTCTGACGGTTCTCCTGCTGTGCCTTCTTCTCCTAAAACAATTACAAAATTCAATTAGTATTATGAAATAACCAGCTAAAAGTCAGTGATATTTTGAAAACTTACCAGCTCACTGTAGGTGACAGCAAAGGTCTTCGATCCTGCTGTGTGGTGGATCGTCTGCTGCGCACGGATCCTGGTGTTCCTCTGAGAAAGCTCCTGGAAAAAAAATGAATATTAAATGTATTAAAACAATAAAAAAACATTTAAAATTAATAAAGTTCAAATTAAAAATAATTAAATTGAAATTATAATTTAATAATTAACAATTACAAAATTATATATAAAGAATCTAATAAATACATTACCTGTCCCTCAGGGCTCCTCCTGAACTGGACGAAACTCGCCCAGTCGTTCGACTGCATGCCATCCGGGACGCTCTCGATCAGCTACTCCAGAGGCATCATCCCATCGTTATCTACCCTGCGGAAGAGACGGTTCCTCCTGTTCCTCCAGCCGTCACCCATCTTCACAAGGGTGTACCTCTTCCGGTTGGCCCGGACGGCAAACCGCAACTGTAAAAAAATTATTTAAATATCAATAATTATAAAAATCCTATTAAAAAATATTAATTAAATATAATTAATTACAAAAAGTACTAATTAAATACTATTAATTACCTGAACCACCTCCTCCCAAGCCTGGTCCTTCGGCCCCTTCGGAACGTGCCTCCACGTCTTGAAGTGAAGGGGGAGACGCATCTAATTCGTGCCCAGGTCATTCAAGAAGCGGTTGAATAGGTGACCCCCATTGTCGATGGGCTGGTCAGTGCCCTCATTCCGCGGCACTATAACTCGCAGGGTCCGGTCTATGCTGTTCAAACCGGCCACGTCTAGCCTCCTCGTCGACACGTTCCCCTGTTCATCTGCACAGTTTACCGCACGTTAGATAAATTGTAATTCAAATTTAACATTTTGAATTTAAATAACTAATTTATTAAATTAAAAATTTATTTACCTTGGACCTGCACCTCAAATCCAGTGGACCGCGAAGATGACCCTCATGGGTTGTTCTGCTCTCGAGCCTCCTCCTCATCGAGGAATTGCTCCATCTGCCTGAGCCCAATCGAGATCTCAAAGTCCTCCTCATCGTAGTCCTCGACGCTGATATCTGCCCCCTAAACTCAAGCACCTCTGGTACGGCGTCTCCTGTGGGATCGTTTGCGGTGCCTGTGGTAGGGCCGACTCCTGTAGGGGGATAGGCTGAAATGCCGCGGTCGCCCTGCCTCCGCGTTGCCCCCTCCCTCTTCCCCCTGCTCGGCTGCTGCCACCCCACAAAATCGGTCTGGGGACCTCAGGGGCCTTCCCCCTATCCTCTCTTGAAGCCATATCAACTGTAAAAATTCAAACAAAAAAATATTTTAGTCACATTATTATGCAAAAATCTAATAAAAATACAAATACAAATAAAATACGTCTTATCTACGTACCTCAAGTGCAAATACTGAGAAATACTGCAGCAAAAACTCCTTCACAGACGTCTAAACGCTCAAATCTAAAAGAAAACACTTAGAGAAACTTCAAGAAACAAAATGAGCAAATGGAAAAAAGGAGGGAGGCAGGCCTTAAATAGGCCAGCAATTTGTAGCGGTTATCCCAATAACCGCTATGTTAACCGCTACAAATCACCAAGGGCGACTTAAATTTGTAGCGGTTTTCTAATAACCACTACAAAGTACAAGAACCTTTGAAATTCTGTAGCGGTTATGGTCCAGAACCGCTACAAACTTAGAGACTCCTAAAATTCTGTAGCGGTTATATCCCTATAACCGCTACAAATGCCTGACGTTTGGGATTTTGTAGCGGTTTTGTTGCTATAACAGCTATACTGTTGGCGGGTCTTGGTCGCGCCAAGTGGCTGGAATATTGTAGCGGTTTTTGTTTATTAACTGCTACAACTAAACCGCTACAAGTTTTAGCAAGAATTTTGTGCCAAATTTGTAGTGGTTTTTTCTACCTAACCGCTACAAAAAATGCTGCTAATCTGTTGCGCCACTTGGCGCATAGCTTGCCGCTACAAATTTGTAACAGTTTAGATTAAAACCGCTATAAATACTATAATTTGTAGCGGTTTGATATAACCGCTACAATGCCACTGCTACAGAATACCATTTTTTGTAGTGAATTTGCCCCTTATAGTGATGTGTGATACTAGCGATTATTCTGTGGGAGCTGTACTTGGGCAAAAAAAGGATAAAGTCTTCCATCCTATTTATTATGCTAGCAAGACACTCGATGATGCACAAGAAAACTACACTACCACTGAGAAAGAGCTTTTGGACATAGTGTATGCATTTTCCAAGTTCCGGCCTTACTTGATTGGTGCCAAGGTCATTGTCCATACTGATCATTCTGCACTAAGATGCCTCTTTAGTAAGAAGGACTCTAAAGTAAGGTTGATTCAATGGGTTTTGCTCTTACAAGAATTTGATCTTGAGATTGTTGATAGAGAGGGCTCTGAAAATCAAGTTGCCGACCACTTATCTAGGTTGAGTACTGAAGCTCAACATGATGGAAATCTACCCATTCATGAAACTTTTCTAGATGAGCAACTCTAACTCTTTTTACTGAGTGATTCTGAAACTCCTTGGTATGCCGACATAGTAAATTACCTTGTGAGTGGAATCATTTCTGAGGACTTGAGCTATCACCAAAGGAAGAAGTTCTTACATGACATCAAGTTCTATCATTGGGAAGTGCCATTCTTATTTCATTATTATGCTAATCAGTTGATTAAAAGATGTGTTCCAGAAAGTCAGTAATAAGATGTATTAAAGTGTTGTCTTTCCTCTGAATATAGAGGCCACTTTGGTGGTAACAAGACTGTTGTAAAAGTTTTGCAATCTGGATTTTTGTGGCCTTTATTGTTCAAGGATGCTTATAAATTTGCTCTATCTTGTGATCGGTGCCAAAGGGTTGGTAATATCTCTAGGAGAAATGAAATGCCCTGAATAACATGTTGGAAGTTGAATTATTTGATGTATGAGGGATTGACTTCATAGGACCCTTTCCCAAGTCCTTCAACAATCAGTACATTCTTGTAGTGGTGGATTATGTGTCTAATTGGGTTGAGGCCATTGCTTCTCCAACAAATGTTGCTAAAGTAGTGGTCAAATTCATGAAAAAACATATCTTTACTCCCTTCGGTGCTCCAAGGCTGTTATTAGTGATGGCGGCACCCACTTTTACAACCATCAATTTAAATCTCTTTTGAAGAAATATGGAGTGAAACACAAGGTATCTTTAGCTTACCATCCTCAAACAAATGGTCAAGCTGAAATTTCCAATAAATAAATCAAGAAAATCCTTGAGAAAACTGTGGTATCACTTGAAATGATTGGTCCATGAAGTTAGATGATGCACTATAGGCCTATCGCACTGCTTATAAGACACCTATCTGTTTGTCTCTTTACTAGTTGGTTTTTGGTAAAGCTTGTCATCTTCTTGTGCAGCTGGAACATAATGCCTATTGGGTTATCAAAAAGTTGAACTTTGATGAGAAAGAAGAGGGTGAAAAGAGGCTATTGCAACCCAATGAGCTTGAAGAATTTTGTTTCCATGCTTATAAGAGTTCAAGGCTTTACAAAGAGAAAACAAAGCAGTAGCATGATAAGAAGATTGTTTCTAAGTCATTTAAGCTGGGTCAAAGAGTGCTCCTATATAACTCTAAGTTGAAGATTTCATCAAGAAAGTTGAAGTCTAGATGGTTTAGACCTTTTGTTGTGGTTCAAGTCTTTGACAAGGGTGTAATGGAGCTGCAAGGAAAGATGGTGAGCGATTCAAGGTCAATGGACAGTGGTTAAAGTATTATTGGGGTGGTATGGTAGAAAGGCAAACTATCACTCTACCCTTCACTAATTCCACCTGACAAGATGAAGAGTCAGGCTAGAGACTATAAACTAAGCGTTTCTTAGGAGGCAACCCAAGTTCCTAGCCAATTTTTGTCATTTTTATGTTTTTGTTTTGATTTGGTATATTTATGTTTAATCTTGGTGTTTTGTAGGTGAGAAAGGTTTCCTTTATGAACTTTAAAGTGGACTTTGGGAAATGGAGATGGAAAAGTAACATGGATGCCAAGAAGGGAACTATAAAGGGGAGTATACCTTTAATATCTATTAGATGTAGTTTAGATCTTGGAATGTAGTATTGAGTATTGTGAAGGCTATTCTTGGACTATCATATTGCTTTTGGGTTGTGGATAAATGAATCCTAAGTGTATTGTGCTATGGCTTAGTGTTCAATGTGCTTGGAGTGTTTGAAGTTGGATTTTGAATGAATTTGGATGATTTTACTGCTATATTATTGTTTGAGTAGTTCTGTCAAAATTCCTTGTGGAGTTCGCCATGGCTAAAGTCACAGCGAATTGGGTGATTTTGAGTTCG
Organism: Inga leiocalycina; assembly: GCA_963242795.1. Lineage (NCBI taxonomy): Eukaryota > Viridiplantae > Streptophyta > Magnoliopsida > Fabales > Fabaceae > Inga > Inga leiocalycina. The sequence goes on from OY725329.1 coordinate 44,127,337, forward strand.
TTTCTGACATGTTTATTCCTCCCAGCATACGTTGTAGCCAAGGCCACAGCAAATTGAGTCATTTTGGCATGCTTTCTGACCTGTTATTCAATGTCAGGACTCACTGTAGCGAAGACCATAGCAAATCGGGTCATTTTGGCATGCTTTCTGACCTACTATTTGCTACCAGGACTCGCTGTAGAAGGCTATAGCGAATTAGGTAAGTTTGAGTGTGCTGTTGACCTATGGAAAAAAGTATATAAATAGATAAAATAAAATAATAATAGTAATAGAAAAACAATGTGTGTGTGTATATATATACATTTTTCAATTTTTTATATATGTTTCTAAAAAAAGGAAGGAAATATTCGGAAAATAATATATATATATAAATATAAAATAATTTTCACTTTTTTATATATATTAAAAAAATCAGAAAATCATAAATATATATATATATATATATATTAGTCTTCCCTCTTTGTTCTTCATTCTCTTATTTTATTCCCAACTTGCCCATTTGAATCTGCACCACAATTGCAAACACATTCATCCCTAATTTCAAAATCTCAATCCCCAATTATAAATTCCCTCATCTATCAAAACCTAAATTCAATCCTCCCTCAAACCCTAGTTCCTCTCCTTCTTCATTTCTCCCTCAAACCCTAATATCTTTTCTTCTTCATTTCTTCACTCTCAACATCAACACCACCGCTACTCACCCTCCATCTCCATCACTCTTCTCCATCCATTCTCTGATTAGCCGCTCTTCCTCGCTTCTCCTCCCCTGACACACCTCCTGGTTGACATTGTGACATCACCATACTGGCGACCTTCATCATAAGAGATCACAAATTACCACCACCGCGTCGCTCTCTCCACCATTGGCCCAGCTTTTTCGGCATAGCTCCTTACCTCTCCATCGCTCTCTCTCTTTCAGCCTCTACCATTACAAACACTCACTCCACCGCTTTTACTCACTATAGATCCGTTGTTCTTCCTCTCTGCCATAACTCCTCCTCCACATTTGACTCAGCTCCTCCACTATAACCCACAACTCACTTATCACCACCGTAGCTCCTGCCTTCTCCAACGTTATCTGTCGGCCTCTACCGCAAATACCCACTCCACTTCCCTCACTCTTCCTTCTATAATTCAGTCTGTCTCTTTGTCGTTTGCAGTTTATCTTCTCATTGTTGTCTCTAAGGTAAATTTGGTTCTTTTCTCCATTTCTGTGTTGAGTTCTGGTTGGATTGTATTGGATATTCTACTTAGGTGGCTTTAAGAAAGTTTTGTGAGTGAGATTAATCGGTACAGCATGCTGACATTAGGCTTGAACTGATGAATTTTGATGTAAGATTTCTTATGTTTTGTCAGGGTTGCTTGGGTAGTTTAGATGAGGTTCTATGATGGTGAGTAATTGGTAAAGCATTCTGACATTTGGATTGAATTGATGAATTGTGATATGAGGTTTATTATGTTCTGCATTGCTTGCCTAGGGAGTCTTTGAAATGCTGGAAAAAAAGTTCTTAATTTTCTGGATTGCTTGTATATGCTTGGTGTTTAAGAGATATGAATAATATCATTGATTTAAGAAAACTTCAGGTGACTATAGAGATTCTGTTTCTACCTTTATATTAGGAGGTCAATGATTTTTTACAACTGCAAGTATGGTTATCTTAAGAACTGCATTGGCTGCTTAAGTTCTGAAACTTGTGGTTATTGTGGAAATGATTCATAGGCTACAAATAAGTTTCAGTGAGCAAAAATTCATTTACCTTCTATTATAAAATTAGAAACAAGCCTCTGCACATATTCATTTGATTCCCAAATTTTTAGATTTTAAATTTGAACTCATAATATTTAAATAGAAACTTGGGAATTTGATGAATTGTCCACCTTTAGGACTATTGTGTTGGCACGCTACATATGCTAAGTATCATTGAAGATTATGTCTTTTCCATGTTCTAAAATTGTTAGACCCTAGGATTGAACAGAGGAAGTATAATCTGATTTGTTATGGATCATATTAGGTATCTAGGTTTGAATTTGAATGGTGGTTTGAGGAGTACTATGTTGTAACTTCTGATTGTTGCTAGCTACAATCTATTTTGGATTCACTGTTTAATATGATTGGTTGGTGGTCCAATGCTACTACACAATGTTGCTCTAAAATCTTTTGGTTGTTGATAAAAAAAAGGTGTCATTTACTTTTGAACCATGGAAATCTCGTTTGGACACTAAAGTGCACATAGTCATGTAATTATTATTTGTGAAAGCCAATTCAATGTGGACCCAATGCCACAAGATTTTTGAATAACTTGTAAAGTAGCATGATTTAGCATTACTTTTGCAAATTTGTGAACTAGTGCTTGGTCAAGCGGTTTTACACTCTTAGCTTTTACTCAAAACCGTTCATTGTGGAAAACCAAATTCTTATTCACCAAGTCCAAAGAATATTATGAATCCCTCTGAAATTATGTTGTTTCCTGCAATTACTGATGATTGCATTTGTTAAACCTCTTTTTTGCCTTGGATCATTTGATTTTGACTAAGCAATACTTAATCAAAATAGGTTTCTTTGGTTTTCCGCAATGAATTGGGTTTGGATGAGCTAAATCTTTCTTGTCGACAAAGTGACATTTAGGGAACAAATAGATCTTAAAGGCAGTGAGGACATGCTTAAGTTTGAAATTCTATTTTGAGAAGTTTTGGAACTAGCTATAGCTAGCCTTTTAAGTTTAGGGGAAACTTTTCTATTGGTTAGGTGCTTTTCTCTTTTTTTGTAGGATTGTCTTATGGTTGTTCAATGTGTGTTTTTGTGCTTGCTTGTATCCACGATAAATGGGAAAAGCTCGATCATCTAAACGAGCTTCTACTTCTACTAAGAAGGCCCCTGCTCCAAAGAAGCTTAAGGCTCTCCCTCCACCTCCCACTAAACAACTAGAGTCGAGTCACTATGAAGTAGCTAAAGCTAGAGTTGCCAAGCGCAAGTTTTAGCAAGAGCGAGCCTTTCTTCCCCACAAGAGATATAAATTTTACAAGTTCGCTCAAGATTTAGGATTTCAGAAGTTGTTGGACACATGAAAATGTGGTAATGTTGCTTTTGTGCACCATTTCTACTTCTATGTATAATGTTTCAAGACCACCATAGTGAACTTCCATGTTGAAATTCCGCTAGGAAAGCCATCCATCACTGTTGAGCGAATCAGAAAATTTTATAACCTTCTACAGCTCACTGAGTGTAAGTATCAGCTACTGAAGGCTGCCACTGAGGATCACTTTCCTTTTTCAAGAAATAGTTGACACATTGCTCATATCGGGAACTACTACATGGAAATCCAAGGTAAAGGGAAACAAGCTTATCTCAAGCAAGCTTCCTTGAATCAAGAAGCTCAAATCTGGCTACAATTTGTTGGTTTTAATATGATACCAAGTGGCCATTTGAGTACCTTGAATAAAAAGGTTGCTCTTTTGGTCTACTTCTTGATGACTAAACACCGGGTGCAACTTGAGCATGTCATTTATGATGCCATGCTCCACTCCATGTACCATATAAGCAAGAAAATTGCCTTTCTTCATCTGATCTCTGACTTATACAAGGAGAATGAAATGAAAGAATATGAGAAAAATGAAATCTTCCTACCAGCCCCTTCTTTCAGGTATGACCAGGTCAAGAAAGACACAAAAACCCTGATATATCGGGATGAAGGGGATAAGGTTATCAACCTTGAGAGCATTCATGAGCAATTGAGGGTTGCTGAGTTGATCAGTGCTGAGGATTCTCGCCGACTTATATGCATTAAAGCAATGTTAAAAGAAAAGGCTAAGAAGAAGAGGGTTGTGGTATCATTAGATGAGGATCGTGATAATGAAACCAGCGTAGCTAAAGTCGAAGACAGTGGGGACTTAGAGGCTGAAGAGTCCCTAATTGATATTAATGGTACTTCTGCATCAGAATATAATGAAGATGACTTAGATTGATCATAACTGATTGGCTATTGTTGTTTCTGTTTTGTCTAGTATGTTAGCTCATCTGTTCAACTATTTTGCTAACTGTGGTTGTCCTTGAAGTTATACCTGTGTCTAGTATTTATTCAATTCTTTAGTTTCCTTGACTATTTTGCTCTCTAACTTGAGGATACTGATGGTCTATTACTTGCTCTTGGACTTCTTGTTTTGAATATGAGCAACTAGGGCTCTTTGCGCAGTGACTGTTATGTTTTTGAAATAGGTGCTGATGGCCATATTATGCTTCTGATCATATTTCCTCCTTATGCCTAATGTGATTATTCATATATGTTGTTTTGTCTGGTCTTATGTTTGTTGTGAATGTTATGGAACTAGCTACTGATGGCTAGAGTTTACATTGATTCCAAACTTTATTTGGGCCATTGAAGGCTTTGTTACCTGTGAATTCTTGATCTTTGTGAATATTATGGATATGAGCTACATATTATATAAATAATGTTCAGTTCAATCCCTTCCTGCTGGGTTTAACAATAAGGACGTTGTTAATCTTAAGTTTGGGGGTGTGATTGTGTCATAATTTTGAAAATTTTGAAAGAGAAACAAAGTTTGAAAGAGAATGAGTGCATAGAAGAAACATTTTTTTTGAATAGGTTTTGTTAGGAAATTGTTGGACTACTTGAGATTTCGCATACTTGAGTTTTTTTTCTTGTGAAAAATTGTTCCAAATGAGCTGTTGGTTTTAGTTATTTGTCAAATATTGTTTGAATGATCCTATGATATAAATTACTGCTCTATATATGATATTAGATAGGAAATTTTTATTAATGTGCATGGATGAGTGCATTGTAGTGATAAGACATGTTGTTCAAGAGTTTTCAAGTAATTTACTCACTATTGGAGTTAAATTTATTGTGGATGTACTTGTTGAAGGGCTTAGTAGCAAATTAGGTTATATACCTTTGTTTCAATTTTTGATTTTAGAATCCCCTTTAGAATTCTTCAAAAATGTTGATTTAATTCATAAGATTTGCAAAAATGACTAGGGCAGTTCATAAAACTCGGTTGAGCCTTTCAAACTTACCTAAGTGATGTGATTTTCCTTTGAACCCTTATTTTGAGCCTATTTGAAAAACCAATTAAAGATTCTTATTGAAAAACCTAACACCTACCTTTCCCAGCCAATGTGTAAAACTATATGATTCCCTTGCTTTGAGATAGATGATAAGTGACTGGGTGGTGGAATGTGGTGCTATTATGCAAAGTTACAAAAGATTTGGGAAAGGGTGTAGAAAGTAAAAGGGTTCACATTGTATAAAAATCAAGTTAGTAGTTAAAAAAAGAAAAAAGAAGAAGAAGAAGAAGAAGAAGAGAAATATGCTTACAAAGAAGGCTTGATATGAAAATTCAATTTGGTTCAAGTTTGTGGGAGTATGTTTTATGAGAAAAGGAAGAAAACCCTTGAATAGTTATCATCTATCTTAAGGTATTTGATTGATTATCCTTTACCTTTTCTTTTGAAAACCTTAACCCCTGGCCCCATTACAAGCTAAGAAAAGTCCCATTGATTTTTAAGTCAAGTTGAGTGAATTAGAAGAAAAGAGAAAGGAATTAGGGGATGCTAAAATTGTCTATTTGAATATGGGTATATGATTTAAAGTGTCACTTTTAACTTTAGCTTGTACAAAAGGAATATATGTTGACTCCATTCACACACTTACACTTAAGAACTCTCGAAAAGCATGTTTTTAAATCTTTGAAGCATTCATCCTTGCATATTGTCTTCATTTCTTGTTTAATATAATCTATTGAGCAGCTAATGAGGATTAATTTGTTCATACATAAATGATGAGTAATTGATTCATTCAATGAGGATAGACTTCTTTGCTTGAGGACAAGCAAACGCTTAAGTTTGAGGGTGTGTTAACTCATAAAAATCAAGAGTATTCTAGCACATTTTCTTCTCTTTTCACTTATTTTTGGGTTCAAATTGTGCATATATATAAAGAGATTATAGAAGAAAATGTGATAGGACATAAGCTATATCAAAATTTTGTTGAATCATGAGTTAAATGCACATAGTTTTGATTATTTGTGATAGTTAAAGAGCTCATGAATCCCTGCTCCTTGTAGGTGGAGAATGACAAGTTATAAAAGCTCTCAAAGATCATGGGAAGATGTGAAAAGAAGGGAAGAATGCAAGAGGAAAATTGAAAAGGACACAATGAAGGATAAGCCTGCATTTGCTGTGTAAGTGTTGTTGCCAAGCTATTGCAAAACTGCATCAGAAGATGACCTTTCTGTCTACTTTTTGGCCATGAAATTTGTTGTAGCCAAAGTCATAGGGAAACCACATGAAAAAGCACTGCTTGTGTCTGTATGACAATTCGCTATGGCATTCGCCATAGCGAACCCATGGCGAATGTACGAAACTGATACTATGCGTTTGAAAACTGAAGTAGAAAAACCAGTATAAAGGCATAGGCTAGGTCAAAAATAAGATATTCTGGACTCCTTGGACATCTTGACTGCTAGGGCTTGGCATTTTGAAAAGCTTGGAGCTTGGGATTAGATTGAGAAAGGATTTGGAGCCTCAATTCTTGGGTTTTTCTTGTTCTTCTCTCCTTTTCCTCTATTTTGTTGATATGGATTATGATTTTGTCCCAAGACTTTGGCATTTATAGACCATAAATAGCTAAAACTATCAATTAGGATTACTTTTACCCATTGAATGGATTAAAACTACTAAATTATCTTGTTTTTGTGGGCTAATGAGTGTATATATTGATTTTTCTTTGAGTTTAATGCTATCTTGTGCTTGATCACCACATGATTAGAGTTGTTCAATTGGAAGATGCTTGAGAGAGCTATTTTGATTGTAGAACTTAAGAAAAATCAAACTAGACTTGAACTTTAGGGATTGAATAGATGGTTTGTTGTTAGAATAGAGATATATCTAACAACCTAGCATAGTCAAATGAAGGATTGCTTTGGAAAGATGATTTTCAATAATTATAAACCAGAGATCAAATATTTTTAATGAAGATTAAAAATCAATCTTGACTTGAGAGAGCTTAGTTGATGATTTTAGAACCTTTGACTAGCATATACACTCATTTAATCAACATAAGTGGATATTTGAATAGTTTCATGAAATACAAAGGGGAAGAAGTAATTCTAAATTTATAGTTCTTGAAGTTAAACCCAATTTCTCAGTTTCCACTATTTTGCTTTGTTATTTTTATCAAAAGTCTTTAATTAACTTGATCTAATTCAAATGATTCCATTCAACCTAATTAAGAACTTGGTTACATTAGTTAACTCGCTTTCATCATAGTAAATCGACACTCGTTTTCTCACTAATTTATTACTTAAAACCCGTACGCTTTCGGAAGCTAAACTGCAAACATTGATATATATATATATATATATATATGTTAAATGTGTCTATGCTGCTCTATTATTTAAGAAAAAATCTTAATAATATTGATGGGTTAAACTCTGGGTAAACACAAAGCCTTAAATAAACATATTTTATTTGAAGTATACATAATTATAAATTATTTTTAAATATTACTTTCTTTCTTTCTTTTTTTTTTGCTGCAACTGACTCGGGGATTTGATTTCTAGTCAGCTTCCGTCCAATACAAGAAATGAAGGAGAAGCACACATGGTCTCGTCAAATTATGGAAGAACTTCTTAAGTATGTCTTCAGATCCAAATGAAGAGGACAACAGCAAAAAATTTATGAAATTTTGCAAATTGTTCTCTGAATATTTTTATTAAATTAAATTACACAAACATTATTTTTATTTTAAAAATACATGCAAGTTTTAAAATATTAATCAACTGCAAATATTTGTCACGAGTGATTTGAAATTACACGGTCATTTTTTCCATTTTCACAAAACGTGTGTGTATATTTTCAAAATAGAAGTGTGTGTGTGTGTGTGTGTAATTTTAATACCCACATATATATATTTGGGGATTGGTTGCCGTCATATGCTCTTATCATTCTCTTCCCCTCCTCTTTTCCCCCATTACTAATCTCAACCTTTAGAATGAAATTTGAGTGCTTTAGATTTAATGTTATATAAAAATATTAATAAAATAGTAAATTATTAAAAATAAATAAATAAATTGAAAATTTGCTTAATTTTAGTTCTGATAAATTGAAACTGCAATAAAAACTATTTAAATATATTATTTTTATAAAACAGTAAATATGAACCGCTCAAATTTCAATTTAAAGGCTGAGATGACTAGCGGAGGGAAAGAGGAGAGGAAGACAACAATGAGAGCAGAGGACGTTAGCTAATTCCATATATTTCTAAATCAATCATTATGTTGGGAAGAAATTGTCTAAATTTTGTATCATAGAGGAGATATACTTAAGTAATTTTAACAAAATTTATGATCGAATCAATGTTTTTAATATGAAACATTTCATTTTCCATCTAATTACTTAAACAATCTCAAATTGTAATATTATAATTTATTTGAAATTAAAAATTGGGTAAAAGTACACCCAGTACCTCGACCTATTTTTAGAGATGCAATTTTGACCTAAAAGTATTTAAAGATGCAATTTTACCCCAATGTATTTTAATGGGTGCAATTTCATCCTTTTACAAACAAAGTTATAAACGGTGTTTACACATTGGTCAAATAAGCTATTTATTTAAAAAATAATGACATATGTGTTTTGAAAACACACCTCCATCTTATCTGAATTAATAAGGAGTTAGGTTTTGTGTTGTGCGAAGACTAGATGCTAAAGCACAATTGGAGAACGATAGAAGATAGAGACGGTGGTGTGCGACTATGCTAAAGTGAAATCTCGTGAAAGCCTTGTGTGTTAATTCTATATTCAATAAATTTATCTATTTTATTACTTCTGTTTTTTTTGTATTTTGGTTGCTGCAATAGAGTCATTAAATGAAGAATTTGAGGGTGAGGAGGAAGGCTCAATAATTGAAGAATCTAATGTGAGGAGGAAGAGTCAGAAATTGAAGAAGATTTTGAACGTGAGGATGAAGACATGCAAGTTGATGAGTTGGTCTTTGTTGATGAGTTCTTCCCCTCTCATTGCCGTCACTACCAAAAAAAAAAAGACTTTCAACGGCCTCAAAAGTTGCTGCTGAAAGTATAAAAGTCGCCACTGAATGGCTTTTAGTAGCGACAATTTGTCGCCGTAGATATGACTGTTGTTGATACTTTTGGCAGCGACATTTCTATGTCACCTCTGAAAGTAGACAATCAGCGGCGAAATTTTTCCACCACTGGAAGGCACCAAAACGAATGTTGCCGCTGAAAGTGGGGTATAGGCGGCGACATTTGTCGCTGTAGAGACTTTTTATCAGCGATGACTTTAATGTCGCCACAGAAGCATGAATCAACTGATTCTTATTTTGGCAGCGACTAAGTGGTCACTATTGAAACATGTATCAGCAGCAACATTTGTCACTGCCAAAAGTTACAATTTTGTTTGTTTTTTAATGTAAATTTCTAAAATTAAAACCTATATTATATCAATAAAGATCAAAAGTAATTTTAAACTAAAAATATATTAATTAGCAATCATATTAACACAATTCTTCAAAACTAACATCTGATACTCACATTTCTTTAAAACTAACATCAAGTATTTAAATTTCTTAAACAAGGTCTAAAGATTGTCCATTAGAAAGATTAAACATGAAAACTATGAAGAAGGACCAGCATGTGGGACAGCATGACTAGGAGTAGATGAAGTAGGAGCTGCTAATAACTGCCCTAGTTGCATCAAGATAGCTACTAGAGCATGTTTTCTTTTCTCCATTTGTTCCATCTTCTGCTCAAATTGTGCACACTCTGCTTCCATTTTTGCGTGTTCCTTTTCAAGATTTGCTTCCATCTTTGCGCATTCCTCCTGAAAATTTTTTTTATCAAGCTCCTCATGCTATTCGGTACGCATATTCTCCACAGCTAAATTATCATTGGATTGAGAGTGATCTCTCTTCCTCAAAGGCTCCGCTCCATACCCTTTTTCTCTTATTACATACCCTGATCTCTCACCAAAAATAGTTGTCAATATTTCATTAGAGGTCATTTGAGCATCACTCTCTACCTCTTCTTCTTGTTGTTGGAGAAGTACTTGCAAGTTAGCCTACAATTAAAGCATCAAACAAATGAGATAAAAAATTCTTGAACTTAGTATAGCATATAAAAACACAATGCGTATGTGAATTTGCTTAGATTATGGATTTGCCACAATAACTTTCCATCTGTCGTCTTCCTAGTGTGTGTGATCTGCCGTCTTCCTAGTTGTAAGCTTTTGTGTCTATATAACACTTTCGTTTATGAATTTTTCCAAATGACACATTACCTACTTGTTCTAGTTGCAAAAGTGCTTCATTTCCAATTAATGGAACTAGTGGAGCCCTGTGTTCTTCTTTCCCCATCAAATGAGGCCTTATCTTTACACCATGGGTGATTTTGTAGAAGAAAGTGCCCATGACCCATATAAGATAATGTGTTCCTTAATGAAATGCAATGTGTGTCTTTGTGGCAACATGGGCATGCAAGCTTTGCCTTTGGTTGACCACCCTGAAAGGTTTTCATACGTAGGGAAATCATTTATTATCCACAATAAAAATTCAATAGCATTTCATACATGAAAAAAAGAATACAAAAACAACAAATGTGAAAAGACAAAGTGTCCAGTAAAGCATAAGTAACAGTAATACTTGACACCAAAAGGGAATATATGTCTTGAAGTGTTCCACTTCCAATCCAAGTTTGTATCTTATAGACTTGCAAGATATACAATGTTAAAAATACACATTATAACAATATTTTTAACAAAAACCAGTGATCAGGCCAAAATATAAAGCAAACAAGAAGAGGAATAATTTGAATTCTTTGTGGCAACACGGTTCCAAGCACATTAAAACATTTAATGCAGCACCATTAAATAGAAAGACATATTATCACACCTACGGGTGGAGATATCCTTTTAGATTGGGGAGGAGGAGATCTACCTTTCTTAATAGCTTCAGCAGGACTGTAAGACAAAAAATGTAGAAAAGTATCAGATCATGCACAATAACAATATAATTCAACAAGACATGCTGGACAATCCAAAAACATATAATGTTATAGTTTGGGCCTCTCGTATTCAACAACTCTACTTCCTCTTACTTGATTTCTCAACACTTGACAGTATATGGACATTATTTCTAATGACATATGAGATTACTACTCAACGCTAGTCTTGCACTATTAACTGCTTTGACAAAACAAAACGAAAGAAAGTAGCTAGATATCAATTAGAGATCGCATAATGCATAAAAATGGCATATTGGAATAGAGTGTGGGTGGGGTTATATTTTTAAAATGTATATGAGAAGCCCACTTTTATAGCCACTCTTAAAATGAACTTGAAGTAATATATGGGGCCTGGAATGCAGGGGTCCAATTCTGTAGAAAACCCATTTCTGTGATGGACATATGAAAGAAAATATCAGTGTAGCAACTAATGAACATGCATGTGAAAATTTTGGAATAGTTGTTTGTAGGCAGTAATTTTCCCCTGCAGGTTACGGACAAAAGTAAAATTCACAAGGCAGAATGAATATTAGATAAAGAAGAAGCTCCACATATAGTTATAATTAAGCTGCCTACCATTCTTTGTACCAGCTTTAGCTTTATTCCCTCACAGCCAAACAGTCCTTAAAAATTAACAATGTTTTACAATAAGGATTCTTGAATTTGAGTTCTAAAGTTGTAGGGGCAATACCCAATAAAAAATCTGAAAGATATGAATATCTTTATGCTTTTAATGGCAATTGGCAAATGGGTTAGTGCCTAGTGATGCCATTTTTATGCATTATGCCATCTCCAATTGATTCTTGTTCACACTAATTCTAAAAGGTTGGGGAGAAAAGAGAAACCATGGAACAGATTTGTTTTTTTTTTTAAAAAAAAAAGACTAAATTCCACATGAATGATAGAATAGTATGGTCCAATTGCAGTACTAAGTGAAGGTTCTAAGAAATTTCCATAGTCACTATAATGCAACCTCTAAAATCACTATAATTACATTATAGTCATCACATTCCCAAGTCATGGAGAATAGACGAAAACAAAGGATTGGTGCAACAACCTGATGGTACTTGGAAGATGCAGAATCCTGTTTCTAAGGATGATGATTTTCTTATCAATCAGTGATATACTTGTACATTTAACAACATTATTTTGAATAATTAAGGTCCCTACATCTATATATATGGTTACTGTCATGTATATATATCTGTATATAAAGTCACTGCTAGGGTATCATATTTTGGGTGTATATTAGGCCTCAGTCTGTAATTAGGATTGATTAAATTTTTTGATATCTTGATGAAAACTTTGATATTTGTGTTCGTCAACTTGTTAATACCTAACTTGTTAATACTTTTTCTTTGTTGGTTAATCCTCCCCTTTATTTCATCTTCGGATGGTCTTCTTTTTTTTTTCCCCCCTTCACTTTTAATTGGGTGCCATGGTTCTATTGTCTATGTGGGATTCTTGTTTGGTCTAGTCTGATTTTCATATAGCTATGGCCCCATATAAAACATATATATTTAACTATAATATTATAGTGTCTTAACTATTGGATCATGTTTTAATATGTGAGATTTAATTATAGATTTTTATTATATTTAATATTATAATATTATTCAATACATAGCATTAAATCACACACATTAAAACATGATCCAATGATTGAGAAGTAGGACAAAATTCATAGATACACAAATAAATCACAAATTAGATTATATGAATTTTCCTATATCAATAGCGGAAGACTTATAAGAATTACCTCTCGCCATTACTAAGCTTTGATCGGACAAAGAACTCAAACCTTGATGAAAGAGATCTGCAAAAGGAATTGGAGATAGAAGATAATTGTCAGGTCTCTTTCTGACTGGCTATGAGGTACAATGATGGCAACTGGGTTAAGAGCCATCGCCAATCAAGGAACCTCAGATGAGTAGACTAGGTTTTTCTAATGCTCGTATCATTTGGCCGTAAACTCAAGAGTGTCTTTTCCACCATCGGAAAAATCACATTAATTGCCCATGACCCTATTCTTGAATTGGGCCTAAGTCTGATTTACTTGCCACACTCAGGATATTTTAATTAATTATCTATTTAATAATAACTAATAATAATTAAAATATATTAAAATATCTAACATTCTCTCACTTGGCCAGTAACTATATTTCAGTTGCCCTGTTCAGATTAATTAAGGCTATGCTGCAAGAATCATGGCAATAAGTCCCCTTAAATGGAGTATTATCTTCCATGTATTACGTAGTAGCACCTTTACTTAATGGGTTAAAACTTAATGAATAAACCTTATATGTTTATTCGGTTCCTACTTGAATGTTTATCAATCTCGATAACTAGGTACCAATATGAGACAACAAACTCTAACTTGAACTTCATCATTTGACAATACCTTATTTAGACCACTCAATGTGATCCAACTCACAAATAAGATATTTGATCATTTAATGTCTCTAAATGCATGCAATTCATTTAACAATCTATACTTTATGTGTTTGTGACCTATTGACTATATGGTCACACAACACCCTTAATGGGTTTAAATTAATTTTAAACCACATGATGAAATTTTTTAGCAATCTTATAACTTGCCTCCAAGAATGACTAGATTAAGTAATTCATGATGAAACTAAGCAATCAATGACTACTTAACAATCTTGTATTCCTCTATGATGCATTTTGTTCAGTAAACGTCAAGATGCATCATGATGTTAACTATTTTACAGTTAACACATCATACTAAACAAAACAAATTTAATCATTCTCCTATATATAGAGCATGAAACTTAATGTACATTTTGTAATGTACTGCATGACCTGCAGTTTTTCAATTATTATTCAAGCAATAATATGCTTGATAATCCTCCTAAAGTTCCCTTGCAATAATATTGCCCGTTTGTGTGCATATTCAAGCAAACCAGCACCTAGGAAAATAAATTAGAAGGAACGAAATATAATGACATTAGAGACATATGGACCATTAAATCATATTCTCATAACAGATGTTAAATACAACAACCACACCATCTATCCATAAATGTTCAAATACCTATGATCATAGATCACTTATTACATTCTCAAGTATTTCGAGAACAGCCTCCTTGTGTCTTATAAAAGAATACTACATTTATCCTAGTCATATCACAAACTTGAACAATAGTGATTTTGTTATGTGTAACACCTTATATCAAAATTCTCAAGTAATAAGTGAATCATCATTTTGTTCAATATATATGACTCAACTCCCACTAATCTAGTGATACAAAAAAGACTATGATACTTTCTACCTTATCATGTATGTGATTGCATCATAACACCTTATTTATCACTAATGTGAGACATGCTTGTAAGGATGGTTTCTCAATTTTTCTAACTAAATTCTCCTCATAGTTTATGTGACCTTTCTTTTAATTCACACACATCTCTCCTTGCTACTATAATGGAAAGATGCCAACGGAATTTAGGGTCACTCTCATTATTTATGCTCTAGTCAGACTACTTGAAGTACATGATGTATAGTTGGTAGCAATTGCTAAATTTGAATTGTCATTGGTTTTAACCAAATCTGCTAACAAATTGAAGTTATATAATAAGAGCTCTATCTATTTGAAATATCCCTTGCTTGTTTTGGGATATTTTTCCTAATAATTGATAGAGCCCTTAATGTTGATGCTTCTTATTTCAAGCTTGACCAAATGAGAATTTCAGAACTTCATTATGTTTTACATTTACCTCAGCAAGAAGAGTATTATATAAAACCAATGTTTCATCATGATTAGAGGTTACATTCTGTTATGTGTGATCATCGTGAATGAGTTTGATCACTCCTACTAATCATGCTATTCCTTAATAATTTGGCATTTCAAAATTACTACACAACTTCAACAATGAAATGGATAGTTCATTAGAATTCCCAAGATATCTCCGCATCTTCACCAAAATATGCAATCTGAGTCTCTGGGATGTTTTCCTTCCACACTCTTCCATTTATTAGTCAATTCTATATAAACTGAGCTTCCAATTTGTAAACTTTAAAAGGGTTTAAACATAATTTTGTTGAAAATTCATATAAGATATATATAATTGTCTTGAATGCATTCTTTAAGAGGAAAGCATTAAGTCATTGTCCTTAATCATGTATCTATCATGTTATCCATCTCTTCTAATTGACTTCACTATGTTAATTTGTTTAACAGATTAAATTACCCACTTTTGCTTATATATTCTAAAAATGTCAAATGACACTATTTAATTATAAAGCAAAAAGTGTTCAGGTATTTGAAAAGTCAATTGAAAGTAGGATGAGCTATTTTATCTGTTAGAACATAACTAATGGTAAGTGTATATCTATTATTGCCTCCAATCAAGCCTCTAATCATAGACACATTAAACTTTATATGTCTATTATTTTATGGCCTTTGGGTTGGTAACCTGACAGTCCTCATTTAAAATCTCATGCTTTTCCAAAAAAAGGAGCAAAAGTTATATATACACACATTTCCAATGAAGACTTAATGTCCATATATGTATTCAAGAAAAGGAGTAATAACTCATGAGATAATAAACTGAAGATTTGTTCCACTAAGGTTGATGGAGACATTTTACCCTTTTACGGAGAATCACTTTATAGTCAACAAAACAATGCTATAACATTATGAGAATTTCTAAATCTGTCCTTTAACCCATCAACAACAACAATTGACTTTATTCCATTCTTTATGTATTTATACTAGCCAGCTTTTAACTGAGATTACTTTATTGAGACAATAATATTATCTCATTTCTCATGCTAGTATTGTAAATACTAGAACTTTTCTTAATGTCAATTTTGTCCTAATGGTAGGAGTTCTCCTTATGGGCTTAATTGACTCTAATAAATTATACCAAACTAAATAATTGAATAGACAACAATCATGCTGCAAAGTCAAAATTAAATCATGTTTACAAAAATACTATAAGAGGCAAGCAACCATCATATATAGGCGTATGTTTACCAATGTAAATCATACAATTATAAATTTGTATCACTAAAGTCTACCTGTGGGCAAAAACATTAGCATAGCATGAATTTATCTCAAATTGGTGAAACTGGAATGCAGCTATATCCCCTAATACCTGTAGGCTACTTAGAAAATATAATGCCGTTCCATTCTACCCTAATTAAAACTATGATTATAATTATTTACTTGTGGGGAAAGATTAATTATAACCACATATTTAATTACAATTGATTTCTTTAAATCTTCACCTGATGTATTTTGTTTGTTAGAACAAAATAGAGTGTATGTACTTAGTGAGGATGATGTGGTTACTCTTCGATTCTACATACTCATCACAAAGACATCACATCATTATGTATACTAATTGTACATATGAACATAATTTGATATGGTAAAACTTTATGTGATTACTATGCATACATATGTGTATAAGGATGCTGTAGCTATTCCTTAAACAAAATATGTATGCTATGTATGCTAATCACTAATATCAAATATATACAATTTAAATATCATATATGTATACATAATGTCAATGGAAATCCTAGTTAATTAATTTAATCAACTTCTGAAGATTGATATTTTAAAATCCATATATGATTATTTATGCATGTTGTAAGAGGGCGCTGTAACTACCACTCTAACACTCAAGTTAATTATAAATATCAATTATGTGCACTTAAATTTTATATATACACATCTTCAAGGAGGACTTAACCAATTAATTTAATCAATATAAGTGACTAAATGCAATCCTCCCACTTTGATTAAATTAATATTACCCATTGGATATAGTTGATATTTTAAAACACAAAAGTGATTATTTACACATGCAACAGAGGATGATGTGGCTACTCCCCAAGATCTATGCTAATCATAAATATCAACTTTATGCATTTAAATTCCAAATATGCACAAATCCTTAATGAGAATCTATTTAATATATTAATTTAATAAACAAAATATAACTAAATAATCAACAAAAATAAATTCTCCCAGTATTTTGTGCATCCAAATTAAATATAATATTTGCATATCTTGATGGAGGGATTAATTAATTAATTTGATAAAAAAAAATCCCTAAATAATTAATTAGAAGCCCTCCCACTATTTTATGTATCCAAAATTTTTTTAAATAATTAATTTTGACATATTTTAGTTAAATCAAGTTTTACAAAATTTGAAGAGTTGGATAATTGTTTAAACTTGATTTTTCATATTTTTAGGCAATTAAATAACTCATAAAAACAGATTTTACGAATTTTCCAGAATATGAAAAATGCAAAAATTAACTTTTCTTGATTTAAAAAATTTAATAAAAAATTATACTTAAAACAGAAGTTAATTTAATAAACACTGAGCAAAATAATTCATTTCTAGAGATTGAAACTTCAAAGACCAGGAAATTAAAAAAAAAACATAAAAGGCCTAGAATACATTATCATAAATCCAAAAGATCCAAACTGTGAGGCCCGTGAGGAATCACCTTTTAAAATTTGAGTTAAGAAATAGCTATGCTACAAAAGCCCCATAATGAGTCATTGTGCAGAAAAATAAGGGGAGAATTATATTTAGGTCCCAAAAAAGAAAATAAATAAAGAAATGGTTCCTAGAGATTGCAAAATAAAAAAATGGTCTCATTAACAACTCCAGAAGCCTGTATTGACAACTTAATGGGATCATTTTTTCATTTTGTAATCTCCAGGGACCATATTTTTATTTCTCTTCTTCCTTGGGATCTGAGTGTAATTCTCCCAAAAATAAGTTAGGAATAAGTAGAGTCGGGAATTCGGGCGCCGAGCCCGTCGGGCAGGGCCGAGCCCTTTAAAGGCCGGACTTATGATTTAGAGGCTAAAACAAGAAGCGGGCCTAAAAGGGCCTGTCCTGTAGAGCCGGCCCTGCAGTCTTGTAGGGTTAACACTTTTAGGCCCGTTTAATATTTTTTAAAAATAAATTAATATATATAATATCATTATATCAAATTATCAATATGAGAGACACCTAAGTACCTAATAAAGTATTAATAACAGGTAAACACTTATTAAATGGTTTGATTTATTTTATTTTCTTCAATATTTTATTCATTTAAACTTAAAAAAAAGGGCTAATTTGGACTTTAGATGATTATTTTAACTAAATATTTATGAGTTTTAAAAATAATATATCTTAATTTAAGGTAAAATAATAAATAAATTGTAAAATTTGAAAAAGATTTTTTTTTAATTAAAATGAGTTCAAGTCCGTTTAGGCCCGAGCCTGTGAAGGGTCTGTAACCCCCTACCTTAATAACCATATTTATAGTTCAAGAATGCGTCATTAAGTAGAAATAGAGACCAGTGGTTAACTTAAAACTTTTCCAAAACTTGTTTAGTGCGGTCTCACGTTCACATCTCGAATATAATTGGTCTGACCAGTTCGGTTTCATTTATACATATCAGAGTGCAACCAAAAATTCCCAACAACGCTCAGGTTTCGTTACTTAATAAAGGGTTTACAACGCTTAGTTTCCCATACAGGGGATTACACAACACTATTCAATATATACAACATGTGCAACTAATCCCCAACAAAATATGACAACCAACTACCAAAATTAAAACTCCTAGCTAGGAGCTCTAACCGCCCTTCGTTACTTGCTTTTCCTTTGAACCGCTCGCCCTTGCTGTAGGTTAATTATTGGAAAGAATGAGATTCAAAAGAATCCCAGTAGTAACAATTCACTTATAACATGTACAATCACAAAGCATGTAAGCAAATCACAACAACAACAAAACAACAGCATTTCTGCAACAGCTTTCACTGCATTCACAACGGCATATTTCACAACAGCATGTTTCACAACAGCACAACAACAGTCACTACTACAAAAAGGGGCTTTAACCTCCCAAATTTGGCACCTTTAACGTCCCAAAACGGGGGGACGTATATGCTGGGGGCATAGTAAGTTGAGACAAAAGACGTCCCAAATGATGGGGACGCCTAAAGTCCCACGCTGGGGGACTTTAGGCCTCCCAATTCTTAATTTGGGACGTCTAAAAGTTAGGTTTTTTTTTATACCATAATTTATATTCTGTATTACCCAACGAATTGAAACTGCAGAAACAGAATAAAAGATGGATTCATAAACCACACTGTCCGTTACAAACTGGTAAGGACATCCAGCACTACAATCTTTACTATATATACATACAATAACCTTTCATGCAACCTACTATTATATATATCAACAAAAAACAACCAGAAAGTGTCAAAACGCTGTCATCACACAAGTACAAACTGATATAAAATAACAAGTTTACTGCTCTATATGTTGAAGAAGATGTCCAGCCAAAAGATCTCTGATCAAATCAAGGTCTTCACGCAGGTAGGCATCTTCATTATCAAAAATCTGAAAATTAGAAAGTAATAAGCTTTGATGAAATGAATCTCAAGCAAATGAATTAATTAGCATATCGATTAGAACACAAAAAATATTATCATTTGAGAATTAAGAAGCGATTACCTTTTCAAAATCGCTAGTAATTCCACTTTGAGTTATGTTATACATATAAAGTATAACATAATATCCGCATTCAGTGTTGCCAGGTTGCCGAGGGCACTTTTAATCAAAGGGATGCAATTGGTTGTTAAAATCAATAAAGGTATGTCTAAAAGGACCGTCAATGAAACAATTATGTAGGATCGAATGTACTTACTATGGGATAAAACCACTTTGGCTTTTTAACAACCATACCCTCGCGTGACCCACCTAGGATTCTATATGTTTGACAAGCACTATCATGAAAAGCAAAATGAACAGAAATTAGAACCATTCATTTATTTTTGTTGTCAATGAAATACAAACAGAATAACTTACGTGTCGAAGACGGATTTTGTATCTCTGTCTGGCTTGTTACTCAAGGGATCAAACCAATAGACTACGTTGCGGCGGGGACATATAACACACAAAGTCCAGTGGTTTCTTTAACAACATGCACACATTAAAATGAAGTTAGATGAGTGAGAAGACAATTATTTAGTAAACTTCTGAAATTGACAAAATGTAAATACGAACCGTTGGACAATAGGTGCTAGATAACAACGAAGTTTGTTTTGTGCCATTTGGTAGCCGACATAGTGAGTCCTATGCGCCGCAGTACAAGTATCCCCTGTCGTATTCGCAGGACATAAGAATCCATACCAATTACTTCTTTCCATGTTTGTGCAGAGATCGTGGAAGGTGCTATAATAGAATTAAAATAAGGAATCAATTCTTGAATGTATGAAAACAAAAAACCACTAAATGAATTCTATGGGAAAATTGAAAAAAAAACTTACCGGACTGCAAATTTGACCTAGCCTGCATCTATCTCCTCCAACCTGATAAACTGCTTGAGATCTTTATTGTCAATGGTGTAGGGATACTCCACTTGGCCCACAATCCCTGGAGGCATCTTCAAGTCAATCTGTTTAATGCGCTTGTAGATCAGTTGCAGCCGTGCTAAGAAGGGCCATTTGCTCGCAGCTTCGTCATCCTTTTAGAACATCAAAAAACAAATTGTTATTAGGAGTCCCACTTTAGGGGTCCCAAATACCATTTGGGACGCCTAAAGTCACCTTTAGGCGCCCCAAATACCATTTGGGACGCCTAAAGTCACCTTTAGGCGTCCCAAATACCATTTGGGATGCCTAAAGGCGTCCCTTGCATGTCAGACACTTGTCTGACATGCGGTCTTCTCATCTACCATCACACCCTCACCTCACATCCTCTCAACAACTTTACTCTTCTTCCTCCTCTCCCCACCCACACCGTCGGCCCTCCTCCTGTGTATTTTTTTTCTTCAACTCCTCCCTCCTCCCTTGTTCAAGCTCTCTCCTCCACCGTCAGCCCTAGCTTGTTGAACTCCTCCCTCCTCCCTTCTTCTTCTTCCTCTTGAACGGCTGCAACCTCACCTCCTCCACGGCTGCAAACCGTGTCTGCTGCAACCTCACCTCCTCCACAGTGGGTTTTGCTCTCTCCTCCATTGTTGTGCGTGGGTGGAGCTCCAACGTCTTCTCTCTACCTCTCAAACATAGTAGCTAGGGGGATCAGGTTGGTTTATTTTCTTCTTTTTTTTTTGTAACAGAATATGGTTTATTTTGTTTTTGAAAAATAAATTATATGGTTGAGATTGTGCTTATTATTTTCTTCGTCGGCCCTAGATTATGGTTTTTTTTTTTTAACAGAATATGGTTTACTCCCCTGTTTCAATTTGCCTCTCGTTAATTATTGAGTAAACTTTGTTCTTATAAGATAAAATGTTATATTAAATAGGGATGTAGTTAGAAAGGTTTTAAATTTAAAGGTAGAGTTAATGAGATTTAAAGATTTCTTTGACTATTGTGATCATGTTAAAAGTGACTTATAAGAATGATTAGAAGTAGAGTATTAAATTTTAAGACAAAGTTTTTGAACTTTTATTTATTTATTTGTTCAAGTGTAACATAATGAAAGTGGCTCATAAAAGTTTCTTCCAATAATTGATTAGTGTATGCCACATGAAACCAATACAATTCATAGTTGTTCATGAAACCGTTAAAACCTCTCATTAAAATCCTACCATGAATTTGGCGAAACCATTTGTTATCTTTAACCCCGTTTAATTTGAAACCTCATAATAAGCTCAATATGTTAACCCTGTTAATACAAAGCCGTTTCTATGGCTTTTGTAAAAGTATAATAGATCCATGTTGTTCAGTTTTAGGGAAATCTAGCTTTTATAAGGCAATGGAGATTTATCCATACACACGTAGTGGCACCACCCCATTTCATTGGTCTTGTTCCTGCACCATTAATTAGTATATATAATAAAATAAAATATGATTTATTTAAATTAAAGAAATTCTTGTATTAATTACACACAATTGTTTTGTTAATTCCAAATTCTTGAATTATGAAGAATAATTCAAGCCAAAACTTAAAATGAAAACGATAACCCCAATATTCATTAAATGATTTTTATCTAAATATTTTCAATAAAACAATTTTATTTTTGGAAGAACTCAACTTAAAATTGTTTTGTTAATATGAAACTCGTTTTGTTTTTAATTCTTCCAAACCTCAAAAAAATTCTTTAATTTAATCTTATTGTATTTATTTTACTATACATTAATTTTATATACATATACTTATTAAAAAAATAAGTTACATAGCACTGAAACCCTTTTAATAGGAGAGATGAGGCTAGGAGGGGGCAATAAAGTTATTAAGCCCATATTTTAAAATCCTAAATTGGGTTGATAACTTAATTAGGCAATCCCATCATATGTCCTTGAGAATTATACTAAACGCGTGAATGTTATTGGTAATGCCTTAGGTGGTAACAAAATGGATCATAGTTGGATGAATGCTTTGAGAACTAGTGAAGAATATGAGAAAGGGGTGGACGAATTTATTGAATTCGCTAAAAAGAATGCTCCTGCAAGAAATGGGAAGTATTTTTGTCCTTGTGTCAATTGTTTGAATGAGAGTAGACGGGATGTTGATGTTATAAAGGATCACCTACTTTGTGATGGAATAAATCTGCGATACACAAGGTGGATATGGCATGGTGAGGAATTAACTGATTGTCCGTCACACAAGAAGGAAGCTGTGGATGTCATAGATGAAGATAGAATGGAGAGAATGATTAACAATGTTGAGGCAGAATCCTTTGCACAGTCGCAGGAGTATGATAGCCTGCGGAGTGATGCAGAGACACCATTGTACAGTGGTAGTAAGTACACACGGCTGACAGGAACATTACATTTGGTTAACTTAAAGGCAACTTGTGGGTGGACCGATAGTAGTTTCACATTGCTGCTTGAACTATTGTGTGATATGTTTCCGGAGGATAATGTACTTCCAAATCGTATGTATGAGGCCAAGAAAATCCTGTCTACAATGGGTATGGAGTATAAGAAGATACATGCTTGCCCTAATGACTGCGTACTGTACAGAAATGAGTACGGAGGTCTTAGTGAGTGTCCTAAGTGTAAAACTGCACGATACAAAGTGAAAAAAGATGGTGGTTGTGGTGATATGACAAGTAAAAGGCAACCTTTAAAGGTTATGTGGTATCTTCCAATAATACCACGTTTTAAACGTTTGTTTGCGAGTGCAACAAAAGCGAAGAAGTTGAGATGGCACTCTGATGAGAGAATATCTGATGGAAAATATCTTCGGCACCCAGCTGACTCTCCACAATGGCAAAAAATAGATGAAATGTTCCCTCAATTTGGCAGCGAGCCGAGAAACCTACGGCTTGGGCTTTGTACAGACGGCATCAATCCGTATAGAACTCTTACTAGCACACATAGTGCGTGGCCGGTTCTCCTTGTAATATACAACTTGTCTCCCTGGCTATGTATGAAACGTAAGTATATGATGCTATCTATGATGATTTCTGGACCAAAACAGCCAGGGAACGATATTGATGTCTATTTGGCGCCTTTGATTGAGGACTTGAAGAAGTTGTGGGAGGAAGGCATAGATGTGTTTGATGCTTATAAGAAGGAGTCTTTCAAGCTACGTGCAATGATTTTCACAACGATAAACGACTTCCCTGCGTACGGAAACTTGTCAGGGTACAGCGTGAAGGGTCACAAAGCATGCCCAATATGTGAAGCAGACACACACTTCCAACAACTAAAGCATGGAAGAAAAACTGTCTACCTTGGCCACAGGAGGTTTCTTCATCAGTTCCACCCGTATCGTAGGCTAAGAAAGCGGTTTAACGGCTTACCGGAGCATCGAATGGCTCCAAAGTCACTAACCGGAGAGGAAGTCTACAGTCGAGTGGAACGTATCCATGTCACTTTTGGTAAGAATCAGAGGGTTGCGGGTGAGAAGAACATATGGAAGAAGAGATCCATTTTCTTTGATCTTCCATATTGGCGTTCGCTAGACGTGAGACACAGTATTGATGTGATGCATGTGGAGAAGAATGTTTGTGATAGCCCTATCAGTACGCTTTTGCACATACCAGGGAAGACTAAGGATGGGATTAATGCGAGATTAGACCTTGTCGATATGGGAATAAGAGAACGATTACATCCACAACTAAGAGATGATGGTAGGAGGGCATACATGGAGCCAGCAGCGCATACACTATCAAAAGCAGAGAAAAGAAGTTTGTGTGGGTGTTTGCATGAAATGAAGGTGCCGCAAGGGTATTTCTCGAATGTGAGAAGATGTGTCTCAATGGACGATTTGAAGTTAGTGGGAATGAAGTCCCATGATTATCATGTGTTGATGCAACAACTATTACCAGTAGCTATTAGAGGCATAATGAAAGATGAAGTACGAAACACAGTGACAAGATTGTGCGTTTTCTTCAATGCTATCTGTAACAAAGTCATTGACACTGAAAAGTTGGATGAACTAGAAAATGAGGGTTACATTATTTTGTCACAACTAGAGATGCACTTTCCGCCTTCATTTTTTGATATAATAGTGCATTTGGTAGTTCATTTGGTGAGGGAGGTAAGGCTATGCGGTCCAGTTTACCTGAGGTGGATGTACCCTTTCGAGCGATACATGAAGATCTTAAAAGGGTATTCTAAAAATCCTTATCGACCAGAAGCCTCAATAGTAGAAAGATATGTAGTTGAGGAGGCTATGGAGTTTTGCAAAGATTATATGTCAGGGAAGAAGGAACAATCCCGGCATGAAGAAGGGAGAAGCAAGGGAACACGAGGACTGAAAGTGAAGAATGTTCCTCGTGAAGAGGTGTTGCAAGCCCACTTGTATATCCTGAATAATACGGAAGAAGTTCAACCTTACATAAATGAACACAGAAACACTTTGAAGAACAAGAATTCAAGGAAGAATGACATGCAGATTGCTATTGAGCAAAACAAGACATTCATGCAGTGGTTCGAGGAAAAGGTTTTGCACGAGATCGGTGTGTCTGAGACAATTGAGTGGCTAGCTTGGGGGCCTTCGTTTCAGGTCATTACTTGGACCGGTTATGATATAAATGGCTATTCTTTCTATACCAAAGAGCAAGATGACAAAAGTACCATGCAAAATAGTGGGGTTATGGTAGAAGCTGAATCTATGCACTTTTCCAGTTCGAGAGACAAAAACCCCATATTAGCGTCTATGACCTATTATGGAGTTATAGAAGAAATATGGGAGATGACGTACAACAAGTTCAAAGTTGCTTTATTTAAATGTAAGTGGGTTAGCAACAATGCCGTGGTAATAGATAAACAATTTGGATTTGTCTCAGTCGATCTTCGAAGAGTTGGCTATAGAGAAGAGCCCTTCATTTTAGCAAGCCAGGCGAAGCAAGTGTTTTATGTCACCGATCCTGCCAGCAAAAATATGTCCATTGTCCTTAAAAGTAAAAAACAGAAGTATGGTGATCCAACCTTCAACCTTGATGACACACCACCTTTCACAACAACTACACCTCGAACAAATGAAGTAGAATTGGTAGATGATGACGAATATGCTGTAAGAAATGACCATGGTGAAGGACTGTGGGAAACAATCTAAAGTAAGACCTTAATTTATAAACGAGAACTGTGTTTTTTTTGTTTTACTTCTCGCTTACTATATACATGTGTTTTCATTGCAATTTACTTACGTTTCTGATAATGCTTTTTGTGTTAACAGGAATATGGACAACGTTAGTGATGACGAGAGGCGTGGAGATGACGAAAGCTCTAGCAATGACGAAATTCCTAGAGTTGAACCCCCTGCAAGAAGGAGGGTTAGAGGCTGTACAAAGATGGGAGCATTGGTTGCACGTCATGAACATCAACAGGAGAGGCTGCATATAGACTTCGATGACAATCTGAATCCAGTTGGTCCTGAGGAAGACCACTTCATTAGCTACATAGGGCTTTTGGCTCGAAGCAAAGTGCGCATTACCTACGATAATTGGAGATTGGTTCCCCCAAAAACGAAAGACATGATTTGGCAGCAACTTTTGGTATGTAAGTTTTGATGCATTGTAGCTTTGTTATTATTGTTTCTAATATAATAATCTTATGTTTTACCTTGCAGCAAACATACGATGTCCCCGACACCACAGAGATGCATAGGCACTGGATGGATGAGGTTCGTGTACGATGGAAAGGTTTCAAGAACAAGCTAACAAAGCATTACATTCGAGGGGCCCTTAGGGGTAACGATCCATGTGCACAGTATACATATTTATCTCCAGAGGACTGGAGGTTGTTTGCGGCATCACGAGCAGATCCTGAGTTTTTGGTAAGATTTCTGTCATGATATAGAACTACTTATATCGTTGATTTCATATACTTTATATCGTTGATTCATTTTTTGTCGTTTTTCATTCATAGAAATTAAGTGCAGCAAATGCCCAGAGGCAAGCAGAAAATAAATATCAACATTTCATGTCTCGCGGTGGATATCGGAAGCTTGAGCGGCAAATGATGGCAGAAGAGTTACAGAAAATGAAGGAAGCAGCGGAATTTGATCCTAGTGTTGTTATCCAGCCACCGGCACCTCCTCCACGTCACAAAAAATGGAAGGCAGGGAGGATTAAGTCTGGGAAGTACATAAATCCGACTGTTGCTGAGGTTGCTGCGAGGATTGTAAGTAGTTATACCATAAGTACCTAATTTTTTACATGTCGCGAGTGGTTTCGATACATTTACGATAAACTGCATGCTACAGGATGACCTGGACGAGCAGAGTAGCCAAGGTTCATTCAATCCAAGTACACGGATGGACATCTTGTCAACGGCTATTGGGAAGGCAGATGACCTTGGTTGTGTTCGAGGAGAGGCACGGGGAGTTAGTGCCGTGAGGTATTTTGGACGAGAGCCACGTTATTCGTCACAAGCTGGACCTAGTAAGGACGTTGTGGCCAAGATTCGAGAGGAGCTCGAACGAGAGATCGAGGCCAACCTTCGCGACAAGCTCCGACAAGAGCTGTTGCCAGAGCTTCAACTTGAAATGGCAAAGATGTTTGAAGCACAAAGGGCAAGGGACGAGGCTCGAACTCAGGAATCCCCGGCCTTCAATAGCACCAGAGGAAGTTACAACCCTCTGGAGCAACCACTTGGCCACCCTTCTCCCACTCCAGTGTCGGGACCACTTGGCGACCCTTCTCCCACTCCAGTGTCGGGAGACCCTTGCACCCTCTATTTGGATGATCCACTGTTGCGTGTTGTTGCTGATGCTCTCGTTCACACTCGTGCTACCACCCACCATAATCAGCAAATTTTGGAGGATTTTCGTAGAGTGAATGTGACGAGTGTTAGAAAGGGGGAAGAAGGTACAGCCATCCCTGTTTCTGATCCAGAGGTTGGCACGTTAGGTCAAGCGATAGGATCTTTCATCCTTTGGCCTTGCAATCTTATTGGTTCAGACACAACACCTCCAATGGTAGGAATTACCTTACTGTTACTGAAAATCTGTTGGCATCCTAATAACAATTTGTTTTTTGATGTTCTAAAAGGATGACGAAGCTGCGAGCAAATGGCCCTTCTTAGCACGGCTGCAACTGATCTACAAGCGCATTAAACAGATTGACTTGAAGATGCCTCCAGGGATTGTGGGCCAAGTGGAGTATCCCTACACCATTGACAATAAAGATCTCAAGCAGTTTATCAGGTTGGAGGAGATAGATGCAGGCTGGGTCAAATTTGCAGTCCGGTAAGTTTTTTTTTTCAATTTTCCCATAGAATTCATTTAGTGGTTTTTTGTTTTCATACATTCAAGAATTGATTCCTTATTTTAATTCTATTATAGCACCTTCCACGATCTCTGCACAAACATGGAAAGAAGTAATTGGTATGGATTCTTATGTCCTGCGAATACGACAGGGGATACTTGTACTGTGGCGCATAGGACTCACTATGTCGGCTACCAAATGGCACAAAACAAACTTCGTTGTTATCTAGCACCTATTGTCCAACGGTTCGTATTTACATTTTGTCAATTTCAGAAGTTTACTAAATAATTGTCTTCTCACTCATCTAACTTCATTTTAATGTGTGCATGTTGTTAAAGAAACCACTGGACTTTGTGTGTTATATGTCCCCGCCGCAACGTAGTCTATTGGTTTGATCCCTTGAGTAACAAGCCAGACAGAGATACAAAATCCGTCTTCGACACGTAAGTTATTCTGTTTGTATTTCATTGACAACAAAAATAAATGAATGGTTCTAATTTCTGTTCATTTTGCTTTTCATGATAGTGCTTGTCAAACATATAGAATCCTAGGTGGGTCACGCGAGGGTATGGTTGTTAAAAAGCCAAAGTGGTTTTATCCCATAGTAAGTACATTCGATCCTACATAATTGTTTCATTGACGGTCCTTTTAGACATACCTTTATTGATTTTAACAACCAATTGCATCCCTTTGATTAAAAGTGCCCTCGGCAACCTGGCAACACTGAATGCGGATATTATGTTATACTTTATATGTATAACATAACTCAAAGTGGAATTACTAGCGATTTTGAAAAGGTAATCGCTTCTTAATTCTCAAATGATAATATTTTTTGTGTTCTAATCGATATGCTAATTAATTCATTTGCTTGAGATTCATTTCATCAAAGCTTATTACTTTCTAATTTTCAGATTTTTGATAATGAAGATGCCTACCTGCGTGAAGACCTTGATTTGATCAGAGATCTTTTGGCTGGACATCTTCTTCAACATA
This sequence comes from Inga leiocalycina, assembly GCA_963242795.1. Taxonomy (NCBI): domain Eukaryota; kingdom Viridiplantae; phylum Streptophyta; class Magnoliopsida; order Fabales; family Fabaceae; genus Inga; species Inga leiocalycina. The sequence continues at coordinate 44,156,030 of OY725329.1, forward strand.
TAGAGCAGTAAACTTGTTATTTTATATCAGTTTGTACTTGTGTGATGACAGCGTTTTGACACTTTCTGGTTGTTTTTTGTTGATATATATAATAGTAGGTTGCATGAAAGGTTATTGTATGTATATATAGTAAAGATTGTAGTGCTGGATGTCCTTACCAGTTTGTAACGGACAGTGTGGTTTATGAATCCATCTTTTATTCTGTTTCTGCAGTTTCAATTCGTTGGGTAATACAGAATATAAATTATGGTATAAAAAAAAACCTAACTTTTAGACGTCCCAAATTAAGAATTGGGAGGCCTAAAGTCCCCCAGGTGGGACTTTAGGCGTCCCAAATTAAAATTTGGGAGGCCTAAAGTCCCCCAGCGTGGGACTTTAGGTGTCCCAAATTGTAATTTGGGACGCCTAAAGTCCCATCCTGGGGGGACTTTAGGCGTCCCAAATTTTAATTTGGGACGCCTAAAGTCTGACTTTAGGCGTCCCCATCATTTGGGACGTCTTTTATCTCAACTTACTACGCCCCCAGCATATACGTCCCCCCGTTTTGGGACGTTAAAGGTGCCAAATTTGGGAGGTTAAAGCCCCTTTTTGTAGTAGTGTAATAAAAACTAATAATAATTAATAATATATTAAAATATCTAACAGCATATCCTTGAATGAAGTCACCGTTTGCTTTGGCGAGCCAGGGGAGGTCATTTCTGAGTCCTTCACATTATTCATGGATTCAAGTGGCTCTTCTTCCATATCAGACCCCGACTTGGAGATTGGATCATAAGAAAGCAAGTCCTCTTCACTGTGGGGAAATCCTTGACGCAGCTTGACCTTTTTCTTGGATTGATCCTCATCCGATTGGGGCGGAGCTTCTTCCTTTGTCTCTAGTTTGGTACAAACAACAGCGAGGAGCTCTGTCTTTTTCTGGTTTCGTGTTTCCTTCGTTTCTGGTTGCTGGAGAGCTGTACGCGTTCCTCTCCCTGTTTCTCTTTCCCTGATCCCTCATTCCTTCACGCTATCATCATTTCTGGTATTGCCTCTCATCAGTTGTTTGTTCCTCCACTGCAAAGCGACAGAGGTTAGCTCTCACGTCGTGAACCGCTGTTGTCCACAACATTCGAAGTCGTGCACAGCTCCCAAGAGAGAATTTTCTCTCTAACTTTCTCTCTCGCACTCAATTATCATAGAATAACCTTAGTGTACCGGATCCTTTTTCTCATTAATCCAACATGGTATTCCCTCCGATCCTAAATATAAGGTAAAGTTAATTTTTTTGGAGAGATTAATGAAATTAATTAAATTATTTTAGAATTTTTTTATTTTTATTTTTTTCTCAAAACTAATTAGTTTATCTAATAAATTAATATATAATCTAAAAATACACAACATATGATGATACGATTAAGTAATTTATTTAATTTCCTTAATCTCTCCAAAAAAAAATCAACTCTATCTTATATTTATATTTAGGATTGAATATAAGCAAGGGTTTCTTAGTCTTTACCCCAGTCAATCTTTAATCTTTCATGGTAATGAAGATTCTCGACCACCCCAACGATGACAGCAGAAGCATTGAAGCAACTTATTTTAATACAAATTTACTACGGCACAATTTGAACTTTTAACCGCAATTTTGGGATGAAAATGCAGATCCAAACACATACAGAATCTTTAAGAGAAGATGATTTTAATAAATCATGAGATGAGTTTTCCCAAGAATTCATCTTTCTGTCTTAACAAGTGTCTAATGATGAGATCAAAGATAATGATGCCGTAGTTAACATCAAACCTATAAATATATCAATTTTTTTTGTAATTGAAAATATATTTAGATCATTATATTATTATATAAATTGTTGTAGAATTATAATCTAAAATAATATGCTGACTGTAGATAATATGAGTCTGAGCCAAACATGTCCATATGACCCAAAAGCAAGTCTTTCTCTCTTTTTTCTCATGTTTTTCTTGCGCGTTTTGCGGAATTGTTGTCGGGTTGTTTGGACTGAATTGTTGACGGTTCATTTGAGATTTCGCTGACAGGGAGAAGAAAGATTAATTTATAAGGAGGATACATATGGTCTACTTGTTTTCTATATACTGCTTCTTTGTTATTCCCTCTTCTCCACAATCATCTGATCTCTGCTTCTTTAAGATTTGGCTTGCGTGAAGTTACAATCTCATTCTCCTATTTATATATTTTTAGTAAGTCTCTGCTTCTTTCGCATCATTCACTTCTTCTATGTTGTTGTTGGTTATATTTTCTTTATTGGGTTTCTTGTTTGGTCTGATCTTCCATAACTATGGCCTACAGCTCTCGTTTGCGTCATTTAAATTTACTTTGGGAAGGGTTTAAATTTAGTCGGCATTTGAAAAAATATAGATAGGTTTGAAAAATATATGACATTGACAAGTACAGATTACAGCAAGAGCCTATTTGATTTTCTCTCTTCTCCACACTCTTCTCTCTCCTTTTTTGAGATTTGGTTTGGGTGAGGTTACAGTCTCATTCTGCTATTTCTTTGGTAAAGCTCTGCTTCTTTGACATCATTATTATTAACTTCTTGGTTCTTGTCGATTACTTTTTCCTCCTCCTCCATCTCATTCATTCTTCTCTTTCTTCAAGTTTTTATTTTCTTTTGAGCGTCATGGTTATATTTTCCTTTTTGGAGTTCTTGCTTGGTCATATTCCATAACTATGCCCTACAGTTTACGTGTGCATCATCTACATTTAGTTTGGTAAGGGTTTAAATTTAGTAGTGAATTAAAAAATATATTCCATTGACAAGTGTAAATTAAGAATATATCTACCACCAAGCTATTTAGTTGGCGTGATAAGCAACCTTATCCATATAAGAAGAAAAATAGAAATTCGAATCCCGATAAACACTAGTTTAGTTCGGGAAATAATCTATTATTGCTTTAGTCGCAACTCACGAGAATGACTGCTTTCATGAAAGTGTAAACGTGTCCAAAATGATAAGAATTAAGAGCTTTCTGGTTCCTAATTTATATTGTCGATCATTGTTATGATAAAAATGAAAATCAATAATTTCCACATGTACAGTTTGGTGTAGAAGAAGACTAAACTGCACTCTCCATGTAAGACAAGATGCATTATGTTTAGGTCCATCTCCGTGAGTCCATTATCGTGAGCTATATATTTTCTAGAACAATCTTGAATGCGGTGGATGTGAGAATAATTTTAGTATTATATTCCTATTTATATTTAACTTGTTTTTTGTTTTTGGAAGACTTGCATACATTTTTAATTTTATGGGTTTCTTGTTCGGTATGCTCTGACTTCTATAACCATAATTTTCGGTATATCCACACTCACACTGTAATTAATTAGCACCATTTGAATTTAATTTGCAAGAAGGAAATAGTCCTGATGTTTTGCGTTTTGTGATGTGGTTGTTATACAATACTCTCCGGTCTCTAATATAAGAGCTAGTTGTGCATTAGATTTGGTCCTAAATATAAGTTCTTAACATGTTGTCTCTTATATTTATCATTTTCCCCTAACTAATTAATTTACCTAACTTCTAATGTTAAATATAGGCATTTTAATGAGATCATATCACATTTGTTTAAATTAATCAATTTATTTCATTTTCTTAATATATTCAAATTAGTTGAGTACCTTTTATTTTAAGGACTGGAGGTAGTATTATATGCTAGTATTATTTAAAATGCAGCTCATGGGAAGGAAGACCTACTTATTTATTTTCTATATAATGTCTCTTTGTTTTTCTTCCTTCTCCACCGGATCTTTTATTCACCTTTTCTTTGGTTCTTCAGGTTTCGGTTGGTGAAGTCAATGTCTCATTCTGATATTTCTTTGGTAAGGCGCTGGTTCTTTGTGTCAATTACTTTTTCTTTGTTGGTTAATCCTCCCCTTTATTTCATCTTGTGATGGTCTTTTTTTTTCCTTCACTTTTAATTGGGTGCCATGGTTATTGTCTATCTGGGATTCTTGTTTGGTCTAGTCTGATTTCCATATAGCTATGACCCCATATAAAACACATATTTATATATTTCTCTCGTTTACACCATTTCAAGTTAATTTGAAGAGTTTGTATTGTTTGAAAAATAGATCAACAAATTTGACAATGGACTGGTAGTATGGCATTAAAAATATTCATGAATTAAATAAATCAAATTTCTATTGTAGCTTTGGTTACGAGATTTAGTAATTCATGAAAGTAGATTTGTACCAAAGGGAAAGAATGAAGAACTTTCTAGTTCCTAATTGATGTAGAATTGTAAGTTATTGTATAGATTTAATGAAGAAAATTGAGTTGACTTTCGGCTATGATTGGATGGAGAGAAAGTGAGGGAAAATATGAGGGAGAGATTATTAGGAAGGAAAACTTCCAAAAATGGTAAAAAAAGTTTACTATTTTTTGGAGTTTTCCCTCCTTGTAATCCTTCCCGGCCTCTAATTTTCTTTTCATCTACAGATAGGGTTCAATAGTTGACCTCAATAATTTGTGCATACAGTTTAGAGTAGACAGTGCACATAAAGATGACTAGTGTTGTAAATCAAGTGAGAAGCATGCTTGAAAGTGAACTTGACTTAACCCCAAAGTCTTTTGAGGCTTTATCCTTTATCCAAATAAAACATATGATCCATTCTTAGGTCATGAAAATTAATTAATATGGTTTTAAGCCATTTGTATGGGAGAATATGACTTCGACGGACAACGTTGAAGACTTGGAGAACTCATTACTTTGTGCTGCCACGGATGGCAAGTGGCGAAAAGTCCTTAAAATGTACTATGAAAAAAAAAGAGCTTCGAACAGTAAAGATACAGTCGACAGGAGACACAGTATTACACATGGCAGCGCCCAACGGGGCATTGTTTGCAGTAGGACGCATGGTGGAGTTTGTTTGTCCAAAGGGAAGTAATGAGCAGCATAAGATGTTGGGAGCAGATGAAAATGGCGATGAGAAGAAACTTGTCCTTGAAGCTAAGAATAAAAAGGGTAATACTCCTCTGTTTTTAGCAGCTTCTGCTTCAAATTGGAGTGTTGAAATGTGCAAGAAGATCGGTGATGCAGACCCCTCCTTAATTACTATACCCAACGGAGACGGCGAGACACCTCTCTTCATGGCGGCTCGTCATGGCAACAAAGAAGCTTTTCTTCGGCTTCATTGTCATAGCCCTAAACATTTTTGGGCTCATGCTCACTATAAAAGGAAAGATGACAACACCATTCTTTGCTGTGCATTGGCAGAAGGGCACATTGGTAAATAGAAACAATGATTCAGTCTTTCATATATTGGCATGTTTTAATTAGTGTGTCATTTATTCAAGTGCATATATTTATGGTTTGCTTTTATTTCGTAGATTTGGCAATCGATATAGTTCTCCTTTATAAAGACCATCTGCAAGGGAAGATGAACATGGCCAGTAAGGATGGGTTATCTCCGCTCCATCTCTTAGCAGAAAGACCTTCATCTTTCCAAAGTACTTATCTTCTTGATCGACCTCTCGTTGCTCGACTTCTTTATAACTGTAAGTAAATTGTCTTTCGGTGAATCAATCACATGCCAATCATAAATATACTTCGGATTAGAAAACTAGCAAAATTATTCTTCAAAAAAAAAATTCGATACATATAGGATACTTCTAAAACCGCGGTCAATAATTCAAGATTTTTTTAAAAAAATTAATTTTGTTGAAGATTTACCATATTGAAGCTCTAATTATATATTAGGGTGTTTTACTCTAGATTGCCTTTTTCTCGAATTTTGAAATGGCAAACTTACGCTTTAATAAAAACTATCCTATTGATAATAGTAAAAGTATTGTTATGTATTTTTTTTTTTTTCTGGGGTATTCAGTACTGTGAAAGGACTATATAAAATTGTGTTTAGAGTGTTGAGTTTTTGAATTGCAAGGCGAATCATAACTAAGGACCAGATAAAAAGGTTAATGTCAAATTAATACTCGTACCTTATCAGCACAAGTTCCCAAATTCATTACTCATTTCTTTTATATTTTAGCACTGAAAAATTTTAGAAGTCTTAATTTGATATTAACTTTTTTATGAGGTGCTCGTGGTTGTTATTCTCCCATTGTATTATATTTTTTGTCTTTTATAAATTTATATATGTGTACGTATCCCAAAAGTATCATATCCTGTATTTTCAAATATAAAAGTATCGACGTACCATATATAGTATCCGATTCACGCATTGTATAAAGTTGAATATGGTTGAGATCTCTCTTATGTATGGCTTCATTTTGAGGGGAAAAATCCGCTTCTCAAGAGTGCAGTTTTTTTTTTTTTTTTGTATTACAAAGGCAAGCAAAGCTTGTAAAGTGTCAGGACCTATAAAGTAGGCCATACAAAATGATCCTGTGGCGGTGCACCACATTCCTAGGCAAAAAGAAGGGTACAATCAGCAGGGGAAGACCCCAGTTCGATGTAGTCCTGGCTGTTCATGTGAGCCTAACCTGCTAGATAATCAACACAACGAATACTTTTCCTATAAGAGTGGGAAATCTGCAAGTCCCAGTCCGAAAAAATAAGAGATCTGGCGTCCAGGATAACTTCATATAATGGGTGGGAAGTAGGACAAGTAGATCATAATAGATGAATAGCTTGGAGGGAATCAGTGAACAGTTTGATTTTGGTCAAACCCATCTGCTTACATAAATGAAGGCCTCTGTAGATTGCATGGATTTCTGCAACAGTTGGGAATAAATGTCCTAACTTCTGTTGAAATCCACGTATCCATGTGCCATGCTGGTCACGAATAACACCTCCGCAGGCGGCCTGTCCTCCATTGAGCACAGATCCATCAACGTCTATACGAACAAAATCCGGTCCGGTGGTTCCCAGTGGACTACCCCTCTCTCTGGAACTTGAAATATCTGATGATGAAATCGTCCGCTCTCCACTCCTTCCGAGAGGTGAAACAGGCATCTATGTACTATCTCTTGTGGCTTCTCAGCTACCCCTTCGAATGCTTGACTGCATCTGTTCTTCCATAGTAGCCAGCACGTTATGCTGAATACTCGTTGCCATGACCATCTAGAGGTTCTCCTATTGCCTGGTGAGTGCTGCATGTTCCATTGTAGCCATTGCTGCAAACAACCACTAAAAAACATAGAATAATATATGGTGTTAGTTAAAGTGGACCACACCCTCTGGGCTTGGTCACAATCTCTCAATACATGAAGGATGCTCTCCTCACTCTCACACTGAAAAGGGCAGGTGTTTGGAACATTCGGGTTATGTCTCGCTCTTGTATCATTTGTTGGAAGCCTCTCATGGAAGCCTCTCAAGAGTGCAATTTTAAAAACTGTCATCCTGCTTTTTATTTATTGTTTTATATTATAAAAATAATAATATAGACACGGCTTATTTGTTTGGAACCTGGAAGGGCCGTTTTTTCGAGTTCAGAAGAAGAAGCAAGCCACAGCGAGCTGGGAAGAATTGAAACAAGGTGAACACACACCATACTTTGCGGCCCACGCGGATGCATTGATGAGTTATGCTTCAGGCGAGTATGATGAATGAAAAGGATTCATTGTATTCCACTGATATAAACCAAACCTAATTAATAATTACTCTCTTTGGATTTTAATGTTCATTTCATCAATATTTGTTAGCCCATGGCTTTTCATCATACAAGAATCACATTTTTTTAGATCAACCACATAAATGCTAAAACGCACATACACTTCTTTACAGAAGAACTCTAGCTGAATCATCTCATTATTTGAGTCACATTTCCAATATGTGAATATTATCTTCATTCCCATATTTCTTTCTTTGAATTGAGCAAAAATTTTACATTAGCAAAATTAAGAGGGCGAATGCCAATAATAATTAGTGTTTGGTAATGGGGTGGTATATGGGTTTATTCATGCATATGTTTGGAAACTAATAAATTTTATGACGACTCATATTTACAGATCGTTTTGATGATTTAGAAGAATCTAGTTGGGCCATGAGGATCATGAATGTAATTGTGATACTGCTGTGTGTTGGTTGGCTGTGATCCCGGTAAAGCCCCTAGCAATAGCAGGTACGCCGTGCCAAATTGCATTTATATATATCTATATATATATATATTTGACCTTGTGGCAATGTGCATATATATATATATATAAGCACACGGATATGATTTATATATCTATCTCTATATCTACTACTATTCCCAGTGAAAAGTCAGGCCAAACGAAGAATTACAGAGAGAAAAAACGCAGACAAGAAGCTAGAAGGTCATACTTCATTGAACTATATGGAGTCGAGAGTTCAGAATTGTGCCGCCCATAATGCAAACAACTAGAGTCGTATCCTGTCAACCAAAAGTGGTCTAGTTAGTAAAGGAGTTGGCCCATAACTATAATAAGGTTGTTAGTTCAAATCTCACCAATGTGAGGATCTTGTCGTTAGGCAATCTGTAAGTATCTCTGTAGGTGTTCTTTAACCCTAGAGGCATACTCTGATCCTGGTGAGGTCCTGAGACCTAACTCACCTAAACTTTTTATACCAAAACAACCTAGAGTAATCCAAACTAACGGGCCTAAATATATTTACGTTATGCCTCAACTATAACACTAGTAGAAACTAACAACACAGAAAACACTGATGACATAGCCATTTGATCCACATTGGCTCAACCGTTAGACATCATACACCATATTTTGGTGCGTTTAGTTACATGTTAGAAAACCACCAAAACTACATATGCATTTTAAGTTTGTTTTACACTTTTTGGACCAAGAATTGCAATGAGAAGGAACCACAAAAACAAAAGACAAGTTATTTCACGGGATTGGTTACATGAATCGTATTATGTCATTATACTCTATCAATAACCATATATTTGGATAAATTATAACATAAAAAAAAATCTTTGGATAAATTATTAAAAAAAAAATCCAATCTCTTTGTTCTTACTACCCTCTTCACATGACTCAAAATTGTTTGCTCTACATTTTTCACCAGAGTCCGATCCAACGCCCTTGTTAGTTCTTTATACATGTATGTTCAAACCACATTACAATGATTTTCTACCATTACTCCTCAATAGATATCCCGTGATCTCTTCCTCATATATATACATTATGAATTTTATGTTTTATTATATGCCCACACATCATTGTCACCAACTTCTTCATCTTTGCTACTCCAACTTTATATTCCTTTAGTCCCTTTAAAGCCCAACATTCACTACTATAAAGCATTTCTAGCTTATAGTAGATTGATAAAACATTCATTTAAGCTTATCAGGTATTTTCTGATTATAAATAATTCCTATAGTAGTTCTTCATTTAAACCATGTAGCTTGTATTCTATGTGTTCAATATCAATCATCATGTATAGTTGATCATCCCAAATATCTAAACTTTTTGACTTGTGGTATGATATGGTCTCCCATCTCCAAATCATTTCTAATTTGTCTCTTATCAAACTTGCCTTGTATATATTTTGTCTTACTCTTACTTAGGAAAAAATCCTTAGACTCCAAAGTCCTTCTTCATAACTCAAGTTCAGAGTTAATCTCATCCCTTGACTTGACAATGAGAACTATGTTGTGAGCAAAAAGGATGCCCCTAGGACTTTTGTTTTGTATCTGCTCAATTAGAACCTCTAAAATCAAATAAGGGTTTAAAGATGATCCCCAATGTAGGTCAATTCTTATATATGGGAAAGTCCTTTAGCTCACCTTTATAAGCCACATCTTACTTTTATACATATTTAAGAGCATTAGAGACATTTTGAGAACCACTTTTGGCAAGGGCAAACCCTTGGAGAATAAAAAACTTCAAAACACGTAACATAGCTTGGGCACATCATTTCTCATTCAAAACAGCCTTGGAATTCTTTTTATTAATTTTAGGCTTATGATGAGAATCTAGGGACAATTTCTTGACATATATGGAAATAAATTTCATAGTTAATTCCGATAATAACTCCTAACCAATAAAAGTCATATAATTGTTTGAAAATGTCATTCTCCTCGTAAAAGAATTTCTTAAACGTTGATAATATTGATAATATCACTTTCAACAATCATTCTTAACGGTAAGATTTTATCCCTGATCCTTTGAAACTTTGATCATATTCTTCTTATACTAGGGAATGAAACTGTACTAACATTAATAAACAAAACTTTGATAGACACAACTGATTTACACATACTCTATTGACCTTAGAAATGATGCAACATGTCAGTAGCTTTGTAGCCTAGTGGCAAGAAAACACTCACCTAAGTGGGAGGTTTCAGGTTTAATCTTATTTGTGATCTCATGGCTTTAGTGCCTACCCCTGTAATTCTTAAAAAAAAAAATTGATGCAATACAGCTTTCCTGTGCAGCCAGAATTGGCGGACCTGTATATTTAGCTGCTTCAACTAACTTTTTTTTTTTTTTTTTAAATGCATGTGTCTATAAGAATGAGCTTCCCTGCTCATCCTTTAGATGAGGAGGTAGAGCTCCTCCCATCTGGGCGGTCTAGATTTTTTTTTTATTTTTTTTTAAAATTATTTTATTGGATACAGAATCTAAAATAACGATAATCTCCTAACTAATATTTTTCAAAAAATGATTTTTTTTTTATGTAAGAATAACCAATTTTAAAAAAATCAAATCTGAACCGTCCAGATGATGAAAGATGGGCACTGAAATGGGTTCCGTGTCTATATGTTAAATTAAAAATATTGCCCTCATGTATTTAAAATTTTGAACCCCCTCAATTGGCTGAATTTACACTCAACTTTTTATTTGATATTTTAAGTTGAAGTTATTGAAGTTTTAAATTCATACATACACGTATATATAGACTTAAATGTGTGTGATGCAGGGGCTTGAGCGCTGGTATATAAATTAATCACTTTTCTCTTATCTTACTTTACACTTTTCTTGTATTGGATAAACTATTTTCTTTGAAATATTATTCTGAGCACATTTCATTAAAATTTTATAAAGCTGTTATGAGTGATTATCCATGTCATGATTCATTTTTCTTTTAATTATATCTTGTGTATTGCATGAGTCGATAACTATATTCTTATGAGTATTTATGTAACGAAGTTATTAGTTATATGCTGCTCTATTGAACTTTAAGTTTAAGACAAAATCCTAATAATATTGATCGGTTAAAATCAATGGCTAAAACAACTTTATTTAATTATACACATTATAAATTATTTTTAAATATTATTTTCTAAATATATTTTGCTGCAACTGACTCGGGGTTTTAATTCTTAGAAAATCTGTTCAAGGTGATACGAGACGTAAAGGAGGAGCACACATGGTCTCTTCAAATAGTGGAAGAACTTCTTGAACATGCTTCCAAGGAGGATATGGCAGCAAATTCATATGAAGAGAATAGCGGTAAAAAGATTTATGAAAACTCAAAGCGTTAGTTCATGAAGCATTATTAACTTATTACAAATATATAAAACGTGACATTTTAGAAGAGTAATTAATCGTTCTTGGCCTTTTCCGTTGGATCGGATAATAACAAAATATGGAGTAAACTACAACAATATCTTCTTAATTGTTTTCAACAAATAAGTATAAAATAGCAAAAATATGTATAAAAAAAATTTAAACATAAAAATGTTAAAATAAATAGTTGAGAATTGCTTATGATAAAAAGTAAAAGGTACAATTATTTTAATTAAAATCTATAGTTGTAAACTATGTAGATCAAATTTTAAAAATTTAAACTTATTTATTTATTATTTAATATTATAATAATATTTTTGTATGATATTAAACTTCAACCATTGAAAGTTGATCCAATAGTAAAAAATAACAAGTGAAGAGGAAGTGGAGAGAAAGGTTGGTGAAGGGCATGGGTCTTATATTTTGGGAAAAAAGATAGCATTAATTTACATGTATAACACTTGAGGGGACAGAAGCTTTATTTTACCTCTTTTTTTTTTTTTTACCATGACATCAATGCCGACTTAGGAACCGATTGTTTCAATGGATCACATCCTATGATTGGCATCATAATTATCTATATGTCATCAATGAATTATGACCGATCAAGTTTCGTTAAATACTTATAAATGTTAATTCAGGTAATTGTAGACTTTTAGTAAGAGAGTTTTTAGTTAGTATGGTTTTTCTCTGCAATAACATTCTAACTTTGTGATTTGGACTATGAATGATTGGATTGAGCCAGGACCTAGAATAGTTGACACAACCCTAATGGTTGCTGCTAAGAATGGTGTGATAGAAATGGTGGAGAACATCTTTAAAAAATTTCCATCTACGATGAAAGATGTGAATGAAGAGGGAAAGAACGTAGTTCTAATAGCGGCAGAAAAGAGGCAGACCAAGCTGTATAAACTTTTGTGCCGAAATGAAAAAGTACAGAACAGAGGTTTATTTAGTGAACTGGACAAAGATGGAAACACTGCATTGCATTTGGCAGACAAGCCTGGGTTCAACCTAAATTGGCAGACAACTACCATGGTAGAGGAATTCAAGTGGTTTGAGGTGCGTATCTATTCGCTATTGAAATTTCTTTGGCTTGGCCATGAGCTCTAATCCAAAATTAAACTACTCATCATCATTTTAATTCAAAGGTTTATTCAAAATGTTGGATAAATAAGCATGTGATTGAACCATATTTTATTGATGATTTTTAATAATTAAATTGGGATTTTGATGTATTTTCTAGAATATAATTGCATGATTAAGCACTATTTTAATTAGAGACATTTGTATTGAATTAATTGTAAATAGGGGAAAAATGGTCATAAATTTGTTAATTATTTATACAAATGTTTTCTTGTACTTGTGATATTATTTTATGCTTAATTTTTGCATTGTAGGTGCTCAAGAAGGAAATTTGAGATTATTGGGCTTAAGATGAAAACAAGGAAAATAAAAGAATAGGCCCAAGAGCTAAGGCCCAGAACAGGTACCAATATTAAAAAAAAAAGAAAACAAACAAGGTGGGCCGCAGGAGAGACAAGCCCAGAGAAAAAAAAAAGAAGAACAGAAGAATTGGGCCGCAGCTGGAGTGAAGAAAAGATCTGACTTGGGCTGGACATGGGATCTGGATCTGGGAGCCCAAAAATCAAAACAAAGAGACAGAAACGGAGGAGCAGCTGAAGGATATACAGACTGGAGACAGATCCGAAAAAGATGGACGCAGCCCACAGACCCGACTTGTCTACTGGACATGGGAAATGGACACACACAAGGACCTGGGTTATATATGGAGAGGTGAACAGCGCCGCAGGGGGGAGATCGCATATCAGTAGACCAACTTCGTATCATCACATCACCATTCTTCCTGGTCGCCGGCGACCATCCTCGACTACCATCATTTTTTTTCCTCACCATTGTTGCAAAGCTGGGAGGAGGGAGACACGGACTGCAGAACAGAGACACGCGAAGACCAGCGACGTTGCAAAGTCCACCGTGAACGGAGCTCCTTCTTCTTCGTTTTGGAACTGAGATTCCAGAGGTTTGAAGGAGAGCTGAGAACCACCGTGTCCCTACCTTCTTCCTTCCTTAACCACCGACAGCACCACTTCCTCTACTCTGTGATTTAGTCTCTAAATTTTCCATGAAGTTCTGGTGTTGTTTTGAAGATGCTTCAATTGCAATCATGAGAGGCTGATTCCTTGATTTTTGGTGGCAAACAAAGTGGCTAGAGTTTCAAGTTTCTACAAGGGGAGTTTATTGTTTTCCATTTGCTCAATTTATACATTATGTCTTTGTGAATTAATTTGCATTGGGATATGTATGTTTTGAGACTTAGATGAATGATAATTTGTCTATGTTGGTGAATATCTTGTGTTGAATTTGGTATTGGTACATTTGAATTTTATTTTACTCATTTTCCTATTAGATTAATGAAGTTATACATTCTATGTGATATCTAGATTGTGTGATGGATTTAATTTAATTTTGAATGTCGCGATTGTGCTTTCAATTAAGAGGAACCAAGTGCATTAATCCATTTTCAATACACATCAAGTGGGTTTTTAACAATTTGCTTAAGAGGTGACTAAGAATGCGATTGTAGAACTAGTCATTAATTAGGTAGATTGGACCTAATGCGATTGCTTAGGGTTTTAATTAGACTTGATGCAAAAGTAACTCCCAAATTATTTTAAGGAGCTAGGAAAGCCACCAAATTTGCCACCATGATTCATTTCATCATTCATATTCCCAATTTCAAAATTTATTTCCATTCACTCTCAATCATTCTCCATTTTTATAAAGAAAATACCAAAAATATTAGATTAGCATTTAATTAATTTGCATTTTCTTTTAACTATTAATTTGAAAAATCCAAAAACCGTTTTCCCCTTGTTTTAATTGCATTTGCATGATAATTAGACATTTAGGTTACTTAGGAAGCAATAAAAGGCTCCTTAAGAGAACGACCTGAGTGTTGCATTGTACGGCAATTCTTGGATAAAAAAAAATATTTTGCATTTGACCCCAAGACGTAAAGACACGGTCAAATCAGCATGGTATATATATAAATGGTGATGCAGTTTGTGAAAAGTTCAGTGCCTTTTGAATTGCGGGAGATATACAACAATGATGGGAAAACTGCAGAAGAAATCTTTATAGACAGTTACAAGGAACAAATGACAAGTGACAGACAGTGGTTGAATCAGACCTCACAAGCATGTTCTGTGGCTTCTACCGTAGTTGCATCGATGGCCTATTCCAATATTGTGGCAGAAAATGCCGATGAAAACAACTACTCATCCCTTGTGGCCGTTTCGTTGTCCCTTACTTCTACCATTTGCTTCTTGGCCATACTTGCTTTTCTTTCTCAATCTCTTTACTTCTGGAGATACGTTCCTTTCATGGTTCAGCTTGCTATTTTGACCATGTTCGGCTCCATTGTTGCTTTATGGATCTCTCTCATGTTCCATAGAAAATCTTCATCAACTTACGCAATTCTTGTCTCCCCAATCGCCATCCTTACCATTGTCACACTACCCATATTCATCGGTCCTGCGTTGATGTCTATGTTTACCAAAGTTCCACCCCCTAGCCGCAACACCACAAGTTCCATCCACTATCGAAGGCCTCGGAAAAAGAAAAATGGAAGAGGTTTTAATAGGAATCAAGAGCCAACTTCAAATATTAAACTTAGATCCAAAATTTCTTGGAATAACATTGGAAAGCCTAGGGCACGTTTAAGTACTAAATGGAGGAATACTTTCTGACGAGCACAGCTTGTTCCGTTTTTCTTTTCTTTTTTTTCATTGTCATGGATTGAATACCTTTTGACCATATGAATTATCTTTGTTGCATCATCATGAGATCTTGTTGAGAATCTTGGGCTTAATTTTAAGTTCTATGTGGACCTCCGTATCAGATTTGATGCCGCAAACTTAAGTGCATCTCTTAGTATTCAAACAACACAATCCATCATCACTTTCATTTAAAAACCTCTTGTGTGTGTGATTTAATAGTTTTATATCTCTTTTGTTTGGAATAATGTGTGTGTAATAAGTATACTATTTCAACATTATATCACTTTACTTGGAGGTTCTCATGATGATGCAAATCCGACTTGTGGCTAAGTATAAAGTCTCCAATTACTGTCATTAATGATGAAGTCACGAGTTTGAATATGCAGGAAGACAATGTTGCAATTAATGAGATAATTAATTATTGTTTGTAATTACTGAGCAAATATTACGTAATTATTGGGATTATTCATGATTATCTTGTAAAGGTTGACATAATTAATGATTATATGATTATCAACATAGGAACGATCTTATGCCTATCACACACTCTACCAAACATATATAGCATATGCATTAAGTGTGGTAAGTCAATTTATACGTAATAATCCAAGAGGAAATCACTGCATGCATGGGAGCTGTGAGTCGAATAAATAAAACCAACAAAGTGATCCACCTCTGGATACTTCATATATTTGTAGGAGAAGGAAGAAAACAAATTAAAACGTAATTTAGAGGGATGGCTCATGGCCTGTGCAACAGAATCGTACCAAGAAGAGAGCTAGCGATGAATGAGTTGCAGGGAATGGGATCAAGGGTTTGACCACGTTCAGCAATCGCCGGTCGCTTGCAAGAAGATGAACATGAAGAAGGGACAATGATGAAGACCTGCAAATGGCGGATCTAAAGCTGAAATGAAATGGAAGAGGGAAATTTTGACTTTTGTAATAAGGGCATTTTTGTCAAGAAATTTTTATTCCCAAATTACAATTCCCTCGTTTAAGGGGAAGCTCCTTTCCGAAGCTATCAGCACTAACACGTCAAGCATGGATTCTCTTACCCCACTCCCATTCCTCATCCCACATTACTTTCTACCAAACACATCCACATATAGATTAGGGTTAATAAGTTTCATTTCTTTTATAACATTTTTCTCTATCAATGTTTTAAAAGTCGAATCGGATATTGAGCCGGAAAGGTTAGCGAGTCATGGTTCAAACAGTTGGAACGGTCGAGCCGTTCGGTCGGACCGGTGACGTAATAATTAAATTTAAAAATATTATATATATTTATATTTATATTTATATATATATATATATTACAATTAGTCTGTAATCTAATTTCGTATGATGTTAATAAAGTCATAAAATACCATTTAAGGAAAAACATTAAGTCAATCATAAACCTAAAACAATAATGATTTCTTGACTTGTCAAGCATTGGTGACTCTTGATTGATCCAAGCATGAGTTTTTTGAAAAGCATTTAGACCATACCACTCTGGTCCTATTTATAAATCCTTTATGACTAAAAAATTTGGTCCTATTTATAAGTCTAGTTTCAGTGTAATAAATGAGATTGTGATAATTTTACCCCTATTTATTGTACAAATAAAGAAATAATTTAAAAATAGATAGAGAAGAAAGAGTTGAAAAGTACACATTCATAAATGAGGGTATAGTTGTAAATTTACCCCATAATCATTAAGTTAACATCTCTCCTTGATATGTGAGATTTAGTTAAAAGAGACTTATAAATAGGATCAGAGTGGTAAATGTCATCATCTTCTTGAGAAAATGACCCAAAATCAATACCTTTTAACTCCAATCTCAGTGCTTTCAATTTCATCCTTAGCTTGAGGATGAACCTCATTGCGTTTTTGTTAAAAAGCATCTTTATAAAATAGTTTGCAACAAACCAAATTATTAAAATTAGTAACATATAATACAAATAAAATAAAGTAACTTGTCTAAAATTCATATACCATTTTTTTAATTCTTTTTGCAGCATCAAATTTTTTTTAAAAAAAAATTGCAGCAAAATTTTTTTTCCTGCAATTTTATTGGGCCGAATGGTTTTTGAAAAACCGTTCCGGCTTCTGGCCTAACAACGGTTTCTAACCCAAAAACGGATAAACGATGCTCCAAAACGGCTTCCTCAGAAAAATGGTCCAACGGATATATCCGGCCTACTTCAGTGACCGGCTGACGGTCCGATAATCTGGTCTGGTCCGGTTCTCTAAATAGTGGTCCCTATAATTCAATAAAGACCTGTATCATTTTGCCCCTACAGAGGCCAAAACTTATGGTTTGAAACTTGAGGGACTAAAACTAAAATAAGGGTAAACTTGAAGAACTAAAGATTATATTAATCCTATAGATTACTTCCAATATCTGAGGTTCCTAAATTTGCGGGTATATGAATTAAGATTACATTACTACTTCTATAATCAATACTATATTAATTGTTGCTCCTACAATCCACAGTACAAGTCTTTTTCTCGCACTTTGGATTGATTCAAAATATGGGTCCAGTTTGATAATATCTAAAGTATTTAATATTTTTATTTCTTGTTTTTCGTTCTATAAAATTAAATTTAATAATTAATGTTTGATAAGAATTTGTTTTAAATATTTAACTATATAACTTCTTTTTCTCCACATGTGTTAATTAAATCGCCAAATCAAATTTATATTTTGGGTTGGACGAGTATTAAATTATTTTTTGGAACTCAAGTGTGATATCTATTATCTAATCTATTATTATAATCTATCTATCTATTAATCTAGTTTCAGTCTCATTCTGCTATTTCTTCAGTAAGGCTCTCTGGTTCTTTGAAATCTTTAGATTCTTTTTTGTTGGTTTGATTTGATCCCCTTTCTTCTTTGGTAATAATGCTCTAGATAAATATTCATTTACAATAAAAAAAAAACTACCACAGAATTATTAGTATATGATGGTTATTATCAACCATAAATCACATTTTCAAACTGTCATATATGTGGGCGCTATATATGCTTGGTGCTGATACATAATGGTTCCGAACCGTTATTTATTTTGAACCTATTATAATGATTCTAATATAACACATGTTATATATTGAGGTTTGGTGAGGTCATGATATGCGCACTACTATTATAATAATTAACGGGCACACGAAAACAATTGTCATAATATATTGTAATGCTTACTTAATACATAACGGTCTCATTTTGAAAATCATTATTTATTCAGTAACATACATAATAGTTTTTATATAAGAAATGTGACTTTAAATAATAATAAATAATGGTCTTATGCAAACAACCATTATTTATTTAGTAACATAACTAGCGGTTTGTACATAAGAACCTTGAATGTTTATAATACATGACGATTTTTATATAATAACTATGATATATGATTGTGAGACTCTTCAAATAAGAGTTTCTGAGCTAGTTGAACTTGTCTGTATATAACAAAATATTACCTCCCACAATGAGTTGCCATGCAATTTGGGATGGATCAAGATTTTCCAGGCTTTGTGAGATGAATCAATGGCAACTGTTGACATGTATATGTGATAATATAACTGTTAACCTATAATTGTGTCTCTTCACATAAATTAATCCTGGAAAGAAAAGGCTGAGGGGGAAAAATGAATACCCCTATTGGAAACAAGTACGTTTTTCAGGATTTGAACTTATGTTCCATTCTTTACGGGATGAGGCCCCTTACTACCTCAACCAATAACTTATTAGTTGATTGTTAACTCATAGAAATCAAGAGTATTCTAGCACATTTTCTTCTCTTTTCACTTATTTTTGGGGTTCAAATTGTGCATATAAAGAGATTATAGAAGAAAATGTGATAGGACATAAGCTATATCAAAATTTTGTTGAATCATGAGTTAAATGCACATAGTTTCGATTTTTTGTGAAGGTTAAAGAGCTCATGAATTCCTCCTCCTTGTAGGTGGAGAATGATAAGTTGTAAAAACTCTCAAAGATCATGGGAAGATGTGAAAAGAAGGGAAGAATGCAAGAGGAATATGAAAAAGAACACTATGAAGGAGAAGCCTGCATTTGTTGTGGAAGTGCTATAGCCAAGCCATTGCAAAACTGCCTCAGAAGATGACCTTTCTTTCTACTCTTTGGCCATTAAATCCGTTGTAGCCAAAGTCATAGCGAAACCACCTGAAAAATCACTACTTCTGTTTGTATGACAATTCGCTATGGCATTCTCCATAGTGAACCCACGGCGAACGTGCGAAACTGATACTGTGCGATTTGAAAACTGCAGCAGAAAAACTAGTATAAAGGCATGGGCTAGGTCAAAAATCAGATATTCTGGACTCATTGGACATCTTGGCTGCGGGGCTTAGCATTTTGAAGAGCTTGAAAATTGGGATTGGATTGAGAAAGGATTTGGAGCCTCAATTCTTGGGTTTTTCTTGTTCTTCTCTCCTTTTTCTCTATTTTGCTGATATGGATTATGATTTTGTGCTGAGATTTTGGCATGTACAAACAATGAATAGCTAGAACTATCAATTAGGATTACTTTTAGCCATTATATGGATTGAAACTACTATATTATCTTACTTTTGTTGGCTAATAAGTATGTATGTTGATTTTTCTTTGAGCTTAATGCTATCTTATGCTTGATCACCACATGATTAGAGTTGTTCAATTGGAAGATGCTTGAGAGAGCTATTTTGATTGTAGAACTTAAGAAAAATCATGCTAGACTTGAAGTTTAGGGATTAAATGGATGATTTGTTGTTAAAATAGAGATATATCTAACAACCTAGCATAGTCAAATGAATGATTGCTTTGGAAAGATGGTTTTCATTAATTATAAACAAGAGATTGAATATTTTTAATGAAGATTAAAAATCAATCTTGACTTGAGAGAGCTTGGTTAATGATTTTAGAACCTTTGACAAGCATATACACTCATTTAATCAACATAAGTGGATATTTGCATAGTTTTCATGAAATACAATGGGGAATAAGTAATCCTAAGTTTATACCTCTTGAAGTTAAACCTAATTTTTCAATTTCCACTATTTTGCTTTGTTATTTTTATCAAAAGTATTTAATTAACGTGATCAAATTCAAATGATTCCATTTAACCTAATTAAGAACTTAGTTACATTAATTAACTCGCTTTCATCATAGTCCTTATGGATCGACACTCGTTTTCTCACTAATTTATTACTTGCGACCCATACGCTTGCTGAAGCTAAATGGTGAACAAGTTTTTGGCGGTATTGCCAGGTACTATTGACTAAAGTCTCTTAAGTTAATTAGTGTAATTGTGTGCTTGATTACGCTTGAACCTTCTATATATTGTATTAAATATTAGTTTTTTTATATTCAAATATTTTTAAATATTATATAAATCATTATAATATAATAATAAAAAAATTACAAATTTTACCGATGGATTACCAATGGAATTGTTTTTTGGTAAATTTCATAGGTAATCCATCGGTAATTTGTTGTGAAAACTATCGATGGAAATTCCATCCGTAATTACTGATGAAAAACATTTCGTCAATAATTCTATCAAAAATTGTATTTTCGGTCAAAATTTACCTAGGAAATTTTCTGTCAATAATTTGTCGGTAAATTTACAGACACAAATTACTAACGGAAAAAACTGCTATGGTAATTCAATGGTTTTTTTTTTTTTGGTAGTTGCTAAAAAAATTTTGGAAGAATGAAAGGTTAGGGATAAGAGTCTTGGTGGAGGAATCGGAATGTCCAGGAGACAGTCAAACATAAAGAAAATGTTTTAAATCCATATATTTGTGGAATAATACCGAAAGTTGAGGAAGGTATAGTATGGAATAAAACAACTAAGAAAGAAGTGAGTGAACCAAACACACCAAAATTGTTGCCCTGCCCAACGCTCAGCTTGAGAGAGATGAAACTAGATGTACTAAAACATGACAATGTCTACCGCCACTGGTAGATGGCCATGTCTTCAATGTTTTATGTGTTTTATTTTGGTCCTTAATATATGACTTAGTTTGAGAGCTGATTTTGGTCCTAAGTGTAATACTTATTTCTCATATTTGTCAATCTTTTCATAATTTACCTCTATTGATGACTCTCAACAATAATCAAGTAAGAAAGATGATTAAGATGTTTTAGAAAAAAATCTGTCATATTAACCAACTTAACTAAATTCTTTAATCTAATAAAATTAGGTAAATAGGTATTACATTAAGGATTGGAGGATGAATTTCATTTAATAAAGTAGAGATGCATGCTTTTGTATGCACATTATTGACGAGGCGCGAATGCGTACCTGCTCGTAAAAATAAATACTCAAGGACGAATATGGGGGCTAGCAGGAACAAACTCAAAAACCACATGAGAAACGTAAAAACCATGCAGATAAATAAAAAGCCCGAATGATCAGGGCAGGTTTCCTCACAATAATCTGCAAATATGATGAGTCACAAAATTTATTAGTTGCTAAACATATATGTATGATCCTCAAACACTAATTATTGACATTTGCCATCTAAATTTTGTCAATGTAAATTTTTTTGTTGATTTCGAATGAATAAAGAAGGAAATAAGAAGCGAAGATAATAATATTCACATGTTGGAAATGTGACTCAAATAATGAGATGACTTAGCTAGAGTGATCTTAAGTTTATAAGTGTATGAGTATTTTAACATTTCAAAAATAATTCTTTTAGTAAATGAATACTCATATAAAATTGCAGTTATCAGTGGTTTGGTTTATACTGTGTGGCCAAATTTGTCCAATACAAAAGCCTTATACCCATATTATTCTCTTCTCTATATAATGCAGTTATATATATATGAACAACATTGCTTGTACATCCTACTTACCATAAAACTTGATGGCCACAAGCATGCTCCGATCGCTGAGGCTCTCGAAGAATGGTTCGCCTTCATGTGTTTCCAATTCTTCTTTCGTCGTGGCCTTCTCCTTCTCCTTAACTCTAAAAAACCCTTTTCAGTTTCAAACAAACAAACCACACACAAAAGGTATTATTATTTTTATAATATACAACACAATGATTAATAATAGGAAAAAATTATTGAAATTAGCCTTATCATAAGATAAATTGTAATAAATATGACAGTGTCTAGATTGTGTATTCACTACAAAAAAATATGACAATTTGTATCGGTGTATTTGTAGCGGTTGAAATAAACCTCTACATATATCAGGATTTGTAGTAGTTTTAAACAAAACCGCTACATATTTGCAACGGTATGCTTCGCGCCAAATAGGTGCAGGTTAGGGAATGAGTTTTGTACCGGTTTACAAGGCATAATTGCTACAAATTACCATGGTTATTTTGTAGCGTTTATTTTATATTAACCGCTACAAATGTGGCGCCAAGCTGGCACAACTATTGTGGCAGTTAGTTTGTAGTTGTTTTTATGATAGTAACTGCTACGGAATGCAAAGGGCCGCCTTTTTATAGCGGTTCCCTGTAACCGCTACAAAGTTGAACGCATATTTGTAGTAGTTATAGCGTATACCCGCTATAGAATGCAACCGGTGTATATGCTTGTAGCTGTTATTGATAACCGCTACAAAGTTTGATGTTAACTGAGGTAGGATTTGTGGTTTTGTAGCGGTTAAGGTAGCAGTTTCTTTGTGAACCACTACAAATCCGAGCACTATAAAACTGCCGTGACCCCTCTTTTCCACATTTTTAGCAATTTGAATTCTCACGTGCCCTTTGGGATTTCCTTAAGATTTGAGGTTCTGCTGAAGCATTTTATAGAGTTTGCCACTTAAGGTTAGTAAAGTTAAGTCTTTTATTTTTTTTTTTTTTTTGCCTATTATTCTATAATTTTGATATAAATGTTGCTAATTATTTTTTAAATTTTTTTTTTGCAGCTATATATTATAACTTCCGAGCTAGACAAGGGGAAGGAGGCTAAGCCTCCACCCCAGACCTATTCTGCAGGGGAGCAGTAGTAGGTGGGAGAGGCGATAGAGCGCAGCGTGGAGGTAGGCACATCCCCATGGCATCGCAAGAGGCGACCGCGCTACAGCAGCAACAATAGGTGGCCCACAGCAACAACTTCAAATGCCCCCACAACAGACGGCCCCATAGCAGATGGCTCCACAGGAGATGATCGCACCAAAGCATCCTGTTTAACCTGAAGGGGAGCTTAATGTTAGCGATTACGATGAGAACGAGGAATTTGACTTCCAGATTCCTATCAGTGACATGAAGAGGTTCCTGGATAAGGAGCAGGCCCTGGACCAAATTAACCCACGACGGTCGTCTACCCGGTCGATAAGGTTTGAGGTGTAGGTTCAAAGTAAATTTAATAAATTTGTTAATAAATTTAATATTGAAATTCCATAGGTTAAATGTGGATCCAAATTTAATTAACGTATATGATAAATTGTGCATATGAGTAGGGTAACATTTCTAC
The DNA here is from genome assembly GCA_963242795.1 of Inga leiocalycina. Taxonomy (NCBI): domain Eukaryota; kingdom Viridiplantae; phylum Streptophyta; class Magnoliopsida; order Fabales; family Fabaceae; genus Inga; species Inga leiocalycina. Next base: position 44,179,669 of record OY725329.1, read on the forward strand.
AATGAGGTTGGACGTGGCCGGCCTTAATAGCATGGACCAAAAACTACATGTGATAGTTTCATGGAATGAGGCCACGGACCTATCGATCGAGAATGGTGGTCACCTCTTCAACCACTATCTGAACAAGATGAGTTCGAATTGGATATGGTTGCTGATGACTCCACATTTTTAATAGAATTTGGGATAAATTTTGGTATATTTGGGGAGTCATTAATGCTAAATTTAATGGATGTATTGAATATTTTAATAAGATATCGATTTGGTACATTTTTTCAAGGATTTTATTGCAAATGTTATAATTTTAAATTAAATAGGAATAATTAAGATTAGGTAAAAGGATAAATAAATTATAATAATTAAGAAGTAAAAGAAAGAAAGAGTTCAGTAGTTATTATTATTATTATTATTATTATTAGTTTCTTTCCTTTCTTTTTATTAATTGGAACTTTTCTTCTTGAAGCATTTGTAGGTGACATCATTTTGGAGTTAAGGAAAAGTGGTGGAGTCTGAAAAGAAATTGCCATCCAGCGCGTTGTTTTTTAGGGAGATTGCAATTAGACCTAAAGAAAAAGGATAGCAGGGAGACCGGTGTTGAGAGAAAAGAAAAGTGAGGTAGCCGCACCATTCATCATCATCTTCAATATCGTTGAACCAGACAAGGGAGGATCTTCAACCTTCGACCACCGACTTCCAAAGAAAGCTAGAGAGAAGAGCGAGACCCCGTTCATCTTCTTTTCCATCGATGGCGACTGGAACGAGGACAAAAGGAACTCTGGTTCGTCGTCTCTATCATCTGTGCAATCTTCTTCATCGAGAGATCAGAGAATCAAGTAGATGAGCAGCACTTTGGAAGACAATGGAGCATCTTCTTAATTGTCTTCCTCACTGAACTAGAAAAAGCAACAAGCGAGCTGAGAGAAGAAAGGAGAGAGCCAGAGGACGATAGTTTGGGGCATTTGACATTGAAAAATTCATCAACATCGTCGCGAGTGGAGAGACAACTTCCCAGAGGTGATCGTCTTCATAATCGTAGCAACAGAATCACCATTATTGAGTTGAATTGGAGCTGAAACCGACACCGACGACTAAACCAGAGGATTGGAGGTGGCGCCACCACTACTGTTTATCGTCTTCTTGTTCCTGAGCTCAATAGTGAAGCTTGGGAAGGCGTGTGCACAGTGATTGACTCTGTTTCATTTGTCTTCCTGAATCTGAACTTTGTTCTACTGTGATGAATTTTATTAAGGCTATGAGTGGTTAATTGTCTTTGAACCTAGAGTAGTTATGAACTAATTTGAGGATTTGAACATGTATGAACTAATTAATTATACTTAGTGTTATTTTTATTTACTTAATCTGTTCTGTTTTGTCTATTTAATGCTTGATAACCACTAAGTATAAAATTGGATAATTTATTCATATTTTTGTTTTACTTTTCTTCTTCTTATTATTATTTTAAATTCATTTTACTCTTATAAATCACATTTTGATAAATGATCTTTTTTTCTTATAATTAATCTCTTATCATTTATTGTGAATTAATTATTTTTTATTGCTAATTAAATCCTAACTTAAAAATTAGAATGTTACACTACCTTCTTAGCCATTTCCTCCTACAAGATGTTAATTCTTCCTTGTATCTTGTGACTCCTTAATTAACCTCTTCCGCTCCAAAAGATTCCTATTGAGAAAAATATCTCCCTCTCCAAATCCTTTAATTGCCAGCACACCTAGCCCTTGGGATTTAAAACTTGTCACCTCTTTTTATTTTTACTCTTAACACATATCAACAAGGACTCAATGTTTTATTGTCACGCCATAACCAAGAATTACTTTGCAATTCTTACAAAGAATTTTGTAAGGATTCCTTATAAAAAAGATGCTGGAGGTAGCTCTTAGATTGTTATGCAACTTAGTGGATTCTCTAGGTCTTCCTAATGCCATACAGATCCTATTAGCGGTAGCGCCTGCAAATGACAGAGTTAATTCGAGTCATGCCCGAAGACACTGCCCTTAAGAGCTATTCTGCAATTGCTGGTAGATAAGAAGTGGCATTACCCATGATTATATGAACCCTTCTTGCAAAACAACGTAAGCAGAACTATAGAAAATAATAAAACTCATCAAGGTAGAAAACCAAAGGAGGAAAGAGAAGTAGCTCAAAAGCTTAAGGCAAGGTTATTAAACACATTAATAGGTGTTTATGATGTATTAAGGTAGCAATAAATCAAACAAATTAATCTTGTCTTTTGGTAGAAATGTTTCCGGTAAAAGTATCTAGTATCGCATTTAACTCGCACACAAGGGAGGGAGAAACTGTTGGATTTCAACTATGTTTCCGGTGGCTCTTTATCGTGCGAGTAAGCCTATATTCCTCCTCTTTGTCCATTTACTACCCTATGATCACTTGTTATTACTTAAATCCCACAATCCCAAACAATGTGAGACTTATTTCTTATAACACACCTACTTATTATTTCCAACAAAAGAAGCCAATTTGCAATCTTGAGGTTCGATCCACTTTTGTATATGATGAAATGTTCATCTCGCCACTTAAAGCAAGTATTGACAATTTTTTTGGATTATATACCAATGATCAATCAAGGATAAATTGTCTTTAATCATCATGCTTCCCAAAACTTCAACTACAATGAGCACTACATATTGTCCTGCCTGCTTGTTGACATAGCCATTAAGGTTCCCGCCAATGAAAATCTGTTCACCTTGTGGTATGCTTTGAAGCAACTCTTCTAAATCTACCCTAAACTTTGCCTTAAAATGTGCATATGCCCTTACTTGTGGTACATAATCCCTAATAATGTTGATAGTATCATGTCCAACAAACAATATTATATTCTTAATGATAAGATTATATCCCCGATCCTTTTAATTTCTATCATTTCTTTCACTCTTTATAAAGAATGATAGCAATCCCGTTTGTTATCTTTACTTTTCCCATATATCTGAGTTTGAAATCGACAGTTTCCTTGGAAGGTCATACTTTTCTTTGAACTAGAGTCAAATTAATATTATGCAACATAATCTGGGACTCGTCTACAAGGTCATACCTGGGACTCGTCTACAAGGGAAACAAAACTCAGTTAGAGCTAATTGATCTACACATAATCTACTGACCTTAAATATTATGCAACACGCTTTTCCTTTTCCGGTTCGAACTCCTGCTCTTCCCTTCCCATCCTCTTCTCCACTCTTCCTTTTCTAACCATAAGATTAATATTTGAATGGTTCAGATTTAGCTTTATACAAAATATTAGTTTTATTTTTCTTTATTGTAGCATTGAATAATTATTCATATCAAAAAGTAATTATAGCAGTATGAAAATGAGTATTTATGTAGTAAAACTATTAAATAGAAATAAGGGAAGATGGGTGAAAAGTGCCTAGTTACAAATTGGATTTTTCACCAATTTGTTTCTAAAAGTAATTATAGACATATGCTGCCCTATTGAAATTTAAATTTAAGGAAAATCCAAATACTATCGATGACTTAAACTCAATGGTCAAAAATAAAATTTTAAATGAACATATTTTATTTTAATTATACATAATTACAAATTATTTTAAAATAGTATTTTCTAAAAAAATATTTTGCTGCAACTGACTCGGGGTCCTGATTCCTAGAAAATTGGTTTCGTGGGATACGAAAACTGAAGGAGAAGCACACATGGTCTCTACAAATAATGGAACGACTTTTTCAGCTTGCTTCCGGTGAGGAAGATGTGACAGCAAATCCATATATAGGGGCCAGCGGTAAAAAGATTCATGAAAACTCCCGGTGTCAGTTCACAAAGCATTATTAAATTATTATAAATTTATAGAATGTAACATTTCAGGAAACCGTCATCCTTGGATGAGTTCATGATAAATTATTGAGTAAATTACATCAATAGCTTCTGAGGTTCGTTCAAATTATATATACTTTCTTTGAAAAAATTATACAAAATTCGTTAAAAATGAAAGTATAAATTTTACAAATTATTTATCAATATTTTTATTAAATTACACAAGCATTCTTTATTTTAAAAAAAGAAAGAAAGAAAGAATGCTTGTGTAATTTATGTATTAAATCACACCAGCATTCTTTCTACTTTCAAAATGCATGCGTCACTAGTACAAAAAAGGTGATTTAGACCGGCACATTTAAACCAGTTGTAGTAAATGAGGTCTAAAAGAAATGCGCAGTGGCATTTACGTAATTATAAAGAATCTGGGAGACCGGTTATTATAATAACCGGTCTAAAAAATACAATTTAGACCGGTTGTACACTAACCGGTCTAAAAAGATTAATTTTTAGACCGGTTATTATAATAACCGGTCTAAAAATTAATCTTTTTAAGACCGGTTGCTAGAGAACCGGTCTAAAATGAAGCTTTTTAAGACCGGTTCTCTAACAACCGGTCTTAAAAAGCTTCATTTTAGACCGGTTAATCTACTTAACCGGTCTTAAAAACTTCCCCAAATTTTTCCCCGCCTCCCCTTGCCCGCCCTCTCCATTTCTGAAATCGACTCTTGGCTTCTTTCATCCCAATCATTTCTCTTCTCAGTGCTCAACTCCCCGTCCCTTATCTGATCTTTGAATTGGAACAATCGAATCCGGCCGGTCGCTGCTCATGGTTGTCACTGTTGGGTCGCCGTCTTCGTTTGCTTCAGGTTTTTGAGCTCCGTCCGTCATTCACTGCGACTCAAGGAGGTCTTCATCTTCATCGTCTTGTTTGAGGTATGCTTCCTCGTCCTCGATCTACATTTATCCCTCTACAATTACTATATAGAAGCAATTTTGGAAAGTTGCCTCCAGATTTGGAATTCCAGTTGGTGTGTTCGTTTGGTGTTTTTTTTATATACTGGAAATTCAAAATACAGCAAGAGAATTATTCCTGAGGATCATCAACTAGTCATTTCCGCGCTTGGTCATATGCTCAATTTGAAATTGGTATCATTAGATATATTCATTAGTTAATGCAGTACCCTGGTCGCTAATACTAACATACGTTTGTGATAAATTAGTAGAAATATATAGTATATGAGAATATATTGTGGAATATAGTAATGTAGTAATGTGCAGTAGTGACTAATTAATGGGGCAAGATGATGATTAGCGTGAATTAGTCAAATTATTCATCATTCGTTTTACTTTGGCTATAAATCCTATCCTAGTTCATATTTTGCTCATATTAGTTCGTCAATTAAGGAACCTATATCTAGATTATATATTATAGATATGACCCGTTCACTTTTTGTTATAAATAAAGAATGTCTTTTGAGTAGGCTTGAACCTATAATACTGAACGGAGATATAATGGCATTAATAAGGTCATGCCTATATATTCCAATCATTCTGGATAAAGAGGAAGTCTATGCTTTAAAAGATAATCTTCCTCCCTCCGGATTTTTGACTAATATTCTTCTGAATTCAAATTGAGCATGTGACCAAGCGCCGAAATAAGTAGTTGATCCTCAGGAATAATTGTTACCAAACCATAACATTTAGAGTCATTTAATTGCATATGAATAAGATGAGAATTCTTAGGAGGATTAGCATCCTCTATAGTGGCTGGAAAAGACATTCAGTGTAAAAGAGGACAGACTATATTGACCAGTCCGGTTAGCAAGCTAGCTCGGGTCTTCCGTATGCAAAACCGAGAAGATTGCATCTGCTGGCATAATTTGAAGCCCATGAGAAAAACTCAGTGCTCGTTTGGCTAACGAGTTTGCCATACTATTGTCGTCTCTGTCAATATATTGGAACTCTACATTCCAGCTCCGTTCCAACATTGCTTTAATCTCTGTAAGCAGCTGCCATTCTTCATGCATATCTGGGATCTCATTTTGAAGTAGGTCGATAACCTCGTAGGAGTCGCACCTAATCAACACTTCTCTGAACCCCCCATCCCAAACTCTTTTCATGCCCATAAGGCAACCCCAAATTTCAGCAGTCAGAGCATCACCAGTACTGAGCCTCAACATAAATCCCTCCACTTATAGTTCTTTTTGCTTTGTTTAACTAGTTACCTTCTATTGGTTTCCAACGGTATTGCTTGGATATTATTAGTCGAAGGACCAAAGTCACCCTAAAAAATATATCCAGGGACAAACAGTATAATAATGAATCTAGCGTGTGCAGGCGTTAGACATTAAAAGAATATATATCCAAGTCACTTTCTCTGACGAACGCGCATTCTTTCCTTCCTCTTTCCACCTCCATTCCTCATTCCCTCACTCCTTCTCCATTCCACTTTCCCTCATTCCATTTTTTCCTCATACGCTACTCTAAATCACGATCTTCTTTGTTTAATTCTAGTTACACTATGTACTTGGGTGTAATGATTGCATGCTCTCATCATTCTCCTACCTTTTCCAGGGAAAAAGTACAAAACAAAAAAAAGGTGTTGGAATATATGGATCATAGTTGGATACAAGCTAAACGGACGAGTGTTGAATATGATATTGGGGTCAAGGGTTTTTTAGACTTTGCAAAAAGAAATGCCGATGATGATAGTAGGATGTTTTATTGCCCTTGTGTAAAATGTTTGAATGAGAAGCGACTAAGTGCTGTAGATATATATACACATTTAATTTGTGAAGGGTTTTGTAAGACGTATGTAGTATGGGTATGGCATGGTGAACAATTAGAAATGCCAAGTGCATCTCAACAGGGGGAAGTGACTTGTGATGATAATGACACGGATATGGATGATCGGATAGAAGATATTATTCGTGATGTTGGAGAAGAGGCTTTTGAACAATCACATGCATATGGTAATATGTGCAGTGATGCTGAGAAGCCGCTATACCCGGGGTGTAAAAAATACCAATTGATGAATGTTGTATTGAAATTGGTAAGCTTGAAAGCACGGCATGGATGGAGCGATAAGAGTTTTTCAGAAATGCTTGAGGCCTTTAAAGATATGCTTCCTGATAATAATGTGTTGCCTTGTCGATACTATGATGCTAAGAAAATACTGTGTCCACTAGGGATGAAGTATAAAAAGATCCATGCTTGCCCTAATGATTGCATATTGTATAGAAAAGATCATGAAGAGAAGGAGCAATGTCCGATATGTGAAACTCCGAGGTATAAATCAAATAAGGGCCCTGCAAAAGTGTTGTGGTATCTTCCAATCATTCCAAGGTTCAAGCGCCTGTTTGCTAATGAAATTGATGCCAAAAATTTGAGATGGCATGCAGATGAGCGGATTTCTGATGGAAAGCTTCGACATCCAGCTGATTCTTCTCAATGGCAGAAAATCAATCAATTATTTCCTACCTTCGGTGAAGAACCTAGGAATCTCAGGCTTGGGCTTAGCACAGATGGTATGAATCCTTATGGTAGCCTAAGTAGTATACATAGTTCATGGCCTGTTCTGTTGGTAATTTACAACTTATCTCCTTTGTTATGTATGAAACGAAAGTACATTATGTTGTCTATATTGATTTCGGGACCAAAGCAACCCGGAAATGACATAGATGTTTATCTAGAACCCTTGATCAAAGACTCGAAAGAGTTGTGGGATAAAGGTGTCGATGTTTTTTATGCGAACAAGAAGGAGACTTTTAATATGCGAGCAATGATCTTTTGTACTATAAATGACTTCCCTGCATATAGGAACTTGTCAGGATATAGCGTTAAAGGCCATAAAGCTTGTCCGATATGTGAAGAAGGCACATGCTACCATCAACTTCAACATGGAAGACAGACGGTTTACCTTGGCCATAGGCGATTTCTAAGACGAAGCCACCCTTATCGTTGATTAAAAAAAGCTTTTTTCGGTGGCCAAGAGTTTGAAGATGCTCCAGAGGCATTGACTGGGGAGAAAATTTATGAAAAGGTGAAAAATATCAATACTATGTTTGGTAAGTCATCAAAGAGTAGAAATGAGAAAAATATATGGAAAAAAAGGTTCGTCTTCTTCGATCTTCCATATTGGCGCAATCTTGACGTCAGACACTGTATTGATTTCATGCATGTGGAGAAGAACGTATGTGATAGTATTGTTGGGACACTGCTCAACATACAAGGAAGTTCTAAGGATGGCGTGAAGGCAAGATTAGACTTGCAAGAAATGGGAATACGAGAAGATTTACATCCAAGGCCATACGGTAATAGAACTTTTTGTCCTCCAGCTGCTCATACTTTGTCTAAGGTTGAGAAAAGAAGCTTTTGTGAGTGTTTACATGGCGCTAAAGTTCCCTCAGGGTATTATTCAAATTTTAAAAAGCTTGTATCGATGAAAGACTTGAAGTTAATAGGGCTAAAGTCTCATGATTGTCATGTCTTAATGCAACAACTACTCCCAGTAGCTATTCGAGCCATTGCCGAATATGATCTTCAACACATATTGACTAGACTTTGTTTTTTCTTCAATGCCATTTGTTGTAAAGTCATTGACACGGAAAGATTGGAGGAATTGGAAAATGAAGGATATATGATCTTATGCCAGCTTGAGAAGCTTTTTCTTCCTTCCTTTTTTGATATCATGGTACACTTGGTTGTTTATCTAGTGAAGGAGATAAAGTTGTGTGGCCCTATCTATTTTCGGTGGATGTACCCGATCGAAAGAACTATGAAAATACTAAAAGGGTATGTGAAGAACCCCAATCGGCCTAAAGCATCTATTGTTCAAAAATATGTTTCTGAAGAAGCTATGGAATTTTGTCAACATTATTTGTCAAATGTACGACATATTGGCCTTCCTAAACGTCATGATCAAGAAGGGGGTAGACGCGGGGCAACAGTAAAGAGCATAGATGCTGATGAATTGCAACAAGTCCACTTGTACATCTTGAAGAATGTTGATGAAGTTCAATATTACATGAATGCCCATAAAGAAATTGTACGGAAACAAAATAGTCGAATGACTGAACAAAGGTTAATCAGGGAGCATAACAGAACTTTCGCACATTGGTTCAAACAAAAGGTTGACGGAGAAGAATGTGTTTCTGATACAATAAATTGGTTAGCACGTGGTCCTGAAGTTGATGTCATAAGTTGGACTTCATTTGTGATAAATGGTTATACCTTTTACACGAAGTCCCTAGATGATAAGAGCACCGTCCAGAACAGTGGTGTTGTATTAGTGGCTGAATCTATGCACTTCTCTAGTTCGAAAGATAAGAACCCTACATTGGCTGCCATACCTTATTATGGGGTGATTGAAGAGATTTGAGTGGTTGACTATGTTAAAATTAGATTTCCCATTTTCAAATGCAAGTGGGTTGATGTTAATAATGGTGTGAAGATCGATAGGTTAGGATTTACATTTGTAGATCTGAATAGTAGAAGTTTTGGAGATGAACCTTTCATTATGGCAGATCAGGCGCAACAAGTGTTCTATATCACTGATCAGGCAAATAAAATGTGGTCTGTAGCTCTCCAAGGAAAAAGGGTCGTTGATATTGACGAGAAAAGTCACTCAAATTATGATCTTCTTGAGACTCCTTTTTCCAGGGGTCTACCAGAACTGAACGAAGAAGATGAAGCAGATAATGCGCACGGCACAAGAAATGATCATCACGAGGGAATATGGGAGGATATCTCTTTATGATACTACTTTGACCTTAACTAACTAAAGTAATTATGATTATGATTTATATCCGAAGAATATGTTTAGTTATTTTATCAATATAGTCTTCACATGTCATAGCTTAGGATTTATCTTTCTTTGTTGTTGTTACAGGAAAATGATGAATCCCCAGCGTCCTAGTGCAGAGGATCAGCCACCTCCTACACCTTTGAGTCAGCCACCTAGTGCTCAGGAGAGTCAGCCACCTAGTGCTCAGCAGAGTCAACCAGCTAGTGTTAACCAGGGCGAGCCTAGCAATGCTTCGAGCCAGGGTCGTAGTGAGCGCAGTAGCCAGTCTGTACGGAGGGGTAGACGTGGCACACGGTTGACAGATGTTTCCCTCAGTCGGAGTGCAGGCCAAAAGATACCGATTGAGTTTGATAGACATTGGAAACCAATCGGGCCTAATGCACAACAATATAGGAGTTTCGTCGACCTCCTTGCACGTAACAAGCTGAGCATCTTGATAGAGGAGTGGAGAAATGTCGATGCAAAGGTGAAGCAGCATATTTGGGACACTATTCAGATATACAATTCTCTTCTGTATGTAATTAATTATTATCAAATGTCACAAATTTGTCACTTACTCCTTCAATGCATGCTTTTCAGCTCACCTACGACGTTCCTCAGAGTGAGATCTTGTACAACAAGACGATGACGTATTGTTATGAGCGCTGGAGCAAGTTTAAGACAAATCTGACCAACAATTACATTCATATTGAGGTGAAAGATGTTCAGCCTCGTCCTAATCCGTGCGACCAGTATACATTTCTTGATCAAGCGACTTGGCAAGAATTTGTTAGGCTTCGGAATACTCCAGAATCTTTGGTTAGTTGACTTATTTTTTGTTTTATTTACTTAGCAATTATCTTAATTGATTATAACACTTTCCTTTTGCATCATTTCTTATTCACAGGCAAAAAGCACAAGAGAGTGGTAGAAAGAATGATTTCCCTCATACAATGTCTCGTGAGGGTTATGCAAAGGCCGAAAGAGACTTGTTGGCGGCCAAACGGAAGAGATTGGAAGAAGCATCTCAATCCGATCCTTCTGTTCTTCTTTCTCCGCCATCTCCAATTCGTCGAGAAGAAAAATGGCAATTTGCCCACCAAAAGAGGAGCGGGACTTATACGAGTGAACAATCTCGTATAGTAGGTGAAAGAATTGTAAGTATATATCGTTATTGTAATTAATTACATAAGAAACATACATTATTACTTATGTTTGTTATTTTGTATTATCTTACAGGATGAACTTAGAAAATAACAAGCTGAGGGCTCTTTTAAGTCGGAGGGCAGGAATGACATTCTAACAGTTGCTACTGGCAAACATGAGCATACAGGCCGTGTCAGGGGAGTTGGAGGAGGGGTAGGGATACGGGATTACTTTGGAGCCCCCGTACGCCATTCCTCAAACATCGTGACTAGGGAGGAATTGGAGACTATGTTGGCCATTGCAAGAGCAGAAGCAAAGGCCGAGGCTGAAGCATCATTTGATGCACTATTAGAGACCCGGTTGAGCAAGATGAAAGAGGAAATGATAGTGTTTATGAGCTCAAGACAAGATACTAGTGCTCCCCAGCCACAATCGATTGATCCTAATAAGCAGAGCACTAAAGGTAGTTGTTGCAACATCGGGCAGTCATCAGAGGGTCCTAACCCGGAAATTACTGAGCTTTGTGATCTTTTTGTCAAGGATCCTCTGAGACGATTAGTTGCACGGGGTAGTGTGCATAACCTGGGATCAACTGTCCACCACCGATAAATGGAAGGTGATCAAGTCCGAGTGTCAGTTGACGAGGTGATTATTGCAGATGCACCTGTCCCTATCCCTTCTGATGAACTCAAGATCGTTAGCGATGTCTTGGGCACATTCATCTTGTGGCCAACGAACCTTGTTTCTGGTCGAGCCGAGGAAAGTCCGATCAAAGCCCCACCAAGTCCGATCAAAGCCCCACCAAGTCCAGCTCCCTTCACTAGGCAAGAAATTTCACAGCCTCCATTGAATATCATGCAACAAGTGATTCTGATGGCATATGATACATCCTTCAAAACAAGAGAGTGGCCTACGGATTCAGTTGTTGGACGGTCAGGAGTGACATGCTATCTTGAGAGGGATGATTTGATGTCCCTGGTAGCTCCTGGACAAAATCTTACAATTGGGATTGTCCAACTGTTCTTAATGTAAGTAGCTTCTGCAATTCAAAGTAAATATTTTAAAAGTTTCACCGTTTACCTTTTATTTATGTGCTTGCGTTATTGTAGGTACATGCATCGTAGGTTGGTCTCCTCTGGCAAAAGCGAAAAATTTGGATTCTTATGCCCCCATCACATCCAAGAGAAAGGGACCACTGCTGCTAGTAGACATAGATACTTGTCAGAGAGGCTTAGTGAAACTGGAATTGAGTGTTTCTTGGCTCCATATGTGCATAGGTAAGAAACAAACTGATATTTTATAATTTATATAATGTTTTATGTTTGCTTAATATTCTTCTGTTTTTTTCAGTGATCATTGGCAGTTGCTTCTTCTATGCAAGAGTAGTTACACTGTCATCCTCTTATGTTCCCTCTACTTCAAACCAGGGAATGATTTGAAAAAGACCATGAATTCGTTAGTTTTCTTGCATTCTTACCTTTTGTATACAAAGTTTATGGAATTTGTGTAAAACCAATAACCTTTGTCATTGTGATGATCATAGGGCTATGCGGACATTCCTACACAGTGCTTGTGGTAAGCATGTTTGTGATTTAAAGGACCCTACATGGATCATGCCAAAGGTTAGTACATATGGATTTGTTTAAAGAATGTAATAAGACATGCCTTTATATTTGTGTTAATGATATCATGTTTTTTCTCAGAGCCGTAGGCAACCAAAGGGGTCCAACTTATGTGGTTTTTATGTTTTGAGACACATTTACAATATTATCACTCTAGGCACGACTGATTTTACTCAAGAGGTAAATTTATATTTCAGAACTTTTGTTTTACTTTATTGTTTTTAAGTTACTAAGTCAATGTTTCGTCTAGTTTTGGTGTTACAGATGTTTGATCTTGCTGATCCCTTTCCTGAAGAAGATATTGATTTCATTCGCACATGTTGTGCTGAATTCATCTATGAGCTATTACACAAATAGTGAGTTTTTGAATCCAACGTTACATTGTACATTATTGAATTGTGATGGCTGTGTCCTAGGTGTTTTTGTATCTATATGATGGGTTAATTGTGGCAAGATATTGCTCCTAGAATAGGATTCTTGATGAATCATACTGTTGCTTGATTATTTGGGTTTTTGTACAGGACATAATTGACGCCAAGGGCTATTTGAAGCAAAGAGGAATCAATTCCTATAGTTAAGGTAGCTAGGTCTTTCCTTATTTAAGGCTGTTCTAGTCTTGTCTTTTGAGGAGCTTTAGAGCAATCTATCCTAAGAATATCCTCCGCTGCTAGCTTATAGCTGTCCTGTCGTGGTTGCAGCTTAAAGAATATATATGTTCTTTCCCGGTATTGGTCCTTGAGTAAGGTTAGTCCTTACACTCTCTAGAGCCTCTCCTCTACTGTAGTTCTTCATCTTTCTCTGGAAGTGGGTTGAAGTTGAGGTCAATGTCATTTTGCTTTTGTTGGTTCTTATTGCGTGTTTGCTTTATTTCATTCTCTAATTCTTAAAATTATTTACACGTTTTTTATGGCATGTTCATTTCTTTGCTTGGTTCTTTTCCCAGAAACTTTATGTTTGGTGTAGGCAACCAAAGGGACACTGGGGACTAGGGAATGTACAATCAACTTCAAAAGAAGAAGCTTTTGTTTTACCGCTGTCCTTTGGTCATCCTTACTGTCTAATGGCCAAATGAATCATCAATGTATGACTGTAATGGCTTGTATGAACATTAATTTGTTGCTGCTATATACTGGCTTGTATGAACATTAATTTGTTGCTGCTATATACTGTACTGGCTTTTGAATTTTGAAATTGAAATCAGTGATTGTTATGTACTGCTGTTAAAATTGGAGCATTCTGTACATGTACATATAATAAAAGGGACGTTTTTTAAAAAAAATGAAGCTTTAAGACCGGTTGTAGTCACAACCGGTCTTAAAAATTACCTTAAGACCGGTTGTGGGCACAACCGGTCTTAGATGTCTGCCCTTTAAGACCGGTTGTGGGCACAACCGGTCTTAAAGGGCAGACATCTAAGACCGGTTGTGCCCACAACCGGTCTTAAAAGTGTGACCTTTAAGACCGGTTATAACAACCGGTCTAAAAAATAACAGATTTTTTAGACCTGCTGTATCAAGACCTAATACAGAACCGGTCTAAAAAGTCATTTTTAACTGGTCTAAAAAGTCATTTTTCTACTAGTGCGTGTTTTAAAATATAAATCAATGACAAATATTTTTCCTGAGAGATTTGAAATTAATGGCCCTTTTTCTATTTTCATACGAAAAGTTGTGTATATTTTAAAAATAGAAAGATATATATCAATCTAATTTTAGTATATTTAAGATTTTTGTAATTCAATCTTTATTTTGGAGGAAATTGTGTGAATTATGAAACATAGAGGAGATACTTAAGTTAATTTTAACAAAATTTATGTTCGAATCAACATTATCAACATAAAACAGTTTACTATCGATCTAATTTGAACAGTAGCAAATATATGTCCTTTAAAAATTAAAAAATATATGTATTCTACATGTATGACACTTGAGAGGACACAAGCTTTATTATAGTATCATCAATGTCGGCTTGATAACCGGTTGTTTCAATGCATCACATCCTATCTACATTATGATTATTGACATGAGAATTACCTATATATCATCAATGAATTGTTGACTTTTCGTACGAATGAGCTTTTAGTTAGCATGAATTTTCTCAATTCAAAATGCTGCAACAATAACAACCTAATTTTGTGATTTGCGTAGAGGCTGCAGATTCTAAAATAGTTGACACACCCCTAATGATTGCTGCTCAGAATGGTGTGAAAGAAATGGTGGAGAAGATTCTAGAATCATTTCCATCTAAGATGAAAGATGTGAATGAAGAGGAAAAGAACATAGTTCTATTAGCGGCTGAAAAGAGGCAGACCAATCTTTATCGATTTTTGTGCAAATGCCTTGACAAAAGTGCATTTAGGCAAGTGGATAAAGATGGAAACACTGCATTTGCACTTGGCAGCCATGCTTGGGCTCAACCTGAATATGCAGACAACTACAATGATAGAGGAATTCAAGTGGTTTGAGGTGAGTATAAATCTACTTTCTTTCTTTCTTTTTTTTGGCTTGGAATAAAAGATGGGGAAAGTACATACAGGTCTCAAGAAAGAGAAAAAAATCACAAATAGGTCCTTTAAAATAATCAAATTACATTGAAGTTTTATGGGACCAAAACTAGATTAATTCAAATTGAAAAACGTCCACTACTCTACTCTTATTAATTTAAGTAACTTGTTACAAGTCAAGGTACTACAGTGCTACCAATGAGTGCTACAGTGCTACCAATAACAAGTCGGCCTCAAGTTATTGACAGCACCCTGACTTACCATTGGTTACTCAATGACTTGTCATTGGTAGTATCTTGACTTGTCACTAATTGCTCAAATTAATAAGGGTAAAGTAGTCTTCTCAATTGAAATTAATCTAGCATAGGTCCCATAAAACTTCAATGCAATTTGATGATTTTAATGTACCTACTTATGATTTTTTTCCCCTCTTCCTTAAGACTCTGCATGTAATTTCCCAAAAAAGATTTATTCAAAATGTTGCATAGATAAACATGATGTGTGTGTGTGTGTGACTGGCGATGCAGTTGGTGAAAAGTTCAGTGCCTTATGAATTGCGAGAGAAATACAACCATGATGGGAAAACTGCAGAAGAAATCTTCAGAGAGAGTTACAAGGAACTTATGACAAGTGACAGACAGTGGTTGAACCAGACCTCACAAACATGTCCTGTAGCATCAACCCTAGTTGCTTCGATGGCCTTTTCCAATTTTGCGGGAGAGAATATCGACCAAAAAAATTACTCATCACTTGTGGCCCTTTCCTTGTCCCTCACTTCCACCATCTGCTTCTTGGCCATACTTTCTTTTCGTTCTCATTCTCGTAACTTTTGGAAGTATGTTCCTTTCATGCTTCATCTTGCTATTTTGACCATGATTGGCTCCATTGTTGCTTTGTGGATCTCTCTCATGGTCCACGGTATATCTTTTACAACTTACGCAATTTCCGGCTCGCCAATCGCCATCCTTACCATTGTCTCACTACCTATATTCATTGGTCATATATTAATGTCTGCATTTTCCAAGGTTCCACCTCCTAATCGTAGTACCACAAGTGCCATCCGTTACCGACGACCCCAAAAAAAGATAGATGAAACAGATTTTGATAGGAACAAAAACTCAACTGGAGGAAACGATTCTTTGCAAGGCATTGGAAGCTCTAGAGGACGTGCAAGGACTAAAAGGAGGCATAATTTCTGATGAGCATGGCTTGTTCTTTAGTATTCCGGATTGAATATCCTGTGACAATACTACTCATCTTTATCGCGGCATTATGAGATCTTGCTGAGAGTCTTGGGCGTACTTCCAATTCCAATGTAGACCAACGTGACAGATTTGAAGCCGCGAAATTAATTGCATCTTTTATTATTATTATTAGAGTAAAATAATCTAACCAACCCTTTGTTTTATCTTAATTATACAAGCACCCCCTCTATTTTAAAAACTCATATAAACCTCCCTTAAAATTATAATGTACATTACACAAACCTCTCTTACATTTTGATACTCTATTTTCAATTTTTTATCAAGCCAAATCATTAGTTGACCTTTAAATTTGATTTTTGAACTTTTTTTTCTTTTACCAAAACGTCATTTTTTTAATATTAGAAGAGTGTGTGTGTGGGCCACAAAAGTTTATACCATTATATGGAAAATCAAACCGGACTGGCCGGTTCAGACCGGAAACCAGTGAATCTGTTGCTGGTCTAGTCCGATTGAGGGAAAAAACCGGTGAACCGGTTAACCCGGTCTGATTTGGTGTGAACCGGGGGTGAACTGGCTTGAACCAAGATGATTCGGACTAGTCACGGATTGGCCTTTTTTTTAACTTTTTTACACTTTAAATGAAGTCATTTTGGCTTTTTTTTTAAAAAAAAAATATTTTACTAACAGTTTTTTATTTATAAGGAGCTTTAAAAAGATTGTGAAATACTTTTGGCGTTGGTTGGGGAAAAATCCTTATGTACTTTATTATATTTTTGTAGGTATTAGGTTCGGGAGGTTATATTAGACTATTAGTTGAAAAATAACTCTCATCTAGTTTTTTAAATAGTATGTATGAACATTTAAATTATATATTTTTTAATTGACCCCGATCTAACCCCCGGGTTGATCCCAATCTGAACCACTGACCCTTAACCCAGTGTCTCAGTTGGTTCAATATCCGGTCCGGTTTTCAGTACTTTGGTTTATACCACTAGAAATTAATTTTAATAGATTTTCTAACTTTCTAATAAATTAAAAATTGGGTTAAGGTGCAAAAATACACATGAGTTTTTCTCAAAAGTGTGCCTAACACCAAATGTATTTTTGAGGAGCAAAAGTAACTATGTGGTTATAAAATATGTGCAAAAATCACATTTTCCGTTAGTGGTAGTAGACACCGTCAGTTTTGCCGCCGTTGCCTCCTCCTTCTTCATAGTCTTTCACGGCTGCTTTAATGGCACCCTCAGCGAGCATGCTGCAGTGAAGCTTAACTGGCGGGAGTGAAAGATGCTTCGCAATTTCACTATAGAACATCAGTCATTTGGATCATTTCAATTTTCAGCAACACAAAAACAGAGATCAAAACCATTAGAGGGAGGAACAACGGAGATAAAGACAAAATCAAGATTCATGATTATTTGAAGGTCCTAAACCAACTTTCACAATCTCCCGTATTTACAGAAGTGAATGCATATAATGAATTTGAAGAGATATAAAACAATAAGATATGAAGAGTACACTCTTTATCAATGCAAGAATGTATAGGTATAGATTATCCGATTTTGAAACCAACTAGGAGGCAACATCAATACTTCTAAACTAACTATCCATGTAGGTGTGAGTGTGTGTGAGGCGTGCAGGTGTATCTTCCACAACTGACCATTTTAACCAGATAAATACATATTCCAAATATTCATCACTCTCAACTATAAGCTCAACAACTTTCTCCATGCTTGAGGCCATCTGACTTATCATGTTCAGATCAAACACATTACTATAAGTGCAAGGCAATATCGTGACAAAGAAAATATATAAAAGGTGACAGCCACTGGCAAGTAAATCATAATCACAGGAACCCTAAAGATAGGAAGAAACTCAGAGCAGGTAACTTCCATTTAAAGACCACCACCTAGTACGTTTTATGCTTCATATCAAGAGAAATACAGGTGAAACTTGAAAAGGAACATATAACATATCTCATATGCTTTCTAGAGGTAAGTGTTAGACACGTACGAGTTTTTAATGGAAAGAGCTTCTTCCGTTTGCTTTCCCTTTACCCATTCAGTAGCTAAAACATGAGAAATTCAAAAATTAGAAAAATCATCACTGGGGATTAAGTTCCAATAGGATAAATTGACACACAAATCAACGGAGGTTTATGAAAGGAAAAACAAAATCCAAATAACTACAGAATTCCAGAAAGAGAGCATCATTCAAAAAGGTAGTGTCCCAAACCACAAAAACACAGCCTCAAAGAGGCTTGACGCTGTTGTCGTCGTCAGTTTTGCCCAAAGCTTTATTGAGATAAAAGTAGAGAGAGAACGGTTGAAGAAGAAGGAGGCAACAGCAAAATTGATGGTGTCTACCACCACTAACGGAAAATATGACTTTTGCACCTATTTTATAACCACATAGTTATTTTTGTTCCTCAAAAAAGTATTTGGTGTTAAGCGCACTTTTGAGAAAAACTCATGTGTATTTTTTCATCTTAACACTTAAAAATTTATTAATTTTGATATTATAAATTTATAATTTTAAATTTTCATCGTATTTATTAAAATTTATTTATTTTTAGTTTTTGAAATGATAAAAAATATATATGAAACACGTATTTTTTCTATTAAATATAATAAACTATATAGGTTTGAGAGATTGTACAAATCATTTAAATTCATAATTTCATAGTTTTTCTAAAATCATTTAAAAAGGTTACTCGAATTTTCAAAAGTTTGTGATATTAACAAACTGTCAATTTAATTTTGAGATTTAGTATGAAGGGTAAATTAGTAAATACATTTTATTTTATATAAATGTTAATTAAAACTTTTATTGAAATATTTTTAGAATATTCTTAACAGAGTTAACAGTTTGGACTTAAATGTATATTATATATATATCTAAAGAGTAAAATACTCTGACACCCTTCTATTTTACCCTAATTATATAGACCTCTCATCTATTGTAAAAATATATACTTAGGTCCAAACCTTTAACTCCATTAAAAATATTTCAAAAAGAGTCTAAAAAAATATTCTGAAATTAATTATTTACTAATTTACCCTTCATCATATCAAATTTCTAATTTATTTTTGAACGTTTGCAAACTTCAGGGAAAAAAAATATCTATGTCCAGCGATGAATTACTTATATAATATCTTGTACTTATATTATTTATACCATGTGATAATTAAAAAGTGTTTGAAATATGAATTTATCCATTTAAAAAACCCAAATAAACACATTTCAATAAATATGATGAGGAATTAAAATTATAGATTTTATAATATAATCAAAATTAATAAATTATATAACATATTATAAATTTTGAAAATATATATTATAATTATTTATTGGTTGTATTTTTTTTTATAAATATAAATGTTTAAATAATTATTATGTTAAAGAGACACATTTCAGTCAAAAAAAATTTGAGAGTCAAACTTAACTATTTACTAATGGTTGGATAGAAAATGAATCTTAAAAATATAAGAAAGGTTTGTATAATATATATTTTGATTTTAAGGGAGGTTTATATGATTTTTCAAAATAAAAGGGAAGTCCATATAATTAAGGCAAAATATAAGAATGATTAGAGTATTTTACTCTTATTTTTAATTGCCATCAAATTTCTACCATTTCAGTCCCCTATTTGTTGTTTTGTTAAAATTTTTGTTTCCTTTCAAACCACTATGTAAAACAACTACCAAAATTGATCACGGACCTTTTTTTCTCTTTGGCTTAACCTTGAAGTCCATCATCAAAAATTTATCAAGGATTATATATAAGTAAATCTAAGATCGTTCTCTCTTCTTGAAAAGCCTTTTTATTGAATCCTAGATAATATAAATGTCATACAAATGTAATAAAATATAAGGTAAAATAGGTTTTTGATTTTTTCTTATTAATAGGTAAAATAAAATGTAATTTAATTAAATACAATACTTACTATTATATTTTTTTATTAAATTAATGCAGTTATTGTCTCTGATATAAATGCAATAACAAACACAACACTCTAATTAGGGTTAGGGTGTAATGAGCACCCACAAGTATTTTGTGAGGGTAATCAACACCCTAAATTATTTTAGAGTACAATTTTAACCTTAAAGTATTAAAAGTGAAGCAAACTTACCCCCACGTTAACAGAACCACAAACGCCGTGTGACATCCTCATTTTTTTTCCTGGTCCGTCTTCTTCTCTGTGCTTGTTCTGTTTTTTTGGTCAGATTCTGTGCTTGTTCACTAAGAACCAAAGAAGAATCACTCTCGTTATTTTTCTATTTTGAAGCAATCGACTCCAATCACGCCAAACTACCGCAAAACACTCGTCTCTTGATTTCCTCTATAAACAAAGCAAGAGAGATGCTAGGAATCGCTCACATACCATCTATTGACTCAAATGCTGTAATGGGAAGAACCCCTGCTGATAATTACAATCTCTTGTTGATACATCCAGTTCTGTATTACTCCTTCCGCGCGTCGACCTTGACTGCGAGCATTGTAATTACCGCCGCACTGTGCAGTGTTCGATCTTGAAAAAAGCCTTCGTCTCCTCCTCCGTCCGATCATCTACGCACAACCAAACACTTGGATTCCAAATCACCACAGACAAAAGAATCGGAAAACCAGAACGATGAAACGCAGAGTAATGAAATACCTCTTCCACCCGCAATGCAGCAATCCAAGGAGTCTGGATCTACTAGTAATATGAATAAATCTAATTCAGAACACAGATAATCGTTTAGCTCGAAGAAGGTACCTAGAAGTTCGTATGGGTCCAAAAGAGGATGGGCGAAAGAAAGAGAGGTTGAAGCCAGAGGAATCTGTATGGAAGAAAACAATAATCCTCAAGGAGAAATGTGTTCCCGATGAGGAGGAGAATGTGGTGATTTATGAGGGAGAAGGGAAGAAAATCTCAGCCTACCATCCAAGAAACTATAGTTCTTTCTCAATTTCTAAACAATCGTCTTTGATCAGTCAAGATCTCTCTGCTGATTCTTTGGTTTTTAGTGAATGAGCACAGAGAAGAAGACGAACCAGGAAAAAAACAATAAGGATGTCACACGGCGTTTGGCGTTTGTGGTTCTGTCAAGCTAAGGGTGAGTTTGATCCAATTTTAATATTTTAAAACCAACATTGCACCCTAAAATAATTTAGGGTACTGATTGCCCCTTACAAATGACTTCAGATTGCTTATTGCACCTTAACCCCTCTAATTAATTCAAATCATAATAAAAAAATATACAAGCAACAAACAAAAGTTCCAATATCATCACATAAATTCAGTACAAATTTTATCAAGTCTAAATCAAAATAACTAAATAAAAAAAATTAAATTAAACACTGCCTTTGAAGCTCTTTGAAATTTTCGCCGGAAATCTCATAAGCTCGCCGGAAATGAGGGCCGGAAAACTTAAGAACTCGCTGGGCAATCACAGAGAAAGGATGAGCATGCTGCAATGGTAGTCTTTGTTGGTGGAGAAGCTTTTGGCAGCGAAAATAGAGAACACCGAAGATGGTGGTGGTGTGAGCAAGCAGTCGCCGGTGGTGTCGACAGTGCTCTGAAACTAACAAGACACAGAGAGAAGGGAAGGTGATGGTGGTGGTGAAGTTCAAGACCGCCGCCTTTGTGTCTCCGATAGCAGTAGTGCAGTGAGAATGGAGGGATGACGGTGATTAAAACAGAGCAGGAACCGATGGTGTTGAGGTTGATGATGGTGTATAGAGAAAAGGAACAGAGGGTGGGAGAGTGCCGTTGAAGACTGCCTGCTTCCTGCGGTGAAGCTTTTGAGTGGTGTTTAATGGTGACTTCCGGTGGTAAGGAGCAGGGTGGATGAATATCCGATCAACAAGCTCTCACGGTGGTTTTGGTTCTCGTCTCCGGCTACGGTGGGTGGTTGTGTATGGAAAAGGCCGTCGGAGAAGAACAAGAACGACGGTGGCTGGTGAAGAAGCTCACAGCGCCACACTCCCTGTTCTGCCGGAAGTTGCAGACACGCCGGAAGAAGATGAAGATTATGGTGAGGATGAAGGGAAGTCGCCGGCGGCGATGTGGTGATGAAGGGATGCGCCGGCGACCAAAGAAAAAGAGGAAGGTGGAGGAAGGAAAGAATGTAGAAGATGATTCAGATGGTGATGAGATGATCCTCTGCTCTCAGCTCAACGTGTTTTCAAAGAAGGGGAAAAAAATGAAGTGAAGATGATGATGATAAGATTCCAGCTCCTGTTACTTTCTGCCTTTGCTTTGTTGGGTCTCATTGATGGAGAAGCAGAATAATGATCAAATATTCCCTGGTCCAGTTCTCCAGCTCACAATCCACCATTCATGCGCAATTTGTCGGGCTGCTCAGCTGGAGAAGAAAGTTAGCCTGGTCAAACTAACAAGTTTTGACCAGGGAAATTATCTGAACATATGGGCATTCTTCTGTGATTTCCCTAAGCCTCTTTCTTCACAGTTTTGTAAGTTTTAGAAATTCTGGGCCCTTCTCTGTGGTTTTCCCAAGTTCTCAAAATATTAATTCTTTTTTTTTGTGATACAAAGGCAAGCAAAGCTTGAAAAGATACAAGATCAAGGGCAAGGCCCCAAAGATTGTTCTTGTGGCAACAAGCCACGTTCTAACACAAAAAGACTAATACATTCCACCGGGGGTGAGCGTAATTCGGCATAACTGAGGTTGCTATAATTAGCCGATCTTGCAAGGTAATCGGCACAGCGAGTATTCTCCCTATGTGTATGGAAAATCTTCAAGTCCCAGTCTGCATAAATGAGGGATTTGGTATCTAGAATTACATCATGTAAAGGGTGTTCAATCTCACAACGTGTTGACAATAAGTGTACGGCCTGGAGTGAGTCTGTGAAAAGTCTGATTCTTTTGAAACCCAACTGCTTACAAAGATGAAGTCCTCTGTGGATTGCATGGATTTCAGCAGCAGTTGGGAAGGAGATTCCTAACTTCTGTTGAAATCCACAAACCCAGTTACCTTGACGATCGCGGATGACTCCTCCACAGGCTGACATGCCGTCGCTAGCAGTCGAACCATCTACGTCGATTCTAATGAAACCCTCTTCCGGAGGACGCCAGATAAGAAGTCCTCTCTCTGGAATTTGGAAGATTTGGTGATGAAAGCGACCGGCCTCTACCGATTCAGAGAGATGGAATATGCATCTGTGAACAAGCTGCTTCGGTTTATCCGCTTTTCCTTCAAACGCCTGGCAACAGCGGTTCTTCCAAAGAAGCCAGCATGTGGTACTGAATACTTTTTGCCAAGCCCATCTCGCCACTCTCTGGTTTCCAGGGGAATGCTGTGAATTCCATAAGAGCCAGTCCTGCAAATTACCAGAAGCAAACATAGTAGCATATAAATGGTTAGTTAAAGAAAACCACACTCTCTGGGCTTGCTCACAGTCTCTCAAAACATGAAGGATGGTTTCATCACTCTCACACTGAAAAGGGCAAGTGTTTAGTGCACTCGGGTTATGTCTTGCTCTAATCTCATTTGTAGGTAGCTTCTCATGAAAAACCTGCCACATAAAGAGTTTTATTCTCTCAGGAACACCCCAATGCCAGATCTGCCGCCAGAGAGGTTGGTGAGGGAGGGCCTGCCGATGGTAGATACCTTCGTAGGCAGATTTCACGCTGAAGATACCATCAAGAGCATTGCGCCAACAAAACACGTCATCAACTGAACCCGAGGGAGGGGGGAGCATCATGATTTTATCCACAACCCAAGAAGGAAGGAAAGCCTCCCATTGCGCTCTGTCCCAATGACCGGAGGGGGAAGTGTAGAAGCAGACTGGAGCTTCCATATCCACAAGATGCAAATTCCTATTTATAAAGTATTTTAGAGGCTTATCAAGAGGGGCCCAGCAATCTTGCCAGGCAAGCGTGGTTCTTCCACTTTTAAGCTTCTTACCAAGGCCGCTATGGAAATCCTCCCAAACCGTAACAATTCCACTCCACACGGCCGACTGACTACGCCACTTTTGAACGTGAGGAATTGAGGAAGAACCGCAGGAGTATTTAGCACGAAGGCACTTGACCCACAGAGCATCCGGTTTAGTGACAAGAGACCAACACAATTTCATGAGAAAAGCTTTGTTTTGGCATCGCAGGTCCTTAATCCCCAAACCACCTTCGTGTTTCCTCCTTTTGAGAATGTCCCAAGCTACAAGATGCATTTTCCTGGACTCGTCATGTTGATTCCAAAAAAAGTCTCTGCTTAATTTCTCAATTGCTAAGAGAACACCTTTCGGAACCAGAGTTGATTGCATCTGATATTAAGGAATGGCAGATAGAACGGACTTGATGAGTACCGTCCGACCAGCCATGCTCAGGAATTTACCTTTCCAGCTGGACAGTTTGGACCTGACCTTTTGAAGAAGAGGGGCAAAGGTCATTTTGACCATACGTTTATGAAGGAGAGGAACACCCAGATATTTCCCAAGATCAGCAGTGAGCCCAATACCCACGACCTGACTCATTTCCAGGGCTCTGTTGAAGTGAACATTTTTGGACACAAACATTTTTGACTTACTCAGGTTAATCTTGTGACCAGAGACCCTACAAAAATGATCCATAACATTTCTAATCTCAGCCATTTGATCAAGCGAAGCTTCGCAAAAAAGAAGAAGGTCATCAGCAAAGAAAAGATTCGAAATCCGGGGCCCGGAGGGGCATATTTGAAGGGGCTTCTAGTTCCCAATATCCACTTCGTGATGAATGAGTTGGCCAAGAAGCTCCATACATAAGACAAATAGATACGGACTTAGAGGGTCCCCCTGCCGAACCCCTCTTGAAGGGACGAATGGATCAGACGGGATCCCATTCCAGATAGTGCTCATGGAGGCAGATGAAACACAGCACATGATTAGCTTAATAATATTCCCACGCAAACCAAGGCTTTGAAGGGTGAATTCTAGGAAGCGCCAGTCTAATCTATCAAAAGCCTTTTCCATGTCCACTTTCACAGCTATGAAGCCTTTTTTCCCTCTCTTATTCCTCATGGAATGAATAGCCTCTTGAGCAATGATGATATTGTCAACGCTTTGCCTCCCGGCAATAAAGCTGCACTGGTTTTCAGCGACAAGATAGCCCATGACACTTTTAAGACGATTGGCAATAACTTTACTGACAATTTTATAGCTCACATTGCAAAGAGAGATGGGTCTAAAATCTTTAAAGGATACCGGATGATCCACCTTAGGAATAAGGACAATATTAGTGTGGTTAATTGTTTTCACCTCATCCGGGTTGTCGAAGATCCTAGTGACCAGGTCACAAATCTTCTGCCCGATCAAATCCCACTGAGATTGAAAGAAGTGGGGATTTAAACCATCAGGACCCGGAGCTTTGAAAGCCCCCATCTCAAAAGCCGCATTCTTGATCTCAAGCGGGGAAACCCGCTTGTGAATAAGATCAAGCTGAAGAGTATCCAAGGCAGGAAAACGAGCAGCCCAAGGGGAAAAGGGAGAAGAAACATTTTCGGCCGAATAGAGATTCTGGAAATGCTCAAGAGCCATAGCTCTCAGACGATTCTCCTCGGAAACCCAGTTACCGATATCATCTTGGAGAGCTCCAAAAGTATTTCACTTACGCCCTGACACCACATTGGCGTGGAAGTATTTCGTATTTCTGTCACCTCCACTAAGCCATTGACATCTAGATTTTTGGAACCAGATCAACTCTTCCTGCATAGCCAATTTTTGGTACATATCCCAAAGCTTCTTTTCAATCCTATGAAGACCATTCCGGGAGCCCTCACGGAGCCTGGCTCAGTCAATGCCCTCCAGCCTACGAAGGATTTCTCTTTTCTTCTTAGCGACATTACCCACTACATTATCGTTCCACTCCAATGCATCTTTAGCAAATTGGGATTTGCCCTGGAGCCAGTCCTTCCCCTGCCAAGCATCTTTAACCACGTCACTGAAGCCATCTTCAATACACCACGCAGCTTGGTAGATGAACTTTCTTGCCCGGTTGCGACCTGTTTTATGTCTTTGATCCACAACAGCAACAACGCGATGATCAGACTTGAACCTAAGAAGGTGGAGAGATTTGGAGTGGGGATTACGGATTTCCCACTCAAAATTGCAAAAAACCCAATCTAGCCTCTCTTTAACCCCAGTTTTCTCCCAAGTGAATCTGTCACCCTCAAAAGGGACCTCAATGAGATTACAGCGGTTAATGCAGGATTGAAAATCCATCATAGAGCTATGATTAGGGTTAGCCCCACCTTGCTTATCATTTGAAGAAAGATAGGCATTGAAGTCACCCAAAACCATCTAGGGGAGAAAAACTGTTTGGGAGATAGCATGCAAAGCCGACCACAAATCCCTTCTTTTAATCACACTAGTATCACCATAAACAAAAGTCACAAACATCGGACTCAAATTATTTTTGTCACAGATTTTGCAGTGAATCAATTGGGTACTAGAGGCAATATATTCAAGGTGAACCTCCCAGTTATTCCAAAGCACCCATATACCTCCAGCGAAGCCGGAAGCTTCAATGCGCAACCAGTCATTAAAACCCAGCCTCCTAACAACATTATCTGCTCTAATTCTACTAACTCTAGGCTCCACAAGACACATAACATTGATTCTATAATTATTGACCACATCTTTCAACACTCTAGGAAAAGAGCTACCACCCGCCCCACGACAATTCCAAGATGAGATAATCATAGACAAAATTAAAAATGGAAAAGCATAAAACACTTACTTATCCGGTGGCTTATCTTCCAATTGCACAACAACTTCAAGCTGGGAAACGGAGTGCAACTCAGACCCATGATCAAGCAAATTCTGATTAGGATTAGGGAGCTCTAGAGGAACTACTGCCATGTGCTTAAACTCCAAATTGTTGTTCATCTCATGCCTTACGGAATCACTGGGAATTATCACAGTAAGAGGAGTGGGTTCAACTTCTCCATGATCAACATTATGAGGGGTTGGAGAGTGACATAAATCACTTAACGCACATGAGAGATCAGGCTGGTCCAATTCTTTAAGAGCACCTCCACTTTCGGTAATGTCTAATGGCCCACCATCTGAGGATCCCATTTTGGGATCAGCCTTGTCCGCCAGACTTCCCCTGACCAAAGTGTGGGTCCTTTCTCTAATTCCTTTCTTGGGCTTTATAATAGGAGGGGCTATCGGGATATTGGGCCTCACAAAGGATTCCATTTCCTTCTCTTTAACGCTGGCTGTGACGATGGGCTTTAACTTTCCTTCAGGTTTTAATTCAGCCCAGACTTTCTTCTTCCCCACGTGGACCCCATTTCTTTTATGTTGTTGACCGAAGCTGACCCTATTTCCCTTCCTGAGCTCACCTTTGTCCATGGACTTCGCAGCATCTAGCTTGGACTCCATTACCAAACCCGTTCCCGAATTTGAAATCTGATGGGAAGTCGAGCCTACTGCTTGATCAGAGTTCGATAGGACTGCAAATCTGGTCTGGGTCACACTTCCATCGACCATACCTTGATCAAAACCGAAGTGAGAATTTTCACCTACTCTGTTCCTGTTCCCAGAGCTTCTCGGACGGTGTGCTCTGGCTGGTTTGCGAACCAGCATCCAAGGGTCGTAGGGGTGATCCTTGGTCGGAGGCGGATGCTCTGGCTGAACCATCGAAGACGAAGAAGAAATCTGGGTGGTGCACCGATTCTGCACAGGAGCAGAATCCTTCACAGCAGAATCCTTTACAGAGGCTAATCCTTCTGGCTTGAGTGAAAATCCACAATGCTCTTTGCGGTGACCGTACCTGCCACAAGCAAAACAGATGAGTCCTAGTCCTTCGTATTCAATATTGAATAGATTGGATGCTGTGATTATTCTAGGAATGAGTTCCTTCTGTAAATCTACTTCTACATAGAGTCTCGCATAGCGTCCCCTGTGAATGGTGGTTTCCTTGTCATTAGAATTTTCCATAGTCTTCATATCAACTTTAATGGTTTTTCCAATCATGTCTCCCATTCTCCAAAGACACTCTTTGTTATAGCAGAGGAGTGGGACATTGGGTATGCGAACCCAAGTAGCCACTCGGCCTAACGGATTTTTGAGAGGGTCAAAGAAGGGAGACCATCTCTGAACAAGGATTGAGTGTTGGGCTACTGTCCAGGGACCACCAAAGAGGATCTTCTTGTAGAGCTGTTCACAATTTGATTGATCTTTAAATTTCACAACGTAATAGTTGTTTAGTAGATCAATTAAATCGAACCCATTTGACTGCCAGAGTCTGTGAAGGTGATCTTTAAGCCTGAAAAAATTAACTTTGGCACCAAGGATGGTAATAACTAGGGAGGCATTCCAAGGTTTAGCCCAACGATTGAGTTCTTCTTGCGTGATTTGCATAGATGGATAAATATCCATGAGCAGCTTCATATCCTCTGAAGGTTCTGGCAATTCCCATTTTTGGTTTAGGAGCTCTGGAAGAAGAGCATTAACCTCTGGTGAAGGATTTCCGTGACCACCTCCGGTTGAATCTGAACCTTGAGGTCCTATGAGGGAGTCTTTGTATGAGAGGGCTTGCCCTGTTTTGAGAGTGGAATCAACCCTGACACTTTCTGGATTATCTGAGGATTTCCCCAAATGATCTGCCCCTTCAACGGGAATAGAGATGCCATTTTTGGAGAGCACACTCCTAGCTACCGCTGCCGGGTCCTTTTCACGCAACACATCCACCGGCGGTTTCTCCCGGACGCCGGGGATATCCATGAAGAAGAAAACACTTGCTTGGCACGAGTTTCAAAATATTAATTCTGACCCTCAGAAATTTCCCAATTTCTTCCCTAAATGCCTGCAATGCAAAAATTAAGTACAATATAGTATCAGAAGTTCAAAAAATCATTTGCATGAATAATTAACAAATTATGACAATTTTACCTCTAATTATACTTAATTCAATACAAATTTCCCTAATTAAATTAATGTTTAATTATGCGATAATGTCTTAAAAAATGTATTGAAAATCCCAATTTAATTATTTAAATTTATATAAAAATATGATTGAATCAAAAATCACAAAACAAGGTGTACTAATTTGGATAGTTGGAGTTGCTTCTTAGCGAGTGCTCCAAGAATATTTCTTCATCACGACGTGTTTTGGTGCTTGTCCTTGTCATCTTTTCAAGGTTAATTCAATATGTATATATTGTAGTGGATTTTAGGAACCGCTTTAATTGAACTGCTACCAAATAATTTTTTTTTGTTAATATACTCTTATGATCTTTAATATAAAACATATTTATTTAATTTAGGATGATTAAAAAAATTAAATAAATTATTTAATTGTAACATATATAATATCTTCAAAATACTTTAGTATAATATTATATTATATATCGATTTATAAGTTAGAAATTTTTTTTTTTGTGACGATATACTTCTCTTTAAAATGTTTTAATACATATAAATGATAGGAGACCTGAAGGTTTTGTTAGATAGATTTCACGTTTCATTTTAATCATTTAACAATATCAAGAGTAGTTAATCTGTTTATCTCAAAAGTTGCCCTTAAATAAAAAGATTACTTGACAGTGAGAGAGTCAGTTGTATTTAATCAAAGATATATATTTTAAAATTTGAATTTTTTTAATTCAATTAACTATATATTATTTTTGGTCTAAGAAAAAAAAATTAATCTAATAAAATGTACAAAACTATAGATCATATTGTTAACTATTTTATTAGAAAAATCCAAAAAAACAAAAGGATTTATTGTTGGCTTTTAACCAAGTTCCTGATATCAAGGTGAATATGTTGTATGTGTACCCTAATCATAGGATCCGGAATCCGTACTTCTGAGATTCCCATCAACACCCATGAAAGATGTCCTCCGATGCCTAAATATTTTTATTCTCCCATCAAATCAAGCGTTTGTGTTTAGATGGAATGCTAAAGGCACATGTTTTCCAAACCAGGGTTTCATAGTAAGTGTGTGTTTGGTTGGGCTTATATTTGGATAATAAGTTCTTATTACGCAAGTCGAGATAAAACTCCTCTCACAGACTTACCTCGTATACCGTGAATCACGATTTATAAGCACTTATTACCTAAAAATAAGCTATTCCAAACGAGCACTAAATTAACTAGTTAAACACCCCCTAAAAGCCTGAATTCACTCTAGATCCCGAAACCATGGTTTGCTAGATAAGCAAATCAGTCCAGGCTAAATTATTTCTTTGAAAGAAAAAAGTCTATAAAAAGAAAGGTGACAAATCCATATTTTGTTATATTTTTTTATTCTTTATTTAGGAATTTTATCATAGTTATTGAATTTAAAATGTCCTTTTTATAATAAATTGAGATTAAGAGTAAATGTATTAAAGTGGAACTAAAAAGAGTAAAATGGTTATAATAATTATAATTACTTTTAATTATTGATTCTTGATAAGATTTGATGTTGATTTGATTGTTATTTTTAAATTATAGGTGTTTAAAGAAATTGGATAAAATTTAAAAATGGAAGTTTGGGGATTGAACTGCAGAATAGATAGTTCAATACCACGAATTTCAAAAATGCCAGATTAGTTCACAAATCATTGATGCTTGAACTAGGGCTGGGATTTTTTAAAATCAGAGACAGAGCTTCAGCAGCCTCGAGCTTGGAGAAGAGAGCAGCCCCCATCATCACTACATTGACTTCTCCCCGTTTCCCTTCCCATCCTTTTCCACTTCTTTACCTTCTTTTTGACATCTTCCCCATTTAATTAAAATCTTGATGGTCGAGATTCAATATCTTATAAAAATATTATTATAACTTTATTTTAAAAATATGAAAAAATGAAATTGCTAAAATTTGATCTAAAGAGCTTATTTTATTATTACAGGGTATATTTCATTTTTTTTCCATGATATTATAATAATACTTTTATAAGATGTTAAATCTAAACCATTGAAATTTTAATCCAATAATAAAGATATGAAAAAGAAGGTAAAGGAGAGGAAAAAGATGTGAAGGGAAATCGAGAGAAGCAGGTCCCGAACCTCCAGACCTTCGAACTCCACCATCACGCCACACCTTCACCATCCACCCTCTCACCACACATTTACCTTTGTCCTCCTTCCATTCCATCGTATTCCTCTCTTCTTCCATCGTATTTCCATGACTAGCTATTTGAATCATGAGGTGGTTTTGTCTCAGATGGTAGTTCGTGGCTAAACTTTTCTTTTCCTAGAACAATGAGTTGAATCTTGATGCTCAGAGCTTTATAGGAGGTGTTTAGCACCTAATTTCTTGTTCTTTCCTTTATATTTATTAAATTCTAGGTTTAGAGTTTGATTTATGCATTGGATTGAAATTGTGTATTGGGGTTCCATACACTTTGATTACATTAGGATGTATTTTGCTTTTAATTTTGTGCATTTGATGCATTAAACTTCATTTTTAGCAGCAATTTCTTTTAAATTGACTTGGTATAGGTTATATTTGAAGTTGCTATAAATATATTATCTTTGTAATTCAAGAGTTATTGGTTATTTATTATGTCTTGCATTTTGTTAATTTCATATTCTAGAGCTTTGAATTAGATTTTGGTTAGAGGGATTCATTTTTATCCGGTGTGGAAGAATTAATTCATTAAACTCAATCTAGCTTAAATGATCGTTTAAGCAATTTTTGTTAAATTAGCACACTTCCTATTTGTTGAAGTAAAGGAAAAATGAAATCCATTAATTTAGGAGGTTTTCATTATATTTTTCTAAACTAATTTCTATGTCATCCATTTTATATCCAAAAATAAAAACAAATTGTAATTTAAAAACTTTATCTTCATAGCATTGTGGTTGTAATTTCAAAAGAAAATCAATCCGTTTTTCCTTGTTTAAATTGCACTGCATGGCATTTAGATTAGTTTACGAGTTAGGACCCAATAAAAAGGCTCCTCAAGAAACAAACCAATATTACACTATATTAAAGTCCTTGGTTAAATTTTTTAAGAGGACACCAAAGGTATAAGACAAAGTCTCGCTCTTCAAAAAGTTAATCCAAACAAAAAATATGCATGATATTAGTTTCACTTCTTGTTTGCATCACCACGCTAGAAAACAATGAGTGTCCAGCCAGCAGAATAACCAAGTCTCCAGGCTTAGTGGGACAAAATGATGCAACACTATCGTATTGGCGTATGGATGATTAATTCCGTCAACAAAGAGATTTGCGGTGGTACTGCCTTCTCCAACAGGGCTCATACAAGTAAGTACTTAATTCATATGGATGACCTTAAGGAGTGGTTGATGACATACGGATATATGGCCTGCATCAAGTACTTAATTCATTCCCTTAAGGTTTGATGTCCATTTACGCCTATCTCGCAAAACTCATCAGGGCATGTTTTGATTAGTTTTCAAAAATAATTTTTATGATTTATGAGATAAATATGTTAGAGAAATTCTATCCTGACTTGAAAAAAAAAAAACTTATAAAGTCACGTTTGGAGCAGGGTTATCTAACCCGAACTGGACCGGAAACCTGCGACTCGGCCTTTAAACGGTCCGGTCCGGGTCAAATTTTTTTATTTTATTTTTAAAAAAATTTTTCTTTAGAATTTCATATTATAAGCCTAAAATATTCTATTTCTCACCGGTTTAGTCCCGGTTTAGCTCTGGTTTGACTCCAGTCTGACTCACTAACCCTTGACCCAGTACCCCGACCGGTTCACTGACCGGTCCGGGTTTAATTACCTTGGTTTGAAGTATATATATTAACATCATTCAACTGTAAAAACTAGGGGTGAAAATAGGCTAGAATAGGCTAGGCTTTATCTAAATAGGTCCGGACTTGCAACAAAGATTTAAAACTTGAGTCTGGGCTTGAGTCTGTTTAAAGGCCTACTTAAAATATAGAACTTTAAATATCCTTTAAAATCTATGCTTTCGAATTCATATAAAACTCTTTATACTTATATACAATCCTGCATTATATCTTAAAAGTCAAACATATATTTTTGTCGTAATATTAAGGCTTGGTAATGATAAAAAAATAATGTCTAGTGACAACACTTGTCCAAACAAATATGAATAAGAAAAACTAATCGTCTATAGACTAATGAGATATATGTTTTAAAATCGACTAAACATAACAAATAACATATAAAACTATATTTTTACCTCTTTTACTCTTCCCACATAAATCGGGACAAACTCTTCTTATTAAAATTATAATATTTCATTTGACACTAAAATAAATTTATAACAATTATTATATTTTAGTGTAGGGCACAAATTATAGGAGAAAAAGTGAGTTAGTGTTGCCATCTCGAGCGATCGAAAAGAAGAGAGGTGAGGGTGAATGATTTATGGAAAAGCAAGGGTTAAGTATAATAACAATGAAATATGAAATTTAGAATTAAAATTAAATGGGTAAATTTATAAATAATTTAGATGATATTATATATGCTTATATACTTGTATAATTTTTTTAAAAAAAAGGTTAAATAGATCAGGCCTATAGTCTTGTAAGCTAGGCTTTATAAAAATAGGTTTGACTTGTTTATCTAAATAGGCATAGTAATATACCTGAACTTGAGCCTAACATATTTACTAAATAGACTAGACTAGACTTTATATAGACTAGACTGTAACAGGGGCCTGACCTATTTTCAAACAGAAGCCTCACCTATTTCCATCCCAATAAAAGCTTTCAATTCCTGATGGATTTGAACTAAAGCTACCAATTAATATCTGTGCGGAGCCCCCTTTTTTTTTTTATGAAACCCTTTTGAACCGTGAATCAAGCATGAATGTTTTCAGGTCTAGACGGTCGGACTGGTCCAATCGTCAACCGGAGAATAAGATGGGCCGTTTTTCAACGTTAGCTCACTTCAATGGTCAGCCCAGATTCAACCGTCCCACACTCCCACACCGGGATTTGAGCTGGAAGCCGGAGTAGCCAACTAAAACCAGAAGGATGGACATCTTGAGTCAGAAAAAATGAAGCCAGAAAAAACTTGAAAGGAAGGATAAGTAGAGGAGGGAAGAAGAGAAATCAAACCAAACCTAATATTTACCACAAATAGAGTTGATTTATACACAGAATGATGAATATCATACATGAGAGAGCAGTGAGAAAGATACAAGCTTCATGCCTTCTTTTATGGTCCGTCGATGCCTTTATCGATGGTTACTATATTGCCTTTATCTGAAATGGCTTAAAGGTTCTGACTTCGTGAGTCCATAAATATTTGGGGAGTGAAGAAGTGAGAGAAAACATCTTGATATGGAAAAAGGCCTTTGATTTCTACTATGCAGGCTGGCATTTTATGTTTTTTTTTTGTGAAAAAAAATTAAGGGAAAATCCCATATAAATACCTTTTGAATTAACAAAACCCCCAAAAGTCTATTATAACATGATAATGACAGAAAAGTGCTGAGGGACCTTTCAGGGATAATGAAGTGTTGTTTAAAAGACCAAAATGCCCCTTCAGTCGTTAGACATTCACGGTCAAGAGAGTGGATGTAAATCTTTTTTCATTTCTCACTGAACCATTCCTTCACTCGTTCGACATTCAGTGGTGGAGCCCTAGGTGTCGTTGTCGTCCCCAAATCCGAAATTCTTGTGTGTGCCATTCGCTTGTGCTGCCGGCGACGTCGATGTGGGTGAGGGAATGTTCAATCGTTGGTTTGTCCGTTTAAGGTTTGTGTTCGATTTCTCCTCCTCGTCGTGCTTATGTTCGATTTCGGTCAAGAGAAGGCTCTAAGTCTTTTCATTTCTCATAGAAACACTGGTGGAGCCCTAGGTGTCGCCGTCCCCAAATCAGAAATTCTTGTGTGTGCCATTCTCTAGTGCTGCCGGCGACGTCGATGTGGGTGAGGGAATGTTCAGTCGTTGGTTTGTCCGTTTAAGGTTTGTGTTCGATTTCTCCTCATCGTCGTGCTTATGTTCGATTCCAAAATGCTTGTGTTGGATTGTCTTGTGCAAATTTTGGTGTGAGCGAAAAGTGAATCTTCGAAACCGAGCTTCCTTCTCGGCGTGATTCCAAAATGCTTGTGTTCGATTGTCTCGCCATTCTCTAGTGCTGAACATGGAATTTTCTTTTATGTGGGAGATCTATTAAGGGGATACGCTTGTGCTTGTATTCGTTCTCTTTTATAGTTGAGATAGGAAATTTGTTTAAGGTAGTTGGTTCTCGTAGAAGATTATGTAATTTCCTTGATAAGTTGTGGTATAGTGGGTGCTAGGTATGGTTCTTTCTCTTCAGTGATGCTTTGAATTTCAGTCTATTCGTTACTCTATTTCACTGTGCACGTGTGTCTTTGAATGACTGAGCTTTTGTGTGTTGGTTTAGCCTTTTGGTTGCGTTTGTATTTACAAGCTCTCTTGTTTATTGTATGCTTGAATTGGATAAGATTTATGTATTATTGCAACTAATTGTAAATTAATTGAGCAAAAGCTGTTGCTGACGCGAACAAGGCAATTGACTTGAATGATGAATTAGCCAAGGCATATTTGCGCAAAGGGTGAGTGCAATGCTACTTTGTCATATTAACCTGGCTTTTTTCGTTCTCCGGTGAACCCTGTGTACTTTGTCATATAATCTGCAATGGTACTGAATGATGAACTAATTGTAAGGCTACTTGAGGTTATCCAGGCTTGTGTGAAAGGTCT
This sequence comes from Inga leiocalycina, assembly GCA_963242795.1. NCBI lineage: Eukaryota > Viridiplantae > Streptophyta > Magnoliopsida > Fabales > Fabaceae > Inga > Inga leiocalycina. The sequence continues at coordinate 44,215,340 of OY725329.1, forward strand.
CAATCCAGAACCTTGCGTACTGAAAAAGAAAAAGTACATATTTTGATATGCTTTCAGTTAGCGTAAACAATTACCTTGCATTTTAGGATGTATATTATTGCTTGATTGCTTCAACAATGCTTATCAATGAATATTATCTTTGCTGGTATGTTGCATTCCCTTAATACAGTGTACCTTTCAAGTGTCAAATAAGTATGTTGGTTGGTGCGTGTAAGTGCCAATCCCTGTCCAATATGTTTTTTTTTATCCAGTTCTCCCCCTCTAAAACCCTTTCCCTCGTCTCATTCGTGCGACTTGCTGTTGTTGAGCGTCGTCTCCTTCGCCGCCTACCCGGTCAGTTGATCCTTCATTCAGGTAAGATTTGAATATGTACCATGATTTACCTGGTAAAAAAAGAGGCTTTCTTTGTTTGTCGATTGTATAGTTTATATAGTCAGGTACGCTGAGTTATATGGAATTGAAGAATTATATATGCATTGTGTCTAAAGTGAATTGCGTGAGGAAATTGGATGTTGCAAACTTGCATTCAGAAACACATTGAAAATTGGATATTTCCCTTTGGGTATTTGAACTAATTAACACTTATTATCATTATAGACCCAATAGTTTCATTCCCTTTGGGTATTCTCTTTTGCTGCAAGTTAGATTTAGCTACTGGTTTGCTGAAACAAGATTGGTTTTCGATTCTGCATGTTATAATTGAGTAAAATGTTATGCATTAACTCATTGAGTTGTAACAGATTCATTCAGTTCAGTTGAATTAAACTGTTATGTTAAATTGTAGCTGCAATTTATTGGGTCTTATACAATGACAAGTGAAGTGGAAATGCAGACAAAAGATGTAAAAAATGGTTATATGTTGTTTTGTCATGAGTTTGAAAAGGGGAAGGAGGGCCTAAATTTTCATGAGAAGGTTAGGGAGTCAACAAAGGCCTGGAGGAATATGAGTGAGGAAGAGAGGAAAAAATATAATGATAGGGCCAAGCAAGGAAGGCCGGACAAGCAGAAGAGGAACTATCCAGTTGCTTTTCACTCCCGTTGCTCCCTAAATCAATTCACCAAGCTAGCTGGTCATGTAAATTGTAATCCACACTTAAAAGCTAAGGTACAAAGATTAGGATTTAGAGCTCTACTAGATGTGGAATGTATGAGGCTCCCCCGGGAAATTTTAGTTGCTATAATGAGAGCGTATGATCCCCCTACCAATCAATTTAGAATTAGGGGGAAGACAGCTGAAATAGAAGCAAAAGATGTTGCTGAATTCCTTGGGGTTCCAAATAGTGGGGACGAGGTTAGAGTAGATATCAGTGACACAGATGACACGTATAAGAGATTGAAGGCTGAGTATGGCAAGGTCAAGTATGAGAACATACTTAGTGACATAACATCTGGGGAAGCTGATGACAAGTTTGAATTTTTATTCATGTTACATACGTTGGGAACTTTTTTAGCTCCCACAGCAAGCTCCACAATCAGTGACAAGTTGCTGAAGCTCATGTGCTATACCATGAAAGGATTTGCCAACTTTGACTGGGCCACATACATTGTTAATGACCTACGCAAAGAGATGGCAGATTACATTGACACAATTAGAGTCAATAAAGAGGGAAGCTGCAATGTGGGAGGCTGTTTATACATGTTGTTGGTATGTACTATGAAAGAAGGTCAAGGAGATGATAGACAAAGAGCGCAAGAGAAGGTTAAGGAGATGATCGACAAAGAGCGCAAGAGTGACATTGGGCTGCTATATATGAGGGAGCCAACAAAAGTGCACGAACAGAAGGACTTTCCCAACAAGAAGGGAGTCGCTTATTTAGACCCTGTATGTCATCACATTATATTAAATTAATTTAATGAGTTTCCAATGGCTTTGACCCTTTTTGTCAATGTGTTTTGCAGGAATTGAAGGCATTGCATGCACGGTTAATGGGGGTTATTGAGGACAACCACAATAAACTTGTTGCTGCTGTTGAAGACGAGTTGGTTAAAGCATAACTACAGATTGAAAGCCGGCGCAAGCAGCAAGCTGAGGACCCTATTGACTGTGATGAAATAAATGACGACAATCCGAACAGACATGAGGGAAGTGATAGGGTCCATGGTGAGGACGATGAGGGACAGGATCACAATGAAGATGGTGTTGATGATGAAGCCGACGATAATGTAGATACATCACTGGCCTCACCCATAAACATTTGTGAATTTAATGAAGAGACTCCAAACCAAGAGCCTACAAACATTGACCAAGAACAATCCGGGGATGATGAGGTTGGACAGAAGGAACAAGGGCCAAGGAGATCAAAGAGGCCAAGGATGCCTAAGAACATGTCCCCATGGACTTTAACAAAGCCAGTTAAGCGGACCAAGAGGGCTAAAGATGACAAAGATAAGTTTTTCGAGGTCATATCTCGAATAACAAATGCTGCTGAGGGTGAAGAGTAAGTGCTAAAGTTCTTCTTACTTTTCTAATCAATAAATTGATTATTCAGTAATTGGATCATGATAGTGTTTAGCCTTTATAGGGTGCTGGTTGACATTGGTGATGAATACACTACAAGGGACCAGCTGTGGACACTCGATGGACTTAACAAAATCAGTAACCGTGTAAGTTAAATAAAACCTGATTTGTTTTTAAAATTTCTGTAACGCATCTAATACACTCCAGTGAGCATGCAGTTAATGTCTCTTGTGTGTAAGATGTTAATGGCAGAAATGAAAAGCGCTGGACAAGTGGGCCGACATATTTTTGACGCAGATTTTATGGTGAGCATGCTGTAATTTTCTATTGGCCATCATTCAGTTACTATTGGCTCTAACAAGTTTATTCCTCATTCAGTTACTATTGGCCAGAAAACCTATAGGATGGTCAGTTGCTGAATGGGAAGACCAGCTACTGCCATAACAAGTTGGCTACAATATTGCAGAGTGTGATCTCATTTTGGGTCCCATGTTGGTTGCAGAACACTGGTTCTGTGTAGCACTTGAACCAAAAATGATGAACTTTTACGTGCTTGATTCAATGTGGCCACTAACTTTTACCAGCAAGAGTAAACAGCGAAAGAAACAAAGTGCATTTGCAAATCCCCAAGAATCCGCTCTAAATATCCTTGTAAGAAAATTGTGTGCCAAATTTTCTGTTATTGAGTTAATTATGTCGATATAACAAGGTTGACCCTATTTGTGCAGAGGGATCGATTTCATGCTATCATCGCGCTTGTGAAACCAGGGCATACTGGGAAGAAGCCGGTTGGAGACTTTATTTGGGCACCCATTCCACAACAGAACAACTTGTGAGTGTTTTTGTATGTTCTACTGACATTGTGGTTATAATATGGTTTAGCATTACTGTGGCATCCTTGTGAGTGTTTTCATGTCACATGTGTCTTTCAGGCGTGACTGTGGAGTCCATGTGCTAATTTGGTTGAACAATTGGAAGCCAGGTGTAACATTCGACTACGGTGCTGATGAGGTTGGGGCATATAGGCGAGACCTTATGTGGTGGGTAGTTAACCATGAAATGAATAGGAAGAAGGAGGATGCATTGAGATTGCTGGCTGCATAAATGACGCTGACCAACAGGATATGAGTGATTGACGAAATTATTTTCTTAATGTAACTTTTTGTTCTTCCATTAACACTTGTTTACTTTTGAAATAACCATTGTTGTGAAGAGAGTAACCCTGGTTGTGTAACTTATTCACCAAGCATTGCATTTTGGGGTGACATTGTAAAGTTGATATTTTTGTAAATGATCTTTTATACCTCTTCATAGCAGTGTGACTTTCCATGTAATGTTATTGTGTATTTGAATATACTAAATTCCAAGTCCCTATATTCCCACACTATGCCAATATGCACTTGTACTATACAGGAAACAGGAAAATGATGAAATATTGTGTGTCATAGTGTTTCCCCAAGAGGGGAGACCGTTGACAAGTTTCCCAATGGGAATAACAAGCTCCATAATGTAATTGACAAGTTTTATAATGGGAATGACAAGTTAGGGTCACCAAGGAATCACTGAGTGTTAACAGCAAAAGGGGAGACCGCTGACAAGTTTCCCAATGGGAATAACAAGTTCCATAATGGTATTGACGAGAATGCTAATGGGAATGACAAGTTAGGGTCACCAAGGAATCACTTAGTGTTTCCCCAAAAGGGGAGACCGCTGACAAGTTTCCCAATGGGAATAACAAGTTTTATAATGGGAATGACAAGTAAGGCTCACCAAGAAATCACTGAAAGTGTTTCCCCAAAAGGGGAGACCGCTGACAAGTTTCCTAATGGGAATAACAAGTTTTATAATGGTATTGACAAGTTTCATAATGGGAATGACAAGTAAGGCTCACCAAGCAATCACTGAAAGTGTTTCCCCAAAAGGAGAGACCGCTGACAAGTTTCCCAATGGGAATAACAAGTTTTATAATAGTATTGACAAGTTTCATAATGGGAATGACAAGTAAGGCTCACCAAGCAATCACAGAAAGTGTTTCCCCAAAAGGGGAGACCGCTGACAAGTTTCCCAATGGGAATAACAAGTTTTATAATGGTATTGACAAGTGTCATAATGGGAATGACAAGTAAGGCCCACCAAGCAATCACTGAAAGTGTTTCCCCAAAAGGGGAGACCGCTGACAAGTTTCCCAATGGGAATAACAAGTTTTATAATGGTATTGATAAGTTTCATAATGGGAATGACAAGTAAGGCTCACCAAGAAATCACTGAAAGTGTTTCCCCAAAAGGGGAGACCGCTGACAAGTTTCACAATGGGAATAACAAGTTGTATAATGGTATTGACAAGTTTCATAATGGGAATGACACGTAAGGCTCACCAAGCAATCACTGAAAGTGTTTCCCCAAAAGGGGAGACCGCTGACAAGTTTCACAATGGGAATAACAAGTTTTATAATGGTATTGACGAGAATGCTAATGGGAATGACAAGTTTCGTTCTGACATTGACAAAAACCACAAATGATTATGACAACTCGCAAGTAAAGGGTCCAAATGACAATTTAACATTACGCATTACACCTATACCCATTGCATAGAAGTCATTAACCCAAAAAGATGGTGTACGTTCATGTAAGATGTAGTTACAATAAGCTGTCATCATTAACAATTGTTTCAATGGAAATGACAAGTTCAGTAATGGAATTTACAAAACACCAGATTCTGACTGACAGCATAGTGAAAAAAAAATTTTAACATTACTAATTCCAGCAAGTCCCAATGCATAGAAGTCATTAACCCAAAATAAGGTGTCCCTTCATGTCTACTGTAATTACAATAAGCTGTCATCATTAACAAGAGTAGTAATGGGAATTACAAGTCCAGTAATGGAATTTACAAAACACCAGATTGTTCATGACAGCAACTTTGCTTTAACCTGGCCAATGACAAGTGAACATTACGATTCCACCAGCACCTAATGTTTTCTTGTCAATCCTATGGTATAACCTATTTTTTAACCTAAAAACAGTACTTACATAAAGGAGATCATATATGCCATACCCCTTCCAACCAAAATATGTGAAGGGATCCAAGTCATTATACATAAAACAAAAGATGACTTGCAAAATAGCTACTCCCAGGTCTGCACACCCAGGATTAAGTTGGGTTAGGATTCTTGCACGTTCTTCTGGAGTGCCCTGCTTCATGGCATGAGCTGCAATGGTATAATTTCTTGTTTTGGAACTGTGACTCTTTCCTTACAAATCTGGGCCTACCGGGAGGTCGGCTAGTCTTAGGTGGTGCAAGGAACGGTTCAGTTGCTATATTATCTACCCGGTAGTCATTTGGATTTGGTATGTCTATTGTGACGACTGGGATCATTGTTCTGCTATATATCTTCTGTTGACATGTAATCTTGAACCACTCATCAACATAATTGTACACATTTCCATGAACTCCCTTTATGGCAGCACAAGCGTGAAGACAAGGAATACCCGACATTTGCCATCCTCTACATGTGCACTCGTTTAATGACAGCTCAACCTTTAGTGATCCACTTGGTGTATGGACTTTCACCCTACCACCTCCATATACTTCTACATCAATGTATTCAGCCCTTTTAACGTTTTCCTTCACTTGTTGTTCTATGTTTGGCCCGACACCGTTTTTCCATTTACTTATTCCCAAGCATGCTGCATACATCTTTTTCGCTACTTTGTCACGATGCTCGTGGATAAGTTGGACAACATTATGACGCCTCTCCTTGACCATCCAAGTATTGAATGACTCAGCAAGGTTTGTCGTTATTTTATCCCAACGTTTAAAAGGGAACTTACTCATGGCCCACCTTTCAATATCACCGTGGTTGATCAACCACTCATATATTTCCTTATTGAAAAGCCTCATGTGTTCTATTGCAGCCTGAAAGTCGCTTTCAAGCCTTGCATATGCAATTGCATCAAGCAAGTCTAGTGCATTTTGCCTTCCTTGCCCCCCTATCTTCCTCTTTCCTCTATTCAACTTAAGGACTTAGGCGCTGAAGTTTTCCTTAATGTGCCTGTAACAATATGCATGCCTCTCACCTCTGAAAACTCCTAGCACAGCAGCGATTATCGCATTGTGTCGGTCTGATACAATTGTGATATGTAACGAACCTAATATCTTCTTAATAATGTCAAGGAACCAACTTCAGTCTTCAATTGTCTCTCCTTTCACTATAGCGATGGCAAATGGCAACAATTCATTGTCTGCATCAAATGCTGAAGCTGACAATAGAGTTCCCTTGTATGACCCACTTAAATGGGATCCATCTATGTACAATATAGGTCTAGCACTAGCAATGAACCCCTCTATACAACAACCATAGGCTATAAAAACACGCTCAAAGGTGTTCCTCCCACTAGCGACCCATTCAGCCACTGTCTTGTCATCACTTTCCTTTAACCGATCACATATCCATGGTATAAGCATGTATGTCTGTTCAGGTCTACCATGAATTTCCTCCATAGCCTTTTCCTTTGCCCTATATGCTTGCTTATATGTCAATTGCACTCCATAATCTCTAGCCAAGCTCTTCCTTATTTCATTTGCCCGCTTGTCTGTGTTATTTCTAAGCTCATCAATGATAATTGATGATGTCAAGCTAGCACTTCGAGCATGTGTCACATCAAGATTGTGTTGGGCTGTATGAACATGTTCTTTGGTGTATCTCGTCACACGTACGAAACGATTGCTCTTCCCAATTGCCCTCACAATTATTCTCCATGGACAATCTTCAACCTTACATTTAACGTACACACAATCTCTACAATTCTTCACATATGTGTACTCAAATTTGTGCGCAATACTGAACTTGTGCAGCACCTTCTTGAAATCATCCGCATGTGCAAACATCTGATTTACTCCTACCAACAAATCCTTCCACTTCTTATAGCTCATCTCTGGTATCGGTGTTGGGGCACTCTTAAATGCACATGGAAGGCTAGGAAGGCTAAGAAGAGGTCTTGCATTGCACTCATTTTCTACACATTCATCATTCAATCCATAACACACATCCTCATCAATGTACGACATTTGCTCCGCAGCTCCCAATAATTCATCAACCCTGCATGGATATTAACAAGTGTTGTGAATACATATTACCACTAACACTATACCAATTAACTTTTTAAGTAACCAAAATAACTGACACTTGCCTTTCTATGTCATCCATTGCCCTTTCTTCATGATCACTTCTTTTGCATGCTACATACACATGTGCACTGCTATCATTATAATAAAACAGATTTTTCATTTCAGAATCATCAATGAGATCTACTAATATCTTTTCATCAAACTTCAAAGTGTATTTAATGTCGCACCTATGCCCATATACACCAAACCATTCTCCTATCATTACCCTCAATTCTTCAATTCTCATCCCCTCTTTCATTGATTTTACCCTCACTCTCCCACCACTATATTTATCTTCACCTTCAACATTACTTACAAACTCCCCCCCAATGTGGAAAAAACATATCAGTGACTTTAAAGAAGGTGTTGCTTGAATATTTGATGTCATCTTGCATGATAACCTGCAACAAAGAATTCAGATTTCAAATTAATAACAATGTTAAGCCTTTACTAACTATTTAACCTCCAACTCCACACCCATGTCATGACATCATTCATTTCTCAATATATATGGCATTCACTAACTTACTGCTGCTCTTAACAGAATTTGTTTTGGGATTCACAACAATGGTAAAGGTGTTGACAAAGTCTGTAATGGATTTGACAAGAATCACTAACTCACAACAACATATGCCAAACGATTGAGCAACACTATTTCCTTGTCATCTATTAAGTTATGCGAGTTATTGCGTGACAAAATGAGTTATTACCTTAACTATTATTATTAACGCTAATGACAAGTTTAGTAATGGTAATGACAAATTCTGTAATGACATTCACAACAAACCAGATTTGGTCATGACAGCAACTACCATGCACGTAAAGATATGCTTATTTCATTACAGATCATTCATTTCACTTGTACCTACTCAACGGTCAGTCATTACATCAATTCAATGCTACCTATTTCAAATCAAAAACCTCTTCATTATTCTCCCTCTCACAGCTAACAAGACCCAAGACATAAATAACCCACAATCCCACCACCATTGTCATTCGATGTCGCCGTAGGTACGTCAAGTCCAAACCTTTAATCCCACTCAACCTATAAATCCACTTACCCACAACCAAAAATGCCATAAATAATCTACAATCTCAGCAACATTGTCACTCCATACCCCTCATTGACAACCCCAAATAAGTTAGCTTCGTTACACCACGTGATTGCCTTTTTTTTTTACTGTTCATGCACCTTTCTGACCCAACGAACAACACGGAATAAACACCAAAATGAACAATGATCATAAGATGGATATAATCCGATTCATCTAAAAAATATTATGTTTCTCAGAAAATTACTTACACTTGTTCGATTCAACCTTGATTCCTCGCTCTTCACCTTCAACGATGCTGTACACACACCTTCGACTGTGTTTCTTTTTTCTTTGGCTTTTGTCCACAGCAGCCACCTCATATGTCACACTAATGTAAAAAAGGGCATTTTGGTCTTTTAAACAACACTTCATTATCCCTGAAAGGTCCCTCAGCACTTTTCTGTCATTATCATGTTATAATAGACTTTTAAGGGTTTTGTTAATTCAAAAGGTATTTATATGGGATTTTCCCAAAAATTAAATGGGTTTTGGCACTTTGATTTTTCCCGTTCTCCCACACGCTACACCTACGGCCTATGAATTAGACCCTTATATGAGAAGTCATTTCGGTGGCACCAGCTTTGTCAGATAAAGACCAACTAAGCAGCCGTTTGTGTATTAATTTTTACTTATTTTTTAATAATGTAAGTAAGAGTATGAATTTTAAAAAAAAAAAATTGACAAGTTTTTCTGCGAAGTTGAAGACTAACTTAGCAACCATTTCATTTGTGGGAGAGTATCGAAGTAACATATTATATTAATTATTATATAATTTTGTAAGTGCATACCTTTCATGTATATATATATATACCGTTAGTTAAAAAATATAAAATAAGTTAGACATTGAATAGATTATGAACTCATTTTATTAAAAATAAATTAAAATTTTATAATTTAAATTAATTTTATGTTCAATTTTACCATAGTCTGAAATTATAAAATTAAATTATTAAAGTTTTTATTCAAATTATAAACAATTTGATATTTTATTTTGGGAAAATCCCTATAAAATACCCTTTAAATAGGGAAATCCCTAATCAGCACATTGAAATTAAAAAATCTGGATCAGTCACGCGTCAGTATGGATGAACAGTGCAGGCGACGCCAAAAGACGATTTTGCCCTTCAACCTTCATTCTCGCCACTTCAAAAATAACAACACGCGGTTCTTAATTAACAACTCCGGATTCTTGATTAACAACTCCGTATTCTTATTTCACAACTTCCTCATTTAAGTTTCAAAGCCAATAACAATACCTCTTTCTTTATTAACAACTCTGGATTCTTGATTAACAACTCCGTATTCTTTATTAACAACTTCATTTCATCTTTTTACTTTCACAATAACAACATCGGTGTTGTTATTAACAATACCATATTCTACATTAACAACTTCCATTTCTTGTTTCACAACTTCATAATTTAAGTTTCAGGGCCAATAACAACACCTCTTTCTTTATTAACAATACCGTATTTTACATTAACAACACTATATTTTTGAGATGCGAATATGTGGAAGAATAAAGCGGAGTTGTTAATCAAGAATTCAGAGTTGATAATAACAAGACTGGTGTTGTTATTGTGAAAGTAAAAAGATGAAACTGGAGTTGCTAATCAAGAATACGAAGTTGTTAATCAAGAATCCAGAGTTGTTAATTAAGAATTGCGTGTTGTTATTTTTGAAGTGGCGAGAATGAGGTATTTTGGCAATTGAGTACAAAAACTTATTTACAAGTAAGTGATTGGGGATTGAAAATTTTTTCATACATATAACAATCTAAGTAAGTCATATTTATTATTTAAGTATAGATAGCTCTCCCAAAAGATTTTTTATGAAATTATTAATAAAATATAATAAATAAATAAATAGATTCAAATTACGACTTTTAGTCGTGATAGTTGAAAATTGTAATAAATAAATATTTTATGAAACATTAAATTTATACCGCTCATATTTCAAGCTACAGGTTGAAACGATTGAGATGAGAGGAGAAGAGGACGTGGAAGCTAGGGAAGGGAAGCAGAAAGAATCCAAATACAAATGCTGTCCCCGCTACTTTTATTTTTTTATTTTTTTTATTTTATGCATCCGCTACTAATATATACAAGACATATCTACAAATTTTGTTTGGTCTTAACATCAAGCAACTTGAAAATTTAGTAAAACGTGAATGAATTATTTCCAAAAATGTTATAATTTTATTTTATTTTATTTTTTGCCATCTATAATTTTAATTTATTTATTTTGATGGCTTGTTTGACTTTAAGATTTAAAAATAGAAATTAGTAGTTTTAATTAAAGATATAATTTAGGAATGTTATAATTTTTCTATAAAAATCCTATAAAAAAGGATATAAATTAATGTCATTCCAAATGACTCCACTCATATATGTATTTGGCACAAAATCCCCACTATTTATGAATGCATCATCATATGTGTTATCATCTTCTTTAATTGCTATTACATTTCTATCAATTCAGTTGCCTTTTTTTAGGGGTTTGGTCAAAATTAGTTCCCCCTAAAACCCACCAGATATTCTATGTGAACATTCCCTAATTAAACAACTACCAAAATCTCGAAACAATGTAGAGTTGAGGTGAATTTTATCAAAAAAGGTTTTTTTAGAGGTTTGGCACAAATAAATTTTAGAAGGATAAAAAATATCAATAAATAATTTAAAATGGTGAAAATTCACCAAAACTATTAAATTTCACCAAACGCCTTTAGGGTTTTTTCCTCTTATAATTTAACAGCCGTTTGGTCAAATTTAACGGTTTTGGTGAATTTGCATCATTTTAAATCATTTATTGGTATATTTGCTCCTCCAAAACTTACTTGTACCAGAGGAGCACTCATCAGGAAAATCTTTATTGGTAAAATTGCACTTTAACCTGTTGGAATTTATTAGTCCACCTTTAGTATATTAGAACCCAAGCCCGATTGAAGAGGGGCTATCATGTAGAGACACTGGTTATAAAGAGATATATCCTTTATGGTTTAAATGTTATATATATTGCTATATAACCATACTTTTAAGGGTTGTATCTATTTCTCTGTGACCTTACGTACACTATATATATAGTGTGTGAGATTAAGGGAGAAGGCTGATGAAGATATAACACACCGAATATTACTATTCTCCCTTTAAAAAATTCTCTCATAAGAGTGCTTTCTTTTCTTCATCTCTTTAGCGTATTTATTGTGTAACGTGATTGGGGTCCACATCGATGCTTTGATTTCGGGTGGATACTTCAACGAATCAATCAGATTTCAGGTATGTCCAAAATTCTTACACCCGACAAGGTACCAATTTGGATATATGATATATCGTTGGAGGTGCTTCTTAAGGAGTGCTAGGATGGCCAAGGATATTTCTTCATCACTACATGTTTTGTTGCTTGTCCTCATCATCGTTTCAGGTTGAATTCAATATATAGATGACTAATACAATAATTGATTTCCTATTATTTAGTTATGAGTTAATAGTATTCATATTATATATATATATATATATATATATATATATATATGAGCCTACGTTTGAATGATTTTTGCAGCTATGACGGTCCCAATATGGGGTCAGGCGCATAAGACTTGCGCTGAGAAACAATTTAATTGGGTTGCATATGGCAAACATAGTATTGTCAAACTCACGAGTTGATTTTTTAAATTTATTATTTTTATATTTTTAATTTACAAAATCGTTCCGAGTAACTTTTAAACTTGTGTTAGTTGTAAACTCGGTCAAACTCGCGAGTTCATACATTAAATTTACCATTTTTAAGTTTCTAACTTATAAAATTAAGTTAACTCATTCTTAAACTCGCACTAATTTTTTCAATTTGATTATATGCAATGGCTTTTTATATGAATTTTAAAGAAATTTTTTTATTAAATATAATATATTATGAGTATTGATAGATTTAATTTCAATTATTTGGATTTAAAATATATTTAAATCAAATTTTTGTCATTTTTTATATTTTAATTATACACTATTAATATCTATTTACTCATAAAGTAAATTAAACTATTACAAGTTTACTATTTAAGTTTATGATATGAGTTTATGTTACTATCATGAGTTTGTTTAAATTTATAAATTTAACAACCTTTAGTAGGATGCCTTAGCCCAAAAAAGTTGCATGGATGGTCATTTTCGTAATTCCACATAATTGTTGACAAACTTCAATTTTCTTGAGCCATCGGACCTACTTCATTAAATTAAATAAATTGACGCTATCTTGCTCTATCAAATACTACGTTGTCCTTATTTGTATTACTCCTTTCCTTACTGAATATATTATAAGATAGTCTTTTTTTCATAAGACACAGATAACTGAATTCGATAGATTAGGAAGTTGATTAATGGTAATAATTATGTAAAAAATGTAACCTTTTTTTTTTTTTTTTAAAAGATACGCTTAATTATGGAGAGAGAATGAGGCAGAGAGAATAAGTGAATGGTTAATTAATGTCTTCATGTTAACCAATAATTAATGGAGGAAAAAATAAAAAATAATACGAAAATTTTCAGATAAGCTATTTATATCTCTTATAAATAAGATGTGTTATCTCAAAAAATTCTCTTACAGAGCATATTGAAGAGAAAAAGCTATATCTCTCCAGTGCGTTGTATGAGGAGTGTTGCTTTAGTGTGAGACATATCAGAACATTATTTGTTTTGATTTAGATGTATAAGAACTTAATTTAGTAAGAATATCTATACATTTGGAAAGTTATGAATTTATTCTTTAGAAATCCAATTGGTTGTTTATTTAGTTAATTACTTTCTGTCTTGATAAACAAGAAAATTTAATTTTAAAGTTATCAATATCTTAATTAATATTTAATTATCATCAAAAAGAGAAATTAGAGTTATTGTCATATTATTATCCCAATTAATATACTACTAGCAATTGATAATATTCCGCAAACTTCCTTTTATATATTTCCAAAAATCTATAATACATTTGAAAAATAATGAATTTCTTTTGATGAGGTTTAATTGGTTGTTCATGCGATAATTATTATCATCCATGAAAGTCAAAGCCAATTTATTTTTAAAGTTAACAATATTATTTTGAAATATTTTCTATTTCTCGATTAATTCCCTAGTTGTAATTATTGCGGTATTAATATTCCAATTATTATTCAATATTCGAAAACTTCATTTTCCACCACCTTTATTGTATTAATCCCATTGATGGAGACATAATTTTCGGTCACCAATAATAAAAAATGGGAATCACTATTTCAAAATCAAATCATTATCATTAGGATATAAATTTTAAAAATTATTGCAGTAAGAACCTAATTATTAATATAATTTATGGAGATCCCCACAATCATAGAAGATGAAGTATAATTATAATTCATGATTTAACGTCTAATTTTAAATTCAATTTACTTCCTTTCTTATATTCAAACCCCAGTAATTGTGTATGAACAATTTTAATGATGTGATTATCCGCCTTATCAACCAAATATGAGTAAACCGTTTGACCCAAATTTGATCATATTAATATAATTTTTAATATAATTTATTGTACTAATAACCTAGTTATGAAGATCCCTACAATCATGGAATATGAAGCTTCTTAGTATACTTGGACCACAATAATATAATTATTAATATAATTACAATTCATGATTGAATGTATAGTTTCAAATTCAATTTGCTTGGTGTGATTATCCAACTCGTTTATGAGCTAAACGGATTATTAAGCGGGTATTAGAAGATTTCTAATGTAAAGTTGATGATTGATTCAATTTGCTTGGTGTGATTATCCGACCCGTTTATGAGTTAAACGGATTATTAAGCAGGTATTACAAGATTTCTAGTATAAAGTTGAGTGATTAATTGATATTTTTAATGGTAAAAAAAACGAGAGATTATTTTCTTTTTAGATGCATTTCATGTTCATTTTATAAATTACTAGAATATCAAGAGTGATTAGTCTGTTTAATTATCTAAAAAATGCCTTAAATGAAAACTTCGCTTAACTATAAGAGAGTCGCAGACTCGCAGTATGTATTTATTATTCAAGTACTAAACTTCAATTCTAGATTCAATACATAAGCCTAATGATAGAGAAAATATAAAGTACTCACCTCAATCAAGTCATTCCAAATCTGATTTTCAGCTTCAAACAATTTTGTGTTAGAATTCCATGAAAAGCCACTTAATCTGTTAAACATGTCACAAAGGTCCCCAAATCATTGTGACAATGTCTCTTTTTCCTATTCTTCAAATGTTGCTTTGTAATCTGAGACCCAAACAAATTATGAGAGTATCCAGCACATTATTATATGCAAGTGTTGAGAATGTTCCATCCGGACGATTTCCTTTCATCATCTCTTCCAATAAAAATTTAATGATCGATTCATCCATTTTGGCCGTCCATCGCAAATTGTCCTTTGTTGATTCTTTTTTCTTTTTTGGTGCCATGATTCAATCTATATGAATGAAACAATATGATATAAAAAGCAACCTTTAAACAATATGTAACATGTTAGAACAACCACAGCAAACTACAGCAACAAAAAATGAAAGCAGGGCTAAAGAAAGGGGGATGAGGAAAAATGACATACAGACTTAACATTCTGGTCAAAGCTAATGATGTTTGATAAGAGAAACGGGGGTGTGAAAGATAAAACCAATAGAGAATAAAGGGGGATTTAGGGAAAAAATGAATCATCAACTGTTATAACATTCCCCAGTGCTACTATATGTGATATCTTTCCCACATATGCCACAGACAAAACTAATCTGTTCTTTAAAAGTAATTCTGTTTGTGATTTCATTGTATCACCATCTTCCATCATTGAACTTTCCTATACCCACACAACCTATAAATTTTCATAGCCAATATCAAGATTCTTCAATACAAGGTCAGAAATCAGCAGTAGCAAAAATGCTATGTCTGTCACCCCCCCCCCCCCCCCAAAAAAAAAATTGCTACGCCTAAACGATGTAGAAAAATGAAGAAACAAAGAACGAGAATTGTAGGTAACTGGCATGCAATGTTTCAAAACTTTTGTAAGGAGTTTCAACTTGAAAGTTATGCCCAAAACGTCTTATAGCCCAAAGGGGGGAAAAAGCCACGCAACGAAATGGATATATACTTCATATCTTACAGCAAATACATCAAGCTCTGACAATAGTGTTCCCTTTTCTCTTTTAGTCTCAGACTGGAAATAAGCATTAACCTGAAGAAAGCATTCCGATCTCTTCCTTTCCATCTAATGATGTAAAGTATATTAATTTTTTTTTTTTAAAAAGAGAAGATGCTTTGCTTGTAGTAGTGAGTAAACACTACAGCAATTCAGTTTCGTTTAATGGCACATATGGAAGAATAGAAAGTCAAAGAATAACACTACTATACCAGAGGGAAAGAATAAATTCAGTCATCAGTCAGAAGCAATCAAAACACAGTGAATCAAACAAGGAGACACTAACCTTGATCCAGTACCCGACCCCCAAACCCTGAGAAGCCTATGTGCTACAAAACCATAAAGAAGCCCCAAATGTATTCCAGAGTCAAAATAGGGAAATCAAACATCGTGAATCACGCAAAAAAAATTTCCATTGGGATTGAAGTAGCAAAGAGAAGGAAAGTGAGAAATCGTGAATCACACTAAAAAATAACCGACAGAGGAATCGAATCTCACCTGCAAGCATCATCTGATACCAGCGAGGAGGGCGAGCCTTTCGTCGCCGCAGACAGTGGGCGTCGCACTTGACCTGTCTGAGAAGTGACGGGGCGCTATAGGCACTAGGGCCAGGGACAATTTAGGGAAGACTTTTTTTGGCTTTATTTGGTTGAAGGTTTTTGGGATTAGGTGAAGGTAAAGAAATGTTGAAGGTAAAAAATGAGTGTTTAGATGAAAAGAGCGAAAGTAACCGGTGGGAAAAATTTTTAGAGGATCCCTTTAAAAGTCATTTCAAATATCTAAATTTTAATTTAGGTCACTAAACTTAATAAATTATTAATAATATTATATAACCTAAACTTGGATTTAGAAATTAGCTCAGATTACCTCCATCCCCTGAGTTATTAATGGCTCAAATGGCTACCCAATAAACCTCTAATAATCATATACTTCTATCTAACCAAACCCAAGTTTAACTTCAATATCTTATATCATCCTTCTTTGTTAATTGAGGGTACTTGTAGCAACAAGATTGATTTAGGAAAGAAAGAAGAAAGTTTTGATGAAAGTTTCAGAAGAATTCAAACATCCTCCTGGATATAAAATGAATTGTTTTATTCTTCAAACGAACACGAATAAAAAATTCAATTATAAACAAGGCACAAACAATTAGTTGCAGATTTCGCTCATGAGGAGATGGGTTAATATTCCAGATGGCCTTAGCTTTATGAATTTCTTTTCCTTTTTTATTTTCCTGTTTGTTATAACTTTGCATTTCTTTTTGTTTTTGCTTTGAATTTTGGCTAATGTTGTTTTTTATTGTTATTTTTTTCAATGGGAATAAGAAATAGAAAACTACACCATCAAAATGGCCAGATCAAATCAATGTACGGCTCAAGAAAATCTGGAGGAGTATTAAAGAACACAGCGCTTTTTGCAATGTCTTAGCTAGAAAATCTACAGCCCAGTTGGCGTCCTTGCTACGCCTCATAGTCTCTATCCAACCAAGTCCAAAAATGGGAAGAAGTGCGCCTTCGGGGTGCTCCTCACTCCAACCCGTCATAAGAAGGTCCCAAGCTGAATACTACCACACTCTGATATATCTCTGCCATCAACATAGGAACCATCTACATTTCATTTAATGCTCTCCACATATGGGGCTTGCCATTAGGGGAACACACGCTCTGAAGCAGGCGATTGGCAAAGATCAAATTTCGAACAAGAAAATGATGCTTCTTCAATTGAACAAGAAAAAATAGAGGAGGAGGAGAAGGGCAGGAGCTAGCAAGAGATTGATGAGGGAGGGCATTAGAGTCATTTTACCTACATCTTGAAATTATATTGTGAGCCAACTAGCATGAACTCTCTCGCGCATTACGCGGGGAGCAATTTTTAACCAAAAAAATTTATCTTCATTGCAAAGTACTTAAACAAAAAAAAAGATTAATACATAAATGAGAATACAATTAATTAAATAAAGGGCACACCAAATTTTGGTTTTTCTATGAAATAAACCTTCACAGACAACAACTAACCACTTTTCATATAGAATAAAGTTGTTTCTTCCACCTACATCAACACAGGGTATAATCAAAGTTTAAGAATAAAAAAGTAATCAAAATAAAATCAAGTAATTTGAAATATAACATTAGAAGCAACTTCTGACGTACTTACATTTTCATGAGCTTCTAATCAAGATTATGGCGATTAGGAACCCATCATAAAGAAAGATGTTCCATACTTCAATATTGTGATCAACGAAATAAAACTAAGAAACTACCCTTAGAAATCAACATGTGCAGTGGAAGCATTAATACGAGTTGAGTAGTTTGCATTGAATTTATGGGGAGAAGCCAAACGTGGAGCAATAATATTCAAAATCAAACAAACTCCACTTAATTTTACTTGCGTATGGCATTGGGCTCTTTAGCCAAAACAAAAAATTAGAATTAAATTAAGCAACATCAAGAATAAATTTAAACAGTACAACAATGTTGAATCATTCACTCAAATTCTTGAAAATCTCCTTATAATCAACATTTGTTACAACATCACCTTCTCCATGTGATTGCCCTTCTCTTTTGTTGATAGTGATATTCTTCCTCATCAAGTTCCTCTCCCACATTTAGTTTCTATTAAGAAATTAATTCATACTTATTGAGCATCATAAGACTTACATTGAAGTAGCAATCAAACAAATAATCCGCCACACTCCAAAAGCATATAAAATACAATTAACAAAAAATGGGAAGTAAAAAAACATCAACTTTAAAATTAATGAATAAGCAGATGAAGCCATAATGGTAATTCCCTCATTTTTGACCCCCAAGTACCCTTGTAGTAGCGATATATCCAGCAACCACAACCATCCTACAAGTACATACCAGTCTTGACATAAATCAGCATCCAAGCAAAAACAAAATATCATTCTTATATAAAGAAAAAAAAATCAGGTAAAGAACTTGTTTTAGACTTTCAGCAGAGCATACTGTATCCCGGATAGCAGACTTTCCTTTTTGTCAGAGAACTTTAATTTTTCTCAGCCCATACTTCCTTTTAGCTTTCAAATAAAGTTGGTTGAACCCCTGCAGTTCATCTTCATAATTAAACCGCAGTTCTCAATCCATGCTTCCTTTTACCTTCAGAGCACTTTTTCTCAGTCCATATTTTCTGTTGAATGAATCTTTCTTTTTAGCTTTCATAATGTCAGATACCTAATGTTTCCTTAAAAATGAAACTTGTAAGGCAGCTTTCTAATCATAGTCTGTAGCAACCACATCTCATGCATCTTGCAGTTGAAAAAGGAACTTGATTATCACACTCTACAACAAATACAAGTCATTAGTGAGAAATATGCTAATGCATTGGATACACCACCATTACACAAATTCTATTATAAGGAATGCCATTTTAATTTTCGACTAACATCCACAACAAAATAGGCTGGTTTGCATGAGACTGTTGGCTGACTTCTATCAACGATAAGAGTAATCAAGTCACAACCAAATTTGTTTCCTTATGGAGTTTGAGCTTTTCATATTATACATTTGGTTTCACACTACCAAAACAAAATAAATACCAAGCAATTCCCATGAGATAAGATTTACCCATAATAAACACCCAAATTTTGACAATTGTGTGTGAACTATTGAGGTTCAATGCTAATATATCAGTAGAATGTGATGCACTCAGAGTTGCCTTTTTGAAAAGAGTGGGACATTTTTTGCATCACCAATTGCAAATAATTCCAATAAGAATTATAAACTTTTCAAAACAGACAAGTATGTGTGAAGGAAGATTGCATATATTGATAAAGAAATGGCATATATTTTTATATAAGCAAGCAGATAAATTTGGTTTCTGGAAAAATTTGGTTTTGCCTTTTTTCAGTCTGAGGGCCCAGCTTATGTAGCATGAGGATGTTGACAAAAATAAAACTTACCTTTTCTGATCACTTGTCAAAAAGTTGAGACCCATTTTCCTTTTACCTTCAAAGCACTTTTTCTCAGTCCATATTTTCTGTCAAAACAATTTTTCTTTTAGCTTTTGTAATGTCAAACATGTAATGTTTCCTTACAAATGAAACGTGTAAGGGTAACTACTAGTCACACTATGCAGCAACCACAACTCCTACATCTTGCAATTGAAAAAGGCACCTAATTATCATAGTCTACAACAAATACAAGTCATTAGTGAGAAATCTGCTAATGCATTGGATACACCACTATTTTGCAGATTCTACTCTTAAGGAAATGTCATTTTAATTGTCGACTAACATCCACAACAAAATAGGTCAGTTTGCATGAGTCTATAAGCAAACTTTTATCAATGATAAGAGTCATCAATTCACAACCAAATTTGTTTCCTTATGGAGTTTGAGAATTTAATATTTATATATTTGATTTAACACTGTCAACATAAAATAAATACCATTCAATTGCCATAAGATTTACCCATAATAAACATTCAAAATTTGAAAATTTTGTGTGAACTTTTTGTTATCAAGGTTCAATGCTACCCGACTTTATATGTGAAGGAAGATTGCAAATATTCATAGAAAAATGGCAGATACTTTTATATAAGTAAGCAAATAAATTTGATTTCGAAAAAAAATTTGGTTTTGGCTTTTTTCAGTTTGATTTGAAACCAAGATTATGACTACCTGACTCAAAATTTATGAAACCAATCTAGGCCCAGCTTAGGTAGTATGAGGATATTGACAAAAATAAACCCTACCTTTTTTGATCATTTGTCAAAAAGTAAAGACCCATTTTCCAAAAAAGAGTATGCACAGATTGAGGTCTTGCCAAAGTTCTTGCATACCAAAAGGAAGAGATGACCATACTATAAATAAAAGCAAAATAAGGGTGTAGTCATTTTTAGCTAATCATCCATGTTTAAAGGGCCCTTTTCAAAAGTTCCATGTGCCTCTCCTTCAATTGCCTTTATCTTCACAGCTTGTTTTTGAGAAAAACATATTCCACACTACTAGAAAAAATGGTTTTAACGTCCCTTTTTTTGGCCTTTTAACGTCTGAAAAATGAGGGACGTCTATCTGAGGGTCGTGGAAAAAAATGTCAATAACGTCTGTAAATGGGGGACGTCTAAAGTGGGACTTTAGACGTCCCCAGATGGAACTGGGGATGTCTAAGGGGGCCTTTAGACGTCCCCAGTTGGAACTGCGGACGTCTAAGGTTGCCTTTAGACGTCCCCAGTTCCAACTGGGGACGTCTAAGGTGACCTTTAGACGTCCCCAGTTTTCTTATTCCCATATCAACAAGGTCTAGTCTTGCATTAATCTCATCCTTAGTCTTCCCTGGAATGTGCAAAAGCGTATTGACAAGGCTATCACAAACGTTTTTCTCCACGTGCATTACATCAATACTGTGTCTCACGTCAAGACTACGCCAATATGGAAGATCAAAGAAAATTGATCTCTTCTTCCATATGTTCTTCTCACCCGAAGTCTTCTGATTCTTACCGAGTAAGACATTGATACGTTCAACCTGACTGTAAACTTCCTCTCCGGTTAATGCCTTTGGAGCCATTCCATGCTCCGGCAAGCCGTTAAAATGCTTTCTTAACCTAAGATACGGGTGGAACCTAGGAAGGAACCTCCTGTGACCAAGGTAGACCGTTTTTCTTCCATGTTTAAGTTGGTGGAAGTGAGTGTCTGCTTCACAAATCGGACATGCTTTATGCCCCTTCACACTGTACCCTGAGAGGTTTCCGTACGCAGGGAAGTCATTTATCGTGGTGAAAATCATTGCACGTAGCTTGAAGGACTCATTCTTATATGCATCAAACACATCTACGCCTTCCACTCACAACTTCTTCAAGTCCTCAATCAAAGGTGCCAAGTAGACATCGATATCGTTTCCTGGCTGTTTTGGTCCAGAAATCATCATAGAAAGCATCACATACTTGCGTTTCATACAAAGCCAGGGAGGCAAGTTGTATATTACAAGGAGTACTGGCCACGCACTGTGTGTGCTATTAAGAGTTCCATACGGATTGATGCCATCTGTATAAAGCCCAAGCTGAAGGTTTCTCGGCTCGCTGCCAAATTCAGGGAACATTTCATCTATTTTCTTCCACTGTGGAGAGTCAGCCGGGTGCCGAAGATATTTTCTGTCGGATATTCTATCATCCGAATGCCATCTCAACTTCTTCGCTTTTTTTGCAGTCCCAAACAAACGCTTAAAGCGCGCTATTATTGGAAGATACCACAGAACCTTTACAGGTTGCCTTTTAGTTGTCGCATCGCCACAACCACCATTTTTCCTCACTTTGTATCGTGCAGTTTGACACTTAGGGCACTCACTCAGACCTTCATACTCATTTCTGTACAGTACACAGTCATTAGGGCAAGCGTGAAGCTTTTTATACTCCATACCCATCGTAGATAGGATTTTTTTTGCCTCATACATACGATTTGGAAGCACATTATCGTCTGGAAACATATCACACAACAGTTCAAGCAGCAATGTGAAACTACTATCGGTCCACCCATAAGTTGCTTTTAAGTTCACCAAATGTAATGTTCCTGTCAGCCGTGTGTATTTACTCCCTGGGTACAACGATGTCTCTGCATCACTCTGCAGGCTGTCATATTCATGCGACTGCACAAAGGATTCTACCTCAACATCATGAATCATTCTCTCCATTGTATCTTCATCTATAACATCCACAGCTTCCTTCTTGTGCGACGGACAATCAGTTACTTCCTCACCATGCCATATCCACCTTGTATATCGAAGATTTATTCCATCACAAAGTAGGTGATCCCTTATAACTTCAACATCCCGTCTTCTCTCATTTAAACAATTGACACAAGGACAAAAATACATGCCATTTCTGGCTGGAGCATTCCTTCTAGCATATTCAATAAACTCTTCAACCCCATTCTCATATTCTTCACTTGTTCTCAAAGCATTCATCCAACTATGATCCATTTTATTACCACCTACGTCATTCCCATTTACACTCAAGTTAAGAATAATTGTCAACACTAGGAATGCCATTTACTATTTTGTTTTTCAAAATTTTGACAGCATTTCCCCTTAAAAGTGAGACATCCCAAAATCAAAATAACAAACCATCTCAACAAGAAGAGTAAAATAAAAATTGATAGCACTAAAACAAGAGTAAAAAGCAGGAAGCTAACATTAATTTTTCTAACCCAAACAAAAGGAGGAATACTTTAATTAGTGCCAAGACTTTTAATGAAAAACATGAAAATAATGAAGGGATATTAACTCAATGATAACAATCTCTTAGTCTCTCTTTCTTTGTTTTTTCTCTTTCTTGTTATATCCTTTTTCTCTTTTCTTTTTCAATTTCTCTTTTCTTTTCACTATTTAAAAAAATTCACATAGCATTGTTTCTCTTATTCATCAATCCATTCACTGTCTTTCTTTCTTATATCACTTACACTTAATAAAACAATAAATGAATGAGAAGAAGGGGGGAAATTGCATTAACTCAAACAAATGGCTAATTAATCAATGCAATTTTTCTTTAATGAAAGTTTAGGCTCAAATGGTTGAAACAAAGGATTCATGAGATAGGAATGGACATTTGGCCAAACTAGCTATAAAATTAAATGCCTAAATTATTTTTGATCATTCAAAAAGAGTTTTAAATTTTAAAAGAGATTCAAGCTAAGACTATAAGTTCTAGAGATGAAATTGCAATAAATATACCCTCTCTTAAAAGAAATAAATATTTAGCCTCAATTCCTCACTAGTCTTTGGCTTCCTAAAGTTAATTACCAAAGCCAAATTCTATGCCTACCTACTAACACTCTAAGAAGATAGAACCAAATCCTAATCAAACTCAATTCTTTCAAGATCAAATCAAACAACTTTTAGAATATTCATAAATCAAAATCCAAACTTCCAAAACGCAATTTTTTTGTTCAAAATTTTTCAAAAAAATTTCTCTATATGTATAAAAGCAAAGAAGACAAGTTATGCAAACTCAATAGTATTAGTTATAAATTTTTAAAACTTAAAAAAAAACACACACAATTTAACAAGTGAATATATAGAGTGACCCGAGAATCATGTCAAGTTTTGATAAATGATAAATGATCGCAAGTGATTCTTAAATGTCTAAACAAATATAATAAATGACCCCAACA
This sequence comes from Inga leiocalycina, assembly GCA_963242795.1. Lineage (NCBI taxonomy): Eukaryota > Viridiplantae > Streptophyta > Magnoliopsida > Fabales > Fabaceae > Inga > Inga leiocalycina. Next base: position 44,239,361 of record OY725329.1, read on the forward strand.
TACATAAGGTTTGACATATTCTAACATTAATTCAATTTTTTCTTAATATAAACAACTCATTTGAATCACATGAGCTTATATTGTAAACAAGATCTGTTCCCCAAAATAATTATTTACATTACACAAAGCATACGCACCTGATTTTCCCAGAATCCAAGTGCAGAATCCAAGTGCATGCAGCAACAATATAACCCAGAAACGCAGAACCAAGTGCAGCAACAATCCAGAAACGCAGAATCCAATTGCAGCAACAATCCAGAAACGCAGAATCCAAGCTTTTCTGTAAATTCTTAATTGCTTCACATAATAATCCAACTCACGCCTCATATGCACATGATTTTAGGAAACCCAGAAACGCACCTGAATAATTCTGAGAATGCAGCAGCTGCAGCAAATAGCAAGACCTACACGGCCACAGGAATGGGAGAAGAGGGAAGACAAATGCAGGGGAGGGGAGGTGCGCCTTTGTTCAGTGAAGGAGTTATGACACTCAGTTCACGGGTTTGGGAGAAGAGGGAAAACGAATGCAGCAGGGAAAGTGGAAAACTGGAGACACTCACGGGTATGGCAAAGCACACAAGGTAAAGCTGCAATGTACAGTGAATGAAGTGACGGTTCTGTATGGTTCTATGTCCCCAGTCAAAATGGGGACGCCTAAAGTAAGCTTTAGACGTCCCCAGTCAAAATGGGGACGTCTAATGCTTACTTTAGACGTCCCCATTTATTCAGGGGACGTCGAAAGCCTATTTTAGACTTCCCCAGAGAAACTGGGGACGTCTAAAGTGGTGGAAATTTTTGTTTTGTTCAAATTTATCCAGCGCCAAAGCCTCCCGCCAAATATTGAACTTTGGACGTCCCTAACTTAAAAAGGGATGTCCTTTAGGGACGTAAAAAGTATAGTTTGTAGTAGTGCCAGTAACATTTACTGATATTGCTTTAGTGGAAAACACAAATTTGGCCGTGATTTATACTTGTTAGCACATCACCAGCAAGCTTTGTTAAATTGAGTGTAGAGCACGTCAACTTAAATAATGTCATATCTCATGGTTAGTGCAAACATATTTTAGTTTCTTACAAAATGGATTATTATTACTACAATGTTTGTCAGTCCATATTTTTTATACTTTCATGTTAAAACAACACAATTTGAGCTTTATTTTTGCACTTGATATATAGTCCTTCATTTTCTCTTTCTTTTAGCCAGGTCAAGGCAATAGGATTAAACTTTATTAGTTACTTGCCAAGTACTATTACCAACTGGTCAAGGTAACAATCCAATGAACTTGAAGTAGTCACTATGGAGTCTTTGCATTCAAAAACTTAATATGATAATTTCCTTCCTAATTTGGAGATTTTAATAGCACACAAAGCAGAAGGCAGCAACATATTTTCCATTCCATCTCATATGGAGCTATCAAGTTAATGTGTAGAACCGGGTTTCCATATGTTAAAAGAGATATCTCTTGTACAAAGAACAACTAAAGCTGCATAAAAACACATGTAAATTTTTAAGTTGAAAGACCTTACTTTAGTTAGCAAGTAAGTTCCGCCTATCCCTTTTAGCCTTTGTGCCATTCATAAAATTTGGCAATAATCCAAATATGTGAATTGCAAGAGCAATCCTAGTCCAACCTCTCTTTGCGAAGGTTAAAAGGGATAGGTCTAATATCAGAAAAGATACCACACATAAATAGTTATGAAATATTTATAATCCCTTTTGCAAATGGTTTAAACCACTTTTAGTTCTCTCAGTGTGAAAGGCACTCGTGGAATCAACTATTTCAAATGAGATTGTAAGAAGCATAATAAATTTAAGGGAAATGCTTAAGCTGATGAATATTTCACTCATAGGGGTAATACTTAAGATAGATCAGCAATGAAGAACTATAAGGTTCTATAATTTGTTGCCCTGCGAATTTTACCCCCAACATAGAAAAAATATATACGCATATTAGAGTAACTTATTTGTTAATAAGATAAGTAGCAGTGGATGAAGAATAAAACCAAATATATAAACAACTTTCACTCTTGCGGGGATTGAAAAGTTACAACTTGGAAATTTGACAATCTGCAAATATATAAACACCTATAACTTATTCTCCATCATTTACTACCAGTGGAACATTGCCAAAAAATCAAATAAAACCCTAATCTACAGACCCATTGATCCAATCTAAACACCTATGAATAATCAAAGCAATAGCAGCAGATGAAGAATAAGAAAAAGGGTATTCACCTGCATCCACTCCCTCCTTCTATGCTGAGATGATCATTATATTGCTTTATGTTTATTTGGAGGAGGCTTTCTCCAAAAGGATGCCTTGCTTTGCCAAGGTCAACGATGATGTAGGAAGCCTCACCATCACATCCTCTTCTCTGCCTCTTCACCATCCTCACTTTCCAGTGCCGAATGAAGAAGAAGAATGGGAAGGGCAAACGTGCCGATTGAAAAAGAAGAATGGGAAGGGATGAAGAGATTTTGTGAAGCCTACAGAATAAGGAGAAGAGAGAGAGAGAGAGAGAAGGATTTCATGGAAAAATAAAAGGAAGGACCACCTCGGGCAGTGGCAAAGAGGGATGAAACTCCTAGGACAGGGTGAAAGGTGATGAAACACCCAGGTCGAGGTCAAAAGGGCAGAGTAAAAAGCTTTGAAAAAGGTAGATTAAAATTGTATGCCTGATATATTCAAAATGGCGGGCATTTTGCCAAAATTGAAAATTAAATTTGAATGAAGCCATATGTGTCACTATTTGAGCTGGGAGCTTTGAATGGAGCTCGAGGATTGTTTTTTGTTGGTAAAGCCGGACCACTCTTATGAACAGTGAATTGAGTCTGTAGCCATAGTAAGCCATATTTCAGTAGTCGGCTTGGTGGAGTTGTATTAGGTGATATATATATATTCTTATCAAAGATTTGTCAAGTTTGAAGGCCTTGTTTAGGACTTCAATATTTCAACTAGCTTTATATGGGATTTTCCCAAAAAATTTTGTCATGTAGTGCTCAATTCCCTTCTTTTGTCAACCCTTCAAGTTTGGGGTTTTTTTTTATAAGAGAGAAAATTTATATCCCATTGTGATTAAATTGCCCATAACATTTTTTTTTGATATTCCAAGACTACCTTCAACACTAAAAACCCTTTTTCCTCATCTATTCTTCCAGAGTTCCAGTAGATCGGGTCTCCCTAATTATTTTACTACTATTTAGCACAAACTTATCTATTATAATTGAATGCATTCCCTAAAGATCGCATCTCCCAATGGATCCATTCTTCTAACACTAAAAATATGTAATTATCTAATATAATTGAATGCATTCCATGATTATTTTTTTACAGCTTAGCACAAACTTCTCTCCCTGTTTTCTTTTAAAGATTGTAGTTGATGTTAGTTCAATCTTTAAGTTGTTTGTGTATGTCTCTATGTTCTAAGACCACGAGCAAAAATATTTGCAGATCTTCAATTATATTTACATCAATATAAAAAATGAACCCACAAATTTTATAAATTATAGACCAAACCTTTGTTATAAGAAAGAATTCGGTCAAATGCAAAAGCAATTATTTTCTGTTACCCAATATCTCAGAATTCAAAAAATTGGAGTAAACAATTTTCTTTCACAAAAAAGGAAGTAATAAATTTGGTTATGACTATGATTCTTTTAACACCCCAAATTTTATTCACGAATATGCCTTGTACTTATTTGTGGCATTTAATAAAATGGAATGGTGAATATTCATGATCATAGGAATTAAACCTTGAAAGTTTGAAATGTGAACAGTGCTACCGGTAAAATTTCTTACGAGGCAGTGAGTTTTCGTATGGTTTTGGATGACAAAAAATTGTAACATTTTATAGGATGAAAGTAGACACTCTAGGCTTTAATTTGATAGGTGATATGAATTATTTGGAGCTGTACACAAAGAGTTATGTATTTTAAAAGTTTACCCATTGAAACTGGTCAATTTATAGGATAACATCTAAAGATTTAAATTATGTGAACGTTGAACTTCCAGTTGGTTAAAGGCTATATTTTTTTCTTAAAACTAGACTCAATAAGGGTTTCATAGCCTTTGGAATCACTCCAATTCGATTTCTACAAATAAAGTTATGCTTTTTCAAAATTTGGACAAAAAATCTGCCAGAATTGCCAACTATTGCAAATTTGGGAAAAATGTAATAACAATTGTGTAAATTATGGAGTAAAGTAAAAGCCCATATTTTCCCTATATTGGTGGATATTTGCTTGAGTATTAATCATGCCAAGTGTTATCAATCCAACCCAAGGGAATTAAATAATATTGATTAAAGTTTGGGCACATGTTTAACTAAGAATAGAATATTATATGTGTACATGTGGATAAGATAAATGGATGAAGCCTAAATTGATTTGGGAAGGGACCCTTAGGCGTTTTTATGGGCTAATGGAATGGAAGGAAATTTAGTTCAAATTGAATGGAAGCTTATGACACAATTGGATGAAGATAAACTTAAGTACCAATGCTTATGTCACAAATGAAATAAGCTACCATTTATTTAGTAAGGGAATATGAAGATATTTTATTAGGCTTACCTTCATCTTTTCCCTTCCACTTTCAAGACAAGAACGAGAGAGAGAGAGAGAGAGAGAGAGAGAGAGAGAGAGCTTAAGAACTTGGAGCCTTAGAGAGAAGGAGGATCAAAACCTAAGGTAAATCTTTGTGATTCCAAGAGTTGAAGTTTGTCAACTTGTGTAATCTCTTCTCTAACCTCTTGATCTTCATGGAAAACATTGTGTAGCAAGCAAAATCTCAAGGTTGAGAGAGAGAGAGAGAGGGAGGACGGTTTTAGAGAGAGAAAGTGAAGAAATCCAAGGTAAACTCAAGAACATCAAATCTCTTGGTATATTGTTGTTGTTCTTGGCTTGGTTGATGGTTTATTATTGATTTTGTAAATTTGGAAAGTGATAACCCTAAGGGGTAATGCTGGCCAAATTTCCTCAAACCATGTATAGTATGTGTTTAAATGGTATAATGAGGGGTTAGGAGTGAAAAAGAGCAAGCTTTAGAGGTTGAAATTCAAAAATCACATTTTCCCTTTTATAAGAGACAAGTTTTGGTCAGTTGGAGATAGAGGGGTTAGGGCTGAAATTTCATAAATATGATAGTTCCATGGTATTCAGTAGGGAAAATTGTGTAGGGTTGATGTTGAACACTTTGTGAGAAAAGCCCTAAAAAGTAAAATTACGAAGATACTTCTAAAACCCTAAATAGGGGTTGTAAAGGGTAAAATTGTCATTTGCCATTATTTTACAAAAACCGAGGTCAAAAATGGATTATACACGCAAAACTCTATAGGAATAACCCGAGTCAAAATTTCTGGAAAAGTACGGTCGGATTGGGTACAAAAGGGCTCAGACAAGATCGCTAGGGGCATTTTAGTAATTTTGCAGAATTGGACTAATATAACCAACAAAAACACTTTGGAAGAGTTTAGAGTGATACATGAATGGGTATTAACCTAATTCTTGTACATTTGGAATTTTAGGACCGGATTGATAGCCCAAGTCGTCGGAAAGAAGTTCAAGGAACAGTTTTCGAACAAAAAGGGTTTAAGGTAGTAACACTATCTCTCATACACTATATGAATGTTAATATGCTATATGTTGTTATATGAATATGGTGCCTGGAGCACATTACCTAGCTGTGGTCTGGGAGGGGCTCAGTGAGGTACATGGACAAGTAAGGGATCCAAACAGTCATTTGGCCTTGAGTATTGTGCACACACAAAGTTACAGTATGGATTTTTATTTTACACTATATGGTGCATTGCAAATCTAATTATCACATTTTATATGATTGATTGTGTAACCCCCCTCCGTAATTATATCCGAAATACACGATTAAAATGAAATAGAGACCAATAATAATCAAATAACATTTACTAACCCATCACATGATGGGGTTTTCAAAAATACCTTTCAAAATCATTTATAAACTTGGTCTCATATTCACATTTCGAATACAATTACTACGCGAAGATAAATCACATTCATATAAATATCAGAGTGCACAACATAATCAAGCAAAGCAATAACATGCATCAACACATTAATACAGTTATCAGAGCATGCAGGAGAGATAAGTTCCCTACCTCCAGTCTTTTCTCCTCGATTTACGTGCCAGCAACTCGGGGCTTCACATTCGATCCTACAATGTCAAATATACTATTTAGACACTCCCAAAGTGTTTCTGGGGGTTATATGAGGCTATATTGAAAATTTACTAAAATACCCCCGGGGACCCGGCCCGGCCCCGCCGTACCCGGTCCGGCTGTACTTTTCTTGAAATATTGACATAGGCTATTCTAATATATTTTCACCCAAGGAATCCATTTCCGGACTCAGAATTATCAAATTCAATGTCAATTTAAAAATTTACCCTTGGCAGCCCCACTTTAAGGGTTTCAGGGGCGTTTTCGTAATTATGCTTTTTCGGCCTTTTCCGAAAAAGTGTCCAACTGTAACCCCACCTAATTTTCCCTCCTGAACTCAATGGAATCATCAAATCATTGAAAATCCAAATCTAAGACCCATTTATAGCCCAGACCGAAATATACAAGTACTCCGGGGAAAATTGGGGTTTTTCGGTTTCGGCTCCGTAAACGCGTTCCTTTCTACTCCTAACCACTTTATTGACTATTCCATTAGGTTACAACTACCATTTAGTACCAATTTGGGCAGCATAACAGCCCCACATACCCATTTCCAAAAATTAAAACCAATGGCAATCCGGCGAAATTTCACCGATTAAATTGCCCACAGCAGCTAGAATAGTCAATATACAAGAGTTTGGAAGTTACCTCAAGCTCCCACTAGCTTTTCTCAAAGATGGCTGAAAACCCTAACTTTCAAAACACCAAATTTGAGCTTTCCAAACCTTAAAGAATAAAGAGGAGTAGTTTAGAGTCGGAGTTATACGCGCTAGGAACGAAATCGTCGGAGAAATCGGCTTGCCTTGTGATTTTTCTTCTCTTTCTCTCTCTAAACTCTCTCAACTTTCTCACACTATGTTCAGGTTCTGTGCGTGAATGAGCAGCTGAAGATGATGAGAAGATGTTTTAATTCCATGCTTATGTCATCTTGCCTTTTGATGATGTCATAATTCCCAAAATTGGCATTTTCGGATTTTCTGGCAGATTTTCTGCCCAATCTTTGAAAAATCATAACTGGTTCTAGAAAACTCAAAATGAGGTGATTCCAAAGCCAAATGAAAGATATTTAAGTCCTCTTCATAGGAAAAATATTTACCAATACTAGAAATCACCACAAAATTCCAGAATTACACAAATGTCATCACTGCCCCAAAACAGAGTCCATTTTCGACCTCAAATTTTGGACAGTCATATCTCCCAGTTCCCAACATGAAATGGCACAAAGTATATGTCCATTTTGAAGCTTGGGATGTGATCTTTAAGACTGGAAATTTTCATAATTTTCTGACATCATTTGCCTAGTAAAAAAAAAAAGTCCACACGAGAAGACTGCCCAGACAGAATTCATACTGGACAACATTTCCAGTTTTGCAACCAATGTGTCCAATCCAATTTAAATCAATTCCAATGATTAAATACCACAACATGACACCATTTCCATCACAATACCCCATTCAATTCTTCCCTCTATTCTAAGTCAATTTGGATGTTAATCCACAATTGAACTCAAATACAGGGTTTTAGCGTTGCTCATAACACAAGCGACTGCAATCCACTTTATATTCTCTAAAAAGGTTCGTTAATCACTAACCACGTCCACTTTTGTAGTCATTAACTCCTAATCACAATTTGGGATCTTGCTAAACTGGGGCTTAGCAATCCACTAATCTCAGGCTTATTCTCTAGCCTCGAGTCTCAAAATTTGGGGTGTTACATTTCTCCCCCCGTTCAATAAATTTCGTCCTCGAAATTTGTCATACCACTTAATCCAAAAACTACGGATGCCTCTTCACGACAGCTTCCGTTTCACAATTACTCTATCTCGGCAAAGTCTTTGCTAGACCACCCGCACAATTAGTGCATCACAATTTAGATTCTCGAAATAATCTTACACAATAAATGCAACCCAGTTGCCATAAAGTGCAATCGGCCCATTTCACGATTGCCGCACAAACACAATCACCATACTTTTGCCAACAAATGCAATCGCCTCCACATACGATTGCCACAAAACCACCATCACATAACCATAAGGTCGGAGGCTCTAAATCATGAGCCATATCATAAAATTTTGGCAGTTAGGCAGCATAGGCCACCACTCTGCTCAACTCAATCTGGTTACCCCTTCCGGGAGTAAACACCACAACCTCAATACATCAAACGACAGCCTTAGCTGTATACATAAACATTTCAGCATTCGCTATATCCACTTTCACAGCTTTACCCTCACCCGTACACCCACCAGTAACTCCGCTAGTGGTAACCGGGACTTTTAGGTATCAACACAATATTACATCATCTGGTCACTTCGGAATCTCAATTTCTTCTATCCGAAGCACCCTACCATAATGGCCCACCTAGAGTCTCAGTCTCTTCTATCCAGGCGCCTTTTATTGTCACACCCACCCTGGTTTTACCCCCTCTAGGGATGCCCCGTGCCGGTGGTGCCCACCCCGGTTTTACCCCCCGCTGGGGATGCCCCGCGACGGTGGCTGGGTTACTCAATTATTGTCACACCTACCCCGGTTTTACCCCCTCTAGGGATGCCCCGTGCCGGTGGTGCCCACCCCGGTTTTACCCCCCGCTGGGGATGCCCCGCGACAGTGGCTGGGTTACTCATATTTCACCCAGGACTCACAAGAAAATCCACTTCCTTATCAAATGTACATTGTAGACTCTAATTTTACACACCGCCTTTTGGCCTCAGGTCAACACCAGTGCAACCAACGTGGTGGCTAGCCAGGCTGGCCATGCCGGGGTATTTGCCCTCAGAATAGAGAACCCCCGATCATATAGTCGAATTAGCCATCAGCTGAATTAGCTCTGCTCTACTAGACAACCATACCCCATTCCCAGCTTATCCACAATTGTCACAGATTCACAATCACACTCCACTCTCATCCCCTTTCTCCGCCGGGAAGACATACAGTCTTTACCCGAACCGTTGTTAGCTACTCAGGGACTATTGACATGGCAGTGCACCCATATAGCCATTCAGGCTCACAAATAATAGATTCGCAATCACACCCTACCCTCATCCCCTTTCTCCGCCGGGAAAACACACAGTCTTTACCCAAACCGTTGTTAGCTACTCAGGGACTATTGGCGTAGCAGTGCATATACATAGCCTCGCGGCTCACAAATAGTCAATCCCCCGTAACTACTGCCCCGAAGGCACGGTCCTCCGCCATAGGAATCACCCCATGCGGCCGCAGGTGAGAGACTCACAAATATCAGTCACATCCTGAGCCTATGCCTACCAGACACAGCCCACCAGACCAAACCGATCCGGCCCAACCGGGGAGATGGACTCATCGTACACAATCGTAACAAGCTGGAACCAGGCATATTAACAACTTCACCTTTAACATTGTGAATTCTTTTCACGTACTGTGATCCCTCAAGGCCCCTTTTCACAATACAACTTGACCCTGAAGTTTTACCTCCCGAAGCCATCACTAACGCATTGCACTTTCTGCAAATTCGAGCTTCTGCTTAACACAATTCTCAAACATCACATTCACCACGCTTCTGCTGCACACTCTGAGGTCTTTATCCTCATCTGTGCCTTAAACAATGTCAGGGTGACTCAATAGGAGTCCCATAGGAATCTCCTACTACCCCTGTCCACACACATAATCTGTGCCAGACCTTGGCTCAATTCAACTCGAATCATTCAGAGCCATAACCAACACATCGTTGAGATCCCATACTCCCAACGTTCCCAGAGCTCTACTCTACGATTCAACGTCACGGCGATTGCTCTCGACGGTTCGTTATCAAGGCGGCTGCACACTAGGGTTCATCGTCACGGTGGCTCCACTCTAGGGTTCATCGTCATGGTGGCTCCACACCACGGTACTGTACCCGATGCTTCACTCAGTCACCTGACTGGTCAGCCCCTTCGGTCAGCATCCTCCGTAGGTAGCCCTTTCCAATCAGATCTCACCGTAGGTAGTCCTCTCTGATCAGATCTCACCGTAGGTAGCCATCTTCCATCAAAACTCCCCGTAGGTAGCACTCTCCGATCCGAATCCTCCATAGGTAACTTTTCCCTCTGCTAGATTTACAACTAGCAATCTCGGGGTACCTGATACATAATTCAATTCAATTCTAGTACCATGCTCTGGCACCACAGACCATCCAGGTCAAATGCAATTCCTATGAATCAGCCCAGCTATGGAGTCTGATCCTTGGATCACAGCTCATCTATCCAAACCTCAACCTTAGTTGAACTGGGAAATCACTTCCCTCATTTCCATGGAGCATCACAACTCCAACACAAATCCAAATATCATGCCAGCCTAGGGCACACCGGTCCCCTAGGTCTTAAGGCCTTTAAACATACAAGCTCAGTATGACATCACTACATGTAACATCATTCCACCTTAGGTTTCTCACCCAATATCTAGGTTAGTCACGATACCTAGAATCTCAATATCACACATCTAGGAAATCATTTTCCTTAGTTCTCTAATCAGACGATGGGTCTGATTACCTCCACCTCTAGGTCTACACCTCAAATCCTTGGGTGAATCATACTGACTCACCATATCCACAACACAATTAATGTATACACATAGCCCTTAAACTCATATATCCATAAATAGCAGGGACCATAATATGTATACCACAACAAACAAAGTCATCTCCTATGACTTAAGGCAGCAACTACTGCCATTATCCTAGCAAATTCTTTACTTGCCAGGAACTGCATCTCTGATACCAAAATGTAACCCCCCCTCCGTAATTATATCCGAAATACACGATTAAAATGAAATAGAGACCAATAATAATCAAATAACATTTACTAACCCATCACATGATGGGGTTTTCAAAAATACCTTTCAAAATCATTTATAAACTTGGTCTCATATTCACATTTCGAATACAATTACTACGCGAAGATAAATCACATTCATATAAATATCAGAGTGCACAACATAATCAAGCAAAGCAATAACATGCATCAACACATTAATACAGTTATCAGAGCATGCAGGAGAGATAAGTTCCCTACCTCCAGTCTTTTCTCCTCGATTTACGTGCCAGCAACTCGGGGCTTCACATTCGATCCTACAATGTCAAATGTACTATTTAGACACTCCCAAAGTGTTTCTGGGGGTTATATGAGGCTATATTGAAAATTTACTAAAATACCCCCGGGGACCCGGCCCGGCCCCGCCGTACCCGGTCCGGCTGTACTTTTCTTGAAATATTGACATGGGCTATTCTAATATATTTTCACCCAAGGAATCCATTTCCGGACTCGGAATTATCAAATTCAATGTCAATTTAAAAATTTACCCTTGGCAGCCCCACTTTAAGGGTTTCAGGGGCGTTTTCGTAATTATGCTTTTTCGGCCTTTTCCGAAAAAGTGTCCAACTGTAACCCCACCTAATTTTCCCTCCTGAACTCAATGGAATCATCAAATCATTGAAAATCCAACTCTAAGACCCATTTATAGCCCAGACCGAAATATACAAGTACTCCGGGGAAAATTGGGGTTTTTCGGTTTCGGCTCCGTAAACGCGTTCCTTTCTACTCCTAACCACTTTATTGACTATTCCATTAGGTTACAACTACCATTTAGTACCAATTTGGGCAGCATAACAGCCCCACATACCCATTTCCAAAAATTAAAACCAATGGCAATCCGGCGAAATTTCACCGATTAAATTGCCCACAGCAGCTAGAATAGTCAATATACAAGAGTTTGGAAGTTACCTCAAGCTCCCACTAGCTTTTCTCAAAGATGGCTGAAAACCCTAACTTTCAAAACACCAAATTTGAGCTTTCCAAACCTTAAAGAATAAAGAGGAGTAGTTTAGAGTCGGAGTTATACGCGCTAGGAACGAAATCGTCGGAGAAATCGGCTTGCCTTGTGATTTTTCTTCTCTTTCTCTCTCTAAACTCTCTCAACTTTCTCACACTATGTTCAGGTGCTGTGCGTGAATGAGCAGCTGAAGATGATGAGAAGATGTTTTAATTCCATGCTTATGTCATCTTGCCTTTTGATGATGTCATAATTCCCAAAATTGGCATTTTCGGATTTTCTGGCAGATTTTCTGCCCAATCTTTGAAAAATCATAACTAATTCTAGAAAACTCAAAATGAGGTGATTCCAAAGCCAAATGAAAGATATTTAAGTCCTCTTCATAGGACAAATATTTACCAATACTAGAAATCACCACAAAATTCCAGAATTACACAAATGTCATCACTGCCCCAAAACAGAGTCCATTTTCGACCTCAAACTTTGGACAGTCATATCTCCCAGTTCCCAACATGAAATGGCACAAAGTATATGTCCATTTTGAAGCTTGGGATGTGATCTTTAAGACTGGAAATTTTCATAATTTTCTGACATCATTTGCCTAGTAAAAAAAGTCCACACGAGAAGACTGCCCAGACAGAATTCATACTGGACAACATTTCTAGTTTTGCAACCAATGTATCCAATCCAATTTAAATCAATTCCAATGATTAAATACCACAACATGACACCATTTCCATCACAATACCCCATTCAATTCTTCCCTCTATTCTAAGTCAATTTGGATGTTAATCCACAATTGAACTCAAATACAGGGTTTTAGCGTTGCTCATAACACAAGCGACTACAATCCACTTTATATTCTCTAAAAAGGTTCATTAATCACTAACCACGTCCACTTTTGTAGTCATTAACTCCTAATCACAATTTGGGATCTTGCTAAACTGGGGCTTAGCAATCCACTAATCTCAGGCTTATTCTCTAGCCTCGAGTCTCAAAATTTGGGGTGTTACAGATTGTGTGTTACTTCTGAGATTCACTTGAATCTCACCCTTTTTCAAATATAAAAATATTCCAGCAGAAGCTAGCGGTAACAAGAGCAAAACAGTAAATACTAGCAACTGAAGTGTGCGAGTCAAGAGAACGAAGCTGTTGGCTATATATAGTTTATTTTTAATATTTTGGATGAAATTGTATATATTATCAAATCCTGTGGGGACAACCAGTAATGTAATCAAGTACCTTGTATCAATATATCAGTATATTTACGCTATTACTGTGTTGCTCACCGAACTGCGCAAAGGCTACTTTGATTAATATCAATGATAAGTAGTATGTAGGATTGCGTCTTTAATTTTGGTATTAGAGCCTAAGTGGTTCTAGCAGAGCAAGCAGTTCTGGCAACAGGATAGTATACTGATAAGGTCTTGATTATATGATGACTAGACATATACACGGACGGGGGTATCAAAGGAGTGAAACACCCTAGTTTGTGAACTAGCCCCTGAGGGTCAGTGAATATCCAAAGGGTAGCAAGTGGGGCAATACTGGACAGAGAATGGTCTAAGGATATTGTGAAACCCGAGGAAGAGGGTACGACCAAGCCAGTGTGCAAACCACATACTGTAGCTAGTCAGCTAGAGGTAGCTAGCAGGATGTTTGAGACAAGAGTAGTCTCAGGGTACCAGTGGTCAGGAGCAGATAGAGCTAGTATCTATGTTTTAGCACTGGCATATAAAAGTTAAGTGTACTCAACTCAGGAAAATCTTAGGATGGGTGACCTCCTAGGAAGTTAAGTTGGCAAGGTCATGGAGACTTGAGGGATAGTTATTGTCTTAAGGTTTCCCCATGACTAATGATCATCTTTATTAGATTATTTAAATGATGTTTAGAAGCATGGAGATGATGACGATGTAAGTTTTAATCTTAATTTAAACCGTTTCTATTGCAATAATTACTGTGCAAAAAAGTTCATTTGATAAGGTGATGGGAAACTTGAGATGTAGAAAATGTTTGAGGTTTCTCTATACTAAGTGATGATCATTAGTATCATCACGATGTTAAAGGAATGTAGACATGATATGTGGTGCTATATGATGAATGGTGATTATATCTTATATTGATCCTAGAGGATCTGATATGATGATATTAAAGGTTGAGGATAGGCTTGAATTTGATCTAAGCTGAAATAATGCTTAGGTCGGAATGCGAAATTGTTGCACTATAGTTATGTTCCATGATAGAAGTTTGGACCTTGTGAATAGTGTTGAACTTTCAGTAATATTTTGAGGATAATACCCAAATACCGTGGAGGTTAGAATAGGCTCTATTGATCCTGATTCTTAACGAACCTATTGGACATCCTTGAGGAAAATGATTTCCAATTTTTGAGATGTTGTAGTTCTAGATTTCATAATAAACCTAAAAGTTAGGTTAGAGACCCTAGGCTGTAAAATCCTACTGGCCAGTGATGTTATAATGGACCTATGTGTCCGGAGGCCCTAAGATCTAGTGGATTAGTATGTCCTTAGGCTAGCAGATGTAGTCAGCATTGTGTTGGGTTAGTGATGATTTGTGGAATTAAGGAACAAGATTCTTACAGATATGAATCCTGGTAGAAAGGGAGTTTGAAAGATTGCTAGATGTTAAGCCTAGCATAAGGAAATATTATCATCATAAAATGTTCTCGTAGAGGATTAATTGAGGTGATAACTCTCTGATGAAATGAGAGAAAGAATTGACTTGCCCGCTATTTCACTAACTTGAGGCTATACTAGGAGTTGATTGGTGGATGGCAAATGAGGTGATGAAAGGTATGAGTAGAAGGGTTACCAAGTAATCCATAACCCAGGAATCAACTGTTAAGTTTTGATTTCACAAGAATTTGAAATGACCCAGAATGATTTGAGTTGAAACGGGTTAGGAACTGGTATAAAGAAACACATATTTCTAGTACAGGCAGGTGTTATAAGAGGTTCCTGTGGGACTCCTACTGAATCATCCTGGCATTATAAAAGCTCATAGGAGGAGATAAATATCAGAGTACGCAGTGGAAGTCTACGACTTTGTATTGATTATAGGAAGTTGAATAAGGTGATTATTGAGCTCAAGCACCCACTTCTTAGAATAGATGATTTGCTCGATCAGTTGTCTGGTTCCTGTGTATTTTTCAAACTGAGTTGAGATTTGGGCATTACCAGCTTGAGGTAAAAGCAGATGATGTACCAAAAACTGTTTTCAAGACCAGATATGGCCATTGGGAGTTTTTTGTAATGCCATTTGGGCTGACCAATGTACCTATCGTGTTCATGGACTACATGAATCAAATTTTTCGTCCATACTTAAACCAATTCATAGTAGTCTTCATTGATGATATACTGGTATGAACGTGGATTAGAGTAGAACACGAGCAGCATTTGAAAATCATATTAAACATATTGAAATCTAAGTAACTCCATGTCAAGCTGAGCAAATATGAGTTTTGGCTTTCAGAAGTTAGACTTTTGGGCTATATAGTCTCACAGCAAGGAGCCGCGGTGGATCCTTGCAGTGGAAGCATTATAGAACTCAAAAGACCAAAGATTGTTATTGTGATACGCAGTTTTCTGAATCTTGTTGAATACCATGAGGGGTTTCTATCAAATTTCCCCAAAAAACTCAACATTATGTGTGAAATGATGATTGTGAGAAGAGCTTCGCAGAGCTTAGATAGACATTTATTATAGCATCAATGCTGATAATCCCATATGTGAGTAGGTAGGGATTGGAAAGTGTATTAAAGACCAGATCCACAATTGACCTTCATTGTCATTACTGATGCTAGTAGGCATGGATTGGGAAGTGGTTAATGCAGCATGGTCGTGTAGTGGCTTATGCACCTTGCAGTAGAAGCTTTGGAATTCAACTATCCTACCCATGATCTTAAGTTGGTGGTAATGGTGTTTGTATTGAATCTGGAAACGTTGTCTTTATGGCGTAACCGTAGAGTTGTACTATGACTACTAAGGTTTGAAATATTTATTTGAAAAAAAAGAACTGAATATGAGAAATCACTGATGCATGGAGTTGCTTAAAGATTTTAACCTGGAGATAAAGTGTCATCCAAGAAAGGCTAATGTCGTTGCTAACGCATTGAGCCATAAAACACTGCAGGTGGCAGCCATGATGATTTATGAGCAGAAACTGATCGAGGATATTGGAGATCTTAGTCTGTCTAAGCAGATTTTAATAAGTAGTAATAACGTCAGTGAGACATATAAGGATATGAGAGAAACAACTAAAAAAGCTTAGATCAAGGATAGATGAGCACAGTCTATCAAGAACATGTAATTAAATGTGAGGATGTGGATATATGGGATTATTTGATGTATAAAGTCACACCTGACCGAGCCATTTATCGATAGGAGAAATATCTCAGATACAAGAGTATCCAGCTTATAAAGGTTGTTCAGAAGGGATTATCTGTTAGATCCTATATGTTTTGATGATAAAAAAGATTGGAATGATCTCACAAAAGGTTTTGATCATAGACAAAAGAGTTTTAAACAAAGTAACTAAGTATTTGGTGGCAGGGAAAGCCATCACTCGAGTAGGCACTCGAGTGATGAAGAAAGTTATGAAGTCAAGGAATAGAAGAAAGAGCCACTGCTAGATTTCAGAAGAGATAACTCAAGTGATGATCCTTTATTACTCGATTAATCACTCGAGCAATGTGTGGCAAATAGTCCCAGAAGCTCTCTGCCATGATTTGTATAGTGTCACTTGAGGGATCACTCGAGTGATGATAAAGGATCACTCGAGTGACTAGGTAAGAAATAAGGCAGTGAAGTCTTTGCCAATATTTGTAAGGGATCACTCAAGTGATGCCACTGAATCACTCAACGGACCACTCGAGTGATATAGTCAGATACGTTGACTTTATTCTCTGCCAAGTTTTTCAATAGATCACTTGAGTGACAACTCAAGTGATAGATTTAAATCAATCGAGTAACAACTCGAGTGATAAAGTTCAGAAAGCATGATTTTAATCTGTTGTTCATTTTTTGTTATCTATATGATTAACTTTTCATTGTATTAGTATTCTGAGTATATTTGTAGAGAAACAATGAAGAGATCATGCGTTGAGAGAAAAGTCAAACATAATGTTCGCAACATCCGAAACGCTCACCTACCGTAACGGCTATTTTTCAAATTCGAAGAACAGTCAAACAAAGCTGCGTGACTCTAACAGACATGTTGAAATGGTTCCAACAGCTATCACAAATTCAATTATAAATATGGAAACATTCAACGAAGAACAGACAACGACTAAGAACATACGAACATATATCGATCAACATATTCTTAGTGCTATGTTTCTTCTATTCATTCTTTGTACTTCAGTGATTATACATTTACTCTGTGAGAGAGATTTTCATTACAAACTCAATATCTGTTATTGAGACAACTTAAGGTTATGGAACCTTGAATTGGGGATTTAATTACAATGTGTAAGGGGGAGCGAATGTCCAATGAAGGAACTTGCTGTATATTGAGGTGCCAAGAACCCATTGAATCTTGGAGGATATAGTGAAACTCTCAGAGAAGCTCTAAGGATCGGACGTAGGTCAAAGTGGTTGTGGCCGAACCAGTATAAGTCCTGATGTACACTTTGGTGATATTTTTCCTAGCTCTTAACTGCTTTAAATTTCCAGTTAATTTTTATATACGAAAATAATTTTCTATTATCACCCAATTCAGCCCCCCTTGGGTGAAACGCTTGCATTAACATTTGGTATCAGAGCATAGGTCTTCTTGTTCAGGTATAACAACCTAAGAAGGATCCAATGTCAAGCATGGGTGAAGGACTACTTCCTAACGGAGCTTCTATCACCAGACCATCAGGTTTCAGTGGCAAACACTTCTCTTTCTGGAAAGCGAAGTTCAGAGTATTTGTAATGGCTATAGAATACGGACTATGGAAGGTGATTGAGAATAGAAACTATGAACCTATAAAGATTGTAGATTCACATATAGTTCTAAAGACACTAGTAGAGTATGATAAGAACGACAAGAAACTTATTACTCTCAATAGTAAGGAAATTCTGATGATTCAAAGTGCTTTGAGTCAAAACGAGTACTTCAGGATTTGTACACTTCTAACGGCTAAGAAAATGTGGCAAGCCTTGGAAATAGCACATGAAGGAACTTTAGGAATAAAGGAAAACTGAATCAACACTCTGGTTACGGAATTTGATCTACTTCGAATGAAATTAGGTGAGTCAATAACTGAATTTGAACTTAGATATACTTATCTTGTCAATTAACTTGTAGAGCTTGGGAAAGTTTATGATCAGCATATCCAAGTAAGAAAGATTCTTTAACATACTTTCTAAAGAGTGGGAGGCCAAAGTTACTACGATTGAGGAAGTAACAGGAGAACCAATGCGATTGGTTGCTTCTCTATTTGGAAGTCTTTCTAAATATGAAAGTAAGTTGAAATTCAAACAAGAACTAGAAGATATTGGTGACAAGAAAAAGAAAGGTCTTGCATTAAAAGCAAAAGAGGAAACCCAAAAAGATGATGAGGTCTTAACGATGATGAAATGGGCCTGATAATAAAACAATTTAGAAAATTTTACAAGAAAGGCCAGGGATTCATAAATTTTCAAAAGAAAGGAACAAGCAATAAAGAACACATCATCTGCTATGAATACGGAAAGCCAGGACATATCAAGTCAAAATGTCCGGAACTGGTTCAGAAGAGCAAAGAAAAGAGAAAAGCCAAGTTCTTCAACAAGAAGAAAGCTTTTATATCTGTTATATGTGGAGACAGTTCCTCTGATGAAGATAGCGATGAAGAAGAAGTAGCCAATATCTGTCTGGTTGCTCAATACGAAACAGAAGAAGAGGTAACTGATTCTGATCCTACCTATGATGAATTACTTTATGAATATAATGCTTTACATCCTGAATTCATCAAAGAAGCTAAAGAACTAATTGTTTTCAAAAGGAAAAATAAAGTTCTTGAAGAAGAGCTTAAAGAGAGTTCAACGAAAATTTATGAAAATTGTTCTTCTTTGAAAAAGAAAAATATCGATCTCACAATGACTCTTGAAAAATTTACTAAAGGAAGTGAGACGTTAAATGTTTTTTTTAAAAGATCAACAATTTGTAAATGATCGATCTGGTATTGGATATGATCCAAAAATATACAGAAAGAAAGGAAGAAAGAAAACAGGAGGTAAGACATATTTGAGTCATTTTCAACATTCTGTACATACGTCAAATCCTTGTGCATATTATAATTACTATAATAGAAAAAGGTCATTATAATTCATCATGCATTCAGAAAAAGAAAGGAAAAATAGGAACCTATAAATGGGTACCTAAAGGTTCTTATGTTTAGAAAATAATTTGTACTAACCCAAAAGCACCCAAAAAGATGTAAGTACCTAAGACATAATTGTATTTGAATACAGATGTGTCTCAAAGCATTCAAAGGCAACAAATGGTATATAGATAGTGGATGCTCTAGACATATGACCGATGATTTTGAAAGTTTTACCATGCTGCAACCTAAGGAAGGTGGAAAGATAATATTTGGAGGAAATCGATATGAAAAAATAGCAGGAATTGGTGAAATAAAAAACAATAAAGGTATACAAGTCAAAGATGTATATTACATTGAAGGCTTGTATCACAACTTGCTGAGCGTGAGTCAAAGTGCAGATAAAGATAACTAGGTAATATTTGACTCTGAGGAATGTCTAATTGTAAACAAGAAAGATTTACAATTAGACAAGAAAAATATCAAAGCAAAGCTTAGAGCAAAAAGGGACAGTAACTGCTATACTCTTGATATCAGTAGAAATGCTTCTGAGAATTGTTTCAAAGTAATGTCAATGAAAGTTGATTATGGCATAAGAGACTAGCTCATGTCAATATGCACCAACTAGGCAAGTTACTCAAAAAGGATTTAGTACTTGGTTTACCTAAAGTAAATTTAAAAAACGATTTGATCTGTGACGCATGTTAGAAGGATAAACAAACTAAATCATCTTTCAAATTGAAAAATGAGATCACAACTAACAGACCACTTCAATTGCTGTATATGGATTTAGTTGGTCCAACAAGAATTAAAAGTCTTGGTAATTTATATTCATTAGTCATTGTTGATGATTTTTCTAGATTTACATGGACGATTTTCTTATCATCGAAGGATGAAACCTTTAGTGAATTTATTATTTTTGCCAAGAAAGTGCAAAATGAGAAAGGTATGTCCATTGCAGGTATCATGATAGATAACGGTAGAGAATTTGAAAATCAAGCCTTTGGAAACTACTATGACGCTAATGGTATTGATCACAATTTCTCTACTCCAAGGACACCTCAACAAAATAGAGTCGTAGAATGAAAGAACAGAGTACTCACTGAAATGGCAGAGCAATGCTGAATGAAAAGAACGGTCTCAAGTTTTCTGGGCGGATGCAATGAGCACGGCTTGCTACATTTCAAATTGAGCCTACATCAGAACAAAACTTGGAAAATCACCATATGAACTATACAAAAAAAGGAAGCCTAACCTCGTTCATTTGCACATCTTCGGTTGTAAGTGTTTCATTCATAATAACGGTAAAGATAACCTAGGAAAGTTTGATTCTAAATCTAATGAAGGAATATTCCTAAGCTATTCTAACTAAAGTAAAGCATATAGAGTTTTCAATAAATGAACATGTGTTGTTGAAGAATTAGTTCATGTTGTATTTGATGAATTTGAATCCTCTGACAAGATTATTGATGATGAGTAGGAATTAGTATTAAATCAAGACAATGAACAACCTAAGTCTAAACCATGTTATCCTAAAAATGACTAAACCAAGGAAGAAAAACAATCACTAGGACAACCTAAAGCCTAGAAATATAACAAGAGTCATCCCCTAGAGCAAGTCATAGAAGATGTGAATGAACGAGTCAAAACTAGAAACAGAATCCTTAATGAAGTTAGTTTTTCTGCTTTTATTTCTGAGATTGAACCTTCTAACAATGACAAAGCCCTATCAGACAATGATTGGGTAATAGCAATGCAAGAAGAACTTAACCAGTTTGAAAGAAATTGAGTTTGGGATTTGGTACCCCGGCCTTAGGATCATCCAATCATTGGCACAAAATAGGTATTCACGAACAAACTTGATGAATCATCAATTATTATCAGAAACAAGGAAAAATTGGTGGCTGAAGGCTATAATCAGGAAGAAGGAATTGATTATAAGGAAACATATGCTTTAGTGGCTCAATTGGAAGCTATATGAGTATTCTTGGCCTTTGCATGCATCAAGGGATTCAAACTCTATCAAATGGATGTAAAAAGTGCATTTTTAAATGGATATATTATGGAAGAAGTATATGTAGACCGACTTCCAAGTTTTGAAGATGTGACTAAGACTGACCATGTTTTCAAACTAAGAAATGCTTTATACGGTTTAAAACAAGCCCCAAGAGCATGATATAAAAGACTTAGTAAATTTCTCATTGATTAAGGTTTTGTATGAGGAAAAGTCAATACAACATGTTTTACAAAACAAAAATGAAACAATATTTTCATAGTACAAATATATGTTGATGATATAGTTTTTGGTGCAACTAATGAAAGTTTGTGCAAGAAATTGTCTGAGATAATACAGGGGGAGTTTGAGATGTCAATGATGGGAGAATTGACTTTCTTTCTTGGTTTACAAATCAAACAAATAAAGAATGGAATTTTCATATCTTAAATGAAATATTTGAAAGAGTTATTAAAGAAATATGGAATGGATGAAACAAATGGTATGGACACTCCTATGAGTTCAACAACGTTACTTGATGCCGATTTCAAGGGAAAAGATTATAACATCACAAAATATAGAGGAATGATTAGACCATTACTCTATCTCACTGCAAGTAGACCTGACATCCAATTCATTGTTGGTATATGTGCAAGATATCAATTAGCACCAAAGGAATCACATACTGAAACTATTAAACATATATTTAGATATCTTGCCGACATAGCATAATTAGGTCTCTGGTATCCTAAAGGAAGAAATTAATATCTAGTTGTATACTCAGTTTCTAATCATGGAGGCTATCGGACAGATAGAAAGAGTACCAGTGGGCAATATAAGTTTCTTGGAGGTTCACTTGTGTCATGGTTTAGCAAGAAATAAAACATAGTGTTTCTTTCGTCAACGGAAGCTGAGTATGTTGCAGCATCTAGTTTTTGTGCACAAGTATTATGGATGAAGCAACAACTACAAGACCTTAGTATATACTTAAATGAGATACCTATCTCCTGTGACAACACTAATACGATAAGCTTGGAAAAGAATCCAATCCAACATTCAAGAACCAAGTATATCGATGTTAGACATCATTTTATCAAGGATTATGTTTAAAATAAAGATGTCAAAGTGATATTCATTCCAACTCATCTTCAACTAGCTGATATCTTTACGAAACCCCTTGCAAAAGATCAATTCCTATTCATTAGAAGAGAATTGGGAATAGTAAATCCCAATGAATTGTAAGTTATTTTTATGTTAGAAATTGTAATTTTATCATGTTTTATGATTATTGACTTAAGCATTAGAGTATCTAGCAATTTGTTTTGCATGACCTTGATACTCTAGTTTTGGGTATATAAAGTAGAGGTTAACAGAGTACAACATCACTCGAGGGACAACTTCAAGTAATCTCCTAATCACTTTAGTGATAAGTGGAAGTAATGGACAACATCACTTAAGTGACCACTCGAGTGATGCCTTAAAATTTAAGCCAGTGAGCATTCGAGTCAAACAAATTTAAAAGAAATGGCATAATGGTTAAATCTGAACAATCAAGAGGTGAAATGACTTATCACTCGAGTGATTACTCGAGTGATGTTTTAGAATCACTCGAGTAAGCCCTCAAGTGATCATCAATGCAGATCTCAAATCAACCAAGTCTTAACACAAATCTACCTTGAAGTGCTATCAAATCATAAAGGAAATATACATGAGTAATTACAATATTATGCATGCTAGGTACGCATTTAAAATGCATCATTTTTAAATTTTTGGCATAATCACTCGAGTGACCACTCGAGTAATGCCTCAAGATTACTCAAGTGATGTCGGGCACAGGGTCTTTATCAGTCAGCACTCTGTTATTTTCATAAAATCTCTTCTAATGATTCTCCTAGTACTCTCCCAAAAATTTTTCACAAACACTTTCCCACTTTATTTTCGTGAAAACCTACTGAATTTTACAGCTAAAAACCTCTCAAATCTCACAGCCCTAGCCTCTAAAGCTGAAACCCTAAATCACCAAAAATCCTCTTTTCTTTCAATCTGTAATGGTTAGGACTAAAACCACCCAACTTGATCCTCTTTCTGGGTCCTCGGATCCTCAGCAACCCTCTAAATCTCCTCCATCTTCTCCAACCAAGAAACAGAGAACTTCCTCAAAAACTGAAGGTACAAGCTAAACACAAAGTCAAAGGGGTTCTAATCAAGGAGCCTATGGTCACAAGGGCTCAATCAAAGAAGGTCACACCTCCAAGTAGAGGCAAGGATACCAAAGTATCAACTCCATCTACCTCAGATTCATTTGACACACCTTGCTGGACTGGGAAAATTTCAAAAGGGTCCAAATATGATGCAAAACTTGCTAAAGCCATAGCAAGTATGTTAAAAGAGGCCCTTTAACCTAAAGGGGGAAAGGAGGGATATTCCTCAAAGGATCTAGAAGAAGAAAGAGAAGAAGACATTACCTTTCCACCAAAGGGCTTCAATGTGAAGAAAATTGAGGAGTCTCAGAAGTTCAAGGAACACTTTTCAAGGAAAAAAGTGTGCAAAATGAGCTATATTGACCTCAAGCTTCTTCAAGAGGTATTGATCCCATAGATGATGCCAATATTGCACAAAAATAGTTAAACACTTTTATTACAATTTGGAGCGAATAGATGATGCCCTTAGAGACTTAGTAGAAGATGGAATGGTATCTAAGGTCAGGGGACAAAAAATATTGATCCTTCCTTCTAAAATAAACACTTGGCTAGATATTGAGGACCCCCCGGATGATGTATACTCAACCTTAAATTCAAACCAATTGTTCACTATTTTGAGGCCCGGTGAGAGAGTAGGACCACTTTCCTTTAACCCTAGTAACATGTGTGATTTACATAGGGTCTTGTGGTACATCTATTCTCGAGCCATTATTAACAAATTAAATAATTTCACTCACTTTATTGAGAGAGATTATAGGAACATGACCTCTATTCTCTTGAAAGAGCAAAAGGATTTGGGTGTTCTTATTTTTAAGTAAATAAAAAGATATCGGTTCCAGGGAACCTAGACCACTCTAATGTCATTCCCTTAACTTATTTCCTTATTTTTAAAGAAAAATAAGATTTGGTATTTGGAGGCGAATGAGGTTATTGAGAGACTATAGCCGGTTGGGAGAAACCGGATTGGTAAATTGGGGATTGAAATTCCTTTGAAGAAGCCTCTTAAGTCTAGCCTAAAGAAGAAGAAGAAAACTAAGGCTGGGTCAAGTAGGTTGGATGATACTCAGTCCTCTGCCCCTGCTTCTATATCTCCTCCATAACTCTTTTGGCTCCACAATTCAGACATATATGAAGAATGTTCATGAGGGTTTTCATGTGGATATTGCCAACACAAATGTAGAAGTTGTAACCCATATGAACATAAAGATAGGAGAGTTAGTGGCCAGTATAAACAAGCACAATGAAGCAATGTTGGAAGAGCAACAGACTCAAGGTAGTGCCTTATAGGAGCTTAGAAACCTCCTGAGATCTTTACATGAGAAGATAGATGCCATGAACGTGGTTCTTCAACCCCTGGTCCATCCATACCTACTTATGGTTTAGTTCCAGTCTCTGAGCCTGGTCCTTCTACTGTACCTCCTCCTATCATACCTTTTGCCATTCCCAGCAACCTTCTCTTTACCATGACTGACCTATCCACATCCGACTAAGTTTATATCACACTTGATAAGCCAGTCCAGCCAGAGTCAGTGCCTACACTTATTGCCTCATCAGCAGGCACTACTCCACTTTCTTCACACCACTCATTCAGTGATCCTTCCCATCAGTCACTTACTGCTATAGAGGAGGTAGTAGTTACTTCTCAAACCCCAGCACCTCAGAACCTTTATACTTTTATCTTATTTCTAGATGATCCACTTCAGATACCACCTATGAATCTCCCTGAGCCTGAGCTATCATCTCCTAGCTTTTTATATAGGGTGACTCACATGACTCTTGAGGTACACCTCTTAACATCACCTTGATCTGTGCTGCTAAACCATCCAGCTCCAGTTCTTCCTCTCTTAGTTGATTCCCACTTTCCTGATGATGTCAAAAAGGGGGAGAAGATCTAGATGTGATTTTTTGAAGATCTGGCAGTTTGTACAACATGGGGTTTATGGGTGTATTGGGATTTAAGGAGCTTTTGACCTTTCTTAACTTATTTTTGGCTATGTGTTGAATTTTATGTATTGACTTTATAAATTCTATAGTTTGAAGCTATTATGCAGTTTAAATTTGTTATTGTGGACTAATGAATTTTTAATTGTGTATGCAAGATGATCACATGATTCGATTCAAACTAAGACATTAGTTTAAATGATTTCTAATGCTAAAAATTTCAAAATCATTGAATTTGAATTCAAAATGATTTCAAATGATACAAGTTTCATAATTATTGGATTTGGATTCAAAGGAGTTTCAAATGTTAAAAGTGTCAAAGTTATTAGGTTTCAAAGACATTGATTTGAACTTAAAATGATTTTCAAAGACATTGACTTTTAAGTTCAAAATGGTTTCAAAGAAGTTTGAAAACCAACAAGTTTTATATATGGACTAATAATATTTTAAACTCTATATGGAAAATATATCAAGTATTTTAGAAGCATATGATCTTAATTGAAACTTCAAATTTCAAAATGCCTTCCAACACCTTATTCAAAAATCAGTTAGTTTTGTCATCATCAAGAAGGGGGAGAATGTTGGATCCCATATGTTTTGATAATAACAAAGATTGGAATGATCTTACAAAATGTTTAGATAACAGACGAAAGAGTTTTGAACAAAGTAACTAAGTATTTAGTGGTAGGGAAAGCCATCACTCGAGTAGGCACTCGAGTGATGAAGAAAGTTATGAAGTCAAGGAATAGGAGAAAAAGCTACTGCCAGATTTCAGAAGAGATCACTTAAGTGATTATCCTTTATTACTCGAGTGATTACTCAAGTAAAGGCAAATAGTCCCAGAAGATTTTTTCCATGATTTGCATGGTGTTACTTAAGGAATCACTCGAGTAATGATAAAGCATCACTCGAGTGACCAAGTAAGAAATAAGGCAATGAAGTCTC
The DNA here is from genome assembly GCA_963242795.1 of Inga leiocalycina. Classification (NCBI taxonomy): domain Eukaryota; kingdom Viridiplantae; phylum Streptophyta; class Magnoliopsida; order Fabales; family Fabaceae; genus Inga; species Inga leiocalycina. The sequence goes on from OY725329.1 coordinate 44,265,716, forward strand.
TACCAAGATTTGCAAGGGATCACTCGATTAATCACTCAAATAATGTCACTGAATCACTCGAGGGACCACTCGAGTGATACAGTCAGATATGTTGGCTTTATTCTCTACTAAGTTTTTCAATTGATCACTTGAGTGACGACTCGAGTGATGGATTTAGATCACTCGAGTAACCACTTTGAGTGATAAAGTTCAGAAAGCATGATTTTAATATGTTGTTCATTATTTTGTTATCTATATGATTAACTTTTCATTATATATATTAGTATTCAGAGTATATTTACAGAGAAACAATGAAGAGATCATGTGTTGAGAAAAAAGTCAAACATAACGTTCGCAACGTCTGGAATGCTCACCTACCACAACGACTATTTTTCAAATTCGAAGAACAATCAAACGAAGCTGCGTGACTCTAACAGACATGTTGAAATGGTTCCAACAACTATCACAAATTCAACTATAAATATGGGAACATTCAATGAAGAACAGACGACGACTGAGAACATACAAACATACATCTCTCAACATATTCTTAGTGTTCTGTTTCTTCTATTCATTTTTCGTACTCCAGTGATTATACATTTACTCTGTGAGAGATATTTTCATTACAAACTCAATATCTGTTATTGAGACAACTTAAGGTTGTGGAATCTTGAATTGAGGATTTGATTACAACGTGTAAGGGGAAGCGAGTGTCCAGTGAAGGAACTTGTTGTGTACTGAGGTGTCATGAACCCACCGAATCTTGGAGGATATAGTGAAACTCTCAGAGAAGCTCTAAGGACTAGACGTAGGTTAAAATGGTTGTAGCCGAACTAATATAACTTTCGGTGTATACTTTGGTGATATTTCTCCTAGCTCTTAACTGCTTTAAATTTTCAATCAATTTTTATATATGAAATGAATTTTCTATTATCACCCAATTCACCCCTTCTTGGTTGAAACGCTTGCACTAACATTATCTCCTAAAGGAGCAACATGGGAAATAGAAAAATGTATGCTGAAGCGTTACCCAAAGTTTATGGCTATGTATGTGTAGCAAATTTTGGGGATGAAATTTATTTAAGAGGGAGAGAACTGTAACACCCCAAATTTTATTCACTAATATGCCTTGTACTTATTTGTTGCATTTAATGAAATGGAATGGTGAATATTCATTATCATAGGAATTAAACACTGAAAGTTTGAAATGTGAAAGTTCTGCCAGTGAAATTTCTTGTGAAGTAGTGAGTTTTCAAGTGGTTTTGGATGACCAAATTATTAAAAAAATTGTGAAATTTTACAAGATGAAAGTAGACACTCTAGGCATTAATTTGATGGGTTATATGAATTATTTGTAGCTGTACACAAAGTGTTATGTATTTTTGAAGTTTACCTAGTGGATCTGATCAATTTCTAGGACAACGTCCAAAGATTTAAATTCTAGGAACGTTGAGCTTCAAGTTTGTCTCACTCTTATCTTATGTTGACTTGCAGCATAATATTATTGTGTGGTTCAGTAGGTAACATAGGAATAGCATAATTATACTGACAATATGTACATGATTATAGAAATTTCTCCATAGGGGTTTGTACATGATAATTACCATTAATGTAGCCGTACATGGCTACTTGGGTGTCTAAACCCGTCCCAGTGAAATGGAGACATCTTCCCATCTTCGTTCCACCATTGCAATCCTCTCGTATAGTTCCCTTCTTTGATCTCTGCGCACCTTCCGTATTCACCTGTCTAAATTGTTGGCAGGGGAGGGTGATATTCGAGAGAATCTCAGTAAGTAACATTACCAATATGCATGCAGGATAAGTGCTTAATGCAAGCATGTTTGCATTACAAAAACCCACGCTAACACAATGACATATCTGCGTGCTCAATGTTTCATGCAACATAACTATGGCCACAATATAAATAGAAACATAGCTACAATCATTCATATGTGTTTCACATAATCAAGAAAATCAATAATATGCATAAATACACCAGCATAAATATCAAATACACGCAAGAAAGGTAAGTTCCCTACCTTAAACCTTTTTCCACCTCGAATTATGTGCCTCGTAAAACGTGTCACAGCTCGACTCTCCACTCGGTCCTAAAATTCCAAATGTACCATTTAGACACTTTCATAGTATTTATTGTGGTTATATTATCCTATGGGGAAAATTTACCAAAATGGCCCTAGGGTCCTGACTTGGCCCCGTACCTAGTCTGATTGTACTTTTTTTGACATTTTGACAAGGGCTATACTAACTTATTTTCGCCCCAGGAATCCATTTTCGAACTCAGAATTATCAAATTCATTGCCAAAAGATAGATATACCCTTGGCAGCCCCTATTTCAGGGTTTCAGGGGCGTTTTCATAATTATGCTTTTCTGGGCTTTTCTAAAAAATGACCGACTGTAACCCCACCTAATTTTCCCTCCTAAACTCAATGGAACCATCAAATCATTGAAAATCCAACTCTAACCCTCAGATCTAGCCCTAGCCTAAATTATGGAATACTCCGATGAAAATTGTGGTTTTCTAATTTCAACTCCGCAGATGTGTTCTTTTCTATTCCTAACTACTTTATTAACTATTTAATTAGGTCACAACTACCATTAGGACTAAATTTAGGTAGCATAACATTTATGGCACAACATTTCCCAAATTTGAAATCAAAGCAAATCAATCATAATTTCACCGATTAAACTACTCATAGTAGTTAGAGCAATCAATATTCGAAGGTTTGGAAGTTACTGTTCCCTTTGATGACCGAACCCTAGCCTCTAAGAACACTAAAATTTGTGCTTCAAACACCTTAATTCATGTATAAGAATAACTTAGGAGAATGATTACGCAAGATATGAGTTAAGTCACTGAAGAAATCAAGCTTACTTGGCGAATTTTCTCTTCCTTCTCTCTCTAAGTACAACACCAATTTCTCTCTCTATTTTTAACCAAAAACCGATGTCTAAGGTTGAAGAAGGAAGAGATATGATTTATAATATAATGCTTATGTCATCCTTGATCTTGCATATGTCACAATTTCTAATTTCTAAAAATCAAAATGTTAACTTTATGTACATATAAATGTAAGCCATAAGCCCAATTGAATTCCACTAAGTCCTTCCCTTTCTTGTCCATCCACATTTCAGGTCTAGGGCCCAAATTAGTGCCAAAATGGGATGATATCAATTATCTCATAATTTTAAATATTGCCATCACATTTTTATTCAATTTTCAGATTTATACAAATTCTGGAAGATTTTTTGCCCTAACTTTGAAAAATCATAACTAAATTTGTATACCTCATATCGAAGTGATTGTAAAAGCTATAGAACTCTTATTAAGTCTAGTTTCAAGGAAAAATATAGCTCTTTGCCAATTAGAGCACATCATTCCAAGATTTAATTTCTTTGAATGCTGCTCCAAAAACTTTTTAGTTTTTCTGGGTTAACTTCAAAAATTCATAACTCCTTGTATATAACTTTAAATGATTCATATGACCTATCAGATTAAAGCTTAGATGTCTACTTTCACCTTGTAAAATTTCATAATTTTCACTCATCATTGGGTCATACAAAATCACATGAGTAGCTTACTGCCTCACAGGAAATTTCATTGGAAGCATAATCACATTCACCAAAATTCCCCCTTCCATTTCATTAAATGCCATAAATGTTTATAAGACATATTGGGAAATAAAATTTGGGGTGTTAAAGTTCTCCCCCTCTTAAATAAATTTCATCCTTGAAATTTGCTACACTTATATAGCCATAACTTCGGGTAAGCTTTCTCATATTCAGTTCTTTTTTATTATATCAATACTTCAAATCCTGGTGGTCATAGTACAACACAACAATAACACCATAACAGTACGTCTCCAGATTTTTAGTGCAACACAATTGCTGCTAACTTAAGATCATGTGTGGGATACCAATTAAATTTGTTTTTCATGAGGCTTCCATTCTCCAGATGCATAAACCATTACATGGTCATGCCGCATTAAAACACTTCCCAATCCTACCTACTAGCATCAATAAGGATGACAAGGGTCCACAGTGGATCTGGGATTATCAAGATCAGTGTTGACATTGATTTTCGTCTAGCTCAGTGGAGCTCTCTCCCAATTATGGTCCTATAGATAATGTTGAGTTTTTTAGGTTAACCTTGTTAAAGGCAAAACTATTCTAGAGAAATTCAGCATGATTCTTTAGTAATATCCAGCAAGTCCCAGAAAACTACACATTTTAGAAACAGTCTTTGGCCTTTTCCAGTTCAATACTGCTTCCACCCTGTAAGGATTTACTAAGACTCCTTGCTGTGAGACTACATGGCCCAGAAACTTAACCTCTAAAAGCCAAATCCCACATTTGATTAGATTATAGTGTGTTTAGTACAGTTTAGTCAGAAACGTTTAGAGCCAACCACTATTGCAACCCTTACTCGTTCCATACCTTAGTTAAATTCCACTTGACCTTCGTAGTAACCCACAATCTTTCATAAAGAATGAGATAATGTATATGCCTTGCACCATATAATGCAATATTATACTAACACATAACTCAGTTCAGTCAAAAATATGGGCAGAGCCAACCATTGTTACAACCCCTACACATTCCGTACCTCAGTCCTTGACTGGGCATATCAGTATACCTGAAGGCACTGCCCGTAGGCATTATTCATCAGTGTATCTGAAGGTACTGCCCGTAGGCATTATTTATCAGTGTACTCGAAGGCACTAGCCAAAGGCATTATTCATCGTGTACCTGAAGGCACTGCTTGAAGGCATTATTCATCAGTGTACCCGTAGGCACTATATATCATACATATTACAAAAGATGGCATATACAAAGCATATAAACATCACATAGTGTATGAAGGATAGAGTTGCTACATTAAACTTTCTTAGATAATATTGGATTTCTAATCTTCCCCTGGTCTATGTTTTGTTGCCTCTCTCGTAGCTCATTATTATGATCCTTGATCAGTTATCCGTGTTTGATATTCTGCTAACATGCCGAAGATCTACTATATTGGGTTAGGTTCTAGCTTCTTGACCTGGCCCAACATTTATACCTCTTAGCCTTACCATCTTTGTGTTTCACTATGCTAGTTCCTGGCCCGTTTCAACTTAAAGCATTCTAGGCCATTTCAAATTTTTGTGGAATCAAAACTTAATAGTTGATTCCTGGGTTATGGATTACTTAGTAACCCTTCTACTCATACATTTCATCACCTCATGTGCCATCCACCAATCGACTCCTAGTATAGCTCAAGTTAGAGGAATAGCAGACAAATCAATTCTATCTCTTATTCATCAAAGAGCTTTAACCTCAATCAATCCTTTACAGACACATTTTATGATCATAATCTTTCCCTATGCTAGGCTTAACAGCTAGCAACCTTTCAAAATTCCTTTTTGTAAGGATTAGTGTCTGTAAGAATCATGTTCCTCAATTCTACAGATCATCACTAGCCTCGCACAATCCTGAATACCTCTACCAGCCTAAAGACATACTAGTCCCCCAGGTCTTAGGGCCTCTGGATACACAGGCCAACTACAACGTATCTGGCGTATAATATCATACAACCTAGGGTCTCTAACTCAACTGTTAGGTTCCTCATGAAATCTAGAACCTCAACATCACATAGATTGGAAATCATTTTTCTCAATTACACCCAATAGGTTCGTTAAGAATCAGGAACAATAGCACTTATTCTAACCTTCACTGTATTCAGGTAATATCCTCAAAACATTAGTAAAGGTTCAATACTATTCACAAGATTCAAACTTCTATCATAGAACAGAACCATAGTACATCAATTTCACATTCTGACTTAAGCACTATTTCAGCTTAAATCTGGTTCAAGCCTATTCCCAATCTTCAGTGTTATCAGTTCAGATCCTCTAGGATTGACATATGGCATAATCACCATGCATCATGTATCACCGTATATCATTCCTACATACCTTTAACACCACGATGTTACTAAGGATCATTACTTAACATGGAGAAACCTTAAAACATTTACTATATCTCAAATTTTCATAACCCCATCAAATGGATCTTTCTGGGCAGTATTCACCGCAACAGCAATGTCTCGATTTAAAATCAATACCTATATCATCATTATCTCTATACATCTAAGCATCGTTTAAATCATCTAACTTAAATGATCATTAGTTATGGAGAAACCTTAAGACAATTACTATTCCTCAAGTCTCCACGACCCTATCAACTCAACTTCCCAGGGGATCACCCATCCTAAGATTTTCCTGGTTTGAGCATGCTTAACTTTCACGTACTCATGCCAAAACACAAATACTGGATTCCACTGCTTTTGACCACCGGTACCCCGTGAGTGTCCTTGTCTCATAAAGTTATGCCGACTGTCTCCGGCTGTCAAAGTACTATGTGTGGACTGTACATTGGCCTTGGTCATGCTTGCCTTCTCGGTTTCTCAACATCCTTGGTCTATCCTCAGTCCGGTATTGTACTACTTATTGCCCTTAGGTATTCCCTAACCTTTCAGGGCTGATTCACAGAAAAGGGGTAGTTCACTTCTCTAGTACCCCATTTAGAGCATATCTCTTTTTATCATGTAATCAAAACTTTATCAATATACTATTATGTTGCAAGAACCATCGCATTTACTTTGAGTAAATAATTTTGTGTCTAGAATCCTTGCTCTGATACCAAAATGTCACACCCTTATCTTATATTGACTTACAGCCGAATATTATTATGTGGTTCGATGGCAATACAGGAATTGCATAATTATACTGACAATATGTGCATGATTTAGAAATCTCCCCATAGAGATTCATACATGATAATTACCATCAATGTAGCCGCACAGAGCTACTTGGGTTCTAAACCCATCCTATTGAAATGAAGACATCTTCCCACTTCGTTCCACCATTGCAATCCTCTCGTATAGTTCCCTTCACTGATCTCTGTGTACCTTCCATATTCACCTGTCTAAATTATTGGTAGGGGAGGGTGAGATTTGAGAGAATCTCAGTAGGTAACAGTAGCAATATGCATGCAAGATAAGTGTTTAATGCATGGCATGCTTGCATTTCAAAAACCCATGCTAACATAATGACATATTTGCATGCTCAATGTTTCATGCAATAGAATTATGGCCACAATATAAACAGAAATAGAGCTTCAATCATTCATATATGTTTCACATAATCAAGCAAAGCAATAACATGCATCAATACACCAGCACAAATATCAAATATAGGCAGGAGAGGTAAATTCCCTACCTTAAACCTTTTTCAGGCTTTTCTGAAAAGTGACCAACTGTAATCTTGCCTAATTTTCCCTCATAAACTCAATAGAACCATCAAATCATTGAAAATCCAACTCTAACCCTAAGATCTAGCTTTGGCCAAAATTATATAATACTCTGGGGAAAATTGGGGTTTTCCAATTTTGACTCCGCAGACGTGTTTTTTTCTACTCCTAACTACTTTATCAACTATTTAATTAGGTTACAACTACCATTAGGACTAAATTTGGGTAGCATAATGTTTATGCCACCACATTTCCCAAATTTGAAATCAAAGCAAATCAATCAAAGTTTCACCGATTAAACTACCCACAGTAGCCAGAACAATCAATATTCGAAGGTTTGGAAGTTACCTTTCACTTCCTCTGGCTGTTCCATTTAATGGCCGAACCCTAGCCTCTAAGAACAATAAAATTGTGCTTCAAACACCTTAATTCATGTAGAAGAATAACTTAGGAGAAGGATTACGCAAGATAGGAGCTAATTCACCAAATTTTCTCCTTCATCTCTCTCTAAGTGCAACACCACTTTCTCTCTCTATTTTCAACCAAAAACCGACGTCTCATGTTGAAGAAGGAAGAGATATGATTTATAATATAATGCTTATGTCATCCTTGATCTTGCTTATGTCACAATTTCTAATTTCTAAAAATCAAAATGTTAACTTTATGTACATAAAAATGTAAGCCATAAGCCTAATTGAATTCCACTAAGTCCTTCCCTCTCTTGTCCATCCACATTTCAGGTCTAGGACCCAAATTAGTGCCAAAATGGGATGATATCAATTTTCTCATAATTTTAAAAATTGCCATCACATTTTTATTCAATTTTCAGCTTTATACAAATTCTGGTAGATTTTCTATCCTAACTTTGAAAAATCATAACTAAATTTGTAGACCTCATGTCGAGTGATTTCAAAGGCTATAGAACCCTTATTGAGTCTAGTTTCAAGAACAAATATAGCCCTTTGCCAATTAGAAGCACATCATTCCCATATTTAATTTCTTTGAACGCTGCTCCAGAAACTTTTCAGTTTTTCTAGGCTAAATTCAAAAATTCATAACTCCTTGTATATAGCTTTAAATGATTCATATGACTTATCATATTAAAGCTTAGGATGTCTACTTTCACCCTGTAAAATTTCATAATTTTTACTCATCATTGGGTCATACAAAATCACATAAGTAGCTCACTACCTCACAAAAAATTTCATTGGAAGCATAATCACATTCACCTAAATTCCGCCTTCCATTTTGTTAAATACCACAAATGTTTACAATGCATATTAGGGAATTAAACTTGGGGTGTTACATAGTTGATTAAAGGCTATATTTTTTCCTTAAAACTAGACTCAATAAGGGTCTCATAACCTTTAGAATCACTCCAATTCGATTTCTACAAATAAAGTTATGATTTTTCAAAGTTTGGATAGAAAATCTGTCAGAATTGCCAACTATCACGAGTTCAGGAAAAAAATGTAATGGCAATTGTGTAAATTGTGGAATAAAGTAAAAGCCCATATTTTCCCTATATTGGTGGATATTTGTTTGGGTATTAATCATGCCAAGTGTCATCAATCCAAGCCAATGGAATTAAATAATATTGATTAAAGTTTGGGCACTTGTTTAATTAAGAATAGAATATTATATGCGTACATGTGGATAAGATAAATGGATTAAGCCCAAATTGATTTGGGAAGGGACCCTTAGGCATATTTTTGGGCTAAAGGGAGGGAAGGAAATTTAGTTCAAATTGAATGGAAGCTTATGACACAATTGGATGAAGATAAACTCAAGTACAAATGCTTATATCATAAATGAAATAAGCTACCATTTATTTAATAAGGGAATATAAAGATATTTTATTAGGCTTACCTTCATCCTTTCCCTTCCACTTTCACACCAAGAACGAGAGAGAGAGAGAGAGAGAGCTTAAGAACTTAGAGCCTTAAAAAAAGGAGGAGCAAAACGTAAGGTGAATCTTTGTGATTTCAAGTGTTTAAGCTTCCCAACTTATGTAATTTCTTCTCTAACCTCTTGATCTTCATGGAAAACATTGTGTAGCAAGCAAAATCTCAAGGTTGAGAGAGAGAAGGAGGACGGTTTTAGAGAAGGAAACTGAAGAAATCCAAGGTAACTTCAAGAACATCAAATCTCTTTGTATATTGTTGTTATTGTTGTTGTTCTTGGCTTGGTTAGTGGTTTATGGTTGATTTTGTAAATTTGGAAAGTGATAACCCTAAGGGGTTATGCTGCCCAAATTTCCTCAAATCATGTATAGTATGTGTTTAAATGATATAAAAAGGGGTTAGGAGTGAATAGAAGAAAGCTTTAGGGGTTGAAATTCAAAAATAACATTTTCCCTTTTATAAGAGAAAAGTTTTATCCAGCTGGAGATAGAGGGTTTAGGGCTAGAATTTCATAAATCTGATGGTTCAATGGTGTTCAGGAGGGAAAATTGTCTAGGGTTGATGTTGAACACTTTGTGAGAAAAGCCCTAAAAAGTGAAATTACGAAGATACTCCTAAAACCCTAAATAGGGCCTGTTAAGGGCAAAACTGTCATTTGCCAGTGATTTTGCAAACACTGAGGTCAAAAATGGATTCTACACGTAAAACTCTATAGGAATAGCTTAGGTCAAAATTTCTGAAAAAGTATGATAAGCCCGGCATATAAAAGGGCTTAAACCAGGTCCCTAGGGGCATTTTGGTAATTTTACAAAATTGGACTAATATAACCAACAAAAACACTTTGGAAGAGTCTAGGGTGATACATGAATGGGTATTAACCTAATTCTTGTACATTTGAAATTTTAGGACTGGATTGATAGCCCGAGCCGTCGGAAAGAACTTCAAGGAACAGTTTTCGAACAAAAGGGGTTTAAGGTAGTAACTCTATCTCTCATACACTATGTGAATGTTAATATGCTATATGTTGCTACATTCTATGATGTGAACATGGTGTATGAGGCACATTACCTAGCTATGGTCTGGGACTCAGCTGAGGTACACTGACAAGTAAGGAACCAAACAATCATTTGGCCCTGAGTATTGTGCGCGCACACGTTACATTATGGAAATTCATTTTACACTATATGGTACATTGCATATCTAATTATCGCATTTTATACGATCAATTGTATGTTACTATTGATATTCGTTTGAATCTCTCCCTTTTTCAAATAAAAAAATATTCCAGCAGAAGCTGGCGGCTCCTAGGGCAAAATAGTAAATATTGGCAATTGAGGTGTACGGGTCAAGAGAACGAAGCTGTTGGTTATATATAGTTTATTTTTGATATTTTGGACGAAATTGTATATATCATCAAACCCTATGGGGATAACTGATAATGTAATCAAGTACCTTATATCAATATATCAGTATATTTACACTATTCATGTATTGTTCACCGAATTGCACAAAGGCTACTCTGATTAATATCAATAATCAATGGTATGTAGGATGGAGTCTTATATTTTTTGGTGCAATAGTTACCAGGTGGCTCTTAAGGCATGACTTATCCTTAGGTTATAGCCTCGAGCCCTTGGGGAAGCGATTTAAATCCTTTGGAGGAGAGGACAATTCCTGCCTATGCCAAAAGACCTCGTGGAGGCGGGGTAAGGTTAGGCTAGCATGTATGATTGGTGTGAGTCCCTAGCGATGCCAATACCCTCAGCCATTACATAAAAGGCACCTTTTTATGTAATGACACAGCCCCCACCCAAGGGGCTACAGAGGTGCAAATGGTTACCAAGGATTACATAAGGCCTGTACTTATCCCTCAGATCTTGCCTTCTTGGGGAGGTGAAAATCCCTTAAGGGGAGAAAATCCCTAAGCCTTTGAGAGGCGGAGAGGGGGATGATTCCTAGCCATTTGAAAGACCTCAAGGAGGCGGGGTAAGGTTGGTCCATCACCGCTCTGTGTCCTTTTGGGTGGGGCGCCATGCCATTACAATTCTCAATTCAAGTAGATTTGTTAAATTTGTTCAACTTCTGTTTTTCATGATGACTGAGTTAGAATTCTATTAATAATTTAACAAATAATAATTATTAATAAAAAAAATTGTAAAAGAAGAAGGAATATGTATAGATAAAAAGAAGGGAAAATTCCAGAAAAATACGTTGGAAAATAGGAAAGGACAAATCAGAGCTCCAAAATTGCAAAATCCCATGTTAGTGCTGTGTCAGTACGGTGGAGAAATCTTGGATTATGAAATCTCAACGAACAGACACTCCTACCATTCAGCTCTCCTTCTCTCTCAGCTCAGAATAACAACACAAGCCTCTTTATTAACAACACCGCATTGTACATTAACAACTCCACTTTATTCTTTCACAACTTCATATCCCAAATATGGTGTTGTTAATAAAAAAGTCGGTGTTGTTATTGGCACTGAAACTTAAATTCTCAAATATAGTGTTGTTAATGTGAAATATGTTGTTGTTAAAAAAGAGGCCTTAACTTCTCAAATATGGTGTTGTTAATGCAAAATATAGAGTTGTTATTAGCCCTGAAACTTAAATTATGAAGTTGTAAAACAAGAGTATCGAGTTGTTAATATAAAATGCGGTGTTCTTAATATAGAGACCGATGTTGTTATTGTGAAACAAGAAAGTCAAGTTGTTAATGTACAATTTGGTGTTGTTAATAAATAGACTGGTGTTGTTATTGTGAAAGAAGAAAGTGAAGTTGTTAATGTAAAATATGGTGTTGTTAATAAAGAAGCCATTGTTGTTATTCTGAGCTGAGAGAAAGGGAGAGCCGAAGGACAGATGCGTCTTTTCATCGAGATTTCATAATCCCAAATTCCTCCACCGTACTGGCACAACACTAACATGGGATTTTGTAATGTCGGAGCTCTAATTTGTCCTTCCCTATTTTCCAAAGTACTTTTTTGGAACTTTCACTAAAAAGAAAAGGGTATATTTGTCTACTTATAATTAGCTCCCCTCACTTACTCTTCTGAACCAAATAAGAAATCAAACCTCCCCTTCCCTCTTCTTAAACCAAACAAAGTTTATAACCTCCCCTAACCTAACTTTAATGAATTTCACCTAACCTTATCTTCGTTGAACCAAACACACCCTTCAGCTTTGGGAGGAGAATTTTGAGATAAAAAACCATAGGACCCACATATTTTTTTTCCTTATCACTTTTCTCCTCCCCTATTTTCTCTTCTCATCCAAATAGGGGGAAATTAATTTTCCCTTTCATTTCCCCCTACTTTTCTCCTCCCAAATTTTCACACCATCCAAACACACTATTAATGTTTAATGTAGTGTTTCTCTATACTCATAAACATGAGTAAGTTAAAGTTAAGAAAATGTTTCATTTTCAAACAAAAATTAATAAGACTGCCGCCTCTTTTTTATTCTGCTGAGGTAGTTAAAACCTTTAGATAAAGCATTTAGATATGAACTTTTTCCTAAAACTTTAGATGCGACTTATAAAGCAGGAAGAAAGAAAGTACTAGTATAGAGTATCACATAGTATTAATTGAAAGCCAAAAAAAAAAAAAATCACTTACTCTCTTATATCCACAATATAGGTCAATTTAACTAATTCAAAGGAAATAAGAAGTGGTAATTAACAATATGAGATTATGAAGATTTTTTCTTAAAAAAAAGACCATTTAAAAAAAAAACAAACTGGGTTGATTACTAGACTTGACCGATTTAGAGACTAGTCTAGGTTTAATAACCCTGGTATTAATTATCTTACAAGTGACTTATATTTTAAACCAAGACATTCTTCTAGAAGTGCCCTATATTGTAAACATGAGGTAATAGTATAAATTAACAATCCTACATAACATGCCTAACAATAAATCAATGTTCCTTTAATGCATTCCAAAAATGACTCCATGATTTGAGAGAATATTTGGAAATCCCCACAGTAAATCATTAAAAGTCATCAACTTTATTAATTGCCATTAGATTGTTATCAATTCAGTTCAACCTTTAAAAGCATTGTGTGTGAGTGTGTGTGTGAGAACTTCCCCAAACATCTGTCAAAATCACAAAACAAGGAATTAATTTGGATCGTCCGAAAAGCAATCAACTAAAGAGAATGGCAAAGAATATTTCTTCCATATATGTTTTGCTGCATGTCCTCATCATTTCAGGTCCAATTCGATACATGAATATTACTCCCTCTAGTGATATATATAAAATATACTACGTCCTTGATATAATCACAACACCTATTTTTCCGTTTCATTCTCAGTTATTTGTTTTCTCTCTCCATATATAAGGGTATTTTAAAAAAAATAAAATATTTTCTTTACACATTTATTGTCTTTAATCAAGTTTAAGTAACTTTTTTATCTACACAAATCAATTATTTATATCTTATATATAAGATCAAAGAGAGCATCATTCACAGTTTTGGTTTAGTTTGGAGCAAGGTATTAAAACTCGGACCGGGTATTGAACCGGTCGGGGTATTGGGTTAAGGGTTAGTGGGTCAGACCGAGGCCAAACTGGAGCTAAACCGGGACCAAACCGGTGAGAAATTGAAGATTTTAGGCTTGTAATATGAAATTCTAAAGGAAAAATATAAAAAAAAAATTTTAAAAAAAAATGGAACCCGGACCGATTCGCAGGTTTCCGGGCTGGACCGGCCGGTTCAGTCCGGGTTCTTGAACCTAGGTTTGGAGGCCCAACCGACCAAAATGTGGGAGTTTGGTTGCAAAATGGAAAACTTTTTTATGTGTTTGAAACCTGCATAACCAATAAAAGTAGGTCCAGTTAGTAAAGATGTTAGCTCATAACTATAAGGTTGTAAGTTTAAATTCCATCAATGTGAGGACCTGATTGGTGAGTGATTAAAACAAGGAAAAAAATGAAACCTACATAGCTTGCTGGCTGGCCTAGCTGCTTTTTTATTTACAATTTTTATTTTAAATTTTAATGAAAGGGGATTTATTATTTTGCACATAATTTATAAATAGCCTTGTTTTATGTTAGGAACAAGATTCCAGATTTGATTATTATTTTTAATTATTTATCATTTTAAATTCATAAAATAATTATGAACATATAATATATATATTTATATTTGTTAATTTTGAGGTTAATTTAATTATACAACTTTATGAAAATATAAAAACAACTTGATTTAGTATATACAAATTTGTAAAATTTAAAAAATATATATTACTAGCAAATCCACGATGGGTTAATTTTAGTCCTCGAATTGGGTCCATACTATCATCTTAGAATGAGTTACTCTTATACATTACTTAAAATCTCAGTATAACTGTTCAATTCTGTCTCGAATAATTAGAGCTGGTAATATGGGCCAATCCACTTGGTTTGGCCTGACTCACCATGGGTTGGGACTATATCGGTTCAACCCAAAAAGTCCCGTATTAATATGAGTTGACATTCAGCCAACCCATAACCTCTAGTTGGCAGGTTATTATTAGCCCACCCAACCCATTTTTCTTTTCTTTTTTTATATTTTTTTGATATTGCGTTTTTCAAATTTTTTTAAACAATATACTGAAATTTAATACTTGTGTCGACTACCATTGGGGCCTATGTAAGTGTATTTGTCATAACGAAATTGTAGCTTGTGCTTATTGTAAGGTCGAAGACAAGGAAAACAAGCACAGCTAAAAACATTTAAATCTCCATAATCTAGTTTGAAAGAGAATAGAGCTTTATAAGGAGATTTATGGAGTACAGGAGTGGGTAAACAGCTGATAATGTGAATGGCCATAACAAAACCTTCCCACCAATATCGAATAGGGGTATGTGCATGTGCTAACAAACTTAAACCCATCTCTATAACATGGTGATGCTTACGTTCTACATGACCCTTTTGAGCTGAAGTGTGGGGACAAGGATGACAAAAAATAATTCCTGATTCAGTAAGAAATTTGGTGAAAGAGTGAAATTCACCTCCACAGTCACTTTGTAAAATCTTAATCCTTTTCTCAAACTGATTTTCAACCGTAGTTTTAAAGTTTTCAAAAGCACAAAGAGCATCACTCTTATTGTGAAGAGGAAAAATCCATGAGAATCGAGAGAAGTCATCACGAAAAGATATGTAGTATTTATAGCCATTAACTGATTTTACAGGTGCAAGACCCCAAAGATCTGAGTGTACGAGCTCTAAAATAGATGAAGCTCGTGAACTAGACTTATTGAAGGGCAACAAGTGAGATTTGCCATACTGACATGAATCACAAAAACTAAGTTTTGCAGCGGAAGGAAAAGAAAGATTACAATCTTTGAGGAATTGTTTAACGGTAGTACAAGAAGAGTGACCAAGTTTTTTATGCCAACTATCTAGAAATGAAACAAAGATAGTTGACTCAGTACACATCTTGACCTGTGAAGCACGGTCAATCTTGTACAATCCATTACTTTTTATACCTGATTGCAACACCCAGTGAGTGTCCTTGTCCTTTATAAAACAATTAGAGGAATCAAACTCAACAATTACATTATTCTCATTTGTCAACACAGTGACACTAACCAAGTTTTTCTTCATTCCAGGAACAACAAGAACATGACTCATTGAAATATTAGAGGATCTACTATTAATATGCAGAGGCAGCTGAGCAATGTTCTTGAAGTTTATAGCCATTACCAAACAAAATATTACCTGACTCGGTATTTCCAGAAGCATCTTGATGAGTTATGTGGTTTGTGGCTCTACTATCCATGTACCAATCTGGATCATCAACCAGTGTGGAGTAGCAACGTAAGCATATGGCATACTAGTTGTCTCTGGACCAGAGTAAGAGCAATCAAACCTATAAAAACATTGAATAGCAGTATGACCATGTCTACCACAAACTTGACACATTAGCTCAATCCTGTTGGAGCGGCCACCACAAGCTCACCCACCTCTGGTTGATCTCTGTCCATTATTACGCCACAGAGGCCTAGACGGCGGCTACTGTGAACAAGAGGAATTGGAAACATGAGTAGTAATCTCAACATTAGTAAATGAATTACTCACTGAGTTAACATTGTTGAGATGCTTTTCAAAGGTTAACAACCATGAGTGAATATCGATCCAAGAAAGATTATCTCTATCAGAAAGATAAATCACAATAGGTGTATATTCTGAATCAAGTCCTGTTATTGTTTGAGTAATAATGTCAGCTTCAGAGATTGGACTACCAGCCTTCGACAAATTATCAGCAATAGCTTTCATTTTTGACAGGTACTCGTCTATAGTGCTAGAACCCTTGCGAGTTCTTTGAAGCTTGAACTTGTACATCATGACTGTAGATCGAGAGTGTGCACTCATAAGATCGTTCACGGCCTACCAGATCTGCGGCAAAGTTTTACAATGCAAAAATTGAGAAGCAATGGTAGACGTCATTGTGCTTAAAAACAAACTGAATATGATCTGATCAGTGGCGAGCTATTCATCAAAACCAGGATTAACTCTGACTCTAGAATCATCTGAAATGAATTCAGGTGGACACAGGTTCATTCCTAAGACATAGCCATCCATACGATGACCACGCAGCGCCGGGAGAACAAGAGCAATGCCAGAGAAGAAAATTAGATCAATCTAACTTAATTGATCTAGATTGATTCAAGCTACTTAGGAGAGGAATTGATTTGGTTTGAATTGGCTGTGAGGAAGACACAGCGTTGAAACTAACAGGAGATGAAGAAGTAGCGATTACTGGCAAAGAGCTTGCCATATCAAGGAGGCAAAGTCGAAGAGAAAAATGGCAGATCGAAGAACTAAGCTTGTAAGCTCTGATACCAAGAAAGGTTTTCGAAATGATAGAGAACACAGAATATCGAAGGTGCTCTCAGATTAATCTACACTGAGGCTAACTAATCATATTTATAGGAGAAGCTTTACATATATGTGGATCATAGAAAACTTGACACGTGTGTGAGTTAAACTTAATAGATTATGGTTATGCAAAACCACTTGTACAGCTGTCACCAACTTAATATAACTAGCTTAACCATATGAACTGAGTCTACAACCTTCTGAGAACTAAGTGGGTTGAACCATTGTATTATGTACACTATCATGGACTATCCAATAAAAATATACCACATTCATTTTATCTTACATGTCATCTCTCTTTCTTCCCTTCCCACTTCAAATTAAAAATATTTTAATAATTTAGCTATTTAGCATGATTTTTTCTCAATTCAAATTGCTCCAACAAACAACAATCTAATTTTGTGATTTGGACTACAAATGATTGGATAGAGCCAGGGTATAAAATAGAGAGATCTCACACCCTTTGACAAATCCCTAATTAGTTATATATTTTCATATTTTATTTGAGGTTTTTGTCATAACAACTAAGTTTAAAATGCCTTCTTTGTGATTAATTGGGATTAAGAGTAAATATTTTAAATTAGGACTAAAAAGGGAAAAATTGTCTAAAAAAATGTTATAATTACTCTTAATCATTGCTTTTCTATGAATATTTGATGTTGGTTTAATTGTTTTTAATTGTAGGTGCTTGAAAAATTGGATTAAAACTTAAAATGGCAGGTTGGGGCTCAAAATTCAGAAATGCCAGTTTAGTACCACGAATTTGAGAAATTCCAGTTTGGTCCAACTGAATACTACAGCTTTTTGCCTCAGTTAGGTCAGATTTCAGAGTTCAGAGCTCGGCACCTTCAGGAATAAACGCAGAGAGAAGCACCACGAATCTCCATCCATCGACCTTGACTCCTTCCCACTCACCATACTTTCACCTCCGTTGCCGTTGACGTTCGCCCACATCTCCATCGTTGGCAGTGACCTTTGACCTTCTCTACCTCAAGCATATTCGGCTGAAACTGTTGCAAACCAGAACCATCATCTTCACCTTCCTCGCTTCCATCCTCGACGCCATCACCAACTTCACTGTCTTCCCTCTTGCATTTTCTCTACCGCCAGCAACGTTCCTTTCCTCTGATTCAAATGGAGCTTCGGCAGTGAGATTGGAGAGCAGTTTCAGCGAACTTCACTGTCTTCCCTCTTGCAATTTAGTTATTAGATAAAAAGCTTAAAATCCTTTTTGACTTGTATTTTTGTCAATCATCACATTTAGTTGCTAGATAATTAATAAGAGATGCTTCAAAAGACGATCCAGGACTACACCCTACATTACAATCTTTGATTAAATTTTGAAGAAGTTATCAAGGCATAAGCCAACACGCTCCTTCAACCCTAATGACTGTTGCAAACAATGGTGTGATAGAAACGGTGCAGAAGATCCTAGACAACTTTTTTTTTCTAAGACGACGAAAGTTGTGAATGATGAGATAAAAAACACAGCTCTATTAGTGGCAGAAAAGAGGCAGACCAAGGTGTATCAAATTTTGTATGAAAGTAAAGAGGTTGACAAAAGTGTATTAGGGCAAGAGGATAACGATGGAAATACTGTATTGCACTTGGCAGCCAAGCCTGAGGTCGACCTAAATTGGCAGACAACTACCATATTATAAGAATTCAAGTGGCTTATTATTACAATTTCCTTGGCTTTCCGAGTCAAATATTTATTCAAAATAATGGTGATGCAGTTTGTGAAAAATTCAGTACCACCTGAATTCAACACAGATGAGAAAACCGCAGAAAAATTCTTTCAAGACACAAGGAACGAATGAAAAATGACACAGATTGGTTGAATGAGACCTCAAAGGCTGGTTCCAATGTGACAGGCAATTTTGATGAAAAGAACTACTAATCACATATGGGTCTTTCCATTTCCCTCATCACTTCCACCATCTCCTTTCTAGGCATGCTTGCTTTTCGTTCTCAATCTCTTAACTTTGCTATTTTTGTCATGTTGGGCTCCATTGTTTCCTTGTGGATCTCTCTCATGCTCCATGACCACTCTTTCACAACTTATGCAATTCTTGGCTCACCAGTCGCTCATTCATACCATTGTCTGGCTACACATATTCATTGCTCCTACGTTGATGTCTATGTTTAGTTGTTTACTAAGGTTCCACCCACTAGCCGTAAGACAAGAAGCGCCATCCGCTACCGAATGCCCCAGAAAAAGGAAAGTCGAATAGATTTGAACCCTCGGAATAAAGTGCATGTCTTACTATTCAAACAACACAATCCATCATCACTTTCGTCTTATTTCTCTGTGGTTTGCACTGATATGTGTGCAACAAGTATACTGTTTCATGTCGGATGCTTTGATATCGATGTTTAAGAATTGATGTCTATTGCGGGGGAAGGATATATTTCTTTCTTTCTTTTTTTTTTTTGCCTGTGAAGGATACATATCTATATATATATATATATTTCTAGTATTCCAAAAAGAAAAGTAGCACCAAAATTTGGATAGAAATATAATCTAGTGACACGACTCATGAAATCTTAAATTTGAAGTTTGACAAGATTCGGATAAACTTTAATAATTTTTTTTAAAAAAAATTCATATAATAAATAATTGACATTTGGTATATTTAATCATCAAGTTTATTTGCCCAATATTTCACCTTTTTTAAAAATAATCATCAAATAAATACTTTTTCGATGCAGACTTTAACTTACATGAATTTCACCATTTCACCGTTGAGTTTTAAGCATTAAAGGGGTAGTTATTTTATTTTACTCTTTTATATATTGTTGTTTTAATGTTGTTATTATCATATTAAAAGATCCGACTAGATGAATTGCGAACCAGCGAAATTATCTTCAACTATAATGAAATCAGTGTTTTAGCGAACTAGAACGAACGAGTAGTCCTGCTATTAAACTGGTCTAAACTAGTGCAATTGGCAATTTGTGTGGTTCAACCGGTCTGAAGAAAATCAAGAAAGAACGTAGGACGGAGTACACTAAACAATGAAGCAGACAAAAGAAAATCGAAGGTAAAGTAGGAAGGAGTACACTAAACAAAAGAACAAATGGAAGAAATTAAAAAGAAAGAAAAGAATAAAGAAGGGGGGAAAGAGAAAAGAGCAGCATAAGGAAGAAGATGACCATGTTGACATTATTCTTTCTTTTCTCTATTTTAAATTCAATCTCCAGTTGTTTCCCCTTTGTCACAATAATCAATACCCACCCCCGACATATCTTTTTCGGGTTATTTATCTTTGTCCATTATTGACCGAGAAGCAAGTCTCTCTTTTTCTTTTTCTTTTTTTTCATTTTTTTACCTGAGCAAGTCTCTCTTTTGCTCCTGTTTTTCTCTCTTTATAAAGCTTCTATGTTTTTCTCTCTTCTTCACACTCATATCTGGTTCTTTCAGATTTGGTTTGAGTGAAGTTACAATTATCTCATTCTCCTATTTCTTTAGTAAGGCTCTGCTTCTTTCTCATCATTCACTTCTTCTTCTTGGTTCTTGTTGCTTACATTATTCTCCTCCACCAGCATCTTCTCTTTCTTCAAGTTTTCCCTTCTTTTGGCTGCATGGTTATATTTTCTTTTTGGGGTTTTTGTTTTGGTTATCTGTTTTTCCATACCCATGGCCTACAGTTCTCATTGACGTCATTTAAATTTAATCTGGGAAGGGTTTAAATTTAGTAGTCATTTAAAAAATACAGGTTTTGAAAAAAATATTAAACAGACAAGCAAGTGCGGCGAGGTTCAAAATATACCCGATTTTCACATTTCTATTATTGTTTTAGTCACGAGATTGAGTACAATACTTGTAGTAAAGGGAAAGAATGAAGAGCTTTCTAGTTCCTAATCGACGTGCGCGAGTTATTTTAACGATTTATGATAAAGAAAATTGAGTTGACTTGAAAACTTGGATAGTTTACCTCAATATATAATGATTTGTGCAAACATTTTAGAGATGAGAATGCACATATGAAGTTGACTAGTATTATAATTCAAGTGAAGTTGATTTAAGCCAAAAGTCTTTGATCTATTATCCAAATAAGACATGGTCCATACATTAAAATGAATTAATATGCATTGAAGCCTATTGTGTAGGAGACAATGACTGCTGACAACATCGACGAAGACGTAAAGAACTTACGTATTGCTGCCATGAAAGGCAACTGGGGGCGAGTCTATAGAATGTACGGCAGCAAAAGAGATAGGGCCAACAGGAGACACACTATTGCACATGGCAGTGTCTAGTGGGGAGCTGTTTGCAGTATATAGGATGGTGGGAATCTTAGAAGGTGAGGAGTTAGATGCAGCGGGAGAAAGCAGCGATGAGAAGAAACATGTCCTTGGAGCTAAGAATGAGAAGGGTAACACTCCTTTGCATTTAGCAGCTTCTGCTTCGAAGGGGAGTCTTGAAATGTGTGGGATATTAGGTGAAGAAGACCCCTCTTTAATTACTGTACGCAACAAAAATGGGGAGACACCTCTCTTCATGGCGGCTGCCCATGGCAATAAAGAAGCTTTTCTTTGGCTTCATTATCATAGCCCTGATCAAGGCTCTTCAACCTACTACAGAAACCACGACAATGATACCATTCTTCACTGTGCAATAGCAGGAGGGCATATTGGTAAATAGAAATAATTGTTCATATATTCTTTCACATAATTTAATGTATTATTATTAACTCAAGTGCATGCGTTGATTTCGTAGATCTGGCCATCGAAATAGTTCACTTTTACAAAGATCATATGGAAGAGATGACGAAGAAGCGAAATAAGAATGGGTTGCGTCCACTCCATCTCTTAGCAGCAACCCCTTCAGCTTTTGAAAGTACTGATCTTTCTGGTCGATCTTTCCTTGTTCAACTTCTTTACCGCTGTAAGTACATTTTCTTTCTGTGTGATTTCATGCTTGCAAAAGTCATGACAAATTTTTTGTCCTTTAATTCTCATCCAGACGAGGCTTCATATCATGCATTTTAAAATGTATAGAGAGGATTGTTATAGGAAGCTTAAAATGCATGATATGAAGGCTTCGGATGAGGTGATTATGCCAATTGTGCAATATAAGTCAAATGGTCGAAATTAACTTCTCTTGGCCGTAAAATTTTGGGGCAAAAATGTACTTTAACCCCACATCTTTCCATACACAATAGAAAGGAATTAGGTGGACGATGGAGCTCAAGTCTGAAAATCTGATAAGCTGACTCCATATTGATTACAACTAATCCTATGATAAGACTAATTTCAATAATTTTTTCCCAATATTAATCATTGTGATGTATATTATAAAAATAATATAATACCATTTGTGTGTGGCTTGTTTGTTTGGAACTGAAAAGAGTTTCTAAGAGTTAAGAAGAAGGATCAGGCCACGACGATAGAAGAATTGGAACCACAAGAACGCGAACCATTCTTCGAGACCCTCAAGCATTGGAGCAGGCTTGAGCGCATGAAGGTTTATGGTAAGCAGGATGTACAAGCAATGTTCTTCATATATTATATGGAGAAGAGAATAATATGGGTATAAGGCTTTTGTATTGGACTAATTTGGCCGCACAGCATAAACCAAACCACTGATAACTGCAATTTTATGAGTATTCATTTACTAATAGAATTATTTTTGAAATGCTAAAAATCTCATACACTTAAATTGTAATATCCCGATTTGTGATTAGGGCTAATAACTCTGATAATTATTGTAATTAGTGTAATTAAGCACTTTTGGGATTAATGTAATGTGAATTTGGTATAAATATGTGTGATCTTTAAGATCAAGGGTTGAGATTCTTTGACTATGGGTCGGAATCCTATGCTTTGCGATTGTGTGAGCTCATGAAGAAATGAGTAGGAGGGTGACAAGTGGCATTTGGTGAGCCATTGGATGTGGCACATGAGACAAAACATCACTTTTCTCTCATTCTCTCTCTCCTATGCGTTTTGGGGTGTATGGG
The DNA here is from genome assembly GCA_963242795.1 of Inga leiocalycina. Lineage (NCBI taxonomy): Eukaryota > Viridiplantae > Streptophyta > Magnoliopsida > Fabales > Fabaceae > Inga > Inga leiocalycina. The sequence goes on from OY725329.1 coordinate 44,288,741, forward strand.
CAAGAAAGAGAAAGCTTGTTCATCATCATCATTTTCATCATATCACCGTTCCTCTCTCTCTCCCCCCCCCCCTCTTTCTCCATAGTTTCCGGTGATCAAGGGAAAAGGAAGAAGAAAAGGTGAGATTTTGATGATTTGATTGATCTCTAATGCCCTAAACCTCTTCTCTAATGTTGTTCATCTCATTGAGAGCTTCAACTTGGTGATTTCAGAATCTTGAAATAGTGGTGATTTGTGTGTTGGTCGAAATTGGAAGTTGGAGAATCAAGATCCTGGATTTGACAAAGTGAAGAGGTAGGCATTTAGTGCATTTTGATATATTGTTTGTGATTTTTGGATAAGTTTGGGAAAATCTGGAAATTTGCCCTAGTTATGCAAAATATTGAAAGTATGGATTTCATTGTGATTAATGTTGGGATTGGTCCATTGTAAAGATATTTGAGTGTTGGATTTAGTTTGGAATGTTGGAAATGTGTTAAGGGAAATTGGACATTGGTTGTGTTATAGAGACCTAAGAGCATGATTGCGGTCAAAAAGGTTTTTGGGGTGTTTGAGAGGTTACCAATGTGTTCCCTAGTTAGTGCTAAGTGTGTATGAGCTTTTGGTAGAGTTTGGGAACCATTGGGTATGAATTTGACCATCTGGTATTTTCTGATGTTTTCTGCGTTTTTGGTCTCTGATGCACAACACTCGAGCAGGGGAAGATCATGCTCGAGTGTTGTGTTCATTTTCCCTTCTCTGCTTTGAGTTTTGGTTGAGTTCTTTGAATCAGCCTCGAGTGCACACTACTACAAAAAGGTTGAAAGGTGGCGCACATATTGTAGCCCTTCCTTAATGAAGTGCCACAGCTGCTCATTTATTATTTTTTTATATTTTATGTTTTTGTTTTTGTTACCAGCTGTAGTGCCTGGAAGGGTAGGCGCCACTGCTGGTATAGTCAAGTGTGGGGCCTGGCCAGGCAGGCGCCACACTTGACCAGTTGATATCAGATGTGGCGCCTGACACGCCAGGCGCCACACTAGCTTATGACCCATTTTTTAAAAAAAAAAATTTTATGGTCAGGTGTGGCGCCTGTCTGGTCAGGCGCCACACCTGACTCATTTTTTTAAAAAAAAAATTTTATTTTTGTCAGGAGTGGCGCCTGACCAGGCAGGCCCCACCCCTGACCCTTTTTTTTAAAAAAAAAAAATGTTGTCAGGGGTGACGCCTGCCTAGTCAGGCGCCACCCCTGACCCTTTTTAAAAAAAAATTTGGATATTCTATCCCTTCCCCACCAATCAGAACCCATCCCGCCCCTCCCCCTTATCCTTTTGTTTTCCCGCCCCCCCCCCCCAATCACTCTCCTTTCCCGCCGACACCCCCCATCTCTTTCTTTACCTTTTTCTCTATCTTTAATCATTCCCTCTCTCATTTTCACTTTCATCTATCTGTGCGTGCTCTCCCCTTCCTTCCATTTTCTTATCTTCACATCTTAAAACTACACCCACACGAGCACACGTCTTTGTTTTTTCCCAGCTGCCAACCCCACTCCTGTCCCTATTATTCCCTTTTCTTTGTATTGTCTACAACTTTTTGGTCCCCACTCCATTTGGTAGCTCAAATTTCTTCCTTCCCTCACTGAAGATTGCGTCACCAACGGCAATTACGTGGTCCCCCACTCCACTGCACTGATCAACCTGTAAGTTCAACTTGCGTTTTGTTTCTATTAATTTCTTTTTTCAGGTTGTTCTGTTTTTTTTTTATGGCATGCTTGCGATGCTTTTTTTCCCTGTTATGACACGCATGCTTGTATATTTATATGTCATATATAGTCATCTTCTTCATGCATGGTGTTATTATACTAGTACATAAACCAAATTAGAAATAGGCATATCATGTACATAGTATGTAATTTCATCAACACAGGAACAAAATAAAGAATGTAAATAATTATTGAGGAGAAGACAAGTAAATATACAAAGTGTATGTGTGGTGCCCATGCGCTCTCTCTCTCTCTCTCGTCAGATTTTTCTTTTTCTGTGGGTGGACCATCTCTAGTTTTGTTTCTTTGCTCTTTACACAACACCTATATATATATATAATATATAAATGTGTGTGTTGTTTGTGCGTGTATACTATATATATATTCCCAGTGTCAATCCAAAATAAATTGTTACAGGATGATAAAAAATGGCGTGTATACTATATATATAATATCCACGAATGTACATAATATGTCTTGTAGGCGTGTGTGTACTGTGTTTTAGCTTTCACTAGTTCTAAGAAATTAATGCAACAAGTTACAAGAACAATGAAAGAATTGAATTTCTATGTTATATATAACCATAAATTTGAACGACAGTAATTAATATACAAGTGACTTGAAATTAGATAATCAAATTAACTTTTAATAATACTGCTATTTTTTTTAAAACTTCTTCAAATTATTTGTTTTTCAAAAATCAAAATCATTTATTTAATTAATATTATTTCATGTATTTAATATATATTTGTGTTAGTGCTATTTTGTAGAGGTAAGAAAATAATTTTTTGTATTATCTTATTAAACTATAATAGAGAAAATCCCATATAAACCCAATGAAAATAGGAAAAATTGAAATCAGGATAATAAATTGAATAATTCGTTAATTGAGTCATTAACTTATTTAAGGATTTTAAAATATGGATAAAATGACTTTAATATATCAATATATATCAATGTTAATATTTAATAAAATAAAATATAATTTGTCTATATTTTTTAACTTTAAATATATTAACTAAAACCGTAAGGGGAAAAACATACAATAAGGAGATAATTAATGTTGGGATTAAGCTTTCTTTTTCATTTTATTTTATTTTCTTTATTTTTTTTTCTGAATCATATTTTTTGATTTAAGCTAATCATATTTGATTTTATTATATATTGATGTTTATTACACATATTATTATTAAAATAAATAACTTAGAACCTCAAATATTTTATTGATTTTTTTATGTTTAATTTGTGTTTGTAGTTTCAGTTCATCAGTCTATTGAAGCTTCTATTTACGGTACGTTTTTTAAATTTTGAGCTTACAAATGTGATTTTAGCTGAATTTAATAGTTATAATTTGTAGGTGTTCTAATTATTGTTATTGATTAATTGCATAAGCAAAATAATTATTTATATATTCATAACACTTGTATTTTATTTATTGACTTGTAATGTTTTCTAATTAACTATGATATATTGTGGCAAATATGGTTTCTTTTGTTATGAGTTGTAAAAAATTATTATAATGCCTGCGAATAATTAATGAATTATTTGGCAATTTAAACATTCAGTTTAAGACTTAGAAAGCTTCAATTATGAAGATTCATGTGGTGTATGTTATTTTAAATTAAAATTGGTAAGAGAATATAAAAGTAATTAGTAAATGCAATAGTCATACAACTAACCACGTAATTTTTTTAAAAAATAGATTGAAGCCCATAGATGGATCGTAAATGGATGTCATCTAATCGATGTTCAAGGGAATATATAGATGGGGTGAAGGATTTTATTACATTTGCAACTGAGCACACAAAAGATCCTGGCAAAATCTTATGTCCTTGCTTATCCTATTGTTTTGGAAAGCGGATTAGTCAACTTGATTTGCTAGATCATTTAGTGTGTTATGGTATTGATCAAACATATATACGATGGACAAGGCATGGTGAGACCAACGATGCATATAGTGATCGGGTGCATACCACGGGTGGTGCCTCGGATGAATTTGATCAAAGCATGTTTGATGAAGATGATGGTCTTGAAGAAATGGTAAATATGGTTGAAGGGGTGCTTCATAACTGCCCTAACGAATATGAGAAGTTGAAAGGTGATGCAGAGAAACCATTATATGTTGGAAGTACTAAATACACAAGATTGCTAGCAGTGTTGAAGTTGTACAACTTTAAAGCTCGCTACGGATTGAGTGATTCGGGTTTCACCGCATTGCTTGAACTGTTGCAAGATATGCTTCCAGAAGAAAATGTACTTCCTACCAAGACATACGAGGCAAAGCGAATTCTTTGCTCTACAACCGGTATGGGATATGAGAAGATACATGCATGTCCTAACGATTGCGTATTATTTCGAAATCAGTATGCAATGTTGGAGAAGTGCCCTAAATGCAACGCATCTCGATATAGGAAGAAGAAAGGAAAAAGTCCTTTGAAGGTGCTATGGTATTTTCCCATTGTTCCGAGATTCAGGCGACTGTATAGTAATGCAGAGATTACTAAGCAATTGACATGGCATGCAGATGAAAGGATTAAAGACATGAAGCTTAGGCACCCTGCAGACGCTCCTCAATGGAAAAAAATTGATCATGAGTACCCTGACTTTGCTGATGAAGTCAGGAACCTTCGCCTTGCACTGTCAACTGATGGAATTAATCCGCACGGTGTTCAGAGTAGCACACATAGCACGTGGCCGGTGATATTGATGATTTATAACCTTCCTCCACACTTAATCATGAAACACAAGTTTATGATGTTGTCCATGTTAATTTCTGGGCCAAGGCAACCTGGGAATGATATAGATGTATACTTGGCTCCTTTAATTGATGACTTGAAGCTGCTTTGGGATGAAGGCGTTAGTGTGTATGAAGGGTACATGGAAGAAAGTTTCACTTTGAAAGCCATGTTTTTGGCACAATTAATGATTTCCCTGCTTATGGAAATTTGTCAGGATACAGCGTCAAAGGATATGGTGCATGCCCTATATGTGAAGATGACACTCATTCAATGCGACTTCATCATTGTAAGAAAAATGTTTACATGGGGCATCGAAGATTCTTACCATCACAACATCGTTGGAGGAAGTGGAAAAAGCCTTTCAATGGTGATGCAGAAGAAGGTAGCCCACCGAAGATGTTGACCGGTTCCCAGATGTATTCCAAGGTAAAAGACTTGGAGAACAATTTTGGCAAACCTTTTGGCAAACAAATCGAGACAAGCGGTTGGAAGAAAAAGTCTATTTTCTTTGAACTTCCATATTGGAAGTCTTTATATGTGAGGCATTTTCTTGATGTGATGCACATAGAAAAAAATATCTGTGATAGTCTAATTGGCACGTTGCTTAATATCCAAGGAAAAAGCAAGGATAGTGTCAATTCGAGGTTGGATTTATTGAACTTGGGAATTATAGAAGAGTTGGCACCGATTGAGCAAGGGCATCATACCTATCTACCGCCAGCGGCATACACTATGTCGAGGAAAGAGAAGAAATTATTTTGTGAGTTTCTGCAAGGAATTAAAGTTCCCGAGGGCTACTCTTCAAATATAAAGAACCTTGTATCGGTAAAAGAGTTGAAGTTAAAGAACCTTAAATCTCATGATTGTCATGTGCTCATGCAAAATTTCCTACCGGTTGGTATACGATCCATTTTACCCAAAAAATTAAGGAACACTATCACGAAACTTTGCGTGTTTTTCAAGTTGATCTGCAGTAAAGTGGTTGATTCAACCAGGTTACAAGATTTGCAAAGGCTGATTGTGTGTACTCTGTGTGAACTTGAAATATATTTTCCACCTTCTTTTTTTGACATTATGGTACATCTAACTGTACACTTGGTCAAAGAAACTCAATTGTGCGGTCCAGTGTACTTGAGATGGATGTACCCAAATGAACGATTCATGAAAATATTAAAGGGGTATGTGAAAAATAGATACCGTCCAGAGGGTTGTATCGCTGAAAGTTACATGGTTGAAGAAGCAAGTGACTTATGTGCTGATTTTCTATCAAATGTTGACCCTGTAGGGATCCCCAAGTCCCGTCATGATGGCCAAAGATCAGGGAAAGGAACAACGGGGAGTGATGTAATAACGATATCAGCGACTGAACGGGACCAAGCCCACTTGTATGTCCTACATAACACTGATGAGGTCGAACCGTATGTAGAAGAACACAAGGATGCTCTCCGATTGGTACATGGTGATAGGAATGAAAATTTATTAACAACAGAACATAATAAACAATTTGCAGGCTGGTTGAAAAATCGTATTAATGATGAGATGGAGAGGAATCCTGATTCAGTTTCCGAAAAATTAAAGTGCCTGTCGAAGGGACCGAGCTTACATGTATTATCTTACAATGGTTATGCAATCAACGGTTACACATTTTATACACAAGACCATGATACACAGAGCACGATGCAAAATAGTGGGGTAACACTTGTTGCTGATTCTTGGCATAGATCTAGTGCTAAAGACACACACCCTGTCTATGCATCAATGTCATACTTTGGTGTCATTGAACGCATATGGGAGTTAGATTACTCTATGTTCAGGGTCCCTGTCTTCAAATATCAGTGGGTTAACAACAACAGTGGATTACGGATAGATGACTTAGGCTTTGTGCAAGTGGACCTTTCTAAGGTTTGGTATGAAGATGATCCTTTTATTTTAGCAGCACAGGCAGAACAAGCATTTTACATTCCTGATCCTGCTAAGAAGAATTGGTCTATTGTACTTCCATCCAACAAGAATCGTCAAGCAGAAGTTGATTTTGAAAGTAATGAATATTTGAACATCAATAATGATGATCCTTCGTTTGAGAATTTGTGGTCAGTAGAGATTGATATAGATGGAGATGCAGATGAAGATGGAGATGGAGATGGACCCCTATACGTGAGACATGATCATGAAGAGGGAACTTGGGTCAAGAGGAACACAATTCTCAATCCAACACGAATTCTGAAGAATAAAATTTTAAATCAGACGAGAAAAAGGAAAAGATAATGATTGCCTTGACTTGTTTACTTGTACGTATGTTTTTATAAATTTCAAAATAATTTGCTTTTGTTGACATACAAGACCATTGTGCACTGATGTTTTGATTTGGTTTATTTCACTTGCAGGAGTATGGACTCACCACATGATGACATTGATAATGTTCCCAGGCACATTGGTAGACAAAGATTTGAGGAGAACGTCAGACGTGGCAGGACAATTATGGCGAGGTTGATCAGACTGAGAAGTAATGGAATCAAGTTACAACTGGAGTGGAATGAAAATGGAAACCCGTTTGGCGAGAACAGTACCTCCTTAAATAACTTCATCGGGACTACGGTTCGAGATAGAGTCCCTATTACAGTTCAAAATTGGAAAATGGAAAAGAAAAGTTATGAGGATGTGATCTGGGCTGAAGTACAGGTAACACCTTAATTATATATTTATTCGGTTTGCTTTGTTTCACTTCATTTCAATCTTACATATTATATATGTTTTTTGACTTGTTTACAGAGTATTTTTATTATTGATGATGATCGGAAGAACTTCGTAATGAGAAAAGCCGGAAAACTTATGCGAAAGTTTCATTCTGATCTTGTCAAATATTTCTTGAGGGATGATAATGATGATATCATTACTACACCGCCTTATCCATTGTACGAAGGAATCATCACTCAAGAAATGTGGGATGAGTTTATCAGAACACATGCAACTCCTGATTTCCTGGTAAGGGGATTTGTTTGTCTTTCCCTATTACGTGTAATGTACGTATTTGTAAGTAACATTTATATATTTATATGAATCATTTTGATCTAACTAGGAGTTGAGCGAGAAAAATCGAGCTAACGCGACCAACATGCCATACCGGTACACACAAGGACCTGTTTCATACGCACGGTTAGAAAGAAAAATGGTACGAACTGATGATTATTTCATTCGTAATAAAAATTGTATGAATATCATTTAACTTCGACTAACTTTGATGTGCAGATACAAGAATCAGGCTCAGATATTACGCAGGTTCCACGACATGATCTGTGGGTAGTCGGTGTCACAAATAAGAAAGGTGAAATTCGTAGTGAGGAAGCAAGAAGAGTAGCCGAATATTGTGTAAGTATTCAATTATATTATGCGTTCAATAAATAATTGGCTTTACTTAAATGAACTCCATTTATAATAACTAATTTTCATTGTAATTCTTTTTGGGAAAGCAACAAATGACACAGGAGGATCCTGCGTTGGCGACCTATGTTGGTCGGGACGATTTATTGAGCAGAGCGTTACCAGTACCTGAGTATGATGGTCGTGTTCGGGGTACTGGTTTTGCAGTCACCCCATCAGCATACTTCGGACGTCAGAAGCGCTCGAGTAGAAGTGATGTTTCCCACCTACGTGACGAGATGACTAGCTTTAAGCATCGAATACAAGAACTTCAACAACAAATGCGCTACAAGGAACAACGAGAAGAACAATTCACCGAACAAATGCGTTTGATACAAGAACAGAATGCGTTGTTAACAACGCAAATACAACAGTTGGTCCAGGGTAGGCCAACACCAAATGTTCCGTTCTGTGATAGCCCAAGTTTCAGAGATAGCTGCAATTCCATGCCTAAAGTCCCTTTTCCTTCGGTAATTAATTTCTTTTCTACTTAACTTTATGTTAAATTATAATTAAGCGAATTTAACATATTAACTCTATTTTCCGTAGGGCGAATTTCAATGCAAGCTATATGTCGAGCAAGCATCCAAGCACGCGGTTGCAGTAGGTGTTGCCTACAACACTGGTGAGGACATACTGCACAATTCACCGTTGCCCGATAACACACTCCGGGTGAGGGTTGACGTTTGCACGAACGAAGACGCCCTCTTACCGATCCCGTCTCAGGATGAGCAAAATAAGGTGGCATATGTTGTAGGTGGCTATGTTGCTTGGCCAATTGGTCTTATCGAGCCATGTGGAAAGATCGTTCATTCAAAATTCCCTGCACTTTTCCTTCGAACTTTTATCTCAAACTGTGATTTAATTTTCTGATTTGCGCAGGGTAAGATTTCAAAGTCTTCAACAACACAACCCAAGTCAAAAGCATCGGCTAGCCAACAGAGCAAAAGAAGACATACCTCATTTCTCGATCAATTAATATCGATTGCACCACAATTGATCGGTGAGGGAGTAGTGCAATTACGTATTCCAAGACATATCTACAGTGTTGGTGGTCTAGTTGATTATGTTACTGCCAAGGTCGTGCAGGACATATGTGCTCGTGATTGGGTTAGTGCTTCAGCTATCAACATCTGGATAAGGTACTTCACTATCATCGTTTATCACTGTTATTAATATATCTCGTTCCATTTCTTTTGTTTCTCATGACACTGTATGTTTTATACTAGGCATTTGGACCAGGACGTTTTAATGGATACACACAGGGTCCAATTCGCATTTATCAACCCTTTTCTTGTTGGTCATCATGAGGGTAAAGTATATGTAACTGCGCAGTCTAATGAGCTGAAAGATTACTTTAGCAAGAAAGCGACAGCAAATACATTATTTTTAGTGCCGTATAATGTGGGGTAAGTTATTATTGGTACAATTTTTGTTTTTATTGTTTAACTTCTATCATAACATGATTGTTCAAAAAATATTTTTAAAATATATTTTAGGCGCCATTGGATATTGATCGTTATCAATCCAGCGGAACCTTCAGGCCCTCGCATTTATTATGTGGATACTCTAAAAAATGGTCTTCCACAAGACCGTTTTGATATGTTGCTATTGATCAGTAGGTAAGTATACGTGCCTATGAATAAATATTTGTGAACGTGATTGAATAACCAAAAGTAATCATTTTCTGTTTCTTTTATTAGCGCATTGACTACGTATCGGTCGTCTGTCTCGTTAAACTATTCTAAAGCTACTGACCCCCGCCTTAGCTATCCTTGGAAGAAGATACAAGTATTGATATTTGACTTTACTTAGACTTTGTTAATAAACACTTTTTATTCATGAACAGAGTTAAATATTGCATTATATTTTTGCAGTGCCCTTTCCAACCTAATGACAATGATTGTGGGTACTATATCATGAAATTTATGAAGGATGTTATTATGCATGATCAACCATTTATTCCTCAAAAAGTAAGTCATTTAGTTGCACTTCATATTGTGTTGTAATGAAATTGAATTAGTGCCTGACAATTATGTTTTACTGATTTTAATTCGTTCTAACTTGTGTCTGATTGTATATATCTGTAGTATTATGAAGATCAACGTTGTGACGCTTTGACAGACCATCAGGTTAATGAAGTGATCGAGGAATGGTGTGAATATGTGTTTAGGCAAATCCCTATGTAGCTATATATACTATTAAATTCACTAGCTGGTTTTTTTTGTGTTGTTTCTAATTGCCAATTGTTGTGTCATGCATGTTTGTGAAGTTGAGTTTGTTGTATTATATTTCATTCAGCTAGGTTTACAGTATATTGTATAACAATTTTCATTACTACTTTAGCTAATCAATCATTTGTTGGTATCATTTTAAAGTTATCTATTATTGTTCTTATTAAACCTTGCAGACTATAATTATATATGCATGGGAGATATATATGAGGAAAAAATATGCTAAAAAAAACCAATACGAAGAACCCAAAAAATATGAGGAAAAAATATGCTAAAAAAAAAACCAGAACGAAAAATTAAAAAAAAAAAAAACCCTACTGTGGCGCCTGGCCAGCCAGGCGCCACAGGAGGTTATTTTAAAAAAAAAAATTTAAACATTTGTGGCGCTTCCAAGCGCCACAGCTTTGCTTTTTTGTAGTAGTGGCACTTCTTTGTTCTCGAGTGAGGGATGAACATGCTCGAGTGAGCTAGGGCTTGCTCGAGTGATGGTGTGAGCCCAAAGAGGGGGTTGCTCTCGGGTCCTCACTCGCTGGTTGATGCCCAAGAGTGTGCTCTGACACTCGCAAGCATAGTCGTCTCACCCGAGTGTTGGGGATCATGCTCAAGTGAGCTGGTGCTTCTGGTATGGTTTGTGCTCTCGGGTTGTCACTCGTGGTGTTGCACTTTCGAGTACTCAAGCATAATTGGGGTCATCACCCGAGTGCAGGTGCTCGAGTGGTGTAAGCACTTCCTGGCCGTGAAGGTTGCTCTCTGTCAAGCACTCGCGAGTGAGATTCGTTCTCACCCGAGCACAAGTCTCTCATCACTCGAGTGAGGTCGTCTTCACTCGAGTGAGGCTGTCAGAAATCAGTGTTGTGCCTTCGAAAAAGGGGTCTTTGGGGTAGTTCTTCCAACCTTTAGGCATATGTTTAGGCCTCTAGTAGTCACCTAAAGAGTCCTAAATGATAACCAACTAAGTGTATTATGAGATTAAGAATTTGGAAAAGAGATTGATTGGTTGTCCCTAATTTGGTATAGGATTTGACATCTGTCGCCCTCGTGAGACCACGGTACCGGAGCCAGTCAGGAAAGATACAGGTAGTGACTCTTGCTTTATACCTTATGTGATACATTGTATGTGTGCTATATCATTGTGATGTGATGATTTCGTATGCTGCAAGATATGTGAAATTGTGGAAGCACCGCTATACCAATAGTCCCTAAGTCGCTAACAACGGTTCGGGTAAGGGCTGTGTGCCTTCCTGACGGTAAAAGGGGATGAGGTTAGGGTGTGATATATGTGATTATATGGGCCGAAAGGCTATTTGTGAAGGCCGACGGGCCAATTGTGAAAGCCGAAAGGCTATATGTAAGCCGTAAGACTATTCGTATGCACTGCCACGCAATAGTCCCTGAGTCGCTAATAGCGGTTCGGGTTAGGACAGTGTGCCTTCCCGGCGGTAAAAGGGGATGAGGGTGGAGTGTGATTTGTGTTGCTGTATGAGATGATTTGTTTACATGCTATATGATTATGTGTGGTATGAATAATTTGTTACTACTGGGATTCTTTAGAATCTCACTCTTTCCAAATGACTAAACTTTTCAGACAAGGCGAGTGTCTCAAAAGGGAAGCGGACAACCAGGAGTAGTTAAGATTACTCCGAGACTTTAGTGGTTGTTGGTTATCTTTGTTTTGGTTTTTGGGATTACCAAGTGTATATGAGATGTAAATGAATATTTTGGATATGTAATCCCCATTTTGGGAACCCTAAACCCATTATATGTATGTAAGTAACCCGGGGTTTGCCGGGATTCTAGTTTCCGCACTCTGATATTTATTATGTGATTTGATTTCTCAAGTAGTTATATCCGTACGTGAATGTGAGACCAGGATTAATTACGTTCTGAACTGATTTCTGGAAATACCCCATCTCTTGGATGAGGGATTATAAATTGTTGTTTTGTCTTATTGGTCTCTATTTCACTTAAATTTCGCAATCCGGATGTAATTACGGTGAGGGGGTTACATAAATAAACTTGAGATACTCTAGCTAAGTCATCTCATTATTTGAGTCACATTTCCAACATGTGAATGTTAATTATCTTTGCTTCTTATTTCCTTCTTTATTCATTCAAATTCAACAAAAAAAAATTTACATTAACAAAATTTAGATGGCGAATGCCAATAATAAGTCTTTGAGGATCATACATGTTTAGCAACTAATAAATTTGGTCGCTCATCACATTTGCAGAATATTATGAGGTCAAAAAAAGCCCTCCTCATCCGGTCTTCATAATTATCTACCGGGTTTTTGCGATTCTCATAAGGTTTTTGAGTTTGTTCCTGCTAGCCCCCATATTCGTCCTTGAGTATTTATTTTTAGGAGCAGGTACACACTCGCGCCTCGTCAATATAATGTGCATACAAGGGCGTGCATGTCTACTTTATTAAATGAAAATCATCAACCGATCCTTAATATAATATATATTTATCTAATTTTATTAGATTAAGGAACTTAGTTAATTTAGTTAATATGATATATTTTTTTCTAAAACACATTAATCATCTTTCTTAATCATTTTATTAAATTATTGTTGAAAACCATCATTATGGGTAAATTAGAAAAAAAATTAACAAATATGAAAAATATGTATTACTCTTAGGAATAAAATAAAGACACATTAAACACTGAAGACATAGCCATCTACCAGTGATGGTAGCCATATATTGTACATATTGTACATGTTTTGATAAATTTAGTTTCAGCTCTCCTCAAGCTGAGAGTTGGGCAGCACAACAATTTTGGTGTGTTTAGTTCACTTACTGCTCTCTTAGTTTCTTTTATTCCATACTATACCTTTCTCGACTTTCGGTATTGTTCCATAAATGTATGGCTTTAAAACACTTTTTTTATGTTTGACTTTCTCCTGAACATTCCCATTCCACCACCTAGAATCTTATCCCTCGGTCTGTAACCTTTAATTCTCACAAAATTGCTTTAACAACCCTCCTTACCTTCTTAGACATTTGCTCCTACAAGATGTTAACACCTCCTTGTGTCTTGTGACTCCTTAACCTCTTCCGCTTCAAAAGATTCCTATTGAAAAAAAAAAAAAAAACTTCTTCTCCTAATCCTTTAATTGCCACCACATCTAACCCTTGGACTTAAAACTTATCACCTCTTGATTTTCACTCTTTATAGGCATATCAACGGCAAAGACTTTATGTTGTGTTGTCATGCCATCATCGGAAATTACTTTGAAATTCCTACAAAGACTTCTGTAGGGGTTCCTTATTAAAATAATAATAATAATAAAGTTCATATGCGATTAAATTTTCAATTTGCAAAGAAGTCAATTTGCAATCCTGAGGCTTGATTTACTTTTATATGCGATTAAATGTTCATCTCGCTACTTAAAGCAAAGCAAGTATTGACAATTTTTTAGATTATACAACAATGAGTGATAACTCTCTATTTTTTATATATTTAAATATTATTTTGAAGATAATTAAGAGTTATATAAACAATTTGTGCATAATTTGGGGATTTCTTTATAGATATTATATTTTAAAATAAAAATAGAGGTAGTTTTAGATATTTAGTATTAATAGTTTAAGGTAAAAAGAAATAGAGATGGGGTGTGATTTACTTTTGTTGTTCTTATATTTATTATATTGCTGCTTCTATTTTAGTTTTCTTGTTCCTCTTCTTTTGTTACAGGTACGTGGCATGACAGGAAGTGAGAATCAATTTGAAGGCTACTGATTTGAAAAGAAAAGAAGCATCAGAACGCCATCGTTTTGATTGGGAGCTAGACTTGAAGACCTAAAGGAATAAAACAGAGGAGGCGCCGTTCTACAGGGGAGAGCCGCAATATCTATTCCAGAGCATCATCTGTCGAGAACCAGCAGGAAAAAGAGCGGAGAAGCAGAGCAGCAGCCGACAACTGGAGGTCATCTTCACCATCTTCCTTCGAGCGTGAACCAGAGGATGCTGCTGAGTTAGCGAGAGAGCAGAGCAAGCGGCGGCAGTGAAAAATCAGAAGGGAGGAAGCTGCTGTTTCACTGGATCAATTGCATTTTTTTTCATCATTGGTTAACAGTAGTTGCTTTTGTCTTGTCCTCTTTTATAATTAAAGTTATGTGTAGCTGGTTGTTTTTGAACCTAGAGTAACTATGAGTTAATTTGAGAATTTGAGTATGTATGAATCATTTAATTGTGCTTAGTGTTAATTTTTGTTTACTTAATCTTATATTATTTTATCTACTTAGTGCTTGATCACCATTAAATATGAATTTGGGGAATTTAGATTAACCTTGGAAGAGGGATCTTAATTAGACCAAAAGATTAAGTAATGTGGGATTAGAATTTATTCTAATTTGCCAATAAGATAGGAATATACCTATTGGACTCATATAATCATATTAGAGTGAATTTGGATATTTATTGCCTCTTGAGTAAATTAGTTAGGAATAATAATTTTAACTTGAGAGAGAAGTATAAATGATTGGAAGATACTTATATTCATTTAAACTCTAGATTAACAATTTAACATTAAGTACTTTTAATTAGGTAAATGCATGTTATAAAACTTAAAGAAGGGATTAGCCACTCTAGGTTGTTTTTATCAATTGAAATCTTTAAATCATTAGATTTATTTCTTTTGCATTTGTTTAAATTGTCTTTCAATCTCTTTTTTCGATTTGCTCAACTTAAATGAAAATGGGAATTTTAATGCCTAATTATCTATTACCTTGAGTCTCTGTGGGATGACCTTGATTTGCTACTATACTATTCTAATGACCGGTACACTTGCGGTGCTTATTTAAAATTTAGTAGCATCAATGAGCAATCAAGAATATATTGTCCTTCATCATTATTTTCCCAAAAATAAAACTAAAATTAGCCCCACATATTGTCTTGCCTCCTTATTGACGAAGCCATTAAGGTCCCCGCCAATGAAAATCTTTTCATGTTATGGTATGTAGGCAAAATCTGCAAAGAAACAAGAAAATATTTTATTCGAGTCGCGTCCGAGGATACTATCCTTAAGAGATATTCCGCAGCCCCCTCAGTAAATAGGAAGCGGCATCTCCCCAGGATTAAACGAACCCTTCTTGTAAGGATATAGGGCGGCAGAACTGGCGGAAGATAAAGTAACTCAGTGAGAGATTACCGAGGCTTCTATTTCTCTTTTTCCAAATGGTGTCACGGTTGGGGTATTTATAAACATGAATCAATGCCTTGAAAAGGTGCCTCTTAAGACTACATCTTTTCAAGTTGAAGTCATAACCATATATTAAATTCATGAACCACGTTGATTCATGAACCAACACAAATTCCTTAATTTATTAGGACATGACTTTTCAAGACACGTCTTTTCATTTTAAAATATTCCAATAATATTGGAAAGACTTTTTCTTTGACACACCCATATGCAATATTTACAACAATCCCCCACATGTGTCAAAGAAAACACATCATTTGCTGAGTTACACCCATAGATATAACCATTGTATCTGATGGTCTGTAGAACTATGAACCAGACCTAGACCAATAACACTTGATACACAGAAATGTCAGTGAAGCATGCTTCTATGAACTAACAAATCTTGGTGTGTATCAGAGGCATTAAGAGTCAGATTATATCCTAACATTTCCGCTGTTAACAATGGTTTTGCGCGTTATGTCGGCCATGCGCGTGCCTGGTGCATAATGAATGCTCTAGAGATTTTGCCAAGATCTCATAGAAGCGGCCACACTCCACATTCATAGAGGTGATTTCATTTAAGTTTGTACCTGCACTATACACATTGCCTCGTTGAACTTTGAAATCATTAAGAGTTTTGCTCAACCTACAATAATGCAGTCTAGCACATTCAAAGTATTATAGGAAGGAACGTAAAATATATTTGTGCTAGTTAGAACTGACGAACGACTTATTCTTACCCATTGAACCTTCTTCATGGGATCACCAATCACAAAGGTTGGGTTGCCATCGTTGTTAATTAATAGCTGGCTTTAGTTCCATTCCTCTTGACATTTCAACAATCATTTTCCTCCCAAGGGGTTTCGTTAACGGATCCGATAGGTCTATTATTGACCTCACCAAATCAATTGAGATAACTCTACCATAATTCTTAAGCGCTTATTCATATAATATCTCAAATAATTTTCACTTACATCATTGTTCTTTCTACAATGGCTATTACCATTTGACAATCGCAGATCATCGACACTAAGAGTTGGTTTCTTACCAAAAAATTTGCTAAGAGGTTTTCAATATTCTTAGCACTTCACCCATTTCCAGAGTAATCAACTCTAACTCACATAATATTATATTTTGACCACTACTAAAAGTGAATTTTCTCACATAAACTGAATTTCAGTCAACATCTGTGTATTTTTTTTACAACGGGAATCCACTGTACATTATGTCATCATTTATGACATCCCTTAACTATTTCTTTATAATTTTCTCACATAAACTGAATTTCAGTCAACATCTGTGTATTTTTCTACAACGGGAATCCACTGTACATTATGTCATCATTTATGACATCCCTTAACTATTTCTTTCTCTTCATGAGATTTTATACATGCTCAATTTCCACACAACATCTGCTATGTTACATGATTAACATCTATCAATGCTACAAATTCTCAACAATTTGTGCGTACATTGATTGAGCTTTAGAGTAACCTCAAGTAGTATCATGAGGAATATTTACATAGTGGTTCTCAGAAACATCCAAAATCATATTAATTCTCTCATGCTTTCAAGTGCATGACATGATATTTTTGACCATGCAAGTCATTAAAATTCAATATTTGTTCACAATAATCATGCATGCACATGCCAAGATAAATATATATATCCACAAATCATGAAAATTTAAAACACCTTTATCTTAACACTAGATAAATAATTAAATTTCCATATCACTATTGTAATGCTTATTTAAAGCAATATGAAAAATTTAATAATTCACATTACAAGATTTGCTCTTCACATCAAATAACAAAGCGTTCATTAAATTAATTTTAATCATAACACAAGTCATATATGGCAATTTTATAATTTTTCCAATATATCAATATATATATTCCAAGGTGCCCCTACAAGATACTCTATTATCTTACGCACCCCACACTTTCAAATATTCAATAAAAAGTTCACACTTTTAAAAAATAATTCTAATTAAATTAGAATTTTCTACCCACTAAATCATTTGAAAAGCTATAAATACCAATACTCAATGTTATATATATTTAATAATATTTTGTCCTTACACAGAATTTTCCACATGAATTTCTAAATATTTAATTATTTTAAATACCAATATTTAATAACATTTACACGTATTTAAACATGTGAAACCAATGCTGCAAATTCTCTTTAAAAATTTCAAATGATCAGATTACAAAAATCATTGAAATATAAACATAATTTGCAGCATTAAAAATCTATGATTTTTAGGATCTCCAGATTTATTAAAATTTTATTTCAACTTCCAACTATTATCACGTTGAACACAACAAATCCCAAAATTTAATTTATTCAGCCATATTGATCAAGAATAGGAGATTAGCAAAATTTTAGGAGACATAATAGGAGAGTATAAAACAAATTAAAATATTAAAATTTAGAAACCAAGTTTTGTTGTTTATTTTAGAAAACTAGCAACTATAAAACAATTAATGTACTCATTAAAAAACCTCCAATTTAATTATTTAAATTCACCACAGTAGAAATCAAATAATTAAATAATAACATGCTTCTAGACTGCATATCAAATCTCAGCCATCAAAAACCATATAAATTATAACGCATGAATACTTTTTTTTTTAAATATAAATATGCCCATCAATATTCTTATTAATATTAATTGGACGCATACCTAGGAAGAGCAGTTCGCTCAATAACAAACCGATGTCAATAACGGTAACTCCAATATGTCTCTTCTTCTTCTTCATTGTCTTCTCGTACCGTAGCAAAGACAGTTTCTCTTTCTAATCAGCCTTGCAGACTTCTTTTGTGCCTCTTGCCTATGTTTGCAAGTATCACAGGGCCCTCAAAATCTCTTTACCATAGGGATTAAAATAGTCCGGTTGAAGGGGAAATTGGATATTCGTCCATTATAGTACTGATCATGGTCTGCCTTGATCATGAACTTATTTTAATATGCTTTCATCAAATACAATAAGACCCAATTCTCACTCCCTTCATTCTCAATTATCATCAGACCAACATGTATATTTTTCTTTTGTGTTTACACACTCGGACTTGTTTACTTTAATTGTCTTCTTCAAGAACCCGTACAGGTTGAAAACCTGTTGCCCAATACATCTTATCGGAATTTAGTCACAGAAAATTCCACGGACCTTTGATTTTTGTTGTAGAGATTCGTATTGGAAAGCAAGCATTCTCTAATATTGATTCCACCAAAGTTGCCCCCAAAATCAAATCATCCCGAGTCATTTGATTTGATCCCGAAACTGGAACGTAATATTGGGATATTTGCATAAAACAATCACACATGACACACGGATATTGAAGCAAATCCCAAACAGAATCAACTTAATCGTGTTTCCCCATACAAATGGGGCTTTCTTCGTTTTTTTTTTTCTCGTAAAGGCTATGGTATATACAAGATCCGTACAGGTCCTGCAAAACTGAATCAACTTTGGGACTTTACTCCCATGAGAAAAACCGACGATAATTATTGGAAAATGAAGAAAGTAAAATACTTCCACCAATATCCAAAAATCCATACAGAATTCAGATTAAAATAATAAAGCCATGCTCATTGCAGATTTTCTCAAATCATTTTTCTTAATCAAATTATTCATATGGCAACTTATGAATAATTTTCATAAATGAAAATCAAATAAAAAAAATAGAGGTTGGGATCAAAACTTGTCTGAATTCCCTTCTAATCAATCAAACAAATTTGAGAACACTTATCTTATTTTCTTTGCAATCTGCCAATTGAATTTGAGAAAACTCCATCATGATGCATTCACAGTATTAGCAAGAATTATCTCTTAAGATTGTTGGCAAAATCTGTAAAGAAACAAGAAAATATTTTATTTGAGTCGCGTCCGAGGATACTGTCCTTAAGAGATATTCCGCATCCCCCTCAGTAAATAGGAAACGGCATCTCCCCAGGATTAAACGAACCCTTCTTGTAAGGATACAGGGCGGCAAAACTGGCGGAAGATAAAGTAACTCAGTGAGAGATTACCGAGGCTTCTATTTCTCTTCTTACAAATGGTGTCACGGTTGGGATATTTATAAACATGAATCAATGCCTTGAAAAGGTGCCTCTTAAGACTACATCTTTTCAAGTTGAAGTCATAACCATATATTAAATTCATGAACCATGTTGATTCATGAACCAACACAAATCCCTTAATTTATTAGGATATGACTTTTCAAGACACATCTTTTCATTTTAAAATATTCCAATAATATTGGAAAGACTCTTTCTTTGACACACTCATACGCAATATTTACAACATGGTATGCTTTGAAGCAACTCTTCTAAATCTCCCCTAAACTTTGCTTCAAAATGTGCACCTGCCTTACTTGTGGTACATAAGCACCGATAATAATGATTATTCAGTTTTTGCCTTCTCTTATTACACTTTGTATTGTTATCAGATAAATTATTTTCTTTGAACTATTATTCCTAGCACAATTCATTATTGTAAGTCTCTTATAAGTGATTATTCATCTCATGAGATTTATTTTTCTTTTAAATGTATCTGTATATTACATGAGTTGATAACTATATTCTTATGAGTATTTATGTAGTAAAACTATTGAATAGAAGTAAGGGAAAATGGGTGAAAAGTCCCTATTTGTAGTTTGGAATTTTCACCAATTTTTTTCTAAAAGTAATTATTATAGTCATGCTGCTCAATGGATAAATATAAAAGTTTAAATGAACATATTTTATTTTAATTATACATAATTATAAATCATTTTTAAATAGTATTTTCTAAAAAATATTTTGCTGCAATTGACTCGGGGTTCTGATACCTAGAAAATTGGTTTCGTGGGATACGAAAATTGAAGGAGAAGCACACATGGTCTCTTGAAGAGTTGAAATAATGAGAGGACTTGTTTCCGAGGAAGATGTGTCAGCAAATACACATATGGTGGACGGCGGTAAAAAAATTCATGAAAACTCCCAGTGTTAGTTCATAAAGCATTATTAATTTATTATAAATATATAGAATGTGACATTTTAGGAAACCTCCGCTTTTGTATAAGTTGATGATAGAAATATATTTATATATATATTACTATCTCATATCTTTAATATAAGAACCAGTTGACTTTTTTTATAAAGATCGAGGAAGTTAATAAATTACTTTAAAGTATTTATATTTATTGTTTTTCTCCAAACAAATTTTTCTGACTTATAAAATGATACTTAATATAATGATACACAATATACGTAAGATTAAGTAATTTGTTTAGTTTTCTTAATTTCTTAAAAAAAAAAGGTCAATTAGGTCTTATATTAAGGACAAGTAGGAGTCACAACTTTTAGCTGCAGTTGCTATAACAATGACTTTTTACACTATTGAAAACCTTCATTGGGACAAAAGTTTCCGCTGAGAGTCAATTTTTTTGTACTTATCTAGTTTTAGTATATTTGAGAGATTTGCCTTATTCAATCTTTATTTTGGAGGAAATTGTGTGAAATTTGAAACATAGAGGAGATACTTGAGGAATTTTAAAAAAATTTATGATCGAATCAACATTATCAATATGAAACATTTTATTATCGATCTAATTTTAACAATAGCAAATATAATATAATATGATTTAGACAAAATTTTTCTGAATGCGAGGAAGCCCATGGGTCTATTTTTTAAATATATATATATATATGTATATATATATTTATTTTATGACACTTGAGCCATGTTGTGAAACCCGGACCGGACCGGCCGGTCCGGCCCGGTAACCGGCGAACCGGCCGGAAAACCGGTCCGGTTCCCGGTCCGGTCCGGGTTGGGGTTTTTACTAAAAAAAAAAAAAAAAAAAAAATTTCCTTTAGAATTTCATACTATAAGTCTAAAATTTTCAATTTTTCACCGGTTTGGTCCCGGTTTAGCTCCGGTTTGGTCCCGGTTTGACCCACTGACCCTTAACCCAGTACCCCGACCGGTTCAATGACCGGTCCGAGTTTTAGTACCTTGCACTTGAGAGGACACAAGCTTTATTATAGTATCATCAATTAATGGCGACTTAGGAACCAATTGTTTCAATGCATCACATCCCATTTACCTTATGATTATTGACATGAGAATTACCTATATATCATCAATGAATCGTAGACTTTTCGTAAGAGTTTTTAGGTAGCCTGATTTTTCTAATTTGAAAATGCTGCAGCAGGGTCTAATAAAAAAGTTGACACACCCCTAATGATTGCTGCTCAGAATGGTGTGAAAGAAATAGTGGAGATGTTCTTAGAAAATTTTCCATCTAGCGTAAAAGTTGTGAATGAAGAGGGAAAGAACATAGTTTTATTAGCGGCAGAAAAAAGACAGACCAAGCTTTATCAGTTTTTGCGTGGATATGAATACCTTGACGATACTGCATTTAGCCAAGTGGACAAAGATGGAAACACTGCATTGCACTTGGCAGCCATGTTTGGGGTCAACCTGAATATGCAGACAACTACCATGATAGACGAATTCAAGTGGTTTGAGGTGAGTATAATCTATTCACTATTAAGATTTCCTTGGCTTGGATTAAAAGATTTATTCAAAATGTTTCATAGATAAACATGATATATATATATATATGGTAATGCAGTTTGTGAAAAGTTCAATGCCTTCTGAATTGCGGGAGAAATACAACAGTGATGGAAAAACAGCAGAAGAAATCTTCAGAGAGAGTTACAAGAAACATGTGACAAGTGACAGGAATTGGTTGAATCAAACCTCACAAACATGTTCTGTGGCGTCAACCCTAGTTGCTTCCATGGCCTTTTCCAATTTTGCAGGAGAGAATATAAAAAAGAAGAACAACTCATCACTTGTGGCCCTTTCCTTGTCCCTCACTTCCACCATCTGCTTCTTGGCCATACTCTCATTTCGTTCTCAATCTCGTAACTTTTGGAGATACGTTCCTTTCATGCTTCATCTTGCTATTTTGACCATGATCGGCTCCATTGTTGCTTTGTGGATCTCTCTCACGTTCCATGGCAAATCTTTGACAACTCACGCAATTCTTGGCTCTCCAATCGCCATCCTTACCATTGTCTCATTACCCATATTCATTGGTCCTGCGTTGATGTCTATGTTTGCCAAGGTTCCACCTCCTAACCGCAGCATCACAAGTGCCATCGGTTACCGAAAGCCCCAAAAAAAGGAAGATGGAACAGATTTTGATAGAAATCAAAAGCCAACTCCAAATCATACATCTAGAGCAAACGATTGTTTGCAAGACAATGGAAGCCCTAGGGATCGTGCAAGGATTAAAAGAACGCATACATTCTGATGAGCATGGCTTGTTCTTTAGTATTCTGGATTGAATACCTTGAGGTGATACAGGTTATCTTTGTGGCAATATTTTGAGATCTTGCTGAGATTCTTGGGCGTAATTCCAATTTCTATGTGGACCAACGTATCAGATTTGAAGCCGCGAAATGAGAATCTTTTATTATTCAAACAACACAATTCATCATCTCGTTCATTTAAAAACCTTAGTTTGAACGATTAGTTTTATCTCTTTTTTGTTTGCAATAGTGTGTGTGATAAATAGACTATTTCACTATCATAGTACTGTACTTGGAAATTTGTGATAATTATTCCTTGGACCTCACTTATATAACTTCTTTTGTGGGGTGCTCATGATGATGCAAATCGGACTTGTCGCTCATCAATCATAAAGTCTCTAATTACTTTCTCTAATGAAGTCACGAGTGTTAATGGGCAAGAAGACAAAAGTGCGCATGATGATCAACTGATCTGATTCAGATAATACTTCGACTTTACTAAATTAGATCACTTAAGTACATTTTTGGGATAATTATCATTTGTAATTAATGAGCAAACTGAGTATGACTTCAATTGTTTACCATCTGGGGATATTAGAATAATAAAATAAAATATTTATATTTAGTAGAGTAGAGAGTGCACGCACTGTTCAACTTGTCCATGTCTTAGTCGGTCTGTCTTGTTCCAGCCATTTTGGGACGGATAGGCCTGTCTCGAAATTTGTTGGTGTGTAATAAAATCGGGACAAGACAGAAAAAGGGATCGGGACTGGGACCGGGGCAGGATAGGACACAGAATGACCCTGGGGATGTGTCTGATCCCATTGTATATATATATGTTTTTTATGATTTTATTATTTTGACATGTACTTTTTTATTCTGAGCCCTACACTACTACAAAAAAATAAAGCTGTGGTGCTTAAATTTGTATTAGATGTGGCGTTTAGTAAGTGCCACATATCA
Source organism: Inga leiocalycina (assembly GCA_963242795.1). NCBI lineage: Eukaryota > Viridiplantae > Streptophyta > Magnoliopsida > Fabales > Fabaceae > Inga > Inga leiocalycina. The sequence goes on from OY725329.1 coordinate 44,312,339, forward strand.
AGACACTACTAAAAAAAACTGTGACGTTTGGAAACGCACCACAGTATATATATATATATATATTTTTAAAAAAACACTTCCTGTGGCGCTTCCTTGATAAAGTACCACAGGAAGTCAATAATTATTTTTTTAAAAACAAATACATTAGGTGTCGCTTCCTTGAAAAAGTGCCACAGAAAGTCACCTTAGGTATTATTTTTTAAAAATAACTAAGGTGGCGCTTCCTTGAAGAAGTGCCACAGGAAGTGACTTCCTGTGGCACTTCATCAAGGAAGCGCCACCTTAGGAGTTATTTTTTTAAAAAAAAATTATTTTTGCATTTTTCATTTAGAACTCTATAATTATTTTTTTTATCAAAAGAACCCTATAATTATAGTTGATAACACACTTTTAACACATTTCCGTATCCGCAACAAAATGAAAAAAAGTAAACCATAATCAAATAACTCTAAAATAATATAAATTAACAAATAACTAATTAACAAAATCACTACTAAGTAAAATACAAGTGTTAAAATAAATAATTATTTTACTTATGCAAATCATCAATGTTAATAATTACTGCAACAACTAAAAATTATAACTACTAAATAAATACAACTTATATATAATAACATTTAATTTTATCTTATTTATTTTTTAGCACATATAAAAATGAGAATAATTTTTTCATGAATAAAATGAGAAAAGAAATTTCAGAAGCATTCTTCATCAAATGCAAATCATCAATGTTACTAATTACTACAGCAACTAAAAATTATAACTACTAAATAAATACAACTTATATATAATAACATTTAATTTTATATCATTTATTTTTGGCATATAAAAATGAGAATATTTTTTTTAGGAATAAAATGAGAAAAGAAATTTCAGAAGCACTCTTCATCAAGGAAAATTAGAACAATTAAAAGCAGGAAACTTGAAAGTAAATATAAACGTTCTTTACCAACGCTGCAATTGATAAAACAATACGAACACCATTCCCTCCATCATAAAAAACTAAAGATTTCTTCTCCTGTAGAAACATATGCAACATAATAGTAAGAAACTATTATTCAAAATAAACTAGTAAGTTGTATATGTGATATAATGCAGCTAAAATAGCAATTATACCAAATAAATTTACTATTTCGTGGCTAATGCTAAGTTGGATGACGCAAATCTAAAATTCGAAGCTTAATATAAAAATAATGGAAGAAGAAACAAGTGAAAAGAGAGAAAGTGTGCATGTGTGAAGGAAGGAACTGTCACCATCTTCATAAGATTCAGGGAAAGGAAATCGATTGAAGATCTACTATTTATAGATGTAAAAATCTGGCAGACCACAAATTTTCCAAAAGAAAATCCTCACAAAGGTGATGAGTGACAAAGGAATAAGGAGGAAGTAGCGATCGAAGTGGAAACGGTGATGAATGACAAAAAGAAGAGAAGGAGAAAATGTGGGGACTAAGAAGATAAGGAGTGATAGCACATGTTAGATGGGGAGTGGAGACTAAGAGGATAAATATGATAGAACCAGATTGCAGGAAAGAGAATAATTTGAAGAAAAAAATTAAAAAAAAATACTTTGTGTGGCGCTTCCTAAGCCAAGTGCCACACAAAATACGTAGCAGCTATGGCACTTCCTTTTTTTTTTGGCATCAGCTGTGGCACTTCCTTAAACAAGCGCCACAGCTGCTACTTCATTTTAAAAAAAAAAAAAACACCTTAGGTGGCACTTCTTCAAGGAAGTGCCACCTAATGTCACCAAACAGCTATGGCACTTCTTTGAGAAAGAGCCACCTAAAATGCTTTTTTTAAAAATAAAAATAAAAATAAAAATTTAGAAAGAAGTACCACAAAAGATGCGCCACTAATCTCTATTTTTGTAGTAGTGCTAGTTACCCCTTCATCTTCACCCTTTACAATGCAGAGTCTTCGCCTCCATTCTCGCTAATCATTATCATCAATCTCAGTCTCAATCTTACGGAAGGGGGGTCACTTATTTACGGCTAAGTCATGCAGAGGTGTGTGGGAGGTTAATGAACATGAATACCACCAGACAAAATGCACTCAACAAGGCTAGGTTTTATAGGATTTTCTGTTCATATGATAAAGACGGATGAAATTTATACGTTTGCATCTTCATATTTTTTTTCAAGTGAATGATTCTTTTATTTTATACAGCGAAGAGTACCAAAAAAAATATATCTTGAGTTCAAAATAAAAAAATAAAGTAATAAGATCTGAACCGTCTTGTTTTTCACTAGGATAGTCCAAATGAAGATGTGCAAATTTTGCCTATCCTGAACTCATGGTAAATGCTAGTACTTAGCAGACGGTAATGGTATGATGCGAGTTTAGAATTTTCGAACAAGTGCACACTTATAAATACAAGTGGAATCTTGCATAAATGGCATATTCTTTCCATAACAGATGAAATAATAAATAAATAAATGCTCTGAATTTTTCAGTAAAAAAATAAATAAAAATAATGGAACTATTTAAATTGACTTGATGGAAACCAAAGATATATTCAAAATATTGTGTATGTATATAAATATTGGTGATGCAGTACTCAGAATTCGTAGGTTTTGCATACTCATCACTAGTTTGGCATTTAATTTCTGTCCTCTTATCTCCATCATCTTCTTCCTCTCCATAATTCTATCCTGGTGACTTGGGATTTCTCGCGACCAACGATAGAGGGTTAAGTTTTTTCCAAAGAACAAAAAAAAGCAAAAAAGGGTATTTTGGTAATTGAGTATCAAAATTCATTTTCACATAGGGAACTCAAGACTTTTTTTTTTTTTTTATCCAAAGGAACTCAAGATTTATCAGAAGCTATTTTGCATTTCGTAGGACTTTTTTTTATTATTTAGATTCCTTTTTTGGGATTTTAAAGTAATTTTATTTGTCAAAAATATCTATCAATATTTATTCTTATGCAGTTATGCCTCATTGATTTAGGAAAAAATCTCCACTAACAATCAATTAGACTGAACTTATAAAAATGGAAAAATCCCATATAAAGCTACTTAAAATAGGGAAATTCTAAATTAGGTTAGTAAATTCAATAAATCCTTAATTAAGTCATTAACCCAATTTATGATTTTAAAATATGGGTAAAAGAACTTTAATACCCTCCCCTTTCTTCTCTCCCCTTTTAAAAGAGTTTTATTGCTATATGACTTTATTGCTCTATATATATCAACATTAATAATTAATAAAAAAATATAATTTTTCTATATCAAAGGAATTTTTTATACTCTAGAAGGATCATAAAAAATAATTCAAGCAAAAAAAAAAAGGAACCATGATATATACCAACTAAAAATCATTTAATTGATATTAAAAATCAATTGAAAAAATTGAATTTTTCAACCAAAAATCATTCAATTGATATTAAAAATAAAAAATAGTAAAAAATTGAGTTTTCTTAAAAAAAATAATGTAGTTATTTTTATCAAGTGAGACAAAAGAAAAAGAAAATGATAATACTTGCCAACTTCAGTTTGCAAAAAACAATTGAAATAAAAACTACTTTTAACAACAGTAATCTAAACAAGCTCTAAATATTTTTCCTAATGTATAAATGTGAATTTCTTAAAAATAATGTATTTAAGATTTCACTTTTTTAATATGAATTATTCATTTCTATTAGAAAGGCGAGAAACTTTGATATACTTTTAAGTATATTTTAGATAAAAATATTAAATCCATTTAAAATTTCATAAAATGCTTATTGAAATATAGAGCTTTCCAAGAAAAACTTTATATATGAAATAAATACAGTACAATTTATAATTAATAAATTTATTTAAAAAATAATTTTTTATTGTGACATTTTTTTTTGTTGAAAAATTTGTTCGTGTTAATAAAATAAACTTCTTGCTTAAAAATATTGTAAGCTTTTGTTCTTATGATGATAATTAAAACAATAAAGTCATTTTACCCACATTTTAAAATCTTAAATTAGGTTGATGACTGATTTAAGAATTTGTTAAATTTACCAACCTGATTTAGAAGTGTCCTATTTTAAATAGCTTTATATGGGATTTTCCTTATAAAAATCATATCCTACATCGGCTATTCTTTATATATATAAGGCTAAAGTATACATTTGATCCTTTATGTTTATATTAAGGTTCATTTTAATCTCTTAAGTTTAAAAAGTGTATTTTTTGTCCTTCAATTCTAACATTGTTAGTCTAATATAATGAAAAATGTGGACTCATCAAGTCATTATTTTTAATACTAACGGGTTGCCACACCAACTCATATTTTTAACAAATTCATATTTTAATTAAATTAATAATAATAACCCTCAATTTTTAATCAATTTTTTTTATCTACCTTCTCTTTCCCATCAGAAACCCTTCTCCTGCCGCCAATGCCTTCTTCCTCCATGAATCTGAAAGAAATGAGAAGACACTGCACCTCAATAAATGAAAATAGTTAGTTCTCAAATGGAGGAAATATATGAATTTGCCTTTTTGCGTCGGCGGGCTCTACGGTGGCATATTAAGGAATTATATGGGACGAGAATGGGATGACAATCACAATGGTTAGTTCCCAAGATGAGAACTGAGATGGGAATGAACATATGGGATTATATAGAGGGAAGCAAAATTCAAAGGTTATGGTGTCACATATTCTTGCACCCCAAAAGAGCGTTGTGCTTGTGCGATTCTGCGAGGCCGGGTCCATCTGGGGGGCAATGCCGTGGGGTTAGATGCCCAAAATAATTGCTTTCTTTTTCTTGCAATTCTTGATTAAACTCCGGTGACACCCTCTTGGTCATGTATAGAGAAAGTCATTGAAGATTCATGGAGGAGGATGAAGGTATTACCATCAAGAGAAGGGTTTCTAATGGGGAAGAGGGAGGAGAAGAAAAAAATTGATTAAAAATTAAGAGTTATTATTAATATTGTTATTTTAATTAAAATATGTATTTGTTAAAAAAATTTGAGTTGATGTGGTAGCCAATCAGGATTAAAATAATATAACTTGATAAATTAGCATTTTCTGTTATATTAGATTAACGGCGTTAGGATTAAAGGACTAAAAATACACTTTTTAAATTTAAGGGACTAAAATGAACCTTAATGCAAACATAAAGAACAAAATGTATAGTTTAGCCTATATACAATTATACACATATATATAGATATAATACGTTATTTAAAAATTTTATTTGGTCTTAATATAAGACACCTTGTAAAATTTAATGTAGCGTGTGTTGGAATTATTTCCAAAAATGTCATAATTCACCATCAGTTCATTTTGATGACATGTTTAGATTAAGATTTAAAAGTAGAAGGAATAGTTCTAATTAAGGATAGTCATTAAATATTCCAAATGACTCCATTCATGCATTTGGTAGAAAATCCCCGCTACTATTTATGAATCATCAAATAGCATCATATTTCTAATTGCCATTGAACTTCCACCATTTCGGTCACTCATGTTTTTGTTTTGGTCAAAAATTTAGTTTCCTTTCAAGCCACTGTATAAAAACATCTACCAAAATCACAAAACAAGGTACTGATAATTATTTTGGATCATTGAAAGTGCTTCTTAACGAGTGCAAGCTGGGTTGGCCAAGAATATTTATTCATCACTACATATTTTGGTGCTTGTCCCCGTCGTCTTTTCAGGTACAATTCAATATATAGATGACTTGTATAATTGATTGATGTCTCTTATCTTTTCACTTATCACTCACGGCGGTTGAGTTCAACACTGGTACGAGGGATTTGGAGGGAAGGGGAAAGGAGATAAAATTTTTATAAGTTGAATTTGAAAAAATTAAAAAAGTAGGATTATAAGTTTTTATACTTTTTTATGTTACTTTTTCTCTTTATTAAAATTTTATAAACCCACTTCTTCAATTTCTTTAAATTCTAACTCATAAAATTTTTATTTTCTTTCCCTTTCCCTCCCCTCACGTCATTCCAATCAGCACCTCACTTTCTACACAATTTTGTATAATATTATAAACTTATAACTTGCCCAGACTAGCTTGATAGGCTTAATAAGCTTCTCAATGAATCTAGTCCCTGACATGTAAAGCAAAGTAAACCTTTTAGGGTCTGTTTGGTTTGACGGAGGGAAGGGGATATGATGGATTTTAATGGCAGGGGAGGGGAGGGATATTACCTTCTTTAAATTGATCAAAAGGAAGGGGAGGGAAATTATTTTCATATGGACAATTTATCCTGAAGTTATAAGTGATTTTTTTCAAACACTATTAAATGTATAATAAAGTTTAAATATAAATACAATTTTTATGTCCTAAATTATAATCAAATGTAATCCAATGCCAACCACATGGCATTCCAAAACATATAGAGCATGGCAAAGAGTTTTATTCTAAAATTCATACAACTATTTTAAAGTTTTATTGGTAAATAATATTCTATAATCATGTACAAATTTTAAAAGAATTATGCATATGATGCCACAGAGGAAAATTTAGCGTTCAGCATATCTTTGATATTGTAACTTGTAAGTTGCAACTTGCAAGTGAAACAAAAAAAAAAGGACATATGTTTAAGTATGGAAAAAATAAAATAAAAAATTCTTAAAAAATAAAGACTAATTATAAAGTTATATACATAAGCACTTACCAAAAAAAAAGTATATAAATATATAAAATTATTTTACTTTTGAGACTACCCAGATCTAGTCCAAAGAGGAAAAAAATATTGTAACAATCAAAAAGAAAAAGCTAAAATCAATATCTTGGATTCGATCTTATATAACAAAGAAATGAAAGAAAATCTGAAATTAATAGGTGATTAATCTGAAAGGAAATAATGGGTTGGCAAAGCAAAAACAAAGAGGAGGATATAGATCAATCCGTGCTTGACTCTGAATGCTCTCACCGACAAAGCACAAAAAATGAACAAGGAATAAAAAAGGAATAAGGGCAATTTTGGGCTATCACAACAATGGTATGAATATTTTAGTCCAAACACACTAATATTTTCAACTTCCCCTCCAAATCTCCCCAAATTGGGGGGGAATGGTTTTGAGGGGGAGGGGGGAGAAATTTTTTGCCTCCTAATTTTTTGTTCCCCTTTTATCTGCCAATTAAGGGAAGGGGAGCAAAATCTCTCCCCTACTTCCTCCCGTCCCCTCAAACCAAACAGAGCCAATGAATTGGGAAAAAAAACTATGAGAATGCAGATTTGAAATTAGGGCTCCCTGATTTGAGAGTGAAATCAGGGAAGGGAGAAGAGGAGTGAGTGACGGATAGAAGGCATGAGCAAGATGGAGGGAGGGAGTGAGTGATAGCGTCCGGTGCATGCGCGAGACAGAGAAGAGGAGCGAGTGACTATGTTGAAGGAGGTTGGTGGACAGTGGTTGCACAAGACGGCATTGAAAACTTCCAAGGCTTGCGGGAGAAGGAGGAGAGGACTGAGCGACGGTGATTGCAACTGTGGAGGCTAGTTGTGAAGATGATTGCAACTGTTCTTCTCAAGCTTTTAGGGTACTTTGGATCAATTAGTGATATTCGGTTAGAAATCAAAAAGATATATACTCTGGGTCTTGTCTGTTTGCTTTTGTTTTTCAAATTGATAGTTATTCTCAATGTTAGACACAAGATTTTCGTTTTACGATCTTTTAAGAGGGTGTTGAGAATTCATTGTTAAACATGCACATTGTGTGCTTATATGGTTGTGTATTGTATTGAAAGTTATCACCAATGTGGAAAAAGCAATGATTCATGTCGGTGCTCTTGATTGATCTTTGGTTCATATTTTCCATATTTTGTATAATTTTGTGGATATCCTTCTACACATCCACTGGCGGCGGCCGGCCGGCGGAGTTTTTTTAATTTTTTTAATAAAAATATAGGTAAGGGTAAAATGATAATTTGCCCCTGAAATTATAAATTCCTGATAAGTGTTAGTACCTCTGAGAGATTTCCAAATCTTCTAACACTTTTTAGTCTTTTAGCATATTCAAAGTTCTTTTTGAATCATTTTCCCTTGTTTTTACTAAATTTGGATTTTTTTTGTTTCAAAATAAAAATAACCCCGCCATGGCGAGTCGACGGGGTAAGCGGTGATACTCCTGGACCTCTAGTCTTATTTACAGGGGCGGAGAGATGGTGTATTTTTTGATTTAAGCCTTTTTTAATGTGTGAACAACCTTATAAATAGAAGCACAAGATTTTTTTTTTTTTTTGTCAAAAACACTTTGGGATATTTTTGGCCTAAATAAGACTAATTATTTTTTGACAACATAGAGATGGTCTAACGATGTAAGGCTCTACTAAATCTCTATAAATGTTTCATGTTATAATTCTAAAAAAGACATTTATGTTGAGAGAGACAAACTCAAATCATAAATCGAATGATAATATTAAAAAAAAAAAAACTAATTAATTTTTATTAAAAATAATTATTTAATGAACCGTCAAATTAAGCCGAACCATGTTAACGGTTTGGAAACCCTCCCTCGCCTCGCCTCCTTGCCCCCATCCGTCCGAACCCTTGCTTTTGCTTTTGAGCTCACTTCGAGCTTCCCTGCACATTCTTCCACTTCTGCTTCAAGCAATTTCTATTTCCTGCGGTAAGTATTTTTGAAGACTTTACTTTTTAGATGCAGTTTGAAGCGTCTGATTCGAGTGTTTTTAGTGTTTGGTGGTTAAGTGTTTTTCAGATTAAATATCTAATGTATAACTTGCGCACTTTCAGTTCGTAGATATAATTGGATATGGAGGAAGATAATAGAGAAGCTGAGACGTCTAGAGTGAGAGTATTTGTCGGAGGCTTGGGAGAAGCAGTGACGTCTGATGATCTCCGGAGAATGTTTGGGTCTCTCGGTTTTGCTGACGGAGTTGACATAATCAGAACCAAAGGTCGAAGCTTTGCTTATGTTGACTTCATACCCTCTCCCACGGATCAAAATTCTCTTTCCAAGCTTTTCAGCAGGGTAATGATTCAAAACCGCTGTAAATACCAAAGCTTATGCTTTATGGGAACGAATTGGAAATAACCATCATCTGTAGAATTGTTTCGTATTATTCCTTGTTATTATTTTCTGCATTCTCTGCCAAAAAAAAAATATATTTTCTGCATTCTCTCGCACTGGCTTAATCAAAGCTTAATCAAATTCTCTCTTTTATTATTTTATGTGTTCTGCTGGCAAGGTCTGTGTGCGTGCATGCGGGCATGAGTGTTGTGGGTTCATTCTTGTTTTTGAATGTAATGTTTTTATAGTTTAACATGGTCTAACATTTTCCTGGGTTTTGGGGTAGGGGGAGGGGTTTAAAATCAGAGGGTATCTTTTTCATTGCATAAAAAGAATGGTGAATGATAAATGGGATATACATAAGAAAAAATTGAATCTGTTGCAATTATAAGAATGTACCTACTTTATTAGTCTTTTGCACGATAGATATAATTAATATATGATAAGGCATGTTTTTGGACAAGTTAGATAGTTGGTTAACTAATGGAGAAATAGTATTGCAGGAATCTCTTGATAATGTCTGGGAGATAGTGGATGATCTCAGAAAATTCATGTATGCAATTCATGCTTGTTGGGAACAAGATAGACAAATTTTTTCCACTGGAAAGATTTTGTCTTCATACGAAGTTATGGAGTTCCACCTAATGTAGATCAAATATTAAATTTGGTTTAGGAATTAGCAAGGCCTTGATTGTGTAGGTGTAATATTACTGTGCTTAAAGAATCTTAAATCAGTGACATTGGTCTTAAAGCATTATTGTTTGTCTGGCAGACAATAATATTGAAATGGGAATAGCAGGGAGGTGCCAGTAATGATGAGCTAGTGTAGGAGGCCTTTTAGGTGTGGAGATATGCAAGAACTTATGGTTTTGCACTTTTTAGAATATATATATCAAAGTTGGCTTTCACTGTTATAGAGTTTGATTTTTGCTTTAGCCATTATAGAGTTTGATAAGATAAATTTTTTCTTCCTTTAGATTCTATTCGGGTCATTTCTCCTTGCTCTTAGTTTTTCGCTCGATCTTTGCTTCTGAGGAAAACATTTTGATGTTCTTATCAGCTTTGTATTTCTATGGGTTTTGTACATGTTTATGTTGGATGTGTGTGTTTTTATGTTGATATATTTTCTTACATGCATGCGCACAGTATAATGGATGTCTCTGGAAGGGTGGAAAGCTAAAGCTGGAGAAGGCTAAAGAACATTATCTTGTACGTTTGAAACGAGAGTGGGAAGAAGATGCTAAGCTTGCTAGTAGGGAGGAACCTGGCACTAGTCCTGATCCTGATGAAAGCATTACCTCAAAAGAAATGCCTAGCAAAGACAGTCTGAAGACAAAGAAGCTATGGATTTTCTTTCCCAAATTGAGAAAGGTGGGTTATAAATTGAAAAATTTTCGTTATGTGGGCTTCTTAGAGATCTTCATTTTCATTTAGGGGGATTGACAGAAGCTGCAATATAGACATATTGTCTCTGTTCTTTACCTCCTATATAGGCATTAACTGTGTTTATTTATACCACCAGCCGCAATTAGCAATATGTTATTATTGTAAATCTTGAACTAAGTGCAAAACTACGTCGGTTCATACCCAATGCAGGGTCAGTCAAATGGTATGACTGTGCCTAATGGGACATGTCATGGTCATGCCTGCTAAAATGTAGTGAGGCTTCAGATGATAAATGTTTTATATTGAATATAATTTGTCAATTATTCTAAGAATTATCATATTCCCATGTATGTATTTTGTTTTACTGCTTATGTAAAAATGCTTCCTGTGTATAGTGCTTCGTCATGATTCAAAATTCACCTACTTGTGCAGGTGAAATCCATACCATTCACTGGAACTGGAAAGCACAAATATAGTTTCCCAAAAGTTGAAGTTCCTCCTCTCCCAGTGCATTTTTGTGATTGTGAGGAACATTCTAGTCCTTCTGGCACAATAAGACCAAAGCAATTTCATAATGGGGAAGCAGAAGGTGGTGGGATGAATGATGAAGAAATCAACATAATGAATGTTGTGATGAACAAACTATTTGAAAGGGAAAACTTGTCAAGTCCCACACGTACTGAAAAGGAGCAGAACTCAGATGTATCACCTGATGGTTTGCAATCTGATGAATCTGAAGCAGACAGCACATCTGATGATGATGGTCTCATCATTAACATGGAGACAAAGAAAAAGAAAACAGATATAATAGGTAGCCTGGAACTTGAAAGAATATTAAGAAATCAGGTTAGGTTATGTCTGAATGGTACTATCTGTATTGCTGTTATGTATATCTCTACTTTATCTAAATTGCTATCCTGGACTTTCAGGAATCAGAATTGAACAAAGCAAAAGTTTTAAAGGATGAACCAAACAAGAATAAGCTTGAAGTGCAGAAAAGCAATAATATTGCTGCTGACAAGAATAGAAAGCCCTGTAACAATTTTGAAGGGAAAAGAAATGATTCTACCTCTGAAGGCAAGAGACGTGTGCACAAACAGCCGGATGAGATGAGCTCACAGGTGCACAGCACTGAATTAGGCAGTGGTTTTAGCGAACCAACTAAAACTTCCTGGTCTCAGAAATCTTCATGGAGAGAACTTCTTGGTGATGGAGGCAGCAGTTCTTTCAATACCTCCCATATGCTACTAGACTCTAATTCTATTGAAAAACAAGGATCTGATCGTTTCTGTGAACCTGAATCAGCAAAGAACAAAACTGAGCACATTGTAATGGAGGGAGGCAAGGAGATTGAACCTGCAAAGGCAGAAGTAATGGAAGAACTTGCGGAAGCACGGCCTACCATACAAAATGCCATGTCCAAAGAGTCAGGCAGAGGTGTTGCCTGGAAGCAAAAGCTATCTTGGACACAACTGGTTGGTCAGAATAACAATGCATTCAGCATAACTCAGATTTTTCCTGGAAACTCTTCTCAAAAGCCAGTGGCGAAAGAGCCCGCTGAAAACCTTACTGGTTCTGGTGATGCCAAGTATATTGATTTAGCCAAGGAATCTAACAACGAATCTGTTGGAAATGGTTTGAACTTGGTGAAGAGTAGCCCAGAAAAGAAGCATAATGTTTTGGCTAAGCATACTACCATTGAATCTGTCGGAGATGGGTTGAACATGACCAGGAGTACCCCGGAAAAGAGCCAACATGTTACTGAGGAAAAATGTGATACACACATAAATGAAACGTGCACTACAGAGATTAAAATGGGCGAGACTTGCTCATTTATGAGGAATGCTGCTTCGTTGAAAGAGTGGGCGAAAACCAAGGCCGCCCTGAGTGGATCACTCAAAAGGAAACGTGGGGAGAAGAAGAATGAGCATTAAGTCCTTTACTGTTGAAAATCATGACTGCGGTTGGATTATGATGAAGTGCAAAACTTGGGTTAACATTCTAAATTTTCATGGTTAGGTTTTCGGATGAAAGTAGTACATGTGGATTTTACTCTATTTTATTTCAAATCCGTAGCACTATTGAATCTAACCATATTTTTTCACGTGTCATTTTTTAGCTGAAGAATCCTGTAACAAATCACCAGAGTTTCCCCCCAAATTTTACATGGGTTGACTCTTGAATATTTCTGTTTGTATAATATCATACTATTATTTTTTTTATTTTTAAAGAAGAGCAGAATATAATAGACTTTCATGTTGGTAGTTAGAAGATGTTATTGCCATCAACTTAATTTCGGAAAGCTTACTGCCATCGATATAGTTTTAACGCTTTTAACGTTAGCCTTGATTTTGGTGTTAAATTAATGTTATTTTGAATTTTTGGGGACTTAATTGATGGTAATAAACTTTTTGGTTTGATTAAGCTGGACGTCATCTAGAACAAATTGGCAAATTGAATTCTTGAGGAGAAATATACTAGTGATGTTAAATGTATCTAGTGTAATGTTTCTGATACAATTTGACTTGGAAATTCTTGGGTATTTTCCAAACAAGAGACGCAAGATAAAGTAGTCTCGCATTTATCAGAAAACTAAGCTTGCACTTGTGGAAGCAAAATTTTCTTGGGGAAGTGAAATTTTCTGAGCTCTTACACTTGAGTTCATTTTGTGTTCTATATATTTTTTTGATAAAGTTGAGTTCTATATTTATCTCCTTGAGTGGATTAGGTAAAAACCTATTGAAGGATTCAAAATATAAGACGTTATTAACTAATTCATACGAACAAAAAATAGTTAGTTAAGTCATTTAATGTGTCTTAAATTGATAAAGTGTACATATTTTACCCATATTAAAAAATATGATTTTCAAATATACATTTATTATTTATCAACTCTCTCTCTCTTCTATAAGGGGTAAAAGTGAAAAACAATCATTAATTACTCTGTTAACCTCTTTGAAAAACAATCATTAATTACTCTGTCAACCTCTTATATTTTAGACCAAAATTTCCTTCTAGGAAACTTCATTATAATTTGGACAGGAGGAAGTACAAATGTAGATGAACAATGTTAACCAAAAAAAAATTGTTACCTAGGAACAACTCAGGATGCGAATAGCAATCATAGGCCACATTCTCATTGATTTTTCTTATAAAGATATAAGCTAGAATTGCTAGCGTTTTCATTGACAGTATTCCTATAATCAAATTCAGAACACATACAAGCCAAGAAACCTTTGCTCCTTTATGTGACCAAGAAATTCAGTACAAGTTCAATGACTCGAGCACCCGGCGAGCTTGGATTTGTAGAGCTGTTAGTCTCTGTTCAGGATCAAGCATTGACCCAAACTGACTTGCTGCCCAAATCAAGGAAGCTGATTTCTCCCCAAGCAGGTGCCTTACATCTTCATGTATTGATGCCAAAGGAGCCCTATCCCTTCCATTGACATGTCCAATGAGAAGCAACAAAAACTCCCCACATTTCAACCTGCATCAAGTTGGAAGTGTGCATGGGTTTGAAATTCTCGTTTACAAAAGAATATAGAAAAAATAAATTTGAAGGCAATATAATCCAAAGTAACAGGACGTATGAATTGCAATCTCCAAAACAGGGAGCGCAAATATAGATAATTATCAACATGTGAGTATTTAAAGTGACAATGTGAACATAAAATGGGGGTAGCCGAGATAAAGATATTGAGATGGATGTGTGGTCATATAAGAGAAGATAAGATTCATAACGATCATATACGCGAACGTGTTGGAGTGACATCTATAGAAATGAAAAGGTAGAAAATCGTTTGGGGTGGTATGGACATGTTCAAAGCAGAACACTGAGTGCGCCGGTGAGGGGGGTTGATCAAGCTGTATAGAGTTTTGTAAAAAGACGTCGAGGAAGACCAAAGCGAACACTCAATGAGGTTATAAAGTGGGATCTTTTGGTTAATAACTTATCCAAAGATTTGGCTTTCAATAAAGCAAAATAGTGTTGTGCGATCCATGTAGCCGACCCAACCTAGTGAGATGAAGGCTTTGTTGTTGTTGTTGTGAGTATTTGGCATGTAGCACAATGAATTCAATCCAAGACATCATTCAAACAAGTGCAAATACTGGTTGCACAAAGAAAAAGCAGTACCTGAGATTTTCATCTGCTTGCTTGTCTCGTATGAGGTCTGCAACTTCCATAATACCATTACATTTCTCAAAATCCTGATAAATCATAAGCAAAAGAGATGCAACTTTTAGAGGTGACGGAGCAAGAATGTTCGTTGCAGCAAAACCTCAGACAAACTCAGATAAGTACCAAGATGGAAGGTTTTCTGACATTTATTGGTAAGTCTTAAAGTTAAGCCAATAACTCACTATTTTAGCTTCTTCAAACAAAAATAAAACCTCAGAAAAATTAGATCATTTTTCTTGAGCGGTTAGTATGCAAAAATTTTATATACTAACATTTTAGAAATTTGATCTGGAAAATTGAAACACAGGGATCACGAGTTCCTATATATTTGAGCCAATATCTTGTATCTGAAATCTATGATACATAAGAATTTAGGATGTTTGCTCACTAAATTCCTTACTGGTGAATCTCTAGCAAACACTATTATTAATGTGTTTTTGACGTATGAAAAGAGTAGTCCACAAATTCAACTGATGCCAAGACGAGAGCTCTACCATTTGATTGGGTGGTGAATCCACCATTATAGAGATTAGAGCGTCCAAACATGCGCCTTGCTCAAGTACTCCCCGAGTGGATAATATATTCATCAAAACCTGCAAAGGTAAAAAAAATTTGATTCCCTCTGTCTATGCATTTAGTCTCAGTGCAATGTCCAAAACTGAATGAATATGGGAGGGTTTTATTATGTTATTCTTGTTGTTTTGAACTTTTGCTTTCACATCATTTGAGCATGTATTCTTCGTTATTTATTCTCCTAAGAACGTAATGAAGGCACTCAAACAACAGCAGAATGCTAAGCTTTGGGGATGTTGTAACCAGATCTAAATTCTGAGTAAAAGACAAAAAGCAGTTGTCTAACTCTAAGGAGGATAATGGTTGGCGTTTTTAAGAGAAAGCATCCATCCAACATATTCTGGAGGAGAATAATCTGTCCACTAAGCCCTTTTTTTTTTGGGATACAATGTCCACTAAGCTTCTTTGTGCAGAGGATAAAATATTCTTCAAGATTTGTGAATATTTGAAGCATAAACAGCCCAATTAGTCTTTAACAACAATTCTATGAATAGAAACTTAAATATAAAATGAAATGTTAGATAAAGCATTTGTTATGTTGTATGACATGATCTTGCATCTGTGTTTGTTCTTTGTTGCTCCACATTTGAGCATATATTCTGCTAAAATCTGTTTTTGGTGGAATAATTTCAGCAACTTCTGGATCAGAGTTACAACTTAAATTCATGATAAAAAGTCTTCAGTCTCATCAAGACATCAAGTGCCATATCAAGCCTCCTTGTCATGGATCAGTAAAAGTAATGGAAATAAGAAAACATGATTCCAGCTCCATATTGTTTCTTTCCCAACACAAAATGCTAAAAGCTACTACATAAAAAAATAAATTCATACCGGAATTGCCTTGTATTGATGGGCAAGAGAGGTACTCAGAGGGTGAAGCAAACAACAACCTTCCAATACTCGAAGCGCCAATGCAACTTCAGCATCAGTTGATGGACTTGTTATCTTCATTGGCTCCACACCAAATATATGATTCAAATTTGCCACCTTATCATCATTGTAGTCATCTCCTGTCTCTTTTAGAGAGTGTTGAAAAAGCACTGGAACCACTGTGTAGACACAACCAGCTGATTCAAAACCAAACAGACTAAAACAAGCAATCTCCCAATCAACACAACTTACTTACCTTGAAGTTCTGGAATAGATTGGGTTTCATTAAACAGGTCTATAGTTGCATCAGATTCAGCCACATTACGGAGGAACTTGAGAATAGAATGGAGCCCACGGACCCGAAGAAATGAGAACTCAGCACAAGCATCTCTGAGACCTGTTCTAAGAGCAAGAGTTACTTCCCTGTATACTCTCTGTTGGTTAAGAGAGTTCACCAGCTCCCCCACTGCCGTAGAAGCCATCGTATCTCCATCTGACTCCGTTGATTCTCCTTTCCCTTCTTGAAATTTTTCACTCCACAATGGCTTCTTCAAATACATCTGTTATTTTCCCCAACTTTATCTAACTACTTGCACCAAGGAGACTACAAAAATTTCTTCAAGCTAATAACAACAAACAAATCCTAGTTATCTTCGTATTCTCGCATATTCAAATTGTTTCAATTTTTCATCATTAAAAAATCAAATTATTCCAGCTGACTAATTGAGCAGCACAGTAAAGACATTCATAACTTTTCGAATCTGATGGGAACAATGGGTTCATGTTACAATGCATTGAATTCATACAGAAGTTTAAAATAAGTATATGCCATCAATTGCACTTCCCAGATACACCCATTGGACATTGGAGATTGTTCAAAATTAGGGATCCCGAAAATCGCATAAGATTTCAAAGCTTATAAAAGAAACAACGGAAAGTAAGAGAGATCCAAGAAGAAGAATTCTGATTCACCTGTAGATGGGCAAAGGACAGTGGCTTCGTCGAATTATGCAGTTTTCCTTAGCCCCTCGGTGCTTAGCTTACATCATTTCTTTTCATAATTGCGAGGACGATTCCCTGAATATATATAATTTTTTGGCAAAAGAATTAATTTAATCTAACTTGAAAGTTTAAATAGGCCAATTTTTTTGCCAGTAACGTAATAGGCCAATTAAATTAATAAATAAACTTGCAAATCAAATTTGCTTTAAAACGTCGTTCAATGATATGGACCAATGAAATCGTATGGATAGAAAGTAAATTCATATCCTATTTTTAACTATCTATAGATGAACCAATTCTTAAACCAGTCTCTAGTCGAATTCTATTTTCATTTGTCTCCCATTTTAAAATTCATTTAATTTAATCCCTCTTCATAACGCCACCTCACAGAGAAGAGAAAGAAAATCAAATTAAACTTCCTAAAAGAGAGAAATACAAGGGGGAAAATGGAGAAATACTTATATACTCCAAGAGTATCACGTCATCTGAACTTTATCCAATAAAAACATAATAATTCAGATCATTTTAATCTTAGTTGACTGATGACTCTACTGAAAAGATTTAAATTTTATATTGTTTTTAAGAAAAATATTAATTGATAATTTTGTTTTAGGTTTTTTTAATTAAGATGTTTTTTCTTAAAAACAAGATAAAATTTGAATTTGTTCATATGAGTCAACAGCCAATTAGGATAAAAATTATCTGAGTTGTTGTCTTTTTATTAGATAGAGTTCATATGACGTTGTATTCCTAGAGCATGAAAGTATTTCTCAGAAAAATATTATATATGAAATTTATATCCTCTTTTTTATGACATTATGTCCTTTATTATTTTCCCCCCTCAATACACTTTTGTTAACGCAAGAGATATTTGTGTGTGTTTGGATTAGCTTTTTTTAATAGCTTTTACGACTTACGAAGTAAGTGTATGAGAAGAGTTTTGTCTCGGGTTTCAAAAATCATGGTTTGGAGATTTACCAAACACACACTCTGATTGGAAAAGAACTTGGCCTGCATGCTGCATTATGGAAGCACCATGGAAAACCAAAGTAAGAATCACAACAACAAAACATAATGACAATTTGTTATACAACATTTATTTTGTTCCATCATTATCTGTATAACTCAGTATCTTTCTCTCTTTTATTTTATTCTCTCTATTTTTTTTTTTTTTTGTCTATCTTTCAATAACTGAATGTTGTATGTCTATTTAGGGCCTGTTTGGTGTGAGGGATTTAGAGGGGAAGGGAGGGGAGAGAAAATTTTTATGAGTTAAATTTTAAAAGATTGAAAAAGTGGGGTAATAAAATTTTAATAAAGAGAATATATAAGGTGAAAGAGTAAGGAAAATTAATTAAAAATTTTTAACATCACTTCTCTAATTTTTTTAAATTAAACTTAAAAAATTTTTCCCTCCGCCCAATTTCCCTCCCTTCCCCTCAGACCAAACAAGCCCTTAATGAATGCACATGATCTAAATCCAATAACAAGATGATACTCTACTGTTGATGCAACCAACAGCAACGTCCTCCGTCTTTAGTAGCTTGACGACGGCAAGGTCAATGACGTGCAGATTTGATGTGCTCGATGGCGAACGTTCTCCCTCCTCACGCCTGAGTATCCTAACCGTACTAGTTGTGATGTTCTTGAGCTTGGCAATAAGCTTGTCACCTTAGCATTTCCAATATTCCTCATGGATTGCAATACCTGAAAAATACAATCAGTTTAGCAGAAGTTAATGCTGCAATTGAAATCCTTTGCAACGTTGCTAATTGGCAGCGAACTGAAAGTAAGTTTTGGGGTGAAAATAAGATTTCTGAAGATCACATAAACTTAAGTTCTTACTTCACCACCGCCACTAACTTTGGATAGGGATGCTGGTTCCAAGAATGAAATGAAACGGAATAGAAAAATGATTTTTCACATGAGAAATGCCTTCTATGTCCCCAAATATAATATATATATACACAAGGGATAAGGTGCAAATTTATACCGGAAGTTTTCGCTGAGGAGCAATGTTGCCCTAAAAGTGTTTTCAGGTTTAATGTCACGCCGAAAGTTTCAAAACGTAACAATGTTGCCCCATAAAAAATTAATGTTGACTGTTAAAAAATTGACGTTGCCCGTTTGTAACCCCCTATCTTAATAACCATATTTATAGTTCGAGAATGCGTCATTAAGTTGAAATAGAGACCAGTGGTTAATTTAAAACATTTCCAAAACTTATTTAGTGCGGCCTCACAATCACATCTCGAATATAATTGGTCTGTCCAATTCGGTTTCAGTCATACATATCAGAGTGCAACCAAAAATTCCCGACAACGCTCAGGTTTCGTTACTTAATAAAGGGTTTACAACGCTTAGTTTCCCATACAGGGGATTACACAACACTATTCAATATATACAACATGTGCAACTAATCCCCAACAAAATATGACAACCAACTACCAAAATTAAAACTCCTAGCTAGGAGCTCTAACCGCCCTTCATCACTTGCTTTTCCTTTGAACCGCTTGCCCTTGCTGTAGTTTAGTCATTGGAAAGAATGAGATTCAAAAGAATCTCAGTAGTAACAATTCACTTATAACATGTACAATCACAAAGCATATAAGCAAATCACAACAACAACAACACAACGGCATTTCTACAACAGCTTTCGCTGCATTCACAACGGCATATTTCACAACAGCATGTATCACAACAGCACAACAACGATATTTCACAACAGCAATGTTACATCACGGCATATTCAATGAAATGACATACATGCAAGGCATCATACACATAATAAGAGAAAGAGTCACTACCTTGCTCTTTCCGCTCGTGCACTGGCACTGCTTTATCACGTGCAGGGCAAATGTCAAATCCTATAATTAGAATTACGGGCGACATGTTATTACTTAATCCAATTCTTTAATTCAAACACTCAAGTTGGTTATCATTAGGGACATTTAATCAAATCAACTAAGGAGTTAAAGTGGTCAATTAACCTAAAAGACCAATTCCTAACCCCAAAGTTCAACAATACTACATTATGCCATTACATTTTCAATTTTCGCATAAGAGACCAAATCTGCCAGAATTTTCTCTAAACTTTGAAAAATCATAACTAATTCTACAAAAATTGAAATGAGGTGATCTCAAGTCCTATGGAAAGCTATTGAAGTCCTCTTCATAGGAAATATATGAATCATTACTGGAAATCACCACACAATTCCAGAATTACACAAAATCCCACACTGCTCCAGAATTAAGTCCAGTTTCGATATCAAACTTTGGGCAACCAGAACTCACAGCTCAAAAAACGAAATGACACAAAGTATATGTCCATTTTGAAGCTTGGAATGTGAACTTTAAGACTGGAAAGTTTCATAATTTTTAGAGATCATTTGGCTATCCAAAAACACCACACAAGTAGAGTACCTCGCTGGAATTCTGTTCAGGCTGAAAACCCAAATTTACACTTTGAGTTCCAATGACCCAAAATTCACAACCTAGGGCTATTCCCACATAATTTTTCGTGTAGAACACAATGGTAACATCAAAATTAACAAATTCCCACTCATTCTCCATGTCCTGTTTTGGCAGAAAATTCAAAATAAATCCCAACAATTACCAACTTCTAATTTCAGCATCAAACTTGTGTCAAATGGTTTCCAATCATCATAAACCACCAATAACATAACCAAAACATCATGAATTACCCAAACCCTTGTTTAGGCAAAATCAGGGCAGATTTACACATGCCAAAATTCTCATTCAACCAACACAACCAATAGCTCAAATTGATGCTAATACTCACCTCTTGCTTCTCCTTATCTCCTTCCTTTGGTTTTTCAGCTTTTGTTCTTGGATGATGGCACAAAACACCTCCTCTTGAAATTCTAAAACCATAGAAATGAAGCTCTCATCAAGAAGAACAAAGTTTGTGAAGGACTCTTGAGCCATAGATGAGGTTAAAGAGGTGAAAATCCAAGATGAAACCCTTACCTTGTTCTTGTTTCTTCACTTGTTCTTTTCGTGTTTCAGCTGGCCGACTTAGAGAATGAGAGAGAGAGTGAATAATAATCAGTTTTTGCCTTCCCTTATCACTTAAAAAACCTGACCGAAAAGTTG
This sequence comes from Inga leiocalycina, assembly GCA_963242795.1. NCBI lineage: Eukaryota > Viridiplantae > Streptophyta > Magnoliopsida > Fabales > Fabaceae > Inga > Inga leiocalycina. Next base: position 44,333,436 of record OY725329.1, read on the forward strand.
GACAAAAAGGAGAGGCAAATATGTGGTCCATATTTGTTCTTTCTTGCTAAAATCCTATGGTAATTTCTATGGTATAATTGATCCAATTTGGTCAACCTTTCTCTTTCCTACCCCTTCCTCACTTGGCCGACGTTTACTCCTCAAAAAGAAGAGGATGCATATTAATTAATTATTCACTTCCTCTCTTGTGATATGCCTTTGTTTTGGCCGAAATGTTTGACTTAGAGAAAGTGATTACATTGATCAAAAGCTCCATTTCTCTTGGCTCTTTGTTTTGGACGAAGTCCTCAAGAAAAAGGGAGAAGAGATGTTGACCAACATGCTCCCTTCTTGCTTCCTTCAAGTCAAGCCACAATTATTGACTTTTCAACTCTTTATTTTACTTGGCTAGAATTGCCTTCTCTTGGCTCTCTTCAATCATACGAAATAGCTTCTTGGAAGAGAATAATGATCTCTCAAAAATATTCTCTTACACCTCATTAATTAATATAATTTAATTTCCAAAAAATCACATGATTAGTTGACTTCTATGTCATCTTTTCTAGGGGTACTTCTGTTATTAATCTCGCTATCTATTCTATACATTTAGCCCTTGAGTACATTTTGGGATATTACAATTCTCCCCCCGTACAATAAATTTCGTCCTCGAAATTTGTTACACAACTTGAGCCATAAACTCCGGATAACGTCTACGCATATCTGCTTCCGCTTCCCAAGTTGCTTCTCTTTCTGTCATTCCCTTCCAGATCACTTTCACAAATGGAATGCTTCGGTGTCTGAGCCGTCGTTCTTCTCAATCAATGATCTGCTCTGGCTCTACCGCATATGTGAAGTTGTCTTGTAATTCAACTTCTTCATATTCAACTATATGAGATGGATCCGGTTGGTACTTCTTCAGTTGGGAAACGTGGAACACATCATGGAGCCTGCTCAAGTTCGGGGGTAGGGCTACTCGATAGGCTACAGGCCCGATTCTCGCAAGAATCTCAAAAGGACCTATGTACCTCGGGCTCAGCTTCTTCCGCTTGATAGCTCTCCCGATGCCCGTAACTGGTGATACTCTCAAAAAAATATGATCACCCACCTCAAACTCTAGAGGCCTTCTCCTCTTGTCAGCGTAGCTTTTCTGTCGATTTTGTGCTGCAAGAAGCCTTTTACGGATGATTTGAATCTGCGCTGAGGTTTGATCAACAAGCTCCGACCCATAAAGCTTCCTCTCAGATAACTCATTCCAACACAAGGGTGATTGGCACTTTCTCCCATACAACGCTTCATACGGCGCCATCTGAATGCTCGCATGATAGCTATTGTTGTAAGCGAATTCAGCAAGTGGAAGAAAGCGATCCCAATTCCCTTTGAAGTCGAGAACACAAGCTCGCAACATATCCTCTAGTGTCTGGATAGTCCTTTCTGATTGACCATCTGTCTGAGGATGATAGGCCGTGCTGAATCTCAATTGAGTTCCCAATGCTTCATGCAACGCCTTCCAAAATCTCGAAGTGAATCGGGGATCACGGTCGGAAATGATGTTCTTCGGTATGCCATGGAGTTTCACAATCTCTCGGATATAAATCTCTGCTAGCTTGTCCGGAGAGTAACCAGCATTTATCGGTATGAAGTGTGCTGACTTCGTTAACCGGTCCACAATTACCCAGATCACATCATAATTCCTGATCCTGGGCAATCCCACCATAAGGTCCATGGTCACACTTTCCCATTTCCATTCTGGAATCTCAGGACTTTGAAGCAAACCAGGCGGTCTCTGGTGCTCAATCTTTACCTTCTGGCAAGTGAGACACCTCGCTACATACTTTGTCACATCACTCTTCAAACCCTGCCACCAATACATGGACTTCAGATTATGATACATTTTGGTCATACCAGGATGAAGAGTATATGGTCTCTTGTGCGCCTCATCTAGAATCTTCTGTCTCAACTCCGCCTTAAGTGGAACACAAATTCTCTTCTGATAGCGAACTAGTCCACTAGGTGACAGATCATAGCCCTGAGCCTCTCCCCGTTTAATTCTAGCCATATTCCGCTGTATCCAGCCATCTTGTCTCTGAGCTTCTTCAATCTCAACCCTCAGATCACTTTCCCCTTGGGAAACATTATAGTTAGCACATACAATTTGGTTTGACAAATTCAAGTCCCGAAAATCTTCTATCAATTTCACCTCTTGAATCATCATTGCTGCAACTAGCACCGTCTTTCGACTAAGAGCATCAGCGACGACGTTAGCTTTACCTGGATGATACTTGATCTCTAGGTTGTAATCTTTCAGCAACTCCATTCACCGACGTTGTCTCATATTCAACTCTTTCTGATCGTACAAATACTTGAGACTCTTGTGGTCGCAGTACAGTTCTACCGTCACACCATACAGATAATGCCGCCATATTTTCAATGCAAACACAATTGCCGCAAGCTCCAGATCATGAGTAGGATAGTTCATTTCATGAGGCTTTAGCTGTCGGGAGGCGTAGGCCACCACTCGTCCCTGCTGCATAAGGACACACCCCAACCCTTGCTTACTCGCATCACTATACACAACATAAGTCAAGCTAGGATCGGGTATAATCAACACCGGTGCCGTGGTCAACCTCTCCTTCAGCTCAACAAAACTGTTTTCACAACGTTCATCCCACTTAAACGGCTGATCTTTTCGCGTGAGCTTGGTCATCGGCAAGGAAATCCGGGAGAAATTTTGAATAAATCTCCGGTAGTAACCAGCAAGACCCAGAAAACTGCATATCTCAGCAACAGTTTCTGGCCTCTTCCAGTCAAGTACTGCTTCCACTTTACTGGGATCCACCGAGACCCCTTCTTGCGAGATAACATGGCCCAAGAATTTTACTTCTGGAAGCCAAAACTCGCACTTACTCAACTTGGCATAGAGCTGCTTTTCAAGTAATATCCCTAGCACAATTCTCAAATGATGCTCGTGCTCCTCCCTACTCTTAGAGTATATCAGAATGTCATCGATAAACACCACTACAAATTGGTCTAGGTATTGTCGAAAGACACGATTCATGTAATCCATGAATACAGCAGGTGCATTAGTTAGGCCAAAGGGCATTACTAGAAACTCATAATGCCCATACCTAGTTCTGAAGGCAGTCTTCGGTACATCTTCTACTTTCACTCGTAATTGATAATAACCCGACCTTAGATCAATCTTTGAAAATACACAAGAACCAGACAGTTGATCTAGAAGGTCATCGATTCTCGGGAGAGGATATTTGTTCTTAACGGTTATCTTGTTCAATTCTCTATAATCCACACACAGTCTTAGACTCCCGTCTTTCTTCTTAACAAACAATACTGGAGCTCCCCACGGTGAAACGCTGGGTCGGATGAACCCTTTTTCAAGTAAGTCTTCAATCTGCTTCTTTAGCTCCGCCATTTCATTTGGGGCCATTCGGTATGGGGCTTTTGATATAGAACCAGCTCCAGGCACAATTTCAATTGGAAACTGCACTTCCCTTTCCGGAGGTAATCCGCTAAGATCGTCCGGAAATACCTCAGGAAACTCTCTTACCACTGGTATACTTTCTAAAGTTTCTTCTATCTCTCCCTGCACGGAAAAGAATACCATATACCCCTGGCACCCCTTCTCTAGATATTTCTCAGCTTTAGCTGTTGAGAGGAAGTTTAAACTAGAATTCGCATTATCATCCTTATAGGAATTAGGATACACTATTTTCTTGTTTCCACAATCCAGCAATACATTATTCGCCGTCAACCAATCAAAACCCAATATGACTTCTAATTGGTAGAGCGGCAAACAAATCAAATCAACAGTAAACTCATGCCCCTCAACAGTTATTACACAGTTCAAACAAGCCTCAGCTGTCACAACCTTGACACCCATCGGCGTCGACACAACCAAATCAAATGGCAGTTTATGAACATGTAACCCTAGGCGCTTCACACAGTCATAGGCAATGAAGGAATGACTTGCACCCGAATCAAATAAAGCTTGCAGTAAACTACCATTGATAAAGATTTTACCTTGAATCAGGTCGGGGGACTTCCGGGCTTCCTCGTGTGTCTTGGTGAACACCCTGGCCCGATTCCTAGGCCTTTGCTCTGTCGGCGGACGTCTGCATTCAGTAGCAATGTGTCCCGGCTGTTTACAGTTATAACAAACTACTTGCCCCGTACATGTTCTACCAGGATGTGCCCTCCCACAACGGGTGCATGTCAATATTGTAGGGGCTTTATGATTATCACGACCCTCATATTGATAAGGCTTCTTACCACTACCCTTAGTTGAGAACCCTTGTCCCTTCCGCTTTTGGGAAGTATTCCCCTTACTAGGCTCACTGCGGTTGTTGGTAGCTTTGGCAGGGTACAAATCTCTCAGATTGTTTTCTATGATTCTGCATTCTTCAACCGCTTTATTGAACTCAGTAAACAAGTGAGTGGCCAATCTCTTTCTCAGTTCTCGTCTTAAACCACGAATAAGCATGTCTGAACTCCATTCTTCATCATCCTTACTCCGAAGATAGGAGGAATATCGGGACAACCGGACGAAACGGGACAGATACTCATCAAAGGTCTCCGTGTCTCCTTGTTTGATATTTAGAAATTCAGTTTCCTTCTCAAGCCTCACTGACTTGGGGAAATATTTCTCATTGAACTGTCGTTGAAACACTTCCCAGGTCAGTGGTATATTGCGGCTTTGAAGTGTTAGGGCGATATTCCGCCACCAACGGTCTGCATCTCCTTCCAACTTGTACACCGCTAACCGCGCTTTCACCTCTGATGAGCATTCAAGAACCTCAAAAATCTTCTCTAGTCTATTCAACCAGTCTTCAGCTACTTGAGGATCAAATCTGCCTTTAAACACCGGAGGTAGATGTTTGCAGAATTTGGAGACCCAATATTGCAGATCTCTCTCGTCACGGGCTGGTACTCTATGTAACTCTGGGTTGGGTTCGATGTGAGGAGGTGACTCTGGAGGTCTAATGGACCCTTCAGCGGTTTCCTCATGGCGGGTCTCTTCTTGAGTAGACTGGCCGCGGTTTTCGTTGCGTTTTGCCCTTTCCTCTCTGAGCTCTTCTCTCAGCTCAGCTATCATATCTCTTTGATCACGAATCAACCCCATCATCTCCCGCATAGGGTCTGGTGGATTGTCCTTAAGCACCACCTCCACTTCTGGTTCTACTCTTCTGTTTCTCGGGTGAACCATTGTGTCTTTCAATTCTACAATGATTCACCATGTCAATATCATAACAAATGTATACACATAGCCCTTAAATCTTGTATACATCGGCAAACCAGCAATAATACTCATGTGTATACCACAAAAAAAAAATCATAAGTCACTTTCTTATGACTAAGGCAACAAACTATAGTAACTATCCTAGCAAATCCTACCCTTGCCAGGAACTACAGCTCTGATACCAAAAATGTAACCCCCTATCTTAATAACCATATTTATAGTTCGAGAATGCGTCATTAAGTTGAAATAGAGACCAGTGGTTAATTTAAAACATTTCCAAAACTTATTTAGTGCGGCCTCACAATCACATCTCGAATATAATTGGTCTGTCCAATTCGGTTTCAGTCATACATATCAGAGTGCAACCAAAAATTCCCGACAACGCTCAGGTTTCGTTACTTAATAAAGGGTTTACAACGCTTAGTTTCCCATACAGGGGATTACACAACACTATTCAATATATACAACATGTGCAACTAATCCCCAACAAAATATGACAACCAACTACCAAAATTAAAACTCCTAGCTAGGAGCTCTAACCGCCCTTCATCACTTGCTTTTCCTTTGAACCGCTTGCCCTTGCTGTAGTTTAGTCATTGGAAAGAATGAGATTCAAAAGAATCTCAGTAGTAACAATTCACTTATAACATGTACAATCACAAAGCATATAAGCAAATCACAACAATAACAACACAACGGCATTTCTACAACAGCTTTCGCTGCATTCACAACGGCATATTTCACAACAGCATGTATCACAACAGCACAACAACGATATTTCACAACAGCAATGTTACATCACGGCATATTCAATGAAATGACATACATGCAAGGCATCATACACATAATAAGAGAAAGAGTCACTACCTTGCTCTTTCCGCTCGTGCACTGGCACTGCTTTATCACGTGCAGGGCAAATGTCAAATCCTATAATTAGAATTACGGGCGACATGTTATTACTTAATCCAATTCTTTAATTCAAACACTCAAGTTGGTTATCATTAGGGACATTTAATCAAATCAACTAAGGAGTTAAAGTGGTCAATTAACCTAAAAGACCAATTCCTAACCCCAAAGTTCAACAATACTACATTATGCCATTACATTTTCAATTTTCGCATAAGAGACCAAATCTGCCAGAATTTTCTCTAAACTTTGAAAAATCATAACTAATTCTACAAAAATTGAAATGAGGTGATCTCAAGTCCTATGAAAAGCTATTGAAGTCCTCTTCATAGGAAATATATGAATCATTACTGGAAATCACCACACAATTCCAGAATTACACAAAATCCCACACTGCTCCAGAATTAAGTCCAGTTTCGATATCAAACTTTGGGCAACCAGAACTCACAGCTCAAAAAACGAAATGACACAAAGTATATGTCCATTTTGAAGCTTGGAATGTGAACTTTAAGACTGGAAAGTTTCATAATTTTTAGAGATCATTTGGCTATCCAAAAACACCACACAAGTAGAGTACCTCGCTGGAATTCTGTTCAGGCTGAAAACCCAAATTTACACTTTGAGTTCCAATGACCCAAAATTCACAACCTAGGGCTATTCCCACATAATTTTTCGTGTAGAACACAATGGTAACATCAAAATTAACAAATTCCCACTCATTCTCCATGTCCTGTTTTGGCAGAAAATTCAAAATAAATCCCAACAATTACCAACTTCTAATTTCAGCATCAAACTTGTGTCAAATGGTTTCCAATCATCATAAACCACCAATAACATAACCAAAACATCATGAATTACCCAAACCCTTGTTTAGGCAAAATCAGGGCAGATTTACACATGCCAAAATTCTCATTCAACCAACACAACCAATAGCTCAAATTGATGCTAATACTCACCTCTTGCTTCTCCTTATCTCCTTCCTTTGGTTTTTCAGCTTTTGTTCTTGGATGATGGCACAAAACACCTCCTCTTGAAATTCTAAAACCATAGAAATGAAGCTCTCATCAAGAAGAACAAAGTTTGTGAAGGACTCTTGAGCCATAGATGAGGTTAAAGAGGTGAAAATCCAAGATGAAACCCTTACCTTGTTCTTGTTTCTTCACTTGTTCTTTTCGTGTTTCAGCTGGCCGACTTAGAGAATGAGAGAGAGAGTGAATAATAATCAGTTTTTGCCTTCCCTTATCACTTAAAAAACCTGACCGAAAAGTTGGACAAAAAGGAGAGGCAAATATGTGGTCCATATTTGTTCTTTCTTGCTAAAATCCTATGGTAATTTCTATGGTATAATTGATCCAATTTGGTCAACCTTTCTCTTTCCTACCCCTTCCTCACTTGGCCGACGTTTACTCCTCAAAAAGAAGAGGATGCATATTAATTAATTATTCACTTCCTCTCTTGTGATATGCCTTTGTTTTGGCCGAAATGTTTGACTTAGAGAAAGTGATTACATTGATCAAAAGCTCCATTTCTCTTGGCTCTTTGTTTTGGACGAAGTCCTCAAGAAAAAGGGAGAAGAGATGTTGACCAACATGCTCCCTTCTTGCTTCCTTCAAGTCAAGCCACAATTATTGACTTTTCAACTCTTTATTTTACTTGGCTAGAATTGCCTTCTCTTGGCTCTCTTCAATCATACGAAATAGCTTCTTGGAAGAGAATAATGATCTCTCAAAAATATTCTCTTACACCTCATTAATTAATATAATTTAATTTCCAAAAAATCACATGATTAGTTGACTTCTATGTCATCTTTTCTAGGGGTACTTCTGTTATTAATCTCGCTATCTATTCTATACATTTAGCCCTTGAGTACATTTTGGGATATTACACCGTTAACTTTTTAACGGAAAAGGGCAACATTGCTACATTTTAACATTTTCAGAACAATATTGAACCTAAAAAAACTTCCAGGGTAACATTTCTCCTCAACGAAAACTTCCAGGACAAATTTACACCTTAACCCTATATATAAACTCTGCCTATATTTCGTAGTTAGTTCCAAGCTTAGATAAAAGAGGAAAGTTATGTTAGGCCCTCGACAGCTGACTTGAAAACTGTCAAATTTATTTAGTTATTGGGAAGCATTCATAACAAGAACATAATAAAGATCGCATACCTCAAACTTTGTGCAATGGAATCCAACCTCATTTCCATCAAGGTGACGAAACAGGGCTACTTCTGAACAAGGCAATGCCAATCATGTCATGTTTCTCCAAGTCTACAACCCAAGCATAGGAATTTTCGCCAATCACGTCATGCCAAACAGTTTTCTCAGTGGTGCTCTGTTCCTGATTTCTGAACACTTTATGGGGGAACTCCCATTAATCTTGGCTAAAAGAAGCAGACTCAGGTTGAGATTTCTTTTCACTAGCTACCATTAAGCCATGGGTCTAAGATTCTCAGTCCTTTTCTTAGGCTTTCAATTTGGCGGCTTTCCACATAATTTCTAGCAAACCTGCTTTTTATCCAACCTCATGAAAATAATTGCACCAAGACTCCCAACCCTCCTAATAATTGATTTGCGTACTGTGTGCCATTGAGGTTAACTTGTTGGAGGTTTGGATGGCCCCAAATCACTTTCTGCTTCACCTCAGCAATCTAAGCTTGTTGTAGGTTCAAACATATTAAGCTTATAGTACCGTGTGACAGTTGATTCTCCTTGCCTCAACACATGAAGGCGTCCCTAGATCTCAAGGACAACAGTGTTCTCCACAGGTGAATATGTCTCCTTGACAACCTCCAAGTTCTCCCCGTCTGTCTAGTCAAAGAGAAAATTGGCACCAAATTCATTCATCGTTGAGTTGGTCAACCAAGATAATAAGATATGATCACATTGTTTATGAACTCCAAAATGTTGCAGTGGGATCACAGGGAGTGGGTGATGCAGTACCACTGGAGACAAAAAACATATTTCCCTTTCTAGAAGAAACACATAAGAGCTCTAGAATCACTGAAAGTGATTGTTACAGTCGATGCCTGATGATTGTGACTGGAGAGAATTCATGAACAGTTGAATGAACGATGCAGTACTGTCAGAAGTTGGCCCTTCCTTTGTTCAGCATTAAACACCACCATTGAGCTGAAGGTGATGATTGGAATGTATCAAATCTTCTGGGCTCTCGTACCTCATACCAAGAAGGCACCTCAGAGGCTCAGATTTCTTGCTTTTTTGCTTTGAATCATTTTGTTCTTCATGAACTTGTGCGAGCGGGCTGGTGGCAGCAGAACAGCCAATTCCAATGGCCTTAGAAAACATCCTATATTCCTATTACAGGTGAAATACAAGGGAAACAATAACAAAAACAAGATTAACCCTCTGAGCTGAATAAGGAAACAAACTAACAGTAATAAACGAAAAAACGTGCTAAAAAGTAGATGTAAATGTTATACAATAGATATGTTAGACAGCAAACAGATATCCAAAAGAATCTTCAATTTATCCCTTTCTCTGTTCTTTTTCTTTTTTAATCTTCACTCCCTTTTTTCCTAGCAAAACACCCATTTATGCAGGAACTCTAAAAATTCATGGAATTTCCAATTTACCAAAAAAGGAGGAAATAGCATTACAAAATGTCCAAGGAGTCAAGTACCATTGAATCTAACTAAGAAAGAACCTGGCACACAGTTTCAGGTGCCCAACCAGCAATGAGTCCTTGAAATCAGAACAGAGAACAGAAGCTCAAGCACCATACCACAATATATTAACATTTGCAAATGAATCTGATCTGCACTGTAAAAAAACAACCTTGCCAATGCATTTGCAATCCTTTTTCTTTTATTCTGCCTTTTCTTTCCATTCAAATTGTGCATTACATATAACGTAGTCACAGTCTTGCAAACTTAGATAGCTCTCTCCAAGCCTTTTCAAAGCAGAAAGTTCATTACTTATGCAATTAGTGATACAAAGGGACTTAAGTGCAAAAGCACATTTTCAAATCACAAGTGATAGTCCTACAGCCATAAGCAACAAAAAGAAAACACAGATACAATACTATGAGAAGTTATAGTTGTTGGAGGTAACTATGGCGACAATTGCTAGACGTCAAAACTTGGGCATCAATGGAATATGAAAATAATCTCCTCAAAATTTCTCCAAAGAACAATTGGCTCTACAACCCTTATTGCTGTAGACTTTACCTCAACCATAGAAAACTACTTCCACAAATGAAGCTTACTAATTTAGAGGAAATGCATCACGAAATATCAGTGAAGGGCATTCCCTTACCTGCTTGATCAGATCTTCCTATTCCCGAATGTACCCATGCGCCATCAGTGGCTTCCAGTCTCTGCAACAGATGTTTCATATTGACTGGGGATCTCTTTGGGAAGCCAACGGATGCCCTGCTAAGGCAATAAAAGAAAAAAAATGTTAGATTGAACATGCCAATATGATGAAATAAATACTCTGAACACTTCAATAGGCAGTGAAGCCAAGAGGGAAAATATGACTTTTTGTTTGAGTGATGAAATTATTAAGAGCAAGGAAAAATCACTATTAATTAATACAAGTGAACTAGTTTGAAATTATTTAGAGGAATGAAAAATCACTACCAACATTCTGCAGTATCTTGGATACCTTAGTATAAGATATCATGGGAATTTAAAATTTCAATATTTGGTATGATGACTGAAAATTGCCATAGAAAGGATACTATTTATTGGGTACTTTATAAAAGTTAACAATGGTATGATGTAAGATCCCAATGGTTTTTGGATGGTAAATACCATCCAAAATATGTCATCCTATGCAGTCACAGAATATTGCATGACACCAGATTCAGTACCAACATACCAAACAATGGCATCTTGGATGCAACCTAACACCCACAATACTAGAGTCAAGATGACAATGTATTAGATGCTTCCTAACAATGTTCTGAAACGAAGGTTTTAGAAAGAGAAAGGGTAACGGACCATTTGACATACACTATCTGATAATTCAAGTGCTTGTTGCCACCTATCCACCCTAGTAAGGCCTTTGATGAGATGAACAAACGTGCTAAGCTCCGGAACAATATTCCTACTTATCATGGTTGCATATAGCTCAAATGCCTTATCGACCTTATTTGCCTGTGACAGACTCTCAATCAATGAGGCATATAAATGTTTGTTGCCATCTTCAAAACTTGAAGACAAGGGAACTTCTTCTAATAACTTTAAAGCAGCCTCTAGTCTGTCAGCCTTGACAAAATTATCAATTAAAACTCTGTAAACGGAAAGCATAGGCACCGACTCACTCTCAGCCAACTCATTTAAAAGCCCAATAGAGGTTATAAATTCTCTGCTAAAACCTTCAACAATTTTACGATAGCTTGAGATATGTTTTGGCCAATAAGTTTGATTCATTTCATCTAAAAGTCTGTGAGCCTCATCAAGAAGGCCAGAAGAGCAACAATGATTTATCAAGACCCTGTAGGTTATAAAGTTTGGAGCACAACCTTTAGAGCACATATCTCTCAATAGCTCAAGGCACATTTCAATTTTACCTAATTTCCCAAATCCATCGATCATTGCAGTATAAGTTACAACATTTGGATTGCAGCCCTTTTCCTGCATCTTAAGCAAGAGCTTGTAAGCCTCATCTGTCTTTCCAACTTTGCAGAGACCGTCTATCATCTCTGTATAAATAAAAACATTGGGAACACAAGAATTCTCTAGCATCTTGGACAAGACCTTCAAAACAAGATCCAATCTTTTATCTTTAAACAGCACATCAATTAAGGAGCCATAGGTATGCAAATTTGGGCTGTATCCACGCTCTGACATCTTGGCAAACACCTCTTGAGCGTGCTCTAGCTTTCCAGCCTTGCAAAAGCCATCTATAAGAGCATCATACACTATATGGTTAGGCTCACAACCTTCAACAGACATAGAATTCAACAGTTCATGGGCCTCTTTGACCTGGTTTGCTTTACATAGACCATCCACCAAAGCCCCACATGTAATAACATTTGGTTTTTCACAGCTGTTGTCGTTTGACCTAAAATAAATGTCCATATCTGAAGTTTCTATAGTACCTCTCATTCTGGCATAGATTTGGCATGCTTTGTCAATCTGCCCAGCCTTACAGAGGCCATCAATCAAAGCTGTATAGGTAATGACGTTGGGCTTGCATCCTTCTACCAACATCATCTCAAATAGTTCATTTGCATTGGACACTTTTCTGGCTTTCAGGTATGCATGAATAAGAGCAGTATAAGTCACCACATTAGGAGTGCAACCATTTGTCATCATTTCATCAAACCATTTGCGAGCCTGTTCAATGAGACCAGCTTTGCAGAAGCTATCAATTAAAATTGTGTATGTATAAACACTAGGAACAACACCATTTCTTTTCATCTCTTCAAACAACAAAAATGCCTTCTCCACCTTTGAGACATCACAAAGGAAATCTATCACTTTGGAATATGTACTATCATCAGGAATAAAACCCTTGCTCATCATTTCACGTATAATCTTAAAAGCTTTATCATATTTTCCAGCCCCACAGAGACACCGTGCAAAGTTGCTAACATTGATCTTATTTAAAACAACTCCTGCATGAAGCATCTCAGTGTACGCCTTTTCAGCCAATTCTAACATATCTGAGGATGGCAGTTCTTCATTGCCACATATGCCACCGATCAATATATTATAAACCAAATAGCCTGGCTGACACCCACATTTATTCATTTTCGTAAACAACTTATAGGCATAAGAGTAATCCCTTGATTTGCAATAAGCATGTACTAGAGAATTAAATATCTCACGACTTGGGTAACAGCCTTCAGTAATCATCAAACTAAGAATTCTCTTGCATCTGCCCAGCTGTCCTTTCTTCAAACAACCAGAAAGCAAACACCTATAAGTCACAACATTAGGAATGCATCCATCAGAGCGCATTCTGTTTAAGACATCCATAGCTTCTTCAAAATGTGAAGCTTCACATAATCCAGAGATCATCTTATTATAAAAAACAGTATCAGGAACATATTCCTCCTTCTCTATCAATGTCTGAGCATCCCGTAACCTCCCTGCTTTGCAGAGGGAATAGGCAAAACAACTCAGAGTAAACCCATCCATATCAAATCCATAACTGGACATCTCCTTGTAAACTAAATAAGCCGTATCTAATTTGCCAGCTTTAAGGAAAACCTGAACCAAAGCATTATAAGTTGTCCGTGAGGGCTTGTACCCATAATCCTTCAGTCTCCCTAGCTCTTCCAACGCCATATTCCACAACCCATTACGGCAACACTTCCGTACCAGAACATCAAGCAACTTCCGGAGCACTTCATTATCATCATCTCTTATTTCTCGTAAGAATGTTTCCTGAACTCTCTCATTATCGTTACAATACAGTATATCCAAAAGAGCATCATACACTGCTAGTGTATGACTATAACCGATTTGACGCCCCGCCCATAAGAAAAACTTGACACACAATTCAGGATCCTTCACAAGATTCAACACCTCTATAACTAAAGTTTCGTTCAATTTTCTCCGAAACTGCCTGAGAAATTTCTGGGTTTCATAACCTGACCCATCACTTTGGCTCCTAAGAGCATTCGATATCAATACAGCCTCATCAGACAGCTCAGCTGAACAAACCTTTCGCGAAGAAGGCCCGCATTCGGCACTCGAATCCAACAACCCGTTGCGCAAAAAGGAGTATACCCGATATTGTAATGCTTACTGACCTTCGGGTATTCGTTGTTTCTTTGGGCTAATTCACAGAAGAGGGAGAATTCACTTCTCTCATGCCTCATTCTGTGCATAGTTCCTTTCACTATATAATCAGTATACTATTATATTGTCAAAACTGCACGCATTGTGTTCAGAACCACTACTCTTATACCAAAATACAAGGCCCCACCTTATATACCACTTATTATCGATATTAATTAGAGTAGCAATATGCAGTTCTGTAGGCAACACAGGAATAACATAAATATATTGATAATATGTGCATGATTACTGAAAATCGCCGCAGGGATTGTACATAACAATTACAAATTATGTAGCCGTACAAGGCTACTAGGATGTCTAAACCCATTACAGTGAAACGCAAACACCTTCCTGTCTTTGTTCCACCACTGCATTTCTCTCATACGGTCCTCTTCTTTATTCTCAGCATAGCTTCTGTCTTCACCTGCCTAAACTGTTGGTAGGAAAGGGTGAGATTCAAGAGAATCTCAGTAGCAAAATAGTTACTATAATGCATGCATGATCAGTGTTTTCAAGCTCGGACCGGACCGGTCGGTCTGACCATGAAATAGTTGGACCGATGGTCTGATCAGTCCGGTTTGGCTACTAACCTCGGTTTGACCGGGTTTCACGTGGTTTGACCGGTTTTCTCATGGTTTGACCGGTTTTTTTAATTTTTTTAATATTTTATTCAAATTTTCATTTAAATAATTCTAAAATCTTCCCTTCCTCACCGGTCTAGCCCCAGTTTAGCTCTGGTTTGACTCCGATCTGACCCACTAACCCTTGACCCAGTACTCTGACCAGTTCAGTGACCGGTCCGGGTTTCAAAACCTTGTGCATGATAGATACTATGTGCATGACATGTTAGCTTTAATTATATGCATGCCCCATAATGACATTTTTGCATGCTCAATGTTTCATGCAATAAAACTATGACCATAGTATAAACAGAAACAGAGCTTCATTATTCAAATATACTCTACAAAATCAAGTAAAGCAATCACATACATCACTAGACAAACAGACATATCAAACACATGCAAATAAGGTCAATTCCCTATCTCTGGTTTTGAGTCCTCTTCTTATAACTTTAGTCCAACCATTGAAGATGTTCAATCCTTGTCACTTCGTGACCCTAGATATCTAATCACATCATTAGAGACATGATAAAGAGTCATTGGAAGCGTATATTAATGTCCAGGAAATTAGGGAGCTAAACACATCATGTTGGTTATCTTTTGAACCACTTAGGTAGCCATTGGAAGTCTAAACAAGTGCCCATGTTAGGAAAGTTAAACCAATCAAAAGTGAGAAAATGCTGAAATAGGGGTCTTAGCCCAAGCCAAAAATCCTTGGCCGCGGCTAAGAGAGGTCAGAAAGTTTTGGCCGTAGCCATGAAATCCTATGTTCTTGGCTCAACTTTAAAAAATCATAACTAAATTTACAAAAATTAAAATGGAGTGTTCTAAAATTCTTTGGAAAGCTCTTTAAGTGTAGTTTCATGAAAAAGTGCAAAGCTAGTCAATGTTATTTAATTTTGCCCAGAACTTTTGTAAACTCTCCCTTATTCTAGATTACACTCCAGAAATATAATCTGACAGCAACTAACTTCAAAAATTCATCTCTCAATATACTGATCAAAATTACACATATTATATATCAAATTAAAGCTTAGCATGTGTAATTTTATTCTGAAAATTTTCATGGCCATTGAATAAGATTACATTAATAAAAAACATCACACAACCAAGCTGCCAGAACCTAAACGTCCAGAATTTTCCTTGTTTCTGACTTAACTTTCAAAAATCATAACTCTCTCTACAGATATTGAAATGATGTATTCTTGGACTCATTTTACAAATATGAATGTCTACTATATTCCTGTAAAATTACATAATTTTTCAATAAGGTTTTCCTGGTCAAAACTTAACATGAACTTGACTAGCTTCTCAAAAATGTCAGTTTTGACAGTCTGACTTCAAAAATTAAGAACTCATTCATTTTCACTCCAAATTATACTCTTCTTAATTCTATTATCAACTACACATCCTAAAATATCTATGCAAAAAGACCCAATCAAAAACTCCATCTATAGCCTCTTTTAAGCTTCTGAAACTTTCAGGTAGACACTCTATTTTTTGGACAGCAAAACAAAGTAACGAAAATTAACATGTAGCCATGAATCTATACTCTAAACCTCATGAATTTTAACTCTATACTCTTTTACACATATGTCCTGAGGTTAATGATTAAATTTCAAAACCAAAAAACCTCGAAGCTTGCCTCAAAATGATCATACAATCACTGGTTTAACAACTTTTCGGTGACAAAACTTTCCGGAAAATTTTCTCTGGTTCTAGCTACAACACCACCAAAACAACAACATCAAATCCACTCAAACCAAATGGTATAAGCAAGCTAAAGATGTAAGAGACTCGCCTATACAAAAATATGGAGTTGCATGTGTGATTTGTAGCTTCCTTCTCCCTCTTCTCCAACATCTCTCTCTTCCTCTATTTTGTTTTCTCTCTTTGATGTTTAGCAGCAGAACGTGAATGAGAGTGGGAGGAGGCTGATATGGTTTTATTTAATAAGTGTGTGTGTAAGGAGTTGATTGCATGTGTGTGTGGTGTTGAGTGCTTGTACGTGAATGTGTATGCGTGAGTGTGTGTGTTAAGCAAGTGTCTGGTAATGATGTAGATGATTGTGAGAAGGGTGAGGTGTTGGCTTATGGTGGACTAAAGTTAAAAAATGGAAATGCTGAAGGTGTGTGTCGGTAGTGTTTTAATATATATATTTATATATATATATATATTTTATTCTATCAATTACATACACTAAGTCCTAATTTTTTCTTTTATGAAATTTAAGATTCTTTAAATTTCGTAGATTTTATAATTTGATTTATTATCTGATTATTGTTCCTCGAATTTTTTCGGGAAAATAGGCCTTTAATTTCTAAATTAATATCTACCTCCATTTAAATTTTCTGTTTAAAAAATTTTGCCTTTTACTAAATTTTTGAGATATTACAGCGGCTGTTGGTAGGAGATGGTGTTTGAGAGTGAAGCAACGGTGCTCCTGTCACACTCCCATCTCCGGTTGGTCTCGCCGTCTCGATGAAGGAGCATGAGGTGTGATGAGAGAGGGGTGGCGGTTGTAGCTCGGCCGCGACAGTGAAGAAGAGAGTTGTTGCCGGCGAGAGGAGGAGGAGGAGGAGGAGAAAAAGAAGGTGATGATGAGATGATCCGATGATGATGTCCAGCTCCCTCTCTCCTTTTAAAAATTTAGCTTTCATCATTCTCCACCGCTTCCACTTACAAACGTCGGATCGGTCTCTTGAAGCAGGAGGAACAATTGGTCTCTGTTTTTTTCTTTTTCTCAAAATCTGTCGGGGTTCCCTCTGTATCCGTTGCAGCGAGAAGAACCTAATTGGTCTCTGTTTTTTTCTTTTTCTCAAAACTTGCGTTTTGACCAGGAACCAACTTTAAAGGTTCAAAAGTTTAGTGAAGGGACTATATGGAACATTTTTGAAACAATTGTGAGGTCGAATGAAATTTCTAAAACATATGGGCTCTTTTCTGTAATTTTTCCTGGGCCTTTTTCTTCATTCACTTATAATTTTCGTTTTTTAGGGACCTTTTCTGTCATTTTTCCCAGTTCTCAAAGTATTAATTCTAACTCTCCTGAATTTTCAATTTTCTTCCAAAAACACCTATAATACAAGATTAAGCACAAGATAGCATCAAAAGTCTAAAAAACAATTACACAAAATAATTAATAAATTATGACCATTTTGCCCCTAATTACAATTAATTTAATATAATTGTCCATAATTAAAATTAATGCTTAATCATACAATAATATCTAAAAAAATATATCGAAATCCCAATTTAATTATGAAAATTATATATAAAAATATGGTTCAATTACACATGAATTGAGAAACTCTAATATGGCTGCCAAAGGAAGCAATCTATTGGGCGCAAGAGCTTCCAAAAGGCTAAGAGAATTCAAGTTGGCGCGAAAGTCATCTGCTACCAAAGGACCAAGAAAAAAGAAGATGGAACGGATTTGAAGTTGACGGCCACTTCACCTAGTCAAAGTTGAGGGCCTCTTTATTTTTCTTTTTTCTCCACCTAGTCTTTCTACTCATCTCTGGTTGTTCAAGATTTGATTTTGGTGAGGTTATTCAGATATTTCTTCAATAAGGTTCTCTGGTTCTTTGAAATCTTTAACTTCTTTGTTGGTTTATTTGATGTTGTTTCCCCCATCTTCTTCGGTAAGGCTATGGATAAATATTCATTTACAATAAAGAAAATTGAGTTTGACTTCAATATAGTTTACCATCTGGGGATATTTTAATAATGAATATATATATATATATAAGGACTATACTTAATTTGAGTTACTTAGGTCAAGCACGTCCAGGGCTCCAGGTAGCCAACCAAATTAAGTCAATTGTGCTATTATTTAATCCCAAAACAACTGTTAAAATCTTAAAAAGAGTCTTTATTGAACAAACAAACAAACAAAAACAAAGCTCTCAAGCGATCATGAAGAGGGCATATGGCCGCTGTCGTGAAGGAGATGTACAACGGCGAAAGACGGGGAGGTCAGGAGGTGAAATGGCCATCATTTTCTATAATTCCAAATTCCATATCTTTCAGTACCCATGTGTCTTTTTTTTTTTCATTTGATAAGGATATCCCCTCTTGAAAAACACAAAGGTTTTCACTTCTCTCAATAAGTGCATTTTTTTATATTTAAACTTGTGTTCAGTATCCATATATCTGAAGTGATACATGATTGTGATTGACAATGAACTAGTGTATGCAAAGACATTGTAAGTTTGTAATTTTTTTGTCAACCGATAAGTTCCTAATTAGTTATGTGTGTATTACTCATTCTTGATATGTATTCTTGATATTTTTAGTTTGCACTGGGTTATATATCTACTGTAAATTGATGAGCCTGTCACAACCCAAAACGTGGGACATGACCGGCGCATAAATAAGCTAAGTCAATACTTAGTCTAGTTAGCCATACTTAAAAATGCATCCACGCAATACCACCATAGATTATTTAAAGAGATAATATTCCTCAATGGTAAAATCGTCACTGAAGTTCCTCGATGCTAAGATTAGGGTGTTGAATGTAAATAATTTGAAAATAATATCAAGGAGTGTTGGATGCATCAAGAAAATAATATCCAGATGTTGAATACAGTATAAATGAGATAAGGATGTTAGATGCCACGAGAAATAACAGCTAGGTGCTTGATAGAAGTTGAAGAGTTGTACTTAAATAAAAAATATAAAAAAAATTATAATGTACGTTATTCGTGACTCGGGTGGAGAATTAAACATGAGAAAATTATCCAGAAACTAAATAAATTTATATAATCCCTATATTTTAACCATATTCAAAAGTTAGGTCCTAGATAAAAGCCGAGTGAACTAACAAGTCATATGTTTTATAGACATAGATTCTTTGAGAATCAAGAGATCTGAGAGCTATATTCCAAGACTACAATATAAAAAGGTACAGGGATACAAACGAGGGATTAGCATATCTAAAAGAACAAAACTAAAGCCACTCTAGAAAAGATTAAAGTCTAGGGACTAATTTCAACATTGGACAAATTAAATTACCGATTTACGGGGACCAAATTAAATATTTAATATAATACACCATTTGCACGTAAAATAAAAAGACAATATATTGAGCATTTCATAAAGAAAGAGCGTCCAAAAAACGAAGAACTAAAATTTAAAAATAAAATATATAATTTTTTAAAAATTAAAATTCATCCTCCCATGTTTAATTAAACTTTAAAAAAAACGATTGCTGGATTCGAGGAGAAAGGATTGACCAAAAGTTTGTAAAACTATTGCTCAAATTTTAAAAATTGGGAAGAAGAGACAAAAGTAGCAACATCCAAGAAGTAGGTATATAGTATTATATATTATTTAAAATGCAGCTCATGGGAAGAATGATCTAGATCCACTTATAATTTATTTTCCACATAATGCCTCTTCGTTTTTGTTTCTTCTCCACCTCATCTTTGATCTTTCTACTCATCTCTAGTTCTTCAAGATTTGCTTGGTTGGTGAACTCACAATCTCATTTGTGTTATTTAATTTTTCTTTTTTGGTACAAATCCTCACCTTTTCATCTTCGGGTAGATCTTCTCCTTTTTCTTCTTTACCTTTAATTGGGCGCGTGCCATGATTATTTTGTTTATTTGGAATTCTTGTTTGGACTAGTCCGATTACCATAAACTAGTGACCTCTATATATATATCTATATATATATATATATATATATATATATCTCATTTACACCATTTCAATTTAATTTGAAGACTTCATATAATTTAAAAAATATATCAATAAATTTGGCATGTACTGTGACATTAAAAGTATACCTGAATTCAAGTTACGCTTCTATAGTAGCTTTGGTTACAAGATTGAGTACAATTCATGAAAGTAGACTTGTACCAAAGGGAAATAATGGAAGAATTTAATTCTAGTTCCAAATTGACGTGTGCAAGTTATTGTTTGGGTAAATATTCAATTATAATTAAGAAAAACGAGTTGACTTCAATAGTTTACCTCAGTGATCTGGGCATATATATGATACATATGATAGGAAAGTTATAATTTAAGTGAGAAGCATGCATGAAAGTGCAGTTGATTTAAGCCAAAAGTGTTTTAGGCACGATCCATTATCCAAATAAGACATGATGCATGCTTAGTTCATGGAAATGAATTAATACCCATTGAAGCTAATTGTGTGGGAGACAATGACTTCGGAAACATGGACAAAGACTTGGATGACTTACGTAGTGCCCCCACGAATAGCAAGTGGCCAAGAGTCCTTCAAATGTTTGAAAAAAACAGGGAGCTTCGTACAGCTAACGTAACTGCGATAGGAGACACTGTATTATTAAACATGGCAGTGTCTAGTGGGAATAAGGATGCGGTGGAATCCATGGTTGACTTAGTTTGTGGAGAGAGAATTAAAGAGCAGGATGAGAAGTCGCCATTATTATCATCAGTGGATGAAAATGGCGATGAGAAGAAGCTTGTCCTTGGGGCTCAGAATGAGAAAGGTAATACCCCTCTGCATTTTGCTGCTTCCATAGGAAATGTTGATATGTGTAAGAAGATCGGTGGCGCAGATCCCATGTTAATTGTTCATGGCGGCTCTCCATGGTAACAGAAATACTTTGCTTTGGCTGCATTATCTTCAACCCGCAATATTAATATTGCTCACTATAAAAGGGACAACAACGACACCATTCTTCACTGTACAATAGCAAGAGGGCATATTGGTAAATAGAAACAACTATTCATTCTTTCATATAATATTTAAATGTTTTATATTAATGTATTATTTATTCAAGTGCATATGGTTTAATTTGATTTCGCAGATTTGGCAATCGATATAGTTCTCCTTTGTTATCGTCTAAAAGAGATGACGCTCATGCGCAATAAGAATGGGTTGTCTCCAATCCATCTCTTAACAGCAACCACTTCAGCTTTCGAAAGTATCGATTTTCGTGGTTGATCTTTTGTTGTACAACTTCGTTATCATCTACGTAAGTAACATTAACTGTATCCAAACGATAAGATTGCGAATATGTAAATATTGAATCTTTTCAAAAGAAAAATAATTTTGTCATTGAGATTTCTCGTATGTATGGTGTGTGGCTTGTTTGTTTGTTTGGAACTTGGAAGGGTGTTTTAGAGTTAGGAAGAAGATTTGGGCCACGACTACGGACGAATTGGAACGATATGAACGCGAATATTGGGTTTGGCCCACCACGTATTCAATTTGCGAGTGTGTCTCTAGTAAGTATGATCTGCAACAACGCTCAACTATTTTGTTCGGGAATGTCAATTATTAGTGTTTGTGAATGGAGTGTATCAAGAATATATCCATTGATATCTTTCTTCATTTAATTTTTTCACCATTAGATCATGATGTAATGGTTGAGATTTATTATTCTATTTATTATGGTAGAATTTCATAATATTTAATGTTATAAATCTACTATGATAAATAGAATAAAACTCAACCATTAAAACATAATCTAATGGTAGAGACATTAAATGAAGAGAAATCAATATATACTACTCCCAGTACTTATATAAGGTCTAAATAACAAATTTATAAATATTAAAGAAATTAGTTGATTAATTATTTATAACAAATATATATTGTTTTGCATAAAATATCATTTCTAATCATGCGCATTATAATTACCATTGATGAAAATCTCATCCGTACATAAAATTAATAAGGAGACTTCAGAAAAAAAAATTATAAATTTGGGGAGGACAAATTGGATTAAGGTATTGTATTTAGGATTAAAATATATAGACTTCTTGTTTAGATCTCATATTTAAGATTGGAGGTTTTTTTTTCCCCTTCTGTTGGCATGTTTTTTTCTGAGGACATTCTTGTTTAGATCCCATGTTTTGATGATAACAAAAGTACGGTATGAAAAAGAATTGTTTAATAAATAAGTTTAGACAAAGTAATAACAGGGATAAGCATCATTTGAAGTAAGCATTGGAGTAATGAGGAAAGACCAAGAGAAAATGCTGAGAAACTTAAGCAGGAGCAATTTCTCTAAGGCATTACTCGAGTATGTACTCGAGTAATGAGACAAAACTTGAAATAACCAGAGGCACCTTCCAATAACCTGCCAACGTTACTCGAGTAAGTACTCGAGTAATAGTGTAAGTATTTTCAAGTTGCTCTCGACCTGCCAATGTTACTCGAGTAGGTACTCGAGTAACCATGTGAAAATTTTCAAGTTACTCTCGGCCTGCCAATGTTACTCGAGTAGGTACTCGAGTTACTCTGTTTCACAAAATGTGGTGCTCTCGGCACTTTGTACTACTGCCAATGTTACTCGAGTAGCTACTCGAGTAACGCACTGAAGTAAGTGCAAACTTGAAGGTAGTACCCGATTAACTTGATATAATTTTATTTTACTTTCCTCGAGTCATTACTCTAGTACACAAGTATTTAATATTCTATTTTAAGTGGATTCCTCAAGTAGGTACTCAAGTATGCAGAGTTATTTTCAAGGAAAACCTCAAGTCATTACCCGAGTAAGTTATGCACAAAAAGTAAGTTTACTCGAGTAACATGGTAATCTAACTTGATGTGCTCTCGGCCTTGAAGTCCTGCCAACATTACTGGAGTAAAGCATCGAGTAACCAAAAGTTTATTTGAAGGTTTACTCGAGTCGGTACTCGAGTAACGCATAAAGTTGTGAATGTATTACTCGAGTAAGTATCCGAGTAAACATACATTTCCAAAGGTTTGAAAATTGTTTATTCCATGCACTACCCGAGTAAATTTATAATTGTCTGTTGACTTGCAGTTGATCAAGTTTTTTCCGATGATACTCGAGTAAGTACTCGAGTAAACTTCAAGGAATACTCGAGTAGCTACTCGAGTAAGCAAATCCAGAAATTCAGAAATCATTCCAATGTTCATTATTTTGTTTCCTATATGATTAACCTTCCATTGTATTAGTTTTCTTAGCTTATTTATAGATAAACAATGAAGAGATTATACCAAATATGGAAAGTCAAAAGCAACATTCAAATATCACCCACCACCACCTACCACAAACGGATGTTTTTCAAATACTGGAAAAGTCAATAATGGCTGCGCACGCTCCAACGGACATGAAGAAAAACGTTCCAACAATCATTACCAATGTATCTATAAATGTGGGAACATCCAAACATAAAAAGAACAAGAACATACACACGAACGTATCATCAAGTTCTCTACTCTGTTTTACATTATACTTGTAATTCTATGCTTCAGTGATTCTTATTCACTCTGTGAGAGAGATATTTCATTCAAACTCAATACTTGTTATTGAGATAACTTAAGGTTGTGGAACCTTGAGTTGGGATTGGATTACAACTTGTAAGGGGGAGCGAGTGTCCAGGTGAAGGAATTTGCTTGTACTGAGGTTCCAAGAACCCACTGAATCTTGGAAGTTATAGTGAAACTCTCAGAGAAGCTCTGAGGACTGGACGTAGGTTAAAGTGGTTGTGACCGAACCAGTATAACTCCCGGTGTACACTTCGGTGATATTTCTCCTTACTCCTTACTGTTTTAATTTCACTGTCAAATTTTATATTTGCAACGAAATTTTAGTATCACCCAAATCACCCCCCCTCTTGGGTGAAACGCTTGCTCTAACAAAATTCACTTTCTCTCTTAACATTTATGCTCTTAGAAAAATATGAGTAAGCAAAATAAAAAAAATACAGAAGTGACCACACCTATAGCTGGCTTCATATAACTTAATTGAGGCATTACATATATATGAACTTCCTCGTGTAATGCATGGGCACCAATCTTATTAAGGAAAGTCGTTTGTAATATGTCAAAAGAAAAAAAGAAAAGTAGTTTGTATCATTAAGCTGGTAAAAAGAAAAAAATATTACCACTTTCTGATATTATCCTCCAATTAAAATCAACCTATCTTAATTATCTTTAATGTCTTTTTTTATACAATATCTCTCTACTTTATAATTAATAAGGGTATTTGTGAAGAGGAAAAATTTAAGGGCAAATTGCACCTAGGTCCTGAGTAAGGAAAAATACAACAAAATGATCTTTTGAAATCTTAATTTTGTGGTGAAGTCCTGTGGGACTTTTTTATAATATATTCGAAATGTGAAAAGTCACAAATACCCTTAATGAAAGGTAGACAAATTTTAACCAAGTATTTTCTCTCTCCCCTCCATGATAGGCCCAATTTCTCTATGAAGACTCGAGAGCCACAGTTCGCCGCCCAACTTTGGTAGTCTCGTCGCCATCGCGTTTGGTTGCCTTTGCCATCACGCTTTGTTTCCGGTCACTGTTGTGAGCGTGATTACCTAGAGATCCTAGTCCATCAATGATAGCTCATACAATGCAATGCATAGCGAACCATGGTCATACCTTGCGAGCCACTTTGACTCCTCTGTGCCGGCCATTTTCTACAGACGCATTGGTTGAGGTCAATGAGTGGTATCATAATAAGGTTCCCTAGAACTAGTGTGAAAGGATGTTGTTCGTGATCTATAATTATGCACATTTTTGAAGCTCAAAAGTGGGACTATACCTATTGCTCCTTCTGCAGGGACTTGTTGAGAGTGAATTTTAGCTAGTTTGGATGAATTTCTTACTTTAACTTGGAATAATATAGTAAACTGATTTTATTATTTGACTACAAAAATAAAAAACTTTCGGTGGTGACAAAAGTCGCCGCTGAAAGTTTAGTCGCCGCCTATGAGATTGTCACTGAACGTTTGAGCGGCGACAATTGTTCAGCGGCGATAAAGGTGACGTTCAGCAGTGACTTTTGTCGCTGCTGAACGTGTCAATATTTTTTTTAAAAAATAATTTGAAAAATAATTTTTTTTAAAAAAATTAATTTATAAATGTCATATGTTTGCTCCTCATGCTGCCACGTGTTGCCTCCTCATAATTCCTCCAAGTGACTCTCCTCTCGTTCGAACCCGCGATCTCAAGAAGCCGATGCCTTCACGAGCGAGTCTTTGCCAGTTGCGCCGAAATGAACTTTTGTCATATTTTTATATATTATTATATATATAATATTATCATATATATAAACATACATACATATAATTAATTATTAATTAAATATAATATTATTAAAAATAATGAAAAAATATTTATATATTTAAATTAAACAATTTTTTAATTAATTTTACTTAATAAATAATAATTTAATATTATAAATATTATTTTTAATATAATATAAAATTATAAATATAATATTAATAACATATAAATTATTTTTAAATAAAATAAAATTAATATTTTAATTTTATAAATATTATTTTTTAAAAAAGTTCATTAAAAAAAACTGAATTGATTTTCAACGGCGACTTTCAAAAGTCATCGCTGAAAGTGCCACTTTCAGTGGCGACATTTTTTTATAGCCACTGAAAGTCTTTAATAATTAATATTTTAATTTTATAAATATTATTTTTAAAAAAATTAATTAAAAAAACTGAAATTGACTTTCAGCGGTTATTTTCAAAAGTCACCGCTGAAAGTGGCACTTTCAACGGTGACATTTTTTTGTCTCCACTAAAAGTATTTAATAATTAATATTTTAATTTTATCAATATTATTTTTAAAAAAAAAAACTGAAATTGACTTTCAGTAATGACTAAATTGTTGCCGATGAAAGTGGTCACTAAAACTCAATTTTTTTTTATTGTGTTCGAATTTGAATGATTGGATAGAGTTAGGGTCGATGATAGTTAAGACACCCTAAATGATTGTTGCAAAGCATGGTGTGATAGAAATGGTGAGGAGAATTCTGAATTATTTCCATTCATGGTTAAAGATGTTAATGATGAGGCAAAGAACATAACTCTCTACTAGAATCAGAAAAAGAGGCAAACCAAAGCTATATTAGTATTTGTATAGAAAGAAATTCCTTAATGAAAGTATATTTAGGCAAACTTCATATTGTGCAAGCAATTACCATCAATGAAATGGTTTGATGTGTGTATCTATTTGCTCCAAATTTTTCAGTAAAACCATAAAGAAATTGAATCGAACACGATTTAAACGGACATGACGTCACAAGGTTTATTCAAAATACTCCCTCCGGTCCTAATTATAGGACAAAGTTGACTTTTTTGGAGAAATTAAGGAAGCCAATTAAATTACTTTAGAGTATTTATATTTATATTTTTTTCTCCAAACTAATTAATTTGACTAATAAACTAATATGTAATCTAAGGATACTAAAAATATAAACACTCTAAATTAATTTAATTAGCTTCCTTAATTTCTCCAAAAAAGTCAACTTTGTCTTATAATTAGGACCGGAGGTAGTATTGTGCATGTGAAAGTAATGAATAATGCCCCCTAATTTGGTTGAGTCTAACCTCACAAGCCTGTTCAATGGTTTTGCATACTCATGACTCCGGGCATTTTTTGCTGTTCCCTCATTTCCACCTTCGTTGCTTCTCGTTCTCAATCTATTAACTTTTGGAGATCCTTCCTGCTTGACTCTACTACGTACGCCATTGTCATCTCTCTCTGTCCTACTAATGTATTCTTGACATTTATGTTTGCATTGGGTTATATATATCAAAATATTTTCGGCAATGTATATTTTGATATAAAAATTTATATTTAAGTCAATGTTTTTGTGATATTCTCTTTCAAGCCCATGAGATTATCTTTAAAAGCTACCCAAATTAAAATAGACTCTAAAATTTAAAAATAATTAGAAATCTAGTTCTTTTTAAGTTTTAATTATTTTTAAAAATTTAAAAAATCAGACAAGAATTCTTATAGTATATTTATTTTAAAATTATGTGATTTTTCGTTTGCCCTTAGGACTGTAATTCACAACAAAAAGGCGTGTGGGAGTTGAGATAGGGAGGACAAATAGATGAAAGAAGGGAAGAAAACACGAGAGAGAAAAGATTTGTTATAGGAGAAAGAATATGGAATCCAATACCAGCATTCCTGTATTTCGTTCTCCCTCTCCCCAGTCTCCTGCACTCTCTCTCCCCCTTTCACATTAAAAAATCATGCAGTATTTTACTTTTTAAAAAAAAAAAGTTATCTCTCTCCTTTGACACAAAGTAGTGAAAATTGTTCTTAGTGTGAATGATTTGTGTACAAATAAAAACTCATTCTTCTAGTGAATGATTTTAAATTTAGCATATTGATAAATACTTTTGAAAGTGTAGCATTTTGGTAAATTATTTTATTGTCCGCAGCATCATGATAAAGAAGACCCTGGAAATGCTTGGGATCAAAGGGGTTCACAATGATATGGGCCTTGTCGACCAAAAAGAAAACGAATGATGTGGGCCTTACATATGATCAGCCTGTGAGACATATGATTATGACAATAAGTCATCAATTGAGATTGTCAACGAAATGAACTCCTATTATCCACGATGATGAAGTTGGCATACAGACTACCTTATGCCTGCTTATATAGGAGTAAACACAATGTCAATACAAGAATATAATACTACTTCATTAAGTGTTTATTTGGGATAACTTATTTTTAGATAATAAGTGCTTATAAATCATGATTTACAGTATACGAGGTAAGCATTTGAGATGGGTTTTATCTCGACTTACGTAATAAGTGTTTATTCTTGAAAAATAAGCTAATCCAAACATACTATAATTCCATTACTAACTGCTAACGCTAAGAGATTATGTGCTCTTTTGGAATAGTTTATTTTTGGGTAATAAGTGCTTATAAATCGTGATTCACAGTATACGAGGTAAGTATGTGAGAGGAGTTTTATCTCGGCTTACGTAATACTGGTCCAAATGGCCGCTCCAACAACAATATATACCACTCTATTTCTATTTTTAAATCCTTTTTTTGATCAAGAAATGTGTTCCTATTTATAAGTTCAGTTTCAGTGTAGTAAATGAAATTGTGACAATTTTGCTCTTATTTATTATACCAATAAAAAAATAATTTAAAGATAAATAGAAAAGAAAGAATTGAAAAGTACTCATTTATAAATAAGGATATGGTTAAAAATTTACCTAATAATTCTTGATTTAATTGTCTTTCCTTAATAAGTGAGATTTAATTAAAAAAATTTATAAATAAAATTAAAGTGAAAAATATTTTATCAATATGTGCTTTTCTTCTTATTAATAATAAGAGGGTAAGAGGCTGTAAAGAATTTCTATTGGGAACTTTCTCCTCTGGGGCGCCTCAAAGAGGTGAATTCCTGTCGGGCCTATCAGATTGGGGGCGCCAGGACTAGTCGGTTGTCGGGGGCCCATGTCGGTAAATCCGGCGTTGGCCTTCAAATTAACACCGGATACCTGGAAGGTGGGTGCACCAAAGACCAAAAATAGTCCATGGCATAAACCATAAAAAAAAAAAAAGGGTAAGAGGCTGTTTAGTCAGTCCAATCAATCATTAATCTTTGAACGTGGGAATTAAGATTCTCGACCCCCCAAGTCCATTGAATTGTCAAGTCATAAGACAATCTTGCAGAACCACTTCTTTGACTCATCCGCACACAATCAACGCAAAAGCCTGATCCCCCGGGAACATATGGATTTTATAATGTCAACTGTTTTGTCCTTCTATAATGGTATGGCTGCCGACACGAGTAGCTTTTCATTAGCCGCCACTCATCCAACCTTGACTGCCAAGGGCAAGACTTCCTTTGGGAACTTTGGGCGGTGTGTATGTTAGAAAAGAGAACATTGCTTTTATAAATACCATGGGCCGGATAGTACACAAATAATGCCAGTGAACAGTACTGCTACAGTATCGGTCCTTTCTTTTAACTGCGCCTCTTTACGTTGTTTTAATCCCTTGGGTATACTTTTATTTTCCTTTCTTCTCTTTTATCCTGAGTATGTGTTCGTTTACTTCTAAAATAATGATTTTAGAAGTATTTTTTAGTAAATCGAAATAAAACTTCTTCCACATATTTATATCATAAACTATAAAAGTTATTTTTTAAAAGCTAATCAAAATACACACTTAATATGATATTGTACATGATTATCAAAAGAAAAGTAAACAAATATTATATCATACTAATAATAGTAGTAAAAATATTTATTCTAAAATTATTATTTATTTATTAATTACACTCCAATTCATCACATTAAACTCAAATATTATCCACAAAATCATCATATAAGAAAAAATAAATATGTGAATATTTTACTTATCAAATTTCATCACACTTAGCTCTTGGACGTCCCCAAATAAGAAGTGACTAATAAGTGTTTCCAACAAAATCAGAAGTGTCATAAGCAAGAACATAATTGAAAAATAAAGAGATCATAATATTCATGAATCAACGAAAATATAAACTTGTGACATTATTTAAAAATGAATGAATCAACTTCTTTATTATAACTCATTCTTTCAATCTCTCAATTGTTTAAGGGTAAGTGTTTCATTCAAATTCAACCGAAAAAATTGCACTACCATAGACCTACTAAAAATCTCAATCTCCACTACCTAAGTCACATGCATAATTCAAATCAAAATAACTTATTGAGGGGTAAAAGGAATATAAAATATGATATGAAGGGCTACATTTAAGAAATAGAGCAATTGAAAAATAGGCCAATTTATAAATAAATCTATCTCATCACAACAACCCACAATTTTAATTCAAATACTCAATATCTCTTCGATTTTTTTGACAAGTTCTCTCGATCTCAAGATCAAAATGCTATAGTTTAGTCTCTTTCGTTCTGTTCATGCACAGGCAAAGGCCAGAAAAGAAACACGAGACACCAAAAAAAAAATGTAATATAAAGACTAAATTAGTATTAAAATTACTTAGTATTGATATTAATGACAACAATATCTGGCAATGACGCCAAAAACTTGTTACCAATGTAAATGGTTTATTAAAAAATGCAAGTGTACATTATTGCAAACAAGTGATACAGAAGTGAGTAGAGTATCATTCCCATAATGATTGATCACTAAGTACCAAAATAAGTAATTTTAATTCTATTTAGTCGATCGATTAGTTAGTGATTGAGAGTACAAAATAAACAATGATTAAATATGAATGCAAATAATATGAAAACAACTATGAGAAAAATCCATATGGGTCAGATTTCATTTAACAAATTTTGAATTAAATCACATATCTATTCTATTCCAATTTATTTTATATGATTGATAGCCGAGTTTTCCTAATTTAATTATTAACCTCTTTTAAGGTCAAACAATTCTATAATTAACTGCTAATATATTATATTAATATATGAATTCAAACAATTAATTATGCATTAAGATTTATGGAACTCATTAAGACTACACAACTCATATGAATAAATTCTTATTTAATATGAAAGTTATGGTTTTAATCATAATATCTACACACATGCATCTCCTTCCGGTTTCAACATTCATATTGAAATCATTTAAAAGATGACCAATCAATTGAAAGCATTAAGAACAATAATCAAAACTCAATCATGAAGGAAAAATTAAAACTAGATTTAATAAGTTAAGATTCAATCCGTCATTAGTAAACTACATCATTAAATTAGGAAAATAAAAATTTAGCTTATGATAAAATTAAAAACAAAACCAAAATAAATTGAAAACTTTATAAATATTGCATAAAACTTGATTATTAAATTATAAAACATAAAGATCTAATCTTCCTTATAATAGATAACAACCTATATCATCTATAAAGAAGATCTACCTATACTATCTATAAAAGAAATATGCCTAAATATTTCAAAATGAAAACATGTAAGAAATAATATAATACATTTTGGTAAAATATATATATATATATATATATATATATATGTACATATCATACATCAAATTAACTTTAAAAAATAATACAAAATCTTCCTTCTATTAGAGAAGGATGCCTCCATATTTTCTCCTCTAATATGCATACATATAGGTAGGTGATTGATGATAAATCGTACTGCTACCGTATCAGTGAACAGTGGTGCTAAAGCGGTGGATGATGCTGCTACAGTAACTATTGGCAAAATAGTACCCAAATAGCGGTGGTGAACAGTGCCGCTACAGTGTCAATCCATTTTTTTCCAGTTGCCTTGTCTTATTTCAACCGGTGGTTTGCTTTTAGGCAAGGTATTAAAACCCAGATAGGGTATTGAACCGGTCAGGGTACTGGGTTAAGGGTCAGTGGGTCAGATCGGGACCAAAACGGAGCTAAAACGGGACCAAACCGGTGAGAAATTGAAAATTTTAGATTTATAGTATAAAATTCTAAAGAAAAAATCAAAAAATTTTTTTTTTTTTAAATTAGCAACCAGGACCGGACCGGACCGGTTTACCGGTCGGTTCTCCGGTTCCCGGGCTGGACCGGCCGGTCCGGTCCAGGTTAATGAACATGGCTTTTAGATCTCCTTTTTCCTTTCTTCTCCTTAACATGATGTTACGTGGCTATCAAAAGAAAAATAAAAAAATATTATATTATAATAATAATAATAATAATAATAATAATAATATTTATTCTAGAATCATTATTTATTTATCAATTACATCCCAATTCATTACATTAAACTCAAATATCATTTACAAAATCATTACATAAAAAAAATATGTAAATATCTTATCAACATACTCCTTTTTCAAAATATTTTCTACTTTCTCGTGCTGTATTGGAATTTTCTCGTGCTGTATTGGAATTGGTTGTTGTATCCTTTTTATTCTTCCAATTAGTTTGGTTTTTCTTTCACGTCATGATTATGCCTTTTGTCCTTCTTGTTTATGGTTTCTCCACCTCGCAGGCTTCCAAATTGCGTGGTGTAGGTTTTTGGTTGATGAAACTCATTTCTCATGTAACTTTTTATTTTTTTTACCTTTTTATTGAAATGAAATTGTTTTTTTCTCAAAAAAAAAAAATACTCCTATTATCTTATTTATAAGTCATTTTCAATATATTTCATCATAACCAAAAAAAATCTTAAACTTCATTAATTCTACTTTAAAATTTGCCTTAGAAAAGTCTACACATAATATTTAAAGGGTAAAATTATATATTTATATGAAAAATTTAATAACATTACTTATAAATAATAAAAAAGGCCATGTCTATCATTTACAAATAGAATCAAAGGAGTATTTTATATTTAAATAAGTGTAGATTTTTAGATATTTTTAGTTAAATTTAGGACTATCTTCATTACCTATTTAAATATCATTTATATAGGAGTGTTTCTTTCTTTTCTGTAATCATCTATAGAATAGAAAGGACAATTATAGAATAAAAAGGAATCTTTCAATAAATCTTGGAATATCCCTTTTAAATGAAGAACAAATATTAAATAAAAATTAAAACAAGACAGGGAGGAGATGCAGCCTGGACCCCGCGAGAATCTATTGAAGGATCACAATCACATGCTTGAAGGTGGAGAAGAAGCACAACAGCAGCCACCACCAAGTGAATGACACTTGGTTTCAGGAAAAAAAAAAAAGCCACAATAATAAATAAAGAATAAAATTTTTAATAATTTATCAATTTTATTTTCATTTAATGGAGAACAAAATTTCCACAATAATTAATAAAGAATAAAATTTTACATTTAGGCAAGTAGATAAAGATGGAAATACTGCATTGCACTTGGCAGTTAACCTAAATTGGCAGACAACTACACTGGTAGAGCAAGTAAAGTAGTTTGAGGTGCGTAGCTATTTGCTATTTTAAAATTTCTTTGGCTAGGCCATGAGCTCTAATAGAAAATTAAAATACTCATCATCACTTCAAACAAATAAAAAAAATTGTTTAATTGACGTGAAGTCAAAGTTTATTCAAAATGTTGGATATGCAGCTTGTGAAATCTTTAGTGCCTTCTGAATTGCGGGAGAATTAACACAACAACGATGGGAAAGCCGCAGAAGAAATCTTGAGAGCCGTCTTCGAGAAATAAATGACAAAGGACAGAGAGTGGTTGAATCAAACCTCACAAGCATGTTCTGTGGTGTCGACCGTTGTTGCATCGATGGCCATTTCCAATGTGATAAACGACTTAGATGCAAAGGTACACCACTCATCACTTTATTCTCAATCTCTCAAGTTTTGGATATACCTTCCTTTCATGCTTCATGCTGCAATTTCTCTCATGTTGGGCTCCATTGCCTCTTTGTGGATCTCTCTCTCATGATCGCCATCTTTAACATTATCTCAACACCTATATTCATTGGTCCTGCGTTGAGGTCTATGTTTACTAAGGTTCCACCTCCTAACCGCAACACCTCAAGTGCCATCCACTACCGAAGGACATAGAACAAGGAAAATGGAGAACAATTTGATAAGAATCAAGAAAGGATTAAAAGGTTTAATACTTTTTGACGAGCATTTGCCTGTTCTTCAATGTTGTGGATTATTGAATACATTGTGGCAATACAAGGCATCTTTGTAGCATCATCATAAGAACGTTGAGTGTCTTCGTTGTGAATCCAATTTCTCTGTGACTTTCGTATCAGATTTGAAGCCACAAAATTAAGAGCATCTCTCTTACTATTCAAAAAACACAATCCATCATCATTTCATTTAAAAACCTTAGTGTAAGTGATTTGATAGTTTTATCTCTTTTTGTTTGCAATAATAATGTGTGTGTAATATGTATACTAGTTCACATCGCATAGTACTTTATTGTGCTTGTCGTTAGCACTTAAACTAATTACTAAATTAACCTCCATAACATTAGTGGTGAAATTAAGTCGTACTCTCTTATGCGGAGTCAATAGTATTTAATTCTTAAATTAATTAAATGTGTGAAGCTCAAAATAAAATAGGAAATTGACTTTTAATAAAAATGAAATTATTAAAGAAAATAAAGAAAACAAATAATGAAATTTCTTGAGAATAGATCGGTGGCCATCACAGTTCTAATAGATATGGAGATATTAATTCATTAAGTCATACACATGAAAAACTCAAGATGAACACCATAGATCTCAGCTATATAATCAATAATTATACCTAGAAATCTAGCACATAAAATTACCTCTTACATAACCATTAAATGTCATTTAGCGCGTGAATTAAATTCTTAATTATAATTTGCTCCTCTAATTAGAATAATCAAATGATATATCCTAACAGAATAAGAGAACGTTGTATTTAAGAATATAATCAATCATGCAATTCAATTAATAACATAAAAGAATTGAATAACAAGATTAATCATATGAGGAAACTAAAAATGTGGATTAAGAACTGTAAATCATAATTTTTCATAAAATTCACAAAAGTTTAATGACAGAGATTATCCTAATGGAAATCAAAGTCTTGAAATAGAAATTCAATCCTAGAATTAGAAAATCATAAAATACAAGAAAAGATTAAACTAAATAACAATTTCCAATTAAAGATCAGAGAACTCAAGCCACAAGATCTATTCTCAAGAGGAGGATTAATTAACCACACATGGCGATGGAAGAAAAAAATAGTTGTCATGTGTGGTCATGCCCTTGGAATGAAGCATTAGGGTCCCTTTTATATAGCTTTCTTGCATTTGAATTTGAGTTTTGGATAATATATGCTCTATCTCTCTATCTTGAATTTTCATAAACTTGTGGCGTCTTCTTCACCTTTGATTGGAGGAATTTGAATTTTCAATAGACTTTTGAATAAATAAAGATAAATCTTTATCTTAAATCCTCAAATCTCAATCTTTTTCTTGGATTTAGATTTAATATATTTGAGGAAAAGAATTAAATTTAATTCTCAAGGGATAAAAAGATATAATATTTTGAATTAAATCTCTTTTTGAATTATGTTGAATTCTATCCTCTTAGGTGGTGCCATATTGTTGCTTGTGGGAAAAGAAACCATGTAAAATGACCTACATGCTCTTCATTAATTGTAGGTGGTTACGTTTTTGCTCTTTATGGGTCATCGAAGACATGCAATTAGGCTTAAGTGTTGGTTATAGGACCCATTCAAGGAGCAAAACTATGATGTTAACACATATTGGCCCTAATCATGATTAATTTGGCCTAAAAGTAGTCTTAAGACCTTATTTTTCATGAATCATTTGGCCCATGCGAATTTCCACCCCCTTTATGGTTGATTGTCTTCTTAATTTTAATTCCTTAGTTTTCCTACAATAAATACAAATAAAAATACCTTGAAAAACAAATTAGTTAATCTAGGAAAATAAAAATATGACAAATTCATCATTCTTAGCATTTCATTTGAACAACCCATTCTAATCTAAAATAATCATAATAATTACATTTAAGCATAATAATAATAATAATAATAATAATAATAATAATAATAATAATAATAATAATAAATCCTATAAATAGATATACAAATATATAATAAAATAAGACATAACTGTTCTTGGAGGTTTAATTTGTGATAATCATTCCTTTCACCTCACTTATATAATTTATTTTTTGGGACCTCGGGATGACGTCTATCAGTTATCACCCACTTGACCGAACATAGAATATGTATTCAGTGTAGTGAGTCAATTTATGCCTATCACATGCACGGGGAGCTGTGATTCGAATAAAACACCACAATGATTCACCCATCGATACTTCATTATTGTAGGAGAAGGAAAAGAACAAAAGGTAATTCAGTGATCATGGCCAGTGCAGAAAGCTTTGGACCAAAGGTGTATTTAATGATCTAGGCATTACGTATGATCAACCTATGAGACTTGATGGTAATAATGGTTGGTGGGACTAGTTCTCTAATACTACAAAAAACATTAATTTTTTTACGGAATTTGTCCCGGAATTTACAACAGAATTCAGAATTTTGGACAGAATTTTTGACGGATTTCCGACAGAATAGATTCTATCACTGATAATAGCGTGACAAACCAATTTTCGATAGAATTCAGATTCTGTTGCAAATTTCTGACATAATTTCCGTCGGAATTTTACAACTGAATTGAATTCTGTCGAAAATTGCGACGGAATTAAATTCTTTCAACAGAATTCAATTCCGTCGTAAACTTATTTTTTATTTTTTAAATTTTAAAAAGCCATGTGGCAACTCCAGTGGCCGCCACCTCATCATCGGCTACGGCGTGTGGTAGCTCTGGCGGCCTCCATCTTACATTCCTGGACCTCTTCTGATTGATCTTGAGCCACTTCCACTAAGAAAATTCAATGAATGAGAAGATGTTTTAAAGGATAAATGCATTATTCTCATCGGGGATGAGAACTTCTCCTTCAAGTGACTTAAGATCGTCTAACCAAGGTTGTCTCTTTTCTCGCTTGTTTTCTTTCTAATTTTTATGATTCTTTGAGCTTAATTGTTTTGTGAGGAAGATAAATGTGGGGAGGGACATAATCCAATAGAAAAAGTAGAAGTCGTGTAGCTTAGTAAGTAGAACAAGAACTCTATTTGTATGCTTTGCATTTTTTGCTATTATTCTACTTGATTACCATTGTGCCTTGAATTTTAACTTGCTTAGCATTCTCTTTAAAATTGCTTTACAAACATTGGGGACAATGTGTTGATTAAGTGTGGGGGAATGGAATACACTTTTGAATCTCATTAATTGGTTGTTTTAAAATAAAAAAATGCCTTAAATTAAAAAATTTTTAAAAATAACTTGCTTTGATACATGCCTTAATTAAGTGATAAAAGGTCACATTTGCTATTTTTAAAATGTAATTTATGGGAAATTTTTTGAGTTTTCATGAGAGCTAGTGTTTTGGCAATTTTAATATTGTTATTATCATGTTAAAATAACAAAATACAAAATCAGATCGGACAAGCTGAATTGTGAACCTGCGAAGTAATGTTGAACAATAATGAAATCTGATTTTTAGCGAACTAGAATGAACAAGTAGTCCTGCTATTAAACTGGTCTAAACTAGTGCAATTGGCAATTTGTGTGGTTCAACCGGTCTTAAGAAAATCAGGAAAGAAAGTAGGAAGGAGTACACTAAACAAAAGAACAAATGGAAGAAATTACAAAGGAAAAAAAAAAGAATAAAGAAGGGGGAAAAAAAAGAAAAGAGTCGCATAAGGAAGAAGATGGCCATAGTCACATTATTCTTTCTTTTCATTCTGTTTTTTTTTTTTTTTTGATTAGGCAGACTATTGCGTGCGGGCAGGATCGAACCCGAAACAAAGTGACACAAAGGCCCCAGCTATGCCACTTGCGCCGCTAAGCGCTGGCTTCTTTTCTTTTTTTAAATCCAATCTCCAGTTGTTTCCCTTGTCACAATAATCAACACCAACCCCCAATATCTTTTTCGGGTTATTTATCGTTGTCTATTATTGACCCAGAAGCAAGTCTCCCTTTCCCCCCTTTTTTTGGGCCAGAGCAAGTCTTTCTCTTTTGCTCCTGCTTTTCTCTCTTTATAAAGCCTCTATGTTTTTCTCTCTTCTTCACACTCATATCTGGTTCTTTCAGGTTTGGTTTGGGTGAAGTTACAATAATCTCATTCTCCTATTCCTTTAGTAAGGCTCTGCTTCTTTTTCATCATTCACTTCTTCTTCTTGGTTCTTGTTGCTTACATTACTCTCCTCCACCACCATCTTTTCTTTCTTCAAGTTTTCCCTTCTTCTGGCTTCATGATTATATTTTCTTTTTGGGGTTTTTGTTTTGGTTATCTGGTTTTCCATAAATATGGCCTACAGTTCTCATTTACGTTATTTAAATTTAATCTGGGAAGGGTTTAAATTTTGTAGTCATTTAAAAGATACAGGTTTTGAAAAATATATTAAACTGACAAGCAAGTGTGGCGAGATTCAAAATATACCTGATTTCCACATTTCTATTATTGTTTTAGTCACGAGATTGAGTACAATACTTATAGTAAAAGGAAAGAATGAAGAGGTTTCTAGTTCCTAATTGACGTGTGCGAGTTATAGTATCGATTTATGAGGAAGAAAATTGAGTTGACTTGAATAGTTGACCTCAATATATAATGATATGTGCATACAGTTTAGAGATGAGAATGCACATATGAAGATGACTAGTATTATAATTCAAGTGAAGTTGATTTAAGCCAAAAGTCTTTGATCTATTATCCAAATAGTACATGGTCCATATACCTTAGACATGAAAATGAATTAATATGCATTGAAGCCTATTGTGTAGGAGACAATGGCTTCTGACAACATCGATGAACACGTCAATATCTTACATATTGCTGCCATGAAAGGCAACTGGATGGAACTCCTTGGAATGTACAAAGTCAAAAGGGAGCTTCGCACAGAAAAGATGCCTCCGACAGGAGACACAGTATTACACATGGCAGTGTCTAGGGGGCCACTGTATGCAGTACGTTGGATGGTGAGAATCTTAGAAGGTGGGGAGTCAGCTCCAGCGAGAGAAAGCGGCGATGAGAAGAAACGTGTCCTTGGAGCTAAGAATGAGAAGGGTAACACCTCTTTGCATTTAGCAGCTTTTGCTTCGAAGGGGAGTCTTGAAATGTGTGGGATATTAGGTGAAGAAGACCCCTCTTTAATTACTGTACGCAACAAAAATGGGGAGACGCCTCTCTTAATGGCGGCTGCCCATGGCAATAAAGAAGCTTTTCTTTGGCTTCATTATCATAGCCCTGATCAAGGCTCTGCAACCTACTACAGAAACGACGACAATGATACCCTTCTTCACCATGCAATAGCAGGAGGGCATATTGGTAAATAGACATAATTGTTCATATATTCTTTAATTTCACATAATTTAATGTATTATTATTAACTCAAATGCTTGCTTTGATTTCGCAGATCTGGCCATAGAAATAGTTCTCCTTTTCGGAGATCGTCTGGAGGAGATGACAATGACGCGAAATAAGAATGGGTTGCGTCCACTCCATCTTTTAGCAGCAACCCCTTCAGCTTTTGAAAGTACTGATCTCTCTAGTCAATCTTTCCTTTTTCAACTTCTTTACCACTGTAAGTACATTTTCTTTTTGTGTGATTTCATGCTTGCAAAAGTCATGACAAAGTTTTGTCCTTTAATTTTCATCCAGACGAGCCTTCATATCATGCATTTTAAAATGTATAGAGAGAATATTTATAGGAAGCTTAAAATGCATGATATGATTATGAAGGCTTCGGATGACGTGATTATGCTGAGTGTGCAATATAAGTCAAACTAATAGTCGAAATTAACTTTTTCTACACAAAAAATTGTGGGGCAAAAATGTACGTTAACCCCACATCTTTCCATACACAATAGAAAGGAATCATTACAAAAAAAAAAAAAAAGACTTTCGGTGGTGACTTTTGTCGCCGCTGAAAGTCTTTCAGCGGCGACAAAAAGTTGCCGCCTATGCGACTGTCACTAAAAGTATTAGCGGCGACAATTTTTGTCGCCGCTGAAGGTGACTTGTTAATTTTTTTTAAAAAAAATCAAAAATTAAAATTTTTATTAAAAAAATTTGAATTTTTTTAAAAAATTTAATTTACAATTGCCACATGTCTCCTCCCCATGCTACCACGTGTCGCCTCCCAGTGCTGTCATGTGTCACCTCCTCGTGTCGCCTCGTCGTGCTGCCACGTGTCACCTCCTCATAATTTCTCAAAGAGATTCTCCTCTAGTTCGAACTCACGACCTCAGGGAGCCGATGCCTTCACATGCGAGTCTCTGCTAGTTGCGCCGAAATGAACCTATGTCATATTATTACATATTATTATATATATAATATTATCATATATATAAACATACATACATATAATTAATTAATTATATACATATAATTAATTATTAATTAAATATAATATTATTAAAAATAATTAAAAATTAAATAAAAACGAAAAAAAAGTTATATATTTAAATTAAAAATTTTTTAAATTAAAATTACTTAATAAATAATAATTTAATATCATAAATATTATTTTTAATATAAAATTATAAATATAATATTAATAAATAATAATATAATTTTAATGATTAAGGTTAAATAGAATTATTTAATAATTAATAGTTAAATTTTATAAATATTATTTTTAAAAAATATTAATAAAAAAAATATGAAATTGACTTTCAGCTGCGACTATTAAAAGTCGCCACTGAAACTCACTTTCAGCGGCGACTTTTAATAGTCGCCGCTGAAAGTGTTTTAAATTTTTTTTTTTAAAATTTCAAATAAGACTTTCAGCGGCGACACTAAAGTCGCCGCTGGAACTCACTTTCAACGGCGACTTTTAATAGTCGCCGCTAAAAGTGTTTTAAATTTTTTTTTAAAAAATTTCAAATAAGACTTTCAGCGGTGACACTAAGGGCCTGTTTGGTTCGATCCCATTACACCCTGTAGTGCAGTGTAATGCGATGCAATGGTAATGCAATGCGATATTAATTACAAAGGTAGTGTTTGGTTTGATTTTTAAGCAATGTGCAATGAATTAATATTTTAACAATTATTTAAAATTAATATATCACACAAAGTCTATTTTACCCCTTAATATAATCTTTGTAGAAAAAATAGTTACAAGACAGCGACGGCGGGGATGGAGGAGGAGGAGGTAGTGGCGGTGGCAATGATAGGGGTGGCGGTGGGCGGTGGGCAGCGGGGGTGGAGGAGGAGGTGGTGGCGGTGGGCGATGGGCGGCGGGGTAGTGGCGGTGGACGGTAGGGATGGAGGTGGTGGTGGGCGGCAATGGGCGGTGGGGGTGGAGGAGGAGGTGGTGGAGGCGGCGGCAGCGGGTGGAGGAGGAGGTGGTGGCGGTAGGCGAGGGTGGCGGCAGAGGAGGAGGTGGTGGTAGTGGCAGTGGGCGGTGGGGGTGGAGGAGGTGGTGGTGGGCGATAAGCGGTGGGTCGGTGGGGGCGGTGGGGGTGAGGGTGGCGGCAGAGGAGGAGGAGGTGGTAGGCGATGGGTGATGGGTGGTGGGGGCAGCGGGGGTGAGGGTGGCGGTGGAAGAGGAGGTGGTAGTGGCGGCAGCGATAGAGAAGGAGGTGGTAGTGGCGGCAGCGATAGAGAAGGAGGTGGTGGTGGCGGCGGTGGGCGGCGGGGGGTGGAAGAGGTGGTGGTGGGTGGTGGGCCGGCGGCGGGCGGTGGGCCGGTGGCGGGGCCAGGGGTGGTGGCGGGTGGAGGTGACGGCGGTGGAAGAGGAAGAGGTTGTGACGGTGGCAGTTGCGACGTGATGCGGCAAGTGAAATGAGATAAGTGAAACAAAGACAAAGGAAACTAAAGGGTAAATTGGACTTTTTAGACTATGCAATGGGATGGTAATGAGGATTCATAGGGGGGGAGATATGAATGAGGATTACCAATTTTTTGGTAATCTTCATTACCATGGTAAACCCTATTACCATGCTAAAGAGCTACTAAACACTATTCTCTTGGTAATGCAATCATGATTACCATTGCAGGCATGCAATGCGGTTGAACCAAACGGGCTCTTAAAGTCACCGCTGAAACTCACTTTTAGCGGCGACTTTTAATAGTCGCCACTGAAAGTGTTTTAATTTTATTTTTAAATTTCAAATAAGACTTTCAACGGCGACTTTTAATAGTCGCCGCTGAAAGTGTTTTAAATTTTTTTTAAAAAATTTCAAATAAGACTTTTAGCGGTGACAATAAAGTTGCCGCTGAAACTCACTTTCAGCGACGACTTTTAATAGTCGCCGCTGAAAGTGTTTTAAATTTTTTTTTTTAAATTTCAAATAAGACTTTCAGCGGCGACTTTTAATAGTCGCCGCTGAAAGTGTTTTAACATTTTTTTTTTAAATTTCAAATAAGACTTTCAGCGGCGACACTAAAGTCGCCGCTGAAACTCACTTTCAGCGGCGACATTTAATTGTCGCCGCTGAAAGTATTTTAAATTTTTTTTTAAAAAAAATTTCAAACAACACTTTCAGCCGCGACACTAAAGTCGCCGCTAAAACTCACTTTCGGCAGCGACTTTTAATAGTCGCTGCTG
This sequence comes from Inga leiocalycina, assembly GCA_963242795.1. Classification (NCBI taxonomy): domain Eukaryota; kingdom Viridiplantae; phylum Streptophyta; class Magnoliopsida; order Fabales; family Fabaceae; genus Inga; species Inga leiocalycina. Next base: position 44,375,721 of record OY725329.1, read on the forward strand.
AAAGTGTTTTTTTTTAAAAAAAAAGTTTAATTTCAAACAACACTTTTAGCGGCGACACTAAAGTCGCCGCTGAAACTGACAACACAATGTCGCCGCTGGAAGTCTGACTTTCAGCGGCGACAAAAGTGTTGCCGCTGAAAGTGACACATTCAGCGGCGACATTAAAAGTCGCCGCTGAAAGTCTCACTTTCAGCGCCGGCATTAAAAATCGCCGCTGAAAGTGATTTTTTTTTGTAGTGAATTAGGTAGACGATGGAGCTCAAGTCTGAAAATGTGATAAGCTGACTCCTGTTTAATATATATATATATATATATGTATGTATATAAAGTAATGTTGGTGAAACAGAATGCTTGTATGTAGAGAATAATAGAATCATATACGTGATCCTCTTTTAGAACCATATACACAATCCAGACACTGTCATATTTATTACAACGAATCTTATAATAATGAGACTGATTTCAATAATTATTTCCTAATATTAATCATTGTGTTGTATATTAATGTGTGTGTGGCTTGTTTGTTTGGAACTGAAAAGGGTTTCCTAGAGTTAAGAAGGAGAAGGCCACGACGATAGAAAAGTTGGAGCCATCACTTGAACACCATTTATTCTTTTGCGTGTTCCTCGATAGTGTGCTCGCGGTGTTTTTTGGTAAGTAGGATGTACAAGCAGTGTTGTTCATATATATAACTGCATTATATGGATAAGAGAATAATATGGGTATAATGCTTTTGTATTGGACTAATTTGTCCACACAGTATAAACCAAACCACTGATAACTGCAATTTTATATGAGCATTCATTTACTAAAAGAATTATTTTTGAAATGCTAAAAAACTCATACACTTCTAAACTTAAGATCACTCTAGCTAAGTCATCTCATTATTTGAGTCACATTTCCAACATGTGAATATTATCTTCGCTCCTTATTTCCTTCTTTATTGATTCAAATTCAACAAAAAATTTACATTAACAAAATTTAGATGGCGAATGTCAATAATTAATGTTTGGCGATCATACATGTTTAGCAACTACTAATAAATTTTGTGACTCAACATATATGCAGGTAGTTGCCTTCCGGTCTTCTTAATTATCTACGGGGTTTTTGCGTTCATATCGTTTTTGTTGAGTTTGTTCCTGCTAGCCCCCAAATTCGTCCTTAAGTATTTATTTTTACGACAAGGTACGCACTCGCGCCTCGTCAATGTGCATACAAGAGCATGCATGTCTACTTTATTAGATGAAAATCATCTTCCCTTCCTTAATTTAATACATATTTATCTAATTTTATTAGATTAAGTAACTTAGTTAAGTTGGTTAATATAGCATATTTTTTTCTAAAACACCTTAGTTATCTTTCTTACTTGATTATTGTTTAGAAGCATAAATAGGGATAAATTAGAAAAAGATTGACAAATATAAGAAATAGATATTAAACTTAGGATCAAAATCAACTCCCAAAATTAAGCCGTACATTAAAGACCAAAATAAAATATATAAAACACTGAAGACATAGCCATCAACCAGTGGTGGTAGACATTGTACATGTTTTTGTACATTTAGGGCCTGTTTGGTTGGAGGAGGGGGATGGGAGGGAATAAACAATGAGCCCCTTCCCTCATTTGGTATGAAAAATTGGAGGGAGGGATCTTAAAGAAGGGACTATAAATTCCTCCCATCCCCTCATTTTAGTTTCATCTCTCTCAGGCTGAGCGTTGGGCAGGGCAACAATTTTGGTGTGCTTGGTTCACTCACTTCTTTCTTGGTTTTCTTTATTTCATACTATACCTTTCTCAACTTTCGGTATTATTCCACAAACACTTTCTTTATGGTTGACTTTTTCCCTAACCTTTCATTCTTCCGAAATTGTTTTAGCAATCCTCGCCACTACAAATAAAAAAACATTGGATTACAGGAGCAGTTTTTTCCGTTAGTAATTTCCGTCAGTAAATATACTGATGAATTATCGATAGAAAAATTTTTAAATAAATTTTGTCGGAAAATACAATTTTTGATAGAATTACTGGCAAAATGTTTGTTGTCGGTAATTGCTGATGGAATTTCCATCAGTAATTTTCACAACAAATTACCGATGGATTACCTATGAAATTTACCAACAAAACAATTCCATCAGTAATCCATCGGTAAAATTTGGAAGCTTTTATTATTATATTATAATGATTTACATAATATTATAAAATATTTGAATATAAAAAATTAATATTTAATGCAATATATTAAATATTATATTATATTTAAATATTATATCTTATATGAATAATAAATATTTAAATGTAATATGAAAATTGAAAAGAAATATTAGATAATATATTATAAAAAATGAAATATACACACACACACACATTATTTTTTAGTTGTTATATTATTTATATATATATATGTAAGAAAAGAGAGTAAGGTTAGAATAAGTCAACTGATTAAGGCATCAAGAATGCTGATTCCTCCCTTCGTCACAATATGCAATCAATACATGACATGGACCATGCACTGGCGTGGCAGCGAGGGGGTCAACCTCTAGTGATAGACACGTAGCTCCTTTTGAGGGGCATCATGTGGCATTTTTTATTTATAAAATAAATAAATTACGACAAAAATTTTTGTTGGTAATTACCGAAGATAATTTTGTTGGTAAATTACCAACGGAATTGAAATTTCATTGGTAAACCAATTTGTCATGTAAAATGTTGTGACGGAACGGATTCCATCGATAATTCCATTTTTGTCACTTATCCGTCGGTAAATTGAAATCCGTCAGTAATTCCGTCGATAATAAGTTATTTTTTTGATGTGGCGGCAAGGGGGTCGGCCTTTGGTGATAGACACGTGGCTCTTTTTAAGGGACACCATGTGTCATTTTTTATTTATAAAAAGATAAAATTATCGGCGAAATTTTTTTTCGGTAATTCTGTTGGTAAATTGCCAAGAGAATTGAAATTTCGTTGGTAAACCAATTTGCCACATAAAATGTTGAGCGGGAATGGATTATTTGGTAATTCCATTTTCATTGCTAATCTGTTGGTAATTAATTTCAACAGTAATATATTGTTTTTTTTTTGTTGACGGAATTGAAATCTTTTCGGTAAACCAATTTGCCATATGAAATATTGCAATGGAATGGATTTTGGTAGTAATTCTGTTTTTGTCATTAATCCATCGGTAAATTGAAATGTTGTTAGTAATTCTGACAGTAATAAGTTGTTTTTTTAGTGTTACCTGAAAAAACCTTTCTCATAAACAAGGCTATTAACCTAATTAATATGTATTAACAATCAAGCTGGATTTCATAAACAATTAACCATAATAGAAAATGTTCAAGCCACATCTTCTAAAACACTATCATGGTTAGAAGCAGCTACCCCACAATTAGAAACAAACCATGATAGAAAATAGTTTTTCCTTGGTTTCTTATTAATTAACACACATATCAACAAGGACTCTATGTTTTATTGTCACGCCATAACTAAGAATTACTTTGCAATTCTTACAAAGAATTTTGTAAGGATTCCTTATAAAAAAGAAACCAATTTGCAATCTTGAGGTTCGATCCACTTTTGTATATGATGAAATGTTCATCTCGCTACTTAAGGCAAGTATTGACAATTTTTTTGGTATATACCAATGAGAAATCAAGGATAAATTGTCCTTCATCATCATACTTCCCAAAACTAAAACTTCAATGAGCCCTACATATTGTCCTGCCTCCTTATTGACATGGTCATTAAGGTTCCCGCCAATGAAAATCTGTTCATCTTGTGGTATGCTTTGAAGCAACTCTTCTAAATCTACCCTAAATTTTGCCTTAAAATGTGCATATGCCCTTACTTGTGGTACATAAGCACTAATAATGTGGATAGTATCATGTCCAACAAACAATATTATATTCTTAATGATAAGACTATATCCCTGATCCTTGTAATTTCAATAATTTCATTCACTCTTTATAAACAATGATAGCAATCCAGTTGGTTGTCTTTACTTTTCCCATATACCTGAGTTTGAAATCGACAGTTTCCTTGGAAGGTCATACTTTTCTTTGAACTCGAGCCAAAGTTTTGAGTTGTAAGGAATTTAATACAGACACCTGGGACTCGTCTACAAGGGAAACAAAACTCAGTTAGAGCTAATTGATCTACACATCGTCTACTGACCTTAAAAAATTGTGCAACACGCACTACAAAAAAAACGTGATTTAGTAGCGGTTAAAAATGGGTATTCGTAGCGATTCTAACCGCTACAAACTATATTAGTAGCGGTTACGAAAACCGTTACTAAATCGTACGTTACAAGCGGTTTTGTAGCGGTTTTATAAAACCGCTACTCAATAAAAAATAACCGCTACAACCTTTGTAGCGGTTTATAGTAACCGCTACAAAATCAAGAGATATTTGTAGCGGTTATATAACCGCTACAAATATAAAAAATTTTATTGAGAGCTTTAAAAAAGAATTTTTTTTTGTAGCGGTTTAAAAACCGCTACAAATATATAAAAATGAAAATTTGTTAAAAATGACATTTTTTATTTGTAGCAGTTAAGAAACCGCTACTAATTTTGAATTTCATGAAATTAGTAGCGGTTTTAAAAACCGCTACTAATTTCATGAAATTCAAAATTGGCGCAAAAAAATTTAAATTTAGCTTTAAAAAGGCGCGTTATTTAGTAGCGGTTTAATAACCGCTACAAATATTTAAAATTTTTTTAAAAAATATACGTTGCTTTTTTTCTTTTTTTTTTCAATATTATATTAAATAGTTTAATTTGTTATTATTTTATCTATTTCAATTAGTTTATTATTTAATAGTTTAACTTATTAATAAATTAAAAAGAAAAAAATGTAATTGAATATGTTTAGTATAAAATTTATATTAATAATATTATTAAGGATAGTTAGGTAATAAGGAATTATTATGTTTTATAATATAATGTAATTGTATATGAAAAATAGATGAAAATGAGATAGAGTTATGATATATCTAGAAAAAAAGATGTTAGAATAAATTTTATAGAAAGGAAAGAAATATTCTAAAAGAAATTGAAAATCTTGTTACCATATTTGATCGTATTATTCAGCTCCTCTACTCATAAGAAAGAAGTTGTAAATGAGAGGAAATGAAAGAAGGGTAAGGTGAAAAGAAATTGGGGAGTGTTTGAAATGAGTTGTGATAAGAGTATTTATAGGGATTCACGTATTATTTGTAGCGGTTAATGTAGCGGTTACTAATTAGTAGCGGTTATTTATATTTTTGTAGCGGTTTAATTATTTGTAGCGATTAATGTAGCGATTATTATTTAGTAGCGGTTATTTATTTTTTTGTTATATTAATTTTTTTTTAAAATTTTTTTTTACATTTTATTTTAACACAAATTTTTTGCATTTTTTGTAAAGAAAAATTTTTTACACTTGAATTCTACAAATATTATTTTAATTTTTTTTTACATTTTATTTTAACACAAATTTTTTGCATTTTTTGTAAAGACAAATTTTTTACAATTGAATTTGATCACTCATCGTCGCCATCCCTACAGAAATTTTGTAGAAAAATTATTGTTATTGATGTATTATTAAATTTAAAAAATTTAATTGAAATGACGTGGACTTAAAAAAACTCACCGCAGTAGAGGTAAATTGTCATCGCCTTCAGGGAAGTAGTTTTCAAAATCAGCTGGCTGAAATGGCTCACTCTCGTAGGCGATGTTATCGCCTTCACCCATATCGTAAAGGTCTCTTGGCTTTAAATGAACGACCATGTGCCAATCCCTATGCCGCTCGTCCTCAACATAATAAACCTGATGTGCCTCTGAAGCTAGAATATACGGCTCATCATCTTGAGAAATACCAGTATGAATCGGGCGTGAGAAATTGACTGATGTGATCCCTAGGTCGTCAGTTGTCAATCCCCGAGAAGTAGTGGTATTTGCCCACAAACACTTGAACAGCGTCACGGTGAAACGACCTTGATAATTAAGCTCAACCACATCAAGAAGCTTGCCATAGTAAGGGACGCCTCCGAACTGCATGTTGGCGTCACTGCTGCTCGCATAACTCCTTGTCCCAAATGTGCCATAAACACCCGAATTCTGTGTTTGCAATCCTTGATCCCGTGAAACCGTGCAAAACTTATAACCATTGACATTATATGCTGTAAACCGTTTTGCATGATCAAGAGGGCCGATTGCGAGAGCTCTGAAATATGGTGAGTGTGGGTTGTGGTCATTTAGTATTCTGCGCGCAAACCAGCCCGGGAATTCTCTGTGGACCCTCCTATCAACTTCCGAGGATGTCTGTGTACGGATCCTGAGCTGACGCTTGACATGACTTCTGAATTCCCTGCAATTAATAATGGAAATTCGTTAGTGAAATGAAAGTGAGAAATGTTACGAAAGATATAGATCGATTAACATACATGTGAGTGTACAATTCTTACCGTATGAAAGGCTCAACTTGAGTGCAATTAATCAAGACATATCTATGTGCTTGGAACTTATCAGTTGCCGTTAGTTTGAAGTTCTCAGTTGCTCCAACTGGTTTACCAACACGAGGGATAAATTCTCCTGATGTCGGCGCAGGTTCAGGACAATCGTCAACACGAGGGGGGCGGTTGAAAGCCGTCTCAAGATCATCAAAGTACCTTGAGCAAAAATAAAGCACCTCATCCCCTATATAGCCTTCAGCTATACAACCTTCTGGCCACGCCTTATTCCTCACGTAAGATTTTAATTTCCCAAGGAACCTACGAAGTACAGAAGAGAAAATTGATATAAAATGATGAAAAGGACGACCAGCAAACATTAAATACGAACAATAAATGAAAGCACATATTTAAAATGAGTATCTCTCAATCGGATACATCCAACGATATTGTACTGGTCCAGCGAGCTTTGTTTCATGAACGAGGTGGACTGCGAGGTGAACCATCACAGTAAAAAAGGACGGAGGAAAGATCATCTCCAAGTGACAAAGCGTAAGAATGATTTTCGACTGCAGCTGATCGAGCTCCTCAACGATCAAAACCTTAGAACACAACTTCCGAAAGAAAGAACAAAGTTCCACCAAAACGATGGAAACATCGGGAGGAAGTGTATTCTTTATAGCCAGAGGGAGTAACTGCTGCATAAGAACATGTGAGTCGTGACTCTTCAGGCCAGCAACCTTTCGAGCCTGCAAGTCGACACATCGAGAAATGTTGCTTGAATACCCATCAGGAACTTTTATTTTCTTCAACGTCGCGAGGAACACATCCTTGTTCGGTTTTATGAGGGTAAACTTTGCCGGTGTAAATCTGTCATTCTCATCTGGCCAAGCGTCTTCACGAACTCCTATGTCGCGTAAATCTTTCCTAGCTTGAAGGTGATCTTTTGTCTTGCCGGGTTCGTTAAGCAGCGTATACAGCACATTGTCGCAAACATTCTTTTCAATGTGCATTACATCAAGACTGTGGCGAAGTAAATTAGATCTCCAATATGGAAGCATGAAGAAAATACTTATCTTCTTCCACTGCTGAGGCGCCGAAGTCCTGCGCGTCCTTTGGCGAGTTTGTGCTGAATCGTCGCTTTTTCCAAACTTGAAGTCAACATGCTCAAGCTGCTGTAAGATATCTGTACCGGATAAAGTCTGAGGTGGTCCTCTTTTCTCTGGTTTCCCATTGAAGCGATTCCGTTGCAATCTGAACTTATGCGTTCCATAGAGAAACCTCCGATGCCCCATAAAGCACCACTTTCAGCTGTGGGGAAGGCGCAATGCGTCAGAGTCGAAATTACAAGCTGGACACGCCGACCCAGTATGCACATTCCAACCAGATAATGTGCCAAGGCCAGGAAAGTCACTGATCGTCCACATCAAGGCTGCACGCATGTTGAACAAAGTCTTGCTGTGAGTGTCGTACGTCTCCAAGCCGACATTCCACAGGTCAAGCAATTCCGCAATAAGCGGTTGGAGATACACATCGATGTCATTGCCCGGTGCCTTTTTGCCTGGAATGATCATCGACATAATGAAAGAGCTTTGTTTCATACACATCCAGGGGGTAAGTTGTAGGGAACTAAAACTACCGGCCAAATGCTGTAACTTGTGCTAAGATTCCTGAAAGGATTGAAACCGTCGTTCGCCAACGCAAGCCGAACATTTCTGGGGTCAGTCGCAAAATCTGGAAAGTCGTTGTCAAACGTTTTCCAAGCAGCTGCATCCCGCGGATGTCTTAATTTACCGTCTTCGTTTTTACCAACCGCATGCCACCTCATGTGCTCAGCAGTTTTAGACGACATAAATAATCTTTGTAGACGAGGTTTCAAAGGGAAGTACCTGAGAATCTTTGCAGGTTTCTTCTTCTGCTTTTTCCCCTTCCGAATTGTCTTGTCCCTCGATGTGTGACATCTCTTACACGTCTCCCTGCTGGAATCGTCTCCCCAATACAGCATACAATCATTTGGGCACGCATCAATCTTTTGATAATTCAACCCCAACCTGTTGATGATCTTCTTGGCCTCGTAGAAGGTTGTGGGAATCTCGGCGTCGGGGAATGCATCTTGTAATAAGTCGAGCAACATCGACATTCCCTTATCCGTGATCCCACACAAGCACTTGATATGATACAATTTGATCAAGAAAGATAATTTAGAATATTTGCGACAACCTTGATATAAAGGACGATCTGCCTCATCCATCAAGCTGAAAAAATCACGAGCTGCTTCATTCCCCATAAAAGCCGGCTCAGAGCCGTGCACTTCTTCGTTGAAGTTGTCGCCTTGAAATCCAAACGCATCACGCACAGCATTATTCACAGGATCATCTTCATCTACTTGAACGCCTACTTGAGAACTTCGAGGAAGAGCCTCGTCATATCTAATGCCGGCCTTCTCACCATGAACTGCCCAGAACGTATAGTCCTCAGGGAAAGGCTTCACAAGCAAATGTTCCTTCACAACATTTCGTGGATGCCACTTCTTGAACTTGCATTTCCGACACGGACAGACGATCTTGCCGTTACAGCTGGCGTGAGTGAATGCGAAATCTAAGAAACTGTTTAATCCGTACAAATATTCAGGAGAATTGCACGGCAACCTTATCCATGATTTATCCATAGCTACAAGTGAGAGAGAAGAAAGTATAGAGAAGAAGATGAGTGAGAAGATAATGACGAATGCCTAGAACCTTATATTCTGAAAATCCAACGTTTATAACTTTGTAGCGGTTATTAAACCGCTACACCAACCGCTACACAAATTCCAACGTTTATAATTTTGTAGCGGTTACATATATAAAACCGCTACTAATATTCAAGCCGTTAATTGGTGGGAAATTCAAAATGTACTTGTTGAGTATTAGTAGCGGTTTTATATATATAACCGCTACTAATGTTCAACGTATTAGTAGCGGTTATATATATTAAACCGCTACTAATATTAAAGCCGTTGGACATTAAATATTAAAATAATTTTCTAATTTGTAGCGGTTATACATAAGTATAACCGCTACAAATGTGCACAAAGGCGGCAAATTTCAAAATTCAAATGATTTGAGTGTTTGTAGCGGTTATTAGTGTATAACCACTACAAACATATATATTTGTAGCGGTTTCTGAAGGGAAACCGCTACAAATATATAAGTTAATTTGTAGCGGTTATGAGTTCATAACCGCTACAAATATATATGTTTGTAGCGGTTATGCACTAATAACCGCTACAAAGATATACATTTGTAGCGGTTTTAAGTTAAAACCGCTACAAATATATATATAATTTATTTTTTTTAAATTTAGATATAAATCATTTATAAATTATTTCAATACGATCTAATAATATAAATATAATTATATAAAACACAACACAATAAGAAAATTCTGAAATAAAATCTCATAAATATTTACAAATGTTTAAAAGAAAAGAAAATGTCCTAAACTAAGGAGCTGGGGGCTGATCCTCTGGTGCTCCCTTAGGTGGGGCTCCCTCAGATGCCGCTGGATCGGGCCGATGCGCAGATTGAAGCGCACCATCGTCATCAGCAGGAGGAGGAGCTGTAGCAGGAGAAGTAGTACTCGGGATGACGTAGCGAGGGACAGGGGGACCGCTGGATACTGCTCGTTCGGGAACAGCCGACTCCATGCTCCCTCAAGCATAGTGTTCGCGATCTCACGCCACTGCGTCTGCTGAGCGTACAGCGTATCTGCGTGCACATGCAGCAGCAGCTACTGCTGCACCTGCATCTGCTGCATCTGCTGCTGCTGCTGCGCCATTTGCTGCTGCGTTTGCTCCAAATCTGACCGTAGCTGGTCAATAGACTCGTCCCTCCGACGTCTGACCCTCTAGAGCTGCCAGCCTCAGAGGCGGCGCTCCTGCCGTAGACCATGCTGGGTCTGGCGCCTATCCCTATACCCCGCACGCGTCCGGGGTGCTTAGCCTGAGCCAGACCCGCCTTCAAAGGAGCCGTCGAGTCCACTGACCCCTGTGACTCCTCAGGCTGGGTCTGTCGCAGCTCAGCCTGAGACAGATGCATCCGCTCCTGCCATTTTATGAAACAATTAATAATTAGCATTTTTCATTATTAACTTGGTTTTATAAAAAATATAATAATAAAATTACTTACAATGGCCGCCTCTGCCTGCTGAGACGTCGCAGTCCCGTCACGGTGTCTGTGTGTGATGGCGTACAGCTCCGCATAGTCCGTCTGACGGTTCTCCTGCTGAGCCCTCGTCTCTTGAAACAATTACAAAACAATTAGTATTATGAAATAATCAACTAAAAGTAAGTGAAGCACTTGAAAAGTTACCAGCTCGCTGTAGGTCACAGCAAAGGTCTTCGATCCTGCTGTGTGGTGGATCGTCTGCTGCGCCCGGATCTCGGCGTTCCTCCGAGCAAGCTCCTGGAAATTAAATACAAAATAAATTGATATTATAATTTAATATTTAACAATTACAAAATTATATATCAAAAATCTAATAAATACATTACCTGCGCCTCAGGGCTCCTCCTGAACTGGACAAAACGCGCCCAGTCGTTCGGCGGCACGCCGTCCGGGACGCTCTCCTGCAGCTGCTCCAGAGGCATCGTCCCGTCCCCATCCACACTGTGGAAGAGACGGTTCCTCCTGTTCCTCCAGGCGTCGCCCATCTTCACGAGGGCGTACCTCTTCCGGTTGGCTCGGACGGCAAACCGCAGCTGAAAATAATACATTTAAATATCAATAATTATAAAAACCATAATTTAAAAAAAATAATTAAATAGAATTAATTAAAAAAATATTAATTAAATAGTTTTAATTACCTGAACAACCTCCTCCCAAGCCTGGTCCTTCGGCCCCTTCGGAATGTGCCTCCACGTCGGGAAGTGAAGGGGGAACCGCATCCAATTCGATCCCAGGTCGCTCAGGAAGCGGTTGAGCAGGTGACCCCCATTGTGGATCGGCTGGTCAGTGCCCTCGTTCCACGGCACTATAACTCGCAGGGACCGGTCCATGCTGTTCAGACCGACCACATCCAGCCTCCTCGTCGACACGTTCCCCTGCTCATCTGCACAGTTGACCGCACGTTATATAAATTATAATTCAAAGTTAACATTTCAAATTTAAATAAATAACTTACTAAATTAAAAAAGTAATTTACCTTCAACCTGTACCTCAAACCCAGTGGACCGCGAAGACGACCCTCGTGGGTTGTTCTGCTCCCGAGTGTCCTCCTCATCGAGGAACTGCTCCATCTCCCTGAACCCACTAATCGGGATCTCGAACTCCTCCTCGTTGAGGAAGTCCTCAACGCTAATATCTGTCCCCTCCACCTCAGGCACCTCTGGTACAGTCGTCGCCTGTGGGATCGTCGGCGGTGCCTGTGGGGGGCTGGGTTGAGATGCTGCGGTAGCCCTGCCTGCGCGCTGCCCCCTGCCCGGCTGCTGCCACCCCGTAAATTCGGTCTGGGGACCTCAGGGGCCTTCTCCTTCCCCTTATCCTGTCCTGAAGCCATATCAACTGTACAAATTAAAAAAAAAATTAGTCACATTATTATGCAAAAATATAATAAAAATACAAATATAAATAAAATACGTGTTATATACGTACCTCAAGTGCAAATACTGAGAAATACTGAGCAAAAACTCCTATAGAGACGTCTGAACGCTCAAATCTCGAAGAAATCACTCAGAGAAACCTCAGGAAACAAAATGGGCAAATGGAGAAATGAAGGAGGAGGTGGCTTAAATAGTCCAGATATTAGTAGCGGTTATTAAAATAACCGCTACTATAACCGCTATAAATAATTAAATTTGTAGCGGTTCTACAATAACCGCTACAAATGTTCACAACGTTTGAAATTCTGTAGCGGTTATTGCTTAGAACCGCTACAAATGTCGGGATTTTTGAAATTCTGTAGTGGTTATAGGGGCATAACCGCTACAAACCTCTGACCTTTGGTATTTTGTAGCGGTTATTGCCCCTATAACCGCTACAAAATCCTGTGGTTGGTATTTTGTAGCGGTTTGTGTGCATTAACCGCTACAAAAGAACCGCTACAAGTTTTGGCGGGAATTTCGCGCCAAATTTGTAGTGGTTATTTTTAAGAAACCGCTACAAAAAAACTGGCCGCTACAAATTTGTAGCGGTTTAAGTGAGAACCGCTACAAATACCATAATTTGTAGCGGTTTAATACAACCGCTACAATTGCACCGCTACAAAATACCTTTTTTTTTTGTAGTGACGCTTTTTCTTTTCCGATTTTTCAAACTCCTGCTCTTCAATTCCCTTCCCATCCTCTTCTCCACTCTTCCTTTTCTAACCATACGATTAATATTTGAATGGTTTAGATTTAGTTTTATACAAAATATTATTTTTATTTTTCTTTATTGTAGTATTGAATAATTATTCATATGATAAAGTAATTATAGAAGTATGAAAATGAGTATTTATGTAGTAAAACTATGGGAAAATCCCATATAAAGCTACTTAAAATAGAGAAATTCTAAATTAGGTTGGTAAATTCAACAAATTCATAATTAAGTCATTAACCTAATTTATGATTTTAGAATATGGGTAAAATAACTTTAATGCTCTCCCCTTTCTTCTCTCCCCTTTTAAAAGAGCTTTATTGCTATATAACTTTATTGCTCTATATATATCAACATTAATATATAATCAAACAAAATATAATTTTTCTGAATCAAAGGAATTTTTATTCTCTAAAAGGATCATAAAAAATAATTCAAGCCATAAAAAAGGGAACCATGATACATACCATCTAAAAATCATTTAATTGATATTAAAAATCAATTAAAAATTTTGATTTTTTCAACCAAAAATCATTCAATTGATATTAAAGATAAAAAATAATAAAAAATTGTGTTTTATTAAAAAAATAATGTAGTTATTTTTTCAAGTGAGACAAAAGAAAAAGGAAAGCACAATAATTACCAACTTCAGTTTGCAAAAATCAAATGAAATAAAAACTACTTTTACCAACATTAATCTAAACAAACTCTAAATAATTTTCTATAATGCATAAATGTGAATTTCTTAAAAATAATTTAGTTAAGATTTCACTTTTTTAATATGAATTATTCATTTTCATTAGAAAGGCTAGAAACTTTGATATACTTCTAAGGATATTTTAAATAAAAATATTAAATGTACTTAAAATTTCATAAAATGCTTATTGAAATATAGAAATTTCCAAGAAAAAAATTATTTATGAAATAAATATAGTAAAATTTATAATTAATATATTCATTTAAAAAATAATTTTTTTATTGTGACATATATTTTTTTTTTTTTTTGAAAAATTTGTTAGTATTAATAAAATGAACTCCTTGCTTAAAAATATTGTAAGCTTTTGTTTGTCCGATGATAATTAATATATTTAAACTATAGATAAATTATATTTTATTTTATTTTTGGTCAAAAAAATATTTTGTTGTATTAAATATTAATGTTGATATATATATATATATATATAGAGAAAAACATAAACTACAAAATAATGAAACTCTTTAAAGAGGAGAGAGAAGAGAACATTAAAGTCATTTTACCCACATTTTGAAATCCTAAATTAGGTTGATGACTCATTTAGGGATTTGTTAAATTTACCAACTTGGTTTATAATTGTCCTATTTTAAATAGCCTATTTACAAATTGGATTTTTCACCAATTTTTTTCTAAAAGTAATTATAGACATATGCTGCTCTATTGAAATTTAAATTTAAGAAAAATCCAAATACTATCAATGAGTTAAACTCAATGGCCAAAAATAAAATTTTAAATGAACATATTTTATTTTAATTATACATAATTACAAATTATTTTAAAATAGTATTTTCTAAAAAAATATTTTGCTGCAACTGACTCGGGATCCTGATTCCTAGAAAATGGGTTTCGTGGGATACGAAAACTGAAGGAGAAGCACGCATGGTCTCTACAAATAATGGAGCGACTTTTTGAGTTTAATTCCAGCAACGAAGATGTGACAGCAAATCCATATATAGTGGCCAGCGGTAAGAAGATTCATGAAAACTCCCGGTGTTAGTTCACAAAGCATTATTAAATTATTATAAATTTATAGAATGTGACATTTCAGCAGGAAACCTTCATCCTGGGATCAGTTCATGATGAATTATTGAGTAAATTGCATCAATAACTTCTGAGTTTCATTCAAATTATATATACTTTCTTTAAAAAAAAAATTATACAAAATTAGTAAAAAATGAAAATATAAATTTACAGATTATTTATTAATATTTTTATTAAATTACACAAGCATTCATTCTACTTTCAAAATGCATGCGTGTTTTAAATACAAATTAATTGCAAATATTTTTCCCGAGCGATTTGAAATTAATGGTCCGTTTTTCTATTTTCATACGAAAAGTTGTGTATATTTTAAAAATAGAAAGATATATATCAATCTAATTTTAGTATATTTAAGATTTTTCTAATTCAATCTTTATTCTGGAGGGAATTGTGTGAATTTTGAAACATAGAGGAGATACTTAAGTTAATTTTAACAAAATTTACGTTCAAATCAACATTATCAATATAGAACATTTTACTATCGATCTGCTTTTAGCAGTAGCAAATATATGTCCTCTAAAAATAAAATAAAAAACTATATGTATTTTACATGCATGTATGACACTTGAGAGGACACAAGCTTTATTATAGTATCATCAATGTCGGCTTGATAACCGATTGTTTCAGTGCATCACATCCTATCTACATTATGATTATTGACATGAGAATTACTGTCACAGCTCAGAGTAAATAATATAAGTGGCTGAGAATGAATCGATGATTTTATAATAACGGCAAAAAGCTCACAGCTCTGCTCATAATCGTTCGTACAATATAGCAAAGAAAATCTGCAGAAAAGCAATTACAGACGAAAGAGAAAGGAAGCACAGAAAGGGACCTCACAAGAGAGAAGAATTCCTAAAATCAATCACACCCTTTTCTAACCGTTTTTGTCATTATATACTACTCATCTGACAATTCTCGTAGCTTCCATGATCGTTTTCTCATTCTCCGACTTCTTCTTAGGACCGTGGGCTCTGCTGCATTATTTGGGCTTCCTTCTTTGTTTCTCTTAGGGCCCATTTCATCGCTGCTTGTTACAATTACCTCTATATCATCAGTGAATTATTGACTTTTCGTAGGAATGAGTTTTTAGTTGGCATGAATTTTCTCAATTCAAAATGACAACCACCTAATTTTGTGATTTGCGTAGTAGAGGCTGCAGATTCTAGAATAGTTGACACACCCCTAATGATTGCTGCTCAAAATGGTGTGAAAGAAATGGTGGTGAAGATTCTAGAAAAATTCCCATCTACCATGGAAGTTGTGAATGAAGAGAGAAAGAACATAGTTCTATTAGCAGTAGAAAAGAGGCAGACCAATCTTTATCGGTTTTTGTGCGAATACCTTGACAAAAGTGCATTTAGGCAAGTGGATAAAGATGGAAACACTGCATTGCACTTGTCAGCCATGCTTGGGCTCAACCTAAATATGCAGACAACTACAATGATAGAGGAATTCAAATGGTTTGATGTGAGTATAATCTATTTCCTATTAAACTTTTTTTGGCTTGGAATAAAAGATGGGGGAAGTATGTACAGATCTCAAGGAAGAGAAAAAAAATCATAAATAGGTTCATTGAAATCATCAAATTGTATTGAAGTTTCATGGGACCTGGCTTGGATTAGCTGGAATTGAGAAAACCCACTTTACTCTTGTTAATTTAAGCAACTAGTGACAAGTCAAAGTGATACGGTGCTACCAATGATAAGTCATTAAGCAACAAATGACAAGCCCTCAAGTTGTCGGTGGCGCCCTGACTTATCTTTGATTGCTCAATGACTTGTCACTAATTGCTCAAATTAAAAAGGGTAAAGTAGTATTTTCTCAATTGGAATTAATCTAGCACAAGTCCCATAAAACTTCAATGCAATTTGACGATTTTAAGGGATCTGCTCATGAATTTTTTTCCTCTTCCTCAAGACTTTGCATGTAATTTCCCTAAAAGGATTTATTCAAAATGTTGCAGAGATAAACATGATATATATATATATATATGAATGGTGATGCAGTTGGTGAAAAGTTCAGTGCCTTATGAATTGCGAGGGAAATACAACAATGATGGGAAAACTGCAGAAGAAATCTTCAGAGAGAGTTACAAGGAACTTATGACAAGTGACAGACAGTGGTTGAACCAGACCTCACAAACATGTTCTGTAGCATCAACCGTAGTTGCTTCGATGGCCTTTTCCAATTTTGCGGGAGAGAATATCGACAGAAAAAATTACCCATCACTTGTGGCCCTTTCCTTGTCCCTCACTTCCACCATCTGCTTCTTGGCCATACTTTCTTTTCGTTCTCATTCTCGTAGCTTTTGGAAGTATGTTCCTTTCATGCTTCTATTTGCTATTTTGACCATGATTGGCTCCATTGTTGCTTTGTGGATCTCTCTCATGGTCCACGGTAAATCTTTGACAGCTTACGCAATTCTTGGCTCGCCAATCGCCATCCTTGCCATTGTCTCATTACCTATATTCATTGGTCGTACATTGAAGTCTGCGTTTGCCAAGGTTCCAGCTCCTAATCGTAGTACCACAAGTGCCATCCGTTACCGACGACCGCAAAAAAAGAAAGATGAAATAAAAGGACGTGCAAGGATTAAAAGGAGGCATACTTAACTGACGAGCATCGCTTGTTCGTTAGTATTCTGGACTGAATATCTTGTGATAGTATTCTTTATGGCGGCATGCATTATGATATCTTGCCGAGAGTCTTGGGCGTCCTTCCAATTTCTATGTGGACTAAAGTAAGATTTGAAGCCGCGAAATTAAGTGCATTTTTTATTATTATTATTATTAGAGTAAAATACTCCAATCACTCCTCTGTTTTGTTTTAATTACACAAACATTCCTCTATTTTGAAAATTCATGTAAACCTCCCTTAAAATTATAATGTACGGTACACAAACCTCTCTTATATTTTGATATTCTATTTCCAATTTTTTATCTACCAAAATTGTTAGTTGACTATTAAATTTGACTTTTGAACTTTTTTATATTTTTAACCAAAATGTTATTTTTTTAATATTAGATTTGTGTGTGTGTGTGTGTGTATGGGCCACAAAAGTTTTATACCACTGGAAATTAATTCTAATAGATTTTCTAAATTTCTAATAAATTAAAAATTTATTAATTTTGATATTATAAATTTATAATTTTAAGGGAGAATGACAGAAAAATATCATTTATATTTCAAAATCCCGCTGACAAGAAGTGTAACGAGATTGACAAGAATAGTAATGTGATCAATATCATAAATCTTTGTTAAATGACTAATTTGGGATTTTAAAATTCAAGTGATATTTTTCTATTATTCTCCCTAATTTTAATTCATCATTGTATTTATTGAAATTTATTTATTTTTAGTTTTGAAATGATTAAAAATATATATGAAACACATGTTTTCTATTAAATATGATAAACTATATAAGTTTGAGAGATTGTATAAGTCATTTAAATTCATAATTTCATAGTTTTTCTAAAAACATTTAAAAAACTTACTCGAATTTTCAAAATTTTGTGATATTTACAGAATGTTAATTAAAATTTGAGATTTAGTATGAAGGGTAAATCAGTAAATAAGTTTTATCTTTATATAAATTTTAATTAAAATGTTTTTTAGAATATTCTTAACGAAGTTAAAAGTTTAGACTTAAATGTATGTTTTCAAAATAGAAGGAAGGTCTGTGTAATTAAAATAAAATAAGAGGGTGGTTAGAGTATTTTATTTTAAAAATACTGATACCATTTGATGATTTATAAATAGTAGTGGAGATTTTCTGCTCAATGCATGGATGGAGTAATTTGGAATATTGAATGACTATCCTTGATTAGAACTATCCACTTCTACTTTTAAATCTTAAAGCCAAACATATGTCGTCAAAATAAACAAATTATAATTATGGCATTTTTGGAAATAATTCATACACACGCTATATTAAATTTTACAAGGTGCCTTATAGCCAGACCATATAAATTTTTTAAATAATGTGTCTTATATATATCAAGTAAAACATTTTGTTCATCCTTCTATTTTACCCTAATTACACAAACCTCTCTTCTATTTTAAAAATATACACTTAGATCCAAATGGTTAACTCGGTTAAGAATATTCCAAAAAGATTCTAAAAAATTATTTTTTAAATTAATTATTTGCTAATTTACCCTTCATCATATCAAATTCCTAATTTATTTTTGAAGGTTTGCAAACTTCAGGGGGAAAAAAAATCTATGTCCAGCGATGAATTACTGATATAATATCTTGTAGTTATATTATTTATACCATGTGATAATAAAAATATGTGTTTGGAAATATGAATTTATCCATTTAAAAAACCCAAATAAACACATTTCAATAAATATGATGAGAAATTAAAATTATAAAAATGTTATAATATAATCAAAATTAATAAATTATATAACATATTATAAATTTTGAAAATATATATTATAATTATTTATTGGTTGTATATTTTTTTTAACAGGTATAAATGTTTAAATAATTATTATGTTAAAGAGACACATTTTGGTTAAAAAAATTTTGAGAGTCAAACTTAACTCTCTACTAGTAGTTGATGGATGGAAAATGAATCTTAAAAATATAAGGGAGGTTTGTATAACATATATTTTGATTTCAAGGAAGATTTATATGATTTTTCAAAATAGAGGGGAAGTCTGTATAATTAAGGTAAAACATAGGGATGTTAGAGTATTTTACTCTTATTTTTAATTGCTGTCAAATTTCTGCCAATTCAGTCCCCTATTTTTTGTTTTGTCAAAATTTTTGTTTCCTGTCAAACCATTATATAAAACAACTACCAAAATCAAAAAAACAAGGTGTACCAATTTGGATAGTTGGAGTTGCTTCTTAGCTACTGCTCCAAGAATATTTCTTCATCACGACATGTTTTGGTGCTTGTCCTTGTCATCTTTTCAAGTTAAATTCAATATGTATATATTGTAGTGGTTGTAGTGGTTTTTAGGAACCGCTTCAACCGAACTGCTGCCAAAAAATTTTTTTGTCATGATATACTCCCATTATTCTTAATATAAGATCTATTTATTTAATTTGAGATGATTAAGAAAGCTAAATAAATTATTCAATTATAACATATGTGGTCTCTACAAAATGCTTCAGTGTAACACTAGATTATATATCAATTTATAAATTAAATATATTAACTTTTTTTTTTTTTGGGTGGTGATGAACTTCTCTTAAAAATGTTTTTATGCATATAAATGATAGGAGACCGGAAGATTTTTTTTAGACAGATTGCATGTTTCATTTTAATCATCATTTTACAATATCAAGAGTAGTTTATCTGTTTATCTCAAAAGTTCCCCTTAAATAAAAAGATTACTTGACAGTAAGAGAGTCAGCTGTATTTAATCAATTAACGCACTTAAATTTTCTATGTCAAACTGGAGTACATGCTTTTAAATTTTCTATTAATTTTTCATTTTGATTTTTTTTTCTAAATTTTCTTTAGAAATTAACTTACAATTAACGCACTTAAATTTTCTATTTCATTTTTTATAAAATTTTTAAGAATTAAATTTAAGGTGTAAAATATGAAACCATAAGAAAATAATTATGGAGGAACATATTATTGTATATCAAAAAAATTAAAGCTGCCAGGATATAAAATTGACTTAATTAAAAAGATGAAACCAATTGCAAAGGGTTATCATAGTAGAAAAGATTTGACCAAAACACTTAAAGAATAACGATGGTAGAAAAATAAATATTTTAGTCTACAATAGTTAAAAAATATTGAACATTTGATTTTAAATCACAAGTCAGTCAACAGTATGATTATTAGGCATTGGGCATTTGAAAAAAAGTCATAATTTATAACAATAGCATCAGGCCTTCTTTATTTGATTGTTCTTGAGTCTCACCTCCATACATATCATTGTCATTATTAGTGTCTGTTAGCAATGCTAAACTCGTACTAAATTCACTAATGGCATTGGACACTATATTTGATCACTATTCCAACTAGTTAGCTATTAAAATACCTTCCAATATTGCCTGGTTGCTTTTGATCGTATAATAACTCTACAACTTTTTGTTTCCTCAACTTCGTAATTACTTATACATCGAAGTCATTTTCTAATATTGACACATAACAGCCTCTATAGTATACTAATTATATTTATCATGATTTCAATAATATATTTATTTAACAATCATTTTTAGCCCAATATTCATCTTGTCCTAATTGCTACTTCTTCAAAATCTTCATTTTTTTTTACTTTGCAATCATAAAATTTTAAATATCTTATTCAATAGCAAGGTAATATTGGATAATATATTTTACCAATTTCCTAATGGACTGTTTGCTTAGGAAACATCAAGTTGCAAGTTTCATAGAGAAATATATTCACTATTTATTTTATGAAAAGTCTAACTAGACAACAACAAATTCTTATAATCTACTGCTTATACAATAATTAATATTGGATTTTATTCAATCAATATTCCCAAACTTACATTAAAAGGAACATTTACTTATGCAACCCTTGTCATCAGCAAGGTATGAAGCTCATAATTCCTCTTCCTATCCAAGATTTTTCTTCCTTATTATTCTTTTTAGGCATCTTCACCTACTTATTCCTCCTCTAGTGTTTACAATTTTACATTAAAGTTTAACAGCATCAAACTTATTTGTCCCATAATTGAATAATTGTAATGCACAAAACTATTAGTATAGCATGCTAACTTTCATAGTTTTTTTTTTTTTGCTAAACACCCTTCCTCCCCTCCTTAGGATGCAACCCATCATAAAGAATATTAAATCCTACATTTAAATGGGCAACTATATAGGGAAGGATATGTGTGATAGCTATATATTGCCACTAATATCCAATGCAACACAAATCAGAGAACCTCTTAACCTGAGGATCTGATACCAACTTGTAACAACCTCCTAATTTACCATACATTCACTACTACAAAAAGGGGCTTTAGTGGCGTAGCTCCTGTGGCATTTCTTTAAAGAAGCACCAAAAATAGTTATTTATTTATTTAAAATCAAAATTATTTGAAAGCTTTGGCGCTTACAATTATAAACGTTATAATTGACGTTAACCTTGCATGACGTTTCTCTGAACAAGCGCCAAACAAGGCCTTCAGTTTTTTTTTTTAAAAAAAACAATAGGAAGCTTTGGCGTTTTATGTGGAAGCGCCAAAGCTTCCTATATTTTGTTTTTTAAGAAAAAGAAAATATAATATGAAGCTTTGGCGCTTGCTTACGAAGCGCCAAAGCATCTTATATTTTTTTAAAAATATATATATAATAGGAAGTTTATGATTCCAAATTTCACGGTCATGTGGGCTGTAGAGGTAGATTGATCTTTATAGAAAACCGAAGCTTTGTCTCTATCCAAACCAATCATGCACATCTTAAGGGTGTAAACAGGGTCACATGCATTCACTGAGTCAACACAAGCAAAGTCTAACTTATATATTAAAAGTATACATATAGTGTTGACAAAAAAAATAGTATACATATAGTAATATATAATAATTACATTTTTGGTGTGTGTATGTCTATAAAGTAAAGAACGGAGAGAGCCAAGGGTCACCACATGCATGGTGTTTTACCGATATTATATATATAATGCAATGTAAATATGATTTGGTGGTTTCCTAGATAGGAAGCTTTGGCGTTTAATTATAAAACGCCAAAGCTTCCTATATATCCAAAAAAAAAGGATCAAAGATGGGTGTAGATAAAAGCTTCCATATATATTTAAAAAAAATGAAGATCTGGGAAGCTTTGGCGTTTTATAATTAAACGCCAAAGCTTCCACATATATATTAAAAAAAATGAAGGATATGAATCATATGATCATTGCAGATTTTTTTTGGATCAAGATGGGAAGCTTTGTTTTGAACAAAAAAAAAGATGGGAAGCTTTGGCGTTTTATAATGAAACGCCAAAGCTTCCACTATTACAAAAAAATAAACGAAGGATAAGGCAAATCATTGATCACACTGCAGTTGATTTTTGAGGGGAAGCTTTGGCGTTTTGGAATAAAACGCCAAAGCTTCCACAATTACAAAAAAAAACGAAAGGATAAGGCATACAAAAAAAAATGAAAGGATTTTGGAGGGGAAGCTTTGGCGTTTTGGAATAAAACGTCAAAGCTTCCACAATTACAAAAATTAAAAAACGAAAGGATAAGGCATACAAAAAAAATGAAAGGATAAGGCAAACTAAATTATTGATTGTGGAGGGGAAGCTTTGGCATTTTGGAATAAAACGCCAAAGCTTCCACAATTATTAAAAAAAAACAAAGGGATCATCTTTACTGAAGGGAGAAGAATCACGTGAAAGCTTTAGCATTCATTGAAAAGTCAAGTCAAAAAAGAATGGAGAAGAATCACGTGAAAGCTTCCACCTGCATATTTGTTTTTTTCATTGACAAGACAAGTCATATTTGTTTTTTTCTTTGGCCATCCGACAGCTCCTTGAAGAGGTTGGACATAAATCACTTTTTGTGACATTGCATATTTGCATCTGCGCATTGAAGAAGAACCTGCAGACTTGTAGGAGCAATCCTGTTTGGTGTACAAGCTTTGGAGTTCAACGCTTATGGAAGGCACGAAACCAGAAGGTGTTTTGCAACGAAGAAACCAACGCCACAAGACTGGTCAATAAGGTTCTGTCTTTCTCTGAACATGTTACTCACGCTCTTCCTTGCCCTCACGCTCTTCCTCAGCTCCCTCGACCATTGAAACCCATCGTCAGAGCTCGCTGTTGGGAAAGAATCACAGGTTGGCCATTCACTTGATGATAATCATGACTTCTTTTACAATATGCCTTTATACTTGGTGGATCACGCAATGGTTTTTTTTTTAATTACAACTATATTATGATGGTTGGCAATTGGCATTTCTGAAGTACGTATTCAAAGCTACTTGCTCTGATTCCCACTTTGATTCATGTTAGTGATATGAATTATATTTGTATTAATTGAAGTGACCAACAGGAAGCCATATGCGGCAGCAGGGCTCCTTATAAATGCACATGTACAACGCCTAGGACATGTTACAAAAATTATAATAGAAAAAAAAAATTCAGTCAGCTTTAATTTAGTTTTTTTTAATATTTTTTAAAGGAATTTTTGGCGCTTTCTTAGATTTCAGTTTTGTTTTATAACATTAATGGCACTTATATAAGAAGTGTCATAGATACTCACACCTTTTTTGGCACTTTTTATATAAGCGCCATAAAAGGTGATATAAATGTTAAAAATTTTTAACACCCACCATTGTTGCGTCCTTCCAC
Source organism: Inga leiocalycina (assembly GCA_963242795.1). Classification (NCBI taxonomy): domain Eukaryota; kingdom Viridiplantae; phylum Streptophyta; class Magnoliopsida; order Fabales; family Fabaceae; genus Inga; species Inga leiocalycina. The sequence continues at coordinate 44,399,580 of OY725329.1, forward strand.
TATCGCTTTCCTGCTTTTCTTTTCTATTTGTCCCCACCCCTTTTCCTCTGTTTGACCGGCGACAAATAGAAGCTTCTTTGGTCCCCCACTTGCTATTTTTTTTTGTCTCCTCCTCGTGCAAATCTTTGTAAACATTTGTTCGCCACTTTCATTATAGCATAGAGCTTCATTGCAGTACAAAGATTCCTCTCACACGTGTTCTTTTTCTTTTTGGCTGGTTGCAGTACAAAGCTTCCTCCCTCGTGTTCTTTTTCTTTTTGGCTGGTTGCAGTACAAAGCTTCCTACAGAAGCTCCTGTAAGTGTTGTTTGTTTTTTAACATTTTATTCACATTTTTTTAATTAAAATATGTATGACTATTATATATTTGCTTATACTTTTCTATAGAAGTACATGTTGTCAATAGTGAAAGAGTTGGGAATGGCACTGTTGAAATGGTCAAATTCGGTAGAAGTGTTATAAATGCCGCTAGTAGTTTAATCAATGATTATTTTGGAACCAATTAATTTAATAAACGCAGGGTTGTATTTTTGTTGGCTTGTTATGGACCCAATTATTTTAATTACGACATGTAGTAGTGTTCGCCAATATGATTTATTTGGTAGTGAGTTGTGAACATTATTTAGATGTTGTGGGATTAATTGGTTGATTATTTGTGATTTAAGAAGAGTGTTTAATATTTTGTAAAAATTTAAATTTTGGAATGTTATGCTGCTGAATTTACTTTTTTAAAAAAATAAATAACAAATAAAGAGAACTTTAAGAGGCAAGCAACTGACCACTTATGAAAATATATATGTTTAAGGTATAGATGGATCGAAAATGGATGTCATCTAATCAGTGCTCAAGAGAATATATTGATAGGGTGAAAGAGTTTATTAGATTTGCAAGCGAGCATGCAAATGATCCTAACAAAATCCTATGTCCTTACTTATCTTGTTGTTATGGAAAGCGGATTAGTCCACTTGATTTGCTAGATCATTTAGTGTGTCATGGAATTGATCAATCATATACACGATGGACAAGGCACGGTGAGACGGATGATGCAGATCGTGGTCAAATACATACCATGATCGGTGCTTCAAATGAGTTTGACTCAAGCATGTGTGATGAAGATGATGGTCTTCAAGAAATGCTAAATGCAGTTGAAAGGTGATGCAGAGAAGCCATTATATGCTGGTAGTACTAAATACACAAGATTGCTAGCAGTGTTGAAATTGTACAACTTTAAAGCACGCTATGGATTGAGTGATTCTGGTTTCACCGCACTACTTGAACTTGTGCAAGATATGCTCCCAGAAGAAAATGTACTTCCTAACAAGACATATGAGGCAAAGCGAATACTTTGCTCTACAACTGGCATGGGTTATGAGAAGATTCATGCATGCCCTAACGATTGCATATTATTTCAAAATCAATATGCAACGTTAGAGAAGTGCCTTAAATGTAATGCATCTCGATATGGGAAAAAGAAAGGAAAGAGTCCCTCGAAGGTCGTATGGTATTTTCCAATTATTCCAAGATTCAAGCGATTATACAGTAATGAGGAGATTGCTAAGTTGTTGACGTGGCATGCAGATGAAAGGATTAAAGACATGAACCTTAGGCACCCTGCGGATACCCCTCAATGGAAAAAAATTGATCATGACCATCCTGACTTCGCGAATGAAGAAAGGAACCTACGCCTTACACTTTCAACTGATGGAATCAATCCCCACGGGGTTCAGAGTAGTACACACAGTACATGGCCAGTGATATTGATGATTTATAACCTTCCTCCACACTTGATCATGAAACGCAAGTATATGATGTTGTCTATGTTAATTTCTGGGCCAAGGCAACCTGGAAATGATATAGATGTATACTTGGCTCCTTTAATTGATGACTTGAAGCTACTTTGGGAAGAAGGCGTCAATGTGTATGATGGGTACAGGGAAGAAAGTTTCAATTTGAAAGCCATGTTGTTTGGCACAATTAATGATTTCCCTGCTTATGGTAATTTATCCGGATATAGCGTCAAAGGATATTGTGCGTGCCCTATATGTGAAAATGACACTCATTCAATACGACTAGATCATTGTAAGAAAAATGTATACATGGGACATCGAAGATTCTTACCATCAACACATCATTGGAGGAAGTGGAAAAAGGCTTTCAATGGTAAGTCAAAAGAAGGTAGCCCACCAAAGATGTTGACCGGTGCTCAGGTTTTGGAGAAGGTTAAGCACATGGATAACGATTTTGGCAAGCCTTTTGCAAAACAATTTGGGACAACCGGTTGGAAAAAGAATTCTATTTTCTTTGAACTTCCATATTGGAAGTCCTTGTATGTGAGACATTTTCTTGATTTGATGCATATATAAAAAAATATATGTGATAGTCTCATTGGCACATTGCTCAGTATACGAGGAAAAAGCAAGGACAGTGTAAATGTGAGGTTGGATTTGGTTAATTTGGGAATAAGAGAAGAGTTGGCACCAGTTAAGCAAGGGCACCGTACTTATCTACCTCCAGCGGCTTACACTCTATCGAGGAAAGAGAAAAAATTATTTTGTGAATTTCTGGAAGGAATTAAAGTTCCAGAGGGGTATTCTTCAAATATAAAGAACCTTGTATCAGTGAAAAAGTTGAAGCTACAGAACCTTAAATCTCATGATTGTCATGTGCTCATGCAAAATTTCATACCGATTGGTATACGGTCAATCTTACCCAAAAAAGTAAGGAACACCATTACTAAACTTTGCATGTTCTTCAAGTTGATTTACAGTAAAGTGGTTGATTCAACGAAGTTACAAGATTTACAAAGGCTGATTGTTTGTACTCTGTGTGAACTTGAAATGTATTTTCCCCCTTCATTTTTTGACATATGGTCCATCTAACCGTACACTTGGTGAAAGAGGTTCAATTGTGCGGTCCAGTGTACTTGAGATGGATGTACCCGAATGAATGATTTATGAAAATTTTAAAGGGGTATGTGAAAAATAGATATCGACCAGAGGGTTGTATAGCTGAGCGGTATATGGTTGAAGAAGCAAGTGACTTCTGTGCTGAATTTCTATCAAATGTTGACCCCGTAGGTATCCCCAAGTCTTATCATGATGGGCGAAGATCAGGGAAAGGAACAAGTGGGAAGGATGTAATAAGGATATCGGTGACTGAATGGGAACAAGCTCACTTGTATGTGCTTCATAACACTGATGAGGTTGAACCATTTGTTGACGAACACAAGGCCGCACTTCGATTGGCACATGGTGATAGGAATGAAAATTTTATAACAAAGGAACACAACAAACATTTTCCAAGTTGGTTAAAAAGGCGCATTAAAGATGAGGTGGAGAGGAATCCTAATCTAATTTCTGAAAACTTGAGATGGCTATCGAATGGACCGAGCTTAAGTGTATTATCTTATACTTGTTATACAATCAACGGTTACACCTTCTACACACAAGAACATGAAACAAGGAGCACCATGCAAAATAGTGGGGTCACACTTGTTGCTAATTCTTGGCATAGATCCAGTGTCAAAGACATGCACCCTATCTACGCACCAATGTCATACTTTGGTGTAATTGAACAAATATAGGAGTTAGATTATACTGTGTTGAGGGTCCCTGTCTTCAGGTGTAAGTGGGTTAACAATAACAGTGGATTGCGGACAGATGAGTTAGGGTTTGTTCAAGTAGACCTTTCTAAAGTTTGGTTCCAAGATGATCCTTTCATTTTAGCATCACAAGCAAAACAAGTGTTTTTCGTTCCCGATCCTGCTAAGAAGAATTGGTCCATTGTAGTTCCATCAAACAAGAATCATCAAGAACAAGTTGGTACTACAAGTAATGAATATTTGAATATTCCTGAGGATACTCTTTCCTTTGAGATGTTGTGGTCAAGATATATTGATAGAAATAAAGAAGAAGATGAAGACGAACATTTATATATGAGACATGATCATAAAGAGGGGACATGGTTTTTAAATCAAACAAGAAAGAGAAAAAGATGATAATGAGTGTCTTCATTTTTTAGTATGTATGTTTTATTACATGTATTCATATATTCAAACTTAATTTACTTTTATTACTATGATTGTCAATATGCACTAATATTTTTGTCTTGTTTATTTAACTTGTAGGAAAATGGATCCCCACAATGATCAAGCAGCCTTTGAAGCCCACAATGAAGATGCAGTTGATCCTCACATTGAGCAAGCAGCCTTTGAAGCCACTGTAGTCCGAGGTAGGACTGTGATGCATAAAATGATCAAACTAAGGAGCAAGGGCATTATGTTAGAGCTTGAGTGGAATGACAAGGGAAACCCAATTGGTGAAAATGCTAGCAACTTTATTAATTATATTGGGACTATTGTCAAAGAAAGAGTCCCCATTATAATTTCATATTGGAGACGGGCAAAGAAGGACTATTCCGATATGCTTCTAAGTTCAGTTAAGGTAAACATTATTTACTTTATTATTTTGGTTGTTTTGTTGCATGAATTACAATCTAACAAAGCATGTGTGGTTTTTGTGTTACAGTCTATCTTCATTATCGATGACGACAAAGACAAATTCGTGCTCGCAAAATGTGGCAAACTTTTGAGATGTTTTCGTTCCAATCTTATCAAATTCTACTCGCGGGACACAGATGGCAATATCATTCATACGCCACCACAGTTGTACGATGGAATAATAACACAAGAGTAGTGGGATGAGTTTTTGAGCACACATACTACCGCGGAGTTTCTGGTAATACAATATTAGCCCTTACAGACTAATTGCAATGTAATTGAAATTAATATTTATTGAAATTATTTGCATTTAAAAAGGAACGAAGTGATAGAAATCGTGAAAGCGCAAGCAACATGGCATACCGGTACTTAAAAGGACCACTATCATATGCAAAGTTGGAGCAACAATTGGTAAGAACTTATAATCATTTCATATGAATATAATTTAGATGACTAATTTTTAACTACAACTAACTTTGTTATAAAGGTCAAACAATCACATTCTGATGTCACACACATGCCACGTCATAATTTGTGGCTGGCTGGCGTCACTAATAAAAAAGGAGAAATTCCTAGCGAACAAGCCAGAGAAGTTGCAGAATATTGTATAAGTGGTGGATTATTCATAAATATTTTGCTTTGATTAAATGATTCTATTTTATAATAACTAATATTATTGCAATTGTTGTTGTGATAGCAAAAAATGACACAGGACCAACCAGAGTTGATGAATTATGTTGGTCGTGACGATTTACTCAGCAGAGCTCTTAGAGCTCCTGAGTATCATGGTCATCTTCGTGGTACTGGTTTTGCAGTCACCCAAACATCATACTTCGGACGCCAAAAGCGACCGAACAAAAATGACTTTATGCAACTACAGGAGCAGATTTGTGACTACAAGCAGCAACTGGAATAGCAGATAAGTGTCTACAAGCATCAAGTAGATGAGCAGATGAGTATCCACCAACACCAAATAGAAAAATTTAACGATCATATGCGATTGATGCAAAAGCAAAATACATTATTGAAGGCTCAAATTGACACTTTACTACTTTCTCGGCCAGCACCAAGCCCAATGTGTGACAGCGCAAGTGTAAAGAATGATAGTTGCCCTTCCACGCCTAAAGTCCCAATTCCTTTCGTAATTAATTTCTTCTCTAGTTAACTTTTTATTATGTTTTAAATTAGTGTACCTTAATATTGACTCCATCTTTCATAGGGTGAATCGGCGTGCAAGCTGCACGTCGATGAATCTTTCAAGCATGCAGTTGCTGTAGGAGTTATCTACAACACCGACACTGATATCCTTCATGGTTCACCATTGCCTGAGAACACACTTAGAGTTAAGGTAGACGTATGCACAGATGCAGATGCCCTCTTACCAATCCCTTCTCTAGATGAACAGACAATGGTAAAAGATGTTGTTGGTGGTTATGTTGCATGGCAATAGGTCTGATTGAGCCATATCAAAACGTGATTTAATTTACAATTCCTTCTACTTATTCTATATGCACTTCTATCTAAAAAACTACATGATTAAATTTTAATGATTTTTGTAGGTTGCTACTAGTCATAAAGGAAAAAGAATTGAAGGCCATAGGAAGAACTCACATTGTTCAGCAACCCAACAGAAGTCCCAACCTTCTACTAGCAAACAAAACAACAAACCAATGGTCTCGTATCATCAATAGTTGGCATCAATGGTACAACAATTGATCCTCCAACGAGGTCAGGAAATACATTTTCATCCGGACATCTATAATGCAGAAGGTGTAATTGATCATGTCGATGGTGCTGTGCTGAATGATGTGCTTACTCATGGAAGGATAGGTGGAACATCTATCAACTTATGGATCAGGTATTCGTCTATCATTGTTATTATTATTCATCATTCAATTTTTTTTTGTGGAAATGACATTGTTTGTTTGATATAAAGGCATTTGTACCACGATGAGATAGTAGGCACGGATAGGATGCAGAGATTCATCTTTGTTAGCCCACACCTCTTTGGCCAGCATAGGGGGAGAGATTTGGAAGCACAGTCTAACGAACTTAGAGACTGCTTTATGCTTAGAGCAACCCCTAACAAGCTCTTTCTTGTGCCATACAATGTAGGGTAAATGATTTGTGACAATATTTAAATGTATGTTTTTTATTTTTTCACTTTTACCATTAAATGATTGTCCAAATAAAATTTTCAAAATGTGTTTTTAGGGAACATTGGATATTAATTGTTGTCCATCCAGCAGCACCAGAAAACCCTCGCATTTACTATCTAGATCTTATAGAAACTGCTTATCCAGATAATCGCCCTGATATGCTGATTATCTTCAATAAGTAAGTGTATGGGTGTATGTGTAAATCTTTTCGTGTGTGATTATTGAATAACCAACATTAATCAAGAACTTCTTTGTTTTATTAGTGCATTAACCGCATATAGAGGAAAAGTTGGATTGACCTACTCTAGACGCAATGACCCGGCCAATAGCTATGCGTGGAGGAAGATTATGGTACTTATATATGAATTTACTCCATTCTTGTTAGTAAAAAAAATTTATTCAAAAATTGATATAACTATTTCATTGTATTGTTGCAGTGTCCATTCCAGCCGAATGATAATAATTGTGGTTATGTTATGAAATTTATGAAAGATATAGTTACTCATCGCCACCTTGTAATTCCTGTGAAAGTAAGTTCCCTTTAGTTGCAATTGATATTGTGTTTTAATTTTAATTGACAAAGTGTCTAAATTTAGTGATTTTCATTCTTTGTATACATGATTGTTTATGTAGTATTATGAAGATGCACGTTGTGCTGAGCTGTCTGACCATCAAATGGATGAAATCATTGAAGAATGGTGTGAATATATGGTCAAGCAATTAGTTAATTTAGGCATGTAGCTTCTTTCTTGCCTATTCTTATTTTGTTTAATCATTTATAAAATTAGTTGTACACTATATAATCATTGTTAATACAATATATTTTGTAGTTGTTAAACATTATAATTATTCATTGTAGTTATTTGAACAAATGACCATCATCGTTTTGTATTATAATATTTGCCTATTAGACGAAATATATGGTCATTTTCTTACTACTATATATATATGGTCATCAGGTATTACACTACACAGGAAAAAAATATTTTAAAAAATTATTAAAAAAATAAACCTACTTTAGCGTTTGAAGGTAAAATGCCAAAGGAGGGTACATCTCCTTTGGCATTTAAAAGAAAAACGCCAAAGGAGGGGTATTCTCCTTTGGCGTTTTTAGCAAAAAGGCCAAAGGAGGGGACACCCCTCCTTTGGCGTTTGCCCAATAAACGCCAAAGGAGGGGTACCCCTCCTTTGGCACTTTCCTCCTGAAACGCTACATATAATTAATATATTTATTTAATTTAATAAAGTAACGTATGGCGTTTCTGTAAATTGAAAAGCGCCATAGGAATTTTTAATGGCGTCAAAAGCTTTGGCGTTTCTTAAACGCCAAAGTATTTTATAAAATAAGCGCAATTATACTACTTTTTTGTAGTAGTGATTTTACAATTACAAAACAATTGATTAATTCATTAAGTACCACTATAGTAGAAAAAGATGAAACCAATTACAAAGGTCTATCATAATAGAAAAGATTTGACCAAAACACTTAAAGAATAACAATGGTAGAAAAATAAAGAAGTTAGTCTATAATGATTAAAAAGTATTGAACATTTAATTTCAAATCACAAATCAGTCAATAATATGATAATTAGGCTTTGGGCATTTGAAGCCTGATAACACAATTTACCAATAGGTCTTATATCATTTCCCACAACTATAATCTTGTTAATCGCAATTCATGGCTTTCCTGAATAAATCCATTTTTATATAGAACCATAACTTTATCAAAAGTTGCATAAAAGTGGATCAACGATCAAAAGTCATAATTTATAACTATGGCATCAGGCCTTCTTTATCTACACTCTAACATAGTACTAAAAAAACTGGTCATGCAATTCTCAAAACAATTTCATAAGTTATATTAGAGTATAAATAAGCTATAGGTGGTAATATACAAAGTTAACACATAATTACCAAAAGAGGAGGTTTACAATTGCACAATGCAAGCCTACCTCCAAGGCTTCCATAAAGATATCATATTATGAACATTGCCTGAAAAATGGTAAAAGCAATAGGGTGAGTCACACGGACCCAATAACTACAATTACAATTTAACAAAAATGCAGGGAATGATTCAAGACAGTTAAGCTAGCTAAACATCAATTTATATAACAAAGTGTAAATAGTTTTCATAATCAATAATAGCTCAAGGAGCAATTAAGCATGCATAGGACTCCCACAATCATGCTTATAACCTTTGACAAAACCCATGTGCTATAAGTGACAAGACCGCACCAAGCTCTCCAATAGTGAGGTGCATCCTGGTCAAAAGTTACAGAACTCACATTGGACTATAGGTTCCCTTTCCTTAAAATATGAAAATGGGTCACATGTCCCTTGAGCTAACCCTTGAGCTGGCCCAAGAAAGGTAATACCAAGGGCCCTAAGAACATTAAAACTAGCCATTGGACGCCAAGTGGCAACTATACCATGCGGTATAATGGCATCAATCCTCCCATAACCACAACTCCATACAATCTAACACAACTCAATATGCAGTCAAACAGTCCAATATCACAAATCTAGCATCATCAGGTTATTCTCATAGTTAGTACTCAATACCTTACATTATTAACATTCAAATAAACCATTCAAGCCCACTTAACTAACAATTTTATTGAAAACATAATTCATATTATCATTGTACATTTTTCATATATCAAATACTATAACATATATTTATAGCAATTAAAAATATCAACATACACTTATAATTACCTTAACAAGCATACAAGATAAATTGGAAAGTTGTTACCTCTTATCAAAGCTAACAAAAAGTATCACCATTCTTGTGAAGCCCCATGCTCACCAACAACTAAGGAAAATCTACATAATATATGTGCATATTCATCAATAAGATGATAACTAATGTAATGATTTACAATTGATAATTAGACTCCCAACATTCACTTGTTCCTTATAATTCTCGAAGGGTACAAATAATTAACTATTTGTATCCTTTATCCCAATAAAACCTTTGTAATATATAAATGATTAAAATCACTTAGATGAGAAAAAACGTTAATTACTTCTATTTAATCCTACCAAATCTTATCAAATTTTCTTTCCATTCTATTCTTAAAACAATAATCATAAAATTTAATCTATTCAGGATAATTTCTTTATACTCAAATAATCATGTAAAAATTTCCATTAACCATGAAATAATCCCTTTAAATTCAACTTATTGTTTTGTTTCCAAAATTCAACTCATTATTAATAGATATACTACTCACAACTTTCAGTCATATTTTACTATTTTCTTAATTTTATGTTTATATGTCTCAAATGATGTGGTTCATCTATTCTACACCTCAAATTACTTAATAAATAATATTCTAACAATGAAAATAAAAATTGGGATGTTACACGTGGGAAGCATGAAAATTGGCTCAAACTTATCTGAAAATGGAAAGCAATTAGTTATGATCGATTACCAGTGAAGTAAGTGAGGGGTGGAGTTGAAATTGAGCTAAAGAAACCAACAATTCCAAGTTTCAAGGGAGTTCCAAGTTGCTGAGCTAAAATGGCAATGAGCTAGTGACGCTGAGAGAAGAATACACATTCTGGAAGTTGTTAGAAGATTGGAGAAGAGAGAGCAGGAGATTGGAGAAGAGAGAGATAAGTGAGATGAGTTGTTGAGACCTGATTTTATGAAGATCAATTCGATGGAGCTTGTATTGTTTGAAGTTCTAGAGATCATGCTCGGCTAAGCTTCTCTTCTTCATTCTTGGAGGTAGGCACTCTTAGAGCTGCTGGTGCTATGTCGACATTATAACAAGATAGTCTCCTTTGAGCTTTTTATCATTGTCTTCATCTCAAATATGTTTCAATTATGAACTGAATTTCCAATGTTTGTGTCAAGTCGGCTAGCTGTAGTTTAGCTAGCTTCTGAGATGGATTGTAGCTCAATTTGTTGTAGTATGAAACTTTGTAGCAAGTGTAGTTCTTCCGGATTTAGTTGAATCGGATTTCTTATGCTTGTGAACTATCTTCATGAATGAGTATTTCAAGTCCAGATTATGTGATTCATATTTGCAGCATTGATTTTATTAAATTCATCTATTTAGGCAAATTTGGGTCTCTGGAACAAACGTCTTATCATGAGTGCAACTCATTATTTCATCACTTTCTGTTGGATTACTTGTCGCAGGCCCAAGATAGACATGACCCATATCCAGTTCTGGAGCGTTAGTGGCTCCTGGGTCATAGGGGAGAAGGTCCACACCATTCGGGCCTTTACTGTTAGGCTCCTTATGGGAATCTGCTCTTTCCATGACAACATCTTTATTCCCCACAGTTTCTTTTTCCTCATTTGTGATTCGGCAATCATCTTGCTTCTCTTCTATTTTGTTCTTCGCTGTATCCCTCAATCTTTTTTCCACGCGACTAGCCTCCCTTGGTTGCTCCTCCTCTTTATTCCTTTCCTCAGCAACTACTATGATTTCTCCCGCATAACCACTTTTTTGCAGGCCCCCTTGATTTGCTCTTTTTGCCTTGTCAGATCGTACACTTTTTGTGTGTTTTGGTATGGTCCGTGGTACGTACGTTGGCCCCTGCTGAGGCACCTCCTCCATGTTGTCAATGTACTGTTGCTGCTTCTCTGTTTCCACTCCAGCAAGGAGGGAATATCGTGATCCCAGTGGTTTCTGCCGCTGTGCCTTCCCTTTGTTGACGTTGGTTTGCCGTTGCCTGCTTGGTTTTTGGACAACGTGCCAATGTTCTGCCACAACAGAGGTCTGAGCGTTTACTCCCATATCATCTTCTACACATTCATTAATAATCTAAGTTGATTTCTCTTGTTCCTCTGTTCGTTTGGATTTTGTAGGGCAAGCTTCATGGTGATGGCCATAGATTCCACAGCAAGAGCAGAGCATATGTAGACCTTCATTTTCTATATAATACTCCTTTCCATCTACTGAAAATCCAGACATCAGTTGTTTACTTAAATCTACCAGAACACACAACCTAGCATAATGGCCTCTAAGTTGACAAGAGGTGTTGACATCCACTTTAATTGTTTCACCGATTCTGGTCCCGATGTAAGTTAATGCTTCCTTATCATAATATTCCAGGAAAATACTCGGCAATCTTACCCATACTGCAACTTTATCTATAGTAGCTTGAGCTGAGTGAAACTTCGGAACCCATGGCCTTACAGTCAAATAATGATCGTAGATCATCCAAGGTCCTCCAGTAAGAGCATGAAAATAATCATCTTTGTTGGATAGCTTAACTACATAGTAACCATGGCCTATATTAATAAGCTTGGTAACTCCACGTTTTGCCCATAGCGATTGTATTCTTGCTTCAAGAGCCTTGAAACCAATACTTCTTCCAAGAAGTTTAACTATGAGAGTTTTATGCCAAGCTCTATACATCTTTTTCTTCATTTTCCTAGAGAATACAAAAGTAGGAAAATTCCTCTGAGGATCTTCTATCGTCTTACATAGAGGCTCTTCTGATTCCTAGTCCTGTTGTGAGCTTTCAGACATGTTATCATCAGAATGATCATCATTGTCCTGATCAAGATCGAATTCGGAGTCATATTCTTCATCACCATTTAGACCTTTGAGTTTATCCGCGAATGATGTTCCCCCTTTGGAATAAACAGAGCTTTGAACTCCAACTTTCGGCTAATGATCCTGCTGACGGTAGTTTCCATGCGAAGCCAATCCATTCTTTATCTTTTTCGAACTTCTAGCCAGGAGATCATCCTCCTCCTTAGAAGAGGGCACGGACGAGAGTTGTTTTTCAGAGAGAACAAGAGTGTTAGACGCCATTGTCAATGCCAATAACTTTAGTTCATTGGCAACTTAATTGCCAAATGGGACTTGGGAAGATATCTACATGTAGAGGAAATATTTGTACACGCGTAGGAAAGATTTTTGCACACGTTGGGAAGATTTTTGCACACGCATAGGGAAGAATATTACACACAAGGAAAATATTCTGCACATAGGGGAAGATATTCTGCACAACGGAAGATATTCTACACGTGAAAATCCCATTTGACAAATAAGTTTCTAATAAGGTATTTTTTCACAATTTTCCCTTTTTAAGATATAATACAAAATATTTTGTAGGAAACAGTAATTATGTAATTTTATTATTTTGCATGATTAATAATGATTAAAAGTGCTTTACTGAATTTGAAAATTTTTTGTTCCAAAACAAAATTAATTCAACCATGATGCCGGATATATGATCCCAAACTAGAGGTGGTAATATGGGTTAGGACCGTGGGCCGAGCCCGCCTAACCCGACAAAATGGGCGGTTTGGGTTTTACAAAACTGGGACCATATTGATGCGGTCCTTTTTGGCCCGAACCCATATGGTCCCAACCCGTCACTGGTTGGACCACCGGATTGACGGGTTGGCCCATATTTTTTTTTACTAATAGGGAAAAGGAAGAGCATACATATTACATAACCCAACAGGTCCAAGTCTCCAAAGTCCAAACCGTAACTCCAAAGCCCATTTGTCTTCAATCCTTTCCTTACTCTCCTCTCCTGTGTCTCCTCAGCATGTCAGCGGCTTAGCCTGGTGGTGCGATTCTTTTCTCTGTCACGGCAAAATCAAAATGCCGCTGCCGCCCTAGTTCTCTGTCACGGCGAAATCGAATAGAACCAAACCGGCAAACCCTTGCACTCATCCCGTTCCCATGTGAGCCTTGAGTGGTGCCGCCATTGCTGGCGAATTTCTTTTCGAATTTCTTTTCTTCAATTCCCGGAAGCCCTTGTACTTCAAATTTCTTTTCTTCAATCTCCGGTTTTGATCTGATGTAAAGCCAATCTCATTTTCCCCAAATAAAATGCTTTCTTGCCAGTTGGGAGTGAAGGTGTTAACGCGTGACACTGTTAATCTGTCGTGAATCTCAGCCTCCCACTCACTCCGTCACTCTCACTCTCTCAACTCACACTCAACCGACGGTGAATCTCAGATCTCAGTGCTCAACGCCTCACTCGGATCTCAGTGCTCAGTCTGGTAACTCGGCGACATTCTTTACTCATCAGGTTCCGCTCACTCGGATCTCAGTTCTGTTCATTCTCCACTCGCAGCCTCAGGTGCGTTCTGTTCTGTTTTTCACTCAGTTAAGAGTTTGTGATTTGATTTTGTTTAGTCAGAGACTCAGAGCCGTAGCCTAACCTAATGTGATTTACGAAAATGTGATTTGATAGCTATTGTGGTTTATGCCTGTTCTGCTTATTTATTTGTAGAAAAATAACATGTCTGAGTCTGAGATGAATAAAAATGTTGCAAATGAGAGTCAAACTAATGTTACAGAAGGAGGAGATGGAATAGGCTCTGAACTTGGCTCTTCTACGCATGACAATATTGCAAAGAGGGCCAAAAAATGCATATCAAGATTTGCTACTTTAGCTTTCCATGACACCGGTTATAATCTTTCTCTAACAGATGAAGAGTGGTCTAGAGCAGTGGAGATGTGCAACTTCTTGGCTCCATTTGCAGTGATAACTGAGTTGATTTTTGGGTCATCATATCCAACTGCTAAGATGTATTTTGTGCAAATATCAACCATTAAGTTATTGCTAAAGCAACATGTGCATAATGATGACCCAGTGATTCAACAAATGGCTCTGAACATGATTGTAAAGTTTGACAAATATTGGAGTGATTGTAGCATTATCCTTGCAATTGCAATCATTCTTGATCCACGGATGAAGTTTGATATAATAAGGTTTACTTATTCTCAACTTGATCCCATAGATTACAATGAGAAGATTGAACATGTTAAGAGTAAGTTGTATTATGTTTTCAATGAATACAAAAGTTTGAGTGTGATAGGAGTAGGATCATCATCATCTTCAGCCCTTGATATTGCTACATCAGCTGGTTCAAGTTCTACTTCTACTATCAATGGAAATGTTCCAACAACAATATCTGGCCGACCTCCTCTTCATTCGATTGCAAGCAGTGGAAGAAAAGGCCATTTATCCAATATTGCTTTTGGGGTAAGTTTGCAACTCTTGATTAGTTGAATTATTAATGTTATTTTGATTGATAACTTACTAATACTTTATTACTATATTGTAGACTTATCTTAAATGCAAGAGCAAAGACATTGCATCAGTGGAAAAGTCTGAACTAGACTATTATCTGGAAGAAGCAACACTTGATCCTAACTTATATGTAGACATGGAAGTTTTGGATTATTGGAAGACTAACTCTGCTTGTTTTCCTTGTCTTTCAAAGATGGCGTCTGATATTTTAAGCATTCCAATAACTACAGTGGCTAGTGGATCAACTTTCAATATTGGTTCACGAGTTCTCACAAAGTATAGAAGCTCTCTTCTTCCTGATAATGTTCAAGCCCTTATCTGTACACGTAATTGGATGCTTGGTTTCCCAACGGAAGATGTTATTGATGATGGTAATATAATTATATTTACTCATTTATCTCATTGTCATTTATTCGTTCATTTAAAATTAGCATAATATTATATTTCACTTTGTTTTATTATCTGTGGTAGTGACGGATTTACCTGGGCAAAAGCAAAGTGATCGAGTTCAAGATATGGCTTCACATCGTGCTTCAAATTGAAACACCTTTAATATTAACTAATTATTGATTATTGTTAAGTTATACTGATGAGTGATGACTTGTGAATTTATATTTATTTTGTTATGTATGAACCTATGATGAATGTTTAATTTGTAATATATTTTAATTTCACCATGTTCAAGTGTGTAGAGAAAACAACCTTATTCAATAAGGCTTATTGTATATAAAAATAATAATCCTAATATATTGTTTAAAAAAAATTGAAAAACAAATATGGATTGGCCCGCCCAACCCGCCAACCCAGCGGTTATGGGTTGGGTTGGCTAAATGTCAACCCATATTGATGCGGTCCTTTTGGGACCGAACCCATATGGTCCCAACCCGTGACGGGTTGGCTCGAACCCACCGGTCCGGACCATATTACCACCTCTAAACCAAACTATAGAGTCTCACTCCGTGATACTTTTGGCCTAAATAAGACTAATTATTTTAAAGTTGTTATTAAAAAATAATTATTTAAAGAACCATCAAATTAAGCCGAGCCATGTTAACTGTTAATGATTGGAAAACCCTCTCTCGCCTCCTCGCACGCATCCATCCGAGCCCTTGCTTTTGAGCTCACTTCGAGCTTCCCTGAACATTCTTCCACTTCTGCTTCAAGCAATTTCTGAGTCTCGCGGTAAGTATTTTTGAATATATTACTATTTAAATGCAGTTTGAAGTGTTTGATTCTAGTGTTTTTCGTGTTTGGTGGCCAAGTGTTTTTCAGATTAAATATCTAATGTATGACTTGTGCATTTTCAATTCGCAGTTATAATGGATATGGAGGAGGATAATAGAGAAGTTGAGACGTCTAGAGTGAGAGTATTTGTCGGAGGCTTGGGAGAAGGCGTGACGTCTGATGATCTCAGGAGGATGTTTGGATCTCTGGGTATTGTTGACGGAGTTGACATAATCAGAACCAAAGGTCGAAGCTTTGCTTATGTTGACTTCATACCCTCTCCCACGGATCAAATTCTCTCTCCAAGCTTTTTAGCAGGGTAATGATTCGAAACTGCTGTAAATACCAAAGCTTATGCTTTATGCGAACAAGTTAGAAATAATTATCACCTGTATAATTGTTTCAGTATTTTGCCTTATTATTTTCTGTATTCTATCTCATCTGACATGTTAAGTTTCACTTAATGTAGATCAAAGATTAAATTTGGTTTAGGAACTAGCAAGGCCTTGATAAATTTTTGAAATTAATGTAATATTAAGAAAGAAGATCTGGAACTCGGATTGTATGTGTTGGATATTACTGTACATCAAGAATCTTAAATCAGTGTATGGTGTTGGAGCATGCTTGTTTGTCTGGAAGATAATAATATTGAAATGTACATGTCATGGAGGTGCCAGTAATGATAAGTTAGTGCAACAGGCCTTTTAGGTGTGGAAGTATGCAAGAACTTATGGTTCTGAACTTTTTAGAATATATATCAAAATTGGCTTTCACTGTTGCAGAGTTTGATTTTTTTTAGCTATTATAGAGTTTGATAAGATAAATTTCGTGTTCCTTTAGATCCTATTTAGGTCATTTATCCCTGCTCTTTGTTTTTCTATCTCTATCTTCTCTTCTTAGGAAACATTTTGATGTGCTTATCAACTTTGCATTTCTTTGGGTTTTGCACATGTTTATTTTGGGTGTGTGTTTTTATGTTGGTATATTTTCTCGCATGCATGTGCATGGTATAATGGATGTCTCTGGAAGGGTGGAAAGCTAAAGCTGGAGAAGGCTAAACAAAATTATCTTGAACGTTTGAAACAAGAGTAGGAAGAAGATGCTAAGCTTGCTAGTAGTGATGAACCTGGCACTAGTCCTGATCCTGATGAGAGCATTCCCTCAACCGAAATGCCTAGCAAAGAGAGTCTAAAGACAAAGAACCTACATATTTTCTTTCCCAAATTGAGAAAGGTGGGTTAAAATTTGGAAAATTTTCCTTCTTTGGGCTTCTTAGAGATCTTCTTGTCCATTTAGGGGGATTGACAGAAGCTGCAATATAGACATATTGTCTCTGTTCTTGACCTCCTATATAGGCATTAACTGTGTTTATTTATACCACCAGTCGCAATTAGCAATATGTTGTCATTGTAAATCTTGAACTAAGTGCAAAACTACGTCAGTTCATACCCAATGTAGGGTCAGTCAAATGGTATGACTACGCTTAATGGGCCATGCCAGGGTCATGCCTGCTAAAGTCTAGTGAGGCTTCAGATGATAAATGTTTTACATTGAATTTAATCTGTCAATTATTCTAAGAATTGTCATATTCCCCTGCATATATTTTGTTATACTGCTTATGTAAAGATGCTTCCTATATATAGTGCTTCATCATGATTCAAATTTCACCTACTTGTGCTGGTGAAATCCATACCATTCACTGGAACTGGAAAGCACAAATATAGCTTCCCAAAAGTTGAAGCTCCTCCTCTCCCAGTGCATTTTTGTGATTGTGAGGAACATTCTAGTGCTTCTGGCACAATAAGACCAAAGAAATTTCATAATGGGGAAGCAGAAGGTGGTGGGATGAATGATGAAGAAATCAACATAATGAATGTTGTGATGAACAAACTATTTGAAAGGGAAAAGATGTGTAGTCCCACACATTTTGAAAAGGAGCAGAACTTGGATGTATCACCTGGTGGTTTACAATCTGATGAATCTGAAGCAGACAGAGCATCCGATGATGATGGTCTCATCATTAACATGGAGACAAAGAAAAAGAACACATATAATAGGTAGCCTGGAACTTGAAAGAATATTAAGAAATCAGGTTAGGTGTTGTCTGAATGGTACTGTCTGTACTGCTGTTGTTACAGTATATGCATATCTCTATTTTATCTAAATTGTTATCCTGGATTTTCAGGAATCTGAATTGAACAAAGCAAAAGTTTTAAAGGATGAACCAAACAAGAATAAGCTTGAAGTGCAGAAAAGCAATAATATTGCTCCTGACAAGAAGAGAAAGCCCCGTCATAATCTTGAAGGGAAAAGAAATGGTTCTACGTCTACTGCCTCTGAAGGCAAGAGACGCATGCACAAACATCCTGATGAGATGAGCTCACAGGTACATAGCACTGAATTACGAGGTGGTTTTAGTGAACCAACTAAAGTTTCATGGTCTCAGAAATCTTCATGGAGCGAACTTCTTGGTGATGGAGGCAACAGTTCTTTCAATGCCTCCCATATACTGCTAGACTCTAATTCTAGTGAAAAACAAGGATCTGACGGTCTCTGTGAA
This sequence comes from Inga leiocalycina, assembly GCA_963242795.1. Classification (NCBI taxonomy): domain Eukaryota; kingdom Viridiplantae; phylum Streptophyta; class Magnoliopsida; order Fabales; family Fabaceae; genus Inga; species Inga leiocalycina. Next base: position 44,418,045 of record OY725329.1, read on the forward strand.
CCTGAATCAGCTAAGAATAAAACTGAGCAAATTGTGATGGAGGAAGGCGAGGAGATTGAACCTGCGAAGGCAGAAGTAATGGAAGAACTTGCTGAAGCACAGCCTACCATACAAAATGCCACGTCCAAAGAGTCTGGCGGAGGTGTTGCCTGGAAGCAAAAGCAATCTTGGACACAACTGGTTGGTCAGAATAACAATGCATTCGGCATATCTCAGATTTTTCCTGGAATCTCTTCTCAGAAGCCAGTGGTGAAAGAGCCGGCTGCAAAACCTTGTTGGTTCTGGTGATGCCGACACTACAAAAAAAAAGACTTCGTCGCCGCTGAAAGTCTTAAAGTTGCCGTTGAAAGGTTTTCAGCGGCGACAAAAAGTTGCCGCCTATGCGACCGTCGCTGAAAGTTTTAGCGGCGACAAAAATTGTCGCCGTTGAAAGTATAGTTTCAACGGCGACTTTTGTCACCGCTGAAGGTGACTTTCAGCGGCGATTTTTGTGTCGACGCTGAATGGGGCTTTCAGTGGCGACTCAATACTTTCAGCGGCGACAAAGTCGCCGCTGAAAGTGTCAATTTTAAAAAAAAATTTGAAAAAATTTTCAAAAAAAAAATAATTTACAAATGCCACGTGTTTGCTCCTCAGAGCGCCATGTGTCGCCTTCTCGTGCTATCATGTGTCACCTCCTCGTGCTGCCACATGTCATCACCTCATAATTCCTCCAAGTGAGCCTCACGCCTTCGCGCGTGAGTCTTTGCCAGTTGCGTCGAAATGAACCTATGTCATGTTATTACATATTATTATATATATATATATAATATTACCCTATATATAAACATACATATATAAAATTAATTAATTATATACATATAATTAGTTATTAATTAAATATAATATTTTAAAATAATAAAAAATTTAATAAAAACGAAAAATATATTTTTATATTTAAATTAAATATTTTTTAATTAAAATTACTTAATAAATCATAATTTAATATTATTTTTAATATAAAATTTTAAATATAATATTAATAACATATATATTATTTTTAAATAAAATAAAATAATAACTAATATCATAAATATTATTTTAGTAGAAAATATTAACTATAATATTAATAAATGATAATATAATTTTAATAATTAAGGTTAAATAGAATTATTTAATAATTATATTTTAATTTTATAAATATTACTTTTTAAAAAAATATGAAATTGACTTTCAGCGGCGACTTTAGTTGTCGCCGCTGATAGTGGGACTTTCAACGACGACACAAAATGTCATCGCTGAAAGTGTTTTTTTTTGTAGTGTGAGTGTATTGATTTAGCCAAGGAATCTAACAATGAATCTGTTGGAGACGGGTTGAACTTGGTGAAGAATGGCTCGGAAAAGAAGCATAAGTGATAACTCTCCATTTTTAGTATATTTAAAATACATTTTAAAAATATGTGAAAAGTTATCTAGGTAATTTTGAAAGAATTCAATGAGATTTTATTATTTTAAGATTAAATCAAGGTTGAGACATTATTTAGGGGATTTTATTGAAAATATCATAATTTTATATTAAGTAGAATTAGGTAATACTAGTTAAATGAATAAATAAATTATAATAAAAGTTTATTAAAAAAAAGAAAAAAAGGTAGAACATGGTCAGTTGATTTTATCAGTTGGCACTATCATTATTACTTATTATTATTAGTAGATATTAGAATTTTTGTTAATATTTTTTCTCTTCAATCGGCCACAGTGGGAGGGCACCGTTTGGAAAAGGGCAATTGAAGAAACCTAAGAGAAAGCTACGGTTTTGACTGAGAGGAGCAGGTTGGATTGAGGATTCATTATTCATCATCTTCGGGAGGGAAGAGGAAGCCGACATTGGAGAGAGCAGCGAGTAGGAAGGATAAGCTGAACCAAACGGTGGAGCCGGCATTGGAAATTTAGGATCATCACCGCGAGCTGAGAGCAGAGCGACACTGAAGAGCGGCTTCACTATGGGTTGGGGATCGTTTTACTGAGCTCTGAACCAGAGACCGAGACAGACAAGAGAGGTAGCTGAGGGGCGGCGATCACAGTGCGTGTCACTTTCGGCGTCCTCGTCAGCTGAACCAAAGAAGGCTGCTGTTACTGTTCCGGTTTACTCTCCGGCAACGGAAGTTGGAAGGAGCAGTAAAGACCGGAAAAGTTACTCGTACTGTCAATCGCTACTCTGTTATTCTTGTGATTCGACGTTCTCAATTGTACCACAGGAGGAAACTACTGTTGTTATGGGAGCTGATTGTTCATAGTGGTTGGTTGATTGTTCATTCTTGATTTGCACTTGGAACCAGAGAGAGAAGCTCTCGTGTGTTTAATTTCACTGCTCTCTTTTTAATTCTTTGCCTTTGATTTTTCATCATGGTTCTGAGCTTTGATTTTATTGTTATTGAGACGATGACTATGTGTAAAGCGATGTAGTATCTATGAACTCATTGAGCATGTATGAAACCATTTAATCATACTTAGTATTAATTTTTATTTACTTAATCTTGTATTATTTTATCTATAGTTTATACTTAATCACCACTAAGTATAAATTTGGGGATTTAGATTAACCTTCAGAAAAGGATCCTAATTGAACTATAAGATTAAATAACGTGGGATTAGAATTTATTTTAATTTGTCAATGGGATAAGAATATACCTATTGGACCCATATAATCCTATTATAGTGAATTTGGATATTTATTGTCTTTTGAGTAAATTAGTTAGGAATAACAATTTTAATTTGAGAGAAGGGTATGAGTAATTGGAAGATACTTAAGTGTGTGTTTGGCAAAACTCCAAACCGTGGTTTCAAACCACGGTTTGCGCAACTCGAGATAAAACTCCTCTCACACACTTACCTCGTAAGTCGTAAAAGCTATTAAAAAAAGCTAATCCAAACACACACTAATACTCATTTAAACTCTAAATTAACAAATTAACATTAAGTGCTTTTAATTGGTTGATTACATGTTGTAAGACTTGAAAAAGGGATTAGCCACTCTAGGTTGTTTTCTCCATTGAAATCTTAAAAACATTAAATTTAGTACTTTTGCTTTTATTTAAATTGTTTTCAAATTCCTACTTGATTTGCTCAATTTAAATGAAAACGGGAAATTTAATGCCTATTTACTAATTCAATTGGATCACTATGGAATGACCTTGATTTATTATTTTATTATTTTACGGCTTGTACACTTACGGTACTTACTTAAAATTTAGTAGCATCAAGTTTTTGATTGAAGGCACTCAAACAAATGTAGAATACTAAGCTTTGGGGATGTTGTAACCAGATCTAAATTCTCAGTAAAAGGCATAAAAGCAATTGCCCAACTCTAAAGAGGATAATGGTTGGTGTTATTGAGAGAAAGCTTCCATCCAACATACACTGGAGGAGAATAATCTGTCCACTAAGCTTGTTTGTGCTGAGAATCAAACGTTCTTCAAGATTTGTGAATATTTGAAGCATAAACAAACCAATTAATCTTTAAGAACAATTCTATGAATAGAAACTTAAACAGAAGGCGAAATGTTAGACAAGGCATTTGTAAGGTTGTATGAAATCTGTGTTTGTTGCTCCTTATTTGGCCATATTGTGTATTCTGCTAATTCTGTTTTTGGTGGAATAATTTCAGCAACTTCTGCCTTGCAGTACCAACTTAAATTCATAATAAAAAGTTTTCAATTTCGTCAAGACATCAAGTGCCATATCAAGCCTCCTTGTTATGGATGAGTAAAAGTAATGGAAATAAGAAAACATGATTCCAGTTCCATATAATTTCTTTCCCAGCACAAAATGTTAAAGCTATTGCATAGATAAATTCCATTCATACCGGAATTGCCTTGTATTGATGGGTAAGAGAGTTACTCCGGGGGTGAAGCAAAGAACAACCTTCCAATATTCGAAAAGCCAATGCAACTTCAGCATCAGTTGATGGATTTGTTATCTTGATTGTTCCACATCAAATATATGATTCAAATTTGCCACTTTATCATCATTGTAGTTATCTCTTGTCTCTTTTAAAGAGTGTTGAAAGAGCACTGGAACCACTGTGTAGACACAACCAGTTGAAATTCAAAACCAAACAGACTAAAGCAAGCAATCTCTCAATCAACACAACTTACACTATACCTTGAAGTTCTGTAATAGATTGGGTTTGATTAAAGATATCAGTAGTTTCATCAGGTTAAACCACATTACGGAGAAACTTGAGAATAGAATGGAGTCTATGGACTCGAAGAAATGAGAACTCAACACAAACTTCTCTGAGACCTGTGTTAAGAGCAAGAGTTACTTCCCTATATACTCTCTATTGGTTAAGAGAGTTAATATCGTATCTGATATATATATATATATACACACACACACTTTAAACTTAAATACTGGCACATAACAGGAATATATATATCAATTTATTCCAATTACAACATACTGGCATTATCACAATGTTATCATATGAAAATTTTATAGTATTACAGCGTTTACCTAACATTTGCATATACAAACATTCTGATGTGTTCAATAAAATCTAATAAACCAAAGGGGCTACGTTCCTTAAGCTCATTTTTCTTCCAGGTCCAAAAGGAAATATTAGGGAAGAAATGTAAAATAGTGTAGATCCACGCTTCATCAGGTATTCCAAAATATTCGTATCACCATCCCAGTATAAATTGGGTATCTCTGACTGAAATGCCATGTAGCATCCTCACATGGTATATTGGTTGCAATAAGCTTCTCGGTACATATTCTCTATGTACTCTAAAATTGGAAGGTGAGAATCCATATCTTGTTCTAGAATAGGTTCAAGAATCTCAATGTAAAAAAGCAATATCTTGGGCTATCTCTTCTAATTCCCAGTTCTCATTCTCTCCCATGAAGGATTTCTCACTAGACACCACATTGATTACTACTGGGACTCGAACTGATTTTCTCAGTTTATATCTCATAGCCGCTCCACTTTTTCCTCGATATACTCCTCCACCCCTTCCCCCAGTAGGCTGGTTAACTGGTGAAGATGATCCACTCTTCTGATTCCTCCTATCATTATGATTCCTAATCACAATAACACTAAAGATTATTATCAATATACACATTTTTCATGTGAGCAAAGAATTCTAGCCTATTGTCAGAACCTCTGCTCTGATACCATACTGTGTGACACCCTAATTTCCATAGTTATCAATGAGCTTTGTATATAATGAATTTGAACCACTAAGCTAGGTTTCAATCTTGGGACAAAAACACCTTTGAAAATAATTTAAAATCTCAACCCAAACACAAGGTTTGAACCTGCAATTGAATGAGTTTTTCTAAAAAATTTAAAATTTTCAAAAACAGTTATATAATGCTTCACAACTTTATTATGACTTATCAATCCTTAGCTCCATTTATTATTATCAGAGTACTTCCCTGCTCATATATTAGTATATTAATCATTATACTATGGGCCCTTAATATACAATAGTCCAATCCTAATTCAATTATCATACTTGATGTAATTACCATTTTATTATGTATATAAAATCAACTAAGACTAACTTGCTACGCATGCTATGCTACCATTACTACTATTGCTACAACTATAGGTACTAACTTCACTATGTTCATGTATATACATATATATGCAACCCATTAGCCATATGAAGCTAACAAAATACCTAAGTTTAATCAAAATTAGAATACAAATAACTTACATAAATTATTTTTTCTTTTCCACCTTCTTATTTCTCCGAAATCACTACCTATTTGCCCCTTGAGCTGCTTGCTTTCGCTTATATCATTAATGGAAAGGGTGAGATTCACTAGAATCTCAGTAGTAATAATAGTCAACTATGAGATATGTAAGTTCACAAAGCATGATAAACAAACCATCATATAACTAAGCATTCAGCAATTAAGATGTAGCACAACATCAATCACAGTACACATAGTTCAATACAACATGGCAGGTATGACAACCTAGGGATACACCCCTTGCCTTAGGCACATCAGGACTTATGGCCTTAGGATACATAGTTCATCACAATACAGATTGCACAGCAGGTCTTGTAGCCCAGGGATACACCCCATACCCTAGGTACATCAGGTTTTATAGCCTTACTCTGAATGCTTATCAGGTCTTACAGCTCAGGGTTACACCCCATGCAACAATGCATATAAGGACTTACAACGTCAAGACACACAATCCAATATCATTCCATATATTCATAAAATGAACATAATCAATGGTAAACACATACATACAAAACAATACATAAGATATGAGAGAAAGAGTTACTACCTTACTGCCTTTTTTGGGTTTTACCTTCTTTGAATTGAGTCCTCTCGGGGCTTGAGCAAATATCATATCCTATCATTTAAAATTTATGAAGAGAGGGGTCATTACTCATTCCTATTTGTCAACATAATAAAGATTATGTTATTCTTATCCCACTCACAATTCTTGTCCTTTAATTTTGAATTAGTTGGTTATCATAATTTCTCATTTGTGCTATGCCTAAAGTGTTCCTAATGTGGGATATCCTATATGCCTTTCACTCTTGTGATTTAGGTACTCAAGGTGGTTTAATTGGTTTCTTAAACATGTCCCTAATCCTGAAATTATCCCTACTCACATTTTACTTAAAACAGGAATTTCTAGAATTAAATCCAATTCTGCCTCAATTTTCAAGTAACTTCGAAAAATCATATCTTAGGCTAGAAAATTTCAAATGAGGTGGTTCAAGCTTTTATGTGAAGCTTTCGAAGTCACATGTATAGGAAAAATACTACCCAATATCAATTTAAGGTTCTAAGTTCCCAAAATCCAGAACTAATCTGATTGCCTTATTAAGAACTCAAAATTTTCCCAAATTTTATACCTAAACTATAAATATTCATAACTTCTAAATTACACATCCAATTCATAAGTTATAATATTCAATGAAAATATATAAATGACTATTTAAGGAAAAAATAATAACATGGCCAAATTACCAGATTAACTTTATGAAATGAGTCCATTTTCCCACTACCTGAATCCTGAAACTCAAATTATTCCCTGTTTTCTGACCAACATTCCAAAAATCATAAATTTCTCTCTAGATATTCAATTGACGTTGTAGGACTCATTTTAAAGCTTTAGATGTGTAGTATATCTCTACAAAATTTTATAAAGATAGGACAAATTTACATTGATCAAAATAAAGTACAAATCTGACTGGCTCTCTGGAAAACACAGATTTGATAGTTTGAATTCATCACTCAAGAACTCTTTCATTTTCACTCTAAATTGTGCTCTTCTTGATTCTATTACCTATTACACACCCTAAAATTTTAACACCTCAAAGAAACCAAAGAAAATGCCACCTATTAAATCTGTTTGAGACTCTGCAACTTCTTGAAAAAACACCATGTTTTTCCAACGATTGAAAGAGGTGGAGATAGTGACATGCAATCCTAGTTTCAGACTCTAAACCTCCGCCATTTTGACCCTACATACTCCTACACATGTGCCCTATGTTTGGTGACCCAATTACAGACCCAAAGAAACCCCAAAAATCCCCCAAAATCGACATACATGTAGTGGTTTTAAACTTATCAGTTGATAGCACTTTCCCAGCAACTTCTCTCTCACTCCAACCACCTAAAACAACCAAGAATCCGCTCAATCCAAATGGTAAAAGCAAGAAGATACTTACCTACACAAATTTATGGTGTTTCATGTGAGGTTTGGCACCTCTTTTTCCTCTTCTCAGACAGAAATCACCTCCTCTAGCCACTCTCTTCTCAAGCTCTCTCAACTCTCTCTCTCCCTAACAATATCACAAATAATATGAGATAGTTTATCCATACAGAGGACAAAGAGAAGTGGGGAGATAGGATCTCCCTGTCTTAAGCCTCTCTTAGGAATAAAAGAATCCAATTGATAACCGTTCCATAACACACTGTAGGAAACAGTGGTCATACAATTCATAATTAATTGAATAAAGTGCTTCTCAAAGCCAATTTCTACCAGAACTTGGTGCACAAAATCCCACTTAAGTCTATCATAGGCCTTCTTTAGATCTATCTTCATGGCTATATAGCCTTTTTTACCGTTTGATATTTTCATGGTATGCAGGATTTCTTGTCCTACTATGATGTTGTCCTGAATTAGCCTGCCTTTAATGAAACTGGACTGAAAAGGGGAGATAAGATCATCCATAACATCTCTCAGCCTTTTAACAATTACTTTAGTAATGCATTTAAAATGTACAGCACATAGAGAAATTGGCCGAAAATGGCTTACAAATTCAGGATTTTCCCTCTTAGGAATGAGAGAGATCAGAGTCTTGTTAGAGGCTGGGTTAACAGTGCCAGAAGAGAAAGCATCCTTCACAAAATTACAAACTGAAGCACCAACTCTCCCCCAATTCTTCTGGTAAAACACTGGAGAAAAGCCATCATACCCTGGAGCTTTATAGGGCCCCATGGAAAAGATAGCTTCTTTGATTAACTCATCAAGAGGAAGGTTGCCCATATGCAGCAGCACATCATTATCAAGTCTTGGGTAAGAGGAGGTAGTTTGAACCCCCACACTCCTACCATCAGAATCATCATATAACTCCGTAAAGAAACTCATCACTAGATTTTCCAGAGCTATATTATCCTCAACCCATGAACCATTAGCATCTTTCAAGGACAGAATCCGATTGTGCCACCTTCGAATTTGGGTTTTTAAGTGATAGTAGCGAGTATTCCTATCTACTTTAGTAACCCAGTCAGTCCTAGCTTTTTGGAACAATTTTATCTCTTCCAATTTCAAGATCTCACCAAGCTCAAGTTGCAAAGACTTCTCTAAATCATTAAGGAAATGAGAATAAGGGTAATTCAGAGAACGTTGAATTCCTCCTAGACGAGCAAGCAAGATACGCTTCCTCTTTTCAACGAAACCAAATATATTTTTATTCCAAGTAATAAGAGAAGAACGTAAATCATCAAGCTTGCAATCCATATCACCATTATTTGACCACGTGGTCTCTAGAAATTGTTCAAAATTTTCATGGCTGAGCCACATAGCTTCGAATCAAAAAGGTTTCTTCCCCCTGGTTAACAAATTATTCTGAAATTGAAGTGCTAATGGGTTGTGTCAGAAAATAGGGTTCGAGGAAGTACCTTAATTGCACAGTCGGCAAGCTGGAGAAGACAAATAAAGTTAGCTAGTGCTCGATCCAATCGCTCATAGAGGCGGTGGAATCTTGAGCTTTTGGGTCCCTTCCAAGTGAACTTCAGACCTTGGGCTCCTAAATCAACCAGACCACATTCATTCACACGGTCTCGAAACTAGTTGATGCGCGAATGCAAAATCCCCGATCCTCCTACACTTTCTGAAGCATCAAGAATGTCATTGAAGTCACCAAACACTATCCACGGAATGGAAATTGAACCAGACAGGTTTTTTAGTTTGTTCCACAAAGTCTTACGAAGGTTAGAATGAGGGATTGCATAAACTGCAATGAGAAGAAAGGGTTAGTGACCGACCAAAATGCATTCTAGATGAAAGAACTGACGGTCCTCCTCTTGGATCACTACCGAAATCCTTTGATGGTTCCATGCGATCACCAGACCACCTGATCTTCCTACACTTGGTATTGCTCTGATCGAATCGAATCCCAACATATTAAGGACTCTAAAACGTGATTCATTTTCACACTTTGTTTCCGCCAAAATCACCATTATGGACCTCTGGCCTTGACAAATGCTTTTAAGATTTCGGACAAGCCCCTTACTGCAGGCTCTCCTAGTGTTCCAGTAAAGAATATTATCCATAAAAATCATTAATGGGTTAAGGACATTTCACTAAGTCCATTAAGACTCCATGTCGTATTGGGTCTCAGGAACCATTGAGCCCAAAGTTCCTAGGATCTCCTCAAGATAATCTGATGAATCCAAAATTCTTGGTCCTGGGTTAGAATCTTCTGGGTCCAATTCATCTATACCCACCTGCTGGGTTGGCCTAGTGTTATCTGACTCTTGGGTCAGATTGTGGCTACACTGGCCTAATCCCTCATTGGGTCTACCATTTCCCATTTCTTCATCACGTGGGTCCTCACTCCTGATTCCCTCGTCGTTCTCCCCACCCATTGTCAACATAAGTACTTCTTTGTTATTATTTTCCATTCTTAAATCCTCCCGAGTCCTTTTCTCCAACCGTTTCTGCTATTCACATTTCTGCTCGTCGGCCACCCCAGTCTTGGCTACTTCCTTCTCTACCTTTTTCGTTAGAGCTTCTTGATTTCCTTGTCCCCCCATCTTCTTCCTCTTGGGGCTCGTACCTTTATGTAACCAGCCCACCCATGGAATTGAGGAGCACTAACTTGTACGTTCTGCAGAGTGTCAGGTATGACGTCTACGGATAGTGCTCCTCGTTCCTCCTTTTCTGCCAAAATAGCAAAACGTGTGCCACGTGTCTCCGGCTGGGCTGAGTCACCTTTGGGGTCCTTTGGTTTCCTCTGTCGGCACCGCTTTTCAACTACTCGCCAGTGCTATGTTTGGATATGATTTTCCGGTGAGTGCGCCTATTTCAATGCCTTGGGATCATGGCCCTAATGTTCATCCATGTTGCATTGTCCCGCAGTAGAGGGTTTGTTTGGACACAATTCTGCCTGGTGCCCATATATTCCACAGTCTAAGCACAGAAGATGTAGGCCTTCATATTCTAAGTAGTATTCTTCGTCATCAAGGGAAAAACCAGACATGAGTTATTTCTCCAAATCTACTAGAACACAAATTCTAGCATAATGTCCTCGAAGTTGGCTTGAAGTATTAACATCGACTTTTAGGGTCTCTCCAATACAATTGTCGATTATTGTAAGGGCCTCCACATCATAATACTCCAAAGGTAGTTTCGGAAGTCTCACCTACACTGCCACCTTGTTTATGAAAGCGTGCTCTGGACGAAAATTCAGTTCCCATGATCTTACTGTTAGATAATGGTCATAGATCATCCATGGCCCCCCTGTTAAGGCATTGAAATAGTCCCCCCTATTTGTCATCTTAACCACAAAGAAACCATGCCTGATATTTATCAGGCTAATAACTCCTTTTTTTGCCCAAACAGATTGTAGCCTAGTGTATAGGGCCTTATAGCCAATAGCTGTAATACCCCGAATTTTGAGACTTGAGGCTAGAGAATAAGCCTGAGATTAGTGGACTGCTAAGCCCCAATTTATCAGGAGCTCAAATTTATTCCCTAATGATTCTAATATCTTTGGGGTATTAAGAAAGTAAAATGGTGAATTTTTGGGAATATAATTATTGTTTTGGTAAAATCACCTATGAGGCAGTGAGCTTATCATAAGGTTTTGAAAGACTAAATGATAATCAAAAATTATGAAATTTTACAGGATGAAAGTACACATCCTAATCTTTAATTTGATAGGTCATATGAATCAATTAGATCTATACACAAAAGGATATGAATTTTTGAAGTCAGCACAGAAAAAATGTGGAATTTCTGGAACAATATGCAAAGATTGAAATTCTGGGAATTTTGTGATTCCATTAAGCAAAATTTTGTATTTTTCCTTGAAACTAGACTCAATAAGGGTTCTATAGGCTTTGGAATCACCTCATTTCGATTTTTCTAGAATTAGTTATGATTTTTCAAATTTTGGGCAGAAAAACTGTCATAAAATCCGAAAATGGGATTTATGACATCAGCATAATAAAACATGACATCATCCTAATGTTAAAACACTTTTTTTTCATCTTCCTTCCTCCAAACCGACGCCATATTCAGCTGAATGAGAGAGAGAACGTTTGAGATGTCTAGAGTGAGAAAGAGGAAGAAATCTCATAAGGTAAGCCGATTTCTCCGACGATCTAGCTCCTAACGTGTATAACTCCGATCCTAAGCTACTCCTTTATGTTCTTTAAGGTTTGGAAGCTCCTCTTTTGGTGTTAAAACACCTAGGGTTTTCATTCAAGTCAAGGAAAAGCTATTAGAAGCTTGAGGTAACTTCCAAACTCTTGTATATTGACTATTCTGGCTGCTGTGGGCAATTTAATCGGTGAAATTTCGCTGGATTGCCATTGGTTGTAAAAATGGAAAATGGGTTTCCCTAGGGGTTATGCTGCCCAAATTGATACTAAATGGTAGTTGTAACCTAATGGAATAGTCAATAAAGTGGTTAGGAGTAGAAAGGAACGTGTTTTCGGAGCCGAAACCGAAAAACCCTGATTTTCCCTAGAAAACCTATATATTTCGGCCAGCATTGTAAATGGGTCTTAGAGTTGGATTTTCAATGATTTGATGATTCCATTGGATTCAGTGGGCGAAAATAGGTGGGGTTACAGTTGGGCACTTTTTCGGAAAAAGCCTAGAAAGCATAATTACGGAAACGCCCCTAAAACCCTAAAAGTAGGGCCGCCAAGGGTAATTTCGTAATTTGACATTGAATTTGATAATTTCGAGTCCGGAAATGGATTCCTTGGGCGAAAATATGTCAAGATAGCCCAGGTTACAATTTCGAGAAAAGTACAGCCGGACCAGGTATGATGGGGCCGGGTCCCCGGGGGTATTTTAGTAATTTTTCAAGATAGACTCATATAACCCCCAGAAACACTATAGAAGTGTCTAAATAGTACATTTGACATTGTAGGATTGAATATGGAGCCCCGAGCTGTTTGCACGTAGATCGAGGCACGCATTTCGAGGCGGAAACGGGTTAAGATAGGGGACTTACCTTACTTGCATGTATTTGATATCTTTGCTTGTGTAATGATGTATGTGATTGCTTTACTTGATTGTGTAGAGCATATTTGAATAAATGAAGCTCTGTTTCTGTTTTCACTGTGGCCATAGTCTTGTTGTATGAAACATTGAGCATGCAGAAATGTCATTATGGGGCATACATCTAGATAAAACTAACATGTTATACACATAGCATCAATTATGCATGCATTATAGTATCTGTTTCCTACTGAGATTCTCTCGAATCTCACCCTCCCCTACCAACAATTTAGACAGGGCAAGTGGCTCGTGGAGGGAGCGGCTAGGACTCCTTCGAGATGAGATTGTGTAATCCCCATTTGAAGAATTGTAATGGGCAATCGGGCCCTGTGTATCTTTAGCGAAGGTATGTACCTGGGATTGCCGGGATGATTAAGTTGTGCACTCTGATATTTATATGAATGTGATTTATCTTCGCGTAGTAATTGTATTCGAAATGTGAATATGAGACCAAGTTTATAAATGATTTCAAAAAGTATTCGTGAAAGCCCCGTCATGTGATGGGTTAGTAAATGTTATTTGATTATTATTGGTCTCTATTTCATTTTAATCGCGTATTTCGGATATAATTACAGAGGGGGTTACAATAGCTCTATCCAGTAATTTCACAATCACCGCCTTCCTCCAAGCTCGATAAAGCTTCTTCTTCATTCTTCCAGAAAAGGAGAAGGTTGGGAAATTCTTCCCCAGCTGTTCATATGTCTTGTATAAAGGATCCTCTATTCCACACCCCTGAGAATGAACAGAAGAATCTGACATTTCATCGTCAGATATGCAGTCTTTCTTCCCCTGGACCTCTTCATATGAATCATCAGCATCTTGGGAGATACCCTTTAATTTTTCAGCAAAAGGAGGTCCACCTCGATCGTAAGTGGCACCCTTGAATCCTAGTTCAGGCCACTCAGTATTCATAGAGAGCAACCCACCGCTATTCCCACCACCTTTCTTGATCTTCTTTGAACTCCGCCGGAATAGGTCGTCCTCCTCCTGGGTTGGAGGAAGAAAGGAGGTCGTCGTATCAGAAAGCATTTTTTTTCTGTTCTTTATTGAATTTGCAGCGAACACAGACCCTGGTCTCACTTCTGTAAGGAGGAGAACATAAGTTTGAATATTATCTTTTTTTTTTAATATTTAAGGATATGACAATGGGCCGATCTTGGTTTTAGGAACATCACAAAAGAGGCCACTTTAACCCAAAAAAAAAAAGGAAAGAAAGAAAAGTCAGTCATCAACAAATGTTGGTTGAGGTAATAATGGGTCTCACTTCTGTAAGGAGGAGAACACAAGTTTGAATATGAAAAATGCACTTGTTGGGAGATGTGAGATCCTTTTGCCTTTAAAATTAGTTAAATGTAAGAAAAAAGATACTTAAATATCACTTGAACTTCAAAATCCCAAATTGATTTTATTAACTATAAGAGTAATGGGATTGACAAAAAGAATATAGTAATTGACAACTCAGTTTTTTAGAAAATCACTAATTTGGGATTTTGAAGTTAATGTGGTATTTAAGTGTCTTTTTCCTTTAAAAATATTATATATGTAGGAAATATACTTGATAATGAGAGAAAATAATCTGAGTCAACAATTTAGTTAATATAGTATACTATGAATTTAATTGTAAATAAAATGGATAAAAATGTATTCATTGGTCAAACAAACTCAAATGTGGCCTTAAAAGGGACAGACCAATTAAAAAAAGGGCCTTGCAAACCAGGATGAAGGAAGTACATTAATTTAGCATTAAAAAAAATTTCAAATCCCGCACTACGACTAGTGTAAATATTCATGTAATCACTCTTTGAGCTGGTTGGGATATACCCTAACTTTGAAGAGAGTCCTAAGAAGGCAAAATCCAATTCACTTAAATTTTTATTATTAAAAAAAGAGAAAGAGGAATATTTTTGAGTGGTTGTGAGGGGAAGGAACCGAGGAACAGGAGACAATAATATATATTATCTCTGATTCTAAATATAAGATAAAATTGATTTTTTTAGAGAGATTAAAGAAGCTAAATAAATTATTTAATCATATCATATGTTATATATCCTTACATTATATATTAATTTATTAGTCAAACTAATTAGTTTGGAAAAAAATAAAAATATAAATACTCTAAAGTAATTTAATTAGCTTCCTTAATTTCTCCAAAAAAAAGTCAACTTTATCTTATAATTAGAATAAGAGGGAGTACATGGGTTACCATACCTTGAACCATTTTCTTGTTGATTTTTTTCCTTTTTTTAAATAAAATATTTATATTACAATTAATTTTTTATTTTACTATAAAAAATTCAACATTAAATGGCTAAGAATTGAAAGAGCCTATATAAATATAATTTCTGTGTAAAATACAAATAAATACTAAGTAACTTATTATTAATTTTTAGTTATTTAAAAGACTAAAATACAAACTTTTCATAAAAGAGAGCAAGTTTTGGAAGTATTTGTTTTTACTAAACTTGAATTTTTTTTTTTTTTTTGTTTCAAAATAAAAATAACCTTGCCATGGCGAGTCGGCGGTGTAAGCGGTGATACTCCTTGACCTCTAGCCTTATTCACAGGGGCGGAGAGATATTGTATTTTTTTATTTAAGCCTTTTTTAGTGTGTAAAGAACCTTGTAAATAGAAGCACAAGAGGTTTTTTAGATGGTCTAAATAAGATTAATTATTTTTTGACCAACATAGAGATGGTCTAATGATGCAAGGCTCTATTAAATCTCTATAAAGGTTTCATGTTATAACTCTAGAAAAAGCATTTATGTTCAGAGAGACAAATCCGAACCATAAATTGAGTGATAATATTAAAAAAAAAGACTAATTAATTTTTATTAAAAATAATTATTTAATGAAGCGTCAAATTAAGCCGAACCATGTTAACGGTTTGGAAACCCTCCCTCGCCTCCTTGCCCCCATCCGTCCGAACCCTTGCTTTTGCTTTTGGGCTCACTTCGAGCTTCCCTGCACATTCTTCCACTTCTGCTTCAAGCAATTTCTATTTCCTGCGGTAAATATTTTGGAAAACTTTACTTTTTAGATGCAGTTTGAAGCGTCTGATTCGAGTGTTTTTAGTGTTTGGTGGTTAAGTGTTTTTCAGATTAAATATCTAATGTATAGCTTGCGCCCTTTCAGTTCGTAGATATAATTGGATATGGAGGAAGATAATAGAGAAGCTGAGACGTCTAGAGTGAGAGTATTTGTCGGAGGCTTGGGAGAAGCTGTGACGTCTGATGATCTCCGGAGAATGTTTGGGTCTCTCGGTTTTGCTGACGGAGTTGACATAATCAGAACCAAAGGTCGAAGCTTTGCTTATGTTGACTTCATACCCTCTCCCACGGATCAAAATTCTCTTTCCAAGCTTTTCAGCAGGGTAATGATTCAAAACCGCTGTAAATACCAAAGCTTATGCTTTATGGGAACGAATTGGAAATAACCATCATCTGTAGAATTGTTTCGTATAATACCTTGTTATTATTTTCTGCATTCTCTGCCAAATTTTTCTGCATTCTCTCGCACTGGCTTAATCAAAGCTTAATCAGATTCTCTCTTTTATTATTTTATGTGTTCTGCTGGCAAGGTCTGTGTGCGTGCATGCGGGCATGAGTGTTGTGGGTTCATTCTTGTTTTTGAATGTAATGTTTTTATAGTTTAACATGGTCTAACATTTTCCTGGGTTTTGGGGGAGGGGAGGGGTTTAAAATCAGAGGGTATCTTTTTCATTGCATAAAAAGAATGGTGAATGATAAATGGAACATACATAAGAAAAAATTGAATCTGTTGCAATTATAAGAATGTACCTACCTTATTAGTCTTTTGCACGATAGATATAATTAATATATGATGAGGCATGTTTTTGGACAAGTTAGATAGTTGGTTAACTAATGGAGAAATAGTATTGCAGGAAGCTCTTGATAATGTCTGGGAGATAGTGGATGATCTCAGAAAATTCATGTATGCAATTCATGCTTGTTGTGAACAAGATAGACAAATTTTTTCCACTGGAAAGATTTTGTCTTCACACGAAGTTATGGAGTTCCACTTAATGTAGATCAAATATTAAATTTGGTTTAGGAATTAGCAAGGCCTTGATTGTGTAGGTGTAATATTACTGTGCTTAAAGAATCTTAAATCAGTGACATTGGTCTTAAAGCATTATTGTTTGTCTGGCAGACAATATTGAAATGGGAATAGCATGGAGGTGCCAGTAATGATGAGCTAGTGTAGGAGGCCTTTTAGGTGTGGAGATATGCAAGAACTTATGGTTTTGCACTTTTTAGAATATATATATCAAAATTGGCTTTCACTGTTATAGAGTTTGATTTTTGCTTTAGCCATTATAGAGTTTGATAAGATAAATTTTTTCTTCCTTTAGATCCTATTCGGGTCATTTCTCCTTGCTCTTAGTTTTTCGCTCGATCTTTGCTTCTGAGGAAAACATTTTGATGTTCTTATCAGCTTTGTATTTCTATGGGTTTTGTACATGTTTATGTTGGATGTGTGTGTTTTTATGTTGATATATTTTCTTACATGCATGCGCACAGTATAATGGATGTCTCTGGAAGGGTGGAAAGCTAAAGCTGGAGAAGGCTAAAGAACATTATCTTGTACGTTTGAAACGAGAGTGGGAAGAAGATGCTAAGCTTGCTAGTAGGGAGGAACCTGGCACTATGCCTGATCCTGATGAAAGCATTACCTCAAAAGAAATGCCTAGCAAAGACAGTCTGAAGACAAAGAAGCTACGGATTTTCTTTCCCAAATTGAGAAAGGTGGGTTATAAATTGAAAAATTTTCGTTATGTGGGCTTCTTAGAGATCTTCATTTTCATTTAGGGGGATTGACAGAAGCTGCAATATAGACATATTGTCTCTGTTCTTTACCTTCTATATAGGCATTAACTGTGTTTATTTATACCACCAGCCGCAATTAGCAATATGTTATTATTGTAAATCTTGAACTAAGTGCAAAACTACGTCGGTTCATACCCAATGCAGGGTCAGTCAAATGGTATGACTGTGCTTAATGGGACATGTCATGGTCATGCCTGCTAAAATGCAGTGAGGCTTCAGATGATAAATGTTTTATATTGAATATAATTTGTCAGTTCTTATAAGGATTATCATATTCCCCTGTATGTATTTTGTTTTACTGCTTATGTAAAAATGCTTCCTGTGTATAGTGCTTCATCATGATTCAAAATTCACCTACTTGTGCAGGTGAAATCCATACCATTCACTGGAACTGGAAAGCACAAATATAGTTTCCCAAAAGTTGAAGTTCCTCCTCTCCCAGTGCATTTTTGTGATTGTGAGGAACATTCTAGTCCTTCTGGCACAATAAGACGGAAGCAATTTCATAATGGGGAAGCAGAAGGTGGTGGGATGAATGATGAAGAAATCAACATAATGAATGTTGTGATGAACAAACTATTTGAAAGGGAAAACTTGTCAAGTCCCACACGTATTGAAAAGGAGCAGAACTCAGATGTATCACCTGATGGTGTGCAATCTGATGAATCTGAAGAAGACAGCACATCTGATGATGATGGTCTCATCATTAACATGGAGACAAAGAAAAAGAAAACAGATATAATAGGTAGCCTGGAACTTGAAAGAATATTAAGAAATCAGGTTAGGTTATGTCTGAATGGTACCATCTGTATTGCTGTTATTACATTATATCTATATCTCTACTTTATCTAAATTGCTGTCCTGGACTTTCAGGAATCAGAATTGAACAAAGCAAAACTTTTAAAGGATGAACCAAACAAGAATAAGCTTGAAGTGCAGAAAAGCAATAATATTGCTGCTGACAAGAAGAGAAAGCCCTGTAACAATTTTGAAGGGAAAAGAAATGATTCTACCTCTGAAGGCAAGAGACGTGTGCACAAACAGCCGGATGAGATGAGCTCACAGGTGCACAGCACTGAATTAGGCAGTTGTTTTAGCGAACCAACTAAAGCTTCCTGGTCTCAGAAATCTTCATGGAGAGAACTTCTTGGTGATGGAGGCAGCAGTTCTTTCAATACCTCCCATATGCTGCTAGACTCTAATTCTATTGAAAAACAAGGATCTGATCGTTTCTGTGAACCTGAATCAGCAAAGAACAAAACTGAGCACATTGTAATGGAGGGAGGCAAGGAGATTGAACCTGCAAATGCAGAAGTAATGGAAGAACTTGCGGAAGCACGGCCTACCATACAAAATGCCACGTCCAAAGAGTCAGGCAGAGGTGTTGCCTGGAAGCAAAAGCTATCTTGGACACAACTGGTTGGTCAGAATAACAATGCATTCAGCATAACTCAGATTTTTCCTGGAAACTCTTCTCAAAAGCCAGTGGCGAAAGAGCCCGCTGAAAACCTTACTGGTTCTGGTGATGCCAAGTATATTGATTTAGCCAAGGAATCTAACAACGAATCTGTTGGAAATGGTTTGAACTTGGTGAAGAGTAGCCCAGAAAAGAAGCATAATGTTTTGGCTAAGCATACTACCATTGAATCTGTCGGAGATGGGTTGAACATGACCAGGAGTACCCCAGAAAAGAGCCAACATGTTACTGAGGAAAAATGTGATACACGCATAAATGAAACGTGCACTACAGAGATTAAAATAGGCGAGACTTGCTCATTTATGAGGAATGCTGCTTCGTTGAAAGAGTGGGCGAAAACCAAGGCCGCCCTGAGTGGATCACTCAAAAGGAAACGTGGGGAGAAGAAGAATGAGCATTAAGTCCTTTACTGTTGAAATCATGACTGCGGCTGGGTTATGATGAAGTGCAAAACTTGGGTTAACATTCTAAATTTTCATGGTTAGGTTTTCGGATGAAAGTAGTACATGTGGATTTTACTCTAATTTATTTCAAATCCGTAGCACTATTGAATCTAACCATATTTTTTCACGTGTCATTTTTTAGCTGAAGAATCTTGTAACAAATAACCAGAGTTTTCCCCCAAATTTTACATGGGTTGACTCTTGAATATTTCTGTTTGTATAATATCATACTATTATTTTTTATTTTTAAAGAAGAGCAGAATATGATAAACTTTCATGTTGGTAGTTAGAAGATGTTATTGCCATCAACTTAATTTCGGAAAGCTTACTGCCATCGATATGGTTTTAACGCTTTTAACGTTAACCTTGATTTTGGAGTTAAATTAATGTTATTTTGAATTTTTGGGGACTTAATTGATGGTAATAAACTTTTTGGTTTGATTAAGCTGGACGTCATCTAGAACAAATTGGCAAATTGAATTCTTGAGGAGAAATATAGTAGTGATGTTAAATGTATCTAGTGTCATATTTCAGATACAATTTGACTTGGAAATTCTTGGGTATTTTCCAAACAAGAGACGCAAAATAAAGTAGTCTCGCATTTATCAGAAAACTAAGCTTGCACTTATGGAAGCAAAATTTTCTTGGGGAAGTGAAATTTTCTGAGCTCTTACACTTGAGTTCATTTTGTGTTCTATATATTTTTTTTTATAAAGTTGAGTTCTATATTTATCTCGGATTAGGTAAAAACCTATTGAAGGATTCAAAATATAAGATGTTATTAACTAATTCATACGAACAAAAAATGATTAGTTAAGTTATTTAATGTGTTTTAAATTGATAAAGTGTACATATTTTACCCATATTAAAAAATATGATTTTCAAATATACATTTATTATTTATCAACTCTCTCTCTTCTATAAGGGGTAAAAGTGAAAAACAATCATTAATTACTCTGTTAACCTCTTTGAAAAACAATCATTAATTACTCTGTCAACCTCTTATATTTTGGACCAAAATTTCCTTCTAGGAAACTTCATTATAATTTGGACAGGAGGAAGTACAAATGTAGATGAACAATGTTAACCAAAAAAAATTTGTTAGCTAGGAACAACTCAGGATGCGAATAGCAATCATAGGCCACATTCTCATTGATTTTTCTTATAAAGATATAAGCTAGAATTGCTAGCGTTTTCATTGACAGTATTCCTATAATCAAATTCAGAACACATACAAGCCAAGAGACCTTTGCTCCTTTATGTGACCAAGAAATTCAGTACAAGTTCAATGACTCGAGCACCCGGCGAGCTTGGATTTGTAGAGCTGTTAGTCTCTGTTCAGGATCAAGCGTTGACCCAAACTGACTTGCTGCCCAAATCAATGAAGCTGATTTCTCCCCAAGCAGGTGCCTTACATCTTCATGTATTGATGCCAAAGGTGCCCTATCCCTTCCATTGACATGTCCAATGAGAAGCAACAAAAACTCCCCACATTTCAACCTGCATCAAGTTGAAAGTGTGCATGGGTTTGAAATTCTCGTTTACAAAAGAATCAATGCTAAGCCAAAAAAGACAAGATATAGTACATGTGGTAATTTCGATTAAGTTGGAAAAAACATCACATCTATACCTATATACTACTATATAATATGTTTTGGAAAGTAAATATGATATTTCATCCAAAGTTATAGAAAAAACAAATTTGAAGGCAATCTAATCCAAAGTAACAGGACGTATGAATTGCAATCTCCAAAACAGGGAGAGCAAATATAGATAATTATCAACATGTGAGTATTTAAAGTGACAACGTGAACATAAAATGGGGGTAGCCAAGATAAAGATGTTTAAATGGATGTGTGATCATAGAAGAGAAGATAAGATTCATAACGATCATATACGTAAACGTGTTGGAGTGATATCTATAGAAATGAAAAGGTAGAAAATTGTTTGGGGTGGTATGGACATGTTCAAAGGAGAACACTAAGTGCGCCGGTGAGGGGGATTGATCAAGTGGTATAGAGTTCTGTAAAAAGACGTCGAGGAAGACCAAAGCGAATACTCAATGAGATTATAGAGTGGGATCTTTTGATTAATAACTTATCCAAAGATTTGGTTTTCAATAGAGCACAATGGTGTTGTGCGATCCATGTAGCCGACCCAACCTAGTGAGATGAAGGCTTTGTTATTGTTGTTGTTGTGAGTATTTGGCATGTAGCACAATGAATTCAATCCAAGACATCATTCAAACAAGTGCAAATACTGGTTGCACAAAGAACATGCAGTACCTGAGATTTTCATCTGCTTGCTTGTCTCGTATGAGGTCTGCAACTTCCATAATACCATTACATTTCTCAAAATCCTGATAAATCATAAGCAAAAGCGATGCAACTTTTAGAGGTGACGGAGCAAGAATGTTCGTTGCAGCAAAACCTCAGATAAGTATCAAGATGGAAGGTTTTCTGACATTTATTGGCAAGTCTTAAAGTTAAGCCAATAACTCACTATTTTAGCTTCTTCAAACAAAAATAAAACCTCAGAAAAATTAGATCTTCTTTCTTGAGCGGTTAGCATGCAAAAATTTTATATACTAACATTTTAGAAATTTGATCTGGAAAATTGAAACACAGGGATCACAAGTTCCTATATATTTGAGCCAATATCTTGTATCTGAAATCTATAATACATAATAATTTAGGATGTTTGCTCACTAAATTCCTTAGTGGTGAATCTCTAGCAAACACTATTATTAATGTGTTTTTGACGTATGAAAAGAGTAGTCCACAAATTCAACTGATGCCAAGACGAGAGTTCTACCATTTGATTGGGTGGTGAATCCACCATTATAGAGATTAGAGCGTCCAAACATGCGCCTTGCTCAAGTACTCCCCGAGTGGATAATATATTCATCAAAACCTGCAAAGGTAAAAGAAATTTGATTCCCTCTGTCTATGCATTTAGTCTCAGTGCAATGTCCAAAACTGAATGAATATGATTTACATTTGCCTGCTATATGGGATAGAGTTATTTACATGCTTCTCTTTGGGTTTCTGCTCAATAACTTGAAGTACCCTCTTGTTCAATATGGGAGGGTTTTTTTATGTTATTCTTGTTGTTTTGAACTTTTGCTTTCACATCATTTGAGCATGTATTCTTCGTTATATATTCTCCTAAGAACATAATGAAGGCACTCAAACAACAGCAGAATGCTAAGCTTTGGGGATGTTGTAACCAGATCTAAATTCTCAGTAAAAGACACAAAGCGGTTGTCTAACTCTAAGGAGGATAATGGTTGGCGTTTTTAAGAGAAAGCATCCATCCACCATATTCTGGAGGAGAATAATCTGTCCACTAAGCTTCTTTGTGCAGAGGATAAAATATTCTTCAAGATTTGTGAATATTTGAAGCATAAACAGCCCAATTAGTCTTTAACAACAATTCTATGAATAGAAACTTAAATATAAAATGAAATGTTAGATAAAGCATTTGTTATGTTGTATGACATGATCTTGCATCTGTGTTTGTTCTTTGTTGCTCCACATTTGAGCACATATTCTGCTAAAATCTGTTTTTGGTGGAATAATTTCAGCAACTTCTGCATCAGAGTTACAACTTAAATTCATAATAAAAAATCTTCAGTCTCATCAAGACATCAAGTGCCATATCAAGCCTCCTTGTCATGGATCAGTAAAAGTAATGGAAATAAGAAAACATGATTCCAGCTCCATATTGTTTCTTTCCCAACACAAAATGCTAAAAGCTACTGCATAAAAAAATAAATTCGCACCAGAATTGCCTTGTATTGATGGGCAAGAGAGGTACTCAGAGGGTGAAGCAAACAACAACCTTCCAATACTCGAAGCGCCAATGCAACTTCAGCATCAGTTGATGGACTTGTTATCTGCATTGGCTCCACACCAAATATATGATTCAAATTTGCCACCTTATCATCATTGTAGTCATCTCCTGTCTCTTTTAGAGAGTGTTGAAAAAGCACTGGAACCACTGTGTAGACACAACCAGCTGAAATTCAAAACCAAACAGACTAAAACAAGCAATCTCCCAATCAACACAACTTACTTACCTTGAAGTTCTGGAATAGATTGGGTTTCATTAAACAGGTCTATAGTTGCATCAGATTCAGCCACATTACGGAGGAACTTGAGAATAGAATGGAGCCCACGGACCCGAAGAAATGAGAACTCAGCACAAGCATCTCTGAGACCTGTTCTAAGAGCAAGAGTTACTTCCCTGTATACTCTCTGTTGGTTAAGAGAGTTCACCAGCTCCCCCACTGCCGTAGAAGCCATCGTATCTCCATCTGACTCCGTTGATTCTCCTTTCCCTTCTTGAAATTTTTCACTCCACAATGGCTTCTTCAAATACATCTCTGTTATTTTCCCCAACTTTATCTAACTACTTGCACCAAGGAGACTACAAAAATTTCTTCAAGCTAATAACAACAAACAAATCCTAGTTATCTTCGTATTCTCGCATATTCAAATTGTGTCATTAAAAAAAAAAATCAAATTATTCCAGCTGACTAATTGAGCAGAACAGTAAAGACATTCATAACTTGTCGAAACTGATGGGAACAATGGGTTTATGTTACAATGCATTGAATTCATACAGAAGTTTAACAAAGTATATGCCATCAATTGCACTTCCCAGATACACCCATTGGACATTGGAGATTGTTCAAAATTAGGGATCCCGAAAATCGCATAAGATTCCAAAGCTTATAAAAGAAACAACGGAAAGTAAGAGAGATCCAAAAAGAAGAACTCTGGTTCACCTGTAGATGGGCAAAGGACAGTGGCTTCGTCGCGTTATGCAGTTTTCCTCATCCCCTCGGTGCTTAGCTTACATCATTTCTTTTCATAATTGCGAGGAGGATTCGCTGAATATATATAATTTTTTGGCAAAAGAATTAATTTAATCTAACATGAAAGTTTAAATAGGCCAATTTTTTTGCCAGTAACGTAATAGGCCAATTAAATTAATAAATCAAATTTGCTTGAAAACGTCGTTCAATGATATGGACCAATGAAATCGTATGGATAGAAAGTAAATTCACATCCTATTTTTAACTATCTATAGATGAACCAATTCTTAAACAAATCTCTAGTCGAATTCTATTTTCATTTGTCTTCCATTTTAAATTCATTTCATTTAATCCCTCTTCATAACGCCACCTCACAGAGAAGAGAAAGAAAATCAAATTAAACTTCCTAAAAGTGAGAAATACAAGGGGGAAAATGGAGAAATACTTATATACTCCAGAAGTATCATGTCATCTAAACTTTGTCTAATAAAAATATAACAATTTAAATAATTTTAATCTTAGTTGACTGATGGCTCTGAAAAGATTTAAATTTTATCTGGTTTTTAAGAAAAATATTAATTGATAATTTTGTTTTAGGTTTTTTTTTAATTAAGATGTTTTTTCTTAAAAACAAGATAAAATTTAAATTTGTTCATATGAGTTATCAGCCAATTAGGATAAAAATTATCTAAGTTGTTGTCTTTTTATTAGATAGGGTTCAGATTCCTAGAGCATGAAAGTATTTCTCAAAAAAATATTGTATATGAAATTTATATCCTCTTTTTTATGACATTATGTCCTTTATTATTTTCCGCCCCTCAATACACTTTTGTTAACGCAAGAGATAAAAGCATGTTTGTTTCAACTTATAAAAACTTATAAGTTGCTTTTTACGTAAATCGAGACACAACTCCTCTCACATACTTACTTCGTATACCGTAAATCACTATTAAAAAGCAACTTATAAGCAATCGAATCGCTCAACCAAACATACCCAGAGATTGGGAAAGAACTTGGCCTGCATGCTGCATTTGGAAGCACCATGGAAAACCAAAGGTAAGAATCACAACAACAAAACATAATGACAATTTGATTTTGTTCTATCATTATCTGTATAACTCAGTATCTTTCTCTCTTTTATTTTATTCTCTCTATTTTCTTTTTTTTTTCTTTTTTCTTTTTTTTTTTTTTGTCTATCTTTCAATAACTGAATGTTGTATGTCTATTTAATGAATGCACAAGATCAAAATCCAATGACAAGATGATACTCTACAAGGCCCCATTTGGAAGAAGGCACTGGGGTTTGGGATTGGGAAAAACCAATGTCATCCATCTGCTGTTGATGCCACCAACGGCAACATCCTCCGTCTTTAGTAGCTTGACGACGGCAAGGTCAATGACGTGCAGATTTGATGTGCTCGATGGCGAACGTTCTCCCTCCTCACGCCTGAGTATCCTAACCGTACTAGTTGTGATGTTCTTGAGCTTGGCAACAAGCTTGTCACCTTAGCATTTCCAATATTCCTCATGGATTGCAATACCTGAAAAATACAATCAGTTTAGCAGAAGTTAATGCTGCAATTGAAATCCTTTGCAACTTTGCTAATTGTCAGCGAACTGAAAGTAAGTTTTGGGGTGAAAATAAGATTTCTGAAGATCACACAAATTTAAGTTCTTACTTCACCACCGCCACTAACTTTGGATAGGGATGCTGGTTCCAAGAATGAAATGAAACGGAACAGAAAAATGATTTTTCACATGAGAAATGCCTTCTTTGTCCCCAAATATAATATATATATATATACACAAGGGTTACGGTGCAAATTTGCCCTGGAAGTTTTCGTTGAGGAGCAATGCTGCCCTAAAAGTGTTTTCAGGTTTAATGTCACACCGAAAGTTTCAAAACGTAGCAATGTTGCCCCATAAAAAACTAATGTTGACTGTTAAAAAATTGACGTTGCTCGTTAATTTTTTAACGGAAAAGGGCAACATTGCTACATTTTAACATTTTCAGAACAATATTGAATCTAAACAAACTTTCAGGGTAACATTTCTCCTCAACGAAAACTTTTAGAACAAATTTACACCTTAACCCTATATATAAACTCTGCCTATATTTCGTAGTTAGTCCCAAGCTTAGATAAAAGAGGAAAGTTATGTTAGGCCCTCGACAGCTGACTTGAAAACTGTCAAATTTATTTAGTTATTGGGAAGCAGTGATAACAAGAACATAATAAAGATCGCATACCTCAAACTTTGTGCAATGGAATCCAACCTCATTTCCATCAAGGTGACGAAACAGGGCTACTTCTGAACAAGGCAATGCCAATCATGTCATGTTTCTCCAAGTCTACAACCCAAGCATAGGAATTTTCGCCAATCACGTCATGCCAAACAGTTTTCTCAGTGGTGCTCTGTTCCTGATTTCTGAACACTTTATGGGGGAACTCCCATTAATCTTGGCTAAAAGAAGCAGACTCAGGTTGAGATTTCTTTTCACTAGCTACCATTAAGTCATGGGTCTAAGATTATCAGTCCTTTTCTTAGGCTTTCAATTTGGCGGCTTTCCACATAATTTCTACCAAACCTCCTTTTTATCCAACCTCATGAAAATAATTGCACCAAGACTCCCAACCCTCCTAATAATTGATTTGCGTACTGTGTGCCATTGAGGTTAACTTGTTGGAGGTTTGGATTGCCCCAAATCACTTTCTGCTTCACCTCAGCAATCTAAGCTTGTCGCAGGTTCAAACATATTAAGCTTATAGTACCGTGTGACAGTGGATTCTCCTTGCCTCAACACATGAAGGCGTCCCTAGATCTCAAGGACAACAGTGTTCTCCACAGGTGAATATGTCTCCTTGACGACCTCCAAGATCTCCCCGTCTGTCTAGTCAAAGAGAAAATTGGCACCAAATTCATTCATCGTTGAGTTGGTCAACCAAGATAATAAGATATGATCACATTGTTTATGAACTCCAAAATTTTGCAGTGGGATCACAGGGACTGGGTGATGCAGTACCACTGGAGACAAAAAACATACTTCCCTTTCTAGAAGAAACACATAAGAGCTCTAGGATCACTGAAAGTGATTGTTACAGTCGATGCCTGATGATTGTGACTGGAGAGAATTCATGAACAGTTGAATGAACGATACAGTACTGTCAGAAGTTGGCCCTTCCTTTGTTTAGCATTAAACACTACCATTGAGCCGAAGGTGATGATTGGAATGTATCAAATCTTCTGGGTTCTCGTACCTCATACCAAGAAGGCACCTCAGAGGCTCAAATTTCTTGTTTTTTTGTTTTGAATCATTTTGTTCTTCATGAACTTGTGCGAGCGGGCTGGTGGCAGCAGAACAGCCAATTCCAATGGCCTTAGAAAACATCCTATATTCCTATTACAGGTGAAATGCAAGGGAAACAATAACAAAAACAAGATTAACCCTCTGAGCTGAATAAGGAAACAAACTAACAGTAATAAACGAAAAAACGTGCTAAAAAGTAGATGTAAATGTTATACAATAGATATGATAGACAGCAAACAGATATCCAAAAGAATCTTCAATTTATCCCTTTCTCTGTTCTTTTTCTTTTTTAATCTTCACCCCCTTTTTTCCTAGCAAAACACCCATTTATGTAGGAACTCTAAAAATTCATGGAATTTCCAATTTACCAAAAAAGGTGGAAATAGCATTAAAAAATGTCCAAGGAGTCAAGTACCATTTAATCTAATTGAAAAAAAAACATGGCACACAGTTTCAGGTGCCCAACCAGCAATGAGTCCTTGAAATCAGAACAGAGAACAGAAGCTGAAACACCATACCAAGGGACAATATATTAACATTTGCAAATGAATCTGATCTGCACTGTTAAAAAACAACCTTGCCAATGCATTTGCAATCCTTTTTCTTTTATTCTGCCTTTTCTTTCCATTCAAATTGTGCATTACAGATAACGTAGTCACAGTCTTGCAAACTTAGATAGCTCTCTCCAAGCCTTTTCAAAGCAGAAAGTTCATTACTTATGCAATTAGTGATACAAAGGGACTTAAGTGCAAAAGCACATTTTCAAATCACAAGTGATAGTCCTACAGCCATAAGCAACAAAAAGAAAACACAGATACAATACTATGAGAAGTTATAGTTGTTAGAGGTAACTATGGCGACAATTGCTAGACGTCAAAACTTGGGCATCAATGGAATATGAAAATAATCTCCTCAAAATTTCTCCAAAGAACAATTGGCTCTACAACCCTTATTGCTGTAGACTTTACCTCAACCATAGAAAACTACTTCCACAAATGAAGCTTACTAATTAGAGGAAAGGCATCACGAAATATCAGTGAAGGGCATTCCCTTACCTGCTTGATCAGATCTTCCTATTCCCAAATGTACCCATGCGCCATCAGTGGCTTCCAGTCTCTGCAACAGATGTTTCATATTGACTGGAGATCTCTTTGGGAAGCCAACGGATGCCCTGCTAAGGCAATAAAAGAAAAAAAATGTTAGATTGAACATGCCAATATGATGAAATAAATACTCTGAACACTTCAATAGGCAGTGAAGCCAAGAGGGAAAATATGACTTTTTGTTTGAGTGATGAAATTATTAAGAGCAAGGAAAAATCACTATTAATTAATACAAGTGAACTAGTTTGAAATTATTTAGAGAAATGAAAAATCACTACCCAACATTCTGCAGTATCTTGGATACCTTAGTATAAGATATCATGGGAATTTAAAATTTCAATATTTGGTATGATGACTGAAAATTGCCATAGAAAGGATACTATTTATTGGGTACTTTATAAAAGTTAACAATGGTATGATGTAAGATCCCAATGGTTTTTGGATGGTAAATACCATCCAAAATATGTCATCCTATGCAGTCACAGAATATTGCATGACACCAGATTCAGTACCAACATACCAAACAATGGCATCTTGGATGCAACCTAACACCCACAATACTAGAGTCAAGATGACAATGTATTAGATGCTTCCTAACAATGTTCTGAAACGAAGGTTTTAGAGAGAGAAAGGGTAACGGACCATTTGACATACACTATCTGATAATTCAAGTGCTTGTTGCCACCTGTCCACCCTAGTAAGGCCTTTGATGAGATGAACAAATGTGCTAAGCTCCGGAACAATATTCCTACTTATCATGGTTGCATATAGCTCAAATGCCTTATCGACCTTATTTGCCTGTGACAGACTCTCAATCAATGAGGCATATAAATGTTTGTTGCCATCTTCAAAACTTGAAGACAAGGGAACTTCTTCTAATAACTTTAAAGCAGCCTCTAGTCTGTCAGCCTTGACAAAATTATCAATTAAAACTCTGTAAACGGGAAGCATAGGCACTGACTCACTCTCAGCCAACTCATTTAAAAGCCCAATAGAGGTTATAAATTCTCTGCTAAAACCTTCAACAATTTTACGATAGCTTGAGATATGTTTTGGCCAATAAGTTTGATTCATTTCATCTAAAAGTCTGTGAGCCTCATCAAGAAGGCCAGAAGAGCAACAATGATTTATCAAGACCCTGTAGGTTATAAAGTTTGGAGCACAACCTTTAGAGCACATATCTCCCAATAGCTCAAGGCACATTTCAATTTTACCTAATTTCCCAAATCCATCGATCATTGCAGTATAAGTTACAACATTTGGATTGCAGCCCTTTTCCTGCATCTTAAGCAAGAGCTTGTAAGCCTCATCTGTCTTTCCAACTTTGCAGAGACCGTCTATCATCTCTGTATAAATAACAACATTGGGAACACAAGAATTCTCTAGCATCTTGGACAAGACCTTCAAAACAAGATCCAATCTTTTATCTTTAAACAGCACATCAATTAAGGAGCCATAGGTATGCAAATTTGGGTTGTATCCACGCTCTGACATCTTGGCAAACACCTCTTGAGCGTCCTCTAGCTTTCCAGCCTTGCAAAAGCCATCTATAAGAGCATCATACACTATATGGTTAGGCTCACAACCTTCAACAGACATAGAATTCAACAGTTCATGGGCCTCTTTGACCTGGTTTGCTTTACATAGACCATCCACCAAAGCCCCACATGTAATAACATTTGGTTTTTCACAGCTATTGTCGTTTGACCTAAAATAAATGTCCATATCTGAAGTTTCTATAGTACCTCTCATTCTGGCATAGATTTGGCATGCTTTTTCAATCTGCCCAGCCTTACAGAGGCCATCAATCAAAGCTGTATAGGTAATGACATTGGGCTTGCATCCTTCTACCAACATCATCTCAAATAGTTCATTTGCATTGGACACTTTTCTGGCTTTCAGGTATGCATGAATAAGAGCAGTATAAGTCACCACATTAGGAGTGCAACCATTTGTCATCATTTCATCAAACCATTTGCGAGCCTGTTCAATGAGACCAGCTTTGCAGAAGCTATCAATTAAAATTGTGTATGTATAAACACTAGGAACAACACCATTTCCTTTCATCTCTTCAAACAACAAAAATGCCTTCTCCACCTTTGAGACATCACAAAGGAAACCTATCACTTTGGAATATGTACTATCATCAGGAATAAAACCCTTGCTCATCATTTCACGTATAATCTTAAAAGCTTTATCATATTTTCCAGCCCCACAGAGACACCGTGCAAAGTTGCTAACATTGATCTTATTTAAAACAACTCCTGCATGAAGCATCTCAGTGTACGCCTTTTCAGCCAATTCTAACATATCGGAGGATGGCAGTTCTTCATTGCCACATATGCCACCGATCAATATATTATAAACCAAATAGCCTGGCTGACACCCACATTTATTCATTTTCGTAAACAACTTATAGGCATAAGAGTAATCCCTTGATTTGCAATAAGCATGTACTAGAGAATTAAATATCTCACGACTTGGGTAACAGCCTTCAGTAATCATCAAACTAAGAATTCTCTTGCATCTGCCCAGCTGTCCTTTCTTCAAACAACCAGAAAGCAAGCACCTATAAGTCACAACATTAGGAATGCATCCATCAGAGCGCATTCTGTTTAAGACATCCATAGCTTCTTCAAAATGTGAAGCTTCACATAATCCAGAGATCATCTTATTATAAAAAACAGTATCAGGAACATATTCCTCCTTCTCTATCAATGTCAGAGCGTCCCTTAACCTCCCTGCTTTGCAGAGGGAATAGGCAAAACAACTCAGAGTAAACCCATCCATATCAAATCCATAACTGGACATCTCCTTGTAAACTAAATAAGCCGTATCTAATTTGCCAGCTTTAAGGAAAACCTGAACCAAAGCATTATAAGTTGTCCGTGAGGGCTTGTACCCATAATCCTTCAGTCTCCCTAGCTCTTCCAACGCCATATTCCACAACCCATTATGGCAACACTTCCGTACCAGAACATCAAGCAACTTCCGGAGCACTTCATTATCATCATCTCTTATTTCTCGTAAGAATTTTTCCTGAACTCTATCATTATCGTTACGACACAGTATATCCAAAAGAGCATCATACACTGCTAGTGTATGACTATAACCGATTTGACGCCCCGCCCATAAGAAAAACTTAACACACAATTCAGGATCCTTCACAAGATTCAACACCTCTATAACTAAAGTTTCGTTCAATTTTCTCCGAAACTGCCTGAGAAATTTCTGGGTTTCATAACCAAACCCATCACTTTGGCTCCTAAGAGCATTCGATATCAATACAGCCTCATCAGACAACTCAGCTGAACAAACCTTTCGCGAAGAAGGCCCGCATTCGGCACTCGAATCCAACAACCCATTGCGCAAAAAGGAGTATTCCTCTGCCAAATCGCTGGCAGGGCGAGAACTATCCTGTAAAAAAGTGTCATCAGGATGAACCAACCCTTCGAGATTGTCCTCCGAAGAAGTGGCGATGGATCGAGCAACGGCACATGGAAATTTGAACAAACATGAAGAAAGGGAGTAGTTAGCGTACGATTTCAGAGAGCGCAAAGATTGAGAGAGTAAAATCCTCAACTCTGTTTTGCTCATAATAATGATTAGGGAAAAAAATTAAAAAAGTATCCGTTGGAATTAGGATTTGAGAGGTTTATTACATTGTGCCCGTCCCTGCTAGAGAGTCAAACTTGAGCTCCGGACTGGGGGACGGACATGGAAGACAGAAGTATAGAACAAAGCAAGCTGCGGATGAAAAAAATAGGGAAGTAGGCTCTCTGGCATGTTGCCCGTCAAAAAACAAAAACAAAAGAACAACATGTCAATTTTAATCTTCTTTTTTTCATTTTTCTTTGTTGATGCATGTTAAAAAACGTGAAGTTGAAGGGTATTGTTGCTAGGGGTTAATTTAAGTTTTGATTTCATAATTTCATTTCATAAGTTTAACAAGTACTCCAGGGAAAAAACAAAGTATTGCCGTTCGTGATTCGCACGAGAAAGTTTTTATAAGGCATTAGAATCAAGATCTATCCCATCTGAAACAAATAGATTGAGAAATAATAAATTATAGCATACCAGAAACATCTTTAAACCTTAGTTCAAGTAAGTCCGAGCTTTTTCTCTTTGCTCAAGGATACGTTAGAACCCTCGGTCTTATAGAAATTCTGATACTCAACAGTTTCTTATTTCTCTAGTACTCTTCACAGGATCATGATCAGATTCTTTCTGATGCACAGGTTCCTCATAAAGAGGCAAGTGCAGAGCATACTAGAATATATCATAGAGATAGAGATTATATGTTAGAAACTCAGGTTTTCAGAAGAATAAGAAGAAGGGAAAAGTTTAGAAGAGAAGCATTGTAGAACACACCATATCTTTATTTCAAGGTCGAATGCCCCTTACAATTGATGAGGCATCGTATTTATAAGCAAGCGTTTACATAACAGAACAAAATACACATGTTTATTTTACAGACACGTAGACATAAGCAAACACGTACAGGTACTTAGTTTACAGACACGTAGCCAGACTCTTTTTTTTTTCACATCCGACAAGTCTTTTGAAGCACGTGGATATAAGGGACACAGAAGGTACACAGACCCAACTTTTTACAGACGCTGACAATAAGGTACAAAGACATAACTTTTGTATAGATGCTGACATTTCTTTTGGACAGAGTGAAACGTGGACGGTCAGGATGTTGTCGACGCTGCTTAAGGGCCAGGATTTTGCCGACACTTCATAGAAGGCTGAGATGTTCCCGACAGTTTAGAGGGGCCAGATTCAATCTTTGTAAATAGGTTCGTGATCATCATTGGGAGATAAGTTGTCACAGTCATGATCCCCATACATTTCAACACGTACCTTGTGTAAATCCCACGTGTAGTCATGAGATCTTTCCCACTTGTAGGCATGAGATTGTTCTGGATAAGTTAACTCGAAAGCTTTTTGGATTGAGGCTTGAGTGCAATAAGGCGGGAAAGTTTGAGTCAGGCTTGATTGAGGGAGCTTGAGATCTTCAGGAAGAGGACCCTGAAATGTTTGAGATGATTATCCAGGAAGAGATAGACTGATTTGAGGAATGTCATCATTTGGATCTTGAGAATCTTGAAATTCAGGGCCAAGTATTCCAGTAGAAGGCTGACTTGATGTTGGCTGATAGACAAATCCCTGAGTAACATAGCTTGTTTCTAGTGGAATAATTCCTTTAAACGGATCATACTCTTCTTCAGATGGAAATGGGCCTAAGACATGACAATTTATTTTTAGTCGAACATTGATTTGTCCTACATAATGACCAAGTTCCTTAAGAGTATTTTGCTTATATCGGCCCCAGTCAAAAGGAGAGTTCCACAGTTCTGCTATTCCACTGGAATAAAGTCCATCAGAGTGGAGATGATAGTACCTGTTAAGAACAAAAATACTACAAAATCTTTTTTTTTTCTTTTTTCAATTCTCCAGAGATTATTATCTTCAATAAAACTGTAAAGTTTTCCTCTCCAGTAGGGTAGAGGAGCAAAAAGGTTTAAGAACTGATGGAGAAGGGAGTCTTCGTGGTCTTTGTTACATAGATAATGATAGATGGGTAATGGTGCAAAGGCTGTAGCACTAACATGAAGGGTGGTTAAAGACCATAAATACCAAAACAGTTCTTTAAGCATAGGTCCTTGGAGAAAAGGTAAGGTAGTGAAGGGAGTGTTTAGGCTAAAGTGGCGTGTCTGGGGAATGAGGTTGGTTTTTACAAAAAGAAGATGAAGCCAGTAAAATAGTTATTGTTCTGCAATCTTCTGAATATGATATGGAGTCTCTGGATATGTGTCTAGAGGGAAAAGGGTGGCTTTTATGTTACGGGACATGGTTGGCTATGCTTCTGAGATGGTTAGAATGTACAAGGGTTTGGGAGGAAGAGAAGGCTTTTGAGGTCTAGATAGAAAATCTGCAATGGTATTGTGATGACCTTTGAGATGTATCACTGAGAATTTATAGCGAGAAAACCAGTCTTTCTATCTGAGTAGCTGAGCATCTGGTAAGATCTTTTTCTTTGGATCAAGCATCTTTAGAAAAGACGTATTGTCCATTTCTATGACAAAATGATAAGGGCTCAAATGAAAGTTGAATTTTTCAATCCCACGCTTGACAGCAAGAATTTCTTTGAACATAGCATGATAATGCTTTTTTGGTTCTTTGAATTGTTCACTAGCATGTCCACAGTAGTATCTTTTTCCATTAACTTCTTCAAGAAGTATTGCACCCCAAAATTCATCACTGGTATCTTTCTATAAGATTCTTTCCCTTGATCTGGAATCTTCAGAGGAGGTGGATTTTAAGTGATCTTTTTGAGAATTTTGACTGCATCTGTTTGTTGTTTTCCCTACTGCGGAGGATTCTTCTTAAGAAGCTTAGACAGCTGGCTAGTATAATGAGACACATGAGGGATAAAATCTCTGAGATAATTTACAATCCCGAGGAATTGTTGAATTTGTTTAATAGTAAAATTATCATCAGGAAAATTCAACAATTCTTGTGCGATATGAGGACCAGGGCTGTACTGACCATTCTGGAAATGCATACCCAAAAATTCAATTTATGTGACTCCAATCTCGCTTTTTTTGAAGAGAGCATAATGCCATATTGTCTTATAATTTCAATAAATCTGGATAGGACTCTGTGTGAAGGTTCATCTTCAGAAAAAAGGAGAATATCATCAATGTATATAAGGGCATTTAGAAGGATGGGTTCAAATATTCTGGTCATGGCTTTTTGGAATAGTGATGGGGCAACTTTTAGACCAAAAGGCATAACAGTCCATTGGTATTGGGCATTTGGAATACAGAAAGCAGTTTTGGGCCTATTATCTGGGTAGATACCTAATTGCCAAAATCATGCTTTAAGATCAAACTTTGAAAAGATTTGAGCTTTTTTGAGATGGGCAAACAAAGTATTAGGCTTTGGCAAGGGAAACTTATCATCTTGGAGGAAATGATTTAGTGGTTTGTAATCAATGACAAGTCTCTTTTTCCCTCGTTTGGTTTCTGATCTTTTTTCAACATAAAAGGCCTAGCTAGCCCAATCAAACTTGGTAGCTTCAATGAGTCCTTGCCTTAATAAAGCTGCACATTCATCTCTAGCAAGTTTCAAATCATCAGGATTCATACCTGGATGAGAAGCTTTAGGTGGATTAATATCATCATTCTTTTTGAAAGGAAGTTTGATCAAAAAACTCCTGATTTTTCCATAACGGGGAAGGATGAGGAAATTGATCATGACTATCTGAATATTGAAGCAATTGATCCTTGATATCAGAATATTGAAGTGGAGCCTGTTGGAGTTCAAACAGACTAGGAATTTCTGTATAAGGACTGAAATTTCCTTTCCATTTAATCCCTTGGATAGGATCATAAGATTCTGAGTATGATAGAAAGCATCAAATCCTAATAAAATATCTTTGCCTGGAAGATCACTTCCTAGTACTTTAATCTTCAAAGTACACCCTAGGAAGAATTTGATTCCAATCTTTCACCTGGAAATAAGATCAATCTTGAAATGTTTAACATCAGCTGTGAGAAAATACTGATTATGAGGAACCCATTCTTCAAGAGGAAGAATATGAGGTTTCATGACTATTTTACAGGATCCAGTATCAAAGAAGGCAATAGCTGTGACAGGTTTAGAGTATTTATCTGGAAGGACTTGGACTTTTATATTTGGCAGAGGAATATTGAGATTTTCTTTAAGATTGGATCGAAGTAAACCAAGAGATCCTATGAAAATCTGTTCTGGTTTTTCTGAGGAGGGTTAAATGGGTTGGTTGAGATTGATTGATCCGTAAGGATAAATCTCTTCT
Organism: Inga leiocalycina; assembly: GCA_963242795.1. NCBI lineage: Eukaryota > Viridiplantae > Streptophyta > Magnoliopsida > Fabales > Fabaceae > Inga > Inga leiocalycina. The sequence continues at coordinate 44,454,656 of OY725329.1, forward strand.
TTGTCTATCTCAGATTCAAGATCAGAGAAGTCAGAGATTTCTGAATTTTCTTCTTCATCAAAAAGTGGAAGAACATACTGAGTATCATGATGTTCAAAGGGTTGTTTTTCAAGGAAAGTTTCAATATCTGCATTTTCATCTGTGATCATCAAGACTTTATGGAGCTTTTGGATTATCTTGATGTCTTTTTTAGTTTTGTGAGGACAATTCTTTGCAAAATGTCCCTTCTTTCTGCAGATAAAATATCGATCTCCTTTGCCTGTTGAGAATCTTTTGGGTTTGAAGAATCTGCAATTAATAGAAATTGCAATTATAGTAAACTCACTTTAAGATCTTTTTGTAAAAATTCATAGGCATAATAGATATATTCTTCATTCATCAGACATCTATCAAGTCAGTAATATCACATACACCTTGATTGCTATAAACCATATAAAGATCTCGATTAAACTGTTTGCTTCTGCCAACTTGGATCCTTCAAGGAGTTATTGATCATGTGCTTCTAGCAACTTGAATCCTTCAAAGACTTTCATATGTTTAGATCTAAATCCATATATGTATTTGATCATTCAGGGATTTTATAAGTATAACAATGTTTCATATATATACTCCTAGCATTTTAAATCCTTATTGGATTCATATATAATCCACAATATAGTACGTCACAGGTTATAATCATGTTCTCAAGACACATATCAAAATTTCATATACTATTAGACTTCCAAATTAAGAAGACATGAAAATTTAATCCACCTCAAGATAATGTCTATCAACATTGAACCTTTTGCAAAGAGCATTGTGATTGTATTTTTGCCTTTTCGTTCATGAATGCCCATTTATACAATACTAATATTGCACTTATGGTGCTCAGACTAGAAATACATAAATTTCACGTTATGATATTGCATGTTGCGTCTTTCCTTTTCTATTGGCCAGTTATCTTGATATTTGTATAGAAGATCCTCGTTTGATCACGTGATATTATCATCAAAAGCGTTGTTGACAACTTTATTTTTTTGGTTCCTTTTTCTTTTATGACATAACTAACTGAGATCTCTTTATTGCTTTTCAGGTACTTGAACCTCTTCTGGAGTTTTACAAATAGTTATGTCTCAATTCTTGCCTACTCAATATGATCATCTTGATTATGTGCTTCATTTTCTTTTCTTTAAGAACTAATCATTTTCTCATTCTTCAGGCATGCCTCATTTTTCATTCATATTGATTAGAGCATTTTTTTAGCTGGAACATAATGTTAGATATGAATAGTTTTTATGATGTCAAATATAGATGTTAAATATGAGCAAAAAGTTTGTATGATATAATTATCTTCTACATTGACTAACTACTATATTTAATATTGCATATTTTGTAGATTAGTCATAAACTCGATTATGGGTTGATGTTATAATGTCTCATAAATGGAGAACAATCATCAAGAAGAAAATCAAAAGGCAAGGAATTGAAGAAAGAAGAAAGAAAGATGAAGATTGAAGATATTCATCAAGAAGGTTGAAGTTGGGTGATAAAGAATGATCATCAAGTGGCAAACAAGAAGAAAGAGATTAAAGAAAGAAGAACTTGCAAAATCACATGAGAATATCAAGATCCAAGCTATTAGAAGTGATATCGGAGGTTTCTATGGTCAAACGGAAGTTGGAATGGGTCAATACGAAGCTAAAATGATGTATACGGAAGTTATGGTGCCTCTGGGGATGATTACTCGAGTAATCACTCGAGTAATAGGGCACTACCTCATTTTGGAGGTGATTACTCGAGTAATCTGCTGGGTTACTTGATGAATCACTCGAGACGGCACTTGAAGTAATAGGCACTCTGTTTTCACGCGGCAGAACAGAGGTTCGGTATTTTGATGATATCTCTCCAACCACATGTCAGATCGAACTGAAACCGGTGGCATATGAAACTAGACTTCCAACACAAACTTTTGACACCAAGAGCACATTCAAAGGAGTTCAGATGAGAGAGATATAAGCTTCGAAAGTTGACACATGAATCACAGTCATATTCCAGGACAGCTTCGGTATTTTGGACATAACTCTCAAAATACCTATCGGATTGAGACGAAACCGGTGCCATATGAAAGAAAACTCAAAGAGATTTCTATGGATGGGTAATTTGACATATTTGAGGTTATATTCTAATAACTATGCCATCTGGAAGTTGCTGCTCATGATTTCAGAGATTGTCTAAGAACAGTAGATACTCTTTGGATCATAACTTTCTGTACACAATGAGTTTGGAGCTAATTCTTATTGCGTTGGAATGTAGATAATGAGGGCTTTCCGATGATATATAATTTGCCATGTTTCAAGTCAAAATCAAGAATTCACTTGAAGGCACCACTCAAGTAACTAGTTGATAACAAAAGACTTTACTCGAGTGAGTAATCGAGTAATCAGATAGAAAACTTCCAGTTACTCTCGGCCTGCCAACGTTACTCGAGTAATCAAATAGAAAACTTCCAGTTGCTCTCGCCCTGCCAACGTTACTCGAGTAAGTACTCGAGTAATCAAATAGACAACTTCCAGTTGCTCTCGGCCTGCCAACGTTACTCGAGTCAGTACTCGAGTAAAGAGACAGAAACTTGAAGTAACCAGAGTCGAACTTCAAGTTACTACCCGAGTACGCAGAGTTATTTAGAAGAGAACTTCAAGTCAAACTTCAAGTTACTACCCGAACTTCAAGTCGAACTTCAAGTTACTACCCGAACCTCAAGTCGAACTTCAAGTTACTACCCGGGTACGCAGAATTATTTAGAAGAGAACTTCAAGTTACTACCCGAATAAGCTATGCAGAAAATGGAAGGCCACTCGAGTAGCCACTCAAGTAACCTGTGAAGAAACTTGATGTTTACTTGAGTGAGCACTCGAGTAATGCTTTCCAAGAAAACAGAACAACGTCCTGAAGATTATGGAAATCAATGAAATGATCATATAACTCATTCTTCTAGTTTCTAATCACTCTAACACTTCATTGTATTAGTGTTTAATGTATTTCTCCAGGAATACAATGAAGATATGATATGAAGAGTCAAAAGGTGAATTTACGGAAGCGGAGCGTCAACGTTATAATGGCTAGTTTTCAAATTGAAGAAGCCACACTCCAACGGATATATTGAAATGCTCAAACGGTCATCAACCTTCATCAACTATAAATAGAAGAGCATTCAGAGTTCAGAACAACCAACGAGAAAACAACAACGCAAACATGCTTATATTATGAATCATCCACTCCAACCCAACTACTCTCTGTTCTTATCCATTTTCTATATCATGTATATTTGAGAGAGAGATTCTTTTCATTGTGTTTCAGTATTCATCTATTCACTTCTGAGAGAGAAGATTGACTGTAATATTTCATCATCAAAGTTGTATCCTTACGGGGTGAGTAAGGAGAGTAACTCAGTTGTAACCTTATAGTGTGTAAGGGGGAGTAACTCGGTGAGAGATTTGTAAACGGCTTCGCAAGTGCCTAGCTAAACTTGTGGGTTGTAAAGGCTTTTCTTGCGCCTAGATTAAACAAGAAGATAGTGGATTTGAAAATCTCAGGAGGAGCCTGGGGACTGGACGTAGGCCATCACAGATTGGACCGAACCAGGATAAATCACAGTTTGCACACTCTCTTCCTTAAACTCTTATATTTCCAGCATATATAAACTGTTGATTTATGATTCATTACTTTCATATTTATTGCTTCCTCTAAGATGCAAAAAGAATTTCAAAGTTCTTAAGATTTTTATCTTACACCCAATTCACCCCCCTCTTGGGTGTCAGCTGGTTCTAACACATAAGATATAATAATTCTTATTTAGGTCAGTGACTATGTAACGCAAATAATGTAATATATTAAGAATACAATATTTGATGAATTTCTGGTTCATATGGTTATATTTGAGGATCTACGTTTAATGCATTCAATGCATTCTCTTTTCCAGCTACCAAGTTTCTCCCCCTCATGTTGAGAAAACTTTGTCAAATGACAATTAATTAATCATGCAATATAAGTTTTCTAAATCCATTCATTTCCTTTAGAAACATCATTTTGTTTCATTTAGAGACAAATAAGAGGAATAAGGTTCTTACCCAATATTTATCCTAACTTTCTTTGAATATCCATAGATGTGCAATACGTGATGGAATAATAAGAATAGTTTTATATATTCGAAATTCTAAGATGGAAAATGGCTAGCTATTGACCAAAAGCCAATTATAATGGGAGAATTTATAAGACCTTGTTGTCTTGATACATTTCTGTACTGCAATATGTAAAATCAATAATCACAACACTAAAATGGAAATTTTGTTCTCATAAGTTTTGATCTATCTGCATATGGAGGCTTTAATAAATAATTTTGCTAGATTATTTTATGGAACATATAGTCTGGAACTTGTGCACTATAATAATTTATTCAAACAACCTTGCAATCTTTAGGTTGCAAGCATGTAATCATCTCATAGATGCATCTATCAAATTTATTGAATACTTGTATAGTTTATATGTTATTTGAATGGGCACATATATATGAGATTGATATATTTCTAGAAAAGCAGATATTCATCCCAAATCACAACTGGTGATATTCTCATAGTTAATATTCTTTAAGAACAAGCAGCACATAATAATATGTTAACTATTCACAAAGAATCTTCTGGTTTTTTAATAGATGTCAATACATAATATATATAATTTGTAGCATCATATATGTGACTTGGATTATTAAACTAGTCATGCTAATAATAAATTTGTTTGAATCAGTAACTTCTAGTTTACTGTAACAATTTTTTGATTTTTATAACATATGATAGAATTGAAATATTTATCTAACATGACTCACACTTGTATTCTAACAATCTCCCCCTCAAGTGTGAGTTATACATATTTTTCTTATTTCTATATTAGTTCTTTAAGAAACATATCAATTTTATTGTTAGTTCTTAAGGAACCAAATTAATAATGTTTCTTTTTTTGTTATGTAGAATTCTCAAGGAACTTCCACACAACTCTTCAAGAATTACTATATGTTGTTATATCTCTATATAGTTCTTCATGAACTGTTTTCTTTGTATATTCACTACTTTATGGAAAACACTACCCTTTCATATATATATATATATATATATATATATATATATATATCACAAAAGATATTTATTGAATTTATAAATTTAGCAGAAATTTGAAGAGTTCATGAAGGTTAAAAAACAAAGGGTTAAGGGTCAAATTTAACAATCATGTTTTACCAAAAGTGCATCTAACACAATTAAGTTTTGTTAGGGGCAAAATTACATATAAACTATTTAAAGTGGGGCAAATATAACAAAACCGTTAATTCAATTGAATCGTCTGTTACTTTACATTATGTGGGCCCTACGAAGTTAGATACAATTCTCTCTCTTATACACATCATCCTCTCGCCTTTCCTCCTGCTCTCTCTCTCTCTTCTCTCTCTTCCCCTCTTCTCCCTCTCTCCTCTCACCGTTCCTGCAAGTGTGAGCCAAAGGTCTAATGGAACAAAGAATTGATCTCCAATTAACCACTCATCCCAGGCATGTAGTAATTTGTTGTGACCATAGCTTCGAGAACCAACTATAACAAAATTGGGCTACCCATACTCATCCCTACCACAACCCTTTAAATTAAATGTCACCTCCTCCTCTATCATTTTCTACAGCTCCATTACGAGGCCTCGCTCTAAAGTAGTGGCAAATTCATAAAAGCCAACTAGTGCAACAGAAAAAAAAAGAAGCTCCTATTCAAATGCATTTTCCATTAAGACCTTCAATATTCTCATGCTTATAGTTCTGGTTTTTATGTTAGTAGAGTGCTAGAGGCATTCTAAAACTATCACTGTCTGGTCGAGAAAAAAAGGGAAAGGATTGCTATTTACTGGAAATTCAAGACTTGTGTAGGAGTAGGGAAACAACAATCTAATGAGCACCATGGATGTGAATGCCATCGATGTTGACGTTGTTGACACAGTGGATGGTAATGCAACCACTGCTAGCGATGTGAACACTGGTTCCTTTTCCGTCAATGGTCTTGAAGGAGTTCAAGATGATGAGTGCTTGCTTCAGGTTGATTACCTTGTCTCCATTGAAGATGATCCACAATGGCTCCTCTTGTATGACGACGTGCCTGAGGGTACCTGGCTTAGGGTTCACAGGGTCGTCGTCCCCTGAGTGTAGATGTGGCCGTTCCTTCCTCCAACGGCGTCCTTACCGAACCCAATGGCATGGGTGGGAAGAGAGAGAACGAGAGGAAGGGTTAGAGGATGACGTGGATAAGAGCGAGAGTTGTATCTGACTTCGTAGGGCCCACACAATATAAAGTAACAGACATTTCAATTGAATTAACGGTTTTGTTATATTTGCCCCACTTTAAATAGTTTATGTGTAATAAGATCACCCTTCTCATGCAATTCAAGCATGAAACGGATTAACAAGTCGTCCTCTTCACTTGTCCATTTGTGAATATCCAACTTTCCAGATTTTTCTACCATGTTGGTCAACTGTAAAACATATTAGAACTTAACATAAATTATGCATAAAAGAAGAACATATATAGCTTAAAAAAAGGAGTATTTATAGCACAAATAAAAATTGTACAAAATATACATCTCTTTCAACTCATTGTTCTATTAGAAGTAAAAGCTGTAAACATTTCATTAGCAAGATTGTTCCGAAATGTAGCCCATTGATTAGAGCTCTCCATGTTTTGGATTGGAGGGTTGTACATCCTATCCACACCAACTTCCAGGTCATCTAATTCATTTTCAAGTAGATCTACACCATCTTGACGAATTAAGTTGTGCAAAAGACAACAAGAAATTATGATTCGGTTGTATGTCTTAATGGGATAAAATGACGGGCTTCTTAGAATAGCCCACCATAACTTCAAAATGCCAAAGCACCTCTCAATGACATTTCGTGCCGATGAATGTCTCATATTGAAGCACTCTTGTGCGTTTCGAGGGTATCGCCCTTCTCTCCATTCATTTAAGTGGTATCTTTGTCCTCGATATGGTGCAAGAAATCCTTCACAATTGGCATACCCAGCATCAACCAAGAAATATTGACCTTGTGGAACTCTTAAGCCATTCCTCCTACTAATGGCATCACGAAGAACCCTTCCATCTGCTGCAGATCCTTCCCAACCAGGCAACACATATATGAAGTAGCCATCTTGTGAGCAAACACCCAGCACATTTGTGGTTATGTCTCCTTTCCTATTTCGGTATCTTGCCTTGTCCAAAGCAGAAACTCTTACCTTAATATGAGTTCCATCCAACGCTCCTAAACAATGCTGTCAAAAAGGAAAAAAATATATTACAAATTATCTATATGTTTATACAAAATTTAATGAGTATAGGGAAATTTTTATCTACCTTGAACCATTTCCACCGATTATCATTGGAGTCTTCTGCCACAGGCTCTGCTTTTTTGAATAAAATATGTCCAACCCTCATCATACTATGTAGAACGGCATTGAAATACCTACTAATGGTTTCTCCAGATCTATTAAAGTTATATTGTATTACTCTATTCTTCACATGATGTGCTAGTATGTGAAGAAAAACGGCAACTTGCTCATCTATAAGCATATTCTTACTAGGTTGGAGACCTTCGACATCCGTTAGCATAGAGCATAGCTTATCAAATGTTGACCTATTCATTCTAAGTAAGTTGTAACATGCTACATCACTGCTACACACTAATCTCTTTAGATAAGATCTCTTTGCGAAAAAGTCCATTTTGTAAGGTAAATAAATGATCCGTCGCCTCCTTAATATGATCATCATACACACACATAGATAAAACCAATGTATTGTCTCAGCCATGCTCTGCCACCAGAGTAACAAGCATAGCTGGGCTCTCTTTTCTTCAGATATTGTCATAACTGTCAACAACCATATAAGAGTTAACAACGAAATATGTCTTACACGTTACACCAGCGAGTTTTGATTCAGTCATCACAAAAACAGAACCAAATATAACATAAAGCTAGCCCCTCTGGACCTCTGGAACGTCATGTTCGCTGCAGATCTGAAAAACAGAGAAAACAGGGAACAATATCGATGGAAAGCGGAGGAGAAGGAGAGGCGATGGTCTGTGGGAGTGGCGAGAAAAAATGAAAATGCAGAAAAATGAGTCACCCATCAAAACCCCATCAGCGTGAGATGGGAAGTTTGAAAACGTGATCCTCAAAATGCTGAACGTCCCCCCTCCCTTCACATAATTAATCACAATGCCTCAATCTGGACAGCAATGAAATGCAGCAAGTTTCACAAGTTCAAAGAAGCTCACAGAACAGAATCTATCTTGACTACAAGATCTTCCAATTAGAATTCAAAGTAAACATGAGTAAACATGGAGAGTTTAATCAGCAAGTCAAACAATTAAAGCTCAGCAACCAGGTGTTAAACAAGTAGGAATCCACATATGAATGCAACAGTATGCTTGAAATTCTAGGATGCACAAGGTAGCCAGGATCATGTCAAAGTTCAAAGGTGAGAACTTTCAGAATAACAACCTAATCAGGGCCTTTCACTTCACAAAGATCTATTCACATGTAGTTAAATTTCAGCAAGTGTATTACAGCAGAAATCAGTTAAGCATTGGTGAAGATATGCAAAAGCTTTTGAATTTAGCACACAAGAGTATATTTCCATAATTCAGAATCAGATTTATATTTATCTGAACCAAAAATCCAGAGTCAAGGTGGTCACAAGATGCACTGGAAATGCAGCAGCCCAACCAATTTTATGAATTTCACTATTTAGAGCAACAACTCTATTAGTGAAAGCACCCCTTACCACAAGTAACAGCAAGACGCAAGTTTGTGACAGCTATAAAACCATTACCTTTGACAGTAATACACCCACGATTTCAGTGCTTATAGTATAGCAAAAATGCAGCAAATCAAGGCACACTAAGATGTTCAAACCTTATGCAATAGCAATCAGTGTTCAATGACAGCAGTTAAGTTCCATGGGTCTCAAATCACAATGGAAAAAAATTTATGACAGCAAGGTGGGCTGAAACTACCAAATCACATTCCAATACTCAATGACAGCAAAAAGAATTATAGCAGCAACACCATAAATCAGCAACTGTATCAGCAAAATTTGGGCTCACAAAGTAACAATAACATCAGTAAAATGGTTTCCACAGATAGTAGCAATTGTGACAGCAAACTCAGCAAGATGACAGTAACATGGAAATTTTACAAGCAACCTCAAGTGCATTTACAGCAAATTCACAATCGCAGAAAAAGATTCTGCTAAGCTTCCAATATATTTTCATTATCATTCAGATTTGGACAGTTTAATGCAACTTCCAAGCAAGTAAACTCGCAAGATCACTCAAGAAACCTATTTGGATAGGGGTGATAGATTTAATTAATAGTAAAAAACTAAAAATCACAAACCAAATTCATCCCTTTTACCCTTTCCCCAAATTCTAACCTCCTCAAACACTCATTGTGGACTTTAATGAATCATTAACTGCACATATTTGAGTTCCTAATTCTTCAGTGTAAGTCTGTAATTTACAAGCTTTTACAACCTAACGACCACATAATAAAAGCATGCGACTAATTACCAAAGTCTGAGTATCTTAGTTTTCAAAGCAAATTAGAAATCAATCAGTCCAATTAGCCCCACTTGAAATAAATGCTCAGAGGCTAGCCAGAACAAATAATTCCAGTGGCGAACAATGAATGAGCGATGGCATTGAGAACCGAACATGAATACCTAAAGAAGAAAAGGAAAATGATTCAACGAAGGCCAATGGGAGATTTCAACGAACCTTTAAAACAGGGGAGGCTGCCGCTGCGACTGAGTGAGCGATGGTGAGTTCGACGGCGAGAACGGCGAAAGTCGATCAGTGGTGAGGCGACGGTGTGAGCGCGGTAGAGGGCGACGAAGATAAAGGGGAAAGATGAAGGTGATCGGCTGTTCGTGTTTGAGTGAGCGACAGTGACGATGCAGAGGAGCTGTCGACGGTGTGAAGGGAGGGAAAAAAAGGAGGAGGGAATGATTACGTGAGAGGGTTAGGTTAAGGTTACTTCTGTCTTAAAATATTTTAATTAGGGATATTTTGGTCTTCATAATTTTGTAATCCTGGGATTCAAAACACAATATCAGGGGGGATGTGGCTTTGCAGCAATCCCATATTCGTGGTATTCATAATCCCTGATTACTCATAATCCCTCATACCAAACGATGTAAATTACTCAATCCCTCATCCAATCCCTCTCCCTGCTCTCAAATACCACGTACCAAACAAGGCCTAAGGATTTTCAATCTTAACCTGAGACTTAATGTTTACAGTAAAATATCATTTTAATTTGGGTTAAAGTGCAATCCACCCCAAGAAGTTTTTAGAGAGTTGCAATTTTCGTTCTGAAGTATTTCTTGGCGCAATTTCTGTCCCCACGTATTTATTTTGATCCAACTGGAACCTTATCTAATAGATCCAAACATTTTATGTGGCATGCCACATGGTTGCCATCTCACTTGTTTTTCCCAAGTCACTTTTTCTTTGATTAAAATTAAATCTAAGAAGCACCAGGCATGAAATAAAAAAGTTAAAAAGGAAAAAAACAGATTAAAACTTAAAAGGGATGAGGATGAACAAAAAACCAGACAACACCAGCTCTTCTTGACGGTCAAAATACACCTAAAGCGGGTTGAGAGTTAGTTCAAAACCATCTCATAAAACGAAAGAAAAGAATGCAAATTCAAACATCTATGGAGGTTCCGATACTTCCTTTGCCCAGAACTTCTACAAAATTTCTCAACAATCCGACAAACCCAAGAGCTAACTAGTCAAGAATCCAAATCACAGAACAAACACAATACCAATTTCTTGAACAAAGAAATCAAAAGAAAAAAATGCAAACAAAATAAATTAACCCCAAAACTATTCTGAGATTGAATCGTTGAAGAAGAGACCAGCAATGAAGGCTGGGTTCGTCATCGCCATCAGTTGCCATTGCTTTCAAACACCAGAACTTCGAACCCCAACTGAAACTCCTTTATTGCAGATGCCGAAGCTTGGGTTCGTCACCGCCGCTACTCCTCCATGAATGTCGCTCACAAAGCTCCACCATGGACGTCCGTTGCACAACTCCTCCATGAACGTTTGTCAGCCGTCTCAACGAAATCCTTGCAGAAGAAGATGAAGAAGAAAAAGATCCATTATAAGGAAGACGGCAAAATCTGCGACGATGCTCAATCACCACCGTTCTTCCTCTGCCACGATTTGCCTTTGACATCGAACAGATTAAGCCCTCCACATCGGTCTTCCTCCACCTTAACAAACTTACCACCGTCAGATCTGAGAGTGCCGATGGTGACGGTGGTGGTGGGTGACGGCGACGAGGGGCATGGACTGATAGTGAGGGTGCCGATGGTGAGTAGAAAAGAAACGTGGCAATGGGTCAAATTTTTTTTAGATAATGGGTCAAATTTTTGGGAGTGGGGTGTCTCGTGGATTCCCCTCTTCATTTACTTTTTTTTTGTTTTTAAGGGTATTTATTATCAGATTAATTTTTAATAGTTAAAATTTATTATGATAAATTTTATTATAATAATATTTTATATATATTATTTAATTTCAACCATTAAAAATTGATTTAATAATAAATATCTTCAATAAGAAGTAAATAGAGAGGAAAATCAATAGAGACGACACTCTTCTTCCTAAATTATTTTAGACACTTGGCACTATTTTTTGGGGCCCATATGTTAATTATTTTTTTAAATGGTTTATACAATGAACCATTTTTGGTCTTCGGTGCACCCACCTTCCAGGTATCCAGCGTTAACCTGAAGACCAACGCCGGATTTACCGACATGACCCCCCAACAACCGACTAGTCCTGACGCCCCCAATCTAATAGGCCTGACAGAACCGTTTTCTGGGATCGAACCCAGGAACAGATTGGTGTGGCGCAGATACCTACCCATCTGCGCCAACTTCCATTGGTCCCATATGTTTTAAATTGCAACTCTCTAAAAACTTTGGGGTGGATTGCCTTTTAACCCTTTTAATTTTATATAATGTCTCAAATAACCTTTTATAGATCACATAGGAAAACAAAGCGAGAATTGTTTAAAATATCAAAGATGCATAGGGTTACATGAGAATATAATAAATATCTATTTTCATCATGTAAAGCAAATATTTCATAATCATCATAAAAGAGTAAAATTTCTTAAACCTTATAAAGGTAAATTAAATCAGACTACATCAAGTTCATGATAAATCTTCAAAATAAATCATAAAAGTTTTAATTGTGAAGGACATAAAAGATCTATCCACATAGTAGGAGATTAAAGGAAGAACAATACTATGCAGATAGTAGGATAGTTCATGATTATTCGAAAACATATTTACCCAACATATAGATTCATAATGAATATGCCCTATTATGAATGACATAACTTTTTTCTGGTAAGTAACACTACTCCTGATCTTAAATATAAGACCCGATTAATTTTTTTTATATAGATTAAGGAAGCTAAATAAGTTATATTAAAGTATTTATATTTATCATTTTTCTTTAAAATAATGTGCATAACTTATAAACTGATATATGATCTAATGATAGATAACATATAAATTATTAATTTTTTCTCCCCATTAAATTTAATTAGTCAAGCCTTATATATTTTTGTGGAGGTATAATGAGTGCGTGCGTTAACACGCAAAAAATATTAAATTTAATTAACATTTTTTCCATGCTTTTGTGAATTGATGTCTTTTTAAATACTTCCTTGCATTTTTTGTTATAAATGTCAATGAAGTATTTTACATTTGTTTTAAGGAAGGAGCAATTTATACAATGAAGTATTTTCCACAAATGAAGAAAATTAGTTAAAAGTAGTTATTAATTTTAAAATATAAAAAATATAATGCATGCAATAGGCAAATTATAAAACTTAGTCAATTGTATGACAGGATAATTCTAAAACATCTATTTTTCATCCATAAGTTTTGGATTCAAAGAAGAGTCACTACTGAAAAAGCATTCTGAGCAAAGTGGTGGGAATTCTAATAAATGTTGCTTAAAATCCTCACATGGCTCAGTCTTACTTTATAGATAGATGATAGATAATAGTAATATATAGTAGTGTGTGTTTGGTTGGGCTTATTTTTGGATAATAAATCCTTATTACGCAAGCCAATATAAAACTCCTCTCAAATACATACCTCGTATACTGTAAATCACGATTATAAATATTTATTGCCCAAAAATAAGTTATTCCAAACGATCACGTAAATACTTCCTTCTTTTTGTTATCATGAGACCTAGTTAATTCTTTTTGGAGAGATTAAAAAAGTTAAATAAACTATTTTATAATATTTATATATATATTTAAGGTTAAAGTACAATTTTAGCAATGAAATTTTTCGCTAAGAGCAAATGACACAATTAAGTTTTTTGAAAGGTGCAAAAACAGATATAGTCTTTTGAATGTGCAATCTTAACAATTCCATTAAATTGATCCAAACATCCGTTAAAAAGTTAGAAGGAGAACTAGTGGGTCTCATATCTAAAAAGAGATGATATTCAGGCTAGTTTACTAAAATTGCTTTATTTTTAAAAGATTGTGTCTATTTTTGCACCGTTCAAAACTTAATTGTATCAGAAGCTCATAATGAAAAACTTTATTACTAAAATTGCATCTTAACCCTTATGTTTTTCATTTTTATCTCAATTAATTTGTCTAACTTATAAATTAATATATAATATTTTTTTCCATAAAATTTGATATATAATATAATGATACACAACATACATTATGATTAAGTAACTTATATTTATCTTCTTTAATCTCTCCAAAAAATTAATTTGGCAAGTTGACTTTTTTTTGGAGAGATTAAAGAAGCTAAATAAGTCATATTAAAGTATTTATATTTATTGTTTTTCTCTAAGCTAATTTACATAAGTGTTAAAGTACCAAAATAACTTTCAACTTTTTTCAAAAGTACAACATAAACTATAAACTATTTTTTGGAGTAAAAGTAACCATAAATTTTTAAAATTAGGGTAAAACCGTTAAATCTAACTAACTTCCAACTACTACAATGAGGAAAATTAATCTTTTGGTTTTTAAAGTTTTGACTCATTTATAACTTAATCCCTAAACTTTTGACTTGTTTGCAAGTCAATCTCTAATGTTTCTGAGTTAGTAAAAAACATGTTAAAATACTGTTAAAAATTGCTTATGTGGATTTTATATAAATTAAAAAACTAAAAAGCAACATCCCAATTTCCACCAACTCGCATAAGCCTCTGCTTCTATTTTTTAGAAACCTCATATAATATTCCAATGCCTCACTCTTGATGTTGTCCGCTTTGAGGCCCTGTCACCCCTCACGGTTTTAAAACGTGTCGAGAGGGGGGTGTAATATCCTGGATTGTGATCAAGGATTAGCAACTTCAAAGTAATGTAATTAATATTAATTGAGCACTTTTGAAGTATATATCGTGCATTGTGATAATCAGGGGCAAAACGGTAAATTTACTGACTGACTGGTTAGATACCATTGAGAACACTCCTTAGTAATCAAGATTAATGGCTAAGATTGAAAGACCAAGAGGTGGAATCTTGTGCATGCAAATGTATGTGAAATTATAGAAGGGAAAACAAGATGGTGCCAAGTGTCAAATTAAGGACCCTTAGATTAAGGTTAAACTTTCAAACCATTTTTCTCTTTCTTTTCTCTTCCTAGTCGGTTTATGTATATGTGAGGGAATGAAATCATCATCTTCAATATCTCATTTCTCTCTCTCATCCTCCTCCATTTTTTTCGCTGAACAAGCTAAGGAAAGAGAAGGAGAAAAGCTTGAGTTTTTGGTAAGTTAATGCCTTCAAATGCTCAAGTGTCTTTCATTAATGTTGTTCATGAGGTTGAGGGCTATATTCCTATGGTTTCAGAATTTTGGTTGGTGAAGTTTGAGAACTTGTGGAAATTTGGAAGTTAGAGAATTGAAGAATTGGCTTTAGGAAGAAGAAGAGGTAAGAATTAGAAGCATTTTGGTATAGTTGTTGTAATCATTGGTTGAGCATTGAGAATTTATGAATTTGCCCTGATTTTGTGCAATTTTCGAATGGAATGAATTGGCTTATGTGTTGTGTAGAATTTAGTCTTTTGTTGAATATTTTGGCCATTGGAATTGATTTGGGAACTTGGGTTGGAAAGTGTGGCAATGTGTGAATTGTGTTGTGACATTGTGAGATATATTGTGGTTGTTGTGTAATATGTCAATGGGAGTTGAATTTGGTCATTTTGATGATTCCAATGGTTTTCTTGAGCAAAATTGTGTGAGAATGGTGTTTGGGTTGGAATGGGAGTCATTTGGGATCAAATGTGAAAATCTGGAAAATCTGTCCAATGTAAGTCTGTGCTGAGAAGTCTTTTTGTGTGGGCGTTTTGAATAGGCTAATGATTTTAGAAAATTATGAAACTTTCCAGTTTTGAAGTTCACTTCCCAAGCTTCAAAATAGACATAAATTTTGTGTCATTTCGCTTTGTGGGCTGGGAGTTTGAACTATCCAAAGTTTGACATCAAAACTGGACCCTGTTTTGGCACAACGTTAGGTTTTTGGTAAATCTGGACTTTTGTGGTGATTTCCAGTAATGGCCAATATTTTTCCTAGAAAGAGGACTTAAATAGCTTTCATTTGGCTTTGGAATCACCTTATTTCAATTTTTCTTGAATTAGTTATGATTTTTGAAAGTTCAGCCAAGAAACTGGATTTTCTTGGCCGAGGCCAGCGGAATTCTGGGCCACAGCCCAAACGTTTCTGAGCAGTTCTGGGCCGCGGCCCACCCCCAAAAATCAGTGTTTTGCATTTTTGAAAGGTGGTTTTTGGTATAGCCTTTCCCAACCCCTTAGGCATATGTTTAGGCCTCTAATAGCCACCTAAAGAGTCTAAATGATAACCAACTTAAGTATTATGGAATTAAGAACTTAGAAAAGAGATTGATTTATATTCCCTAATTTGGTTTATAGGATTCGACATTTGCCGTCCTCGTGAGCCCACTGAGCCAGCAAACGTCAGGAAGGAACGAGGTAGTAACTTTTCTTTCGTACCATATGTGATGCATTGTATGTGTGTATTATCATTGATTTGTGATAAACTCGTATGCTGCGACATTGTGAATATGTGTAAACACCGTCATACCAATAGTCCCTGAGTAGCTAACAACGGTTCGGGTTAGGACGGTGTGCCTTCCCGGCGGAGAAAGGGGATGAGGATGAGGTGTGATATATGTGATTATGTGAGCCGAAAGGCTATTCGTGAAGGCCGACGGGCCATTTGTGAAAGCCAGATAGCTATATGAGCTATAAGGCTATGTGTATGCACTGCCACGCCAATAGTCCCTGAGTAGCTAACAACGGTTCGGGTTAGGACAGTGTGCCTTCTCGGCGGAGAAAGGGGATGAGGGTGGAGTGTGATTTGTGCTGCTGCTGCTGTATGATGATTTGCTTACATGCTGTGTATTTATGTGTGGTATAAATGTTTTGTTACTACTGGGATTCTCTTGAATCTCATTCTTTCCTTTAACTAACCTTTCAGACAGGGTGAGTGGCTCTAAGGAGAAGGGTACGACCCGGAGCAGTTAGAACCCTATAGGGACATTTACTTTTGGATGTGTTGGTTAAACCTGTTGGACATGGACCTTGTAAATTATTTTTGGGTTGTATTTAGTAACAGAATATAGTTGTGTAATCCCCTATATAGGAATTGTAAACTTTCTAGTGAATGAATGGAACCCGGGGGTTGCCGGGATTGCTGTTAGATATTCTGATATGAATTAATGTAAATTAACTGCACAGGTAATTATATTCGATAATGGAATTTAAGACCGGAATAGGAAAGAAGTTTTGAAAATTTTGTAAAGTCCCTATTAAAAAAAGGGAGTTCTAAATGAGTTTTGAACTATTCGACGGTCTCTAAACCAATTTAATTAAGTGATATCAAATTATAATTACGCTAATTAAGGCAGGGGGTTACAGGGGAGGTATACAGACCTTTATAAAGACATCTTTCGTTTCTCTCCTCAGCCAATGTTGGACAAAACACTCCACCTATCTTTGGGCCCAGCGTCCTTACTCTTGATATTGTTCGCTTTAGGGCTCCATCACCCCTCACGACTTTAAAACGTGTCAAGAGGGGGAAGTATCCATATCCTTATAAAACGTATTTCATTCCCCTCCCCAGCTAATGTGGGACATAACACCTCACTGGGCATCCGCGGCGTCCATGACAGATCCTTCTGAAGCACTAGAAGGCAGCAGACGACTCATATTTGAGAACAAGCTGAAGCCACTTATAATGCTTTTAACTCTGATAAAGCACCTAAGTATGCAAGAGAAAGCCGTTGTAGAAAAAGAGATTTTTTAACTTTTGAATGATAAATGATGAATAGCGCTTTGAAAAGGATGAGATTAGAAAAGGTCGAAGCACACCCACTTTACAATACATCTGGCACACAATCTCTCTTTTTAATAACAAATGGAACTATAGATCTTTTACATGATGCTCATAACCTTAAAGCCCTTTAATATAAAAAAAATCAATCTCACCTTATACTTGAAAGGAGCTTTAGAAGGATCTGTCATAGATGCCGCGGAGGTCTAGCGAGGTTTCTAGAAAACAAAGGCGGAAAGGGATGCGATTTGGTGCTAATGAGGACGCTATTTTTTTTAAAAAAAAATTATGTAAAATCTACCTAATCAATTTTTAATAGTATTTCAATATTTTTTTTGTCACATAGGATGATTCAGAAACATCAGGGACTGAGTTACAAGTGAGTCGAAAGTTTAGAGACTAACTTATAAATGAATCAAAACTTTAAGGGCTAAACAATGAATTTTCCTCATTATAATAGATGGAAGTTAGTTGGTTTTAATGTTTTTGCCCCAATTTAAAAGTTTATGATTACTTTTGCTCCATAAAATAGTTTACGGTTACTGTTGCATTTTTAATAAAATTTGAAGGTTATTTAAGCAACTTAACCATTTACATAACTTATAAACTAATATATAATATAATGATAGACAACATATGTCATAATTAAATAACTTATTTAATTTTCTTAATCTTTCAAAAAAAGGCAACCGACTTTTATATTAAGGGTTGGAGGAAGTAGATTCGAGGCAATTATTATATATAATAGATGGAAGTTAGTTGGTATTCTAATTTATTTCCCATATCCTCCTTAATGTAAAACTTATTTATCTAATTTGAAAAGATTAAGAAAGCTAAATAACTCATTTAATTATAATATATGTAATATGATCTCTTTAAAATATTTATGTATAATATTATATTATATATTAGTTTATAAGTTAGACAAATTAATTTTAAAAAATGATAAATATAAGTTAGGTCTTACATTTAGGATGGATCCATTTTATTTGAATAAAATTGTATGTTGCACCCTAAAATATTTTTTGCACCCAGTATCTTAAATTAAATAATTTTTTTATATATCTAGCATCCAAAACTATTTGTCTAGCTTTAGCCTACATCTGATATTAATTAATTTTTAGTGCACCACACACTTGAAGTATTTTTTCAACAACGTCCAGTATGCCAAGTTAATTTATTTTAGTATATCCAGTATCCTAAAATATTTTTCCAACCACCTAATATCCTGAAATATTTTTTTAGTAGCACCTAGTGTCTCAAATTAATTAATTTTTAGTGCATTCAGCACCATGAAGTATTTTTTTCAGTAACGATACTGGATACATTAAAATTAAATAATTTAAGATATTAGATATTACTAAAAAAATACTTCAGATTCAGACTGCTAAATACAAACTAACTCAAACAAATAAAAAAATTTTTAAAAAAACAAGATGGGTATATCTCATCCCAAAACACAGCCGGACAGCCGTTTTGGGATGAGCATTTGCTGCTCATGATGAGTAGGGAATGTGGGTTCCCAGTATGGATCTTGGTCAAACATGTTTTCTTCTCATCGTGGTGTGCTCCAACAATGACTAAATTTGCAGACATTCCTAATTAGAAGTGACGAGTTCAAGGAAATTCTAAAAATGAAAAGGTGGTGCTGCAATTATTTTGCACATCATAAGTTCATTTCAATATTTCATCAAAGGTATTAAATTTCACACTTTGATTATCATTTTGCGTAAATTAATTCAATCATTAGGAACCTCAACCTCAATTACAAGGTTATTCCACTTCTATCACACAAAATAAGTTTATTTATTGGCGAAATTAATTAATTTATCCTTGCAATTTGCACATCCCCCCCCCCCCCAAATTAGATCCCTAACAATGTTATAGGATAAATTAATTAATTCCATGACATGTGCTCTCTGAATTTTTTTTTTTTGGCCTTTGTACCCTCTCTGATTTTAAATATAGGAGTTAATTAGGCAACCCCTTTATTTAGATTTTTTTTTATAACATTATTTAGATTCTAACTTGCCACATTTTTTTAGTTTTTTTTAAGGAAACTCTCCAATGGGGAAGTTATTATCAGTTTCCGTCTCCTCAAATTTAAAAATTCAAATAATAATGAAGAGCCATCAACATGATGCCTTCAAGACCACCTATAAAAACACTTTCTTTTTTGGAGTCATTATTATATATCAGAGCCTCATGAGTCATGACTACCAATAGTCATTTTGATTCATTTCATCAAATCATATACAGATTGCAAATCATCTACTAGACCTTATATTACATTGAAAATTTCTAGTTATTTTAGCATCATTCTATAGAAGATTCATAAACCATTTTTTTGTTATATTTGGCCATAAAAATGAACTTTTTATATGATAATATTTCATTTTTAATCAAATTCTGAAAATTTAATTTGTGTGTGTGTTAGTTATACACAATGTTGTAAAACTCGTGAGTTTAAACAAACTCGTAAAGGGGACATAAACTCAGAAACGTAAACTCGTATAGTAAACTCGTAAGAGTTTACCTTTATTAATAAATAATAATTAAATTTATATGATAAAATAATTAAAATACTAAAAATGATAACAATTTGGTTTAAATATAATTTAAATCCAAAAAACAGAAATTAAATTCATTAACATTCATAATTTATCATATCTTAACATAAAAATTTATACGAAATTCATGTATTAATATAAACTCACTAAACATAATTAAAAAATAATAATTATAAATTCAACAAAGATCATCAAATGTTGGATTATCATTATCTTCATTGTCTTCAAATTCTTCGCCTTCACCATTATGATCTCCATTTGCATCACCTGTGTCATCATTATTGTTATAATTTGCCCTGACATCATCAATGTTAAAATCAACATTCAAGTCAACCCAAATAATGGATTAGCCATATGCTCATTATTTTCATGAGGTTGAAGAACCTCATCATCCTCTTCCTCCACATCGTCTCCATCTATCATTCCTTCAGTAATCCATTCATCATCAGAATAGATATCATCAAAATCATAATTGAAAGCTCTACTCTTTTGCTTCCTTGTGAGTTTCAAATTGCACATGACAAATGCCAAATCATTCATATTCTTTTGATGCAAACAGTTTCTTTTTTTCGTATGAATCTAAAAAAAATTGAAGGAAGAAAAAAGCTTCATTATTATTCTAACATTCAAGCAAAATTACGTTGAAAATTAAAAAAAAAGAGTAAAAATCTTACCATCTCAAAAGCACTCCAATTACGTTCATAGCTAGAAGAGCTACAACATAAGCTAAGAATACGAATTGCTATTCTTTTAAGTTCTGGACATCCATCTCCATAAGAATCCCACCATTCTGCTGGAGGAAGTTTTTTTCTTAATGCTTGTGCAGTTTCACGTCCAAACATATCTCTTGCATTATGAAAGTCAGTCAATTGAAACTCAATTTTGTTAAGCTAATCTTGATCCCCAACCATTTTTGACAAACAATCATATAACCCTTGTTTAATCATATAATGAGCCTTAAAATTAGTGTCATAATGAAAATGAGGATTGAGGTAGTATGCCGCTGCATGTAAATGCTTATGTAGTTGAGCTTCCCATCTCTCATCAATTATATTCCATACAAGCTCATAACTATCACAAATCACAATCAATAAAAAAAAGGGCCATTCCACAAAAAAAATCAAATTATAAAAAACATAAAACTTGCATGATAAAATTAAATACAAAATTTTAATTTAATACTTGCCTTTTTTTAACACTATTAAAATTTTGTTTGATCTTTTCCTTCGCACTTTCCATGGCTTTGTATATGAATCCCATAGCTGGCTTCTCTTCTGAATCCACTAAGCGAAGAACTTTAACAAGAGGAGCAGCTGCTTTAAGGCATGTCACAATATTCTTCCACAAATTATTGTCCATAGCACTTTTTGCTACTTCTTTTCCATCTTTGGTAGATGAAAATTTGCTATCCTTCCAATCTTGAGAATTAAACAAATTTACTAGTGGTACTCTATGCTCATTAAGACATGAAAAAGTCAGGTATGCAGTGGCAAATCGAGTTGCAGCAGGCCTAATTAAATCTTTTCCATTTGTGTATTTTCTCAAAAGGCTAATGAGCATTGATCTTGTATAAATATATGTTGTAATTTTTCTACCCCTGCTAATGGTTTCTTTATGCAATATAATTTTCTTTTCAAAGTCCTCCAACATTAAGTCAATACAATGGGCTGCACATGGAGTCCAATACAAATGTTTTCTTTTCTCCATTAATTTTTGCCTAGCTGCTTTATAATTTGTAGCATTGTCAGTTACTATTTGTACCACATTTTTTTCACCCACTTTTTCCACAACTTCATCAAGCATCTCAAATACTTTATCAGCCATTTTAGAAATTTCAGAAGCATCTAATGAATATAAAAATACTGTCCCTTTTGGACTATTCACTAGAAAATTGCAAATTGAATGCCTTTTTCTATCAGTCCACCCATCAGACATAATGGAACAACCTGTTGTTGTCCATTCACTCTTAAAATTCTCAAGCAAGGCCTGTGTGCTTTTTAGTTCCAAGTTCAAATATTTTTCTCTGATCTCATGATAAGAAGGAGGCTTAAATCCTTGACCAAATCTTCCTATAACTTCACACATCTTTGTAAATTCAGGATTTTTTATACAATTAAAAGGTATAGCACTTGTATAAAAAAATCGAGCTACTTGTTGACAAGCCTCTTCCCTCAAGTCTCTCTTAAACATATGATTAATGGTTGATTGTGTGCTACCTACCCCTTTGCTATTATTTTTTGTATTTCTCAAGAAATTCATCAGTCTTTTCCCTGAATTTTGAGACTCAACTTGTGCTTGTGCACCTTGATCATCTTCATCACCGATATCGACCCATTGTTTTTTCCTCTTAGATGAAGCACATTTTGCATCATAAACAAGCTGCAGTACTGTGGTCTTTACTTCTTCAGGAACATTGCCACAAGCTTCAACATCTATTTTAGTGCATACTAGATGATTTTTGAATCTATAAATGCCCCCGTTAACAATTTTTCCACAATAATTACACTTCACTTTTTTGCCATTCCCATCAACATCCATCCCGTGTTTCCATCCTATATCAGATCTATTACCCAGATAATTTTTTCTTGCAGCAATAACTTTTTTCCAGTATTTTCCTTTGCACTTGAAGACATCTTCAATTTAATATACTACCTAATTAATAAGCAGTAAGAAGAAATTCTCAAATTAAGAAAAGAGAGGCAACCAAAGAAGACATCTAATATCCAAAGGTATAAAATAAGCATCACCTTAGTTTGTCAGTTCTCAAGAACATAGTTTGTTTAATGTGGGATAGTGTTTAATAAATAAAATACTATTACACGGATCACATTAAACAATAACAAAACAATATCTCACTGTAAAAAAAAAAGTTCGCCTAATGTGCAAGCTCCCTACTCTCTTGTGATTAGATGAAAATAATATAATAATAATGATTTTTTTTTCCAACAATAATAATAAAAATATTCGTTAATTAGAAGCAATGAAAAGGTCAAGAAAAGGTAATGAAAAGATCAAGAAAAGGATCAAATACCTGAAATTCTTTAGATATGCAACGTCTCTTTTTAGCTTCTAGGAATATAAATTATGATCCTTTGCTTCACCTGACCAAAAAAAAAAAGGCCCTTTGCCTCACAAGGTCAAGATCTAACTCGGTATTGCTTGGAGGTTGAAATTAAAAAGAAGTTTCATAAGTCAAATTGTCAAATCTTCACCAAAACCAAGAACAGTTTTTAATTAAAAAAATCGAAAAAAAGTGTGTTGTCTACATCTACACTCTACAGATGCAATCACGTGAAAGGCTGAAGCGCAGTACAATTCACACATATCATGAAAAATATACAGTCTCATTCATCACAGATCACAAGAAATAGATCACAGTATCACACCTTGCATTTGTTTTATGTCAAAATCAAAATCTCACCTTTGAATATTTATCTTTGCATTTGTTTTCTCTCTCTCTTGCTTCGTTCTCTCTTCCTTCCTGTTCTGCGTCTCTTTCTCTCTTCTTCTCATAAACCAGCAAGAACAAGCAAAGGCACGACGGACGACGATAAGTGCAGAACAAAAAATAAAAGCTGCGAACTTGGGAAAGAAAGACGGTTGGGGAGGCGGCACACAAGGTCTACAAGCTTAAATTAGGGCAAGTTATATAAGTGTTATGTATTTTTCTTTTTGAACGTTATACTATCTTTTTTTTTGAAGATTTTTAGTCGATTTTTATCCAGATCCCTGACTTCTACTACCCATATTTCTGACTCGCTGAACTCGGTTTTGAAACTCACGAGTCAACTCGCCGAGTTTACGTTTTTAACTGATGAAATCGAGTTAACTCGCTTACAGAATTGTTCTATACATAAACTCGGTCAAACTCGGTTTTGACTCGGTCAAACTCGGTGAACTCACCATTTCAAAACCGAGTTCAACGAGTCAGAAATATGGGTAGTAGAAGTCAGGGATCTGGATAAAAATCGACTAAAAATCTTCAAAAAAAAAAGATAGTATAAAGTTCAAAAAGAAAAATACATAACACTTATATAACTTGCCCTAATTTAAGCTTGTAGACCTTGTGTGCCGCCTCCCCAACCGTCTTTCTTTCCCAAGTTCGCAGCTTTAATTTTTTGTTCTGCACTTATCGTCGTCCGTCGTGCCTTTGCTTGTTCTTGCTGGTTTATGAGAAGAAGAGAGAAAGAGACGCAGAACAGGAAGGAAGAGAGAACGAAGCAAGAGAGAGAGAGAAAACAAATGCAAAGATAAATATTCAAAGGTGAGATTTTGATTTTGACATAAAACAAATGCAAGGTGTGATACTGTGATCTATTTCTTGTGATATGTGATGAATGAGACTGTATATTTTTCGTGATATGTGTGAATTGTACTGCGCTTCAGCCTTTCACGTGATTGCATCTGTAGAGTGTAGATGTAGACAACACACTTTTCTGGCTATGAACATAATTGGAGTGCTTTTGAGATGGTAAGATTTTTACTCTTTTTTTTTTAATTTTCAACGTAATTTTGCTTGAATGTTAGAATAATAATGAAGCTTTTTTCTTCCTTCAATTTTTTTTTAGATTCATACGAAAAAAAGAAACCGTTTGCATCAAAAGAAGATGAATGATTTGGCATTTGTCATGTGCAATTTGAAACTCACAAGGAAGCAAAAGAGTAGAGCTTTCAATTATGATTTTGATGATATCTATTCTGATGATGAATGGATTACTGAAGGAAGGATAGATGGAGACGATGTGGAGGAAGAGGATGATGAGGTTCTTCAACCTCATGAAAATAATGAGCATATGGCTAATCCATTATTTGGAGTTGACTTGAATGTTGATTTTAACATTGATGATGTCAGGGCAAATTATAACAATAATGATGACACATGTGATGCAAATGGAGATCATAATGGTGAAGGCGAAGAATTTGAAGACAATGGAGATAATGATCATCCAACATTTGATGATCTTTGTTGAATTTATAATTATTATTTTTTAATTATGTTTAGTGAGTTTATATTAATACATGAATTTCGTATAAATTTTTATGTTAAGATATGATAAATTATGAATGTTAATGAATTTAATTTCTGTTTTTTGGATTTAAATTATATTTAAACCAAATTGTTATCATTTTTAGTATTTTAATTATTTTATCATATAAATTTAATTATTATTTATTAACAAAGGTAAACTCTTACGAGTTTACGATACGAGTTTACATTTCCAAGTTTACGTCCCCTTTACGAGTTTGTTTAAACTCACGAGTTTGACAACATTGGTTATACAAAAATAATCTAATAATTGGCTTTTTTGCCAATTTTTTTTGGATATAAGAGTAAATGATATTAAGAAAACTAGAGTTTTACTTAGTACGATAAGTTAATGTGTAAATAGAATCAACTTTATCATCAATCAATCATCAACTTTATTCTTAAAAACTTATAATACCTAATTCATAATAAAAGGGATTGGTTTGGGTCCATTAATCAATAAATACAATTTATAATTGATTATTTCATAATTTATCTTTATATATATATATATATATATATATATATATTTTCTTAATAATTCCCTAACGGGAGAGGGGTATCTCCATTGATTTCCCTCTCCATTTACTCTTCATTGAGTGTATCTATCATTAGATCAACTTTCAATGGTTTAGATTTAATAATCTGTAAAGAATATCATTATAATAAAAATTTATCATGATAAATCTCAACCATTGAGAGTTGATCTAATGGTAGATACATCAATAGAGAGTAAATGGAGAGGGAAAGCAATTGAGACACCCCTCCCCCTTCGCGGACTGAGTGATCATAATTCACTCATTAAGTAATCATATTTCCTTTCAGCAGTTTATTCCTCAATTTAAGGAGATGTAATTTATTTCTATATTTGACTACATTACTTTCTTTATATGATTTTTTTTTTCTTTTGGTAGGGGAGGGTTACAAAATGTTCTTCTTTTTTTAAAGTTAGATTTAAAACTTTCAAAGTAAATTTTATAACCCACAAAAGAAAGTATATGATAATATTTTGGTAGGGGGAGAGCTTTACAAAATATTCTTTTTTTTTCAAATTTTGTAACCTTCAATTTGTGTCGGAAATCCATGTGTTATTTACTTCATATTTTTTCAAAGTTAGATTTAAAACTTTTAAGGCAAATTTACACCTTAAAAAAATGACGTGGATGATATGTGGACTATTAACTCAATATATTTGGTCAATTAACGATCAAAATTAATTGAGATAACGAATAAAGTAAAATTGCTCCATTTTAAAAACTTCTGAAGCAAAATTGCCTCTTAGTGAAAATTTTCGGTACAAAAATGCCCCTTATTCCTTCCCAATAAGCAAGGCATTATTGTGCTTCCTCATATTGTATTGTATTGTATTAAGTAGACATATGATTCTAATCTAGTTGAAAAGAAGAAGACATGTGATTCCAATAATAAGAGAATGAAGACCATCTCAAGCTTTTGACCACACTTCAAATTGACAAATTCTCAGTTCATTTGACCATCTGAGGGAGGCATTTGTTAGTTTTTTTTATTTTTGGGGCCAATTTATTCCACCGAATTAAAATCAGCCAACGAGGCTTCTCGGCAATCAACAAAAGAGTCGTTGCTCGTTAATTGGATTCTATGGTCAAGGATCCTCTGGAAGCCGGCGGTAAAGCCGTAAAGGTCCTAACCGAGGGCAAAAAGGTAATCTCACAATCAAACCTCTTATCGTCCCTCCCTCCATTTCATGGATTATGGATACCGTCATTGAATGTTCCATATTTCCATTACCCACGAAGCTCTCTTTCCGAAAACGAAGAGCTTCGGATAGACAGCGAGCAAAATTTGTGGGGTTTTTGGGATATAGAACCTTCTAGCAATAGAATGTCCCTCTCGATTCCTATTTCTTCGCCCTATCACATTTCCAGTTTTCCCCACCCTCCAATCCCATCTATCTCGCTATACCCTTCTTTTCTGTATTATTATCCTCCACAATTTCCTCGTGGTCATAGTACCAGCTTCGTTATTTGCCATTGCAGAGTCAGTGAAAACTCAATTCTTTCTTCTAAAGCTTCCATGAAGATTTTTAAACCAGGTTCGGTTTTGAGGTGTTCTTCTTTTTCCACGTTTGGAGGTAGAGAATGTGATAATGGGACTGAAGTGGAGGATGAAGAAGAAGAAGATGATGATGATGAAGAGAAAGACAGTGGTGAGGATGAAGAGAGGGCTTTTGGGTCCATTCTTTTGCCTGAAAGATGGGATGTGTTGGGTCTTGGTCAAGCCATGGTAATTTCTTTTTGTTTGCTTCGAGTTTTTCTATATTTCATTGCTGAATGATGTATGAACGGACACTTGAGAAGAAAATTATGGGGTTTAGCGCTAATAATCTTTTTATTCAGCATTCACTTTTGCTTGAGCTATATATTTCGGTAGAGAAAGAGGATTGTGAGGAACGTTATTGTGAAAATGGTGTTGCATTGGCGAATTTCTTCATTTCATCCCTGTATTTCTTCCCTACTCAGCCTACCAATGATATTTACCTAGTGTTGAATTTGAGCATATTTCAGGGGGATTTATGCAGCCATTTCTTGTTTAGTTGGCGCTGACTTAGAACTTAGACAAATTTATGAAGCATCTCATTTTTATTAGAAGTTTAGGACATACATAGAATAACCGTTGGATGTATCCTTGCCTTTTGGTATTGTCTTACTTTCCTTTATTGTACAAACACGGTTAACTTCCCAGAGAAAGAGGACCACAATGTATGAACTGTGAGGAAAGGTAAAAGCAAACAGGAAAAACAAAGTTTGGCGGGAGATTTTTTCCTCCAGCTATTAAATAAAAAAAAATGTTCAATTTTTTTGGGTATTGTATGATGAGTTGCTCTTGATGTTTGCTTGAGGGACATATATTCATCATGTGAGAGTTTGAATCTAAAATTTGTTGGTTTTGGTAATTCGTTTAGGTAGACTTTTCTGGGACAGTTGATGACAAGTTCCTGAAGAAGTTGGGGTTAGAGAAGGGAACACGGAAGGTAGTGAACCATGAGGAAAGGGGTAAAATTTTGCAGGCTATGGATGGTTGCAGCTACAAAGCTGCCGCAGGTGGCTCTCTGTCTAATAGCTTAGTTGCCTTGGCAAGGCTTGGCAGTCGGCCCATCGGAGGTCCTATTATAAATGTGGCTATGGCAGGCAGTGTAGGGAATGATCCATTGGGTGGCTTCTACAGGTTAGCCTTCTTAGTTATTGAACTTTTTCTTATTAGTTGTTTGAACTTGTTCAGGGTTTAAAAAAGTTCAACTTTGAACTAAATGTGTTTATACATTCATTTCCTTTCACATTGGTCATTTCTTGTTTGGTCTAAGAAATTTGTAAACAAGTGCTTTTGCAGCCCCTGCCCCCCTTTGAATTGTATGTTTGTTATCATAAAAGAACATGCATGAAAAATGTTTGACAGCTAACTTAAGACACTACAAGCATATATCTTAAGTTGTTATTGCTGCTACATGCTGGAAAATTTTAACACTACATTTTATGCTGCATGATATATTTTTTTACCAGTTTCTTTCTTCTAGAACTGTCTTCATTTGTTATACTTTTTAGCAAGTAATTTTAAGGTCACATTATTTATACCTTTTTTTCTAAAAGCAAATTTCATCAATCATTTTGTAGGGAAAAGTTACGTCGAGCAAATGTGCAGTTTCTTTCCAAGCCTATCGCAGGTGGGACAACTGGAACAGTTATAGTTCTCACAACTCCAGATGCCCAGCGCACTATGCTTGCATATCAGGTTTGATCTGCTACTGATGAAAGTATTATGATATAAATATGCATCGCTTCCTTTTTGCAATTTTTGTGTCATTTGAATGAGTATAATTATGAGATTTGAGCTTCTTATACAGCCATTTTTTTGTCACTTGCTTTGTGAATACCTGATTGCATGACAAATTTAGCATTTACTTTTTATTTTTAAACCCTTGCTCTTGAGAAGTGAACTTGTGTTTATCAAAAGAAGCAGATTGCCTTTGCATGATGTGGTTGAATAAGACAAATATTTTTGTAATTAAAGATTATAGATGTTGATGAGTTCTGATGTTGTAAAGTTTACTGGCATAATAAATATTTCTGATGTTTGCACGACTATGAATAGCACAGTAAAATTAATGTGGAAATTTGTCATTGGTTTGCTATGTACTAGTCGCACTATGTACTATATGGCGCATTATTATTTCTTCTTGAAGCATCAATCTTAGAATTATTTACAATGTAATGACACAAAAATTATGCAATCAAAGATATGCTTTTGGAAAATAATATTCTGAAACAAGCATGATCTCTCATATTGATCAGTGTCAGTCGCCATGTAAAATTGAAAGTACAGCTTGATTTCAAAATCCACATAGGTATGTTTGTATGAGGGGCAATGAAGGAAAAGAGAAGGGAAGAGAGGGCTTCATTGAAACCTTCTCCTTGTCTTGGATTTTTTAGTAAGATGGGAAGGATAATTAAGGTTTTTCAACTTATCTTTCCAAATTCTTAGAGGTAGGGCTGTAAATGAGCTAAGCACTGGCATTTTCAAGCTCATTTCCTTTGATAAACAAGTTGTTTGAGCGTGGCATGTGATATTATATGCGCTCAAAATTATAGTCACGTTTGGTCTGCTTTCTTAAATGAAAGCTTGGTTTCAGATAAGCTTGCTTAGAGTATATATTGACAGGCTATACGAGCTTAACAAGGGAAGTGTGTTTTCATGATACTTGAAAAATTATTTGTAGTCCATAATATATATATATATATATATATAGTACATGCAGTTATTATGTACAACAATAAAGCCTTTATCCCATCAGGTGGGGAACATGCAATTATCATCTATGGTGATTTATTTTACTTTATTTTTAAGAGAGTTATTATGAACCATACAAGCTGAGTAAAAGGTTTTCTTCGGACCCAAGTCTGAACTAACTTTTATCTGAGCTGAATCCGAACTGTACACAAACAGCTCAGTTCATTTACAGCCTTACACAATCTTCCCTCATATGACATATGTCTTTAGGGGTATATGTTTGGGCTGTGGAGAATGGAGTGACATGAAGGGAAGAGAATATCAGTTTAGACATTTTTTACGTTAATATTTAAATATTATTCTTGTTCTTTCCCCTTAGAAATGGGGGAGGATGGTCATAAATGAAAATGAAGATATCCTAATTAAATTCCCCTTCCTTTTCTCTACTCTCCGTTCTCCTCAATCCAAATATACACTAGTTCTTCCAATTTGAGAGATTTAGAGTAGGCATTTCTCGTCTCCTTCCTACTGCAAACAATGCCCTAAATCTATATATCAGAAATTCAGAATGTTGTCAAAGTCATGAGACCATAATAAGGATTATTCAAACCCGGAAAACATTAAAAAGCTTCATCTCCAGTATATTTTTATTTCCATAGTTCAGAGGAATCTTTGGCACCTTCATTATATTGCATTTTCCTTTAAAAATGATTCTATTCTCACGTCTTTATTATGCTTGTGTCAGGGAACATCTTCAACAATTAATTATGACACAACCTTGGCTAACGTAATTCCGAAGACCAACATACTTGTAGTTGAAGGGTACCTATTTGAACTTCCTGATACTATCAGAACAATAACAAAAGCATGTGAGGAAGCTCATAGGAGTGGTGCCTTAGTTGCAATAACAGCTTCAGACATATCTTGTATCGAGAGACACTTCGATGATTTCTGGTAAGATTGGTACTTGAATTTCATAAAACGTTTCATTCATTATCATATCAAACTATATGTAGTGTTGATTGATCTGGAAAGTCACAACAGGGACATTCTCTGTGGTGTCTTAGCTAAAAATGTTACAATATCACACAATTAAACGTTTTAAATTTTTCGTCTATACTCTCTGTTCATGTTCAGTATCTCAACATGTTGAGCCGTATGGAAAAAAAAAGTCATCTTAGTTTTGGCATTTGTTCCTAACCTGTAAAGAGTAAGCTACAATTTTCTAGATAAACCCCTTCTGTAAAAGTGAGGTAGTAGTACATGTAACCGATGACAACTATAATTTGTTAGTTGAATTCAACCAAATAAATCTCTTCAATGTCATGCATTTCTTTTGTGCGAGTTTAGTCTTTTCTTATGAGAACATATTCAAATGAAACGGAGAATTCTGCAGCAATTTTATCCTGAGTGCTTTATTTGAGGTCTGGTCTGATCAGAGCTAACCAGATTCTTTTGAATGGAAAGTTGAAAATTTCTTTGTTATTCCTCTAGGTCAACACTTAACAAAGTTATTGAGTGAGACATCTTTGTCAACAATTTATCCAAAGATTTGATTATTCATTGAGAATAATGGCATTGTGCAATTCTTGTAGTCAGCCCCATATAGTGGGATAAGGCTTCTTCTTGTTATTGTATTCCTCTATGACCCAAATAAATCAATTCCCCCTCCCCCAACAACGTCTTAATTTTCCAAATTTTTCAATCTATGATATGTAGATGCTATTAATGATTCTAATCAACCTCTTTGGTCTTCACATAGTAGTTCAAGTTTTTAGATGGATTGATCATTAACATGGTATCCAAGTCTTTCATGATGGGTCTCAACTTTGCCGATTAAGCAGTTTGGTCACTGACGATGAATGTGAGGTCACACTAACATTTGTATATATCATTCATTTTGTCAGGGAAGTCATTGAGAACTCTGCAGACATCATCTTTGCGAACAGCGATGAAGCCAGAGCGCTCTGCAATTTCAATGCGAACGAGAGCATTGATTCGGCTACAAGGCGCCTGAGCTTCTTTGTTCCCCTAGTGTCAGTCACAGATGGCCCTAGAGGCTCATACATAGGCATGAAAGGAGAAACTGTATATATCCCTCCTTCTCCATGCATCCCAGTGGACACTTGTGGTGCAGGAGATGCATATGCTTCTGGCATAATGTATGGTGTTCTGAGAGGCATATCAGATGTGAAAAGAATAGGGAAAATAGCAGCAAATGTTGCAGCCACTGTGGTTGGGCAACAAGGAACAAGGCTTGGGGTTTCTGATGCAGTTAATTTGGCTGAATCTGTTGCATATCAGCTTGAAACTACTGGTTTCTCATCAGATATTGGTACTGATCATATTTCCAGCTTCTAAGTTGTTGACATGGTGGCAGGCAAGCAGCACATCATTTGATTTGAGTTCATATCATTAGATTCTTTGTTTTATAGTTCAATCCCTGTGTATATATTGTTGTAAAACAAATTGTTGTAAAACAAATTGTTGAGCCCTTTGTACATCGTCAATTTATATATTATTATTATATATTTTTTTAGATGAATTTACATTGTTGCAGTTTGTTATAATGAAATTAACTCAACAAATTCTAAACAGGCTTAGTTTTCCAGCTTCCACACAGACCACGTAAATTTTGCATAACATATTAGTAGTTGAGGCTCATATTTTTATGGAATACAAACCTAATGATCAATATATATAAAAATAATATTATTAATTATTAATGGGATTATTCAAAAGTCATGAATATTGTTTGGATTTCTATCTCTGCAAAAAGTTCAGACAAGAGTGGATTTCTCAAACCACCACCTCTTACTTCCTAGCCTTGAAGGGCCTTCTGAAAATGCAATTGATGCAGCCTGATTGGTCAGTGAAATTTTCATAAATTTTCCTTTCCATTCCAAAAAATGTCATAAATGTCATTTCAAATGACTTAAAAAGACAGGAATAAGGATGTGTTTGGTCAAATTTTAAGGAAGGGGAACATGTTGGACCTGGAATGGGCTTTTTATAATCCTTTCCTTGAGTTTTGAACAGTCGACTCAGAACTCGTATGAACATGGAATAGGAACAGACCTAATGAATGGAATAAATGAATTTTGAAGTGTCTAGAGTCATTGCTGGCTTAGAAGACATATGGTCCTTAACTTTTACCCAAAAAATTAAATGACCCTTGTCTTATACTTTAATCTTTTCATTGATGATGACAATGGTTCTCCATTTTTTTCCTCACGCATTTAACTTTCCAGTTAATGGGGATGAAGCACTTTCATTCCTTATCCTGCACAGTAACTGACAGATTCTTTGTTGTTGGGGCGATGAATACGTCATCTCATTCATCAATTCTTTCATTCAACTATTCAAGGCCCTCGCGTGTTTTTGCTTCTACTTTATTAAATTTTTATATTATACTATTTATAAGTCATAAATAACAGTCAATCATCTTAAATTCTGTGTAGGACATAAGACTATTTTTTTTTATTGAGAAAAAGACACTTAAATACTATTTGAATTTCAAAATCCTAAATTGATTTTGTTGACAATAAGAGTAATGGGATTGATAAAAAGAGTAGCAATTGACAACTGAAGTTTTTGGGAAATCACTGACTTGGGATTTTAAAGTTCAAGTGATATTCAAATGTCTTTTTTTCTTTTTTATATCACGCAAAATAATTTTACTCTATCTTGGAATTGGAATAATAATAGCAGTAGTAGTAAACACTTGTCATGTAGATATTTAAAAGGGGAAAAGACAAAAAAAAAAAAAAGCAACTTAAACTTTAAAATCTCAAATTAGTTCTGTTGACAATAAGAGTAATAGGATTGATAAAAAGAATATAGTAATTAACAATTCAGGTTTTTAGGAAATCACTTATTTAGAATTTTAAAGTTTAAGTGGTATTTATTTATCTTTTTTTCTATTTATTAAAATGAAGTGTCAGCAAACGAAGTACAGGTCTTCAAATTCAAGCAATAAAATAATGGGATATTGAATGGAAAGAAAACTAAAAAAAATTATGTATAGATTTTTTTTTATACTACCTTTAATCCTTAATATAATATTTTATTTGTAGTGTAAATTGCATTATAAATGAGATATTATATTAAGAACTGATATATCTGATCTTTAATATAAGAGCTAGTTAATTTTTTTTCTTTTGAAAGATTAAGGAAATTAAATAAATTATTTAATCATAGCATTATTGTGTATCACTAGATTATATATCATTTTATAAGTCAAAATAATTAATTTGGATGTAAATACTTTAATGTAATTTATTTACCTCCTTTAATATCTAAAAAAAATTCAACTAACTCTTATATTAAGAACTAGAGAGAGTAATACTTTTTTATGAGGACCAATAAATAAAAATGGAGGATATTCCAGTCAGCATGTTACATTATTTATGAACGAGAGCTTATATTAAAGATCGGATGTCCTAGTATTTTTTTTTTATGAGGGCAAGTAAATAAAAATGGAGGAAGTCCCGGTCAACCCGCTGCATTATTTAAAGAATCTTCTAAGAAACTCTTCTATGATATGTGTGAAAAGATGTCAAATTCCTTCTCAAATTCAGCAACCTGTTCATGGGCCGACAACACTTTGAATTCCCTTTTTATATGCATGTTCCAAGCCCAAATAATTGAAGTCATGAAATCAATAATATATTATATTAATAGTAGTGGGCAAAAAAAAAAACAATAATATAATTAATAATTCTGCTGAATTACTCAATGTTCAAATGAGAAAAAAAAATCTATTGATTTCCTCTGAATTAATTAATGCTCTCAACATGCCAATTTTTCTTCATTTTTTAATGGGTTAATATAACTTTTGGTCCTTGAAGTTTGATCCAATTTTGGTTTTGGTCCCTCAAGTTTGAAATCTTTGGTTTTGGTCCCTGAAGTTTCACCCGATTTTGGTTTTGGTCCCTGAAGTTTGAAATCGGTGGTTTTGGTCCCTGAAGTTTCACCCGATTTTGGTTTTGGTCCCTCAAGTTTGAAAAGGACTTGGCGACCCAATTAAAAAACCCGACCCGACCCAGGAAAAAAACCAAGTTCTTTTTAAACTTGAGGGACCAAAACCAAAATCAAGTAAAACTTCAGGGACCAAAACCAAAATTGGGTGAAACTTCAGGGACCAAAACCACCGATTTTCAAACTTGAGGGACCAAAACCAAAATTAGATCAAACTTCAGGGACCAAAAATTATATTAACCCTTTTTTAATTGTTAACCTCTCGATTTATGATCATTGACGTACCATTGAAGAATTCTAGATGTATTTACATCTTAGGAAAAACTATATTAATTGAAAAATAAATAGGAAAATTTCTTGTAGAACTATCTGGCTTGATTATTTGAATTAATCAAAACTCAATGTAACTTCTAAAAGATGAATTTTCTAATTGTACCACTTGCTTAATGCATGTATATGTTTTCATAAATCAAGTTGCAAATTATTCTAATTGAAATGAAGACAAAGATCAATGATTGGAGGGACTTTCTTTCCCATGTATTATTGGTGAATAGAACAATGATAATCATATGTGACGTGTAAGCCTTATCTATTGCTATAACTATAATCATTGTTATCAATTTTGCATCCCAAGTAATATTATCAATCACATTACATTGTATTTAAAATAAGGATTAAAGTGTAAATGTATCTATAGAGTATCCTCCTATAGGCATATAATACCCTAAAGTTTTCTTGAGTATAAAAATACATGTGATAGTTTCAAAATGTAGAGAAAAAAATACTTCCTCCGGTCCTAATTATAGGACAACATTTGAGAGTTGATCTTGGTCTTAATTATAGGATAAAGTTCTATTTTTTATCAATTTCTTCCTAAAATACCCCCTATTGATACTTTCTCAATAATAATTAAACACAATAATAATTTAATAAGAGTAGATCAGAAGTTGTTGAGGGAGATTGATGACTCCGGATTATGTGAGAGCTTGGAGAAGTCGTGTGTGAGGTAGGAGAGGTATAAGAAAAAATCGAAAATCAATGTAATTGGATGTCATTTTAAATTTTAAATAAGGGTATTTTAGGAAAATAAATATGATTAACTAATTTAACCACTATTCTTAATTTCTCCAAAGTTAGATAAATATATCCTATAATTAAGATCAGAGAGACTACTATAGCCATTAAGTTGATCAATGTTAACTATTTAACAAATATATCAATCAAGAAAATAGTGAAAAAGTATATTTGGATATATTAAAATGTTGTAAAAATGTCACGACAGTTAAGTCAACCTACATTGATAATTCACATCGCCTCATCGGCCATGCTTTTCTTATTTTCAGCACTTAAATTAATTCTAGTTCTTGTGTTTTGTTGGAATATTCTAAATAGAATAAAAATAATCGAAAAATTCTTTTTCTATTTGAGCCATAAAGGAATACATTTAGTGTTGTGGTTTGGGCCAGTTGGGCCATATTTATATTTGTCACCAAATAAGAAAAATTATTACCTACTAGACCCTCCTATTAGTTTAAGGTGGAGTTTGAATATATAAGTATAAATTTAATATTTAAACCGAAATATTTTAAAGTAAGAAAAATATGACTAGACAATACACACGCACACATTTGATTTGTGTCCTCACAAACATAATTTAAGGGTGGCTTGTCCATTTGAAAATTATAGGGAGAGAATTTCAACTTTAAGATTATTTTGTCCTCAAATTATAAATGTTACAAGCATAATTAGATAGCTTTAGTTGCTTTCATATTAAAACCAAAACTTTTGTTTCATCACAACCAATCCTTGTTTGCAAAAACGTCAATCTTTGAGACAACAAAGTGACATTTTCTTTAAAAAGAAATATCTAATCAATAATATATAACAATAATAGGATCTGCCAATTCACAAAACTCACTCTGTTGTTATATTATTTAGCAATAATTATACCTCAATACT
The DNA here is from genome assembly GCA_963242795.1 of Inga leiocalycina. Lineage (NCBI taxonomy): Eukaryota > Viridiplantae > Streptophyta > Magnoliopsida > Fabales > Fabaceae > Inga > Inga leiocalycina. The sequence goes on from OY725329.1 coordinate 44,491,427, forward strand.
CTCTACATTCATTTTTATAAGATACAAATAATTGAAGTCCGTGGATAAAAAAATTAGTTAAATACAAAAATATGTAAAAGATGCAACTTATTTTTCAAAAACACTCTTATCATATAGAGGGAGTGAGTGAGTGAGAGAGACTAACCGATAATTAATAAGGATAAAAATAAAAAATGATACCAAAAGTTTCAAACATCTATTAATGTTTCTTATAAATAGAAACATGTCGTGTCTAAAAAAGAATTATCTTATGTACAAGGTGAGGGACAATATATATTACTCCCTCCATCTCATCTGTATATAAGGTCTCATAAGTTTTTGAATGGTTTTGTCCTTTTTTTTATAAGGTCTCATTTGAGTTGTCCTAAATAATAAATGCATTTTCACATATTTTCATACATTGTATTAATTAAAATGTTCACTCATTTCCCTATTCACTCACATCATCCCCCCATCACAACATTCTTTTTTATCATTTTCTCATTATTATACATACACTCTTTCTCTTATTCATTCATAAATAAGAGCATTTTTGGCAAAAATATATATTTCCTACATATATTTTAATTTTAACTAATTTAAACCATTTTTTAAACTCAAAATTTAATTGAAAGGACCTTATATATAGGAACGGATGTAGTATTTATTAAGGATCATTGAAGCAACTAAATAATATTTAATGGTAATAGTATAAGATAGAGTAGAACTGTTAACACAATCTACCCTATGAGATGATACTCCCATCGGTCATTAATATAAGAATATTTGAAGAGTTTCTTGATTTTAAATATAAGATATTTTTTTATATTATCAATCTTTTTTTAATTTACCCCTATTGATATCCTTTCAATAATAATGAAGGAGGAAAGGGAATGGGGGAATTAAAAAAGATGACCAAAATGTTTTAAAAAATACATATTATATTAACTAACTTAACAAATTTTCTTAATCTAATCAACTTAGATAAATATATTTTATATTAAGGAGGGGAAGTGGTACCCAAAGGTTTGGTAATACATTGAATAATATTGGTAAGAGCAAAAGTTGACAATTCTAACAAATTTAAAAGAACCGAAATGCACTAAACATGGGTTACGTATTGGTCTACTAGGGACTAATTGATTTTAACACTTCATCTTTTAAAAATGGCTTAAAATAAAGTTAGGTTGAGTAGAGTAAATCATATTTTATACCTAATAAACTAATATTCTTTTCTCTGGACTAAACTTATAAGATGAAAGGACATTAAGCTCATGATAATGATCAAATTAAATTATGAAGTGAAACAGTAAAGTTTCTTTTTCAGTGCATGTCTAGGAACTAATTATTTGCTTATGGACAAACGTGGTTTTTTTTTTTTTTTTGGACAACAGGTGCTAAAATCATTATTGTCATTCACATTAAAATCAAATTATCTCAAGAAGTTAAATCTCATGCGTAAATAACTTATTAAGAAAACCCAAATAAATTAGGAAAAATTATTAAGAAGGTACAAATAACTTATTTGAAAGAAATTAAGTTTTATTTTATACCATTATTCATATTCTTTGGCCCCTCACCAACAACCCACCACCATTAATGCTTCAATAATTTAATGATTGTCACTTTTGATAAAGTAAACATAAAATACAAGAATATAGTAGGTGTTTGTATATATCACATTCATTTCATTTTATATCATAGTATCATATTATAGCACTCCTATTCACATATTTGATTAAAATTAAGGAAAAATCTATGAAAAGTCTATGTTAAAAAATTTTATTGATCATATGGATATGAGTACCCGTACTCACTATTTATATAAAATTTTGTAGAGTATTGATATTTTTCATATATGAAAACATATAAGATCTTTTTGGCCAATAAATTTATTGAACATGGAATTTTTACCGATTTTTCCTAAAATTAAAGTGTACACACACTATGTCAGTAATAAAAATAAGTTACATTAAATTAAATTTGGATTTCATATATTTTAAAATGCTAAATTATCAAAATATTTCTTAAATTTTATTAAAAGTACAAAGGCATTTTTATTTTTGAAGCATGTGTGTGGATATATTTTAAAAATTAAAATAACTGGAAATATCTTATTATGGTTTTAAGACATTTTATAAATTGACAAATTTAGTGCGTTATCCTGTATTTTAGAGGAATTTAAAGTAGATTTTAAAAATAAATATTGTCCCAATTTTAACACCGCTTCCATTGTGGTGAACTGGTGGTCGGTGAATACAAGGTAGGAGTGAGGAGATAATATTCTAACGAGTTTGATTTTAAAAAAAATGGATAAATGGAGTTAAAAAATTATGTGAGATAAAAAAATAAGAAATTACAAAATATACATATCTTTAATTAATAAAACATCTTAAAGATAATTGAAATTACACTAATTTTTTGTAACATATTTCTCATTTAAAAATGTATAATTTTAATTTTTTAAAAAGTATAAATTAATATGAATATATCAATATATTATGTGAAATCTATAACAAAAAACGTTTTTTTTCCAACAAATAACGTTATTTATAAGCTGCGAATAAACTAACTTATTTTATGAAACATATACAAATTATGACACTAATTTCTTTGAAAAACCCTAATAGAAAGCATCATTATTTTTTGTGGTGCATGATTTTTCTATTTTGTATTTTCAATAAAGTACGGCGCAATGAAGGGTTTGATTCATTGAAAAAACTAAAAAGAAAACGATGGTTGACAAAAGAAAAGTAACAATGTTAAATAATTGAGGACACGTGGAAGAATATTATTGGTGACGGAAGCTACACTGAAAAAGAGAGGCAACAATCAGGTGCTTCACTTAACACTGTTTCACGGAGGCTTTTGCATAGGCGGCGTGTTTTGTGGGGTCCCTTTCGGTTTCGTTTACCCTTACCGGTATTGCCGGTAAGAGCTTACACGCTTACAAAGCGACACCATATAAGTCTTGGTCTTACTATGTCATTTTCTTTAATAATATAAAAGGATAATTATCCGGAAAACAAAACTATGTTTATATTATTTATTTTTATTCTAATTTTTATAATTTTAAAATTTTAATTATAATAATATTTTTTATAAAATTAGAATATAATTATAATTAATTAATTAAGGGTTAATAATTAATTATATTAATTATTTTTTAATTATTATATTATTAATTTAAATTTATTCTTCATAAATTATTTTTTAATATTATTCATTTGTTTAAATTTCAATTAAATTAATTAACTTAAATTAAAAAAAACATATAAAGACATGATAAAAAGAAAAAAAAAGTATAAGGACCTAATTAAAAATTGATTGAAACTAAAATGACCTACAGATTAATTATCCTATAATATGTATATGTGTGTGTATATATATATATATATTAAATACAGTTACATCATTTTAATTAAAAAAATCAGGTTAACTTTCGCTGAAATTTGCCAATGTATAATTTTATATACTCCATATTTTAAAGTATATTATACTCCTTGTTTCAAATAAATACCTGATACCTCTTAGGTTTTCAAAAAAAAATGTTTTTGCAATAAAAATAACCACATAAAGAGTCCATAAACATTTTTTTTTATTTTTCACATTTTTAAAAAAAAAATAAAAATACACTACAGAAATTATATAATACTTAAAAACGGGGAGAATCCAATAAAATTCAATTAAAACACCAAAATCCAAGTTTATGCTATACTTTTAATAAATTATTAATGAGGCCAAGAGGCCTAATTAGAAATTTTTGAATGTTATTAAAAAACTAGAACACCCTCTTATAATTAAAAAGAAAAATTGAAGGTAGCTAGATGCAACCCATTTTTTATTATTTCAATGATATTTAATTAATATTTTTTCTTTATTTTTAATTAGTCAGTTTGCTTTATGATTTTTTTTAAAAAACAAACAAATATTTACTATATATACAATATTTTTAAAAAAAACAAATGTACTAGTTGTCAAAATAAAATTATTTAAATTTGTATATATTCTATATAATGCAACAAATATTTTTGTCTAGGAAAGATATTATATAAATATAAGTATAAATCTATATGTACAATATAATTTTCTTAAAAAATTTGTACTCTTTATCAATATAAAATTATTTGAATTTGTATATATCCTATATAATCATGACAAATATTTTTGTCCAACCAATATATTATGTAAATATGAGAATATAATGGATGGATTCATTCTTCTATTTCATACAAAATCTTTGCATGTGGTGGTTGGGGAATTTCACTTGTTCCATTTCTCTAACATTGATCCTATATCCAAGACAAAGAAATTAGTTGTCCGTTCTTCTAATGGGAATTAATGAACATTGATGTACCTATTCCATTTTTGAATTACATGTTAAATCATAGAGTAAATTTTGTTGGTTTTTAGTTAATACGCTAATAATCATAACTAAAAATAAGAGAGCAAAGAGATAATTAAATTAGTAGACAAAGGTGATTTGACAAATAAGAGATGATTTTGAGGGGGGTAATGTGATCATTTAACAACATTCATAAATCCCTAATTAGGGCTCATAGCCTGATCAAAGAGTTGTCAAAAGTGGGCGTCTAAATTTGAATTTGGTATTTCAGCTAGATTTATATAGAATTCTTCCTTAAAAATAACTTAAAGAGGATTAGACATAAGATACGAGTAATTTAAAAGAAAAGGCAACATAATACACCAAAAAAAAAAAAAGGAAAAGGCACCATACAAACATTTATTTCAAAAGACAAGTTTCACTTTAGTTTAAAGGAAAAAGACGCTTAAATATTACTTGAACTTTAAAATCTTAAATTAGTTTCGTTGATAAAAAGAGTAATGAAATTGACAAAAAGAGTATAGCAATTAACAACTCAAGTTTTTTAAAAGGTCACTTATTTGAGATTTCGAAGTTTAAATGGTATTTATTTATCTTTTTCCCTAGTTTAATTTTGCCCCAAGATGGAAAACTTTTGCATGATATATATACTTTCAAGTTTAATGTTATAATTAAGATCTTTAAAATAATTTTATGTTATTAAAGTATCGGTAAACATGTTTAATGTTTAATACTGCGTTAGTTTTTTTATAATTGCATTTACTGTTCACTTAACAGCTAATTTGGATTATTAGTAATAGCTAAATCTTGTAAAGTAACGCCTAGTTGCTCTAAAAAAACTATAAGTATTAAATAGAAGCATCATTTGAGGTAATAAATTATGAACATTAAGTGCTGAAACTCTGATTCTTTAGCTACCATACACCATCGGAATCATTGTACATTCACAAAACCTTGTGAGATTTCTTATTTCTCTCAGTAGGTGATCATATCTCTGTATATTAAGAGTTACTCAAGATTAGTGAGAATCTTGAGGAAAATTTGTATTCAAAATCTAAAGGAAATGAGAATTTTGGATTAGCGGTAGCAAAAGTGATTTTTTTAATGACTTTTGTAAAAGTAAAATTTAGTAAAATTAAAATTAGGTTATGTAATATGATTTATGTTTGGTTTGACTTTTTAAAAAGTCAATTTGATAAATTGAAACTTGTTTGCATGGTTAATGCAAAAGTAAGTTTATATGTAAAACGAAGGAAAAGGATGTGAATTTAATAAAAATAAAAATATTTAATATATTATTGGGAAAAATTTTAAGATACTAGATTACTTAAATTTTGGGAAAAATTGGAGAAAAGTCCCCCTTGAAAAATTTAATTGGTAAAAATGACCTCAATTAGAATACTATCATTCTTCGTTTATATAAATTTTTAAGGTTACTCACGCCAATTAAATTTCTAATGGGGGAGTTTTTCTCTATTTTCATTAAATTTTATTATTATTTGTTCTTTAGATCCTTTTATAAATAAAAATAAAATTGCAAAACAATAATTATTAACTTTTAAATGGACTTATATTTAGAATTAAATATTTTATATACAAGTGAAATTATAATAAAGACCTTAATACTTTCTTCATGGTGAGGAATTTAATTTCTCTCTCTCTCCATAGTAGAAAAACTAAAAGTAAGAAATTTTGGTTTATGGTTTAAAACAGCTTTTTCTTCAAAAACCTAATTATCCCAGCATTAATCCAAACATTGCCGAATGAATCAATCCTCTCTTTTCCCCTCTAATCTCATGTTTGGGAAGGCCAAACACAACCCTAATTCATTAAGCTTTTGTGATGGTATTTTGCGATAACCCAGTTCAATGTAGTAAGAATAGTGAAAAATTCCAAGTGAAGAATTTAGGGACTAGACAAAAGTTTAAGTGACAGCTGAATTAGTATAAACATTGTGTTTAATCTCTTCTACTTCCATATTTTTCAATATTCAGTTGGCATATGTTTTATACTCTTTTTTCATTAGTTTCTAATGTTCTATCATTAGTTTGTTGATTTTGCCAAGAAAATTTTAAGCATCAAATTTACCCCTTTTAAGTAGCCAGCCATCTGTCTTTCAAAATACATGTTTAAGTGTGTGTTTGGTTGGGCTTATTTTTAGACAATAAGTTCTTATTACGCAAGTCGAGATAAAACTCCTCTTACATACTTATCTCGTATACCGTAAATCACGATTTATAAGCATTTATTATCCAAAAATAAGCTATTCCAAACGAGCACCTCTCTCACATGTAAAAATCAACTTTTAGCCGGCGAGATGATGACCATCGTTGATAATACTTGATACCGTCTTTATCTAAATGTCCTAATTTTTTTTTCCCATTATACTCAGTTCACAAAACCATGACCTACGTACAACTAATGAGAATTAGACACAAGTTTCATCCTTAATATAAAAAAAAAAAAATTATAATCAGTGGTCCAACCTCCCTCCTTATCTCATTTACAACTCACTTTAGATCACAATCACTGTGTCAATTGGATTACTTTATCACAATTTTTTTTTCCAACAAAGGCATATGTCTCCATCACTAAATGGGTAAACGCCCAAACCTATCAATAATATAATTATATAATAACCAAAATTACTTGGTTAAGGTAACTAGGCATCTAATCTCTAGGGGGCTGTTTGATATGAGAGGAGAGGAGGGTAAATGAATGGAAGAAAAATTTTTATGAGTTAAATTTAAAAATAAATTAGAGAAGTGGGGTTAAAATTTCTTTAGTTAATTTTTTTCCTATTTTATCTTACATATTTCCTTTATTAAAATTTTATAACTCCATTTCTTTAAATTTTTAAATTCAACTTAAAAAAATTTCCCCTCCCCTCCATTTCTCTCATACTAAACAAGCTCTTAAATTACCATCCTAATTCAAGTTTTATGAATAACATATAGGACAAAAGATGAGAAAATACCACTTGAACTTCAAAATCTCAAATTTGTGTTGTTGCCTATAAAAGTATCTGTATTGACTACACTTGAGTAGCAAATTGATAACTCATTCCAAGAAGAAATCACTAATTTGTAATTATGAAATTCAAGTGGTATTTTCTTATCTCTTTATCTAACATATTTTTTTAAAAATAAAAATAACATATATTGTGATTGTGATAGATTAGGGCTCATATAACCGGTTTGGTTCAATCAAATTAGTCAAAGCCTAAACCCTAGATGATGTTAAAAAACATAAACAAAAACATATCCATTTTGTTTTTTTTTTAATTGAATACCCAAAAGATATTAGAAACATAGAAAATTCATGGTTAAATAAATTTCTAAGAATATATATATATATATATATATATATATATAGAATGTTAAATAAAGATAATTAAATAAATAAAAAAGGAATCTTCCCTTACTTATGTATAATATATTCTAATTTCTTACTCACTTATTAATTTCAAATTATATAATCTAAATGCAAAATAATTAATTGCTATCATCATATAAAAGTGACATCACACATTTATATTTATTTTTATTCCTTTTGTCACTCTCTAAATATGATATATATATAGAGAGAGATATATTGTACATCATCATCAATATATAAAATCAAGTATATAAAGCCTCATCATTTATAAATTATATACAACTGTTGGCCAAAAAAACAATATAACTCATTTTAAATTTTGTGTAAAGCATGTAACTTATAATCTAATCTTTTTTCTTTCTTAATGAATGATAAGGATCTAGATTGTATTAACTCGCTATGATGAATCATAACAATGGGAAAGAAAGCAGCACCAAAAAGTTGAGCATTAAAAGCAGAAAGCAGAGAAGAAGAGGAGGAGGAGAAGAAGAAGATGAAGAAAAGAAGGCCAATCACAGTCAGCATCCCAAAGTCCAAACTACTGAGTCACCAGCCATAACAGGACCACATAATTTCATAACTTCAACTTTCAAAAGAGAGAAGGCAACAAAGGAGGAAAATGAATGGCCAAGTACCAAAGAAAGAGAATATTATAAATACCCATCATCATCATCATTATCATCATATTCACCACCATTCTTATTCTTTAATTTGACACTACAATATCAACCCCTTTTCTACAAACCACTATGTACATTTTGCATCAGATACCTTTCTACATATATATCAATGCTATTTCTTATACCAACACCAAGTACACCAACATCTATATACTATATGCTTTTATTTCCTATTTTCACATATATGTAATTTTTTTCCTCCAGATTCTTTTCCTTTTCCTTCCTATTGTTGTTCTATACAACATAGAGGAGCAGTTTCCAACACCGGCCTCAGCGAACACGGCTCAGGTGTTGTAAAATCTGCTGTATCTGCTGTTTTGGAGTATATATATTGGTTTGTACGTGATTGAAAAAACCACTATAGGATCAGTATTGCAATATGAGTCCTGCCCCAAATGGAGCCCTGTGAGGAATTCCCTTCCTTCTCTTGGCATTGCGGTAGTTCATTGCCGTTGGTGGTGGAGTTGATGGCGTGAAGCTTTGGATTCTGCTCCTGACGCTTCCATTGCTATGCCCATTCATGGATCCTTCACCATCAGAACCCTCTTTCTCTGCTAACATTTTCTTGTTCCGGAACTTCTTGGATGTTCCAACAACCTAATAAAAGAAAACATCAATCAGCAGCTATAGATCAAATTAATCTAACCATGTATTCACTTACTTGTAACCATAATCCTTTTTCTGTACAAATGAAACCAAAAAAACGTGTAAAAGAACATAAGGTAATATAAGTAAACTTAGAACACATTTTCAGTGAAACCCACATCAGACATGTATACATATCTCCTCACAAATGACTAAACCCACCTTAGTGAGATCAAGTCAACCTAAGGATTTCCCTTCCCACAATCTTCCTAAATAGAATTAATTCACTGTAAATTGCTTTAAGCAATGTATTCCAAGGATGAAAATTGAAACCCCATGTTGAAACTAACAATGAAGAGAATGGATTTTCAGAGAAGAGCAAACAGCTAAATCGATATGCATCATCAATAGTTAATATGAGATGGCTAAACCAATGAACATGAGCTGAAAGATCAGAGCCATATTGACCAAAAACATGATATGAAGGTGAAAATGAAGTAAAATAGCAAAACAGAAATCTAAAAGAGATGGGGTTTAATTAGATAATACCTTGCATCCAAGAGAGCAGAAGTTGAAGGAATCAAGGAGGCTGCGTTCACAGACCTGACAGGTATTGGTGACACCCTTGCCAGGCCTAGGCTGAGGCCTTTCATTCAAGAACACAATCTTGGCACTGTTTATAATGTAAGTCTGGACCCCTGTTATGTCCAGAAATTTCTGAATCTCAGATACTCGAATCACATCATGGTATGAAGACCTCCTTATCTTGCAAAAATTTACAACAAAAACAGAATTCAACAGAAAAAGAGAGTATGTATACAGATATGCAAATAATAAATGAAAAACTGAATTGGGTGGTGAAGGATGATCATTAATTCAAAGAGAAGAGGATTCAAGAAGCAAGATTGAAACTGGCAATCCATTAGTTGACTTTGAAGATGAAAAAATTCGGCAATGAAATTGGGGGTTTGAAACAGTCAAAAGGGATTGGATCCTAAAAAATGAAGGAATGTCAATACAGAGAACAAAAATGCAACAATTTTGAACTTTTGACTTCAATTTCTGGAAGAATTGGATCGAAATTCAATGATCAACCCTTTAAAAAGGGGAAGCAATTTTGACCTAACTTTATACCTGAATAGCTCTGTGGTCTCTGTGAGAAGCCAAGCAAGCAGAGCAGAGGGCTCCATTCATACAGTCCAAGCAATACATATTGCATTCACTCTTGTGCGAATCGGCGTGGACTTTGCATTGAACGAAGAAGCTAGTTTGAAGAAGAGGCTTCAGCCATGGCGGCCATTTGTTGTTCTCTTCCTCCCCATTATTCAACCCATCATCATCTTCCTCGTTGACCCCTTGAGCTGCAGCAGCAGAACCAGCCTAATTTACCCAGAAACACACAAAAAGAGCAAAAAGGAAAAATCAAATTGAAACCCATTAGAGACAGTGAAAAAGAAAGAAGAATGTGTGAGAAGAAAAGTGAAATTGAAACTGAAACTGAAAATGGGGTGTGATTGTAGATGGCAGAAGCAGAAGCAGAACTAACCATGATTAGCGTGGTGGGGTTTGTGGGATTGATTTCTGGGACGGTCGGATATTGCTGATTCATCATGAGAAGAAGAAAGGCTTCAACTTTTTGGCTCAGAGAAAATGGGCTTGTAGAGAGAGAGAAAAAGAGAGAGAGAGAAGGGGGAAATTGAAAAGGAGAGGGGTAAGGATGGTTTTGTAGTGGTTGGTGGCGGATGAAGAGAAGAGGAGGAAAGAAGAGAGGAAGGCTTGGAAGTGGGTTGTTTGCTTATCCTTCTTTTCTTTTTTCTTTTTTCTTTTTTTGGGTTCTTTTTTCCAAATTTTTGTTCTTTTTATTTTCTTTTCTCTCGGTTACAAAGTCCACAAAACCGAACATTACGCCCAAACCCAAGATCACGAGACGCGTTTGTTTCAAGGAACTTCCTTTTTTATTTTATTTACTTTTTTGTTTGATGATAATAATCAAAACAATAATATGGAATGTTCCTCTTATTTTCTGACTAAATATGTATATTTTTACTTTTTTATTTTTTCGAATTATATATTTTTTTAAAAAAGAAAATTTTTATTTGTTGTTCCTTTATTTTTTATTATACACTAAATAAATATATGTTCTAAGCTTTTGCAAATGTTATATTGTCAAAATTAGAGTTAAACTTTTTATCTTTGAATAATAAACCAAGAGCTCGTTTAGTTCAACCCCATTGCATGCCTGCAATGGTAATCATGATTGCATTACCAAGAGAAGAGTGTTTGGTTGCTCTTTAGTATGGTAATAGAGTTTACCATGGTAATGATGATTACCAAAAAATTGGTAATCCTCATTCATACCTCCCCTCTATGAATCTTCATTACCATCTCATTGCATGGTTTAAAAAGTCTAATTTACCCTTTAGTTATCCTTATCTTTGTGTCACTTATTTCATTTCACTTGCCGCATCACGCCACAACCTCCTCCTCCTCCACCGCCATCACCTCCATCCGTCGCCGCCTCCTCCTCCTCCACCCCCGTTGCCGCCCACCGCCACCTTCTCCTCTGCCACCACCACCCGCCCACAGCCACTACCACCACCTCCTTCTCCACCGCCGTTGCAAGCCGCCGCCGCCGCCACCTCCTCCGTCGCCGCCCTCGCCGCTGGCTCATCGCCACTACCTCCTCCTCCAACCCCACCGCCCATCGCCGCCACCACCACCTCCTCCTCTGCCGCCACCCCTGGCCCCGCCACTGGCCCACCTCCCACCGCCACCACCTCCTCCTCCACCCCCGCCGCCCACCTCCACCGCCACCGCCCACCTCCCCCGCCACCGCCGGCCCAGCCATCAGCCCACCGCCCACCTCCCGCCACCACCACCTCCACCTCCGCCGTCTCCGGCTTTTAACTATTTTTTCTATAAAAATTATATTAAGGGCTAAAATAGACTTTGTGTAATATATTAATTTTAAATAATTGTTAAAATATTAACTCATTGCACGTTACTTAAAAATCAAACCAAACACTACCCCTGTAATTAATATTGCATTGCATTACTATTGCATCGCATTGCACTGCACCGCAGGGTGTAATGGGATCGAACCAAACGGGCCCCAAATGTTTGATGTTATAAATTGATTTAATCTTCAAATTTAATACGACAAAACTTATTTAAAGATGCATTTAATTTCATACATATTGAAGTGATAAGCACGAGTTTTTTTTTTTTTGGCCAACAGATAAGCACGAGTTATATCTTGAGATGAACACCTGGTTCATTAATAAACATGTAGTACTCATCTTTTATAGATCTTTTAAGTCAGGATGAATATTTATATACTTAATTTTTTATAAAATAAATGGCATTCTCTTTACACATTTTGGGCACTTTTACCTTAAAGTCATGCTAACTAAATTTTTGGTTATCATGTATCATCAATCCTATTGCATGCCAAATGTCACTTCTTTCATTTTTTTTTAACCATCAATTTTGACAAAATTTTTTTCAATTTATCACTCAAATCTCTAGTATAAATTACTCTCAACATATCTTACTAGAAATAATAAAAAAAATTAAAATATTAATCTCGTTTAATGATTTATTAACTTTTCAACTTTACCTATATTAAATATTCATATTTTAAAAATGGAATAATATATATCAGACACTTTATAAGAGGTAATGCTGAAAAATTAATGACAATGCAAGTCTTATATAATTAGAACCAACAACTTCTTTTCTTTTTTTTTTCCAACAAAATTTTTTTCTTGCCTCTTATAAATGGGACTAGAGCTAGAGTGATGCATTTTATCATTTTTATGAACTTACCAAGTGGTCAAAACTTGGCTGTTCTTAGCACTATTGCTTGTAGTTATTGTAAAAAGTATATGGAACATTCATTATATTTTTTCTATCAATATATAATAATTGAATTTATTATCTATTAAAAATGTAAATATATCTCTTATTTTACAAAGCTGTATTTTTATTTTATTCCATAATATGATCAAAACAATTCTTAAACATTGAATATAGTTAATTTTACAGCAACTCCTTATGGACAGGTCTATTTTTCATTGTTGTTTCCGTTTTCATAAATAATCCTACACTTATTTTTATTAGGACAACATGTCATCTCGGCAGAGGGTATTGAGAGGCAGTTTTTCTAATGAGATAATTAAAACTGTCATGTTTGAATTTTACATTATTCATATATATTTTTAATAAAAAAATTGATATGAATATAGCATGAAATGAAATAATATTTTAACAATCAATTTTAATTAAAATTAAAATTAAAATAAGTTCAAAAATTATTTAAATTGAAAATTTGGAGTGACATAAATCTAAGGAATCAGATCCGTTCACCATTTGAATGTTACTTCATAAACTAACATAGTGACTTATTATATAATAAATAACACTAGTTGAAGAATATTATATTTTTCACAAAAGAATATAAATAAATTAATGAACATACACAAGTACTAGTTTGGAAGAATAATTTTGACCTACACACAACTAATCATCTAATAGATTTTTTATACAGAGAATATATCGAGAAAAGAATTGATATTTGGATAGGATGCTAAATTTTAGTAATAAAAAAACGAGTTAGAATAATACTATGAGAAAAGAATTTTTTGAAAAACATGAACGGCCAAGTGTTCGATTCTGAACAACTTCTGCGCTTAGAATTGCAGCTTGGAATCTTCTCTTTTAAAAACTTCAGAAAGTTTTTTTTTTCATTTTGAAGAAAATACTCTCTCTCTCTCTCTCTCTCTATATATATATATATATATAACAAAGGAAGTGATTTCATTTCAGCATTTGAAATAAATATAATAAATATTATCTCTTGTTGTTAAAAATAATAAATATTATATGTTGTATCTCTAATAGGAAATAAAATACTTGGGCGAACTTATATGGTCAAACTACTTTTGTTCAATTAAATTAAAATATATACCCTCTGATAGGAATACTAAATATAAACTATTTCTAATTACATCATACATTTTAATGAAAGCCTGGTACAATATTATTAAATTTGTCTAAAAGACAACTCAAGATTCCGTTTTTACTTGTAATAATTAAATGATTGTAAATATCATTATCATTATTATTATTATCACTATATCAATTTTTGAGACAACTCATGAAAAAAGTTTAAGAAATACTAAAAAGTAGAAAACTTTGAACTAAATTTTTTCTAAAATATATTTTATAATTAGGAATGGAGGAGGTGCACATTGAGGCTTGTCTCTTTTAATAAAAATTTAAGCTTTTCAATAATTTTATTCAGACAAAAAATTTATGGACCATTTAATACCATTCTCTTCATCTTCTTGCACGTTTTAGCTGTTTTTTGTTAATTACGAGTACTACTAGTAAATAAAAAAAAACTCTTGCAGTTATTAATAACACTATTACACTACATTGGAGAATGAGATTTTTTTTTCTTTTTTTACTACGGGCATCTTCCAAATCACGTTATAAATATGATTCCAGTTTGGAACGTGATTTTTGGGTGGTACAGATTTCATATGGCACACGTAAGATTCCACATGTCTTTTCATTTTTTTTTAAAAATTTGATATGGCAATTTTAATAAGCAAATTAATGAGAAAATTTAACAACATGGGGTTCTTTTTTTGATAACGACAAGATGGGCTGATGGGGTTTTAAGAAGTTATATATATATATATATATATATATATATAAAAGCAAAAAATTAAGAGTAATTTTAATGGGGGGATTACCAGTGCCCAAAATATGTGACCTTTTTTAACCTTAGACAAAATATGGGACATTAGAATGTTGATTTACCCATTTAATTAAAAGTTATGAGTTATATGCATAACTAATTTAAAATTCAAGGAAATTATTTATTTTTAGCCTATACTCATGCCAAATGAGGAGAATAAAATATTTCCCATAATTGGACTAGTAAGTACATCGATTCAAAGATCTTTGTAGTCACATTTGAATTAGTTGTAATTGAATTAATATATTTTAAAATTTTAATTTTAGTTTTTCCCTCTTTATTCTTTGTTGCATTCATATAAAAGTAAGATACTTAATACACACATTCCTAATGTCCATAATATAAGTCAGGTTTAATAACTTTATATAGACAAAAAAAATGAGTTAAAATGTAATTATAACATTAAATTTGTAAAAAATTTTGAAATATATTCTTGACAAAAAGTCAATACTATATTAATTATAATGATTAAATACTTCTAGAATTTAATTAATTGTATAGAAAAGTAAAATAAAAAAATAACTATTAATGTTTTAGATATTATTAAACTGGACTTATATTTTAGATGAAGTTAAAGTTAAGAAAAACCAACTAGCTGTTGGTTAAGATGGTAAATGGTCGCATCTTATAAGGAGGACTAGAAGAACACAAATTTAAATATCGAGAAGCGCACTTATTGAAAAAGGTGAAAATATTTTGTGCTCTATAAGTCTTAAAAGAAAAAACCCTTTATCAAATATTCCTTTCAATCTTTAATATGAAATATATTTTGGAAGCAGATCTTCATGCTAAATATAAGATATATTTTTTAAATTTATCAATTTTTTCCTAATTTATCCTTGTTGATGCCTCCTCAACAATAATCAAAGAGAGGAGGGGAAGACTAAATTAAAAAAGATGATTAGAGTGTTTTAGAAAAGACATCTCATATTAATTAACTTAACTAACTTTCTTAATTTAATTAAATTAAGTAAATATGTCTTATATTTAAGACAGAAAGAAGTAAAAAAAAATTAAGAAAATAGTACGTACTTTTTAATGTTTGGAGAGTGTACATATAGAATGATGAATTGAAAGACTCCACACAAGAGCAGAGGGTATAATCAATGGCATGCTGAAAATAAAGACTCAAGATAAGTATGTTACGGCTCATAAACACCAGTTTGGTATGTCTGAAGAAAATAAATTCATATACCTCTATAATATTCATTATAATTTTTAATTTTAAAATATTATTTAATAATATTTATTACTCCTTTGAAGTAGATACCCATCTGACCAAAAAAGAGTAGACACCCAACTTATTAAGGACCGGCAATAGTATGTTATAGCCTTTAAAAGCATTTATATATATATATATATATATATATGGAGTCGTGATCAACTCAAATTTGATTTGTGAGAAGTTCACCACCAACTTATTGATTGACATATTAAATTCATTTAATTAAATAGGTCAAACTTGAAAGTTTGATAAGCAGCGTACTAACTTCTCGAACAGAATTAATAGTAATCAAGCAGATAAATCAATCAATATCAATAACATTTTTTTTACAAGGGTCTATTTGGTGTGAGGTATTTGGAGGGGAAAGGAGGGGAAGGAAAATTTTTATGAGTTGAATTTTAAAATATTAAAGAAGTGGGGTAATAAAATTTTAATAAAGAGAATATATAAGATAAAAGAGTAAAAAAAATTAATTAAAAAATTTTAACCTCACTTCTTCAATTTTTTTAAATTTAACTAAAAAAATTTTTCTCTCCGCCCACGTCCCCTCCCCTCCCCTCAGACCAAACAAGACCAGAAGACAGCAAACTGATAAAACGATACATATAGAACCGCCAATTGATCATGGGTCAAGACCAGATTGGGGGCTCAAAGTCCAAAAATAGAAACATTATAGTAAGCAGACATTAACATTGACTCAACAACTTTTGAAATAAAAAGAAGAAGAAGCCGCATTCAAAGGGCCCAAAAGACAGTTAACACTTTCAGACCAGCCGAAGTTTGAGTCTCATCTTTAACCAGCTGCCATACCATCAAACTAAACACTTCTTGAAGTCCCAAAAGGCAAAAGAGTAGATGCTACTCAGCAACATTGAGTTAAAAATGGACATGTAAATACGCCACAACGGGCCACCGACTCACATCGGTGACCCTCAACGTTGATAGCTTTGAGCTATTGAAAAAGGTTTTTATATGACCCTGGTAAGGAGTTGGAGTGAGCTTACAAGTCGCACATAGAGAGTGTCGATAACTTTGGTGGAGTGATGCTGAAGAGGAAGGCTGACCATAGATAGCAACCTTTCATAGCCATAAATTTGAAAACTCGTCAACATAATATGAGCAAGTGATACACCCTACAGAAAATCCTCATATTGCGACGCTGCAAAGTGAAAAATCCATTAACAAAAAATTAATGAAGTAACTTATGCCACAAAGGTCACTCTCAAAAGAGAAGACACAGGAATCTATCCAAACTAGGCTTGAAAAAGGTGGGCATAATTCCAATGTTGAGTTGGGAGCCCCATATTGAATGAGCGAACGTTTGCAATACTCAGAAGTTCCATAAAAGCTATAATTGTTCATGTGGCCAACCTTGAATCTGGACTCTAAGACCTGCAAAAAACAAAGATTAGTGGCACAAAAAAGAAATATGGGTGAGTTTCAAATCTTTGGGGCCGCCACAGTATCACCTGAACTATAATGGCCCCTCTTTATAATCATGGGATCGTCTAGCAGGTTTTATTGTAGGGTAACCCACCAAAACCTAAGACTTGTCGCAGTCCATGCACAGTAACCTCATTGAAGATACCGTCATCATCCCTTATCAACCGTTTAGTACCTCTCCTATTCGAAAGTTCAACATCACCACCCTTGTGAACTACCTCCGTCAACTTGGATGAAACATCAGAGAACTTGGGAGCCTTGACCATGAAGCCAACAACAACCGTAACAGATACATCACTTGAAGAATATCTACCCGCTTATATTGCAAAGTGATAGGAATTAGCTGCTCACTATACATGCGTTTTCGATCCTTAGTACCTTGAAATTTTGGGCATTTCCTATCCTGTTTTCCTAAGCTAAAGACTCTGCTCCTCGCTGGCGCTTGGGCTGATAATAATTAAGGGCATTCTCAAGGCAGATGTCACCAATTTTCTCAAGAGAGATATACTGTCGTATGCTTTTAGAAGAGGAATGGGATCTTTCACAGAAATCAAGGTTGTGAAGAGAAGGATCAAAAGAGACTCGAGATCGTTTCTTTGAAGACCAAATACCTTGAACTAAACTTTCTATATTCTGAAAATCCTGCATCAGATGTTTACGATAATTGTGGCCATCATTGATAAAAGATTCTATAAGAATAGCTTTAAAGGAATTCACTGTTTTGTTACTTTCATCAACCATTAGTGTTGGTGCCTCAAATTAAAATGGTGTATGAAGCTGGGAGGTAGGAACTAAAGAACATTAAGCCCGTTTGTTAAGCTGGGTGATAGGAATTGATGTCTCACAAAACTTACGTTTCCTAGCTGCAGATTCCTGAATTTTAATTCTTTTGCAAACCCTGTTATCCAAATCAAGGAACTCTGCTCTTCGTTTGCACCTGACCTTTTGTAGACTACCAAGAGTAACAATTTTAACTCCAGGCGCCCTAGCAGTTAAAACATATAAACCAGAAGAGGATTCATATCTGACTCCAGCAGATCGAGGTCTCAAAGCAGAAACTAAACACTGAGAGTAGGCGTTGGAATATGATTTGCAATGACTAGCAACATGCCCAATGCCCATACAAGAGGAACAGACTCTTCCAACATGCTCCATAACTAGAGATATTGTCCCATGTTAGCCATGAAGTAATAGGAAATGCTGAAGATTAATGTTAAGCTCTGATGTTGAATTCGAACGGCACGCGATGATGAATCACGAACAGAGGAATAGAATTAATAGAAAATAGGAATAGAATGAAATAACGAATAAAATACTCTGTGATAGAGGGATAGCAAGAATCTCACTAATCTCTCTAAAACAGCCCAGGAGGATCTCCAAGTGTTTAATAAACTCTCTGAATATTCGATGCTTTATTGAGTAGGCAAAATGGCCTATTTATAGAAGTACAGAGAGATCAAATTCTAATTCAAAATTCAAACTAGGAAATCTAAATAATATCAAAAATACTAAAATAATATCTAAATCTAAAATACTAAAGAATATCTAAAATCCTACTTGTGGATATTCCACTTATTCAAAAATATCTAAAATAATATTCAAAATAATATTGCTGAAATCATTAAAAATAATAAATATTGCTAAGTATTTCCTAATTAATCCTAAGACGCTTATTTTTCCTAGAATAAATCAACCCATAGTGATTTGGATTGCTATCATATCTTCCCCCTTGGAAAGTCGACTTGTCCTTAAGGCGAAATTGAGGAAATTGTTCGGCAACGAGATCATATTCCTCCCAAGTAGCTTCCTCCAAAGGGCGGTTCTCCCATGCCACAAGTATGTCCAATCTGTGATTTGGTGTCCAGCGATGCTGCAATACCTCGGAAGGGTGCAGAATGAGCTCCATATCAGCTGAGAGAGGAAGAGGAGTAGGAGCTTGCTGACCATAGGCAGGACGGAGAAGGGAAACATGAAAGACAGGATGGATTTTGGCAGTCGGCGGCAGGGCTAGTTCATAAGCGACCTTGCCAATACGTCTGGTCACCGTAAAGGGTCCGAAGAAACGTGGAGATAGTTTCTGAAACTTTGATCGCGCCAATGAACGTTGTCGATATGGTTGAATGTGTAACCAAGAAGCGTCCCCTGGGGTAAACTCAAGGTCCCGGCGATATTGATCGGCATGTAGCTTCATCCGGTGTTGAGCTTTAAGGAGGTTCCCTTTTAAAACTCGTAACATGGCGTCACGTGTTTCCAGTTGTTCTTCTAAGTCAGCAACCCTTGTTTCACCTTTGACATAAGGGAGGAGAGGCGGGGGATCATGACCATAAACCAATTTAAATGGAGAAGTATTAGCAGCCACAAGGAACCCAGTGTTGAAAGAAAATTCTGCCCAGCAAAGAAATTTACTCCATTGTTTAGGTTGGTCATGTGCAAAGCAACGTAAGTAAGTCTCGAGGCATCGATTTACGACCTCAGTTTGCCCGTCTGTTTGTGGGTGGTAGGAGGTGCTCATGTTTAAGTGGGTTTGACTTAAACGAAATAACTCCTGCCAGAAGTGACTGAGGAAAAGAGGGTCTCTATCAGAGACGATAGAACGTGGTATGCCGTGAAGGCGAACAATTTCCTGGCAAAAAGTGGCGGCGACAGCTTTAGCGGTATAAGGGTGAGTAAGGGCAATAAAGTGGCTGTATTTACTGAGACGATCCACCACCACGAAAATCACATCAAAGCCTTTGGACTTAGGGAGCCCCGTAATAAAATCAAGAGAAATGTCCTCCCAAATGCGCTCTGGAATAGGAAGTGGCTGCAAGAGTCCTGTCGGTGCTAATGTTTGATATTTGTTCTGCTGACAAGTGTGACAACGTTGGATATAGCGCTTGACATCGTTTTTCATCCCGTGCCAAAACAATTGGTCATTTAACCGTCGCAGAGTCTTGAGGTACCCTCCATGCCCCCCGGTTGGCGTTTCATGAGCTTCGGCCATCAATTTTTCTCGGAGTGAGACGACATTAGGTATGACTAATCGTGTCTTGTAGAATAACCGACCATTTACAAAGTGAAAAAGAGAGTGTCGATCGGGGTGGGTCTGTAACTCCTCTATCTTTGCCCTTGTGTCAGGGTCCTCCAATAGTGCTTGCGGAAGTTGATCTAGGTCATGGGCCATAGGAATGACCATGTGTAAAAACTCTGCCTGCTGGGGTCGTCGAGACAAAGAGTCAGCGGCTGCATTTTCTCGCCCTGGTTTATAACGAATGGTGAAATCAAAAGGAAGGAGTTTGACCAGGAGTCGTTGTTGGGAAGTAGTCACAATCTTTTGGTCTAACAAGTGCTTTAGGCTGTGATGGTCGGTTTGTACGAAAAAATGGTTACCCAATAAGTAGTGACGCCATTTTAGGAGTGAAAGGACCAAGGCAAGTAACTCCCTGTCATAAGCTGATTTGTAACGATTTGAGAAGGAGAATCCCTTGCTAAAATAGGCTACAGGATGGTTATCTTGCATTAGTACAGCCCCAATACTGTTCCCAGAAGCGTCACATTCAACTGTAAAAGGTTGTCGAAAGTCTGGTAAGTGAAGAACCGGAGTGGTAGTAAGAGCTATTTTAAGTTCCTCAAAAGCTGTTTGGGCTGCATTCGACCACTGAAAGGCACCCTTTTTGGTTAAATCTGTTAGAGGTCGCGCAATGAGGCCATAGTTTTTTACAAACCTCCGATAATAGCCGGTGAGTCCTAAAAAACCGCGCAAGTCTTTCACTGAGTGTGGAGTAGGCCAATGAGCAACAGCCTTGATTTTCTCAGGGACAACTTCCACGCCATTACTAGTAACAATGTGCCCCAAATAGTCAACCCTCGTTTGCCCTAGAAAACACTTTTTAGCATTGGCGAAGAAAAAGTGTTGTTTTAGGATTTGAAAAATAATCTCGAGATGCCGGAAATGATCATGTGCAGAAGAACTGTAAATTAAAATGTCGTCAAAGAAGACGAGCACAAATTTCCTTAAGTAAGGGCGAAACAAATTATTCATGATAGCTTGGAATGTTGCGGGGGCATTAGTGAGACCAAACGGCATGACCACAAATTCATAATGACCAGAGTGGGTTCTAAATGTCGTTTTATGAATATCGGAGGGTAATATCCGGATTTGATGATACCCCGATCGTAAATCAATCTTCGAAAAATATGTAGCACCATGCAGTTCATCTAATAATTCATCAATGTTAGGGATGGGGTACTTATCTGGAATCGTAATTTTGTTGAGGCGACGATAATCCACACACAACCGCCAAGTGCCATCCTTCTTGCTCACCAATAAGGCGGGACTGGCAAATGGACTAGAACTAGGGCGGATGAACCCTCGGTCTAATAAGGAGCGAACTTGAGACTCAATCTCGTCCTTTTGGTAATGAGGATAGCGATAGGGCCTCAAATTTGGTGGGGAAGCCCCTAGCAGCAAAGAGATCATGTGATAGTGGCCACGGGAAGGTGGCAGTGTAGTAGGCTCTTCAAAAATAGCAGAAAAGTTTTGAAGGATATCTGATACATCTAAGGCTGCACCTTTTGCTGATTCTGTCTGGTGAAACTCCAAGCTTTTGAGACAAACCTGAGGACCAGCCTTTGGCAGTTCTCCTTGCAACTTGTATTTCTTTCCCTCAACCCAGAAAATCATGAACATGTCGTTCCAATTTGCCTGTACTGTGTTGAGTGAAGCTAACCATTTAATCCCCAACACTAAATCTGATCCGGCCAAGGAAAAAGGGTAGAAGTCCTGTTTAATCGTTAACCCTGATAGTTGGACCTCCAGATCCTTGCAAATCTGATTGCAGCGAATAACCCGCCCATCCCCAATTTGAACACCAAAAGAAGGTACTGTACTTGTGGGAATGCCAAGTTGTCGCATCAAAGTAGTAGAAATAAAATTGTGGGTGGATCCACTATCGACCAACAATAGTACCGGTTTAGAATGAAGGAAACCCTTTACCTTCATAGTGGATGCCGAGGGTGTGCCCAAGATTACGTTAAAAGCAACCTCAGTCTCCTCTGTTTTCTCTAGTTTAGATTCAACTATTGGGTCAAGAGACTCAGGAAGGGGATTGTCATTGTCGTCAACCTCCATTAATGAGAATGAGGAGCTACATCTGTGTCCTGGTCAGAAAGGTTCTGCACAACGGAAACACAAGCCTTTGTCGCGTCGCCTTTGGCGTTCAAGATCTACAGCCGATATACGCCCTGCCGAAGGGAGTGATGAAGAGGAATAACTCAGCGCAGGATATTTCCCTATGGTTGATGATGACGTAGTGAAGCTTCGGTTTGAAGAGACAAACTTATTACCGCGAGCAATTGATAATTGTTTCTCAAATTCTAAGGCAAGGCTAGCGGCTCTGTAAACACTTCGTGGTTTCTGAATCCGTACGTGTGAACGCAGTTCTTCCTTGAGGCCATTCATGAAGACGCCGAGAAGGCAGTGTTCTGGCCAATTTGTAACCAGCGCCACCTTCTTTGCCCATTCCTTCCGATAGTCTTGAACAGAACCAGTTTACTTAATGCTACACAGATTTTCATCGGGATTAAGATATTCCGGTGGCCCAAAGTGTTCTTGGAATGCCTTAACCAAATCGTCCCAGTATAGTATTGCCCGTTGCGAATTTAACCATGAAAATAAATCTAGAGCATCACCTTCTAAATAAATGGCTGCTACATCAACCTTGTCGTCCTCTGCGGTGTCATAATATCGAAAGAATTTCTCAGCCTTCAGGAACCAGCCACGCGGGTCGCCACCGTCGAACTTGGGAAATTCAACTTTGGTATATGGGGCGCGGGAATGGCGTCGTGACGTTTCAGAATCATCGTCGCTGTCATCGGTGGAGTGGCGCGACCGTCCTCTGTTTCTGTTGGGTCGAGCAGCTGAGATTTCAAGTGCTCTGGCCTGCGCCTTCAACTCGTCGATGGCCGACAGTCGAGCAGCGATCGTGGCGAGATGATCGGAGGAGGTTGCGAGCGGGTGGGTCTCGGACGGCTGGGTCGCGTCGGATGGTTGCGTCGACTGTGACGCTCGAGTCTTTCCCATGGCGGACCGTTATCTCTGATACCAAATTGTTAAGCTCTGATGTTGAATTCGAACGGCATGCGATGATGAATCACGAACAGAGGAATAGAATTAATAGAAAATAGGAATAGAATGAAATAATGAATAAAATACTCTGTGATAGAGGGATAGCAAGAATCTCACTAATTTCTTTAAAACAGCCCAGGAGAATCTCCAAGTGTTTAATAAACTCTCTAAATATTCGATGCTTTATTGAGTAGGCAAAAGGGCCTATTTATAGAAGTACAGAGAGATCAAATTCTAATTCAAAATTCAAACTAGGAAATCTAAATAATATCAAAAATACTAAAATAATATCTAAATCTAAAATACTAAAGAATATCTAAAATCCTACTTGTGGATATTCCACTTATTCAAAAATATCTAAAATAATATTCAAAATAATATTGCTGAAATCATTAAAAATAATAAATATTGCTAAGTATTTCCTAATTAATCCTAAGACGCTTATTTTTCCTGGAATAAATCAACCCATAGCGATTTGGATTGCTATCAATTAAGATTGCTGAAATTTAAACCATTTTGTGAAAGGAGGACAAGGATGCGTAAACCATAACCATTCAATTGACTCTGATCATCATAAGAAATAAAACTTCCAAAATGCTGTGCAATGAGTCTAGCCTCCTCCTCTGAGTATTGCTTTAAAGGTAAGCACCATGGACTTGGAGCCAAACAGGAATATGATGAACATGAATATTAGACAAATAAGAATGTGGCTTCTATGGATACAGAACAATAAGATATCCTTGCAATAGCCATGAACCATGCAATAGCATACAAAGTAAATCTTCCTCATATTGAAAATAAAGCAAGGAGGAAGAATTAATCTGTTGAACCACCAACACCAATCCATGCAATTTCCAGTGAATATTAATCAAAGATTGTAACTTAAGAGATATGCAATTTACGGTCATCTATTACCTTAGTAACCACAAAGTGGTAACCACAAAGTGCCATCTATTGAAGTATGCCATCGAAGAGGCATAAGAGGGCCACCCAGCGTGATTTGCCATACTAGCATTAACTAAATCACCAACTAATTAAGAGAAAAAAGCCAAACCAGAAGCGGCACACTAAGATGAAGGGAGCCAAGCAGATTCAGTCTGGCAATGGTGACAGACGACCAATGACAAAAGCGAATGGGGGAAAATGGTGGAGAAGGAACGCACTTGCAGCGAGGGATGCAGGGAAAGTGGTGTCTCCATTAATTTTCTTTTCTATTTTCTCTCCATGAGTGTATCTATCGTTAGATCAACTTTCAATGGTTGAGATTTAATAATATGTAAAAAACAACAATACAATAAAAATCTAGCATGGTAAATCTCAACCATTGAAAATTAATCTAATGGTAGATACACTCAATAAAGAGTAAATGGAGAGTGAAATCAATGAAGACACCCCTCTTCTACGAGATGGACAATGGTGACGACTAGGGATCAGATACAGTAACATTATTATTCTATAAAAAGTAATATTGTTATCAAGTGTATTAAAAAAATGTAAGTTCTCATAAAGGTGATATTAACTTGATTACGTTATTTAAGGAAATAATTAAAATTAGTCAAAAGAAATAAAGATGTAAAAAATATGCTTAGTTTTCAAATATACCCTTATTTATAAGTGGGTAAATGAGAGAAGTAATAATAAAAAATGATGAAATAAAGTGTATGGGAAAATTAATTAGGGGCAATATTAGTAAAAATGCATTTAATGTTCATACAACTCCAAAGATGATCTTATAAAAAGAGGCAGATTAATTCCAAAAATATGACCTTATAAATAGAAATGAGGGAGTATATTATATATTTTGTATTCATGTACAATTTTAATAATATATATAAATACAAAAATTTTATTTAAATTTCTTACATATAAGATGATTTTTAGATTAGTCTTTCATAGAAGTACTTTGTCAATCATTATCTCGTATAAACCTTATTGATATACTCAACCACCATCTTTTCAAATGTATGAATGCAAGGGATCTGATTATGATAACAAAGAGTTTATTGATCAATACTGCTCTCTGAATATCTGATTTAAAACATGAACTTTGTAAACAAACCAATGTCACAGGGCCACTTAAGGTAATCTTAGTAGATTCTGGCAAAAAAAAATAAAATAAAAAAAGCCTTAGTAGATAGAGTCATAAAGTTTTTTTTTTTTTTAAACAAAGAGTCATAAAGTTTAACCAAAGAAAAAACACTAGGACGACCAGATGATAGAAGGAAGAGGAAGAGGAGTTAACTGTTGCAGAATGCTTAATTTAGTTACCTGTTGTGGATATTCAGTTACTCATAATCAATTGATGAATTGCATATACCAAATTTGCAAAATCATGATAATCTAAGAGCCAAAGTTCAAGAGTTTCTTTGTTGTTAGTGTCACCAATCTGTGCCTTGGATTAATTCAATAAATAGGCAGTCCATTGTAAAGCATATAACTCAACCAAGTGGTGAGAAAAATAGGGAAACTTACAAACAGAAATTAATAAGTTAATAATATCTTTAGAATAACATGGCTGGTTCAGTGGATGTGTGCAGAAATACAAGTATAATAGCTGAAAAGGAAACAATCAGTATCAATTTCATCCAGTTAGAGATACAAAGTTGTCATTTTGCAAATGATGAAAAATTTAGCTCGTTTGGTCTTCAACAATTCTCTCCAATAACAGATACTGAAGAGCTATGGAATACTTTGCAACTTTTGTCCTATCAGGGTTCTGAGTTCCTGAAGAACTCTTATCTTTTAGAATGAATGATCCACCTTCATCTCCTTCTGACAGATTCAAAAATATGACAAGTATAATTAGCACGTCACTAAGAAGGTACAGTTGACATGAATCTGAAAGCTACATAAAGGTCATGAAAAGGTACTTCCTTCTACCAAGGTAGGATGGCCTTTATAAGTGTTCAAGCGAAATCTAATACTACCTCAATCTTTAATACAAGAGCTAGCTGAGAGAATAGATTTAGTCCTAAATATAAGACCCCAATCCACTTTATCTCCCATATTTTTCATTTTTTTTCCTTAACTACTCCTATTGATTGCACATGTTAAAAGAGTTTGCCTCAAGGGGTATTTTTAATACAAATGATTTAAGAAGGTAATTTAGAGACATCAACGGATATTTTTGACAAATAACTAACTTAACTAACTTTCTTAATCTACTCAAATTAGTTATGTAGATTTTGTATTAAGGACTGGAGGAAATGGACTCAAATAGGGAGGACAGCGGAGGAGATAGTCAAGTACAAGGACCATACTTATATATAGTCATTTCATATTCAACTAACCTTTGATTGTAAGAATGGAGGGTATCCATTTCTTATAGATGAAATGCAACCTTGGGGAGTCTCCATGGTATGTATCTGATAATAGAAGCTTGCAAGATCCTTTTTGACTGTTAAAGAAGTTAGAAAAGACTTTGATCAAATATCAGTCATGCAAATGAAGCATCTCACTCAAGTTAATGCACACTTACTTTGCATAAGTAATTGCATTGTGACATAAAGCTAGACTCCTGACCATTGCTAAATCTCTTCCACGAGGATTACAATGACGTTCTTGGCAGATCCTTTTGGGAATTCAGAATTTTAGACAAATGTTGCTAAGGAGTTACCGAAATTTCACATGGGAATTTAAAAAAATGTTGTAACTTAGCCCATATCCAAGACTTTAAGGACTGAATTACCTATTATCAAAGAAATCTCCAAAATCATCAATTATAACAGCAGCAGGCAATACATCATACAGATGGAAGGCAGCAAAGTACTTGTTGATGTCCTCATCATCATTCACATACCTTACTTAACCATGAAAAAGGAAAAGATAATCAAATTCAAAGCAGAACTAAAAAAAAGCAATCAGAATTGCAAATATAGTAGCAATGAGTGAAGTGGTGAAAACTGATGATCATACTTCATTTGTATACGGTTGAAGACATCAGAAGACGCATCAATGCCCTGAAATTCACAAAACTTGAAGTGGGTTTCAAAAGAAGGGAAGCTACATGATACCCCTCCGAACTATGGGCAATATTATCTTCCAAAACGTAATAAACCCTTCCGAAATTTGGGACCTAAACAAAAACATTAATTCCTGGTTAAAATTAATGGCAATAACCCATGTGATTTTGATAACAACAACTCACTAACCCTGAAATTTTTTTCAAAAAAAAAAAAAACTAGTGCGATAATTTTGACCGTACTTATTATACTTAGCTTGATATTTCTTCTTCTAAACAGATTACCTCTAGTTTCAACAATTAAGGCCTACTATTTTATCACATTCTAAATCAAACCAGCCAATTCCGTGATTAGGCAGACGTTCAGTGCTAGAGTAAAGTTCAGTTAGAGATTTGCATACCTGAGAAAGAAAAGGGGGTTTAGAATCCAACTTATGGCGGTGACAAATGAAGAAAACTTTGGAAGTGGTGGAGTTGGTGAGTGATATTGCGACATTGAATGCAAACTGAAAAAGCAGAGAGGTTTTGCCGCAGGAAGGAGGACCAGAAAGAAGAAGCAGATTCGGAAGCTTTTCAATTTCTTCAGGTGGCTGCGCGCGATTCCTCCAGAAAAACGCCTCCACCACCATCACTATCGGAAAACGGTTTTGTTGTTCGACGATAATTGTGTTGAATACACTCAACTTCCTATGGAATTCTCTTCGAATTATGAGAAGTAGCAAGAAGTATCGTCTTCTTCCCCATGCCTGTCTAACCACGGTCTACACTCGACAGTTCAATGAAAGATTTTGCGAAATTCGAATTCATCAGTTTCATTATGATTATATGATGGGCCACTGAATTTGCTAGGCCTGGGCAAGCTTGTAGAATTTTTTTGGCCAGCATATAAATCTATGAAAAACACTAATAAATATCTGCACCCCGATCTTGTAGCAAAATGATTGTGGAGAATGTTCAATGAGAAGCTGATGTGGGGCTGGGCTTTTAAGCCCATGGCATTAGTAACTTGTTTGGCCTTTTTTGTTTTTCGTAAAGTCACTTGTTAATTGTTCGGTATGGTGGAATTTACAGTGATGAAAGGAAAGTGGATGTTTGGTCCTACTGATATGGGCTGTGTGGTGTTAATTTTGAGTGATATGGGCTGTTTTCTGAGATTAGATAGTAGCGCTTACAAAATTAAGGACTTGATTCTTGAAAAAAAAAACACCTTTGAATTGGATGGTATCACCTAACCAAGGTTTCTTCCCTTTTCTAGGGTTTTGGCAGCAGATATAGTTGGGAATACGGGCCAGCCCGCAGGTTGCGGGTTGGCCCACACCAACCCGCGGCCGGCGCAGTGCCTGCCTATGTAGCCCGCACTTCTGCGGGCTGGCAAAATGCCAACCCTAACCCGAAGTGTGCGGGTTGCGGGCCAGCCCGCGGGCCAGCATTTTTTTTTTTGAAAAAAAAAAATTCATATTTTTTTAAAGAGGATTAAAAATATGAGACATATATATATATATGAGTAATTAAATTTACCTTCCTAGTATCAATTATTTCTTTTATAAAAATTTAAAAACATAATCTAAAATTTAAGAGATAAAGTTATCAAATTTGTTAAAGTTTATAAACAAAACATAAACTCATCCTCAAGCAACCAAGATATAATAATTTTGTTTAAAGAAGAAGGGAAGAAGCTAAGATTTTTTTACTTTGGATTGGGAGGTATCAAGATAAGAGTGGAAAACTTATAAGTTTTATAAAATCATTATATGTAAATAAAAAATTTTGCGGGCCAACCTGCCAACCTGTGGGCTGACTCGCATTAACTAGTGGGTTATGCGGTGTGGGCCTGTGCAGCCCGCATTTTTGCGGGTTGGGATTTTTCCAACCCTAACCCGTCAAAACCCGCGGGCTCACGGGTTGAGCCTGCAGGTTGAGCCCATATTACCGGCTCTAGCAGCAGAGATGGCTATGCAAAGTCGGCTCTTCATTCATCGATGGAGGGTTCCTTTTCCTCTTCTGGTGGGAGTCATTGGGTAGTCTTCAAACCCATTTTCGCTGTGTTCGCTAGATGGGTGTGCTACCTCTATTCGGTTGTGTGGTTGGCTTCAATTGGGGGAATCGGGGTTTTCAAGCAGCGGCAATGGAGTGATGCTTTCTCAACATTGGAAGCAGGGGTTATTGCCTTCTTGGGTTGGAGTTATGGAGCATAAAGTATGGGTGAATGAGAGCAACAATCTTGCTATAACAAAAGGGAGATCTGAAGATTTAGGCAAGGCGGCGGATCTTAGATGGGTTCCTACGGGTTCAATAACGCTAGTGGTTATGGTCTGGTGGTGGTGGTTAGATTTGCTGGTTTAGGTGACACTAAGTGCTCGTTTGGAATAACTTATTTTTGGGTAATAAGTGCTTATAAATTGTAATTCACAGTATACAAGGTAAGTATGTGAGAGGAATTTTATCTTGATTTACGTAATAAGTACTTATATTCAAAAAATAAATATTCCCAAACATGCACTAAATCGTATTACAATGGTTAAGGATTCTTGATGGTTGTCTCTCATGACTATGACAGCGGGCAATGCAGGGTGAAGCAACCACAATGATGGACGAACAGGGGAGACTATTAAGACAAGGGTTTTTGTGTTAGGATCAGTCGGCATAGTGGAAGAATTTTAAAATTTTCGACGATCCTAATCGAGGATCTATCAACGGCGTTTAAATCTAGTTAGAAGAATTCGTACCTTGTTCAATTTAGGTTTTCGATCTCTAGAAGCCAACACCTCAGGTCCGCTCCCTCTACCGATATCCACATGAATGCTCTCCAACACAGACTGCGCTAGCGCCTCCAACATCTCCTAGGGTTTCCCTTGCGGCTTAGAATTCTCATGTATGTATGAGTATATTTGCTCTATCAATTTTATAACCTATGAGGGCTATATTCGAATTTCAAAATTAATCTTTATTAATTTTGAAATTAATTAACAATTAATTATTTTGATGAGCTAATTAAATAAATTCAGTTTAAATTAAATCTGTCCAACAGTTTTAATTTAACCTATTTATTTAATCCAAATAAAGAGCCATTAGATTTAATTTATCTTCATAAATTAAATCTAAGATACTATATATCTATCATGTTAGTTATTAAATTTAATTTATCTTAATAAAATTAAATTTAAAACTAACACAATATAATAATATCATAATATATATATATATATATAAAATATGTATTTCAAATATATATATATATATATATGTAATATTATTAACGAATTTTTATATTATATAGATATATATAATTCATCCACCATAGACTAAACATTATCTCGTGTTGGGTCATTATTGTGTACGACCCTGTAGGCCCATACGAAGTTGGCAGTGGGCCAATAATTGTACTAACCCACAAGTCACAAGCGACCTCTAGCAAGATATTACGACTATTCAATTCATATAAGGATCGTTACCACGATGCAACCTGTCATACAACCATGTCACGTCCCTTTTGTCACACGATATATTGGTCAAGAATGAGGCATGGATAATGTCATCATCTTGTTCTTGATCATTACTTTCTCAATTCCTGAATAGCCCGACAATAGAAATGGAAACTCCTTTCCATCGTAGTATGACCATATATTTCTCAGACTCACTCATCGAGGGGCCCAGTAATATCTCTCTACTAATGTGAGGGACAAATTCCATCTTGATCATTCATATTCCTCTGCATGAAAGACCACCAAGCCCGATCGTAGCCTTTATCATCACTCGGTCACAAGTGACTTTTGACTAGTTCAAAGCTTAACAACTCTCATGTAGGAATCCTTGATGACCTCAGGTCAAACGGCATTGTGACGTGGTTATACATGAGAAAAGCTTATGACTAGATCCATATAGCTTTCTCATAGTGAGTCGGTTCAGCACCTTGTACTCTTACAAGTGCCTAAAACTTTGATTCGTATCTCCATATCTTATCAAAGTCATACTGGTCTTGTTTCATCTTTGCTCCCGCATAGATGACCGATTAAAGACATTTTAGGACAATCTTTATGATTTATTCAAAGATACAATTATCACAGTTAACATGCAAATAATATGACAACAGAATGGATAAATTTCATTAAATTAATTATATTTAAAGTACAATGATTGACTCTTAGGGCACAATTTCCAACACCTTGCTAATTAAATTAATAAGGGAAGTGTCTAAAAGATCATGTTTCTGGAAACTCCCTAGTGATGTTGAATAACTGATCTTCTCCTTAAAAATTTAATTATCTTAAGGAAATCAATTAGAATATGTCTTGTGATTAGATTCCCAGAGAAGCATATTTGCTAGCTGAAGGGTTATCAAAGCTTTATTGGTTAGGTCTTGCCTCTCAGATTGAGCATTTCGACCTCCACTTCAACTGCAGCATTTGTTGTGGAAGGATGATCTGTGTCAACACCCGTTTCCATTTTGATAATAGAAGAGTAATAAAGACGGAATTCCATAGGTATATAGAAGAGTACAATTATACTGATAAAAATATTTTTTTACAATCACAACATCATTCGTAAACTAAATCAAAATACAATGGAAATTCTAATAATTACAGGATTCCCTAAAATATCTTAATATTAGACTAATTATAATCACTGTCTTTAACCTTGCCTCACGACACGTGCCAATCACTTCTCTGTATCTGCACCTTTACCGTTCGATCTACCGGCACCCACTGGGATGTTTATTTAAAAAAAAGGGTGAGATTTAGAAGAATCCCCGTAAACATATACGATCGACATATAAAATGTGAAAATTAAATATGTAATGCACCATATTAGGCAAAAATGAAAGTTCAATTCGATTCACATATATTTTTACCTTAGTCGAGTCACAGACTACAGTTAGGATTTTCTATATACCTTAGCTGGGCACTGAATTACAACTAGTATTTTTCGATATACCTTTGTTGAGCACTAAACCACAATTAGGATTTTCCGATATACCTTCGTTGGGCACCGAACTACAACTAGGTACTGTGCCTTTAGCACGCAATCATATAATGAAATACAGTAACAAATACATACAATTATTCATATAGTGTATGAAGGATGGTAGTCCCTACCTCAATGTCTTATCAATCCTTTTTAATATGCCTCGTAAAACGTGTTGTTTCCAACTTCCGACTCGGTTCTAAAATTTTAAATGTACAATAAATATGTCATAACCTATCCAAATATCATTTTAGATTCTTCCATAGTGTTTCTTGTGATTATATTAGTCTATAGTAAAAATTTATCAAAATGCCCCTGGGACCCCGGCCTGGCCCCTCCGTACCCGGCCGATGGCACGTTTTCCTAAAATTTTGACTAGGGCTATCCTAACATATTTTCACCCAACGAATCCATTTTCGGGCTCAAAATTATCAAATTCACCACCAAATTACGAAAATACCTTTAACTGCCCCAATTTAGGGTTTTATAGGCGTTTTCGTAATTATGTTTTTTCGGCATTTTCCAAAAAAATGACCAACTGTAAACCTACCTATTTTTTCCTACTGAATCCAATGGAACCATCTATTTCATGAAAATCCAACTCCTATCCCCACTTCTGACCTTGGCCAAAAGTTTATCAAGAAAAAGGGAAAATTGGACTTTTGTGTTTTAGCTTCCAAAGTTTGTACCTTTACACTTCTAATCCCTTATTAACTCATTTAAACACATTCTAATCATGATTTAAAGAAATTTGGGCACATAAATCCTTAGGATTAGGACTTTCCAAATTTACAAACTTGACAAAAATCACCAAAACCAACAACAACAACCATCAACAACAACTTCATATTTGTATAGATCTAAGGTTTGTGAGGTTACCTCTTAAAATCTTGAATCCTCTCTCTCTAGGCGTCTCCTCTCTCTCTCTCCTTGAGCTCAAAATGTGTCTTAAAAATCATGGATTTCATGAAGAAGAAAGGTTTAGAGAAGGATCTTATGCTATGTTACAAGAAAATGTTTAAGGAACCAACATTTACCTTAAGCTTCTTCTTCTTTTTCTCTCTTGCTTCCAAGGTCTCCAAGCTCTCTCTCACTCTTCTTTCTCTAGCTTTGAACGAAAAAATGAAGGGAAGAGGAAGGAAAGAGTGCTTCATAAAATATCTCCCTTCACCCTACATCATTTGATTTCATCAAGGCATATGATGGTGACACTTGTCACAACCCATACCTCCTTCATATTTATGTCATAATTACTTCATTTGGCTTCCATTAGTATTGAACTAGTTTTCTTTTACCTTTAGTTGGCTAAAAACCGTCCCCCCTTATATCTACCCTAACCATATTGGTTTCTTCCAGCTAATCCAACCTTACACTCAAACTAATCCAACCTTACACTCAAGTAGCATACCCTTACCATCATTAATCATGATCACTATGTCAATGTAGCATTGTTTTAAATAATTGAACTGACGTTCTTAATATAATCAAATTAAATAAATAAATTTTAGGTTAGCTATGACTATGAGGGAGGAATAACAAAAGCTTGCTAGTTCAACCAAAATATGGGCAAACCAATGCTTACCATATGAAGTCCAAAATACCCCTGGACGCCCCACCCCAACTTACTTCTAAAATAGGCAACGTGGGACTTCCCACTTTCCACATAGTGCGATCCTAATCCTTCCTCCCATCCCATCACTTACCTCTTTGCTTTTTCTGATTTTTTTGTTTTCTTTTGCGGTGGAGACTGGTGTGGTCCATCCCCAACACATAGCTAAC
This sequence comes from Inga leiocalycina, assembly GCA_963242795.1. Taxonomy (NCBI): domain Eukaryota; kingdom Viridiplantae; phylum Streptophyta; class Magnoliopsida; order Fabales; family Fabaceae; genus Inga; species Inga leiocalycina. The sequence goes on from OY725329.1 coordinate 44,525,637, forward strand.
ACTGGTAATGCCAACATTAAATTGTTGTAACTTTAGAAATATGTGTACACAGTAACATTGTAAAGGTCGCATAAAAAAGGTGAAAATTTAGGACGATGAAATTGATGAAGAAGTATTTATAAGCAATTGAAAAGGATCCAAGAAAATGATGAAAACTATAATGGCATTGAATCCATCAATGTGAAGAAAACTCAGCTTGCCACGGAATATGAGAGAAAAGGAAGAGTTCTGTTTCAATGGTCTATTCGCTCTATCTGTTGTAAATTTTGTATGCTTCTTGGTCATTGAGATAGATTATTTGATGAAATTTCAAAGTTTCATATTTGTCTCTAGTAGTTATAGTATCTGTATTGTGCCTTGTAATCTTGTTGTTGATGTGAGAATTTGCGTAGGTAGTTGGAAATTTGTGATCCCTTTTTAAGTCAAAAGGTGTATTTATTATAAACACCTAACACATATCATACCTAATCTTCATTTTACCCCAAAAAAAGGTTGCATATGGACACCATGTGGAGTGAAAAGATAATCAAATTCTCAAGTAGAATTAAAAGGTAAAAGAGCAACATGGTGAATTTGTGCTTCGTTGAATGAACTAAGTGAGTGTTTGGGAAGATCTCAAACCTAGGTTTCAAACCTAAGTTTGCGCAATTCAAGATAAAACTTCTCTCACACACTTATCTCGTAAATTGTAAAAGCTATTTTCAAAAATTAATCCAAACACGCACTAAATCAGAGTACCAATATTCTTTATATATAAAATTTATTGAGTGCCACTAATTGTTTTTTTTTTTTTTTGTAGAATGGCACCAATAAGAATGCCTTATGTGGCACTATTATGCGAGTTTGATCCCGCCCCTAATCGACCCAAAAAAAAAAAAGTAGAGTGCTGATATTTTGTGTATATAAAATTTTTTGTCTCACCGATAAAATTTTTAAATGCGGAATTTTCATAATTTTCTTTTTTTAAAAAAAAAAATGTTTGTCATAATGATCGCCCTATTCTTGTCCTTCAATCAAATAATGATTGTGCTTTGAAGGGATGAGTTGAGAGGACAACAACACTCAAAAGCAAGATGGGGGCGGCCCATTGCGGGTGTTAGGTTTGTTGAATTTGATGAAAGTGCCTCTGCTAAAGTGGGCCCACTGATTTTGCAGTACAACGACCAACAAACAACATCAACACGCGTCTCATTTCTGGGCGAAAAGAGGAAAAGGCCGTAAGGTACGTGGGGATGGTACAAGTACGGATGGCCCATCACACCCTAACGTGTCAGAATCCTGTGCCCCGTGACCGTGATAAGGGAAAGGAACTTTGGCTTTGTACTATCATGTGTAAGGCTTGGTACGATCACGGTGAATTAAAATTTAAAAAAACCAAAACAATGATAAGTGGAGTTGCCTGCTTGAGAAAAATAGCTGTCTTTGAGAGAGAGAGGAAAAGATTTTGGGGGGGGGGGGGTTTGTTGGGATATGAGACAATTTAGCTTCACATGCTCTGCGATTCTGCTTTTAGAGTTCCGTATCCAAATGCAATTGCTAGGCACCTACTTTTATGAGAGATGATCGTACCACACAAGTCAGTTATACGTTGTTTTGGGATAATTTATTTTTAGATAATAAATATTTATAAATCGTGATTTACAGTATGTGTTTGTTTGGAATAACTTATTTTTGGGTAATAAATATTTATAAATCGTGATTCATGGTATACGAGGTAAGTATGTGAAAGGAATTTTATCTCGGCTTTTGTAATAAGGATTTATTATCCAAAAATAAGTGTTTCCAAACATAGCCTGAGGTAAATATGTTAGATGAATTTTATCTAGACTTAGATAATAAAGACTTGTTACCCAAAAATAAATGATGTCAAATACACACTATCATGATTTTGCACAATATAGTTGGGATCTACATTATTAAACAGTGAATTTAGTCTCACTTTCCTTTTTTTCAAAAAAAAAAAAAGTACTATGATCCCACATTTTTTTTATTGTAATAGAGTATACTCCCGTTATTCTTAATATAAGATATATTTATAAGATTAATATTAATTCTAAATATATAAAAAATATGATGTTCATATTTGTCAATTTTTTTTCTTAATTTACTCTTATTGATGTTCCTTCAACAATAATTAAAAAGGAAGGTGAATGAAAGAATTAATAAAGATGACTATGATATTTTAGAAAATATATATCGTATTAACTAATTTTCTTAATTTAATCAAATTAAATAAATATATCTTATATTAAAGATAAAATGGAGTAATATATTTCCCCACCTAAGGATAATTTTTAAATGGGAGAATTTCAACCAAGTACTACCATTATGGATTTTGTTGGCCCTAATTTTAATTTTTTAAAAAAATTAGGACCAACAAAATCTGACATTACAGTGCATGATTAAAAGATCAAATGGAAATTATACTCTGATTGTAAATGATTAAAATACCATTCTTTTAAAAAAAAATGAAAGGAGGGGCTTTTTTTTTTTTTGAAAAATGCCCCAGGGGCTCCTTTTTTGTAAAAAAAAAAAAAAGAATGATATTTTGGTTTCGAACAGAGCCCCAACTTTTTTACCTGTTTGAATCGTCAATTCTAAATTTCATATTTAGGGTTGCATTGATGGAATTGAATTTTTCCCTTGTTTTGTACCAAATAGCACGTCAATATTTGCCAATCCAAGCCCCTAGTCTCTGTATCCTTCGTGACATTTTGATCTCTATGTTTTCTGCACGTCAAAATCTATGGCAAAAGGGTCCCTCATTCAATTGCCACATATAATGTTATTTTCGATCCTAATTATAAGATAAAGTTGATTTTTTTGGAGAAATTAAGGAAGTCAATTAAATTACTTTAGAGTGTTTATATTTTTAGTATCCTAAGATTATATATTAGTTTATTAGTCAAATCAATTAGTTTGGAGAAAAAAATATAAATATAAATATTCTAAAGTAATTTAATTGGCTTCCTTAATTTCTCTAAAAAAATTAACTTTATTTTATAATTAGGACCCAAAATAACATTATATGTGGCAATTGAATGAGGGACCCTTTTGCTCCAGCCCCAGAGGTTCCATACACCGGCTTTGGGGTGCTGGCTTCTTGAAGCTCTCTTGTGGGTCATCAGCATTCCCGGGTCCCGAAATTGAGACGGTGTTCTATGGCTTTGTATTTGCATTTTCTAATAATTAATGGATATGGAGATAATTTGATTCAAATTTTAAATATCTAATTATGATTTATAAAATAATATATAATTTGTTAAATTTAATGACTTAAATTAAAATTTGAGTAATTCAATCGTCTTTATATATTAAACCAATGATTTATATTTAAAAAATTAATTTTCTTAATTACACGTCTCTTGCAATTATTGATATTGTTTTAAGCCAATTATCATTAACCTGCCATTCGTATTGAATTTTAACTATTTCAACACCGAAAAATAAGTTTATTTTCAACAAAAATTCTTAACCAATGATACAATATTCGAGAATTATGATATAATTAGATAAAAATTGAACAATATAAAATTCATACCCCTTTTATCCAGGACAATATGCACCGCACCAGTTTAATTTCCAGTTATAGGTTATTGACAAAAAATATTTCCAGTTATATATAACTTTTTGTCTTTTCTAAAAATGATTATAATTTAATTTTTAAAAAATTAATTCTCAAATTTTTGTCATTTACCCTTAATTTTAAATTAAACCCCTATAATTTAATTTTTAAAAATTGATCTCTTATTATTTGATAGGTCAATTTTAATTTATGTGCTCGTACTTAATAAAAATGCATTGTAGCTGTTAACTGATAACACAGACAAAATTTCCATATAATCCCAACAGACAGTTGCGGCACCAAGCAAAGTGCCTGATTTGATAAGTGAATGTAAATCACAAACTCCCCGTGATCCCGAAACCCAGCAGAACCATTCACTACGAAATTACGAGAAAGCCCTCGATCCAATTTTCCATCCACATGGAGGGAGAAATTTGCTCGCGCGAGAAAAACAGAACAAAAAAGAAAGGGAAAATTCATAGATGCAGATTCAGTCAGAAGTAACAAACAAGCGAATATGATCCAGAAACGTCAGATTCTGAGGCCTATCTTTGCGCTTCACATATCCTCTCGCCTCTTTCTCGGTGTAACATTCAAATCCTCTCTTCCCATTCTTCTTCCACAGCTCCACCGCGTAGCTTCTGTGCGCGAAGTACGCCTCCGCCGCGCACATCATCGCCGATGATCCGTCTCCGTCACTGATGACGACTTTTTCAATTAATCCGTAATCCACCTCGCCGTAACCGTCGCCGTCGTTCTCGGGCCGATCCGGAAACACCGTTATCGGCAGGCGCTCGTAGTGGCCGCGCGTAGTGCCTTCGAGCTCGTCCATTTTGGCGAGTCCACGCGCCGTCACGGAATAGAGCTCGCCTCGAACGTGGTGACCTGATCCGATGAAGTTTAGAAGGAAGGGGACGCGGTAGGGCCCACAGACGAGCGGATATTTTTTAGTGGTGCGGAAGACGCCGACGAAGGCGGCCTCACCGGAGCGGATGAGATCTTGGAGGAGGACGTGGTTGGAGAAGCCGCGCTTCAAGGTTCCGTAGGTGAATACGAGCGTTCGTTTCTCGCCGGCTTCTGCTACCATTTTCTCTCTCTTCTGGTTGACGATACAGTGGTTAGAGAGAGAAGGGGATAGAGACTCTGATTGTGCTGTGTGAGATGAGATGGGGAGAGAGATGGGAAATTGAGAAGAGAATGGAAAAGGATCTTTGGGAGGCTGATAGAATCTTGAAGGAGCTAGAGTCCTTATAAAAGGAGACGGAGAGATTAATTTTTATTTTCTTAAGTTTTTTGTTTTTGTAATTAACGTGGAAATTGGAGAAAGGCCCCCGTTAGAAAATTAATTACTGATGTATACGTAAAATCAAAGTATTAGTGCTCTAGTGTAGAGCCCGTAAAAAAAGTCGGCCCTTCATGAACCATGCCGTAAAAGGGTAGGCTTTTTTAGATCAAACTAAAGAAAAATAGTTATTTTTTGAGGCCTAATCTATGAGCATAAGAGTTAAAATCGGTCCTATAGAGTCAAAGCTATTTTAATAAATTTTATTTTCTTTTTAAGTTTTTTAAAAAAATTATAACAATGAAAGTCATAATTTAACATATAAATATTGTCAAATTTAAGGTTTAAGTGGTACGCATCATATAACAAACAAACATAGTCACTAAATCATAATCAAAAGTAAACTATTGTCCGCATACTATAATTATAAATAATTAATGAGAAGATTTAACAAAATTAAAAATACTTCTTATAAATATGTCTTGAAAAGTATAAATAGTCAACAATGTAAATAACACAAGATATAAACAAAACAATCACCAGAAAATAAGTCAAAAAATACAAAATTGGTACAAATACTTATGAAATAAAAAATATCTTTTATAAGTTTTTAATTTTTAGGATTTTTAATACAAGTTATTCTTATAAAACTTAATTAAAAAAATAATAACAACCAAATATTTACAACATTATTAATAAAATATAAAAAATCAATAATATTATTATCATATAAATATTTTTTAAAAATAAAAAATATATATACAGGGCCCTTTTAGGCCCTCGCTTTTAGATCCGAATTCACTTTTGAGGCAAAAATTTTAAATTCAGTCCTTATAAATTTAGTAAAAGGGAAGGCCGGACTGACTCGGGTCGTTTTCCATACTCTAATTTTGTGGTTACAAAATTTGCAAATACTCTAAGTCCTTCTCTCAAATTAAATTTCTCATATGGGACTTTCTCTCAATTGTCCATGAATCTTATCCTTTTTAGGTAAATTTTAATATTTTTTTTTGGTGTCTGAAGGTAAATTATTGTGGAGAAAACTCCCATCTAAGTACTTGATATAATAGATATCCAATTTCGAATGAATTATCTTTAAAATATATCATTGTTATATTTTAATTGATTTTTTAAAAGGAATTGATTATATTTAGAGAAGGCAATTTGTAACACCCCAAAATTTATATTCACCAAAATTATTGTAAATATTTGAGAAATTCAATAAAATGGTGAATATTCATGAATTTAGAATTTATGAATTTATAAATGTTCAATTTCATGGGAAATTGGGCACAAATAATTATGGAATTAATTTGGGTAATTTAAAAAGCCCAATATTAAGGTCCAAAAATGAAGGAATATTAGATAAAATATTTGGTCCAAAAATAGATGGAAATTGGCCAAAGAAAAATAAGAAAAGAAATTGGATTAGAAAGGTAATGGCAAAATCGTAATTTTGCCAAAATAGCACAAAATAAATTATTTTTCAATTAATTGAAGTTAATTTCAATTAATTAAGGAAAATAAAGGTTAAAAATATATTTAGAATATTTTGGTCAATTTAATATGAATTTATGAAAAATTTGAGCAAAAAGTGCAATTTTGACCAAAATTGAGACTTTACGTGTATACGTAACCGGAACAAGTTGTGAAGCCAATTGAGACCATAGGGAGGGACCTCTAGGTGTCTCATACATGTGGCATAAAGAAGAAAATATTGGTTGGGCTTAATGAGCATGGTTACATGTACATAAGGTTTATGTACATAAAACTTCATTTTTGGAATTTTGGAAAAAATGTTAAACAATTAAAGCATAATGTTATATATAATAAAACATATGTTGCATCTTCATCTTCAGCCCATTTGCACGCACAGCACAGACCTGAACGTGAGAGAGAGAGAAGAAGAAATCTCACAAGGTAAGCCGATTTCTCCGACGATTTCGCTCCTAACGCGTATAACTCCGATCCTAAGCTACTCCTCTTTGTTCTTTAAGGTTTGGAAAGCTCAAATTTGGTGTTTTGAAAGTTAGGGTTTTCAGCCATATTTGAGAAAAGCTAGTGGGAGCTTGAGGTAACTTCCAAACTCTTGTGTATTGACTATTCTGGTTGCTGTAGACAATTTAATCGGTGAAATTTCGCCGGATTGTCTTTGTTTGTAAATTTTGGAAATGTGACATTAGAAGGGTTATGCTGCCCAATTTTAGTTCAAATGGTTGTTATAACTCAATTAGATTGTTAATGAAGTGGTCAGGAGTAGAAAGGAACGTGTTTACGGAGCCGAAATCGTAAAACCCCGATTCTTCCCGGAGAACACAATTATTTCGGCCAGGGATGTTTGAGGGCCTTAGAGTTGGATTTTCAATGATTTTATGGTTTCATTGGATTCAGTGGGCGAAAATAGGTGGGGTTACAGTTGGGCACTTTTTCAGAAAAAGCTGAGAAAGCATAATTACGGAAACGCCCCTAAAACCCTAAAAGTAGGGCTGCCAAGGGCAATTTCGTAATTTTACATTGAATTTGGTAATTTTGAGTCCGGAAATGGATTCCTTGGATGAAAATACGTCAGGATACCCATAGTCAAAAATTTGGAAAAACGTGCCATCAGGCCGGGTACGGCTGGGCCGGGGTCCCGGGGGCATTTTTGTCAATTTTCACCATAGGCTGATATAACCACAAGAAACACTATGGAAGTGTCTAAAATGATACTTGGATAGGTTATGACCTATTTCTTGTACGTTTGATGTTTTAGGACCGAGTTGGACGCCTTTAGTTGACACTTTTTACGAGGCGGGCCCTTTGAAACAAGAAAGAGGTTAAGGTAGGGACTACTATCTCTCATATACTATGTGACTATTTGTATGATGCATGTTACTGTATTTTGTGATCTGAACACGTGCTGGAAGCACATTACCTAGCTGTGGTCTAGGACCTAGCTGAGGTACACTGGTCTTACCTAGCTGTAGTCAAGGACTCGGCTGAGGTACATGTAGGGCTTTCAACGGGTTAGTTGGCCCTGAATTTTGTGTACACACACGGATGATATGAATTTTCATTTTACTTGATACGGTGCATTGCATATTTAATTTTCGCATTTTATATGTTGATCGTATGTTTCTACTGAGATTCCTTGGAATCTCACCCCTTTTTCTAATCAAAATGTCTCAGCGGGTGCCAGTGGCTCGAAAGCCAAGGATGCAGAGAAGGGAAACTGACGGACACGTTTCCCAAGATGAATACAGTGGTTGTATAGTCTGTATGTGAAATAGTTTTGGGAACATACTGTACATATTTGTCATTATTATCGACTTCTGCTCTGTTAATGACTGTCTGTAAACAAATACTTATTATCAGTATAACTGTACTTTTCTGTTTGCCTATGGAACTTGTTCGTTATTGCCCTGCGCATATCAAAATGGAAACGGGTGTTGACACAATTCGGACCAACCCGCCAGCCCGACCAAAATAATCAGGTTCGGGCCGCCATTTGATTTCGGGCTAAATGGGCTAGGCTGGCCTGCTTTATTTAATTTTTTTAGTTTTTTTTTCTCAAATACCCTTAGTCTTTTATCTCGTTTTCTTTGATGATGTGTTTAATTAATTCCTCATAGTTTTATTTGACATTTATTTTCATATTATATTTATTTATTCTACAATTATTAAATTTAAAAGAGATGTGTTTATATAGTTTTGTGATGTGAATAGATAAAAAAAAAGGAAAATAAGAATGAAATTGACTTCATAACACAAATGTATAAAAAAAAGAAGTATGATATGAGTGGGTGAAAGAGAAAGAAAGTAAAAATAAAAAAAAAGAGTGAAATTTAAAAAAAAAATAAACGATTGCCAGCCCGCGAAGGGGGCGGACTGGCATCACAACCCGTGAGCCAGCCCAAATTACCATCTCTAATTATATTACATATCTTTATATGTTTATTATAATTTATTAATTAATATAAATTAATATACTCCTATGGTCCTTAATGCTGAACCTAATTAAGGAGTTTATTTTAATCTTAAATATAAAATATATTTTATATATTTGTCAATCTTCTATTGATGGCCTTTCAACACCAATTAGACAAGAGAGAGATAGGGGGAATTAAAGAAGAGAATTAGGGTGTTCTAGAATAAATATCATATTAAGTAATTTAGTTAACTTCTTTTATCTAATCAAATTAAGTAAGCAAGTCTTACATTAACCACTGGAGGGGTATATTAATGAAATATAGGCTAATGGTTAATTAGAATTTATTTCTCATTTCTAGACTCTAGTGTTATAGAATTATTATTAAGAATTAAAAAATGAAAAAATTTTAAATAAATACTATTTGAACTTAGAAAACTCTAAAAAGTTTGTTAATACATGAAAATGATAAATATGTCTCAAGGGATTAATCTGAGATTTTGAAATGTTGTGCTTTTACCAAAATGTCCCTCAATTTTTTTTTAAAAAAGAAAAGCCCTCACCGGCACCGAAGTTCCGCTGCCGCCGGCGGTGACAACTTGAGTAATGAAATTGACCACTTTAATATATAGATTGACTATTAGAGCTCTTTAAGTCCTATCAAGCGTCGTTGATAAGTTGAATAAAAACAATAACAACTTTAGTATTGGCAATGACAACTTGAATGTAACCATTAATAATCTCGGGAGCGCAATTTGTCAATTGCTATACTTAAGTTGTCATTGCATTTATTCAACTTTTTAACGACGTTATATAGGGTTTATGGAGTTTAAGTAGTCAATCTCTATCCTAAAGTAGTTAATTCCATAACTCAAGTTGTCACTGGATCTTTGGTAGTCGGCCTTGCACCAGCGAGGGTTTTTCTTTTTCTTTTTCTAAAAAAATTGAGAGGCATTTTAGTAAAAGCACAACATTTCAAAATTTTAGAATAGTTTCTTAAGATCTATTTGTCATTTTCATGCATTAACAGACTTTTTGGGATTTTTCAAATTCAAATGGTAATTATTTGGAATTTTTCCTTAAAACAATTATAGAATTATTAAATATGGATATTTATCCATTAAAATTAGGATTAAATTATTTATCTTTCAATATTTGCTTTATCTCAATAAAAATGGGTTTGCTTTCTCTCATTTTCTCTTTTCTCCTTTTCTTCTTAAAATTTTATATCCACTCTCATATTAAAAGAAATGGATGTTTCAGATTCAATATTATATAGAATTATTATTTTAAATATAAATAAATAAATTATGTGGTAGAATATGATCTACACAATTTATAATTGTAATATAAATAAAATTAAAACATTAATTTATAAAATACTATAATAATAGTTGGGAAAATTCCAGATAAATACCTTTTGAATTAGCAAAACCCCCAAAAGTCTATTAACACTTTAAAAAGACTTAAAGGTACCAAGTACCAAATTGGGTTTTTCAAGTTTTGACACATTTACCATTTTACCCCTCAAATTTTTTTTTTTAAAATAACAGTGGTGCCCCCGCCGGAGCACCACCGCCGGCCGGCCCCCGCCGCCCCGGTAATTAGTTTAGCCCTCACTATTTTACCCCTCACTAATTAGTTTAGCAACGGAAATTAGCGACGAAATTTGTTTCGTCGGTAAAAAGACCGTTACTAATTAATTAGGGACGGAATTTTAAATTCCGTCACTAATTAGAGAAGGATTAGCGACTTTAATGACGGAATTAGCAACGGATTAGGGACGGAATTTAGCGACGAAATGTGATTCTGTCTCTATTCCGTCGCTAATTTAGTGACAGAAAAATTCCGTCACTAATTTTAGTGATGGAATTAGAGACGGATTATGGACGGAATTTAGCGACGGAATCACAATCCGTCACTAATTTAGTGAAGGAAAATTCCGTCTCTAAATTCCGTCGCTAATTTTAGTAACGGAATTTATGAGGGATTAGGGATGGATTAGCGACGGAATGAAATTTCGTCACTAATTTTCATTTTTTTTGTAGTGTAATGGCGCGAGAACATGCTTACACATGTTGTTGCAAACAATAAAGAAATAAAAACATCAAATCACGCACAAAAGCTTTTAAGAAAAAAAGTAATGAAAGTTGGTGTTATTTGAATATTATTACAAGACACAGCGCAGCACTTAATTTTGGTGGTTCAAATCTGTACCATTATCCTCATTCTTGGTCCTTCGATACTCCATGGGACGAGTGGCCTTGCGTCTAGGGGCAGGAATCGGCAAAATGCTAGACAATGTGGGACCAAGAAATGTGGGAAGCTGTGTGACAACCAAAAATATGATCCCAGATGACAAAAAAATATAAGCTGGGAGAGCATTGTTCAATTTTTCACTGTCTTCATCAAGTGTGAAGAAATCAGCAGCACAAAAAGAGATCCACAGACCAACAATGGAGACAAACATGAAGTACATGCCAAAGTAAAGTTTGGAAGGAACGTATCTCCAAGAGTTAACAGATTGGGAACGAGAAGCAACTATGGACAAGAAGCAGATGGTGGAAATGAGGGAGGAGAAGAGGGCCATAAATGAAGAGACTTGAAAGATTTTGAATACTGGTTGCTTGTTTCTGAGGATTGCATAGCCCTTGGGATCATAACTGCCCGGCACGGCGGTGCGTGTGGCGAAGGCCACTGACACAACGAGGGTCGACACCACAGAACATGCTTGTGAGGTTTTAGCTGCCCACTTTCCCTCACTTTTCATGAGTTCCTTGTGATTCTCTCTGAAGATGTCGTCCGGTGTCTCCATTTTCTTATTGTATCTCTCCAACAAACCATGGGGCGTTGAATTCTTCACAAACTGTTGTGTGATTACACACACACGCACACATCTAATTACCATGCTTACACATTTCAACGTCAAATAAATTTAGGGGTTAATATCATGGTTGATCAATATATAGTTTGATAGAATTTTATTTTTAGTCACTGTAATTTCAAATTGTTTGTATTGGTCCCTATAATTTTATAGAATTTGATCTTGAGTTTAACAACAGATCACTATAATTTTTAATGAGTTTTGGTTTTTGTCCTAATACTTAAGCTCACACAATGTCCCTTTGAAACTATAGAAATGAAGTAGGGGTGTCAGCTGCCCCCCAACTGCACCCTTTGCTACCCCTTGATTTTCTTCCAAACTACACAAACTATGATTTTTCAAAGAACAATGTAGTTTTCAATTTCTTACAATCTTTTAAAAATTTAATACTCTAAATTACAACAAACTACACAATTTTAGATTTAAAAACCGCACTAATGTTTACCCTATCAGTTAGATATCAAAATGTTGTCACCTATTTTATATAGAATCTAATGGTAAAAAGAAACACAAGAACATTTGGTAAGCGGGGAAAATTAAGGGGAAGCAAGGGTGCAACTAACACCTAAATTCGATCAAATTATAAGAATCAACAATGAAATTAGCTCTAGTTGTTAGTAGTAAATGGATAGATACACACCTCAAACCAGTTGATTTCCCTTAACATGGTGAGTGCTTCGCCAGGATTGAGCCAAGCAGGCTCCACTCCAAGCCTTGCTGCCAAGTGCAATGCATTGTTTCCCTCTTTATCCACTTCTCCAAACAGACTGGCAGTTAGCCATTCCTGTTTGCAAAGACCCCTGTACACCTCCGTTTGCCTATATTCTGCTGCTAGTAGAACTATGTTCTTTCCCTCAACATTCACATCTTTAAACCTTGATGGAAATAATTCCAGAATTTTCTCCACCATTTCTGTCACACCATTCTTCGCAGCAATCATCAGGGGTGTCTCAATTGTTATTGTACCTGACTCTGAGTCTTTTCACAGTCCAAACCACAAAATTAGTTTATAATTGCAAGATTTTCTTGGCACAAATATATATTCATAGTATTTACTCAATATTTTATCTTTTGATGATAGAAAATTCACAAAATATTTGCCATAAATTTATGGTAAACAAGTTTGTCACAATCATTAATTGCTAGTGAAGATTTGATTTATGGTTCCTAAAATGTCAAGTTCGATCTATATAGAGAATTCACAAAATATATACCATTATCCTCTTGTGTTTGTAGGGAAAGTGAAAGTTGCTCAGAGGCGGTTCTTGATATGATTTGTGACATATCTTCATCGGAAGTATGCTGAAGAAGTTCGTTCATTATTTGAAGTGACCATGTGTGATCCTCCTTCATTTTTGGTATCTGATAGAACCATCTCCCTATAGTTTTAACAATGTGTCGCCACATGATGCAAAATCCTGTTTGGACGAAAGCGGAGGAAATTACAGGCTGATGGAGGAAGAAGAAGAAGCAATCCAGAAGATGATGATGAGCAGATAATGAGAGAGATGAGTGCTTGCAATAATTGATTATTCTTGATCCACCATTTCTTATCCATTTCCTCATTTGATGGTACATAGGGAAATCAAACCTCACTTGATGGAAGAAAAGGTTGAAGTATGGAAGAAGGCAAGATAAAGGCACAAGAGGAGTGATGAACAAGTAAATAAAGGGACAAATGTATTAAACCGCACAAATTTGAGCCGCTGAGTTGCATCAAATTAAAATTTGACACTAAATTAAAGTTCGCTACATGCATTTTAAAACTTTTGAAGTGACATTAAATCCAAAATAATTTTAGGACAATCTTGCTTTTGAGTGAAAACTGCTGGATCAAATTTACACCTTATGCATGCTTGTCATGTATGGAAAAAATGGGTGAAGGGCAATTTAGCTCTGGAAGTTGTCACCAAGGGACAATTTTACTTTGGCTGTTATTTCAGTTAATTTTAACTGTTAGTTGACCAAATATGTTGAGCTGACAGTCCATATGTCATCGTTGTCATTTTTGTTGAGATATAAATTTACCCCGAAAGTTCATGTATCATTTACTTTGTATTTTTTAAAGTTAGATTTAAAATTTTCGGGGCAAATTTGCACATCAACAAAAATGACATGAATGATATGTGGACTATCAGCTTAATATATTTGGTTAACTAAAGGTCAAAATTAACTGGGATAATAGTTAGGACATAAGTGCTTCATTTTTTTACACTTCTAAGGGTAAAATTACTCATCAGTGACAACTTTTAAGGCAGAATTACCCCATAACCTAAAAAAAAATTGAAAAAGCTATGAGTAACATGTAGAGCGCACCTACTTTTTGTAATAAGCGCTACCTTTGCTTCCATGTGGACCCTAAGGCATTGTTGCAATTCTTCAAGCGATGTAGCCTGATTCTTCCCCTCAACTTTCACAAGCCCTTCAAAGTTCCAAATTAACAAAACAAGCCACATCCGTATTACTATATATACATGCACACAAAGTAGAAAGTACCCTATACTCCCTCATGTATATAATTAGACTCAATCTAGAAATTTTGTTGCTCTTTAATATAAGAAACTTTATAAAATTTAGTCAAGTCTTTGGGTTATTTCCAAAAATGTTTGTAAATCTAATTGGTTTGTTTGTGTGGCGTGTTTGACTATATGTGCACATTTTCCTGTTGACAGGCGTGTTTTAATTTTGAAATGAGTCCATACAAAGGAGAAATATCAACTATGAAAATATGAAATGGTATTACCTTCAGTCCTACTACAAACTAGTTTCTACATTAATTTAAGAACGGACGAGTACTTTCAAGTTTCAAACATTGTTTACAGGATGCTTGAAATGCATTAATTAGAAGAAAGCCAATATGAAATCACACACACACGCGCGCGCACCCGTTGCGCTTCCTTCGCAGACAACAGAACTTACAATAAATTGGATGACCAAGGATTGATAGTTCAAGGAGGCCGGTACTTTTGAAAGCTGGACGCTTTGATGCTAGGAGATGAAGTGGAGACAACCCTTCCTTGTTGCGCCTCATCCCTCTCACAAGATCTTTATAAAGGTGAACTATTTCGATTGCCACATCTGCATGTACTTAGTATATATTGCTTAATCATAAGCACATCAATTACATATAAAAGAATGAATCTTAGCTTAGATTTACCAAAATGCTCTCGTGCAATTGTACAATGAAGAATGGTATCTCCGTTGTCCCTTATACAGTGAGCAGAGTCGTTTGAAGAGACTCCAGGTTGAGACATCTATTGATAATGGAGCCAAAGAAAAACTTGTTTCCCACCATTGAGAGCCGCCAGAAAAAGGGGTGTCTCGCCGGCGACGTTACGTCTAGCAATTAGGGAGGGGTCCGTGCCACCGATCTTCCTGCACATTTCAACATTGCCCATTGATGCTGCTAAGTGCAAAGGAGTGTTCTTTCTATCATTCTCTACCCCAAGGACAGTGTTCACATTCCCTCTCTCCTCGCCGTCTCCATCCACCGTAACTACCACGTTGTTGTGACCGAGCTTATTTTCTTCAAGAACTAACAGGTTTACCATATTTGACACCACCTTGTCTTGCCCATCAGACACAGCCATGTGTAACACTGTGTCTCCTGTCCCTGTTATCTTGGCTGTGCGAAGTGCCCTTTCTTGCACGTACGTTTCAAATACTTTTGGCCACTTGCCTCTCCTGACATCGCTTCGTAGTTTCGCCATTTTTTCTTCCAGGGTGCCGTCTGACGAATTCATTGTCTCT
This sequence comes from Inga leiocalycina, assembly GCA_963242795.1. Classification (NCBI taxonomy): domain Eukaryota; kingdom Viridiplantae; phylum Streptophyta; class Magnoliopsida; order Fabales; family Fabaceae; genus Inga; species Inga leiocalycina. The sequence continues at coordinate 44,541,025 of OY725329.1, forward strand.
TGCAAATGAAATTCAAATGGTGTAAGTTCTCTATATATATATACACACGTTATAGTTATATATGAAAGTTGGAGCATACCAAATTAACAAGAAACACATAAACGAGTTGGAAATATAAATTAGGAAGTAGAAAGCTCTAATTAATTCTTTTGCTTTTGTTCACCTCTACTTTCACGAAATTCAGGTATATTTTAAATCTCACCGTACTTGTTAATATAATATATTTGTCAAACCTGCATCTTTTATTAAGTGACTACTAAATTTAAACCCTTCCCAAATGACGTAAAGGTGAGGTGTTTATGGCATATCAAACAAGAACCCCAAAAAGAAAATATAACCAAGACGTACACCCAAAAGAAGGAAAAACTTGTAGAAGAGAGAGAGAGAGAGAAGATGAACGAGGGAGAGGAGGAGAAAAATGTAACCAAGAAGAAGTGAATGATGTGAAAAAAGCATAGCCTTGTTACAGAAAAGTACAAGACGATATAAAACTCCTTTCATATACTTTATCTCAAACGCCATAAAAACACTTTTAAAATATTAAAACAAACATACACTAAAGAAATAGAGGAATGAGACTGTAGCTTACCAAAACCAAATCTGTAAGAAGGAGAGATAAGTGTGGTGGAGAAGAGAGAAAAGCAAAGAGGCATTATATAGAAAACAAGCAGACCATGACGGTGAAATTCCAAACGAAAAATGAATGGCAATTTTTTTTAATTTCAACAATCACTTGGATAATTGTGTCCAATATTTGAGCATGACGCGGTCCAATCAGGCAGCGTATGAAGTGGGAGCAAAAGAGAAGACTTACTTTTGGGCAAAATAGACTTAGCTCATTAAACCCCAAAAATACGAAATCTAGCACCGGCCCTTCTTATGATCTCCAGCTAGCAAATCATAGAGGATCATGTACAGTGTGATACTTTAATGCGACTTGAAAATTGAGTGAAGGGAAGAAAATTAACTGATAGTAAGGATAGTATTAATATTGTCCTTATTATTATAAGTCTACTTTTAAATGAAATTTGTGGTTCTAAATTTAAGTCCACTTAGAGGTCATTAATGACTGTGTTCCAATTTTATTTTTATTTAATTCTTGTTTGGAAAGAGAGAAAGATGAGAAAGAAGTGAAAATAATTTGTAATAAAGGTGCATGGGCACAACCTATTTACGTATCTTCAGCAAGTATAATTATTTTTTTAGCTACATACAATTTAGGATATTAAAAATGGTTGCACTTGTTCAACCATCTAGGCCCTTATATATACCTTTGGGCTAATAATTTTGTAATTAGAAAAATTTCAGTAATTCTTCTATATTTAAACATAATTTAATAATGTTAAATTGCAAAGGAGGGCCTAACCATTACTGATTCGAAGATAACCGAAGTATCTCATGGCTAGCCTGCAAAACTTGCGTGGGTGTACGGAATATTGGGCATAAGGCTGGAGTTTGAGATGTACAAACCCTCCAACGCTCCAATAACCTTTGTGAGCTAATGACATGTACGGTCTCGTGTAAATGAAATGTATGTGCTTTTTCCTCTCATTAAAAAGAAAAAAGGAAACAAAAAAACGAAACTCGACTTTCATCCGTTTTTTATCTGCAAACCGTTTGGTAGGCAGTTGTGTCTTCTGTCACTATTGAGAAGTCCTCAGTTGTACATTCATGACATGAGCTAACAAAGGAACTAGACTCCGTTGGGTTTCATTCATAAGACTGCAGATAGTCTACATTTCAAATATAAGTATCCAATGAGCATTTCTGATTTACATACCAGAAAGCACTATGTCATGTGTGTCCCCTTGCAAAAGGGTTCTCCATCAGGTACTTTTTTAGCAACATTTCGATCTTCACATGAATGAACTCACCAAAGCAGCACACTAAATCTGCAAGTGCTACAAACTAAGAGCGAAGATGATTGGTGGAAGAAAATGTGTACAAGGAGTTAGAGGTCCACATGGTAACATACTCTAATCTTGCATTTTAATGATTAGTGATACAAAACAAATATTGATGTGTTCCTCAATTGTTATACAATGCTCCTCTGGTCCTAAATGAAGGACCTAGATAGGATAATGCAATCAGGTCAATTTTTCTGGGTATCCCAACTCATAACAGATTAGTGTCCTTGTCATATATGTCCCTCAGAATCGTATTCAGAAACACCCACAAGCCGGTTCAGAAGTCTCTACCAAGGAACTCAGAAAAAGTCGAGACAGAGATGAAGCCGGACCTCATTCATCGGGGGATTCAACGCTTTCAGTCAAATGTTGAGACCTGCATTGTTTTGCTGGAATCAGAAATCAACGCAAAACAATGCAGACAATTTAACAAGAATTAAAAGACAAATCTTCATGATTCAAGTCACCGCCAACTAAAGAGAAAAAAGTTGTAGAACGATCATTTGCAATTCTCTCTCTAATCTACAAGTGCCATTGAAATATCTCTAGTGACATTTCAATATTACATTATTACCCCAATATCGGGGCAGTTTTAATGTCCGAACTGATAGGAAATACTAAAATAATTGGATACAGTGAGACAAAATGGATGGTAAGCACCTAAAATTTTAGTAAAGAAGGCTTGGACAAGTGTGTTCCCACTTTTATATAGTTTACCAATCTCACACACTCACTTATAATGGAGCACATAAATGTCATTGTTGAGCACTATCATTACAGTAAGGCCCACACTAGCACATAAATAATTACCATATTTGATCGTGGTTGATGCCAAGTCCATTGCAGGTAAGTATCATCCCTTTGAATCTGGCAAGATATTCCTGTGTGGCAATGAGATGTTTCTACCGATGGTTAAATCATAGGGGTAGCGTCAACGAGAGAATCATAAAAAATATATTTAAATAATTTGTATTTTGAATGAAATTTACATTCCACACCTGCAAGCTATACTTGTCAATCTCGTAGATTCCAGTTGAATCATATTCATTTCGTTTGGCAGGATCACTCAGCACTAGGAAATGTCATGAGAACTATGATCAGCAAAAATCCAACACAGTCACTCACAAACAATGGCTTGCTATTTTCTTTTCTTTTTTTTTGCCAGAATGGCTTGCTATTTTCGAACCATAAGTGAGGGAAAAGAAACAGAATAAAGTCCAACCTTTTATGGCTACAGTGTAAAGTTACTTCCTGATTGGCAGATCTGTACATCAGTTTTTAATTTTACAAGAAGATCATACTTGAATTCTCTAGCCAACAATGGCAAGATCGTGATTATGCAGCCCTCTTTTAACCTATAAACACACTACAACCAAAACCAAATCTTGGATACGATATTAAGGGATCCATTAAGCTCTGTTTTTGGGGCTCAAAAGACTAATAGCATGTTTGTTCAACTATAATATATCCTTCATTAATCTACATGCATTTGTTTCCCTTTAATCTGTGGATAAATGGAAGGTTTGAGATGGTAAGAGCACTCCTTCACATTGCCACGCACCACAAATCTTCCATTTGCCAGCAAATCAAAGAGACCCAACTTGTGTAAAGGCTTAATGAATGATATTTTAGTAAACAATGTCATGTTGGGTCTTTCAACAACCAAAAAAAGGGCTGACAGATAACTCAAATCAAGACTTTTTTCATGTGTGGCATGTTTATATGTTTCTAAGAGAGACATGTGCTAAGGATTTCTGTCAATTGTAGTTGTTGAATTACAGTTGACTTATCATATTTTCTGAAATTACCTTCAGTTAAAATTCCTCCTAGGAAAATAAAAGTTAGATTTATACACTCCTGAAACTAGTTTAGGACAAAAAAGGATCAGAGAGAAATAATAACAAAACAATGGACAAACAAGAGTAAGAACACCAAACCACACGAAGAAAGTCTACATTTCAAATCCACATGAATGAAGGACTACAATTGTTGGGTTTACAATCACTTGTCCTTCACAATTGAACAGTGACAGAGACATAGGGAATATAATATTTTATTGTTAATAAATGAATTTATAGTTACCACTGTAAGCTTCATTGATTTCTTGGAATTTTGCAGTAACAGCATTGTCACCTTTGTGCTTGTCAGGATGCCATTTCTACAAAAATCCAAGCACAATCAAGGACGAGTGAGAACTAAAACTTCTAGTAAAAAGAAATTTCAGAACGAAAAAGCATAGAGAGAACCACTTCAGGAGCTATTAGGATAGCTAACCAACCAGTGCAAGCCTTCGGTAATTGAATTTGATATTTTCATCAGTTGCATCATAATCAACTTCCAACACTTTGTAAAAATCCTTGAAACAATGTAAAGATCCACATCAAGAAATCATCAATCAAGAAAACACTTCAAACAATATTGAGGCATGAGAAACATGGAATTTGAACTTTAAGGCACAAAACTTTGTAACTCAAAAGATTAAATATAAAGTTTTGAGATAGGTAATTATCACTTTACAATATAGTTCTAGCTTGTAAATCTTCATGCAAGAGGTTTCCTCCCCTGACCAGATTGTCCTATCGGTTTGTAATATTGTAAATCACACTATAAAAGCGTCTGGACTTATTACGTCTCTAGAGCAAGAAGCCTAAAAGGGCTTGAACACTGATTTTGTAACCTTGTATATGTTTGTTAATACATTCCCCTTTCACTCGGAAAAAAAAATTTATATATAGTTCCAGCTAAAAATATAATTGATGATGATAATAATTCAAGCTGTCAAGGCATGATATGAATCCAAAAAGTTAAACATCTAACGCAGAGATGACGACCTGTGCATTTCATAGGTACATTTTAGACCACAAGCTTGTGCATTGCACGGATGTTTCCTGGTTGCTGACTTGTGTGATGCCACAAGCATGGGAACCATAGACACAACAAATTAAAATTACCGATAAAATAAAAATTTTAAAATCTAATATAAACAAATAAAGTACACATCTCAAAACAAGTCATATCTATTAAACCCTACCACTATTCATAAACCATTAGTCTTCTACAAAAGATCTATAATGATTAATTTATTGTATTCTACAGATTCATGTTGGTTTTACCAGGAAAAACTGATCTTTGCCATGAGAATATAAAATATACCTAATGATTGAGAAGTCAATCCAAATTGGTCAATCTTGGCACTTTGTTCAAATTCGCAGTGAAAGTAAGGAAGGAAATCATCCATTTGATCAGAAGTTGGATGCACTATCACATAAATGGGTGACAGATGGTTAGAGAGAATTAGAGGTACCAGGGTTTGAGAAAACCTAACCCCCCCTCCAGGGCAAGAATTAAAGGTGGCACTGAGGCAAGGTGCCGAAGAAGCCCAGTGCCCCTCACTCTCACACCATGAGGTGCTGGCTTCGACCAGACACCTTGCTCATGGCACATTTGGCAATTTTTCATATTTTAGAAAAATATTCAAGCTATTTCATTTTTAAGTTTCGCAAAATTACAATAAAATAAGGCCACCCCAAGGGACCACATCCATAGAAATATGACTATTATGCTTAATAGTGACATTAGTGAACGCATTTGATTATTTTGTTTACATAGATAATTTATGTCATATCCTGTTTGAAACTTATATTTGTCTGTGTGTATAGCATACTTCTAACATTTTTCAAACACTAGCTCCATGTTTCACTAGACATGTACATTTTGAGCATCTCTTTCCTAAAGCATTTTAGAGATCTAGTGCTACTAGGACACCTTTCACCTTTGACTACCTTGGTCATCTGAGAGGTTCTACAGTGCAAAATCATATTAATAAAGGAGAATATTCAAATGATGACCTTGACAATCTCTAGGTATGTAAACTCATAAAGGATGAAACCATAAAAGTAACATATAGTTGGACGAAAGCCAATGAATTACAGAAAGTGGCTTTTGACATATATGTAAGAAATATTTTAAGTTCATTAAACTTCTGCAAATCGCGGTAATGATGACATTGTCAGAATATATTGTAGTTACGAACTCCAAACTGGGAGTTGGACATTGTTTTGAAAAAAACCAACAAAGTTTTATCTAGTTATCTACACAAGTCAATTAAATGGAACACCATGCATTTCCCAATAAATCTCCATTTCCATGTTCAGCAACTTGGTTTACATTTACAAGTTACAAAACTTGCCACTAGCCTAACTGCATTATTCTTTACAAGGAATCCAGACATTAGTGCAGGTTTGATCAACTTCAATATGCTAACCCCAAATTATTCAACAAGTCCACCTCTGAGATTCCTTACTCCAAACAAAGCAGCCAAAAGAGAAAAAAACGGTGAACTAGAAAAAAAGTTGATAATCAGTAAATTACAGCTGTCCGATTTTAGGGGCTATTTTTAACTTTCTCCTCCTACTATTTCTCCCATAAATAAATTAGCGCAATAGAAATGGAGGGGAAAAAGAGTAACTCCAACCAATATTAAAGTACAATTTCTCACTAAGACAATCAAAGAAAAAGGCAGAAATGAAAAGGAAATCGCAGAGCAAGGTTGGAATAGACGAAATACCTTTGATTTGGTATCGTCACCGCTTTCCATCTGCTAACAATACGGGTTTTTCAAGCGCAGCTTCATTGACAAAATTCATCGGATAGAAAACGCAGAACGCTAAATTTGGTAGTACTGATCAAATGAAATGCCTCAACCACCAAAAGACATAATAGTGGCTTGCAATGGAAGACAGAATTCCAAATAAAAACGAGAAAGGGACAGAGATAATGATGATGACGATGACGACGATGAATCAGAAATTGTGTGGTGAAATGTTTGACTCGGAGAAGAGAAGTGAAGAGATGCCGCGTACGCCACAATTTGGCTTTGGGGATTGAATTTCACGCGATTTTTGTCTGCGAATATGTTTGGCCGTTTGTATTTATCCGTTGTGCCGCCATTGGAATTTTGCCAACCGCAGTTTGTGGTAAAAATGTCTCTTTCCCTTTTTTCTTACTGCCACCTTCAGGCTTCAACCACTTGTCCAATAATTACTGTCTCTGAGTTTTCACTCCAAACTGAAAAATTTATAGTTAAGAAGTATTTGAGAAATTTTCATATATATTGATATTCTAATTTAGGTCAGTCCCACGAATAGAATTTTTAATGGGGATTTTTCCTCAATTTTTTCAATTAGAAAAGAAATTTACAAGCATCTATGATAGACCTTGGATTAAAAAATCAGGCTATAATACTGAATGATGCAGAAGGGGAAGAAGGCCAAGTAAAAGTAGAGAAAAGAGAAGATCAGAGAAGAGACTCCTTCGTGCATCAAGCAATTTGGCAATTCGGCTGACAAATGGATCTTAGCTTGGGCCTTAATTCCATGCTATTTCAGCCCACATGCTTTCGTTTAGAATACAGGCTGGGCCCATAAATATCCAAAGTAGCAATGATGCTGTTAGAGGGTTATTTTGGGATTATACAGATGACTTTTTAAAACATTAAATTATTGGGACAAATTAAAAATTAAGATAAATTAGTTTATGGAAATGATTATAAGTTATAAGAACCAAAAAACATTCATTCTTCAATAAAAGTTGACAGGACGAGAATTTAATATCAAAGTGGAATATATATAGTGAAGTAATGAATTTTAATTATTGTCGAGTTTCTTATTTTAGAAAGACCAAGATATAAATTATAAGATATATCTAGGTTTAAATTTCAGGATTAAACGTCGTTTAATTTTCAGGTTTAAACATCACGATTACTCAATGTAAACATTTGATTAATTTCAAGTTTAAATTTCATATTTAAAGATCATGTCAATAATGTAAAAGACAAGAAACATCAAATCATATTTATTCGAATAATACAAGAACAGTGAGCTACATCAATTACAAATCCATCTCATGGCCACGGCCTCACCTTCCTGCCAAAGATATTCCCATACGTAGAAATACAAGTGTGAAGAAGAAGAGGGCATTGTGACAGCACAAAGAGGAAGATCGGAACACTTGCAAGTATCATAATAGGAAGGAGACCCCATGAGTAGTTTGTATGTTGCAACATGAGATAGGTGGTAGAAAGAAAGGCTGTTATCATGCTTACAATGGATATGAAAAGAAAAGAAAGACCCAAGATCAATTTTGTTGGTAAGGACTTGAGAAACTTTTCTTCTGAGTATTGAGAGGTAAGAATTGCTAGAAACATTAGAACTGAGGTTGAAGAAGAGAGAAATGATAATATGGTTGAGAATATGTAAACCTTAAAATATGGTTGTTTGATGAATAATGGGTATCCAAGATTTTGATCATTTCCTCCTGGAACCGTAAAAGCTGCTGCAAACAAAATGGTCACAATTAGGGTACCAACAAGAGAGCATGAAGATGCTGTTTTCTTTATCCATTTCTCTCCTTCAATCATTAAGTCTCTATGTCTTTCTCTGAATAATTCTTTAGCTGTCAAACCATCCTTGTTTCGAACTCCCCTAATACTCGGAGGCATTAAACTCTCCACCTCCTGCATTTGTAACAAAACGTATAGCATTTCACATTCTTATAAATTCCAGACTATTTGTATAACCATATTTTGGGAGAAGACGGCCAGCAAAGAAAGTGGAACTTTAATTTGATTCAAAGCCAGACATCACGAGAGATTTACTTTCTTTGTGATGCCTTTGAATGATTCTAGACTTCTCAATGTGAGGCGCCAAAGAAAGTGAAACTCACAGGGAAACATTTCAAATACTTGCAGAAAAAACTGTATTTAATTGATTGATTGATGTAATAATTATAGTAGATTATGAATAAAAAATTTATACTCTTTCTCTTACCTTAAACCATTGCAATTCTATTTGCATTTGCAGTGTGGGTGCGTAGATGCGATTAAGAACGTGATCAGGAGCCCTTATAGCTGCCTTATGCATTAAGGTATTTCGATCATATTCAAACAAAGATGATACCACGCCAGGCTTAAAGCGATACCCATGAATAAGGTTGAAAACCCTAGCTTGTCGATAGTGAATAGCTTCGGAGAAACATTCAAACATTACTTCTTTGAGGAAAAACTCTGGGATTACGTTCGATACTTGTAACACAAAATCGACATTCCCTTCTTTAGCTGCAAGACAAAAAGCCTTGACTAAACCTTCGTTTTGGAATGCTTCCCTTGCAATCTTACAAACTAGAAGAAGAAGGTCATCTATTTGTGCATGCAGAAGCCTTAGCTCTTGTATTTTCTTCACTCCTAGATCGATACGTATCACACATGGATCTTTTAATTAGTTTAGTTTAATTTATGAGAATCATGTTTAAGCTTGAACAAGTACGAGAGTTAGCATCCATACCTACAAAATTACCGGCGGAGGTGATGAGCCTTTGTAGTAAACCATGCCCTGTTAATTTATGAAAGTTAGCCTTATATGTGATTATCAATGAGTTTATTGAAAATTATAAATTTAGGAGGTAAAGTGAATTAAGGTCTTATATTTATAACCAAAGCAAGCTCTTTTACTAGCTCTTACATTACTTTAAAGAAAGCAATATGTAAAAGTTACAAATTTTAATGCCTACAAATTTATATATTACTCATATTCTCCAAACAATATTTTTGTAATAACATACCTGGCTCAGTAAACGTTGCTTGATCTCCTCGATTTCTATCTTCTTGTTGGATGTCCAATGAAACATGATTGATAGCTGTGGTTGAAGGTATTTTTATATCTTACATGGGCAAAGAAAGAACCAAATTAAAGATCATATATGTCGTTAAAAAAAAAATATAAGTAATAATGATGATAATAAATAAATAAGATAAATCAACATATGAAAAAAAGTATTCTCTCTATGTTAATTAAAAGTACTTTGAATCAAGTGTTCTTAATTTACTTATTTTTTTATTTATAGGTTGATCTTTAATCTAGTGAATTGTAATAATCTCCTTTACCATATTTTCAAAAATATTATATTCTATAGCGTTTCTCTGCAGGTCACAATTAAGACCAAAGAAAGAAACTTTTAGCAATGTGTGCGAGAGTTGTATAACATAAAATCTACACATGATAATAAAAAAGAAAGGAAGTTTGAAATAAGTATTCTGATACTAACAGTTATAGATCCATCGTTTCCAGAAGATAAGTTCACTTGGGCTAAGAATATCAGTATTCAAGGTTGCGATAAGATGAATTGGCATAGACGCTACATCATCGGGATCTTGGGGCACGAAAAGCAGTTCTTCATGACGTTGAAGCAATTTCAGCGCAATATCTGCATACACACACCCCAGACACATACATATATAGGCACGCCTTGAATTGACAACAATGTCAAAAACAAAAGAAGTAATTTATAACATAACATACCAAAACGTTGTGGTTCTAGACAATGACAAAGAACCGCAGAACCCGAACGGCCTGTGAGGCATTCAAATGGAGTGACAGAACAAAGATACCGTCCCATTTCTTGGAAACTATTTGCAAAAGCCATTGTAATGGGAAGATTATCATGTTCGTATGGAATGGTAAGTATGCCATTATTCTTGTCTATGAGGCATTTTGCAATATGAGTATTTCCATTATAGCAACAAGCCAATCCAAGTGCTGTAAAACCCTCAGAATCAACAGTTAGAAGGAATTCTGGAGGGAGTAGTTTGAGCAACTCCTCCACCATGGCGATATGCCCATACTGTGCAGCCAGATGAAGTGCTGTTTTGCCTCCAGAATCAATTCTAGCAGTCAACGCATTAGGGTTTTCATCCAGAATTGCTTTAACTACACTCAAGTTGTTAACACATATAGCATGGTACAATTTCTCCTCACATCCTCTTTTCTCAGCTGTAATCCACACCATGTTAATTAGCAAGCATCAATGCGTACGTATGGTTTTTAAAATAGCAAGCAAATTAAATTATGTTCATGTAGAAAAATATAAGGTTTTTAAAATGACGTGTCCCGGAAAATGATGTGCTTTTTAAAATATGTCTAATTAATTTATGAGGACTAATATGCAAACTCACGACTTGACCTTACCAGGATCTGTTCTCTAGGCTTGTACCTCTGTGTCTTGAGTTTCAAGACTAATATAGTTTCTGGCACCATCTTGAATTTTCGCTTTTGAAAATAATGACAACTTTAATACTATATTGAGTTCCTTGTGTCTATGGATATAAATACAGACTCTTGCACGCACATATACAAGTACATAACTACACACGCGCGCATGTATTTATGTATTTAAGAGATTGGCATAGGGCATTAGTTTGTTATAGTGCCTGTATATATATAGATAGGATAATTATTTTGAATAATATAGACTTAAAAAGGTTATGTTCAATTATTGTTAAATGCATCTTGAGTATGAGGAGATTTACATGTTTATAGTGAAATGGTTAAAATAATTCTGGCAAAAAATAGTGTTGGCTAAAATAATTAATGAAAAGCCATTAATTAACCAAAGTGAAAGCTTCATTATGATGCACTACTAGTAAAGGAAAAAAAAATAAACCTTCATGAAATTTTAATAAGCAAAGCTCTATTTGAAGAATCTCAAGTTTTGTTTTGACAATATAAATTATTCAAATTTAATTACGTAAGGGAGTAAACTTAGATCAAGTTCCTTACCACATTTATCTTTTAAATTCTCTAATCACGCTTTGCCATATGTACTATTTTTTTCTATGGGTTTATGATTAAGTTATGAGGTGGAAAAAAATAGGACCATATATGATTGGAGAAGTTAACATGATGATTATAAGTAAGGAACTTGATCTAAATTGTCTTCAAGTAAAAATGCCAATTAATTTACCTAACTTATATCATATATCTAAGCTTTGTCTTTAACACAATGCTATGATATTTTCTAACAGCTATTGATCCAAAGGAGACAGAAATAAGAAGAGCTTTTGCACTCATTCACCTGATCCCTCGTGTGGCCTTGCTGAGGATTGTTCTATTTCACCAAATTGTTCTCCAGATTTTGGCCTTGCAGCTACACCGCCCCGGGAAGGGGCGGAGCCGCCAGGTGGAGGGCGGGAGAGCCCCACAAGAGGGTCCAAGTCGATGGGTGAGTTTTGTTCCAAGTCACCTCGCAAAGTTGACATTTTGGGGATCTGTATAATGCACTGATCAATCTGCTTTGTGTATATTATGTTGCAAATTTAGCATTTGTGTATAACAACAGCATAATCAATACGTGTTCAAATAAAAACATGAATGATCGAAATGTACTTACCAGTCGACCTTGAGCCTTGGATTCAACAAGCTATATGACTGGACATTGGCCAGACTAGCAGTAATATATAGGTAAAAAAAAAAAAAAAAAGCAACAATGTATATATATATATATATATATGGCATATATGGAACAAATACTTGCTTTTAAAAGCGCGCGCACACACAGAGACTGTGGGTCTAAAATAACAATGCTTACCCGCCTCTTTACTTTTGTTTTGATATTCCTTATCTTCATTTAGGTTGAACCCTTTATTATTGGGATTTATTCTATTTATCAAGGTAGATTTTTTTTTAATATTTAATGTTATAATAATATTTTTTATATAGTATTAAATTTCAACCATTAAAATTAGATTTAATGATGAAGATATTAAATAGAGAGAAAATGAATAGAGAGATTAATGGAGATATTCCTCTCCCCTAAATAAAGGAATTTGAGTTTTACATGTCCAAGTAGTTATGACTTATGAGTCGTTAGTCAAAGAGTCAAAGATGTTCACGCTGGCTTCAAATTAAATTATCTGCATCATGACAATATTGTTAAACTTTTGTTTTGTAGGATGCCATCATATCGAAATTTATAAATCAATTGTATTTTTGTTTGAATAACAAAATTATCATGCAACAGGAATTCCAAGATCTGGTCGTTGAGCTTAAAAAGAAAAAGGGATTCATAAAATGCAGTCACTGCTTGTTCCTTTAATTTGCTTTGGTCCCCACACAAAAGCTACGCCAAGATTTTTTTCCCCTAGGTTGCCTGCCAGCTTGCCAATAATTGAGTGAACGTCACCAGCAAGATATGTTTTCCATTGAATCATCAATTCCTTTCTTTTTGAATAATTAATATTTTAACAAGCATGAATTTTCTTATCCCTAGTGACGCTGTTTCAAAATTTTGTTAAATACCTTATATTAAATTTATTTATTTTCAAAAATTTGTCGTTTTCCTTTTTTAAAATTAGTACGCTCAGGTACTCTTTTTTCAATTGTTTATACTTTTTTAAATTAAATATTTACACTTTTTGGGATGACTTTCTTTTTCCTCTGTAATATGATAAATAGTGAAAACATATATAGTTCCCAAACATCTCTTTTTTTGTTTAAAAAAAAAACATTTTTAACAACTTAAAATCCCCTTCCCCATAGGGGAGACCCACACGTTGTTGTCATTTTGGAATATACAACCCACAACCTACCCTGTTATGAGAGGGAGTTTGGGGTACTATTGACAATTAAAAAATAATGAGAATCACCAATATTAATTAAAAATATAACCATTTAGTTATTTTAATTCTCAAATTACCCTGGCTCTCAAATCTCACATTGACACTTAATTATACCCAAAATTCTCAATGAAATTATACATTAATCACAGATATATAAATACTTAGCTATGCCATCAATGTACCACTGAGAACCAAGAGAGGTTCATGGCTTCACTGCATCTTGGAGACAAGCGAGAAATTTGAATTGTTCGTATTTAATATGCAATGATTCATAGGAGACACATTGATGCCAAAAACTCGGAGTCTTCCCATGAAATTCTTAAAACTTTGTACTTTGCCCCCTCTTCTTAAAACTTTATACTTTGCCTCCTCTATGAGCAATTTCTTTGCTTCTACCAGAATTCTTTGGAAAGAAGCTTAATTACTTGGAAAGCCTTTAGCCAAACTGTTTTAAATTTTTTCTTTTAAAAGAACAGTTCAAATCAAGCTTTAATGCATGTAACTAGAAGATACTTGAGAAAATGGAAAATAGCCATTCAAGTTTTCATTCATGTTGTCTACTCATTAAAAGTAGAAATAGAAATATGGAAACCAGACGCATTTTTCTTTTGCAGTCCTTCATAACTAAATATCTTTTTCTTTTTACTTAGGGCCCGATTGGTTAGTTCGAAGGACCAAGGAGATATCAATATCTGCCGAGGAATGTAATGCAATATAGTATAAGGAAACCGGAAAAATTAGAGATAAATCCTCATTTTAAAAATAATTGTAGAATGTGATCTAGAAAATGTTAAAGCCATGAGGAGATTGAGGACCATAGTGTACTCATCCAATTATTGAGATATTCAAAAGTTAAATGAATGTGTGATGTTGTTACTTGTCAAAGTTTTGGAGTTAAGTTAACATGGAACATGATGTTTCATTCATCACTCTGTTATTTAATTAATATGGTCGGTGCACTTTTTTTTTGGGATGCAAATGGCCAGCGCACTTTATTCATCACTTTATTTTCTTAATCAGATTTAACTTCAGTTGTTTTTATTGTTCAAATTTTCTTCATCTGACCATTATCCTTTGGGCCTCTGGAATCCTCTTTTTGTTACTTTTGGGTATCTAAATCTCTATTGTGGGCTACACTTGGCTCATTTTGCCAAAACAATGGGCTTAACTGTTCCAGACTGTAAATTGAATGACACGATCATTAACTTATTTGAAATAATGATTGAAGCCTTTAAAACTAACTTTTCAATTATAAGAGATTGGATAATGACACGATCGTTAACTTTTCAATTATTAGAGGGATTGGATCCTTGAGGAGTATAATAATAAGAGATGAAGAAGAAAGTAATGCACAATGTCTTCAATGTCACGCCTAGAAAATTTAGAAGTGACCGGCACAGAATATAAGTGAACCCACATTCTTTAACATTTTAACTTATATATGAATATTAAATAATACTCATAATATCATTAACAACATCATAACTAATATAATAAACCTAAGCATATTTAAACCATTTTATATTCATATAGTAGCATATCTTACATAATCCAAATTGTCTCTTAGAAATTTTGTGGAAAATCTCCTCTATAAATTAGACTTTCTGAAAATTCTATAGTGACCCAAATTTTCATGATAGCATTAGGAGCTCCGCTTCACCACAACATATAGACTTACATATATTCCAAAATACAATGAAAGATAGGGATCCTGCCTATAGCATGGAGCACCTAAACAAGATATACTGGCATATGAAAAAAAAAAACCTAAAGTTTTACATTGAATTAGGAATCATTCAAATGTTTCTTGACCTTCAGTCTAGTCATATTGATCATCAAGAGGAATATGATCAACTGCACTATCTGAGGCCAAAAATATTTCTGGTGAATAATGTCCCATTTATAGAATTTAATAAAATACTAATGAAAAATAATTTAAATAGATTTAACTTTGAAAGATGACAACATGATAACAAGTTTCAACTTCTAGAGCATACAATTATAATCATAAATAAAACTATATGAAAGATCATTATATGAACAAAACCAAATACATAGTAAAACAGTTTCGTTTGATAAAATCAGTTTAAAAACAATAACTCTCATATCCCATCTTTCGCAGGACTTCAACAAAACGGATAACAAACATGGACACAGTCCACGAGGGTAAATAACGAGGTGCAGCATGAAGCTACGAGAACAAGCGAGGACACAAAATCCACTTGGGTAAATAACAAAGTGTGGCTCAAAGTCACGAAACAAATGCAAGTACAAAACCCACTAATAACAAGCGTGAGAACGAATCCCATGAATATCAAACGTGAGTACCATGCTCATGAATGTCAATCGAGCTTGAGTTAATCATGGCGCGCTAAGGATTAATAGTACTATTGTTAGTAACCAGCGCTTTATATTCAGTCCTCTTTAAAATATTCCCAAGCATGCATGGGGTCTATTATTTGTAAAGTATATAAACAGATCTTTCAATACCGAAATCGCATAACCAATATTCGATACTTGAGGACCCCAGCATGAAATTAAAAAAAAATCATTCCAAATGAATCCTTTAATTTCTTGTGCATCAAGATTTGTAAGGAATACAATGATGTTGAACTATTAAGTAACGATAATGAAAAATCATTATTTCATCTAATCAGTCAAATATAAGAAAACAATAGCATAATTCCAATAAGCCCTTTTTCAGAAAATAATGGTTACAAAATGAATATTTAATGAAAATGTAACAGATATCAATGGGACGCTATTCACTCACTTAGTGCATTCCATGAAATATATTCCACTATTTCCAAAACTTCCCAAAACAACCACCCTTGTAGCAACCCAACTGCCTAACCAATAGAAGAATATCATCACTTTAATATAATTCTTGTACTTAATTTATTCTCAAGATTTAAACATTCATCCAAAACACAAGATAATTTTATTGGTTATTTTATTTTTTAAATTGCATAGCCACACATTCATACTTGTAGAAAAGAAAACAAATCTCTTCCAACAACATAAATTTTTCACCTAATAACTCAAGTCTTCATCTTTCACTTTCCTTGTTTAAGCATACCATAAGACTTATTTCACCAAGCAAGCCTCTTGATTTCTATATCACTATGATTCATATAAATCTTTTCCAAGTTCAACATTCATATTAAGTGGTTTCTATACTATATAATTATGTCAATGCCACTTTAACATAATGATGAATTCAATTTAATAAAGTTCTTTCATCCAACATTCCACACTTCATATACCACCCAAATCCTAACAAAAGAACAAGCAACTTAATCTTTGGAATTTTCCAATAGTCCTCTTTCCAACATCACCATGAAGATATAGTGTGTGTTTGGAGCTACATTTCAGCAGCCCAATCACACGATTGAAAGGAAATTCGTACGAATTGAGGGAGGATGGCTTTAATTGAGTGTTTGGTTTGAGACAATTACATTTCGCGCTTTTGTCTTTTTCCTGCGATAAGGAATAAGCTAGAAGGGAGAGCTTTTTGCTACGAATGGATCAAGGAGTATTTGCGTGAGTGGGAGAAGTGAGGGATGGGTGTAGTTTAATTGATATGGGTCCCATCACCTTTATGCTACTCCCTCCGGTCCTAAATATAGGACAAAGTTTGTAGTGCAATTTGCACTACAAACTTTGTCCTATATTTAGGACCGGAGGTAGTATTTGTTATCTTTTTTTAATTTTCATTTCAAATGATGTAGGTCTCTCTTTTTTTTCTTAATCTTATAATGATTTTTTTTTCCCGATAATTCCATTATCTTGATCTCCAAAGCATTTAACTAAATCAGTTTTCATAATACTTAATTAGTTAAAATTTTTAATTGAGAGATTTACTTACATACACATACTTATTTTTATCATTCTAATTTGATGTATACTATAGAAAGGACTTTTGGAGTGTGAAATTAGGAATATAATTGATGTAGATAATAATAGTGTAAATAAACAGCCTTTCGTGTCAAATTATAGTAAGAGATCTTCCTATCAAATGAATCATATTCATAACTCAATTAGAGACCAACTTGTACGAGACATGTGATCTAATTAATTATATAATATTATTTCATTAAATTGTGTATTTTTTAATCTCCAAATTTCCCAACTTCAACTTTTATAAATGTTTCCAAATTTCAAATTTAATTTCTCTCTTACTATTATCATAAAAGTCATTTCTGTTTAAGTCAATCCAAACAAATTTTACTTTTTGCAAAAGTCTTTTATACAACCGTTAATCCAAACATAAATCACGTTACACAATCAAATTTTTACCCAAAAATAAGATTATAAAAAGTTAAATTAGAAAAAGTCATTTTTGCTATTCCTGATCCAAACACACACATAAAGTTTTCAAATTTCACATCTAAGCAAGGCTTCAATTCAAGTTGGTGTGTGTGTGTGTTACATCATCATTAAAATACTATAGAAACATATCAAAATTAAGTCTCATTCCTTTCAAACATTTCAACAAGCATCTAGTGGGCACTCAAGATTAACTAATAAGGCAAACATCTTTGCCATGGTTGTCACAATATCACAAAATCTCACAAACCAAACAATTCATCTAGCACCAAATGATAATCAAAGTTTAAATCATAAATAATACCATCTAATCATACCTATTCCATTAGCAAGAATGATTTTCTTAAAATTTCCACCATTCCATTATTTGGTTAATAACATTTTCACTAGGGGTGTTCATCAATTTCCCGTCCCGACCTTCCCGTCCCGATCCCGAGCAAATCGGGAGGGGATTTTCCCGTCCCAAAAATTTCGGGATCGGGAAAAATTCGGGATTGGGAATGGGATTTCCCGATCCCGAAAATATATCTATACACATATATATTTTTTAAAAATATTTAAGAAAATAAGACTAAATGTAAAATAAAATGTGAAAATCCCTAACACCCTTAAGATAATATCTATTCTTTTAGTTTATTTAGTTAATTTAATTTATTATTTATTAAATAGTTCTAATTTTTTGTTCTTGTTTTTATTCTTTTTGCAGCTGAATCGACAACTTTAAACATGTATTAGACTAATTATATATTTATATTAGACTTATTTGATACAATATAATATTAAACAAATTATATATTTATACTAGACTAAAGGAAACACAACAAAAAATTTAATATAGAGATTTTTTTTTTTAAAAAAGCAAATTCAGGATCGGGATCGAAAATCATTCTCGAACCCTTCTCGGGATCGGGATCGGGAATGGCATTTCCCGATCCCGATCCCGAACACCCCTAATTTTCACCATTACAGGTTTAAATTCTTCTCTCAAGCATTTTTTTTTTTGGTAACGTTCTCTCAAGCATTTTATCAAACACCTTATGTGCACTCCGTTTTACAAGTTTCAAGAATAATCTTTTTTTAAAATTACAACCCCACATTTCATATATTAAAACTTCAAATCCAATCTTAAGTAATTACCAAACCCTTAGACATCTCAAACCAACTACCAAATGGAGGAATAAACATCCTTTCCAAACAAAAAAAAACGAAAGAACAATTTACAGAAGGGAAAGCAATATTCTCTACTCAATCATAAATTCAAGCATTGTGGAAATCAAAAGAGGAGGAAGATATTCATACATACCATGTATAATAAACGCACAATCAAAGGAAAGAAGTAAAGAAGCAAACTGTCCCCACCCTCACACAGCAACACCACATAACAGAGAAAGAAGAATCAAACATAACAGAAATGAAAGAATCGAGTATCACTATCAAGAAAGGTGAAGGAGAAAGTTGAACAGTCCTAAAATTCTCCCTCCTTGTTTCTGCTGCAAATATGTTGACTGGAAGGGAGGGGGGAAAAAAGAACAGAGGAAGCAAGGTCCAGCGATGTTGAGCAGAGGAAGAAGGAGAACGGTTGATGAAGATGATGGTCGAGCACACAAGCGACAGACATGGAAAGCAGATGAGAAAGACAGAAGAATAGGAATGGGATTTTCGATTTCTCAAAGTTTCTTGAAGCTTCCTCTTGTCTCTCCATTCACGGAAAAAATAAGAAGAGAGGGAGGATAGAAATATGTATCAAGGGGTCCTTCTTCTTCTTCTTCTTTTAATTTTACTGTTAAGGTTATTATTATTATTTGAAAGATGGGTTTTTTTTTTAATAATCTTACAATCTAAAAAAATAAAATTACCCTTTATGGTAGAAAAAGGATTTGAATCCAAAACACAATGATGAGAAGTAGCACAAATTTCATTAGACTACCATTCAAATTTGAAATATATTTAAAACAAATAATTACAATATTAATTAAGAAAGAACTAATCATTTAATTCTAATTTTGTGACCATAACAATTTCTTTCTCCTTTCTTTTTTTTAATAAATTTTTGTGTTATTACATTCAAGGTGTGGGCAACACTTTCCTTTAGACTTAATTTTCTCCAACCTATACCTATCTGCTATACCTATCTGATGGGGTACAATTTGGATTGAAAGAATTACTACTATAAGTTAAACTATAGTTAATTGTTCCTTTCAAGTACTTCAACGACAGTATGCCAGTGTGTCATACTTGGATTGTTTGTGTATCTACTTAATTTTCCCATAGCATATGCTATGTCTGGTCTTGTACATGTCATAACATACATCAAACCATTAGTTTTCTATTCATAAACCATTAGTTTTCTACAAAAAATCTATAATGATAAATTTATTGTATTCTACAGATTCATGTTGGTTTTACCAGAAAAAAATGATCTTTGCCATGAGAATATTTAATTTAAATCCTAACATTGGCATAAGAACATCATTTCTGACTTCTTTCTTTGCTATCAGTTAGCTTGTTTAAGCCAAAAAAAATTTACCTAATGATTAAGAACTCAATCCAAATCGGTCAATCTTGGCACTTTGTTCAAATTAGCAGTGAAAATAAGGATGAAAATCATCCATTTGATCAGAAGTTAGATGCACTATCACAGAAA
The DNA here is from genome assembly GCA_963242795.1 of Inga leiocalycina. Taxonomy (NCBI): domain Eukaryota; kingdom Viridiplantae; phylum Streptophyta; class Magnoliopsida; order Fabales; family Fabaceae; genus Inga; species Inga leiocalycina. Next base: position 44,561,354 of record OY725329.1, read on the forward strand.
TGGGTGACAGATGGTTAGAGAGAATTAGAGGTACCAGGGTTTGAGAAACCTAACCCCCCCTCCAGGGCAAGAATTAAAGGTGGCACTGAGGCAAGGTGCCGAAGAAGCCCAGTGCCTCTCACCCTCACACCATGAGGTGCTTGCTTCAACCAGATACCTTGCTGATGGCACATTTGGCAATTTTTCATATTCTAGAATAATATTCAAGCTATTTCTTTTTTAAGTTTCGCAAAATTACAATAAAATAATGCCAACCCAAGGGATCACATCCATAGAAATATGACTACTATGCTTAATAGTGACATTAGTGAACGCATTTGATGATTATTATGTTTACATAGATAATTTATGTCATATTCTGTTTGAAACTTCTATATATATCTGTGTGTATAGCATACTTCTAACATTTTTCAAACACTAGCTCCATGTTTCACTAGACATGTACATTTTGAGCATCTCTTTCCTAAAGCATTTTAGAGATCTAGTGCTACTAGGACACCTTTCACCTTTGACTACATTGGTCATCTAAGAGGTTCTACAGTGCAAAATCATATTAATCAAGGAGAATACTCAAATGATGGCCATGACAATCTCAAGGTATGTAAACTCATAAAGGATGAAACCATAAAAGTAACATATAGTTGGACTAAAGCCGATGAATTACAGAAAGTAGCTTTTGACATATATGTAAAAAACATTTTAAGTTCATTAAACTTCTGCAAATCGCAGTAATGATACATTGTCAGAATATATTGTAGTTACGAACTGCAAACTGTGAGTTGGACATTGTTTTGGAAAAAACCAACAAAGCTGTATCTAGTTATCTACACAAGTCAATTAAATGGAACACCACGTATTTCCCAATACATCTCCATTTCCATGTTCAGCAACTTGGTTTACATTTACAAGTTACAAAACTTGCCAGAAGCCTAACTGCATTATTCCGTTTACAAGGAATCCAGACACTAGTGCAGGTTTCATCAACTTCAATATGCTAACCCCAAATTATTCTACATCACTAGATATATTTCCTTTCAACAAGTCCACCTCTGAGCTTCCTTACTCGAAACAAAGCAGCCAAAAGGGAAAAAAAATGGTGAACTAGAAAAAAAGTTGATAATCAGTAAATTACAGCTGTCCGATTTTAGGGGCTATTTTTAACTTTCTCCTCCTACTGTTTCTCCCACTAATAAATTAGCGCAATAGAAATGGAGGGGAAAAAGAGTAACTCCAGACAATATTAAAGTACAATTTCTCACTAAGCCAATCAAAGAAAAAGACAGCAATGAAAAGGAAATCGCAGAGCAAGGTTGGAATAGACGAAATACCTTTGATTTGGTATCGTCACCGCTTTCCATCTGCCAACAATACGGGTTTTTCAGGCGCAGCTTCATCGACAAAATTCATCGGATAGGAAACGCAGAACGCTAAATTAGGCAGACCAATGGATCTCGTTTTGGGCCTTAGTTCCTTGCTATTTCAGCCCACAGGCTTACGTTTAAAATACAGGCTGGGCCCATAAATATAGAAAGTTGAAATGATTCTGTTACAGGGTTATTTTGGGAATATACAGATGACTTTTTAAAAAATTAAATTATTGGGACAAATTAAAAATTAAGATAAATTAGTTTATGGAAATGATTATAAGTTATAAGAACCAAAAACATTCATTCTTCAATAAAAGTTGACAGGACGATAATTTAATATCAAAGTGGAATATATATAGTGAAGTAATGACTTTTAATTATTGTCGAGTTTTTTAATTTTAGAAAGACCAAGATATAAATTAGGGAAAATCCCTTAAAAATAACATCGAAATAGCTAAATCCCAAATCAGTTCAGCAAATTTGTGAAATCCCAATTCAGTGTTGTGTCAATACGGATGAACAGTGTGGGTATGTGAAAAGATGATTTTGCCCTTCAGCTCTCTCTCTTGCCACTTCAGAATAACAACACGAGATTCTTAATTAATAACTCCCGATTTTTGATTAACAACTCCAGTTTCTTCTTTTTACTTTCACAATAACAACATCGGTTTTGTTATTAACAACACTATATTCTACATTAGCAACTCTCATTTCTTGTTTCACAACTTTGTAATTTTAGTTTTAGGGCCAATAACAACACCTCTTTCTTTATTAACAACATCGTATTTTACATTAACAACACTATATTTTTGAAATACGAGTATGTGAAGAAATAAAGTGGACTTATTAATCAAAAATCCAGAGTTGTTAATTAAGAGTCTCGTGTTGTTATTCTGAAGTGGTGGGAGGGAGCACTGAAGGGCAAAATCACTTTTTCGCATACCTGCACTGTTCATCCGTATTGACACAGCACTGAATCGGGATTTCGCAAATTCACTGCACTGAATCAGGATTTACCTATTTCAGTGGTAGTTTTAAGGGATTTTCCCTATAAATTATAAGATATATCTAGGTTTAAATTTCAGGTTTAAACATCATGATTACTCAATGTAATCATTCGATTAATTTCAAGTTTAAATTTCATGTTTAAAGATCATGTCAATAATGTCAAAGACAAGAAACATCAAATCATATTTATTCAAATAATACAAGAACAAAGAGCTACATCAATTACAAATCCATCTCATGGCCACGGCCTCACCTTCCTGCCAAAGATATTCCCATACGTAGAAATATAAGTGTGAAGAAGAAGAGGGAATTGTGACAGCACAAAGAGGAAGATCGGAACACTTGCAAGTATCATAATAGGAAGGAGACCCCATGAATAGTTTGCATGCTTCAACATCAGATAGGTGGTTGAAAGAAAGGCTGTTATCATGCTTACAATGGATATGAAAAGAAAAGAAAGACCCATAATCAATTTTGTTGGTAAAGACTTGAGAAACTTTTCTTCTGAATATTGAGAGGTAAGGATTGCTAGAAACATTAGAACAGAGGTTGAAGAAGAGAGGAATGATATTATGGTTGAGAATATGAACACCTTAAAAAATGGTTGTTTGATGAATAATGGGTGTCCAAGATTTTGATCATTTCCTCCTGGAACAGTAAAAGCTGCTGCAAACATAATGGTCACAATTAGAGTACCAACAACTGAGCATGAAGATGCCGTGTCCTTTATCCATTTTTCTCCTTCCTTCATTAACTCCCTATGACTTTCTCTGAATGATTCTTTAGCGGTCAAACCATTCTTGTTTCGAAATGTCCTAAAGCTTGGAGGCGTTAAACTCTCCACCTCCTGCATTTGTTACAAAAAGTATAGCCAGACTATTAGTATAACCATTTTGGGAGAAGATGGCCAGCAAAGAAAGTGGAACTTTAATTTGATTCAAAGCTAGACATCATGAGATTTACTTTCTTTGTGATGACTTTGAATGATTCTGGACTTCTTAATGTGTGGCGCCAAAGAAAATGAAACTCACAGGGAAACAATTCAATATTTATAGTAGATTATGACTCAAACATTTATACATATCTTTCTCTTACCTGGAACCATTGTAATTCTCTTTGCATTTGCAGCGTGGGTGCGCGGATGCGATCAAGAACGTGATCAGGAGCCCTTATAGCTGCCCTATGCATTAAGGTACTTCGATCATATTCAAGTCTAGATGATACCAGGCCATGCTTGAAACGAAACTCACGGATAAGGTTGAAAACCCTAGCTTGTCGATGATGAAGAGCTTCAGAGAAACATTCAACCATTACTTGTCTGAGGAAAATCTCTGGGATTTCTTTTGATATTTGTAACACAAACTCGGCATTCCCTTCTTTAGCTGCAAGACATAAAGCTGCATCTATACCTTTTTTTTCTTTTAGGAATGCTTTCCTTGCATTCTTACAAACTAGAAGTAGAAGGGCATCTACTTGTGCATGCAGCAACTTTAGCTCTTGTATTTTCTTCATTCCTAGATTGATACGTATCACACATGGATATTTTAGTTAGTTTAGATTAATTTATAATTAAGTGTAAGCTTGAACAAGTATGAGAGTTAGCATCCATACCTACAAAATTACCTGTAGAGGTGATGAGCCTTTGTAGCAAACCCTGCCCTGTTAATTTAATGAAAGTTAGCCTTATATGTGATTATCAATGAGTTTATTGAAAAATTATAAATTTAGGAGGTAAAGTGAATTGAGGCTTTACATTTATAACCAAAGCAAGCTCTTTTACTAGCTCTTACATTACTTTAAAAAAAGCAATATGTAAAAGTTACAAATTTTAATGCCTTCGAAATTATATATTACTCATATTCTCCAAACAATATTTTTGTAATAACATACCTGGCTCAGTAAACATTGCTTGATCTCCTCGACTTCTATCTTCTTGTTGGATGTCCAATGAAACATGATTGATAGCTGTGGTTGAAGGTTTATTTATATCTTACATGGGCAAAGAAACAACCAAATTAAAGATCATGTCGTTAAAAAAAAATATATAAGTAATAATGATGATAATAAATAAATAAGATAAATCAACATATAAAAAAACGCGTTCTCTATGTTAATTAAATGTATTTTGAATCAAGTTTTCTTAATTTACTTTTTTTTATATATAGGTTGATCTTTAATCTATTCAATTGAAATAATCTCCTTTATTATCTTTTCAAAAATATTATACTCTGTAGCGTTTCTCTGCAGACCACAATTAAGACCAAATAAAGAAACTTTTAGCAATGATGTGTGAGACTTGTATAACATAAAATCTCCACATGATAATAAAAAAGAAAGGAAGTTTGAAACATATACTTAGGTATTCTGATACTGACAGTTATAGATCCATCGTTTCCAGAAGATAAGTTCACTTGGGCTAAGAATAACAGTATTCAAGATTGCGATAAGATGAATTGGCATAGACCCTGCATCATCGCAATCGCTGGGCACGAAAAGCAGTTCTTCATGACGATAAAGCAAATTCAGCGCAATATCTGCACACACATACATATATAGGCACGCCATGAACTGACAGCAATATCAAAAACAAAAGAAATAATTTAAAACATAACATACCTAAACATTGTGCTTGAAGACAATGACAAAGAAGATTAGAACCCGGATGGCCTGCGAGGCATTCAAATGGAGTGACAGAATAAAAAATATTTTTAACAACTTAAAATCCCCTTCCCCATTTGGGGGGGGGGGACCCACACGCACCCACTCTTTTTTTTGTTGTTGTCATTTTGGAATATACAACCCACAACCTACCTAGGAGAGGGAGTTTGGGGTACTATTGACAATTAAAAAATAATGAAAATCACCAATATTAATTAAAAATATAACCATTTAGTTATTTTAATTCTCAAATTACCCTCACTATCAAATCTCACATTAATACTTAATTATACCCAAAATTCTCAATTAAATTGTACATTAATCACAGATATATAAATACTTAGCTATGCCATCAATGTACCACTGAGAACCAAGAGAGGTTCATGGCTTCACTGCATCTTGGAGACAAGCGAGAAATTTGAATAGTTCGTATTTAATATGCAATGATTCATAGGAGACACATTGATGCCAAAAACTCGGAGTCTTCCCATGAAATTCTTAAAACTTTGTACTTTGCCCCCTCTTCTTAAAACTTTATACTTTGCCTCCTCTATAAGCAATTTCTTTGCTTCTACCAGAATTCTTTGGAAAGAAGCTTAATTACTTGGAAAGCCTTTAGCCAAACTGTTTTAAGTTTTTCCTTTTAAAAGAACAGTTCAAATCAAGCTTTAATGCATGTAACTAGAAGATACTTGAGAAAATGGAAAATAGCCATTCAAGTTTTCATTCATGTTGTCTACTCACTAAAAGTAGAAATAGAAATATGGAAACCAGACGCATTTTTCTTTTGCAGTCCTTCATAACTAAATATCTATTTCTTTTTACTTAGGGCCCAATTGGTTAGTTCTAAGGACCAAGGAGATATCAATATCTGCCGAGGAATGTAATGCAATATAGTGTAAGGAAACCGGAAAAATTAGAGATAAATCCTCATTTAAAAATAATTGTAGAATGTGATCTAGAAAATGTTAAAGCCATGAGGAGATTGAGGACCATAGTGTACTCATCCAATTATTGAGATATTCAAAAGTTAAATGAATGTGTGATGTTGTTACTTGTCAATGTTTTGGAGTTAAGTTAACATGGAACATGATGTTTCATTCATCACTTTGTTATTTAATTAATATGGCCAGTGCACTTTTTTTTTTTTTGGATGCAAATGGCCAGCGCACTTTATTCATCACTTTATTTTGTTAATCAGATTTAACTTCAGTTGTTTTTGTCGTCCAAATTTTCTTCATCTGACCATTATCCTTTGGGCCTCTGGAATCCTCTTTTTGTTACTTTTGGGTATCTAAATCTCTATTGTGGGCCACACTTGGCTCATTTTGCCAAAACAGTGGGCTTAACTATTCCAGACTATAAATTGAATGAAACAATCATTGACTCATTTGAAATGATGATTGAAGCCTTCAAAATTAATTTTTCAATTATAATTATTGTTAGAGGGATTGGATCTTTGAGGAGTCTAAGCAAAAGAGATGCAAAAGAAAGTAGTGCACAATATCTTCAATCTCACGCCTAGAAAAATTAGAGGTAACCGGCTCAGAATATAAGTGAATTCACATTCTTTAACCCTTTAACTTATATATGAATATTAAATAATACTCATAATATCATTAACAACATCATAACTAATATAATAATCCTAAGCATATTTAAACCGTTTTATATTCATATAGTAGCATATCTTACATAATCAAAATTGTCTCGTAGAAATTTTGGGGAAAGTCTCCCCTATTAATTAGACTCCCTGAAAATTCTACAATGACCCAAATTTTCATAATAGCATTAGGAGCTCCGCTTCACCACAACATATAGACTTACATATATTCCAAAATACAATGGAAGATAGGGATCCTGCCTATATGCTACATGGAGCACCTAAATAAGATATACTGGCATATGCAAAAAAAAAAAATCTAAAGTTTTACATTGAATTAGGAATCATTCAAATGTCTCTTGAACTTTAGTCTAGCCATATTGATCATCAAGAGGAATATGATCAGTTGCACTATCTAAGGTCAAAAATATTTCTGGTGAATAATGTCCCATTTATAGAATTTAATAAAATACTAATGAAAAATAATTTAAATAGATTTAACTTTGAAAGATGACAACATGATAACAAGTTTCAACCTCTAGAGCATACAATTATAATCATAAATAAAATAATATGAAAGATCATTATACGAACAAAACCAAATACAAAGTAAAACAGTTTGTTTGATAAAATCAGTTTAAAAACAGTAAATCTCATATTCCATCTTTCGCAGGATTTCAACAGAACGGATAACAAACGTGGACACACAGTCATGAGGGTAAATAACGAAGTGCAACATGAAGCTACGAGAACAAATGTGGACACAAAATCCACGTGAAAAAGTAACCAAGTGTAGCTCAAAGCCACGAAACAAGCGCAAGCACAAAACCCACTAATAACAAACATGAGAACGAATCCCATGAATATCAAATGTGAGTACTATATGCTCATGAATGTCAAGCAAGCTTGAGTTAATCATGGCGCGCTAAGGATTAATAGTACTATTGTTAGTAACCAGCGTTTTGTATTCAGTTCTCTTTAAAATATTTCCAAGCATGCATGGGGTCTATTATTTGTAAAATATATAAACAGATCTTTCAATACCGAAATCGCATAACCAATATTCCATACCAGAGGACCCCAGCATGAAATTCACAAAAATCATTCCAAATGATTTCTTTAATTTCTTGGGCATCAAGATTTGTAAGGAATACAATGATGTGGAACTATTTAGTAACGATAATGAAAAATCATTATTTCATCTAATCAGTCAAATATAAGAAAACAATAGCATAATTCCAATAAGCCCTTTTTCAGAAAATAATAGTTACAAAATGAAAATTTAATGAAAATGTAACAGGTATCAATGGGACGCTATTCACTCATTTAGTGTATTCCACGAAATATATTCCACTCTTTCCAAAACTTCCCAAAACAACCACCCTTGTAGCAACCCAACTGCCTAACCAATAGAACAATATCATCACTTCAATATAATTCTTGTACTCAATTTATTTTCAAGATTTAAACATTCATCCAAAACACAAGATAATTTTATTGGTAATTTTATTTATTAAATTGCATAACCACACATTCATACTTGTAGAAAAGAAAACAAATCTCTTCCAACAACATAAATTTTTCACCTAATAACTTAAGTCTTCATCTTTCACTTTCCTTGACCATAAGACTTATTTCACCAAGCAAGCCTCTTGATTTCTATATCACTATGATTCATATAAATCTTTTCCAAGTTCAACATTCATATTAAGTGGTTTCTATACTATATAATTATGTCAATGCCACTTTAACATAATGATGAATTCAATTTAATAAAGTTCTTTCATCCAACATTCCACACTTCATATACCACCCAAATCCTAACAAAAGAACAAGCAACTTAATCTTTGGAATTTTCCAATAGTCCTCTTTCCAACATCACCATGAAGATAGTGTTTGGAGCTACGTTTCAGCAGCCCAATCACACGATTGAAAGGAAATTCATACGATTGAGGGAGGATGGCTTTAATTGAGTGTTTGGTTTGAGACAATTACATTTCGCGTTTTTGTCTTTTTCCTGCGATAAGGAATAAGCTAGAAGGGAGAGCTTTTTGTTGCGAATGGATCAGGGAGTATTTGCGTGAGTGGGAGAAGTGAGGGATGGGTGTTGTTTAATTGATATGGGTCCCATCACCTTTATGCTATTTGTTATGTTTTTTTTTTTTTTTTTCCATTTCAAATGATGTAGGTCTCTCTTTTTTTTCTTAATCTTATAATGATTTTTTTTCCTGATAATTCCATTATCTAGATCTCCAAAGCATTTAATTAAATCAATTTTCATAATACTTAATTAGTTAAAATTTTTAATTAAGAGATTTACTTACATATACATACTTATTTTTATCATTCTAATTTGAGGTATACTATAAAAAGGACTTTTGGAGTGTGAAATTGGGAATATAGTTGATGTAGATAATAATAGTGTAAATAAACAGCTTTTCGTGTCAAATTATAGTAAGCAATCTTCCTCTCAAATGAATTATATTCGTAACTCAATTAGAGACCAACTTGTACGAGATATGTGATCTAATTAGTTATGTAATATTATTTCATTAAATTGTGTATTTTTTAATCCCCAAATTTCCCAACTTTAACTTTTATAAATGTTTCCAAATTTTAAATTTAATTTCTCTCTAACTATTATCACAAAAGTTATTTCTGTTTAAGCCAATCCAAACAAGTTTTACTTTTTGCAAAAGTCATTTATACAACCGGCAATCCAAACATAAATCACGTTACAAAATCAAACTTTTACCCAAAAATAAGATTATAAAAAGTCAAATTAGAAAAAGTCATTTTTGCTATTATTGCTCCAAACACACCATAAAGTTTTCAAATTTCACATCTAAGCAAGGCTTCAATTCAAGTTGGTGTGTGTGTGTTAATAATTTCTTCATCATCATTAAAATACTATAGAAACACATCAAAATTAAGTCTCATTCCTTTCAAACATTTCAACAAACACCTAGTGGGCACTCAAGATTAACTAATAAGGCAAACATCTTTGCCATGCTTGTCACAATATCACAAAATCTCACAAACCAAACAATTCATCTAGCACCAAATGATAATCAAAGTTTAAATCATAAATAATACCATCTAATCATACCTATTCCATTAGCAAGAATGATTTTCTTAAAATTTCCTCCATTCCATGATTTGGTTAATAACATTTTTCACCATTACAGGTTTAAATTCTTCTCTCAAGCATTTTTTTTTTGGTAACGTTCTCTCAAGCATTTTATCAAACACCTTATTATGTGCACTCCGTTTTACAAGCTTCAAGAATAATCTTTTTTTAAAATTTCATATATTAAAACTTCAAATCCAATCTTAAGTAATTACCAAACCCTTAGACATCTCAAACCAACTACCAAATGGAGGAATAAACATCCTTTCCAAACAAAAAACACGAAAAAAACAATTTACAGAAGGGAAAGCAATATTCTCTACTCAATCATAAATTCAAGCATTGTGGAAAACAAAAGAGGAGGAAGATATTCATACATACCATGTATAATAAACGCACAATCAAAAGAAAGAAGTAAAGAAGCAAACTGTCCCCACCCTCACACAGCAACACCACATAACAGAGAAAGAAGAAGCAAACATAACAGAAATGAAAGAATCGAGTATCAATATCAAGAAAGGTGAAGGAGAAAGTCGAACAGTCCTAAAATTCTCCCTCCTTGTTTCTGCTGCAAATATGTTGACTGGAAGGGAGGGGGGAAAAAAGAACAGAGGAAGCAAGGTCCAGCGATGTTGAGCAGAGGAAGAAGGAGAACGGTTGATGAAGATGATGGTCGAGCACACAAGCGACAGACATGGAAAGCAGATGAGAAAGACAGAAGAATAGGAATGGGATTTTCGATTTCTCAAAGTTTCTTGAAGCTTCCTCTTGTCTCTCCATTCACGGAAAAAATAAGAAGAGAGGGAGGATAGAAATATGTATCAAGGGTCCTTCTTCTTCTTCTTCTTTTAATTTTACTGTTAAGGTTATTATTATTATTTGAAAGAAGGGTTTTTTTTTAATAATCTTACAATCTAAAAAAATAAAATTACCCTTTATGGTAGAAAAAGGATTTGAATCCAAAACACAATGATGAGAAGTAGCACAAATTTCATTAGACTACCATTCAAATTTGAAATATATTTAAAACAAATAATTACAATATTAATTAAGAAAGAACTAATCATTTAATTCTAATTTTGTGACCATAACAACTTCTTTCTCCTTTCTTTTTTTTAATAAATTTTTGTGTTATTACATTCAAGGTGTGGGCAACACTTTCCTTTAGACTTAATTTTCTCCAACCTATACCTATCTGCTATACCTATCTGATGGGGTACAATTTGGATTGAAAGGATTACTATTATAAGTTAAACTATAGTTAATTGTTCCTTTCAAGTACTTCAACGACAGTATGCCAGTGTGTCATACTTGGATTGTTTGTGTATCTACTTAATTTTCCCATAGCATATGCTATGTCTGGTCTTGTACATGTCATAACATACATCAAACCATTAGTTTTCTATTCATAAACCATTAGTTTTCTACAAAAAATCTATAATGATAAATTTATTGTATTCTACAGATTCATGTTGGTTTTACCAGAAAAAACTGATCTTTGCCATGAGAATATTTAATTTAAATCCTAACATTGGCATAAGAACATCATTTCTGACTTCTTTCTTTGCTATCAGTTAGCTTGTTTAAGCCAAAAAAAAAAATTACCTAATGATTAAGAACTCAATCCAAATCGGTCAACCTTGGCACTTTCAAATTAGCAGTGAAAATAAGGATGGAAATCATCCATTTGATCAGAAGTTAGATGCACTATCACAGAAATGGGTGACAGATGGTTAGAGAGAATTAGAGGTACCAGGGTTTGAGAAACCTAACCCCCCCTCCAGGGCAAGAATTAAAGGTGGCACTGAGGCAAGGTGCCGAAGAAGCCCAGTGCCTCTCACCCTCACACCATGAGGTGCTGGCTTCAACCAGATACCTTGCTGATGGCACATTTGGCAATTTTTCATATTCTAGAATAATATTCAAGCTATTTCTTTTTTAAGTTTCGCAAAATTACAATAAAATAATGCCAACCCAAGGGATCACATCCATAGAAATATGACTACTATGCTTAATAGTGACATTAGTGAACGCATTTGATGATTATTATGTTTACATAGATAATTTATGTCATATTCTGTTTGAAACTTCTATATATATTTGTGTGTATAGCATACTTCTAACATTTTTCAAACACTAGCTCCATGTTTCACTAGACATGTACATTTTGAGCATCTCTTTCCTAAAGCATTTTAGAGATCTAGTGCTACTAGGACACCTTTAACCTTTGACTACATTGGTCATCTAAGAGGTTCTACAGTGCAAAATCATATTAATAAAGGAGAATACTCAAATGATGCCATGACAATCTCAAGGTATGTAAACTCATAAAGGATGAAACCATAAAAGTAACATATAGTTGGACTAAAGCCGATGAATTACAGAAAGTAGCTTTTGACATATATGTAAAAAACATTTTAAGTTCATTAAACTTCTGCAAATCGCAGTAATGATACATTGGCAGAATATATTGTAGTTACGAACTGCAAACTGTGAGTTGGACATTGTTTTGGAAAAAACCAACAAAGCTGTATCTAGTTATCTACACAAGTCAATTAAATGGAACACCACGTATTTCCCAATACATCTCCATTTCCATGTTCAGCAACTTGGTTTACATTTACAAGTTACAAAACTTGCCAGAAGCCTAACTGCATTATTCCGTTTACAAGGAATCCAGACACTAGTGCAGGTTTCATCAACTTCAATATGCTAACCCCAAATTATTCTACATCACTAGATATATTTCCTTTCAACAAGTCCACCTCTGAGCTTCCTTACTCGAAACAAAGCAGCCAAAAGGGAAAAAAAATGGTGAACTAGAAAAAAAGTTGATAATCAGTAAATTACAGCTGTCCGATTTTAGGGGCTATTTTTAACTTTCTCCTCCTACTGTTTCTCCCACTAATAAATTAGCGCAATAGAAATGGAGGGGAAAAAGAGTAACTCCAGACAATATTAAAGTACAATTTCTCACTAAGCCAATCAAAGAAAAAGACAGCAATGAAAAGGAAATCGCAGAGCAAGGTTGGAATAGACGAAATACCTTTGATTTGCTATCGTCACCGCTTTCCATCTGCCAACAATACGGGTTTTTCAGGCGCAGCTTCATCGACAAAATTCATCGGATAGGAAACGCAGAACGCTAAATTTGGTAGTACTGTTCAAATACAATGCCTCAACCACCAAAAGACATAATAGTGGCTTGAAATGGAAGACAGAATTTAAATAAAAACGAGAAAGGACAGAGATGATGACGACGACGACGACGCTGAATCAGAAATTGTGTGGTGAAATGTTTGATTCGGAGAAGAGAAGCGAAGAGATGCCGCGTACGCCACACTTTGGCTTTGGGGACTGAATTTCAAGCGATTTTTGTCTGCGAATATGTTTGGCTGTTTGTATTTATCCGTTGTACCGCCATTGCAATTTTCCCAACGGGCAGTTTGGGGTAAAAATGTCTTTTTCCTTTTTTCTCTCACTGCCACCTTCAGGCTTCAACCACTTATCCAGTAATTCCTGTCTGAGTTTTCACTCCAAACTGAAAAATTTATCGGTAAGAAGTATTTAAGAAATTTTCATACATATTGATATTCTAATTTATATGAATCCCACCAATAGAATTTTTAATGGGGATTTTTCCTCAATTTTTCAAATTAGAAAAGAAATCTCCAAGCATCTATGATTAACTTGGGACTAAAAAATCAGGCTATAATACTGAATGATGCAGAAGGGGAAGAAGGCAAAGTAAAAATAGAAAAAAAATAGGTCAGAGCAGATAAACAGAAGATCAGAGAAGAGACTTCGCGCATCAAGCCATTTGGCAGACTTTGACCGACAGCCAATTAGGCAGACCAATGGATCTCGTTTTGGGCCTTAGTTCCTTGATATTTCAGCCCACAGGCTTACGTTTAAAATACAGGCTGGGCCCATAAATATCGAAAGTTGAAATGATTCTGTTACAGGGTTATTTTGGGATTATACAGGTGACTTTTTAAAAAATTAAATTATTGGGACAAATTAAAAATTAAGATAAATTAGTTTATGGAAATGATTATAAGTTATAAGAACCAAAAACATTCATTCTTCAATAAAAGTTGACAGGACGAGAATTTAATATCAAAGTGGAATATATATAGTGAAGTAATGACTTTTAATTATTGTCGAGTTTTTTAATTTTAGAAAGACCAAGATATAAATTAGGGAAAATCCCTTAAAAATAACATCGAAATAGCTAAATCCCAAATCAGTTCAGCAAATTTGTGAAATCCCAATTCAGTGTTGTGTCAGTACGGATGAACAGTGTGGGTATGCGAAAAGATGATTTTACCCTTCAGCCCTCCCTCTCGCCACTACAGAATAACAACACGAGACTCTTAATTAATAACTCCCGATTTTTGGTTAACAACTCCAGTTTCTTCTTTTTACTTTCACAATAACAACATCGGTTTTGTTATTAACAACACTATATTCTACATTAGCAACTCTCATTTCTTGTTTCACAACTTTGTAATTTAAGTTTTAGGGCCAATAACAACACCTCTTTCTTTATTAACAACATCGTATTTTACATTAACAACACTATATTTTTGAAATACGAGTATGTGAAAAAATAAAGCGGACTTATTAATCAAGAATCCAGAGTTGTTAATTAAGAGTCTCGTGTTGTCATTCTGAAGTGGTGGGAGGGAGCACTGAAGGGCAAAATCGCCTTTGCGCATACCTGCACTGTTCATCTGTATTGACACAGCACTGAACTGGGATTTCATAAATTCACTACACTGAATCAGGATTTACCTATTTCAGTGGTAGTTTTAAGGGATTTTCCCTATAAATTATAAGATATATCTAGGTTTAAATTTCAGGTTTAAACATCATGATTACTCAATGTAATCATTCGATTAATTTCAAGTTTAAATTTCATGTTTAAAGATCATGTCAATAGGGTCAAAGACAAGAAACATCAAATCATATTTATTCAAATAATACAAGAACAAAGAGCTACATCAATTACAAATCCATCTCATGGCCACGGCCTCACCTTCCTGCCAAAGATATTCCCATACGTAGAAATATAAGTGTGAAGAAGAAGAGGGAATTGTGACAGCACAAAGAGGAAGATCGGAACACTTGCAAGTATCATAATAGGAAGGAGACCCCATGAATAGTTTGCATGCTTCAACATCAGATGGTGGTTGAAAGAAAGGCTGTTATCATGCTTACAATGGATATGAAAAGAAAAGAAAGACCCATAATCAATTTTGTTGGTAAAGACTTGAGAAACTTTTCTTCTGAATGTTGAGAGGTAAGGATTGCTAGAAACATTAGAACAGAGGTTGAAGAAGAGAGGAATGATATTATGGTTGAGAATATGAACACCTTAAAAAATGGTTGTTTGATGAATAATGGGTGTCCAAGATTTTGATCATTTCCTCCTGGAACAGTAAAAGCTGCTGCAAACATAATGGTCACAATTAGAGTACCAACAACTGAGCATGAAGATGCCGTGTCCTTTATCCATTTTTCTCCTTCCTTCATTAACTCTCTATGACTTTTTCTGAATGATTCTTTAGCGGTCAAACCATTCTTGTTTCGAAATGTCCTAAAGCTTGGAGGCTTTAAACTCTCCACCTCCTGCATTTGTTACAAAAAGTATAGCCAGACTATTAATATAACCATTTTGGGAGAAGATGGCCAGCAAAGAAAGTGAAACTTTAATTTGATTCAAAGCTAGACATCATGAGATTTACTTTCTTTGTGATGAATTTGAATGATTCTGGACTTCTTAATGTGTGGCGCCAAAGAAAGTGAAACTCACAGGGAAACATTTCAATATTTATAGTAGATTATGACTCAAACATTTATACATGTCTTTCTCTTACCTGAAACCATTGTAATTCTCTTTGCATTTGCAGCGTGGGTGCGCGGATGCGATCAAGAACGTGATCAGGAGCCCTTATAGCTGCCCTATGCATTAAGGTACTTCGATCATATTCAAGTCTAGATGATACCAGGCCATGCTTAAAACAAAACTCACGAATAAGGTTGAAAACCCTAGCTTGTCGATGATGAAGAGCTTCAGAGAAACATTCAACCATTACTTATCTGAGGAAAATCTCTGGGATTTCTTTTGATATTTGTAACACAAACTCGGCATTCCCTTCTTTAGCTGCAAGACATAAAGCTGCATCTATACCCTTTTTTTCTTTTAGGAATGCTTTGAGACCCAAAATCAATTTTCTAGGTAAGGACTTGAGGAATTTTTCTTCTAAGCATTGAGAGGTTAGAATTGCTAGAAACATTAAAACAGAAGTTGTAGAAGAGAGAAGTGATAATATGGTTGCGAATATGGAAACCTTAAAAAAGGGTTGTTTGATGAATAATGGGTATCCAAGATTTTGATCATTTCCTTCTGAAACAGTAAAAGCGGCTGCAAACATAATAGTCACAATTAAGGCACCAACAACTGAACAAGAAGATGCTGTGGCCTTTATCCATTTTTCTCCTTCCTTCATCAACTCACAATGACTTTCCTGAATAATTCTTCAGCTGTCTTGCCATTTTTGTTTCGAGATTCCCTCTTTTTTGGAGGTATTAAACTCTCCACCTCCAGCATTTGTTTCAAAAAAGTATTGCATTATATCTCACATTTTTATCAAAGACAAATTACTTATAACCAGTTTGGGAGAAAACAATCAGCAAAGAAATTAAAGTGGAACTTTGGTTCAAAGCCACGCCTCATGAGATTTACCTTTTTTTTTTGTGATGCGTTTGAATGATTCTAGAACAATCAATGTGCATCCAAAGAAAGGGAAAAATCATAGGGATACTTTGTCAAATACTTGCAGAAAAACTGTATTCAATTGACTAATTTATGCAATACTTAATTATTATAGATTCAATCTTATAAGAAATTTTGATTAAAAAATTAACACAAGTGTCTCTCTAACCTTATACCATTGCAGTTCTTTTTGCATTTGCAGTGTAGGTGCATAGATGCGATTAAGAATGTGATCAGGAGCCTTTATAGCTGCCCTATGTAACGTGCTATTTCCAGTCTCAGCGGTCGCAGAATTTAGGACGACATTCTTGAACCGAAGCCCATGGATAAGGTTGAAAACCTCAGCTTGTCGATTATCAAAAGCTTCATTGAAACATGAAAGAAACGTTCGACTGGTGAAAATCTCTGGGATTGCGTTTGATACTTGAAACACAAACGCGGCATTCCCTTCTTTAGCTGCAAGTTTAAAAGCCTCATACATAACTCCCTCTTGGTAAGCTTTCCTTGCATTCTTACAAACTAGGCCGAGAAGGACATCTGCTTGTGCATGCTGCAGCTTTAGCTCTTGGAGTTTCTTAACTCCTAGATTGTTACACGTCACACATTGATCTTTTAGTTAGTTTAATTTAATTTATGAGAACTAAGAGTAAGCTTGAACAAGTGCCCAATTCTTTGAAGAGATATGACAGTTAGCATCCATACCTACAAAATTATAGGTGGAGGTGATGATCCTTGGTAGTAAACCTTGTCCTGTTAATTAAGACCATATATTTTTTCCCTCTTTTCATAAAATGTTAAAATAGAAATATTTTATTGAAGAGATAAACTACTGTTAATCAAAGGGAATAGTTTCCACTTAGTGTTGAGTACAATTCCCTACGATGATTTTGATAAATCAAATACAAATGCAAAATTGTCACATGCCTTGATACAACTTAACTATCAGATATTAATATTACTTTTGAAAAAGCAATGTAAAAGTTACCTGGCTGAGTAAGTTTTGCTTTATCTTCTTGACTTCTATCTCCTTGCTGCATGTCCACACTAACATGATTGATAGCCATCGTTGAAGGTTTATTCATACCTAACATGGGTAAAGAAACAACGAAAGTTCGTTAAGTTTAAAAACATTTAGATAATAATGATGATAATAAGATAAAATAACATGAAAAAACGCGTTCTCTATGTTAATCAAGTGTATTTTGATTCAAATTTTCGCTTTTAATATAGTCTATTGTAATGCTGTACTACAATCTAAAGAATGGCTAGAAAATAACATAAACAAAACCAACACGTGATAATGAAAAAGAAAGGAAAGAATAGTTGATTCTCACAGTTATAGATCCATCGTTTCCAGAAAAGAAGTTCGCTTGGGCTACGAATAGCTGTGTTCAAGGATGCGATGTCATGAATCGGCGTCCACCCTTCACCATCGCTGGGCACTAAAGGCAATTCTTCGTATCGTTGAAGCAAATCCAGTGCAATATCTGCATATATATATATATATATACACCCCACACACACACAGTCACGTCATGAGTTGGATACAGCATCAAAAACAAATTAAAAGAAGTAATAGATATAACATGACACACCTAAACATTGTGCTTTAAAGCAAACATGGAGAAGCTGAGAACCCCAACGGCCTGTGAGGCATTCCAAGGGAGTGACAGAATAAAGATAATGTCCCGTTTCTATATAATTATTTGCAAAAGCCTGTATAACAGGAAGATATTCATTCTTGTTTTGAATGTCTAGTATGTGGCCATTCTTGTTTACGAGGCATTTTGCAACTTGAGTGTTTTCAATATACCAACAGGCCAATCCAAGTGCTGTATAACCTTCAGAATCAAGAGTTGTAAGGAATTCTGGAGGAAGCAATTTGAGCAACTCCTCCACTATGGTTACATGCCCAAACATTGCAGCCACATGAAGTGCTGTATGTTCTTCCTGTACCAGTAATTCCAGCGGTCAAGGCTTTAGTGTTTTGATGCAGAATTGCTTCTGCACCACTCCAGTTGTTAACACATATAGCATGGCACAAATCCCCCTTCCATCCTTCTTCCTCACCTGTAATATCGAGTCCATTTCTTCTCAGACCAAACCTTTGTTAACACAATCGGACTATATTTTTTTTTGCAGCTATTGATCCGAAAGGGGTTGGGAGTGTTAGCTGCACCTTGCAAGATGCCCCTCAATTTTGAGGCATTTCCCAATTTTTTTTTTCGTGATTCTTTTGATCACTAGATTTCATATGAAATAAGTGATATTTTAATATCTTATAGAAAAAAAATGAAGCTCTATTCGAATTTCATAATTTTTCAAAAATTTAAAAATCTAACTTAGAAATAAACTATCTAATTTTAGAGTTTAAAATCTTTGAAAATAATTAAAAAAACTATTTTTTATCCATTTCATATAAATTTTAATATTCAAACAAAAAAAACATTTGGAAAAGGTTCAAAATTGTGGGTTAGTTGTGGCACAGCTGACACCCCAGCCAATCCAAAAGAGACAAATTATAAGAAGGGCTTTTGTACGCATTCACCTGATTCTTCTTGTGGTGTTGGTGAGGATTTTTCTGTTTCACCCAACTGTTCTCCAGATGTCATTGATGAGACAGCAGGTTCCAAGTGAATGGATGAGTTTTGTTCCAAGTCACTTTGCAATGTTGACATTTTGGGGGTCCCTGCATTATGTATTATTTTGCAAATTTAGTGTTTGTGTATAACAACAGCATAACTATTTTCTCGGCTCCGTAAGTAAGCTTAGAGAAGCTTATGGGAGTGGGGTGTCTCTATTGACCTCTCTCTCCACTTACTCTCCATCTAATGTCTTAACCATTAGATCAACCTTTAATGGTTGAGATTTAATGATAGATGTAAAAATATTATTATAATTTTAAATTTAATAAAAATCTATCATTAAATCTCAACCATTAAAGGTTGATCTAATGGTTGAGACATTAGATGGAGAGTAAGTGGAGAGAAAGGTCAATGGAGACACCCTTTCCCGAAGCTTATAGAGAGAGAGAGGAAAGAAGGAGTAAGTGCGCAGTGAAGGAAATGGAGAATGGGCGACGTAGGAAAAAAACAGGGAAAATTACACTTAGATCTTAAAAAAGAAAATAAATAAAAAAAATAATTTCTGAAGATTATAAAATAAAAAAATGATTCTATTAATAATTCTAAAAATATGTATTAATAACTCGTTAATAATTCTAGGAGCTTGTATTGATAACTCCATAAAACCATTTTTTTATTTTATAATATTCAAAGATCATGTTTTTTATTTCCCTTTTTCTTTTAAGATATGAGTAATTCTCCTAAAAGAAAAAAAATATATATATATATATAT
This sequence comes from Inga leiocalycina, assembly GCA_963242795.1. NCBI lineage: Eukaryota > Viridiplantae > Streptophyta > Magnoliopsida > Fabales > Fabaceae > Inga > Inga leiocalycina. The sequence goes on from OY725329.1 coordinate 44,581,258, forward strand.
ATATATAAAAGAAAGGATGAAGCCTCGTGTTCAGAAGAATAATCATTACCAATCCTCGAACAACGACGAGAGGCAGAGAGAGACAATGCAGAGCAGTGAGCACTGTTAAAAAAGGCTTAGAAGTAAATTTACGGTCTTGGTTTGAGATAGTTTATTTTTAAATAATAAGTATTTATAAATCGTGATTTATAATATATGAGATAAATATGTGAGAGGAGTTTTGTCTCAACTTACATAATAAATACTTATTTTCTTAGAATATGCTATTCCAAACACTGATATAATCAATAGAAAAGGTAAGGGCTAAGTGGCCTTTTTCAAGTCAAGGCACAGCTCACTCATTATGTCAACACAAATTAAATATAATAATCATTCCTTAATGTGAATGCTACTCCGATCTAAATCAAAGACGTTAGAAAGTTTAATTAATTATATCAAATGTGACCCCATTTTCGTAAAATACTCTTGTATAATATTAAATTATAATCTTTTTTGTTTTTAATATAGGATATATTTAGAGAGTTGATCTTGATTATGAATATAAGATATTTTTCATATTTATCAATTATTTCCTAATTTTCCCATATCCATCCTTCCTCAACAATAATTCAGGAGGAGAGGAAATGAGAGAATTAAGAAAGATGATTAAAGTATTTTAGAAAATACATACCATATTAATTAACTTAACTAACTTTCTTAATCTAATCAAATTACATTAAATTCCTTATATCCATTACTTCTATCAAGTTCTCTAATCATAAATGACCACGTGTCCTATTATTTTTATATGGGTTTATTGTTAAATGATAATAATTCAAACATGAGACATATGATCACACGTGATTGAAGAATTTGATGAAATAGAGATAAAAAATTTAACCTAAGTATTTTCTAACACGTATTATACTAATAACAGGAGGGAGGGAGTATATTAGTTTTATAAGAATTAGGTAAATTAATTTAAAGAAAAGTGATATATTCAAGAGATAAAGTATATTGAGATATCATACACTTAGGACTAAAACCAAACCTCATGGCTTTTATTACCATCTCAACATCAGCAATCTATGGGTGTGTTTGGAACATCGATTAGCAATTGGACTTGTTTTAATTTGACTTTTGATAGCATTACTTTTGATAAAAGCCATATTGTGTATTGTGATTTATGTTTGGATTGACGGTTGTATAAATAACTTTTGTAAAAGTAAAACTTTTTTGAATTGGTTTAAACACAAGTAATTTTTGTGATAATGGTAAGAGAGAGTGGGTGGAAAAATATTTAAAAATTCAAGTAAATATTTAAAAATTACTTTAAAATATTAGGCGCTATTGAAAAAATATTTTAGAGTAGGTGGAAATCAATAAATCAGTATTCTAAGTTTTAGATGCTCTTTACTACTAAAAAGAATACATTAAAGGTAAAATTATAGTTAGTCTCCTAAGACTGGGTATAATTGACAAATTATTTTAAGGGGTTAAAAACATCAAAAAAATATTTTAAGTAGTTAAAAACACCAAAAAAATATTTTAAAGTAATTTTTGGAGTTGAAAAAGTACATTAAGCGTAAAATTGCAATCAGTCTGATAGCACACTGGGTAGTAGGTACAACTAGAAAAATATTTTAAGGGGTTAAAAACACTCAAAAAATATTTTTTGATACTACTTACTCCACCCGGTTCTAATTATAAGACAAAGTTGACTTTTTTGAAGAAATTAATGAAGCTAATTAAATTACTTTAGAGTATTTATATTTATATTTTTTTCTTCAAACTAATTAGTTTGACTAATAAATTAATATATAATCTAAGGATACATAACATATGATATGATTAAGTAACTTATTTAATTTCCTTAATTTCTCCAAAAAAAATCAAGTTTGTCTTATAATTATGACCGAAGGTAGTACTATTTAAAAAATATTTTATGGGAAAAACCAATATCATATAATTAATTTTCAGACATTTCAATCTAGCATAAAATGCGATTATCTTTTAAGAAAAGCTTCTTTCTCCAGCTTCTCACAATTGAACATTCACCAATTGGGCTTTAGCAAAAGCTTAATTGCCTGCAAGCCTCTCCAAACACTCAAAAAAATAAAATAATGACTACCAATCGGGCTTATGACTACTTAACAAATATAGGGTGCGTTTGGATTGTCGATTGGATAAGTGAATTATTTTTATTTAGACTTATGGAATCTTAAAATTGAAAAAAAGTTAGATTGGATAAAATGATGAATGTTTGGATTGACGATTGGATAAGTAACTTATGTAAAAGTGAATAATGTTTGGTTTGACTTTTGCATAAGTGGCTTTTGTATTATTTAAGAGAAAAAATTGTAAAAATTATAAAAAATGAAAAAAATGAAGGGATAATTGTGAAAAAAACCCTCATTGGCAACTTAATTGTCAAATGGGACTTGGGAAGATATCTACACACGAAGGGATTTTTTCACAATTTTCTCAAAAATTAAATTTGAAAATTTGGCAATGGTACAATTTTAAATAAAATTATATCAAACTCTAATTTAGATTGGTACACTCCAAAAGTATTTTCTATTGTGCATCTTAAGCTTAAATTTTATAAATTATATCAAACTCTAATTTAAATATTAAATCCTAATTCATATTTTCACATAGCTCAAAATCTAACAAAATAAACCGATTAAAACCTCAATAATACCTCCAATAATCCAAATAAATTATTTAAACTAAATTTAATAGGTAAAAATACCATATAGAAACTAATTTATGACATGTTTATAAAAGAAATTGATTATAAAATCATGAAACAACTAAATAATAAATCTAAACTGATTAAAATTAATTATTAATTATTTTCTATATTTACAGTTATATATTGACAAAACTCAAAATTTGCCTAAACTCTTATCTTAAAGTATTATCTAATTAGCAGAAGATTACTATCTAAAGAAAGAGAAAATTATTTAGAACATTTTTCATAAAAGAAGTTTTGTGATTAGAAGTGATTTTAAGTACCTCATTGATCCCCAAAAATATGAAAATACTCCTATCAATATTATTTTATATATAAATACACACACATAAGCTCCAATAAGCTTCATTTTGAGGCTTATTACTTTTTCCAACTTATGATTTTTTTTACCTTAAATCTCATCGTTGAAACAAACACCCATTTTAGCTTTTTTACTGTTCAAACCCGTTTTTGCACTGTTTAAGTCTGATTAACTGATGCAAACGCCAAAACAAACGAGCACATACACTATAACATATCAATGGTTCGTTCCTAGACAACTTCCCTGCAACTGTCCACAACTTATAAAATACAATAAGGGCCTGTTTGGTATGAGTAACATTTTAGGAGGGAACGAAAAAGAAGGGAAGTGAATGGAAATGAAGGGAATATTGAGAGGGAACTTAAAAGAGTGAGCTGTTTGGTAGACATGGGAACGAAACATAGATTGAGGGAAGATGAGATGTTTAGTTGGAAGAAAAGAAAGTGGTTTAAGTAGGAAGATTGTGTGAAAAATCTAAAACACCCCTAACTTCACTAGAAATTCAAGTTCGAACTTAACATTTCAGTTCAAACTTAACCGAACAGATCAAACTAATAACCCCAGTTCGAACTCGACCTCATCTTCACTGTTCATTGTCTTCCTCGCCAAGGTCCTAGATCGAAAGAACTCATCTTTGTGCTATGAGCGAAGGGGTTGGCGGACAAAGGCGATGTCTTTGATAGAGAAGGTCAAAAACTTTGCTTTACTGGAGGTCAATCCTCATCTTCTTCGAGCTATCAAGTCGATGGTTTGAAACTTGGATTCAAAGTTTCGAATCACTGTCAAAACTCATGAAGCGAGACCACTCTCAGATTCAAACCAGAAATTACCTTCAGCTTAAATTTCTGGCCTTCAGCTCGTCCTTCGGTTCACGAATGATCTGCTTTTTAGGGGCATTTTCGTCCCACAATTTCACTCTCCCGGGAACAATTTAAGATCCCACCATTTTTGGAGGGATCTGAAGATCCCATGTTTAAGGGAACATGGCAAGAGGCGGGAATGTGAGTTGCGGTCAGTTTTCAGTACCAAACACGTTTTTTGAGTTGGAACATTGTAATCTTTCCTTTCCCTTCTCAACTTTTCGCGTAACAAACAGGCCCTAAGTCATATCTTTTTTTTTTTTTTTAAGACCATTTCGTTTTATAATAATATATTTTCAGAACAATATTTTCACGCTGGTCAGAAATAAAAAAACTCACGCCATCATTCGTTCCGACGTGGAACACGGTTTGAGCCGATCAATATGGATTTCACACACACATAGTAACATTCTCAGAATATTTAATGATGGGAAGCATGAATCGAAGGTGACTCAATTATTTATACTTTTATTTTAATTTTTCTAATATATTATTTATTGTAAATGATTTTTATCAAACCAACAACTTGCATACAATTCTAATTGTGATCTCGTAAATGAAAATTTATCTTAAAGAAATATTTCTTCTGGTCCTAAATATAGGATAAAGTTTGTAGTGTAATTTATACTATAAATTTTATCCTATATTTAGGAACGAAGGTAGTAGCATATCAATGAGGTTGTAACTTCTCACCAAAACCAAATCTTGAAGAACCAATGATGAGTAGACGGACGAAGTGAAAAAGGATATGGATTTCACGGAGCTCAAGTGTAATTGAAAAAGATAACACTTTTTTTATATATAGATTTTGAATTTAATTTTTTATAATATATCATCTTTTTTTAATAGGTTACATAAGGGCAAATTGCAGTATGGTCCAAAGAAACAAAAATTAATATCCAAAAGTCCCAATATATTATTCATTATCTAAAAATTCCCAATAGACCTCAGTAATATGGATTTGAACTGTGAAATTATTTGTTTGCCCCAATTGCCAAGTCATAATATTGCCTTTGACAAGTTTATTTTTATTGACAAGTGTATGTGCCATATTCACAAGTTATATTGTTATCGTTGATGTAGCGCCCGGAATTTTGAAAACATGGAGCCGCCACCAAAATTTTAGAAAATAGGATAACTTTGGAAGCCTTTTTAAAATGGAAATTGGTCTACAAAAACCATTTAGGGTTCGGGAGTCGATTGTGTGTGGGGAAGGTGTTAGGCACCCCACAACACCCATTCATAAGAATGGTTACCCTAAGTTATTTATTTAAAAATAAAAATGGCCTTTAACTTTATTATAATTACCCAAATAAAAAAAATAAAAAAATAAAATATTTACAAAAATGAATGAAATGAAAACTAAAGAAGAAAAAAAAGAACATTTATTTACAAAAAGAAAATAAGAGAAATATATTTATTTACAAAATTGGACTTGACCTAGGATGAAAACCTAGGGCCTACGTACCCTTTAGAGGGATCAAAGCCCACGTAGTTCGGGGGGTAGAAATGCGTGTCATTTTGTTTATGTTTTTTAGAAAATTTTTTTTATTTAATTTATTTGAGAAAAATAATTTTTTTTATTTGGTTTGTATTTTTTTAATTTTTTTTAAAACAATTTTTTTTTTATTTTCTTGTAAAAGAGAGTTTTTCCATTTTATTTTCATTTATCAAAATGTGTCAAAATATTTTTTTTTCTTTTTTTTGAAAGAGGACCTAAGAAAGGGATTAAAAAAAAAAAGAAAAGTAGCACAAGTTAAACAAAAAGGAAGCCAAAGGTGAGAAGATTTATACTTACCTTTTATCCTTTGAACCCACTACAACAAGAGATAGGATGATAGAGCCACACATACCTCTTAATCCAAATGCCACACATCCAGCAACAATACATAAGACAATTCAATGAGACAATGGAAAGCAAGTCCACATAGCTCTTGATCCCAGATTTGAAACGTCCAGCAAGGCCAACATATATGAGAGTAGGTGATTCATGCAAATGTTGAGTCATCAAGATAAACACAAAGCCAAGTACAAAGTCATAAAACATTACAGTGGTGGGGAGAGTTAGTCAAATTCATCATCTTGCACATATGGCTAAATATTATCAAAAAGAAAAGCATGCAAATTTAATCACAATCAAAGAGTAGTGAGCAAAATAAGATGGGCTCTTATGTTAACTACCCTTCCCCATGAGAATTATGTATGAGCAATAAAATTAACTCTCTACCTTACCTCCCTCTTTCTCCCAAAATTTTTGTCTCTCTTACTTCAACCTTTGCACTCCTATTTATAGTCTCAAGGTAGGGCTTTCTTCATAAATGCTCCTTTTTTTTTAATTTTCGTTTTTTGATTTTTTTTTGTATTTTATGTTAAGAACTACCTAACTTGACCCAATCACCATCAATGGAGATTTTTTTTTTAATTTTCGGTTTTTTTATTTTTTTGTATTTTCTATTGATAAAACTTCCTAACTTGACCTAATTACCATTAGGGGAGATTTTTTTCGTTTTTTATTTTTTTTCATTATTCTCCCCACAAGTAACTTCCTGATTTAAGCCTATCAACATAAATAAGATTTTTTATTTTTTATTTTTCGTTTTTTATTTATTATTTTTCCTTAATGAATGACAATGCCAATCATATCAATGAGGGGATTTATTTTAATTTTTGTTTTTTTTTATTTTTTCCCTTTCAATGATGATTGCCTATTTAGACACTGATCATCATCAATAGGAGGATTTCCTTATATTTCTTTTTTTTTTATTTTTTTTTATTTTTTCTTTCAATGATGATTGCCAATTTGGACACCAATCATTATCAATTATTTTTGTATTTTTTAGTGGGGCCCGGACAAAATAGGGTGTTCACAGTTGCCCCTCTTTACTTGTTTCGTAGCTGAGAAAAGTGAGATTCTCGTCTATGGAGCAAGTAAAGATAAGAACACGTATTTTGTCCGGCTAGAGAATAAGGTGCCCCCCTTGGAACCAAAGAGGGTTTGGACAAAATACAGTGTCCATGCCCCTCTTTACTTGGTTCACAGGGGAGAAGAACGCAAGTGGAGATAGATAATTACCTGGAGTGGAAGTGAAGTGCCTAATTGCATAGGACTTTGGTGGGGCATAAAAGAATTGTGCCAGCCGGTACTGGGCTTTGAGAGTGCCTGCTGATACAGGGCTTTGAAAGAATAGTGCCAGCCGTTACAGGGCTTTAAAAGAATTGTGCCAGCCGTTACTGGGCTTTGAGGATGCCTGTCGATACAGGGCTTTGAAAGAATAGTGCCAGCCGGTACAGGGCTTTAAAAGAATTGTGCCAGCCGGTACTGGGCTTTGAAAGTGCCTGCTGATACAGGGCTTTGAAAGAATAGTGCCTGTCGTTACAGGGCTTTAAAAGAATTGTGTCAGCCGTTACTGGGCTTTAAGGGTGCCTGTTGGTACAGGACTTTGAAAGAATAGTACCTGCCGGTACAGAGCTTTAAAAGAATTGTGCCAGCTGTTACTGGGCTTTGAGGGTGCCTGTTGGTACAGGGCTTTGAAAGAATAGTTCCTACCGGTACAGGGCTTTAAAAGAATTGTGCCAGCCGTTACTGGGCTTTGAGGGTGCCTGTTGGTACAGGGCTTTGAAAGAATAGTGCCTGCCGGTACAGGGCTTTAAAAGAATTGTGCCAGCCGTTACTGGGCTTTGAGGGTGCCTGCCGGTACAGGGCTTTGAAAGGGTTCCAGCCGTTACTAGGCTTTGAGCGTGCCTGCCGGTACAGGGCTTTGAAAGGGTGCCAGCCGTTACTGGGCTTTGAAAAGGGTGCTATGAACATGTGATGCCCCTTGGAGTAGTGCTTATGAAGATGATGACATTGATAATAATGATGACAGTGATGATGATGAAGAGGATGATAATGGCCATGATAATGAAGGGAATATCAGAATAGTGATGTCATGATGGAGGTGATGACACTAATAATGATGATAACAGTGATGATGGAATCCTAATGAGGATGATGAATACAATGATAATGCTAATGATGATGATGATGATAGTAGTAGTGATGATGATGATGTTAATGGTGATGTTGATAATGGAGGTGATGACATGCTAACAAGAATGAGTGCAATAATTGTGGTGTTAAAGAATAACCTGGCAGGTGGTATTTCTCCTTCTTCGTCCAGGTGCGTAACCAATACCCCGTTACTTGCGCAGTCTTGTCGAAGGTATAAAGATGTGTATAATGAGATTCACATAGATGCTACAGCCTAGAACCCTCAGTTTAGATTGTGTCCCTTTGTCAACTGTTTGACCCCACAACAAAAATTCCAGTTGGGACCTTCGCTAATAATCCTAAAATTACACCCGTTAAATGGGAGTAGAGGACACCATGTATATCAACGTGAGTGTTTATCCAGACAAAAGTTGTGCTTTCATTAAAAAGAGTTACTCTTATACAAATCATGACACAAAGTTTGACATGCGATTTAATAGAAGGGAAAGATATATTAAGGATGAAGATTCATTTAAAAGAAATGATCTTTCAATATTCAAGTGGATGCATGATGATGATCATATATTGGTGTAGACATGATGTTATTAGGAGGTCCTTCGCTTTTAGTTCCGTGTAGTCTCCCTGATGGTGCCTTGCTTAATTGCCAGAGACATGCACTTTTCGATGAATGATTACGGAGTCTTCCAAATAGACAAAGTAAAGAGAGTCATGGGGCTAAGACTGATAACCTTTTTTGTTATTTGTTTAACCCGCCCTTTCAGGTTTTTGACTTAACAACTCCCAATTTTTTTCTCTAAATTTTGCCTAAGCTGCCTTTTCGGGTTTTCAACTTAATGAGCTTTTTTTCTTTACTCATAGTATTTCTTTCCAGCATCTGAATTGATTGGCCTTGGTAAATCTTGGCCATTCATGTTTGTCAATATCAATGCCCCACCAGAGAAAGCTTGCTTAACAACATATGGGTCTTCATAATTCGGAGCCCATTTATCTCTGTCATCTTCTTGATTTGGCAGGATCTTCTTGAGGACTAGGTCTCCTACTTTAAACCACCTGGGTCATAGTTTCTTATTAAAGGCCCTTGCCACTCGTGACTGATATAACTGCCCATGACATATTGCTATGAGCCTCTTTTCTTCAATCATATTTAATTGTTCAAATTGAGAACGTATCCATTCGCTTTCATCTAGGTCTGATTCAGCCAAGATTCTCAGGGATGGTATTTCCACCTCAATTGGAGTAACAACCTCCATGCCATAAACTAAAGAATAAGGGGTTGCCCCAGTTGAAGTACGCATTGTGGTACAGTATCCGTGTAATGCATATGGAAGCATTTAGTGCTAGTCCTTATAGGTCACTGTCATTTTGCTGATGATCTACTTAATGTTTTTATTGGCTGCCTCAACTGCACCATTCATCTATGGCCTATATGGTGCAGAATTATGATATTTGATCTTGAACTGATCACATAATTCTTTAATTGCTGCCCCGTTGAGGTTTGGTGCATTGTCAGTTATGATCCTCTCCGGTAACCCATATCTACAGATGATGTTGGCCCTTAAGAACTTGATGAAGGCCTTCTGAGTAATACTAGCAAAGGAATTGGTTTCTACCCACTTAGTGAAATAGTCAATCTTCCCGATGACATCTATTCCCCGCACAGAGAATGGCCATGGAGATACAAGACTATGCATTATAGTCGGCGGGGCATTAGCTTTGTTGGCATATATCTGTCACTTATGACACTTTCTAACATAATTGATACAATCCTTCTCTATAGTTATCCAGTAGTAACTAGATCTTTAAGCTTGTTTAGTTAATGAGTGGCCATTTGCATGTGTACCGTATATGCCTTCATGGATCTCTGCCATAATCTTGTGCGCCTCCCTTATGTCTACACAGTGTAGCAATGTCCCATCAAAGCTTCTCTTATATAGGACGTTATTACTAATAAAAAAGCCCATGGCCAATCGCCGGATGGTCTTCTTTTCATTATGTCTCGCGTCTGGAGGGTAAGTACCATGTTCTATATATATCCTGATACTATGGTACCAAGGTTGCTCGTTGTGCTCTCTTCCAATATTAAAGAAAAATACTGGCGATCTTCTAGTCTCAATTTGTATTGGTTGAACTTGGACCCCACAATCGAGTTGGATCATAGCCGCTAAAGTAGCTAAAGCATCGGTGAAGCGATTCTTTTCTCTGGCCATGTGATGGAAATTGATTACTTCAAAATTTTTGATCAACTCTATCAAATACTCTTGATAAGGGATCAACTTTAGGTCTTTAGTACGCCATTCACCAGTCACCTGATAAATTATGAGAGCTGAGTCACCATTGAATTTTAGGTTTTTTATTCCAAGATCTATGGCAGCTTGGAGACCATTAATACAAGCTTTATATTTTGCCATGTTATTGGTGTAGTCAAACCCTAACTTTATAGCAATCGAAAATTGCTTTCTGTCTGGGGATATGATTACTACCCTTACACCATTGCCATGCATATTTACCGCCCTATCAAAATACATCTCCCACTCTTTCGATTTGCTTTCCTCAATCGGATCCTCTGTAGTACATATGTCTTCATCTAGGAATTTGAAATCTAGTGGTTGGCATTCATCTGCGGGGTTTTCCGCTAATTGATCTGCTATGGTACCACCCTTGACGGATTTTTGAGTGACGTATCTTATATCATATTCAGACAATATTACCTGCCACTTAGAGACTCTTACAGCTACATGCGGGCTTTCAAAGATGTACTTGAGTGGGTCCACTCTAGAAATTAACCAAGTGGTGTAGTAAAGCATTTATTGCATCAACTTCCTTATAGACTAAACCACAACAAGTTCGCTCGATCATCTGGTAACGTGACTCACAATCATTAAACTTCTTGCTCAAGTAATAGATCGCTTGTTCTCTTCGCTTAGATGCGTCGTGTTACCCCAGTATGGCTCCCATGGAGTTTAGTCGTATTGTCAAATACAAAATTAAACGTCGGCCAGGTGTAGGAGGAACCAAAATTGGGGGATTTAGCAAATAATCCTTGATTCTATCAAATGCCTGCTGGCAATCTTCATCCCACTTCCTTGTGCAATTATTCTTTAAAAGCTTGAATATGGGCTCACAAGTTGCAGTCAGGTTGGCGATGAATCGTGCAAAGTAATTCAACCACCCCAAAAAGCTTCGAACTTCCTTTTCTGTTTGAGGAGGGGGTATTTTCCGTATTGCTTTTACTTTGTATGGATCTACTATAATCCCTTTTTGGTTTACAATGAAGCCAAACAATTTCTCAGATAAAGCATCAAAGACGCTTTTGTTAGGATTTAACCGTAGCTTGTACTTGCGTAGCCTTTCAAACAGCTTTCTTAACACCCCAACATGGCTTTCTCCCTCGAAGATTTAGCTACCATATCATCCACGTATACTTCAAGTTCTTTATGCATCATATCATGGAAGAGTGCCACCATGGCACGCTGATAAGTTGCCCCAGCATTCTTTAGCCTGAATGGCATGACACGGTAACAATAAATGCCCCATTGTGTAATAAATGTGGTTTTTTCTTTTTCCTCTCTATCCATAGGGATTTGGTTATACCCTGAGTACCCATTCATGAACGAGTACCTATAGCTACGGGCTGTATTATCAACCAGGACATCAACATGAGGCAATGGAAAATCATCTTTTGGGCTAGCCTTGTTCAGATCTCGATAATCCACACACATTCGAATTCTGCCGTCCTTTTTTGGGACAAGAACGACATTTGCCATCCATTGTGGGTATTTAGCTACTTCTAGGAAACTTGCTTCTAATTGCTTCATCACCTCCTCTCGAACCATTAAGGACATATCGGAAGTGAGCCTCCTCAATTTCTGCTTTTTAGCCTTAGTGTCTGGGAATAAGGGGATCTTGTGAGAAGCAATCCCTGTACCAAGGCCCGACATGTCTTGATAAGACCATGCGAACACATCTATGAATTCTTTGAAGAGTTCAACTATTTTCTCTCTTTTGGGGTTATCTACTATCTTTAGTTCTCTATTTTCTTCCTCTGTGCCCATATTTATTACTTCAATTACATCTTCATGTGGGCACATTCTATTGTCGTCAGATTTGAGGATTTTTTGTATACTTGAATGATCTCATCATCATTACACCCATAATCATGCATATAAATGGCAACAAGCGAATCATCATTCAGGGACTCAGAAACCTCTGCGTTGGACAAGAGTTCCGAGGAAATCAATTTCCTGGAGGGCAAAAAATGAACAATGAATGAATAGAAGGAAAAAAAAGGAAGAATGGATATAAATAAGTGAGTTTTATTCGCATATCATTCTTCATTCATGATTCATATAAGAGCTTGCTTAAAGACACATACAAAACATAAAAGGACAACTTTTTAGCTAGACATGTTACTCTAAAATAATAGAATTGAAGGTATCCTCAAACTCCTAATTTTCTAGAGCTCTTCCAGAATCATCAGCTGAAATCCATGTGAAGTTCTTTTTGCCTATTGTTGAAACCATTCCAACAGTCGGCTTGTTTAGCACTTCAGAGGACATCAAGAATTTCTTCCTTATATGGGGATTTCAGAGTGCTAATCTTCCCTCCTTATCCAATGATTTATATTAGATTCGGCTTCATTTCCACTGCTGGCTGCCATCTGACGACTATGTGAGTGCGTGTTGTATGAATACTTAGGGGGTAGAATTTCAAGCGGGCATAGCGAGTTATCCATAGTGTATTGGCATAAAGGTATTCTGGCACAAGCATCCTCTAGCTTCCTCAGGGAATCTATTATTCCACAGGGAGAACTAGAGCTGATCATTAAATAGGAGGGACCTTGAATCCCATCCTAGCCAAGATCTTATCATTGACCATAGTGATAAGTATGCAATACACCTTTCCTATAGGAACTTGATTCTTTTGCCATTTAACCTTTGTGCCAAATTTTTAGTTGTTAGATAACTTGCTTGTCCTTTACTAAAGGAAATAGAAGGAAGATTCAGAAAGTATTTCCGAATGCATGCTATGCAAATGATTACATGTGCTTTCTAGCCTTGATATGGGTGATGGACATTGAGAAAAAGAATTTCACCTCCTCAAGAGATCCAATACCCCATAGGGAGGATGAAGTGCCCATTAACCTGCGAACGGCCCAAGCTATTACGCAGTTAAGGGTTTTGTTAAATGTTTATTATGTCCAAGGCTCATATCAAATGAAGCTAAATGTCAATAGATGATGCAAGGATACCTCATGAGACATGAAAGAGTGATGACTTATATTCCAAGTTTTGATATGGGTGATGGACATTAAGAAAAAGAACTTCACCTCCTCAAGAGATCCAATACCCCATAGGGAGGATGAAGTGCCTATTAACCTGCGAATAGCCCAAGCTATTGCGCAGCTAAGGGTTTTGTTAAATATTTATTATCTCCAAGGCCCATATCAAATGAAGTTGAACGCCAATGGATGATGCAAGGATATCTCATGAAACATGAAAGAGTGATGACTTATACTTCAAGTTTTGATATGGGTGATGGACATTAAGAAAAAGAACTTCACCTCCTCAAGAGATCCAATACCCCATAGGGAGAATGAAGTGCCCATTAACCTGTGAATGGCCCAAGCCATCACGCGACTAAGGGTTTTAAAAAATAATGATTATGTCCAAGGCCCATATCAAATGAAGCTAAAATGTTAATGAATGAGATAATGATACCTCATGAGTCCTAAAGGATTATCTCTATTGATATGTTTTCTAACATGATTGATGTGATGATATCATGGTCTTTTAGGGTTATAGACCCTTAGACTAAGGCTAGCTATCTAATGCATACACCGTTCTTGTGATGTATCTTTATATGGAGTGATGCTAGATACATACTCAGGTGAAGCGATAGTTAGTCACTTGATCCTAGGGATTTCATTGATTATGTATGGATGACAATAAAGATGATCAACAATAAATAAATATATGCCTTCCAGTGTCCTATTTTAGGAATGACCCTAGGTTAGTGGTATCTATCCTAAGAAAGGCAGGTACTAATTAATTGGGTAGGTCGATAATTTCCACTAATAGGTGCAATGGTTTCAAGGTGGTTCTAATTCTCACAGATAGAGGTCTCCTAACTGCCCCCATCGTAAAGATGAAGACCCCATTTGATGAAATTGACCTTCAGGGGGTTCTGAAAACCCCACAGGAATCAACCTCACCAAATGAGTAACAGCTAGGATGAAGTCTTCACAGTAACCTCAGAGGGTTGTTAAAACCCCACAGGGAGACCGCTAGAAACTTCCACTCACCTAAGGAACTCACAGACCCGGGTATAGGGCCCAAAATGTGTGTGAGGAGAATAGTGTATGTGTTCAGTGTGTGTGGAGAGCATACCAACCTATGGGCCTAGGTTCTACCCAGCCCTCATCTGCTAAGCAAATCACAAGATAGATAGGAAAAAAAAAGAATAAACAAATAGAAGAATAAAGGATTTAAAAAATAAAACAAATATTTACAAAAAAGAAAAAGGGTAATTAAAATAAAATTAAGGCCATATTATTTTTAAACACTTAACTTAAATGGGCTTGACTCTCAAACAATCCCCAGTGGAGTCGCCAAGCTGTAGCGCCCGGAATTTTGAAAACATGGAGCCGCCACCAAAATTTTAGAAAATAGGATAACTTTGGAAGCCTTTTTAAAATGGAAATTGATCTACAAAAACCATTTAGGGTTCGGGAGTCGATTGTGTGTGGGGAAGGTGTTAGGCACCCCACAACACCCATTCATAAGAATGGTTACCCTAAGTTATTTATTTAAAAATAAAAATGGCCTTTAACTTTATTATAATTACCCAAATAAAAAAAAATAAAAAAATAAAATATTTACAAAAATGAATGAAATGAAAACTAAAGAAGAAAAAAAAGAACATTTATTTACAAAAAGAAAATAAGAGAAATATATTTATTTACAAAATTGGACTTGACCTAGAATGAAAACCTAGGGCCTACGTATCCTTTAGAGGGATCAAAGCCCACGTAGTTCGGGGGTAGAAATGCGTGTCATTTTGTTTGTGTTTTTTAGAAAATTTTTTTTATTTAATTTATTTAAGAAAAATAATTTTTTTTATTTGGTTTGTATTTTTTTTATTTTTTTAAAACGTTTTTTTATTTTCTTGTAAAAGAGAGTTTTTCCATTTTATTTTCATTTATCAAAATGTGTCAAAATATTTTTTTCTTTTTTTGTGAAAGAGGACCTAAGAAAGGGATTAAAAAAAAAAGTAGCACAAGTTAAACAAAAAGGAAGCCAAAGGTGAGGAGATTTATACTTACCTTTTATCCTTTGAACCCACTACAACAAGAGATAGGATGATAGAGCCACACATACCTCTTAATCCAAATGCCACACATCCAGCAACAATACATAAGACAATTCAATGAGGCAATGGAAAGCAAGTCCACATAGCTCTTGATCCCAGATTTGAAACGTCCAGCAAGGCCAACATATATGAGAGTAGGTGATTCATGCAAATGTTGAGTCATCAAGATAAACACAAAGCCAAGTACAAAGTCATAAAACATTACAGTGGTGGGGAGAGTTAGTCAAATTCATCATCTTGCACATATGGCTAAATATTATCAAAAAGAAAAGCATGCAAATTTAATCACAATCAAAGAGTAGTGAGCAAAATAAGATGGGCTCTTATGTTAACTACCATTCCCCATGAGAATTATGTATGAGCAATAAAATTAACTCTCTACCTTGCCTCCCTCTTTCTCCCAAAATTTTTGTCTCTCTTACTTCAACCCTTGCACTCCTATTTATAGTCTCAAGGTAGGGTTTTCTTCATAAATGCTCCTTTTTTTTTTAATTTTCGTTTTTTGATTTTTTTTTTGTATTTTATGTTAAGAACTACCTAACTTGACCCAATCACCATCAATGGAGATTTTTTTTATTTTTTTTGTGTTTTCTATTGATAAAACTTCCCAACTTGACCTAATTACCATTAGTGGATATTTTTTTCGTTTTTTATTTTTTTTTCATTATTCTCCCCTGAAGTAACTTCCTAATTTAAACCTATCAATATAAATAAGATTTTTTATTTTTTATTTTTCGTTTTTTATTTATTATTTTCCCTTAATGAATGTCAATGCCAATCATATCAATGAGGGGATTTATTTTAATTTTTAATTTTTTTATTTTTTCCCTTTCGATGATGATTGCCTATTTAGACACCGATCATCATCAATAGGAGGATTTCCTTATTTTTCTTATTTTTAATTTTTTTTTTCTTTAAATGATGATTGTCAATTTGGACACCAATCATTATCAATTATTTTTGTATTTTTTAGTGGGGCCCGGACAAAATAGGGTGTTCACAGTTGATAAGTGTATATGTCATATTAACAAGTCATAATGTTACCGTTGGTAAGTTTATGCGCCATATTGATAATAGGGGCAAATAGATAATTTGGCGATTTAAACTTATATAAATGATGTCCCTTGGGATTTTTTAAATAGTAAATCATATACTAGGACTTCTTCTATATTTTTATTTCCTTGGGACCATACTACGAGTTTCCCTTAAAATAAACGCCAATCATCAGGTGAAGTTGTTTTTTTTTTGGGTTTAAGATTTTCCTAGAAATATTAAAATGTAGCAATATTGTCCCTTACGGTTACAATGTTATTTCTCAATGTTAGTGTTTTAACTGAATAGAGTAACATTTCTATGTTTTAAAATTTTTGAGATAATATTGAACCCAAACAACATTTAGAGGGCAACATTACTTTTAAGGGAAAATTTCCGAAACAAATTTACAATGTTATAAACAAGATCAAGCCGATGGCCTCCTGCCTTAATGGTCATAGGCTTAATTCTTTTCTTTTCATATTTTTCGGTCAACGTTCTTTAATTTCTTTACTTAATGGTCAATGATATTTTATTAGTTCACATACAAATGGTGTAGTAAATCCAGGAAATTAAAAAATTAAACATTAAGTTGGCATCTGTAACCTTGTCCAATAATAAATCATCAGTCTATAGACTTTAATATTTTAACGGACGCCGTGTTAGATATTAAAGCCTTCCTTTCTATAATTTTTAAGCTCTAGACTTGGAAATATAGCTCAAGTTTTGGACTACAAATTCAGTTAAATTTAATGCTTAACATAAATATATAAAATTATAATCTTATTTAGTATGAAAAAACAATTAAATATTTATTTAATAAAATTACAATTTAGCTCATTAACCTACTAAGCAGCGACGAATGTGTCCCCCCCCCCCAAACAGTTCCATATAAATAGGTTATTTTTTCACTTGTAAAAAGATTTAAACAATTTTTAGCACCCCAACACAATTTTCCTCCAATTCTTGCCCCTCATGCATCCAATCCTGGATTCCTCGTCAGTGCCTACCAAGTAAAAGAGACTTTATATTACTTTAACGCGACTTGAAAATGGAACAAGTACTTTAACATGCCCCTGAAAATTGAGAGGACAGAAGAATATATAATAACTAGTAATGGTTCAAGATGATTTTTACTTGCACCTTCAAAATTGGTATGTCTGATTTACCATTTTGTCGTTAACTTATTCCTAGCATGGGTTCTATGAGAAGTCTTCTAAAAGAAAATTTTATTCTAAAATATAAAAAGTTGATAAGATAACTAATGACTGTTTTCCACTTTTTTCCTTACACGAAAGGGAAAGATGTGATGGATAATAAATTCATATTTAAAATTACATTTTTTATTGATGATGGGAAAATATGTAAATTTTATGAATTTAAAACACGTGACTTAAACAAAGTTTGAATTCTATCAGCGTTCTTAGTCATGACCAAGTCTTTATATGATTGAACTTACCGAACAACGACAAAATTAGAATTCTAACCAAACAACAACTTGAATAAAATATTGATTTAGCACTAGACTAGAAGTCTAGAGACATATCCACCAGCATTTTAACAAAAAAAAATGATTCATAAAAATTATAACAGGTCACATTATAAATAAAATATCACAAAATGAACCAAACAACAGCTAATATTCCAAAGGATATTCTTGCAATTTGCATAATATAAAAATAAAAGTCAAATAGAGAACGAAAACACATATTATATAATCACACATGTATGTCATGACGAAAATTCAATCATTAAAAGCTACAATGCCACTATACTATAAGGACGTTCGCCTTCTATTCCAAATTCATAAAAACTGGGCGATAGTCTTATAAAACAGTTTTGGCCAACCTAATCTCCTGGGAATTCAGCTGTCTTTTTAAAAAAAAAGAAAATTTAACCAAAAGTAGGAAGTTGATTTTTCAATTTTATAAATACTATAAAAGTTTATTTTTAACGTTATTTTTTTATTTTGCATTAAATATAATAAATTAAAAATTAAACATTACTTTTGCATTTGTAGTCTTGTCCAATAATAAAATATGTCTCAATATTTAACTTTTCCATAAATTTTAAGCTCTAGTCTAGGAATATAACTCAAGTTTTCGAATATAAAATCAATTAAATTTGATGCTCACAATAAATATATATAAAATTATAATCTTATTGTTAACATGAAAAAATAATTAAATATTTATTTAACAAAATCACAATTTAGCTCATTATTAACCTTCTAAGCAGCGACGAATGTGCCCCCCCTCCACACTTTCATATAATTTTTGTAAAATAGGTTAATTTTTTAGTGCGAAAAAAAATTTAAGCCCCCGCCCCCGCCCCCAACACAACAACACACACCACCAAATAAAAAAAAAAAAAAACACACACACACAACTTACCCCCAATTCTTGCCACTCATGCATCCAATCCTAGTACCTACCAAGTGAAAGAGACTTAATACTACTCTAACGCGACTTGAAAATGGAACAAGTAATTTAACATGCACCTGAAAATAGAGAGCTGGAGAGAAGAATATATATTAACTAGTAAAGACGGTCCAAGATGATGTTTTCATAAATTGTGAAGACTTATCTAACCGGTGTATTAATAAGACTTGTTTATATTGCACTACTACAGGATATACTTACAACTACCCTAAAGAACATCCTTTTTTCAAAAAGGGATGCCCAAAATATAGGCAGGTGGCATATGTGTAATTATCGGTGAAAAGTTGAAAGTTTTGTGAGTCAAAAATAATTGAATTTTGCGCCAAGAGTTGACTGGAAGTGTTTTAGACGTCCCCAGTCAAAATGGGGACGTCTAAAGACCTATAAATATCATACAAAAAAGAAAAAAGAAAAACTTTAGATATCCCCAGAACAGTTAGGGACACCTAAAGATCTAACTTTAGACGTCCCCAGATGTTCTGGGGACATCTAATGGTAAGCTTTAGACGTCCCCAGCTGGGCTGGGGACGTCTAAAGCTTGATCACATGCACTGGTCGATATGACCGGTGCATGTGATCATGTCAGAATTTTTCTTTAGGCGTTCCTAATATTGACTGGGGACGCCTAAAGGCTCCCCTGCTTCACTCTGCACCACTCCTCTCACCTTCACTCCGTCCTCATTTCGTGCTCTCATCTCCCCTTCTTGTTTTTCTTCTTTCTCTAAAGGTTTATCTTCACTTCCGTCCCTATCTTCGTGCTTTCCTCTCCCCTTCTTGTTTTTCTTCTTTCTCCAAAGCTTATCTTTACTTCTGTTGCCGTCTTTGCTCTAGGTTTGTAGCGTTTTCTGTCATTCTCTCCACCGTCGGCCTCCCTCTTATCATTATGGGTCATCTCCCTTTAAAGTTTCAGTTACAGGTTAGCTAACTAACTTTCTTTAATTTATGATAATTAGGTAGATTGAACTTTAAAAAATGACTATAGTGGCATTTGCCCATTGAACTTGTGAATGCATAGCAAAATGCGTTTGATTCTCTGCTGGAATTTAAGTGTGATTTGTGCTTGAGCTTTATCATTGCACACTGTTGTTGAGCTTAACTTTGCTGCCCTCAGTTGCAAAATATAGAGTTTAATTGGTGATTAAAAGAATAAATTAAAGTATGATTGTGAATGGCTTGCAAGGTGTAGAATGGCTAAAGAATCTGGAATGTGCTATTGATGGTATTTGGTTGAGTTAGAAACTGAAGTACAAGAAGGGAGTGTATTTCAAAGCTTTGACTATATGTAAGAATCAAATTTTTGGCATTTTGTCATTGTATGCATAGGCTTTCTCTTATTTTAGTTTTGAAATCTCTTCTAGTTATAGTTGATGATGGGCGTTGGACCATTGAGATTTTTCTTCTTATTGAGAATATAACCATTGGAGGTCTATTAGATGAAGCCATTAAAGTTTTTGACAAAAAGTTGTTTTTTTTGCAGTTGAGCTCTAATCCATGTTTAATCACCTATAATATTCATATAAACTTGATTAGTGATGATTTTGAATGGTTAGGGTTACTATAATGAAGATTTAAATGAGTTTGGGAGAGTTTAAAAAACTTTTGAGACGATTGTTAAAACTGTGAAGACTCATCACTGAAAGGGGCACTGGAAGTGATGTGCATTGTCAACACCCGTTTCCATTTCGATAATCGAAGAGTAATAAAGACAGAATTCAATGGGCATACAGAAAAGTACAATTATACTGATAAAAATATTCGTTTACGATCCCAACGTCATTCGTTTACAATTCCGATATTGTTCGTTGACGGAAACAGAAAATACAGCGGAAGTTTTAATATTTTACAAATTATCCAAAATATTAAGGCATAGACTAAGGCACAACCACGTTCATATCCTCGCCTCGAGACATGTGCCACTCACTTTTCGGCATCAACGTCTTTGCCCTTTGGCCCACTGGTACCCGCTGAGGTGTTCATTTAAAAATAGGGTGAGATTCCGAAGAATCCCCGTAGAGACATAATATCGTTCATAGAAAATGCGAAAAGTAAATATGTCATGCGCCAAGGTATGCACAAATTAATGAATAATATAAACACATTATCGTCATGTATACATGAGTAAGGCCCAGCCCCACAATCTACACTGGTTGGACTTCTGCCAACTCCCAGTGTAAGTGCACCTCTGGCACTAACAGCCTCTCTCTAGGCAAATCATGTTATTAATAAAGTGCATTTACAAAACAATGGCATCCACACAATCACATAACTTATGGCATAGTGTATGAAGGATAATGTCCCTACCTCAAAGCTTTATAATCCTCTTTTAAATGTGCCTCAAAGAACGTGCCGTATCCGGCCTCCAAATCGGTCCTAAAATATTAAATGTACCAGAAATAGGTCATAACCTATCCAAGTATCATTTTATACTCTTCCATAGTGTTTATTGTGGTTATATTAGTCTATGGTGAAAATTTACAAAAATGCCCCCGGACCCGGCCCGGCCCGATGGCACGTTTTCCCAAAATTTTGACCAAAGCTATTTTGACTTATTTTCGCCCAAGGAATCCATTTCCGGGATCGAAATCACCAAATTTAGTGTCAAATTACGAAAATACTCTTGACAGCCCTTATTTAGGGATTTCAGTGGCGTTTTCGTAAATATGCTTTTTCGGCCTCTACCGAAAAAGTGCCCAACTGTAACCCCACCTATTTTTTGCCCACTGAGTCCAATGGAACCATTTATTTCATGAAAATCCAACTCCTTGTACCAGTTCTGGTTCTGGCCGAAATATTAAGGAAAAATGGAAAAAATGGGGTTTTATGTTTTAGCTCCCAAAACTTGTACTTTTCCATTTCTAATCCTTGATTAACTTATTTAAACACTTCTTAATCATGATTTAAAGAAATTTGGGCAGCATAACCCCTTAGGATTAGGACTTTCCAAATTTACAAACTTAACAAAATAACCAAATCCAACCATAATCATCAATAACAACCACATCTAACATAATCTTAGGATTTATGAAGTTACCTTCTTGAGTTCTTTTCCTTTCTCTAGAAGTCCTCCTCTCTCTTTCTCTTTGGGCTCAAGATTTTCTTGCTAAACCATAAATTTTATGGAAAGGAAGAGATTAGAGAAGAGATTTATGGTAGATTAGAAGAAGAAACCTTAAGAAATCATAACTTACCTTAGTCTTTCTCCTCTTCCTTCTTTCTTAGAGCATAAAGCTTTCTCAAACTCTCTCTTTCTCTCCTTTCCTTGGCTTGAACGAAAATGGGCAAGAAAGATGAAGCCAAGCTTCATAAAATATCTTGTCATCTTTATTTCTAGCCATTGATTTAATCAAGGGTCAAGATTACACCACCTTGCATGCACACCATTCCTCCTCCCATACCTCCCACCATACCCTCTTCTTTATGCCATACCTTCTCATTATGACCACCATGCACATGCCTTCACTTAGAGTGCACTCTACCTTTGTCATCATTGAGAGATTCATGTAGCCTTTGACAGTTTGACTTGCTTGCTTCATTTGATTTCCATTAGATTGGAACCAATTTTCCTTCTCCCTTGGTTGGCCAAAAATGTGCCCCCTCTTATGCTCCAACTAAATCAAGTGTTCCTTCCATTTACTCAAGTCAATTGGTACAAAAGTTGGCCACCTAACTTTATGACATAAGTAAGGACTTATGACACAACAATTATCTCCATCATCTTTCATGTGGTGTTGACACTTGGTCTCACTGGATTTTGACACTTGTCTTCTCCTCCTTCATCCCTAAATTTCTAAAATAATTAAGAGAAAAAGGAAGATTACTTTATTTCTCAAATTTTCGGAATAATGCCAATTCTGGCAGATTTTCTGCCTTAACTTTGAAAAATCATAACTAATTTTGTAGACATCGTTTTGAGGCGATTCCAAAGCTTATGGAACCCTCATTGAGTCTAGTTTCAAGGAAAAATATGGAATTTTACTGGATAGGATCATATTATTCCCAGATTTTCAATCTTTGACCGTTGCTCCAGAAACTTTCCAGATTTTCTGGATTAACTTCAAAAATTCATATATTTTTGTACATAGCTTCAATTGAGTCATATGACCTATCAAATTAAAGCTTAGGATGTCTACTTTCACCCTGTAAAATTTCATAATTTTTGGTCATCATTTGGTCTTCCAAAACTATATGAAAATCTCACTGCCTCGCAGGCGATTTCACTGAAAACACTATTCAACTTTCAATTTTCAATATTTAATTCCTTTGGCCTTAAATATTTACCATTTCATTGAATATATATAATAATTACAATATATTCTTGGTGAATAAAATTTGGGATGTTACATGCATCACTTTCATATCACATATCTTACTCATGGTACATATCTGATTTAATAATTTGGTTGCTAAAATATAAGTGTATTCTTTTTGTGCTTGGTGCTAGAAGCTAAAGTTTAGTTTCATTTAAATTAAGCTGAGATTGTTTGTTATTTTGATTTTAGGATGTCTCACTTTTAAGGGTAAATGTTGCAAAAATTTTGAAAAATAAAATAGTAAAAGGCAATCCCAGTGTTGACAATTATTCTTAACTTGAGTGTAAATGGGAATGGCGTAAGTGGTAATAAAATGGATCATAGTTGGATGAATGCTTTGAGAACAAGTGAAGAATATGAGAATGGGGTTGAAGAGTTTATTGAATATGCTAGAAGGAACGCTCTAGCAAAAAATGGGATGTATTTTTGTCCTTGTGTCAATTGTTTAAATGAGAGAAGATGTGATGTTGAAGTTATAAGGGATCACCTACTTTGTGATGGAATAAATCTTCGATACACAAGGTGGATATGGCATGGTAAAGAAGTAACTGATTGTTCGTCGCACAAGAAGGAAGCTGTGGATGTCATAGATGAAGATAGAATGGAGAGAATGATTCACGATGTTGAGGTATAATTCTTTACGCAGTCGCATGAATATGACAGCCTATGGAGTGATGCAGAGACACCATTGTACCCTGGGAGTAAGTACACATGGTTGACAGAAATATTACATTTGGTTAATTTAAAAGCAACTTATGGTTAACTTAGTAAGTACACACTAGTAATGTGTGCTTTTTGTCTTATAACTAGTTAGTTTATTCATTTGCTTACAATTTATTCACCTATCTGACAATGATTTTTGTGCTTACAGGAATATGGACAATTCTAGTGACTCACAAAGTGATAGGGATAATGAAATGAATAGGCCTGAACCCGTTGCGAGAAGAAGGGTTAGAGGCAGCACAAAATTGCCTGCATTGGTAGCACGTCATCACCATCAACAGGAGAGGTTGCATATTGACTTTGATGACAATTTGGAACTAATTGGTCCGGAGGAAGACCAATTCATTAGTTACTTAGGTTATTTGGGTCAGAGCAAAGTTCGTATTATCTATGATAATTGGAAGTTGGTTCCACCCAAAACCAAAGACTTGATTTCGTAACAACTTTTGGTATATAAGTTTCAATACATCTGCATATATATCTTTATTCCTATTGCTTCAAATATAATTAACTTATGTTTTTATCTTGCAGCAAACCTATGATGTCCCTGACACTGCGGTGATATACAAGGAGTGGATGAGGGAGGTTCGTCTACAATGAAAATATTTCAAGAACAGGCTTACACGAGATTACATTTGAGGGGACCTGAGGGGTAATGATCCATATTAGGAGTATACGTATTTGTCTCCAGAGGACTGGAGGTTGTTTATGGCATCACAAGAAGATCCAAACTTTTTGGTAAGATTTCTGTCATTAGTGTTTTATTTGAATATGTTGACATTATTGATTTGGTGTTCATTGTCTTCCTTTCACAGGCATTAAGTGCAGCAAATGCAGAGAGGCAAGTAGCTAATAAGTATCAACATTACATGTCTCGTAGTGGTTATCGGAAGTTTGAGCGAAGGATGATGGCCGAAGAGTTGGGGAAATTGAAGGAAGCAGCCACATCAGATCCTAGCGTTGTCGTTCAGGCCCTGCCACCTCCTCCGCATCATAAAAAATGGAAAGCAGGGAGGATTAAGGGAGGGAAGTACATAAATCTGACTGTTGTTGAGGTTGCCACAAGCATTGTAAGTAGTTAGAGCATAATTACAAAGTTTTTTTCTCATATTGGGAGTGCTTAATTTTCATTTATGATAACTTTTATGCTGCAGGATGAACTGGAAGATCATAGTACTCAAGGTTCGTTCACTCCAACTGGATAGATGGACATCTTGTCAACGGCGATTGGGAAGGCAGATCACCCCGGTCATGTTCGAGGGGAGGCAGGGGGAGTTCATGTTGTGAAGTATTTTGGTTGAGCCTCACATTCTTATTCGTCACAAGCTGAACCCAGTAGGGAGCTTGTGGCCAAGATTCACCAGGAAGTTTCACAAGAGCTAGAGGCTAACCTTCGTGACAAGCTCCGACAAGAGCTGTTGCCAGAGCTACGTCTTGAGCTGATGCCTGAGCTACGAGCTGAAATGATGAAGATGTTTGAATCGCAGATGGCAACTTCCGAGTGTAGACCCATTCATCCCCGGCCTTCCACAGCACCAAAGGAAGTTACAACCCGGTGGAGGAACCACTTGGCGACCCTTCTCCTACTCCAGTGTTGGGAGAACCTATCATCCTCTCTTTGGATACCCCACTGCTGCGTGTAGTTGCAGATGCTCTCGTTCACACACAAGCTACCACCCACCATCATCAGCAAATTCTACATCATTTACGTAGGGTGACTATGACGTGTGTTCGAGAGGGGGAAGAAGGTACAACCATCCCTATTCCTGATGACAAGGTTGCCACGATAGCTCAGGTGAGAGGATCTTTCATCCTTTGGCCTGTACATCTTATTGGCTCAGCGGCAACACCTCCAATGGTATGGAACTATCTCACTTTTACTTGAGATCTGTTGGCATTCTACTAACAATATGTGTTTTTATGTTCTAAAAGAATGAGCAGGAAGCAGGCAAATGGCCCTTCTTAGCACGACTGCAGTAGATCTATAAAGGCATTAAGTAGATTGATTTGCATATGCCTATAGGGATTGTGGGCCAGGAATTAGAGTATCCCTTCACAATTGATAAAGACGACCTTAAATAGTTCATTTGGAGGAGATAGATGTAGGATGGGTCAAATTTGCAATCCTGTAAGTTTTTTATTTCCCATTTCTTCCTTCATTTAGTGAAGTGGTTTTTTGGTTTCATATATTCACTAGCTAATACATTCATCATTTTAATTCTATTATAGCTCCTTCCGTTGTATATGCATTGACGTGCAAAGAGTGGATTTATATGGATTCTTGTGTCCTGCAAATACGACAAGGGATAAGAATACAGTGCAAAAAAGGACTCACTATGTGGGCTTCACAATGGGAGAGAACAACTATCGTTGTTATCTAGCACCGATTGTTCAAGGGTACGCATTTTAATTTTGTCTATTTAAGATTTTTAATAAATAATTGCCTTGCCGTCTAGCTTCATTTTAATCTATATATGTTGTTATAGTTACCACTGGAGTTTGTTTGTTCTTTGTCCTCGGTTCAACGTAGTTTACTGGTTTGATTCCTTGGGTAAAAAGCCAGACAAAGAAACAAAAAACGTTTTCAACACGTAAGTTATTTTGTTTGTATTTCATTTTGACTTAAATGAATTGTTCTAATTTCTGTTGATTTTCATTTTAATAATAGGGCAACCCAGACATATCGAATCCTTGGCGGGCCCCTCAATCGTAAAAGTGGCAAAGACTCGAAATGGTTGTATCTAAACATACGTAGTTTTAAATCAAGTTCTTTTGATTGATGGTCATTTTAGATATGCCTTTATTGATTTTAACTATTTTCTTTTGATTTATAGTGCCCTCAACAACCTGGCAGCTGGGAATGTGGATACTATATCTTACTTTATATGTTTAACATCATTAAGAGTGGTATTACGATAGATTTTGAACAAGTAATCGCTTCTTCATTCTCAAAGGATAATATTTTTGGTGTTGTAATTCAATTGCAAATTAATTCACTCACTTGATTCATTATTTCATCTAAGCTTATTTTCTGATTTGCAGATTTTTGACAATGAAGATGCCTACTTATATGAAGACATTAATTTGATTAGAGACTTTTTGGCTGGGCATCTTTTTCAATGTATACCAGAGTGAAGTTTTTATTTATATTAGTTAATTAATTAGTGGTTTGTGTAGGACACACTTTATGATGGCTGAACTGTTGTTGTTATGTTGTCTACCTATCTCTTTTTTTATTTGATTGGTTAGTTGTTAAAGGGGATTCAAATGTTTCTATATTCCAAGGTGCGAATTAGAGTTGTGTTGTTGTACATGCTATTAGATTGTTGGATAACATTTTTATTAGATAGTGCTGAACTGCTGTTGTTTCCATTTTGGTTTATGCAATATTTCTTCTATCCAATTTCTACAGTTTAAATTTGCTGGACAGTGATGTATATAAAATGCCATAAAATAAACTTTAGATGTCTCCAGTCGTAACTAGGGACGTCTAAAGTGTTTCTGAACCACTTTAGATGTCCCCAGTTCAAACTGGGGACGCCTTTACGTCAGACTTTAGACGTCCCCAGTCCAAATTGGGGATGTCTAAAGTGTTTCTGAACCACTTTAGAGTCCCCAGTTTGCACTGGGGACGTCTAAAGTCAGGCTTTAGACTTCCCCAGTTCATATTGGGACATCTAAAGTGGCACTTTAGACGTCCTTAGTTATCACTGGGAATGTCTAAAGTCTGACCTAAAGACGTCCCCTATTTTAGGGACGTTATGTTAGATCAAGCGTTTCACCCAAGAGGGGGGGTGAATTGGGTGATACAGAAATTTCTTTCGAAAATATAAAACTTTGACAAAAGAATTGAAACAGCAATAAGGAAGGAGAAATATCACCGAAGTGTACACCGGGAGTTATACTGGTTCGGTCACAATCACTTTGACCTACGTCCAGTCCTCAGAGCTTCTCTGAGAGTTTCACTATAACCTCCAAGATTCAGTGGGTTCTTGGCACCTCAGTACAAGCAAGTTCCTTATGTTAGAACCGGCTATCACCCAAGAGGGGGGGTGAATTGGGTGTATAATAAAAACTTAAGAACTTTAGAAATCTTTTCGTATCTTAACGAAAGTGGTAAGTATGAAGGTTTATAAATCAACAGTTAGATTAAATAATATATACTGGAAATATAAGAGTTTAGGGAAGAGAATATGCAAACTGTGATTTATCTTGGTTCGGTCCAATCTGTGATGGCCTACGTCCAGTCCCCAGGCTCCTCCTGAGATTTTCAAATCCACTATCTTCTTGTTTAATCCGGGCACAAGAAAAGCCTTTACAATCCCACAAGTTTAGCCGGGTACTTGTGAAATCTTTTACAAATCTCTCACTGAAATACTCCCCCTTACGGCAAGTCTTACGAGCAGAGCAATCCCGAAGATCTTCCTCTCCTGCTTACTCATGCAAGTCTTACGAGCAGCAACGTTCTCTCCTGCTTACACCCCTGTAAGTCTTATGAGCAGCAACGTTCTCTACTGCTTGCACCTTGTAAGTCTTACGAGCAGAATGTTTTACGGCAATTCTCTCTACTGCTTCCCCGTAAGAAAATCAACCCTCTCAAGGTCCCTCTTCCTTGAGATCAACTCAGAAATATAGATGAAGGTGTTTACAGACTCTCTCACAGAGTAGATATAATACTCACTGAAGTACAATACAAATAATCACTCTCTCAATGAAAAGTAATATTGAAACCGCAGAACAGAGAGTGTATGGGTAGAAGCAGAGGATTCACATTTCTATGTAGTTGCACGCTATCTCAGTTTTTCTCCGTTTTTCTCTGTTTCCTCTATCTTTCTCAGTTCCTCATCAAAGTTGAATGCTATCTCATTTATAGTTGATGAAGATGATGACCGTTGTAAGCATTCGTCCGTTGGAGTCATTTTGTCCGTTGAGCATATTTGAAAAATGAGCTTCTGTCCGTTGCAAAGTGGAGCGTTTTGTTGAACAGCAGGAAGATTCATTTTGAGCTGTAGTAACGTTGTGGAGCGTTTTGAATTTGTTTGAGTTTCCAGACAATCTCTTATGGTGGGTCAAACTTCTGTCGTGGTAGGTAGCTAATGCTCGGTGTGTAATGATGTCGCCCGCCATTCTTGACTCTTTCATTTGAATCTGTAAGCTCACCGTTAAATTTCCTGTTTCACACTGTAAAATACTTAATCACTAATATGATGAAGTATTAGTCATGGGTATGTTGGATCATTGGTCAAAAGATGATTTTCTGGCTTCTGTGACTCATCACGTTGAGTGAAGATATTTGCTGTGACCTCCGTTCTTGAAGATACAACCCAAATATTTAATCTCCTGTTTTACACTTGAAATATATGTTAGATAATATTTAGAAACAATAACAAGTGAAAACATAATGATTGTATAACGTTTAACCATGTTTGGATTGATAGCTATGAGGCTCTGTGTTTCTTCGTTGCTTCTGTCAGAACTTCACTTCGAGTGCAATATGGCTCACTCGAGTGCAGTTCATATTTCCACGTTCTGACTTCCTCTCGGGCAAGCACTCGCAACTCTTCTCTCGTATCTGCTCGAGTGAATTCTCAACATCACTCGAGCACAAAACTTCCTGCTCGAGTGCGTCTTCTGTTTTCACGTGCATGCTTCTTCTCGGGTTGTCACTCGCAGCTCTTCTCTTGCATCTGCTCGAGTGAGAAATGATCCAATGCTCGAGCATGAATCCTAGTGCTCGAGTGTTGCAACTTTCTTCACGTTTCATATGCTTCTGGACATCACTCGCACGACATTTTTCAGAGAGTCAGTTTTTACACTCGCGGGTGATGTGGGGCCCCTTTAGAAAAATTTGATTCATTTGATTCAAATGATGTATCATAAGAATGCTCTTATCATATGCATTCCAATGCAACAAGAATCAGCTCCAAACTCCTTGTATTCTGCAAGTTATGATCGAAAGAGTGTATATTTCGCTAGTCTGCACAAGCATCAACTTCCAGAAGGCATAGCTCCTAGAATATACGTTAGAATTATGCAAATTACCTATCCATGGAAAGCTCTTTGAGTCTACTTTCATTTGGCACTGGTCTCGTCTCAATCCGATCTGTGGTTTGTGAGATATACTCAAAATACCGAACCTGTGTCAGAAAAAGACGGTGATTTCAATTTCATTTTCGACGAGTCATATCTCCTTCATTTGATCTTCTTTCAATGTGATTCTGGTGCCAATTTTACGTGTTGGAAGTCTTCTTTCATATGCCACTGGTTTCGGGTCAATCCGACGTGTGGTTTGAGAGATATGATCAAAATACCAGACCTCGCTCAAGCTGAACGTAAAACAGAGTAGAACAGAGTATACACCCCGTGCTCGAGTGAAATCAGCTGTGCTCGAGCATGTTCTTCCTGTGCTCGAGCATAACACCTTGTGCTCGAGCATAACTCCTCTAGAAGTGCCAAAACTCATATATAAGTCATCTTAGCTTCATATTAACATATTCCAACCATTATTTGATCATAGAAACCTCCGGTAACATTATAGCAACCTCCAATATCACATCTAACAACTTGAATCTTGATTCTCTTGTAAGATCTAACAAGTTCTTCATTCTTCATAATCCAAGTAAGCATCTCCTTGACTATCTTCAATTTCTTTCTTCTTCTTCCTCTTGTTCATTTTCATTAATTCAATCTTCTTCATTCTTTGCTTGACTAATCTACAAAATATGTAACATTAAATATAGTAGTTAGTCAAAGAAATACATTATATAAACTTTTTGCTCTTATCACTTAATATCTATATTTGACATCATCAAAACTAATCATATCTAACATTCTCCCCCTTTTTGATGATGACAAATCCTTTAAGAAAAATATGTCTGAATGAAGTGCAACATACATGTATAATGCAAAGCGCAAACATATTATAATGCAAAGTGCAACATACATATTTTTCTTACATTCTTCTCCCCCTATTTGACATCAGCAAAAAGTTTGAAATATATAAAGAAGTAAGGCTTGTGAAGAAGTAAATAGAGTAGAAATTATTTTAATCAAAATGAATGAACCAAGAAAACAATTGACTCTCCCCTATGTGAAGGAACTGAAAATAGATTTGGAGAGGTTTTCAAGAAAACTTTTATAATCAAGATCAATGAAATATATGAAACGTATTCTTGAAATGTAAATAGAGAAGGTTTAGAAATGCTCATGTAGATTTGGAAATTGGTGAAGCGCTCCATGAAGTCCGTTGCTTCTTTGGCAATGCTGGTGTATGCTGTTGTGCTTTGTACAACTCTGATGTACACCACACTTCTGTTATGCAACTCAATATATATTCATGTTGTTGCCAGGATTCTTCAATTGAGCTTCTGTTTAGCATGTTCAATGCTCATTTGTATTGGCATATGTATTTGTTGTTCTGAATGTTACAGCCAATATATATTCCTTGACTGAGCGTTAAAAACATCCTCAAGGTTGATAGAGTCTTCTTGTAGTATGTTGAGGAATGCTATTGCGCAAAACAAATTCTCCTGTCATAAATTTAAATCTTTCTTTGCAAAGAGAATTGTTAGTTCAATCAAGTAACAAACTGTTCCTTTCCATATGATATATTACAATTAAGATCATGAAAAGAACAATGTAAGAATAACTCATCATCAAAACTAATCAAGACATGGTAAATATAGATGAGTATATTAAAAGGATTTTCTTTCCAATAGGAGATGAACTTTCAATATATAAAACACATGTGAATGTGAAGCTCCCCCTTAATTGATGCATGGTTTTAAACATTATCAAGAAAACAGTTAATAACTCTCCTGGATTTGAGAAACCATTGAAAACTTTATAGAGAAAATGATTTTGAAAGATTTAGAGAGAAATTAAATGGCAATTGCTAATCAGAGGTTTTAAGAGATATAACCCAATATCACCTGAGTGGTTACTTGAGTGATTCTACTCAATCATGACTCGATTGTATACTCAAGTGATACAACTCAAGGATTTTGAATTAAGCAAGAATACAATACCTCACTCGAGTAATATCGTAATCACTCGAGTTATAATCCTCTGTAGTCCATTGGTGCATAATGTCCTAGTCAATATTGAATGATGTGACTAGTACTGAGGGATTCTGAAGTGTAGTCTTCTGTGAGCACTTTAGGATATCAAGATGAGCTCGGAGTAAGGCTTTATGCGCATATTGGCTTAGTATGTGCCCCTTGCTTAGCAAACATCATTGAGAACTTTTAATTTCATCATAGCACATAACACCTTTATTTTGTCATCCATCATCTCAAATAGAACTTTGAAGTTCTGGTTCACATAGCTGCTTCATCTTATCATTGACTGATGATCTCAGCATTGTTTGTAGCAAGCTCTGTGTGATTGTTGAAGCTCCTCTCTCAGAAAGCCTTAGACAAATAGACCAAAGAATGAAGAATCAAGGAGACCAACTCTAGCAAGATGTTGTCTCTCATTTATTGGTCTTGTTCATCATAGCTCTAGTATAGGTATAGCAGATAATCCAGTGAAGATTTAGACATAGAGCTAGGATAGTAGTTAAGAATCCTCATAGGCTCA
The DNA here is from genome assembly GCA_963242795.1 of Inga leiocalycina. Taxonomy (NCBI): domain Eukaryota; kingdom Viridiplantae; phylum Streptophyta; class Magnoliopsida; order Fabales; family Fabaceae; genus Inga; species Inga leiocalycina. The sequence goes on from OY725329.1 coordinate 44,613,601, forward strand.
TCAAGCTTTATGATTCTGTGCATCTCAGCATTTTCCTTTGAACATCTCTGTTGGCTCCATATCATAGTGAAAATGTCTGATCACCTTGAAATGATAAGAAAGGTGGGTAGGCAACAAGGATTCATATTGGATAAATTTATTCTTGGCTCTGTGCTGCTTTGAAATAATCTTCGCTAGGTCTACTAAGAGATCTTCCTTCTCTTTCTCTTTCTCTGATTGAATCACTAGCTAGTTATTTGCTAGTAGCGGAATGTCATTTGAGTAATATCACATATTCTGCTTCAACTCACGCTGCAACACTATCAGTCATGCCTTTTCTGTTAGCCTTTGGTCTTTGTATCCAAAAGTAGAGCATTTTGGTCAACTCCTGCAAACGTATAATGATATGCTCTTTGGTACCCAACTTCTCTTGGGTCCGTACAATATTAGATATAACAACTCTTATGCTCTTATGCAATTAATCATATGAATTTTGAGCAAAGAGTATGATAAATCAACAAATATCAAAATATAATTTTACCTAGTAAAATTAATCCATTGAGACACGAAGCATGATGAATAAGTGATACCAAGAATGATGATGATCAATGACAATTTGTAAATACACTTTAAAAGATATGTCATTGATAAGATTTTCGTGCAATCCATGAAGGTTAGATAAAAGAAAGTAGAGAATCTATCCATAATGACCAACTTTTATGAAATGATAAATCATGAATGAAACCAAATTTTCAAGAATGATAATGCGATATGCAAATTGTTTCAAAATCTCAAATATTCTTTCGAATCATAAGTATGCATTATGACATTAAGATTTTGAATGCATGAAAACTCATTTATGAAGCTTGTTAAATACCAATGCTTATGCCAAAAACAATGGAAGTCAACAGTTATAAAATATATATCAGAAAGCTTCACTAAAGAGTTCAACAAAGATAACATGTTAATTATAAGAGTTAACATGTTGGAGAATTTTCTTAAGAACAAAAGTCATATGAAAAATGAATTAGCCAAAATGGCTTATCTTGACATATGTAAGCATGATGACTTTAGTATTGATCAAGAGATAACCTTGCCTTTTAGAGTTGCGTCTTAAAATGGATAAATATTCAAGGCAGCAAGACTTAAAGTGCAAGATTCTAGTTACTTAAAAAAAATGGATGAAGACAAATGGTAATACATTTGAGCAACAATACAAGTATAAGAATTTATGGATGATAAAGCACATACTCATTGATCCAAATGACTAGAGTTCTAGAATATCCCGGTAAGTTATTCCACAATAATGGTTAATGCATTAAGATTCAATGCACTAATGAACATTTATAATGCTTGGAATAACATGGCCAACTAATGATTTATGCATTAGGCACAAGGCTTTCACAAGTTGGATTCTTATCAAGGGAATATACTTGACACTCATATAGGTAGTTAACTTGTTAGACATAAGATCTAACATGTTAGAAAAATAAAGATTGAGGAGTTCAAGTAGTAACAGGTTTAAGATTAAGAAACAAGTATGTGAATATGAGGAAAACTCTAGTGGATAGATTTGAAGCATTTCTGACTTTTAGTATACAAAAATATTAACTTCCAATTTTGAAACCGATTTAAATGCAAATAAAATATGAAAAATTTTCAAATAATGTGTATGCATTTTTATAAACAAGATGAATTTAAATCCAAGTACATTTTTGAAATGTGCATTTTGAAACTCAAATACATAGAAAGATTATGCACAATTTCACTTTCAGTCCATTTAGCAATCTAAAAACAACTTCAAAAACCCATAAATGATTGATTGCTAATGGTATGCAATAATGAGCAAGTTATTCATTACCCAAGTAAATAATTTATATAAGCATAATATCAGGTAAGAATAAAGAAGACAGTACCGTGCTCAAGTAATCTCATAATTACTTGAGAAATTATCCTTTGGAATTCATTTGTGCATAATTCCTTGACTTTTACCATCCAATCTTCCAGTTGGTGTTATCACTTGAACATTCACTCCCAGTTGTCATGCAGTGATGATGATCACTTGATTAGTTACTTGAGTAACACTTCACTGTGCATCTTTTCTTCCTTTATTGCTAGCTAGGCACTTGCAGTGTTGCCTCAAGTAATGCCTTCTTTTGTTTACATATTTAAGATGTAGCCTCAAGGTCCAACTTCACCAAGATTTGAGTGAAATCTTATGTAGTCATAATCTTGAGATGAAGCTCTTTCTTTCCTACAAAACCTTATAGATATTTTTCTTCCTTTGGTATCCAATTTTACTTGGATCCACTCATGGTTACCTTGTAGGAATCATAATTCACATGCTCTAAAAATATAATTAATTTGAGACAATTGAGCATAATGAATTAAACATGTATTTATGCATAAGAGAAATATTTTCTTTTCAAATCATTATACATGCATAAAGAAATAACCTGTTGAGCATTACAATCCCTTTATAAATAAATCTATTAAATGACTTTTTAAGGGATGCAAAAACATAATTTAAAAATCATTTGCAATGCTCATTCCTAAGGTTCCAAAATATAAAACCTCAACAAATATTACAAACAACAACATAAGAGGTTTTATCATTGTGTACCTTTGCCTTGGATATTTGGAGGATTGCTTTTGCTTACCCATTGCATCTTTCTATGATGTTGATACTTTGAATATCTTGCTTTAGGTGCTGGAAACCTTCTCTCAAAATATATAGACTCCAGGAGTCTTTTATTTGATGCTTGTGAGATCCTCCTTTTCTTGTTCTCCTCAAGATAGTTAAATGGTATTCTATAGTAGTTCATTCTTGAGGTGGAACGTACTCCTTTTATCCATTGCTTCTTTCTCTGTTTATACACTGTAACTCCAGCAATGGGTGCCTTGAGAATTCTCCTTTTTGATATAAATGGTATGAACCTCTTTATTGGCGCATGAGAAACTCTTGGCTTCTTTTTCATCTTTTCTTTACCCTTATGTCCATTTCTTTTCGGATCATCCTGTATACATAAAGTACTAGATGGACATTTTGGTACCCACATATACTTGGGTCCTTGATTGTTAATATTAACCCTTACATGTTTCTTCGGTACCCAAATATACTTATTTCTCACATGGGAATTTCTTCTAATATAGCATGTATGAGAAATATGACCGGATTTACCACAATAATTGCAAATCGTATCAAGATATGCATTATAGGATATCATGCAAGTATTATGACGATCATGAGAGTAGAAATTCGAATGGATTTGATTTGAATATTCTTTCTTCCCAACAAACTTTCCAGCATATTTGAAAACATTTTTGCTTTTCTCAATAGAATCAACAATTGGTTGAGAAACAAACTTTTGTAAACTCTGAAAATCATTTTTATGAAAATCACACAAAGAATTGGAACTTTTTACCTTAAATTCATCTTGAGCTCTGGAGAGTGATTTTTCATGTTCGTCCATACTGAACTCTTTTCGGGAATCCTCTTCTTCTTGTCTATCCATGTTGACTGTATGGAAATGTTCTATGATTTCTTCATCTTTATCATCAACTTCCAATTGTTCATGCACATTAGATGCGTAGCGTGTAGTTTCACATGAACTATCAACACTTTCAACTTCAACACAATTGTTAGAAGCATACATAGAATCAAGAGTGTCCCAAATATGTTTAGCATTAGAACAAAATCTAATTTTCTCAAAATCATTTTCGGTTAAAGCACTATATAGAATTTTCATTGCTCTAATGTTCAACAAAAACATTTTCTTTTCACTTTCTGTCCAATCCTTTCTTGGTTTGAAATCAAAAACATTTGTAAAAACATTCCACATATCAAAATCAAAAGCTTTTATAAAACTAGTCATTCTAGCTTTCCAAAACCAAAAATCAATATCTTTCAAAAGAGGTGGAATTGTATAATCAAAACCTTCTGAAAGTATAAAACACCCAAAATTAGCCATTGTAACTCTTGAGACGGTTAAGTCCTTTAAACAAGAGCCCGGGCTCTGATACCAAATGTTAGAACCGGCTATCACCCAAGAGGGGGGGTGAATTGGGTGTATAATAAAAACTTAAGAACTTTAGAAATCTTTTCGTATCTTAACGAAAGTGGTAAGTATGAAGGTTTATAAATCAACAGTTAGATTAAATAATATATACTGGAAATATAAGAGTTTAGGGAAGAGAATATGCAAACTGTGATTTATCCTGGTTCGGTCCAATCTGTGATGGCCTACGTCCAGTCCCCAGGCTCCTCCTGAGATTTTCAAATCCACTATCTTCTTGTTTAATCCGGGCACAAGAAAAGCCTTTACAATCCCACAAGTTTAGCCGGGTACTTGTGAAATCTTTTACAAATCTCTCACTGAAATACTCCCCCTTACGGCAAGTCTTACGAGCAGAGCAATCCCGAAGATCTTCCTCTCCTGCTTACTCATGCAAGTCTTACGAGCAGCAACGTTCTCTCCTGCTTACACCCCTGTAAGTCTTATGAGCAGCAACGTTCTCTACTGCTTGCACCTTGTAAGTCTTACGAGCAGAATGTTTTACGGCAATTCTCTCTACTGCTTCCCCGTAAGAAAATCAACCCTCTCAAGGTCCCTCTTCCTTGAGATCAACTCAGAAATATAGATGAAGGTGTTTACAGACTCTCTCACAGAGTAGATATAATACTCACTGAAGTACAATACAAATAATCACTCTCTCAATGAAAAGTAATATTGAAACCGCAGAACAGAGAGTGTATGGGTAGAAGCAGAGGATTCACATTTCTATGTAGTTGCACGCTATCTCAGTTTTTCTCCGTTTTTCTCTGTTTCCTCTATCTTTCTCAGTTCCTCATCAAAGTTGAATGCTATCTCATTTATAGTTGATGAAGATGATGACCGTTGTAAGCATTCGTCCGTTGGAGTCATTTTGTCCGTTGAGCATATTTGAAAAATGAGCTTCTGTCCGTTGCAAAGTGGAGCGTTTTGTTGAACAGCAGGAAGATTCATTTTGAGCTGTAGTAACGTTGTGGAGCGTTTTGAATTTGTTTGAGTTTCCAGACAATCTCTTATGGTGGGTCAAACTTCTGTCGTGGTAGGTAGCTAATGCTCGGTGTGTAATGATGTCGCCCGCCATTCTTGACTCTTTCATTTGAATCTGTAAGCTCACCGTTAAATTTCCTGTTTCACACTGTAAAATACTTAATCACTAATATGATGAAGTATTAGTCATGGGTATGTTGGATCATTGGTCAAAAGATGATTTTCTGGCTTCTGTGACTCATCACGTTGAGTGAAGATATTTGCTGTGACCTCCGTTCTTGAAGATACAACCCAAATATTTAATCTCCTGTTTTACACTTGAAATATATGTTAGATAATATTTAGAAACAATAACAAGTGAAAACATAATGATTGTATAACGTTTAACCATGTTTGGATTGATAGCTATGAGGCTCTGTGTTTCTTCGTTGCTTCTGTCAGAACTTCACTTCGAGTGCAATATGGCTCACTCGAGTGCAGTTCATATTTCCACGTTCTGACTTCCTCTCGGGCAAGCACTCGCAACTCTTCTCTCGTATCTGCTCGAGTGAATTCTCAACATCACTCGAGCACAAAACTTCCTGCTCGAGTGCGTCTTCTGTTTTCACGTGCATGCTTCTTCTCGGGTTGTCACTCGCAGCTCTTCTCTTGCATCTGCTCGAGTGAGAAATGATCCAATGCTCGAGCATGAATCCTAGTGCTCGAGTGTTGCAACTTTCTTCACGTTTCATATGCTTCTGGACATCACTCGCACGACATTTTTCAGAGAGTCAGTTTTTACACTCGCGGGTGATGTGGGGCCCCTTTAGAAAAATTTGATTCATTTGATTCAAATGATGTATCATAAGAATGCTCTTATCATATGCATTCCAATGCAACAAGAATCAGCTCCAAACTCCTTGTATTCTGCAAGTTATGATCGAAAGAGTGTATATTTCGCTAGTCTGCACAAGCATCAACTTCCAGAAGGCATAGCTCCTAGAATATACGTTAGAATTATGCAAATTACCTATCCATGGAAAGCTCTTTGAGTCTACTTTCATTTGGCACTGGTCTCGTCTCAATCCGATCTGTGGTTTGTGAGATATACTCAAAATACCGAACCTGTGTCAGAAAAAGACGGTGATTTCAATTTCATTTTCGACGAGTCATATCTCCTTCATTTGATCTTCTTTCAATGTGATTCTGGTGCCAATTTTACGTGTTGGAAGTCTTCTTTCATATGCCACTGGTTTCGGGTCAATCCGACGTGTGGTTTGAGAGATATGATCAAAATACCAGACCTCGCTCAAGCTGAACGTAAAACAGAGTAGAACAGAGTATACACCCCGTGCTCGAGTGAAATCAGCTGTGCTCGAGCATGTTCTTCCTGTGCTCGAGCATAACACCTTGTGCTCGAGCATAACTCCTCTAGAAGTGCCAAAACTCATATATAAGTCATCTTAGCTTCATATTAACATATTCCAACCATTATTTGATCATAGAAACCTCCGGTAACATTATAGCAACCTCCAATATCACATCTAACAACTTGAATCTTGATTCTCTTGTAAGATCTAACAAGTTCTTCATTCTTCATAATCCAAGTAAGCATCTCCTTGACTATCTTCAATTTCTTTCTTCTTCTTCCTCTTGTTCATTTTCATTAATTCAATCTTCTTCATTCTTTGCTTGACTAATCTACAAAATATGTAACATTAAATATAGTAGTTAGTCAAAGAAATACATTATATAAACTTTTTGCTCTTATCACTTAATATCTATATTTGACATCATCAAAACTAATCATATCTAACATTCTCCCCCTTTTTGATGATGACAAATCCTTTAAGAAAAATATGTCTGAATGAAGTGCAACATACATGTATAATGCAAAGCGCAAACATATTATAATGCAAAGTGCAACATACATATTTTTCTTACATTCTTCTCCCCCTATTTGACATCAGCAAAAAGTTTGAAATATATAAAGAAGTAAGGCTTGTGAAGAAGTAAATAGAGTAGAAATTATTTTAATCAAAATGAATGAACCAAGAAAACAATTGACTCTCCCCTATGTGAAGGAACTGAAAATAGATTTGGAGAGGTTTTCAAGAAAACTTTTATAATCAAGATCAATGAAATATATGAAACGTATTCTTGAAATGTAAATAGAGAAGGTTTAGAAATGCTCATGTAGATTTGGAAATTGGTGAAGCGCTCCATGAAGTCCGTTGCTTCTTTGGCAATGCTGGTGTATGCTGTTGTGCTTTGTACAACTCTGATGTACACCACACTTCTGTTATGCAACTCAATATATATTCATGTTGTTGCCAGGATTCTTCAATTGAGCTTCTGTTTAGCATGTTCAATGCTCATTTGTATTGGCATATGTATTTGTTGTTCTGAATGTTACAGCCAATATATATTCCTTGACTGAGCGTTAAAAACATCCTCAAGGTTGATAGAGTCTTCTTGTAGTATGTTGAGGAATGCTATTGCGCAAAACAAATTCTCCTGTCATAAATTTAAATCTTTCTTTGCAAAGAGAATTGTTAGTTCAATCAAGTAACAAACTGTTCCTTTCCATATGATATATTACAATTAAGATCATGAAAAGAACAATGTAAGAATAACTCATCATCAAAACTAATCAAGACATGGTAAATATAGATGAGTATATTAAAAGGATTTTCTTTCCAATAGGAGATGAACTTTCAATATATAAAACACATGTGAATGTGAAGCTCCCCCTTAATTGATGCATGGTTTTAAACATTATCAAGAAAACAGTTAATAACTCTCCTGGATTTGAGAAACCATTGAAAACTTTATAGAGAAAATGATTTTGAAAGATTTAGAGAGAAATTAAATGGCAATTGCTAATCAGAGGTTTTAAGAGATATAACCCAATATCACCTGAGTGGTTACTTGAGTGATTCTACTCAATCATGACTCGATTGTATACTCAAGTGATACAACTCAAGGATTTTGAATTAAGCAAGAATACAATACCTCACTCGAGTAATATCGTAATCACTCGAGTTATAATCCTCTGTAGTCCATTGGTGCATAATGTCCTAGTCAATATTGAATGATGTGACTAGTACTGAGGGATTCTGAAGTGTAGTCTTCTGTGAGCACTTTAGGATATCAAGATGAGCTCGGAGTAAGGCTTTATGCGCATATTGGCTTAGTATGTGCCCCTTGCTTAGCAAACATCATTGAGAACTTTTAATTTCATCATAGCACATAACACCTTTATTTTGTCATCCATCATCTCAAATAGAACTTTGAAGTTCTGGTTCACATAGCTGCTTCATCTTATCATTGACTGATGATCTCAGCATTGTTTGTAGCAAGCTCTGTGTGATTGTTGAAGCTCCTCTCTCAGAAAGCCTTAGACAAATAGACCAAAGAATGAAGAATCAAGGAGACCAACTCTAGCAAGATGTTGTCTCTCATTTATTGGTCTTGTTCATCATAGCTCTAGTATAGGTATAGCAGATAATCCAGTGAAGATTTAGACATAGAGCTAGGATAGTAGTTAAGAATCCTCATAGGCTCATCAAGCTTTATGATTCTGTGCATCTCAGCATTTTCCTTTGAACATCTCTGTTGGCTCCATATCATAGTGAAAATGTCTGATCACCTTGAAATGATAAGAAAGGTGGGTAGGCAACAAGGATTCATATTGGATAAATTTATTCTTGGCTCTGTGCTGCTTTGAAATAATCTTCGCTAGGTCTACTAAGAGATCTTCCTTCTCTTTCTCTTTCTCTGATTGAATCACTAGCTAGTTATTTGCTAGTAGCGGAATGTCATTTGAGTAATATCACATATTCTGCTTCAACTCACGCTGCAACACTATCAGTCATGCCTTTTCTGTTAGCCTTTGGTCTTTGTATCCAAAAGTAGAGCATTTTGGTCAACTCCTGCAAACGTATAATGATATGCTCTTTGGTACCCAACTTCTCTTGGGTCCGTACAATATTAGATATAACAACTCTTATGCTCTTATGCAATTAATCATATGAATTTTGAGCAAAGAGTATGATAAATCAACAAATATCAAAATATAATTTTACCTAGTAAAATTAATCCATTGAGACACGAAGCATGATGAATAAGTGATACCAAGAATGATGATGATCAATGACAATTTGTAAATACACTTTAAAAGATATGTCATTGATAAGATTTTCGTGCAATCCATGAAGGTTAGATAAAAGAAAGTAGAGAATCTATCCATAATGACCAACTTTTATGAAATGATAAATCATGAATGAAACCAAATTTTCAAGAATGATAATGCGATATGCAAATTGTTTCAAAATCTCAAATATTCTTTCGAATCATAAGTATGCATTATGACATTAAGATTTTGAATGCATGAAAACTCATTTATGAAGCTTGTTAAATACCAATGCTTATGCCAAAAACAATGGAAGTCAACAGTTATAAAATATATATCAGAAAGCTTCACTAAAGAGTTCAACAAAGATAACATGTTAATTATAAGAGTTAACATGTTGGAGAATTTTCTTAAGAACAAAAGTCATATGAAAAATGAATTAGCCAAAATGGCTTATCTTGACATATGTAAGCATGATGACTTTAGTATTGATCAAGAGATAACCTTGCCTTTTAGAGTTGCGTCTTAAAATGGATAAATATTCAAGGCAGCAAGACTTAAAGTGCAAGATTCTAGTTACTTAAAAAAAATGGATGAAGACAAATGGTAATACATTTGAGCAACAATACAAGTATAAGAATTTATGGATGATAAAGCACATACTCATTGATCCAAATGACTAGAGTTCTAGAATATCCCGGTAAGTTATTCCACAATAATGGTTAATGCATTAAGATTCAATGCACTAATGAACATTTATAATGCTTGGAATAACATGGCCAACTAATGATTTATGCATTAGGCACAAGGCTTTCACAAGTTGGATTCTTATCAAGGGAATATACTTGACACTCATATAGGTAGTTAACTTGTTAGACATAAGATCTAACATGTTAGAAAAATAAAGATTGAGGAGTTCAAGTAGTAACAGGTTTAAGATTAAGAAACAAGTATGTGAATATGAGGAAAACTCTAGTGGATAGATTTGAAGCATTTCTGACTTTTAGTATACAAAAATATTAACTTCCAATTTTGAAACCGATTTAAATGCAAATAAAATATGAAAAATTTTCAAATAATGTGTATGCATTTTTATAAACAAGATGAATTTAAATCCAAGTACATTTTTGAAATGTGCATTTTGAAACTCAAATACATAGAAAGATTATGCACAATTTCACTTTCAGTCCATTTAGCAATCTAAAAACAACTTCAAAAACCCATAAATGATTGATTGCTAATGGTATGCAATAATGAGCAAGTTATTCATTACCCAAGTAAATAATTTATATAAGCATAATATCAGGTAAGAATAAAGAAGACAGTACCGTGCTCAAGTAATCTCATAATTACTTGAGAAATTATCCTTTGGAATTCATTTGTGCATAATTCCTTGACTTTTACCATCCAATCTTCCAGTTGGTGTTATCACTTGAACATTCACTCCCAGTTGTCATGCAGTGATGATGATCACTTGATTAGTTACTTGAGTAACACTTCACTGTGCATCTTTTCTTCCTTTATTGCTAGCTAGGCACTTGCAGTGTTGCCTCAAGTAATGCCTTCTTTTGTTTACATATTTAAGATGTAGCCTCAAGGTCCAACTTCACCAAGATTTGAGTGAAATCTTATGTAGTCATAATCTTGAGATGAAGCTCTTTCTTTCCTACAAAACCTTATAGATATTTTTCTTCCTTTGGTATCCAATTTTACTTGGATCCACTCATGGTTACCTTGTAGGAATCATAATTCACATGCTCTAAAAATATAATTAATTTGAGACAATTGAGCATAATGAATTAAACATGTATTTATGCATAAGAGAAATATTTTCTTTTCAAATCATTATACATGCATAAAGAAATAACCTGTTGAGCATTACAATCCCTTTATAAATAAATCTATTAATGACTTTTTAAGGGATGCAAAAACATAATTTAAAAATCATTTGCAATGCTCATTCCTAAGGTTCCAAAATATAAAACCTCAACAAATATTACAAACAACAACATAAGAGGTTTTATCATTGTGTACCTTTGCCTTGGATATTTGGAGGATTGCTTTTGCTTACCCATTGAACTTAATGATACGTTCGTATGTGTGCTTGGTTATGTTTCTCTGTTTGAAGGTTCCCATATATATAGGTATGTTGGTGATGACCGTTGGAACACTTCCTTTCGTCCGTTGGTGAGTGCGCAGCCACTATTGACTTTTCAAGTTTTTGAAAAATATCCGTTGGCGGTGGTTGGCATTTGAACGTTTCTTTTGACTTCCATCTCTTGATATGATTTCTTCATTGTTTCTCTGTAAACATACTAAGAATGCTAATACAATGAAAGGTTAATCATATAGGAAACAATATAATGGAAGTTTGAATGATTTCTAAATTTCTGGGTATGCTTACTCGAGTAGCTCCTCGAGTATCCCTTGAAGTTTACTCGAGTAACATCGTGAAATCATTGTTTATTTAAAATTTAATGATGAGAAACAAGATTACTCGGGTAGTGCATGGAGTAAATTAAATTTCAAACCTTTGGGAATAGTTATTTACTCGGGTAGCTACTCTAGTAAAGCTTTTTGCAACTTCATAGATTACTGGGGTAACACCTCGAGTAATCCTTTAGAAAAACTTTTGATTACTCGATGCTTTACTCCAGTAATGTTGGCAGGATTTCAAGACCGAGAGCAATTACCTAGTTACTCGAGTAGGGACTCGAGTAATGTATTCATTTTTGCATAGGTTACTCGGGTAGCTCCTCGAGTAACTGAGACTTTTGAACATGATTTACTCTGGTAATGACTTGAAGTTTACTTTGAAAACATTTGCATATACTGGGGTACATACTCGAGGAATCCACTTAAACCATAAGGACTTGAGGAAGATGAAATAAAGAGAGTTCAAGTTAATCGGATACTAACCTCAAGTTTTCACTCACCTTAGTGCATTACTCGAGTAGCTCCTCGAGTAACATTGGCAGTGGTACAAAGTGCCGAGAGCTTCACATTTTCAAATACACGGTTACTCGAGTAGCGCCTCGAGTATCATGGGGAAAACTTGAAGTCAACTGGAAGTTTTCACAGGGTTACTCGAGTAGTGCCTCGAGTAACATTAGCAGTGGTACAAACTGCCGAGAAGTCCATATTTTCTGAAACAAAGGTACTCGAGTAGCTCCTCGAGTATCATTGGGAAAACTTGAAGGCAACTGGAAGTTTTCACATGGTTACTCGAGTAGCTCCTCGAGTAACATTAGCAGGCCGAGAGCAACCTTAAAATTTTACCTGGTTACTCGAGTAGTTCCTCGAGTAATGGTGGCAGGTTACTGGAAGTTATCCTCTGTTACTTTAAGTTTTGTCTCATTACTCGAGTAGCCCCTCGAGTAATGCCTTAGAAGATTTGCTTCTGATCAAGTTTCTCAGTATTTTCTCTTGCCCAATCTTTACTACTTCTATGCTTACCTCAAGTAAAGCTTATTCCTGTCATTACTTAGTTCAAGCTTGATTATTAATCATTTACTTTTCAAACCATACTTTTGTTATCATCAAAACATGAGATCTAACACGTTATTGGTATTTTTTTTCTACGTTGCTCAGATAGACGTCCCTATGTTTTTAGACGTTAAAAGGCTCAAAAAGGGGACGTTAACAGCCTTTTTTATAGTAGTATTGGCTAGATATTGTCAAGAGAATGACGTACGTCGTGGGCATAAAAATGTTCGATAATTAACAATGACATCATCATGCTCAATTATTATTGATTGCAAAGAAATAATGTTTACATTTACAAGTTACAAAAACTTTCCAGAAGCCTAACAGCATTATTCCGTTTACAAGGAATCCAGACGTTGGTGTAGGTAATTTTCTCAACTTCAATATGCTAACCCTAAATTATTCTACCCCACTGAATGTACATATGTCTAATTTATCTGTTTTTTCGTTGACTTAATTATTCCTTCACCCTGCAGAAGGAACTCACGCACCCTTCACATCCACATAGAAGTCGAACATGCAAGCTCATGTTTGAGCAGGACTTGAGGAGGCGTACCACATCGTCCCTTTTAACACCTTTACCACTCTGTGGAAGTGCTATGGTTTAGGTGAATCGCAAATTGATGCCCATTTGCATATTTATCTTTGGGTTACACTTCATTTGCTATTTCTATTTTTGTGGTCCAATTTTAAAAAATCATAAATAAATCTAGAAAACTAATATGAGGGTGCTTGAAATTCCTATTGAAAGGTCTTGAAGTCAGAAGGAAATCAGAGAAAAACGTAATTGCTGAAAACCTTGAATATCTGATGTGTATCCTTCCTTTGTCTTATATACATAGAAGAACACAATTTCAGCCATACAAGTGTCTATGAGATTAAAGGAATACAACTGAATAGGAAAAACATGAATTTACATATAACATAATACAATAAATCATTATGCTTTAACACTACCCCTCAAACGAGAGGGCGTTATTGACAAGCCGAGTTTGTTTCTATGATGAAGGAAATGTGAATGAGTCAAGGCTTTTGTCAAGCAGTCAGCAACTTGAAGAGAGGATGGAACGTAGTAGACATCGATCAATTCATAGGAGACTAAGTCCCGAATGAAATGAATGCCTATTGATAAATCCCAAATTTCATATATTTTATCTCAAGCCTTCTTCATTTATTTTGGGGACTATTTTAGACTAATTTAGATTTATTAGATAATATTTGGATTGTTAGCCAATTTTAGGAAATAATATAAATCTGAATTAATTATGAAATTATTGGGATTAAAATTGTTAATATTTTGATTGCTATATTGTGATTCGATAATATTTCCAAATATATGATAGATCATGATTTTATTTAATTCTTACCAGGCAAGGAAAAGTAGATTAGAAGATCCTACGGTACAGAATTTTTCTTGGAAGCTAAAAGAGAATTTATTGATAAAATTTTATTGGGTTTCCTAAATTTTAATGGGCTCAAATTGATACCGAAGGCTCTCCCCTCCTCTCTTAAAATTTAACCTAACATACATTACATAAAAAAAAGGAGACGACGCTAAAAACTGCCAGATTGTATCAGGCGCACACGATCGGTTGATGATGCTGGCATCCTTTCCTTTCGCTTAAAAGCACACAGATCCATCTCCACAGTTCTCATCACCAAATCCATTAATATTGCTACATTTTTTACGTTCCATCTCCTTTACCCACAGGGCCCACCATATCAACATCCAATTCCTTTCAATTGCCATTCACCCAATTCATCTTCATTCAACCATGTTCGTGCTGGGTAAGGAGCAGCTTGGAGAGTAAAAATTCATGGCAGTTTAAGCTCTTTTGGGAGGCAACTTGGGAGAAGTATTTATGAAGTTAGAGCCAAGGAGCTTACACTTGAAGACCATAAGGGAGTGTTTTTCCTCTAATCAATTTATTTCAAGACTTGAGATTGTTTAGTTTTAAATGATTGAGTTATACTAATTGAGAACAATCTAGTTTTAGATTGTAGACATATCTCTTTTAGATTGGATTGATATTTTGGGTTTGGTTTGTTTTTAAAACATTTGCTGGAATTTTTGTTTGCAAATCTTTGAATTGTCAATTGAATTATTTATTGAGTTTTCATTATTAATTTAATTGTCAATTTGGGTTTAACCTCTTGATTGTTTAATTTATTTGGTTAATTGTCTATTTTTTCAATTGAACAATTATAAACAGGGTGATATTTCCTCTGTTTGGGTAGGAGAGGGAATAGGTTTAGGAACAGTGTCTGGCTGTGACTTGGGAGGTGAATCATCGATGATGATATGTGTGGTCTCATGGGTTTCAGGATCATCCACTGAGAATAAAATATCTTTCCCTTGGGGCTCAAGTGGATCAGAAACCAGAGGGGTAGATGGTTCAGCCTCAGGATTAGGAATAGGAATGGGAATGTCTGAAGGAGGGTCAACTGGAGGTGGTGGTGCAGAAGAGGAGGGACCGGCAGAAGGTCCAGGACACAAGGAATCCAATCGTGCCAGTATCAGTCTCAATGTTTCTCCCTGGGCACGTTGCTCTGCTAGCAACTCCTCATGTCTTCTATCCATTCTCTCAACCAATTCTCCCATTTTTGTGTTCATGTGGGTAATTAGCTCAGTATTTGTGTTAGCTATGTCCACATGGAAACCTCTGAGCATATTCTCCATAAAGTGCTGGAGAGTGGCATTGAGGAAAGACGGTGATGAAGTGGTAGCAGCTGGAGTCGATGACTGAGTGTCATCCATCCTACTGGTCTCTGTCTCAGGAGCCTTCCGCTTCTTCTTGGACCCGGACTCTAGTGGGCCTTTAAGAGGGATGTCGATGTTTAGTTTTCCAATCTGGTTCCTCCCCACTGGGGTCATCCTCTCAATTGGCTCCTTACTATCCAAGTACCATATTTTGTTCTCTTTCAGGATAAGAGACACAATCTGGGGATATGGCATTGGAGTGGTAGCCTTCCCATCCACCTTGTACCTTTTCATCTCCGAGAATATGTACTCTCCCAGATCCTTTTGCTCCTTCAGGAGAAGTGAAGCAAACCATCTATAGTCCCTATCAGAGAAATGGGTATAGTTGTTGGCTTTGTTCACTAGGGACCTAGAGTAGATATACCATAGGACCCTGTGATGATCACACATATCACTCGGTTTAAAATTGAGGGGGCCAACTAACTCACCGGGCTTAAGGATAGTGAAAATTTGGTTTGGCTCAAGCTCAGAATAGATATCATCCGTGGGATTCTCAATTCCTAACCATAGATTGATCCTAGAGGGAGATATAAGAATTTTTTGGCCTCTCACTGTGGTGGTCATCTCTTCCTCAACTGAGGTTCGGTTAGGCTCATCAATGATTTCTAGGTTACAGTAAAAATGAGTGATTACCTTTGTGCAAAAAGGCAATCGAACAGATAACCAAGGCATAAAAGGATCAAGATAAGAGCTAAGGTCATACTTCACTACCTCTTGAAGCAACTTCAGATCAACGTAGTGTGTTTTACACACTTTCCTTCTGGAGAATTGTGATAGCTACTTGGGAGACTCCACCAGTTTGCCCACATTAAATCCCTTTGGTGGGGTAGTGATCTCTGCTTCCAGAATCTTGGACTTCTTAGAAGATTGACCCTTCTCCAATTGGTCAATAATCCCAGCCATAGCTTTAGCCACATTTTTGTCATATTTTGGCTTCTTGGGAGGCTTTGGAGTAAAAGAGGGTGTAGATGAGTCAGAGTGAGAAGGTGAGGGAGTTTTGACACCTTTGGTTCTTCCAGTAGATGTGCTCTTTTTAGACTGAGCCCTAGTCACAATAGGCTCTTTGATCACCACACCTTTGGCTTTAGGTTGAGATTGAAGAGGAATTTTGGCTTTTGGTATAGGTGTTAACTTTCTTCTCTTTTTTGGGAGGAGAAGAAAGAGGATCAGAATGTGGTTGGGATTCAGAGGATTCTATGGGAGTAAGATTTTTGGTTCTCATCTTAAAGGATTTGAGAAAACTGAAATTCTCAGAAAAACAGAGGCACTAGCGCGAATTAGGGCAACGAGATTCTGAGCAAAGTAGTGAGTTTCTAGGACAGAAATTACTTGGGTTTTGACGGAAATAGGACAAGGAATCGATTGAGAAAATTTTTTGAGAGGGTGTATAGTGATTTACTCGAGGAGATTTTGTGGAAATGACCAGTTTGCGCAAGATAAAGACCTAACACCCGACATTACTCGAGGCCTTACTCGAGTAACATTCAAGATTACTCGAGGCCTTCCTCGAGTGTTCATACAGAAAAATCCAAAAATAATTCATTTAAATTGCGTACCTGGCATGAATAATATAGTAATTATCCATGGATGTTCCCTCGATCATTCATAGTCCATTTGGGTCAGTTTTGAGTCATTATTCAACACTTTGAGAATCTGAACTCCGACATTACTCGAGGCCTGCCTCGAGTACGCTTCAAGTTTACTCGAGGCCTGACTCGAGTAAATAGTTTCTCAACTTCTGACTCTTCATTTCTTTGAAAACTGAACCGTTATATTTGAAAATCAAGTAACTTGATCCGTTACTTCCAGTTTTGGAGGCCATTACTCGAGTACATACTCGAGTAAGCTTCTACTTTACCTCAAGTTACTCCTCGGGTATTGCTTCTGTTTTAGCCATAACTTCAAGTTGGTACTCCAGTAAATGTGTCCTCTGATTATCCCTGTTTTTGTTTCCCAAAACAGAGTTTCTTTCTTCCTGCAAAACACGTTTCTATATACTCCGATGCTTAAGTTAGTAATTATTAAAACATTATCAAGTGACTTCATCTAATATTATGAAATGCTTAAATTTCTTATAACTCATTGGGATTTACCATTCCCAATTCTCTTCTAATGAATAGAAATTGATCTTTTGCAAGGGGTTTTGTGAAGATATCAGCTAGTTGAAGATGAGTAGGAATGAATATCACTTTCACATCTTTCTTTTGGACATGATCTCTGATGAAGTGATGTCTGACATCGATATGCTTGGTTCTAGAATGTTGAACTGGATTCTTTGCCAAGCTTATCGTACTAGTATTGTCACAATAGATTGGTATTTCTTTGAGGTAAATACCAAGATCTTGTAGTTGTTGTTTTAACCATATCACTTGTGCACAACAACTTGAGACTGCAACATATTCGGCTTCCGTTGACGAAAGAGACACTATATTTTGTTTCTTACTGAACCATGATACAAGAGATCCTCCAAGAAATTGTCCTTGTCCACTGGTGCTCTTTCTGTCTATCTTGTATCCTCCATGATCAGAATCTGAATATGCAACTAGATATTCACTTCTTCCTTTGGGATACCACAGACCCAATTCAGGTGTGTCAGCAAGATATCTAAAGATTCGTTTGACCGTTTCAGCAAGTGATTCCTTTGGTGCTGATTGATATCTTGCATATATGCCAACACTAAATTGGATGTCTGGTCTGCTTGCCGTGAGATAGAGTAATGATCCAATCATTCCTCTATATTTGGTGATGTTGTAATCTTTCCCTTTGACATCAGCATCAAGCAACGTAGTTGAGCTCATAGGCGTGTCTGAGCCATTTGCTTCATCCATTCCATACTTCTTCAATAGCTCTTTCAAATACTTTGTTTGAGATATGAAAATTCCATTCTTCCTTTGTTTGATTTGCAAACCAAGAAAGAAATTTAATTCTCCCATCATTGACATCTCAAATTCTCCCTACATTATCTCAGAAAATTCCTTACACAGAGATTCATTAGTAGCACCGAAAACAATGTCATCAACATATATTTGAATAATTAAAATATCATCTTGTTTTCATTTTATAAAAAGTGTTGTGTCAACTTTTCCCCGTACAAAACCTTGATCAATAAGGAACTTACTGAGCCTTTCATACCATGCTCTAGGAGCTTGTTTTAAACCATATAAAGCCTTTTTGAGTTTGAAAACATGTTCAGGTTTAGTAACATCCTCAAAACCTGGAGGTTGTTCTACATATACTTCTTCCATGATGTATCCATTTAGAAATGCACTTTTTACATCCATTTGATAGAGTTTGAATCCTTTGATGCATGCAAAGGCTAAGAGTACACGTATAGCTTCCAATCTAGCCACTGGAGCATACGTTTCCTCATAATCAATCCTTTCTTCCTGATTATAGCCTTTAGCCACCAATCTTGCCTTGTTTCTGACAATAATTGCGGATTCATCGAGTTTGTTCTTGAATACCCATTTAGTACCAATGATCGGATGATCCTTGGGTCGGGGTACCAAGTCCCAAACTTGATTTCTTTCAAATTGATTCAATTCTTCTTGCATTGCTATAACCCAATCATTGTCTGATAGGGCTTCATCAATGTTAGAAGGTTCAATCTCAGAAATGAATGCAGAAAAACTTACTTCATTGAAAACTCTATTTCTGGTTTTGATTCCTTCATTCACATCTCCTATAACTTGATCTAAGGGATGACTTCTATTGTATTTCCAGGCTTTAGGTTGACCTAGAGATTGCTCTTCTTCCTTAGTTTCATCAACCTCTGGAATAAGAGACTTAGAAATAGATTGACCATTTTCTTGATTTAAAACAACTTCCTGTTCTTCATCAATGGTTTTGTCAGAGGATTCAAATTCATCAAATACAACATGAATTGATTCTTCAACAACACAAGTTCTTTTATTGAAAATTCTATATGCTTTACTTCGGTTAGAATATCCTAGGAAAATTCCTTCATCAGTTTTAGAATCAAATTTTCCTAAGTTATCTTTACCATTATTATGAATGAAACACTTACAACCGAAGATGTGTAGATGAGCAATGTTTGGCTTCCTTCCTTTGAATAGATCGTATCGTGTCTTCCCAAGTTTCGTTCTGATATAGGCTCTATTTGAAATATAACATGCTGTACTCATAGCATCAGCCCAGAAGACTTGAGACATGTTCTTTTCATTTAACATTGTTCTAGCCATTTCAGTAAGCACTCTATTCTTGCATTCCACAACTCCATTTTGTTGAGGCGTCCTTGGAGCAGAGAAATTGTGATCAATGCCATTAGTATCACAATATTCTTCAAAGGCTTGATTTTCAAATTCTCCACCATGATCAGTCCTAATCCCTGCAATAGACATACCTTTCTCATTTTGCACTTTCTTGGCAAAAATAATAAATTCTTCAAAGGTTTCATCTTTTGATGATAGAAATATAACCCATGTAAATCTTGAGAAATCATCAACAATGACCAATGAATATAAGTTGCCACCAAGACTCTTTACTCTTGCTGGTCCAACTAAATCCATATGAAGTAATTGTAATGGTCTATTTGTTGAAATCTCATTTTTCAATTTGAAAGATGATTTAGTTTGTTTACCCTTTTGACATGCGTCACAAATCAAATTGTTTTTGAAATTTACTTTGGGTAATCCAAGAACTAAATCCTTTTTGAGTAGTTTGCCTAGTTGATGCATGTTGACATGAGCCAATCTTTTATGCCATAGCCAACTTTCATCGACATTACTCAGAAAACAATTTTCAGATTCATTTCTACTAATATCTAAGGTATAGTAGTTACCTTCCCTTTTTGCTCTGAGCTTAGCCTTGATATTCTTCTTATCAAGTAGTAAGTCTTTCTTGTTGACAATTAGACATTCCTCTGAATCAAATATTATCCAGTTGTCTTTGTCTGCACTTTGACTTACGCTCAGCAAATTATGACACAAGCCTTCAACATAATATACATCTTTGATTTGTATGCCTTTGTCATTTTTGATTTCACCAATCCTTGCTATTTTTCCGGATTGATTTCCTCCAAATTTTACCTTTCCTCCTTCCTTAGGTTGCAATGTGGTAAAACTTTCGAAATCTCCGGTCATATGTCTAGAGCATCCACTGTCTATGAACCACTTGTTATTTTTGGATGCTTTAAGACATACCTGCAATCAAGTGACTAAGTCTTAGGTACCCATTCTTTTTGGGTCCTTTTGGGTTAGTATAAATAATTTTCTGAACATATGTGCCTTTAGGTACCCATTTGTAGGTTCCTATTGTTCTTTTCTTCTTATGAATGCATGAAGAGGTATAATGACCTTTTCTATTACAGTAATTACAAAATGCAAAAGGATTTGATATATGCACAGAATGCTGAAAATAATTTAAATATGGCTTACCTCCTACTTTCTTTTTACCTTTCCTTTTATCTGTTTTTGGATCATATCCAATACCAGATCGGTCATTTACAAATCGTTGTTCTTTTAAAATTACACTTAGCATCTCACTTCCTTTGGTAAATTTTTCAAGAGTTTTTGTGAGATCAATGTTTTTCTTTTTTAACGAAGAACAATTTTCACAATTCTTTTCTGAACTTTCTTTAAGTTCAATTTCAAGAGCTTTGTTTTTCTTTTTGAAAACAATTAATTCTTTAACTACTTTGATGAATTCAGAATGTAAAGCATTATATTCAGAGAGTAATTCATCATAGGTAGGTTCATAATCATTTACCTCTTCTTCTATCTCTTCTTGAGCAACAAGACATATATTGGCTACTTCTTCTTCATCACTTTCTTCGTCAGAAGAACTATCTCCCCATATAGCAGATACAAAGGCCTTCTTTTTGTTAAAGAATTTGCCTTTTCTCTTTTCTTTGCTCTTTTGATTGAGCTCTGGACATTCTGATTTGATATGTCCTGGTTTTCCACATTCATAGCAAATGATATGATCTTTGTTGCTAGTTCCTCCTTTTTGAAAGTGTTTGAAGCCTTGACCTTTCTTGTAGAACTTTCTGAATCGTTTTATGATTAAGCCCATTTCTTCATCATCAAACTCCTCATCTTCATCTTGATCTTCCTCTTTCGCTTTTAGTGCTAGACCTTTCTTTCTTTTGTCATTGATGTCATTTAGTTCAAGTTTGAACTTTAATTTGCTTTCATATTCAGAAAGACTTCCAAATAGAGAAGCAACTGATCTCATTGGTTCTCCTTTTGCCTCTTCTATCGCAGTGACTTTGGCCTCCCATTCTTTAGAAAGAATATTTAAAATCTTTCGTACTTGGGTATTTTGATCATAGACTTTGCCTAGTGCTGCAAGTTGATTAACAAGATGAGTATATCTAAGTTCGAATTCAGAAATTGACTCACCTGATTTCATTCGAAGTAGATCGAATTCAGTGATCAAGGTGTTGATTCGATTCTCCTTTATTCCTGAAGTTCCTTCATGAGTTATTTCCAGAGCTTCCCACATTTCCTTTGCTGTTGGAAGTGTGCAAATTCTGAAGTATTCATTTTGACTCAAAGAGCTTTGTAACATCAGAATTGCTTTGCTGTTGAGAGTGATAAGTTTCTTGTCATTCTCATCATATTCCGCTGGCGTCTTTGGAATTTTCTGAGAATCTACAGTCTTTGTAGGTTGATAATTTCCACTCTCAATTACATCCCATAGCCCATATTCAGTAGCCATCACAAACACTCTGAACTTAGCTTTCCAGAAAGAAAAGTGTTCTCCATTGAAACCAGGGGGTCTAGTGATGGAAGCTCCATCGGGAAGAATTCCTTCACCCATGCTTGCCATTGGATCCTTCTTAGGCTGTTAAACCTTAACAAGAAGACCTACGCTCTGATACCAAATGTTAGATCAAGCGTTTCACCCAAGAGGGGGGGTGAATTGGGTGATACAGAAATTTCTTTCGAAAATATAAAACTTTGACAAAAGAATTGAAACAGCAATAAGGAAGGAGAAATATCACCGAAGTGTACACCGGGAGTTATACTGGTTCGGTCACAATCACTTTGACCTACGTCCAGTCCTCAGAGCTTCTCTGAGAGTTTCACTATAACCTCCAAGATTCAGTGGGTTCTTGGCACCTCAGTACAAGCAAGTTCCTTACACCTGGACACTCACTCCCCCTTACAGGTTGTAATCCAATCCCAACTCAAGGTTCCACAACCTTAAGTTATCTCAATAACAAATATTGAGTTTGAATGAAATATCTCTCTTACAGAGTAAATGATAATCACTGAAGCATAGAAATACAATTTCAACGTGAAAACAGAGCAATGAACTTAATGATACGTTCGTATGTGTGCTTGGTTATGTTTCTCTGTTTGAAGGTTCCCATATATATAGGTATGTTGGTGATGACCGTTGGAACACTTCCTTTCGTCCGTTGGTGAGTGCGCAGCCACTATTGACTTTTCAAGTTTTTGAAAAATATCCGTTGGCGGTGGTTGGCATTTGAACGTTTCTTTTGACTTCCATCTCTTGATATGATTTCTTCATTGTTTCTCTGTAAACATACTAAGAATGCTAATACAATGAAAGGTTAATCATATAGGAAACAATATAATGGAAGTTTGAATGATTTCTAAATTTCTGGGTATGCTTACTCGAGTAGCTCCTCGAGTATCCCTTGAAGTTTACTCGAGTAACATCGTGAAATCATTGTTTATTTAAAATTTAATGATGAGAAACAAGATTACTCGGGTAGTGCATGGAGTAAATTAAATTTCAAACCTTTGGGAATAGTTATTTACTCGGGTAGCTACTCTAGTAAAGCTTTTTGCAACTTCATAGATTACTGGGGTAACACCTCGAGTAATCCTTTAGAAAAACTTTTGATTACTCGATGCTTTACTCCAGTAATGTTGGCAGGATTTCAAGACCGAGAGCAATTACCTAGTTACTCGAGTAGGGACTCGAGTAATGTATTCATTTTTGCATAGGTTACTCGGGTAGCTCCTCGAGTAACTGAGACTTTTGAACATGATTTACTCTGGTAATGACTTGAAGTTTACTTTGAAAACATTTGCATATACTGGGGTACATACTCGAGGAATCCACTTAAACCATAAGGACTTGAGGAAGATGAAATAAAGAGAGTTCAAGTTAATCGGATACTAACCTCAAGTTTTCACTCACCTTAGTGCATTACTCGAGTAGCTCCTCGAGTAACATTGGCAGTGGTACAAAGTGCCGAGAGCTTCACATTTTCAAATACACGGTTACTCGAGTAGCGCCTCGAGTATCATGGGGAAAACTTGAAGTCAACTGGAAGTTTTCACAGGGTTACTCGAGTAGTGCCTCGAGTAACATTAGCAGTGGTACAAACTGCCGAGAAGTCCATATTTTCTGAAACAAAGGTACTCGAGTAGCTCCTCGAGTATCATTGGGAAAACTTGAAGGCAACTGGAAGTTTTCACATGGTTACTCGAGTAGCTCCTCGAGTAACATTAGCAGGCCGAGAGCAACCTTAAAATTTTACCTGGTTACTCGAGTAGTTCCTCGAGTAATGGTGGCAGGTTACTGGAAGTTATCCTCTGTTACTTTAAGTTTTGTCTCATTACTCGAGTAGCCCCTCGAGTAATGCCTTAGAAGATTTGCTTCTGATCAAGTTTCTCAGTATTTTCTCTTGCCCAATCTTTACTACTTCTATGCTTACCTCAAGTAAAGCTTATTCCTGTCATTACTTAGTTCAAGCTTGATTATTAATCATTTACTTTTCAAACCATACTTTTGTTATCATCAAAACATGAGATCTAACACGTTATTGGTATTTTTTTTCTACGTTGCTCAGATAGACGTCCCTATGTTTTTAGACGTTAAAAGGCTCAAAAAGGGGACGTTAACAGCCTTTTTTATAGTAGTATTGGCTAGATATTGTCAAGAGAATGACGTACGTCGTGGGCATAAAAATGTTCGATAATTAACAATGACATCATCATGCTCAATTATTATTGATTGCAAAGAAATAATGTTTACATTTACAAGTTACAAAAACTTTCCAGAAGCCTAACAGCATTATTCCGTTTACAAGGAATCCAGACGTTGGTGTAGGTAATTTTCTCAACTTCAATATGCTAACCCTAAATTATTCTACCCCACTGAATGTACATATGTCTAATTTATCTGTTTTTTCGTTGACTTAATTATTCCTTCACCCTGCAGAAGGAACTCACGCACCCTTCACATCCACATAGAAGTCGAACATGCAAGCTCATGTTTGAGCAGGACTTGAGGAGGCGTACCACATCGTCCCTTTTAACACCTTTACCACTCTGTGGAAGTGCTATGGTTTAGGTGAATCGCAAATTGATGCCCATTTGCATATTTATCTTTGGGTTACACTTCATTTGCTATTTCTATTTTTGTGGTCCAATTTTAAAAAATCATAAATAAATCTAGAAAACTAATATGAGGGTGCTTGAAATTCCTATTGAAAGGTCTTGAAGTCAGAAGGAAATCAGAGAAAAACGTAATTGCTGAAAACCTTGAATATCTGATGTGTATCCTTCCTTTGTCTTATATACATAGAAGAACACAATTTCAGCCATACAAGTGTCTATGAGATTAAAGGAATACAACTGAATAGGAAAAACATGAATTTACATATAACATAATACAATAAATCATTATGCTTTAACACTACCCCTCAAACGAGAGGGCGTTATTGACAAGCCGAGTTTGTTTTTATGATGAAGGAAATGTGAATGAGTCAAGGCTTTTGTCAAGCAGTCAGCAACTTGAAGAGAGGATGGAACGTAGTAGACATCGATCAATTCATAGGAGACTAAGTCCCGAATGAAATGAATGCCTATTGATAAATCCCAAATTTCATATATTTTATCTCAAGCCTTCTTCATTTATTTTGGGGACTATTTTAGACTAATTTAGATTTATTAGATAATATTTGGATTGTTAGCCAATTTTAGGAAATAATATAAATCTGAATTAATTATGAAATTATTGGGATTAAAATTGTTAATATTTTGATTGCTATATTGTGATTCGATAATATTTCCAAATATATGATAGATCATGATTTTATTTAATTCTTACCAGGCAAGGAAAAGTAGATTAGAAGATCCTACGGTACAGAATTTTTCTTGGAAGCTAAAAGAGAATTTATTGATAAAATTTTATTGGGTTTCCTAAATTTTAATGGGCTCAAATTGATACCGAAGGCTCTCCCCTCCTCTCTTAAAATTTAACCTAACATACATTACATAAAAAAAAGGAGACGACGCTAAAAACTGCCAGATTGTATCAGGCGCACACGATCGGTTGATGATGCTGGCATCCTTTCCTTTCGCTTAAAAGCACACAGATCCATCTCCACAGTTCTCATCACCAAATCCATTAATATTGCTACATTTTTTACGTTCCATCTCCTTTACCCACAGGGCCCACCATATCAACATCCAATTCCTTTCAATTGCCATTCACCCAATTCATCTTCATTCAACCATGTTCGTGCTGGGTAAGGAGCAGCTTGGAGAGTAAAAATTCATGGCAGTTTAAGCTCTTTTGGGAGGCAACTTGGGAGAAGTATTTATGAAGTTAGAGCCAAGGAGCTTACACTTGAAGACCATAAGGGAGTGTTTTTCCTCTAATCAATTTATTTCAAGACTTGAGATTGTTTAGTTTTAAATGATTGAGTTATACTAATTGAGAACAATCTAGTTTTAGATTGTAGACATATCTCTTTTAGATTGGATTGATATTTTGGGTTTGATTTGTTTTTAAAACGTTTGCTGGAATTTTTGTTTGCAAATCTTTGAATTGTCAATTGAATTATTTATTGAGTTTTCATTATTAATTTAATTGTCAATTTGGGTTTAACCTCTTGATTGTTTAATTTATTTGGTTAATTGTCTATTTTTTCAATTGAACAATTATAAACAAGATTTCCAAGATTATTTTGAAATTAATTGTGATTGGTTTTTAATGAGTTTAATTAACCACCGTTTATTTCATTATGAGTTTTCTAGTGGAGTAAGTGTTATTGAGCTTGAAGGTTTCTCATGTTTTAATTAGGTGATTAAATTTATTAATTCTAATCTTTCACAAACCTCCCTTTGGTCTAATTAATTAATTTGGGCTAAGAAAACAAAATCCATGTGAATCCTAAGTTGTTCCCTTCATCATATTTGAATTAAATCTTTGTTGTTTGTCTTGCTTTTGATTATTCTTTTTGCTTAGGATTTTAATTCCTCTTTTATAAAAAAAGCCCCCAAAAATTGCATTCTTGTAGATTAGTCTCACTCTCATATAGGTTTTAGAGTCAATTGCATTAGTGCATTTAATTAGTTTAATTGCATTTAGGTAGTAGAGTCTTGCATTCTAATCACTTAAAAATCAATCCTAAAGAAAAGCCATAGCTTGCTCCTTAGGAGAATGACCTATGTTGACCCTAAACTACATAATTAATTAGGACCTAGTTTAATTGATTGCTTTAGCGACAGAAGCACATATCAACTATCTCTATATGTTTGCTATGAGCATGATGAACAGGATTTAAAGCAAGAGCTCGATCACTCAAGTCGTCACACCATATCATTGGAGGTTTTTGTAGAAACAATCCTAGCTCAAAGAGCAAAGAAGAGAGCCATTTTATCTCAACAGCACCATCGGCCTCAGCTCTGTATTCTGACTTGGCACTTAACCAAGATACTACCTTTTACTTCCTTGAAGACCTGGAAACAAGTGTTCCTCCAAGATATACACATAGACCAGCAATCGACTTTCTATCATCCACATTAGTAGCTTAATCAACATCAATGAATGCTGTCAATTGAAGGGATCGGAAGGGTTTAACATGTAATCCATAGTGATAAGTTCTCTTAAGCTATTAAAGAATCCTTTTGACTCCTGCAACATGAGTGTCAGTCGAATTTGATAGAAATTGGCTAAGTTTATTAACTAAGAAGGCAATATCAGGTCTTGTAGTGGTGAGATATTAGAGCAACCCTATGACTTGATGATAAATGGAGCGATCTGGCATTGATTTTCCATCAAGACGAGAAAATTGTCTACCAGTCACCATTGGAGTAGGCACAGGGGCACAAACAAGCTTATTAAATTTCCTCATAATGTCAATCGTATATTTACCCTGATTTAAGAAAAGACCAGTATGATCTCTAAATATTTCAATGCCAAGAAAACAGTATGCTCTACCCATATCCTTAAGAGAAAATAGAGCATTCAACTTTTGCACCAAGCTTTTTAAAAAGACAGTGTTGTTGCCAGTTGAGACACCCTAATTCCATAGTTATCAGATGATTTTATACATAATGAATTTGAACTACTAAGCCAGGTTTCAATCTTGGGAGGAAAAAGCCTATGAAAGTAATTGAAAATCCAACCCAAACACAAGGTTCAAACCTATAATTGAATTGGCTTTTCTAAAAAAGTTAAAACTTCAAAGACAAACAGTTATATAGTAGTTCACAAACTTCATTATGACTCATCAATCCTTAGTTCCATTTATTATTATCAGAGTGTTTCTCTGCTCTTATCCTGGTATATTGATGTTAACCTATAGGTCCTTAACATACAATTTCCCAATTCCTGATTCAATTATTGTACATGATAGCATGACCTTTTCGTTATGTATATATAATCTACTAAAACTAACCCGAGCTACATATGCTATGCTACCACTACTACTACATGTATTATCTTCGCTATGTTTATGTATACACACACACAAACCAAATAGCCACATGAATCTACTAAAATATCTAAATATAATCAAAATACGTATACAGATAATCAATATAAATTATTTCTTCTTCTCCACCTTCTTATTTATCCAAAATTACTACCTCCTTACCCCTGGAGCTACTGGCTTTGGCTTTAGGTCACTTAAGGGAAGGGTGAGATTCACGAGAATCTCAGTAGTAATAATAGTCAATTATAAGATATGCAAGTTCACAAAGCATGCTAAACAAACCATCATATAATTAAGCATTCGACAATTAGGATGTAGTACAACATCAATCATACGATTCAGCAATCCAAAACAACACAGCTGGTATACCAGGTCTTACTACCCTGGAATACATGCCATGCAACACATGCACTCTTAGGTCTTATAGCCTTAGGGCACATAGTCCCTTTCAATATGAATTACACAACAGATATTATAGCCTAGGGATACACCCCATACAATAATGCACTTTTGGTCTTACAGCCTTACTCTGAATGTATATCGGGTCTTACAGCCCAGGGTTACACCCCATGTAACAAATGCATTTTCAGGTCTTCCAGCCTCCTCACCTCCATCTCTCGCTTTTTGTCTCTGTCTCTGTCTCTTCTGACCGAATGAGTAAATGAAATGAGAGGTAAGGGAGTGCTTGATTTAAGTGAGGTGTGTGTATTGGGCTAGGTGTGGGTCAGATCTTGTATCCAATTTGAAAGAAAAAAAGTTGAATGTGTTGGCATTTGTTAAGTGGGTGTGTGTGTCTTAGCATGCCATGTGTGTGTGTATTTTTAAGGGAAAATCCCTAAAAAAGAACCTTTAAATTAGTAAAAGACGCAGACATGCGCGGAAATATAATATCCTGGATCAGTGCGAGTACGTTAAATGGAATATTAGAATTGAATGTAAAATGACAAATTTGTCTTCTGATGAAAGAAAAGAAGTTGATGACAAAAGAAGGTGACGCGAAACAGGGAGAGTGTCATCTCGCGGGAATGTAAGTAAGAGGTGATACAAACAGCAGTGAGGTATGTACTTTATTAGTCGACAATGTTCTTCCCCGTGTGGTCTAGCTGAAGCAAAACCATTTTTGTCTTCATTTGGGTGGGAAACTTTGCGGGGTATTTGGGTTTGAAGGACGTGAATATTGAAGAGTGGTATGGGGAAAAATACAGATGCTGCCTGAATCGGGGAGGAGGTTGGGATGGTTAGTTTCAGGGTTGTGGTTGAAGAGAATAAATGGGGTGGATTTTGTAAGAAACAATTAATATGAAGTTGAAAAATCCTAATATAGATTTGTGAAAGATTGAGGTACCCATTTAGTTTTGTTTTTGTCAACTAACAGTGTGTTATTTATTTATTGCAGGATGCGTAAAAAAATGGATGGTAATATTGGTTCAAGCTGTGCAAAGGAGTTGTTTTGTTATTTTCACATAGGGGAAATTTGAACATAATAATGACGGTGAAGTTAAATATATCGGAGGCAGTGTGAGGGTAAAGGTACTAAAAGATGGGATAAGAATGGAAGATTTAAGAGAAATTATATCAAGATTGACAGGTTATGAAGGGAGCAGTTGTGACATTAAATACACAGTAATGTTTGATGAGAGGACATTAATTGAGCTTGACAATGATAGTGAAATTGAAAACCTATTTCGGTTCAATGAAAGCAGTGCGCATGTGTTTGTAGCCCATATAGAGAATGGCAATGAATCCTTGCCAATGAATAATGCACATCTGTAAGTTAGTAATATTTTGTTCATTCCCAGCTGATAATAAGTTATAAAGTGTTGTAATTGTTGTATGTAAGAGCCACAGATTATTGGAACGGTCACCAGAAGCAGAGGTATCTCCCATGACACATGGTAATGATCTTGAGGCTGTGTCATTTGAAATTGGTGGTGGGTGTATAACTTATGAGACAGATCAGACAAATTTTAGTGACACTAGCTATTTGAAATGGTCAGGAGTAATTTCTGGGGTCGGGCAGCATTTTCCTCATGCCGATGCATTAAGAGAAGCCTTGTACAAGTATAGCATGCACACAAGTTCATGTATAAATATGATAGGAATAGCAAGGACAAGATGTATGTCACGTGTAAAGTAGAGGGTTGTCCTTGAAAATTATGTGCGTCTGCAGTGGGCAGGAGTTCTGGAATACTGTGTGTGACAAAATTCATAAAAGATCATGTCCATTCAGCTCAAGATCATTTGCAAGTGAGCGGCCATGGGGCAAGATCTACTTTGACATCATCAATAATAATCGACGAGAATAGGAATCACACCGAGAAGCGTCCAATTGAGATTATGAAGACACTGCAAAGGGAGTATAGTGTGAAGCTAACATATAAACAGGCATATAGGGCAAAGGAAAAGGCAATGGAAGACATACATGGAAGACCGGAACAATCATACATGTTAATCCCATGGATATGCCAAAGGTTGAAGGAAACTAATGCTAATACAGTTGCTGAATGGGTAGCACATGGTTGCAGGTTTGAAAGATTTTTCATTGCATATGGGTCATGTGTACAGGGTTTCATGGGGGGTGCAAGGCATCTACTATATGTTGATGGAACTCATTTAAGTGGGCCTTATAAGGGGACTCTACTTGCAGCTTCAGCCTATAATGCAGATAATGAGCTGTTGCCGTTTGCCATAGCAATTGTGAAGGGAGAGACACTGGACGATTGGACTTGGTTCATGCATATGATTAAAAGGATTGTTGGTTCTATGGAGTTGACAATTGTGTCAGATCGTCATAATGGCATAATAGGTGCTGGGGCAGCAATATTTGGAGGGCATCGTCATGCGTTCTGTTATAGACATGTCAAGGAGAACTTTAGTGCAGAGATACTGAAAATAAACAGGGGCAAGAGAAAGACTAGTAACCGGTTAAAGGAGAATGGACTGATGCTTCTTGACAAGATTGCATATGCAAGGTGTGTGGATGACTTTGATAAAGCAATGGAAAAGATGCGGGAGCACTGTCAAGAGTTATATGAATGGATTAACAATCATGGTGATGTTGATAGGTGGGCTCTTAGCAAGTTCCCATACAAACGATGGGATAACATAACAACCAATATCGCCGAGTTATTCAATGCATGGATGGTGAAGGAGAGGAAGTATAATGTAGCCCAATTAATTCACGCACATCGTGAGAAAGTAGCAAAGAAGATGCATGCCTCTTATGTGGCAATGAACAAGTGGAAGAATTGTGTTGGGCCAAATATAGATGCAAAGGTTATGGAAAATGTGAGTGGATGTGAGCATATGGGGTGTGAAGATTATAGGCAGGGTAGATTCAGTATGCATACAGGACGTGGAGACCATGGGGTTGACTTGTGATCACGGCAATATAGTTGTGGGGCATGGTAGATGAGTGGGATTCCATGCACACATGCGTGTGCAGCTGTCAAGGTTGTACACGGCAACATCTACGACTATGTTGAGGATTGTTTTAAGATAGAAGCTCAGCAACGGATCTACCAGCACGGCATGATTCCGGTTGTGACAATAGACATGCCGAACGTCAATGATTATAGGGATTATCATATGGAAAACATGTCTGAAGCTACGTTCCTCCACCCTCCAATCACAAGTCGACCTCCTGGAAGACCAAGAGTAAGGAGGCAGGAATCACAGTTCCAAAATAGAAAGATCTATCATTGTAAACGGTGCCATGAAGTAGGACACACAAGAAGGACGTACAAAAATCCCAACCCATGTTGAACTCTAATGATCATCTTTGATGCTTCATCTTTTTTGTTGTATATATGTTTTGGTTTGACCCTTCAATGGTTTTTGGAATAAAGGGATGGGGTGCAGGGGAAGCAGGTTTTATTTGTAATGTATGCAGTGTCGTGTCATGTCAGTGACAAAAAAACATTAAGAAGCAGTAAGATCTTAATGTTCTGTTGTCACTGAAAGTTGAAAGTTTATGTAAGTAGCCACTGCTTTTGTACACAAGTATAGTGTTGATTATGTATAGTTTGGCAACTATTTCTCAAGTTGTAATCAATATGGAAATACAAATGTATAGTTTATCTGAGTGCTATGTGTTATCTAGTTTTTATCAGTTGGTTGGAATGCTACTGTTGTGTGGGAATGAATATGAATATGGAGTATTTTTATATGTAATGTATGCAGTGTCAAGTCAGTGACAAAAAAACATCATCTTAATGTGCTATTGTCACTGAAAGTTTCTTTACCTAGTCACTATTTTGTACTGAACTATATAGTTGATTATGTATATTTTGGCAACTAATTATGTATTTTGAATCAATATGCGAATACATATATTTATAGTTTGTTGGACTGCTATATGTTCTCTACTTTTAATCAATATAGTTTGTTGGAATACTGTATAGGAATGAATATGAACAAGTTTTATGTGATATTAAGAAACTGTAATAGTAATAGTAGATTGATAATCTATAACATGCAGCTTCTGAAAATGGTATATGAGCTGGGAATTTGGAAACCAAGCACAGAAACTAGTAAATTAACATCTCTTATGCAATGATGGTAACCCATGTTCCCTGTAACTAGTAAGTAGGACGTTATTTGTCCAATTTTATATATAACTCGAGTGACACACGTGAGACTCGAGTGCTCCATTATGAAAAACTAGCCACTTCATGTGGTAACTTGTGAAGCTTATGTTCCTAACTCGAGTGGTGTAATAGAACTCGAGTTATTGATTAAAACTGTTTCCTCAAACAAAACCGACAACATCAATGGGCAGCGACAGCGTCGAGTTTCTTTTGGGAGTTAGTATTGATGAAAACATGTACTCTAATATTGTCTTCCATGTTCATGATGACAAAACTTATACAATTTCCACAGACTAAGGTTTGTGTTACTTAATTACAGAAAGATCAAACCACAAATATATTCATCAGGCACTATGCAACACATTAAGCCATGAAATAGAATAAACATTGTCATTGCAATTATAGGCCATCACACCATAATCATTATGTACCAGACAACATGAATATAAGTAACATATGAACCATGAAGAATACATTATACAGAGAAGCAATGCTCTCTACGCGGGCTCATACTAGGCATATGTCTTACGGTCATGTGTCCCCCTTGTTGTCGTCATCTGGAAGGGTAAAGGTTGTACATAATTTGAAGGTTACAGAGGAAGACGATGGAATGCGAAGAGGAGCTACTGGTGGAATAGGGTCTGTGTCAGTGGTAGAACAAGGTGGTGTATAGGGTGTAACTGCAGTGGCAGGTTCAATGGGGGTAGAGGTTTGATCATGGGAGCCAAAGCATGTACGAGAGGGGTCTTGTGTGGGATTGGTACCTGAGGGCTCAGAACTGGATTGTGGAATAGCTTCTGGGTCCTAAGGGATGGGAACCTTAGAGAGTGTGGTAGGATCCGGGGGTGTCAACATAACATTGGTTGACGTAGGAGCACATGGAGCATTTTGAGTGACTAAATTTGCAGGAGTTGTAGATGATGGTGCAGATGGAACAGGTGTAGCATTACACTGTGACGGCATATCAGAAGGACAAAAGTTGAAGTGATCTCTGAGGATAGCTTCATATGTATCAAGGCGATGATTAAATTCCCTCAACTGCTGAGTATGAGCATCTTGCATTTGAAATAGCCTCTCGAAGTTCTCATTAATGCCAATAACCAGACGTTTGACTTGATGGTCAACCATTTTGACCAGATAGGCATTTGAGACCTTTATGTGGTCTGTGGTTGTTTTCAATGCATCCTGGATGTAGGTCTGAATTGTTGCTGCCATGAATGGGGGTCCAGGAGACCCAACTCTTGATGATTGTCCCTCATCCACTTTGGGTCTCTCATATTCCATTTCCTTCCTTTTCTTTGTTGTTATACTTGTAGAAGCACCCACTGGCAGCTTAATATTCATTCTGCTCAGGTGAATGCTGTCAAACCTTGGAATACAAACAATTTACTCATTAGGTTCGAGGTACCAGATATTGTGCAACGTCATAAACTGAGAGATCAGTTACGGAAACGGTAGAGGGGTACTCCTTGTAGAAGACTTCCTGTATCTGTTTATTTCATTGTAAATGTGTTGCCCTATGTTCCTCTGTTGTTTAGACAGAATTGAGGCTATCAGCTAGTAATCTTGTCCCACGAAGTGAGTGAAATTATTCGATTTGTTGACCATAGATCGTGAGTATATGTACCACACAATCTGATGTACATCACTCAAGGAGCTAGGTTTGAAAGTTAAAGTTTTACTTCCACCCATTGGCTTTAGATTCTGCTATCACAACCCCCTGTGACCTGCTCGGTTGTTCTGGTAGTAGTCGTTCCTGAACTTTTGGCCGAGGCTTCCTCGGTTTGTTCAACGGCTTACTCCCTTTCGACGGCAACTTCTGTGAATCACGAGAATCTTTCTTCCCACTGTCGGAGCCCTTGGTTTGCACCATTGCACCAGATGCACGAATGATAAAGTGCGATGCTAGGGCTAGTCGAAACTCTGCTTCTTGACTCACTGAGGGTTAGGGGGAATGGAGCTTTTACGCCACGGTTGTTTGAACGGTATTTACGGTTATATAGAACTCAACTGACTAATAGTACGTTTCTCGTCAGTTAACTAGAGGGCTATAGAAGTCGGAGGTCGAGTGGAGTGAACAGAAATGTTTGGTGATTGAGGGATTTAAAGCGTGGAAGCCTGATTAACTCGAGTTATAGTTTATTCACTCGAGTTAGTCTTCCCCTTTTTGTTTGTGACTTTCCAGTTACCCTCTAGTGATCATATTAACTCGAGTTGTAAGTGGTTAACTCAAGTGAGCTTCGTGAATTGACAGCATGAGGTAACTGGATTGAGTTTTCTACAACTCGAGTTCTGCGTATGTTGATAGGTTAACTGGCTGGTTACCCTCCAGTGATGCGTACAACTCGAGTTTCTAAAGGCCCAACTCGAGTCCACACGTGGACTGAACACAGTATCGCACTGGAGTAAGTTTTGTACAACTCGAGTTCTGCTCTCCTACACACGATAACTCTTCGGTTACCCTCCAGTGATGCGAACAACTCGAGTTTCTAATGGCCCAACTCAAGTCCACACGTGGACTAAACACAGTATCGCACTGGAGTGAGTTTTGTACAACTCGAGTTCTGCTCTCCTACACACGATAACTCTTCGGTTACCCTCCAGTGATGCGTACAACTCGAGTATAAATTCCATCAAACTCGAGTTAGCTCAGACTCTTATATATTCATAACAAGATCATACCTTTTCTTGAGCAAAGAAAGTTTGAATAAACTGTCGGTAGCATCAATAGCCATGGCCCTTCTTTTCCCATCCCCATCCAAACAGCAGATTGTATTCCCAC
Source organism: Inga leiocalycina (assembly GCA_963242795.1). Classification (NCBI taxonomy): domain Eukaryota; kingdom Viridiplantae; phylum Streptophyta; class Magnoliopsida; order Fabales; family Fabaceae; genus Inga; species Inga leiocalycina. Next base: position 44,649,021 of record OY725329.1, read on the forward strand.
AAGTCTTTGAAATATAAATTGGGACATCAAGTGTTGTTATTAATAGATTATCTCCGTTTGGAAGATGAAATTTGATGTGATTTAAAGTTGTGTAAATAAAAACACCATTGTCATCCCAGCCCCCACCTGTGGAACAGATTGTCTGAAGCAGGGTACATTGATGCACAAACAACACACTTCACAAAGGCTATATGAATATCAACAAGAAGTATCATCTGCTGAACATCATATATAACCACCTCATTAATCACAAGTTCACTGTGTTGGGTTACATGAACACAGATCTTTTTGGTGGCATAGGTGTTGTGGTCAAGTATGTCTTAGAAGGTCATGATAGCAGATGTTTATGGTGGCATAGGTGCTGTGGTCAAGTATGTCTTAGAAGGTCATGAACACAGATCTTTTTGGTGGCATAGGTGCTGTAGTCATGTATGTCTTAGAAGGTCATGATAGCAGATGTTTATGGTGGCATAGATGTTGTGGTCAAGTATGTCTTAGAAGGTCATGAACACAGATCTTTTTGGTGGCATAGATGCTGTGGTCAAGTATGTCTTAGAAGGTCATGAACACAGATATTTTTGGTGGCATAGGTGCTGTAGTCAAGTATGTCTTAGAAGGTCATGAACACAGATCTTTTTGGTGGCATAAGTGCTGTGGTCAAGTATGTCTTAGAAGGTCATGATAGCAGATGTTTATGGTGGCATAGATGCTGTGGTCAAGTATGTCTTAGAAGGTCATGAACACAGATCTTTTTGGTGGCATAGATGCTGTGGTCAAGTATGTCTTAGAAGGTCATGATAGCATAGCAGAGGCTAGTGGGTTGCATTCCGTCCCAGACTTCCTATCCTTATGTCAGCACCAGATGTCATTGGGTTCATGTAATTGCATGTTGTACCTCTCATTATGTGACTACTTAACTGGAGCGTGTTATTTTAAACTCAGGCTCGGTGCATCTTGACACCATAGGTGCTCTTGATATAATATGACCTTCAGTTCATTAATGTGGATAAATTAGTAATTACAAAATATATACGCGTGGCCATCACAAACACATTCAATTGTAAAACAAAACACAGTTCAAACACAAAACTGAAGCAAAAAAACATTCAATACCACTTAAACGTTACATGCAATAGAACAGACTCACATGACTATTTTCAGTTACGAAGGCGAAGCACTCTGGTAACCGCCAATGAACCCACGACATCAAAAGCCGTACACCACAATCAACCAATCAGCACAACCGCCACGTTCCACCCACCACCACCAACAAAACTAAAACACATGATAAAATAAAACGGCTACGCTTGGTCGTGCACTAAAAACTACAAATATTCCACACACCCAATTATTGAGGGCGCAGGCAACAAAACAGTCTTGCAGGAACAAACACGCATGAACATGGCTGACTTCCCACTAGACCAATCCAGACATAGAAGAATGACCAGCAACGATGACTCACCGCTTCTGAAGCTTCCGCAAACAATATTAATAGAACTTATGTGCAACATAGCATCATCAAGTTTGAAAGACTATTATCACTTCAAGAATTCATGCTGCATCCTAAGGATAACAGGAGATTCAACAGAATTCTTTAAGAACGTGCCACTGGATAACTATGATCATCTAGGATGGACAAGAAGCGAGCAAGAGATTCATTTCCTGCTGACATGTTTCCATAAGGGTAATCCATTTAGTCTATTCATTTGAGGGCTTAAATACTACACCAGAACAACAGATCCAGGAGATAAAGGACTATCACAAATACGGGAGGCTGCAGCCCTAAACAACTGTGATGCAAGTTTCTCATTTGGCATATTAATGCTTGCAAAATGGAGTAAGTTTAAGGACACACCAGAAGGGAACGAAGCAATAGACAGACTTGAAGCCATTATCGACTCAGGCCAAATATCTTCAATTAAAGAGCGGCTGACACGACACCTAGAATCAATGAACTGGGGACTGAACATGAACATATTCGACCGTCCTAAACATAGATTCTGTGAGAACCAACCATGCCAAGCCGGATGCAGAAATTGCATATACGACATAGAAGTAAGCTGGTTGTACCATATAATGAACGAACCAGAAGGACCGAATGTTCAACCACAGGCGATTGAAGGAATTGACGCATGGGAGGAGGAAGAAATCAATGAGGCAGTCGACAACGATGAAGACGTTAATCAATATGCTTAGACGACGATAGTTCCCACATTTTTTATTAATTCTCGTAACATGCAGTTCAGCAAAGAATTAATTTTAGAGTAAATGTTTCAAAGGCTTCGTCCATGCGTTAGATTTAACGTGCATATGGTTTTTCTTTTTTTTGCTATGGACTCCAAGTATCACGAATTACGTGTTGCTTTTAGCACATGACTTATGCACATTTAACAACAACAAACACAATCACCATCGGGTTACCCTCCAGTGATGACGACAACTCGAGTTGGTAACCGGACAACTCGAGTGAGCTTCGTAAGTCATCCAAGAACGCCGTCGAGTGACCTTCTACGCAACTCGAGTTGGGGGCCGCTTCTCACAATCACCATCAGGTTACCCTCCAGTGATGACGACAACCCGAGTGAGCTTCGTAAATCATCCAAGAACGCCGTCGAGTGACCTTCTACACAACTCGAGTTGGGTGCTGCTTCTCACAATCACCATCGGGTTACCCTCCAGTGATGACGACAACTCGAGTTGGTAATCGGACAACTCGAGTGAGCTTCGTAAGTCATCCAAGAACGCCGTCGAGTGACCTTTTACGCAACTCGAGTTTGGTGCCCCTTCTCACAATCACCATCGGGTTACCCTCTAGTGATGCTAGAACTCGAGTTGCTAATCGGACAACTCGAGTCCGTACTCGTAAGTCTTGACAAAAGCACTATCTGGAAACCGTCCAATTATTCAAGTAACTCGAGTTGTAATCCTCAAGTCGAGTGGAGATGCGGAAAGCAACGCAAGGCTCTAAACAATAACGCGCTTGTTACCGTCCAGTGTTGATATCAACTCGACTGCTCAATGGCCATCTTGACTGAGACACCAAAGCACTGTCTAGGTAACATCAATTTATGACCGCGCTATAGTGTATATGCCTATGGATTTGTTGCCGCCAGTATTAATCAGAGTAATGGCAGTTGGAAATGGAAGTGTCACACTTGGTTAGCAGGGTGTATTGACTGTACATAATCATTATGTAATGTGTGCATCATCATTGTTGACTATGGATTGTTAGCAGTGCTGATCAGATTATTGGCAGTTGGAAATGGAAGTGGCGCACGTGTGTAGTATCCTTATGTAATGTGTGCATCATTCAGCCCTAAATAGCATATTATTCATTGTGCCTCATTACATCAGCCCTTTGTGTTAGGGATATTAGTTCTCTTAAAAAATTTTTTAACCTGCCTCTCATGGCAACAGATATTGTTGGTGGCATACAAGTACGTTTTAGAAGGTCATGATAGAGGAGTGAACTGGGAAACATTGCATCCCGCAATTGCAACATATATGTCATTAATGTACCTTAAATTGCATCACTTTGTCAGTGCACTGTACCGTATATTACTCTATGACGTTAACAATACTTTACATGGACAAGTGTTGACATTACTATATCGTGGGAACATAACCTAAGCACGTCTTTTGCTGCACTTTTCTCCAGAGGGAATGAGGGCCAGAGCTGTGTCCCGCTTTAAATTCAGCGGACGATTAACTAACCACCACATAATGTCGCTCCGCAATTGCTGAATTTGTTCCTGCAAATAAGTAATTCCCTCAGTGTCAGGTTCAATGGAAACCATAATGGAAATCACAAGTAAATAAGAATGCGTACAGAGGGAAATCTGGACCACTTACATTTTCATAATGGAAATCACCTTCCGGGGTCCACTGGCTCAACTAAATAATAACATGAACACCACAGTCCCTCTTGTACTCTCACCCACATGAAAACATTGTGTTACTTAACGAAACAATGCAAGCTAAATTGTAAGAGGCAAATGTGAAGAAGCTTACAGATTATTCTGTTGCACAACAGGAGGCCACACAATATCTGACATCTTCTTCTTCCCAGCCAGATGAGGTTTAACAATGTGTATGATGTCAACGAACCTATCTCTCTGAAAAAACAACATTTATGCGTCTTACGATGTGGGTCAACTGAAGTACACCACCTCAACTACAGCAGTGGAGTCAGGTGAACTTACAATTAAGTTTAACACAAATATGTAATCATCTGTCACGCCACCCTTCCTCATAGTCTTCTTTCTGCCTAGATCAGGCTTCATTGAGTCCAGCACGTAGAAGGTCATAGTCTTTGTCTCTAACGCAACACAGAACCAGTGGCCACGGACAAGTGCCGGACCCATTATCAACTCACAGTCGCCTATATTGTAACCGACGGTTTTGGGAGAGAATTCTTTACTCGCGGAAGACACTTTCCACCCTATTGGGTTGCCTACCAACTTTGTCTGCATAAAAACACATAGTCCTGAGTAATGTGCACATAATATAGTGAAATAAAATGTTGTTCCACTACACAACAAATAAGTAATTACCATGAACCATGCATCAAAAATATGGCGCTTCGGTTGTCCTCCCTCCAGGTTGAAGTGATACATTAAAGCCTTAAACACAACCGACATCACCTACAGCAACAAATAAACCATTGCATCAACTACAAATAAAATTCACCATAACTTAATGAAACCATTCTCCACGTAAGCCGTTATCCATACATACCGTATTACTTAGTCTTTGAATTCCCCCTAGCGTATACAACTGGTCTCGACACAGTTCTTCATCCAAAATCTGAACTAACGGCCTACAAAAACATTTCAAATGCAATGGCAGTTAGTTCATTGCTTCCCGTGTTGTGGTAATATACTAATTACATAACAGTCATTCAATCACATGACATATATACTTACACTTCAGCCTTAGCACCTCTGGCCATTGTGAAAACTATGTTGAACAACATTTTCTGATCATGCGTTGGCGTCTTCCTTTTTCGACTCCCATCCAACTGTATAAATGGACATGTCATCGCTTGCAGTGGCTGCCTCTTTGATCTCCGCAGCTGTTGAGGCCTCTGAATTGCATGGTCATCCGTGGGGACTTTTTCCGCCACCCGAGTTCCCTCTGCATCATCATCTTCATCATCATCAACATGATCACGTTCTGCGTCTGCATCATCAGAATCTGAGTCGTGAGAAGCATCTGTCGCATCATCATCATCATCATCTGTATGTTCCTCATCTACTGTCACACCAGGGCCGTCTTGTTGTGCTTTGTCCCTGGCCTCTCGTGCCAGCTGGACATTGAGTAACTCCTGCACCACCACGTTTACAAGTCTATTTTGATTTTCATCGATAACTTTCACCAACCGCATAGACGTCCTTCAATTCTTGCAGTGACAGCATAACTAAATTTGTCAATTACATGATTAAATCGTTGTTGCATTTTAAATTAGCTTCCACAGACAAATACCGGGTCTAAATATGGAACATTATCTGTGTCCTCATTCCCTGCCCTAACTTCAGAGCCTTTTCCTTGATACAAAATGCCCATATTGCTCGTCCTCTCAGTCTTCACCATTTCGTTGATCTTTTCCTTTGTCCAGAATTCAATCGGTGTGGTGGACTGTTGGCGAACACTTTGTTTCAAAGGGAAATTTTCCCCAAAGAACAACTGCACCATAAAAAATATATGGATCATTATTTTCAGCTTGAATGATAGCTACACATTTAATGTAAACAGTGACATACCAAGAGTAAGTACAGGCAACCACCCACGTTGCTGCTCCCTTCCCTTTTCTTCTTCTCCCTGTACTCTTTCACATAATCACTCATTTCCTTCCACAAGTCTTTCATCATGTATGTTGCCCAGTCATAATGTTCAAAACGGTCCATTGTGCAGAACATAACCCTCAACATCCAGTCACTTATTAGCCCACTAGAGGTAGGGCATAGCAAAGTCCCTAAACTGTACAGCACAAACATAAACTCAAATTTATCGCTAGCTGTCCCACATTTTATGTGCTTCAAAATGTCCATTTATCTCTTCTTCCCATACTCCCTCTTCAACCACTGATATCTTCTATCTGAATCCTCCACATCCACCTTCACCTCCTCCCCTGAATCAGGTATACCGAGCAACTTGTGCACATCTGATGCTTCTATTTCTTTTGTCTTTCCCCTAATCCTGAATTGATGTGTTGCTGGGTCATATGCTCTCAGCATGGACACAATCAGGTCACGGGGGAGTCTGTCCAATTGCACCTTCAATAAATTTCCAAATCCTATTCTCTTAATCCTCTCCTTCAAATGTTCATTACCGTTCACAAACTGCACCAACAATGTAAATCCTCCCATTGAGCAGCGGGTATGAAATGGCAGTTCCTTTTTCTTCATCTTCCTTTTCGGCCGTTCTTGCATAGCTTTATCATTGTACTCCTTCTTCTTCGCCTCTGGCAACTCACGCCATGCCTTCCCTGCCGACCTACTTTCATCTGCCATCCTTTTCTTCTTCTCCCCTAACTTGGCCACATACTCGTTTCTAAACACCATAAACCCACTCATCACTGGTTTACTCTGTTCACCATCACCCTTTACTGCCTCAGACTTTTCACTTTCTCTCATTACTTCTCTACTCTTGACACTTTTTTCCTTTATTTGTTCTGCCTTTGATGTCTCACCTTTGTGTCCCGCCATCTCCTTTTACCTGCACAAAATTCAGTTTACACTCATCAACTATGGATTTCAACACATTTAGTAACATTTTTATTCGTACATGACAAGTTAACACATCTAAGCTACGTCTTCACAACTTCTCATACCAGTTTACAACCTTCCCATAACAACCACAACTATTGGAAATATCTATTTCCCCACAGTTAAATAAGGTCTCACAACTTATAGAGAAAAATTCACAAGTTCTGCATAAGGATTCACAACTTCATCTATGAATTTCACAATTTCCTCACCTAAATTGACCTCTACACATATTTACCAACTTTCCATTACGTTTTCACAAACTCCGATAATGTTTTCATAGGATAACATTCGATTTTCACATGTTATCTTAGGGATTCAGCACTTCACTTAAAACAATCCACACTATCCATAACATTTTCACTACTGTGAAATCGGCGATTCCTATATCTACACACCCTTTCACAACTTCTACTCACATCCACAACTTCATATGTTGTTTCACAAGTTACCAACGTGTCATTATCGTTTTCACAGATTCTTCTTTTGTGTTCACAACTTAACATGTAGTTTTCAGAGGTTTTGTTTCACAACTTCACTTAAGCCATTCGCAACTGTATGTATAACATTCTTACAACAATAAAATCACAAATTGACGCGTTCATATGCTGTTTCAATGGTTTAGAAATTTCAAAAGTTGCAATTCAAACTTCCCAACTTAACAACTTATTTTCACAACTTCCCCTCAACGATTCCCAACTTTACTTACGAGGTTCCAAATTAAGCACTGCCTGAACCACTTCATAGCTTTTATCCACATTTCCCAAACTAATTTTAACCCAACGACATTGAACCCCCATTCTAATCAAGTGGATAAGTTAAAATGAAATACAATTTTAAATACAACCACTTACCCAACTTCAACATGGAAGCTCAAATTCGCAGCCGCAAACTGGTGCCTCTGCAACTGTCCAATGCCTTTCACCACAACCTCTTCTCACCTTCGCTCCTCCTCAAATCCACCCCAAATTCGCCGCACAATGTCGCTGCTACTATCCTCTCTCAACGCCACAGAACCACGCTCCACCAACGACAACGACGACACCGGAAGAAGATGAAGAGTCCCAATAGAGTTTTCGGGCAATTTTGCCCTTCTTATTTCCTCAACGTTTTTCAATTCTAAAACTTCCAGGGTTACGCACGTCATTTTGTCTACAATTTCAATATCTCAGATCAGGTACTCGCACTTTTGTGGAAATATGGAATTTCGGAACACCTTTCCGTCTTTTGCTAATTTAAAAGTTCTTTTTTAGGGATTTTCCCTATTTTTAATATATATGTATATTTTTATCCTATTATTCTCACATACTAGGCTCTAATTTCCCCCTTTGTCTAATTTACAATTCCTTAAATTTTTTAGGTTCCATAATTTGGCTTATTGATGCTACTAAATTTTAAATATGCACCGCAAGTGTATAGGTCTTAGAATAGTATAATAGGAAATCAAGATCATCCCACAGAGATTCAAGGTAATAGATAATTAGGCATTAAAATTCTCAATTTCATTTAAGTTGAGCAAATCAAAGAAAGAGATTGAAAGACAATTTAAACAAATGCAAAGAAACAAATCTAATGATTTGAAAACTTCAATTGATAAAAACAACCTAGAGTGGCTAATCCCTTCTTTAAGTTTTAGAGCATGCATTTACCCAATTAAAAGAATTTAATGTTAAATTGTTAATCTAGAGTTTAAACGAATATAAGTATCTTCCAATCACTTATACTCCTCTCTCACGTTAAAATTGCTATTCCTAACTAATTTACTCAAGAGGCAATAAATGTCCAAATTCACTCTAATATGATTATATGGGTCTAATAGGTATATTCCTATCCTATTGACAAATTAGAATAAATTCTAATCCCATATTACTTAATCCTATGGTCTAATGAAGATCCCTCTCTCAAGGATAATCTAAATTACCCAAATTCATATTTAGTGATGGTTATGCATTAAATAGACAAAACAAAATAGATTAAGTAAACAAAAATAACATTAAGCACAATTAATTAGTTCATACATGTTCAAATCCTCAAATTAATTCATAACTAGATTCAAATAAAATTAACTAAACATCAAAATCATCAGAACAGCAACAAAAGTTTCAATATTCAAAACCATATGGAAAAGATAAAAGGAACAGGGAGCACAACAATTATCCTTCCTCTCGACTTTCTCTTTCTATCAGCTGGTCTCCTTTTCGTTAAGCTCCAAGAAGAAGAAAACTGCAGTGAAGATCAGTACCCTCTACAATCGCGATGAGAAACTAGAGAACTCCCCTTCCAGCTCGTTCCCCGGCCTCCACTCCGTTCTGTTCTCGCTCCAAGACTAGCCGCCCTTCACAGCTCGATCTCGTCGGACCTGGGGAAGAAGAAGAAGAACCAGAAGCTAATAGAGCCTCCCCAGGTCCGAAACCTCCAGCTGATGCTCCTCTCTCTCGCTAGCTCAAGAAGACGCTAACTGTTCTCTCCTTTTCACAAGCTGCCGCCTGAGTCCTCTGTTCAAGCTTTTTCTATTTCCCTGCCCGTGACTTTTTGTGGTTTTTTTACTTAGGTCTTCATTTCATTTCAGCTCCACACTAAAATGCTGTCGTCCTCCTTTTGTGCTACACGTGCTTCCCTTTTCAATCTTCAAATCAAAATGATATCTCTTCATTCTCACATAATACACGTCAGCTCATCACCTGGGGGAAAAACTATTTAATAATAATAACAAAAACTAACATAAAGTAAAATAAATATAATATGGCATCATTTTATTTTATTTTTTTTCAAAATATTGAAAACTAGAATATTTAAAATAAAATCCCCAGATAATGCACCAACTTGATATCTTATAAAATTTCAAGAAAATAATCTTAAATTAGCATTGATAACTCCCCAATTATATCAAAATGTGTCTCAAATATATTAAAAATGGGGAGTTATCACTTATCTCTTGCCAATTTTTATTTTCGGGTTCGAATAATAAAGTTACAAACTTTTCTCAATTTCTAAATTGGTATATGCTCATTATCTAGTTTCCATAAATTATCCTTAATTATTTTTAAATACTTTCTTCCTTAATTAGCTTCTTAAAACCTTCAAATAATTTCCCAGAAATTTTTAAGCCAAATTATGACCTCTAACTATTCTTTCTTGAATTTTTGAGAAAATAGGCCTTTAATCCCAAAATTGATTTTAACATTATTTAAAATTTATTTTTGGGAAAATTTATCTTTTTACTAAATTTTGGGATGTTATACCAGTAATCAAAATATCATCTGTATATATTAGAATGAAAACCACAAGATTTTGTTCTCAAAGAAAGAATAGAGAATTATCACTGTGAGAGTTTAGAAAGCCTTAGTGCAACATCATGTTCCTTAGCCGATCAAACCAAGCACATGGTGCTTGCCTAAGTCAGTATATAGCTTTGACCAATTTACACATATGATTGGGTCGCTAAGGATATCAAAAAGCTTTTAGTTGGCACAAATAAACATCTTCTTGAAGATAATGATTAGGAAAAGCATTGTTAACATCAAATTGTTGAATCTCCCAATTGAAGGTGACAGCAAGGGTGAGAACCACACGAATTGTAGTTGGCTTTATCACTGGACTGAATGTTTCTCTATAGTTGATGCTCTATGCTTCTTAGAAGCCTTTTGCGATGAGTTCAATATTGTGTTATAGAATGAAACCATTGGACTTAAATTTGGTTTCAAAAACCCATATCCAATCAACCAACTTTTGAGCACCAGTATAAGGGACCAATTGCTAAGTTCAATTCCTCTGGAGAGCATCGAATTGTTTGACCATAACACATTTTCAGTGAGGAGAAGCTAGGGCATTAGCAATATTTCGTGGTTCAATTACTTAAGAGAGAGAGAGACTAAATCTTTACTACGTAATAGTCCAACAAAGGGGTGTTTCGATTTGAAAATTTCATCCTTAACCCTCATGGTCATTGGATGTATCTTTGATGGGCCTTAAGAAGTTGTATTGCTCGAAGTAGTTGTGTCTTGTTATCAAGACAAAGAACTAAGGTCTAGATCATTTGGAATGGGATGAGATAATTGAGGCCCATTCTGTGAAGAGTTGGACTTAGAGGAAGATGATCATGATGATGAATGTCTCATTGGACTTGGACTTCTATTTTGGTCTAAGACAACAATTGTTTGAGAAACTTTAGACTCTTTCTGAGTGCGTCACCACAATGGCAGAGGTAATGATAAAAGGGACAACACATTTACTCTCAGCTTGCTTTGTTCCTTTATTTAGAATTCTCAAAGCATAAGGAAAAAGTGATGAGTCAAAAACAACATGACGAGACACATCAATATGTCCTAAAGAACTTAGGCACTTATAGCCTTTTTGTTGTGGAGTAGGCCAAAGATAAAGACACTTTTGACAAGGATATTGAAACTTGTGTTCATTATAGGGCTTTAGACATGGATACAAGTACAACCAAAAGGTTGCAAAGCCTTGTAATCTGGATATATTTTGAATAATTGAAAAGGTTGAGTTGTTCTATTAAGCACAGGAGTTGGCAAACAATTTATTAGGTGAACTGCTACTTGAAAAGCATCAGCCCTGTAAGTAAGAGACAAGTGTGCTTAGGCTAAAAGAGTCAAGCCCATCTCAACAATATGCCCATGTTTCCTCTCACCTCTGGTATTTTGAGGCAATATGTAAGGACAAGTAAAACACATCTTAATACCAGCTACTTGTAGAATAGGAATAAAGGGTTTAAATTCTCCTCTATTATCATATTGAATTGCCTATATTTTGGCATTAATCTGATTCTCTACTCTTGCATTAAACAAGTTAAATGCTTGAATAGCTTTTCTACTATGTTTCAAAGGATAAAACCAAATGTATCTACTATAATCATCCAGAAAATGAATATAATATCGATAACCATTTACAGATTGAACAGGTTAGGGTCCTTAAACATCGATATGAATTAAAGATAATGGACAAGTAGCATGAGAAGTTGACTGAGGAAAGGACAACAACTTAGATTTACCATATTGACGAGCTTTACAAACTAAGTATGCATTATTGTTCAAAAAAACATTAAATTTATTTAAAATCTTCTTCAAAACCCTATCACTAGGATGTCCTAATTTGTAATGCCAAGTAAGAAGATCATTTTGTGTCAGAGATATAGTTGCGATCATATTGACTTGAACATGATCTAGATAAGAAGATCATTTTGTTTCAGAGATGTAGTTGTGATCATATTGTCTTGAACATGATCCAAATTAGCAATTGGATACATTCCTGACTTGTTTTCCCCTGGATCAGTAGTTTGCCTGTCTTTTTGACCTTCACAATAAAAGATTTATCAGTAAAGTGAATATCAACATCATTATCCTTGGCAAGTATGTGAATACTCACTAAACTTTTAGTGGATGATAGAACATGTAAAATATCCTTAAGATAGGGTTTAGAATTAGCAACACAATGGGAAGAAAAACCAACACTAGTAATATGTGTCCTTTCACTAGTAAAGTATAAATATGATTCTTACCTATTGGTGTGAAGTTATCAATCTGCCCATAGTTTAGAGTAACATGATAGTTGGCTCTACTATCCATGTACCATGAAGGATCAACAATTGTTTAAGGTCCAACATAGAGAGCTTTAGGCAAGTAATAACCATTGGTATTTTTGTTTTACTCAGATAGAGGGCAAAAATTGATATCAAACATATGAAAGCAATCTACAACAACAAGATCAAATTTTTTACATAAGGGACAATATGGACAACCATCAAAATTATTACCAGGGAAGGCACCACCACTGTAGTTGTCATTTCCTTTACAGCCATGGCCACGGTGATTACTGAGCTACTATAATTACCATGCCAGAAAGAACCTAAATGCCTTGAACCAGAAAAGCCTTGACCAGGCTCAGAGGACTGGAAGTTACTAGTATTGTAATGAGTAACATTGGCAATAGGTTGTATGGACAAGATCGTAAAATGTTTGAGCTGCTCTAATATGCTCTCGAAGGCAAGTAAGGCCAATTGAGTTGCAACCCAGGTGAGATTTGGCTGATCTATAAATTTCATAACAATTGCATTGTCCTCGGCATCTAGCTTATTGAGAGTATGAATGATTAGATCTTCGATGGAGACAGAAGCACTGACAAAAGCTATCTGATTTGATATATTTTTCAGTCGACTACTTGCTAGTTGGCTGGCTCAAAAACACAATGACACAAGAGATCGGCACTTAGCTTCTTTATTACAAAACAACCATTGATCTTTAGGTTGGTGCTTGTGTTTTGACTTGTGCTTCACTAAAATCACATGTTTTGGTGTTCAAGGTCAAGCTCCACACCACTTAGAAAAATGGGCTCAAAATAAAGGAATATCTCTCATCAGATTCTGGCTCATCCTCACAGATCTCAGCAAAGACCTACTCCCTATTTAGCTCTTCAAGCTAAACAACCTTTATTAAGTTGGATAGAGGCAACTAACTGAAAGTAACAACCTTGATGCGCATATCCTTGGCACTGAGCCCATACCAGCTCAATTCATCTCTGATACCAATAAGGAAATCAGGGAAAAAAGTAATTGCCAAAAAACTTGGATACCTAATGTGTATCCTTCTTTTGTGTGATATACATAAAAGAATACAATATCAACCATACATGTGTCAATGAGATTAAAGCTATACAAATGTAAAGGGAAAACATGTATTTACATATCAGATAATATAATAAATCATTATGCTCTAAATTCCTTTATATGGGAAACATATAAATTTGATATTATACCATGCCAATCAATGCAGTTTATAAATTTACTAATCTTACTTTGTTTCTCACATAAGAAATATGTCATACATTCAACAACTCATAACTCATAGTACAAACATCCAATTTACCTAATTTAAGACTTGTAGAAAAGCTACACATGTCTACTTCATATATAAAAATTATTATGACCATTAGAGATCATTAACTCTGTGTTAGTCAATCCAACATTGGTCTTACCCAGAAAGTAGCTTAATCCAAACTGTCTTGATCATAAATATTAAAAGCATGACATTTACATTTCATCTTTAAATAGCAAATTTATATGCCAATGCCTCATATTGAATTTACACAACTTATGGAATTTGTCATGCATATAACAACTTATAGCAAATTAATGCCATAGGAAGTTAACTTCTCCCTCTACTTACTATTACCTCTTGATTTATCTTTTCCCTTGGAGGCTTAAAACCTAGCGTGGCTAGTCATTGATTGGTAAGATTCAAAGAATCTGATAACTCTCCATATTTTATACATTTAAAGAATATTTTGAAGATAATTGGAGAGTTATCTATGTAATTTTAGAAGATTCAATGAGATTTTATTGTGAAAAAGATCATATCAAAGTGGTGCATTATTTATGAGATTTTATTGTAATTAATATAGTTTTGAAAGTAATAATAATAATAATAATAAAAAGAAAATAAACTTATTTCATTTTATCATTAGTTTAGTGCTCCGAGTTCTTCTACATTGATTTGTTTCTTCTTCCTTTATATCAGGTGACGCTGAGGCAGCTGAACCCAAAAAAAAAAAAGGTGTGGCTGCCGGGATTCGAACCCAGGTCTCCATGGTTTGGGCCAAAGGATTAGAGTCTTGGACCAAAGGAATTCAAAGCCACATGCTAGGAGGACCTAATTGGGGGAAAAAAGAAAAAGGCACAGGAAGGACGCACAGAGAGGAGGGATCACAGCCGCAACGCACTGCCTCTCGACCTTGAACCTTATCCTTCACCTTCATCTTGATTCTCCTACACTTCACCAGTCCTTCTTGATCGCCGGCAACCCTCTTGCTTCCTTCAACGTCGCCGGCAACCTTCCATTTCACCAGAGAACAGAGACGCCGCGACAGGGAACAGCCAGGAGAGACCGAAGACAGAGCTGGGAGCGAGGATCGGAGGTTCATGAAACACCACACCCCCACCTCTTCATCACCATCACTCGGTGACCATCCAGCTCACAACTACCTCCATTGTCCTTCACCGCCGTGAACAGAGTCGTGAGAGTTGGAGTAATAGAACGAGCCAAGCCTGAACCACCATTCATTCACTCCTCCTTCCTTCACTGTCTATCACTTCCGGAGGTGTGCTTCAAGTTCAGTCTGAGGCCGTGGATCCTCTGTGTTGGACTCATTTCAACTGTGTATCTCTGTTTTGCTTCTGAATTCAAATCCAGCCCCAATGTTTAATTATGAACTAATTTGAGGATTTGAGCATGTATGAACTGATTAATTGTGCTTAGTGCTATTTTTGTTTACTTAATATGTTCTATTTTATCTACTTAGTGCTTGATCATCATTAGGTATGAATTTGGGGAATTTAGATTAACCTTGAAAGAGGGATCTTAATTGGACCATAAGATTAAGTAATGTGGGATTAGAATTTATTCTAATTTGCCAATAGGATAGAAATATACCTATTGGAACCATATAATCATATTAGAGTGAATTTGAACATTTATTGTCTCTTGAGTAAATTAGTTAGGGATAACAATTTTAACTTGAGAGAGGGGTATAAGTGATTGGAAGATATTTATATCCATTAATACTCTAGATTAACAAATTAACATTAAGTGCTTTTAATTGGGTAAATACATGTTCTAAGACTTAAAGAAGGGATTAGCCACTCTAGGTTGTTTTTATCAATTAAAGTCTTTAAATCATTAGATTTGTTTCTTTTGCATTTGTTTAAATTGTCTTTCAATCTCTTACTTTGATTTGCTCAACTTAAATGAAAATGGGAATTTTAATGCCTAATTATCTATTACCTTGGATCTCTATGGGATGACCTTGATTTGCTACTATACTATTTCAATGATCCGTACACTTGCGGTATATATTTAAAATTTAGTAGCATCAGAATCCTAATAGCAAACGGTTACCACTCAAACATACATAGGAAAGCCTGGCATCATAACATGCTTGCAACTTAATAACTTCATATATAATTATATGTTTATTAAGGCTATCATACATTATTTGCAATCACATATGCCTATGACATGTTGCAAACATATTTATATATACAAATGCACCATTTCACAAAATCACATAAGCATATAAATATGTCAATTCATACAAGCAACAACCAAGTATACAAGAGCAAGGTAAAGTTTGCTACCTTGAAACTTTTCACTTCTCTAGCTTTCTTAACTTTCCATACTTGGAACTCTATTGTTCAAGACTTCAACTCAACTTCCATAATTTATAATGGCCCTTTTCCCCAAGCACTAATTTGTTCTACCTTTCTCCACCTTTTCCTCTACTTTTGTATCTTCAAACTCATCATCTTGAAAATATAAAACTAGACAATTGATTTCAAGGGGAAACTTTAGCTTAAAAAACTTCCTCCATCTCTTTCTCTTTCCTTTTTTCTCTCTTCCTCATTTCCCTTCACATTTTCTCCTTCTCTCTCTCAGCTGTTGGAAGTATTCCGAGATGGATTACCGGGGATAAGGGCATGTAGAGTTAAAGTGAAATAATTAACTATGTTTAATAAAAGTTCACTTCGTTACTTCTCCACCATTTATTTCTTCCCTTAATTCATGGCCAAGTAAATTAAAATAATCTTTCTTCACATTAACCACATAAAGAAACAATCTTCTTCCTCTATAAATCCTTATCTAACATGTCATTTAAAGGGGCACTGACGGAAAGAATCTTCTTCCAATAATCTAATTATGCCACTTTAATTTTTTTTTTCATTCTAAAAATAATGCTCAATAAAAACTACAAGCCAACATCGTTCTCAACGAATTCAACAAGCACTCAGGTGGCGAGCTAAACACAGTAAGGCCTGTTACACTATGCAACGCTTCACGGGCCAACATATCTGCTGTGGTATTATTCTCCCTGTTGGACCACTTAAAGTTGGCATTCCAATCTCTGTAAAAAATGCCCTTATATCGTTCAATGGTCCCTACTCTGGATGATCTTTATACCAACCCTCTGCTAGTGACTAAACCACTGCCCAGCAATCGGTTTTGATGACAACCCTTTGCAATCCCATATCTCAAGCACGTTTGAGAGCACATAGTACCGCCTATACCTTTGCATGCAAGTTTCTCCCTCTTCCTATATTGAATACAAAACTACCTAGTACCTCTCCATCGTGATCTCTCGCTATGCCCCCACATGCCCCATCTATATTAAATTTAATCCACCTCACACAAGGTGGGCTCTATCGCACAACCAGGGATGGCAGATGTGATCTGGATCCTTCATAGTCAGCCCCTATGGTAATTGTGCGTACATGTTTAACTACTGGACGAGCACTTTAGGCTTGTTGCTGAAATACCCCTACATTCTGATTGATCCAAATTTGCCTACATAAAATAGCAAACCGCGTCTTCCATTTTATACCAAAAACCAGAAACTATTGCCTTATGTTCCACCCTACCCAGCTAATAATATTAGTGCTAGAGTAAAATGAAGCATGGTGCGAGACAGGTAACGTTAAATCCCAGCACGTTGAGGCCATAGGGCAGTCTCACAATGAGTGCAGAATATCTTCTAGCATGTCCACACACATATAACACTTTCCATCGCATTGCAATCCTCTCGCTTCTCTCATACCATTTGTAGGCAGTTGATTCTTCATACATGACCACAAAAACACTCAACTTCACTGAGGAACCTTAAGTTTCCATATATGTCTCCATAAACCATGGCCATGATTAACTGGTATGCTATTAATTAATGTATACTCTATTTTAATGGAGAACTCCCCATCAGGAGCTTCCATCCAAATTGGTCTATCAACTTCTCCTTGCGTACATTTATGGTAGTGTTTGTCAATAACTGCCAATATAGACGATGGCAAATATTCTCCTATAGCGCGTCAATCCCAACCACCTGAACTTGATAGATAACACAACACAAGCTCCTTCTCCATTCCTTCTGGGAGGGTAACTAGCGCATATACTTGTAGTGGCTCATGATGTGGTAGCCACCTGTCCTTCTAGAATCTTACACTTGCCTAATCCCCAATACGCCAACCCACACCATTCTTCAAATTATCCAAATTTTATTGGATACCCCTCCGTACTTGTGATCCAAGCGCTTCACATCTATCCTTTGCAGTTCCACACTTGTACTTTTCCCTTAAGAATTTGACCTAGAGAGCATCTCTTCTTTTTATTAATCCCTACCCCAATTTCATAATAAACACCGAATTTTGTTTTCGAGCACTTCTAAGACCCAGCCCCTCGCTCTCTTTGCCACTATACACCTCCTTCCAAGTGACCAGGTGCATTCCCTTTCTTGTTGGTGAACTCCCCCACAAAGTCCTCGACACTTCTTATCAATCTGATCACATATAGAGGTTGGTAATAATGTTGACTGCATCGTATATGCAAGTATGGCTAAAACCACCAAAGAGATAATTGTATGCCTAGCCACCATAGACAAAGTGTTCACCTTCTAATTGGCTAACCGCCGGTCTAGGAGTTCTATAATATGTTGGTATGTGTGTTTGGATACCCTTTTATGATGAAGAGGTACCCCCAGTTATTTTCCTAGATCAGGTGTAATCTTAAAACCCAAAAACTTGCTTATCTCTGTCCTGCGTGTGTGGTTAACATTCCTAAAGAAAAATACTCATGACTTGGTTGCATTTATTTTTTGTCCTGGCACCAAACAAAAGTCATCTAGGCATACTTTGACAACTGTTGCTTGGTTCATACTGGCCTCAGAGAATAAAATCAAATCGTCAGCAAAGAATAAATGAGAAATTGTAGTTCCATACCTTGACAATCGAAATGGGAGCCATGTGCCCTCGTGGACCTCATTTTGGATTAAATAAGATAATTTTTCCATCACTAGTATGAATAAATAAGGAGAGATAAGGTCACCCTGTCTAATGCCATGACTAGGATTAAAATGTAGGCCTTTTATTCCATTCAATGTTACTTGCATTTCTACTGAGTTGAGACAATGAAAGATCGGTTGAATAAAGCTTTCTGAAATGTGCAATTCCTATAAACTTCTCAAGACAAAATTGTTAGAACCGGCTGACACCCAAGAGGGGGTGAATTTGGTGTAAGATAAAAACTTAAGAACTTTAAAAATCTTTTCATATCTTAGTAAAATTGGTAAGTATAAAAGTAATGAATCATAAATCAACAGTTAGATATTTAAATAATATATGCTAGAAATATAAGAGCTTAGGGAAGAGAATATGCAAACTGTGATTTATCCTGGTTCGGCCAATCCACAATGACCTACGTCCAGTCTCTAGGCTCCTCTTGAGATTTTCAATCCACCATCTTCTTGTTTAATCCTATCACAAGAGAAGGCTCTATAATCCCATAAGTTTAGCCAGGCACTTGTGTAGCCTTTTACAAATCTCTCACCAAGTTACTCCCCCTTACACACCATAAGGATACAATATAATTACTTCCCCTTACACACCGTAAGGATACAACCTTGATGATGAAAGATTACAATCAATCTTCTCTTACAGAAGTGAATAAGATGAACATTAAAGTACAATACAAATAATCTCTCTCTCTCTCTAAGATAAATGATATTGAAGGTAGATAAACAGAGAGTATTCGGGTAGAAATGGCTGATTCATGACCTTAGCATTTTGGCGTTGTTGCTCTATATCTCTTTTTTGAATGCTTCCATATTAATAATTGAATTGTAGTAGGTGACTATTGTAAGCATTCTTTTGTTAGAGTCCCGTTGGTTCATTTGACCATTCTTCATGTATTTGAAAAACTAGTCATTACGTTCGGTGACGCTCCACTCCCCGTAAAGTAGCTTATCTTCTCTTCATATGATCTGCTCATTGCTTTGCTGGAAAAATACTTTAAACACTAATACAATGAAGTGTTGAAGTGATTAGAAGCAATAAGAATAAGTTACACAATCATTTCAATGATTTTCAAGAGTTACGAAGCGTGCTCTATTTTCTGGGATACTGCATCACTTGAGTATTTTGGCCATTGAGTTCTAATCCAAATTTAATCACCTATAATCCTCATGTAAACTTGATTAGTGATGATTAGGAATAATTAGGAACAAGTTAATCAAGATTTAAATGAGTTTTGAAAGAATACTGAAAAAATCCAAAACAGTGATTTAAAAGCTCTGAACAATCACTCGAGTAATTTTTCAAATCACTCCAAGTAATTTTTTATCCCTCGAGTGATTTCCTAGATCACTCGAGTGATTTCTCAAATCACTCCAAGTGATCATGGATCACTTGAGTGATTTCCCAATTCACTCAAGTGATCTTCTAATGAAGATCATAGATGGTTTGTACAAAGGTCAACTTTTGGTGAGCATAACTCTTCGAATATAAATCTAAATTTAGCAAACAATAACCTATCCATGGAAATCTCTTTAAGTATGCTTTATACAACAACTAGAATCAATCACAAATACTTTGTATTCCAAAAGTTATGATCCAATATGTATCGACTGGTCAGGAAAAGAGCTTGATTATAGCACCAATTCTAGAAAGCATATCTCTTTGAATATAACTCTAAATTTGACCAATGATATATCCATAGAATTCTCTTTAAGTCTAGTTTCATATGCCACTAATTTCATCTTGATCAGATGTGTAGTTTGAGAGTTATGCTCAAAATACTGAACTTGTATTTGGAATATGATGGTGATTTATGTGTCATTTTCTAAAATTCATATCTCTTTCATTTGAGCTCCTTTGAGCTTGATCTTGGTGGCAAATGATGCATTGGAAGTCTAGTTTCATATGAATCAGTTTCACCTCAATCGGAGTTGTGGTTTGAGAGATATGATCAAATTACTAAAACTCACTCATGTTGAACAAAAACAGAGCATTGTCACTTTTGAGCATCACTCGAGTGATGCTGAAGAGATCACTCGAGTGACGAAGAAATCACCAGAGTGATAGACTATTTCACTCAAGTGATTAACCTTGAAAGTGCCATAATGAAGAATGACTCGAGTGGGGTTGATATGACTCTAATATAAGGTACTTTAACTTTCAATTAAGCCATTCCAACTTCAAATTTGATCATAGTGACTTCCTATATTACATCTAAGAACTTGAACATTGATATTCCCATTTATATTTTGCAAGTTCTTCTTTCTTTAATCTCTTCTCTTCTTCTTATTGATTATTTTCCAAAATCCTTTTGATTGCTCCTTGCTTTCTTAACTAATGTCTTCAATTTCTTTCTTTCTTCTTCCTCTTAATCCTTCTCATTAATTCAACTTTATATCTTCTTCCTTTTCTTGACTAATCTACAATATATTTTACATTAAACATAGTAATTAGTCAAAGAATAAAATAAATATATTATGTAAACTTTTTGCTCTTAATATTTGGCATCTATATTTGACATCATCAAAACTAATCATATCTAACAAAAATCCCATTGTACTCTATCATAGGCTTTTTCAAGGTCAATTTTGAAAGCCATAAACCCCTTTTGCTTTTTTGTAGTTCTCATTGAATGTATTACCTCTTGGGCTAAGATAATATTATTCGTACTCTGTCTACCTGGAACGAAGCTATACTGATTCAAGGAGACAACTAGTGGCATTATATGTTTTATGTGATTGGCTAGGATCTTGGTTACCCCTTTATAGAGAACATTACACAAACTAATAGGTCAAAAATCTTGAAATTCCTGAGGCATCTCTATTTTAGGAAGGGTTAAGGAGCAAATTTACCAACGAAGTTTTGTCTGAGAAGTGTCTGGCACAAATATGTTTTAGAAGGGGAAAAAATACCAATGAATGATTAAAAAGGGGCATCTAGCACAAAAACCGTTAAATCAGTACTAACGCCGTTTCTTCTCTTATAATTTAACGCCGTTAGTACGGATTTAATGGTTTTTGTGTTGGATGCCCCTTTTTAATTGTTCATTGGTATTTTTGCCTCTTCTAAAACATATTTGTGCCAGATGCTTTGTAATATTCTGAATTATAATTAAGGGCTAATGACTTCAAAAGTGATGTAATTATTAATGAATAAACACTTTCAAAGAATAAGATGTGCATTGTAATATAAATATGCTTGGTGATGGTCTAGTGAATGTTTTGACAATCGGGGGCAAAATGATAATGTTACTGACTAATTGGTCAGTTACCAAAGAGGAGACTCATAGGTAACTTGAGATTAATGGTTAGGATTAACTCTTAAATGATTGAAGGGGCATAATCTAGTGTGGAGGTGTTTATATGAACTTATGGAAGGAAGAATGGGATTTTGACATGTGGCAAGTGGTGAACCGTTGGATGAGGTTAAAGATTCAAAGTTCAATTTTCTCTTCCCTTTCTCCCTTCAAGTAGGTGAGAGGCATGGAAAAAGGGAAAAAATTCATCATCACCATTCTCATCTCATCTCTCTCCTCATCTCCATTTCCGGTGACCTCAAGGAAGAAAGAGAAAGAAGAAAACTTACAGTAGGTACTCCAAATGACTTTAAATGCTCAAACACTCTTTGTTAATGTTGTTCAAGAGGTTGAGAGTTCTGTTTCTATGGTTTTAGAATTTTAAAAGGTGGAGTTTTAGTGCTTGAACAAATTTGAAGGTTGAGAAATCAAGAAGCTAATCTTTGGAAGTTGAAGAGGTGAGCATTTGTAGTATTTTGATATATTTGTTGTGATTTTTGGTTAAGTTTTGAAAATTCTAGAATTTTGCCCTGATTTAGGCTTAATTTTGAAATGAATGAAGTAGCAAGTGCCTTGTGGTAGAATGGATGCCAAATTGTGTCTTGGTGTCAATGGTCTTGGATTGGATTTAAAAAGGAAAAGTTTGATCATTAGGTGATTTTGGTTGCAATGGGGTTAGAAGGGTGGAATGTGTCATTGTGGTAAGATTTTGATTTTTTTGAGTTTACCAATAAGTTCCTTATAGAATTTTGTGTGGGAATAAACTTTGGTATGAGTTTTAGAACCATTGGAATCAATTTGGGCAAGTCTGGGAAAGTTATAGCAGTTGATGCGATTTGGCTTCCGATAAGCCTTACTCGAGTGAGGTAGGGTCTCACTCGAGTGCAGTATGATATTTCCCTTTTCTCTTCAGCATTCTGGTTAAGTTCTCAGGCATAGATCGTGAGTGAACTTCCTTATCTACGAGTGACAGATGTATAACTCGAGTGTATAGGGTGTCACTTAAGTGCGTGTGCATGTAGCACTATGGTCGTGCGTCTTGGGTTAGCACTTGCAAGCACATTGTCAAGAGTGTGCATGGGCACTCACGAGTATTAGGAAGTCACTCGAGTGCTAGGGTTAGTACTCGAGTGCTCTTATCACTTTGGGGTTTTAGTTTCTCTCGGGTTGTTACTTCTTGCACCTCACTCGATGGGACTCGGGTGACTAGGTGTCATTACTTGAGTGTCCAGAGAAGTGCTCGAGTGAACTATCCACTCCAGGGTATGATATTGCTCTTGGGTACACACTTTCTGTGTCTCACTTACTGGGACTTGAGTGTGAGTAGGGGCATTACTCAAGTGAGGCCTTCTTTACTCGAGTGACTCAGCCAAAAATCAGTGCTTTTGCTTCTAAAAAGGGATCTTCAGGGTAGTTTCTCCCAACCTTTTTGGCATATGTTTAGGCCACTAATAGCCACCTATAGAGTTCAAATGATAACCAACTCTAAGTGTTTTGAAAGTAAGTAATTGGAATAGAGTTTTAATCCACCGTTCTTGGCATTAGTTATAGGATTTGACATTTGCCAGATTTGTGAGCCCATTGTGCCGAGGAACATCAAGAAAGAACATGGTAGTGACTCCTCTCTTATACTTTGTGTAAATGTATTGTATGTATGTTTGTCATGCATAGTGTTGATGCTGCTGCTTTATGATGCTGCTGCATAGTATTTACCGTGAAAGCGGACATTGTGATACTTTAAGATGCTTTGTGATATATTGTGATATATTGTGATACATTGAGATCACAACAAAAGTTTATGCATAGTGTTTAGCCATGAGTGCTGTCGTTTATGGCGTGAGCCATAAATCATTGTGATGCTGCTAAACATGATCATATATGCTATGTGTTTATACATTGTATGAGTGATTTGTGACTACTGGGATTCTCTGGAATCTCATTTTTTCTAATGACTAACACTTCAGACAGGGCAAGTGGCTCCAAGGAGAAAAGGACAACTAGGAGCGGCTAAAACCTTATACAGATATTTAGTTTTGGATTATTGGTTATCCACTTTGGATTTTGGGATTACTGTATTTATTTTTGGGATGTAAATAATATTTTGATTATGGTATGTAATCCCCTAGTTGGGAATTATAAACCTGATAGTTAGTATTTACATGACCCGGGGGTTGCTAGGATTTCTGTTTCACACTCTGATATGTATAAATGTGATTTAACTGCACAGGTAATTATATTCGGTATTTGAAATTGAGACCAGGATAGGGAAGAAATTTTGAAAGACTTTGTTAAAAACCCTCCTGCAAGGAAGGGATTGTAAGTGACTTTTGAAGATTATTGGTCTCTATTTCATTTAAATTCTGAATTTTGAATTATAATTGCGTGTTTAAAGGTAGGGGGTTACACGCTCCTTGGATAAAACTTTGTTGGTAAATTTGCTCCTTAGCCCTTTAAGAAATTAAAACAATATTCGTCCTATTTACTCTCTTAACTTCATCCAGTTTCTAAAATATAAGCTAAATCATTTCTGTTAGAATCTATGTTTTGATGATAACAATTGTTAATACATTGTTTTTTAGGATATTTATGTTTTGAAGATTTAAACTTAAGTCTATTCGATTATAATTGCATTTCACAAGTTTACAGAAAGTTGTTGTGAAAAATTGCGATGCACTTGAGTGAGGAAGTTGCACTCAAGTACTGGAAGAAAGAACACTCGAATATAGCTTCATACTCTTGCAAGTGTTAAGCAGAAGCCGGTTCAAAAAGTGAAATTTTACTGATGTACTCGAGTGAGGATGACGTACTCGAGTACTGGTGGCAGCAACACTCGGGTATAGTTATTCAATCTTGTAAGTGTAATGTAGAAACAGATGAAGTGACATGAAAATATATTAATGCACTCGAGTGTCAAAAGCTGCACTGAGTACTGGATGCCTTAGCACTCGAGTCCTAAAAGTGTAACCATGCAAGTGTCTTCCAGAGAGGTACATGATGCTAAAACCATGGAGTGCACTCCAGTGGCATGCACATACACTTAAGTGAGGGACTAACACTCAAGTCAGGAAGTAACACTTTCAAGTGAACGTATGCAATCTTGCATGCCGAAGTAAACCAGAAAACTTCAACAACCTAGCATGAGAAAGTGTACTCGAGTAAAGCGGTAATGTATTAGAGTGTCGACTTACAGTATGCAAACTTCACACTTTTTGCAGGAGCCAAGTGAAGAAGTGCAAAATAGCCTGAGCACTCGAGTATTCAGATGTTGCACTCAAGTAAGACATGAACACTCTTGCAAGTGTAAAAGCTCACTTGCGAGTGCATAGAGCCAGAAGCTGAAACTTGACATGTGTTCCCGAGTAAGAATTGAGAACTCGAGTGATGTAATACCCCGAATTTTGAGACTCGAGGCTAGAGAATAAGCCTAAGATTAGTGGATTGCTAAGCCCCGGTTTAGCAAGATCCCAAATTGTGATTAAGGGTTAATGACTCCAAAAGTGGATGTGGTTAGTGATAAATAACCCTTTTGGAGAATATGATGTGATTTGGCACTCGAATATGATTCGTGTGTGTTGTGAGCAGCACCGAAACCCTGTATTTGAGTTCAATTGTGGATTAACATCCAAATTGACTTAGAATAGAGGGAAGAATTGAATAGGGTATTGTGTTGGAAATGGTGTCATAGTGTGTTTTGATGTAATTGAAATTGGTTTGGAACTTTGGAATGGAAATGTTGCAATGTTAGGTTTTGAAATGTGAATTGTGTTGACATGTTGAGATTGTTGTGAAAACATGTCAATGAGATGTGAATTTGATTGATTTGGTGTTTCCAATGGATTCCTTGTGAAAATTTATGTGGGAATGATGTTTGGTATGAAAATGGAACCATTGGAAGCAAAGATGCAAAATATGAAATTCTGTCCAGTAAAACTCTATTCTGGGCAGTCTTCTCGTGTGGATGTTTTGAATAGTCAAATGATGTCAGAAAATTATGAAACTTTCCAGTCTTGAAGGTCTCATCCCAAGCTTCAAAATGGACATATAATTTGTGCCATTTCGTTTTGGGAACTGGGAGATATGACTGTCCAAAGTTTGAGGTCGAAAATGGACTCTGTTTTGGGGCAGTGATGAAATTTGTGTAATTCTGGAATTTTGTGGTGATTTCTAGTAATGGATCATATTTTTCCAATGAAGAGGACTTAAATACCTTTCATTTGGCTTTGGGATCACCTCATTTTGATTTTTCTAGAATTAGTTATGATTTTTCAAAGATTGGGCAGAAAATCTGCCAGAAAATCCGAAAATGCCAATTTTGGAATTATGACATCATCATAATTAAAGATGACATAAGCTAAATGTTATAAAGTCATCATCATCTTCCTCCATCAGCCAAAAACCGTGCAGCACCATGGAGAAAGAGAGAGAGGGAGTTTTAGAGAGAGAAGAGGAAGAGAACTCGCAAGGTAAGCCGATTTCTCCGATGATCTAGCTCCTAACGCGTATAACTCCGATCCTAAGCTACTCCTTTATGTTCTTTAAGGTTTGGAAGCTCTTCCTTTGGTATTAAAACAGCTAGGGTTTCAGCCAAGAAAACGAAAAGCTAGTGGGAGCTTGAGGTAATTTCCAAACTCTTGTGTATTGACTATTCTGGCTGCTGTGGACAATTTAATCGGTGAAATTTTGCCGGATTGTCATTGGTTTCAAAAATGGAAAATGGGTGTGTGGGGCTGTTATGCTGCCCAAATTGGTACTAAATGTTAGTTGTAACCTAATGGAATAGTCAATAAAGTGGTTAGGAGTAGAAAGGAACGCGTTTACGGAGCCGAAACCGAAAACTCCAATTTTTCCCGGAGTACATGTATATTTCGGCCAAGGCTATAAATGGGTCTTAGAGTTGGATTTTCAATGATTTGATGATTCCATTGAGTTCAGGAGCAAAAATTAGGTGGGGTTACAGTTGGGCACTTTTTCAGAAAAGGCCGAAAAAGCATAATTACGAAAACGCCCCTGAAACCCTTAAAGTAGGGCTGTCAAGGGTAATTTTGTAATTTACATTGAATTTGATAATTTCAAGTTTGGAAATGGATTCCTTGCGCGAAAATATGTCAGAATAGCCCATGTCAAAATTTCAGGAAAAGTACAGTCGGACGGGTACGGTGGGGCCCGGCCGGCCGGGTCCCCGGGGGCATTTTAGTAAATTTTCAATATAGCCTCATATAACCCCCAGAAACACTATGGAAGTGTCTAAATAGTACATTTGACATTGTAGGACCGAATGTGAAGCCCTGAGTTGCTGGCACGCAAATCGAGGAGAAAAGACTGGAGGTAGGGGACTTACCTTACTTGCATGTATTTGATATCCTTGCTTGTGTAGTGATGTATGTGATTGCTTTACTTGATTGTGTAGAGCATATTTGAATAAATGAAGCTCTGTTTCTGTTTTGCTGTGGCCATAGTTTTGTTACATGAAACATTGAGTATGCAAAAATGTCATTATGGGGCATGCATCTAGATAAAGCTAACATGTCATACACATAGCATCTATCATGCATGCATTATGGTATTTGTTTCCTATTGAGATTCTCTCGAATCTCACTCTCCCCTACCAACAATTTAGACAGGGCAAGTGGCTCGTGGAGGGAGCGGGTAGGACTACTCCGAGATGATATTGTGTAATCCCCATTTGAAGAATTGTAATGGGCAATTGGGCCCTGTGTATCTTTAGCGAAGGTATGTACCCGGGATTTCCGGGATGATTATGTTGTGCACTCTGATATTTATATGAATGTGATTTATCTTCGCGTAGTAATTGTATTCGAAATATGAATATGAGACCAAGTTTATAAATGATTTCGAAAAGTATTTGTGAAAACCCCGTCATGTGATGGGTTAGTAAATGTTATATGATTATTATTGGTCTCTATTTCATTTTAATCGCGTATTTCGGATATAACTACGGAGGGGGTTACAAGTGAGACCATCCAACACTTGAAAGTTATTTTATGTATTCGAGAGTGTGATCATGATTACTCTGTATAGCCTTGTAGAACTCAAATACACTTGTCACGCCCTTATTTTAATTTCACATTTACCAGAGTCTTCACGGAAAACGATATACGGTTCGGTAGGCAACACAGGAATAGCATAACTATACTGATAATATGTACATGATTACGGAAATTCCCCTCAGGGATTCGTACCTGATAATTACAATTAGTGTAGCCGCACAAGGCAATTTAGGTGTCTAAACTTGTCCCAGTGAAACAGAGACATCTTCTCATCTTCGTTCCACCATTGCAATCCCTTCATATGGTTCTCTGTATTGTTCTCAGCATATCTTCTGTCTTCTCCTGTCTAAATTGTTGGTAGGGGAGGGTAAGATTCGAGAGAATCTCAGTAGGAAACAGATACCATAATGCATGCATGATTGATGCTATGTGTATGACATGTTAGCTTAATCTAGATGTATGCCCCATAATGACATTTCTGCATGCTCAATGTTTCATACAATAAGACTATGGTCACAGCGAAAACAGAAACAGAGCTTCATTTATTCAAATATGCTCTACACAATCAAGTAAAGCAATCACATACATCATTACACAAGCAAAGATATCAAATACATGCAAGTAAGGTAAGTCCCCTACCTTAACCCTTTTCCGCCTCGAAACGCGTGCCTCGATCTACGTGCAAACAGCTCGGGGCTCCATATTCGATCCTACAATGTCAAATGTACTATTTAGAAACTTCCATAGTGTTTCTGGGGGTTATATGAGTCTATCTTGAAAATTTACCAAAATGCCCCCGGGACCCCGGCCCGGCCCGGCCGTACCCGGTCCGGCTGTACTTTTTCCAAAATTTTGATATGGGCTATTCTTACATATTTTCGCCCAAAGAATCCATTTCTGGACTCGGAATTATCAAATTCAATGTCAAATTACGAAATTGCCCTTGGCAGCCCTACTTTTAGGGTTTTAGGGGCGTTTCCGTAATTATGCTTTCTCGGCCTTTTCCGAAAAAGTGCCCAACTGTAACCCCACCTATTTTCGTCCACTGAATCCAATGGAACCATTAAATCATTGAAAATCCAACTCTAAGGCCCATTTATAGTGCTGGCCGAAATATATGGGAATTTAGGGAAAATTGGGGTTTTTCGGTTTTGGCTCCGTAAACGCGTTCCTTTCTACTCCTAACCACTTTACTGACTATTCCATTAGGTTGAAAATACCATTTGGTATCAATTTTGGCAGCATAACAGCCCTCACAACCCATTTTCCATTTTTACACACAAAGACAATCCGGCGAAATTTCACCGATTAAATTGTCCACAGCAGCCAGAATAGTCAATATGCCCGAGTTTGGAAGTTACCTCAAGCTCCCACTAGCTTTTCCTTCTTGTGGCTGAAGACCCTAACTTCAAAACACCATGAATCTCGCTTCAAATACCTCAAACAACATAGAAGAGAAGCTTAGGAGAAGGATTATACACGTTAGGTACGAATTCATCGAAGAAATCGACCTATCTTGTGAGTTTTCTCCTCTCCTTCTCTCTCTAAACCCTCAAACTTTCTCTCTCTCCTTGGCTGCAGCTCACGTCTGGAATGGTCTCAAGAGGAAGAGGATGATGATATATTATTATATCATATTTTACTTTAATTTTCCAAAAATTTCGGATTTTACAAAATTCTGGCAGATTTCTGCCCAAACTTTGAAAAATCATAACTAATTCTAGAAAAATCAAAATGAGGTGATTCCAAAGCCTATAGAACCCTTATTGAGTCTAGTTTCAAGTAAAAATATAGAATTTTACTTTATGGAATCAAAAAATTCCCAAAATTTTAATCTTTACATGCTGTTCCAGAAATTTCACAGTTTATCTGTGCTGACTTCAAAAATTCATATCTTTTTGTGTATAGCTCTAATTGATTCATATGACCTATCAAATTAAAGCTTAGGATGTCTAATTTCATCCTACAAAATCTCATAATTTTTTCTCATCATTTGATTATTTAAATGAATATGACAAGCTTACTACCTCATAAGCGATTCCAGCAAAAACATAATTACTTTCTCCAAAATTGATCGTTTTACTTTCTTAATACCCCAAAGATATTAGAATCACTAGGGGATAAATTTGGGCTCTTGCTAAATTGGGGCTTAGCAGTCCACTTAATTTAGGCTTATTCCCAAGCCTCCAATCCCAAATTTCGGGGTATTACACACTTGAGTGAGAGCTTTGGCACTTGAGTGAGAACTCAAATGCACTCGAGTTCATCTAGCACAGAAGCTGAATGCAATATAGAGTCATAAAGAACAATCCAAATATGGTTAAATGAGATTTATTCATTATGTTTTCACTTGTTCTTATATCTAAATGTTGTCTAACATATATTTCAAGTATGAAATAGGAAAATGAACATTCAGATTATAGTTTCAAGTGTGAAGGTTAATTGCAACAAACATCATTATTACACACTGACAGTTAGACAACTGTTATCACATTTAGTTGACCCATTATAAACGAATGTCTAAAAATACAAACTCTCATATCCCACTCTACAACGTGACGTTCAGTTTCATAACAGAACATTTTGCTCCTAACGGCACATTACATAATGGCTATTTTAGACTTACTATAAATACAGAGTATCGAAGACAGACGATAGAGATACATAGAATACATCATGAGAGCAAACATCAAAGAGTTTCTCTTTCCATATTTCTCTCTGTATTCATATTGTACTTCAATGATTATTATATCCACTCTGTGAGAGAGTTTGTAAACACATCTTTAATTGTATTTTTGATGTCAAGGTAAAGGGATCTTGAGAGGTTAGAGTCCTTACAGGGGAAGCTGTAGAGAATCCCTGGTAAGACTTTTACTCATAAAACTTATAAGGTACAAGCAGTAGAGAACGTTACTGCTCATAAGACTTAGAGGGGTGTAAGCAGGAGAGAACGTTGCTACTCATAAGACTTGCATGGGTAAGCAGGAGAGAAAAGTCTTTGGGTTTTTTTTCTGCTCGTAAGACTTGCTGTAAGGGGGAGAGAAAATTCTAGATACTAGAATATTTTTGCTTGTAGTCCTTGCGATGACAGTTGTTGTCTAGCAGCATTCTGAGAGCTCACTAAATCTTGGAAGCATAGTAAAAATCTTGGAGGTGTTGATCTTTAAGGACTGGACATAGGTCTGGGGTTGGGTCAAACAAGTATAACTCTTTGTATGCAATTTCTCTTATCTCTACTCTCTCTATAACACCGTAACATATGAAAAATTTATCACATCACCCAATTCACCCCCTCTTGGGTGAAGCTTGACTCTTTCATTTAGTATCAGAAAGAGGTCTTCTCTGAAGAGCTTAACAGTTTGAGAAGGATCCATTTAATAGCAATAATAGGTGAGAACATTCTTCCAGACGGAGCTTCGATCACTAGACCTCCTGGTTTTGTAGAAAATATTTTTTGTTTTGGAAAGCTAAGATCATAGTGTTCGTAACGACGAACGAGTGCAGTTTATGGAGTGTAATACAAGATGATGTTTATGTTCCAATGAAAAAAGAAGATAGTGTTGTGAAGAAAAGCCAAAAGGAATACGATGACAATGACAAATGGTTAGTAACATTAAAAAGCAATTCTATTTTAATGATACAGTGTGCCCTCATCCAAAAAGAGTATTTTCGTATCTGCACGTTGCCATCGGCTAAAGACATATAGGATATACTAGAATTGCATATGAAGGTACGTCCAGAATCAAAGAAAATAGAATTAATAGTCTAATTACAAAATATGATCTGTTTTGGATGAAACCTAAAAAAAGGATCTCTGAATTCGAACTCAAATATACCTATCTTGTCAACCAATTATCAACACTTGGGAAAACCTTTGATCAAAATTCCCAGTTAGAAATATTCTCAACATTCTTACAAAAGAATGTGAAGCAAAAGTGACTATTATTGAAGAAGCCAATGATGAATCAATGAGATCTATAGCTGCACTTTTCGATAGCCTTTCAGAGTATGAGGGAAAGCTGAAATTCAAAAAGAAACTAGAAGAGTTCGATGACAAAAAAGAAAAGAGGAGTTGCTCTCAAAGTCATCAAGGAAGCTGATTCATCAGAAAATGAAGATGTACATTGTAATGCCCTAAATTTCAATTAAGGGCTAAAGATGATTATTGAGAATGATTTGTGAATTTAAAGTGGAATAATTATGTGTTTTGTGGCAGTTTAATTAATATGCCATTATTGGTGGAAAAATTGAAAGAATGGAATTATTGGCCATAAGTTAGTGATTAAGGGAGGAATTAATTACTAACTAAGAAAAAAATGAGATGTGTAATTAAATGGCTAATGAAGTGGTTAGAGTAACTAATTAGTTACTTATTTGAGGAGAGCCAATGAGATTGTGACATGTGTCAAGTGAAGATGAAGAGAGTGGGTAAGAGAAAAGTCAAATATTGCATTTTAAAACAATTCTTTCTCTCTCTTCCCTCCCCGTTTTCTACTGAACAAGGAAGTATGGGGGAGGCACCATCATTTCATCTCTCTCTCATTCTCTCTCTCTCTCCCCATCCGGCGCCATTGTTGGCCAAAAAGGGAAGAGGAAAAGCTAGAATTTAAGGTAAGTAAATGACATTCATTGATCAAACTCTTTTATCTAAAGTTGTTCCTTGAGTTGAGAGCTTCGTTTTGATGGTTGTAGTTTCTCCATTTGTGGTGAATTTCAGATCACGAAAATCTGTTAGTTAGAGAATCAAGAAGTGTCTTTAAGAAAGTTGATAAGGTAAGTAAAACCAATCCTTCTATCTATGTTTTATGCCAAATGAATGGTTTGGAATTTCTGGGATTTTTGTCCTGATTTTCGAAATTGAGGATCATGGTGTTTTTGGTATGTCATTGGCATGAAAATAGTATCTTGTAGTGATTTTGGGATAGATAGAATAGATTTGGGATTGAAATGTCTTATTTAGATGATTTTGGAATTTGGATATTTGTGTTGCCCAAAAATTAAAGCATGATAATGAAATAGGATTTTGGTGTTTCTGATGGTTCCATTGAATTTATTGGGTATTTTTGTGTGGGAGTAGCCTTGGGTGAGAGTTTGGGACTATTAGAATCACTTGGGCAAATGTTGGGAAGTGTTGTCAGTTTTCTGCGTTTCTGGTTTCTGATAAGCATCACTCAAGTGATCTGGGGTTCA
Organism: Inga leiocalycina; assembly: GCA_963242795.1. Taxonomy (NCBI): domain Eukaryota; kingdom Viridiplantae; phylum Streptophyta; class Magnoliopsida; order Fabales; family Fabaceae; genus Inga; species Inga leiocalycina. Next base: position 44,682,123 of record OY725329.1, read on the forward strand.
CTCGAGTGTGGGATAAATATCACTCGAGTAGTTATGGGTTCCACTCGAGTGCGGTAGTGTACTTTCCCTTTCTACTTCCAGTTTCATATTACATTTCCGTATGTAAAGGCAAGAATGTTGCCTCACTTGCGGGTGTTGAGTGTTTCCACTCGAGTGAGCTCGTCCCACTCGAGTGAGGGTGTATGAGACACAGTGAACTCGCGCCTCGGGTTGTCACTCGCAACCAAATTCTCAAAAGTGTGTCTTAGCACTCGCGAGTGCTAAGCCATTACTTGAGTGCTTCTATTCTTGCTCGAGTGATGTCCTTCTCTGAAAGTTTCTTGTGCCCTCGAGTGAGCACTTCCCGAACCTCACTTTGAGGGTACTCGGATGAGCATTAGGCTTCCACTCGAGTGATAGAGGTCATGCTCCAGTGTAGCGAGCAATTCTGGTTGCTGTCATTCCTTTCTGCTCTCTGGTGAGCACTTTCTGCATCGCACTTCCTAGGACTCGAGTGAGAGTGAGGCTAACACTCGAGTGTTGCTTCCATGACTCAAGTATCCGTACAATATCACTCGAGTGAGGCCATCGTCACTCGAGTGTTTTAGCGAAAAATATCAGTTTTGTGCTTTCAAAAAGGTGATCTTTGGGGATAGTCTTCCAACCCTTTAGAGCTAGTGATAGAGTTATTCATGGGTACTAAAAGAGCAATAATGATAACCAAATTAAGTGTTAATAAGTCATTAAGAATTGGAATAGAGAATTGACTCTTTGTCCCTAATTATGAATTATAGGATTCGACATTTGCCCTACTCAGGAGAGATCGGCGCCAAAGCAAGCACGGAAGGACCAAGGTAGTGACTTTTCCCTCATATTGTGTATGATGCTTAGTATGCATGACTTATCATTGTTTGTTGTGTGAATCTTTGGCATGAGGCCATTGTGTTATCTCCCGTAGTGCATTACAGCATGAGCAGTCGTAGGGGGTGATGGTTATCACACCTACCCCTACCGTTGTTTTTGCCGTTGTAATTACCAGGGGTGCATTGTGGAATCATAGATTCTTATCTGAGTATCCGGCTAGTGTTGCTGTGTGTGTATGTGAAATATTTTATATGGATCCCAGCTATGATGATATATGTGATATGATCATGTGATTGTGCAATATTGTGTGAACCCTTCAGCGTGAGCAAACGTAAGGGTGACATGAGTCATACCTGCCCTTGTCGCTGGAACTGCCGTTGTAGTTGCTATGTGTTGTGTGATAATTTGCTTTCATGCTTTGTTGTTGTGCATACTATGAGTGATTTGTTACTACGGGGATTCCTTAGAATTTCACTCTCTGAAAACAATTTTAGACAGGACTGAAGGATCAAAGGGGAAGCGGGTGATAGAGCGGTTAGAGCTCCGGATAGGATTTTTATTTTGGGAATATTTGGTTATCATACTTGTAATTTTTGGATATATTCATAGGAAACTATTGTACATATGTAATTGTGGTATGTAATAGTTTAGTGTAATCCCTAAGTAAAAGGGAAAGAGATTATGTGCATTATGCCTTGTATAAACCCTTTATTAATCAATGGAACCCGAGTGTGTCAGGAATTTATGTTGTACTTTGATATGTATGAATGGAATCAACGTGTACAAGCCATTTATGTTTGAAATGTGAGTATGAGACCATTGTGGAACAGGTGTTGTAAAATTTTTTGAAAACCCTGATTTTTGGGAAATTTTATTTATTCTAAGTCCCAAATCATACATGGTCTCTAATTCAAACTTAATTACGTTTTTACGAACTAATCTCAGCCTTGATCGTAAGGGGGTTATATACATGATGATGATATGGGAATGATTGTAAGAAAACTCAAGAAGTTCTATAGAAGAGGCCAAAGGAATTTCAAGAATTATCAAGGAGGACCAAGCAAGAAAGAAAGCAAAGATTAACAAATCGTATGCTACGAATATGGAAAGCCTAGACATATCAAGTAAAAATGCTTCAAAAATAAAGACAAGAAGAAGTAGAAAAAGAAAACATATATATCATCCATATGAAAGCGTAGTTGCAAACATATGCTTGGTGACCGAAGAAGAAGAATCAGACTCTGAGGTAAGTGATTTTGAACTGACTTATAATGAACTATCATATGAATATAATGCATAGCATACTGAATTCATCAAGGTAGCTAAAGAAATGGTTAGTCATAACAAGAAAGTAAAAGAACTAGAAAGTAGTAGTACTATTATACCACATTCATCATGTGCATTGTGTGATGAAAATATAAGAAAATAAGTGATTTAACAAAAATGTTAGAAAGATTCACTAAAGGAAGTGAAACTCTTAAAGCAATCTTAAAATCACAGAGTCACTCAAGATAAATCTAGAATTGGATATAGTTTTGTTTAGGATAGAAACAGAGAAAAGAAGAAGAAAGACAGTAAGACATATCTCAACTATTTTAAGAACTTTGTGCATGCATCAAATCTATTTGCATCATATAGTTACTATAATAGCAAAGGTCATTATACTTCATCATGTTATTTTAGAAAAGGAAAGGCTATTGGCACATATAAATGGGTTTCAAAAGAGACACATGTACCAAGAGTAATTCATACTAACCACGAAGAACCCAAGAAAGTATGGGTACCTAAAATTCGATGATATTACTCTAGGTATGTCTCAAAGCATCAGGGGCAAACAAGTCGTACATTGATAGTGGATGCTCGAGACACATAACTGGTGACAAAGAAAAGTTCACCATGTTGGAAACTAAAGAAAGAGGAAAGGTAACCTTTAGAGGTAATCAATCTGGATGTATTGCTGGAATTGGTGAAATTGAAAAATCCAATGGTATCCAAATCAATGACATATATTATGTTGAAGGGTTATGTCAATACCTTCTAAGCATGAGTCAAAGTACTAACAAAGGTAACTGGGTCATCTTTGACTTAGAGGAATGCTTGATAGTAAACAAGAAAGATCTATCACTTAACAAAGAATCCATCAAAGCAAATATTCGAGCTCAAAGGGATGGTAACTGTCAGATTATTGATTTAAATTCAAATTCTTCTGAAAACTATTTTCTTAGCAAATCTAAGGAAAGTTGGTTATGGCATAAGCATTTGGCTCATGTCAATATGAATAAACTTGACAAATGAATTAGAAAATATTTAGTTATTGGTCTTCCTAAACTTAAATTCAAAGACGGTATGTTTTGTGATGCTTATCAAAAAGGAAAACAAACTAAATCTTCTTTCAAAACAAAGAATAGGATTTCAACGACCAAACTATTACAGTTACTTCATATGGATTCAATAGGACCAGCAAGAGTAAAAAGTTTTAGAGAAACTTTATATACTTTAGTAATAGTTGATGATTTTACAAGATTTACATGGACTATATTTCTTGCTTCAAAAGATGAAACTTTTGTTAAATTTACTACATTTGCTAAGAAGGTCCAAAATGAGAAAGGTATTTCTTTTGTCTCTATCAAGACCGATCATGGAGGAGAATTTGATAATAAACTCTTTGAAGACTACTCTTAGCCTTTGCATACATTAAAGGTTTTAAACTTTATCAAATGGACGTCAAGAGTGCTTTTCTAAATGGTTATATTATGGAGAAAGTTTAAATAGAACAACCTCCTGGTTTTGAAGATGACACAAAACCTGATCATGTTTTCAAAATCAAAAAAGCTTTATATGGTTTGAAACAAGCACCTAGACCTTGGCACAAAAGACTAAGCAAATTTCTTTTTGATCAAAACTTTGTTAGAGGAAAAGTTGATATGACACTTTTCATCAAACATAACAAGAATGATTTATTAGTATTTCAAATATATGTTAACTACAAAAAAAAATGCGATTCTGTAGCGGTGCAATTGTAGCGGTTATATCAAACCGCTACAAATTACAATATTTGTAGCGGTTTTCACCTAAACCGCTACAAAATTGTAGCGGCAAGCTATTAGCAGCGTTTTTTGTAGTGGTTAGTTAGCCAAAACCACTAGAAATTTGGCGCGAAATTCCTGCCAAAATATGTAGCGGTTAATACACAGAAACCACTACAATATTCCCGCGACTTGGCGCGGCCAAGCCCCGCCAACAGTGTAGCGGTTATTTGTAGCGATTACAGCAACAAAACCGCTACAAAATACCAAGCATCAGCTATTTGTAGCGGTTATAGGGATATAACCGCTACAGAATTTCAGGAGTCTCCACCTTTGTAGCGGTTCTGGGCAATAACCGCTACAGAATTTCAAAGGTTCTTATAATTTGTAGCGGTTATTATAGAACCGCTACAAATTTAAGGCAACGTGGGTGATTTGTAGCGGTTACGGTAGCGGTTATTGTAATAACCGCTACTAATATCTGGCCTATTTAAGCCAACACTTACCTCATTTCTTCATTTGCTCATTTTGTTTCCTGGGGTTTCTCTAAGTGGTTTCTTCAAGATTTGACCGTTCAGATGTCTGTGTAAGAATTTTTGCTACAGTATTTCTCAGTATTTGCACTTGAGGTACGTATATAACACGTATTTTATTTGTATTTGTATTTTTATTAGATTTTTACATAATAATGCGACTAAATATTTTTTTTAATTTTTACAATTGATATGGCTTCAGGACAGGATAAGGGGAAGGCCCCTGAGGTCCCCAGACCGATTTTACGGGGTGGCAGCAGCCGAGCAGGGGGCAGAGGGAGGGGGCAGCGCAGAGGCAGGGCGACCGCGGCATCTCAGCCTATTCCCCCACAGGAGTCGGCCCTACCATAGGCACCGCAGATGATCCCACAGGAGACGACCGCACCAGAGGTGCCTGAGGTTGTGGCGGCCAGATATTTGCGTCGAGAACTTCCTCGACGAGGAGGAGTTCGAGATCCCGATTGGGATAAGGGAGATGGAGCAGTTCCTCGATGAGGAGGAGGCTCGGGAGCAGAACAACCCACGAGGGTCGTGTAACCCCCTGACTTTAAACACGTAATTATAATTCGATAACACATATTTAAATCGGATTAGAGACCATTGGATGCGTTAACCTCGTTTTAAACTTTCTGTCTCACAGTAAAATTTTTACAAAACTTTCAAAACTCTTTTTCCTATCCAGGTCTCAATTTCAATATTCGAATATAATTACCTGTGCAGTTAATATACATTCAATCATATCAGAGTGTATAACCGCATCCCCGGCAACTCCCAGGTTCTATGCATAAAAACCTGAAGGTTTATAAGTATACACTAGGAGATCACACAACCAAAATCGAATGTAGTATTCCTGATTCAGAATATACAGTAATCCCGAGTTCAAAATACATAACCAATGTTTCCAATTCAACTATATACCCCCAAGGGTCCTAATTGCTCCGGGTTGGCCGCTTCTCCTTTGAGCCACACGCCCTGTCTAAAATGTTAGTCATAGGAAAGAATGAGATTCGAGAGAATCTCAGTAGTAACAAACCACTCACACAATGCATAAACACAAAGCATGTACATAAATCACAAACAGCAACAGCAACAGCAATTCACAGATACATGGTTTTCACCACAAACAACAGCACTCACAGCTGTATACACAATACGACAGCTCTTGCTGTAATCAACATCACGACAGCTTACACTGTAATCAGTAATCAACATCACGACAGCTTACGCTGTAATCACAATAACGACAGCTTACGCTGTAAACGACAGCTTGCGCTGTAAACGACAGCTATCACCAGCTGTAACCGCAGCAGCATCATAAATCATCATAAAACAGTGATACAACACACATACAGTGCATTACACAAAGTATAAGAGAGAGAGAGTCACTACCTTGTCCTTTCCTAACGTACTTCGGCGTAGTTAGCTCCCGAGGGCGGCAAATATCAAATCCTACAATTCCGAATGCACCATTTAGACACTTCCATAGTGTTACTTGGGGTTATATGAGTCTATAATGAAAATTTACAAAAATGCCCCCGGGGACCCGGCCAGGGCCCGCCGTACCCGGTCCGGTTGCACTTTTCCCGAAATTCTAATCTGGGCTATCCTAACATATTTCCACCCAAAGAATCCATTTTCGGACTCGGAATTATCAAATTCAATGTAAAATTACAAATTTACCCTTGGCAGCCCTACTTCGAGGGTTTCAGGGGCGTTTTCGTAATTATGCTTTTTCGGCCTTTTCCAAAAAAGTGACCAACTGTAACCCCACCTAATTTTCGCTCCTGAACTCAATGGAACCATCAAATCATTGAAAATCCAACTCTAAGACTCATTTCTAGAGCTGGCCGAAATTTATGAGCTCTCTGGAGAAAATCAGCGTTTTACGATTTCGGCTCCGCAAACGCGTTTCTTTCTACTCTTAACCACTTTATTAATCATTACATTAGGTTAAAACTAACATTAAGACCAAAATTGGGCAACATAACCCTTAGGAAACTCAATTTCCAAAATTTAAAACCAATGGCAATCCGGCGAAATTTCACCGATTAAATTGCCCACAGCAGCCAGAATAAGCAATATACGAAAGTTTGGAAGTTACCTCAAGCTCCCACTAGCTTTTCCCAAATTTGGCTGAACCCTAGCCTCTTTGAAACACCAAATTTTGAGCTTCACAACACCTTAAATAACATAGAAGAGAAGCTTAGGAACAAGGTTATACGCGTTAGGAGCTAGATCGTCGGAGAAATCGGCTTACCTTGTGAGATTTCTCCTCTTTCTCTCTCTAAGAGCTCTCAAACGTCTCTCTCTCTTTTCAGCTGAAACTCACGATAGAAAATGAGAGCTGAAGAAGATGAGAACATATTTAATTCCATGCTGATGTCATCTTTTATTGAGATGATGTCATAATTCCCATTTTCTGATTTTCTGGCAGATTTTCTGCCCAAACTTTTAAAAATCATAACTAATTCTAGAAAACTTAAAATGAGGTGATTCCAAAGCCAAATGAAAGATATTTAAGTCCTCTTCTTGGGAAAAATATTGGCCATTACTAAAAATCACCACAAAATTCCAGAATTACATAAAACTCATCACTGCCCCAAAACAGAGTTCAGTTTCCATCCCAAACTTTGGACAGTTATATCTCCTAGTTCACAAAACGAAATGGAACAAATTATATGTCCATTTTGAAGCTTGAGATGTGAACTATAAAAACGCTCACACAAACGGACTGCCCAGAATAGAATTTCACTGGACAGAATTTTAGATTTTGCATCTTTGCTTCCATTGGTTCCATTTTCATACCAAACATCATTCCCACATAAATTTTCACAAGGAAGCCATTGGAATCATTAAAATATCCAAATTCCCATCACACATTCTTCAAAAGTGTTTATTCAACAATAATTACATCCACTTTTGAAGTCATTAGCCCTTAATAACTTTTTGGGATATTACAGGTCGTCTTCGCGGTCCACTGGGTTTGAGGTGCAGGTCCAAGGTAAATTAATTTTTTAATTTAGTAAATTATTTATTTAAATTCGAAATGTTAACTTTGAATTACAATTTATCTAACGTGCGGTAAACTGTGCAGATGAGCAGGTGAACGTTTCGACGAGGAGGCTAGACGTGGTCAGTCTGAACAGCATGGACCGGAGCCTGCGAGTTATAGTGCCGTGGAATGAGGGCACTGACCATCCCATCCACAATGGGGGTCACCTGCTCAACCGCTTCCTGAACGACCTGGGCGTGAATTGGATGCGGTTCCCCCTTCACTTCAAGACGTGGAGGCACGTTTTGAGGGGGCCGAAGGACCAGGCTTGGGAGGAGGTGGTTCAGGTAATTAAAATTATTTAATTAATATTGTTTGTAATTAATTCTATTTAATTAATATTTTTTAAATTATTTTTTTTGTAATTATTGATATTTAAATAATTTTTTTTCAGCTGCGGTTTGCCGTCCGGGCCAACCGGAAGAGGTACGCCCTCGTGAAGATGGGTGACGCCTGGAGGAACAGGAGGAACCTTCTCTTCCACACGGTGAATAAGGACGGGACGATGCCTCTGGAGCAGCTGATCGAGAGTGTCCCGGACGGCGTGCCGCCGAACGACTGGGCGAGTTTCATCCTGTTCAGGAGGTGCCCTGAGGGGCAGGTAATGTATTTATTAGATTTTTTATATATAATTTTGTAATTTTTAATTATTAAATTATAATTTCAATTTAATTGTACTTAATTTGAACTTATTTAATTTTAAATGTTTTTTATTGTTTTAATACATTTAATATTGTTTTTTTTCCAGGAGATTTCTCAGAGGAACACCAGGATCCGTGCGCAGCAGGCGATCCACCACACAGCAGGATCGAAGACCTTTGCTGTGACCTATAGCGAGCTGGTAACTTTTCAAAATATCACTGACTTTTAGCTAATTATTTCATAATACTAATTATTGTTTTGTAATTGTTTCAGGAGACGAAGGCACAGCAGGAGAACCGTCAGACGGACTATGGGGAGCTGTACATCATCACACACAGACATCGTGACGGGACTGCGACCTCTCAGCAAGCAGAGGCGACCATTGTAAGTAATTTTATTATTATAATTTTTATAAAACCAAGTTAATAATGAAAATGCTAATTAGTAATTGTTTCATAAAATGGCAGGAGCGGATGCAGCAGTCGCAGGCTGAGCTGCGAAAGACCCAGCCTGAGGAGTCACATGGGTTAGTGGACCCGACGAATCCTTTAAAGGCGGGTTTGGCTCAGGCTGAGTACCTCAGACGCGTGCGAGGGATGGGGATAGGCGCCAGACCTAGCATGGTCTACAGCAGGAGCGCCGCCTCTGAGGCTGGCAGCTCTAGAGGGGTCAGACGTCCGAGGGACGAGTCTATTAACCAGCTGCTGTCAGATTTGGAGCAGCAGATGGCACAGCAGCAGTAGCAGCAGATGGCACAGTAGCAGCAGCAGATGACACAACAGCAGCAGCAGCAGATGCAGCTGCAGCATATGCAGCAGATGCAGCTGCACGCTGATTTAATCTACACTCAACAGACGCAGTGGCGTGAGATCGCGAACAACATGCTTGAGCGGTCATGGAGTCGCCTGTTCTCGGACGAGCAGCATCCACAGGTTCCCCCTGTCCCTCGCTACGTTATCCAGAGTACTACTCCTCCTCCTCCTCATCCTGCTCCTGCTGATGATGATGGTGCAGTTCACTCTGCACAGCGGCCCGATCCAGCAGCACCTGAGGGAGCCCCACCTGAGGGAGCACCAGATGATCAGCCCCCAGCTACTTAGTTTAGGACATCTTTTTTTTTGTTGAAACATTTGTAAATATATATATATGAGTTTGTATTTCATAACTTAAATTCTTATTGTGTTTAATATAATTATATTTATATTATTAGATCGCGTTGTTAAATTTATGAATTAATTGCAAAAATATTATTTATATTTCTAAATTTAAAAAAAATAAAGCATATATATATTTGTAGCGGTTTTTACTCAAAACCGCTATAAATATACATATTTATAGCGGTTATAAAATAAAAACCGCTACAACAAATGTATATAGTTGTAGCGGTTTTGATTTAAAACCGCTACAAATATATGTACATTAGTAGCGGTTCTACAATAGAAACCGCTACAAATATATATATAGTTGTAGCGGTTTTACAATAAAAACCGCTACAAATACTCATCATTTGAATTTTGAAATTTGCCGCCTTTGTTCACATTTATAACGGTTATGTTATGTGTAACCGCTACAAATAAAAAATTATTTTTAAATTTGCTATCCAATGGCTTTAATGTTAGTAGCGGTTTTATACACATAACCGCTACAAATACTCAACGTGTAAATTTTGAATTTCCCACCAATGTGTAACGGCTTGAAAATTGGTAGCGGTTTTATGTATATAACCGCTACTAATATTTTATAACTGTAGCAGTTAGTGTAGCGGTTTTAGAACCGCTACAAAATTATAAACGTTGGAATTTCAGAATATATGGTTCTTGGCATTCGTCATTCTCTTCTCACTCATCTTCTTCTCTATACTTTCTTCTCTCTCACTAGTAGCTATGGATAAATCATGGATCAGGTTGCCGCGCAATTCTCCTGCATATTTGTACGGATTAAACAGTTTCTTGGATTTCGCATTAACTCACGCCAGCTGTAACGGCAAGATCGTCTGTCCGTGTCAGAAAAGCAAGTTCAAGAAGTGGCATGCACGAAATGTTGTGAAGGAACATTTGCTTGTGAAGCCTTTCCCTGAGGACTATACGTTCTGGGCAATTCATAGTGAGAAGGCCGGCATTAGATATGACGATGCTCTCCCTCGAAGTTCTCAAGTAGGCGTTCAAGTAGATGAAGATGATCCTGTGAATGATGCTGTGCGTCATGCGTTTGGATTTCAAGGCGACAACTTCAACGAAGAAGTGCACGATTCTGAGCCAGTTTTTATGAGGAATGAAGCAGATCGGGATTTTTTTAGCTTGATGGATGAAGCAGATCATCCTTTATATCAAGGTTGTCGCAAATATTCTAAATTATCTTTCTTGATCAAATTGTATCATATCAAGTGCTTGAGTGGGATCACAGATAAGGGAATGTCGATGTTGCTTGACTTATTACAAGATGCATTCCCCGACGCTGAGATTCCCACAACGTTCTACGAGGCCAAGAAGATTATCAACAGGTTGGGGTTGAATTATCAAAAGATTGATGCATGCCCAAATGATTGTATGCTGTATTGGGGAGACGATTCCAGCAGGGAGACTTGTAAGAGATGTCACACATCGAGGTACAAGACAATTCAGAAGGGGAAAAAGCAGAAGAAGAAATCTGTAAAGATCCTCAGGTACTTCCCTTTGAAACCTCGTCTACAAAGATTATTTATGTCGTCTAAAACTGCGGAGCACATGAGGTGGCATGCCATTGATAAAAATGAAGATGGTAAATTAAGACATCCGCGGGATGCAGCTGCTTGGAAAACGTTTGAGAACGACTTTCCAGATTTTGCGACTGACCCCAGAAATGTTCGGCTTGCGTTGGTGACTAACGGTTTCAATCCTTTCGGGAATCTTAGCACAAGTTATAGTATTTGGCCGGTAGTCTTAGTTCCCTACAACTTACCCCTGGATGTGTATGAAACAAAGCTTTTTCATTATGTCTATGATCATTCCAGGCAAAAAGGCATCGGGCAATGACATCGATGTGTATCTCCAACCGCTTATTGTGGAATTGCTTGACCTGTGGAATGTCGGCTTGGAGACGTACGACGCTTACGGCAAGAATTTGTTCAACATGCGTGCAGCCTTGATGTGGACGATTAGTGACTTTCCTGGCCTTGGCACATTATCTTGTTGGAATGTGCATACTGGGTCGGCATGTCCAGCTTACAATTTTGACTCTGACACAGTGCGCCTTCCCCACAGCCGAAAGTGGTGCTTTATGGGGCATCAGAGGTTTCTCGATGGAAGGCATAAGTTCATATTGCAACGGAATCGCTTCAATAGGAAACCAGAAAAAAGAGGACCACCTCAGACTTTGTCCGGTACAGATATCTTATAGCAGCTTGAGCATGTTGACTTCGAGTTTGGAAAAAGCGACGATTCAGCACAAACTCGCCAAAAGATGCGCAGGACTTCGGCGCCTCAGCAGTGGAAGAAGATAAGTATTTTATTCACTCTTCCATATTGGAGATCTAATTTACTTCGCCACAGTCTTGATGTAATGCACATTGAAAAGAATGTTTGCGACAATGTGCTGTATACGCTGCTTAACGAACCCGGCAAGACAAAAGATCACCTTCAAGCGAGGAAAATCGAACAAGACGCTTGGCCAGATGAGCATGACAGATTTCAACCGGCAAAGTTTACCCTCACAAAACCGAACAAGGAAGTCTTCCTCACGACGTTGAAGAAATTAAAAGTTCCTGATGGGTATTCAAGCAACATTTCTCGATGTGTTGACTTGCAAGCTCAAAAGGTTGCTGGCCTGAAGAGTCATGACTCACATGTTCTTATGCAGCAGTTACTCCCTCTGGCTATAAAGAATACACTTCCTCCCGATGTTTCCATCGTTTTGGTGGAACTTTGTTCTTTCTTTCGGAAGTTGTGTTCTAAGGTTTTGATCGTTGAGGAGCTCGATCAGCTGCAGTCGAAAATCATTCTTACACTATGTCATTTGGAGATGATCTTTCCTCCGTCCTTTTTTACTGTGATGGTTCACCTCACAGTCCACTTCGTTCAATGAACAAAGCTCGCTGGACCAGTACAATATCATTGGATGTATCCGATTAAGAGGTACTCATTTTAAATATGTGCTTTAATTTATTCTCCGTATTTAATGTTTGCTAGTCGTCCTTTTCAGCATTTTATATCAATTTTCTCTTCTTTACTTCGTAGGTTCCTTGGGAAATTAAAATCTTACGTGAGGAATAAGGTGTGGCCAGAAGGTTCTATAGCTGAAGGCTATATAAGGGATGAGGTGCTATATTTTTGCTCAAGGTACTTTGATGATCTTGAGACGGCTTTCAACCACCCACCTCGTGTTGACGATTGTCCTGAACCTGCGCCGACATCAGGAGAATTTATCCCTCGTGTTGGTAAACCAGTTGGAGGAACTGAGAACTTCAAACTAACGGCAACTGAGAAGTTGCAAGCACATAGACATGTCTTGATTAATTGCACTCAAGTTGAACCTTTCATACGGTAAGAATTGTACACTCACATGTTATTCGATCTATATCTTTAGTAACATTTCTCACTTTCATTTCACTAACGCCTTTCCATTATTAATTGTAGGGAATTCAGAAGTCATGTTAATCGTCAACTCAAGATTCGTACACAGACATCCTCGGAAGTTGATAGGAGGGTCCACAGAGAATTCCCGAGTTGGTTTGCGCGCAGAATACTAAATGACCACAACCCACACTTACCAGATTTCAGAGCTCTCGCAATCGGCCCTCTTGATCTTGCAAAATGGTTTACAGCATACAATGTCAATGGTTTTAAGTTTTGCACGGTTTCACGGGATCAAGGATTTGAAACACAGAATTTGGGTGTTTATGGCACATTTGGGACAAGGAGTTATACGAGCAGCAGTGACGCCAACATGCAGTTCGGAGGCGTCCCTTACTATGGCAAGCTTCTTGATGTGGTCGAACTTAATTATCAAGGTCGTTTCACTGTGACACTGTTCAAGTGTTTGTGGGAAAATACCACTACTTCTCGGGGACTGACAACTAACGACTTAGGGATCACATCAGTCAATTTCTCACAGCCGATTCATATTGGTATTTCTCAAGATGATGAGCCGTATATTCTAGCTTCAGAGGCACATTAGGTTTATTATGTCGAGGATGAGAGGCATAGGGATTGGCACATGGTCGTTCATTTAAAGTCAAGAGACCTTTACGACATGGGTGAAGGACGAGAGTGAGCCATTTCATCCAGCTGATTTTGAAAACTACTTCCTTGAAGGCGATGACAATTTACCTCTACTGCGGTGAGTTTTTTTAAGTCCACGTCATTTGAATTAAATTTTTTAAATTTAATAATACATCCATAACAATAATTTTTCTACAAAATTTCTGTAGGGATGGCGGCGACGAGTGATCAAATTCAAATTATGCTTTTGTCTTTAAAAAAAATGCAAAAAATTTTTTAAAATAAAATGTAAAAAAAAAATTTTTTAAAAATAGTATTTGTAGCGGTTATTGAACCGCTACAAATATAACATTAACCGCTACAAAATGGAGACATTAACCGCTACAAATAGTACGTGGATCACTATAAATATTAAACGGCTACAAAAATACAAATAACTGCTACTAACTAATAAGCACTACAAAATGGATACATTAACCGCTACAAATAGTACGTGGATCCCTATAAATACCCTTACCACAACTCATTTCAAACACTCCCCAATTTCTTTTCACCTTACCTTTCTTTCATTTTCTCTCATTTACAACTTCTTTCGTATGAGTAGAGGAGCTGAATAATACGATCAAATATGGTAACAAGATTTTTAATTTTTTTTACAATACTTCTTTCCCTTCTATAAAATTTATTCTAACCATTTTTTTCCCACATATTTCAGAGTTGTATCTCATTTTCATCTATTTTTCATACACAATTACATTATATTAGACAACATAATAATTCCTTATTACCTACCTATCCTTAATAATATTATTAATATAAATTTTATACTAATCCAATTAAATTACATTTTTCCTTTTAATTTATTAATAAGTTAAACTATTGAATAATAAGCTAAAAAATAGATAAAATAATAACAAAATAAACTATTTAATTTAATATTAAAAAAACAGAAACAAATGATTGTATATTTTTTAAAAACTTTTTTAATATTTGTAGCGGTTATTAAACCGCTACTAAATAACGCGCCTTTTTAAAACTCAAATTAAATTTTTTGGCGCTAAATTTGAATTTCATGAAATTAGTAGCGGTTTTGATAACCGCTACAAATTTCATAAAATTCAAAATTAGTAGCGGTTTGTTAACCGCTACAAAATAAAAAAATATCATTTTTTTATCGCCTTCAAAATTTCAATTTTTTATATTTGTAGCGGTTATATAACCGCTACAAATATCTCTGAAAAAAATTTCGTTCATGAGGGTGTTGTAGCGGTTGGATTAAACCGCTACAAAGGATGTAGCGGTTATTTTTGATTGAGTAGCGGTTTTATATAACCGCTACAAAACTGCTTGCAACATACGATTTAGTAGCGGTTCTGGTAACTGCTACTAATGTTGTTTGTAGCGGTTCAAACCGCTACTAATACCCATTTTTAACCGTTACTAAATTACGTTTTTTTTGTAGATGTTGATGATATAATCTTTGGTGATACTAACGAACTGTTGTGTCAAGAGTTCTCTAAGCTTATGCAAGGAGAATTTGAAATGTCTATGATGGGTGAACTAAACTTCTTTCTTGGACTTCAAATCAAGCAACGGATGAATGAGATTTTTATATCCGAGATGAAATATTTGAAGGAATTGTTAAAGAAGTATGGAATAGAAAATGCCAACGGAGCCGACACTCCATTGAGCACTACCACACTACTAGATGTCGACGTGAAAGGCACGGACTTCAATATTACTAAATATAAAGGAATAATTGGTTCATTACTGTATTTAATAGCAAGTAGGCCAAATATACAATTCAGCGTAGGGATGTGTGCAAGGTATCAATCTGCTCCTGAGGTATCACATGCAAAATCGCGAAGAGAATCTTTAGATACTTAGGAGACACTATAGAGCTTAGCCTTTGGTACTCGAAAGGATGAAATGAACATTTGATGGCCTATTTAAGTTCAGATCATGGAGGATATAAAACTGACAGAAAGAGCACTAGTAGACAATGTCAATTTCTTGGAGGCTTTATGGTTTCATGGTTCAGCAAGAAGCATAATTCAGTTTCGTTATCCTCTACTAAAGCTGAATACATAGTTGCAACAAGTTGTTGTTCTCAAGTACTATAGTTGAAGCAATAACTTCAGAACTTGGGAATCTACTTGAAGGAGATACCTATTTACTACAATAACACGTGTACGATAAGCTTAGCCAAGAACCCTGTACAGCACTCAAGAACCAAGTACATAGATATGTGACATCACTTTATTTGAGATCATGTACAAAAGAAGGATGTCAAGGTGGAATTTATTCCTACACATCTTCAACTCGTTGATATTTTCACAAAGCTGATAGCTAAAGATCAATTTTTATATATACGGAGAGAATTGGGAATGCATAATCCCAATGAGTTGTAAGATTTATTTGTTATTAATTGTTTTTAGTATATGTTTATGAACATGTTTTGATGATCACTATACTAACTTAAGCATCGAAGTATGTAGAAGTTTATTTTGCAGGAATATTATATTTACCTTCACTAGAGCAGAGGAAAACAAAAGTTACATATATTTTTTGTATGACACTTGAGTACACAGTGCACACACTCAAGTGCAAAAGCCACAGTACTCAAGTGCATAATAAACACTTGAGTCCAAAACTTGAATAATATACTCTGCTTTTAGTTTGTAAAATAAGGATTAACAAAGAGTACACAAACTCTGAGAGCGCACTCGAGTCTATCAAAAGTATTGACACATACTCGAGTGGAAAGGAGTCACACTCGAGTGCAAGATGAACAATACTTGAAAGTGCTAGTGGTAGAATCAAGTGCAGGAAGAGCTGCAAAACAACTTAAGTCAAAAAGCATGGTTTACTCAAGTGATATTGGAGGACTTGAGTACAAAGATACATAAGGATGGAAAATAAACATGGGTGTCTACAAATCACACTCAAACCAGGTACACAATTGCATTTTTTTATATTTTCTGTTATGACACACTTGAGTGCAAAAAGGGAACACTTGAGTGACTAAGCATTTGCACTCGAGTGCTTAAGGTTCACACTCAAGTATAAGGGGTTTATATTAGTAGGTCCGAAAGCTAAAGTGGCACACCCTTTCATCTTACTCGAATGTCTCTCTTCACTCGAAACACATGACTCCTTAAATTCAACTATTAACCACTGAGTAAACACCTCCATTACCATCAATCATCAGGTGTAACCCTCCAATTTACTCCAAACATTAGATTTCCACCTTTAAATCCTTCACCGAGCCCTAAAATCGCTGTAACTCAAAATCTTCCAAAGAGATCTATTTCATCGTCTCACTCTGATTTTTCATAATGGTGTGTAAGCATAAAACTCAAATGACTCAAGAAGCCTTTTCATCATCATCTTCATCTGATTCTGTATCCAAACTCTTCAGTGAGTCTATGACACTAACGGCTTTAGTGATGGCAACTCTAACTCAGACTCCATCTTTAACACCAACTCCTCCTCTTCCTCCTAAGCCTGCTATCACCAAGAATAAGGTGACTCCTATATGGAAGAAGCGTCCTAGGCCAAAGGTGAAGGATGTTCAACCTCCACAGAAAAAGGTGAAGGGTATTGCATTCAAGGAAACAATCGTGACTCGGTCAAAAATAAAGGAGGTACAAGGAAAGGGGAAGAAGAAGACCACAAAAGTCCCTCAGGAATGTTCTTTTGACAGTGAAGATGATAGATAACTCTGACATGTAATAGAACAGAAGAAATTGGATACCTTGGTTGGCAAGATTGCCTCTCAAGCTGGTGCCTCTGTATCTTATCACATCCCTGGACCATTTATCCACGGTGGATCAAAGTCCAGAGCACCAGCCACCTCTCATCCATTGGTGGAAGAAGAACTTGATCCTGTTCCTCCTGAGAACTTCAATACCCAGGAATTGAAACCTTTCAATAAGAAGATATATGGCTATGAATTCGCTTATCGTAGCTTTTGTCTTGTGGTATACGTGAACCTTGATTTCTTGAATGACCATTGTGGCCTAAACCTGAGACCATCTCTATCATTTTATCAACCTTGGCTTATTATGTACCTACCTTATTCACCTACTATAGTTAGAACCTTTTACTACAATATGAAGGTAAAAAATGTTGAAACTGAAAATGGCGAATTGATAGAGGAAGGGATAGCTATATCATACCACCTTCTGATCCAGCCTATCTATAATGATTAGCCTATCTATCATACCACCTTACTCACCTATTATAGTTAGACCTTGATTTCCTACTGTTATAGGCCAATTTATAATGATTACCCCCCTCTATTCTAAACACCATTCTAGGCTATATCATACCACCTTCTGATCCAGCCCAACAATTCACACTTGGCCAAATTTTCTAATTACTAGGATCAGGTGAACCAGTAGGCCCTTTGAATTTCAAGCCTATCACAATGTCAGACTCTCACCTTATCCTTCACTATATATACACTCATAGTATGATAAATAAATCAAAGAACTTTACATACTTTGCCCAGAGGGATTACTATTTGTTGGCATATTTTCTTATTGGCCAATAGAGGAATGTAGGAGTACTTATATTTAGTGAAATGAGGAGATTCAAATTCTCTTAATCCAGATCCACCACCATTCTATATCCTCAACTTGTGTCCCTTATCCTTTACCATAACAAAATTTTGTACTTAAAAGGAAATGAAAAGGTCAAGATACCCCGATTTGGTGTAACTCAGATGATTCATATAGGAATATCTTTACCTGTTGGCAAAGTACTTGTACCACAACAATAGACTAAACCCTCCAAGGCTGATAAGGCTCAATCCTTTGCAAGAGCCCAATCTTTATCTTCTTCTCCTTTATTATTTGGTGCATCCATTTAAGGCTTTATGTCCGAGGTAATCCATAAAGCAATGGCCAGCTTGAAGAAGGAGTTATTTACTGAGTATGAGAAGTTGGTAGATAAGATGGAATCACATGTCGTCAAGTTGGTAGACAAGGCAAATCATAACTTTGACTTGATGCTCAAGACTCAGTAAGAATAAACAAGGAGCCTGAATGACCTGGAGGCCTATCTGCACACTCACCTTCATACCTACCCTACTTCTATTCCTCTGACATCTGAACCTCAACCGACCACCTCTA
The DNA here is from genome assembly GCA_963242795.1 of Inga leiocalycina. Lineage (NCBI taxonomy): Eukaryota > Viridiplantae > Streptophyta > Magnoliopsida > Fabales > Fabaceae > Inga > Inga leiocalycina. The sequence goes on from OY725329.1 coordinate 44,700,552, forward strand.
TACCAGCCACCACCACAGTGTTATTCACATATACTGATCCTATCACCTCAACCACTGTAGATGTTAAGATGGAAACTTAGCCTTCATTACCACAATTAATATATCCTTCTTCTGCCATGGTATTATATACTCCACCACAACCTGATCCTGACATTGATCCTATCACTTTCCCTCAGCCTCCCTTTTTTTTTAAAGACAAAATGGGGGAGAAGAATGAGTGATGGCATTTGAGATTTTGGAGTCATTCTGATAAGGGTGATAGATTAAGGGGGAGTTGGGGAGCATTTTGTTGTTTTTTATGTATTTTGGGGCCATTTCAGTTTATGTTAAACTTCTTATGTTTTTGCACTTTGTGTAATGAAATGTTGGTGAAATTATCATTTAATGAAGTTATGATGTTTATTGTTTAATTTGTTGCTTAAATTGTGAATTTTAAAGTTAAGTTATGCATTTGAATCATAAACTATGACTTGATCTCGTCACAAGCATTAACGTGAAAATCTCATAGAAAAATGGATGAAAATGCCAAACAGCAGCAAATAGACCTTAAACCTTGGAAAATTAGGTGTTTATGAATTTGAAAATCAAATAAGAGTTTTTAATAAGGTTTACAAGTCAATTAAGTTTTTATATCCATCACTAAGGTTTTGTCATCATAAAAAAGGTGGAGAATGTTAGAATCTATGTTTTGATGATAACAATTGTAAATACATTGTTTTGTAAGGATATTTATGTTTTGAAGATGTAAACTTAAATCTATTCGATTATGAAATGCATTTCACAAGTTTATAAAAAGTTGATGTGAAAAATTACTAATGCACTCGAGTGAGGAAGTTGCACTTGAGTACTGGAAGAAAGAACACTCGGGTATAGCTTCACACTCTTGCAAGTGTTAGGAAAAAGCTGGTTCAGAAAGTGAAATTTTACTGATACACTTGTGTGAGGATGGCGCACTCGAGTACTGGTGGTAGCAACACTTTGGTATGTGCTTTACTCTTGTAGGTGTAATATAGAAACAGATGAAGTAACATAAAAATATATTGATGCACTCGAGTGTCAGAAGTTGCACTCGAGCACTAGATGCCTCAATACTCGAGTCCTGAAAGTGCAACCATGGAAGTGTCTTCTAGAGAGGATACAGGGTGCTGAAACCATAGAGTGCACTCGAGTGACATGCATATACACTCGAGTAAGGGACTAACACTCGAGTCAGGAAGTAACACTTTCAACTAAATGTATACAATCTTGCATGCTGAAGTAGAACCAAAAAACTTCAACAAGCTAATATGAGAAAGTGCACTTAAGTGAAGGGGTAATGCACTCGAGTGTCGACTTGCACTTCCAGTACAAACTTCACACTTTCTGTAGGAACCAAGTGAAGAAGTGCAAAACAGCCTGAGCATTCGAGTATTGAGATGTTGCACTCAAGTAAGACATGAACACTCTTGCAAGTGAAAAAGCTCACTCCCGAGTGCAGAGAGCCAGAAGCTGAAACTTGACATGTGTACTCGAGTGAGGATTGAGAACTCGAGTGAGACCATCCAATACTTGAAAGTTATTCCATGCACTTGAGAGTGTGATCAAGATTACTCTATATAGCCTTGTAGAACTCCAATGCACTCGAGTGAGAAGTAAACACTCGAGTTCATCTAGCATAGAAGTAGAATGCAATACAGAGCCACAACGAACAATCCGAATATGGTTAAATGAGATTTATTCATTATGTTTTCACTTGTTTTTATATCTAAATGTTATCTAACATATATTTCAAGTGTGAAATAGGAAAATGAATGTTTGGATTACAGTTTCAAGTGTGAAGATCAATTACGGTGAACATCATCATTACACACTGACTACTGGACAACTGTCATCACATATTGTTGACCCACCATAAATGAATGTCTGAAAATACAAACGCTCATATCCCACTTTACAACGTGACATTCAGTTTCATAATAAAACATCCCATTCTTAACAACACATTACACAATGGCTATTTCAAACTCACTATACATATAGAGCATCGAAGACAGACGATAGAGATACATAGAACATAGCACAAAAGGAAACATCAAAGAGTTTCTGTTTCCATATTTCTCTTTGTATTCATATTGTACTTCAGTGATTATTATATCCACTATGTGAGAGAGTTTGTAAACACATAAACACATTTTCAATTGTATTTTTGATCTCAAGGAAAAGGACCTTGAGAGGGTAGAGTCCTTACAGGGGAACCTGTAAAGAATCTCTGGTAAGATTTTCTACTTGTAAAACTTGTAAGGTGCAAGCAGTAAAGAATGTTACTGCTCGTAAGACTTACAAGGGTATAAGTAAAATAGAACGTTGTTGTTTATAAGACTTGCATGGGTAAGCAGGAGATAAACGTTTTCAGGTTTATTCTGGTCATAAGACTTGCTGTAAGGGGGAGAGAAAATTCTAGGGACTAGAATATTTCTGCTTGTAGTCCTTGCAAGGACAATTATTGCTTAGTGGAATTCTGAGAGCCCTCTGAATCTTAGAAGGTTAGTGAAAATTTTAGAGGTGTTGATCTCTAAAGATTGGATGTAGGTCTGGGGTTGGGTCGAACCAGTATAACTCTGTATGTAATTTCTCTTATCTCTACTCTCTCTATCTTCTGGTTGATCTATAACATATTCTATTCTAGTAAGATGATACACACTAGCTAACAGTCCTCCTGGTGCTACATCATAGGCACATTGGAAACGGAGATAATTGTAACCATATACATATAAAATGACAACAATCGGATGCCAATCCTCAGGCTTTATTTGTAAAGTCTCTATTCCTTAGTAATCAAAACCCACACCATAACATGCAAAAAATTTATCACATCACCTAATTCACCCTCTCTTGGGTAAAGCTTGCCTCTTTCAATTTCAACTACAAAAGGACCTATAATTTCCCATTAGCTCTGATAAAATAGCGGATTTAAACCATCCAGTCTTGGTCCTTTAGCAAACCCATACTAAACAAAGCTTGTTTCACTTCCTGTGATGTACTCATATTTTTGCCAAAAGCACTATAGAAGTCTCTGGTACTAGTCGGAACGTACAACCAAAATTAAATTACTATACTCTTTGTCAACGGTGTACAACTTTTAAAAAATATTTGTTCCTTCTCTCGTGAGCTGTGTGTTTTCATAGAACTATTCCCCATTCTCCCTTCTTAGTGCCTCAACTTGGTTCTGTCTTTGTCTACACTTAGTAATTGAGTAAAAGTACTTGGTATTTCAATCTCCCTGGTAATACCAATTACTTCTTAAGCTCTTAACCACATGAGTTCCTCCTGTTCTAGTAATTTCTCTATTTCAACCCATAAATCCCACTGTATTTTCTCCCAATATGGGTCGGATGTATCTTGCCCATTGACGTATTCCATTTTTCTTAGTATTTTAATCTTCCTATAGTTAATGTTCCCAAACACTTGCTTATTCCATGTGGTAACCTCCTTCGAGAAACTCTTGACCTTTTCTTCCCAATGCTACAACGTATTCCAAGTATTCTTTACTACGTCCTTGAAACCCTCATGTTTAACCATGGAGCAAAGAAACGAAACGTCTGTGTCCAAGTTCTATGTATCCGTCGTTCCCCCATAGTTAATAATAATGGGCAATGGTCAAACTTAAATCTTGGTAAATGAATGACGAGTACTTCAGAAAATTTCTCAAACCAAGATGTAGAAGCCAACACTTTATCAATGCAACTCTAGGAAGTACCTCGATTCCAGGTGAACTTCAATCCTTGCGTTGTGACCTCAATTACACCTGTTAATCTAACCCAGTTAACAAACTCTCTATCAAACCCTCTTGTCTACTAGAGTTTGATCTTCTTTCACCTTCTCTTAATATGGCATTGAAATCTCCACCCATACACCAGTTATTACCACATATACTTTGGAGACTTTGAAGTTGTTGCCATAAAGTTGTGCGTGTGCTTGAATCGAATGCCTATACACTATAGACATGTCCCACTTCTCTCTACTTCCAACATTAAAACATCCATGTAGCACGTGAGAGAACTTCATGGTAACCTTAAATTTAACCAAATCCCACCATTAAAACCTATGGTCTCCACCACCTCCATATTATGAAAACACAGACGTCTTGCGGCACTGTTGCTTTTTCCTTACTTTGTCTTTATTCAAGCAAATATAGAAAATTGAACCTATATTGGCACTTAAGTTGACTTAATAAACCTATAAATGACTTTTCTCCAATTCCTTTAAAGTTCTATATCATAATTCGTAAATCCATAAATAACTACTATTAGTATAGGTAGAGAATTGTACCTAATATGGCATCTACCTTAACAGATTTCTCGCCACTTGCTTTATTATCATGTCAACATCTTGATCTTCTAAAACCCTATGACAGTTTCCCTTAGCTCCTGGATCCAAAGGATTGTCATCCAATGTCATAATAGATGAAGTAGACGAGGCTGGTGAATTCCAATGTGTGTCCGTGTTATGTTGATGTACTAACCCAACTCTTGTCGTTATTCCATCTGCTAGGTCCTGTGTTACCTCTTCACCAACCATAGATGATGTTTCTATACTGACTTTATACAGCCCAAGAACCTTGGTTTGGTTTATATGCTCTTTGGCCCGCAGGATAATGTCCACATCGGTTTCTTGTTTCTTATTTGACCTAGTTGTCATCTTCAGCTCAACTACTTGCTCCTTACCATGCCCAGTTAATGAAATATGTCTTTGTGGTGCCACGTCACATGATATCTTTACACCCCTGTGGGGCCCCTTCTTTAAATTTACATCCATTCTTTCTTGGATCTTGTTAGCTCCTACCCCTCTCTCCAAATCTTCTAACTTATGTCCCTTAGACACTGTATGGACCCCTGACTCATCCCCCAAGTAACAAGAACCGCGATCCTCTTCCTCACACTTCAAGATTTGGCTAATGGTTACGCATTTCATTGCTCCCTTTAACTTCTCCTCCTTTGGTCTAATGAGCTCACCGTGTTCTTTGTACAAGCATTCAAGAATCATAAACTGGATTGGTCTTTGTCGGATTTTGCCCTGGTGTCATTTTTCACTTGTGTTCCTACTTGAATGTCCTTCATTCTCCCTGCTTCCCATATTCCTTGCAATATGTGCAGAACCTTTCCTACTCTCCTAGCTTTCCTTGTAACTTAGTTTAGGCAATGATCGATATCATGACCATAATGACCGCAAGCGAAGCAAATAAAATGGATACCTTCGTACTGTATTTTTTGTTCAACTCTATTAACGAGGATCATAGATCCCAATGGCGCATTTAGATCTAATTCAACACATATTCTGGTGAACTGGTCCTTCTTCCGTCCTAGTATCATTGAATCCAATTTCTATACTCATCCCACCTATGACCCAAGAACATATAACAACCCCTTGTCATAGTAATCCAGCGATAGGAACGGTAGGCGAATCCAAGCTGCTATCTTACTTATCTATTCACCTAATAGATTGAAATTTGGTCTCCAAGGTTGCACGACAAGATAATGATCATAAATGAGCCATAACCCTCCTATTAACGCCTAATCATAGTCTTCCATATCAGTAAATGTCACAACAAAAAAACCCTAACCCAATGTCTATGGTCTCAACTTCACCCCGTCTCGCCTATAACTGATATAGTTTCCTTTCTAAATATTTGGGATTTACCATGCGACCTAACAGTTTCACTATGAGGGCATTCTTCCATCATTTTTCCAAACCTTCCCTCTCCCTTGGTAGAATCACAACATTCAGCCCTCGCTCTGCCATTTGAACAGAAATCCGTTCCTACCATTTATTTCTGCTTCACCAATCCTCTTCGGCCTCTGCCTCATCAGTTGTGTTCTGCATGCAAGCCTCTTTGAATGAACCCAACTTCTTACCTAACACTCCACCCTCCCTCTCCTCTGTATCGCCTTACATCTCTATTTGAGTCTTGTCATACATCGAGTCATCATCACGACAAACTAGACTCTGCTTATCCTGAAACTCTCCTTCCCCGGTTTGTACCTTTTTTCGGCTTCTCACTAAGGCATTGCTCTCTTTTGGTGACAATGCTGGGTTGCCACTCGCTCTCGGTCTTGCACTCTCCCTCATCTCACTCACCCTTGTATTCCACTTAGATGAATTCTAGTTGCTTTTATTATGCCACTTTACTTTAATTGACACATAATTGAGATTAATCCCACAACATACATTTTAATGATTCATTGACCGTATAATCAATGTAAGTGTAACCCCCTCTGTAATTATATCCGAAATACACGATTAAAATGAAATAGAGACCAATAATAATCAAATAATATTTACTAACCCATCACATGATGGGGTTTGCAAAAATACCTTTCGAAATCATTTATAAACTTGGTCTCATATTCATATTTCGAATACAATTACTATGCGAAGATAAATCACATTCATATAAATATCAGAGTGCACAACATAATCATCCCGGCAATCTCGGGTACATACCTTCGCTAAAGATATACAGGGCACAATTGCCCATTACAATTCTTCAAATGGGGATTACACAATCTCATCTCACATTCATAACCATATATTCAACTGAATCATATACAGTCTTCACAACGCCTTGGTAACCAACTACCAACTCTCATCTCGAAGGAGTCCTAGCCGCTCCCTCCACTTGCCACTTGCCCTGTCTAAATTGTTGGTAGGGGAGGGTGAGATTCGAGAGAATCTCAGTAGGGAAACATTATCAATATGCAGGCAAGATAAGTGTTTAACGCATGACATGCTTGCATCACATAACTCATGAATACATACAATGACAAATCTATAAGCTCAATGATTCGAACGATACACATATGGCCATAGCATATATTGAAACATAGCTTTAAATCATTCATACATGTTCCACATAATCAAGCAAAGCAATAACATGCATCAACACATTAATACAGTTATCAGAGCATGCAGGAGAGATAAGTTCCCTACCTCCAGTCTTTTTTCCTTGATTTGCGTGCCAGCAACTCGGGGCTTCACATTCGATCCTACAATGTCAAATGTACTATTTAGACACTTCCATAGTGTTTCTGGGGGTTATATGAAGCTATATTGAAAAATTACTAAAATACCCCCGGGGACCCGGCCCGGCCCCGCCATACCCGGTCCGGCTGTACTTTTCTTGAAATTTTGACATGGGCTATTCTGACATATTTTCGCCCAAGGAATCCATTTCCGGACTCGGAAGTATCAAATTCAATGTCAATTTACAAATTTACCCTTGGCAGCCCCACTTTAAGGGTTTCAGGGGCGTTTTCGTAATTATGCTTTTTCGGCCTTTTCCGAAAAAGTGACCAACTGTAACCCCACCTAATTTTCGCTCCTGAACTCAATGGAACCATCAAATCATTGAAAATCCAACTCTAAGACCCATTTATAGCCATAACCGAAATATACAAGTACTCCGGGGAAAATTGGGGTTTTTCGGTTTCGGCTTCGTAAACGTGTTTCTTTCTACTCCTAACCACTTTATTAACCATTACATTAGGTTACAACTAACATTAAGACCCAATTTGGGCAGCATAACCCCTAGGCCATATCATTTCCAAACTTTAAAACCAATGGCAATCCGGCAAAATTTCACCGATTAAATTGCCCACAGCAACCAGAATAAGCAATATACGAAAGTTTGGAAGTTACCTCAAGCTCCCACTAGCATTTCCCAAATTTGGCTGAAACCGGGCCTCTTTGAACCATGAAATTCTTTGCTTCAAAACCTTAATTCACATAGAGGAATAGCTTAGGAGAAAGATTATACACGTTAGGTACGAATTCACCGAAAACATAATTACTTTCTCCAAAATTCATCATTTTACTTTCTTAATACCCCAAAGATATTAGAATCATTGGGAATAAATTTGGGACACCTGTTAAATTGGGGCTTAGCAGTCTACTTAATTTAGGCTTATTCCCAAGCATCCAATCCCAAATTTCGGAGTATTACAGTAAGACCATAAAAAATTCATATTTATTAGGGAGTACTTCTCTAATTTTCTCATGTCCAAATTTGGTTTTTAATTATTTTTTCAATAATTTCTAAGAAACTGCCTTATTCTTGGATAAATTGCCCTTTAAATATTCTTTAAGGTTCAATTTCTATTTCTAGGGCATGAACCCATTTCAATAAATTCATATTAATCTTAACATAAATTTCCCCTATTTTTTTCCAATTATTTGAGGCATCGTATTTTTCATAATTAAATTTGGCTAATTATTCTTTATTTAGCAAAAAATCTAATAATTCCTTAAAATTCATTTTTGAGGTAATTGTTTCATTTATACCTCAATTAAGCCTCAAAATATAGTCAAAAAATTATTATCGACCTTTCTGTGTCTCCAGGAATTTTTCTTGAAATTTCAAGTATAGTTTCCAAAATTACCCTTTCGTACTTGTAACTTTTGGAAATTACGTTTTTGCCCAAACCTATGATGTTACGTAGGTATATAATCTTACCTTGGCGAGTATACTATTTTATTTGGCCCTTAGCTAACCTTTAATTACATGTTGACAAATCCCTAATTGGTTATATAATTTCATATTTAATTTGTGGTTTTTTTCATGATTGTTGAGCTTAAAATGTCTTTTTTGGGATTGATTGGATTAAAAGTAAATATATTAAATTAGAACTAAAAAGGGCAAATTGTCAAAAAAAAATTTTAATTACTCTTCATCATTGATTTTTCTAAGAATATTTGATATTGGATTAATTGTTTTTGATTGTAGATGCTTGAAAAAATTGGACCATATTTGAAAATGGAAGTATGGGCTAAAATTGTCAAAATTACAATTTAGTGCCACAAACATTTAAAATTTACAGTTTCATCCCTCCATGAACTTTTATAGTTCGCAATTAAATCCCTGGTCAAAAATTGCATTTTGACCTATGACTTAGGTTAGATTTCATGTGGCAGCTCGACATTTTGGATGCACTAGAGGCGGGAAAGGGAGTGTAGCCGAGAACCTTCTTCTTTAAGAGAGAACTAGATTGACGCTCTCACTTCACTGTACCTCTTCGTCGCTGGGGACCTTCATCTCCTCCACCATTGTCGCCAGTGACATCCTTCCATCATCTTCCACTCCTCCATCTACACACCCACCAACCACGGAGAACATAGCTCAGATTCGAACACCAAGCTCGAATCTTCACCACCCATTCTTCTCACCTTCACTCTTTCATCCACATCGCCAGCGGCACTGTCGTTTTTCTTCCGCTTGAGCTTCTTAATCGATGGCAACAACTTCTGGATTTGATCTGGAGTTCTAGAACGACAATCTCGAGCTTGAGAGCTCAAGTTTCACCTTCACCTCGCCACAGAAAATCTGACCACCTCCATTAGCTTTCCCAGTAGATGACCTTTAACTATTCTAATGTCATTCACTGATTTCCCCTCTCCTTCATCAATCTAATTTGCTTGGTGGTATTTCTTATGGCTGTGCTATCGTTTAAGGGAGTGATTTTGCTTCTTGATGTTGGCACCATGATGGGCAGAGGCTAAATCCTTCAATCCTAGAGCAATAAATTGGGTCTTAATGCTTGGAGCACCTAATTTCTTGTTTCTTTCCTCTGTATTTGTTAAGTTCTAGGTTTAGAGTTTGATATATAGATTGGATTGAAATTGCGTTTTGGGGTTCCATGCACTTGAAGAGATTAGTGTGTATCTTGGTTTTAATTTGTGCATTTGACACTTTAAACTTCATTAGTAGCAATTTCTTGTATATTGACTTAGTTAAGCTTACACTTGAATTCTCTATGAATATATATTGTTGGTAATTCAAATGTTCTTAGTTACTTGTGTCTTGCATAATGTTAATTCCATTAGATAGTGTTTAAAATGGGTTTCAGTTAGAGGAATTAAGTCTTGCTCGGGATGGAAGATTTAATTTACTTAACTCAAGCTAGCTCAAAGGGTCTTTTGGACATTTTTTTCAAACTAGATTACTCCCATTATCTTTTGAAGCAAGGATGGATAAAATCCATTGTTCTATGAGGTTTTATCATACTTTTCTAAACCAATTTCCATTCTATTCCATTCCATTCCACTTTAATTCCAAAAATATTAGTTTTTAAAGCATTTTAGTTTAATTGCAACTTAGTTGATAGATAAAAAAGCTCAAAAATCCTTTTTAACTTATTTCATGCCAACTATTGCATTTAGTTCCTAAGTAGTAAATAAAAGGATTTTTAAGAGACGATCCGGCATTGCACCCTATATTGCAATATTTGGTTTAATTTTGAAGAAGTTACTCAGACATAAGCCGACACACTATTTTCACATGTTTACCCGTTATTCAAGAAGGCCAACTATCACATAGTTCCTGAGAATCATCCTATCTTTTGGGACTCTTGTTCAACTAGGCTTGACAGCTTATTTAATTCATGCTAATTGTTGATGCTAGGTGTCGATTGAGCCAAATGCCTTTTTCTTTTTTCTTTTTTTGGACAAAATCCAAATGGCTTGAAGTCTTGAACTAAAAGCATTTTTATATACTTGCATATTCCAAATTGATATGTCTGATTTATCCTTTTTTTTTTTTGCTGGCTTATTCCTCGCATGGTAACTTCAACCTGTGAATCATCACTTTCAATTTTTCCGTTCACTCATCGAAGTTTGAATTCTCTGGCGTTCTTGATGAGGACCAAGTCTTTCTATGACTGAGCCTAATAACCAAACAATAAAATTAGAATTCTAACCAAACAACAACTTGAACAAAATATAGATTTGGCATTGGAATTAGATTATATTAGACGTCTAGACATACCCACCAACATTACAACAACAATTCTTAAAAATTTCAACAGCTCACTACGTAAATAGAAAATCAGACATCCACCTAAACAGCTATTAATGTTACAAAGTATATTCTTGCAATTTGCCTAATAAAGAAAAGTCAAATAGAGAACCAAAACATATAGCATATAATCACGCATGTATGTCACGTCGAAGATGTAATACAAATATATAATCATTATTTATTAGGACCTCCACATCGGCAATCTAAAATATATCAATGGTTGAGTCCAAAATAATTTTCTGCAAGCTTCAACTACTTACCCACTATTTCGAAAATAGTAAAAAAAAATTCATAGCTTTATTTTCTTTACAGACCATTTCATTTTATAATAATATATTTTCAGATAACTAACTACTCACCCGTGACACATACAAACACACACACACCCACACTAACATACTTCAAATATATAATGATGGGAGCATATATAAGATAATTGGTGTTGACACCTGATGGAATCATAATTGACAATGTGATTTTAGGGCATCTTGAGGGATTCCATCACTATTTTTGGGCCTAAATTGTATTAATTATGATTAAAATTGTTTTTTTACATTAATGTTAAAAAGGGAAAAAATATCATATATTTTAGGGAAAATGTCAGCTAGGTCCCAAGGTACACAAATAATCTCAAAAAACTCCCTTTGAAAAGTCGAAGGTCAGAAAAGTCCCTAGGGACTTTTCTGACATGAATTCCCTATGAGCAATTACAAAAATAACCCCCACTCAAATAAGAAAAGAAAACACACAAAGGAGAGGAGTGAAGCACATTTTTGTGATCAAGGCATTAAGGAAAAAGAGAAAAATGCACACGGACGAAGGGCGTAGATGGTGCAACATTGAATGGATACAAAGTGGTGTTAATGTGGCTGGGAACATCGTCTTCATTATCGTTCAGGTACGTGTAGCAACGTACAGAAACGAATTGGAAAATTTTGTTTTTTTCTGTGTGAAAGTTGGTTAGATTGAGAGTGAGGGGTTGGTGAAAGGTTGGATCTTGAGCTAAAAAATGAAGTGATAGGTAGTAGACAAGAAATGCTAAGAATTTGGTAGACAAATGAGCTTTATCATTGAAGTTGGGGTTTCACCTTGGGTGGGTTGTGTTCATGTTAGAGTGCTATGTTTTTGTGGCATGGTAACAGAGGAGCTGCTGTGTTTAAAGTGAGAATGGTGAATGTAATTGGTATTCTTTGCTGGAAAAATGCAGAAATGAACAAAAAAAATTATTGTAAATTTGTGCATATAAAGTTGTAAATATTGCTGTGGAAGTTGTTAATATGTACGGTAGTTGTGCTCTGTTTTTGGGGAAGCAAACAGAGGTTTAACCTTGTTTTTAGTGTGTTTGGTGTTATTAGAAAAAGCACATGTGTAGGAAAAAAAGTATAGTTAACATGTTGTTAATATGTGCACATGAAATTGTAAATATTGCTTTGGAAGTTGTTAATACATACCGTAGCTGTGCTCTATTTTTGGGGAAGCAAACAGAGGTTTGGCCTTATTTTTAGTGTGTTTGGTGTTATTAGAAAAAGCACATGTGTAGGAAAAAAAGTGTAGTTAACGTGTTGTTAATATGTGCATATGAAGTTGTAAATATTGCTTTGGAAGTTGTTAATACGTACCGTAGCTATGCTCTATTTTAGGGGAAGCAAATAGAGGTTTGGCCTTGTTTTTAGTATGTTTGGTGTTATTAGAAAAATCACATGTGTAGGAATAAAACATGTAGTTAACGTGTTGTTAATATGTGCATATGAAGTTGTAAATATTGCTTTGGAAGTTGTTAATACGTACCAAACTTGTGCTCTATTTTTAGGGAAGAAAACAGAGGTTTGGCCTTATTTTAAGTGGGTATGATTGAATGTTAGTGTGTTTTGTGTTCTTAGAAAAAGCACATGTGTGGGAAAAAAACGTGTAGTTAACGTGTTGTTAATATGTGTATATGAAGTTGTAAATATTGCTTTGAAAGTTGTTAATACGAAGTTTGTGTTGCAGATTGTCATGAAAAATTGGAAGTTGTTCGGGGAAGAATCTATTTTGTTTCTTTCATGTGGGGGGATTTTTTAAATGGTGGAGAAGATAAAATGTAATATGTTGGTGGTTTAGTAAGAACAAGATACGTAAAGGAAGGCACAACATATGCGTAAATATAGCATAACATATTGTCAACAATCACAGAAGTGTCACCAAAGTGTTATGTATGTTGTAAACAATGAGAGAAGTGCCAAAAAAGTGGTGTGTATGTTGTAGCTTCTTGCACAAGCTACTGCCCTAGTGCAACAGCTGGAAATAGTTGTAAACATAGCTTAAAGACTTGTTAAAATGACTTTAAGTGTTGTAAACATAGCAAAATATGTTGTAAACATTGCACAAGCACGCTTTTTTTCTTACATGTTATAAACGTAACTTAATACATTGTTAATATAACTTATGATGTAATACATATAGCATAACATGTTGTAAACGATGAGAAAAGTGCCAAAAAAGTGGTGTGTATGTTGTAGCTTCTTGCACAAGCTACTGCCCTGGTGTCACTGGTGAAAATAGTTGTAAAATTAGCTTAAAGACTTGTAAAAATAATTTAACGTGTTGTAAACGTAGCAATATGTGTTGTAAACAATGCACAAGCTTGCATTCCTTTTACATGTTGTAAATGTAACTAAATACATTGTTAATATGACTTATGATGTTGTAAATACAGCATATCACGTTGTGAACAATGACAGCATACCACGTTGTGTACATGTTGTAAAAGTAACTGAATATGTTGTAAACACTATTTGAGATTTTGAGAGTTGGTGGGACAAGCACGCATCCAATGACCTTTGTGAAAACACAAAAACATCAAACAATTGTTAAAATGACATCAACTGTTGTGAAAACATGCATATCCACTGGTAAACCATAAAAACAAAACAAACAAAAAACCAATTTGGGGACCTTGTTGTCTAAATATGTTAGCCCTTTCACCTGTCAAACAACCTGATTAAACCACCAAAAAACATGTTGTGAACATATACACAATGTGTTGTCAATGTACACAACAACTAGCCTATACCACAAAATAACATCTCAAATGCTACATGTCTTTCTTCCTCTTCATTTGTTGGTTGCCAATGAGAATGGACAGCACATCTCTATTTGCTTCCCCAAAAATAGAGCATAGGTTCTATACGTATTAACAACTTCCACAGCAATATTTACAACTATATCTGCACAAATTTACAACACGTTAACAATACTTTTTTTAATCATATCAGCATTTTCTAATAACACAAACCATAGTCACACCTATGTTTGCTTCCCCAAAAACAGAGCATAGGGACAAACTTCATATTAACAACTTCCACAGCAATATTTACAACTGCATATGCACAAATTTACAACACGTTAACAACACTTTTTTTTCATCATATCAGCATATTCTAATAACACAAACCATACTCACATCTTTGTTTGCTTCCCCAAAAATAGAGCACAGGGACAAACTTCGTATTAACAACTTCCACAGCAATATTTACAACTAGATATGCACAAATTTACAACACGTTAACAATACTTTTTTTTCATCATATCAACATCTTCTAATAACACAAACCACACTCACATCTCTGTTTGCTTCCCCAAAAACAGAGCACAGGGATAAACTTCGTATTAACGACTTCCACAGCAATATTTACAACTACATATGCACAAATTTACAACACGTTAACAACACTTTTTTTCATCATATCAGCATTTTCTAATAACACAAACCACACTCACACCTCTGTTTGCTTCCCCAAAAACAGAGCACAGGGACACTTCTACAGCAATATTTACAACTGCATCTGCACAAATTTACAACACATTAACTACACGTTTTATTCCTGCACATGTGCTTTTTCTATTAACACCAAATACACTAAAAACAAGGCCAAACCTCTGTTTGCTTCCTCAAAAACAGAGCACAAGTTCGGTACGTATTAACAACTTCCACAGCAATATTTACAACTTCATATGCACAAATTTACAACAATATTTTGTGTTCATTTCAGCGTTTTTCCAGCAAAAAATACCAATTACATTCACCATTCTCACTTTAAATACATCAGCTCCTCTGTTGCCATGCCATAAAAACATAGCACTCTAACATAAACACAACTCACCCAAGGTGAAACCCCAACTTCAATGATCAAGCTCATTTGTCTACCAAATTCTTAGCATTTCTTGTCTACCACCTACCAATTACTCCATTTTTGAGCACAAGATCCAACCTTTAACCAACCCCTCAATCTCAATCTAACTAATTTTCATATAGAAAAAAAAATTCCAGTTCGCTTCTGTACCTTGCTACCCGTACATGGACGATGAAGAAGACGAGATTCCCAAGCACATTAACGCCACTTTGTATCTCTTCAATGTTGCACCTCCTACGCCCTTCGTCCGTGCATTTTTCTCCTTCTTCTTAATGGCTTGATCACAAAAACGTGCATCTGTCTTCCTCCTCTATGCGTTTTCTTTTGTTATTTCAGTGGGGGTTATTTTTGTAATTACCAATTGGGAATTCATGTTAGAAAAGTCCCTAGGGACTTTTCTGACCATTGACTTTTCAAAGGGAGTTTTTTGGCATTTTTTTTGTACCTTGGGACCTAGCTGACATTTTCCCTATATTTTATGATTCATCTTAATTGATTTTTGAAATATAAGGTATTATATTTTGTGGTTTATTTTCATTGTAGATGACTTGGAAGCAATTGGAACTAAAGCTGAAAAGAACAGCCAAGGATCTAAATTAATATTGCTGAAGGACCCCAATTTTGAAAATGACAGAAAAGTAACTAGAAATATGATAGTTAAGAACCCAAATTCGAGAAATGACAGATCAGGACCAACATGAAAGCTGCAGCATTTTTACCCTTGAATCAGAATTTCTTAGGGTCTCCTCCGAAAATATTGGAGCCAAAACATTCCTTTGGTCTGATTTGATTCTAATCGACTCATCGTGTCTCATCCATCATTCTCTATCTTGTTAGTAGGAGATACTATTAATTAAAAATATTAGACTCAAGTATTATCTTGAGATTTTTCTTAAGACTTAATAAAATTTTAACAACCATAATTTTTTAAGCAATGATAGCCCCTTCTTCATTACCAAGGATGTTCATAATTCATAATTTCAAATCCAATTTCATTCACTCACTTGATCAATATTTTAACAATAATACAAAAAACAATGGTTTAGCATTTTATTATATTGCATTACTCTTTTGGTTATTAATTCACTACAAAAAAAACTATGATTTAGTAGCAGTTAAAAATGTGTATTAGTAGCGGTTTTAACCGCTACAAACGACATTAATAGCGGTTGTAAAAACCGTTGCAAAGTCCAATGTTGCAAACGTATTTGTAGCGGTTTACAATAACTGCTACTCATGTAACACAACCACTACAAATTTAGTAGCGCTTACTATTCCGCTACAAATGTTGGCGCTACAATTTCGTGTGGCGGGAAATGAAAAATGAAAATTTGGCTCCAATTTTGTAGCGGTTGGAAAATTGCTACTAAATTCAAATGGGAATTTCAAAAGTAGCTTAAAAAATTTAATACTATTTTGAGTTTAAATTTGTAGCGGTTCTAAAACCACTACAAAATTTTGGAATTTTTAAAAAGAAAATTATACAATTATTTGAATCCATTGTTACAATATTGTGTTGAATAGTTTATTATTTAAGTAACTTAAATGATAGTAGTTATTATTTATAAAGAATGATTAAATTAAGTTAGTTAATTATAAACTTTATATAGGTAATATTATTGAGAATGTGCAGATAATGAGTATAAATATTATGAAAGGGGAAAAATGTTGAAATCAAATAATTGAAAAATTTTTTTACTATATTTGATCACCTTACTCAGCTCTTCATCTCTTAAAAAAAATTTCAGATGAGAGAAAACGAAAGAGAAGAAGGGTTGAAAGAAATGAAGAAGTGTTTGAAATGAGGTGTGCTTAGAGTATTTATAGGGATCTGCGTAGTACTTGTAGCGGTTAATGTGATAAGTTTTGTAGCGGTTGATATTTGTAGCGGTTTATGTAACATTATCTGTAGCGGTTTAACATATGTAACGGTTTTATTTGATTTTATAGCGGTTTCATAACCCCTACAAATATTTATCTGAATTTTTTTTATAAAAATATTTTACACTTGTAGCGGTTTTATTTGATTTTGTAGCGGTTTTATAACTTCTACTAATATTTGTCTGGTTTTTTTTTATAAAAATATTTTAAATTTCAAATGTTTAATTTGTAGCGGTTTTGTTTGTAAAACCGCTACAAATATTTATACTTTGTAGCGGTTTATATATTAAAACCACTACAAATTTATTTATTTATTTATTTTATAAATATTTATTTCAATTGCATTCTGTAGCGGTTATACGATAAAAACCGCTACAAACTTTCACTACCATTGACAGGATTTGAAATTCAAATTTTCAATGTGCAACACTTTGTAGCGGTTATGTCAAAAAAACCGCTACAAATGTTCATGACTGTTGGCGAGAATTAAAATATTCAAATTTTAAATGAACACTTTCTAGCGGTTAGTATTGAGAAACCTCTACAAATATTCATAACTTTTGGCGGGAATTAAAATTTTCAAATTTCAAATGTTCAATTTGTAGCAGTTTTGTTTGTCAAACCGCTACAAAGTTACATATCACTTTGTAGCAGTTTCATCCATTTAACCGCTACAAATATTTATATTTTGTAACGGTTTTTATATATAAACCGCTACAAATGTTTTATTTATTTATTTTTTAATAAATATTCATTTCAAATGCATTCTGTAGTGATTATATACTATAACCGCTACAAATAGGAGTTAAATTTTGTAGCGGTTCATAGGAGTTAAATTTTGTAGCGGTTCTCTATAACCGCTACAAAAAGGTGGCCCTCTAAATTCCGTAGCAGTTACTGTTGTAAAAACCGCTACAAAAGAACCACCACAATAGTTGCGCGAGCTTTGCGCCAAGCTGGCGCAACGTTTGTGGCGGTTAATATAGACTAACCGCGACAAATTTGGTGCGAATTTGGCGCCAAAATTTGTAGCAGTTATGTCTTGTAAACCGCTACAAATCACATTCCCTAACTTACGCGCCATTTGGTGCTAAGCATACTGTTGCAAATTTGTAGCAGTGTTGCTTTCAACCGCTACAAATCCTAATATTTGTAGCGGTTTATTTTAACCGCTACAAATACATTGCTACGAATTATCATTTTTGTAGTGATTTGAAAACCAAAAATCAATTACCTTGTCCATTTCATGAATTTTCCACTTAGTTTTACCTAGGGTTTCAAATAAAAGACTCCCACAAGAGATTGGACTACTATATTGCATTATCAATCCGGTTTTGATTTAACCCTAAGGTGACAAAAGAGTTAAATCAGTGGCGGCGTTGCTGCGGAATGAGATGAAGAGACAAGAAAGAAAGACTTTGGAGTGACAAACTTCATAAATAATTCTAATGATCATTGCCATAAACTCTTCTCAACCGGTGAAGGATCTGATTGATGGTAGATTGGGTGTGGATTACTCGTTCGAGTGCATAGGTGCCGCCCTTTAATTTGCTCGCTTAACAACGTAAAGAATTATAACCCCTAACATTTCAAAATTTAAATTTTACCTCATTAAAGTATTAATTTTTAATGTTAAATCCACTTCCTTTACTTTTTTTACTATCCAAGTGAACTCATTACTTACAAATGATTCAATGTTCCTATTGTTTTCTTCATATATGAAAATAGCATGCTTACATAATATGTGAGAGTAATGAGCTCACTTTGATAGGCATTAGACGTGACTCCCAACTATTGCAGAAGAAGGAAAGAATCATGAAGAAGTTAATGATCTGAAAGAACTTGAGACATACCAAAGAAATAGCAGAATGAGACGGTAACTTCGCCCAAAACCAAATCTTAAAGAACAAGAGACGAGTATAAAGAAAGACCAAGTGAAAAAGGGATATGGATTTCCTGTAGTGCCTCATATTATAAGGAGCTCAAGTGCAATTAAAAAAATAACACTTTCATGATATTTACGTATTTAATTTATTTTTAATTATAATAGATTTAATTTATCTTTTTTAATAGTTACACTTGAACACAAAAATAAATACCGATCCAAATCCGGTGAAGATTTTTTTTTTTGGGGGTATAGGGTATATGATAGAAAATAAGTAGATCATCCTTCCTTAATAATAACATGACCATTTGCTTCTTGGAAGGGTTGCATTAATAGCTAGATGTTATAAGTAGGATTAAACCCATTACCTTCTACTTATACGTAGCTTCAATGCTACTATACTATAAGGTCATTGGTCTGCTTTCGCAATATCTTAAAAATTGAGCATTTTTCTTGAAAAATTTTGGCCATCCTATTCTTCATGAATCCAGCTATTTTTTTTTTTTTAATTAAACGTAGGATGCTAAGTTGATTTTTCGTTTTTATAAATTCTATAAAAGTTTGTTTTTAATGTTGTTATTTTAATTTTTTTCGGACAATTTTATTTATTTACTTAATGGTCAAAGGTCATTTATTATTGTACATACAAATGGTGTATTAAATATATGTAATTAAAAATTAAACATTAATCTGATATCTATTGCCTTGCCGATAATAAAATCAGTCTCTAGGTTTTAATTTTTTAAGGGACGCCGTGTAAGCTGTTAAGTCCTAATTTTTAAGCTCTAGTTTCGGAATATAGCTCTTGGAGTCTCTTCATTATTGAAGAAATATGTGACTAAGAAGAACATTACTTGTCAGCCCGTTCGTCATTCATCTAAGATACAATTTGGTAACTGAAAGGTTCTGCAGAAGAAATTATTGTAATTATTTTAATTTGATAATAAAAACAATTAAATTTTATGTGTAACATAAATATGTAAAATTATAATATTAACACTATGAATGTAACCGGTCTCACATAGTAGTATAAGGCTTTATTGTTATTGTTTTGTGGTGGTGGTGGTGGTGGTATTATTATTATTATTATTATTATTATTATTATTATTATGAAAGCAATTAAATGTTTGCTTAAGAAAAATTAAATTTAATTATCTCATTAACATATACTAAGCATAGAATAAATCTGAACTATTAAAATCTTATCTGAATAGTTCACTGGGCCACCTAAAAAACATCTGAATAGTTCACAATGGTAAATTTTTATTAAAAATATTCGAATTCTTACTTTTTATCCTCTAGAATTATAAACTATATAGGTTAAATTTTAAATGTATAAATTTATTCTTATATATGTGTGTGTAATTTAATATTATAATACTATTTTTTATAAGATATTAAATCTCAATCATTGAAAGTTTATCCAATGATAAAGATATGCTTTTGTAAAATAGGTTATTTGTTACTTTGAAAACAAATATTTAAACCACTTTCAACTAGAGCCGGTAATATGGGCTCAACCCGCGGGTTTTGACGGGTTAGGGTTGGGAAAATCCCAACCCGCAAAAGTGCGGGCCGCACAAGCCCGCACCGCATAACCCGCGAGTTAATGCGGGCCAGCCCGCGGGTTGGCGGGTTGGCCCGCAAAATTTTTAATTTTTTATTTATATATAATAATTTTATAAAACTTATAAGTTTTCTACTCCTATCTTGATATCTCACAATCCAAAGAGAAAAAATCTTAGCTTCTTCCCTTATTCTTTAAACAAAATTATTATATCTTGGTTGCTTGAGGATTAGTTTATGGTTTTTTTGTAAACTTTAACAAATTTGATAACTTTATATCTTAAATTGTAGATTATGTTTTTAAATTTTTATAAGAGAAAGTATTGATATTAGAAGGTAAATTTAATTACTCATATATATGTGTCTCATATTTTTAATTCTCTTTAAAAAATATGAATTTTTTTTTCAAAAAAAAATGCGGGCCCGCGGGCTGGCCCGCAACCCGCACACTGCGGGTTAGGGTTGGCATTTTGTCAACCCGCAGAAGTGCGGGCTGCACAGGCCCGCACCGCGCGGGCCGCGGGTTGGTGCGGGCCAGCCCGCAACCCGCGGGCTGGCCCGTATTCCCAGCTATACTTTCAACCCCCCTCACACCCAAAACAAAAAAACAAATTTTCCCTAATTCTTGCCCCCCACGCATCCAATCCTAGTTTCATCACTGCAAACAAAGTACCTATCAAGTGAAAGAGACTTACAGTACTTCATATGCCTTGAAAATGGAACAAGTAATTTAACATGATCCTGAAAATTGAGACGAGAGAATAATATTAACCACTAAACTAATGGTCCAATATGTTTTTATAAATGAAAAAGGCTTATCTAACTAGTATATTAATATATAACTATAATGTTATTATATATAACTACCTATTCTAACATTTTTGTCAAATATACTATATATATATATATATATATATTCTTCCCGCCAACGTCAATGTGAACACAAAGATAACTAGTTATGGTCAAGATGAGAATCACGTGTCATGGGCATAAAAAATGTTCAATAATTGAGGATTACATTATGCTCAATTTTTTATATATGACAAATATGTTGACGGATAGTTGAAATTGAAAACACAATGGACGAGTGTTGATCAGAATAGTCGGACAAAAGAATGAGAAGTTTATGGATTGAGTTTGGTTTACGTTGCATAACCTCTTGTGTGTGTGTGTGGTAATCACTGAATCAAATTTAAGTATCATTGGATCTAATTGATGATAGTTTTTTAAAAAGTGTTCGGCTCTGTATATAAGCAATCATATATAATCCCTTCCACAACATCTTTTAATCTTTTAATTATAGGAACAATTAGAATAAAGGACCTACAAAAAATAATATTTATTAAGAATGATCTTAAAACTGTTATTACTTAGAAGAACAAAATATCAAAATATAAATTTAGAAATACTAAATTACCCCTAACTAAATCCCTAGCTACTTCTTCTCTACCACTACCATATCTCAAGCATATGACGATTAGTAAATTTTTTTTATAGTTTTATTTTAATCTACTATTAAGATAATTAAATCATGTGAGCCTCGTAAATAGTTTACTTTCACAAATTTAATTTGACCTCTTACATATATAAGATATTTTCAATATTTATTACTATATAAAATTCATTTATGAAAAAGTGTGATAATCCTTAAAGTCACACTTCGAAAAATTCTTTGTTCGTCCTCTCTTAATATTATTAAAATCGTTGGAAATTCATACCATTTTACCTTTTTTACTGGTTTTTAGCACACCGTTGAATTAATAAATCCAGTCTCTGTTTTCTTTTGGATTTTCCTGTTCCTTGACTCCTCCCTTCGAAGATTCAAACGTCCACGCAACAACAAAAACAATTATTTCATGTTTATTTCGGCTCTATGTATCATACCGTTTGGGGAACTAAGAAGTTTTTACCAGAAAACGTCATATATCTTATAATTAGATTTGAGATCGTTCAGATGTCATTGCCAGTGGCTTCTAGGGTCTGCTTGGCTCAATGAAGGGGAGAGGAAGGGAAGGATTTTAATGGAGGGGAGGGGAAAGGGGGGTTTGGGAGGGATTTTCTTTTACCTTAGCTTGTTTGGATTGACAAAAAGAGAGGGGAGGGGAGGGATTTTAATACTACCATGTTTGGTATAGGAGGGGAGAGGAGGGGAGGGAAAATATTTTTATATGGACAACTTTACCCTTATTTTATTTAATTTGTATTTTATAACTTTCTAACATATTTAATAAAATATAATTATAAATGACATTCAATACATAAAAGTTGCGAAAGAAAAAGACAAAGAGAGAGACGGAAATAATAAAAAAAACAATATAATAATGAGTGATCTTACAACTCACAAGATGTTTCAATAATTGAGGTGAAAAATTTCTACTGAAAAATCCTTGATATAATAAAAAAAATTAAATAAATAATGATGTACGGATATCCGAGGTTTATCTAAAGATTCTTAAAATAAATAATGTCCATCAAAGTTTAAGTAATTAATTCCATCTTTTACCCATATTCTCTCACAGAAACCTTAGTATTATAAGTGTCTTTTTGTAATAGAAACTGTTTTTTTAACATGATTTATAGTATATATGAGATAAAGATATGAGAAAAATTTTGTCTCAGCTTACATAAATGTATTTTTAGGGAAACAGAGAGAGAGAGATAGAGAGAGAATGGCTTGACAGAAAATAGGAAGAAAGTGAGAACGAAGGATTTGCAGAATGGAAAGGCAAGAGTCAAAGAAAATTACAAAGGGGCATTATTAATCTGTATTTAATTATTTTACTTTTTTGTGATTTATTTCCACTGATTTTGCGTCGTTATAGAGTTACCGTAAAAGTAACCAGGGATTGAAAGATGCCAAAGTGGTTACGGCTCCGTCGCACTATGTTCACTGTTGCAGGGTTAGGTGTCAGCGTTAGAACATGACATAGCATTTGCAAGGCAGTGATCTTAAAATTAAACATAAAAGAAAAATAAAAAAGGTTTTTTAAAAAAATAATAACGAGATTTCCCAAGAAGAGAGAGAGAGAGAGAAGGGGGACATAAATAAATCGGGTTAGAAGAAGTTATATTAGGTTTTGGGTAAATAATTAGAAGGGTAGTGTGGTAATATTTTAAAATAGTATGGATATATTAGTCAATATAAATTCAAGCATTAACCTTTCCCTTCAAATTCCCCCAATTTTGGAGGGGAGGCTTAGAAGGGGAAGGGAGGGAAAACTTTCTAAAATTTTCCTTCCCCTCCTAAAAATTGTAATTATCCAAACAATGGGAGGGGAGCAAAATCCCCCCAATTCCATCCCCTCCCCTCCAAATCCCTCAGACCAAACAGACCCCTAAAGTTATCTATTTTCAATTTTCTTAAAGTTCCAAATATAAACGAGAAATTAGGTTGTTTGATCATGTGTAATTTAGTATTATTCAATTTGTATTTTAATTTTGGCCCTTATAAATCATTACCATTTTTAAGGTTCTCACAAATAAATATTGTTTCCTCTATGTCCTTCCCTCCGATTTTCCCTTAATTATATTAAAAACACGTGTTAACATGGTAGATGTATGGAAAGCTACTCATTAAAAGGAAAAATCATTCTGTCATTCAATATTTGGGTGTATATATTATTATAATTTTTAGGGTTAAGGTGCAAAAATACCCATGAACTTTTCTCAAAAGTGCATCCAACACCATAAACTTTTTTTAGGTGCAAAAATACCCATGAACTTCTCAAAATGGGGCAAAAATGTCAAACCATTAATTGGTACAAAAGTCCGTTTTGTGGGACCCACAATTTTATTTTTTGAGGTGCAAAAATACCCATGAACTTTTTTAAAAAGTGCATCCAACACGATAAAATTTTTTCTGAGTGCAAAAATACTCATGAACTTTTCAAAAGTTTATGGTGTTTGGTGCACTTTTTAGAAAAGTTCATGGGTATTTTTGCACTTCAAAAAATAAAATTGTGGGTCCCACAAAACGGACGTTTGTACCAATTAACGGTTTGACATTTTTGCCCCATTTTGAGAAGTTCATGGCTATTTTTGCACCTAAAAAAAGTTTATGGTGTTGGATGCACTTTTAAGAAAAGTTCATGGGTATTTTTGCACCTTAACCCTAATTTTTAATTGTGTGTATGCATAATATTTATTTAACGTCGATTATTTAAGTAAAATAAGCGTATAAACACACTCAACATAAAAAGTTACTTTTTCTTATTTATGATATTGGATTATATTGGGCAGGATGATTTCATATAATTTCGGCTAGACCTTGTTTTACTCAACAAGCGAGACGAAGAAATGGAATGGGTGATTATTCCAAAAACTTTTATAAAAATATGTGTGTGGCAATTATCCCCCGCTAGACTCTACAATTAGCTAGACTCACTTAAGATCATGAACATAAATTATAATTAAGTAATTTATTTTGATTTTTTTTAAATCTCTCCAAATTAATCAACTGTGTATTATATTAAAACCCGGAGTTAGCACAATCCTTCTACATGCATCTTCATTTGGATCCACATGTAGTTGCACATTACACCTATGTAACTAATCCATTTGGCAAACAAAATAATCACCAACAAATGGGCCTCGCCTTGGGCCTTAATTCCATGATATTTTAGCCCATCAATCTCAATAATAAACCTACGAGGCCCGTAAATATCGAAAGTTGAAGTGATGCGGTTACGGGCTTATATTGGGCTTCCAACAAACTGAAATGAAGTCTCTGTACATCCTTTTTCTTTTTCTTAAAACTTAATTAATCTCACTTATAACTATCTTCTTTCAACAATTTGTGTCAACCCATATAAAGATGTGTCTCTCTGTGTGTGTACACAGTAAATATTTAATGGTTGCAAAATGTAAGGACCAGCTCTAAACTGTAAATTGCTGGTCAAGAAAAGCTCTAAACGGTAAATTAATTTATGACAAAGATTATAAATTATTATAACAAAAAAAAAAAATTCTTCAATAATAGACAAAAGTTGACATGAAGAGAATTTAAAATGATTTTTACATGCATCTTCAAAATTGATTTGTCTGAATTATCCATTTTGTCGTTAAATTTCCTAGCTTGGTAACTACAGATTGTGAATTATCACTGTCAATTTTGTCGTCCATCCTTCAAAAGAAAAAAAATATTAAAAGTGGTCCTGCAGCTACGAATCTACAACAAAACAATAAATCTAGAATTCAAACAAAATAGCTTTAAAAAAAATGTAGATTTAGTACTAGACCAGCGTCTAGATAGGGATGAGCAAAAAATCCGGTGATTCAGGTAGTTTGACCTGACCCGGTCCGATAAAAAAAAAATTGGTCCACAGTAGCTTCTGATAGACCAGACCAGACTGGTCTTCTCGGGTTGAACTGGACTTCGGTCCAAGGCCTCTGACCCCATGGTCTGGTCCGATCTAACCCAAGTTGTAACAGCAATAATGATTCATATACGATAGAGAACGAACAATTAATTAAATAAAGAAAATCAGGAATCCAACCAAACAACAATAAATATTCCAAGGATCTTGCAACTTGCATTGAATAAAGTCAAGTCAAATAGAGAACCAACAATAAATCGTCGTGAAAGCTACGATCGAGATCGATCTACCAACAATAAATCTTTGGTAGTTATCTTATACAATATTTTGCATAAATTAATAAGAAGTGCTCTGGTGCTCCCTCCTTCCCTAAATATAAATTTCAAATTTAAGAATATGCCCATTCATAAATATAAGTTTCGTTTAAGTTTCATCTCAACATTTATTGCCTTTTTTCCCCTAGTTTTACTCTTGTCGGCTGTACATATGTATTGCATTACTTTTCTTTTTTCTTTTTTTCTTTTTGACTAGTGACTGTGTGAATTGCACTAATTAAGACGATGGATGAGAATTATATTTATGAGGGAGGGCATGATAGGAAAACAATATATATTACTTGCATATTTATTGCTTGCAACTACTTTCTTGATAAACAAAAAACGGTTATTTAAAGCTTAATTATATTTAGGGATAGAGAGAGTGTTGGTGGCTCAATATTCATATAATGTTTTGGGAACTAAAAGGCGGTGAGATCAAATCCCATCTGGACTACTCATCGCCCCAAAATTCTCTTGGTCACCAGAGCTAGATTAATTGCCAGCAGTTGAGGGAATTTTTTTTAAATGAGGGTAATTATATCATTTTACAAAAAGCTTAATTCCAGAATAGTCAACGCGTACATCATTGAAGTTTCCGGGTCAACATTTGGTTCTAATCACAGTGATAAGCATATAATTTCTTATCAATCTGATGAGATCTCAACTATTTAAAATTAATTTGAATGATTCATATTTAAAATTTTTAATTTGTGATTTTTTAAATAATATATTCATTCTTATAAGAAGTGTTAGTTATAAAATTATTCTTATTTTTAATTTTACATATATTAAAATAAAATTTTATTTAAAATATAAAAATTAAATTAAATTAAATTTAAACCATCTAAAATCAATCTAACAATATAGATAGGTGATGAGCATAAATGATGAAGTGCGGACAATGTGCTCCTGAATTTTCATAATCTAATATATGTTTAATGAAAATTTAACGTTGATATATAAATTTTAAAACTAGAGAAAATTCCTTACAAAAAAAAAAAAAAAAAAGCTAAATTGCATAATGCCAAATAACCAAAAAAAAATGTAACGCAAATTTTGAGTTTGAGTTTGATGATATGGGCAAAGTTGCTCTTATAACTCGTCTGCTATTATTGGTATGCAGGCTAACTATCCTCAAGAACTAGGCCATGAAGGAATTGGGTGAGCTCTATAAACCACAGTCCTTTCTTGAGTGTAATCTAAAATAAACTGTAAGCATATAATGTTTCTTTTATCGGTTTAATATTATATAGATTATAATTATGATCTTTTCCCTATTTAATTATTTTTAAAATAATTTCATAAGAAAATATTTCTTAATTCCCACTCAATTTAACTAAGAACAAAGACAAACAAAATTATTAGGTGTATTGGTGGATCATGCGTCACGTGAAAAGTATGTAGAGCCTATTTCGTTCAATTGCATTGCATGCCTGCAATGGTAATCATGATTGCATTATTAAGATAAGAGTGTTTAATTGTTTTTTTACATTGTAATAAGGTTTACCATGGTAATGATGATTACCAAAAATTGGTAATCTTCATTCATACCTCTCTCTATGAATACTTATTACCACCCTATTGCAAGGTTGAAAAAGGTCAATTTCCTCCTCCATTGTTGTCATTGCCACTGCCACCACAAACCACCATCGTCACCTCCACCATTGTGGCCACCGCCACTACCTCCTCCCCCTTCATTGTCGTCGTCAATAGCCCTACCACTGCCACCTCCACTGTTGCTATTGCCGCCACCTTCACCGTTGTTGTAGTCACTACTACTACCTCTTCCTCTTCGTTTGCCGCCGTCACTACCTCCTCCTCAGTTGCAGCCAGTGCCTCATCCTCCACCGCCGTCATCGCCACCCCCGCCACTGCTACTACCTCTATTTGCCTCTGCAAGTGCACGGATCATGTTAAGTAATAAAGTGATAAGTAAAGTATCATTCCCATGAGGATTTGTTTTAACAATTAAAATCAAACAATAAGCTTAGTGCATTCAATCAAGTTGAGCCAAAACAATGTTGTTGGTATAGAAAAGGATTTGTAAAATCTGTATTTGAAAACAATGGTACTTGAGTGTGTAAAATCAAATCTGATATGGAAGCTAGGATTATTTATTCCCTTTGTATTTCATAAAAACTTGATTAGGTTCCTCTCTTTTAATGTCTTCAATGATTATATGTGTTAGTCTAGATTCGAAGGTATTTAATTCAACTTTCTTAAGATAGAAACAAGTTCGTATACTCAATTAATATGCATAATCTCTTGCTACAATCAAATGAGAATACGCATTTAGCATCAATCTACATTGACAATGCAAGGTTAATGACTATATCTCTATGTCATTAACAATCCATCCATTTAATAAGTAAATGTTAAGGAAAACATGATTTTAACCAAGTTCTTTACTCACATTTAGCTTTCTCAAGTCAAAATAGAGTAAACATAACCATCTAATTGAAGGCCAAGCATTCAGAAGCTTTATGTTTAGGAGAAAATCAAAACATATATATCATTCGTACATAAAAGAGAGGAAGATCCAAGTATTAATCCATACAAAGGTTCAAAATAATCCTAAAATAAGAGTTTAGTTACTCATGTTTAGAAAATGAGTACAAGAATATAGAGCAAAAATAGCCATATCAGTAAAATGGAGAAGAAAGGGGAAGAAATCAGAAAAACCAAGGAAATCAGCTTGAATCTCTTCAAATCTTCAATCTCCACTTGATTTTCCTTGCTTCCCAAGCTCAAAGACGTATCCCAGCCACCTCCTAGGGTTTTTTAGATATGGAAGATAGAGTTCTCAGCCCTAGATCCTGCATTTATAGGCCCTAAAATTCAAAACGCGTAGCAGCTGTCACGGGCCTTGGATGAGGCCAAAAAGTTTATGTGATGTGCTTGGCCACGGCTATTGAAATGACTTGGCAATAGCCAAGGTTGCTGAGATAGCTTGGGCGCAGCTAGTGAAATGGCTTGGCCACGGCGAAGCTTCTTAAACTACCTTGGCCGCAGCCAATAGGAATGCTTGGCTGCAGCTAATATTCTTGATGAGATCTTGGCGTAGCCAAGCTTCTTCACTTTGAACTTCGCTCCCGCCAAGGTCTGTTTTCTTCCTTACTTGCATTTCCATGACACGGTTGATTACTTAAGCTCCATTTCACCTTCTTTTCCTTAGATTGGCCTTTCTCTAGCTTCGATTGTGACTGAAATGTGGTCTTGTCAACACAAATAACTCTATAAAAGCCCACAGTTGATAATCATAACAAACATTCATATAATATCACCACATTTGTACTCTTTTTATGCCAAATATGCATCTTGCACATTTCCTTCACTTTTGCACTCCCAATTATCCATTAGTACACCAAAATGTATGAGAAATAAAGGGAAATGTGCAAGTTTGACAAGAATTTCATGAGGTTAACACACCCCCAAACTTGAACTTTTGCTCATCCTCGAGTAAAACCAGTTGAGTGAATAAGAAGCTAGAATGATTAATCCCAATTTAGTATTTAGGCATGATAACTTCTTCATTGGTTGCTCAAGATGCAACGTTCAATAGGAAAAACAACAAAATATAAAGGAATGCATGGTTCACAATTTAAAAACGAACTTTCAAACATCTTCTAGAATGTGTCTGTGTGAGCATAATTGGATCACAATTTTCTTGCAGTTATTAAGATCAAATGCAACACTTCAACATATATAAAACAACCTCAACATCTAGGCTCTATCTTCCTGCATTCTCCTATTTATTCACTTATAAATCATTCCACATAATTTTAAAACCAATGGGACTTCATGGGCTTATAATGTGGCCATTGGTTAAGCTCATTAGAAGAATGGAGAAAATGAGGATTCAAATCTTGAGATAAATGACAATATATAATTCCTCTATTTGTACTACATGAAATTTTCTTTCAAGAAGCTCACATACTCCCCTAAGCTTATCTCAAATTGATGTATTTGTAGTCAAAGTTTTATTGGACTTCTTCTTCTTCTTTTTTTGACATAACAAGATATAACTGAAGAGTATTGACTACTTGAGAACATGCACCGCCTTCCGTACACCTATCTTAACAAAAACATGCATCCCTTAATCAACAAACCAATAATCATCACCAAATAGTCATTTATCTCAAGATAAGGGTAATTCATGACTTTTCTGGCTATACAGGTTAAGGCCTGATGTGGGTCTTTAGAAATTTTTTAGGCTCAAATGAGATGTAAATGGATCTGACATCATTGATCGGCTTGAAAGGCACAAACGTATTTAAAAGAATGCCCAAATCATTTTTCAAAACTATGTGAAATTGCTACTTCATTTCAAGAAATTATAATGCAAGTTCAAAAGTCCTTCAGTGAGAAAAGATCATACATATCAATTTGCTATAAAATCTTCTAATAAAAGCATTCAAATTATTTCCAACTCTTTTGCGCAATATTTATTCCGAAGATTATTAGGAAGTAAGTTTTAAAATGAAACCAAACATTCATAAATATTTACTATCTTTCTCTTAGAAAATACAGAATCCAAGCATCCTATTTATCATTGGATCACGCATTCACTATCAGAGATAATTCATCAATCTAGCTCAATTTTTGAAATAGAGGATAGCAAATTGTTACATTTTTAAACTTGAAATTCTTATCAACATGCTTATGGACCTTCAAAAACACCCCCAAACTTGAAACAGACAGAGTCCCTACTGTCAAAAGTGAAAAACTGAGGGGTAGAATTCATGCACATAAATGTCACACAGCACCTGCACTAAGAACAGATACAAGCACTAGCCAGAAATATGAAAAAATGACTGGGAGTTGCGTGATACACAAAAGAAGTAAACTGAGAATATGCATTGACCAGAGAAAACAACCATTATTCAGTGAACAATAATGGAAACAAGAAAGTGAACCATAACATAAACAATAACAAATAAAAGTGTCGCAAAGAGTCCACAATAAGAAAAAGAAACAAAAATCCAGTAAAATCAACCAATTAGCACCAATAAGAACCCCTTACTCATCTCCTCCTCTACCACCATCACCACCATCATCCAGTAAAATCAACCAATCAGCACCAATAAGAACCCCTTACTCATCTCCTCCTCCACCACCACCACCACCACCATCATCATCATTATCATCATCCTCAGCTACATCAGACTCATCATCATCATTAGTAGTACCTTGAGCTTGTTGAGCAATGAAAGCTTCGATTCCGCTGAGTCTATCCCGATGATCATGCAATGTGGAGAAGCATTGGCCGACATTGGTGTCATTGTGTTGCATCATAGTAAAATTGGGGATGAGATAAGGAAGGTTTACTAGAAGGTTCACTGGGAATATCAAAGGCTGGGTCATCAGAGGGAGGTTGGATGCCTGACTCCTATCGAGCGATCTTGGGTTTGATGCTCTTGTATTAGAACCTTTGAATTGGTTTGAAGAGGACCTCAGTAGCGATAGCTACCATGACCACATATGTGCAAAAGGCAGAAATAAAATGTGGGATCATGAGGTAGTAGGTATGGTCATGAATGTGATCCTTCAAAGATTTGTAAATCAAATGACCAATGCCTACGGTTTCCTTCTTCATCAAGAGAAAGACAAGGGGAGCTTGATCTCGAGTAAGGTGGTTCAGGTTAGAAGATGACCAGAAGTAATCCTTGCCGAAATACAACCAAATACGAGCCTCTACCGATAAGCGAGTATGAAGTAGATATTTTTGAATACCAGCAGGGTTCTTCCAAGAGATTGATCCTTTGTAGTCCAATAGCTGAGAAATTTCATCTTCAGGGATTGCATCTTCATTGTCCAGGTGTTGTTTGTATTTTCATCCCTCGATGGCTGGTAGGGATGAAAAGTGCTGGAAGTTGTCCAGAGTGAAGTCAATGGGGACGCCTCTAACTGGAAACTTCCAGATGCTCCAAAGGCATGCTTGTGTATAAAACTCTTAGGCTGTTTGGAGATTGCCTTTTGCCTTGGGTTCCATGAGCTTATTCAAATGATAGGTCTTGGTGGCAATGTCATAAAAGTCATGGGAGGCTGTGAAAGGGAATTTGCGCTCTTGTAAAATAGGCCGCTTTACTATCTTTGACTTAACCTCCGCAATAGACTTGGCACTAAGTTTATCAGTAGTGCATTTGACAGGCATGTTTGCTATAGACAGATAGCCAAAAGAAGAGTCCACAAACTCAGACAATAAGTATTCTACGTGGAGAATAAGAAAAGGAGAAAGAAAACTCCTAAAACTAAAAATAATGCAAGTCAAAGGCAAAAGAAATGTCCCCCAAACTTATGGTCTAGCTAATACCTAATCAATAATCAGAATTCCAGCCTACAACTTATCCTCATTGTATTGAAAATCTAGTAATGTGCCAAGTACGACTACATTATAGTTATGGAGTTAAGTGAGACTTGTCTATGGCTTATTCAAAAAGCAAATAGTTTAAATTAGAAATTGGCGCCAAGTCTAATTTCAAAACAGGGCCAATCTGTGGTATTATGCATTGTCACATTGCTTTATCATAATATGTGGTTGTGCAATCATGGGGTTTTACAAGTTTTGCAATAGAAAAATTTTCATTGTAAAGTCCAAAAATTATCCAGCCCATAGATTGCAGAATAAGCATTGGCACGACCATGAGTTTTAAAATGAAAGGGAGAATCAGGAAAATAATGCCAGTCCATAGATAAAAGAGTTCGCAAGGCCATGATTTTCAAAGGTTAACAGCAGTAGTTTGACAGCTCAACAAAATTTTAACAAAAGTTAAAGGCAACCATGACAACACCTACTACAATCAAAATTGCATATAGAAAGTAGCAAAATTTTAACTCTATGAACTACATAACACAGTCTACAGCACTCATAACAATTCAAAATAAAGGCATTGTCGTTTTAGAGAATCCATCATTATTTAAGCGTATTTTAGAAATCCTCTAAAAATATGCTCTCAAAATTACCCATAATCATAATAAACAAACAGGAGGAAAGATGAAGTTATTGCTGAGAGTAAAAGAAGGACCCAATAAGAAGAGCGAACAATTAGGATTGGGGAAGTGGTGCACAAATCGTGCGAACAAAGGAGCACAACAGTAAAAACAATGACAGATCTGAGGGTTGAAAATGTGAGAGAACGAGAGAAAGAAAAGATGGAATGAGGGGAAATGGAATTGAGATCAAGGAATTTGGGGATAAAGAGTGAGAGAATGAGAGGAAAGGATAAAGATAGAGAGAGGAAAAACAGAGGAAGGGATTGGGATAGGGTGTGCGGTGTTAAGGAAGAGCAAGGAAGAAGAAAAGAATTTGGGATTTAGGTTTTTATTCAAGGCTAAAAGGTTTTAGCCGCGGCCAACTCTGTCTTGGCCTCGGCCCAAAACTTTCTGGACCTTTGTTGGCTGCGGCCAAAATTATCTTGGCCACGGCCCAAAACCTTCTGACCTTTCTTTGGCCGCGGCCAAAATTGATTTGGTCTCAACCAACAAGTCTTTTTTTGTTTTTTTTAATCTGCGTCTTGGTCGCAGCCAAGAATACTTTCTGTGCTTTCTTGGTTGTAACCAAACATGACTTGGCTACGGCCTAAAACTTTATGGATCAGCTTTGGCTACGGCCAACATCTCTTTGTGGCCTTTTTGAATCAGCTCCAGATATTAGATTGAAATACATATTCACAGAATTTTATTTTCAAGGTTTCAAGATACTAAACATATCAAATACACACCACAATTCCATCTACTTCCAAATCATTTCATCTCAAATCACACAGAATCATGAAAACACATTAATGAACACAAGGTAAAGGTATGAAGAACTTCCTTGGAATTTTCTCTTACAACCGTGATGTTCTTGTGTTGCACTTTTCTTTTGAACCAGTCATGCTTCCTTCCTCTAACTGGGGGTTTCATCCTCCTCCTACACACATAAGACTAAACATACATCCACAAAAACACACCAAAATCAAACAAAGTAAAGAGATTGGGTTGAGAACTTGGGTTGCCTCCCAAGAAGCACTTAATTTACAATCTTTATCCTGACTCTTCTTGTTAATCAATCATCATTTGATAAATGGGTTGTGGATATTAGCCGATCCACATCTCCTCCCTAGTAATGCTTTAATCGTTGACCATTCACCTTGAATCGTTCTTTTTTTTCATTCTCAAGCTCCACCACACCAAAATTTGAAGCATGAACCACTGTAAATGGGCCAGACCACCTGGATTTTAGCTTTCCTAGAAATAATCTTAGCTTTGATTCGTACAGCAAAACCTATTAACTTGGTGCCAAAAAGTTAGGAGCTATCTTGCTATCATGATTTCTTTTAGTTCTCTCCTTGTAGATCCTTACATTTTCATAGGCATGGAGGCAAAATTCATCTAGCTCATTCAACTAAAGCAGCCTCTTCTCTTTCACCGCTTGAGGATCAAAGTTAAACTTTTGAATAGCCTAATAAGCTCCGTGCTTTAATTTGATGGGTAAATGGCAATATTTCCTAAACACCAGGCAATATGGGGACATACCAATTGGTGTTTTGTATGCTGTTCGTAAGCCCATAAAGTATCACCCAACTTGGATGACCAATCCTTCTGAGTGATATTGACTATTTTCTCGAGGATGTTTTTGATCTCACGATTAGAAATCTCTACCTAGCTATTGGTTTGCGGATGGTATGGTAATGCCACCTTGTGTTTGACACCATATTTCTTCATTAGGGCCTAAAATTGCTAATTACAAAAATGTAAACCCCCGTCCCTGATAATTGCTCAAGGTATCCCAAATCTGGTGAAAATGTATTTCTTCAAGAACTTCAACACTATTTTAACATCATTGGTGCCATATACTATGGCTTCAACCTATTTGGATACATAATCAACCCCGACTAAGATGTATTCATTATTAAATGACTTAGGGAAGGGGCTCATGAAATCAATTCCCCAAACATCAAAAAGTTCTACTTTTAGCATGTTGTTCAAAGGCATCTCATTCTTCCTTGATATGTTCCCTACTCACTAACATCAATCACACTGTAGAACAAATGTATATGCCTCCTTAAAGAGAAAGGGCCAATGAAACTCACTTTGAATGACCTTTACAGCAGTTTTCTTCCTTCCAAAGTGACCTCCATACTCAGAAGAGTGACAGCCTTATAAGATATACTCTTATTCATTCTTCGGGACACATCTTCGAATGAGTTGGTCAGGGCATCTTTTAAACAAGTAAGGTTCATCCCAGAAGTATTTATTCACTTAATGTAGGAATTTATGCCTTTGATGGAAGTTGAGATCTGGACGTAAAACTCCACAAACAAGTTGTGGCAGAATTTAGTTTTCGGTAGTCCATACACACCCGCCACCTAGTTACCGTGCGAGTAAGAGCCAGCTTATTTTGGGTGTTAGCCACTATAGTCATGCCACCCTTCTTAAGGACACATTGGACTAGGCTCACCCATAAGCTATCAGATATAGGATACATAATACCAGCTGAAAGTCATTTAAGAATTTCTTTTTTCAGTACTTCTTTCATCATTGGATTTAGACGCCTTTGATGTTTAGTGGAGGTTTTATGATCGTCCTCCAAAAGAATTTTATGCATGCAAATAGAAGGGTTTATTCCCTTGATGTAAGCAATGGTCCACCCAATAACACACTTGTTCTCTCAACACTCTTAATAATTTCTCCTCTTGTGATTCAAAAAGGATGGAAGATATAATTACCGGTAGAGTGTTAGTGCTCCCAAGATAGGCATACTTGAGATGAGAGGGTAAAGGCTTCAATTCCAATAGTGGAGGAGCTTCAATAGAGGGCTTTAAAGGAGTACTTAAGGCACTGGATACCTCAAGTGGTTCAAACTTCCTGAGCCTATAGTGAGGAAATGATTCCACACATAAAAGCTTTTCAATAACATCTTCTTCAAATTCCTCAATATTTTTCTCACCAATCAGAAAGGACTCTAATGGATCTTTGATCATGGAAGTAGATGATTCTTGAGGAACAATTGATTCTAAAATATCACAAAAGAACATTGAGCCGAATCATCATGAAATTTTAACGCTTTGGGCATGTTGAATATAACTTTCTCATCGTCTACCCGTAAAGTAATTTCACCTTTTTTGACATTAATGAGAGTTCTTGCAATGGCTAAGAAAGGTCGGCTAAGAATAAGAGGAATTTTCCAATAAACTTTGCAATCTAGCACTACAAAATCTGCTAGGAAAATAAATTTGTCCACCTTGACTAGGACATCTTTAATGATCCCTCTGGGCTTTGAAATACTGCAATCGGCAAAAAAGAGAGTCACCGTGATAAGCCTTGGCTCCCTTAAACCCAATTGGTTAAATACTGCAAGAGACATCAGATTAATGCTTTCTCCCAAGTCACAAAGATCTTTACCATTGAAGTTATTCCCAATGTTACATGGGATATAGAAACTCCCTGAGTCTTTAAGCTTAGTGGGCAACTTCCTTTGATGACTGCACTGCATTCTTCAGTCAAGGCAATGGTTTCAAACTCATTGAATCACCACTTCTTTGATAAAATATCTTTCAAGAACTTAGCATACTTGGGCATGCTTTCCAACGCTTTAACAAAAGGAATATTGACATAGAGTTGCTTAAACATATTCACAAACTTCTTGAACTGCACGTCTTCCTCTTTTTTCTTAAAAATGTGAGGAAAAGGTAATGGTGGCATGATATTAGCCGTAGTTGGCTTTTTCTCATTGTTTTTCTTTTGTTTCACCTTATTTTTCTCAATATCATCATTGTTCTTCTCAGCTTCCTTTACTTTCCTTACTTCATTTTCTTCCATTACACTTTCTGGGTCTACAGTTTCTGTATCATTGTCTTCGTCAATTTCTTGATCATCTGGCCTTGAATTGGGCTTGCTCGAATGAGACACTCTAGGCGGTACTTTACCACTTCTCATATTAATGGCATTACACTCTTCTTTTCTACTCCTTTTTGGGTTAGGAATGGTATCACTAGGAAGGTTGCCTCGTAACATGGTGTTCATTTAAGAAGCAAGTTGGCCCATCTGAACTTTAAGATTCTTTATAATTGTGTCATGTATAGAAAAAGTAGCTTTGTTCTCTGCCTTCGAAGATTCAATTTGGGACAGTATTTGAGTCAGCATCTTATATGTCTTGAATTCTTCCACCTTGAATGGAAGAGGCCTATGTTGTGGTTGAAAACCTAGTTGAGGCATAGGTTTTGTCATAGAAGTAGACTCATGTTGCTGATTCAGGGTGTTCCCTTGACTCCAAGAGAAATTTGGATGAGATCTCCATGCACGATTATAAGTTTGTGAGTAAGGGTTACCTTGAGGTTGTTGAAATTTTTCCATGTAATTGACAGATTCAGTAGCCATATACTGGGGATAATTATCAGGTATATGAACATCATTGCATTGGTCGCACATAATTGGTGTATCATGAACGGCATGCATACCTTTAGGAGTATTTCTATGCATTTGGGATTCCAACACATTGAAGTGCTTATTTAAAGCAGATAGAATAGTTGCAATCTGGGAATAGGAGTCTTCTTTTGCACTAGCCATAGGTTGGGTAGCTCTCCTATCATTTCCTTGAGTGCTATTTGCAAAAAAATTGATCTAGCAATGGAATCACTTCATTGACAGGAACATTATGGTATCCTCCATTGGTCATAGAATCAACCATCGCCTTAGATTGAGGATTCAGGTGAGTACAGAAGATTTGGACTACCACCCATTTGTCTATCTCATGATTAAGGCATTGCTTCATTAACATCTTATATCTCTCCCATGCTGCATAGAGGTGTTTATCCAGATGTTGTTTAAAGCTCAAGAATTCTTCCCTCTCTTCCACAAATTTGTCATCTGAAAAGAATCTAGCTTTGAATTTAGTTTCAAGATTATTCCAAGAGTTGATTAATCCTTCCGAAAGATTGTTAAACCAATCCCTTGCCTTCCCTTATAGAGAAAGAGGGAATAACCGTAGCCTCAAGACATGTTGTGAAACTCCATTTTGTTTAAAAGAGTCACATGCCTTCAGGAAGTACATCAAATACTTGTTCGGATCTTCATTATAGAGACCATGAAACATCCCATGTGTAACACCCCACCGCCGTCTCACCCCACCGGGCCACAACGGTTGGTGCCCTCTCCCACCTCGCGGTGCGGAGCAGGATGGGTCAAGTCCGTTAGACCCACTACTCACAAGAGTCCCTCGCTCCCCAAGCGAGATTTTTCGCCTCCGTGGGAATCGAAGCCACTACCTGGGGGTAAGTAGCGCCTCAATGCATTCCCACTACCACTTGAGCTAAGTAGCTCAAGTGGTAGTGGGAATGCATTGAGGCGCTACTTACCCCCAGGTAGTGGCTTCGATTCCCACGGAGGCGAAAAATCCCGCCAGGGGGGCGGGGGACTCTTGTGAGTAGTGGGTCTAACGGACTTGACCCATCCTGCTCCGCACCGTGTGGTGGGAGAGGGCACCAACCGTTGTGGCCCGGTGGGGTGAGACGGCGGTGGGGTGTTACACCATGCATCTATAGCATTGTAATAATCACTAGCTTGATCTCAAAAGTATGCGCCTGCATTTCAAGCATTCGAATGCAGGAACAAGTGCCTCGCATATTTCTGCTGGCAAAATCATTGACTATTGCTCAATCATATTCGTCTGCCATTACTTCAATTTCAGCTTTAGATTCAGTAGCTGTTTTAGATTCAGTTTCAACCTCAAAAGTGTTTTCAATGAGAGGTACTCCATCAAGCACAACTACCAATCCATTCGGTTCCCAAGATTGCATATACCTGAATGGTACCTACAAAAAGAATTGACCAAACAAGAATCAAAGCAAAACAAGAATTAATATGGAAAACAAAAATGAATGTATAGCTATTTAAAAGCTCAATCAAAATTTACTAACATAAGCTTAAGGTTAATCAAAAGATTTGTTAAAATAGATCCCCGGCAACAGAGCCAAAAACTTGTTCGCCTCTAATTTACAAGTCCAATTTATCTAATTAATGACTGATCCTACAATCACATTTATATCCATCTCTTAGATAAATTGTTAAAAATCACTTGATGTGTGTTTGAAAATTATTTTAATGCACTTGTTTCCTCTTAAATGAGAGCAGGATCGCGACACTCAATATGACTTAATTCAACTACACACCATAGTAATAATATATAATGCATAATCTCATCAAAACATAGGGAAATAATTTTAATGCATACATCGAGTGGTTTTTAACAATTTATCTAAGGGATGGTTATGAATGCGATCGTAGGATTAGTCATTAATTAGATAAATTGGACTCAACGCGATTGCTTGAGGTTTTCACTTTGACTTTATGATAAATTAACTCCTAAAATATCTTGAGAAGTTAGGAAGACCATTAACTTTGCTACCAAGGCTCATTTCATCATTCATATTTTCAATTTCAATTCCTTTCCATCCACTATTTGAAAAGACCAAAAAATCATAGCTTTAGGATTTTAATTGAAATTTTCATTTATCTATTTTCAACAAAAATCCAAAACAAATTTTCCCTTGCTTTCATTGCATTACATGACATTTATATTACTTAGAATTCAATAAAAGGCTCATCGAGAAGAGAAAACGATCCTAGGTTTGCCTATATGTAATCCTTGGTTAATTTTTGATTGTGGACCTTAAGGCTAACGAGAGACAAAAAGTCCTGCAAATCAAATGGCGCCATTACCGGGGAGCTAAGTAATTGGCTCTCTTGGTAATCTAATTGTCAAATTCACTTTTGACAAGGGGTCACTCGGGTAAAGCTTGTTAGTTTTGCATTTTTTTGTTATTTCTTTGCATATAGTTAGGATTTTGCATTTAGGTAGCTTGTATAGCATTAATCGCATTGTTTTGACTTGGTAGCTTTTGTGTGGTGTTATTGGCTTTCAATTTGATATGACTTTGAGCTTATTTGTATGAATTCACCATGTCTTTAAGTTAATTCATAGCATTTTGCATCTTTTATTATTTTGAAACTTCTCTTTCTTTTTCACTTGCATTTGTATTCTCTTAGATTCTTTTTCTTAGTTTTCATAGTTTTTAGTTAGATAGTTATCTTGTGATTCATTGCAAATTTATTGTATTGAATTCTCATGGCTTAGTTTAATTGTAATCAAAGTTTACCCTTTGAATCTCACTCTTCTATAGGAGATTTGACTGAAAGGAAAGAGTCTATATCTGAAAGCATCCATTCTATTCAACAAACATTGCAGCTTCTTCAAGCTAAGTTAGGATGTCAAGATAGTCCATTTGGTGAAGAATGTTATAGTCGATTTCATGATCCATACCATGAATCTTACTAATAACTTTCATTCCAACCTCATTGCCCACCATACCCACCCTATAGAACATACCATAAGCCTTCTCCGCTATCATATAACCCATATCATGAGCCTCACTCTAATCCTCCACCATATAACCGCATATCATATCATAAACCTCCTTTTTCATTCTATCCCACTTCCTGCCCATATTATCCACCTCATGAGTCTCTATACCCACCATTTGAACCATCTTATGGACCTCATTCCCAATCATGCGTGCCAAACCAAGAACTTACCATTAGTGAAGTCATTCAAGAGTTCCAAAACCAAATCACTCAGACTATCAATGAAGAGCAGTCACATAAGGACACCTTTGCTCATTAAATGGAAGTTATTCAAGAGTTTCAAAGTCAAATGGATGATCATACCAAAGAGTGGCGGTTATAAATGGACTTTCTTATCAGACGAATGGAACAACAAGAGAAAGAGAGTGGGAGATTGGAAAAGGAACTTGAGTGTCTCACTCAACAATCACAAGTGTTGAAGAATCCCCATGAACATCCTCCTTCCATGTTCTTACATATACATGAAATGGAGCATCTAAAAGAAAGCAATGAGGAGCTAGAGGAAGCACAAAAGGCTTCTAAGTGCCATACTCCACCAGAGACTCACCCACCATGCCACGAACATTCATCCCAACCCTCTACTTCTCATGATTCACCCTTGTCTACTTGCTCTTTTATTGGACAAAATGTTTTTGAATCTTATATTGTTGAATTGAATTTGAAATCACTCCTTATCATTCCAATTGTTGATGATTGAGTGCAAGCTTTAAGGGAAGCAAATAACAAGTTGGATATTGAACATCAATGCTTATTTGATGATGCATTGGAGTCTGGCACTTTGAGGGGGAAAATAGATAAGCTCAATGAAATGGTAGACCTCTCTAACGCTATCACACATTATATATAGTGAGAGCAATCTGGAGGTGAAGAAGGAGCTCAAATCTTTTCAAAGTTGCATGTAGAGCAAGAGGGGAATGCTGAAAATGTTCCAATGTTCACTCAACTCCAATCTTCCCAGAATTTGGAGTCTTATGAACTGCCACCTAACGTTGAAACCAAGCTCGAACAATATGACATTCTCTATCCAGAAATTCAAGAGCAAGGAGTCCAAGTTCAAGGATCACACACCACTTCACAAGTGGAAGATTTTGAACCTCCAGTGACTACTTCTATACATACACAAGAAGTGGAGCAAGTTTAAAAGAGCATTGAAGAGTCTTCCCTACCATTTTGTAATGATCCTATCCTTATAGAAGTAAACTCTCCTACTACTTTAACTAGTGAAGCAATTCATGATTTGAGTGATAATGAGGTGGATGAGGAAATCATTGTTGAATCCCCTCAAACGTTTGAAAATGTAATTGCTCAATCCATTGGTTCAAGTAGTAGTGATTCGATCGTACTTGTTGATGAGTGTACTCCTACTTCTTTGTGTGATGCCTTGATTGTTGAAAATGCTTCTCTTCATAGTACTAGGGATTATTGTGATCAATTGGATGATATATTTTCATATTCTTGTGCGGTAGATCAAATATGTGTAGACTGATATCATGAAAAAACTATTTGCTTGTTGAGTTTCGAAAGAAAGCATCTAGTGAAGTGGTTGATTGTATTATTAATCATAATGCATCCTCTTGTTCT
Organism: Inga leiocalycina; assembly: GCA_963242795.1. NCBI lineage: Eukaryota > Viridiplantae > Streptophyta > Magnoliopsida > Fabales > Fabaceae > Inga > Inga leiocalycina. The sequence continues at coordinate 44,742,500 of OY725329.1, forward strand.
ATTGATGATTGTAATCATAACACTTGTGAACATGTTGAATCTTGTATGAATGCCACTGTGGTTAATACGAATGATAAAGACCATAGAAAAATTTCTCCTTCTGCTTCCAAGGAACATGTTGAATCTTGTATCAAAGCTTTAGATGGTAATCATTTGAAAAATTTCTCCTTCTGCTTCCACTCTTTTTCCTTCCACCTCTTATGATTGTAATGATGATGTGGTGTACCCCACACTACTATGGAAGGGACTTTTAACGTCTGTTTTTACGACCTTTAGACGACCATTTTTAGGGGGACGTGTATGTGAGTGTCATTGAAAGTTCAAGAAAAGACGACTGTTGCAAAACGGTCATTGTAACATACTTACAACGATAGTTTTTTAAAAACAGTCGTTGTAAGTCTTTAGATACAACGACTGTTTTTAGTAAAACAGTCGTTGTAAGTATGATACAAAGACTATTTTCCTTAAAACAATCGTTGTATCTTTTGTTTTTTAAATTTTACTCGTTTTAACCCTCCAATGCCATTGGAAAACCACCAACCCAGACAAGTATATTTTTGGATCTTCAAAGTTCTATCATGATATATCACGCATTATAAATCATCATAACATCATTTTACATCGAAGGCATAAATCTGGAGACGATTTAAATAATAGTGTAGCTTCCATATCACAATTCAGTACATTTAGTACACAAAAGACAAACCACATGCATACTCAAAGCTTATAACTAATTCAACAAACCTCATTAAACCCAAACCTTTTACGGATAAAAAAGAAGCCATGACATACAAATCGTTTACAAAGCACATGAACTACAAAAGCGCAGCTATTATTTTCTTTCTTACCACTAGAAAGATTGAAGTTTGTACCACGTGCAATCTATGTACCAGAAATAAGTGTACCTTCATGATCTACTGTAGAGCAGAGGACCAACTACAGCCCAAAATCCTGAAACAAATCCCAATGACATGCTCACATAAAACCAACTAATTCCTCCTTTACCTTCTTTGGCATTTTGGTCATGCTTTGGGACGTACTTCAAATCATTGCAATTGTTCAGCAGTGGAGGACCACATAGATGTTTGCCCACAAAGCTAGATTCTTCAAATCCATGCAATTGAGTTCCTGTTGGAATTTTTCCTGTCAGATTATTGTTAGGCAAGTTTAATTTGTTTAGGAAATTCAATTTGGAAATGGATGGTGGGATTTCATCAGAGAGTTTATTTTCTGAGAAATCTATTAACTGTAATGATCCCATGTTGCCGATGTTTTGAGAAATTTTACCATGCAACAAGTTGTTGGACAAGTTCAGAAATTCTAACCCCGCAAGACTTGTAAATTGGGATGGTATCTTACTAGATAATTTGTTATATGAAAGATCAATGATCATGATGAGACCTAGAAAATTATAATCATCAAGCCTTCCTTTCAAAGCAAGGAGTATTTCAGTTATGTAATATGCAGTGCCATCCCCTTGGGCCAAAATATAAAATTTCTTTTGAAAATTAGAACGTTGTTGCTAGCTAGTGTTATATTTTGAATTAAGATAACATCATTTCTGCCTTATTTAAGCATACTTGTAATCATCAATTTAGTAAGCAAAACAGCAGCCACTTTTGATTGTAGAAGTTGTGGTAATTTCTCTTTTCTTTAAATGTTTCTTTCTGATCTAATGATTTTAAGGTATCTTTTTTCTTGATTTAAAATAGATAATGGGGCTATGGCAATTTTTCCCAACCATAAGTCTGACAGTATTAGATACTGTAGCAAACATTGGGCTTATAATTTTCCTTTTCCTAACTTACTATCCATACACCGGTCTCATCTAGACACTTTCTCCTGGAAAACAAATTCTTTCTATATAAGCTTGATGAAGAGGAAAATGTGGATGCTCAGTTTTGGATTCTGAGATTGGGAAGCATGAAGGGTAGACAGACTTGTACTATATGTTGTGTATGTGCAGTAGATAGCAAGAGTGAAATTCTTTATTGAATAATTTAGTGAGAGAGGTTTTTCATTATTTGGTTATTAAGTTCAGAAAAAATTGATAATAAGCTTTGATTCAGACCACTTAGAATTTTTTCCTCTGCAATTCTTGATCCACTATTGTTAATGGGTCGGCAGAAAAGTTGTTCTGGATAACTTTGATATTTCATCTTTTTTTGGTTGGATTTCTTTATATATTGTATGATAGAAATTGTTGGTATTATGTGGTTGTTGATACTTCATTTATCAAATTAAAAAAACCAACTTTGAGAACTTTTAGTAGCTATACTTGAGTTTCTCTAGTCAAGTTTAGATGTTAAGTGATCACTTATCAGCTCTCTGAAGACCATTTATGAATTGTTCGTGTAAATACTTCATAAATAGCATTACCTCACCACTGGCTATTAATTGTTTTCTATTTTGTTCCGAATCTTCAGTTTTAGCAATTAAACCTATGAGAATGATTGCAGAGTATATATCACAGAACTATTACAATATGGGCATCTTACCTACAAAATTTACCTATTTGGATCTGCTGGATATAAAAACTGAAAATGGATTCTAATCTCTTCGTGAAACAGTAAACATAAATTATTAGAAGCCAAGCTTTCTCTACCCCATAATGTCCCAACATATAGCACATATACTGTAGATAACAAGCAATTAACAGCAAGATTTGTGAACAACGCACACAGCATAACATTCAACAAAGAAAGAGCTTTAATTTCATAAATTTAACTTCAATAATCAGGAGACAAACTAGGAAAACACAAACAGAATAGCTAGCCAAAGATTGTAAACAAAAAGATTTGTGATTTACCTGGAAAATGCAGGGAAGATATGAAGGAGAAAAGCTGTAAGACGATGACGGTGGTGGCATGAGAGGGGGAGGGAGAAGGATGCACGAGAGAGACATGACAGCTAGCCACTTGCGACTTGCAACTTGCGACTTCCGAGGAACAAGTGAGGAAAAGTGAGGGCAGGATAGTCGGAGAGTGGGCGGGAGAAGGAGGCGCGAAGAGCAAAATGGGAAAAGTGAAGAATAGGGGTGAATTTAGTGCTGAGTTACAACGACTGTTCTCTAATAACAGTTGTTGTATCTCACTTACAACGACCGTTATTGGAAACGGTCGTTGTATCTCACTTCCAATGACCATTTTCGATAACGGTAAAACCACACCCTTCAACAACTTTTTTGATGAAAACGGTCGTTGAAAGGTTAGCCAGAATTTCAGTTTTGCCACTGCGTGCCTTTTTACTTCTGTTTTCTTGAAAACGGACGTTAATTACTGACGTTAAATGTATTATTTGTAGTAGTGCCAACACTAAGTTGGATTTCGCACCTTCCACTTTGCAAAAACAAGAGGATTTTCAAAATTTGGCTGGTTGTCTTACTCCTACTGATGGGAGTGTCATTGATATCCTTAGATGTGATAGTTACTTGGAGAGTTTGGAACTGCTCATGCCTTTATTTCACTTGAAAGCTCTCCCTGTTTCTATTCTTAGATGGGATACTACTTTTGGCTTGTCTTCTTTGCAGACGTATTCTTGGAAAGATCGTTGGAGGAACCAACATCCACCTTACATTCTTGGACCTCTTCCGATTAATCTTGAGCCACGTCCACCAAGGAAATTCAATGCGGGAGAAGTTGTTTTTAAAGACAAATGCATGATTCTCATCAGGGATGAGAACTTCTCCTTCAAGCAACTCAAGATACTCTAACACAGGTTGTCTCTTTCCTCGCTTGTTTTCTTCCTAAGTCCTATGATTCTTTGATCTTAATTGTTGTATGAGGAAGATAAGTGTGGGCGAGGGACACAATCCAATAGAAAAAGGTAGAAGTAGTGTAGTTTTGTAAGCACAATAAGAACCCCTTTTGTAGGCTTTGCATTTGTGGCTATTACCCTACTGAATTACCATTGTGCCTTGAATTTCAACTTGCTAAACATTCTCTTTAGAGTGTTTTTCCACATTGAGGATATTGTGTTGATTAAGTGTGGGGGAAGGGAATACATTTTAAATCTCATTATTTGGTTGTTTATAAATGAGAAATGCCTTAAACTAGAAAATTTTTCAAGAATTACTTGCTTTGATGCTTGTTCTAAGTGGTAAAGGGTTGCATTTGCCACTTTGAAAATGTGATTTGTGAGAAATTCTTTGAGCTTTTATGAGTTCTAGTGTTTTGGCAACCTTTCAAAACCATGATTTGCTTTTCAAGTGAATGGGAAGAGAAATGAACCCACAATTAGATTTTTGCTTATTTCTTGTTTTGAGAAAAAGAAGTTTCTATATCATTAGTGTATTTAAGAGTTGAGTATTATTATAATTGATTGCAATGTTTTGATTGATTGTGTTTGTACGACTAGCATTTGGAATAGTTAAGTAAATGCTTTGTGGTTAGCTTGCTATGCAATTGATTGTAGTGGAGTGAGCATTAAGGAGAAGCCTTATTGGAAGGTTATTTAAGCCTTGAATTCTATCCATGTGTGCATGTTCACTTAGTTTTTCACATTCTAGAATTTGTTTCCACTCATTTTCAAAACGACATTTGCATTAATGTGATGGAAATGAAAGAAGCATTCATTCTAAACCCTTTCAACCTAACACAAACCCTTATCATCACCATTTGCTTACCCCTTTGAGCCATTCTTAAAAAAATGAATATAAAAAGAAAAAACAATTTATATCGTTTGTAAAGAAAGAAAGAAAGAAAGAAAGAAAGAAAGAGAAGTATAAAAGAATTGTATAAAAAAATAGTATTAAAAAGAAAAAAAATAAAAGAAATATCAAGAAGGCACTTGTTCATGAATTTAGTAAAGAATTGGAAGAGTTTTAAAGCTATTTAGGTGCTATGAGCTTATTCATTAACTTAGACTTGCATATCAACAATTCCTTCTTGTATTTAATTCATTTCATCTAGCCTTCATCCATCATTACAAGTCTTTAAAGCCCTCTTGATTCATTGCATAAATGATTTGAATTTAGAAAATTGTACTTAATTGCCTTTGTTCAGCGGCATAAAGGTCTAAGTGTGGGGGAATTGATTGAACCATATTTTATGTATGATTTTTAATAATTAGATTGGGATTCTGATGCATTTTTTTTGGACATTATTGCATGATTAATTTTAGTTAGGGACAATTGTTTTGAATTAATTTTAAAAGGGGCAAAATAGTCATAATTTATTAATTATTTTGTGCTATTGTTTCTTGAACTTTTGATGCTACCTTGTGCTTAATCTTATATTGTAGGTAGAGTTTGGAAGAAAATTGGAGATTTTGGGGGTCAAAATTAATATTTTAAAGATTGGGAAAAATTATAGAAAAGGACTAAATGATTTCTAAAAATTACAATTTATTGAAGAAATTGGGTCGGGAAAATTACAAGAAAATACCCAAATTCTTTAACAATTGTAGTTGGCTCCATAAATATTTCAAAATATTCATTTTAGTCCCTTCTGAAGAACATTTTAAAAATTTCATTTAGGTCCTAGTCAAAACTGAAGAACATTTTAAAAGTTTCATTGAGGTCCCTAGTCAAAACTTGCGTTTTGACTAGGGTTATGGTTTGTTATTTTGGGCTTTGCTAAAGAAAAGAATCAGAGACCCGATATGCAGTCCAAGACCCGACAGATACGAGAGAAGCTGAGAGTTTTGACAGTGGATAACAGAGCTTGCGCGCACAAGAGATCATCGGGTGACCTTTATCTTCTTCCTTCCTTTTCTCTTGTCACCGGCGGCCTTACTCTTCCTCACCATAGCCTTCGGCGACCCACCTCCATAGCCGGCGAGGGGGCTCGAAGTTGAGAGTTGTGAGTGACTTGCTTGAACCAGAGGAGTGAGAGAGAAAGCTAGAACAGAGGGCATCGTGGGTTGGAGTTGGAGAGAGCTTGAGAGGAGACACAGATCATAGAGTGAGTGCTGAATGGACCGGAGTTTTGGCTTTTCTCTCATCGCCTCTTTCCTCTCCCACTTACCAACACCAGGGAAAAATAGAGACGCGAGCTGAGAGCTGAGGTCGGGAGCTCAGAATTGGAGGCCGCAGGGGAGACTTGAACCAGCGAGAAAGAGAGTCGGAGGGAACGAGACGGACTCTTACCACCACCGTTGATGACTTTCCACTATCACCACCAACGTCTCCTTCGCTCAATATGATTATTGTTTCACCTTCATCATAGTGCCGTTGAGCCATCATCGCAGACCACCATTGACTCTCACTTTCCAACATCGGTTTCCCCTTTCCACTACCACTGTCGTCCCTTATCTTCTCCATTTCCTCTGTTTCTCTACCTTTGGTCCTGTTCCACCAGCAACGTGCTCTAACTCTAACTCCATCATTTGTCATGCTTCTCCGCGACCGTGCATCTTCACCACCATTGAACAACACAATCATCATCTATTGCCTTTCCCATTTCTCAACGAAACCTACTTCCTTTCTTCATTAATTTTATTAATCACTCATATTTCCATGGAACTTTGGTGTTTTGAGGAGGTTATAGCTACTGTTAAATTCATGAGAGGCTAAATTGCTTGAATCTTGTTGATAAAGGAAGTAGCTAGAGCTTCAATAAGCTATAAAGGGGAGTTTATTAGTTTTCCATTTACTCATTATATGTATTAATTGTGATATGTTTGGTTTAATTCTAAATTGGTACATATATATGTGAGACTTGGATGAGTATTCATTTATCCTTGTTGGTTAACATTTGTGTTGAATTTTGTGTTGATGCATTTGGACTATATATTAAAATTATTTCCTTATGTTTTAATGAGATTATATATTGCATGTGATTACTATGGTGTATAGTTGTTTTAATTCATATTGAGTGTCGCGGTTGTGCTCTCATTTAAGAGGAAACAAATGCATTAAAATAATTTTCAAACACACATCAAGTGGTTTTTAATGCTATGCAAGCTACCTAAATGCAAAAATCCTAACTATATGCAAAGAAATAACAAAACATGCAAAACTAACAAGCTTCACCCGAGTGACCCCTTGTTAAAAATAAATTTGACAATTAGATTACCCCCTGGGAGTCAATTACTTAGCTCACCAGCAACAGCGCCATTTGATTGACGAACTTTTTCGTCTTAATGCCATGGGATCCACAATCAAAAATTAACCAAGGATTGCGTATAAGCAAACCAATGATAGTTCTCTTTTCTCGAAGATCCTTTTATTGATTCCTAAGTAATCTATATGTCATGCAAATGCAATAAAAGCAAGGGAAAATTGGTTTTGGATTTTTCAAATTAATAAAAGATAAATGCAAACTTTAATTAAATGCTAAACTAATATTTTTGGTATTTTTATAAAAATGAGTTGGATATGAAGAAATGAATGATTGGTGCTTTTAGTAATAAAGAAGTGACAATCCTTGCTCAAAAAGATTATGGGAGTTAAAACTCATTAAGCCTAAAGAAAAACCCCAATATAACACTTGAGTCCAATATTCCCAATTAATAGTAGCTCCTATGAATATAGCTAACTACAACCTCTTGAGATATTGTTTAAAACCACTTAATGTGTAATTGAAATTGGAATAATGCAACATGAGTCTTCTTGAAATTGAGTACGAAACAACCCCTCAAAGGTACAAATCGATGACATTAACTAGACAACAACACGCTAATTTATATAATCTCATTGCAACCACAAAGGAATTCAAACATATATAATTTTCACACTATAAAATCCAATCTCAACTACAAATATCAAACCAACAGAGACAATTAACATCAATCTCAGTTCCAGAATCATATATAATAATTCCTAAAACTAGGCAATTTAAATATATAATCCTAGACTAATGGAATGAATGAATGATAGAAAAAACTCCCCTTTATAGTCCATTAAACTCAAGCACGAATCATCATCACCAAAAAGCAAGAGTTTTCGCCACACATAGCCACAATATGGAATTATAGTATTTTCATTTCATTCCTAATTAAATTTAATAAATAAGCAAAAAAATTAGTTCTACACTTAGAATAAAAGCCCTAAGAATCAGGAATTATATGAGGAAAAATCTCGCCGTAATATGATTCAATTATTATCAGATCCTAACCACAAAGAATATATATTCATCACCGCACAAAGCTTATACATTAAAAGTTATTTCAGTCTAACTGAAATTAAAAAAAAAAAACATTTTGTTTCAAAAAACATTAGATCACAATACAACAAATATCTTTCAATGGTCAACAATATGCCAAATTTTAGTTTGTTGCAAAGGGCTTCTTCATTTGTGAAGTTATATAGAACAACTCATGCTAGAAGGTCTATTTCAGATATGTCAATTGTAGATGGAACCGTGCAATAAATGTTCAATTCTGAATATTGAAATGCCTCAATCCTGCAAAGTGTCCCCCAAACTTCAGAAGTTCTCCTGGTCACATTATGAAGACTTGAAGGGAAAAAAATGATTCATTGACATTTAAGGTTTGCTGAAATCATTCACAAGGCTGTGTTTTTTCCGAAGAAAATTGAAAGAAAAGCAAGATGACACTTTGATTCTGTTTGTTGGGTTTTTATTTTCATATATTTTCAATTGTGATTTATGTTAGGATTCATATTTGTTATTCTTCTATTTGCTGCAAAGTTGGACATCTCACCTTAACTAAAAATCACTTTGTTAAAAATAAGACCAGATTATGACTTAGATGTCATTTACTAAAACACATTCCATTGCAACTGAAAAGGTTTCAATGAGCATAATAGAGAGAAAAAGGAATCATCATTATATGATACTGTCAAAAGTTTTCAAGGAAATAATTATGCAACATTATGTGAGACCAAAGTAAAACAAATGTAACCTGGAAATTGGATTTTAAATCAATCAAGTAGATCGAATGGAAACCATATGTATATTGTTGCAGATTGGACATCCATCTGCAGATCAAGCACATCCCATGAGTTCATATCATAAATTTTTGTCTCAGTCATCAAAAGGTTGAGGCCAAACAAATCACTGTATATGCATTTAGTAAATCTTAGAACCACATTATCTAATTTTCACATTTGTCTGAATCAGTATGATGCACTTCAAATAAGAAAAATGACTCTCATGTAAGTAAAGATGGGACTATTTTTTGCTATACATTTTGCTGTATAATTTCATACAGGTAGGAATGCTAGGGCCTCCTATGGGATTATCTCGTAAACAGTATCCTTCATCTTCACCGATGAATCACTCTATTCACTTCCTTCCTGTTGCGGTAAAGATAAAGGAGAAGCTTGAATAGCCAAAACCTCCAACATATTTTCTACATCAAATATAACTTTTATTAATTCCCGTAAGATTTAAGAAAAAAGGTTTCATAAATAGCATGCAATAATAGAACCATAAAAATTTCTAATGAGTTCACATACTCTGATTGTACAGATAGTTCTATTAAAGTAGTTTCATTTAAAGAGAAGGAATGTATGTTCATAAAACACCAACCAGCTCCAATATTTAAGAACCCAATTTCCAGTGTGTTATATTTTATTTGACTAAAGAAAAATCTGGCTTAAACTAATATAATGAGTGTTAACCAAAGTAGTTCATTCCCTAAATCATTAGATTAACTGAGGTAAAAAGATAAAGGGACAGATGAAACAGAAGCAATGAAATTGGTTTTGATTCCTACCCTCAAGACTCAAGAGGTGTGCTTGGACGGCGAACTTGTAGAGTTGATGGATGATCTCCCTACGCATAGCTTTTATCCTCTTCTCCCTTGTCATTTGAAGAGAATTTGCCCTTCTCTTTTCCTTCAATTGTATCTGCAAACTCAAATGAAGAAAGCAAACCCATAACTCAAATGAAAAAAGATTGAGGGGACATAGCAGTAAGCGGAAGAGAAAAACAAAGCATAGAAAGCATGAAGGTAGAGAGTAGAGGCAACGAAGCACAAAGGCTCTTTCGCTTCTGCATCATTATTAACCTACCTCCATCATCTCCATCAGTTCTTCCCCAGGCTTGACAAATATATAAATATTGAATTTTGGAATTCAAATTCAAAATTTGAAATTTGAAAGAATGGAGGGAAAGGAAAGAAATGGAGATAGAGCCGAGCCTCGGTGAAAGGGAAAAAGAGGGGAGAGGCACAATTTCAGGTAAGATTTTGACATATCATAGAGAGAGAGAGTAGAAAAGGGTAAAGAAGGAGAGAGAAGGCTTGTATAAGACGATTCTTTTGTGGTTCCACCCTTGGCTCCTGCCATTTTGCCCCAATCTTATTACTGTGTCCGCCTTCCTTTTTCTGCGCCATTTGAACCCTAACATAGAAATGGAAAAGAGCTTGGAGCCTCACAAACTGCCGCGCTCCAATTCTTTTGGTCAGTGATGATGCGTTTGTTTTTTTCATTGATTCTTTAAAAAGAAAATTTTTCAAAAAGAAACATATAATAATATAATACCTTTAAAAATGACTTAAGCATTTATAAATTATTAAAAAAATACTTAAATTTTATAAATAGTTATCTATTTAATAATGATTCCACAAAACCATAAGTGTCTGTTTGGTTCACGGAATATGAGATAATGTAATAGAATGTAATGTAACGATGATTATATGAACTTGTTTTGTTCGTCATTAAGGAAAAATGATGTATATGCATAACAATGTTTGGTTTGATTATATCGAACATGAGAATATATGAGAATAATATAATAAGAGATAAAAGTACCCCTATCCACATATATGTATAATGTACATATTAGGTTCATGATGATTGTTCAATTTGTACTATGTACACGTTGAGTTCATAATAATTCTTTAATATATAATGGTGGAAATATCATGTAGTGTACATATTGGGTTCATGTTAATTTTTTTAATATTTCATGGTGGGAATATTATTTAATGGGATATTTTAATATTTTTAATGGTGGAATATAATTTTTTCAAATTTTTTATTAGGAAATATTTTTTAAATTTTTATATTATTAGTTAATTTTGTTAATATTTAATGGTGGTAATTATTTAATATTTAACAGCATTTATGGGTAGATACTCTGGTCAAGATTACAAAATATAATTCTCTTTACATTACATAATTCTAACCAAATGTTGTAATCAATCTATTGTATGAGGATTACATATAATTCTCTCGTATAAAATTGAGTTAAATGGGCTATAATGGATGCAAGTGATCACGTGTAAACCATTTTTTTCCTCAATTCTTTTGATTTATTTAAAAAGAAAACGTAGAATAATATATTAACTTTAAAAATGATTTATAATTATGTTTTTAATAATAATAAATTCTTTGCTTATTATATATTTAAAAATATTTTATAATATTTTTAATAAATATTGAAAGATATTTGAGATTTTATTTTTAAAACTGATTAACTTGCAAAATAATTTTTGTTTTATTCCTACCACGTCATCCAAGTCATATTTTACCATTTTCAAAAAATCATTTAAAGTCTTTTATATATTGCATGCACCCTTTTTCGTAAGCCAGTTGACACCAAGCCCAAAAAGTCTCTTTTCAAGCCACCAAATTCTTATGAACAGTAAAACAAGTCTAGAATCATGAGATAAGCCGTTTGAGCCATGGCTTGGTGGAATAGAATTTATAAATATACGAGCATGTACTTCCCGTACATTGTAGGATGAGCTTTTACATATTAATATGTTTTTTCCTTTATTTCGTATTTTATTAATAATACTATTTTTTTTATGCACAATTACTTGAACCATAAATAATTACAGTTACATTGTAATTACTAATAAGAAATGACAAATTCTCCTTCATAGAATTTTGTAATTAGTACAACTCAATAGATATGCATCAAGATTTCTGAATAACTCTTTGATACTTTAGTAGGGACCATCTCTATATTTCTAAATAGCTTAGTGAATATAAGTGCCTCACATACGCCCACATCTTACATATAGAGAATACCATCTCTATATTTCTAAATAGCTTCACTGCAGTGCTAGTAACTTTGATACTTTAGTAAGCTTTAAAACGCACTATGCCAAAGTTGACTCAGGTACAAAGGACAAACCTGTAGATATTTAGTCTACTTTGGAACACAAATAATATGAGAGCATAAATCAATCATTTATATAGTATTTATTCATCACAGTAGCATACATATAACCACTAAATGAGTAGTTCATACTGCATGAGCATAATTTAAACTTTCGATGCTATTTTCTCTCTCTCTCTCTCTCTCTCTCTCTCTCTTCTCTTTCTTCTTTCCTCTTGTATAACTTCTTGTCCACTGACTTGTCACTCTTTCTAAATATGGAAATGGTGTAGTGCTATTTTTCCTTTTTTGACCAACTAAGCTCATGATCTAGTCTCTCTCTCAAGCATCCATGCTACACTCACACCACCAACTTTACAACCTGCAAGTCTCCAACACCTTTAGCATATACCTAGGTTGAGCAAGCTCCTATCATTTTAATTGACTCACTGTATTTCTGTAAGGTGACACAATAAAAGCTGAGACCTATTCACAAAGTAAGTAATGAAACCACAATGTATAGGTCCAAACTTGTCAGCTTTCTTAAATGTGGATAAATAAACTTAACAATGAAACTTGTAGGGATGCCTAGTAAAATGTGAACTTTTAACATGTGGATGTGTATGACGTAAATATTATAGGGCATTAGTGTGATGGATGCTTATGGATTGGTTAAAGCGCAAATAAGCAAAGCATGTTTTTATGAAAGATCTATTGAAGCATTTGTCTTGCATCTAGTGGATAATAGATATCATAACATTTTCCAGTGGAATGTATTAGGAGTTTTTTTTCACATGCCTTTTTATCTAGTAAATTTTCTGTCATCTCATTAGATCCTCATCCTAAATAATGAGCAAATGACCCATTAACAATAACATCTTCCATACCTTCTAAATCAACACTTGAAAGTTATAAAATATACTATCTCCGGTCCTAATTATAAGATAAAGTTGACTTTTTTTGGAGAAATTAAGGAAGCTAAATAAGAATATAAATACTAATTAGTCAAACTAATTAGTTTAAAGAAAAAAAATATATTACCCCAATTGAAGAAAAAAATAAAAATAAAAATACTCTAAAGTAATTTAATTAGCTTCCTTAATTTCTCCAAAAAAATCAACTTTATCTTATAATTAGGACCGGAGGGAGTAGAACATTCATACCTTCTATGAGATCTAATCATCTCCAGAGTTAATTGAATTCACAATGTGTATCTTATCTTGTAACACAATTTCCACAATTAAAAATAACTTGATAGTAGGAAACTTGTCTTTGAGATATCTTATAATCATATATAAATTTTATTCATATGCCTTTTAACATTTCCTTCCTGTTTTTATAACCACTTTAATGTAAAAAAGGTTAAAAGATGTGACCTAATTTAAGATGTGTGATTTGTAAAATCTCCACTAACTACTCTTATTATAAGATGCATGACTTAATTTTTTGAGCATACCTTCTAATGCTAATGGTCTGCTATATTCAGTGGGAAGGGTAAAAGAAAGCACTATACTGTAGCCAACATTTGCTAGAGTTTTATAAGAAAAGAAGAATTTCATATTTATACCCAAATCAATACTATTTAACATAGATCAAGAATTTTCTACAAGGTTGCTGGTGATATATATATTTTGTTAAGTAAATATACATCAGTTGAATCAGAAATACCAGAAACAAATTACCCAGCTACAACATATGGCATTAGGCAATCATGAATAAAGTGCAAGGGAAAAAGATACCTCATGCTAACACCTAATACCCCTAAGACTGAAACTTTTAAAAATGAATATCTAGTCAATCCAAAACAGGATTGAATATTCAAATTCATGTTTTAGAGCAGAGTACACTTGATAGATAAAAAATAATGATGATTTAAACTAAAACATGAAATATATTGATTTTTTAACAATAATTTGCTAAATGCAAACAGTATTAGGTAATTAATCTGAAGACAACCATATATTCATCATAGTAATATTTATTACTCTGCTATCCAGTGTAATTCCTAGCACCTTCATTCAAGAGGCATGATTAATTTTCAAGCTTGCAACATCACAATAGCATGGTTAAGAAATGACCAAAATAAATACAAATGCAATCATTTTTAAATTACAATATGGTTAAGGGAGGAAATGAGTTCTAACATCACAATAACATTATGGATCACTTGCAAACAGAATTTCAAGAAAAAGCAATGTAAGTCAGCTAGCTTTTTACAATTTTCCTGAAATTTCCTTGAAAGGAAATAAATGTAACCAAAAGCATCAAAGATACATTATTTCTCACATCTAACAATATAATCTAGTATTATCGACGATTAAGTCAGCTAGCTTTTTACAATTTTCCTGCAACTTTTCTTCCAACTCTTTCTGAATCTTCTCATGCTCTTTCAATAAATCTGATACAGCACCACACATACTTTCAGCTGATGTTTCTTTAGTCAAATCTTCATTTGCTTCCTCTTCACCGGACTCCATTTCTTCTGTTGCTTTATCTTCTCCTATAATTTGATTAGAAATTAATTGATTTGATCAGCCAAAACCATAAACCAGATTGGATGTCCAGGATACAGAAACAACAGTGAGTGCAAAAAGCATATCTGAAGGAAAAAAATCTCCCAACTATATAAAAAATGGACATTGAAATGTTGATGCCCCTAAAAGAAGAGAAAATCCCCATAAATACAAATAGACTGAGAAACTGTAACCCCATCTTGATGATGATGTCACTAAAAATGTTTTAAGATCTTTTCATATACACAAATAATTTGAATAATACAATTTAATATATTTTTATTGGGAAAGTCGGTTAAAAGTAACTGGTTGGAAATTGTATTGGCCAAAGGGAGCTGGTACAAGTCATTTGTCTCTATGTTACACACAGTTGAAGAAGAATTGAACTCATTCAAATTCAAGTCCTTCTAGCCAATAAGATTTATAAACAGGTACTTTTAACCAATTTTTCCATTTTTATTTAGTGAATTTTCTTCTGGAAACTGACTGTACAAGGTACTTAAAATATCGGACAATACTAACAAGATATATAAAAATATCTGCGTGTGTTTATGTGTTATGTTTTATATGTTTCTTGAATTTAACACATCCTAGTTTGTTTCTTGTTATGTGTCCATGCTTCATGGCCACTAGTAGGATCATTAAAAGAGTGAAAAAAAGAACATATAACAGTGAGCTACCTCTGATTTTCCCTCGGGACATTTGTTCATGTTTTGGAGGGAAACCCTCTGCATCATATGAGGATCAAGGAGTACAGATGCCAACTTCTCATTCAGACTTTTTGATGATCTCTCCACTCCAGAATTTTTGCCAGTTGGAATATCATGTACCTAATAAAATATAATTATAACAAATCAGATCTAAGATCTTTATATTGAAGTGAAGTTTCACTGTTCTTAAAGGATGGTATTAAGGAATTCAAAAGGAGCAAGACTTTGACAAAACTCGCAAAATGATACTGAGTGTACCAGGTTCTTCAATCAGTGAACCTTGTAATAATGAGTTTTAAAACCATTCATAAGTTAAGGATTTTTCGTACCTTTGCTTCTATGGTGCTTGAAGAATTGGAAACTTTGTCTGCTGCAAAGATTGTCTTCTCCATAGATTTTTTCTTCCAATGCCACAATTTTTTGTTCATGTTTTTCCAATACTATCCAAGAACAAAAACTAAACAAAGCTTCATCTCATCAATAGTTACTCAAAGTGATTCTTATCAACCATTTGAAACGTCTTACAAGTTCAGCCTTCACAGCTTACACTTTTAACATTATAAAGTGAGCTAGAAACACATATCAAATATAGTCCGCGTTCATCATCTTTTTTTTTTCTTTTCTGCAAAAAAAGTACCTAAGTTCCCATTCTTTCTCATCTCTCACATTTGGTCTCTTTTCTAACATGTAAGCTGCTCTTGAAAGAAGCTGCGTACTGTAAGAAATTTCGGAGAAGGCAAGAAAACAAACCGGGAAGCCACAGCTTGAGAAGAAAAGGCAACAGCATCCTTGCGGTTGCTACTTCGCCTCTGATTCCGAGAGAGACCGAATGTGACAATACATCACATTTAAGGCAGACTGGAACTTGGGATGTCTGGTAGGGGAAGCATTTTGAAAAACCTTAAAGCTAGGGCTAACAGATAACCTCCATGTAATAATCGGATAGTAGTATATGCATCTATGACCTGACAATAACTCCGTCACCACCATCGTCGTGGTTGCTTCTCCGCCGGCATCATCACCAGATTTGCCGATCGGAAGGCCACTTTAAGGCATAGTGAGGGAATGAAGAAAAGGGGGCGAAGGCTAGGTGGAGAGAGCAAGACAGATGCAGAATGACAAGGCAGGATTTTTGGTTGCAGAGAAGAAAGAAAGCTCAAGACAGAAATATAAATAAAGAGAGAGGAAGGAAATAAAAAGAGATTCGGTGATATATTATTCAAGATCTGTTGTGAGGAGGTTAGGAGAAATCTGAGCCGTAGATTCTTTATGAACAGTAACTTGGTGGAACAGTATTTATATATATATTGATTGATATTGATATATTGACAAAGGAAGTGGAGTGAGAAAGTAATGGTATGGTGAAGCAGAAATGGAGAAAGGGACGGTGAACTTAGAAGTTGGTGAAGTGGTGGTGACTGTGGTGTTGGAAAAGGAGAAGACAGTCAACAGTGAATGACAGCCGATGGTGAAGGAAGAAAGACAACGGCAGTGGTGGTGCTCATGATGGTGGAGACTGACGGAGGAATGTCAGAGACACGGTGGTAAAGTGCAACTCCGGCGAGATGAAAATAGAGGAGAGAAGACATGGTGATGGTGGTGATGATCAACGATGGTGGTAGTGTGTTGTCCATCTCTTTCCTCTCCTCTCAAGTAGTGCTCTCGCCTCAGCTCTCACCTCAGCTCCCAGCTCCAGACCCCTGTCCAAGCTCTCAATCTCCAATCTCTACTCTCGGGTCTCACAGGAAGGAGCTCGCTGGCGGCCTTGGTGGTTGATGATGCCGCCGATGAAAAGAAGGTGAAGGTGGAAGGAGCTTAAGGATCGATTCTAGTCCAGAGTTCCATGGCGCTCACCTCTGTTTCTTTTCCCTCAGCTCGCATCTCTTCTCTCTGTTTCTGGTTCTCCGAATCTGAACCTCACCGGCGAAGGAAAGAATGGAGGAAAGGGAGTGAAGGTCGCCGGTGAGGTTAGAGGTAATGCGGGTGATGAGGTGCCATGAACCCAGCTATCGATGCTCCCCTTAACTTTCAGCTACCCTTTTTTTTCCTCAGTCGGGTCTGTCTCGGGTTGAAGAAGAGTACGTAATATAAATGGTTAAAGTCTGACCTAACTTCCCTGGTCAAAACACAAGTTTTGACCCGCGACTAAAATGAAAGTTCAAAAGTTCTTGTGGAGGGATTTAAGTGCAACTTTTTAAAATGTTTGTGGAGTACAATACAATTTCTGAAACTTTTGGGTCTTTATTAGTAATTTCTGTAGACCGCTTTCTTCACAATTTTGCAATTTTGAAAAAATTCTTGGGCCCTTTTCTGCAATTTTTCCCGAGCTTTAAAATATTAATTCTGACCCTCCAGATCTCAAAATTTTTTTCCTTCACACCTACAATGCAAGTTTAAGCACAAGTAGCATCAAAAGTTCAAGAAAACACTTGTATGAGCAATTAACAAATTTATAACCATTTTGCCCCTATTTATAATTAATTCAATACAAATGCCCCTAATTAAAATTTGTGCTTAATCATGCAATAATGTCCCAGAAAAGACATTAAAAATCCCATTTTAGTCATGAAAAATCTTATAAAAATATGGTTCAATAAATCGTGTCAAGTAATAAAGTGATAAGTAAAGTATGGTTCCCATTAGAATTTGTTTTAACAATTAAAATCAAACAATAAGCTTAGTGCATTCAATGAAGTTGAGCCAAAACAATGTTGTTGGTATAGAAAAGAATTTGTAAAATCTGTATTTAAAAACAATGGTACTTGAGTGTGTAAAATCAAATCTGATATGGAGGTTAGGATTATTTATTTCCTTTTTATTACATAAAAGCTTGATTAGGTTCCTCTCTTTTAATGTCTTCAATGATTATATGTGTTAGTCTAGATTCGAAGGCATTTAGTTCAGCTTTCTCAAGACAGAACCAAGTTCATATACTTAATTAATATGCACAATCTCTTGCTACAATCAAATGAGAATACACATTTAGCATCAATCTACATGGACAATGCAAGGTTAATGACTATATCTCTATGTCATTAACAATCCATCCATTTAATAAGTAAATGTTAAGGCAAGCATGATTTTAACCAAGTTCCTTACTCACATTTAGCTTTCTCAAGTCAAAACAGAGTAAACATAACAATCTAAATGAAGGCCAAGCATTCAAAAGCTTTATGCATAGGAGAAAATCAACACATATATATATCATTCGTACATAAAAGAGAGGAAAATCCAAATATTAATCCATACAAAGGTTCAAAATAATCTTAGAATAAGAGTTTAGTTACTCATGTTCAGAAAATGAGTACAAGAATACAGAGCAAAAGCAATCATATCAGCAAAATGGAGAAGAAAGGGGAAGAAATTAGTAAAACCAAGGAAAATCGGCTTGAACCTTTTCAAATCTTCAATCTCCATTTGATTTTCCTTGATTCCCAAGCTCAGAGAGGTATCCCAGCCGCCTCCTAGGGTTTTTTTGATCTAGAAGATAGAGTTCTCAACCTGGATCCCGCATTTATCAGCCCTGAAATTCAAAATGGGTAGCAGCTGTCACGAGCCTTGGCTGTGGCCAAAAAGTTTCTATGATGTGCTTGGCCGCGGCCAAGGTTGCTAAGATGACTTGGCCCTGGCCAATATTCTTGATGAGGTCCGGCCAATGGAAATGCCTGGCTGCAGCCAAGCTTCTTTAGCTTCCTTGGCCGCGGCTAGTGGAAATGCTTGATCGCGGCTAAGCTTCTTCACTTTGAACTTCGCTCCTGCCAATGTCTGTTTTCTTCCCTACTTGCATTTCCATGGCAATGTTGATTGTTTAAACTCCATTTCACCTTCTTTTCCTTATACTGGCCTTTCTTTGGCATCGACTGTGACTAAAATGTGGTCCTATCAACACAAATAACTCCTTAAAAGCCTATAGTTGATAATCGTAACAAACATTCGTATAATATCACCACATTTATGGTCTTTTTATGCCAAATATACATCTTGCACATTTCCTTCACTTTTGCACTCCTAAATATCCATTAGTACACCAAAATGTGTGAGAAATAAAGGGAAATGTGCAAGTTTGACAAGAATTTCATGAGGTTAACAACCTCTTCTTCCACTGCCACCTCCACCGTTGTCGCCTTCACCACAACTACCTCCTCCTCCTCTGCCACCGCCGCTACTACTACCTCCTCCTCCACCGCCGTTGTCGCCACCACTGCTATTGTCTCAATAGTTGCCACTATCTCCTCCTCCACCATCGTCACTACCACCCCCCGCCAGTGCCACCTCCACCGTTGTAGTTATCGCCACCACTACCTTCTCTTCCTCCACCGTCGCACCCATCCCCGCTGCCGCTACCTCCACCATTGTCTCCGCCCACTACTACAAAAAGGGTAAAAGGTGGCGCACATTTTGTGGCACTTCTTTAAACAAGTGCCACAGCTTCTCTTTTTTTTTTTTTTTTTACCTCTATAATTTTTTTTTTAATTTTCGGTACCAGCTGTGGCGCCTAATAGATTAAGTGCCACAATTGAGGAGGCCTAGTGTGGCGCCTGCCTACGCAGGCGCCACACTTGGGGCCATAAAAGCAGCTGTGGCGCCTAACCCATCAAGCGCCACAGCTACAGCATTGAAATTTTTTTTTTTTTTTAAATGTGGGCATGTGTGGCGCCTAATTAAATAGGCGCCACACATGCTAATGTTTTGATCAGCTGTGGCGCCTAATGTTTAGGCGCCACAGCTGAAGAGAGGCAATTGTGGCGCCTAATTATTTAGGCGCCACAATTGCCCACTTTTTTTAAAAAAAAAAAAAAAATTCAACTTCTCTTTTTGACCACAATTATTTCATTTCCCGCGTAGTGGTTTTGTGTCCGCCCCCCATTCCCTCTCTTTTTGACTACTACTCCACTTTAATTATTTAACTACTCTCTCCTCCATTAAACTACTTTCCCTTTCTCATCTTCTTAGTGGATCCGTCAACCCCCTCCCTCCATTTCCTATCATCTTCACACTAAAAAACACACCCACACGCTCACTCGTCACTCAAGCTAGCATCACCAACGTGGTCTCCCACTCCCTGCGCTGGTCAATTAATAGATTTGTAAGAAGAAGACTATTTCATTCTAGCTTGCTTTGTTTAAATTTTTTTTTTAGTCAAGATAAACCGTAATATAACGTTTGCCTTTTTGTTCCTAATTTAATAGGAAAGAATGAAAACCTAGCTTGTTTTGTTTGCCTTTTTGCTTTGTTTAAATTTTTTTGCCGACAAGCTTGCGTTTTTTAGTAATCTTTTAATTTACTTAATTAGTTGTTGATGTACTGTGTTCACATATCAAGTTCTTGTATTGTGATATTTTTTATGTTAGCTTTGGAGAGTATTAATGTAAGAACATTATTGTTGGGGAACTTGAATTTTAAATATGAAAATTATATATATATATATATATATATAATAGGTTGAAATATAAAATAGAAAGATTGACAATTTGTGGAGATGATAAACACGAAATTCACTCATTTTATATAAAATTTCACAATCAGGAAGCATAAAAAAGAGCCACAGGAAAAAAAAGAAGAAGAAGAAGAAAAAAGAAAAAAAAAAAGGACCCTATTGTGGCGCTTGCTCAAGCAAGCGCCACAGTAGGGCCCCCCTACTGTGGCGCTTGCTTGAGCAAGCGCCACAGGAGGCCCCCCTCCTGTGGCACTTCCTCAAACAAGCGCCACAGGAGGGTATTTTTTTAAAAAAAAAATTTTAAAATGTTGTGGCGCTTCCAAGTGCCACAGCTTTTTTTAGTGGCATCTAGATATGTGGCACTTCTCTAGCGCCACAGTTAATGCAATTATAAGCGCCACAGCTTTACTTTTTTATAGTAGTGGCCGCCACCACCACTACCTGCTCCTCCACAGTTGTAGCTGTCAGTACCTGCCACCACCACTGGCACCACCACATAACTGTTATTGTTGCCTCCACCACCACAACCATCAACATCAGACAATCCTTGGCAAGATAGTGTGACGGCTATTATGAGACAACATAATGGCTCTTAATTATTTTTCTACAAAGATTATATTTAGGGTAAAATAAACTTTATGTGATATCTTAATTTTAAATAATTCTTGAAAAAATAGCTCATTACACCTTGCTTAAAAATTAAACTAAACACTAGCCTTGTAATTAATATTGCATTATATCAATATTGCTTCACATTGTACTGCACTGCAAGGTGTAATGAGATCAAACCAAATACCGCAATTAATTTTTAATTTAATATATTAATTAATCATCTCATATTAAAATACTTATATTATATGCGACTTTTATTTTCTTGAAAAATATTTTTTATTTTACTAGAAAAAAATTTCGTTACTCTTACCTTTGTTTGGAATAAAAAAATAGTTAGATCTGATCGATTCGACCGATCGAAACATTTATATATTCATTAATTTATGTAATATAAAAATATTACTTATATATGTGTATAGTATGTTCAAATAATATTAATTAAAAAATTAGCAGATTATTTAAATAATCGACAAGAATATTTTGCTCAACTATAGCTCCAAATAAAATTTATTTATTTTTCAAATTAAGCAAATACATAATTTAAAAATTATCTGGAAAAAGGAATAGTACAGCCTGAACTAGTTTATGATGATGTAGTAATAACCTAGGGTAGATTTAGTGCAATCTGTCATTTTAAGTTGAATCTTATTTGATCCATCATCCACAATGACACACAAACAAAAATACCAGATTAAAATATATAGCCACTTAGTAAAAGTGTATCTAACATGAATAAAATTAAACATTTTAAGTTTATTCAAACTCATGATGATAGATGTTGGATCGATGAATTAAAATGCAGTGTTGTGCATCGTACATATCAGAGTGTGGAGAATGAGAGGTGTGCATAAAAGGGAAAACAAACCTATGCATGAAATATATAAGGTTGAGGGGTTGATGCCAGACGATACTTCTAGAATATCTGTGAGAGGTCACAAGGCATATCATCTTATGAGTACATTGTGCCACGTGGTGTGAGTACATGGTCATTGATGCTAACTATGTTCTCAAAGTTGATCCAGCCATTGATGCAGCTCATGGAAGCTTCATCTCTTGTGGCTTCTCTACTGGTTTCGGAGCTTCCTGGAAGGTTGAAGAAGGATCTAGTGTTGCTGTTGATTATTTTCTACGTCGGCTGTTGATTTAACTGGTGTACATAGAAAGTCTGCAGTCTCGTTCCTTATAATTATTTTCCACCGGTCACACTTTCTACACCGTCCCTCCTGCAACTGGCCTCCTTTAAGATATCCCAAATCCCAAATTGCTACCATTCAACCTAGCAATTATGCTCTCTTACTCATGTACGAGCAAATGAGTATATCAGTCTTCCATTGATCAACACCAACCTCACTTATCAGCTTAGACACGTCCTACTCTTCAATAGGGGATTAATAATGAAGTTTAAGTGCACTGGTACTAAGTTCATAGAAATGGGTACTTTCTTGATAATTGATATGACAAAGTAGTGATTATGGCTGGTGATGAAGGCTGTAAGTGCAGCAAAATTGATGGGGACAACAAAGATAATTGGGATTGACATAAATGAGAAGAAGAGAGAAAAAGGAGAAGCTTTTGGGATGACAGACTTTATAAATCCTGACAAATTATCAGATAAAGCTCTTTCACAAGTCAAAGAAATAAGTGGTGAAATGGGAGTAGATTATTCTATTGAGTGCACTGGACTTCCCTCTTTGCTCAATGAAGCCATGGAATCCACTAAACTGGTACATTATTTCAGTCTCCAATTTCTCCAGTTCAATACAAATTATAGGATTAATAGCATAAGTTTCCTTATTTGACACAATTAAATAATTTCATTTTTAAAAGAAGTTAATATTTGCAAAAGAGATTATTTTATTTGAAAGAAAAATACTGTGCTGAAAACCTTTAGTGATTTATTTCAAATGTATTTGATTCATTTTTTTTTTTTGAAAAAAAAGTGTATATTGAGTAATGAGTAAAAAATTATGAAATTTTCTTATTAATTAATTAATTAATGCGGGGTGTAGGCAAAACATAGTAGTAGGTACTGGAGCTGAAGCTGTACAGTTAAGTTACGCCACCATTCTTTATGGAAGAACATTGAAGGGTTCTGTATTTGGGGGCATAAAGCCCATCTCTGATATTCCTTTTATAGCTCTCAAGTGTCGCAAAAAGGTTAGTCTCTAAAGTACATTGTGGACGAATTCTCTTTCATTTTATTAGGCTTCAGAGAATTGAAAATAGAGTAAATATATTGCAATTTTTCTGTTGAAATGTTCTGATCAATTTTTTATTTCTAAAAGTTATATAATTCTTTTTATCTAAAAAATAAAATGTAGTGACCTCCCTTGAAATTATACAAACTTCTTATACTTCTATTTTCAAGAGCTGTTTCCATATATATATATATATATATATATATATATATTAGAAAGAATATCTATGTAATTATAGCAAAATTCAGAGATGATTTGTGTAATTTAATCATTATCTTAAAAATTTGTGGAAGTTTTGAAAAAATGGAAAGCATGTTTGCATAATTTTGATGAAATTCATGAAAAATCCATGTTAAAAATAGAGAAAAGATCAGTGTAATTTCTAGAAAACTCAAACAAGCCTTCATAATATATCTTGAAAGTAATCACCGGGTTTATTAAAATGGCATCAATTTGAAAAGATTATTAGCTATATGACATTTCTTGTAACAGTTTCTAGTCATTTAATCAGCAACAATTCTGATAGAATTATGTCGACTAAAAAGCTTCTTTAGTATCTACATTAAGATGCTCAATATGCTTAGAGATATTGTCACTTAGTATATTTTACGGGAAATTCCAGTTCATGAACTTCAGACGCATGAGATCCAATTGGAAGATATAAGCAAAGCATTTGAGCTAATGAGACATCCAGATTGTGTCAAAGTTGTGGTCAGGATGTGATATCATCGATCATGTGACTTTTTTTAGGTGAAAAAAACTAAATACAAAATATAAAATGATCTGCGGCAATGAGATAGTCACTACGTAATTTATCATTTTTATCATTATGAAACAATAATGCAATATTGCTTTTTCCCTCAATATGTTTGAAAAAGAACTTTTCTAAACATATATTTAATAAATGAGGCTTTGAGACGTTCTAAGAGCATCAATATAAAGTCATAATCTGCAACTCCTGAAAAATAATTCATCTTCCTAGTCAATTTAACTCGGTCAACATTTACAGATTTATAAGAAAGCTTAGATTATTATAGTTTTGTAAGAGGCGCGCAGTTTTTGCAAACAATGACCATAAGTAATTACTCAATGCAATCAATCAATTGAAAAAAGAGAGAGGGAAATTTCACAGCCTCACATTCAATTTCCTATTAAAGATCATGTCAATGTAATTGAAGGAAACATAAAACCGAAATTATTCAAATAATACAAGAACAAAGCGGCATATCAATTACATATCCATCTTATGTGGCCACGGCTTCACTTTCATGTCAAAGATATTCCCATACGTAGAAACTTAGGTGTGATGAAGAAGAGGGAATTGTGACAGCACAAGGAGGATTGGAACACTTGCAAGTAGAGTAATGTGAAGGACACTCCACGAGTAGTTTGTATACTTTAACATGAGACGAATGGCAGAAAGAAAGGCTATTATCATACTTACAATGGAGATGAAAAGAAAAGAAAGGCCCAAAATCAACTTTGTAGGTAACGATTTGCGGAACTTTTCTTCTGAGTAATGGGATTTAGGATTGCCAAAAACATTAGCATCGATGTTGAAGAAGAGAGAAGTGATAATCTGGTTGTGAATATGTAAACCGTAAAAAACGGTTGTTTGATGAATAATGGGTATCCAAGATTTTGATCGTTTCCCCCAGAAACAGTGAAAGCTACAGCAAACATAATGGTTGCAATTAGGGTACCAACAACCGAACAAGAAGATGCCGTGGTCTTAATCCATTTTTCTCCTTGCATCATTAACTCTCTGTGACTTTCTCTAAATAATTCTTCAGCTGTCATGTCATCCTTGTTTCGACGTATCCTAATGTTTGGAGGCGTTGAACTCTCCACCTCCTGTATTTGTTTCAAGAAGTTATTCTTATCAAAACGAGACTACTACTATATCCAATTTGGGAGAAAACAAAGAAAGTGGAATATTGGTTCAAAGCCATGTGTCTTGAGATTTACTTTCTCTGTGATGCCTAAGAACACTCAATGTGCTTCCAACGAAAGTAAAACTCGAAGGGAAACATTCTCAAATTAATGCAGACAAACTGTATTTAATTGATTAATTCACACAATACTTAATTATTATAGATTCAATATTATAAGAGGATATGACTAAAAAATTAGTACATCTTTCTCTAACCTTGAACCATTGTAAGTCTCTTTGCATTTGTAGTGTAGGGGCATAGATGAGATTAAGAACGTGATCAGGAGCTTTCATAGCTGCCTTATGTATCAAGTTAGTTCCATCGTCATCAAGTTTAACTGTTACCAGGCCATTCTTGAAACGAAGCCCATGGATCAGGTTGGAAACCCTAGCTTGTCGATAATCAAGAGCTGTGTTGAAACACAAAATCATTGCTTGCGGAGGAAGATCTTAGGGATTTCTTTCGATAATTGAAGCACAAACTCGACATTCCCTTCTTTAGCTGCAAGATATAAAGCCTCTTCTATTATAGATCACTTTTGGTATGCTTTCCTTGCATTGTTGCAAACTAGGCGTAGAAGGTCATCTGCTTGTGCATGCAGCAGCTTTAGCTCTTGTATTTTCTTAACTTCTAGATTGACACATATAACACATTGATCTTTCTGTTAGTTTAATTTAATTTATAAAAATTAATAGTAAGCTTGAACAATTACCCAATTCTTTGAAGATATATGAAATTTAGCATCCATACCTACAAAATTGTCCATGGAGTTGATGAGTCTTTGTAGTACACCATGCCCTGTTAATTAAGACAGAATATTTTATCATTCTTCTACGCCAATGTTAAAATAGACATCTCGTATTGACGAGATAATATAATGTTAATCAAATGGAAGAGTACAACTTATTGTTGATAACATAATGTTAATCATAAATGAGAAATTGTCATATCACTTGCCTTGATGCAACTTAAACTATAAGATATCAATAGTTTTTTTCTTTTTTTAAAAATAAGCGATGTATTATGTACGTAAAAGTTACAAGTTTTAGTGCCCGTTTGGTTCATAGAATCAGAGGTAGTGTAATAGAATGTAATGTAATGATGATTATAAGAATTTGTTTGTTCGTCATTAAGAAAAGATGATGCATATGCATCATGATGTTTGGTTGGATTACATTAAAAATGAAAATATATGGGAATAATATAGCAAGAGACAAAATTACTCTATTTATACATATATGTATAATATACATGTTGGGTTCAAAGTAGTTTTTTTTTTTCAATTTGTGTAGTGTATTCGTTGGGTTCATAATAATTTTTTAGTATTTAATGGTGCAAATATTATTTAATGGGATATTTTAATATTTTGAATGGTGGAATATAATTTTTTTAATTTTTTTAGTGGGGAATATTTTTTATATAATTAATTAATTTTTTAAAATATTTAATGGTGGTAATTATTTAATATTTAATCGTATTTATGGGTGGGCACTTTGGTCAAATTAAAAAATTATAATGGCAATAGTGTCTTTTTCACTTCATTAAAGGATGCCTGTAACCTCATTCATCAGTCCTAGCAGTATAATTCTGATTACATCAAATGATATAATCATGATTATAAAATATAATCATGTTTACATTATATAAGACCAACCAAACGCTGCAATCGGTTTGTTGCATTAGAATTGCATGTAATTCTCTCCCATGGAATCGAATCAAAGGGGCTGTTTAATGCCTACAGATATTATTCCTATTCCACGGATGATACGAGTTCAGATGATCAATTAAATAGTGCAAGTATACACTGTCGTAATCAAGTAATATAGAAGTAAGTAGAGTATCGTTCCCACGAGGATTGAGCACTAAGTACCAAAATAGGTAATTTTAATTCTATTTAGTCGATCGATCAGTTGGTGATTGAGAGTACAAAATAAAAGAAAGACAATTAAATATGAATGCAGATGATATAAAAGCAAATATAAGAAAAAGCCCTAGGGGTCAGATTTCACTTAACAAATTCCGGATTGAATCACTTATCTATTCTAGCCCAATTTATTCCATATGATTGATAGTCGAGTTTCCCTAATTTAATTACCAGCCTCTTCCAAGGTCAAGCAATTCTATAATCAATTGCTAATCCAATATATTCCTATATGAATTTAAGCAATATGCATTAGGATTTATGGAACTTAGTAAGACTACACAACTCATATGAATATATTCCTATTTCATATGCAAGTCATGGTTTTAATTATAGGGTCTACACACATGTATCTCCTTCCGGTCTCAACATGCATATTGAAATCATTTAAAAGATGGCCAGTCAATCAAAAGCATTAAGAATAATAATTAAAATTCAATCATGAAGGAGAAATTTAAACTAGATTTAATAAGTTAAGATTCAATCCGTCATTAGTAAGCTACGTCATCACCCTAAGAAAATGAAAGTTTAGCACATGATGAAATTAAAAACAAAACCAAAATAAATTGACATTATATAAAGCTAGAATGAAAGCCTTAGAAATACTGCATAAACTTGAATATTAAATTCTCAAATATAAATATACAACCAAAAGATGAATGAAAGATGAAGAAATCTAGCCGTCCATTTAGGAGGTAAAACCTTCCATGTAGGTGGCATGCAAAGTGTAATACAATTCTAAGCCTTCCAAGATGGAGGCATGCAAAAAGTAATAAAATCCTAAGCCTTCCAAGATGGAGGCATGCAATGCATGAAATTAAATCTAAGAAACAACACAAAGAACTCAGAAATGTTAGAAAAGATCTCTCCCGGTCAGAGAAGGACCTCTCCCGGTCGGAGAAGGAAACCTCTGCTTCTCTTCCTCTCCCCCTCTCCTTTGAGCTTGGCATTGATCTCTATTTATAGGGGAAAAAAACGTGTGCTACAGTACTGCTACAGTGATCTGGCGGGTGCTACAGTACCCTGGCGGCTGCTACAGTGCCCGTTGACCTTCTACTATACCTCTGGCGGCTGCTACAGTGTCGTCGACATGCTACAGTGCTGGCGGCTGCTACAGTGTCCGGTGGCTGCTACAGTACTTTTTTATTTTTTTTAAAAAATGCTGTTTATTCCAAAAACAATATTTATTTATCAATCACACCCAAATTTATTATATTAAACGCAAATATCGTCCATAAAATCATCATATAAGGGAAAATAAATATGTAAATATTTTACTTATCAACGGACAATATTTTTTGTAACGCACCTGGCTCAGAAAGTTTTTCTTTATCTCCTTGACTCCTATCTTCTTGTTGGATGTCCGCGGAAACATGATTGATAGCCGTGGTTGAAGGTACATTTATATCTTACGTGGCCAAAGAAACAACGAAAGATCATGTCGTTAAAAAGAATGCATAAATGTATGATAATAAATAAGTAAGATAAAACAAAATATGAAAAATTGAGTTCTCTATTTTAATTAAATGTATTTTGAACCAAGTTTCATTAATTCACTTGTTTTTATTATTTACGGGTTGATCTTTAGCCTGTTCGATAGTAATCTTCTCATTGATTATATTTTCTAAATTATATTCTGTAGGATTTCTCTGCTGACCACGATCAAGAAAGAAAAGAATTTGAAATATATAATTAAGTAGAGTGATTGATACTGACACTTATAGATCCATCGTTTCCAGAAGACAAGTTCACTTGGGCTAATAATAGCAGTGTTCAAGGTTGCGATCACGTGAATTGATGTCTGCCCTTTACTATCAGCCGGCAGTAAAAGCAATTCTTCACATTTTTGAAGCAAACTCAGATCAATATCTACACACACACACACATATATCACGCCATGAATTGACAAGAGCATAAAATAAAAAGAACTAGTATATAAGTGCATAACATACCGAAACATTGTGCATGAATACAAACATGAACAGGCTGAGAACCCCAACGGCCTTTGAGGCATTCCAATGGAGTGACAGAATAAAGATAACGTCCCATTTATTGGTGACCATGTTTAAAAGCCATCATAACTGGAAGTTGATCATACAAGTTTGGAATTACGAGTATGCCGCTATTCTTGTTTACAAGGCATTTTGCAACTTGAGTGATTCCATTATACCAACTAGGCAATACAAGTGCTGTACAAGTGTTGGAATCGACAGTTAGAATGAATTCTGGAGGGAGAAATTTGAGCAATTCCTCCATTATGGTGACATCCCCAAACTGTGCAGCCACATGAAGAGCTTTTCTCTTAAAACTAGTAAGTCCAGCGGTCAAGGCATTAGGGTTTAGATCTAAAATTGCTTTCACATCGCTCCAGTTGTTTTCGCATATAGCATTACACATATCCTCTTTCCATCCTCCTTCCTCATCTGTAATCCACACCATATCAGCAAGCATCATGGCATATGCATGATTAAACGAAGTTGTTGAAACAAATTAAATAAATGTGATATCATAAATTTCTCCATAAATTTCTTAATTTCCCAAAATAATTATGTTTAATTTTTCTTTCATTTTTCTGGTCCTTTATACATTTTGAACAATTATTTCTTTCCTTATTTCCCGAAACTATTACCGAAAATAAGCTTTTTGGTCTGTTAAATCATTTTTGAGGCATTTTAATTTTCTAATAATATCTCTAGGCCCTAAGAAATTTCCTTCTTCCTCTACTTATTAATGAAAAGGTGCTCAAAATCTGAATGTTACACATTTGTCAAACTACATTTAATATACGGGCAAACATACATGGTTTATGATGGGAGAAGAATGTCTCC
Organism: Inga leiocalycina; assembly: GCA_963242795.1. Classification (NCBI taxonomy): domain Eukaryota; kingdom Viridiplantae; phylum Streptophyta; class Magnoliopsida; order Fabales; family Fabaceae; genus Inga; species Inga leiocalycina. The sequence continues at coordinate 44,772,610 of OY725329.1, forward strand.
GTCGGAGATGGTTATCTTCACTAACCCTTCTCTTCACTTCCCCTCCACTTAATGTCTCAACCATTGAATCATGTTTTAATGGGTGGAATTTAATTGTATATATTAAATAGTATTATAATATTAAATCTAATAAAAATCTACAATTATAATATTGTTACATTGCATTAAATCGTACCCATTAAAACATAATCCAATGGTTGACACATTAAGTAGAGATGAAGTGGAGAGGGAAGTTAGTGGAGAGAATTCTTTCCCGTATAAGTCCATATCTCCCTCTCCATTTCTTGTTAATTTAATGTCTCTATCATTATATCAAGTTTCAATAGTTGAGATTTATTCAGTAAAAATATTATTATAAAATTAAATGTTAAAATACAAAAAATTGATAAATAAATGTATACTTGGAAACTTGATGTGAATAGTTTACCATGGTAGACTTTTATTATATTTAATATTATAATATTATTTTTTATATAATATTAAATCTCAACCATTGAAACTTTATCTAATGATCAAGACATTAAATAGAGAGGAAATGGAAAAGGAGGTCAATGGAGACATTCCTCCTCAGTCTATGATATAGTGTGTCCTGGAAGATGTGTGTGTTTTGAATAATGTTCAATTTTTGTTAAATGCATCCTGAGGATGATGAGGAGATTTACATGTTTACAATGTGTTGGCTAAAATAATGAAGACAAATTAACTAAAGTGAAAACTTGATTAGGACGCGCTACTAGTAGAAAAACATAAACCTTCACGAAATTTAGGCAAAGCACCATTCGAAGAATCTCAAATTTTATTTTGATAATATAAATTAGATTTAAGTTGCATGCAGAAACTTAAAATTTTTTTCTAACAACACTCAGTATCTTATTGTGCATTTAGCACTTCAAGGTGTTTTTCCAATATGCTTTGTATCCTAAAATAATTTGTGATACAAATTTTTCCCTAAAGTATTTTCTCACTAGTAATGAGCATTACAAACTCAAGATACTGAATGATACAGACAATAAATGATACTGAAAATATACTTTACACTTAATAATCACCTGATTCCTCGGGCGACCTTGCTGAGAGTTGTTCTATGTCACCTAATTGTTCTCCGGATGCCAATGGTGAGTCAGGTGAAGGACGAAGCAGCTGCTGGAAATTGTGTCATGGGAATCAATCATTGTACTTTGAACATTATTAATTTAATGAATTTTCTCCATTATATTATCATATTATTCTCATGTTCACTATGATGATTGTATCCTTAGATAAATCATAAATATTGTCCTAAATATCCCTAGTCAATCATCTATGTAGGAGCAAAGATGAAGTAAGACCAGTATGACTTTAATAAGATATGGATATATGAATGGTATAAGGTGCTGAACCGACCCACTATGAGAAAGTTACATGGATCAAGTCATAACCTTATCTCATGTATAATCACATCACAATGCCCTTTGACCTGAGGTCATAATGGATTCCTACATGAGAGTTGCTAAGCTTTGAACTAATTAAAAGTCATCTTTGACTAGGTGATGATAAAGATTACGATCGGGCTTAGTGTTTTTCATGAAGAGGAATATGAATGGTCAAGATGAAATTTGTCCCTCACATTAGTAGAGAGATATTACTGGGCTCCTCAATGAGTGAGTCTGAGAAATGTATGACCATACTACGATGGAAAGGAGTTTCCAATCTATTGTTAGACTACTCAGGAATTGAGAAAGTAATGGTCAGGAATAAGAGTATGACATCATCCATGCCTTATCCTTGATGGATATATCATGTGACAAAAGGGACATGACATGGTTGTATGATATGTTGCATTGTGTTAACGATCCTCATATAAATTGGATAGTCGTAATGTCTTCCTAGAAGCCGTTTGCGACTTGTGGGTTAGTACAGTTATTGGCTTACTGCCAACTTCGTAAGGGCCTACAGAGTCGCACATAAGAATAATCCAACACTAGCTATAATGTCCAATTTTTTTGAATTTAAGATGTGTATAAGATTCAATGAATACAATGTTTTAATCTAGAGTGGACAAGTTATATATATATATATATGTATATATGTATATTTATATGTATATGATATAAAATTCATGAAAAAAAAATTAATAATATTATATATACATATATATGTATTTTTGAAATACATATATATGTATTTTGAAAATACATATTATATATATATATATATTTAAATATATATATATATATATAAATATATATATATATATATGTATGTATATATATTATATAATATTATTATATTGTGCTAGTTTTTAAATTTAATTTTATCAGATAAATTAAATTTAATAACTAGCATGCAAGAAAGATATATAATATCTCAAATTTTATTTATAAAGATAAATTAAATCTAATTCCATAGGCTCTTTATTCTGATTAAATAAATAGGTTAATTAAAACTGTTGGATAAATTTAATTAAACCGAATTTATTTAATTAGCTTATTAAAATAATTAAGTGTTAATTGATTTCAAAATAAATTAAGATTAACTTTGAAAATCCAAGATAGCGCTTATTAGTTATGAAAAAACGAAGGGGGCAAGTTAATTAGAGCACGGATGAGAATTCAGAGCCACAAGGATACCTTAAGAGACATCGGAGGCACTAGCATGCAGTCTGTGTTGAAGAGCATTCGTATGGATTCCGGTAGAGGGAGTGGATATGAGGTGTTGGCTCCTAGAGATCAAAAAACCTAAATTGAAAAAGGTATGAATCTTTCTAATTCGGTTTAAACGTCATTGATAAATCCACAATTGAGATTGGCGAAATTTTTAAATTTCCATAGTGCCTGCCAATCCTAACAGCAGCCCCATGAGAGAATCCAAGTCGATGTTTGAGTATTGTCTTCCAAGTCACCTTTCTTCAATGTTGACATTTTTGAGGATCTGTATGATTCAATCACTGATCAAATATTTACTTATATTAGCAAATATAGTGTGTGTGTGACAACAGCATAATCAATACATGTTAAAATAAAAGGCTGAGACTTTCTGGGCTCTAGTAAGTAGAGCTAGAAGAGGAAGAGAGAGAGAGAGAGAGAGGAATACACAAGAAATGATGAAGCATGAGATGGGATTGGCAATGACAATATTGGAGGATCTGACTGTTTCACATATGAAAGTGTAAGAATAATTGGGCGTACCTGGAGTGCGACCGTTTTTCTCTTATACCCACGCTAATCGTATCACAGTAGCGGAAGCGATTATGACGCACAGCAAATACACCACGAACGGAAGAAGAAAAGAGAAATATAGTAGAGGGAATAGGAATTCACAGTGACAGAGTTTCTGTATGTTAATTCAAGTCTCTTGCAACTGAATCCCTTTACGCCTATTTATAGGGTTCTATGCACCCCTTCCTCTTCTACTAACATGTCCTTCCATCAGAGAGACAAGATATCCTTTCGATTGAGAGATATGTTGTTTCAGTGAAACAATGCCACTTGAAGAGTCATATTGCATCGGACAAAAAACATGACTCATAACATTTTGGATAATATTACATATATCCACCCAAGCATTTATGTTATTTATACTTTGACCCCAATCTTATTGGGCTTGGGCCCAATCCACCAAGGGTGGACTAGGCTATTTTCCAACATCTCCCACTCATACTTGGTGGATTAGATATGTCTCTTTTTCTTCCTTCTTTCATACTAGGTGCTTTGCCGTGACCGCGTAGGCATGACATCTGCATATAGGTGTATGTACTAGAAATCTCTTTTACAGAGACCAGCACAAAGCAACCTTCATTGTGTAGCTTGATTTTAATATTGTGCCTTAAATATCCTAGATTCACTTATATACACTTTCACATAGCTAATCTAATCCCTTTTGAGTCAGTATAAAACTCAGATTGCCTTTCTAGTATGCATAGTATCCACATTTATGAAATTATCAAAAATAATACCATAAAAGGACATGTCTCAGACACTAGCATATTTGTGTATATTTCAAGTAATCTTCCTTTCGCCCAGATATTACTTCAATATACATCAGCCGCTTTCCTAACATAATACCATAGATCGCATCTATCATGATCGTAGGACATATGCTAAAGTAGCAGACGCTGAAGCACACCTCTGTGATATTGTCAAAGTCAAAGGATATCATTGGAAGAATTAGAAACTTCCTGGGACTCACACAACAATTAAGCAGGGATCTTCTTACTTGTTTCCCTTTTGCGGTTCTTTAGCACATGTGGTATGAATCACATGCTACAGTGTTACTCTCACACCATAAGAGCGCACGTCATTTTTTATTTTGTTATTAACACTGTACAGACTTAAGTCTAGACACTCCCAGCATCTAAACCCAAACTCTTCCTTTCTATTCAGATGTCAATATTTGAAGAATTTGTTATCTGGCTACAGGCATCATGGAAGTGGATATCCATGATTCGATCCATACTAATGTTCATGTTTATGGATCTCATCTTGACATGCTACACTGTTGTCAAGGCGACATATAGTTTGTGTTTCTTCTCTACCATATCAGCATTCTAGCAGCTTTACCGATGAACACAATTGTCTCATCTTTCCACACCCCTCCTGAGTGTCAAAGGCGGTTGCTCGTGTGAGAGAGGCAACCTCACAAGCCTGTACGACATACTAGACATTGTATACTTTCACACAGACATTTATACTAATAATGATAAGTACTTCAATTAATCATAAATGTAATAAAGTCTGAAATTTTTACATTTTACGTACACCAAGTGCCCTCACATGTTTTTCAAATGTTTCCTTGGCAATTGGTTTGGTCAGGGGATCAGCGACCAAACTCTTGGTCGAAACATGTTGTACAGCAATAATTTTCTGTGCTATATAATCTCTTACAAAATTGTACTTAATGTCTATATGCTTGGTCTTACTATGATACTTAGGATCTTTAGTATAGGCTATGGCTGCAGTGTTATCACAATGCATTAATACTGGATTTGTACTCTCATTGCCAAATCCAAGATGTTCAATGAACCTCTTCAACCATAATGCCTCTTGTGCAGCTGTAGTACATGCTACGAACTCGGCTTCCATAGAATGTAAAGCAATACATGTTTGCTTCTTGCTACTCCAACATATGGCGCCATTATTCAGTAAGAAAGTATAACCTGAGGTCGATCTTCGCTCTTCCTCATCTCCGCCTAAATCAGCATCGGAATATCCAACCAGGCGTAGATCGCTTCCTTCGTAGCATAGTGCATAGTTAGAGGTGCCTTTTAAGTATCTCATGATCCTTTTTACTGCTTTCCAGTGACGCTCACCTGGGTTGGACTGGAACCTACTTACCAATCCTACCGCAAAGCAGATATCTGGCCTTGTACACATCATTGCGTACATTAAACTACCAACAGCACTAGCATAGGGAACTTTCATCATTTTCTTTTGATCAGACTCAGTTTTGGGACACATCTTATTGCTTAAGGTTTCACCAGAAGCCACTGGGGTATCCAAGGAATTGCAGTTGCTCATGTTGAATCGTTCGAGAATCTTTTTAATGTAATTTTCTTGTGAAAGATATAGGATTCTTTTTGAACGATCTCTTTGGATCTTCACTCCAAGTATATACTCTGCTTCACCCATGTCTTTCATTTCAAAATTCGATGAAAGCCATTCTTTAATAGCTATAATCGAATTCAGATTATTTCCAGCCAATAGTATATCATCTACATATAAGGATAATATAACAAAATTACCCTCAAACCGTTTTATGTAGACACAGTGGTCCTCTTCAATCATTTGGAAATCATAAGAGGTTATTACTTTATGAAACCTCAAATACCACTGTCTGGATGATTGTTTTAGTCCATAAATAGACCTTTTAAGTTTACAAACTTTATTCTCTTTTCCTTTTTCAATGAAACCTAATGGTTGTTCCATATAGATTTCCTCATCCAGATCACCATTTAGAAATGCAGTTTTAACATCCATTTGATGTAATTCTAAATCCAAACTGTTTACTATTGCTAGAATAATTCTTATAGAATTAAATCATACTACAGGTGAGAAGGTATCTTCATAATCTATACCTTCTTGCTGTGTATACCCCTTTGCAATTAATCGTGCCTTATACTTATCAATTGACCCATCCACCTTTCTTTTAATTTTGAGAACCCACTTGTTCCCAATGGCTTTTCGCCCTTTTGGTAGGTCAATCAATTCCCAAACTTTATTCTTTCTCATTGAGTTCATTTCTTCATCCATTGCCTTTTTCCATTCATCTTTAGCAGGACTAGATAAGGCCTCTAGTACCGAACGTGGTTCATCATCCCCATCAGGAGTAACAATAAGTGCTTCACTTTCTATTTGGAAGCGTCTTTTAGGGATACTTTCCCTGTTACTCTTTCTTGTAGGAGCTTCTTGCCTTGGTCTTTTCTTTTGTCTAGGTCTTTGTGTTGACCTTTCTAAACTCCCACTTAAATCGACATTTTGGGATGATTCAAGCATACCAACAGGTTCTATACTAGTTTGTTCCTGTTTCTCATAAAGAGATACAGTGCGGTCAATGTCTCCCCTTTTAGGGAATTCATTTTCTAGAAATGTAACATCTCTAGATTCAATTTCAGTTACCGTTCCATCTTCATTTTCACCGATGAAGACATATCCTTTGCATTGTTCAGAGTACCTTATAAAGATACATTTCTTTCCTCTAGGACCTAACTTGCCATACTTATGAGAATTATCATGAATGTATGCAGCTGACCCCCATGGTCTAAGGATACTAAGATCCGGCTTGCGTTTTGTCCATAACTCATAAGGTGTTGAAGTAACTGATTTTGAGGGCATACGATTAAGTACGAAGGTAGCAGTCATTAAAGCATCACCCCAATATGAAATTGGTAGATTTGCTTGTGCCATCATTGACCTAACCATGTCTAGAAGAGTTCTATTTCTTCTTTCAGCAACTCCGTTATGTTGGGGAGTGCCAGGGATAGTTAGCTGCCTAATTATCCCTTTTTCTTCACAGAGCTCTTTAAATTGACCAGACAGATATTCACGTCCTCGATCAGTACGTAATACTTTAACTTTATTGTCCATTTGATTTTCAACTTCATTTATGTATCGTCTAAAGCACTCAAGAGCCTCAGACTTATGTGTGATCAAATAGACATGACCGTATCGTGAATAGTCATCAATAAAAGTGATAAAATACCAAGCTCCATGCCTTGCCCTCACACTCATAGGACCGCAAATATCAGAATGAATTATTTGCAATGGTTGTTCTGATCTTGTTCCCTTACCAAAAGGTTTTCTAGTTGCCTTACCTGCTAGACAACTTTCACACAAGGACATTTCCATATTGGATATGGATCCTAGCAAACCTTCTTTTGCTAGTTTAATCATTTTATTTTGATTAATATGCCCTAGTCTAGCATGCCAAATAGCCATATCAACAGTTGAATCAGAAGAAGTAGCAAAGCAATCATGTATATTATAATCATCAATAATATCCATTACAAAGAACTTCTTTGAAAGGAAAGCTAGACCATAAAATACAAAATTATAAAATATATCTGCAACTTTATCATGAAAGTTTACATTAAACCTATAGTCTACAAGACATTTTACAGAAACTAAATTCCGTCGGATGTCAGGAGCATGAAGCACATCATGTAGGATCAAAGGCTTTCTACTACGCAAAGCTAATTTGCAAGTTCCAATGCCTTTAACTTCAATCTTTGCATTGTTGCCTACATAAAGCCACTTGCATTTGTCAGGCAACCGACGGTATTCTACATAGGATCCTCGATCCCTCGTCACGTGGTCTGTTGAACCTGAGTCCAAAATCCAAGAAGAACAGATATTCTCTGTTAGGAAAACAGTGCTAGAAACATAGGAAACATGTGAATTTACATAATCCACTAGTACCTTTTCACTCTCATTTCGCTCAGTACAATCCCATGCGAAATGACCCATCTTTTGGCAGGCAAAGCATTTGACCTTATTTAAGTCATTTTTCTTCTTCTTCCCGCCCTTTTTTCCTTTCTTCTTGAATTCCTTTTTGCCTTTTACAAATTTATTCTTATCCTTCTTTCCATTCTTTTGGAATTTATTCCCCTTCTTGGAATTGGGTTTTGTATTAGAAGGACCTACACCCTCTGTGTAGTAGGCATGGCCAGAGGACTTGTATGCCTCCAAGCGCTCATCCTCAAGTTCCAAGTGTTTAGCCACATTATTAAAATTTTTAATGCCTTCATTATGGGTTAGATTAACCTTCATGTGCTCCCAACTAGATGGCAATGATCTTATCACTGCCTGAACTTGTTGTTCATCAGACACAGTATGCCCAGCTTCCTTCAATTCTCTAATCATATTTGCCATCTCTCTTAGATGTTGTTTCATGGAAGTATTTGGCCTAAGCTTATACGTATCAAACTTAATAGTTAATCGTCTAAGCTTAGAGGTGGATGTACCACCAAACCTGTCTTTCAACGCTGCCCATATGGCTTGCGCTGTTTCATTTTTCTCATATTCACACATGAGGTCATCTGCCATTGTACTCAGCAATGTAATTCTTGCAATGCTATTTTTCTTTTTCCAAGCCTCATAGACCTCTTGGTCTCTCCTGTGTTGGGCCGTATTCCCAGCAGCAGGCTGTGCTACAACTGTTGTTAGAGGCTCCATTGCCTCTTGTTCCTCCAAAATATATTGGACTTTTTGGTGCCAGATATCCCAATTGTCACCATTTAGTTTGTCCCCTTTATTTAACTCAGCGATAATGTTCTTAGTTGCCATTTTCAATTCTGGAGACAAATTCATTCCACATTCAATATGTCTCTCTAAAAGAATTAAACTATTGAACATATCATCGACAATATATAGCACAACACAGTATACAATGTCATGTACTTATATTATTCTTAACCAGAAAAAATAGTAATACTACTAAATTCACGATCAGGAGTATACGTTTGTATCTCCCATCACATAAATATTAGCAACATTACTAAAATTCTGTCAAGAATTATATATATGTACTTTAACAATTCTAACTTTTAGGATTAACAACTCCTGAAAGCTTCCACTTAACAAAAACATATAATAATATAATGAATTATCAACTAAATCATGCTTCATTATAATATAAATAAGAAAATATTCACTCTGTAATATTTGATAACATGTTCATAACACATTTAAATATAACAGAAAAATATTGAAATCAACAAATGAATTTTTAGAAGTTTTAAAATGATTTAAAACATTCATAAACGCATTTAGAATAACATAAATATATATTAATTAGCGTCAAAACCAATCATATAGCATATTATATTAAAGATCATGAATTTAGGGATTTTTAGGAGCAAATCGGGTCCCATTTGGCTCAGGCACGCGCCCCCACGCGCCCAAAGAAGTCAGAAATAACTGAAAAATAAAAAAAAACAGAAATCACACACGCACACAGTGGCACGTGTAAACCACGCGCCACCTTCGGGGACGAATCCGGCTTCCACGCGCCGGTTCATCGGCTTCCACGCGCCAAGGACTGTCGGATGGTGTCCACCACGTGTCACAAAAAAATTCCACGTAGCCTCATGCGCCACGTGGCTTTTCTGAAAAAAAAATGGTTTTTTTTTGGGCTTAATTCTCCGTTTCTTTTTTTTTTTTGGGCCCTCACTCATTGGGCCTGAAGGTTTTGGGCTTGGACTGAATTCCTGCGGTTTTTTTTTCGAGCCTCTATGTTTTTTTTTGTTTTAGGCCTCACTGTTTGGACCTAAAGGTTGGGCCTGAAATAACAAATTTTTTTGTTTTAAATTTCCCAGCCCAGACGCCTTTTAAACAAAAAAAAACCTTTTTTTTTTAAACGCCGAAACGACGTCGTTTTTGGAGGCCGGAGGTTGTCTTCAACCTCCCGCCGGGTCGACCGGGACCGGTTTCAGGCGTGGGTCGGGTCCGTCGACCCGGTAACTTCTCTCCTCCGTATCTCCTTCGTCCGACATCCGTTTTGGGTGTTCTTGGGGTCGTTTTCGATCGTTTTTTCGAGCTCTACGCAATGGGACTAATTTTAAATCCTTATTCTCTGATTTTAAAATGACCCAATACCAAAAACAATTTCGTTTTTCATGCTTTCTCTCTCTAAGTTCTTTTGTTTTATGATTCTAAATTTACATATGCTATATCTTTATGCCTATTCGAAGAGCATACTATCAAACTCAGAAACACAGTAGAAGCATTATACATATATTATCATGTGAATCTCAAGAACAAATATCAATAAGTTCCCTCAACGCATATATATGAAACTATAGAAAATATCATATAGATATTTGAAAATAATAACATACACATCATATTATCGTAATATGAGGATTATAATCTCATACAGGCTAAACCTGGCTCTGATACCATGTAAGAATAATTGGGCGTACCTGGAGTGCGACCGTTTTTCTCTTATACCCACGCTAATCGTATCACAGTAGCGGAAGCGATTATGACGCACAGCAAATACACCACGAACGGAAGAAGAAAAGAGAAATATAGTAGAGGGAATAGGAATTCACAGTGACAGAGTTTCTGTATGTTAATTCAAGTCTCTTGCAACTGAATCCCTTTACGCCTATTTATAGGGTTCTATGCACCCCTTCCTCTTCTACTAACATGTCCTTCCATCAGAGAGACAAGATATCCTTTCGATTGAGAGATATGTTGTTTCAGTGAAACAATGCCACTTGAAGAGTCATATTGCATCGGACAAAAAACATGACTCATAACATTTTGGATAATATTACATATATCCACCCAAGCATTTATATTATTTATACTTTGACCCCAATCTTATTGGGCTTGGGCCCAATCCACCAAGGGTGGACTAGGCTATTTTCCAACAGAAAGTTTGAATTAATGAATCACAGAAACATATTGAGACACGTTGGGATTAACACAGAATCATCAAGTAATAAAGTAAAAATAAAAATGCAGGTTAATCATTTGCAAAACCGTCATCTTCAGCAGAAAAATCATTTTCAATTTGTTCGGAGCCAAGGCTGAAATCTGAAACGAGGACGACGAACCTGGAGAGCTCAGGTTGAAGAACCACGGCGAGAAGCAAAGGCAAAGGCGTAGAGATCGCAGTGAACGAAGAGAGAGGCAGAGACATCGCAAAGACAATCTTTTCTTAAAGACATAGAGGCCAAGTGGCCTTTTTAAATTCAATGATTATTGAGTAACACTCTTCTTAAAGGCTACATGTCTACTGTCTGTTCATACTTTGGAAATGAATATGACTCTCTTCTTCCCCATAGTTTTTTTTTTGGGTCAACTCTTCTCCCCCATAGTTACTTAACTTGTAGATCTACATCTCACTATTGTTTATTCCCCAGTGCTCAAACTCAAATCCATCCTTGTCTCCGTGTATATTCCTCTCCGCCTACCATCTCTTTAATTAATTTGATCAACTTTCAAGGGTTGAGGTTTAATATTTTATAATAATATATTTATTCCAAAAAAATTTTAGGACGAATTACACTTAGGTCCCAAGGTAGAAAAAAATGAAGAAATGGTCCCTGTAGATTGCAAAATGAAAAAATGGTCCTATTAACAACTCCAGGAGCATGTATTGATAACTCGTTAACAACTTCAAGAGCCTGTATTAACAACTCCATGGGACCATGTTTTCATTTTGCAATCTACATGTACCATTTCTTCATTTCTCTTCTTCGTTGGGACCTGAGTGTAATTCTCCCAATTTTATAACAATATATTAAAATCTTAAATTACAAATAAATAAATAAATAAATAAATTTAAACTAATTAAAATTTAACATAAATATTTCAGAAGTGCAGGGGATAAAAAGTTAAGAAATTATAAAGTATTTTAATAAAAATTTACAATGTTGAAATATTTAGATATAATTTTAAGAATTTAAATTTATTTATATGTATTTTACATTTAATATAATAATGATATTATTATAAAATATTAAATCTCAACCATTGGAGGTTAGTCCAACGGCGAAGATGATAAATGGAGAGGATCAGGTGGAGAGGAAGGCAATGAATGGAGACAACCCTCTCCTATATCTTAGCCGTACGTAAGACATAACACTCACTTACACATGTGTTGCAATATCTTTTTTTTTTCCATGTATATACTTACAAGAATATATAATAATTTTATGAGAAATATTGTATTTGAAAATTTATTCTACACATATGTGAATATGAGATGAAATATCTCCCTAAAATAATCGTTTTAAAGATATATGCATGTGTTTTGATTCACAATTGAATGTCGTTAACCTGCTGAAACATGTTTTTAAGTGTTATTAGGAAAATTTGAGATGTTTGGATTATCTCTTAGCCTATTTGGCTTATGGTCCAAAAGTCGCGTAAAATCTTAAGCTGGGGCGGAGGTGCTTATGCAATCACTACTTCAGCTCATGACCGTTAGGGAATTTGATTTTTTTAATATTTTTTATTTATTAACCTTGATTTACCTTGATTCTCTTCTCTCATAAGCATATTATCTTTTTTCTCAATAGCCAAATTGCATAGGACATGTGATCCAATTAGTTGTGTAATATAATTTTATTAAAAATTTTACATTTTTATGATTTCTAATTTATATGCATTTTTATCCATTAAATATATTTAATTCACTATTTTTGTATTTTCATATTTTTCTAAATAATAAATTAACTATTTATATTTTTTATAATTTAATTTTTTCTCTTAAAATTATCACAATATATACATAATATATGTGTTTGTGTGCTTTATTTAATAAGATTCGTGCATTTTTCAGTAAATTTTCATCTAAACTTCTTTTGTAAAATAATCATCCAAATATGTTCTAGTTTAAAAAAGCACTTCTACTGCCATCAATCCAAACATAAATCACATTACACTATCTAGACTTTTACCCTACCTTATGTTTGCAAAAGTCATATTGAAAAAAAATCATTTTACCATCATGAATCCAAACACAGCCAATGTATCTGTGAGTATTAATATTTAGGAGTACATTAAGTAGTAATATAAGGAAATAAATAATAAATTTCAAAATAAATGGATTTAAATTTAATTTTTATAAAAAATAAATAAAACTAGTTACTATGTAAGTATGTATGTATGAATATTTTAATAGCCAAATAAAGAATCTTCTCTACGTAGCTCCATAGTCATAGGCCCTTTTAGTTTCTTCAACTTACTTTTTGTTGATGGGGGAAAAACTCATTTTACTATTAATATATATATATATATATATATGTCATTTTATAAAAAAAGGATTATACATGATTTTCCTTAAACTTTCCTGGGAAATTTAATTTGCTTGTCCTTGTAGTTTCATCGGATTTTGAATTAGGCCTTTAATTCTATTTTCTTTTCATCGATTGTTGTAGTTTATTATGTCAAAGGTATAAATTTGTTGCAAACACTCTCCTTGTCATCAAGCATTAACGGTGTCTGTGACCTTTAACATAATAAACTACAAATGATCTCATTCAAAATATAGTCCTGGCAAATTAATTTTTCCACAATTCTTTTCCCCCTGCTGGACTTGCACACGCTTGCGGCCCCACGCGCCAGTGGCTTCCTCTTTTTCTTTCTTTCTTTCTTCCTGTTTTTTTTTTTTTTTTTAATTTTGTCTTAAAGAGGACCCTCACCAGTAAAATATGTCGCCACTCGCCAGGCTACTAAAGACATTGATTAGTATTAAAATTATTTTAATCATACCATTGTCTGCCTGGCTTTTACAATTTGGGATATCTGTGTTTGCTTACATGAGAAGACTATTATTGAGATACTTGTAATTTCTCTTAATTTTTAATTTGGTACCTATATATTTTTATCTCTTTATTAAATCATTTAATTTTACTCTATTAGCATAATTAGTTTTTGTTATAAGAGTTAACAATACTAACAGAGCAAAGTTATAGGGCTAACGGTACTAAAGAGTAAAATTAAAAGATTTAATAAGAAAAAAACATATAAATACCAAATTAAAAATTGAAGGAAAGTATAAGTACTTCAATAATGGCTTTCCTTACTTACATAAGTAAAATACATACGTGCTCTCATAAGTAGATCCATAAGAGGGGGGGGGGGGGGGGGGTAGAAAGAAGGAGGGGAAAATGTGCAGTAAAATAAACACAGAATTGGCTGACGCAAAAAGGATAATAAGAGAGGATGAACAATATAATGAAGCATGAGATGGGAATGTCCATGGCAACATCTAAATATTTGTAATAAATGAACATTGGTTTATCCAAAGACCATTTTGAATAATGTTCATTGGAAGCATGCTCTGATAGAAATCCCCTTAATATGCATATTTTGGGACACAAATTATAAGTTTGCAGATAAAATAGATTGATATATTAGATTTACAACTAAAATAGAGTACTTATATGACTCTTAGATTTGGACTAGGGAGGGTAAGGGTGTACGGTATAGGCCAAGGGCCTTTTTGAATTCAATGCCTGGAAGAAAGAGAGAAAAAGAAAAAATTCCAAATATATTCCACGCTGAAATCGTTATTAACCTCTCACCTTAGATTTAGTAATAATTGTCTTTGGACCAAACCAAACTGTTAAATATATACTCTTCCACTCCTCAATGTAAGAACCATTTTAACTAATTTGATTAAATTAAGGAAGATATAGTCAAGTACGCAAGTTAGTTAATTATAATAAATATGATATAAGCAACATAAAGTTGGTCTAGTGGTGTAAGGTCTCGCTAAATCCCTCTAAGTCTCAAGTTCGAGTCATAGAAAAGACATTTGTGTTGGGAGGGTGATAAATCCCAAATTTGATATATTTTATCCCACCTTATTCATTTATTTTGGGGACTATTTTAGGCTTAATTTTGATTTATTAGATAATATTTGGATTGTTAGCCAATTTTAGGAAATAATATAAATATGAATTAATTATGATATTATTGAGCTTAAATTGTTAATATTCTAATTATTATCTTGTGATTGGATAATATTTTCAAATATATGATAAATTATAATTTTATTTAATTCTTGCAGGACAAGAAAAATCATATTAGAAGATCCTACAGTGCAGAAAATTTTTTTGAAAGTTAAAAGAGAAACTAATGGTGGAATTTTATTTCGGCTTCTTAAATTTTAATGGGCTCAAGTTGGTAAGCAAGACTCCCCTAGTTTCTTAAAATTTAACTTAGCAGCCACAATCGGAAGAAGGACGCTGAAAAATCAGAAGATAAAAGGAAATTACCGTTTTCGTCTTTTGCGGCAGCACCTCATCACGACCTGACTATTCTCTTTCTCACACAACAGCCCCACAGTTATATATCAAATTCCTTCCTCTCTTTCACTCACGCACAAGCAGCCACGTAAGGTTGTGTCTTAGCTCTATTCATCAATTCACCAACTTGATGGCTGTGATTCTCTTGAAGCTTGGAGGGAGAGATACTTTAATGGAAGTTTAAACTCTTGGGGAGGCAACTTGCGAGGAACATGGAGGAAGCTAGAGCCTAGGAGCTTATACTTGAAAAGCATAAGGGAGTGTCTTTCCTTTTATCTTTTTGATTCAAGATTCAAGATTATTTAGTTTTAAATGATTTTGAATTGTATTAATTGAGAACAATCTAGTTTTAGATTATAGACATATTTCTTTTGGATTGGATTGATATTTAGATAATTGCTGGAATTTTTGTTTGCAAATCTTTGAATTGTCAATTGAATTATTAATTTAGTTTTTGTTATTAATTTAATCGTCAATTTGGGTTTAACCTCTAGATTGTTTAATTTGATTGGTTAAGTGTCTAGTTGTTTAATTGGACAATTATAAACAAGATTTCTAAAATTATTTTGAAATTAATTATGATTGATTTTTAATCAGTTAAATTAACCACCGCTTTTTTCATTATTAGTTTTCTAGTAGATCAGGTGTTATTAAGCTTGCTGGTTTCTTATGTTTTAATTAGGTGATTAAATTTATTAATTCCAATCTTTCATCAACCTTCCTTTGGTCTAATTAATTAATTTGGACTAGGAATGTTAACTCCATGTGAATCCTAAGTTGTCCCCTTCATTATCATAACTGAATTAAATCTTTGTTGTTTGTCTTGCTTTCCAATCAATCTTTTGCTTAAGATTTTAATTCCTCTTTCATAAAAAACCCCAAAAATTGCATTCAAATTCATATAGATTAGTCTCATTTTCATATAGGCTTTAGAGTCAATTGCATTAGTGCATTTAGTTAGTCTAATTGCATTTAGGTAGTAGTATCTTGCATTCTAGTTTAGGTCCATTTCATTGCATCTTTTGTCACTTAAAAATCAATCCTAAAGAAAACCCATAGCTTGCTCCTTGGGAGAATGACCTAGGTTGACACTAAACTTCATAATAATTAATTAGGACCTAGTTTAATTGATTGCTTTAGCGATAGAAGCGCATATCAATTTTGGCACTGTTGCCGGGGAGCAACGATTAAGCTTTAGGTTTGAGTTTTTAAGTGACTTTGTAGATAGTTATTTATTGCATGACCCGATCCTCTTTTGAAAAATTGTTTGAATTTGATCCTGAGATTGAGAGAATATTTCACCAACAAAGAAGAACTAGAGCTAGTACTCTTATAGGCAGTAGTTCCTCTATTAAGCCCATTGTTGATTCTTTTGATTCTAAGGTCAATATGGATGATAATAATATTGTTGTTAATACTGATGGGAATGTTAATGTTAATGCAAATGCAAACACAAACGTAAACACAAACGCTCATATTGTTGATCATGTTATGACAATTAAAGAATTGGTTTCACCTTATCTGCATTTTCAAAATTGGTGCATCAATTATCCTGATATTAATGCAAATTTTGAGTTGAAATCTAGATTGATACACTTACTTCCAAAATTTAATGGCCTTTCATGTGAGACAGCATACAATCACTTGAAGATGTTTCACATGGTTTGCACTGCTATAAAACCTGTTGGTGTGACTAAAGATCAAATTAAGATGTTTGCTTTCCCATTCTTTTTGGAAGGATCTGCTAAAAATTGGTTGCTTCGATTGCCTCTTGGATTTATTACTTCATGGAACCAATTGAAGAAATTGTTCTTAGAGAAGCATTTCCTAGCTTCTCGCACTTTGTCTATCAAGAAGGACATATGTGGATGTTGACAAATGGTTGGGGAATCCTTATATGAATATCTGGAGCATTTCAAAATGACATGTTCTAGTTGTCCCTACCATCAAATTCTAGATACATTATTGATCCAATACTTCCATGAAGGTCTCTTACCTCTGGAGCGAGATTTATTAGATTCGGCTGCTGGTGGTGCTCTTCTTCACTTGACTGTTGATCATGCATGGGAATTGATTGAAAGGAAAATCGAGAATAGCCAACAATTGGTTTTAGACAACAAGTCAAAATTAATAAAGTAGGATTACTCTCTTTTAATTCTGAGTCTCGCCTAAAGAGCAAAATTGATAGACTTACATCTGCTATAGAAAAATTAGCTATGTCTCATATGCAAAATTCTTCTAATATGGCCAATCCTATGGGGCCCTCTACTTCTTTTACCCTACAGGCTAACTCTTATGCTCTAGTAGGGCCACTCTATTCTATTTGCTCTCTAGCAATTGATGGTACTGACTCTTGCCCTTACATGAATGATGGAGTTAAATCTTGTAATACGATATATACCCTTCTAAGCCAATGACTCAAGATGGCTAAAAATATGATCCTTACTCCAATACATATAATCCTAGATGGCGTGACCATCCAAATCTTTGATATGTAAATGGCCAAGCTTAGCAAGCACAATTCAATCAAAGTAGGAATTCTAGTGGCAAGATGTTTCAACAAGTTAGACAATCAATGCCAGTCCAAGATAAAGGTTTAAAGATAGAAAGCAAGATGGATGCTATGATGAAAATCTTGATGCAACAGCAACAGCAACAAATGCAACAACAACAATAATAAAGACAGGAAATTCAAGCTTTTCAGATGCAAATAGGTCAATTGTCTAATGCACTTAGTAATGTACAGAGTCAAGGTATAGGAAGGCTTCCATCTTAAGTGGTAACCAATCCAAATGTTGGACCTCAGCAAAATCCTAATATTGGTGGAGTTAGTGCTATATCTCTCTGTTGGGGAAAGATAATCCCCTCTGCAGATCCTGTTACCACCAATACTTCAAAAGATAATGAATTTGTTAATGACTCTCCTTCCATTTCGGTATCACAGGACCAGTCCACTTTATCAAAAGCACAAGTGGTACCTTATAAAGAACAAGAAAAGGATGATGAAGGAAAGCAAGTGATCAAATAGGCCTTGCCCTTTCCTACAGTAGTAGCTAAGGCTGAAAGGGAAAAAGAAGGAAGCTGAGATACTTAATGAAGTTTATGATATCTTCAAGAAGGTGGTGATCAATATTCCACTAGTTGACTTAGTTGCATAAGTACCTAAATATACAAAGTTCTTGAAGGAGTTGTGTACTACAAAGATGAAGTTTAAGCATGAAGGCAAGGTTGACTTAGGGGCAGTTGTCTCCTCTCTTTATCAAATGCCTATGCCAGTGAAGTACAAGGATCCTGGTAGTTTTCTCATACCTTGCACTATTGGTGACATTGACTTCTTAAATGCCTTAGCAGATTTGGGGGCAGCTATCAAGGTTATGCCAAAATCAGTCTTCAATCAACTCAAGGTGTAGAGCTTAAACCCATGGGTTTAAGAACCGGACCGGACCGGACGGTCTGACCGGTTGGACTGTCAGTCGGTCAAGAGGGCAGGCCGGGTTACTACGTTGAGCCGTTTTCGCTATGTGACCGTTTTGGACCGTTTTTGAACCGCTTTTGGGCCGGAACCCGGAACAGGTTTTTAAGAACTGGCCGACCCAATAACTCACTTTACAAAAAAAAAACCCAGATTTTTTTTAGTTTTGATGCTGGAAACTGGAAAGTTTGCAAAGAAAAAAGAAGAAGCTTAATGTAGAAAAAACAGGTTTATATTGTTTAATCTCATATCTGTATTATGTGCATCTTTTTATTCTTAAATGATAAATATGTTCTCATTCTTCTCAAATGGCTCATGACTCATGGCTCATAAATCTACATCATCTTGTTTGTTATTTTAAAAAGGTTAATATATTTCATATATATATATATATATATTTTGCTGGGTAGTAGGATAAGTGCTTCAAATCTGTCTTAGAGTTAAATGTACAGGTTTAGAATTGTTTAAAAAAAGAACATATTAATTGAGTTATTTTATTTTAATAATTTTATACCAGAAGAACATATTAATATAATCAGATTTGTATAACCCTTGAGTGGTGGATATTTTAAGCATTTATCCTGATAGGTGACAATTGATGAGGTTTTTAAATGGTGTTTTGTGACTTTACTAACTTCATATGAAGTTAGACTAATGACTAATTATTGTAATATATATATATATATATATAATATTTTTAAATTTAATTATTTCGTCACCGGTTCGGCTAAACGGCTCAATCGGTCCAACCAGTTGAACCTTGACCCGCTGACCTTTCCGGCTCGACGTCCGGTCCGGCTTTTAAAACATTGCTTAAACCCATAAATCTTATTGCATCTCTTGCTGATAGACGTTACATAGTCCCAGAAGGCGTTTTGGAGGACATCTTAGTTAAGGAAAAAGATTTCATATTCCCTGCAGACTTCTATATTCTTGATATGGATGATGGTAGGTTTAGGCAGAAAAGACATTCATCTTTGATTTTAGGTAGACTCTTTCTTAAAACTGCTAGACTATGATAGATGTCCATGCTGGTAGCCTTACTCTAGAATTTGCTGGTGAAACTATTAGATTTAATGTGCTTGAATCTATGAGACATCTTCCTGATGATTGTGCTAAGATAGATGTTAATGTTATTGATGCTATTGTGAATAATTTTGTTGTAGATCTTAGAGATAGCATGTTTAATAGATCCTATGGTATTGCCTATTTAGATGATACTATCTCTTGTTCATATGCTGAAATTGGTAGTTGTGATTTATGTGATGATCTTGATATTACTAATATTGATATTTTCACTGATGCTATTGAGATTATAAGACATTCTAGACTTGATCCTTCTATGCCTATTTATAACATTAGTAATTCCAGTGATCATGCATCTACTACTTCTATTGATTCCGATGGACTTTCTTAGTTACTTAGTGTGATTGATGCCATGAATAAAGTTGATTTATCTTCTTTACTTGACTCTGAATTATTGATTGGCATTGATCATGTTTCTAATTGGGAGATTTCTAATTCTAATTTTATCTCTGACATGAGTGCTACTGATAGCATTGTTGCTATTGATTGTCATGTGTTGGTTGATTCTTCTGCTCTTACAGTTACTACTAATACTCCCCAAGATGGGAAAGTTTGCTCTCCTCTTTATGAATATGTTATGCAGGTTTCTAGTTTGATTGATGTTGATTTAAAGCCACTCATACCTTCAATTGACCAAGCTCCACCCTTGGAGTTAACGCCGCTTCTTAAGTCATTGAAGTATGTCTATTTGAGGAAGGATGAGACACTTCCTATGATTGTATCTATTGATCTAGCTGATGATGATGAAGGCCATCTCTTAGAGGTACTTCGGCGACAAATGAAATGTATTGGATGGATTCTTGCTGATGTGTGCATGCACCAGATCCTACTAGAAGATGGTGCCAAAGCTGTGCAACAGCCACAAAGATGACTCAATCATTGATCCTTGAAATGGTAAAGAAATTGGTCTCTAAACTTCTTTTTGTAGGTATAATCTACCCTATTTTTGATTGCCAGTGGGTAAGTCCAGTTTAGGTAGTGCCTAAGAAAATTGGTATTATTGTTCATAATAATGATGGTAAGCTATTCCGACTAGAGTCTAGAACAGTTGGAGAGTATGTATTGACTATAGAAAATTCAATTCTGTGACTAGAAAGGACTACTACCCCTTACCTTTATATATTAAATGTTAGAAAAACTGGCTGATAGATCACATTATTGCTTTTTGGATGGTTTTTTTTGGATATTTTCAAGTTTCTATTGCCCTTGAGGATCAGGATAAGACCACATTCACATGTCTATTTTGAACCTTTACATATAGGCACATGCCATTCGGCTTATGTAATGCACCAAGCACTTTTGAACGTTGCATGGTTTCCATATTCTCTGATTTTCTTGAGTATTGCATGTAAGTTTTCATGGGTTATTTCATTGTTTACAGTGATTCTTTTGATGCATGCTTAGCTAGTTTGGACAAGATTTTGGAAAGATGCATTCAATATAATCTTGTTCTGAATTTTGAAAAATGTCATTTCATGGTTAAGAAAGGAATTGTTTTGGGCCATGTTGTTTTACATGATGATATTTAGGTTGATAAAGCTAAGGTTGATATTATTTCAGCTCTTCCATATCCTTCTTGTGTGAAAGATATACGCTCTTTTCTTAGGCATGTTGGATTTTATAGAAAATTCATCCTGGATTTTAATAAGATAGCATTGCCATTGTCTCATTTATTGCAGAAAGATGTTGGTTTTGCTTTTGATGATACTTGCAGGTATGCATGGGATGGGTTAAAGAAGAGACTCACTACACCCCCCATCATTCAGCCACCTAATTGGAGCCTTCCATTTGAGCTCTTATGTGATGCTTCAGACTATGCACTAGGTGCATTTCTTACACAGAGAGTAGAGAAGAGACAACACATCATAACATATGTATATCGAACATTAGATGCTGCTTAGGCCAGCTACAATACCATAGAGAAAGAGCTATTTGAAATTGTCTTTAGGTTAGAGAAATTTATATCCTATATCCCTTACATAAAGGTAGTGTAGTTAGCCTAAGTTATCAAATACTTTTCAAGAAATTGGACTCCAAACCCTGCTTTATTAGGTGGGTGATGCTGATACAAGAGTTTGATGTGGAGATTCATGATAAGAGTGGTGCAGAGAATATGCTGGCTAATCACTTAAGTAGGATTGAGTCACCTATGGTAACATCTCTACCCTTAGATGATTTTCCTGATCAAAGGCTCTGTGAAGTTGTTGTTTCTATCCCTTGGTATGTTGATATTGCTAATTATCTAGTTGTTTTTGTTTTACCAGCTAACATGAACAAACATCAATTGAATAAGCTTAAGAGAGACTCTAAATTTTATATATGAGATGATTCTTACTTGTGGCATATTAGTAGTAATGAAATTATTAGGCGATGCATTCCTGATGATGAATTTGAGTCTGTCTTATCTTTTTGCCATACTCTTGCATGTAGGGGACAATTTAGTGCTAAGTATACTGCTAGGAAAGTTTTGGAAAGTAGATTATTCTGGCCTAGTTTATTTTGTGATGCCCATGAATTTTGCAAGTGTTCCAGGTGTCAATTTATGGGTAATATTTCTAGAAGCATGAGATGCCCCAACAACCCTTATTGTTTTGTGAAGTCTTTGATGTTTGGGGAATTGATTTCGTGGGACCTTTTCCCACTTTATTTGGTTATCTGTACATCTTGCTGGCTGTGGATTATGTGTCCAAGTGGGTTGAGGCAATCCCCACTCATGCTAATGACTCTTCTGTAGTGGTTTCATTTGTTTGATCTTACATTCTTTATAGGTTTGGTATTCCCAGAGCTATCATTAGTTATCAAGGAACTCATTTTTACAATCAAAGTTTGTAGAGCTTGCTTAGCAAGTATGGTGTGATATACAAGGTGGCCAATCCATACCACCCTTAGACAAATGGTCAAGTAGAACTCTCTAATAAAGAAATCAAGCTCAATTTAGAAAAGATGGTGCAACCCAACTGGAAGGATAGGAGTAAAAGGCTCGATGATGCACTATGGGGGTATTGCACAACATATAAAAGTCCCATTAGAATGTCTCCATATAGGATTGTTTACAACAAAGCATGTCATTTGCCCGTAGAGGTGAAACACAAGGTATACTGGGCAATAAAAAGGTGCAACCTCGATCTTGCTAGTGCCAATATTGAAAGGAAGTTGCAATTGCAAGAGCTTGAAGAGTTAAGAAGATAAGCTTATGAGAATGCTAGGATTTATAAGGAAAGAACCAAAGTAGTCCATGACAAACTCATTATGAAGAGAGAATTTCAAGTGGGCCAAAAAGTTCTGCTATATGTTTCCAAATTGAAACTGATGCCTGGAAAGCTCTGCTCTAGATGGGATAGGCCTTTCATTATCACTGATGGTTTTTCTTATGGAGCTGTGAAAATCAAAAGGGAGCCAAATGGAAAATGTTTTGTCATCAATGGACACCGCTTGAAGCCATTCTATGACGGATTCTCCACTCAAGCAGTGGAGGTTACTACACTATGAGACACCATGTAGATCCGGTTATATTCCTTTCTTTACTCTTTTATTTTGCATTGTCATATTATTAAGTTGAGTAATGCTGCATATTACTCATCTTTGTGCTTTGCTATGACTATTTTGCATTAAGGACAATGAACTATTTAAGTTTGGGGGAGGAATCAACTATTTTGACTGTAAAATTATAAGTTTTAAGTAACTTTAGTGTGATGCATTCTTGATTTGAAGAGTGATTAATCATGTTTTGAGTTGGTGAACCTAGTGGCAATGAATTTGACTTAGGTGAATTTTGGTTACTAATCATATAGACCTAGTGAGATTTTGAGCCTAATGCATTTTTTTAGTGTGTACCTTGATCTCTTTACTCGATCTAGAACTTGACTTGAATCTTATTTGAGGCCACATTTGATGCATGTGTATTCATAAAAATGATAAAGGCATTCATTTCATTTTAGCTAGATAAGCCAAAAAACCTACCCTTTTCATACATATATCCTTTGTTAAGCCCCTTTGAGCCTATATTTTATATACTTTTTCTCACCCCATAACACAAGGAAAAACAAATTCCTACCCTTTTGAATATCTTAGGAGTTGAAAAGCAATGCATTATATCTATTTTGGATGGAAGAATATGTATAAAATTAGGAATTGGGTAGTTATTGTGAAAAGTACGGTAGGTTATCTTGAAAAGGAAAGAAAGAGAGAACAAAATAGAGAGAGAGAGAGAGAGAGAGAAAGCAAAAGAAAAAAATAGAAAAAAAAGATGCAATAAGATTTCGCTCCGCTGGTTTAAGCTGTGCTTAGTAACCGGGGGTCTTTATCACCAATGTTAATCTTCACGTCAAACAGCCAGTAATAGTTATGAGCGTGCTAGTAGCATCTTGGTGCGAATTGAGTTGTAAATGTTTGAGTAATTGGGCCTTTGTATCACCAATATAAAGGTTTGCGTCAAAAGAGCATATATATATATAATAGCCCAAGAAAGTTCAAAAAAAAGGAAAAACAAAAGAATAATGACCCATTTCAAGTTTAGTTGGTTTCTTTCATCCAATGGCATCATTCTCTTCATCCTTTAAGATATTCAACTTTGATTTTCCAAACACTATACCCTTTCTTTCTCAACCTTAGTCCCATTACAGCCTAATAAAAGTCTTTTTGATTTATGCTTGTATTTGCTTTGCTAGTGGTGAAGAACTTAAATTCTTGTGAAGCCTATGGAAAGAGTACTGTATAGGGTGGATTTTGAGTGTACACACAAGCCTATACACTTTTGATTGATGAGTGACATACACATTATCCTTGGTGAGAGATTTCTAGCTTACATTCCCTTTGTCGAGTAAATTGTCATGATGTTTGTTTTCTTGAATCATGAGAAAATCACTTGGATTAGAGAGATGTTGAAATGCTTTTATTTACTTTTTGTCTGTAATTGGAACATTCACTTTTGATGCTTTTGTTTTGTTATTATCCCTTGTTCTTGAGCCCAGGAGCGCAAATGATAAGTGTGAGGGAGTTAATAAATCCCAAATTATCCCACCTTATTTATTTATTTTGGGGACTATTGTAAGCTAATTTGGATTTATTAGATAATATTTGTATTGTTAGCCAATTTTATGAAATAATATAAATATGAATTGATTATAATATTATTGAGCTTAAATCGTTAATATTCTGATTGCTATCTTGTGATTGGATAATATTTTCAAATATATGAAAACCCATAGCTTGCTCTTTGGGAAAATGACTTTGGTTGACCCTAAACTGTATAATAATTAATTAAAACCTAATTTAATTGATTACTTTAGCGATAGAAGCAGACATCAGAGGGGCAGCCACAAACACCGAAAAGGATATTGGATGATAATATCAATATATATATATATATATATTTATTTATATAAGCCCCACTAAATCCATCTGGATCTCGAGTTTAAGTCTCAGAAAATAAACTTATGTTGGGAGAGATAGCCACGAACCCCGAACAAGATATTAGATGATAATATCAAAAAAAAAAAAAGATAAAATACCCTTGTTTAAAACTAAATTTCGCAAAATCTATACAGTGATGTTTTATGTGTTTAATGTTAGTTTATAAAATTTTTTTAAAATGAATTTTCTATAGATTTAAAATGATTTTTCTATTGTGATAATATATATGCTAAGTTTATAATTTTAAAATGAATTTTTAATGTGTAGAATTTCATTTTTTTTATTCTTTTCTTTTTTGATTTTTTTATGAGACGAGTTTTCCTAATAAGTAAATATCTATTTAATTGGGTAAAATACAAATGGAAACTTAAACAGTTTAGCCGCGAAAGAATATTTAACTGAACTATTTTTCGGAGAATAAAACTCAATCTCGTAGGATGAGTACATATACAAAAATATTTTTATAATAATTTATTAAAAAAATAGAATATTTTTTCGTGACTTTATTGAATTTCTGACAAGTATTACTCATTTTATAGGATGTATGTGTGAATTACTGAAATATTGTTGTATTTAATTATTGTGAGGGAGCAGTAAAAGGGGTATTTGGAAAAAATGGGTAAATATAAGAAATTGATCTTACATTTAATATGAAGTCCAAATCCCTAATTCGATCCTACATTAAGTACCACTATGCTTTATTCCCTCTGATATTGTTTTTTATTATTATTATCTGAAGTTTATACCCTCGGATTGGAAATTGAGAAGAATGACATATTTGGAATAAAGCAATTAATGCTATGCATATGAGAAGTGATTTATATTTGGAATAACAAAATTCTTTTTATGATAGAACCTTGCAATTTCAATTTCGTTCTTGACGGCTTATGTTTCTTCAATATGTGTACTTCTAACGTTTGAAACGAATATGCTAGAGTTCTGGCCAAACGAAAGGAAAGGAATATGCTTGAGTAAGTGAGGAGAGGCAGTTTTTAAGATTCACACACTAGCAGACAACTTTCAAACTCGTCTTTTTCTTTTTTTTTCTTTTTTTTGGTACAACTCCTCTTTTTCTTTTCACTATACTATATGCTTCCTTTCCTATAAGGGTACCTACTGCACCTAGCTAGGGCCTTTGACATTTTTGTTCTTAATTCTGACAATTATGCTTTGGGCCTCTTGAGTAGATCTTCTTGTGAGTTTCTTTTTGGTTACCTTTGGGGCTCTAAATCTCAATTGTTGGGCATTCTTTAAAAAAATTCTGATTTGGGTGATTTTGCCGAAACTTGTGGGCTTATTAACTTCATTAATTCAAGGAGTTTGGACATGCTTTTAAGCCAGCTTTTCAGACATTAAATGAAACCATCATACCAACAGATGTTGGTGTGGATGGAAGGAGTCCTCGTCCCTTAACCATCACCTCCTATATTTAAGGTTGGGGGATGGGAATGGAGCAAACTTCCTTAGGAGGCCTCCGTTTGTATGGGCCCGATAGAAGGCCGGAGTGGTGTGCTCACTGGCCCACCATTTTAAAAGAAAAATGCATAAAAATATGAAACCATTATGAGAAAATTTCAATAAAAAACCACTTGAACTTTAAAATCCTAAATAAGTTATTTGATAAAAATCTAAGTTGTCAATGTCATTACTCTTTTTGCCAATCTCATTACTCTTATTGTTAACAAAACCAATTTGGGATTTTAAATTTCAAGTGATATTTTTTTGGGATTTTTCCAACCATTATTTGTTGAGGTCTTGGACAAAATTTTGAGAAAGTTTCATTTCACATACATGATAGAAATCAGCTTCCATTTCCCCAAAAGATTCTCAAATTTTACTGCACCCTTTAGATCAAAATGAAATTAAATTTTGTAGGTAAAAAGACATTAGTGACTTGGTCATTTTCTTTAAAAAAAGTTCATCTTGTTGTTGTAAATTCCCTTATATAAGTACTCCATTTGGTCCTAAATATAAGATAGAGTTGACTTTTTTGAAAATATTAAGAAAACTAATTAAATTACTTTAAAATATTTATGTTTCTCATTCTTTCTCCAAACTATTTTGCCACTAGTACACAAATGGTGTTTAAGATCGGCACATTTAGACCGGTTATAGCGGATAAGGTCTTAAAAACATGATCGGTGGCATTTTGGTAATTATGATTAACTTCTAAGACCGGTTACATTAACATAAGGTCTATCAATAACCGGTCTTAAAACATTAATCATTAAAAAATATAAAATATATGTATATATTTTCTAGATCAGTTCTAAATGTAACAGGTCTAATATATTTTCTGAAATAATGAAAATTAAAAATTTATTTTTTTAAGACTAGTTATAAAAAACAACCAGTCTTAAATGTTAAACTTTCAAGACCGGTTGTTATTAGGAACTAGTCTAAAGGTTTTTTAAGACCAGTTATTTGGTATAACGGTCTAAACACTAACTCTTAAGACCAGTTTTTCTGAATAGCCGATCTTAAAAGTGCCCTAATTATTTACATTTCTGTTTCAGATCGCGCCTAATTTCAACTTTGAAATCTGATATTCAAGCTTCTTAACCCCTCCCTCCTTTCGCGGCATCTCCTCCGTCTTTAACATTCACCGATGTCAACACAGAGGTTTGGTTGAATACATTACCGTAAGGCTTGGTGTTTGTTCCCTCCGATTGGTTTCTTCTTTAAGCGTAGTTTATTGACTCCCCTGGGTTTCTTCTTTAAGCTTCTCCTTCCCATGTGTCTCTTTGTTCTTTACCAACGCCGTTGGTGGACGCAGGGGTACGGTGGATTGCATTCCCACCTCGCCGTTACTTGCCTCCCCTGGGTTTCTTCTTGAAGCTCGAACTCCAGGTAATTATGAGATACGTTTGGATTTTTTTGTTGCTTGCTCTGAGGCATTGTTTTCCTTTTTGAATTATCTTAACTTTTGAGCATTAATGTAGAATATTATATGTGGATGCAAAGCCTTTCTTTCATTTCTCAGAGATGCTTTTATGTCTCTTAGCCTGGATTCTGTGACTTTGTATTGTTTGTGTTCTTTTTCCCTTTAACACTGGACTTCCTTTTGTCCTTTGTTTTATTTTAGCTAGACAGAGTTAGTTTTTGTCATTTGAGGTGCTTTGTTTTAGCTAGACAGATTTAGATAGAGTCTCAACCTTAATTTTGTGACTCTGTATGAACGAATTATGTGTTCTTTATCCGTTAATTCTGTAATGTTTTATGACTCCAATGAATTTTGGAGGTGAAATTGTATAGGGAGAGCATGAGGAAGAAATTTCCAACTAAGTGCCAACAAGGATATAGCAATTAAAGTCTATAATGTTAATATAGTGTTTGAAATGAAAATTGGAGGCTAAAATTGAACCTGAAATTTAAAGTGCCATGACCACATAGGAATATAAATTAGCTCATTTGATTTCAAGTAAGGATAATGAGGCGTCCTAGTGAGGATACTCTGGAGCCACCCGCTAGTGTTAATCAGAGTGAGCCTAGTAATGCTCCAAGCCAAAATCAAAGTGAGCCCTGTAACCAATCCATACCATGAAGGGGTAAAAGAGGCACTTGATAGAGCTCAATATTTATATATTTTTATTAATTAATCTTAGGGGATTTGTGGGACTTAATTGAATATTTTGGGCATAATCAAGTGTTAATGTGAGATTTTAGTGAAAGAATAATTTGGGAATTATAGTGGTTAAATTGTTATATTTTTAATTAATATTTATTATTCCTATTATTCTTTAATTGTGAACAAAAGATATTACATTTGTGAATCTAATTTTGTAGGTGATGATGTGGCACAACTTGAGTGGTTAAGGTCAAAGATGTTATTTTGGAGCTTAATGAAGGACAAGAGTGGAACATCACAAGTGCATAATTTATTTTCACATTTTTTCTAAGAGGAGATTAAATAAGTAAGGGCCTTATTTGGTGGTTGCAAGCGGCGGCTGTGTGTGTGAAAGAGGATGCTTGTCGGAATGTAAAAGGGGGAGTAGAAAGGCGTGAAGAGGGCTGTTTAGTGCTGCATCTTAATTCTCTATGGCTGATTCTTTCTCCCTCCATTAAGCTTCATCTCCTTCCTCTTCCATGAGTAGCTAAAGTATTGGTGATTTCCTTGAGTTGGGTAATGGTTTGAGCTTCTAAACTTCAATGGAATTCCTTTAAGCTCTCTTTCTAGTTCATAATTATAGGACTTGGTTAAGTGTGTAGTTATGATCTAGATTGTTTTATGCCAAGTGAATAAACTTGGTGGTTAAGCTAGGAGTTGATTAATTAAGCTTTGTATGATTCAAATTAGGAGTAGGTTGAGTTGTTTATTCCAACTTGGTTAAGTGGATTGTAAATGACTAAACTGAATGCTTTGAACTTTTGTAATGGTAATTACAAGCTAGAATTGGAAGTTGATTATTCATCTCCTTGAATCTAAATTATTTGGTGGTATTCATTTAATTGCTTCGATAGAATGAATTAAATGATTATTGCAATTATGGAGCTAGTGGTAGCTTAGTTCCATGCTCTTGACTCATATTATGGAATTCATATTATTAGCAAGCAAGAAAGACTAAAACCTCAACTTAAGGGAATCTCGTTTCATCATTATACTAGTTAATTGAATTTATCTTGTTGTTAGTATTAATTTCAATTCCATTTGCTTCTTTGTCTTGAAAACCGAAAAATACAAAAATATTGAATTAGATTAGATTACTTCATTAGTTTTAAAATCAATTTCTCAAAATGGTTTCTCACAACTTTAAGGTATTTATCACTTTACAACTTGAAAATTAATCTCCTCACAAGAACGACCTAGGTGGAGCTACTACACTGCATTTTCAAACTTAGTTTTATTTTGAGAACTCACATGACATGGGCACATCAAATTGGCGCCGTTGCTGGGGAGGATGATTGCCAAGGTTTTAAATAGTTAAGTGTTCTTTTTAGTTATCATAGTGTGTCTTAGTTTGGTCGTTAGTGTGTTTTTGAGTTTGTCTTAGTTCGTTGTTAGTTATTGGAGTGTTTGGTAGTGGTTTAGGTCTATTTTCATGTTCATAGTTGTTTTGCATTCCATTTGCCTCAGAAAAAAAGCAAAAAGAAATTTACATTTTTGTTACTTTGCTATCATGTTCTTAGTGGCTATTGTGTGGTTTACTATTGTTTTATGGTGAGCAACTTTGCATTCTTCATCCTTGGAAAGTTGTTGGTTGAAACTTGGTATTTTAGGTAGCTATCACATTCTGTAATTTGTGATTACAATGACCCTACTCACACACTTGTGGTTTGAGGTACTACTTCACTGATATACCAACTTGTTCTACTAAAAGGTGACTTCTTACCTTGCAACTCCTATTTGCCTCTTATACCATTGTGTTGCACTTGTCTTATTATTTCTGAAACTGGTCTTACTCTTTAGACACTTGAATTTTGTTAGTTTTGGTTAACTCTTTTGTTGTCAAAGATTAGTTAAATTGGTTTCCTGTAAGTTGCTAGTTTTTGTTGTATACGACCTTTCTTTAATTGACTATTTAACTAATTACTTTGTTGTAATTTGTGAGTCTATGTGAGTTTCTTTACCGTGCATGACTAGATCTCAGAAAATTGAACTTATGCTTCTAGATAAAGATATTAACAAGACAGTTAGGTTGCTTAAGAAAGATCACCCTCTTACCATGGATCCAATTCCTCCTCTGGAAGGCATACCTCTACCCAATGATGCTCCATTCATAGGGTTTCACAACAATATTGATAGGAACAATGGGGAGAGTAGAACTATCAAAGATCTTACCTCTTCTACTGATATTATTGATCCTTTCCTCTCTTGTCCTGAATTTAATATTAATTTTGAGTTGAAAGGTCCTTTGTTGGGTCACTTACCAAAATTTAATGGTTTACCTGTAGAAGACCCTAACAGGCACTTAAGGAAGATGTACATTGTGTGCAACTCCATGAAACCAATAGGGGTTGATCTAGATGAGGTGTGCAGGATAGTTTTTCATTTTACACTGGAAAACAAAGCTAAGGAGTGATTTTTGATGCTACCTCACCACAATCCCAATGCCTTAGCCTCTTGGGACACCTTGAAAAGTGCCTTCTTGGAAAGATACATCCCTTCTTCAAAGATAACAACTCTCACTAAGGAAATCTTCGGTGCTAAATGAGGCCTCCATGAATCTTTTTATGAGTATTGGTGTCGATTTCAAGAACTCCTAGCCAAGTGCCCATATCATCAAATCCTAGAAGCTCGATTGAAGCAATATTTTCATAGTGGTTTGCTTCCTTAAGATAGGAAGAGTTTGGATTTTGCTTCTGGAGGCACTATTTAATTGCTTATACTTAAAGAAGTATGGGCTTTAATTGAGAAGATAGCTAGTAATGATCAATAATTTAAAGGGTTGGATGCTGGACAAGTCCATGAGGTCTCACATGCTTCAAGATCTTCAAGAGAGTATGATAATTTGTCATCCCAAATGATAGAGATGAGAACTGACCTTAATAAGCTTATAGCCCACTTAAACAATGTAAACATTCATGCATCACATTCTCAAGCTCTAGTGGCTCATAGCTGTGACATATATAGCTCTCACATGCATATTGCTCCTAATTGCCCACACTAACTTGGAGAGGTCTCGGCTATTTTCCAAGGGAGACAAGGATAGAATCAAAGACCTTGGAATCCCTACTCCAACATATACAATGAGGGTTTGAGGTCCCATCCCAACTTTGGTTGGAGGAACCAGAATCAATTTCAAGAGAGTTCTTCAAATCAAGCTCCAAATCAAGGACCATCAACCCAATCTAATCCACAACAAATAGTGGTTGCTATACTTGAATCCCATGCTACTAAGGATGACATCTCTCAACTTCTCAAGTGTATGAACAATATGTTATCTTCCATGGGTAATTAGCCTCAAGATTTGATAAAGAGAGAGCTCAAACCAATTCTAAATTTTCTGACATTGGAACTAAGTTTGACACAATCTTTAACAAGTTGGAGTTATTGGATTCTAAGAATGCTAACCTTACTTCATTTTTTACTCAAATGTCTGATAGCCTCATTAAGCAACAAGCTAAAAGTGGACAAGGGTTGCCTTCCAACACTGTGATCAATCATAAGGATGCACATGCTATCTCATTGAGAAGTGGTAAACAAGTCCAATTTGAAAAAATGTTGAGAGTTTCAAATTTGGAATGTATTCTAGTGATAGGCATAATGAAGAGGTTGAGGTTCCATTACAACCACAAGTAAAAGATATTGATGGTAGTGATGATTATGTTCAAAGCACTCACCTTGCTATTGGAAAATATGAGAGTGTAGCTGAACAGAAGCTTCTATAAAGGCATTCTTCTCCAAATTCAAATCTAGATATCAAGCAAGGAGTGTCAACTCCAATAAATACCAACGTGCTTAACCTTTCAACTTCTTCTTCTTCAAGCAAAGGGGAAGGTAAAAAGGTAAATCTTTCTGAAATTTCATTTCCTAATTCATATATGCTTAGTAAGAAGGTTACAAATGAAAAGAAATTCCTTGATATGATGGATATTTTCAGTAGGATTGAAGTTAATCTGCCTTTACTTGATGTGTTGAAAGGAATGCCTGCTTGTGCTAAATTCTTGAAAGATTTGTGTACCCAAAAGCATATGTGTAAACCTAATGAGTGTGTTCAGTTGAGTCCTAGTATGTCTGCTATGTTTAAACACTATCTTCCAATTAAGTGTAAAGACCCTGACTCATTCACTGTTCTATGCACTATAGGTACCATGCCTTGTAGTAATGCTCTTCTTGATCTAGGAGCCACTATAAATGTCATGCCCTCCTCTGTTTACACCTCAGTTGGCCTCACAAACATCAAATCCACTAGTGTCATCCTACAACTAGCTGATCGCACTACTAGTAAACCTCATGCTTTATTGAAAGACATCTTAGTTAAAGTTAAAGACTTAGTGTTTCATGCTGATTTTTATATTCTGGACATGTCCATTGAGGTCTCTGTTGAGGAACCATTGATTTTGGTTAGGCCTTTCATGCAAACAGCTAATACTATCATTAGCATGAAGGATGGGTACATAACTATAGAAGTAGGTGATCATGTGATTTGGTTCAATATTTATGAAGCTATGAATCACCCATTTAAGGACTACGCCATTATTGGCTTGAATTTGATTGATTTGGCCTTGGAAGAGGCAATTGATGAGTTTGCTTTCCCATTGTGTGTGAAAAATGATTGTCATGATGATGTATGTACTACCATTGGTTCAAATTCTTCTCCCTCTATTGATTGTGATGATGATGTGTGTAGTATTGATTGTATGTCAATTGATAGCTTACTTTCCACTTCCAATCCTTTTATTTTTGATTTTTCTAACCTTGGTAGTACTATATCTTCATTTGATAGTTATCATGGTGTTTGGAAAGAGTTATTGTGTAGCTTTACAGAATTTGAGAATGTTAGTGAAGTCGATTCCACTTTTGGAAGTGAAGCAACATCCATTAGCATTGAATTTGCTCCTATGGACACAAATGGAGTCATTGTTGAACATGAGGAAAGAAATCAATGTGCTACTAATGGCACAACTACAATTCATGGGTTTAAGCTTCACATTCCTCCATCTTACAAGTTTCAAACTTCTCCTAACCTCAATGATGATTGTATGGGTAACCTCACTTCTTTCCAATTATTGAAATACTTACATTTTCCTTTTGGTGATGAACTTAGCAGGTTAAAAGCCATAAATTTCTTTGCTGAAAATTCTAGACACAATGGTCAACCATATTTCAAGACTGTAACAGGGGAGAAACTCAATTCTAATTAATTACTAAACTGTTGCATACCATTTCATGTTGCTACCTCTCATATATTTCACTCTTTGAATGATGTAGTTGGTAGTCAAAGTTGCTTTGTGAATGATCCACAACCTCAATCCACATCTGAATAAATAGGACATACCTTTAATCCAACAATTATTAGGGATTCTCTTAAGAAAGGGAAGTTTCTTTGTGTACTTGAGTTGAAAGAACTTTAACCTTCAATTGTGTAGCCCCCTAAACTTGATTTAAAACCCTTTCCCCCTAACTTGAAGTATGCTTTTCTTGCTGAACATGATCAATTACCTGTCATTATCTCTAGTTCCTTAAGTACATCTGAGAAGTTGAGTTTACTCTATGTGTTGAAGAAACACAAAGGGGCAATAGGGTGGACTTTAGTAATATTCTAGGTATTAACCCAACTGTGTGCACCCATAAAATACTTTTGAATGAGGGTTCTAGACCTATGAGACAATCCCAATGTAGACTCAACCCTCTCATCTTAGATGTAGTTAAGAAGGAGGTCACCAAACTCTTGAGTGTAGGGATCATATATCCTATTTCAGATAGTGAGCAGGTCAATCTGGTCCAAGTTGTTCCAAAAAAGAGTGAAATAATAGTTGTGAGAAATGAGAAGAACAAACTCATTCCAACAAGAGTCCAAAACTCTTGAAGAGTTTCTATAGACTTTAGGAAGTTGAATGAAGCAACTAGAAAGGACTACTTTCTCCTCCCCTTTATAGATCAAATATTTGAAAGATTGGCATGCAAATCACATTATTGTTTACTTAATGGTTTTTCTGGTTATTTTCAGGTTCCTATTGCATTGGAGGATCATGAAAAGGCAACATTTACTTGTCCATTTGGGATGTTTGCATACTAAAGGATTCCTTTTGGGTTGTACAACGCTCCTGGGACATTTTAAAGATGCATGCTCTCCATCTTTAGTGACTTACTTGAACAAGGTATTGAGGTATTCATGGATGATTTTTCTATATACGGGAATTTATTTGAAGAATGTTTGCTAAATTTGGAGAGAGCGTTAGAAAAGTGTGTGCAAAAGAATCTTGTGCTAAATTTTGAGAAATGCCACTTCACGGTGGATCAAGGAATAGTCTTAGGCTACTTGATAAGTAAGAGGGGTATAGAAGTTGACAAATCTAAAATTGAAGTAATTTCATCTCTTCCTTATCCCTCTAACTTAAGAGAACTTAAATCTTTCTTGGGGCATGCTGGATTTTATAGAAGATTTATTAAGGATTTTAGTAAAATAGCTTGTCCCCTATCCAAGCTTCTTTAAAAAGATGTAGATTTCATCTTTGATGGTGCATGCAAATTGCCTTTTGATGAAATTAAGTTTAGACTCATTTCTCAACCTATACTTATTGCTCCTAATTAGGATTGTTACCTGTGTAGATAATCAGTTAAATAGTGCAAGTGTACACTGTCATAATCAAGTAATACAGAAGTGGGTAGAGTATCATTCCCACAAGGATTGATCACTAAATACCAAAATGGGTAATTTTAATTCTATTTAGTCAATCGATTAGTTGGTGATTGAGAGTACAAAATAAAAGAAAAACAATTGAATATGAGTGCAGATAATATGAAAGCAAATATGAGAAAAAGCCCTAGGGGTCAAATTTTACCTAACAAATTTCAGATTGAATTACTTATCTAGTCTAACCCAAATTACTCCATATGATTGATAGTTGAGTTTCCCTAATTTAATTCTAGCCTCTTCTAAGGTCAAGCAATTCTATAATCAATTGCTAATCCAATATATTCCTATATGAATTTAAGCAATTAATTATACATTAAGATTTATGGAACTCAGTAAGACTACACAACTCATATGAATATATTCCTATTTCATATGCAAGTCATAGTTTTAATTATAATATCTACACACATGCATCTCCTTCCAGTCTCAACATGCATATTAAAATTATTCAAAAGATGGTCAATCAATCAAAAGTATTAAGAACAATAATTAAAACTAGATTTAATAAGTTAAGATTCAATCCGTCATTAATATGCTACGTCATCACCCTAGGAAAATAGAAATTTAGCTCATGATGAAATTAAAAACAAAATAAAAATAAATTAATATTACATAAAACTAGAATGAAAACCTAAAAAATACTACATAAAGCTTGAATATTAAATTTTGAAATATAAATATACAACTAAAAGATGCATGAAAAATGGAGAAATCTAGCCATCCATTTAGGAGGTAAAACCTTCCATATAGGTGGCATGCAAAAATTAATACAATGCATGAAATTAAATCTAGAAATAACACAATTTATTCAGAACTGTAAGAGAAAAGATCTCTCCCTGTCAGAGAATGAAGCCTCTACATCTCTTCCCTATCTTCCATTTATGCTTGGCCTTAATCTCTATTTATAGGGAAAAAATGCGTTGCTATAGTGTTCAAAAACACGTTGTTACAGTGCAAAGCACGTTGCTATAGTGAACAACATCTGGAACAGTGATTTCAAACAGTGAACCGTGTCTGGAACAGTGAAAAGCGTGTGCCGCTACAGTGCTTCTGTCATGAATAGTGATTTCCGTCGTGCATAGTGGCATCATGAATAGTGACCTCAATAAATAGTAACCGATGCTACATTAATTGACTTTTTCAATCCCATTGGTCTAGTTTTTGGTCTCCTTTCTCCTCTTATTGTGTGACCATCAAAAGAGAAAACAAGTAAATATTATAATAGTAATAAAAATATTTATGCGAAAATCATCCTGTATTTATCAATTACACCTAAATTAATTACATTAATCTCAAATATTGTCCACAAAATCATCATATAAAGGAAAATAAATATGCAAATATTTTACTTATCAAATTCCCCTCCAGTTAGCTCTTGGATGTCCTCAGACAAGGAATGACTAATAAGTGCTTCCAATAAAATCAAAAGTGTCAAGTTATAAGCAAGAACACGTACAATTGAAAAATAAAGAGATTATAGTATTCATGAATCAATGAAAATATAAACTGGTAACTTTAATTGAAAATGAATAAACCAAGTTCGTAAGTGTAACTCATTCTCTTAATCTCTCAAGTGTTTAAGGGTAAGTGTTTTGCTCAAATTCAACCAAAAAATTGCACTACCATAGGCTTGCTAAAAATCTCAATCTCCACTATTTAATGCACATGCATAATTCAAATCAAAAGGACTTATTAAGGGTTGTAATGGGATTAAGGTAAAAGGAATGTAAAACATGGTATCAAAGGCTACATTTAAGAAATTTAATAAAACAATTGAAAAAGGAAAGAAGAGGCATATTTGGAATAAATTGCCCTTCTGTCGGTTTGTGGCAGCTTCTCCTTTCACCTTCTCTCCTCCGTCCTTAACTTCGCCGCCGTCAAAGGAGATTTACGGTTGAATACATTGTCTTAAGGCTATTGTCGTTTGTTCCCTCCGATTGGTTTTGTTCTCAACCTCATTTTTATTGTCAGGTTTATGTTTCAGTTGCCAGGCATTCAATTTAATTAATGGTTTCATTTTTGGGTATTTCATTGAAATTATGAGATGAGTTGGCCTCCATTTTCTTTGTTTGATTCTTGTAGCAAGTCGTCAACCCACTTTTCAGAACCGTCCATTGCCTCCTAAGAGAGACCTTACTCAAATTGTTAAGTGGCCAAAGACTGTTCAAATCCAGAGAAAGAAGAGGATCCTCAAGCAAAGGTTGGAGGTACCGTTAATTATTCTGAAGAGTTTTACATAATGCATCTATGTTTGAGGTTAATGTCCTTATGCTTATGTGGACTTGGGTTTATTTTGGTTGTGTATGAGAAGGGTTCGATTTTGGTTCTATATTTTTGCATGTTCAATATAGTAAAACTCTTGATATGGTAGTGCTGATATTGCTTGATATGAACTTTGGTGTTGCTTCTGAGTCTGCCTCCTAATGCATTTATGTTTGTTCTACTTGTTCAAACATTCCTCCTATTTTTACTTCTGAGTCTGCCTCTTAATGCATTTATGTTCAACTTTGCTCAACTTGTGCTGACATTGCCTCCTATTTTTGCATGTATGTTCAACTTGTGCATTGCAATTAATTATTTGTTCATGTTTGCATAACTTGGGAATTGGTTTTGAACAATGCCTTTGTAGATAGTGCCGTGTAGCAAAATTTCCTTAAACCATCACTAGCTATCCTTAAATAGTGTCCTTAAAGTGTTTTTAGAAAATGAGTCATCCTAGTGAGGGTACTCCTAATCCAACTAATCCAGATCAAAGCGAGCCTAGCAATGCTTCTAACCAGGAACACAGTGAGCCACGTAACCAGCCTAGATGAAGGGGTAGGAGATCCACCCAATTGAGAGACATTTCTCTCAATCGGAATACTGGGGAAAAGATTCCAATTGAGTTTGATAGTTATTAGAAACCAATCAGGCCTAATGCAAGCCGATATAGGAGTTTCTTTCGCCTCTTAGCACGCAACAAGCCTAACATCTTGATAGAGCAGTGGAGAAATGTGGATAAAATTGTGAAGCAACATATTTGGGAAACTATCCAGCTCACTTACGACATTCTTGAGAGTGAAGTCTTGTATGACAAGACAATGACGTATTGTGATGAACGCTGGAGGAAGTTTAAGCCAAGTCTAGCCAACAATTATGTGCATATTGAGGTGGAAGAAGGTCAGCCTCATCCTAATCCGTGCGATCAGTATTCTTTTATTGACGAATAGACTTGGCAAGAATTTAGACGGCTTCAGACTACTCCAGAAGCATTGGTGAGTTGACTTATTTTGCATTTGATTTGCTTATGAATTATGAATTGTCTTTACTGATTTACAATGACTTAATTTTGATTTCTTATTTGCAGGAAAAAAGGACAAAGGCCTAAGAGAGTGGTAGAAAGAATGATTGCCCCCATACAATGTCTCGTGGGGGTTATGCGAAGGCCTAAAAAGACTTGTTGGTGGCCAAACTGAAGAGATTAGAAGAAGCAGCTCAATCCAATCCTTCTATTCTTCTTTCTCTACCATCTCCGATACGTCACAAAGAGAAGTGGTTGTTTGCTCACCAAAAAAAACATGTTGAGGGATCGTTTAGGTCGGATGGGAGGAATGACATCCTGACCATAGCTACAAGAAAACCTAAGCATCCTGGCCATGTCAGGGGGATTGGAGGAGGGGTAGGCATAATGGATTACTTTGGAGCACCCCCACACTATTCCTCAAGTAGTATGGTGACTAGGGAGGAGATGGAGCGTATATTGGCCACTGTGATGGTGGAAGCTAAGACTGAGGTAGAAGCATCATTTGATGCACGATTTGAAGAAAGGTTCAGCAAGATGAAGGAGGAATGGATGATCATGACGAGCACAAGACAAGCAGATACCAGTGCTCCCCAGGCTCATTCCCTAAACCCTAAATAAAGGACTAAAGGTAGTTGTATTGGTTAATCATCAGAGGAACCTGGAAAAGAAATTGATGAGCCTTGTGACTTGTTTGTGGAGGATCTTTTGAGACGATTGGTTATACAGGGGAGCGTGCACAACTTGGGATCAACTATCTACCACTAAGAAATAAAGTATGATCAATTCAGAGTGACAGTTGAAGAAGTGATCATTGCAGATACACTTCTCCCTATCCCTGTTGATGACTTCAAGGTTGTGGGCGACGTCATCAACTCTTTCATCTTATAGCCAAAGAACCTTATTTCTGATTAAGCTGAGGAATCCCGCCACCTCCACCTCCACCTACCTTCACTCAAGATGTTTCACGGCCTCCATTGAATGTCATGTAGCAAGTGATTCTGATGGCATATGATATGTCCTTTGCAACAAGAGACTGATCTACCGAGTCAACTGTTGGCAAGTCAGGGGTGCAATGCTATCTTGAGAGGGATGATTTAATGTCCCTGGCAGCTCCTCTACAACAGCTTATGATTTTGATTATCTAGCTCTTTTTGATGTAAGTATCTTCTTAAATTGGAAGTTAATATTTTAAAAATTACTCCGTTAAACTTTGATTTAATGTCCCTACTTGAATTATTGTAGGTGCATGCATTGTAGGCTGGTTGACTTTGACAAAACCAATAAATTTGGACTCCTATGCCCAGTTCAACTCTACGACAAAGGGACCACTGCTTCTATCAGACACACATACTTATTGCACATGCTTAGTGAAACCTCAATTGAGTGTTTCTTGGCTCCATATTTGCATGGGTAAGAAAAAAATTTATATTTCATAATATACATAATGTTTTATATTTGCTTAAAAGTTTTCCCTTTTTTCAGTGATCATTGACAATTGGCTATTTTGTGCAAGAAGAGTTATTATGTCATCCTCTTATGCTCCCTCTACCTCAGCAATCCAACTAGTGAATTGAAGAAGAGCTTGAACGTGTAAGTTTTCTTGCATTATTAATTACCTTTCGCGTGCAAAATTTATGGAATTTGTGTAAAATAAGTAACCTTTGTGATTTTGATGATATAGGGCTATGCGGACATTCCAACACACTGCTTGTGGTAGGCCTATGCGTGAGGTAAAAGACCCTACATGGATCTTGCCAAAGGTTAGTTACATATTGGTTTGTTTTAAAAATGTATTCAATAATAAGCCATGCTTTAATTTTATACTTGTTTTAATGATATCATATTATTTTTCAGACCCGTAGGCAACCATCATGGTCCAACTTGTGTGGGTTGTATATTCTGAGGCACATGTATAATATTATTACCCTAGGCACGACAGAACTTACTGAAGAGGTAAATGTATATATATTTCAAAAATTTTGTATTACTTTTATTTTTTTAAAGTAAAGTTAATGTTTTGCCTGGCTTTGGTGTTTCAGATGTTTGAACTTGCTGACCCCTTTTCAGAAAAAGATATTGAGCATATTCGCAATTGTTGTGCTGAATTCATTTATGAACTTTTACAACAGTGAGTTCTTGTAAAACTGAGGAATTTTTTTGTATATATTGATGAATTGACATGTTGATTGGTTGCAAATATTGTTGGTTGCATGATTTGACATGTTTGTTGGTTTTAACATGGTTTTTGTATATTTTGATGAATTGACTTGTTGGTTGCATGATATAACATGGTTGAATTCATTTATGCATATATATATATATATATGATGGTTTTAATCAAAACATTATACATGAGGATATATGACATGTTACAAGTTCCCAATTCGATGAGAAAAGCAAAAGGACATGTTAAGTAGAAGCAAACTGAACACCATATGGCGCTTAATAAGTATGGCATTGGAGGTAGCAATTCTAGGATGCATTCTGGTAACTAACCTAATTACACACAGTTGAAAATATATATATATATATATATAACACATTTTGAAGACCGGTTATAAAAATAACCGGTCTTAAAAGTAATTTTAAGACCGGTTACGCATTTAACCGGTCTTAAAATTAAATTTTTAAGACTGGTTTCATATATAACTGGTCTTAAAATTAAAATTTTTAAGACCGGTTATATATGAAACCGGTTTTAAAATAACTTATAAGACCGGTTATAATTATAACCGGTTTTAAAAATGTTATGCAATTTGCTTTATAAAAGAGGTCTTTTAAGACCGGTGCTCATGACAACTGGTCTAAAAATTGTTACTTTAAGACCGGTTATTAATACAACCGGTCTTAAAATTTAGACTTTTAAGACCGGTTACCAAACCGGTCTTAAAAGTGACATACTTTTAAGACCGGCTGTATCAAGACCGGATCCAAAACCGGTCTAAAAAGTCAATTTTAACAAGTCTAAAAAGCCATTTTTCCACTAGTGTAGATTTAAAGCAAGTTCTAGAGTGACAACTTAATAGGCGAATATCACACACAACAGAAATAATCATTATAGGCTCAAAAGCTCATGGTTAGGGGCTTTCAAACTCCGCTCATTCAATCTCAAAATTCATTACCAATTGCAACAATCAGTTCTTCATTTATGCTATAAAATCTCTAAATTCAATTGATCTATACTTAAAACTTATATACTTCTTAAAATAATTGCAAAGCACTTGAACAAGATGCCTTTTTTTCTTTTTCTTTTTACTTTTACTCTTTTTTTTAAGAAAAAAACAAAAACATGTAACTAATAAAATGCAACTAACAAAATGTGTCTTAGGAGTTAAGAATAACTCCGTACTCTACCTTTTTTTTCACACCCCATGCATCTAATGGTTTTTACTAACTAACTATTACGTTTTTACAGGGATCTTGATTTTGAGCTTTGTTGTGATACTTCTAATAATGCTATTGGTGCAGTTCTAGGTCAAAACATTGGTAAGACCTCTAGTGTTATTGCTTATTGTAATATCCTGAATTTTGGGATTGGAGACTTGGGAATAAGCCTAAATTAAGTGGACTGCTACCCCCGATTTAGTAGATGTCCCAAATCTATTATGTAATATTCATTATATCTTTAGGGCATTAAAGAAAATAAAATGGTGAATCTTGGAGAATATAATTATGTTTTCGGTGAAATTGCCTATGAGGTAGTGAGCTTGTCATGTGATTTTGTATGATCAAATGATGAGCAAAAAATATGAAATTTTACAGGTTGAAAGTAGACATCCCAAGCTTTAATTTTATAGTCATATGAATCAATTGAAGCTATATACAAGGATCTATGAATTTTTGAATTTAGCCCAGAAAAACTGTGAATTTTCAGGAACAACGAGTAAAGATTAAAATTCTAAGAATTTTATGCTTCCAACTTGCAAAAGGATATATTTTTCCTTAAACCTAGACTCAATAAGGGTTCTATAGCATTTGGAATCACTACAATTATATTTTTCTAGAATTAGTGATGATTTTTCAAAGTTCGAACATAAATCTGCCAAAATTTTGTAAAAATTTGAATTTTGGAAAAGTGGACAAATGAATAAAATACAATAAAATATATCATAAACGTACTTCATCCTCCTTCTTTTAGCCATAAGTGATGTGATGTTCGGTTTTGGAGAGAGAGAAGAGTTGAGATTTTTAGAGAGAGAAGGAGAGAAAAAAGCTTTTAAAGGTAAGTGATTTCTTCGGTAAATTGGTTCTTAAGCTACTCTTCTATGTGATTTATGGTTTGGAAGCCATCTTTGGGTGTGTGAAGGCTAGTGTTTTTAGCCATACTTGGAAAAGCCAGAAGGAAGCAAAAGGTAACTTCCAAACCTTCGTATATTGCTTGTTCTGGTTGTTGTGGACAATTTAATCGGTGAAATTTCGCTGGATTGTCTTTGGTTTGAATTTTTGGAAATGACATGGCCTAGGGGTTATACTGCCCAAATTGGGCCTTAATAGTAGTTGTAATCTAATGGAATAGTCAATAAAGTGGTTAGGAGTAGAAAGGAACGCTTTTACGGAGCCAAAATCACAAAACCCTAATTTTCCCCGGAGTACCTGAGGATTTCAGTCAGGGCTATTAGAGGGCCTTAGAGTTAGATTCTCAATGATTTTATGATTCCATTGAGTTTAGGAGGGAAAATTAGGTGGGGTTACAATTGGTCAGTTTTTCAGAAAAGCCCGAAAAAGCATAATTACGAAAACGCCCATAAAATCCCTAAAGTGGGGCTGCCAAGGACAATTTCACCTTTTGGCAATGAATTTGGTAATTTCGAGTCCAGAAATGGATTCCTTGGATGGAAATATATCAGGATAGCCCAGGTTAGAATTTTGGGAAAAATGCAGTCGGACTGGGTACAGCCGGCCAGGCCATGTTCCTGAGGGTATTTTGATAAATTTTCACTATAGGCTAATATAACCACTATAAACACTATGGAAGTGCCTAAAATGGTACATGAATGGATTTTAACCTAATTCTTGTATATTTGACATTTTAGAACCAAGTTAAGAGCTCGAGGGGTTGGCACACAAATCGAAAAGCCTCTTTAAGGATCAAGCAAGGGCGATTAATGCATGTATTTGATATTTGTGCTGGTGTATTGATACATGTTATTGCTTTACTTGATTATGTGAAGCATATATGAATGATTGAAGCTCTGTTTCTATTTATGCTATGGTCATTAGTATGTTGTTTGAAACATTAAGCATGCAGATATGTCATTGTGTGAGTATGAGTTATGTAATACAAGTATATCATGCATTAAGCACTTATCTTGCATGCATCATGGTACTATTTTCCTACTGAGATTCTCTTGAATCTCACCCTCCCTTACCAACAATTTAGACAGGCAAATACAGAAGGTATGCGGAAATCAGAGAAGAGAATTGCACGAGAGAGGGTTGCAGTGGTGGAGCGAAGACAGGAAGAAGTCTTCATTTCACTGAGATGGGTTTAGACAC
This sequence comes from Inga leiocalycina, assembly GCA_963242795.1. Classification (NCBI taxonomy): domain Eukaryota; kingdom Viridiplantae; phylum Streptophyta; class Magnoliopsida; order Fabales; family Fabaceae; genus Inga; species Inga leiocalycina. Next base: position 44,816,904 of record OY725329.1, read on the forward strand.
CCTAGTAGCCCTGTGCGGCTACCTTAATTGTAAGTATCATGTACGAACCATTATGGGGATTTTCTATACTCATGCACATATTATCAGTATAATTATACTATTTCTATGTTGCCCACCGAACCGCATATCGTTTTCCGTGAATACTTTGGTAAAGGTGAAATTAAAATAAGGGCGTGACATTTTAGCTCAATGGTACCACGTCTCGCCAAGCGCTTGAACCTATCCCCAGGTTGGGTGTTCGAGTTGTGGGGAGGTGAAAGGAAGGCGCAAGGGGTGCAAATATTCCTTGTGAGTCACATGCAGCAGCCCATGTGGCGTTGTTAGTGAACGTGGGAGGACCACGCCGGCGTTTGTGATTTTTTAAATGATGCATTCATTCTTATGAGAAGTTATAGTTATAGAATTATTCTTATTTTTAATTTTACATATATTAAAATAAAAATTTATTTAAAATATAAAAATTAAATTAAATTTAAACCATTCAAACACAATCTTATGATATAGATGGGTGTTGAACACATTTATGCTCATCAAAGTGATAAGCATAAAATGTGCTCCCTAATTTTCAAAATCTAATATATGTTTAATGAAAATTTTACATTGATAGATTTTAAAACTAGAGAAAATTCCTTACCAAAACAAGGTAATCTGCATAATGTCAAATAACAAATTTTCTATGTAACGCATATTAATGTTAATTTTGAGTTTGAGTTTGATGATATGGCTAAAGTCAATCATACGTTATATTATTTTCTTTTATAATTTGTTTGCTATTATTGGTATACAGGCTAATTATCCTCAAGTACTAGGCCATTAGTGGTGGAAACAGGCCATGCCAGGCTTTTGCCTTACAGGCTTGGCATGTTAAGGCACAAACTAGGCTGAGCCTGGCCTGTGGCATGTTGGTGACCAATTTTTTGGCCTAGGCTTGGCCTGTACACAAACTGAGCCTGAACTGAAGCCTGTTAAGGAGGCCTGAATTTTTAAAATGTTTTAAGCAAATTGACATGCCTACAGGCCACACTGCAAAATAGGCCAACAATCCACAGGCCTCCTTAATAGGCCTCTTTAAACAGGCCGAAAACAAGCCAACATTTAATAAATTACTACCAGTGATTGAAAATACAATTTACATAATAGAGGGGGGAAGGGAACTTTTACAGAATAAAGATGAAGTGAAAAATATTGGTATTCAAATATTACAATTTCACTATGATTATTAAATAATCACTATGAACATTTATATTAAATTTGGATCACATTTCTTCAAAAGTGTTTAATTACACTAGTTACAATCAATTTCGAAGTCATTAGCCCTTAATCTCAAATTGGGTCATTACAATATGTATACACTTGCTCATTAGGAAAATAACAAACAAGCTATTGAGAGTTGGAAATTTGCAAGGGTAAGTGTAGAAGTGGATCTTAATAAGAAGCTTCAGTCCAGGCTTATACTCAGAAACCATGAGTATATAGTAGAATATGAGGGACTCAGTGTAATATGTTTTAAATGCAAGTTATATGGTCATACATTGGATAATTGCTCTTTCTAGATATAGAACGCAGCTTTTAGCACAGATCAAGGGCCACCAAAAAAATCACCGACGACTTCTGAGAAGGAAGAGAAAGAGAAGAAGGAACCGATCGATCGTTTCCATACCTAATGTATTAGTAGAAGAGGAGTATGGGTCTTGGATGCAAGTCAAATCAAACGTCAAATCAAGCCCTCAAAATGCTGAATTAGTTAAGAAATCCCAGAATAGGATGTTATATTTTGTCTGATTGGATGGAAAGGAAGCTGAGAGAAGGGGGGCTCACGGTTCAATGTGTTGCAACATTTTAAACCAGATAACAATCAAAAGAAATGTCAAAAAGCAAGAAAAAAGAATCAGATTTACAATGGATAAAGAAAGAAGTAGCTCATCATTCCACGATTGGCACTGAGAAAATGAGGAACCAACGGATAGATAGCCTTATCATGAGTTTTGAGAAGGGAGAGCCAAGCCATGTGCAACTAGTCATAGAAGAGAGAGAGAAGGAAGAAATGTCAAATGTTGATTTGTTGCAGGAAGGAGATATTATTCAAGTGACAAAGTCAAAAGGGAAGGGGCATGTTTTGCCCATATGGAAAGGAAAACTAAAGATAGGATAAATTGCGAGAATGGGTTTGTAAAGATTATGCAAATAGGCTAGGATTTAAATAAAAAAAGAATAGGAAGTGTGGTAGTATTGGTGGGCCAAAACTCTCAACTCCACCTTTCAATTGTAAGCAGGCTGGAAGGAGCCATTCTCTTATTTTTGGATATTTATCCAATAACAATCACTTAAAATAGGATCAATTAGTATCTGATGCTCAACAAATAGGGACTCCTTTACTCTTAGTCCCTGCAAGACAAAATAGCTCTAACAAGACACTTGAGATTATTGATGAACGGCAACATCCAGGCGTTGAATCCATCTATGAATTAACGAGAGCACCTGACTAAGTGCCACAAAACAAAATTCTGCATAACACCAATGATTAGAGTGGGTTGTGTTAGATATGATTAGTTTTGATGATGTTAAATATAGATGTCAAATATTAAAAACAAAAAGTTTGCATACTATACTTATCTTCTACATTGACTAACTACTATATTTGCATATCTTGTAGATTAGTCAAGCAAAGAAGAAGATTGAAGATATTCAAGAAGATATCTAGTTGGGTTATGAAGAATGATCATCAAGAGGAAAAACAAGAAGAAAGAGATTGAAGAAAGAAGAACTTATAAGATCTAATGAGAACATTAAGATTCAAGCTCTTAGAAGTGATATCGAAGGTTTTTATGATCATATGAAGGTTGGAATAGAACAATTTGAAACTAAGATAACTTATATGGAAGTTATGGAACTTCCCCAAAGTATTCCCTTGAATATTGACTCCCTACCAAGTTTTGGAAGGCATCACTCGAGTGATTACTAGAGTGATGGCTATGATCACTCCAGTGATCACTTGAGTGATGAGTATCTGTTGTACTTTGTTTTCACGTAGCATGATAGAGGTTCGGCATTTTGGTCATATATCTCTAACCACATGTTGGATTAATCTAAAACTAGTTTCATATGCAACTAGACTCTCCACATGTCAAATACACACCAGAAGCACATTCAAAGGAGTTCATATGAGAAAGATATGAACTTTGGAATATGTCATTCAAATCAGCATCATATTTCAAAACAGGTTTGGTATTTTAGACATAACTCTCAAACTACACATCATATTGAGATGAAATTGGTGCCATATTGAACTAAACTTAAAAGCGTTTCTATGGATAAGTAATTTGTCATATTTATGGTTATATGTTACGAGTTATGCCTTCTGGAATGTGACACTTGTGAATTCAAAGACTATCTAGTGTAGTAGTCATTACTTTGATCGTAACTTTTAGAATACAATGAGTTTGGAGCTTATTCTTTTTACATTGGAATGTATACAGCAAGAGCTTTCTAATGATATGTCCTTTGTCATGTTTGAAATCAAAATGAAGATATCATTTGAGTGTTTACTTAAGTGATGACCCAAGAACACTTGAGTGACCACTTGAGTGATAAAGTTGGAAAAAGACTCTGATGCTCTATGCCAGATTTTGAAGGGGATCACTCAAGTGATCACTTGAGTGATGACCTAGGACAACTTGAGTGATTGCTCGAGTGATGTGATAGAAAACATTTCGTAACTTCAAAAAATCATAGAAATGATTGTGTAACTACTATTCTTGCTTCCAATCACTCTAACACTTTATTGTATTAGTGTTTAATGTATTTCTCCAGGAATACAATGAAGAGATGATGTAAAGAGATAAAAGGGGACTTTACAGAAGTGGTGCGTCCACCGAACATAACGGCTAGTTATTCAAATACAAAGAACGGTCAAACAGGACTCTAACGGACAAGTTGAAATGCTCAATTGGTCATTAATCTTCATCAACTATAAATAGAAGAGTATTCAGAGTTCAGAAGAACAACGAGAGCTCAACGACGCCAACATGCTTATATCATGAGTCGTCCACTCTGACCCAACCACTCTTTGTTCTTATCTATTTTTTATATCATCTATATTTGAGAGAGAGTTATTTGTATTGTACTTCAGTGAGGATTTTATCCATACTTTGTGAGAGAGTTTGTAAATACTTGTATTTCTAAATTGATCTCAAGGTAGAGGGACCTTGAGAGGGTTGATTTCCTTACAGTGGAAGCTATAAAGAGACTTGCTGATAAGACTCTCTGCTCATAAGGCTTACAAGGTATAAGCAGTAGAGAATATAGTTGCTCGTAAGACTTGTACGGGTAAGGGAGAGAGAAAAGTCTTCGGAATTGCTTTGCTCATAACACTTACCATAAGGGGGAGTATCTCAGTGAGAGACTTGTAAAAGGCTTCACAAGTGCCCGGCTAAACTTGTAGGATTGTAGAGGTTTCTCTTGTGCCAGGATTAAATAAGAGGATAGTAGATTGAAAATCTCAGGAGGAGCCTAGGGATTGGACATAGGTCATTGTGGATTGGATTGAACCAGGATAAATCACAGTTTACATATTCTCTTTCCTAAGCTCTTATATTTCCAGCATATATTATCTAACTGTTGATTTATGATTCATTACTTTTATACTTACTGTTTTCACTAAGATGAGAAAAGATTTTCAAAGTTCTTAAGTTTCTATCTTACACCCAATTCACCCCCCACTCTTAGGTGTCTACATGTTCTAACATTTGGTAGCAGAGCTGGACTCTTATTTAAAGAACTTAACCATCTTAACAGTGTAAAATGGCTGATTTTTGGTGTTATATGCTTTATGAAGTTTTTGACTATACAATTCCCCCTATTTTGAAAGATATTGATTTTTGGTTTTAGAAAGCTAGAATGACTAGTTTTATTGAAGCCTCTGATTTTTATATGATCAATATGTTTACAAATGCCTTTGATTTCAAGACGAGAAAGGATTAGATAGAAAGAGAAAAGAAAATGTTTTTGTTGAATATTAGAGCAAAGAAAATTCTGTATAGTGCTTTAACCGAAAATGATTTTTAGAAAATTAGATTTTGATCTAGTGCTAAAGATATCTGGGATACTCTTGATTATATTTATACTTTTAACAATTATGTTGAAGTTGAAAGTGTTAACAATTCATATGAAACTATAAGCTATATATCGATGAGTGATGAACAATTGGAAGTTTAGAATGAAGAAGGAGAAATTATAAAACACTTCCATGATCTAGTCAACATAAAAAAACAAAAGGAAGATGATTCCCAGGAAGAGCTCATTACGGACCAATTTGATGGATCATCCTCTGGAGCTCAAGATGCACATATGGTAACCAATTTCAATTCTTCTAAAGTTATTTTAAAAACTGATTTTCAAAGTTTGCATAACAGTTATGGAATTCACATCTTATTTCCATGAGAATAGCCATGGAAATAAGATGCAACAGCCACCTTCACATCTTCAATTCTGCATATAACAGCTGCGCCTCCTTCTATTCGGTCAACTCTCTCATGCTTTTCCATTATTTTAGCTCCTTCACTTTTCCCTTTCACATTCGGTGCTTACCTCTCCTCCTCTCCATAACATCCGCCGAACCCCTCTCTTCCTTTATTATTCGATGCCTCCTTCCACACCAGCCGCCAAACCCTTTTATTCTATTTCATGTTTCTTCACCCCTTTTTCCTTTCATATGGTCCCGCGTCTCCCCTCTATTCTTCATGTTTCCCTTTTCTTTATTCAGCTTGGTCCACCTCCTAATTTGGTCTACTCTTCTCCTTCATTCAATTCGGTCAGCTCCTCCTTTTAATACTTTGGTCCAACTCTTCCATGTCATTCCCCTTTTTGATTCTACACGTCTTTAACTCCTATTCTTTCATTAACCATTTCAGTCAACTCCTTTTTGTTTCTTCTATTCTTCCCTTTCCAATTGTCGGCTGAAGCTTCCTTTCTTTATTCATTTCATGGTCTTTTCTCTCCTCTGCCTTTTTCATTTCATTTTGGCTCTTGCTCTATATATTCTGCACAGCTGCCTCTCCTCTTCTTCATTCCATCGATCCAGCTGTCTTCTTTTTACCTCAATAAATCTCATTCGGTCCAGTAGCTCTTTCATGTTTTAATTGGGTTAGCTCCTCCTTTTATTCTTCAATTCGGTTCAACAGCCCCTAAACAATTTAGCTGCCACCTCCTTCAATTGTTCAATTGTTTTTAGGTTAAAAGTGAGTTAAGGTATGTTTGGATAAGAGGTAAAAATCTATTTTGGCATTAGGCACAAAATTGCAACCACCAAAAAAGGCCCTTACTCATTTAACCTCCTTTTAGGAAAGATGTGAAAATAAATTCTGCACTTGTGATGCTCCACTCTTGTCCTTCATTAAGCTCCAAAATAACATCTTTGACCTTAACTACTCAAGTTGTGCCACATCATCACCTACAAAATTAGTTTCATATAGGTAATATATGTTGCTCACAATTAAAGAATAATGAGAATAACAAATACTAATTAAAAATATAACAATTTAACCATTATAATTCCCAAATTATCCTTTCACTAAAATCTCACATTAACACTTCATTATGCCCAAAATATTCAATTAAGTCTCACAAAAGCCTAAGATTAATTAATAAAAATATATAAATATTGAGCTCTATCAGAATGCTCTGTTTACAATCACTAAAACAGGGATAAACAAAGGGTACATGAACTCTGAGTAAAAACTTGAGTTTATATCAAGTACAGACACAAAACTCGAGTTCCAGAGGCAAACTCAAGTTCATAACTTAAAGGTTCAGTGGGAAATTTGAGTTCAGGAAGGAAATTGCAGAAAAGCTTGATTCAAAAGGCATGGGCTACTCAAGTGATCTTAGAGGACTTGAGTACAAAGATATAAGAAGATGGAAATTAACTTGGGTATCTACAAGTTACACTCAAGCTAGTTGGGTACCAAAGAACATATATTTATACTTTTGTAGGAGTTGGCCAAGATGCCCTGCTTTAGGGTATAAAGAACAGAGGCAAACAAAGTAGGCATAACTGACAGTGTTGCAATGTGAGTAGTAAGAGAATTTATGGTGTCACTCGAGTGACACCCTATCACTAGCAAGTGACTAGCTAGTGATGCAATCAGAAAAGGAGAAAGAGTAGGAAGATCTTATAGTAGCCACAGCAGAATTCAACTTAGAGAAGCTCAAGCTAAGAGTAAGGCCATAAATGATAGTGATTATACCCAGAGATCTTTTTGGTTTAAGCTGTCTATCCATACTTCCAATACTATAAGCCTTCACTATCTAGCCATCTTCCCTACTACCAAAGACTGTTACACATCTCTACTACGACATAGAGCTTACAGAGTTATGCTATGAGGAAGGCACAATAGTTAAAGGGAAATAGGAGACAATAGTAAGAGATTAGAGGGTTACCATCTCAGCCTCAAAGGTCATATCAATAAGTGGTTAGGCTTCAACAACTCTCCCACTAGACCTTTCAAGGAGTACAACGAGCCTAAGAAGTACAGAATCATCAAATCATGAGAGCAAATAAGGATTCTCAACTTCAATCCTAGCTTTATATGTGATCTTTATAGGATTATCTGATATATCTATACTAGAGCTATAGTGAATAAGGCCAATAACTACCTCAAGAAGAATTATCACACAATGGCCTATATTATTAGCAAGGAGGATAGGAACATTAGAGAGATCATGTCTTTCAGAGGACAAGAGGTATATGTTTTCTACAAGGCATACTCTAATACATACCCTCATTTGGTATTTCTATTTCTCAAGGCTAACAAAATCTGGAACATGGAACCTAATGAGCTATTGATCAATATTCAAAAATTTGATGGACTAAACATTTATAGGATGAAGATTCAATTGCCTCTTTCTGTTTCATAAAGCTTTACGAGAAAAAGGGCTATCTGAGAGAGGAGCTTCAACACTTTCATACTAAGTTTGCTATAAATAATGTTGAGATAATCATTTAATGAATGATAAGATGAGGCAGCTGTGTGACTTAGTGAATTATAACTTTAAAGTTCTACTTAAGATGATGGATGACAAAATAAGGGAGCTTAGTACTACAGTGAAATCAAAGTTTCTCGATGGTGTTTGCTAAGCAAGGGGCACATACTAAGCTAATATGCATATAAGGCCTTATTTCAAGCTCATCTTGATATCCATAAGTGTCTATAGGGACTACACCTTCAGAGCCCTTTAGTACTGATCACATCATTAGATTGTTACTAGCTAGTGATGCATAAATGGACTATAGAGGACTATAACTCGAGTGAGGTATTGTATTCTTTCTTAATTCAAATCTTCTGGGTTGAATTACTCTAGTGAGTACTCGAGTGATAGTTGAGTAAGATCATTCGAGTCACCACTCGAGTAATACAGGGTTACATCTATAAAACCCTAAATAGCATCATATTTTTCAAAAATTGATTTATCTCTAAATCTTTAGATTTTCATACTCATTCTCTCCACGAAATTTCTAATGGTTTTAATTCTAGGAGAGTTATTAACTGTATTACTCACAAAGATTTTCTTTTAAGCCATATATTCATTAAGGGGGAGTTTCACATTCACATGTGTTTTATATCTTAAAAAGATCATTTCCTTTATTTAAAGAAAAATCATTCTAGCATACTCATCTGCATTCTGGTTATATTTTATGATAAGTTACTCTTCTATTCTTCCTTTCATGATCTTAATTAAAGAAGCTCAAAGTCAAGATGATCAAGTACGTAGAATTCGAGCAAGAATCGAACAGGGAGTAGCTTAGGACTATGATTTATCACCTAGTAGATTGGTTTGTTACAAGAAGAGAATTTGTGTTCCATTTAAGTCAGAGTTGAGGCAAAAGATTCTTGATGAGGCATATAAGAGTCGATATACTCTTCATCCTGGTATGACCGAAATGTACCATAATTTAAAGTCTGTGTATTGGTGGCCAGGATTGAAAAGTGATATGACGAAATATATGGCATGGTGTCTTACTTTCCAGAGGGTAAAGATCGAGCACCAAAGACCACCAGGTTTGTTGCAGAGTCTTGAGATACTGGAATGGAAATGGGAAAGTGTGACCATGGACCTTGTTGTGGGATTGCTCAGGATCAGGAACTATGATGTGATCTGGGTAATTTTGGATCGGTTAGCGAAGTCAGCACACTTCATATTGATCAATGCTAGTTACTCTCCACACAAACTGGTAGAGATTTATATTTGGGAGATTGTGAAGCTCTATGGCACACTGAAGAACATTATTTCTGACTGAGATCCCTGATTCACTTCTAGATCTTGGAGGGCCTTGCATAAGGCTCTGGGTACTCAATTGAGATTTAGTATGGCGTATCATCCTCAGACAGATGAACAATCAGAGAGGATAATTCAGACGCTGAATGATATGTTGTGAGCTTGTGTCCTCGACTTGAAAGGGAATTAGGATTACTTTCTTCCACATGTTGAGTTCGCTTACAACAATAACTATCATTCGAGCATCCAAATGGCTCCGTATGAAGCTTTGTATGGGAGGAAGTGCCAATCACCCTTGTGCTGGAATGAGTTATTTGAGATGAAGTTGTATGGGCTGGAACTTATTGATCAAACCTCAGCACAGATTTGAATCATTCGAAAGAGGCTTCTTACAGTACAGAGTCGACAGAAAAGCTACATTGACAAGAGAAGAAGGCCTCTAGAATTTAAGGTTGGTGACCATGTGTTTTTGAAGGTATCTCCAGTCACCGGTATCAGAAGAGCTATCAAATGAAAGAAGCTGAGCCCGAGGTATATAGGTCCCTTTGATATTCTTGCGAGAATTAGGCCTGTTGCTTATCGAGTAACCCTACCCCCAAACTTGAGTAGACTCCACGATGTGTTTAATGTTTCCCAACTGAAGAAGTACTAACCAGATTCATCTCACATAGTGGAATATAAAGAAGTCAAATTGTAAGACAACTCCACATATGCGGTAGAGCCAGAGCATATTATTGACTGAGAAGAATGACGGCTCAGACACCGAAGCATTCCGTATATGAAGGTGATCTGGAAGGGAATGACACAGAGGGAAGCAACTTGGGAAGTGAAAGAAGATATATATAAGCGTTATCCAGAGTTTATGGCTTAAGTTGTGTGACCAATTTTGAGGACAAAATTTATTTTACGAAGGGAGAATTGTAATTCCCCAAGTTGGGATTAAGGGCTAATGACTTCAAAAGTGGATGTAATTATTGTTGAATAAACACTTTTGAAGAATATGATGTGAAATTCAATCTGAATGAGTTTTAATCAGTGCCTAAACCTTGCATTTGAGCTAATTATGTTACAAAGCTTAAAATGAACCCTAAGAGTAGGGGAGGGCGCATGAATGAAGAATGAAATGATATAATGGTGTTTAGTGGTGATTCGGTAAGAATTGCTATAATCAGGAGCAAAATAGGAAAAAGGAAAGTTACCGACTGATTGATCAGTTACCGAAGAGGAGGCTCCTTGGTAACTTAAAGATCAATGTTTAGGATTAACTCTCAAGAGATCAAGAGGGTGGAATCCTATGTATGTGAGCTTATGTGTGTCCATGGATGAGGCTTAAGATCATGACAAGTGTCAAAAGGTGAGCCATAGATTAAGTTAACATTTCAAAACTCTTTCCCTCTTTCCTTTCTCCCTCCAAGTTAGCTAAGTGGGCATGGGATAAGGAAAAATCTGCATCTTCATCATCATCTCATCTTCTCTCTCCATTCTCCATTGTCGGCCAACCTCGAGAGGAAAGAGAAAGAAGAAAGCTTAAGGTTAGTGCTCCATGTGACCTTTAATGCTCAAACACTCTTTATTAATGTTGATCATGGGGATGAGAGCTTCATTGCTATGGTTTTATATTCTTGAAATGTGTTGTTTGAGTACTTGAAGAAATTTGAAAGTTGAGGAATCAAGAAACCAACCTTGGGAAGAGGAATAGGTGAGTATTTGATGCGTTTTGACCTAACTATTGTAATTGTTAGTTAAGTTTTAAGATTTCTGAATTTTGCCTTGACTTTTATGTGATTTTGAATTGATGAATTGCCTAGTGTGTGTTGGTGGAATTGGTGGCATATTGTGTCATTAGAACAATAGAATTTATTTGGAACTTTGGAAGGAAAATTGGGTAATTGGGTAATGTGTGGTAATGTGGTGTCCAAAACAAAAACTTGTTGTTAAATGGGATTTTTGATCTTTTGAAGTTTCCATTGGGTTCCTTGTTCAAAATTATGTGGGAGTGGTATGCGATAAGAATTTTGGGACCATTGGAAGCATATTGGTTACGATTAGGAAAATTCTGTCATCTACTAAATTTTGGCTTCTGATAGAGCCTCACTTGAGTACACAGGGGTATCACTCAAGTGTAACATCATATTTCCTCTTTTCCTTCAGTTTTCAATTACACCTTTACGAAAAGAAAACAAAAGTGCATTTTCTCACTTGTGAGTGATATGGGTCATCACTCAAGTGAACCTTGTTTCACTTGAGTGCAAGAGTATGATATACTATGGACTCACATATCAGGGTAACACCCATAGCCAATTAGTCAAGAGTGTGTGCTAGCACTCGCAAGTGTTATGCTATCACTCGAGTGCCAAAGCCAGTGCCTGAGTGTACTTTTCACTTTAGTTTTTTCCTTCTCTCTTGTGTAAACACTTCCTGTACCATACTTTATAAGACTCGGGTGAGCATGAGGCTATCAATTGAGTGTTGATTGTCATGCTCGAGTGTAGCGAGCATTTTTGGTCTCTGTCTGTGCTCTCTGTCAAGCACTCGCACGAGTGAGCCGTTCTCACTCGAGTGCAAGTCATCTCATCACTCGAGTGTGTCATCCATTATTCGAGTGTATTAGTTAAAAAGAGTAATTTCACTTCCGAAAGGGGGCTTTTTAGTCAAGTATTCCTAACCCTTTATGCATTTGTTTAGGCTTATAGTAGCCACCAAAAGAGTTCAAATGATAACCAACTTTAAGTGTTATGGAGTCAAGAACTTAGAAATGAGATTAATCCATTGTCCTTGATTTGGTTTTAAGATTTGATATTTGTCCTGCTCGTGAGCAAACTGTGCAAGAGCACACTCGGAAAAGAAACAAGGTAGTGATGCTTTCCCTTATACTATATGTGATACATTGTATGTTTGATTTATCACTATTTATGAGACTTTCACCTATGGCCTATCGGTGTTTCTGGTCGAAGGACCGTGCCTTCGGGGTGGTGGAGATACAGGGGATGTAATTATGTGAAAGCCGTAAGGCTATATGTGAAAGCCGAAAGGCTATTTGTGAGTACTTCACCTGCAGCCCATCGGTGTTTCCGGTGGGAGGACCGTGCCTTTGGGGAGGTGGAGATATGGAGGATGTGACTATGTGATTATGTGCATATGTGACAGCTTATATGCTGTGTTTCATGATGTTGTGCAGCTTGATGATGTCATTTCTTGCTTTGTGATTATGTATGGTATGAGTGATATGTTACTACTGGGATTCTTTGAAATCTTATTCTTTCCATTTACTAACCTTCAAACAGGGCAAGTGGCTCAAAATGGAAGGAGGCGACCAAGGGCAGCTAGGATTTTTGTAGGGTCATTTGATTTTAGGATGTTGGTTATCAAATTTTGATTGGGGATTACTATATATTTTGTAAATATTATTTTGGATATGATTGTGTAATCCCCTAAATGGGAATTTATAAACCCTTAGTTGATATATATGAAACCTGGGGTTGCCGGGAATTTTGGTTGTACACTGGGATATGTATGAATGTGATTTAACTGTATAGGGTAGTTATATTCAAAATGTGAATAGGAGACTAAGTTAAACCGATTTCGAAAGAAATTTGTTAAAAGCCCTATCTCAAGGATGGGATTAAAAACAAAATTTTATCATCCGTTGGTCTCTAATTCATCTTAATTACGTATTTTCAAATTATAATTACTATTTAAAAGGCAAGGGGTTACAATTAGGCTTTTTCTTAAACGAAAATATGTCATATCACTTAACTAAATTCCTTAATCTAACCAAATTAGTTAATTAAATCTTACATTAAGGACGAAAGGAACATTGATTTGCACCTCAATAAACACCATTTTTAAGTAGCACCATCTTCATCCCTGGAACCAAAACCCTTAACCATTAATTTGAATAGAAATTCTATGGACATGTATTTAAAGAATGAAGCTTTGAACCTTTGCACGGGCATCAATTTAAGGTCAAAAACTGCAACTCTTGAAAATTATTCATCCTCCAAAGTTGGTTTAACTCGGTCAACATTTAAAGAATTTTAGGAAAGCTTGGGTTATATTATTAGACTTTTATTAATTGCACTTTATGAATAATTACTTAATGTATTGACAAGAAATAATGAAACATCATGATCACTCATCGTAATCATTTAATTAAAAAAAAGTAAATTTCACAGCCACAACTTCCTTTCTTATAAAAGATCATGTCAATGTAATTGACAAGAAACATCTTACTCCAATTATACAAAAAAAAGTGGTACATCAATAACAATTTTACAAATACATCTTATGGCTATGGCTTCACTTTCCTGTCAAAGATATTCCCATACGTAGAAACATTAGTGTTAAGAAGAAAGACCAAAAATCAATTTTCTTGGTAAGCATTTGAGGAACTTTTCTTCTAAGTAGTGAGAAGTAAAAATTGCTAGGAACATTAGAATAGAAGTTGAAGTAGAGAGAAGTGGTAGTATAGTTGAGAATATGAAAACCATGAAAAAAGGTTGTTTAATGAATAATAGGTATCCAAGGTTTTGATCATTTCTGCCTGGAAAAGTAAAACCAGTTTCAAACATAATGGTCACAATTTAGGTGCCAATAACTAAACAAGAAGATGTTGTGTCTTTTAACAATTCTCTCCTTCTTTCATTAACTCTTTGTGACATTCTCTAAATAATTCTTCCACTGTCATGCCATCTTTATTTTTTATTCCCTAAAGGTGTGGATGCATTAAACTCTTCACCTCCTACATCAAATTGAAAAAGTATTGCATTTCACATTCTTATCAAAACCAAACTACTATACTATGACCAATTTTGAGAGAAAACCGTAAGATAGAAAGTGGTACTTAGGTTCAAACCAAGGCCTCATGAGATATACTTCCTTGCGATACCATTAAATGATTCTTGAACACTCAGTGTGCCTTCAAAGAAAGTGAAACTTATAGGGAAGCATTCTCAAATACTTGAAGATAAACTGTAATTAGTTGATTAATTTATGCAATACTTAATTATTGTGAGACTAGAATCAGAATACTTAGAATTGTATGTCTTCTATTCATAGGGAGGTACAATATATATACAAGAGTGAGGAGCTTAGGTATTAATTGCTCCTAAATGAGGGAATTGTATAAGTTAATCAATCCCACTAATTATACTAATTGATATAATATTAATGACTAAATATTTTCTTAATGCTCCCTCTCAAGTTGGAGCATATATGTTAATCATGCCCAACTTGTTACAAAGATACTCAACCCGTATCCCAGTCAACGCTTTTGTCAAAAGGTCTGCTAGCTAGTCGTCTGATCGCACATGTCCTGTAGATACAACATTTTGTTTGATCTTGTCCTGAATGAAGTGACAGTTGATCTCAATATGCTACGTCCGCTCATAAAACACAGAATTATATGCTATATTAAATTATTGTCACACCAAAGCTTCACATGTAATGTCATGACAATGCCAATTTCCTTCATGAGCTAAAGTACCCATACAACCTCTTGTATGGATTGTGACATAGTTTTGTATTCTACCTCTATACTTGATTTGGATGTAACCCCTTGTTTCTTACTCCTCCAAGATATCAGGTTGCCACCAACAAATACACAATAACCCATAGTGGATTGTCTTGTGGCCTTGGATCTTGCATGATCCGCACCACAGAAGCACTCAACTTTACTGTGTCTGTATTTGAATAGAGAATGCCTCGACCTGGGGAGCCTTTCAGATAGTACACAATATGTTCTAAGGCTTCCCATTGTGCCACTGTTGAAGATGCCATGAATTGACTTAGTACACTGATCGAGAAGGTTATATCAGGATGAGTTACTATCAGATAATTCAGCTTTCCAACCAATCTTCTATATCTCTCAAGATTTGCAAATGACTTCAGTTTCTCTGGATCAATCCTCTTTTGCAAGTCATCAGGAAGCTCATAAAAAACACTATCATTCAAGTCCAGGTATGGATTTGGAATAATTGGAAGGCTACTAGTGCAGCTCTAAGCTTCCCAGTTTCCTTCAGGAGGTTAAGAACATACTTCCTCTGAGTTAACAGAATGCGTTTCTTGTTTCTCATAACTTCAATACCCAGAAAGTACTTTAATGGTCCTAAGTCTTTTGTCTGGAAGTGGAGGTTGAGAAAGACTTTCACTACTACAAAAAAGCAAGGCTGTGGCGCTTATAATTGCATTAGCGGTGGCGCTAGAGAAATGCCACCTATCTGGACGCTACTAAAAACAGCTGTGGCGCTTGGAAGTGCTACAGATTTTTTAATTTTTTTTTTTGCAAATAACCTCCTGTGGCGCCTGGGGGACCAGGCGCCCCGGAGGGGGGCCTCCTGGGGCGCCTGGGGGGCCAGGCGCCACAGGAGGCCCCCCTCCTGGGGCGCCTGGCCCCCCAGGCGCCACAGGAGGTGTTTTTCTTTTTTTCTTTAATTCTTCATATTTGTTTTTTTTTAATTCTCCGTGTTGGTTTTTTTAGCATATTTTTTCCTCATATATATCTCCCATGCATATATAATTATAGTCTGCAAGGTTTAATAAAGAACAATGATAGATAACTTTAAAATGATACCAACAATTGATTAATTAGCTATAGTACTGAAAATTGTTATACAATATATTGTAAACCTAGCTGAATGACATACAACATATTCAACTTCAACAAACATGCATGACACAATAATTGGCAATTAGAAACAACACAAAAAGGACCAGCTAGTGAATTTAATAGTATATATAACTACCCAGAGATTTGCCTAAACACATATTCACACCATTCCTCGATCACTTCATTAACCTGATGGTCTGTCAAAGCGTCACAATATTGATCTTCATAATACTACAGATATATACAATCAGACACAAGTTAGAACGAATTAAAATCAGTAAAACATAATTGTCAGGCACTAATTTAATTTCATTACAAAACAATATGAAGTGCAACTAAATGACTTACTTTTTGAGGAATGAATGGCTGATCATGCATAATAACATCCTTCATAAATATCATGATATAGTACCCATAATCATTGTCATTAGGTTGGAAAGGGCACTGCAAAAATATAATGCAATATTTAACTCTTTTCATGAATAAAAAGTGTTTAATAACAAAGTCTAAGTAAATTCAAATATCAATACCTGTATCTTCTTCCAAGGATAGCTAAAGCGAGGGTCAGTAGCTTTAGAATAGTTTAACGAGACAGACGACCGAAATGCAGTCAATGCGCTAACAAAACAAATAGAAATTGATTACTTTTGGTTATTCAATCACGTACGCAAATATTTATACATAGGCACGTATACATACCTATTGATCAATAGTAACATATCAAAACGGTCTTGTGGAAGACCATTTTTCAGAGGATCCATATAGTAAATGCGAGGGCCTGAAGGTTCCGCTGGATTCATAACGATCAATATCCAATGGCGCCTAAAATATATTTTAAATTTTTTTTTGAACAATCATGTTATGATAGAAGTTAAACAATAAAAATTGTACCAATAATAACTTACCCCGTATTATACGACACTAAAAATAATGTATTTTGTGTCGCTTTCTTGCTAAAGTACTCTTTCAGCTCATTAGACTACGTATTTACATCTACTTTACCCTCATGATGACCAACGAGAAAAGGGTTGACAAATGCGAATTGGACCCTGTATGTATCCATTAAAACGTCTTGGTCCAAATGCCTGGTATAAAACATAAAGTGTCATGAGAAACAAAAGAAATGGAACGAGAAATATTAATAACAGTGATAAACGATGATAGTGAAGTACCTTATCCAGATGTTGATAGCCGAAGCACTAACCCAGTCACGAGCACATATGTCCTGCACGACCTCGGCAGTAATATAATCAACTAGACTACTAACACTGTAGATATGTCTTGGAATACTTAATTGCACTCCTCCCTCACCGAGCAATTGTGGTACAATCATTATTAATTGATCGAGAAATGAGGTTTGTCTTCTTTTGCTCTGTTGGCTAGCCGATGCTTTTGACTTGGGTTGTGTTGTTGAAGACTTTGAAATCTTACCCTGCACAAATCAGAAAATTAAATCACAGTTTGAGATGAAAGTTCGAAGCAAAAGTGCAGGGAATTTTGAATGAACGACCTTTTCACATGCCTCGATAAGACCTATTGGCCAAGCAACATAGCCACCTACAACATCTGCCACCTTTATTTGCTCATCCCGAGACGAGATCGGTAAGAGGGCGTCTTCGTTCGTGCTGACGTCAACCCTCACCTGGAGTGTGTTCTCGGGCAACGGTGCATTATGCAGTATGTCCTCACCAGTGTTGTAGGTAGCACCCACTACAACCGCGTGCTTGGATGCTTGCTCGACATATAGCTTGCATTGAAATTCGCCCTACGGAAAATATAGTTAATATGTTAAAGTTCGCTTAATTATAGAATTTAACATAAAGTTAAGTAGTAAAGAAATTAATTACCGAAGGAAAAGGGACTTTAGGCATGGAAGTGCAGTTATCTCTGAAACTTGGGCTATCACAGAACGGAACATTTGGTGTTGGCCTACCCTGGACCAACTGTTGTATTTGCGTTGTTAACAATGCATTCTGTTCTTGCATCAAACGGATTTGTTCGGTGAATTGTTCTTCTCGTTGTTCCTTGTAGCGCATTTGTTGTTGAAGTTCTTGCATTTGATGCTTAAAGCTAGCCATCTCGTCACGCAGGTGGGAAACATCACTTCTATTCAGGCGCTTCTGACGTCCGAAGTATGCTAATGGGGTGACTGCAAAACCAGTACCCCGAACACGACCATCATACTCGGGTACTTGTAACGCTCTGCTCAATAAATCGTCCCGACCAACATAGGTCGCCAACATAGGATCCTCCTGTGTCATTTATCGCTTTCCCAAAAAGAATTACAATCAAAATTAGTTATTATAAATGGAGTTAATTTAAGTAAAGCCAATTATTTATTGTACGCATAATATAATTGAATACTTACACAATATTCGGCTACTCTTCTTACTTCCTCACTATGAATTTCACCTTTCTTATTTATGACACCGGCTACCCACAGCTCATGTCGTGGAACCTGTGTAATATCTGAGCCTGATTCTTGTATCTGCACATCAAAGTTAGTCGAAGTTAAATGATATTCATACAATTTTTATTACGAATGAAATAATCATCAGTTCGTACCATTTTTCTTTCTAACCGTGCATATGAAACAGGTCCTTATGTGTACCGGTATGGCATGTTGGTCGCGTTAGCTCGATTTTTCTCACTCAACTCCTAGTTAGATCAAAATGATTCATATAAATATATAAATGTTAATTACAAATACGTACATTACATGTAATAGGTAAAGACAAACAAATCCCCTTACCAGGAAATCCGGAGTTGTATGTGTTCTGATAAACTCATCCCACATTTCTTGAGTGATGATTCCTTCGTACAATGGATAAGGCAGTGTAGTAATGATATCATCATTATCATCCTTCAAGAAATATTTGACAAGAACAGAACGAAACTTTCGCATAAGTTTTCTGGCTTTTCTTATTACGAAGTTCTTCTGATCATCATCAATAATAAAAATACTCTGTAAACAAGTCAAAAAACATATATAATATGTAAGATTGAAATGAAGTGAAACAAAGCAAACCGAACAATTATATAATTAAGGTGTTACCTGTACTTCAGCCCAAATCTCATCCTCATAATTTTTCTTTACCGTTTTCCAATTTTGAATTGTAATAGGGACTCTGTCTCAAACCGTAGTCCCGATGAAGTTATTGAAGGAGGTACTGTTCTCCCCGAACGGGTTTCCATTTTCATTCCACTCCAGTTGTAACTTGATTCCGTCACTTCTCAGTCTGATCAACCTTGCCATAATTGTCCTGCCACGTATGACGTTCGCCTCAAATCTCTGTCTACCAATGTGCCTGGGAACATCATCAATGTCATTATGTGGTGAGTCCATACTCCTGCAAGTGAAATAAACCAAATCAAAACATCAGTGCACAATGTCAACCATGTCAATGAAAGCAAATTATTTTGAAATTTATAAAAATATACGTACAAGTAAACAAGTCAAGGCAATCATTATCTTTTCCTTTTTCTCGTCTGATTTAAAATTTTATTCTTTAGAATTCATGTTGGATTGAGAATTGTGTTTCTCTTGACCCAAGTTCCCTCTTTATGATCATGTCTCACGTATAGGGGTCCATCTCCATCTTCATCTTCATCTGCATCTCCATCTATATCAATCTCTGCTGACCATAAATTCTCAAATGAATGATCATCATTATTGATGTTCAAATATTCATTACTTTCAAAATCAACTTCTGCTTGACGATTCTTGTTGGATGGAAGTACAATAGACCAATTCTTCTTAGCAGGATCAGGAATGTAAAATGCTTGTTCTGCTTGTGCTGCTAAAATAAAAGGATCATCTTCATACCAAACCTTAGAAAGGTCCACTTGCACAAAGCCTAAGTCATCTATCCGCAATCCACTATTGTTGCTAACCCACTGACATTTGAAGACAGGGACCCTGAACATAGAGTAATCTAACTCCCATATACGTTCAATGACACCAAAGTATGACATTGATGCATAGACAGGGTGTGTGTCTTTAGCACTGGATCTATGCCAAGAATCAGCAACAAGTGTTACCCCACTATTCTGCATCGTGCTCTGTGTATCATGGTCTTGTGTATAGAATGTGTAACCGTTGATTGCATAACCATTGTAAGATAATACATGTAAGCTCGGTCCCTTTGACAGGCACTTCAATTTTTCGGAAACTGAATCAGGATTCCTCTCCATCTCATGGTTAATGCGATTTTTCAACCAGCCTGCAAATTGTTTATTGTGTTATGTTGTTAATAAATTTTCATTTCTATCACCATGTACCAATCGGAGAGCATCCTTGTGTTCTTCTACATACGGTTCGACCTCATCAGTGTTATGTAGGACATATAAGTGGGCTTGGTCCCGTTTAGTCACTGATATCATTATTACATCGCTCCCCGTTGTTCCTTTCCCTGATCTTCGGCCATCATGATGGGACTTGGGGATCCCTACAGTGTCAACATTTGATAGAAAATCAGCCCAGAAGTCACTTGCTTCTTCAACCATGTAACTTTCACCGATACAACCCTCTGGGCGATATCTATTTTTCACATACCCTTTTAATATTTTCATGAATCGCTCATTTGGGTACATCCATCTCAAGTACACTAGACTGCACAATTGAGTTTCTTTGACCAAGTGTACAGTTAGATGTACCATAATGTCAAAAAAAGAAGGTGGAAAATACATTTCAAGTTCACACAGAGTACACACAATCAGCCTTTGCAAATCTTGTAACCTGGTTGAATCAACCACTTTACTGCAGATCAACTTGAAAAACACGCAAAGTTTTGTGATAGTGTTCCTTAATTTTTTGGTAAATTGGATTGTATACCAACCGGTAGGAAATTTTTCATGAGCATATGACAATCATGAGATTTAAGATTCTTTAACTTCAACTCTTTTATCGATACAAGGTTCTTTATATTTGAAGAGTAGCCCTCGGGAACTTTAATTCCTTGCAAAACCTCACAAAACAATTTCTTCTCTTTCCTCGACAGAGTATATGCCGCTGGCGGTAGATAGGTACGAGACCCTTGCTCAATCGGTGCCAACTCTTCTCTAATTGCCAAGTTCACTAAATCCAACCTCGAATTGACACTGTCCTTGCTTTTTCCTTGGATATTAAGCAACGTGCCAATTAGATTATCACAGATATTTTTTTCTATGTGCATCACATCAAGAAAATGCCTCACATATAAAGACTTCCAATATGGAAGTTTAAAGAAAATATACTTTTTCTTCCAACCGCTTGTCTCGATTTGTTTTGCAAAAGGCTTGCCAAAATTGTTGTCCAAGTCTTTTACCTTGGAATACACCTGGGAACCGGTCAACATCTTCGGCGGGCTACCTTCTTCTGCATCACCATTGAAAGGCTTTTTCCACTTCCTCCAACGATGTTGTGATGGTAAGAATCTTCGATGCCCCATGTAAACATTTTTCTTACAATGATGAAGTGGCACTGAATGAGTGTCATCTTCACATATAGGGCATGCACCATATCCTTTGACGCTGTATCTTGACAAATTTCCATAAGCAGGGAAATCATTAATTGTGCCAAACAACATGGCTTTCAAAGTGAAACTTTCTTCCATGTACCCGTCATACACACTAACACCTTCATCCCAAAGCAGCTTCAAGTCATCAATTAAAGGAGCTAAGTATGCATCTATATCATTCCCAGGTTGCCTTGGCCCAGAAATTAACATGGACAACATCATAAACTTGCATTTCATGATTAAGTGTGGAGGAAGGTTATAAATCATCAATATCATCGGCCACGTGCTATATGTGCTACTCTGAATATCGTGTGGATTAATTCCATCAGTTGACAGTGCAAGGCGAAGGTTCCTGACTTCATCAGCAAAGTCAAGGTACTTATGATCAATTTTTTTCCATTGAGGAGCATCTGCAGGGTGCCTAAGCTTCGTGTCTTTAATCCTTTCATCTGCATGCCATGTCAACTGCTTAGCAATCTCTGCATTACTATACAGTCGCCTAAATCTCGGAACAATGGGAAAATACCATAGCACCTTCAAAAGACTTTTTCCTTTCTTCTTCCTATATCGAGATGCGTTGCATTTAGGGCACTTCTCCAACATTGCATACTGATTTCGAAATAATACGCAATCGTTAGGACATGCATGTATCTTCTCATATCCCATACCGGTTGTAGAGCAAAGAATTCGCTTTGCCTCGTATGTCTTGGTAGGAAGTACATTTTCTTCTGGAAGCATATCTTGCAACAGTTCAAGAAATGCGGTGAAACCCGAATCACTCAATCCGTAGCGAGCTTTAAAGTTGTACAACTTCAACACTGCTAGCAATCTTGTGTATTTAGTACTTCCGACATATAATGGTTTCTCTGCATCACCTTTCAACTTCTCATATTCGTTAGGGCAGTTATGAAGCACCCCTTCAACCATATTTACCATTTCTTCAAGACCATCATCTTCATCAAACATGCTTTGATCAAATTCATCCGAGGCACCACCCGTGGTATGCACCCGATCACTATATGCATCGTTGGTCTCACCATGCCTTGTCCATCGTATATATGTTTGATCAATACCATAACACACTAAATGATCTAGCAAATCAAGTTGACTAATCTGCTTTCCAAAACAACAAGATAAGCAAGGACATAAGATTTTGCCAGGATCTTTTGTGTGCTCAGTTGCAAATGTAATAAAATCCTTCACCCCATCTATATATTCCCTTGAACATCGATTAGATGACATCCATTTAGGATCCATCTATGGGCTTCAATCTATTTTTTTAAAAAAGTACGTGGTTAGTTGTATGACTATTGCATTTACTAATTACTTTTATATTCTCTTACCAATTTTAATTTAAAATAACATACACCACATGAATCTTCATAATTGAAGCTTTCTAAGTCTTAAACTGAATGTTTAAATTGCCAAATAATTCATTAATTATTCCCAGGCATTATAATAAATTTTTACAACTCATAACAAAAGAAACCATATTTGCCACAATATATCATAGTTAAATTACAAAACATTACAAGTCAATAAATAAAATACAAGTGTTAAGAATATATAAATAATTATTTTGCTTATGCAATTAATCAATAACAATCATTAGAACACCTACAAATTATAACTATTAAATTCAACTAAAATAACATTTGTAAGCTCAAAATTTAAAAAACATACCTTAAATAGAAGCTTCAATAGACTGATGAACTGAAACTACAAACACAAATTAAACATAAAAAAATCAATAAAATATTTGAGGTTCTAAGTTATTTTTTTTAATAATAATATGTGTAATAAACATCAATATATAATAAAATCAAATATGATTAGCTTAAATCAAAAAATATGATTCAGAAAAAAAAATTAAGAAAATAAAATAAAATGAAAAGAAAGCATAATCCCAACATTAATTATCTCCTTATTGTATATTTTTTTCCTTACAGTTTTAGTTAATATATTTAAAGTTAAACAATATAGACAAATTATATTTTATTTTATTAAATATTAACATTGATATATATTGATATATTAAAGTCATTTTATCCATATTTTAAAATCCTTAAATAAGTTAATGACTTAATTAACGAATTATTCAATTTATTATCCTGATTTCAATTTTTCCTATTTTCATTGGGCTTAGATGGGATTTTCTCTATTATAGTTTAATAAGATAATACAAAAAATTATTTTCTTACCTCTATAAAATAGTACTAACACAAATATATATTAAATACGTGAAATAATATTAAATAAATGATTTTGATTTTTGGAAAACAAATAATTTGAAGAAGTTTTAAAAGAAATAGCAGTATTATTAAAAGTTAATTTGATTATCTAATTTCAAGTCACATGTATATTAATTACTGTCGTTCAAATTTATGGTTATATATAACATATAAATTCAATTGTTTCATTGTTCTTGTAACTTGTTGCATTAATTTCTTAGAACTAGTGAGAGCTAAAACACACACACACCTACAATGGGGATAAGTCTATAGTAATGGGAATATATATATAGTATACACACACAAACAACACACACATTTGTATATTATATATATATATAGGTGTTGTGTAAAAAGCAAAGAAACAAAACTAGAGATGGTCCACAGTATAGAAAAAGAAAAATCTGACAGATTGATCAGCGTCACAACGGATCGGACTTGTGGTTCAAGAAAAAACAACACACATTTTTCCTTTTTTTAATTTTATAGGTGCTTGTGGTTCAAGAGAGATATGACAGATTCAGCGGAATAGGACTATGGAAGTTGCCCACTGGAGCTGTTCATTACGGTGAGCATTTTTTATAATATATATATATTGATTAATAATGCAAGTTCTGATAGAGACAGATTTCGTTGAGGTTCTAGCATTCAGGTATATATCTTTGAAGTAAATTTTGTTGTAGACGTTTATGTTTGGTTCACTGTCAATTAACTATTTACTTCTAAAAACTATTGATGCCGAAGCTATTAATTTTAGTTGAAAATTAATTAAAATCATGTCTAATTTTTTTAAGAAATTTCTAAAATCTACATAAACTTCTTCTAAAATTCACTCAGACTGCATAAATACTACCATTGTTTATAAAAGCATCGCAACCATGCCATAAAAAAAGGCAGAACAACCTGAAAAAAAAATTAATAAAAACAAAACGCAAGTTGAACTTACAGGTTGATCAGTGGAGTGGAGTGGGGGACCACGTAATTGCAGTTGGTGACGCAATCTTCAGTGAGGGAAGGAAGAAATTTGAGCTACCAAATGGAGTGGGGACCAAAAAGTTTAAGACAATACAAAGAAAAGGGAATAATAAACAAAGGAGTGGGGTTGGCAGTTGGGAAAAAACAAAGACGTGTGCGCGTGTGGGTGTAGTTTTAAGATGTGAAGATAAGAAAATGGAAGGATGGGGAGAGCCAGGCAAAGATACGCACAGATGAAAGTGAAAATGAGAGAGGGAATGATTAATGATAGAGAAAAAGGTAAAGAAAGAGATGGGGGTGTAGGCGCGGGAAAGGGAAAGAGATTGGGGGGGGGGGCGGGAAAACAATAAGAGGATAAGGGGGTAGGGCGGGATGGGTTCTGATTGGTGGGGAAGGGATAAGAAATCCCGTTTTTTTTAAAAAAATAGGGTCATGTGTGGCGCTTGACCAGGCAGGCGCCACACCTGACCCAATTTTTTTTTTATTTAAAAAGTTGGTCAGGTGTGGCGCCTGACCAGGCAGGCGCCACACTTGACTATAAAATTTTTTTTTAAAAAAATGGGTCAGGTGTGGCGCCTGGCCAGACAGGCGCCATACCTGACTATAAATTTTTTTTAAAAAATTGAGTTAGGTGTGGCGCCTGGCCAGACAGGCGCCACACCTGACTATAAGCTAGTGTGGCGCCTGGCATGCCAGGCGCCACAGCTGGTGCCACCTGGTTATGTGTGGCGCCTGTCTTGGCAGGCGCCACACTTAGCCTCCCCAGCTGTGGCACCTACCCTCTTAGGTGCCACAGCTGGTAAAAAAAACATAAAAAAAAAGCAGCTGTGGCACTTCATTAAGGAAGGGCCACAATATGTGCGCCACCTTTCGACCTTTTGGTAGTAGTGTTTAAGCTTTGAAGTTCCAGACGTGTTACTCTCTATAATTACAATGTCGTCAACATATACAACCAGAAGAATCACACCAGCATCGGTATTCTGATAGAACACATAATGATCACTCTTGCTTTGGCTCAATCCGACCATCTGAACTACGTTACAAAATCTATCAAACAAGGGCCGTAGACTCTGTCTCATACTGTATAATGACTTTTTATAGCACACTTTCCCACACTCCCCTTGAGCAACAAAACCAGGAGGTTGCTCCATATAAACTTTCTCTAGAAGGTTACCATTCAAAAAAGAATTCTTAACATCCAATTGATGCAAATCCTAAGAATAGGTGGTAGTAAGAGAGACAAGAAGATGAACGGAAGTGAGTTTAGCGACCGGGGAGAAATTCTCAGAGTAATCAATGCCATAAGTTTAAGCATACCCTTTAGCAACAAGTCGAGCATTTAGCCATTCTAAGGAACCATCAGCCGTAATCCTAACCATAAACACCCATTTACACCCAATGGCATTCTTCCCAGAAGGCAGCTCAATAAGAGTCCAGGTACCAGGCTTTTCAAGGGCTATCTTTTCTTCTTCCATCGTAGCACACCAACTAGGATGGGCTAAGACTTGGTGAAGGGTAGTAGGGGTGGTGATGGACTCAAGGGTGGCTACAAGGGAAGAGGAAACAGGGAATAATTGTTGGTAAGACACAAAGTTTGATATAGGATACGTGCAATCAGTATAGTGTTTGAGAGGACAATAGCGGCGGATACTTTTTCTGAAAGCAATAGGGAGGTCATTGGTTGGGTCAATGGTAGAATCAGGCACAACTGTATTGGGGCAGGAATGGGAGGGTCTGGGGTTATAGTAACAAAATTTGACACTGAAGAATCTACTGACAGAGGCACAAAATTTACTGGATCAGTCTCAGTGATGATATCAAGAACCGAAATAGCAACCTGAACTTATGGGACATGATAAACTAAGAAATCATCCATTGTATCAATGATTGAGAGAGACTTAGATAAGACTGAAGACTTGAAGAAAGAAGAGGACTTATGGAAGGTGACATCAGTGGACACAAGATAACGATGAAGATCAGGAGAGTAACACCGATAACCTTTCTAGACGCGAGAATAACCAAGGAAGACACACTTTAAAGAATTAAGATCCAGTTTACTAATGCTAGGACGAACATCCCGAACAAAACAAACACAGCCAAAGATTTTTGGATCAATAGGGAAGGGGTTAGTGGTGGGGAACAAAATAGGATAGGGAATGTCACTACTAAGAATAGCCAAAGGCATGCGATTGATGAGAAAACATGCATTAGATACAGCATCAACCCAAAAGGGTGTAGGAACACTGGAATGAAACATTAGAGCTCAAGCAGTTTCTAAAAGATGGCGATTCTTTGTTTTGGCAACACCATTTTAAGCAGGGGTATCAACACATGAGGATTAGTGAAAGATATCATGGCTATGCATGTAATCAATAAAATTGGCGGAAAAATATTCGTTCACATTATCGCTTCGAAGGGTTTTCACAGAAGTATTGAACTGAATCTGAACTTCAGTACAAAAGTTTTAAAAATGAGTAAACAATTCAGAGCACTGTTTCATTAAATAAAGCCAAGTAGTTTGGGAAAAATCATCAATAAAAGTGATAAAATAACGATAACCAGTCTGAGATAAAACTGAGCAAGGACCCCAAACATCAGAATGTACTAACTCAAAGGGGGGCGTAACCCGTTTATTGACATGAGGTGCCAAATGAACACGATAGTGTTTAGCAAACTGACATGACTCACAATCCAAAGTAGACATAAAAGAAAACTAAGGATAGAACCTCTTTAGAGACAAAATTGACACATGACCAAGACAACAATGAACCTTAAAGGTAGATGACCTACCAGAACATGCAACAGAATGCGGCACCTAATCATCTAGAATGTAGTGTCCACCATATTCATAGCCTTTACCAATAATATGTTTCGTCAATAGATCCCGGATCAAATAATGGTCAGGAAAGAGTGAGATGAAACAGCTCAAATGATGAGTTAGTTTACTGGGAGATAGAAGATTAAAGGTGAGATAAGGAATATTAAGAACAGAAGATAACAAAATAGAGGGGTTAGGGTTAATAGTGCCTAATTGAACTACACGAACAGAGGAACCATTTGCAATAAATATAGAAGACGGGTTAGCATAGATGGCACACGATAAAAATAAATTATGGTTACTTGTCATATGGTCAGTAGCACCAGAATCAATGACCCACTTTGAGGAAGTGGTAGTAAGACCAGAGGGCAGAGTACATGTAGATAAGGCTATGGCATATAGTGAACTAGGGGCAGACGGATTAGAGGTCTAAGCAACATGAGCAGAGCCACGTTGTTGATCACGCTATTGTTTATTCTACAAGTTTTGACAATTTTTCTTGATATGGCTAGATTCCTTGCAATAATTACAGATAATACTACCAGAAGGTATGTACGGGGCACTGGAACCCTGTTTGGAGCCATAATTCCTGTTGTCAAAGGGACCCCGATCGGCCAAAGCACTCGCATTTGAATCTACAGACGGACAGGTCACACAATCAGCACGGACAACACGTGCGAACACATCATCAAGAGATGGGAGTTCCTAACTAGACACAATCTGAGAGCGAATAGTCTTATAAGAGGGATCAAGGGCTTCGAGAAAACCGATGATGGCCTGTAGTTCCAGATTCTTAATGCAAGTCTTAAGATCTATTCATGGAGACATAAGGACTTTTATTTCTACATGCAACTATTTATAATCCAAAAAGAAGTCTTTCAACGGACGACCCTGCAGCTGAGAGTGATAAAAAACCTTTACAAACTTCGTCAATCCAAGTGAGGCTCCCTTGACCAGAGAACATAAATTCTAGATAATTCATTATTTCCTTAACAGCAGAGTGCAGTGCAGTGACTCACCGAAGACAAGATTCGGGGTTCAATAGAATTTCGAATTTGAAACAATATTCTAGCATCAGCCTTTTGCCAAGCGACCAGTTTTGCTTTGTCACTAGGAGGCTCATTAGTTAAATGTTCTTCCTTCCCAATACCCATAATATATATCTTAACAGTGGTGCTCCAATTAATATAATTAGTCTAGTTCAATTGTGAGAATGTAATCTTAGGAGACATGTGCAACATTTCAGGAATCTTAGAATCAGCCATTTAATCCAGAAGCAAATAAGAACAATAGATAAGCCCAATCGACAAGAAAATCTCCAAATTTGGGTCAAAAAATCAAACAAAAAAAATTGATGAACAATGTTCGAAGCAGTGTACAACAGTGACCCGAAACAGTGAATAACAGTGCGAAACAGTTCCTCAAAATAGTGCAGAACAGTACCTTGAAACGATGCAAAACAGTGACCCGAAATAGTGTTCAAAATAGTACAGAACAGTGCAAAACAGTACCACAAAAATAGTGCAGAATAGTCCCCCAAACAGTGCCCCAAACAGTACCCCAAACAGTCCCGAACAGTACCCAAACAGTATCCAAAATAGTATCTAAATAGTATACGCCAGGGAAAAAAATTAGAGATTAATTCGCTCTAATACCATGTAAGACTAGAATCGGAATGCTTAGAATTTCATGTCTTCTATTCACAGGAGGTACAATATATATACAAGAGTGAGGAGTTAGGTATTAATTGCTCCTAAATGAGGGAATCATATCAATCAATCAATCCCATTAATTATGCTAATTGATCTAATATTAATGACAAAATATTTCCTTAATAATTATAATAGATTCAATCTTATGAGAGATTATATGACTAAAAATTAATACGTCTTTCTATAAACTTAAACCATTGCAATTCTTCTTGATCAATGCATATTCTGAAACTACTCTACAAGTTAAAGCAGAGTTTCAGGGGAGAAATTCAATATTTAATATTATACTTTGTTTTATTAAAGCCACTTTGAGACAAAACCAAGGTACTGAAAACCGGACCGGTCACTGAACCGGTCAGGGCACTGGGTTAAGGGTCAGTGGGTCAGATAGGTAGTCAAACCGGAGCTAAACCGGGACTAAACCGGTGAGGAAGTAAATATTTTAGGCTTATTTATATGAAATTCTATGTAAAAATAATAAAAAATGAATTTTTTAAAAAAAAAAAAAATTGGGTGAACCGGTCCGTACGGTTCACCCTCGGACCGGACCAGTTGGACCACTGGTTCGCCGGTTCACGGGCTGAACCGGCCGGTCCGGTCCGGTTTTCAATTCCTGGGACAAAACACGCTCAAGCTGCAGATCTTCTGGTTTATTACTATTCAGGGAAAAGATACTGACCTAACAAAAAAGTGGGGAAAAACCTTCCCTAACTTATCATGATTAAATTCTTGACAATATTTCATATATATATAAATATTGTTTGAAAAAAACAAGGGCAATAGTATGGTTTCCTAAACAGTTTTGATTGTTCTATTTACAATATTAAAATGAACTCAATATTACTTTAAAAAATATCGAGTCCTTTTTCTCTGACCGAACCTTTGTTAACACAATGGGAGAATATTTATTTGACGGCTACTGATTTCTCGTGCGTTGTATGTCACCTTATTCTTCAGATGCTAATGGTGAGCCAGCAGGTGAAGGGCGACAGCGCAGCCCCACGAGAGGATCTAATTCCATTTTTGAGTATCGTTCCAAGTCACCTCACTTCAATAATGTTGACATGTTGGGAGCGCGAGATATATATATATATATATATGATGCACTGATCATCCAGCTCTATGTATATTATATCAAATGTTTACTTATATTAGCATATTCAGTGTAAAAACAACATAATCAATACGTGTTAAAATAATAAGAACAAGCATGAAATTTTCTTAATTACCAGTCGACCTTGAGCCTTGGAACCAACAGTTATGGCTCGTTGACCAGAGTTGCAACGAGCGATAAATATATAATATGGCATATATGAAATGATATATGCTTTGCTTGCGAACGTTTCCAATGAATCAACTCAAAAAATATTAGCACTCTGAAATCAGTACATGACTTAAAAATAAAAAAGTGTCTAAATTAACAATACTTACCGGCTTCATTTAATCTTTATTTTAAATAATCGCTTACTTTTCAAGTTAAACTCGGTATTATTATATTCCTTTGGATTACAAAGGGGCAATCTTAATAGCCAGGAAGTCAAGAGAAATTGAAGCCGTGAGGCTGTGACCTCTCACAGAAGACAACCAGGTGAATTTTATGTCACAATCTTAACAGCTTGTTCCTTTAATAATTTGCTTTGGCCCCGAAAAAAGCTATGCCAAGATTCTTTATTTTTGGTGTTACCAGCAACATATGGTTTGCATCGACCATATGTTTGCTTTTCCATTGAATCGTCAATTTACTTTATTTTTTCAATAATTTATATTTTAATGTGCATGGATTTCTTCTCTCGTGTTTGCTGTTTCAAAATTGTGTTAAATACTTTAAACTATATATTTTTTTTTCAAAATTTTGTACTTTTCCTTTTTAGGATACTCAGGTATTCTTTTTCCAATTACTTACGATTTTTTTAAAATAAATTTTAAAATTTTTTAAGAATAACTTTTTGCTTTTCTCAGTAATATGTTAAATGGAGAAAATACAATTTTAATACATCTTCTCGGAGATAAGCAAGGTATGCATATGATATTACATTGTATAAATTGAAGTTAATTAGATGGTTCTAGCTATCTAGTGTTAAAAGGGAAAAATTGGATGTGGTTCCAATTTTATTAGTTTTTATTTGAATAATTTTATACTAAGAAATTTGAATTGTTCGCAATTCGTAATTAATATGAAGTGATGATCATAAGAGACATGCATTAATGCCAAAATCTCCGGGTCCTCCTGTGGAGTTCTTGAAACTTTATACTTTGCCCCCTTGATAAGCAATTGCTTTGCTACTAGCTACTAGAATTCTTTGGAAAGAAGCCTACTGGGAAAGACAAACAGTTTTAATAAAAAGAAATAGCAAAAATGAAAAGATCGAACAGTTCAAAACAAGCTTTATGCTTGTAACTATGAAGATAATTTGCATAAAAATATATAAGAAATTAGGAAATAGCCAAAAAAAATTATTTTGCTATATATTTTCATACTTAATTTAGGGATTTTGTCATAATTATTGATCTTAAAATGTATTTATCATGATTAATTTTGATTTAGAGTATATACATTAAGTTAAGACTAGAAAGGGTAGAATTGTCAAAATAATTGAAATTACTTTTAATCATTGATATTTTGAGAAAATTTGATGTTGGATTAATTATTTTTAATTGTAGGTGCTTGAAGAAATTAAATCAAATTTGAAAATGGAAGTTTGAGCTCAAGTTGCAGAAAGTACAGTTTAGTACCACAAACCTTTTAAAATTACACTTTAGTCCTTCTTTTTAAACTGTTGTACTTTGAATATATTATTGCAGCAGCAGAGGGCCTCGACTGTTTAGAGAAAACAAGGCGCCACGTTTTGGAGAACCAAAGATTCGACTGCCTCTTCGTCTTCATCACCTTCACCTTTTTCTTCTTTCTCGCAGGCAGCATCATTCACCACCACGGCCGCTGATGAGCTTTGTTCACCACTCCACCATCATCTTCATCACCTCGCCATTCTCTACTCTCTTGGGCTATCACTTTTGAAAAGAAACTAGAGGGAGGAGAGCACCAAAACGTTCATCCCTGGTCACCTTCACCTTCAACTTCTTTGTCTTACTTCTACCATTGCCATCAGAATCCTCATCATCACCAACCATAATCATCTTTGTCATATCCACTCTATTATCGGTCTCTCTATTACAGTTTCAAATTCAAAAATTTCTTAGCAAGGGGAGGGTGATTTTGAGCAGAGACAGAGAGCAACACATTCACATTGATCACATCCACCATATTCATTGTCTTTCATCGTCACTCAACCATCAACATGTTGTGGCTTTCCTCTATGGCTCTTCACTACTACAAAAGAGGGAAATAACGGCACCCCTTTTTTGGTGCTTCTTTAGAGATAATAGTTTTTTCTTTTAAAAAAATGTTAAGAAGCTATGGCGCTTCCTAATATAAGCGCCAAAGCTTAGTACTAGGCTTGTGCGGCACTTTGTTAGACAAGCGCCATACAAAACATTTATTTTTTTAAAAAAATGAGCACTTCTCAAGAAAGTTCCATAAATGGAACAACTTTTTTAACATTTTTTCTATTATAAAAAGCCCTTATCCGGTGCTTAAAAATAAAGTACCGGATAAGGGTTTGTTCAGAATCTCGTGACATAACGTAGTAAGTCAAAAGAGATCAAGTTTTAAGACATTATTAAATTGGACTCAAAAGATAGAATGAGAAGGATAATAGTCCATGTATAAAGAACATTGGTTGAAATACTACCTTTTGGGGGAAAAAACAAGCTACCTTTTGGAAAAAAAATACCTTTTGGAAAAAAAAGGCCTTAGCCAGTGCCTTAGTTGGAAGGCGCCGGCCTAGGCTGTCGGTAGGGGAGGCTTGGCTGGAGCTCTCACTAAAGTGTAGGCCAAGTCTTAGCTGGCGCTTTCTAGATGAGCCCCGGCCCTTAGCCGGCTCTCTCACTACAAAAAAATGCGATTCTGTAGCGATGCAATTGTAGCGGTTATATCAAACCGCTACAAATTACAATATTTGTAGCGGTTTTCACCTAAACCGCTACAAAATTGTAGCGGCAAGCTATTAGCAGCATTTTTTGTAGCGGTTGGTTAGCCAAAACCGCTAGAAATTTGTAGCGGTTAATTTGTAGTGGTTAATACACAGAAACCGCTACAATATTCCCGCCACTTGGCGCGGCCAAGCCCCGCCAACAGTGTAGCGGTTATTTGTAACGGTTACAGCAACAAAACCGCTACAAAATACCAAGCATCAGCTATTTGTAGCGGTTATAGGGATATAACCGCTACAGAATTTTAGGAGTTTCCACCTTTGTAGCGGTTCTGGGCAATAACCGTACAGAATTTCAAAGGTTCTTGTAATTTGTAGCGGTTATTATAGAATTGCTACAAATTTAAGGCAGCGTGGGTTATTTGTAGCGGTTACGGTAGCGGTTATTGTAATAACCGCTACTAATATCTGGCCTATTGAAGCCAACACCTCCCTCATTTCTCCGTTTGCTCATTTTGTTTCCTGGGGTTTCTCTGAGTGGTTTCTTCAAAATTTGAGCGTTCAGACGTCTGTGTAGGAGTTTTTGCTACAGTATTTCTCAGTATTTGCACTTGAGGTATGTACATAACACGTATTTTATTTGTATTTGTATTTTTATTAGATTTTTGTATAATAATGTGACTAAATATTTTTTTTTAATTTTTACAGTTGATATGGCTTCAGGACAGGATAAGGGGAAGGCCCCTGAGGAGTCGGCCCTACCACAAGCACCGCAGACGATCCCACAGGAGACGACCGCACCAGAGGTGCCTGAGGTTGGGGGGCCAGATATTAGCGTCGAGGACTTCCTCGATGAGGAGGAGTTCGAGATCCCGATTGGGATCAGGGAGATGGAGCAGTTCCTCGATGAGGAGGAGGCTTGGGAGCAGAACAACCCACGAGGTTCGTCTTCGCGGTCCACTAGGTTTGAGGTGCAGGTCCAAGGTAAATTAATTTTTTTAATTTAGTAAATTATTTATTTAAATTCAAAATGTTAACTTTGAATTACAATTTATCTAACGTGCGGTAAACTGTGCAGATGAGTAGGGGAACGTTTCGACGAGGAGGCTAGACGTGGCCGGTCTGAACAGCATGGACCAGAGCCTGCGAGTTATAGTGCCGTGGAATGAGGGCACTGACCAGCCCATCCACAATGGGGGTCACCTGCCCAACCGCTTCCTGAACGATCTGGGCTCGAATTCGATACGGTTCCCCCCTTTACTTCAAGACGTAGAGGCACGTTCCGAGGGGGCCGAAGGACCAGGCTTGGGAGGAGGTGGTTCAGGTAATTAAAATTATTTAATTAATATTGTTAGTAATTAATTCTATTTAATTAATATTTTTTAAATTATGTTTTTTGTAATTATTGATATTTAAATAATTTTATTTCAGCTGCGGTTTGCCGTCCGGGCTAACCGGAAGAGGTACACCCTCGTGAAGATGGGTGACGCCTGGAGGAACAGAAGGAACCGTCTCTTCCACACGGTGAATAAGGACGGGACAATGCCTCAGGAGCAGCTGATCGAGAGTGTCCCGGACGGCGTGCCGCCGAACGACTGGGCGAGTTTCGTCCAATTCAGGAGGAGCCCTGAGGGGCAGGTAATGTATTTATTAGATTTTTTATATATAATTTTGTAATTGTTAATTATTAAATTTTAATTTCAATTTAATTGTATTTAATTTGAACTTATTTAATTTTAAATGTTTTTTATTGTTTTAATACATTTAATATTGTTTTTTTTCTAGGAGATTTCTCAGAGGAACACCAAGATCTATGCGCAGCAGACGATCCACCACACAGCAGGATCGAAGACCTTTGCTGTGACCTATAGCGAGCTGGTAACTTTTCAAAATATCACTGACTTTTAGCTGATTATTTCATAATACTAATTATTATTTTGTAATTGTTTCAGGAGACGAAGGCACAGCAGGAGAATTGTCAGACGGACTATGGGGAGCTGTACGCCATCACACACAAACACCGTTACAGGATTGTGACCTCTCAGCAGGTAGAGGCGGCCATTGTAAGTAATTTTATTATTATAATTTTTATAAAACCAAGTTAATAATGAAAAATGCTAATTAGTAATTGTTTCATAAAATGGCAGGAGCGGATGCAGCAGTCGCAAGCTGAGCTGCGACAGACCAAGCCTGAGGAGTCACAGGGGTAGTGGACCTGACGGCTCCTTTGAAGGCGGGTCTGGCTCAGGCTGAGCACCCCGGACGGGTGCGGGGGATGGGGATAAGCGCCAGACCTAGCATGGTCTACGGCAGGAGCGCCGCCTCTGAGGCTGGCAGCTCTAACTAGTCAATAGACTCATCCCTCGGATGTCTGACCCCTCTAGAGCTGCCGCCTTTGAGGCTGGCAGCTCTAGTAGGGTCAGACGTCCGAGGGATGAGTCTATTGACCAGTTGCGGTCAGATTTGGAGCAGTAGATGGCACAGTAGTAGGAGCAGCAGCAGCAGCACATGCAGCAGGGAGACTTGTAAGAGATGTCACACATCGAGGTACAAGATAATTCAAAAGGGGAAAAAGAAGACGAAGAAACCTGCAAAGATCCTCAGGTACTTCCCTTTGAAACCTCGTCTACAAAGATTATTTATGTCATCTAAAACTGTAGAGCACATGAGGTGGCATGCCGTTGATAAAAATGAAGACGGTAAATTAAGACATCTGCGGGATGAAGCTGCTTGGAAAACGTTTGACAACGACTTTCCAGATTTTGCGACTGACCCCAAAAATGTTCGGCTTGCATTGGCGACTGACGGTTTCAATCCTTTCGGGAATCTTAGCACAAGTTACAGTATTTGGCCGGTAGTCTTAGTTCCCTATAACTTACCCCCTGGATGTGTATGAAACAAAGCTCTTTCATTATGTCTATGATCATTCCAGGAAAAAAGGCATCGGGCAATGACATCGATGTGTATCTCCAACCGCTTATTGCGGAATTGCTTGACCTGTGGGATGTCGGCTTGGAGGCGTACGACGCTTACGGCAAGACTTTGTTCAACATGCGTGCAGCCTTGATGTGTGTAATATCCCAAAAAGTGATTAAGGGCTAATGACTTCAAAAGTGGATGTAATTATTGTTGAATAAACACTTTTAGAGAATGTGTAATGGGAATTTGGATATTTTAATGATTCCAATGGATTCCTTGTGAAAATTTATGTGGGAATGATGTTTGGTATGAAAATGGAACCATTGGAAGTAAAGATGCAAAATCTGAAATTCTGTCCAGTGAAACTCTATTCTGGGCAGTCTTCTCGTGTGGATGTTTTTATTAGGAAAATGATGTCAGAAAGTTATGAAACTTTCCAGTCTTAAATTTCACCTCCCAAGCTTCAAAATGGACATATAATTTGTGCCATTTAGTTTTGGGAAATGGGAGATATGACTGTCCAAAGTTTGAGGTCAAAAATGGACTGTGTTTTGGGGCAATGATGAAATTTGTGTAATTCTGGAATTTTGTGGTGATTTCTGGTAATGGCTCATATTTTTCCTATAAATAGGACTTAAATATGTTTCAATTGGCTTTGGGATCACCTCATTTTGATGTTTCTAGAATTAGTTATGATTTTTCAAAGTTTGGACAGAAAATCTGCCAGAAAATCCGAAAATAAGGAATTATGACATCAACTCATTAAAAGATGATGTCAGCATGGATTATTAATCAAATTGCTCATCTTCTTCAGCCATTTCACGCCATTTCCAGCTGAAACTAGTGAGAGAAAGTTGAGAGCTCTTAGAGAGAGAAAGAGGAGAAATCTTGCAAGGTAAGCCGATTTCTCCGACGATCTAGCTCCTAATGCGTATAACCTTGTTCCTAAGCTTCTCTTCTATGTTATTTAAGGTGTTTGAGAAGAAAATTTGGTGTCCAAGGGGCTAGGGTTTTCAGCCACTCTTGAGAAAAGCTAGAAGGAGCTTGAGGTAACTTCCAAACTTTCGTATATTGCTTATTCTGGCTACTGTGGGCAATTTAATCGGTGAAATTTCGCCGGATTGCCATTGGTTTTAAAGTTTGGAAATGATGTGGCCTAGGGGTTATACTGCCCAAATTGGGTGTTAATGTTAGTTGTAACCTAATGTAATGGTTAATAAAGTGGTTAGGAGTAGAAAGGAATGCGTTTACGGAGCCGAAATCGTAAAACCCCGATTTTCCCCGGAGAACTCATAAATTTTGGCCAGCTCTAGAAATGGGTCTTAGAGTTGGATTTTCAATGATTTGATGGTTCCATTGAGTTCAGGGGCAAAAATTAGGTGGGGTTACAGTTGGTCACTTTTTCGGAAAAGGCCGAAAAAGCATAATTACGAAAACGCTCCTAAAACCCTTAAAGTGGGGCTGCCAAGGGTAAATTTGTAATTTAACCTTGAATTTGATAATTCCGAGTCTGAAAATGGATTCCTTGGGCGGAAATATGTTAGGATAGCCCAGATTAGAATTTCGGGAAAAGTGCAACCGGACCGGGTACGGCGGGCCCGGGCCGGGTCCCCGGGGGTATTTTTGTAAATTTTCATTATAGACTCATATAACCCCAAGTAACACTATGGAAGTGTCTAAATGGTGCATTTGGAATTGTAGGATTCGATATTTGCCGCCCTCGTGAGCCAACTGCGCCGAAGGACGTCAGGAAAGGACAACGTAGTGACTCTCTCTCTTATACTATGTATAATGCTCTGTATGTGTGTGTTATCACTGTTATGTGATGATTCTTTGATGCTGCTATGATTACAGCTGGTGATAGCTGTCGTTTACAGCGCAAGCTGTCGTTTACAGCGTAAGCTGTCGTTATTGTGATTACAGCGTAAGCTGTCGTGATTATTATTACAGCGAGAGCTGTCGTATTGTGCATACAGCTGTGAGTGCTGTCGTTTGTGGTGAAAACCATGTATCTTTGAGATTGCTGCTGTTGTTGCTGGTTGTGATTTATATACATGCTTTGTGTTATGCATTGTGTGAGTGGTTTGTTACTACTGGGATTCGCTCGAATCTCATTCTTTCCTATGACTAACATTTCAGACAGGGCATGTGGCTCAAAGGAGAAGCGGCCAACCCGAAGCACTTAGGATCTTTAGTGATACTAAGGATTTTTGAGATGTTGGTTATCTATTTTAAACTTGGGATTACTGTATATATTTTGAAACATGAAGATCATATTCAATTTTGGATGTGTAATCCCCTAGTAAATACTTATAAACCCTCAGGTTATATATATGTATAGAACCCGGGAGTTGCCGGGGATTTAGCTATCCACTCTGATATGTGAATGTAAATCAACTGCGGAGGTAATTATATTCGAATGTTTAAAATAAGACCAGGATAGGGGAAAAATTTTGAAAGATTTTTGTGAAAACCCTATGGTATAGTAGGAAGTTTGAAATGAATTTAAACTATCCGACGGTCTCTAAACTGACTTAATTATGCATTATCAGAGTATCATTACGTGTTTAAAAGCAGGGGGTTACAATGTGGACGATTAGTGACTTTCCTGGCCTTGGCATATTATCTGGTTGGAATGTGCATACTGGGTCGGTGTGTCCAGCTTGCAATTTTGACTCGACGCAGTGCGCCTTCCCCACAGCCAAAGTGGTTCTTTATGGGGCATCAGAGGTTTCTCGATGGAAGGCATAAGTTCATATTGCAACGGAATTGCTTCAATGGGAAACCAGAAAAAAGAGGACCACCTAAGACTTTATCCGGTACAGATATCTTACAGCAGCTTGAGCATGTTGACTTCGAGTTTAGAAAAAGCGACGATTCAGCACAAACTCGCCAAAAGACGTGCAGGACTTCGGCGCCTCAGCAGTGGAAGAAGATAAGTATTTTATTCACTCTTCCATAGTGGAGATCTAATTTACTTCGCCACAGTCTTGATGTAATGCACATTGAAAAGAATGTTTGCGACAATGTGCTATATACACTGCTTAACGAACCCGGCAAGACAAAAGATCACCTTCAAGCGAGGAAAGATTTACTCGACATGGGAGTTCGTGAAGACGCTTAGCCAGATGAGCATGACAGATTTCAACCGGCAAAGTTTACCCTCACAAAACCGAACAAGGAAGTCTTCCTCGTGACGTTGAAGAAATTAAAAGTTCCTGATGGGTATTCAAGCAACATTTCTCGATGTGTTGACTTTCAGGCTCGAAAGGTTGCTGGCCTGAAGAGTCATGACTCACATGTTCTTATGCAGCAGTTACTCCCTCTCGCTATAAAGAATACACTTCCTCCTGATGTTTCCATCGTTTTGGTGGAACTTTGTTCTTTCTTTCGAAAGTTGTGTTCTAAGGTTTTGATCGTTGAGGAGCTTGATCTGCTGCAGTCGAAAATCATTCTTACGCTTTGTCATTTGGAGATGATCTTTCCTCCATCCTTTTTTACTGTGATGGTTCACCTCACAGTCCACCTCGTTCATGAAACAAAGCTCGCTGGACCAGTACAATATCGTTGGATGTATCCGATTGAGAGGTACTCATTTTAAATATGTGCTTTAATTTATTCTCCGTATTTAATGTTTGTTAGTCGTCCTTTTCAGCATTTTATATCAATTTTCTCTTCTGTACTTCGTAGGTTCCTTTAAGAATTGTACACTCACATGTTATTCGATCTATATCTTTAGTAACATTTCTCACTTTCATTTCACTAACGCCTTTCCATTATTAATTGCAGGGAATTCTGAAGTCATGTTAAGCGTCAACTAAGGATCCGTACACAGACATCCTTGAAAGTTGATAGGAGGGTCCACAGAGAATTCTCGAACTGGTTTGCGCGCAGAATACTAAATGACCACAACCCGCACTCATCAGATTTCAGAGCTCTCGCAATCGGCCCTCTTGATCATGCAAAACGGTTTATAGCATACAATGTCAATGGTTTTAAGTTTTGCACGGTTTCACGGGATCAAGGATTGCAAACACAGAATTCGGGTGTTTATGGCACATTTGGGACAAGGAGTTATGCGAGCAGCAGTGATGCCAACATGCAGTTCGGAGGCGTCCCTTACTATGGCAAGCTTCTTGATGTGGTCGAACTTAATTATCAAGGTCGTTTCACTGTGACGCTGTTCAAGTGTTTGTGGGCAAATACCACTACTTATCGGGGACTGACAACTGATGACTTAGGGATCACATCAGTCAATTTCTCACGGCCGATTCATACTGGTATTTCTCAAGATGATGAGCCGTATATTCTAGCTTCAGAGGCACATCAGGTTTATTATGTCGAGGACGAGAGGCATAGGGATTGGCACATGGTCGTTCATTTAAAGCCAAGAGACCTTTACGACATGGGTGAAGGCGATAACATCGCCTACGAGAGTGAGCCATTTCAGACAGCTGATTTTGAAAACTACTTCCCTGAAGGCGATGACAATTTACCTCTACTGCGGTGAGTTTTTTTAAGTCCACATCATTTGAATTAAATTTTTTAAATTTAATAATACATCCATAACAATAATTTTTCTACAAATTTTTGTAGGGATGGCGACGACGAGTAATCAAATTCAAATTATGCTTTTGTCTTTAAAAAAAATGAAAAATTTTTTTAAAAATAAAATGTAAAAAAAAATTTTAAAAAAAATAAAATAATATTTGTAGCGGTTATTGAACCGCTACAAATATAACATTAACCGCTACTAAATGAATAACCGCTACAAAATGGAGACATTAACCGCTACAAATAGTACGTGGATCACTATAAATATTAAACCGCTACAAAAATACAAATAACCGCTACTAACTAATAACCGCTACAAATAGTACGTGGATCCCTATAAATACCCTTACCACAACTCATTTCAAACACTCCCCAATTTCTTTTCACCTTACCTTTCTTTCATTTTCTCTCATTTACAACTTCTTTCGTATGAGTAGAGGAGCTGAATAATACGATCAAATATGGTAACAAGATTTTTAATTTTTTTTACAATACTTCTTTCCTTTCTATAAAATTTATTCTAACCATTTTTTTCCACATATTTCAGAGCTGTATCTCATTTTCATATATTTTTCATACACAATTACATTATATTAGACAACATAATAATTCCTTATTACCTACCTATCCTTAATAATATTATTAATATAAATTTTATACTAATCCAATTAAATTAAATTTTTCCTTTTAATTTATTAATAAGTTAAACTATTGAATAATAAGCTAATTAAAATAGATAAAATACTAACAAAATAAACTATTTAATTTAATATTAAAAAAACAGAAACAAATGATCGTATATTTTTTAAAATTTTTTTTAATATTTGTAGTAGTTATTAAACCGCTACTAAATAACGCGCCTTTTTAAAACTCAAATTAAATTTTTTGGCGCTAAATTTGAATTTCATGAAATTAGTAGCGGTTTTGATAACTGCTACATATTTCATGAAATTCAAAATTAGTAGCGGTTTGTTAACCGCTACAAAATAAAAAAATGTCATTTTTTTTCGCCTTCTAAATTTCAATTTTCTATATTTGTAGCGGTTATATAACCGCTACAAATATCTCTGAAAAAAATTTCGTTCATGAGGGTATTGTAGCGGTTGGATTAAACCACTATAAAGGATGTAGCGGTTATTTTTGATTGAGTAGCGGTTTTATATAACCGCTACAAAACTGCTTGCAACATACGATTTAGTAGCAGTTCTAGTAACCGCTACTAATGTTGTTTGTAGCAGTTCAAACCGCTACTAATATCCATTTTTAACAGCTACTAAATCACATTTTTTTTGTAGTGTCTAGTTATGAGCACTGGATAAGAGTGCCAGCCAAGGACCCCTTGGCCGGCCCTTTCTTAGAAAGTGCCAGCCAAGGTCTTCCCTTCTTGGTTGTTGAATCCCATCGACTACTCGTAGTCAGTGCTTCCCTCTCCGCTGTAACGTTCTGCCATAAACCTCATAAGATCGCATGATCGCTTGTGCCTTCCCTCTTATCGTTTCTTTTTTTAATAAATAATCCCTTTGGCTTATTTTTTTCTTAAAAAAATGGATCATCATATTTTTTTAATTAAGAAGCTTTGGTACTTTGAGAAAAAGCGTCGTAGCTTCTACTTTTTTTTTAAATTGGCCATCGTTTTTTTTTTCAAATTGAGAAGCTTCGGCGTTTTGACAAAAAGCGCTATAGCTTCTCCCACCTTGTAATTTAATTTCCATAACCCACCATTTTCATTTTCATTTTCATCTTCCCACTTTCTCTCTAGCTCCGCCATTTCCCATAACTCTGTTGCTATAGAAAGCTTTCTCTCCCATGTGTTCTTTTTTCTTCTCTTGGCCTCCTTCAGAAGCTCCCTAGCCTGTAAGTGTTTTTCTTTTTTCAATATTTGGTTCACATTTTCTTTTAGTTAAAATCTGTCATGAATCTTATATGTGTGCTTATAAATTTTTTTTTTCAGGTATTTATTTGAAGTATCAACTCTATCTTCTTGAACTTCTTATACATTGTAAGTTTTTTAATTTTTGAGCTTACAAATATAATAATACTTAGTTTAATCCTCCATAGAAGTAACGTGTATGGCTCAAGTTTAAGCAACTTAAATGCTGGAGTTCTTTTATGCTTAATACATGAATACGTAATATTGCAAAAGATACGTGCTATGTTATTTCATTTTGCTATGGATTGTATTATAAATTGCTATGGATTTTGGATTGTAAATGGAGGTTTTTAACAGGAAAATAAAATAATTATGAAAATTTATTTCGTTTAAAATAAAAGACTTCCTATAGCGCTTCTCCATGGAAGTGCCGTAGGAAGTCATAATTTTGTTTTAAATAAAAGACTTCCTACGACGCTTCTCCAAGGAAGTGTCGTAGGAAGTCATTGTTAGGATCGGCAGGCACAGCGGAAGAATTTTAAAAATTTTCACCGATCCTAATCGAGGATCTATCAACGACATTTAAACCAAGTTGGAAGGATTCATACCTTTTGATGATTCAGAGTTTTCACGATCTCTAGGAGCCAACACGTCAGATCCGCTCCCTCTACCGGTATCCACACGAATGCTTTCTAACTGAGACTGCGTGCTAGCGCCTCTAATGTCTCCTAGGGTTTCACTTGTGGCTCTCAATTCTCATGTGTATATCAATATATCTGCTCTATCAAGTTTATAACCTATGAGGGCTATTTTCAAATTTCAAAATTAATCATCATTAATTTCGAAATTAATTAACAATTAATTATCTTGATGAGCTAATTAAATAAATTCAGTTTAAATTAAATCTGTCCAACAGTTTTAATTTAACCTATTTATTTAATCCAAATAAAGAGCCATTAGATTTAATTTATCTTCATAAATTAAATCTGAGTACTATATCTCTATCATGTTAGTTATTAAATTTAATATATCTTAATAAATTAAATTTAAAACTAACACAATATAATAATATCATATAATA
The DNA here is from genome assembly GCA_963242795.1 of Inga leiocalycina. Taxonomy (NCBI): domain Eukaryota; kingdom Viridiplantae; phylum Streptophyta; class Magnoliopsida; order Fabales; family Fabaceae; genus Inga; species Inga leiocalycina. The sequence continues at coordinate 44,860,431 of OY725329.1, forward strand.
TATATATACATATATATATATATAAAAGATATATATTTCGAAAATATATATATCTATATATAATATTATTAATGAATTTTATATTATATATATATAAATATAAAATTCGTCCACCCTAAATTAAACATTATCTCGTGTTGGGCCATTCTTGTGTGCGACCTTATAGGCCCATATGAAGTTGGCAGTGGGCCAATAACTATACTAACCCAAAAGTCGCAAGCGACCTCTAGCAAGACATTACGACTACCCAATTCATATGAGGATCGTTATGATGATGCAACCGTCATACAACCATGTCACGTCCCTTTTGTCACACGATATATCGATCAATGATAAGGCATGTATAACGTCATCCTCTTGTTCCTGAGTATTACTTTCTTGATTCCTGAGTAGCCTGATAACAGAGACAGAAACTCCTTTCATCATAGTATGGCCATATATTTCTCAGACTCACTCATCGAGGGGCCCAGTAATATCTCTCTACTAATGTGAGGGACAAATTCCATCTTGATCATTCATATTCCTCTGCATGAAAAACCACTAAGCCCGGTCGTAGCCTTTATCATCACCCGGTCAAAAGTGACTTTTGACTAGTTCAAAGCTTAGCAACTCTCATGTAGGAATCCATGATGACCTCAGGTCTAAGGGCATTGTGACGTGGTTATACGTGAGAAAAGCTTATGACTTGATCCATGTAGCTTTCTCATAGTGGGTCGGTCCAGCACCTTGTACTCTTACAAGTGCCTAAGACTTTGATTCGTATCTCCATATCTTACCAAAGTCATACTGATCTTGTTTCATCTCTACTCCCGCATAGATGACCGACCAGGGACATTTTAGGACAATCTTTATGAATTATCCAAGGATACAATTATAACAGTTAACATGCAAATAATATGATAACAGAATGGATAAATTTCATTAAAATAATAATGTTCAAAGTACAATGATTGTCCCTTAGGGCATAATTTCCAACAGTCATTTGACTTCTTATGGCGCTTCCCTGGAGAAGCGCCGTAGGAAGTGATATTTTTTCAAAAAAATAATAATCAAGCTATGGCTTCCATATATTCAAGAAGCATTATAGCTTGTTTTAACGGCATTGGAAGCTACAACGTTTCCCAAGTGTCATAATATTCTTTAAATTAAGCGTCACAACTTGTGTTTTTTATAATAGTACTTGGTGCTATTTCAATGGGTTCTAGTAGCTAAATCCTTCAACCCTAGAGCAATGGATTGATACTTGAGTTTGGAGCTTTACAGGGAGTAAGTTTTCCACTTAGTTTTTATCTTTAATGTAATATCCCGATTTGTAATTAGGGCTGATAACTCTGATAATCATTGAGATTAGTGTAATTAAGCACTTTTGGAATTTATGTAATATGAATTTGGTGTACATATGTGTGGTATTTAAGATCAAGGGTTGTGATTCATTGATAATGGGTCGGGATCCTACGCTTTGCGATTGTGTGAGTTCATGAAGGAGTGCTTAAGATGATGACATGTGGCATTGTGGTAGTGGTTGGATGATGCACTAGAGGACAAAAATCACTTTTTCCTCCCTTTCCTCTCTCCAATTCGGTGGAGTGTGTGTGCAGGCAAGGGAAGAAGTCTTCATCATCATCATCCTACCCTCTCTCATTTTCTCTCTCTCCTTCCTCCATTTCTGACGCACAAGCAAGGAAAGGAAGAAGAAAGGCTTGATCTTTGGTAAGAAATGAACCTCCTTTGCTCAAACTCTCTCTCTTAATGTGATGTGTCTCATTGAGAGCTACATTGTGATGATTGTAGAGCCTTGAATGGTGTTGATTGAGATTTTGGCCGAAATTGGAAGTTGAGGAATCAAGGTTCTGAATTGAGCAAAGAGAAGAGGTAGGCATTTAGAGCATTTTGAAGTATAATGTGTGATATTTTGCTAAGTATGGTAAAATCTGGAATTTTGCCCTAAATATGCCTATTTTTGGGAAATGTCAAGTTTATTATGATTGATGATTGGAAATGATTTAGTTGGAGATATATGATCATTTGATGTAATTTGGAATGTTAAAAAGGGTGTTAAGGGAATTTGGATATGATGTGTCATTGAGACCTTAGTGTTTGATTGTGGTCAAATTGGGTTTTGGAGTGTTTTTGGAGTTGCCATTGTGTTCCCTTGTTAGTGCTTAGAGTGTATGAGCATTTGGGAAGAGTTTGGGAACCTTTGGGGGAGCATTTGACCATCTGGTGTTTCTGGTTTTTGGCTGCGTTTCTGGTCTCTGATACACATCACTCGAGCAGAGGAAGAACGTGCTCGAGTGATGCGCAAGTTTTTCCCTTTGTGCTTCGAGTCACCTGGGTTCTCTGTGAGTGCTGCTCGAGCACATCGCTTTGTGCTCGAGTGAACGAGGAACCTGCTCGAGTGAGCTTGGTCTGCTCGAGTGAGGGTGTGAGTCCAGAGTGAAGGGTGTGCTTTCGGGTCTTCACTCGTGGGCTGATGCCAAGAGTGAGCTCTGTCACTCGCGGGCATAGCCGTTGCACCCGAGCACTGGGAGTCATGCTCGAGTGAGAGTGTGCTTCAGGTGGGAGTTGTGCTTTCAGGTTCTCACTCGCGAGTAAGGTGCTCGAGTGAGCCTTCTCACTCGCGGGTGTGAGGTGTGTGCTCGAGCACATATGGCTGTGTTCGAGTGATCCCGTGCTTGGAGAGCTTTGGGTGCTCTCGGGTCCTCACTTCCTGGACTTCTCTCGCGGGTGCTCGAGTGAGGCATTTGGCCTTGTGCTCGAGTGAGGGTCAGCGTGCTCGAGTGAGCCAGTGCTCGAGGGTTTCCTTGTGCTCTCGGGTGCTCACTCGCAGACTCACTCGCATTTGTGCTCGAGTGATGTCCGTACTTGTGCTCGAGTGAGAGCATCTGTGCTCGAGTGAGGTGACCAAAAATAAGTGTTTTACCTTTGTGTAAGGGGTCTTTTGGGTAGTTTCTTCCAACCCTTTAGGCATATGTTTAGGCCTATTTTAGTCACCTAAAGAGTCCTAAATGATAACCAACTTAGAGTATTAATGAAATATACACATGGAAAAGAGATTGATTGGTTGTTCCTAAATGATATAGGATTTGACATTTGTCGCCCTCGTGAGGCCACGGTGCCGGAGCCAGTCAGGAAAGATACATGTAGTGACTCTATCTTTATACCTTATGTGATGTATGATATGTGTGCTATATCATTGTGATTAATTGGATTTTGTATGCTGCAAGTTTTGTGAAAACTTTGTGTGAAAACACCGCTATACCAATAGTCCCTGAGTCGCTAACAACGGTTCGGGTGAAGGTCGTATGCCTTCCCGGCGGTAAAAGGGGATGAGGTTAGGGTGTCATATATGCGTTATGTGATAATGTGGTAGCACCGCTAAACCAATAGTCCCTGAGTCGCTAACAACGGTTCGGGTGAAGGTCGTATGCCTTCCCGGCGGTAAAAGGGGATGAGGTTAGGGTGTGATATTTGTGAAGGCCGACGGGCCATTGTGAAAGCCGAAAGGCTATATGTGAGCCGTGTGGCTATTTGTATGCACTGCCACGCCAACAGTCCCTGAGTCGCTAACAACGGTTCGGGTAAAGGTCGTATGCCTTCCCGGCGGTAAAAGGGGATGAGGGTGGAGTGAGTTTGGGTTGCTGCTGATATGAGATGATGTGTTTGCATATTATATGATTGCATGTGGTATGAAATAGTTGTTACTACGGGGATTCTTTAGAATCTCACCCTCCCAAATGATTAATCTTTTCAGACAGGGCGAGTGGTTCGAAAGGGAAGCGGACAACCAGAAGTAGTTAGGCTTACTCCGAGATCTAAGTGGTAGTTGGTTATCATAGTTTTGGATTTGGGATTGCAAGTTGTACATCTAATGTAAATGAATGTTTTGGTGATGTAATCCCCTTGTTGGGAAACTTTGAACCCAAGTTATATATGTAAGTAACCCGGGGTTTGCCGGGATTTTGGTTTCCGCACTTTGATATTTATTATGTACTCTGATTTCTCTGATAATTATATCCGCACGTGAATGTGAGACCACGAATATATGTATGTTTTGAAAACAATTTTGAAATACCCCATCTCTTGGATGTGGAATTATAAATTGTGATTTTATACTATTGGTCTCTATCTCACTTAAATTCCGTAATCCGGATGTAATTACGGTGAGGGGGTTACATTTAACCTTTAATCTTTTGTATTAGTTAAATTCTAGGGTTAGAGTTTAATTAGTATATTGGGCCGAAGTTTAGCATTGGGGTTTCATGCATTTTTGTTGAAATTGGATGTTTATTTGGATCTTGATGTTATGTATTTGACACTTGTGTTTCATTAATAGCAATTTCATGTAATTGATTCAGTATAGCTTTTGCTTGAATTTGCTATCAATATATAATTGTGATTGTAATACAAGGGTTCTTGATTACTTGTGCCCTTGCATTTCATTGATTCAAATTGCTAGTGTTTAAATTGGGTTTCAGTTAGAAGTAATAATTTTTATCCGATGTGGAGGAATTAATTCACCAAACTAAAGCTAGCTCAAAGAATCTTTTGGGCAAATTTGTTAACTAGTACACTCCTATTATCTTTTAAAGTAAGGATATATGAAAGTCATTGTTCAAGAAAGTTCCATCTCATCATATTTTCTAAACTAATTCCCATTTCATCCATTTCTATCCAAAAACCCAAAAATATTTGTTTTTAAAGAATTGTAGTTTGGTTGCAACCTAGTTGATAGTAATTCCTTTTCATTGTTTCATGTAAATCTTCACATTTAGTTCCTAGGTAATTAATATAAGACTTCTCAAGAGACGATCTGGGATTGCACCCTATATTGCAATCCTTGATTACTTTTTGAAGAAGTTACCAAGGCATAAGCTAACACGCTCTTTCAAGTAGCATAATTGCTGGGGAGCCAAGTAATTGATTGCCTACTAACTACATGTCAATCTTTGGTTGATTGGTACCTTAAGCCTTTAGGTTGCATACCATTTTGTTCTCTTTCTTATAGAGGAAATTTTCTGAAAGCACCCTTAAAAAATATTAAAAAAAAGACTATCTCTATCTGTCTAGGATTTTAGTTTGGTTAGGTGTCAAGTTTAAATTGATTCTTCTTTTTCATCTTGTGTATGTGAATTGCTTGAATCTTGGTGAAATTTTCATTTCTGAGTTTGCTGTTCTGATATTAAAGCTGCCATATTCTAGTATGGTTGTTATTCCATATTGCTATGCATGTGACTATGTGAAGCATTTTGGTTGTGATTTTGGCTGTTGTGAATTTCAAGTTTGATTTGAAATTGACTGTGTTACCTTGGATTGTCAAATCTGATTGCTAAATGTGCTGTTATAAACTGAGATTGTTACTGAGTTGTTAGAATTGTATTGATATATTGCTTGAATTATTGAATTTGACGGAATTAAGTGCATGTATGGCTACTATTCAGCTGTCCTAAAATTTGATTCATTTTATTGGTGAGTTAATTTGAACTTGGGTGAATTCTTTGAACTTGGGCACACAACTTCAATCCTAACACAATCCATTTTTGAACATCTTCATCACAATTCCTTTCTACTTGGTGCTTTATAATTCTGCCTAGAAATCTTGCACCCATTGTCAATCTTCTTTAGCTGCCAAGTTTGTTATGAACTTTGGGAATCATGGTAAAATTTCTGAAACTACCCTTAAACAATCTAAACAAAGAATTTCATTCCCATCTGTCTAGGATTTTAGTTTGGTTAGGTGTCAAGTTTAATTTGATTCTTCTTTTTCATGTTCCCCTGTTTCAACCTCACTTGCACATGTAAATTGCTTGAATCTTGGTGAAATATAATTTTCATTCCGAGCTTGCTGTTATGATATTACAGCTGTCATATTCTAGTATGATTACTGTTCCATGTTACTATGCATATGACTATGTGAAGCATTATTGGATGTGATTTTGGCTGTTGTGAATTTAAAGTTTGACTTGAAATTGACTATGTTACCTTGGATTGTCAAATATGATTGCTAAAGTGTTGTCATGAACTGAGCTTATTGCTGAGTTGTTGGAATTGTATTGATATATTGCTTGAATTACTGGAGTTGACGGAATCAAGTGCATGTATGGCTACTATTCAGTTGTCCTAAAATCTGATTCATTTTATTAGTGAGTTAATTTGAACTTGGGTGAATTCTTTGAACTTGGGCACACAACTTTAATCCTAACACAATTCATTTTTGAACATCTTCATCACAATTCCTTTCTACTTCGTGCTTTAGAATTCTACCTAAAATTGTTGCACCCACTGTCAATCGTCTTTTTCTACCAAGTCTGTTATGAACTTTGGGAATCACGGTAAAATTTCTAAAAATACCCTTAAAAATCTAAACAAATAATTTTGTCTCCTTCTGTATAGGATTTTAGTTTGGTTAGGTGTCAAGTTTAATTTGATTCTTCTTCTTCGTGTTGCCCTGTTTTAGCCTCACTTGCGCATGTAAATTGCTTGAATCTTGGTGAAATTTTCATTCTGAGCTTGTTTTCTAATATTAAAGTTGTCATATTCTCGTATGATTGTTGTTCCATGTTACTATGCATGTGACTATCTGAAGCATTATTGGCTATGATTTTTGTTGTTGTGAATTTAAAGTTTGACTTGAAATTGACTATGTTACCTTGGATTGTCAAATATGATTGCTAAAGTGTTGTCATAAACTGAGATTGTTGCTAAGTTGTTGGAATTGTATTGATATATTGCTTGAATTATTTGAGTTCACGGAATTAAGTGCATGTATGGCTGCTATTCAGCTGTCATAAAATTTGATTCATTTTATTGGTGAGTTAATTTGAACTTGGGTGAATTCTTTGAACTTGGGCACACAACTTCAATCCTAACACAATTCATTTTTGAACATCTTCATCACAATTCCTTTCTACTTGGTACTTTAGAATTATGCCAAAAACTCTTGCACCCACTGTCAATCTTCTTTTGCTGCCAAATCTGTTATGAAATTTAGGAATCAAGGTAAATTTTCTCAAAATACCCTTAAAAAAAATCTAAACAAAGAATTTTACTAAACCTTAATCTCTGTGCTTCATTAATCTGCAGTAAATTATTAAGCTGTCAAAATTTGGTTAAAGATCAACTTGATATTCCTATCATTGAACTTTAACCAACTTTTGCTGTAGTAGCTTGCCTAAGAGTTGTAAGCAATTGATATTTGCTTTTTGGATTAAGTGAGAGAATTTATGGTATATGGAAAGTTCTTACTTTCTTGATCTTTTATAAATCTGTGATTCTTAGGAATTTGCTTGCAACTAGATCATTGGAATTTCCTAGTTATTGCTGAGAATTTGATAGCACCATTACTAGATCATTTGAGCTAAGCTATGTAACATCTGGAGCTTACTGTTGTTTTAGGAAGTGAAGTTGAATCTATGAATTGCTTGAGTGAGATTGTGTCTAGCATTGCTATCAAGATTGAGGATTCACTGTTATAGTTCTGGTTGTGATTGATTCTGAAAAAAATTGAGAAGTATAGTTGCTTAAACTTTAAAATTCTACTGAGATTTGTGTGAAAAATGTAAAATCACCGAAAGTTAAGGGAGAAAATTCAAGATCCATAATTATAGGATAATTAGTAATGTTTGTTTTCCCCTGATCATACAATATTATGTCAGGACTCATTCAATACACAATTCTGTATGTGTGTGTGTGTAATCTGCCAATATGTAATATACATAAATTTAGTCCAATTATTCCTTTCATGGTGTCAGAGCTATAGGAAAGAATAATTGAGATAATCAAAAACTAAAATTGTACCCATCGTGCTCTTTGAGTTCTCTATCTGTTAGAACCAAAACTGTACCTGTCATGATCTCTATGTTCTCTGTCTATCATAACCAGCATCGGCCTGTCATAGTCTCTGTGTTTAGTTGGAGATCAAACTCCAGTTCCTTCAAGATAGCCACCACCGTCATCAAAATCAGTCCAATGAGACCAAAGTCCACAGGTAGAGGCAGCCTCGATGCCTTCTACTTGACCATGCTCACTATGCCACGATCTTTGCTTGACCACGACTCTCTCTCTCACTCTCTTATATCCAGAGTCCAATTTTCTTTCTCTCTCTGTCAAGTTCAATATTTGACACCGTATTGAAAGAAAAGGGCGAGGCACCTACTTTGCATTACCCCACTAGTACAAGTGGCCTATTATTCATCACTATTCACCAGTACTATTTGTCATTGTTCATCCATGACTCGTCACTGATCACCTGTACTATTCATCACTCATCACTGTTTATCCGTGACTCGTCAGTATTCACTAGTAATGTTCATCAATATTCATCATTATTCGTTTATGACTCGTTAGTATTCATTGGTATTGCGCATTATTTGGAAGCATAAGCCAAATAACCTCTTCCATTTCCTTTCTTTGGCTTCCAATCAGCAGCTTTCCCATAAAGTGTCTCTTCCTAGGACTAGTGACTTGGAGTTATGGCACATACGATTAGGTCATCCAAATTTCAATTACATATTTCAAATGTTTCCATCTCTCGTTTTGAATAAAATTGCCTTTGATTTCCTTTGTGATTCATGTGAAAAGGACAAACATCATCGTATCTCATTTCCAAAAAAACCCCATAGCAAGTATCACAACCTTTTTCGACAATTCATAGTGACTTCTAGATACCATCACTCACACCAAATAGATCAAAATCTAAATAGTTCATCACATTCACTGATGACTATATATATGTCAGTTGGGTCTACCTATTGAAGGATAAAATAGAGGTGTATCAAATATTTCTTAACTTTCATAACATGATTTAAACCCAAACCCAAATCCCACTCATCGACAATGGAACTGAATATGTCAATCAAACCCTCTCCACCTTTATAACCAAAAATGGCATTGTTCACAAAAGTACTTGTCCTAATACGTCTTAACAAAATGGTATTGCTAAACGAAAGAATAGCTATATCCTTGAGACTGCCATATCCATCATGTTTAGTAGTAATGCTCCAAAATATCATTAATGTTGTCCTTACTGCCATATTCCTTATTGACCGAATTCTAAGATGACCACTATCCTACAAAGTAGTACTTCAACTACTATACAAATATTATAACCTTCCATACCTAGAAAACACTCTGCTACTCTGAGTATTTGGCCGCACATCATATGTTTACCTCTATCACACCAACAAACTTGACCTTAAAGCCCTTTGTTGTATATTCCTTTGCTACTCTAATTCCTAAAAAAGATACAAGTGTTATGATCTAGTTGCTAAACATTTATTTGTCACATGTGATGTTTACTTTCTTGAAAATACTCCCTATTATGCCTTATCTGCAATTCAGGGGGGAGAGATGGTGAATTCCACATAAAAGAGAAGACAAAGGATGACTAAATAGTCATAGATTATACACCTATCCAAATAGAACGTACTCCTAATACCTCTGATAATCTTAATAAACTTGATACCCCTGATAATGTGCCAATTCCAGGAGGAAACACAAATATGTGGGGTAATACCTATATACGATGACATAACAGAAGTAATGACCTACAAACTATTAGCACTCATCAAGAGTAGGTACCAGAGGTAGGTCCAGGAGAAATGGTGGTAAAAGAAGGTTCTAACCTTGATCTTCCAATTGCAGTGCGAAAATAACCCAGATTAAGCACTCGATATCCCATTAAGAAGTTTGTCTGCTATAAGGCCCTTTCATCTAAATACAAGGCATTCGTCTCTCATCTTGATAGAATTAGCGTAACAAGCATGATTGATAAAGCTATGGCTATACCTGAGTGGAGGCTACAAGGTCCTTACCTTATTTCCATATTTTTCTGAGCGCTTGGGTGCAGTTTGATGGGCACACTGAAATGGCATAAAAGTACCAATAATAAGTTCTTGATTACAGGAATTCCCTACAGGGATTGTTTATAATAATTACAAATAATGTAGCCACACAAGGCTTCTAGGGTGTTTAAACCCGTTACAATGAAATGCAGAAACCTTCCCATCTTCATTCTACCACTGTATTCCTCTCATGCAGTTATCTTCTCTATTCTCAGCACACCTCCTGTTTTCACCTGTCTGAATGGTTGGTTGAGGAGGGTGAGATTTAGGGGAATCTCAGTAGTAAATAGTTACTATAATGCATGCAAGATAAATGCTAAGTGCATGACATGTTAGCCTTAACTAGATGTATGCCACATAATGACATTTATGTGTGCTCAATGTTTCATGTAACATACTCATGGCTATAGCATAAACAGAAGCAGAGCTTTATCATTCAAATATGCTCTACACAATTAAGTAAAGCAATCAAATACATCAGTACACAAGCATATATGTCAAATACATGCAAATAAGGTAAGTTCACTACCTGAATTGCCCTTCCCTAATCTATTATTTGTTCCATTGTCTATTCAATATCTTGTGTCTGACTCATGCTACTGTCCAATCCTAAAATCCCAAATTTAAAATAAAAAAGTTATTACTCATTGTATTATTCCAAACTCATAGTGTTGGTTATCTTTTCTTAAAATTGTAAAACTACCAAAATGCCCTTAAAGACCCGGTCTAAGCCCCATTGTACCCAGTCTAACTGTACCTTACCAAAAATTATGACATAGGCTAATGCTACACAATGTCATGTGTAGAATCCATTTTTGACCTCATATTGTCAAAATCATGCTCATAGTAGATCTACCTCAAGGAAAAAAGCATATTGGTTGCAAATAGGTATTCACTCCTAAGTATAGAGTAGATGGAACGCTTGAGAAATACAAAGCTAGACTGGTTGCACAAAGTTTCATACAAATATATGGGAAAAATTACACAGAAAAATTTGCTCCAGTAGCCAAGTTGAATACCATTAGATTTTTCTTATCTATTACAGTAAATTTAGATTGGAATCTATGCCAACTCGATGTAAAGAATGCTTTCCTCAATGGATAACTCAAGGAAGAAGTGTATATAAAGTTACCTCTAGAGTTCCTAGGAAAAAAGGGTAACCAAGTATGCAGGCTAAAAATGTCGTTATACGAGTTGAAGAAATCTTCGCGTTCTTGGTTTGATAGATTCACTAAGGTCCTGAAGAAACACAGGTATACTCAAGGGCATAGTGACCATACTTTGTTTATTAAACATTATAAGGGTAAGATGGCTGCTATAGCCGTATATGTTGATGATATAATCCTTACAGGAGATGATGAGGTAGAAATCAATCAAATCAAGACAGCCCTAGCATGAGAATTCTAAATAAAAGATCTTGGAGAAATGAAATTCTTGGAACGAAAGTTGTATGATCCAAGGGAAAAGTCTATATCTCCTAAAGGAAGTATGTACTATACCTTCTATAGGAAACATGGATGACAGGTTGTAGACCTAGTGACACACACATATATGGGTTGATAAAATAGATGAAGAAGTAGATCTCGGTGAGGTTGTGGACATAGGGAACTATCAACGGGTAGTAGGCAAACTAACATACCTATCCCATATTAGACCAGACATTGCATTTGCTGTAAGCGTGGTTAGTTAGCATTCTTATGATCCTAAATAGAGACATTTGAACAAAGTCTACATGATCCTTAATTATTTGAAGGGATCTTCGAGATATGGCTTGCTTTTTAAGAAAGCTGATAAATGGAATGTAGAGTTATTTATAGATGCTGATTGGGTAGGTGATTGAGATGATAGGAAATCCACATCTTGATATTGTATATATGTGTGGGGTTACTTGGTCACATGGAGAAGTAAAAAGAAAAGTGTAGTTATAAGAAGCAATGCTGAAGCAGAATACTGGGCCGTAGTACTAGGAATCTATAAAGGCATATGGATAAACCGTGTTCTTGAAGACTTGAGAAAGTCCATAAATGTACCAATCAAGGTCTATTGTGATAACATGATTGCAATTTTATTACTCATAATCTGGTTCGACATGATGGAACCAAACATGTCGAGATAGACAAACATTTTATAAGGGAAAAAGTTGATGAGGGTACTATTGATCTAATGTATATACCCTCTAAAGAATAGACCTTAGACATCCTCACTAAAGGCCTACCTAAGGACAAATTTGATTATCTGATTAGCAAGTTGAACTTGATTGATATCTACAATCCAACTTGAAAGGGAGTGTAGTATCACTGAAAGTTAAGGGAGAAAATTCAAGATCCACAATTATAGGATAATTAGTCTTGTTTATTTTTCCTTGATTGTACAGTATTATGTCTGGACTCATTCAATACACAATTCTATATATATATATGTGTGTGTGTGTAGTCTGCCAGTATGTAATATACATGAATTTAGTCCAATTATTCTCTTAGAAAAAGATCACTTTTGTCATATAATTGCTTGTTGTCATGTTTCTGTGTAACTAGCATTTTTGTGATTACTAAAATTTCTAATTGCTAAAATTAGTTACGCTGACACCATGGGAAATAGTTACTGTCATAAGTGATTGTTGTTGTTAAGAGTAGAACCTGTGTTCATTGGTGTTAAATTTCCAAACTTGTGGCTGATGTTAAGAGTTGAAATTTCTTTGGGAAATTAAGGTTTAAACACCCAAATCTGGCTTAAACAAGTCTATTGCTTGGCTTGAAGTATTTTTGAACTCAAAGGATTGAATTGGACTTGGTTAAATAATCTTAGGCAATTTCTATTGATTGTTATGCTCTTGGAACCAATTCTTCCCTTGCTGAAATTTGAGTTAAGTTTTAGAAGTTTTGAAAATTCTCAAGTTCCACTCTACAGATTGTTTATTTAGGATTTTTTGAAAATTTTGGCACTTCTTCTGTAATTTATAACCACTCATTGCTATAAAAAAATTTTTGATTGTACACTATTGCAGCCTCGTTTGAATGAATTTTCAAGAAAGAGTTGCTGCATACCTTGTTGGAATTTTTGAGAAATTGTTCATATTTGACTTAAGCCTTGATATCTTATAAGATTTCATTGATTTTTAGCAAAATCATTGGGCTTGTGGCTGGAACTAAGAGCTACTTTGCTTGCATATTGATTGGAATTTGCTCAAAAGTTTGTATACTTCCATTAAGCTTAAGCTTCCTAACGGCTTGGGCCTTTCGAAGCAAGACCAATAGCTTTACTATTAGTTGTGATGAATTTTGGCAAAATTCTATCATTTTAGCCACTTTTCAAATTTTTCTTTATTTTCTAAAATTTTTCCAGTTTTTTATTACCATAATTTTTTTGGTTATTTTCTTTATTTTTTTCTACTTTTTAAGATTTATTTGCATATATAGGAATTTTTTGGACTTGTAATTCATTTGGATTTGATTGGTTGCAATTTGAATGACTTAGTTTAGTAAAGATCATGAGTTTAAATTCAACACGAATTCTCATATGCATTACGTTTCAAGAAATGGTGGAATCTTAAGCTCTCGATTTTTGGCAGAACCCTTGACACTTAGAGACATGAGCACCTTCTAATCTCATAACTTCTTAAAAATTTGGTATGTTTCAATAATAATTGGATTCCTCCAAGCACAAATAACAAATAGAGAAATAACCTTTAAATCTCAAATGCCTAACCACTTCCATCCACATGACGATTATTGGGAAAATCCCTTTCCATACCAATCATCTAATCATTCATTTCAACCTCACTATTTACACTTTAGGCCTTCCCATCCACCATGTAAAACCCATGTTGAACTACCAAATGTACCCTCCTTCCAACAATATCACCCACATCTCAATCCCAATTCTTCCATATGAACACTACTATATGCCACTTACCTCACCTTACATAAAACCTTTTCCCCACCATCACTAGTACAGAAAAGGGTTTTTAGACCGGTTACATCGGATAAGGTCTTAAAAATATGACCGGTGGCATTTTTGTAATTAGATTGAAATATTAAGACCGTTATTAATATAACCGGTCTTAAAAATACTTTTAAGACCGGTTATAGTAACAACCGGTCTTAAAAATAATTTTCAGACCGGTTACAAAACAACCGGTCTTAAAATATATACAATAAAAAAAAATAAAAATATGTAATATATTTTCTAATCGGTTTTAAAAATAACCGGTCTAGAAAATATTATCTGAGTTAAAGACAATCATAAAAATAAAATGTTTATTATTTTTAAGACCGGTTGTAAATAAGAACCGGTCTTAAAAATTCAAAATTTTAGACCGGTTATTAATTAATAACTGGTCTTAAAAAGTTTCAATTTTTAAGACCGGTTATTAATTGACAACCGGTCTTAAATATATATTTTAACACCGGTTTTAAAAAAGAACCGGTCTTAAATGTTATTTTTAAGACCGGTTTTAATTGACAACCGGTCTTAAAACTGACCTGGATTTCAAAACCCACCTAAATTTAGCTCTGAAATTTCATTTCAAGACTCAAGCACATTAGCGAAACCCCTGCGTCTGTTCGCGGCATCTCCTCCTTTCCCCTTTTCTTCTCCGTCCTGAACTTTGTAATATCCCAAAATGTACTCAAGGGCTAAATGTATAGAATAGATGGTGGGATTAATGACAGAATTACCTCTGGAAATTTTGTTATGACTTTAGTTAAATTTCACATGCAAAATTGGCAACTAAATATTATATTGCAAGATGATATTTTACAAGATCATCTTCTTCTTCAAAAAGCCATGATTCATGTATGACAAGGGGGAAAAGCAAGAGAAAAATACCTATTGGCTATCAAATATGACATATGGAAGCAATTGGACCAAGTTATAAAAAGATGAGGACTTGGTCAACAATCTCATGCTAATTGGGGAATTAACTTTATTATTCAAGGAGATATTCAAAATATCATCATCTCTTTTCCTAGGCTTCATTTTCGTATAACATGAGACAAAGCAAGAGGGAATGATGCTTGAAAATGAAAGCAATTCTAGCCAAGTAAAATAAAGAGTTTAAAAGTCAATAATTGTGGCTTGACTTGAAGGAAGCAAGAAGTGAGCATGTTGGTCAACATCTCTTCTCCCTTTTTCTTGAGGTTTCCGTCCAAGACAAAGAGGCAAGGGAAATGAAGCTTTTGATCAATGTAATCACTTTGTTTGAGTCAAAACATTTCGGTCAAAAAGGGAGGAGGAAGGAAAGAGAAAGCTTGAAGCAAATTTACCCTTAGTTAATTCACCATAAGTATATAACCAAGTGAAGTAATTTGCACCACATCTTTTATCTACTTTTGCACCATATTTTCGTTTGGACTTTGAGAGATAAGAGGGGCCAAAAATCTGATCATTAAGTCACATATTTCCTCTCTCCTCAAGTCGGTTACAGCAGCAAAAACGTAGAGGAAGAAAAGCAAGGTTTTAAGGTGAGCTTAATCTTGATTTTTCACCTTCTTAACCTCATCTATGGCTCAAGTGACCTTCATGAAACTTGTTCCTCTCTTCCTTAGCTTCATTTCTATGGTTTTTGTTTTTGAAGAAGAGGAGTTTTCAGCCACCTTGCAAGAACAAAAGTTGAGGAATCAAGAAAAGAACACAAGAAGAAGCAAGAGGTGAGTAAGAGCATTATGTTGATGTATATGATGCTTTAATTGGCTGAGTTGTGGTGGGCTATTGTGACAGCCCTAATTTCTTTTTTTAGGGTATATTAGGGATCATGAAGCTTTCATCCTATATATGTGCTTATATGTTGGTTTGGAGGCAAATGAGCTAAGCTTAGTGATTAGATAGTGAGGTGGTTGTTTGTTGTGAAATACCCTAAAATTCTGCCAAAACAGGACATGGGGAATGAGTGGGAATTTGTTCATTTTGATGTTACCATTGTGTTCTACACGAAAAATTATGTGGGAATAGGTTTGGTTGTTGATTTTGAAGCCATTGGACACATTGGTTGAAAATTGGAAAAACTGTCAAGTGTAACTCTGTGCAGGGCAGTCATTTTGTAGGGACATTTTGAATGGGCAATTGGTGTCTAAAAATTCTGAAACTTTCCAGTCTTAAATTTCACATTCCAAGCTTCAAAATGGACATATAACTTGTGTCATTTCGTTTTTTGAGCTGGGAGTTCTAGTTTCCCAAAGTTTGATGTCGAAACTGGACCTAATTCTGGAGCAGTGTGGAATTTTGTGTAATTCTGGAATTGTGTGGTGATTTCTGGTAGTGATTCATATTTTTCCTATGAAGAGGACTTCAAGAGCTTTCAATAGGCTTTGGGATCACCTCATTTTGATTTTTCTAGAATTAGTTATGATTTTTCAAAGATGTTGGAAAATTCTGGCAGATTGGTCACCTATGCGAAAATTGAAGATTTTATGGCATAATGTAATATTGTGGAACTTTGAGGTTAGAAATTAGCCTTTTAGGTTAATTGACCACTTTAGCTCCTTAGTTGACTTGATTAATTGACCATAGTGATAATCAACTTAAGTATTATAGAGATAAAACTTGGGAAAGAGATTTACGGGTTGCCCCTAACTTGGTTTACAGGATTTGATATTTGCCGTCCTCGTGAACCCGCTGTGCCAAGAAATGTCGGGAAAGGATCAGGTAGTGACTCTCTCTCTCTCTTATACTATGTGTAATGCTCTGTATGTGTGTGTTATCACTGTTCTGTGATGAATCTTTGATGCTGCTGCGGTTACAGCTGGCGATAGCTGTCGTTTACAGCGCAAGCTGTCGTTATTGTGATTACAGCGTAAGCTGTCATATTGTGTATACAGCCGTGAGTGCTGTCGTTTATGGTGAAAACCATGTATCTTTGAGATTGTTGCTGCTGTTGCTGTTTGTGATTTATGTACATGCTTTGTGTTTATGCATTGTGTGAGTGGTTTGTTACTACTGAGAATCTCTCGAATCTCATTCTTTCCTATGACTAACATTTCAGACAGGGCGTGTGGCTCAAAGGAGAAGCGGCCAACCCGGAGCAATTAGGACCCTTGGGGGTATATAGTTGAATTGGAAACGTTGGTTATGTATTTTGAACTCGGGATTACTGTATATTTTGAATCAGGAACACTACATTCGATTTTGGTTGTGTAATCCCCTAGTGTATACTTATAAACCCTCAGGTTTTTATGTATAGAACTCGGGAGTTGCCGGGGATGCGGTTATACACTCTGATATGATTGAATGTATATTAACTGCACAAGTAATTATATTCGAATATTGAAATTGAGACCAGGATGGGAAAAAGAGTTTTGAAAGTTTTGAAAAATTTTTTACTGTGAGACAGAAAGTTTAAAACGAGGTTAAAGCATCCAATGGTCTCTAATCCGATTTAAATATGTGTTATCGAATTATAATTACGTGTTTAAAGTCAGGGGGTTACAAACTTCGTCGCCGTCAACGGAGATTTACTGTTGAATTCATTGTCGGAAGGCTATCGTCGTTTGTTCCCTCCGATTGGTTTCATTCTCAACCTCATTTTTATTGTCAGGTTTGTGTTTCCATTTCATTTTTTGGGTTTTTCATTTAAATTGTGAGATTACTTATCCTCCATTTTCTTTGTTCGATTCCTGCAGCAAGTGGCCAAGGACTGTTCAAATCCAGAGGAATAAGAGGATTCTCAAGCAAAGGTTTAAGGTACGGTTGAATTATTCTGAAATTGAGGACGTGGGTTTATTTTGGTGGTTTTCCATTTGCATTACAGACTATAGTTTAAGCTTGTTACTTCTAGTGGACCTGGGTTAATTATTCCATTTGAAAGTGATGATTTTGAGATTCGTAGTGATGATTTTGATCCTAGTACGTTGAAGACTATAGTTTAAGCTTGTTGCTTCTAGTGGTGTAGCTTCTGTTATATTGTTTTGTTTGGTTTAAGCTTGTTGCTTCTGTTATATTGATTTTGTAGCTTCTGGTTTCCTTCTTTTGATTCGGCCCTGTGATTTGAATTTAAAATCTTTACCTTGTGCATTGCAATTATTTGTTCATGTTTGCATAACTTGGAAATTGCTTTTGAACGATTCCTTTGTAGATAGTGCCGTGTTATAACAATAAGCACCGTGTAGCAAAATTGCCTTAAATAGTGTTCTTAAAGTGTTTTTAGACAATGAGTCATTCTAGTGAGGGTACTCCCGATCCAACTAATCCAAATCAAAGCAAGCCTAGCAATACTCCGAGTCAGGAACACAATGAGCCACGTAACCAGCCTAGACGAAGGGGTAGGAGAGCCACCCGATTGAGAGATATTCCTCTCAATCGGAAAATCGGGGGAAAGATTTCGATTGAGTTTGATAGATATTCGAAACCAATCGGGCCTAATGCCCAACGGTATAGGAGTTTTGTCGGCCTCCTAGCACGCAACAAGCCTAGCATCTTGATAGAGCAGTAGAGAAATGTCGATAGAGGTGTGAAGCGACATATTTAGGAAACTATCCAGCTCACTTACGACATTCCTGAGAGTGAAGTCTTGTATGACAAGACAATGACGTATCGTGATGAACGCCGGAGAAAGTTTAAGACAAATCTAGCCAACAATTACGTGTATATTGCAATCAGTATTCTTTTATTGACGAACAGACTTGGCAAGAATTTAGACGGCTTCGGACTACTCCAGAAGCATTGGTGAGTTGTTGACATATTTTGCAATTGATTTGCTTACGAATTATGAATTTTCTTTATTGATTTACAATGACTTAATTTTGATTTCTTATTAGCAGGAAAAAAGGAAAAAGGCCCAAGAGAGTGGTAGAAAGAATGATTGCCCCTATACAATGTCTCGTGGGGGGTATGCGAAGGCCGAAAAAGACTTGTTGGCGGCCAAACAGAAGAGATTGGAAGAAGCAGTTCAATCCGATCCTTCTGTTCTTCTTTGTCCACCATCTCCGATACGTCGAGAAGAGAAGTGGTTGTTTGCTCGCCAAAAGAGGAGCGGGTCTTATATGAGTGAACAATCTCGTGTAGTCGGTGAGAAAATTGTAAGTATTGTTGTTGACTTGTTGTTATTAATTATTTAGTAAACAAATTTCATTACTAACATTTGTCATCTGTCTTATAGGAGGAGCTTCAAAAAAAACAAGCCGAGGGATCGTTTAGGTCGGATGGGAGGAATGACTTCCTGACCGTAGCTATAGGAAAACCCGAGCATCCCGGCCCTGTCAGGGGGATTGGAGGAGGGGTAGGCATAAGGGATTATTTTGGAGCACCCTCACGCTGTTCCTCAAGTGGTATGGTGACTAGGGAGGAGATGGAGTGTATATTGGCCACTGTGAGGGCGGAAGCTAGGGCCGAGGCAGAAGCATCATTTGATGCACGATTTGAAGAAAGGTTCAGCAAGATGAAGGAGGAATGGATGATCATGACGAGCACAAGAGAAGCAAATACCAGTGCTCCCCAGGCTCATTCCCTAAACCCTAAACAGAGCACTAAAGGGAGTTGTATTGGTCAGTCATCAGAGGGTCCTGGTGGCCAAATTGGTGAGCCTTGTGACTTGTTTGTGGAGGATCCTCTGAGACGATTGGCTGCACGAGGGAGCGTGCACAACTTGGGATCAACTGTCCACCACCAAGAAATAAAGGATGATCAAGTTAGAGTGGCAGTTGAAGAGGTGATTGTTGCAGATGCACCTCTCCCTATCCCTGTTGATAACTTCAAGGTTGTGGGCGATGTCATCAACTCTTTCATCTTGTGGCTAAAGAACCTTGTTTCTGATCGAGCTGAGGAATCCCCGCCTCCGCCTCCACCTCCACCTCCCTCTACTCAAGATGTTTCACGGCCTCCATTGAATGTCATGCAGCAAGTGATTCTGATGGCATATGATACATCTTTTCAACCAAGAGATTGGCCTACTGAGTCAGCTGTTGGCAAGTCAGGAGCACACTGCTATCTTGAGAGGGATGATTTAATGTCCCTGGTAGCTCCTATACAACAGCTTACGATTTTTATTGTCCAGCTCTTTTTGATGTAAGTATCTTCTCAAATTGGAAGTTAATATTTTACAAATTACGCCGTTAAACTTTGATTTAATGTCCCTGCTTGAATTATTGTAGGTTGATGCAACGCAGGTTGGTTGACTCTGGAAAAACCGATAAATTTGGACTCCTATGCCCTCATCAACTCTAGGACAAAGGGACCACTTCTTCTATCAGATACACATACTTATCGCACAGGCTTAGTAAAACTGCAATTGAGTGTTTCTTGGCTCCATATTTGCATGGGTAAGACAAATTTATATTTCATACTATACATAATATTTTATATTTGCTTAAAAGTTTTCTCTTTTTTCAGTGATCATTGGCAATTGGTTATTTTGTGCAAGAGGAGTTATTCTGTCATCCTCTTATGCTCTCTTCACCAAAGCAAGCCAACTAGTGAATTGAAGAAAAGCTTGAACTCGTAAGTTTTCTTGCATTATTAATTACCTTTCGTGTGCAAAATTTATGGAATTTGTGTAAAATAAGTAACCTTTGTGATTTTGATGATATAGGGCTATGCGGACATTCCAACACACTTGTGGTAGGCCTATGCGTGAGGTAAAAGACCCTACATGGATCTTACCAAAGGTTAGTTACATATTGGTTTGTTTTGAGAATGTATTCAATAATAAGTCATGCTTTAATTTTATACTTGTTTTAACGATATCATATTATTTTTCAGACCCGTAGGCAACCACTGGGGTCCAACTTGTGTGGGATGTATATTCTGAGGCACATGTATAATATTATTACCCTAGGCACGATAGAACTTACTGAAGAGTTAAATGTATATATATATTTCAAAAATTTTGTACTATTATTTTTTTAAAGTGAATTTAATGTTTTGCCTGGCTTTGGTGTTTCAGATGTTTGAACTTGCTGACCCTTTTCTAGAAGAAGATATTGAGCACATTTGCAAATGTTGTGCTGAATTCATTTATGAACTTTTACAAATAGTGAGTTCTTGTAAAACTGAGGAATTGTTTTCTGTATATTGATGAATTGACATGGTGGTTAATTGAGTTCAAATATTGTTGGTTACGTTGCATGATTTGACATGTTTGTTGGTTTATGGATGATTTTTGTATATTTTGATGAATTCACTAGCTTGTTGGTTGCATGATATATATGACATGGTTGAATTCATTTATGCCTACTGAACATTGTAAGTGGAACTGGTAAGTGGAAGGATAAAGCAAAAGGAAATGGTAAGTGGAAAGTTAAAGCAAAAGGACATTGTAAGTGGAAGCAAACTGAACACCATATGGCACTTAACAAGTATGGCATTGCAGGTAGCAATATAATTCAAGGATGCGTTCTGGTAAAAACCTAATCACACACATTTAAAAAAAAACAAAATATAACACTTTTAAGACTGGTTATAAAAATAACCGGTCTTAAAAGTATTTTTAAGACCGGTTGTTAAAAATAACCAGTCTTAAATGTAATTTTAAGACCGGTTGTTGAAAAGAACCAGTCTTAAAATTAAAATTTTTAAGACCGGTTAGTTTTAGAACCGGTCTTAAAATTACTTTTAAGACCGGTTATTTTTAACAACCGGTCTTAAAAATTTCTCTAAAACCCCTTCCCCCAGAGGTCTTTTAAGACCGGTGCTCATGACAACCGGTCTTAAAATTGTTACTTTTAGACTGGTTATTAATATAACCAGTCTTAAAAATGACATACTTTTAAGACCGACTGTATCAAGACCGGATCCAAAACTGGTCTAAAAAGTCGATTTTAACCAGTCTAAAAACCCTTTTCTGTACTAGTGCATATAGACCAAAATTTGAACTACCCTCTCCTCTATGCCACAAACCTCCACTCCAACCCTCTACTACTAACCTTCTAGACTTGTTGCCTTCCTAACATTACCAAATGTAGATGACTAGACCTTTACCTTAAGAAGATGGTATGACCAACTAAAGTCCAACATAAACAATTATTCATGCTTTAAGGAAGGTCTTGGACTCTCTATGGAAATCAAAGAGAAATTAGAGGACATTTAAAACTTTATCAAGGCATTTTTTGACCATGCGCTATAGAAAAGATTGAAGAAAAGGAGCTCCATGGCCCTAGACCCTAATGATGATGGGAAAACTGAAGAGCTAAAGCCAAATGTAAACTTCACAAGTAGAAGATTTCATACCTCCAATGTCTATTCCCATATGAGATGCAAAGAAGTAAGTACATTTTTAACTACCCGAGGAGCCACTCAAAAATAATGGTAATATTCCTCCTCTTCATGAAGAGGTTGACCCTCCTTTTATTACTATGATTGACATTGTGAGCGATGTTAAGGTGGATGAGGAAATTGTTATTAAATCCCCTCAAATGCTTGATGTTGATAATTTTCACCATGATATTTCTAATAGTAGTTGTGTAATTGGTGATGTTATTTGCACTGTCCATCCTTCTATCTGTGATGAACATGTTCTTTTTCCTAGTTCTAGCAATGATGAACATATTAAGCATGACATTGTGGAGAATAATGGATTATGCTTGAAAGCTCAAATTGCGGTGAAGTGTGAACCTAATGATAGTTTAAATAATTGTCTAAATGATTATTACTTGCATGATTCTTCCTCTCTTTCAAGTGAAAAGCATGATTTTAAATTATGCTTGAATGCTCAAATTGTGGTGAAGTGTGAACCTGATGATAGCTAGCTTAAATAATTGTCTAGATAATGATTGTTTACATAGTTCTCTCTCTCTCTCTCACAAGTGATAAGCATGATTTGGAATTTTTTAATGCTATTGAACAAGGTGAAGAATTTATTTTCCGCTCTTTCCTACATTCTTGTTTTGTTTGTTTATGTGAAGGTGATATGCCATATCTCATATGTCCTGAAATTGATAATTGGTTTTCTACTTCATGTGACCTTAATTCTTTATCTAGTTTAATTGATAACATCAAAATGCATGGCACACTTAATAAAAGCCTTGAAAATTGTCAATTTTCCAATCCCTTTGAGCTGTATGTTTTCAAAAGTTCAATAAGGAAAGATTCAATGATTTTCAATGAGAAAATTTTAAATGAAAATGAATCTTACCATTTAATTCTTTCTTGTGATTTGTTACCCGATATAGAAAATAAAATTCCTTTTTTTGAAATTTTGGGTGATGGTTGATTGATAAATTCTCTTTCTTCTTCCATTCTCTTACCTTCTACCTTTTGTGATTATAAAAGTGATGTCATATGCCCCAACACTAAGTTAGATTCAACATTTTCTCCAATACAAACACTAGAATTTTCAAAATGAGACTATTTGTTTGATTTCTACTGGAGGGGACCAAATTGATTTTTTGTTGTTGTGATGTTTATTTGGAGAATCTAGTTCTTAAAATGCTTATGTTTTATTTTAGATCTCTCCCTATATTTATTTCTAGACTAGATACTACTACTGGTCTAGTGTTTCTTTTAGAGGAACTTTCACTAGCAAGAAGGTATAATCTAGGAGAAGTGGTTACAGAGAAGAAATGCATGTTTCTTATCCATGATCAGAACTTCTCCTATAAGAGTCTATAAAGATTTAAGCCTAAGTTTTTTTCTTTTCTCACTTGTTTTCTTCTCATTTTGATATGTGTTTTGATCTTTATTGTTTTATGAGGAAGATAAGTATGGGGCAGTGACATAATCCAATACTAAAATGGTAGATTTCTTCTGTTGTGCTCCCCTTTAGGTTCGGTTCTCTTCTAATTCCTTTATATTTAGGTTTTGCATGTAGCACAATGCAAAACTTAAGTGTAGGAGAGGGATTAGGATTTAGATCTTTTGTTCTTCAATGTGCTTAATTGCAAAAATATGCCAGTTTTTTTTTTAAAAAAATAATTCATAAAATTTTTTGCCTTTCTTTACTTATGGGAATAGCATATACTTTTGGTTGATATTTAATAAATTGATTTGTTATTGCTTAGAATTAGCATTAATATTAGTTGAATTAATGCATTTTGATTATGCTAGTGTTCAACTAATCTTTTTGATTAATTCATTGATTCCAACATTGAGCATTTGTACTTTTCATTTGTGTTTAGTTTTGAATTGATTAATATCTTGCTTAGGAGTGCAAGAGTTCAAGCGTGGGGGAATTGAAAATTAACTATTTTATTATATTTTCTTAATTTGGGGAATTTGTCATAATTATTGATCTTAAAAGTCTTTACAATGATTAATTTTGATTAAGAGTAAATATATTAAATTAAAACTAAAAAGGGTAAAATTGTCAAAATAATTGTAATTACTCTTAATCATTGACGTTAGATTAATTATTTTTGATTGTAGGTGCTTGAAGAGTTAGATCAAATTTGAAATTGGAAGTTTGGCCTTAAATTGCAGAAATTGCAATTTAGGACTACAAGCTTTTGACAATTGCAGTTTAGTCCCTTTTTAAAAACTTCTGTGTTTTGAATTAATTAGGGTAGTAGTAGTAGAGCGGCTCGACTGTTCAAAGAAAACAGAGGCGTCGTTAAATGGAGAACCATAGATTTGACCACCTCTTCTTCATCATCTTAGCCTTTTTCTTCTTTCTCACAAGTAGCATCATTCACCACGACGGCCGCCGTCATACTTTGTTCACCACTCCATTGTTATCTTCATCACCTCACAATTCTCCACTCTAGGCTATCACTTTGAAAAAAAAGATAGAGGCAGGAAAGCAAACCAAAACCTTCACCTCGGTCACCTTTACCTTTATCTTATTCATCTTACTTCCACTATTGCCACCAGTATCCTCATAATCACCAACTGCAATCAACTTCATCATCTCCACTGCAGCAGCGCCCTCTCTAATACAATTTTAGATTCGAACATTTAATAGCAAGGGTAGGGCAATTTTGAGCAGAGACGGAAAGCAACACATTCGTGTTCACATCCACCATATTCATTGTCTTTCATTATCACTCAACCATCACCATGTCGTGGCTTTCCTCTATTCCTCTTGGTGCTATTTCAATGGGTGGTAGTAGCTAAATCCTTCAATCCTAGAGCAATGGATTGATACTTTAGCTTGGAGCTTTATAGGGGAATGTGTTTTCCTTTTAATTTTTATCGTTAATCTTTGTATTATTTAAATAGTATATTTGGCTAGAGTTTTGCATTGGAGTTTCATGCATTTTTGTTGAAATTAGATATTTATTTGGATCTTAATGTTATGTATTTGACACTTGTGTTTTATTAGTAGCAACTTCATGTAATTGACTCAGCACAGCTTTTGCCTAAATTTTCTATGAATATATAATTGTGATTGTAATACAAGGGTTATTGGTTACTTGTGCCTTTGTATTTTATTGATTCAAATTACTAGTATTTAAATTGGGTTTTGGTTAGAGGGATTAAATTTTATTCGGTGTGAAGGAATTAATTCACCTAATTCAAGCAAACTCCAAGGGTCTTTTAGGCAAATTTGTTAAACTAGCGCACTCCCATTATCTTTTGAAGTAAGGATAGATGAAATTCATTTTTTTAGGAGGTTTTCATCATTTTTTTAAAATAATTCCCATTTCATCCATTTTTATCCAAAAACCAACAAATATTAGTTTTTAAAGCATTGTAGTTTAATTGCAACCTAGTTGATAGTTGAAAAGCTCAAATCCTTTTTATTGTTTCATGTGAATCATCACATTTAGTTGTCAGGTGATTAATAAAAGGCTCCTTAAAAGATGATCCAAGATTGCATCCTACATTGCAATTCTTGGTTATTTTTTGAAAAAGTTACCAAAGTATAAGATCATGTTCCTTCATAGTCCCTACAGTTTTTATCATATTAAAATTTAGTCCCTACCTTTATTGGTGTCAAGTATTTGCATTGATTCCTTATATGTGAACCCTTGAGTTGTATTGTGACATTGGGCTATCATATCATTAGTTCTAATCCATAATTTAGGTGGCTGGTAATGTATTAGAACTATTAATAATAATGTATAGTGTAACCCCCTACCTCGAAAATCGTAATTATGATTCAAAAAGGCGTAATTAAAATGAATTAGAAACCGATGAATAATTAAACTCATTTCAAACTCCCATCCTTATGATAGGGTTTTCACAAACTCTTTCAAATTTTCATTCCTATTCGGGTGTCAAATTCAAGTTTCGAATATAATTACCCTGTGCAGTTGAATCGCATTCATACATATCAGAGTATACAACAAAAATCCCGACAACCCCCCCAATTTCATTCATTCACTAAGGGTTTACAGTTTCCCATGTAGGGGATTACACAAAATCATTCCACATATATACAGTAATCCCAAATCAAAATGGATAACAAAAACCAACATCAAAGATCTCTAAGGAGTCCTAGCCACTCTTGGTTGTCTGCTTCCCTTTTGAGTTACTTGCCCTGTCTGTAGATTAGTTCATGGAAAGAATGAGATTCAAAAGAATCTCAGTAGTAACAAGTCACTCATACACTATATAAGCGCACAGCATGTAAGTAAATCACAAACAACAGCAGCACCAAGATACATGGCTTTTACCAGAAACGACAGCATTCACGGTTATATACACAATGCGACAGCTCTCGCTATACTCACAATCATGACAGCTTATGCTGTAATCACAATAACAACAGCTTGCACTATATAACGATAGCTTTCGCTGTATAATGATAGCTATCACCAGCTGTAACCGTAGCAGCATCAGAAATCATCACAAAACAGTGATACAGCACACATACAGTGCATTACACATAGTATAAGAGAAAGAGTCACTACCTGGTTCTTTCCAAACGTGCTCTGGCATAGGTTGTTAACCATCAGGGCAAATGTCGAATCCTACAATTCCAAATGCACCATTTAGACACTTCCATAGTGTTTCTCGACGTTATATGAGTCTATAATAAAAATTTATAAAAATGCCCTCGGGGACCCGGTCCAGCCCCGTCGTATCTGATCTGCTGCACTTTTCCTGAAAATTCTAACCTGAGCTAACCTAACATATTTCCGCCCAATAAATCCATTTCCAGACTTGAAATTATCAAATTCAATGTTGTATTACAAATTTACCCTTGGCAGCCCCACTTTAAGGGTTTCAGGGCCATTTTCGTAATTATGCTTTTTCGGCCTTTTCTGAAAAAGTGACCAACTGTAACCCCACCTAATTTTCCCTACATAACTCAATGCAACCATCAAATTATTGAAAATCCAACTCTAAGACCCATTTCTAGAGATGGCCAAAATTTATGTGTTCTCCGGGGAAGATCGGGGTTTGTTGATTTCGGCTCCGTAAACGCGTTCCTTTCTACTCCTAACCACTTTATTAACCATCTAATTGAGTTATTACTACTATTTGAACTAAAATTGGGCAGCATAACCCTTAGGCACATACATTTATAAAGTTTAAAACCAATTCGGCGAAATTTCACAGATTAAATTGCCCACAGCAGCCAGAATAGTTAATATATGAAGGTTTGGAGGTTACCTCAAGCTCCCACAAACTTTTTCCAAATATGGCTGAAACCCTAACCTAAAGAACAACAGATTTTTGAGGCTCCACACCTTAAAGAACAAAGAAGAGTAGCTTAGGGTTAGAATTATACGCGTTAGGAGCTAAATCGTCGGAGAAATCGGCTTACCTTGTGAGATTTCTTCCCTTTCTCTCTCTAAACTCTCTCAACTTTCTCTCTCTTGCTTCAACTAAAAATGGCGTGAAATGGCTGAAGAAGATGAGGCAATATGATTAACAATCCATGATGACATCATCTTTTAATGATCTGATGTCATAATTCCCTATTTTCCCATTTTCAAATTTTTTGACAGATTTTCTGCCCAATCTTTGAAAAATCATAACTAATTCTAGAAAAATCGAATTGGAGTGATTCTAAAGGCTATAGAACCCTTATTAAGTCTAGTTTCAAGGAAAAATATAGCCTTTTACTAGCTGGAAGTATATCATTCCCATAGTTAATTTCTTTGACTGCTACTCTAGAAAATAATCAATTTTGATGGACAAACTTCAAAAGTTCATAACTATAGCTCAAAAATCGAAATGACACAAATTATATGTCCATTTTGAAGCTTAGCATGTGAAATTTAAGACTAGAAAGGTTCAGAATTTTTAGACATCATTTGCCCATTCAAAATGTCCACAAAAACCGACTGCCTTGCACAGAACTACACTTGATAGTTTTTCCAATTTCCAACCAATGTATCCAATCGCTCCAAAATCAACAATCAAACCTATTCCCGCACAAATTTTCACAAGGAAACCATTGAAATTACTTAAACAACCAAATTCCCATCACACATTCTCGAAAAGTATTTATTCGACAATAATTACATCCACTTTTGAAGTCATTAGCCCTTAATCACTTTTTGGGATATTACATATAGGAATGCAATGTGGCTTGATTATTGGTTCAAAAGTCTAAATACAATTCTTAGTTTCTTAATGGCTAGTTGTGCTTAGTCAACTTAATTTGGGATAATTAGCATGTAATGTGGCTAGGTGTTAATCAATCTAAGTCTGGTCGAGTTTAAAGGATTGCCTATGGAGTGTTTTGAAAGTTAGTCAACTCACTAGAACAAAATCTGTTATTTAGATCAGCTCATTTAGGCCAATTATAGAGGGATAAGGTATAAAATGTATGACTGGTGGCATTTTTATAATTATAGATAACTTCAGAGATCAGTTTTGAGGATATCAGGTCTTAAAGATGTTATTTAGACCTCATTTATGTTTAACCAGTCTTAAAAGGATAAATAATAAAAAATAAATTCATTTTTTAGACTGGTTATTTCTATAACCAGTCTAAATAAACAACTCGTAATTAATTTTTTTTAACTTTTAAGATTGGTTTTATATTATAACCAGTCTAAAAGTTGAAACTTTTTAGACTGGTTATTTTTAAAACCGGTCTAAAATTTACTTTTAAGACTGGTTATTCTTAAAAACGGGTCTTAAAAGTGCACACCCTAATTAAAATTTCGCTCTTTTCTTCCTCCCGCCGAATCATAACTTGCTCTTTGAACTCACTTTTCCCTAAAATTGTTAGGATTGGCAGGCACAACTGAAGAATTTTAAAATTTTACCCATCCTAATCGATGATCTATCAACAGTGTTTAAATCGGGTCAGAAAGAACTCGTACCTTTTTTTTAACTTAGGGTTTTCACGATCTCTAGGAGCCAACACGTTAGGTCCGCTCCCTCTACTGGTATCCACACGAATTCTCCAACAGAGATTGCATGCTAGCGCCTCCAATGTTTTTTAGGGTTTCCTTTGCGGCTCTGAATTCTCATGCACGTATGAGTACATCTGCTCTATCAAGTTTATAACCTATGAGGGATATATTCAAATTTCAAAATTAATCATCATTAATTTTGAAATTAATCAACAATTAATTATCTTGATGAGCTAATTAAATAAATTCAATTTAAATTAAATCTGTCCAACAGTTTTAATTTAACCTATTTATTTAATCTAAATAAAGAGCCATTAATTAGATTTAATTTATCTTCATAAATTAAATCTGAGATACTTTATCTCTATCATGTTAGTTATTAAATTTAATATAT
This sequence comes from Inga leiocalycina, assembly GCA_963242795.1. Classification (NCBI taxonomy): domain Eukaryota; kingdom Viridiplantae; phylum Streptophyta; class Magnoliopsida; order Fabales; family Fabaceae; genus Inga; species Inga leiocalycina. The sequence goes on from OY725329.1 coordinate 44,889,791, forward strand.
CTTAATAAATTAAATTTAAAACTAGCACAATATAATAATATCATATAATATATATATACATATATATAATATGTATAAGATATATATTTCAGAAATATATATCTATTTAATATTATTAACGAATTTTATATCAAATATATATAAATATAAAATTCATCCACCCTAAATTAAATATTATCTTGTGTTGGGCCATTCTTGTGTGCGACCCTATAGGCCCATATGAAGTTGGCAGTGGGCCAATAACTGTACTAACCCAAAAGTCACAAGCGGCTTCTAGCAAGACATTATGACTACCCAATTCATATGAAGATCGTTATCACGATACAACTTGTCATACAACGATGTCACGTCCCTTTTGTCACACGATATATCGATCAAGGATAAGGCATGGATAATGTCATCCTCTTGTTCCTGACCATTACTTTCTCAATTCCTGAGTAACATGACAATAGAAATGGAAACTCCTTTCCATTGTAGTATGGCCATACATTTCTCAGACTCACTCATAGAGGGCCCCACTAATATCTCTTTACTAATGTGAGGGACAAATTCCATTTTGATCATTCATATTCCTTTGCATGAAAAATCACCAAGCCCGATCATAGCCTTTATCTTCACTCGGTCAAAAGTGACTTTTGACTAGTTCAAAGCTTAGCAACTCTCATGTAGGAATCCATGATGACCTCAGGTCTAAGGGCATTGTGACGTGGTTATACACGAGAAATGCTTATGACTTGATCTATGTAGCTTTCTCATAGTGGGTCGGTCCAGCACCTTGTACTCTTACAAGTGCCTAAGACTTTGATTTGTATCTCTATATCTTATCAAAGTCATACTAGTCTTGTTTCATCTCTGCTCCTGTATAGATGACCGACTAGGGACATTTTACGACAATCTTCATGAATTATCCAATTATACAATTATCACAGTTAACATACAAATAATATGATAACAGAATAGAGAAATTTCATTAAAAGAATAATGTTCAAAGTACAATGATTGGCCCTTAGGGCACAATTTCCAACAGAAATTTCTTTGACGGTGCTCTTGTTCACAACTCCGCCATCGTGTTTCTCTCTAAATCTGTAGCAATCTTTCTCTCTGAAAATAATATCTCACAATCTAACTAACGGTGTTCTTTTTCCTAATCTTATTGGCGTCATTGGGCTAGGTCTGTATTAGCAGAGGAAGAGTCACTACCCATATATCTTGCCATTAGTTGAGCTTTATTTCGCCATCAAACGACAACATTCTAGCTCCGACTCCTCCTCCCTTAAATTGCTGCTCGTTCTTCTTCCAAACGGGAGCACAAAGAGTGACTACTTGTGAAACAACTTTCCAGGTTTGTTTTGATTGTTGTTAATAATTTGAACTTGACACTTTTGATATTGTTTCGGGTGGGTTTAACCATGTCTGGCATCAGATTATGATATGCTTGAAGTAGTAAATGGAAGTATTTTATTTTATGATTATGGCTTTGTTTGAATATGCCTAATATTGCTCTCTGTCTTACTCTCGCCATTGAACTCGATGATAACTTTAGATATTATCTTAATGATCATATTATGATATTTTATTTATACTTTTTTATGTTGGATTGCCATTAATGATCACATTATGATATTTCTTATGTGGGTTTGAATTGAATATAAAGTTATGAACAAGAGTTTGATAATGGATAGGATGCTATAAGTTATTTATACTTTCTTATCTTGTTTTTTGTCTATGGTTTTGCTATTGGATACAGTGCTACTAGGTGTTGAAATATATGGATCATAGTTGGATAAAAGCTAAAAGGATGAGTGTTGAATATGATGTTGGGGTGAGGGGTTTTTTAGACTTTGCTAGAAGAAATGCCAATGATGATAGTGGGATATTTTATTGCCCTTGTGTAGTATGTTTGAATAAGAAGCGACTAAGTGCTATAAATATATATATACACATTTAATTTGTGAAGGATTTTGTAAGAGTTATACAGTATAGGTATGGCATGGTGAAGAATTAGAAACGCCAAGTACATCTCAACAGGGGGAGTGCCCTTTGATGATAATGATACGGATGTGGATGATCAGATGGAGGATATTATTCGTGATGTAGGAGAAGAGGCTTTTGATCAATCACATGCATATGGTAATATGTGCAGTGATGCTAAGAAGCTACTGTACCCGGAGTGTAAAAAAAACCAATTGTTGAGAGCAGTATTTAAATTGGTAAGCTTGAAAGTATGACATGGATGGAGCGACAAAAGCTTTTCTAGCTTTTAAGGACATGCTTCTATATGATAATGTGTTCCCTTATTGATACTATGATGCTAAGAAAATATTGTGTCCATGAGGGATGAAGTATAAAAAGATCCATACATGCCCTAATAATTGCATATTGTATAGAAAAGAGCATGAAGAGAAGGAGCAATGTCCGATATATGAAACTTTGAGGTATAAATCAAATAAGGCCCCTACAAAAGTATTGTGGTATCTCCTAATCATACCAAGGTTCAAGCGCTTGTTTTCCAATGAAATTGATGACAAAAATTTGAGATGGCATGCGAATGAGAGGATTTCTGATGGAAAGCTTCGACATTCAGTTGATTCTTCTCAACAGAAGAAAATTGATCAATTATTTCCTAGCTTCGGTGAAGAACCTAGGAATCTTAGGCTTGGGCTTAGCACAGATGGCATGAATCCTTATGGTAGCCTAAGCAATATACATAGTTCATGGCCTGTTCTGTTGGGAATTTATAGCTTATCTGCTTTGTTATGCATGAAACGGGAGTAAATTATATTGTCTATATTGATTTCGGGACCAAAGCAACCCAGAAATGACATAGATATTTACCTAGAAACCTTGATTAAAGACTTGAAAGAGGTGTGGGATGAAGGTGTTGATGTTTTTTATGTGAACAAGAAGGTTTTTAAAATGCGAGCTATGATCTTTTGTACTATAAATGACTTCCCTGCATATGGAAACTTGTCAGGATATAGTGTTAAAGGGCATAAAACATGTCCAATTTGTGTAGAAGGTACATGCTTCCATCAACTTCAACATAGAAGAAAGATGATTTATCTTGGCCATAGGAGATTTCTTTGACGAGGCCACCCATATTGTGGATTAAAGAATGCTTTTTTTGGTGGACAAGAGTTTGAAGATGCTCCGAAGGTATTGATTAAGGAGCAAGTTTATGAAAAGGTGAAAAACATCAATGTTATCTTTGGTAAGACTATAAAGAGTAGTAATGAAAAAAATAAATGGAAAAAGAGGTCTATCTTCTTTGATCTTCCACATTTGCCCAATCTTGATGTGAGATATTGTATTGATTTCATGTATGTGGAGAAAAACGTATGTGATAGTATTTTTGGGACACTGCTCAATATACAAGGTAGTTCTAAGGATGGCATGAAGGCAAGATTAGATTTGCAAGAAATGGGTATACGAGAAAACTTGCATCTAATGCCATATGGTAAAAGAATTTTTTGTCCTCCAGCTTCTCGTACTTTGTCTAAAGATAAGAAAAGAAGTGTTTGTGACTATTTACATGGCATCAAAGTTCCCTCAAGGTATTCTTCAAATTTTAAGAAGATTATGTCAATGAAAGACTTGAAGTTAGTAGGGCTAAAGTCTCATGATTGTCATGTCTTAATGCAACAACTACTCCCAGTAGCTATTCGAGGCATTGTTGAATATGATCTTCAACATATTTTGACTAGACTTTGTTTCTTCTTCAATGCTATTTGTAGTAAAGTCATTGAGAAGGAGAGATTGGAAGAACTAGAAAATGAAGGATATATGATCTTGTGCCATCTTGAGAAGCTTTTTCTTCCTACTTTTTTTGACATCATGGTACATCTAATTGTTCATTTAGTGAGGGAGATCAAGTTGTATGGCCCTATCTATTTATGATGGATGTACCCAATTGAAAGAACTATGAAAATCCTAAAAGGGTATGTGAAGAACCCTAACTGACCTGAAGCATCTATTGTTCAGAAATATATTTCTAAAGAAGCCATGGAGTTTTGTCAAGATTACTTTTCAAATGTAAGACATATTGGACTTCCTGAACATCATAATGAAGAACGGGGTAGACGCGGGGCTTCAATAAAGATTGTGGAACCTGATGAATTGTAACAAGACCACTTGTATATCTTGAATAATGTTGATGAAGTTCAAGATTACATTAATACTCATAAAGAAATTGTACGAAAAGAAAATAGTCGAATGACTGAATAAAGGTTAATTAGGAAGCATAACTAAACTTTTCCACATTGGTTCAAACAAAAGGTTGATGAAGAGGAATGTGTTTCTAATACAATTAAATGGTTAGCACGTGGTCCTAAGGTTGATGTCATAACTTAGACTTCATTTGTGATCAATGGTTATACGTTTTACACGAAGTCCCTAGATGCTCCAAAGCCAGCTAGTGATAATCGGGGATGGATTATTGTCTGCTGTGTTCTTTCTCGGTAAATATTAATGTGTTGATTTTCAATGATTTATTGTTGTTGCTTCTGTGGAATGTGGGATGTAGGAAGAATGATGTAAGTTACACCTATTGAAATTGTGTTTTAAAATGCTTGATGAAATGAGAATGTGTAAGAGAAGAATTTATTTTAGGAAGAATGATTTATTGTTGTTGCTTATGTGGAATGAGAGGTGAAGGAAGAATGATTACTGTCTGCTGTGTTCTTTCTCGGTAAATATTAATGTGTTGATTCTCAATGATTTATTGTTGTTGCTTCTGTGGAATGTGGGATGTAGGAAGAATGATGTAAGTTACACCTATTGAAATTGTGTTTTAAAATGCTTGATGAAATGAGAATGTGTAAGAGAAGAATTTATTTTAGGAAGAATGATTTATTGTTGTTGCTTATGTGGAATGAGAGGTGAAGGAAGAATGATTACTGTCTGCTGTGTTCTTTCTCGGTAAATATTAATGTGTTGATTCTCAATGATTTATTGTTGTTGCTTCTGTGGAATGTGGGATGTAAGAAGAATGATATAAGTTACACCTGTTGAAATTGTGTTTTAGAATGCTTGATGAAATGTGAATGTGTAAGAGAAGAATTCATTTTAGGAAGAGTGATTTATTGTTGTTGCTTATGTGGAATATGAGGTGAAGGAAGAATGATTACTGTCTGCTGTGTTCTTTTTCAGTAAATATTAATGTGTTTGATTTTCAAAGATTTATTGTTGTTGCTTCTTCTGTGGAATGTGGGATGTTGGAAGAATGATATAAGTTACACTTGTTGAAATTGTGTTTTAGAATGCTTGATGAAATGAGAATGTGTAAGAGAAGAATTTATTTTAGTAAGAATGATTTATTGTTGTTGCTTATGTGGAATGTGAGGTGAAGGAAGAATGATTACTGTCTGCTGTGTTCTTTCTCGGTAAATATTAATGTGTTGATTCTCAATGATTTATTGTTGTTGCTTCTGTGGAATGTGGGGTGTAGGAAGAATGATATAAGTTACACCTGTTAAAATTGTGTTTTAGAATGCTTGATGAAATGAGAATGTGTAAGAGAAGAATTCATTTTAGTAAGAATGATTTATTGTTGTTGCTTTATGGAATGTGAGGTGAAGGAAGAATGATTACTGTCTGCTGTGTTCTTTCTCGGTAAACATTAATGTGTTGATTCTCAATGATTTATTGTTGTTGCTTCTGTGAAATGTGGGATGTAGGAAGAATGATGTAAGTTACACCCATTGAAATTGTGTTTTAGATTGCTTGATGAAATGAGAATACATAAGAGAAGAATTTATTTTAGTAAGAATGATTTATTATTGTTGCTTCTGTGGTGGAATGTGAGGTGCAGGAAGAATGGATGTTTTTTCACCATTAGGCTTAATGTTGCTAGAATGGTTTGCCGGGTAAAATGTTTTAACAGGTCTAAAAACTTATAAGTTTTTAGATCGGTTTCTTAACCGGTCTAAAAAGTAACAGACTTTTAAAACCGACTATATTAAGACCACCTCCAGAACCGGTCTAAAAAGTCATTTTTAACGGGTCTAAAAAGTTTTTTTTGCAACTGTGACTTCTTTCAATTGAAGTAATGATAGCCTATATCATTGCACTAAAGGAATATCCATTGCATTGTTAATCTTTGTTTGGGTAATATCCTAAATTTTGGGTTTAGAAGTTCAAGAATAAGCTTGAAATAAGTAGATTATAAAGTCTAGTTTGGCAAAAGTCCTGAAATTTTCCTTAAAGATAGAATAGTTCCTAGAGACTATGCAATTCAGCCCCTCCGGACAAATGCCAAATGTGTAATTACAGCCCCTCCGGACAAATGCCAAATGTGTAATTACAAGTTAGTCAAAGGACAAGTAAAATAGTACACTTGCAAAGGTAAAATTGTATGCCAACCATCGCCAGCTAGGGCAAAAAATGTGTAATTTATGAAACAATGGGTACATAATGGTAATTTTTAAAATTATACTAAGAATTTCAGGAAAAATCCCTAGAGGCACAAGGTATAAAATAATCCCCCAAATTATATTTGAAACTTAAGGTATAAATGTGGAAATTACTTCAAAAAGGAATTTTCAAGAATTATTAGGATTTTGGCTAAATAAAGATTAGGGTTAATATAATATTTTGTCCTTATTGTTTGTACTCATTTTGGTTTTAATCCCTATAATTTCAAAATAGAGGTTTTAGTCTCTCAAGTTTCTTTTCATTAAAATCGTTAGTCCTTATAATTAAAAAAGAATTGGAATGGAATCAAAGTGCTAAATATGTCACTAACACCATCAATTATGCTGATATGAATTGATGACTAGTAAGTTGACATGACAAAATGAATTATATGATTAATGTGAATTTATAAAAATGTTTTCACATCAGAAAATGAAATTTTTGTTGTAAAGAATATTTTATGGGCATTTTATCTAAAAATAAGGCAATATATTGAGAATTATGGGAAAAATGCCTATTGACCACAAGCAAGCTTGAGAAAAATTATAACATTATTTCATAATACATTAGAATTATTTAGAGTATTACATTGATCATATGATCAAAAGATCCTCAAAAGTATTTGTAGAAGATTAATCTTATAGTAATTGGAAAAAATTAAAATTTAATTAATATAATTAATCCTATTCCATAATCTTCTTAAGGGAATAGGCAGTGTAATCTTAAGCATGAGGGAAGGGAAGAAGAATTTTGTGCCATTTGATCTTTGGCAGCCATTAAATTAATATTTATGAAGGAGGTAGATTTAAAATTTTATCAAATAGAGTTTATAATGAGATTAATCATCTCCCTCCATCCCATTTTCGCTTATGTCATGATTGAAAATAAAATAGAGAGGGAGCAGAGTATGAAAGTGAGAGAGGGGAGAGAGAAAATATGAAAAGAAGACGAGGAAAAGCAAGTTGCTATTGGTAAGTATATGTCTTGAATCCATCATCATATTTAGTTTTGTTACCTAAGGTATCCATGGGTCTTAAATCACTCTTGTTGTAGTGTTTAGCAAGAGAAGAAGTCTTTAGTTCAAGGGTTTTAAGAAAAGAATCCATAAAGAATTAAGCTCATTGACTTGGATTAGTGGTGCTTATTGTTTTTATGGATGATGTTGATGATGGTTATTAAGTTATTCTTGAATTTTTGCAAAATTTTGGAAGCTTCATTTCCTATGGGAAAATTCTGACCAATTTTCTAGAGATTATGGAATAAAGATTTAAGCTTACATTACAACTCAAGAGGCATGAAAATGTTGAAAACAAGAGATTGATGGAATAGAAACAAAATCCATGATGATTTCCCTTTACATCCTTTGTGTCGGCCTTAACTAACTTAATATGTTAGATGTAACCTCCCCTGCCTTACAAATAGTAACTATGATTTGAAAATATATAATTAAGATGAATTAGACACCAACGGATGATAAAATTTCATTTTTAATTCCATCATTGAGATAGGGATTTCACAAATTTCTTTCGAAATCAATTTAACCTAGTTTCCTATTCAAACTTCAAATATAACTACACTATGTAATTAAATCACATTTATACATATCAGAGTATACAGTCATAATTCCCGGCAACCCCCGGGTTTCATATATATCTACTAACCTCCCATTTAGGGGATTACACAACCGTATCCAAAATAATATATACAAAATATATAGTGATCCCCAATTAAATTTTGATAACCAACATCCCAAAATCAAATGATCCTACAGAAGTCTTAGCTGCCCTAGGTCGCCTCTGAGCCACTTGCCATGTTTGAAGGTTAGTCAATGGAAAGAATGAGATTCAAAATAATCTCAATAGCCACAAATCACTCATACCATACATAATCACAAAGCATGCACTGACATCATCAAGCAGCATAGCAGCATGAAGCATAACATACAAATTGTCACATAATCACATAGTCACATCCCTCGTATCTCCACCACCCCGCAGGTACGGTCCTTCCACCCGAACCACCGATGGGGCATAGGTGAAGGATTCATAAATAGCCTTTCGACTTTCACATATAGCCTTATAGCTTCCACATAACATATCCTCCGTATCTCCACCGCCTCGCAGGTACAGTCCTCCCACCAAAACCACTGATGGGCCGCAGGTGAAAGACTCACAAACAATGATAAATCAAACATACAATGCATTACATATAGTATAAGGGAAAGCATCATTACCTTATTCTTTCCGAGCATGCTCTGACACAGTTTGCTCACGAGCAGGGCAAATATCAAACCCTATAAACCAAATCAAAGATGACAGGTCATTCTCTATTCCAAATTCTCACTTTTATAACACTTAAAGTTGGTTATCATTTAAACTCTTTTGGTGGCTTCAAGAAGCCTAAACACATGCCTAAAGGGTTGGGAAAACTACACCAAAGATCTCTTGTTTAGAAGTATAACACTGATTTTAACTAACACACTCAAGTGATGGATGATGCACTCGAGTGATGAGATAACTTGCACTCGAGTGATGACGGCTCACAAATGAGAGTGCTTGACAGAGAGCAACAACAGAATAGAAATGATAAATGATCTCGAGTCCTGAACTCAACACTTAAGTGGTAGCCTCATGCTTACTCGAGTCCTACCAAGTGAGGCACAGGAAGTGACTACCTGAGAGCAATAGAAACCTTAAAACAGGAAGTACACTCGAGTGACAGTATAATACTTGTGAGTGCTAACACATACTCTTGACAAATTGACTGCGATTGCCAACTTGAGACTCGGCCTCATAGTGCATAATACTATTGCACTCGAGTGAGACAAGGTTCACTCGAGTGATGGCCCATATCACTCGCAAGTGAGAAAATGCACCTTTGCTTCTTTACGTGGAAATGCAACTGAAAACTTGAGGAAAAGAGGAAATATGATGCTGCACTATTCCCCTGTGCATTCAAGTAAGACTCTATCAGAAGCCAAAACGCAACAGATGACAGAATTTTCCAATTCTTACCCAATATGTTTAATGGCCCCTAAAATCAGCAACCAAAGCCTTTCCCACACAATCTTCCGTAAGGAACCCATCGGAAACACCAAAACAACTAAATTCCTATAACAATGACACATTCCACACTTCCAAGCACATTGGAATCCAAAACCACTAAGTGATGAACTTGGTTTCCATGATTTTAAACCAATTCCAATGTTTTAATGACATAATATTGTTAGATCTCTCATGTTTTGATGATAACAAATAATGGTATGAAAAAGATTTGATAAACAAATAAGTTTGAACAAAGTAATAACAGGGCAAATCATCACTTGAAGTAAGCACTGGAGTAATGAAGAAAGGCCAAGAGAAAAAGCTGAGAAACTTCATTACTGGAAAAATTTCTAAAGGGTTACTCGAGTAAGTACTCGAGTAATGAGACAGAAACTTGAAGTAACCAGAGTTAACCTTCAAGTAACCTACCAACGTTACTCGAGTAAGTACTTGAGTAATAAGGTAAAAGACTTCCAGTTGTTCTCGGCCTGCCAACGTTACTCGAGTAGTACTCGAGTAACCAGGTAAATCACTTGGACTTGCTCTCGGCCTGCCAATGTTACTCGAGTGAGTACTCGAGTAATCAGGGAAATCACTTCCAGTTGCTCTCGGCCTACCAATGTTACTTGAGTCTGTACTTGAGTGCCCTGCTTTAAGAAATATGTTGCTCTCGGCATTTTCAATCCTGCCAATGTTACTCGAGGAGCTACTCGAGTAACCTAATGTGGTAAGCAAAACTTGAAGGCAATACTCGATTAACTTGATATGCTTTTATCACACTTCACTCGAGGCACTACTCAAGTATGCAGGTATTCAACTACTCTTTATCAAATATTTGAACTGGATTACTCGAGTCAGTAATCGAGTAATCTGCAGAGTTATTTACAAAGCACTTGAAGTATCTACCCGAGTAAGCTGTGCAGAAAATTTATGTTTACTCGAGTAAGTACTCGAGTAACAAGGTAATCCAACTTGAAGTGCTCTCGGCCCTGAAATCCTGCCAACATTATTGGAGTGAAGCATCAATTAACCTGAAGTTTATTTGAGAGATTACTCGAGTAACTTATGAAGAAAAGTGTGCCATACTCGAGTAAGTACCCGAGTAAACAGGTATTTCTAAGGTTTGTAAATTTGTTTACTTCATGCACTACTCGATTTATGTGATGTTCATTCATTAACTTGCTATCATTACTCTCACGATGATACTCAAGTGAGTACTCGAGTAAACTTAATGAATACTCGAGTAACTACTCGAGTATGCAAGTCCAGAAATTTGAAAATCATTCCAATGTTCATTGATTTGTTTCCTATGTGATTAACCCTTCATTTTATTAGTATTCTTAGCATATCCGCAGATAAACAATAAAGAGATCTTACCAAATAAGGAAAGTCAAATGCAACGTTCAAACGCTACCTACCGCCACCTACCACAAACGGATATTTTTCAAATACTGGAAAAGTCAACAGTGGGTGCGCATACTCTAACGGGCGAGAAGAAAATGTTCCAACGGTCATTACCAACACATCTATATATGGGAACATCCAAACAGAGAAAGAGAACAAGAACACACACACGAATGCATTATCAAGTTCACGTTCAATACTCTGTTTTACATATACTTGTAATTCTGTACTTTAGTGATTATTATTCACTCTGTGAGAGAGATATTTCATTCAAACTCAATATTTGTTATTGAGGTAACTTAAGGTTGTGGAACCTTGAGTTGGGATTGGATTACAACTTGTAAGGGAGAGAGAGTATCCAGGCGAAGGAACTTGCTTGTACTGAGGTGCCAAGAACCCACTGAATCTTGGAAGTTATTGTGAAACTCTCAGAGATATTCTGAGGACTGGACATAGGTCAAAGTGGTTGTGGCCGAACCAGTATAACTCCCGGTGTACACTTCGGTGATATTTCTCCTTACTCTTTACTGCATTATATTCACTGTCAAGTTTTCATATTTGCAACAAAATTTTTAGTGTCACCCAATTGACCCCCCCTCTTGGGTGAAACACTTGCTCTAACAAATATGGCACCAAATCCAATACAATACACTAGGCAATTCATTCATTCCAATATGACTCACCTCTTCCAATACTAGGCAAATCCAAAATTTACAAACTTAACCAATCATCACAACAAATATATCAAAATGCAACCAATACTCATCTCTTCCTCTTCCCAAAAGTATATTCTTGTTTCTACAACTTACAAAGTTCTTCAAGCACCCAAACATCTGCTTTCAAAAATCTAAAACCATAGCAATGAAGCTCTCATCACCATGAACAACATTAAAGAATATGAATTGAACATTCAAAGATAAATTCTCACCCAAACTTGAGCTTTCTTCTTTCTCTTTCCTCCTTACTTTGAACGAAAATGGAGAATGAAGAGAGAGAATGAGATGATGATGAAGAAACAAATTTTTCCCTTCCCCATGCATTTTGGCCGACCTTGAGGGAGATAGGAGAGAGGGAAAGAGTTGAAAATTTGACTTTGATCTCATGGCTCTCATGTTGCCAAGTGTCAACATTTTATTTTATATTCCATGAACACACATAAATATATATGCATAGGATTCCACCCTATTAATCACTCAATCCTAACCATTAATCTTTAATTACAAATGAGTTTCTTCTTCGCTAATTGACCAATTGGTCGGTAACTTTCCTTTTTCTTATTTTACCCCTGATTTTGGTAATTCTCACAGAATCACCACCAAACACATTCTATCATTCATTTTTCCCAACCATGCGACCTCCCCTACACTAGGGTTTATTTTAAGTTTTATTACACAATTAAGCTTAAATGTAGGGTTTGGGCATTGATCATAACACATTCCTTCATATTCACATTGTATTCTTTAAAAGTGTTTATTTATCATTAATTACTTCAACTTTTGAAATCATTAGCCCTTAATCCCATTTTTTGGTTATTACAATTCCTGCCTGTAAATAAAATTTTGTCCTTGAAACTTGTCACACAACTTGAGCCATAAACTCTAGGTAACGCCTCCGTATATCAACTTCCGCTTCCTAAGTTGCCTCTCTCTGAGTCATTCCCTTCCAAATCACCTTTACATACAGAATGCTTTGGTGTCTGAGCCGTCATTCTTCTCGATCAATGATCTGCTTTGGCTCCACCGTCTATGTGAAGTTGTGTTGCAATTTGACTTCTTCATACTCAATGATGTGAGATGGATCTGGTTGGTACTTCTTCAGTTGTGAAATGTGAAACACATCATGGAGTCTGCTTAAGTTTAGGGGTAGGGCTACTCGATAAGCAACAGGCCCAATTCTTACAAGAATCTCAAAAGGACCTATATACCTGAGGCTCAGTTTCTTTCGCTTGATAGCTCACCTGATGCCGGTAACTGGAGATACCTTCAGAAATTCATGGTCACCAACCTCAAACTCTAGAGGTCTTCTCCTCTTGTAAGTATAGCTTTTCTATGAACTCTGCGCTACAAGAAGCCTCTGTTGAATGATTTGAATATGTGCTGAGGTCTTATCAATAAGTTATGGCTCATACAACTTCCTCTCAGACAACTCATTCCAGCATAAGGGTGATTGGCACTTCCTCCTATACAATGCTTTATAGGAGCCATTTGGATGCTCACATGATAGCTATTGTTATAGGCGAACTTGGCAAGTGGAAGAAAGTAATCCCAATTCCCTTTAAAGTTAAGGACACAAGCTCGCAGCATATCCTCCAGAGTTTGAATAGTCCTCTCTGACTATCCATCTGTCTGAGGATGATAGGCCGTACTGAATCTCAACTGAGTATCCGAGCCACATGCAAGGTTCTGCAGAATCTCAAAGGGAATCAGAGATCCCAGTCTAAAATAATGTTCTTCGATGTGCCATGGAGCTTCACAATCTCTCGAATGTAAATCTCTGCCAGTTTGTCCGGAGAGTAACTAGCATTGATCGGTATGAAGTTTGCCGACTTCATTAACCAGTCCACAATCACCCAAATTGTATCATAGTTCCTGATCCTGGGCAATCCCACCATAAGGTCTATGGTTACACTTTCCCATTTCCACTCCAGAATCTCAGGACTCTGTAACAAACCTGGCGGTCTCTGGTGTTCGATTTTTACCCTCTGGTAGGTAAGACACCGCCCTACATATTTAGTCACATCACTCTTCAATCCTGGACACCAATACACAGACTTCAAATTATGGTACATTTTGGTCATTCTGAGATGAAGAGTATACCAGCTCTTATACGCCTCATCAAGAATCTTTCGCCTCAATTCCAGCTTAAGTGGAACACAAATTCTCTTCTGGTAATGAACCTATCCACTAGGTGACAAATCATAGTCCTGAGCTTCTCCCTATTCGATTCTAGCTCGAATTCTTTGTACTCAATCATCTTGTCTTTGAGCTTCTTCAATTTCTGCTCTCAAATCACTTTCCTATTGGGAAACATTGTAATTAGCACAGACAATCTATTTCAACAAATTCAAATCTCAAAAATCTTCTATCAACTTCCCCTCTTGTATCATCATTGTTGACATAAGCACCGTCTTTTGACTAAGAGTATCCGTGACTATATTTGCCTTACCCGGATGATATTTTATTTCCAGGTTGTAGTCTTTTAGCAACTCTTTCCAATGACGCTATCTCATATTCAATTCTTTCTGATCGTATAGATACTTGAGACTCTTATAGTCGCAGTATAGTTTTACCATCACACCACACAAATAATGCCGCCAAATTTTCAATGTAGACATAATGGCCGCAAGCTTCAGATCATAGGTGGGATAATTCATTTCATGAGGTTTGAGTTGTCAAGAGGCATAGGCCATAACACGTCCCTACTGTATAAGGACACACCCTAATCCCTGCTTACTCACATCACTATACACAACATAAGTCAAGTTGGGATCAGGTATAATCAACACAGGTGCCGTAGTCAACCTCTCCTTCAATTCCATAAAGCAATTTTCACAATACTCATCCCATACAAATGGTTGATCCTTCCTAGTGAGCTTGGTCATCGGCAAGGCAATATGAGAGAAATTCTGGATGAATCTCCCGTAGTAACCAGTAAGACCCAAAAAACTACGTATCTCAGCAAAAGTTTCTGGTCTCTTCCAGTCCAGTACAGCTTCCACCTTACTAGGATCCATAGAGATCCCTTCTTGCTAGATAATATGGCTTAGGAATTTTACTTATGACAGCCAAACTAGCATTTACTTAGTTTGGCATATAATTGCTTCTTACGCAATATATTCAACATACTCCTCAAATGATGCTCATGCTCCTCCCTACTCTTGGAGTATATCAAAATGTTGTCAATAAACATAACCATAAACTGATCTAGATACTATCAAAAGACACGGTTCATGTAATCCATAAATACCGCAGGTGTATGTAATCTATAAATACCGCAGGTGTATTGGTTAGCCCACAAGGCATCACCAGGAACTCATAATGCCTATATCTCATCCTGAATGTAGTCTTTTGTACATCCTCTGCTTTCAAGCACAGCTGATGATATCCCAACCTTAGATCAATCTTCAAAAAAACACACGAACTAGATAATTGATCTAAAAGGTCATTGATTCTCGGAAGAGGGTACTTATTCTTGATGTTAATCTTATTCAATTCTCTATAATCAACATACAATCGAAGACTCTCGTCTTTCTTTTTGACAAATAACACTGGAGCTCCCCAAGGTGACACACTAGGTCTAATGAACCCTTTCTCAAGCAAGTCTTTAATCTACTTCTTTAACTCTGCCATTTTATTTGGGGCTATATGGTATGGGGCCTTTGATATCGAACCAGCTCCAGGTACAATCTCGATTGGGAACTGAACTTCCCTTTCCTGAGGTAATCCGTTAAGATCATTTAGAAACACCTGAGGGAATTCATTTACCACTGGTATACTACTCAAAATTTCTTCTGTCTCTCCTTGCACGGAAAAGAACACTATATATCCCTGGCAACCCTTCTTTAGATATTTCTCAGCTTTGGCCATTGAAAGGAAATTCTATCTACCATTCACATCGTTCACACCTTACAAAGCAGGATACACTATCTTTTTGTTCCCACAATCAAGTAACACATTATTTGTCGTTAACCAATCAAAACCTAAAATGACTTCTAATTGATATAGCTACAGACAAATCAAATCCATAGTGGACTCAAGTCCTTCCACAGTTATGACAAATTTAAACAGGCTTCCACAGTTACAGCCTTGACACCCATCGGTGTTGACACAACCAAATCGAATGGCAATCTATACAGATGCAATCCCAAGCGTCTTACACAATCATAAGTAATAAAGGAGTGACTTACACCTACGTCAAATAATGCTTGCAACACATTACCATCAAGGAACATGTTACCTTAGATCAAATCAGGGGACTTCCGAGCTTCCTCATGGGTCATGGCGAATACCCTACCCTGAGTCCTCATCTCTGCTCTGCCCTTGGCCGCCAACAATCTCTAGAAATATGCCCCGGTTGCTTACAATTGAAACAACTTATGTGGCCCTAATAGTTTCTGCCATCATGCAATTTATCACAACGGGGACATACCCACTCTGTTATAAATCTCTGAGGCTCACAATCTCTAGATTGGTAGCACTTTTTACCACCACCCTTAGACGAAGAGGATCCCTGGCCCTTCTACTTTTGAGAATTATTACCCTTGCTGGGTTCACTACGGCTGCAAGTACCCTTGGCCGGATATAAATCTCTCAAGTTGTTTTCAGTGATTCTACATTCTTCCACCGCTTTATTGAACTCAGTGAACTGGTGGATGGCTAACCTCTTTCTTAATTCTCGCCCCAATCCATGAATAAGCATGTCTGTACTCCATTCCACATCATCCATTTTTTGTAGATAAGAGGAATATCTAGATAGCCAGATGAAACGAGTTAAATAATCATTAAAATTTTCCGAATCACCCTGCTTGATGGATAAAAACTCAGTCTCCTTCTTGATCCGCACCAACTTGGGAAAATATTTCTCGTTGAGCTGCTGTTGGAACAACTCCAAGGTCAGTGGCATATTACGATTCCGCAGTGTTAGGGTGATATTCCGCCACCAATGATCCGCATCTCCTTCTAGCTTTTACACAGCCAATCGAGCCTTTACCTCAGTCGGGCACTCAAGGAGTTCGAAGATTTTCTCCAGCCTATTCAACCAGTATTTGGCTACTTGGGGATTGAATCTCCCTCTGAACACCAGAGGTAGGTGTTTGTAGAACTTTGAGACCCAGTATTGCAGATCTCTCTCTTCTCTAACTGGAACCCCATATGATTCTTGGTTTAGTTCGGCGTAAGGAGGTGACTCTAGTGGTCGTACCGACCCTTATGTAGTTTCCTCCCTTCGAGTCTCCTCCTGGGTCTCCTCCTGTTTGGACTGACCCTGACCCTCATTACATCTTGCCTTTTCTATTTTGAGCTCTTCTCTCAGTTCAATAATCATATCCCTCTGATCCCTAATCAGACCCTTTGCTCTTTTCAATCTACAAGTAACTCACCACATTAATATCACGAATAAAGTATACACATATGTTCACAAATCTCATATATATATATATATCTACATTAACAGAACATACATGTGTATACAATAACCATTTACAAATTATCTTCTATCACTAAGGACAAACTAAGGAATTTATCCTAGAAAACTCTACCCTTGCCAGGAACTACAGCTCTAATACTACAAATGTAACCCCAAGCTTACAAATAGTAATTATGATTCAAAAATATGTAATTAAGTTGAATTAGAGACCAACGGATGATAAAATTTTGTTTTTAATCCCATCCTTGAGAGAGGAATTTCACAAATTTCTTTGAAAATCAGTTTAACCTGGTCTCATATTCACATTTTGAATATAAATACCTTGTGCAGTTAAATCACATTTATACATATTAGAGTGTATAGTCATAATTCCCAGCAATCCCCGGGTTTCATATATACCTACTAAGGGTTTATAACTTCCCATTTAGGGAATTACACAACCGTATCCAAAATAATATTTACAACATATACAGTGATCCCCAATCAAAGTTTGATAATCAACATCCCAAAATCAAATGACCCTACAGAAGTCTTAGCCGCCCTTGGTCTCCTCCTTCCCTTTTGAGCCACTTGCCTTGTCTGAAGAGGTTAGTCAATGGAAAGAATGAGATTCAAGAGAATCCCAATAGCCACAAATCACTCATACCAAACATAATCACAAAACATGCAATGACATCATCAAGCAGCATATTAGCGTGAAACACAACATACAAGTTGTCATATATACACATAATCACATAGTCATATCCCCTGTATCTCCACTGCCCCACAGGTACAGTCTTCCTACCGGAACCACCGATGGGCTATAGGTGAAGGATTCAGATATAACTTTCAGCTTTCACATATAGCCTTACGGCTTCCATATAGTCACATCCCCTATATCTCTACTACCCCGCAGGTACGGTCCTCCCACTGGAACCACCGATGGGCCGTAGGTGAAAGACTCACAAACAATGATAAATCAAATAGACAATGCATTATGTATAGTATAAGCAAAAGCGTCACTACCTTATTCTTTCTGAGCGTGCTCTGGCATAGTTTGCTCACGAGTAGGGCAAATATCAAACCCTATAAACTAAATCAACGATGACATGTCATTCTCTATTCCAAATACTCACTTTCATAACACTTAAAGTTGGATATCATTTGAACTCTTTAGGTGGCTACAAGAATTCTAAACACATGCCTAAAGGGTTGGGAAAAATACACCAAAGATCCCTTTTTCAGAAGTATAAACACTTATTTTAACTAATGTACTTGAGTGATGGATGATGCACTTTAGTGATGAGATAACTTGCACTCGAGTGATGACAACTCACTCGTACGAGTGCTTGCCGAGAGCAACAACATAACAGAAATGATCACTGCACTCGAGTCCTGAACTCAATACTCGAGTGGTAGCCTCATGCTTACCTGAGTCCTACCAAGTGAGGCACAGGAAGTGACTACCTGAGAGCAATGGAAAACTTAAAACAGGAACTGCACTCGAGTGATAACACTAATACTCGAGTGACAGTATAATACTTGTGAGTGCTAACACACACTCTTGGCAAATTGGCTACGAGTGCTAATCCAAGATGCGGCCTTATAGTGTATAATACTCTTGCACTCGAGTGAGACAAGGTTTACTCTAGTGATAACCCATATCACTAGCAAGTGAGAAAATGCACCTTTGCTTTCTTTTCGTGGAAGTAAAACTGAAAACTGAAGGAAAAGGGGAAATATGATGCTACACTTGAGTAATGCCTGTACACTCTAGTGAGGCTCTATCAAAAGCCAAAATGCAGCAGATGACAGAATTTTCCAATTCTTACCCAATGTGTCTAATGGCCCCTAAAATCAACAACCAAACTCTTTCCCGTACAAATTTTCATAAGAAATCCATTAGAAACACCAAAACAACCAAATTCCCATCACAATGACACATTACACACTTCCAAACACATTGGAATCCAAAACCACTAGGTGACCAACTTGGTTTCCAAGATTTCATACCAATTCCAATGTTCTAATGACACAATATGACACAAAATCCAACACAATACACAAGGCAATTTATTCATTCAACATGACTCAAAATCAGGGAAAATCCAAAATTTACAAAAATCAACCAATCATCACAATAAATATGTCAAAATGCAACCAATACTCACCTCTTCCTCTTCCCAAAAGTATATTCTTGATTCGACAACTTCCAAATTTCTTCAAGCACCCAAATACCTTCTTTCAAAAATATAAAACTATAGCAATGAAAATCTCATCACCATGAACAACATTAAAGAAGATGGATTAAACATTCAAAGACAAATTCTCACCTAAACTTTAGCTTCCTTCTTTCTCTTTCCTCCTTACTTTGAACGAAAATGGAGATTGAAGAGAGAGAATGAGATAATGATGAAGAAATAGATTTTCCCCTTCCCCATGCATGTTAGCCGACCTTGAGAGAGAGAAGAGAGAGGGAAAGAGTTGAAAATTTAACTTTGATCCCATGGCTCTCAGGTTGCCAAGTGTCAACATCTTGTTCTCTCTTCCATGAACACACATGAACACATATGTATAGGATTCCACCCTATTAATCAATCAATCCTAACCATTAATCATTAATTACTAATGAGTTTCCTCTTTGGTAACTGACCAATTTGTCTATAACTTTCTTTTTTCCCATTTTGCCTCTGATTATGGTAATTCTCACAGAATCACCACCAAACACATTCTATCATTCATCTTTCTCAACCATGTACCCTCCCCTACACTAGGGTTCATTTTAATTTTTATCACACAATTAAGCTTAAATGCAGGGTTTGGGCACTAATCATAACACATTCATTTCATAATCACATTGTATTCTTCAAAAGTGTTTGTTTATCATTAATTACATCTACTTTTGAAATCATTAGCCCTTAATCCCATTTTTGGGTTATTACATGAGAGTAATATTTTGACAATTGTAATGCTTCCAATGTATTTATTATGGTATTTCGTGTGAGAAAAGGGTGAGAGAATATGATTAGAAGCATTAAAAATGAAAAGGGAATTTTTTAACTTAATGACCCTATGTCTTGGCCAAAGGGGATTGAGCAAGAAGGAAAGGGATTTTGTTATATTTTAGTTTGGAAATAGATTCTACATGAAAGGTGTATATGAATAGTATGCGGAAATAATTTTGGGACAAGGGGATCAAAGATCCAAAAAGTAAATTGTTAAGATTAAAGGGAGGAATTAATTCAAGTTATGCATAAAAGAGTTTTGGACAATCATTAATGTGCCCTAAGTTATGTTATTGCTTAGGGTTTGATGTTTTTTAGGGGCCTATAAGGATTCAATAACCAATAGAAGAAAAGTTAGAACAATCAATAAAAAGAGGGAGCAACTTTTCCTTTTTTATTTAAGTTTGTGTTTATCTTTTGTCATACTTCTTAGCTTGCCATACTACTACAAAAAAGACAAGATGTGGCACTTAATTTAAAGAACACTATGGCGCTTGGGAAGCGCCATAGCTTCCACCGCCATTAAAACAAGCTACAGCGCTTCTTGAATATATGGAACCACCGTAGCTTGATTATTTAATTTTTTTATTATAAAGCTATGGCGCTTTTAAGGGGAAGCGCAATTGGAAATTGGTACTTCTTATGACGCTTTTCCAGGGAAGTGCCATAGGAAGTCAATGACTTCCAATGGCACTTCCCTAGAGAAGCGCCATAGGAAGTCATTTTTTAAAAAAATTCATAATTATTTTATTTTCCTGATGTAAACTTCTGTTTACAATCTAAAATTCACAGTAATTTACAATACAATCCACACAAAATGAAAATAATATAGCATGTATCTTTTGCAATATTGTGTTTTCATGTATCAAGCATAAAAGAACTCTAGCATTTAACTTGCTTAAACTTGAGCCATACACGTTACTTCATTAAACTAAACATTATTATATTTGTAAGTTTAAAAATTTAAAAACTTACAATATATCAGAAGTTCAAGAAGATAGAGTTAAAAATTCAAATAAATACCTAAAAACAAAATTATGAGCACACATGTAAGATTCAAGAGAGATTTTAACTAAAAATCATGGACCAAATGTTCAAAAAAAACACTTACACGCTAGGGAGCTTCTGAAGGAGGCTGAGACAAGAAGAAAAAAACACGTGAGAGAGGAAACTTTGTTATGCAATGGAGGTCTTGGATATATAATTGCTAGAGGGAACGCGGTGGGAGAAGCTATGGCGCTTTCTCAAGGGAGTGACATTAACGGCATATAATATATGCCTTTAATAGCACTCCCTTGAGAAAGCACCATTAAAGGCGTATTAAGCCTTTAATGGAAATAATTCTAAGGGAAATTAAAACGTTGGAAAATTAAATGGAAGTAAAGATACTAAGATAATTAATGAAAAAACCATATAAAATAAATAAGGAAAGAAGGATACTGGAAAATAAATAAATAAATAAGGAAAGAAGGTGCTGAAGCTTACCTTAATTAACGGGGTGCTTTAGCTAATAATCAGCTTACATGTAATATGAAGGAGGAATGAAGGTAATGATCGATGCTCGATCACCTTCTTTGATCTCTCTGCTATAGTGGTAATAGCTCTTAACTCTCACTCTTAGTCTCTATATGCGCGGTGTCTAATCTCTCACTCTTTCCTTAGTCTAGATAATATATAGAGATGCAAGAGAACTTTTGCGCATGCAAGCCTACTTGGGCCTTCACTGGTGCTTGCCCCACCAAGCACTAGCCAAGGTTTAATGCCCAGGTTTAATTAATATACCTTGGCCGACGCTTAGTAGGTTAAGCACCGACCAAGGGCACAATCATGGCCGATGCGTACACTACAAAGCCGCCGTTTAATGAATAAACCTTGGCCGGCCCTTGGTAGGGTAAGCGACGGCCAAGGCCGGAGAGCCAACATTGAGTAAGTGCTGGCTAAGGCCTTCACAAGACCACAGTAGCCTTGAATAGACCTTGGGCCACACTTGCTAGGGTAAGTGCTGGCCAAGGAGGGCGGGCCAGCACCGGTGCTTGCTTAAGCAAATGCCGGCCAAGGCCTTCATAAGGCCACAGTAGCCTTGGCGTTTGTTGCCATTTGCTTGCCTGCCAAGGTCATGTGGCCTTGGTAGGCACGCCATTGGGGGAATAACGTATATATGCACAAAGCAACATTCAATTCATCCGTGAAGCAAGCAATATAAGAAGCACACCTAAAGTAGAGATTAGGTATATGTTATAGGAGAAGAATTTAAGGGGGAAAACGTTAGGACACAATGAGATATTCAGTAATAAACCATATGGAAAACGGATGAACAAAGAACTATATGCTCTCTATCGTTTGAGAAGGAATTTATGGAGCCAATAGCCTATGGCCCCAAAAAAAAAAAAATTTTCTAAAAATAACCTAGCTATGATGTTTTCTTAAGAAAGTGTCATAGCCAGGACTTTCATTTTTCCTTTTTTTCTTATGAATGTTTTGTGTGGCTCTTGTTAAGGTGAGTGCCACACAAGCCTAATACAAGCTATGACACTTATTATAGGATACGTCGTAGCATATTAACTTGTTTTTTTGTTAAACAATTATCTATGGCGCTTCTTTAAAGAAGTGTCATAGGAGGGGAGCTACTAAATCCTTATTTTGTAGTAGTGCCATGAGTTGAATAACTATTTTATCTTGAACATGTTAAACGTTCTTTTGAATTGTGTCATGGTCATGATTGACAGCTCTATATATGTTTTAATCTCTAGAAATTTTTATTTTTTATTACATTTGGTTTTGAACTCAAATTGTGCATAAAATATATACATACAAAGAAAAATGTGATGTGGTAAAAATATTTTGGCAACTATATAATTTTGAGCTAAATGTATATAAATTTTCTTGAATTGTGTTAAATGTTTTCTTGAATTGTGTCATGGCCATGATTGACAACTCTATATATGTGGTAATCTCTAGAAATTCTTACTTTTCATCACATTTGGTTTTGAACTCAAATTGTGCATAAAATAGATACATACAAAGAAAACTGTGATGTGATAAAAATACTTTGGCAACTATAACATTTTGAGTAAAATGTATATAAGTTTTGATTTAACTGAACAAATTAAAATGCTCATAAACTCCTTCTCTTTTTGTAGGAGGACGTAGACAAGATGTACATGCTTACAAATATTCGAAGTGGGGAAAAGAGAAAAAAATACAAAAAGAAGATCAAAGAAGTAGTTTGAAGATACTCTTAGTCACTTTTAATTCACTACAGTAAAAAAAAAGAAAACACCCAAAAATTGGACCTTTCTGTCTACGTTCGCAAAGCAAAGCAAAAGTGAAGTTGCGTAACTGATGCTGTGCATTTTAAAAAAGTGACGAATTTGAGGGATTTTAACCTAATAGGAGGCGCCAAAAATCATCATTTTGGTCACGCCCTAAAATATTTATGCATGATCACCACAAAGTATAAGGTCATTTTACTTCATAATTTAATTTACTATTTTCTATTTATAATTTCCAAGATCTATTTTATTAATATAATATCTAATGACATTACAATCTTCATACATGAATGATTGTTTAAATAATTAACATAAACCTATTTAAACATGAAAATGTAAAACATATTGCAACAATAGAATAAATCAATTTCATCAACTCTAATTTACCATAAAAGTTTTTCACAAGTATGCAAACCACTCCATAATACAAATGGAATAATAGTTTCACTTGCACTAAATAAGTTACAAATAACTTGATTAGTAAATAGAGTCCATATTTATAACTAAAATAATCCCAAAGTAGTAAATAAATAATTATATTCTAGCATATAAATTACTTAAAATATACATGTGCCAATGCATATTGGTTGGTACATATAAGATTTCACAATGTAAAAGAGACAAATGTCATTATTGATGTATGGATAAAACTTGGTTTCAAACTTTTCCATAACCATGCTTATATCTAACCAAAGAGAAACTAAATAAAAATTATAAGTTCAGCTTAAATAAAAGTTAATAAAAGATTTATTTTGAGTACTAAGAAATAATGGTGAAAAACATTTTTTTTAATCTAAAACTCATTCCACCAGTGGAGCCAACACAAAACATATAACAAGTGCAGTATGAAGCCACAAATAATAAGCGCAACATCAACCCACGAATAACAAGCGTAGCATGGACATAGTCCATGTAAATAAATAACTAAACACAGCTTGAAACCATGAAGACAAGCATGAACACATAGTTCACAAGGGTAAATATCCAAGTGCTTTGTATCGAGTTCCTCTAAAAAAATGTTCACAATCTTATAGAAATCATTTTTTAAAAATTCTTGAAAGTTTCTTCCGAAATATGTGTGTGTGTGTTTAGGGGGGGTTGTATTATAAAATGTCTAGAAACCAATTTTCAGACTTCCTTTCATAGGATAATATATACACGTAGATTAATGAAAAAAATAAATTCAAGATTTCGATTAGAATTATTAGTAATAAACTTATATTAAAGTGCCATTTTGGTTCAAGCACTCTAATCCAACAAGTAGAAACACCTTCGAATATTGCACGCCACTTATATAAATATCAGTCATTCGGTACTTTCTTTGATATATTTGAGCTAGCATACAAGAATATTATGAAATGTACCATAGTAGAGTGATGATATTTTAATCCATATATTCCATATATCTCATTTTGTACATTGTAGTTTTCAAACAAACAATAATGTAAAAAAATTAAAAATAAATTTATTAGGATTGCTTTCTTGGCTATCATCAATCTTATAGTGCATGTATTATGGTCTAGATGATCCATTTTCACTTTGATGAAATTCCAAATCCTATGATTCCTATAATATATTTCAATTTATATAAAAGAAGGGCAACAAAATGTTTAATGAATATATGTTGTTAGAATCCATATTTTGATTATAACAAATGATGACATGTTGTTTTGTAACACAATGACAAAGTTTAATTGAATCAAAGTTGTTACCAAATGAATTTTGCAAGTTGACAAAAAGTTGCTGCAAAATATCTGATGTACTAGAGTTTTAGAGGAAAACTCGAGTTCTGTGGGCTAAAGAACTCAAGTTCAGCAAGTTATCTGCTACAAGTGTTATACAAAAGCTACTCTGAAACTGAAATCTACTAAGAAACTTGAGTTTTAGTTCAAAACTCGAGTTCTGGTCTGAAGAGAACTTGAGTTCTACAAGATAACTCTTGCAAGTTCTTTCCAAAGGCTAAGTCAGAAACTAAAACTACCTGAAGAACTCGAGTTCTGGTCTAAAGAGAAGTCGGTTTGGCAAGTGATCTAGTGCAAGTGTTGTCCAGAAGCAAAACCAGGATCTAAACCTATGAGATGCACTCAAGTTTTGAAATAAAACTCGAGTTGTGCCTCAATACTTCAAGTCAAATCTTACAACTTATAGCTGGAGCCAAACTAGAAACTTTATCAATATGATATGCACCTGAAAACTCGAGTTCAGGTAAGGAACTCAAGTTTGGTACTACAACACTTTAAGTTAACTCTTGTAACTTTCTAATAGGGACAACGTGAAGTTGTGTTGACTAGCTCGAGAACTCGAGTTATGACTAAAAATTCTTTTATAATATCCCGAAGTTTGGGATTGGAGGCTTAGGAATAAGCCTAAATTAAGTATACCGCTAAGCTCTAGTTTAGCGGGTGTCTCATTAAAAGGAATAAAATGGTGAATTAAAGAGTATAGGAAATTTGAATACAAAAATGGAATTTGTTGGTGTTGCAAGTGTATTACGTTTCATTGCTTCCAGTGAGGCAGTGTTGTTGTGCAATGCATTTCAATAAACAAATGAAGCTCAAAAATTATAAAATTTTACAAGGTAAAGGTAGGCATCCTAAGCTTCAATGTGATAAGTAATGGGTAATTTTTGGACTTGTACACAAAAAGTTATAGAGTTTTGAATTTACCCAACGAAATTAATTACTTTTAGGAACAACATGCAAAGATTGAAATTCTGGGACTTGTGTGCTTCCAATTGGCTAAAGGTTATATTTTTCTTTAAAACTACACTCAATAAGGGTTCTATAGCCTTTAGAATAACTCCAATATGATGTCTACAAATTTAGTTATGTTTTTTCAAAATTTAGGCAGAAAATCTGCCAGAAAATCCGAAAATGGGAATTATGACAACAACATGCTATATTGATGACATAAGCATGGGATATGTTATATGTAATATCCCAATTTTTGATTAAGGGGTTTTGACTCCAAAAGTGGATGTGATTAGTGATAAATAAACCCTCTTGGAGAATATGAAGTGGATTGTAGTCGCTTATGTTATAAGCAGCGCTAAAACCCTGTAATTGAGTTCAATTGTAGATTAACATCTAAATTGACTTCAAATATAGGGAGGGTGCATATTATGGATAAAAGAATGAGAAAATGTGTTTGGTGATAATTCAGTGTGAATTACCATAATTAGGGGCAAAATGGTAAAGTTGCCAACCAATTGGTTAGTTGCTAAATAAGAAACTCATTAGTAACTTTAAGATCAATGGCTAGGAATGAATTATGCAATAGATTAAGGGGCGGAATCCCATGTGTTTGACGCTATATGAGCTCATGGGAGGTGTGTTGAGATGGTGACACTTGGCATAATATGAGCCATTGGATTAGGTCAAGATTTCAACACTGTTTCCTCTCTCCTCTCTCATCTATCCATTAAATCAGTTTGTGGGTGTGTGGGGAGCCAAAATCTGATTTCATTCTCTCTCTCCTCCAAGCATCCATGTTCGCCCAAGTGAAGGGAAGAAAGAGAAAATAAAAGGTGGGTTTTTGGTTGGCTTCTTATCCTCTAATGCTTAAATAATCTTCTTTAAAGTTGTTCATAGTGATGAGAGCTTCATTGCTATGGTTTTAGATTTGGGAAAGAAGGTGTTTTGGGAGCTTGAGGAATCTTAGAAGATGAAGAATCAAGGATTAGCTTTGATAAAGAGGAAGAGGTGAGTGATATTCCCCTTTTGATCTATATATTGTGATTGTTTCATGAGATTTTTGATTTGTAGTTTTTGCCCTAATTTGGTATAATTGTGGAATGGTGGTGTATTGTGGTTAAAATGATGCCATAGTGTGTTTTGGTGTCATTGGAATTGATTTAGAGCATTTGGGTGTAAAGTAATGAAATTTGGGTAATGTGTGTGATAAGTGTGACCATAGTGGGAAAATGTTATTGTAATAGGATTTTAGGTGTTTTGAGGTTTTCAATGGATTCCTTGAGTGAAATTAAGTTGAAATAGCCTTGTGTTAGAGTTTTGGAACCATTAGAGATATATTGGTTAAGTTTAGGAGAATTCTGGTTTTCTGAGTTTTTCTGGGTTCTGATAAGCTTCACTCGAGTAAACATGGGTCTCACTCGAGTACAGCGTGATGTTTTCCCTTTCCCCTTTGGTTTTGGTTGCACTTGTTCATGGAAGAAGCAAGAGTGCGCTTCCTCACCTGCGAGTGATGTAGGTCTTCACTCGAGTGAATGTGTGTTGTGTACTAAGAGGTTGCTCTCAAGTTGTCACTAGCAGTTGGTTTATCAAGAGTGTGAGCTAGCAGTCGCAAGTATTGAGCTATCACTCAAGTGAGGGTCGTTGTGCTCGAGTGTACTTTTAACTCTGGGATGTCTGTGCTCTTAGGTAAGCACTTTTGGAGCTTTACTCGGTAGGACTCAGGTGCTTGAGGAGGTATAACTTGAGTGAAAGGCATCCATCACTCGAGTGAGGTCATCTTCACTCGAGTGCTTCAGTCAAAAAAAGGGATTTTGAGGATTGAAAAGATGGTCTTTGGTCAAGTATTTCCCAAACCTTTAGGTCTTGTCGCAGATGATAACCAACTAAAGTATTTGAAAGTTAAGGAATTAGAAAAGGGATTAACCATATATCCTTATTTTGATTATAGTGTTTGTTGATCACCCTGATCGTAAGCAGCCAGAGCTGGAGCTTACTGTGTTGGTGCATGTCTTAGCTTTGCATGATTATATGTAATTTTAAGCTATATTTCAATTTATGCTATAGCCATTAGTATATTGTTTGAAGCATTGAGCTTACAAATTGTCATTATGTTAGCATGAGTTATGCGATGCAAGCATGTCATGCATTAAACATCTATCCTACATGTATATTGATATTGTTGTCCTACTGAGATTCTCTAGAATCTCACCCTCCCCTACTAACCTTTCAGACAGGGTAGTGGATCGAGGATGGAGTAAGTAATCAAGGGTGGCAAGGATTTCCTTCGGGTTGAAGATTCGGTAGTTGGTTATCATAGTTAGGAGTATATGGATTTGGATGTGTATATATGTATGTGGATGAGGATTTGTTATGTATTTGAGATGGATTTGTGTAATCCCCATATGAGGGCTTGTAATGGGCGAATGTGCCCTATAAAGCTTGAGTTATTAAATAGAACCCAGGATTGGCCAGGAATTTTTTTGTGTACTCTAATATTTATATAAATGTGATTTATCTTCGTGTAGTAATTGTATTCGGAATGTGAATGTGAGGCCAGTTTATAAATGATTTTGAAATGTATTTATGAAAACCCTGTCTGGTAGATAGGTTTGAGAATGAGTTTTTGATTGTTCTTGGTCTCTATTTCACTTAATTGTCATATTTCGTATATAATTATGGCAGGGGGTTAAATTTTTCATATTAGAGCTGCTGTTCCTGGCAAGTAAATGATTTGCTAGTATAATGGCAGTGGTTGCTACCTTAAGTCATAGGAGATGACTTTGTTGTAGTATACATATTAAGATCCCTACTATTTGTGGATATATAAATTTAAGAGAATGTGTGTATACATTATTTGTGTTGTAGATATGGTGAGTTAGTATGATTCACCCTAGAATTTGAGTTGTAGACCAAGAGGTAGAGGTAATCAGACTCATCATCTATTTAAAAATCGAGGAAAATGGTTTTCGAGGTATTTGATATTGAAGTTCTAGGTATCATGACCAACCTAGATATTGGGTGAGAAACCCAAGGTGGTATGATGTTACATGTAGTGATGTCATACTGAGCTTGTGTGTGTAAAGGCTTTAAGACCTAGGGGACTGGTGTGCCTTAGGCTGGCAAAGATATTTGGATTTATGTTGGAGTTGATGCTCCATCAAATTGAGGGAAGTGATTTCCTGGTTCAACGGAGGGTGAGACTTTGATAGTTGAATCGTGATCCAAGGATCAGGCTCAATAGCTGGGCTGATTCTTAGGAGTTTGCTTTGACCTGCATGGTCTGTGGTACCAGAGTATGGTACTAGGTTTGAATTGAAATATGTATAAGGTATCCTGAGGTTGCAAGTGGTTAACCTAGCACAGGGAGAAAGTTATCTACGGAGGATTCGGATCGAAGAGTGCTACCTACGGTGACATTTGATCGGAGAGGCTCTTTGTGAAATCTTCACCTGCGGCCCATCGGTGTTTTGGTGGGAGGACCATGCCTTTGGGGTAGTTGAATACGGGGGATGTGTCTTTGGAGCCGAAAGGCTATTATTGTGTGTCTTTCACCTGCGGCCGCATCAGGGGTTCCCATAGCGGAGGACTCTTCCGTTGGGATGGTAGTTTACGGGGGATCGACTATATGATTTTGTAAGCTTTATGAAAGCCGTCGTGACGATAAACCCTAGTGTGCAGCCACCGTGATAACGAACCGTAGAGAGTAGTCGCTGTGACATTGAATCGTAAAATAAGGATATGAGAGCCCATGTTCTCAATGATGTGTTGGTTATGACTCTGAATGATTCGAGTTGAATCGAGCCAAGGTCTAGCACAGATTTTGAGTGGGGTCGGGTGTAGTGAGAGATTCCTATGGGACTCCTATTAAAAAACCTTGACATTGTAAAGGCACAGATAAGGAGAAAGACCTCAGAGTGTATTGCAGAAGTATGTGAATGTGATGTGTTTGAGAACTATTTCGAGCTTGACATAAGTGTGTATAGTGATGCAAAAAGGTATTGATGATGGTTATGCCCGGTTCCAGCTTGATGTGATTATGCATTATGTGTCCGCCCATTCTCCCTTGCGTTGGGAGTTTTAGTGTCGTCGGTAGGGTTGCTGATCAAGGCTGCCGAAGGAACCCGTTCGGTAGGGTTGCCGATTGAGGCTACCGGTGGGAATGGGTGTGATGATTGTGAACAAGTTGGGGTTAGGGTATGGTTATGTAGCAGAGTAGAGCTAGTTCAGCGGATGGCTAATTCGACTACATGATCGAGGGGTTCTCAATTTTGAGGGCACTTTCCCCGGCATAGCCAGCTTGGCTAACCACCACATTGGTTGCATCAGTGTTGACCCAAGACCGAAAGGCGGTGCGTAAAATTAGAGTCTACGATATGTGTTGGTATGAAAGTTATGTGATGTGCTATGACATTTGCCCTGGTAGTGAGTAGCCTCTGTCTGAACACCATCGGAAATAACAAGGTAGTGACTTTTTCTCTTATACTGTGTGTGAGGCATTGTATGTATGTTTGTCATGCATTGAGAATACTTTGTGAATACATTGTGATGCTTTGAGTTCGTAGCGAAAGCTGACGTATAGTGATACTTTATGGATACTTTGTGAATACATTGAGATCGCAGCGAAAGCTGACACATAGAGTTTACAGCCATGAGTGCTTTTGTTTGTGGCATTAGACATGATACATTATGATGATGTTGAATATGATCTTACATGCTATGTGTTTATATACTGTATGCGTGATCTATTACTATTGGGATTCTTTTAAATCTCATTCTTTCCTTTGACTAACCTTTAGATAGAGCAAGTGGCATCAAGGAGAAAAAGGGTAATGATGGTATGTGACCACTCCAATAGTCCTCGAGTACCTAGCAACAGTCCGGGTGTGTGCAGTGTGCATCCCCGGCGGAGAAAGAGGATAAGGGTGGTGCTGGGTGAGTAAGACTCTCAACTGATCACTTGGATAGAAGATACTGAAATTCTAGGTGGGCCATTAAGGTCAGGTGCTTCGAATAGAAGAGATTGAGATTCCGGAGTGACCTAACGATGTGATATTGTGGTTAAACCCCAAAAGTCCCGATTACCACTAGCAGATTCACTAGTGGGTGTATAGGTAAGGGTAAAGCTGTAGAAGTGGATATAGCGAAAACTGAAATGTTTGTGTATACAGCTAAGGCTGTCATTTGATGTATTGAGGTTGTCATGTTTTGGATTTACTTTAAGAAAGGGGTGACCAGATTGGGCAGAAGTCGTGGCCTATGCCGGCCAATTGCAAAGATGTTACGGATCATGATTTAGAACCTTCGGATATTATAGTTATGTGATCATATAGTGTTGTGGCAATTGTATGTGGAGGTGATTTCATTTATTTGGCAAGTGTGTACGTGCAGCAATCGTGTATTAAGAAGATTGCGATTTTGTACCAACAGGGTTGCATCTGTGTTTGTGCCAAAGAAATGACGCTATTACCTGAGTGAGGTGACAGCAGAATTATGCGGTGATTAAGAGAATTCTGAGTATTGTGTGGCTGGAAAGAAACCAAGCACGACACATTAGTCTGTATATGATTTGATGATTGTGATTGAGGAGGCTTAGAGTCAGCCTGAACGAGTTTAGTCTACTTGAATTATGATCGAATGAGGTAGAATCCTCTCGAGTTTGAAATGGAGATCATGTGTATGTAAGAGTGTCTCTGAGTACGGAGATCAGTGAGATGATCAAGCAAAAAGCATTGAGCTACAACGCGTTGGTCTGTTTTGATTCTTGCGAGAGTCAAACCTATTGTGTATGGATTGTGTGGGTGGTATAAGAAGGACCGTCCAGAAGAAAAGGTACTTTATGAATCGAAAGCCATCGTGAAGAGGCATATGAGGTAATGGTTTAAGTGGTATAACAAATTTCAAAGACGGAATTTATTTGAACGATGGGAGAAATGTAATATCCCAATTTTAGATTAAGGGGTTTTGACTCCAAAAGTGGATGTGATTAGTGATTAATAAACCCTTTTGGAGAATATGAAGTGGATTGTAGTCGCTTGTGTTACAAGCAGCGCCAAACTCTAAAATTGAGTTCAATTGTGGATTAACATCTAAATTGACTTCAAATATAGGGAGGGTGCATATTATGGATAAAAGAATGAGAAAATGTGTTTGGTGATAATTCAGTGTGAATTGCTATAATTAGGGGCAAAACGGTAAAGTTGCTGACCAATTGGTCAGTTGCCGAAGAGGAAACTCATTGGTAACTTTAAGATCAATGGCTAGGATTGAATTGTGCAATAGATCAAGGGGCGGAATCCCATGTGTTTGAGGCTATATGAGCTCAAGGGAAGTGTGTTGAGATGGTGACACTTGGCATAATATGAGCCATTGGATTGGGTCAAGATTTCAATACTCTTTCCTCTCTCCTCTCTCCCTCAAATCAATTTATGGGTGTGTGGGGAGCCAAAATCTGATTTCATTCTCTCTCTCCTCCAAGCTTCCATGTTCGCCCAAGCGAAGGGAAGAAAGAGAAAATGAAAGGTGGGTTTTTGGTTGGCTTCTTATCCTCTAATGCTTAAATCATCTTCTTTGAAATTGTTCATAGTGATGAAAGCTTCATTGCTATGGTTTTAGATTTGGAAAAGAAGATGTTTTGGGAGCTTGAGGAATTTTGGAAGATGAAGAATCAAGGATTAGCTTTGAGAAAAGAGGAAGAAGTGAGTGATATTCCCCTTTTGATCTATATAGTGTGATTGTTTCATGAGATTTGTGATTTGTAGTTTTTGCCCTAATTTGGTATAATGGTAGAATGGTGGTGTATTGTGGTTAAAATGATGCCATAGTGTGTTTTGGTGTCATTGGAATTGATTTAGAGCATTTGGGTGTAAAGTAATGAAATTTGGGTAATATGTGTGATAAGTGTGACCATAGTGGGAAAATGTTATTGTAATTGGATTTTAGGTGTTTTGAGGTTTCCAATGGATTCCTTGAGTAAAATTATGTGGAAATAGCCTTGTGTTAGAGTTTGGGAACCATTAGAGACATATTGGTTAAGTTTGGGAGAATTCTGGTTTTCTGCGTTTTTCTGGGTTCTGATAAGCTTCACTTGAGTGAACATGGGTCTCACTCGAGTGCAGCATAATGTTTTCCCTTTCCCCATCGGTTTTGGTTGCACTTTTTCATGGAAGAAGCAAGAGTGCACTTCCTCACCTGCGAGTGATATAGGTCTTCACTCGAGTGCACCATGGCTCACTCGAGTGAATGTGTGTTGTGTGCTAAGAGGTTGCTCTCGGGTTGTCACTCGTAGTTGGTTTGTCAAGAGTGTGAGCTAGCACTCACAAGTGTTGAGCTATCACTCGAGTGAGGGTCGTTGTGCTCGAGTGCACTTTTGACTCTGGGATTTATGTGCTCTCGGGTAAGTACTTTTGGAGCTTCACTCGGTAGGACTCGGGTGCTTGAGGAGGTATAACTCGAGTGTTGAGGTTATCACTCGAGTGGAAGGCATCCATCACTCGAGTGAGGTCATCGACACTCGAGTGCTACAGTTAAAAAAAGGGATTTTCTGGATTCAAAATATGGTCTTTGGTCAAGTATTTCCCAACCCTTTAAGCATGTGTTTAGGCATTGGGTAGCCACCTAAAGGTCGCAGATGATAACCAACTTAAGTTTTGAAAGTTAAGGAATTGGAAAAGGGATTAACCCTATGTCCTTATTTTGATTAAAGGGTTGGTTGAAAACCTTAACATGAGCAGCCGGAGCTGGAGCTTACGTGGAAAGAGAGTAGGGAACATATCTCTTCTGCTTGTATTTGATATATGTGTTAGTGTGTTGGTGCATGTCTTAGTTTTACATGATTATGTGTAATTTGAAGCTATGTTTCAATTTATGCTATGGCCATTAGTATATTGTTCGAAGCATTGAGCTTAAAATTGTCATTGTGTTAGCATGAGTTATGTAATGCAAGCATGTCATGCATTAAACATCTATCGTACATGCATATTGATATTGTTGTCCTACTGAGATTCTGTAGAATCTCACCCTCCCCTACTAACCTTTCAAACAGGGTAGTGGATCGAGGATGGAGTAAGTAATCAAAGGCGGCAATGACTTCCTTGAGGATGAAGATTCGGTAGTTGGTTCTCATGGTTAGGACTATATGGATTTGGATATGTATATATGTATGTGAATGAGGATTTGTTATGTATTTGAGATGGATTTGTGTAATCCCCATATGAGGGCTTGTAATGGGAGAATGTGCCCTATCAAGCTTAAGTTAATTAATAGAACCCAGGATTGGCCGGGAATTATTTTGCGTACTCTGATATTTATATAAATGTGATTTATCTTTGTGTAGTAATTGTATTCGGAATGTGAATGTGAGACCAATTTATAAATGATTTTGAAATGTATTTATGAAAATCCCGTCTGGTAGATGGGTTTGAGAATGAGTTTTAGATTGTTATTGGTCTCTATTTCACTTAATTGTCGTATTTCGGATATAATTGCTATAGGGGGTTACATTATAAAACATTTTTTCTCCTTCTTCCTCCTCATTTTCATTGCCATACTCAGTTTTAGAGAGAGAGAAGAGTTGAGATTTCTCGAGAGAGAAGGAGAGGAAAAAGCTTACAAATGTAAGTGATTTCTTCAGTAAATTGGTTCTTAACGCATATAACTCCGTTCCTAAGCTACTCTTCTATGTATTAAGATTTGGGAAGATCAATTTTCATTGTGAACAAGGGCTAGGGTTCGGTCACCTTAAGAAAAGCCAGAGGGATCTTGAGGTAACTTCCAAACCTTTGTATATTGATTGTTCTGGCTACTATGGACAATTTAATCGGTGAAATTTTACCGGATTGTCTTTGGTTTTATAGTTTGGACATGTAATGGCCTAAGGGTTATGCTACCAAAATTTAGTCTAAATGGTAGTTGTAACCTAATTAAATAGTTGATAAAGTGATTAGGAGTAGAAAGGAACACGTCTGCAGAGTCGGATTTCAAAAACCCCAATTTTCCCCAAAGTTTCTATAAGTTTTGGGCAGCTCTAGTTAGGGGCTAGGAGTTAGATTTTCAATAATTTAATGATTCCATTAAGTTCTGATGGGAAAATTAGGTAGGGTTACAGTTGGTCACTTTTTTCGGAAAAGCCCAAAAAAGCATAATTACAAAAACGCCCCTAAAACCCTTAAAGCGGGGTTGCCAAGGGCATTTTTGTCATTTGACAATAAATTTGTAATTCCAAGTCTAGATATGGATTCCTTGGGCAAAAATATATTAGATTAGCCTTAGTCTAAATTTCAGAAAAAGTATGGTCAGACCAGGTACTGCGGGGCCGGGTGGGGTCCCCAAGGGCATTTTGGTAAATTTCATAATAGGCTCATATTATACTAGAAACACTGTAGAAGTATCTAAATGGTACATTTGGAATTATAGGAATGAGTGGAGAGCTGAAATGCAGCACGTTGTATGGGGCAGACGATCTGAGGCAAGAAAAGGGTTGAGGTAGGGAACTTACCTTTCCTACATCACTACTACAGAAGATACTTATAAAGTCCCTAAAGGACGTCCCTTTTTGAAAAAGGGACGCCCAAAATATGGTCAGGTTCAAATTTTATCTTTTGGCGCGTCTGATTACCTTTAAACGTCATAAAAAAATAAAAATAAAAACAAAGAAATCCTTTAGACGTCCCCAGCCCAGCTGGGGACGTCTAAAGGTACCTTTAGACGTCCCCAGCCAAGCTGGGGACGTCTAAACACTACCTTTAGACGTCCCCAGAGGGCTGGGGACGTCTAAAAACTATCTTTAGACGTCCCCAGCTGGGCTGGGGACGTCTAAATACTACCTTTAGACGTCCCCAGTTGGGCTGGGGACGTCTAAAGGTATGTATAGACGTCCCCAGCCCAGATGGGGACGTCTAAAGGTCCTCACATGCGCCTGTTATGAAGTGACCGGTGCATGTGAGGATGTCAGAGAGCTCTTCTTCCTCCCATCTATCTCTCCTCCTCCCAACTTTACTCATTCACCCATCTCCGTTAGACTCCGCGCGTCCCCATTGCTGCAGTTTTTTCATTGTTTCTCCTTTCCCATTCCACTCCCCTACTGCATCTCCTCCCAAATTCATCACTCCATCCCCATTGATCGGTCTCCTCTCCCTTTCTTGGTTTTTTAATTTCTTTCTCCAAAGCTTCCTTAGTTCCGTCACCAGGCCATCTTCTTTGCTCCCCTGCTGCAGTTTTTGAGATTCTTGGTTTGCAGATTCTCCACCACCGTCGGCCTCCTCCAAAGCTGTGAGAAATTTTCAGGTTAGCATTTTCGTTTTGAATAAGATTGTGGGCGTTTTATTATTAGTTTTGTATGAATTGAATAAGTGTTTAATTTTTTATATTTTTAGTATTAGTTAGAGGTTTATTTTATTATTCTGTTTATGCATTTTGATTAGGTTGATGATGGTAACTATTAGTTTTGGCACATGATAAATGCTTTTAATTAGTAGGGAAAGGAAAAGAAATGCAGGGCGTTTTATTATTCTTTTTATTATTAGTTTTGTATGATGAATTGAATAAGTGTTTAATTTTTTATATTTTTAGTATAGTATATTTTTAGTATTAGTTAGAGGTTTATTTTATTACTCTGTTTATGCATTTTGATTAGGTTGATGATGGTAACTATTAGTTTTGGCACATGATAATGCTTTTAATTAGTAGGGAAAGGAAAAGAAATGAGAAAAGAATAAAGAATAAAAAGAAAGTAAAAAAATACAAAAAAAATTATCTTGTAGACACACAATATTTTTTTTTCCATAAGACACACGCATTAATATATATATTTAGTGCTAGAATTAGGCAATCTTATTATAACTTAGTGTACGTAGACATTAATATAAGAAATTCGCGTACTTGCATTTTTTTTTTTTACAATTTTTCATTAAATTCGCGTACTTGATTTAATAATTTGGTTGCTAAAATATAAGTGTATTATGTTTGTGCTTGGTGCTAGAAGCTAAAGTTTTGTTTCATTTAAATTAAGCTGAGATGGTTTGTTATTTTGATTTTGGGATGTCTCAATTTTAAGGGGAAATGCTGCCAAAATTTTGAAAAACATTCTTGTAAAAGGCAATTCCCCGTGTTTTCAATTATTCTAAACTTGAGTGTAAATGGAAATGGCATAGGTGGTAATAAAATGGATCATAGTTGGATGAATGCTCTGAGAACAAGTGAAGAATATGAGAATGGGGTTGAAAACTTTATTGCATTTGCTAGGAGAAACGTTCCAGCAAAAAATGGGATGTATTTTTGTCCCTGTGTCAATTGTTTAAATGAGAGAAAACGGGATGTTGAAGTTATAAGGGATCACCTACTTTGTGATGGAATAAATCTTCGATACACAAGGTGGATATGGCATGGTGAGGAAGTAACTGATTGTCCGTCACACAAGAAGGAAGCTGTGGATGTCATAGATGAAGATACAATGGAGAGAATGATTCACGATGTTGAGGTAGAATCGTTTGCGCAGTCGCATGAATATGACAGCCTGCGGAGTGATGCAGAGACACCGTTGTACCCTGGGAGTAAGTACACACGGCTCACAGGAACATTACATTTGGTTAACTTAAAAGCAACTTGTGGGTGGACCGATAGTAGTTTCACATTGCTGCTTGAACTGTTGTGTGATATGTTTCCAGACGATAATGTACTTCTAAATCGTATGTATGAGGCCAAGAAAATCCTATCGACAATGGGTATGGAGTATAAAAAGATACACGCTTGCCCTAATGACTGTGTACTGTACAGAAAGGAGTATGAAGGCCTGAGTGAGTGCCCTAAGTGTCAAACCGCACGATACAAAGTGAAGAAAGATGGTAGTTGTGGCGATGGGAAGACTAAAAGGCAACCTGTAAAAGTTTTGTGGTATCTTCTAATAATACCGCGCTTTAAGCGTTTATTTGGCACTACAAAAAAGGCGAAGAAGTTGAGATGGCATTCGGATTACAGAATATCCGACGGAAAATATCTTCGGCACCCGGCTGACTCTCCACAGTGGAAGAAAATAGATGAAATGTTCCCTGAATTTGGCAGCGAGCCGAGAAACCTTCGGCTTGGGCTCTGTACAGATGGCATCAATCCGTATGGAACTCTTAATAGCACACACAGTGCGTGGCCAGTACTCCTTGTAATATACAACTTGCCTCCCTGGCTTTGTATGAAACGCAAGTATGTGATGCTTTCTATGATGATTTCTGGACCAAAACAGCCAGGAAACGATATCGATGTCTACCTGGCGCCTTTGATTGAGGACTTCAAGAAGTTGTGGGAGGAAGGCGTAGATGTGTTTGATGCGTATAAGAATGAGTCATTCAAGCTACGTGCAATGCTGTTCACCACCATAAATGACTTCCCTGCCTACGGAAACCTCTCAGGGTACAGTGTGAAGGGGCATAAAGCATGTCCGATCTGTGAAGCAGACACTCACTTCCACCAACTGAAACATGGAAGAAAAACGGTCTACCTAGGTCACAGGAGGTTCCTTCCTAGATTCCACCAGTATCGTAGGTTAAGAAAGCGTTTTAACGGCTTGCCGGAGCATGGAATGGCTCCAAAGGCATTAACCGGAGAGGAAGTTTACAGTCGGGTTGAACGTATCAATGTCTTACTCGGTAAGAATCATAAGACTTCGGGTGAGAAGAACATATGGAAGAAGAGATCAATTTTCTTTGATCTTCCATATTGGCGTAGTCTTGACGTGAGGCACAGTATTGATGTAATGCACGTGGAGAAAAACGTTTGTGATAGCCTTGTCAGTACACTTTTGCACATTCCAGGGAAGACCAAGGATGGGATTAATGCGAGACTAGACCTTGTTGATATGGGAATAAGAGAACGGTTACATCCACAGCTACGAGATGATGGTAGGAGGGCATACATGGAGCCAGCAGCGCATACACTATCAAAAGCGGAGAAAAGAAGTTTGTGTGGGTGTTTGCATGAAATTAAGGTACCACAAGGATATTCTTCGAATGTGAGAAGGTGTGTGTCAATGGATGATTTGAAGTTAGTGGGAATGAAGTCCCATGATTATCATGTGTTGATGCAACAACTGTTACCAGTAGCTATTAGAGGGATTATGAAAGATGAAGTTCGAAACACTGTGACAAGATTGTGTGTTTTCTTTAATGCTATCTGTAACAAAG
The DNA here is from genome assembly GCA_963242795.1 of Inga leiocalycina. Classification (NCBI taxonomy): domain Eukaryota; kingdom Viridiplantae; phylum Streptophyta; class Magnoliopsida; order Fabales; family Fabaceae; genus Inga; species Inga leiocalycina. Next base: position 44,928,912 of record OY725329.1, read on the forward strand.
TCATTGACACTGAAAAGCTGGATGAACTAGAAGCTGAGGGTTATATCATATTGTCCCAATTAGAGATGCACTTTCCTCCTTCTTTTTTTGATATAATGGTCCATTTGATAGTTCATTTGGTAAGGGAGGTAAGGCTCTGTGGTCCAGTTTACCTGAGGTGGATGTACCCTTTCGAGCGATACATGAAGATCTTAAAAGGGTACTCTAAAAATCCCTATCGACCAGAAGCCTCAATAGTTGAAAGGTATGTTGTTGAAGAGGCTATGGACTTCTGCAGCGATTATCTATCAGGGAAGAAGGAACAATCTTGGCATGAAGAGGGGAGGAGCAAGGGAACACGAGGACTGAAAGTGAAGACTATGCCTCGTGAAGAGGTGTTGCAAGCACACCTTTATATCCTGAATAACATGGCAGAAGTGCAACCGTACATAGAGGAACACAGAAACAGATTGAAGAAAGAGAATCCGAGGAAGAATGACATGCAGATTACTATTGAGCAAAACAAGACATTCATTCAATGGTTTGGAGAAAAAGTTTTGCATGAGTCCGGTGTGTCTGGGACAATAGAGTAGCTAGCCTGGGGGCCTTCATTTCAGATCATTACTTGGAGCGGTTATGATATAAACGGGTATTCTTTCTACACAAAAGACCAAGATGACAGGAGTACCATGCAAAATAGTGGGGTGATTGTAGAAGCTGAATCCATGCACTTTTCTAGTTCGGAAGACAAAAACCCCATATTAGCATCCATGGCCTATTATGGAGTGATAGAAGAAATATGGGAAATCACTTACAACAAGTTCAAAGTTGCTTTATTCAAATGTAAGTGGGTTAGCAATAATGCTGTGGTAATAGATCAACAATTTGGATTTGTCTCAGTTGATCTTGAAAGAGTAGGTTATAGGGATGAGCCCTTCATTCTAGCAAGCCAGGCGAAACAAGTGTTCTATGTCACAGATCCCGCAAATAAAAAAATGTCCATTGTACTTCAGAGTAAAAAACAGAAGCATGGTGATCCGACCTTCAACCTTGACGACACACCACCTTTCACAATTAATCCACCTACAACAATTGAAGAAAGAGAATTGGTAGATGATGAAGAATATGCTGTGAGAAATGATCATGGTGAAGGAATATGGGAAACAATCTAGAGTAAGAGCTTAACTTAGAAAATAGTAATGTGTGCTGTTTGTTTTATTACGTCTCAGTTTATTCATTTACTTACAATTTATTCACCTATCTGACAATGATTTTTGTGCTTACAGGAATATGGACAACTCTGGTGACTCTCCAAGTGATAGGGATAATGAAATGAATAGGGATGAACGTGATGTGACACGTGAACCGGTTGCGAGATGAAGGGTTAGAGGCAGTACAAAAATGCCTGCATTGGTAGCACGTCATAACCATCAACAGGAGAGGTTGCATATTGACTTTGATCAAGATATGAAACCAATTGGTCCGGAGGAAGACCATTTCATTAGCTACGTAGGTTTTTTGGCTCGAAGCAAAGTTCACATTACCTATGCTAATTGGAAGTTGGTTCCACCAAAAACCAAAGACTTGATTTGGCAACAACTTTTGGTATATAAGTTTCAATACATCTGCATTATATCTTTATTCCTATCACTTCAAATATAATTAACGTATGTTTTTACTTTGCAGCAAACCTATGATGTCCCTGACACCGCGGAGATGTACAAGGAGTGGATGACGGAGGTTCGTCTACGATGGAAAGATTTCAAGAACAGGCTCACACGAGATTACATTCGAGGGGACTTGAGGGGTCAGGATCCATGTCATGAGTATCCATTTTTGTCTCCAGAGGACTAGAGGTTGTTTATGGCATCACGAGAAGATCCAAACTTTTTGGTAAGATTTCTGTAATCATAGTGTTTTATTTGAATATAGTTGACATTATTGATTCGGTGTTCGTTGTTTTCCTTTAAAAGGCATTAAGTGCAGCAAATGCAGAGAGGCAAGCAGCTAATAACTATCAACATTGCATGTCTCGTGGTGGTTATCGGAAGCTTCAGCGACAGATGATGGCAGAAGAGTTGGAGAAATTGAAGGAAGCAGCCACATTAGATCCTACCGTTGTGGTCCAGCCCCCGCCACCTCCACCACGTCACAAAAAATGGAAAGCAGGGAGGCTTAAGAGTGGGAAGTATGTAAATCCGACTATTGCTGAGGTTGCCGCAAGAATTGTAAGTAGTTAGAGCATAATTACAAACTTATTTTTTCATATTGGGAGTGCTTACGATAACTTTTATGCTGCAGGATGAACTGGAAGATCATAGTAGCCAAGGTTCGTTCACTCCAAGTGGACGGATGGACATCTTGTCAACGGCGATTGGGAAGCCAGATCACCCTGGTCATGTTCGAGGGGAGGCAGTTGGAGTTCGTGTCACGAAGTATTTTAGCCCAGCCTCACATCCTTATTCGTCACAAGCTGAACCCAGTAGGGAGCTTGTGGCCAAGATTCGTCAGGAAGTCTCACAAGAGCTCGAGGCCAACCTTCGCGACAAGCTCCGACAAGAGCTGTTGCCAGAGCTACGAGCTGAAATGCAGAAGATGTTTGAATCGCAGATGGCAACTACCGAGCGTAGAACCCATTCATCCCCGGCCTTCCACAGCACCAAAGGAAGTTACAACCCGGCGGAAGAACCACTTGGCGAACCTTCTCATACTCCAGCGCCGGGAGAACCTGCCATCCTCTCTTTGGATGCCCCAGTGCTGCGTGTAGTTGCAGATGCTCTCGTTCACACAGAAGCTACTACCTACCATCATCAGCAAATTCCACAGCATTTGCGTAGGGTGACTGTGACGTGTGTTCGAGCGGGGGAAGAAGGTACAGCCATCCCTATTCCTGATGCCGAGGTTGCCACGATAGCTCAGGCGAGAGGATCTTTCATCCTTTGGCCTGTACATCTTATTGGCTTGTTACCACAAACACCTCCAATGGTATGGAACTACCTCACTTTTACTTGACATGTGTTGACATCCTACTAACAGTATGTGTTTTTATGTTCTAAAAGAACGAGCAGGAAGCAGAGAAATGGCCCTTCTTAGCACGATTGCAGCATATCTATAAAGGCATTCGCCAGATTGATTTGCATATGCCTCCAGGGATTGTGGGCCAGAATACAGAGTATCACTTCACAATTGATAAACATGATCTTAAACAGTTCATGAAGTTCGAGGAGCTAGATATTGGATGGGGCAAATTTGCAATCCTGTAAGTTTTTTATTTCCCATTTTTTGATTCATTTAGTTAAGTTGATTTTAACTAGCTAATACATTCATCATTTTAATTCTATTATAGCTCCTTCCGTCGTATATGCATTGACTCTCAGAAAGTTGATTTATATGGATTCTTGTCTCCTGCACATACGACAAGGGTTGAGAATACATTGAAACGAAGGACGAACTATGTGGGCTTTACATTGTCAGAGGACGAGTATACTTGTTATCTAGCACCGATTGTTCAAGGGTACTCATTTTAATTTTGTGTATTTGAGATTTTTAGTAAATAATTGCCTTGCCATCTAACTTCATTTTAATCTGTATATGTTGTGATAGTTATCACTGGAGTTTGTGTGTTGTCTGTCCTAAGTCGCACGTTGTTTACTGGTTTGATTCCTTAAATAGAAGACCAGACAAAGAAACTAAAAGCGTCTTCAACCAGTAAGTTATTTTTTTGTATTTCATTGCTTCTTAATTCTTGACTTAATGAATTATTCTAATTTATGTTGATTTTCATTTTCATGATAGCGCATGCACGACGTATCGAGCGCTTGGCGGGCCACGCGAACGTAGAGGTGGCAAAGATCCAAGATGGTTGTTTCCAAAGGTACGTAGTTTCAAATCAAGTTCTTTTGATTGACGGTCATTTTAGATATGCCTTTATTGATTTTAACCATTTGCTTTTGATTTATAGTGCCCTCGACAACCTGGTGGCTGGGAATGTGGATATTATGTCTTGCTTTATATGTTTAACATCATTCAGAGCGGCATTACGAAAGATTTTGAACAAGTAATCGCTTCTTCATTCTCTGAGGATAATATTCTTGGTGTTGTGATTCAATGGAAATTCATTCACTTCATTCATTATTTCATCTAAGCTTATTTTCTAATTTACAGATTTTTGACAATGAAGATACCTACTCATATGAAGACTTAAATATGATCAGAGACTTTATGGCTGGACATCTTCTTCAACGTGTACCAGAAGAGTAAAGTCTTTAGTAGTTTGTGTAGGACATACTTTTGTGGTAGTACATATAATTAGCGTTATTGTTGTTGGATATGGATTGGATTTTAGTCTTGGTTATTGTACAAACTGGGGACTTGGATATAGATTGCTATGTAGTTTGTCTGGTTTGAAAGTTTGTGTGGCATGTAGTAGACTTGGATATAGATTGTTGTGTAGTTTGTGTGGTTTGAAAGTTTGTGTGGCATGTAGTAGCCTTGGGTTGATCACTGTGTTTGTTGTTGTTTTCATTCTGCTGAACTGCTGTTGTTGGAATTCTATTTCTGCAGTTTACATATTTTCCAGACAGTGCAATATGTATAAAAGGTCCATTTTAAAAAAAAAAAAACTTTCAACGTCCTTAATAAAAAAGGGACGTGGATAGTACTGCTGGCGACACTTTAGACGTCCCCAGGTTCAACTGGGGACGTCTAAGGTCCACCTTAGCCTTAGACGTCCCCAGGTCTTCTGGGGACGTCTAAAGTCTGCCTACTACGTCCCCAGTTTTACAGACGTTAATGACATTTTTTTCTACGACCCTCACATAGACGTCCCTCTGTTTTCAGACGTTGAAAGGCCAAAAAAAGGGACGTTAAAACCCTTTTTTTCTAGTAGTGCATGTATTTGTTATTTGTGCTAGTGTATTGATGCATGTTATTGCTTTGGTTGATTATGTGAAACATATATGAATGATTGAAGCTCTGTTTCTATTTCTGCTATAGCCATAAGTATGTTGTTTGAAACATCGAGCACGGAAATATGTCATTGTGTGAGCATGAGTTATGTAATGCAAGCATGTCATACATTAAGTGGTACTATTTTCCTACTGAGATTCTCTTAACTCTCACCCTCCCCTACCAATAATTTAGATAGGTAAAGATAAGAGCTATGCTGAAAGTAGTGATGAGACATATGTGGAAGGAATGCAGTAGTGGAACGAAGACGGGAAGATGTCTCCATTTCACTAGAACGAGTTTAGATACGCTAGTAGCCCCATGCAGTTATGTTATTTGTAATTATCAGGTACGAACCCTTATGGGGACTTTTTGTAATCTTGCACTTATTAACAGTATATTTATGATATTCCTGTGTTACCCACTGAAGCACATATTGTTTTCCGTAAAGACTCTAAAATATGTGAAAATAAGAGAAGGGTGTAACATTTTGGTATCAGAGCCCAAGCGATTTTGGATGAGCATAAGTGGTTTTGGTAGAGTAGCGGTTTTGGCACCAGGATAGTATACTGATAAGGTCCTGATTACATGGTAAAAGGAGATACACACCAAATGGGATACTAGAGAAGTGAACTACCCCTTTTTAGTGAATCAGGCCCGAAAGGTTAGGGAATACCTAAGGGTAGTAAGTAGTGCAATATCAGACTAAGGATGGACCAAGGTTGTTGTGAAACCCAAGGAGGAGGGTACGACCAAGGCCAATGTACATTCCACACAATGTATCTAGTCAGCCGGAGGCAGTTGGCACAATGTTTGAGATAGGGGTATTCTCAGGGTACTGGTGGTCAGGAGCAGATAAAGCAAGTATCTACAGTTTAACACGGGCGCACGAAAGTTAAGCGTGCTCAACGCAGAGAAATCATAGGATGGGTGACTCCCTAGGAAGTTAAGTTGGCAAGGTCATGGAGACCTGCGGAATAGTAATTGTCTTGAGATTTCTCCATGACTAGTGATCATTTAAATTAGATGGTTTAAAGGGTGCTTAGATGCATGGAGCTATTGATGATATAAGCATTAATTTTAAATCGAGATAGTTCTATCGCGGTGAATATTGCCCAGAAAGGTCCATTTGAAGGGGTTATGGAAATTTGAAGAATAGTAAATGTTTTGAGGTTTCTCCATGCTAATTGATGATCCTTAACAACACTGTGGTGTCAAAGGTATATGGGTATGATATACGGTGATGTGTAATTAGTGGTGATTATTCTGTATATCAATCCTAAAGGATCCAAACTAATGAATAGTGCTTACGGGTACACTAATGAATATGTTTTTCGAGTAGTATTGGTATTGGGACACACCATATATATTGTAATTGACTGTGTGATACATTTAGGGTTGAATGTGTACTGATAGATGAATAATTTGATTTTGATCACATCTATAGGTGTGAAAACTTGCTCTAATATCTTGATTAAAGATATAAGTAGAGTATTTGAACTGAATTGCTGACTCAAGTTAGTCTAGCTTGTGATAGACTTAGTGTTGATGTTCTGTTCAACTTAAGGAGTAAAGAAGAACATAAGAAACATCTATGGGTGGTACTAGGAGTCAAATGTAAGCTTTGGCTTTCAGGGATTAACTTACTGAGTGGTCTGTGGTGATGTGATCTATGTGGTCTACGATAAGATAATCTATATGGTGTGACCTGTGTGGTTTGTATGGTACAAACTATGTGGTCTGCTGTGTGGTGACCTGTGTGATCTGTTGTGTGGTGACTTATGTGGTATGATGTGTGGTGACCTGTGTGGTTTTGTGTGGTGACTTATGTGGTATGCTGTGTGGTGAACTTGCTGGTATGCTGTTAGGTTTATAATGATGCAACTTGCGAGGTTTACAATAACGTGAATTATGTGGCCAGAGATAGATTAAATATGATCATTAGGTTGCACGACTTGTGAGCTTGCACATGAAAAGGGATGGATTGAGTGATAAAGATTGATCCCCAAGTTTTAGATGTTCAAATTTCAAGGACGAAATTTATTGAATGGGGGGAGAAATGTAATATCCCGAATTTTGAGATTGGAGGCTTGGGAATAAGCCTAAATTAAGTAGACTACTAAGCCCCGATTTAGCAGTTGTCTCAAATCTATTCCCTAACGTTTCTTATATCTTTGAGGCATTAAAGGGAATAAATTGGTGAATTAAAGAGTATGGGAAATTTGTATGCAAAAATGGAATTTGTTGGAGTTGCAAGTACATTCCGCTTCATTGCTTCCAGTAAAGCAGTATTGTTGTCCAATGCATTTTGTTGAACCAATGATATTCAAAAATTATGAAATTTTACAAGGTGAAAGTAGACATCCTAAGCTTCAATTTGATAGGTAATGGGTAATTTTTGGAGTTGCATACAAAAAGTTATGGATTTTTGAAGTTTACACAGTGAAATTGATTATTTTCTGGAACAGCATACAAACATTGAAATTCTGGGAATTGTGTGCTTCCAGTTGGCTAAAGGTTATATTTTTCTTTGAAACTAGACTCAATAAGGGTTCTATAGGCTTTAGAATTACTTCAATACGATACTACAAATTTAGTTATGATTTTTCAAAATTTGGGCAGAAAATCCTAAAATGGGAATTATGACATCAGCATGCTACATTGATGACATAAGCATGAGATATGTTATAAAACATTTTTTATCCTTCTTCCTCCTCATTTTCGACGCCATATTCAGTTTTAGAGAGAGAGAGAAGAGTTGGGATTTTTAGAGAGAGAAGGAGAGGAAAAAGCTTACAGAGGTAAGTTGTTTCTTCAATAAATTGGTTCCCATCGCATATAACTCTGTTCGTAAGCTACTCTTCTATGTATTAAGATTTGGGAATCTCAATTTCATTGTGAACACGGGCTAGGGTTCGGTCACCTTGAGAAAAGCCATTGGGAGCTTGAGGTAACTTCCAAACCTTTGTACATTGATTGTTTTGACTGCTGTGGATAATTTAGTCGGTGAAATTTTGCCGGATTGTGTTTATAAAGTAACCTTTAATTTTGAGTGCAAGAGAGCTGCAGTGTGTGCACCAATATCGAAAACAATAAATAGAATTTATTGGCATCATAATTGAAATTTGAGCATCATAATTCAATCATTCTTCTTATGAGTATTTATTATAATTATATATTTATTTAATTTTGATAATTAGAAAACCATAATTTTGTAATTATATTTTATTAAATATGCTACATAGGGCAAAAAAATATTCTAATATTGAAGAAAAACTACTTAAATAAAATAAGGTAGGGGTGTCTATATAAAAATATTTTCCTTCCCCTCCTCTCTTAAACCAAATAAGGTAACATTAAAATCCTACCCCTCCCCTCTCATCCAATCAATCCAAACAAGGTAATCTTAAAATCTGCCCTTTCCCCTCCCCTCCCTTCCTCTTCGTTGAACCAAATAGACACTTATAAGGTATAAGCAGTAGAGAACATTGCTGCTCATAAGACTTATAGAGGTGTAAGCAAAAGACAACATTGGTGCTCATAAGACTTGCATAGATAGCAGGAGAGAGGTCTTCGGAATTGTTCTGTACGTAAGACTTGCCGTAGGGGAGAGAGAAAATTCTAGGGATTAGAATATTTTTGCTCGTAGTCTTTGCTAGGACTATTGTTGTTTTGTGGCGTTTCGAGAGCCCACTAAATCTTAGAGAATTAGTGAAAATCTCTAGAGATGTTAATCTCTGAGGACTGGACGTATGCTTGGTATTGGACGGAACCAGTATAAATCTCTGTGTGCAATTTTTCTTATCTATACTCTCTCTTCATTTATTTCCATAAAACCATAACACGAAAAAAATTTATTACATCACCCAATTCACCCCACCCCTCTTAGGTGAAGCTTGTCTCTTTCATGTGTAAGTATCATTTGAGATTATAATCCATATTTTCTCTAGAACATATCATCAAGCTCTTAATATGAATTATATTTAACAAACTCATAACATAACAATCTTATCTTATTAAATGGTATTTTTCCAAAGCATCTACTTTTCAATCAAATTCCAATTAACCCACAATCTTTAATAAGGTACAAAATTCACAATAAAGAGTAACAAGACTTATTTGAGTTCTTGAATTCATCTCCCAAACTTTATTCCGTATCATCATAAAATTTTAAAGCTCTAAGTCTCCCTTTAAGCAAGATTTAAATTGAAATCAATTCAATATAGACTCTAAATTATCTTCCACTAGAAGAAAATGTTATAAGGGTAGTTACTAATATGAGCTTCTTTTTTTTCGAACATTTTATCAAACACTTAATTTTCATTAAAAGAAATTCACATGCTCCAAGAATATATCTCTTCTTATTACAACCTTCAAACTTCATGTACCAACTATAAATGCTAATCTAGTTAACCACCAAACTATAAAAGCCAACGCAAACACTATCAAACAAACTCCATAACTTTTCAACCACATATAGAGCACATATGATACTCCTCCAATCCTTAACATAAGACATATTTATCTAATTTGATAAGATTAAGGAAATTAGTTAAATTAGTTAATATGACATAAATTTTATAAAATACCCTAATCATCTTCCTTAATTCTCTCTTTCCTTCTCCTCTTTGATTATTGTTGAAAGGCATCAATAAGGGTAAATTAGGAAAATGTTGACAAATATAAAAACTATGTCTATTTAGGACCAAGATCAACTCTCCAAATATGTCTTATATTAAGGACTAGAAGAGGAGTATATAATAAAAAAAAGGCATAACCATCAATCGCTAGTAGTGATAATAATCTTGGAGTCTAGCTTAAATACTAGTATAAATGATTCCTTGGGTTTATTTGATCACAGCCCACCACCTAGCCCAGCATCCTCCTCTATTTTAGTGGCTCCCTTGAACAATACATCAACAACAATAAAAGAACAAGTAGCCTAGCTTCACACAACTACCAACACCAAAGAAATTAGTTGAAAAGAAAGAGATATGAGTTCAGTAGAAAAAGAAAAGATCAAGCAAAGGAAATCAATGACCCCATGTTCAGGCAGCCAGTAGCACAAATTAAAGGAGTGCCAGAAATTTTTTCCCCTCTTTGTTTTTACTGTAACATTGTCCCAATCATCGCCAAAGGAAACAAATCCCCTAAGAAAGATGTAACACTTTAGTCTAGGGTCACTTATCATATCTGTTTAGCCATTCAAGAACTACATGTGACACAAATAGTACCCTTGGTTAAACTAAGAACTTGAAATTCTTTATGAAAGAATGGGTATTAGGTCCTTAATATAAAAATAAGACCTAGGTTAACCACTATTCCATTCAATCCGAAAAATCTCAGTTCAAACATCTGTACAGTGGAATTTTTGTAGTAGTTCTTAGTTTTCTGGGGTCAACATTGAAAAATCATATCTTTTAATCTGCACATCCAAAAATTATGAATAAGAACTCATTGTAAAGATCTGGATGTGTGTTATATTATGAAAATATTGCAGGGCCTAACTCAAAAAAATTACTCTGACTCTAAGCAATCACAATATCGTGGCTCAAATAAGCATACTAAGTAACTACCAAGCTAATTCTCATACATTTTGGCACTTACCTTAGGCTAGTGCTTAACTCCCATGCTCCTTCTTATGGAGATTAGATACATGCCCTTGCATAACTTAATTTAAATACCTTAAACAGAATAAACTTTAATATGTTAAGCTGAGCACACATATATATACAATCAGCCACAAATATAATTAATTTACAAACAACCGTAACTAATAGTTTTGTTATAGTCTCCAACTTCATAACACCTCCTCTGTATGATCTTTCCTTATGAGGAACTAACACCTACTATTGGTACATGGGTGAAAGGGGTGAGATTTAGGGGAATTTCAGTAGAAAAACATTAACTCAATATATAACATACAATGTCAATAAACTAAGCATGTAAATAGCCAATATAATAACAACACCTTACAAGTACATATACATGGCTATGGTGTAAGGTCCTTATCTTATTTTCACATTTCTCAAAGTGCTTGTGCGTAGTTTAGTGGACACATAGGAATAGTATAAATATACTGATAATAAGTACATGATTATATTATAGGAATCCCCGCAAGGTCTTATACTTAATATTTACAGACCTTTAAAATAATAAAAAGCTTGCACTAGCAAAAAAAAATAAAAAATAAAAAGCTTGCAGATAACCAACGTTAGCACTTGAAGTGGACCGGAACCTTCAATTGCCAGTAATTACGACTTTGCCCTAGAGCCGCTTCCTTCTGCTGAATAAATTTTTAAGTATAGGAAAAGGGTTAGTTTCGGACGAATCTCAGTAGTAACAGACAATCAAACATATAAAATGTGATAGGTAGATATGTTATACACCATATAATGCAACATAATAATAACACAAGCAATACGACATGTGCACATGAGTCAGGGCTACTCCCCTACTAATACGTAAGCCTCGGTTGGATTCTTGTTCACAACCAGGTAAATGTGCCTCTTCGCACAATGCCTTACTTAGCAATACAGTGTTCATATTACAAAAGATGACATACACAAAGCATATAAATATTCACATAGTTTATGAAAGATAGAGTTACTACCTGGAATTTCCCTTTCCTGCTCTACTATCTGTTCAATACCTTTGATCCAGCTCGGGCTATTGATATGTCCTAAAATTCCAAATGTACGAGAATTGAGTTAATACTCATTCATGTACTACTCTAAACTCTTTTAAACCTATTTTGTTGGTTATCTTAGCTTAACATTTCAAAATGACCAAAATGCCCCAGGGACCCAATCTGAGTCCTTTTATACCCAGTTCAACTGTACTTTTTCAAAAATTTTGACCCAGGCTCTTCCTACATATTTTTGCATGTAGAATCCATTTTTTACCTTGGTTTTGTCAAATTCATTGCCAAAAAACAATTTTCCCCTTGGCAGACCCTATTTACGCTTTTAGGGCTCACTACAACAAAATGGTTGAAAGGTGGCGCACATTTTGTGGCACTTCTTTAAAGAAGTGCCACAGCTGCCCTTTTTTTTTGTTTTCTTTTTTTATTTAATTTTTTTAAAATTTTGGGGACCAGCTGTGGCGCCTGGTGGACCAGGCGCCATAGCTGGTAGGGCCAACTGTGGCGCCTATCAGGGCAGGCGCCATATTTGGCCCAACTGACCCAGCTGTGGCGCCTGGTCCACCAGACGCCACAGCTGGTATGCACCCAAGGGTGGCGCTTGCCTTAGCAAGGGCCACCCTTGGTCCCCAAAATTTTAAAAAAAAGTAGAAAAAGAAAACAAAAGGCAGCTGTGGCACTTCTTTAAAGAAGTGCCACAATTGGCTAGATGTGAATTTTCAATTCTCCCGATCAGATTTCCCTCGTTTAACTTTACTTTTTATCTTTTCCCTCCCTTTTACCTTTTTATTCCCTCTTCCTCAGCTCGCGTTGATGCCCCTCCCCTATAATAGATATCACTTTCTCTTGCACAACAAACACACACACTCGTCTTCTTCATTAAATTCTCTTGTCCCTTTTTCCATTTTTTTTTCCGTCCGTCCCTACTCCTCTCCCTAGTTGTTTCCTTTTCTTCATACTCTCTGTCTCTCTTCCTCTTTTGAATCCCACTCCATTTGATCCCCACTACATTCCACAGCTCACATTTGCTCATCCTTGTCACTCAAGATAGCGTCACCAACTTGGTCCCCCACTCCCTGCGCTGGTCAATTAATAGATTTGTAAGAAGAAGAATGTTTCATTCTAGCTTGCTTTGTTTAATTTTTTTTAGTCAAGATAAACTGTCATATAACGTTTTCCTTTCTGTTCCTAATTTAATAGGAAAGAGTGAAAACCTAGCTTGTTTCGTTTACCTTTTTGCTTTGTTTAAATTTTTTGGCCGACAAGCTTGCGTTTGTTAGTAATCTTTTAATTTACTTAATTAGTTGTTGATGTACTGTGTTCACATATCAAGTTCTTGTATTGTGATATTTTTTATGTTAGCTTTGGAGAGTATTAATGTAAGAACATTATTGTTGGGGAATTTACAATAAATATATTATTTTGTAAGAACATTTTTGTTGGGGAACTTGAATTTTAAATGTGAAAATCATATAAATATAAAATAGAAAGATTGACAATTTGTGGAGATGATAAACACGCGTGAAAGCCACTCATTTTATATAAAGCTTCACAATATAATCAGGAAGCATAAAAAAGAACCACAAGAAAGAAAGAAAGATTAATTTTAAAAAAAAAGGGACCCTACTGTGGCACTTGTTAGAGGAAGTGCCATAAGAGGGGGGTCTCCTGTGGCGCTTGCTGACGTAAGCGCCACAGTAGGTCCCCCCTCCTGTGGCCCTTGCTGACACAAGCGCCACAGTAGGTCCCTCTCCTGTGGCACTTCCTCCACCAATCGCCACAGGAGGGTATTTTTAAAAAAAAAAATTTTAAATGTTGTGGCGCTTCCAAGCGCCACAGCTTTTTTTAGTGGCGTCCAGATATGTGGCACTTCTCTAGCGCCACAGCTAATACAATTATAAGCGCCGCAACTTTACTTTTTTGTAGTAGTGGCGCTCATTTTGTCGTTTCACATTCCAATGCTTTTCACACTTCCTACTTAACATATATACCTTACACAATTTTCCATTTTAAACCCAATAGAATCATCAAAAACACTAAAATCCAGTCTAAACACAGCTAAAATAGGTCAAAAATCATGAGAAATTAGGGAAAATGGAGGTCTATGATTTCATTCCATAAAACACCTTTGAACCTCTATTCACTTGTTTAATCACTTAAATACTTCTTACACATGTTTATTCAAAACTTGGCCAATACCTCCCTATAGGGTTTCATCATCCCACATTACAAAATCAATAAAAAACAAGCCACTAAACAACCACCAACAACAAGCTAGAATCAACAAGAAAATCAAGTTTTTATTGTTACCTCTTGATTTCTCTTCCCCTCTCTCTCTCTAGGTCATCCCCCTCTTCTCTTTCAACTCTTGATTTTGAACTTGCTATAAATGTATTCAATATGGCATAAAGGTTAAAGAGGGTTTGCCATGAATTTCCAAGAAAAACATGTGAATTTTATAACCTCTTACCTTGATTTTTCCTTCTTGAATCCTAGCCCTCTCTTCTTGCTCTTGCTTAATGAAACACACACACTCTCTCTCTATATATTTTGCTCTTGCTGGCCAAAAATGTGAGCTAAGGAGTGATGATGATGGACTTAAAAATATCACTTGGCACGTCCTTTGTTTATAATATGTAATTGTCATTTTTGCACATGCTTTTAGTTTAGGCTTTATCCCTTTGTAACTTCCTCTAAATATTTCCCTTTTCTCTTTCCATCTTGACTTAAATAAGGTTGTCGGAGGGACAAAATAAGGTTTTGAATAAGCTTCATCCATCTCCTTGCAAAGAATGTGTAATGGCCACTTATTACAAACTTTGCTTTTGATTTTTCAAACTTCACTTTTTGCTTGACTAAAATGCTTCAACTTATGACATTTGCATTTCAATCATTAATTCTCTTTTCCTCTTGCCCAAAAGTGACGAAAATGGAGCTCTTGAAATAACCAAATGAGCTTTTGAAATATTACAATTTACTTAAAATTTTTGACTTTTCAACTCAATTTTACTTGGTCACAATTCATTCCTTCTTGATTTAATTGGAGCCAAGCCTTTTATTTTTCCTTCACCTCCTACTTTATGGACGTCCCAAGTACAAGAAAAAGGGAAAAATATAGGTTGTGGATTTAATTTAGTCACATGACTATTTTGCCTTTACATTTTTGCCATTGCCTTGTTAATTTCGTACCTCACCTAAAAGCTTATACAATTTTCATCAAACATTGAAAATTCATATCTTTATTTATAGATATCCAATTGCAGTGGTTCCAAAGGCTAGGTGACCCTTATTAAGTCTATTTTTAAGGAAAAATATCTTCTTTTGCCAACTAGAAGCACAACATTCCAGAATTATCATTTATTGGACACTGCCACAAAAACTTGTCAGTTTCACTTGGCTAACTTCAAAAATACATAACTTTTTGTGTACAGCTCCAAATGACTTATATGACCTATAAAATTAAAGCTTCATAAGTCTACTTTTATTCTTAAAAAATTCACATTCATTAGAAATCATTTGTTTATCCAAAACCATCACACAACTAGATTGCCATACAAGAAAACACACTGGCAGCAAATCCAAACTTTACAATTTGTGTTCCAAACACAATCATGTTGTGTGTGATCACTAATTGCCTTGGTTTATCATTCCGCATGCTCTTTACTTCACCTTTTTTCCCCTTTAATATAAGGAATTTTGGGTGAATCAAATTTAGGATGTTATATGGCACAAACTCAAGCAAAGATATTACATGTCCAATGGCCTAACTATGACATACATGGCAAAAAATATGCAAGCAACCAAGCACAAACTATATAAGAGTAAGTTTTACTGCCTTGTGCACAATCTTCTTTAAACTTACTCTCCTTTCCTTGCTTCCTCCTTTAGCTTAATAACAAATGTCAAATCCCATAAATTATACATCTAGTGACAGATTAATACATATACCTTGGTACCCTTTTATTGCATTATTAATCTCTTCTATAAACCCAAACTCTAAATCATGAGGCTTCTTAGAATTATTTTTTCCCTTTAATGTATGATTTCTAGCTTGCTTATACCTGACTTAAAATTATTTCCTCATGCCTCATATTATAGCATATCAAAATAGTAGTATTTAAATCCCTTCATGTCATAGAAATTTTAATTAAACAAACATCCATCATCATCCCTTTCCACATTATAATGCCTTGGAACAGTAGCTACTTTTACCTCTAGTTGTCCTAAACTTGCATTAAGGTCATGCTACTACCCAAGACTCCTCTAATCCCATTTTTATATTTAAGTTATACCTATGTCATTTAATCTTTAAACTTCTTGCTTAGAATATGAAATTTCCTTATAAGAATTTTGAAATAGCCCCTTTAGTCACCTCGGGGTCACCAAGAATAAAATCGAATTAATACAATATAGTGCACAACTCGGGTCGTTTCACTTTGAGAAGCCAATTATGAAACTAATTCCTAGTAAACTAAGTAATTAAAATGCAAAATTGACAAGGGTAAAACATGATTGATTATTTTTCAAAATTATGAATTGAATGCAAATAAAACAAATATTTTTTTGGGATTTTTCAAATAAGGAGGAATGGAAATGGATTAGAAGAGTGCGATAAAGCCTCCTAGAACAATGCATTTCATCTTTCATTTGCTTCAAAAGATAATGAAATTGTGATAGTTTGACAAAAATGCTCAAAAGACCCTTTGAGTTAACTTGAGTTAGGCGAATTAAATCTTCCACACCAGGCAAGACTTAATTCCTCTAACCGAAACTCAATACAAAACACTAGCAATCTCAATCAAAGTCCCTCAAAGTACCAAACCTCAAACACCGTTGAGTCTAGTGCACTAATCAATGATTATTCCTAGACCTAGAATAATCACTTTTTAAAACACTATTAGAAACCACTTTATATACAATTTATGAAATCACTAAGTTTTCTAAAATACCAAACCCCATCAACTAATGAGTCTAACATCAAAAGAAAGGAACTGCTACTCTAGAGATGCTATTAAGCACTCTTAGTGTGTGATTATGAATTAGTTAATGCAATTGGTTCTAATGCAATCAAAAATCAACTCAATATCCAAGCAAGACCATGCAAGACAATAGAAAATCAAGAGAATTACAATGAAACATATATGTAACCACATATATTGATGAGAACAATATTCAACATAAACTAATTCCAATCACAAATTTGGTTCAAACAAAGATTAAACCAAATATATTAGTCTTAACTACAAATTACAACTCCTAAAACCAAGGAAATTATAAATATATAGTCAAGCTAATAAACTAAAACTAAGACTCCCCTTTGTAGTTCCAAACATCAAGACTCAATCCTTTGCTCTAAGAGAAAATAAGCTCAGCCACAAAGCACCAACGAACCAGCCATTAAAGAAGCAATCACCATCACAAATAATTCAGCCATGAAATCAGCAATTAAAGTAAACAATTATCACTCAATTAATTTGATTTGGTGCTGAATTTAAATCTAGGGACGAATCAGAGCAGGCCACGGCCTCTGTGAGTGTAGACGCAAAGCCAACCACGAACTAGAAAAATGTTGAAAACAAAGGAGGTGGTCTGTGTCTAGATAGACTTTGCTGCCATTGCCTATATCAGGTTCAACTGAACTTAGCACTGAGCTTCGCAGTTGTGGAGCAGTCTCATGAAGAAGAAGCCCACGGTCCCCTTGGTTGCATAGGCGGACAGCGGAGGAGTGGTGGAGTGCCAGCAGTATGAGGTGGATGAAGTTCTGGAAGGATAAGGTGGTGAATGGAAGTGATGCCCTCAGCTTTCGGCCCCCTATTCAGATCTCCCTGGTAGAGGTTTTGATTCTGATTCTCGCAGCTTTAGCTTACTACTCTGTTCTCTTACTGCCACAGCTAGGTGCCTCCTTGCCGTTTGCTCTCAGCTTGAATCCTTTTTTCTCAGGATGATGCTCACCGACGGCAATGATGGATGATAAGGCCACCGGGCGAGAGAGGAAGAAGAAGGTGAAGTGATGAAGGTTTGTGTGTTGCGGCTGCTATGATTTCTTGTGTCTCTGTTCTACAATTTCTGTATATCAGCTCCCCAATTAATTCAGATCTGACCTATGCCAAAACGCTGTGTCTCAATTCGTGGACCAAACTAGACTTTTAAAAATTGGTGGTACTAAATTGTCATTTATATAATTCAAAACTAAAACTGCCATTTTCAGTTTTAATCCAATTTTTCAAGTATTTTCAATTAAAACAAATTTAACCAACATCAATTATTCTCAGAAAAATCAATGGTTAAGAGTAATTAAAATTATTTTGACAATGTTGCCCTTTTTAGTCCCAATTTAATATATTTACTTTTAATACCAATTTAATCACAAAGAATGCATTTTAAGCTCTATAAGTATGACAAAATCCTAAAATAAAGTATAAAAATATATAATAAAATTGGGATTTGTCAATTCCTCCACACTTAGCCTTTTAAACTCCTTGCCAAAATATAACGAAAGTTTTCAAACATATGTTTAATGTTGTAATCATCAAGCTATTCAAGAATACAATTACATAAAGATTGAATAATCACAATCCCAAATCAATTAAAGCTCATGGAAATTTTTAATGCAAAGAAATCAAATTGAACACATAACAAAACCAAGAAAGATAAACATGATAAAACTCTTAAGGGAATAAGTGTTTTTCTCATTTCTTAAATCATAGAGAATTTCACTCAATTCACCTATTCTAGCATCTACCATAGGCTTGTAAAGTTTTTACTATCTATACCACTAGTTTTACCATGAATCTATAGTAAAGGGGACTTCTTCGGATTGTAATGTTGAAAATACTAGATAGATGGAAAAATGTACCAAACACTATGCGTACACAAAATAAATTGATAAATCACTTAGCACTACTCAACTAAACTTAGTTCACATCTTTTATCATAGTATCTTATTTGTTTCTTTTTCTTTGATTTTTTTATTTTTTTTAATTCTTTACTATTTTCTTTTTTTTTCTATTTTTCTTTTGATTATTCACATGACATTTTTTTTAATATATACCATTTTTTTTCATAGTGCTAGTAAGAACTTGATAAATGATACAAGCATAACATTTGAATAATGAAATAGAAACAAAAGTGAAGGCTCAAGGGGGTACACAAAAGTAAATGATTAATGGCTTGTGTTTGGGTCAATGAGTTTAGAAATGAATGCCCCTATCATATTACAAATCCAAGGCATTAACGTAGCTTTGAAAAAGAACCTAGACAAGTTCTAGAGATTAACTAGAAAATAGTTGAATACACACACATGATGAGAAAATAGAATCAAGACTCAAGAATCTTCCAACATGGCTTTTCTCTACCATATCAACTTCCTAAAATCATGCTAGGCATCCAAATTAATAAATTTGCACCAAAGACATTCCAATCACTCAATTGAATCAAGCAAAGGGATTACTCAAGCTTAATGCAATCATACTTGGAAATGCTTGACTTCCACAATCACCATGCACTTAAATTTTCATAAAAGCATGACAAGGAGTTGCATGAGGAAAGTGAAGATAGGGGTCCATTAAGCACTTCACAAATATTCTCAAGTTTAAAATTTTTTCAATTTTTTCTTAAATTTCATGCACCAAAACATTGTGGCTAGAGCAATCCCTCCCCCACACTTAATCTTTACATTGTCCTCAATGTAAATAACAAATGAAAAACTAACTTGACTTGTTTCTTCGATGAAGTGGTAAGTTGTGAAGTTCAATTCAAGATTGAAGCACAACACTTCAACAATCACCATGATAGGAAGAAGAAAGAAACAAGTGAAGTGAGTTTAACAATAAAGTTCAAAATGTCATAAGGATTAAGTGCGAAGTGAGAATAACATATGAACATGGAACATTTATTTACTTCCTAGAAAAAAAAACAAAGAAATCTACCTTTTACTAATGGTTTTGTCTCCCCCACACTTATTCTCTTCACATAACAATTAAGCTCAAAAAATATATATAAAAATGAGAAGAAATCAAGCAAGGAAAGAGACAACCTAATGCTTAAATCTCCATAGACTCTTGTAGGAGAAGTTCTCATCCTAGATGAGAAACATGCATTACATCACTTTTGCAATCACAAAAGTTTGGAGTAAAAGAATGGAAGAAGAAAGAGAATTAATCAAGCGATCACCATCAAAAATTTCAAAACAAGTATTTTCATTTTATATGTCAGGTGGCAAATACAAGAAAGAATTAAATGAAAAGATTCATTTTCATTTACAATGTTATCAGTCAAAATCATTGAATCTTTTCTTATTGGACTATCTAAAACATGAAATTTAGAGGAGTCAAAACGTGCACAATTTTCAAGGCTTTTAGCAAGTGTATCATGCACTTTAATATTATCAATTGAACTAGATGAAGAATCAATGTCATGTGAAGAAGAAAGCCAATTATCAATTTTCAAAAAATTAACACGTCATTTACCTTTCACATGAACAAACAAAAGAAGAGTCTTTAAGAGGGCAAAATGAATTCTTCATCAAGTTCAATAGCATTATAAAATTCTAAATCATGCTTACCAACACTTGAAAGAGAAGAATATGCATCATCAACAGAGATATTACAAGTAACATAATCAACTACACAACTACTATTGGACACATCATAGTAAGCATTATCAACATCAAGCATTTGAGGGGATTCAACTACAATTTTTTCATCCACCTCATCATCACTCACATTATAAAAAATAGGAGTAAGAGGAGGGTAAACCTCATCAAGAAGAGGAGGAATATGACCATTGTTTGAATGTGAATCCTCTAGTAGTTGAAAATGCACTTGTATCATCTCTATATCTTGTGTTGGTATAGGCACTTGAAGATTGAAATCTTCAACTGGAGAGTTGGCATTTGACTCTGGAGCTTGGACTCCTTGTTCCTCTTCCTGTAGGTCATGGGCTAAGGGTTTCCATTCGCACCTCTCATCTTGACCCATAGCATATGATCATAGTATACCTTGAAAAACTCATCAATGTCTTCTAATTGTTGTTCTATCTCCCTAGAGCTTCCAATTGTTCCTTGATGCAAGAGTAACTGAAGGTATTGCTCTTGGAGTGTTTCACACTTTCTTATCAAGGCACTTGTTAGGGAATCCATGTTGTGGGATGAGAATAGGGTATCCAATCTACTAAGTTACGTGTTATGAATATGAGGTGGAGGTTCAAAATAGGTGAAGGAGAAGGTGTATAAAGTCGTGGGTGACTCGATTGGAATGAATAATGGTATGGGAGGTGAGAGGGTTAATGATATGTTTGACATGGAGGTGGGTGGTATGGTTCATGTTTGTATAGTGGAGAGGAAAATGAAGGTTTATAGGTTGGTTCATACGGAGGGTAATCAATATAATTAGTGGTATAGATACTAGGGAAGGGATTGTGTATGTAATGGTCTTGGGGATTTCCAAGACAAGACCTCCTGTAACCCCCTCTGTAATTATATCCGAAATACGCGATTAAAATGAAATAGAGACCAATAATAATCAAATAACATTTACTAACCCATCACATGACGGGGTTTTCACGAATACTTTTTGAAATCATTTATAAACTTGGTCTCATATTCACATTTCGAATACAATTACTACGCGAAGATAAATCACATTCATATAAATATCAGAGTGCACAACTTAATCATCCCGGCAATCCCAGGTACATACCTTCGCTAAAGATACATAGGGTACAATTGCCCATTACAATTCTTCAAATGGGGATTACACAATCTCATCTCGGAGGAGTCCTAGCCGCTCCATCCACGAGCCACTTGCCCTGTCTAAATTGTTGGTAGGGGAGGGTGAGATTCGAGAGAATCTCAGTAGGAAACAGATACCATAATGCATGCATGATAGATGCTATGTGTATGACATGTTAGCTTTATCTAGATGCATGCCCCATAATGACATTTTTGCATACTCAATGTTTCATGTAACAAAACTATGGCCACAGCAAAACAGAAACAGAGCTTCATTTATTCAAATATGCTCTACACAATCAAGTAAAGCAATCACATACATCACTACACAAGCAAAGATATCAAATACATGCAAGTAAGGTAAGTCCCCTACCTTAACCCGTTTCCGCCTCGAAACGCGTGCCTCGATCTACGTGCAAACAGCTCAGGGCTCCATATTCAATCCTACAATGTCAAATGTACTATTTAGACACTTCTATAGTGTTTCTGGGGGTTATATGAGTCTATCTTGAAAAATTACTAAAATACCCCTGGGGACCCTGCCCCATCGTACCCGGTCCGGCTGTACTTTTCTCGAAATTGTAACCTGGGCTATCCTGACATATTTTCGCCCAAGGAATCCATTTCCGGACTCGAAATTATCAAATTCAATGTCAAATTACGAAATTGCCCTTGGCGGCCCTACTTTTAGGGTTTAGGGGCGTTTCCGTAATTATGCTTTCTAGGCTTTTTCTGAAAAAGTGCCCAACTGTAACCCCACCTATTTTCGCCCACTGAATCCAATGGAATCATCAAATCGTTGAAAATCCAACTCTAAGACCCATTTACAATGCTGGCCGAAATATATAGGTTTTCTAGGAAAAATCAGGGTTTTTCGGTTTCGGCTCCGTAAACACGTTCCTTTCTACTCCTAACCACTTTATTGACTATTCCATTAGGTTACAACTACCATTTAGTATCAATTTGTGCAGCATAACCCCTAGGGAAACCCATTTTCCATTTTTACAACCAATGGCAATCCGGCGAAATTTCACCTATTAAATTGCCCACAGCAGCCATAATAGTCAATATACAAGAGTTTGGAAGTTACCTCAAGCTCCTACTAGCTTTTCCTTGTCTTGGCTGAAACCCTAGCTGTTTTAACACCAAAGGAAGAGCTTTCAAACCTTAAAGAATATAAAGGAGTAGCTTAGGATCGGAGTTATACGCGTTAGGAGCTAGATCGTCAGAGAAATCGGCTTACCTTACGAGATTTCTTCCTCTTTCTCTCTCTAAAGATCCCATATGCTCTCTCTCTATTTCAGCTGTTCTCAGCGTCAGAAATGAGGAGGAAGAAGGAAAAAACCGTTTGATAACATATCCTATGCTGATGTCATCTTTTATTGAGATGATGTCATAATTCCCATTTTCGGATTTTCTGCCCAAACCTTGAAAAATCATAACTAATTCTAGAAAAATCAAAATGGGGTGATTCCAAAGCCAAATGAAAGGTATTTAAGTCCTCTTTACTAGAAAAATATTTTCCATTACTAGAAATCACCACACAATTCCAGAATTGCACAAATTTCATCACTGTCCCAAAACAGAGTTCATTTTCGACCTCAAACTTTGGACAGTCATATCTCCCAGTTCCCTAAACGAAATGACACAAATTATATGTCCATTTTGAAGCTTGGGATGTGAAATTTAAGACTGGAAAGTTTCATAATTTTCTGACATCATTTGCCTAGTAAAAACATCCACACGAGAAGGCTGCCCAGAATAGAGTTTCACTGGACAGAATTTTAGATTTTGCATCTTTGCTTCCATTGGTTCCATTTTCATACCAAACATCATTCCCACATAAATTTTCACAAGGAATCCATTGGAAACACAAAATCAATCAAATTCACATCACATTGACATGTTTTCACAACAATCTCAACATGTCAACACAATTCACATTTCAAAACCTAACATTGCAACATTTCCATTCCAAAGTTCCAAACCAATTTCAATGACATCAAAACACACTATGACACCATTTCCAACACAATACCCCATTCAATTCTTCCCTTTATTCTAAGTCAATTTGGATGTTAATCCACAATTGAACTCAAATACAGGGTTTTGGCACTGCTCACTACACACACGAATCATATTCGAGTGCCAAATCACATCATATTCTCCAAAAGGGTTATTTATCACTAACCACATCTACTTTTGGAGTCATTAACCCTCAATCACAATTTGGGATCTTGCTAAACCGGGGCTTAGCAATCCACTAATCTCAGGCTTATTCTCTAGCCTTGAGTCTAAAAATTCGGGGTATTACACCTCCCATTCTTAGACATATGTAAACACTCATGTGCATGAGGTATAGAAGGTTGCACTCTAGCATTGTGCATTTGGGAATCCAAAATCCTTCTAACATTTTCCACCTGAACTGAATAAAATCCCATTTTTGTTCCAATGTTTGAAGTCTTTGAGAAGATGTCTCCTCCATCTAAGTATATGCCCTCAAATGCAGCAAATTGGGATATAAATGTCATCTTCTAGTCATAATGATACCAGTACAAATGCACTTCATAATCAATTAAACTCATGTAAAGAACATTGCCAACTATCAAGTGCATACAACAAGACATCAAATTGAGAAATTCAAGAAAAATCACACAAAAGCACTTTTAGGGAAAAGTGACACCTGACGAAACAATATCCTAATTTTTTTTTAAATTTTTTTATATGTAAACTCAAGAATAAAGGGAAATTATGATATTTATTAGTATTTATTCAAAATTTTCTAAGAAAAATGTAAAATGCTATGAAAAACATGCAAAACTACATAAACTAACTAAAATGAAACCTAAACTATGATTAAGTATGAAAATACTAGAATAGAAACATCCTAAAGGCTCACCCCAGTCAAAAGTTCTTGACACTTAGTTACTAGGAAACCAATTTCTTGGCTCCCCGGCAACGGCGCCACTTGAAATAGCCCCTTTAGTCGCCTCGGGGTTATCAAGAATAAAACCGAATTAATGCAATATAGTACACAACTCATGTCGTTTCACTTTGAGGAGCCGATTGTGAAACTAATGTCTAGTAAACTAAGTAATTAAAATGCAAAATTGACAAGGGTAAAACATGATTTCATTTTCAAAACTATTAATTGAATGCAATTAAAACAACTATTTTTTTGGGATTTTTCAAATAAGGAGGAATGGAAATATAGATTAGAAGAGTGTGATAAAGCCTTCTAGAACAATGCATTTCATCTATCATTTGCTTCAAAAGATAATGAGAGTGTGCTAGTTTGACAAAAATGCTCAAAAGACCCTTTGAGCTAGCTTGAGTTAGGTGAATTAAATCTTCCATATCGGGCAAGACTTAATTCCTCTAACTGAAACTCAACACAAAACATTAGCAATTGCAATCAAAGTCCCTCAAAATACCAAACCTCAAACACTATTGAGTCTAGTGCACTAATCAATGACTATTCCTAGACCTAGAAAATAATCACTTTTTTAAACACTATTAGAAACCACTTTGGGCCTGTTTGGGTTAGCGGTGGCAGAAGTTACTTTTTTTTTATCTGACTTTTATAAAAGTCAGATAGGATAAAAGTTATATTGTAAATGTGATTTGTATTTGGATTGACGGTGGCAGAAGTGACTTGTTTTAAACAAGCTAGACTTTTGAGCTTTCTTTCAAAAAGCTGTTTTTGAAAAAAAAAATATTTTTTTATTGCAAACACTAAGGGCAAAGAAGTAAAAAATGCATTTATTACCCTGAAATTAGACTTATAATAAGGTCTAACATCTAATAAGAGGAAACCCTTCCTAGAGATGCTATTAAGCACTCTTAGTATGTGATTATGAATTAGTTAATGCAATTGGTTCCAATGCAATAAAAAATCAACTCAATATCCAAGTAAGACCATGCAAAACAATAGAGAATCAAGAGAATTACAATGAAACATATATGTAACCACATATATTGATGAGAACAATATTCAATATAAACTAATTCCAATCACAAATTTGGTTAAAACAAAGAGTAAACCAAATATATTAGTCTTAACTACAAATCACAACCCCTAAATCCAAGAAAATTATAAATATATAGTCAAGCTAATAAACTAAAACTAACACTCCCCTTTGTAATTCCAAACATCAAGACTCAATCCTTTACTCTAGGAGAAAATAAGCTCAGCTACAAAGTACCAAGGAACCCACCATTAAAGAAGCAATCTCCATCACAAATAATTCAGCCATGAAATCAGCAATTAAAGTAAACAATTAGCACTAAATTAATTTGATTTGGTGCTGAATTTAAATCCAGGGACGAATCATAGCTGGCCACGGCCTCTGTGTGTTCAAAAGAAAAGGCAACCACGAACTAGAAAAATGTTGAAAACAGACGAGGTAGTCTTTGTCCAGAGAGACTTTGCTGCCACTGCCTCTATCAGGTTCACCTAAACTCAGCACTGAGCATCGCGGCTGTGGAGTACTCCAATGAAGGAGAAGCCCATGGTCCTCTTTGTTGCACAGGCGGACGACGGAGGAGCAGTGGAGTACTGGCGGTGTGAGGTGGTGAATGGAAGTGATGGCCTCAGCTTTTGGCCCCCCTGTTCAGATCTCTTTAGTGGAGGTGTTGAGAGAGGACGAAGAGCTCTCTCGTTCTGATTCTCGCAACTCTAACTCACTACTCTCATCTCTTATTCCCACGGCCAGCTCCCTCCTTCCCATTTGCTCTCAGCTAGCAGCCCCCTTTTTCAGGATGATGCTCGCCGGGCGGCAATGATGGATGATAAGGCCGCCAGCAAGAGAGGAAGAAGAAGGTGAGGTGATGAAGGCTTGTGTGTTGCGGTTGCTGTGATTTCGCGTGTCTCTGTTCCGCAATTTCTGCATATCAGCTCCGTAATTAATTAATATCTGACCTATGCCAAAACGCTGTGTTTCAATTCATGGACCAAAATGCCATTTTCAAAACTGGTGGGACTAAATTTTCATTTCCAAAATTCTAAACCAATACTACCATTTTCAGTTTTAATCCAATTTTTCAAGTATTTTCAATTAAAAAAAATATTTAACCAATATCAATTATTCTCAGAAATATCAATGGTTAAGAGTAATTAAAATTATTTTGACAATGTTACCCTTTTTAATCCCAATTTAATATATTTACTCTTAATACCAATTTAATCATAGAGAATGCAGTTTAAGCTCTATAAGTATGACAAAATCCTAAAGTAAAGTATAAAAATATATAATAAAATTGGGATTTATCAAATTCCCAACTTCAGTAATTCAATTTACTCTTACCATAACATCACACATATGCATATGCCCTACATTCTTTACAATTAACCACTTTTATGCACTATCCATAGCTAGCACTGATGTTCATTTTAGGTTAGGACAATCACGTACATAATTTCTAGTTTAGGAACATCTTCTAGCTTCAAGAATAAAGCTTAAACCTTTGTTTTGACATCTCTAACATGATCTAACTAATTATAAAAAGGATTCAGCATGCATAAGTGCATGTATAAGTGATTATCAATAACTTCCAAATCAGATTCTAGCTAGCTTCAAAACTAACATTCTAATAAGAAATATAGAGTGTTTAGGCATGCTTTATGAGTATAAAATACTTGTCCAATATTTAGGAGAATCAAACAGTGGATTCAAAATTAGTTCTCAACTCAAATATTCAAAACTCATGGCAAAACTTATGGCTACCGATCATGGACTACTAGGTAGCACAAATTCATCTTGTCATATACTTTTTGGCATACATACTTCTTTTGGGTATTTTCTATCCAGAAACCCGACACCTCACACATCAAAACAGGGCTCCAACCACCCAATAATCAGTCTCACATGCAAACTATAAAACAACCATCATAAACTACATCCATCATTCTATTATTAACTACAACTTTTTTCAGATTTTAAAAGCAACGTCTTTCTAGTGGGGTAGTTCTTAGGGGACTTACCGTGTACTAGAGACTAGCTAGGTTGCATGTAGGGAGATTCTCTTCCTCTAACCTCTACTTCCTCATGCTCCAACCCCCTCTCTCTAACTTTCCTTCTGCTGATCGACATGAAGCAGAAAAGGCTGCCTTTTTTATGGGTCCCACATGCAAGACTTATCCAGTAAGCTTTGCTTCATGTCATCTTAATGGGCAATTATCTTCATATTTTGAAACTTATCTTATTGATCATGGTAGCATGTTTTGGGCTTCTAATTAATTTGAGCTTAATCCTAGCCCAAATCAGTTTAAAAGCTTGGGGTAATAAATCTACTATTTTAGCCCTTTCTTTTTGGTAGTTAATTACTAAATAATTTCCAGAAATTATTTTGGGATACTACTTTATAAACATATTTGGTTTCCAATAGCTTCTTTACCTCATAAAATATCATCTCTAAAATTCACATCATAAAAATGTATCCTTAACCATTTGTTCTTGAATTTGTTTTGGAAAATAGGCCTTTAATTTTTAGAAATTAACTTTGAAATTATTTAGGTCACTCTTGGGAAACAAAACCTCTTCATAATTTTCTAATTCCCCAAAATAATATTTCATAATGTTTCCTCAAACCTCTTTAGGCCACTACATAATTTTATTACATTTCCCCATTTATTTCCTTAAAATTTCACATGAAATAGGCTTTTTCTAATATCCCAAATTTTGGGATTAGAGGCTTTAGAATAAGCCTAAATCAAGTGGACTGCTAAGCCTCGGTTTAGCAAGAGTCCTAGGAATGTAAATTTTGCTGTGAGTGAAATTTCCTATGATGCAGTGATATTTTCATAGAGTTTTGGATGACCAAATGATGTCTAAAAAATATGAAATTTTCAAAAATGAAAGTAGACATTCCAAGCTTTAATTTGATAGGTCATATAGGTCATTTAGAGCTATAGACAAAGAGTTATGAATTTTTGAAGTGAGCCCAGTGAAACTGTCCAACTTCTGTGACAGGGTCCAAAAATGAAAATTCTGGGAATTATGATCTTTCAGTTGGCTAAAGGCTATATTTTTTCTTGAAAATAGACTTAATAAGGGTCACATAGCCTTTAGCATCTCATCAATTGAATGCCAACAAATAAATATATGAATTTTTAAAGTTTGGTGAAAATTCTACCCAGTTTTTCAGGAAGTGCGAAAATGGCAAAAAAAGAGAGGGTAAAATAGTCATTTGACTAAATTAAATCCACATCCCATATTTTTCTTATGTTTCAAATGTGTGGACGTTCAAAATGAGTGAATAAGAAAGAAATGATCATTATGTGATAAACATGCCACAAGTTAAAGCAATATGGACCAAGTAAATTGAAGTTTGAAAAGTCAAAAGTTGAGTTTGTAATAAATGGCCATCTTCCCATTTATTGTGAGGAAATTGATGAAGTAAGTTGAACAAGGTATTTGGTTCATTCCCAAGCTCCATTGACATCACTTTATGGCATGAGGAAAAGGGAAAAGATGAAGCCAGAGAAATTATCATGGTAACTTATGATATATTATTACCTATGGTAAATTAAGTGACTTGGTTAGCAAGAGTGAATTTGGACCACAAATTTTGTCCAAGCCTTGAGCATATTTTCGTCCAAGTAAATTCCCATAAAGGGGACGAAAAATTTTGTCATATTACACTTTCTCATCCTCTCCAAATTTCGGTCAAGTGGAGCTAGAGGAAAGGAAAGAAGACAACTTGAAGGTAAGATCTTCTTCTTGAATTTTCTCTTGGAAAATGACCTTTCTAGCCCAAATTCCCTTCATGAAACTTTTTCCTCTCTTCCTTAGCTTCATTTCTATGGTTTTTATTTTTGAAGAAGAGTAGTTTTCAGCCATATTGTAAGAACAAAAGTTTAGGGAGCAAGAAAAGAACACAAAAAGAAGCAAGATGTGAGTAAGAACATCATTTTGATGTATATGATGCTTGATTTGGCTGAGTTTAGGTGTGGGCTGTTTTGACAGTCCTAATTTCATTTTTTATGGTTTATGAAGATTTCATCCTATACATGTGTTTATATGTTGGTTTGGAGGCAAATGAGCTAAGTTTAGTGATTAAATTGTGAAATGGTTGTTTGTTGTGAAAATCCCTAAAATTCTAACCTAAATAGGGCATCATGAAGCAATGGGAATTTGATCATTTTGATGATTCTATTGTGCTCTGCATGAAAAATTGTGTAGGTATACTTGAGTTCATGATTTTTGGCTTAGTGTATGCAAATCTGGAATTTTTAGAAGTTCAAAGTACATGCAATTTGCATGTTTCACTGGAGGTAGTGTTAATGTACAATGAATTTTGTAGGTCAAACCTAGTCCAAAAATTATGAAACTTGATAGGATAAAAATGGAGATGTAGGGCTTTAATTTGATAGGTGGTACATAATTTTTGGACTTGTATACTAAAAGATATGGATTTTTGAAGTTGTGCCCTGCTTCTAAAATGTAATCTAGAACAGGGGAGGTTTTGTGAATTTCTAGGCAAAATATGATAACAGTGCCTAGCATCAGGTATTTTTCCATGAAAGTACATTTAACAAGCTTCACTTAGCCTTTGGAATAAGTCAATATGGAATTTTAGAACTTGGCAGTAGCCCGAGCCAGATATAAGATTGGACAAATAGTGGCACATGACACGGATAAAGGAAGAGCAATTAAGGTAGTGAACTTACCTCTCTTGCATGTATTTGGTATTTGTGCTAGTGTATTGGTGTATGTTATTGCTTTGCTTGATTATGTGAAACATATATGAATGATTGAAGCTCTGTTCCTATTTATGCTATAGCCATAAGTATATTGTTTGAAACATTGAGCATGCAGATATGTCATTGTGTCAGTATGAGTTATGTACTGCAAGCATATCATGCATTAAGCACTTATCTTACATCCATATTGGTACTGTTTGCTACTGAGATTCTCTCGAATCTCACTCTCCCTCACCAACCATATAGGTAGGTAGGCTCAGAAGAGGAATGCATGGAGATGTGCAAGAAGAAAAAAGTGAGGGCGAATTGAAGAATTGTAGGTGAAAATTAGTTATAAGTAAATTATCACTGTATGATAATACTTGTATGAATATGCCTGGTTGAATAGTTGAGGAATATGTAAATGAATTATTTAAGTATGAACAAAGAAATGAGCAGCCAATCACTCTGATTAAATTAAATGAAGATAAGAAAGAACGAGTAGTAATGAAGTTGTGAACCACTGAATGACTCTTCCACAAGATTATGAAAATTATTTTGAAAAAATTTCTCATCTATAGGTTCGAATCCTGTCTTAAGGTTTGGAATTTAAAACTAATTTACAAAAGTGGTTCGGACTTATTATGTACAAGCTCATCCTATCGATTACGAGAGTAAGATGTTACATTTTTTGTATCAGAGCAGTGATTTTGGCGATGGAATTGTCTGCTCAGAGATACAAGTATAGTAGAGCAAAGGGTTCTGACTACATGTTAATAGTATAGTGATTCCTTGTTAGTGCTACTGTAACTAGGAGTTACCGATAGACAGGGAACCTAAGGAATTAGACTACCCTTGTCTGTTAATTAGCTTGTTGAAGGAAGGGCCAATGGTCTATGTAGAGGAAGTGGCTTCTCTTGATAGGGCTGCTTACGGTGCTCAGTCCTAGTGAAAATTCCTCTACTAGAGACAATGATAATGATACCCTAAGGAAGAAGTAGAAGTGTATGATTCAGATTCTGTTGCTAACTCTAGGGCTGCTGATAGAGTTAAAGTATGACTCATATTTTTCCTTGTGCATACCAAGAAGCTGGTATTGCTTATGTTTTCCTAAGGGGACTGTGTCCAACATTTATGGGCAAGATAGCATGGTATACTGGGATCGAGATATATATGGGGTACCGATGCTTAGAGATATATAGGTTGATACAAATACTAATGCCTCAGATGCCATTATAACTCCATGGTTAAGTATGCTCAGGCGAGAGAAATCCCAGGATGGGTGACCCCTAGGAACTACCTTGGGAATTTGAAGACTTTTGATTAAAGGTTTGGAATTTTGACTAGAATTTTTTAAATAACACAAGGAATGATTAGAGGCGTGGATTTGATGAGGATATGGAAACTCAAGGCATAGTGAGTGTTTTGAGGTTTTTCTATGCTAGGTAATGACCCTTAGTAACACCGTAGTATTAAACGTGATATACGATGATGCATGATGAGTGATGATTTTATCGAATATCAATCCTAGAGGATCCGATCTTATGATACTGAAGGTTAAGGATAGGTTTGGATTAAATTTAAGCTAAAATAGTGTTTAGGCCGAAATTTGAATCAGGTTGCACTATGGTTCTATTCCATGATGAAAGTTGAACTTTGTGAACCTTATAGATAATGTTGAACCTTTAGTAATGTTTTGAGAATATTACCTGAATACCGTGAAGGTTAGAATAGGTGCTATTAATTTTGATCCTTAGAGCACTTATTGGGTATAATTGAAGAAACCTGATTTTTCAGCTCAAGTAATATTGAGGTTCTAGATTCAGTTATAAATGTAGAACATTGGGTGAATATTCAGAGAGTTATTACCCAATGAATTATAACCTAAGAATGAAATAATAATTGAATAGATTCCTTAGGCATTTGAATTGGCCTAGATGTTTTGAGGTACTAGAATTTGTGAAAAATGTGTATGAGGTTTTCTTATGGTTGCTAGTTGATGATCTAACATAAGGAAGGATCTTGATTATAGAATCTTCCTATAGAAGAACGATTAAGAGCTTGTTCCCTTATGGAACAAAGTAATAGAAAGATTGAGAAAAGTCTTAAGGCTGAGGCAATTAATAGAAGTTATGCTAGTGGTTATGAATTCCCTGACATTGTGGGTAGATTACCTCGATATGGGAAGTAGAATTATGGCTGGAGTCGGACCAATATCAAAGTCTATGTAGAATGACCTCAGATGAGATGGCGAAATTAAAAAAAACAGAGTAAATAAGTGCTGGAGAAGAGGGGCCTTAAAAGATCTGAGTTTCCCGTTACAATGGTACTTCCATTCAGAGATGGCCAACTAGAGAGAGATACCTATGGGGGTTTCGATCAGAAAGGGCTACCTGTGGAGGGTTAAGAACATAAGGGCTAACTAGTTAGAGTGGCTTAAGTAAAATGCTGAGTAAAGTACTGTAGAGTAGAGCCGCTATGATGTCAAACCATAAAGTAGAGCTACTGGGACGTAGACTCTCAAAGGTGGTACATTGCAACGAGTCCCACATCGGATGGGTTTCTTAAAAGAAGGGTTTATTTGACCTAGTATATCACCATGGGTTGCTCATCACCATATGCTAAAAGAAAGATAGAAGAAGGGAATTAAGAAAGAATAGGCTCAAAGGAAAGCAACTCTTGCTCTCGTATCTTATGTAATACTTCTGCATGTATATTTTTATTATCATACGTATTCGTTTCATGAATATATAGAATTGTTATGAATGTAAAGTATGTTACGAATATTAAGAAATGCCTTAAGACCTAGTGGACAATATGTCCTTAGGCAGGCAATATTATGTTATGAAACCCATTTAGACCTAGTGGGTAATATGTCCTTAGGCAGGTAATGTTATGTTATAAAGCGCCTTAAAACCTAGTGGGTAATATGTCCTTAGGTAGGCAGTGTTATGTTATGAAACACCCTAAGACCTAGCGGGCAGTATACCCTTAGGCTGGCAATTGTTAAGTTATGAGATTGTTTGTTTAGCATGCTTCGTGAACATTACATAAGTATATGAAGGGTTTGAGTAGCAAGAGGTAGAGCCTGGAATCACTACTACAAAAAGTATCATTTACAACACTAATTAACGACTGTTTTAAAATATTAGTAGTAGAAAATCATGGTATGGCAGTGACAAACGTTTCAACAACTGTTATTGAAGAAATAGTCGTTGAAACATAAGATTCAACGATTGTTATTCATAACAGTCGTTAAAAGTAGTATTTCAACGACTGTTATGATTAACAGTCGTTGAAAGTGATGTTTCAACGACTGTTAATGAAAACAATCGTTGAATCTTGCTTTTAATGACTATTTTCATTAACAGTCGTTGAAACATCCCCAAAAAAGAACCAACGCGCACTTTTGGTTCCCACTTTCCCTTTCTCGCCCCTTGTCCGACATTACAGCGCTGTGTAACTCCCTTCCAGCTGACTCACATCCACTAAATTTCTGCTTGGTCTCTCGCGTGTCCTCTATCCTCTATCCCTCTCCGATAATGGAGGTCCACAGGCTTGCAGTACCTCCATTCCCTCTCAGTCGCAGGTCTTTGCTTTCCCTCCCTCTTCTCAGTCCGAGCAAGCAACGCAAGTAGGTAAGCTTAGGCCCTTTATTTTTCCTCTAGTTTATTTACTTTTGTTTTTCTCTTCTTAGCCTCTATTTTTACTCCTGTAGTTCATACTGGGCTCTGCTATGAAGAAGATAATGTTGGATCTGTGTTTATTGCGGTTTATGTGTAAGTTCCCCTTTTCTCTTTCTAGTTGATTTGTTCATTTGGATGTGAATTTCTGCTGTTTTAGGAAAAAATTGGCATTTTACACTTCGTTTGTGACTGAATCTAGGATTAATTAGATTGGCAGCCAGGGAAGTTCTTGATGATTACGCGTGCAAGTTCTTTTGCAAGAGTAAAACTTTGGAAAATTTCATGTTATGCATCTTATTTATTTATTTGGTCGAAATGTTATGCATCTTATCAAAGATATAAATATAATTAAGTCCTAAAAGTTACTTATGGCCACTATAATTACACCTCCTCTTACTTGTGTTTCTACCCCTACTCTTGATTTGTAGCATGTATCTTCGGTTATAGAAATATGAAATTGAACAACTGATTGTTTTCTTTATAAAATATATTAATTATATTTAACATGTAAGAGGAAGTAAGCAAATAGTACTACCTCATATGTCAGGTTGTTGTATATATTCTTCAGACTGTTCATTTCAACACTATTTATGTTGTCCAAATATTATTAGTATTGTTCATGTTAATATTTTCAGGCCCCTAATGAATAAAAAAGTAGGATGCAAATTTGTTATATTATCAGTGCTACAAATGGGATAAATATTACAATTCATGCAACTTTTCCAAGCATACTTTTCCAAGAAACTTTTCACAAAGCACACGAAATTATTGTATGAAAATGATTCAACGAAATATTGTGATGGGCTACTTGGAAGTTCGTTTTCCTATTGCAGCTCCATTCTTTTTCAAAGTTTTAAACATTATATTGGACTATCTTATTAAACAGTGTTTTGTTCTCCAGGTCACTAATATATTTTATATTGTCCCCTGGATACTTGCATTCCATTTGCCATATACCTTACAAATGCACAGCTTCCTTTTTCCCTTAGCATCGTGGACCTTGCTTATGTCACCAACATCTGCTGCCTTCTTTCTCAAGTGTTTCCTTCCTACATTATTTTACATATTTTAACTTCATATCAATGTTGTACTTTTGTTTCTCATCATACCTTGGTAATACTTGTCATATCCCACATGATTTCGTATTAGGAATGGCCAAAGCTAGAGTTTTGATTTTATTTTTTTCAATAAAAATCATAATTTTAATGCAAGAAATTAATTACAGGGAAAATTGGTTAAAAATCTCCCATTACAAAATTAATTATTTCTCAGAACTTGTTATCAATGTGTACAGTTTCTTTTTCTATCTCGTATCATTTGAATTATAATTAAAAGTGTTATTTGCAGGTAAACGTGTGAATTAAAAAGTGCAATATTAGTGGCGTGCATTTTCTAATTCCAGACAATCAATAAGGTAAGTTCAACAATGCCTTTGAGTTCATAAAAGATATAATAGTTTAAAGTTAATATTATAATGTTTTGGGTAATAACTCTCTCATAAACCTGCAGGTATCACTACTGCCATTGTTATCCCTGCTTGGTTGCCAGCCTATTACATCCTTGCCTCAGTAGAATCTTCTTCTAAATTCCTCAATCACAAATATAGTGTCCTTAGAAGCTAAAGATTAGCTGGTAAGATCTATTATTGCTTGTTGATGAAAGTTTTTCAAACCTGAGGATATCGTGGTGCTATTATTTGTTGTAAGCGTGATAAATTTGAATTACTGAACTTTAAAATTGGTAGTTGAACTATTAGTTTTTACAATGTGTCATAAGTGTTTCATATCGCTGTTCTAAACTTGAGTGTCTGTGAAAGTGGATTAGGTGGTAATAAAATGGATCACCGTTGGATGAATGCTTTGAGGATTAGTGAAGAATATGAGAATGGGGTGGACAAGTTTATTGAATTTGCTAAAATGAATGCGGCTAGTAAAAATGGGAAGTATTTTTGTCCATGTATCAACTGTTTAAATGAGAGTCTATAGGATGTTGATGATATAAGAGATCACTTACTTTGTGATGGAATAAATCTTCGGTACACAAGGTGGATATGGCATGGTGAGGAAGTAACTGCTTGTGCGTCACATGAGAAGGAAGTTTTGGAGGTCGAAGATGATGATAGAATGGAGAACATGATTCACGATGTTGAGGTAGAATGTTTTGCTCAATCGCCTGTATATGATAGCGTGCGGAGTGATGCAGAGACACCTTTGAACCCGGGGTGTACTAAGTATACACGCTTGTCAGGCATTTTACATTTGGTGAACTTAAAGGCAACTTGTGGGTGGACCGATAGTAGTTTCACATTATTACTTGAATTTTTGTGTGATATGTTTCCAGAGGATAATGTACTTCCTAATCGTATGTATGAGGCCAAGAAAAAATTATCTACGGTTGGTATGGAGTATAAAAAGATACATGATTGCCCTAATGACTGTGTATTGTACAGAAATGAGTATGAAGGCTTAAGTGAGTGTCCGAAATGTAAAACTTCTAGATACAAAGTGAAGAAAGGTAATAGGTGTGGTGATGAGACAATTAAAAAGTAACCTTTAATGGTTTTGTGGTATCTTCCAATCATACCACGGTTCAAACGAATGTTTGCTAATGCGAAAGAAGTAAAGAAGTTGAGATGGCATTATGATGACAGAGTTTGTGATGGAAAATTCCTTCAGCACCCGGCTGACTCTCCACAAAGGAAGAAAGTAAATAAAATGTATCCCAGATTTGGCAGCGAGCCTAGAAACCTTCGGCTTGGGCTTTGCACAGACAGGATCAATCCCTATGGAACTTTTAGCAGTACACATACTGCATGGCCTGTTCTGCTGGTGATTTACAACTTACCTCCCTGGTTGTGTATGAAACGCAAGTATATGATGCTTTCTATGATGATTTCGGGACAAAAAAGGCCAGGGAACGATATCGATGTCTACTTGGCACATTTGATTGAGGACTTAAAGAAGTTGTGGGAGGATGGTGTAGATGTGTTTGATGCATATAAGCAACAGTCATTTAAGCTGTGTGCAATGATTTTCACCACGATTAACGACTTTCCTGCATACGGAAACTTGTCAGGTTATAGTGTCAGGGGTCATAAAGTGTGTCCGATATGTGAAGCGAGCACACAATTCCATCAACTCAAGCACGGTAGAAAAATGGTCTACCTTGTTCATAGACAATTTCTTCCTCGGTTCCACCTGTACCGTAGGCTAAAGAAGGCTTTTAACGGTTTTCCGGAGAATGAAATGGCTCCGAAGCCATTAACTGGAGACGAGGTTTATAGTCAGGTGGAAAAAATCGATGTCACTTTTGGTAAAAATCAAAAGACTACGGGTGAGAAGAACATATGGAAGAAGAGGTCAATTTTCTTTGATCTTCCATATTAGCGTAGTCTTGATGTGAGACATAGTATTGATGTGATGCATGAAGAAAAAAATGTATGTGATAGCCTTGTTGGTACGCTTTTGCACATACCAGGGAAAAATAAAGATGGAATTAGTGCAAGACTAGACTTGGTTGAAATGGGAATAAGAGAACGACTGCATCCACAACTAAGAGATGATAGTAAGAGAGCGTATATGGAGCCAGCAGTGCATACATTGTCAAAAGCCGAGAGAAGAAGTTTGTGTGGGTGTTTGCACGGCATTAAGGTGCCACAAGGGTATTCTTCTAATGTGAGCCAGCTTGTGTCAATGGAAGATTTGAAGTTGTTAGAATGAAGTCTCATGATTGTCATGTCATGATGCAAAAACTATTACCAATAGCTATTAGAGGTATTATGAAAGATGATGTGCGAAGCACGATAACAAGGTTGTGCAGTTTCTTCAATGCTATTTGTAGCAAAGTTGTTGACATTGTTAGATCCCAAGTTTTGATGATAACAAAAAGACAATTGTATGCAAATCATGTTTTTATAAGATTAAGAAGAGATTACAAAGTTACCAAATGCATAGGAATGTTTTCTGGTATCTGCTGTCAAATTGAACTGGAGTGCTCGAGCATGAGCTTTGCACTCGAGCATAGATCCCTTCTGTACTCAAGCAGGTGCGAGTGAAAGCCAGAAAGTATTCACCCGAGAGGCATGCCACTGTTATACTCACTGATTTACTCGAGCACTGGAGTTTGCACTCGAGCAGAGAAGCCATTCTCACTCGAGCACATGAGAGTGAAGGTCCGCGAGTACTTGGCCGAGAGCAAGTAATATCATGCTTCCTTGATTCACTCGAGCAGAGACATCAATGCTCGAGCATGAGCATTCTGTACTCGAGCAAGGTACTGCGAGTGCTTGGCTGAGAGTCATGAAGTTCAAGGAAGTGCAAGTGTGCTCGAGCACATCCTCATATGCTCGAGTGACACATCAGCACTTGCGAGTCAAAATTCTATCCCTCTCCAAATCTGATACAAGTGCTTGTTTAAAAGGTATATTACTTGAGAATATTCTTCTCACTCGAGCAGGAGTCTGTGTGCTTGAGTGAGGGCCCACATCACCTGCGAGTGATAAATTTATCTCTCTCAGATCCTGATGCGAGTGTTGGTATTGAGAGCATATTCCTTGAGAATATGCATCTCACTCGAGCAGGAGTGTGTGTGCTCGAGTGAGGAACCACATCACCCGCGAGTACAAAATCTCATTCTTGCTAATTTGATATGCGAGTGATAACCCGAGAAGACACTCCCAGTGGAAAATGCAAGATCACTCGAGCAGGAGAAGTTGTGCTCGAGTGAGACCCCACATCACTCGCAAGTGAGAATTCTGTCTCTCTGAAATCATATGCAAGCACAACCCGATAACTGAAGCACAAAGAGCAAAATAGGAAGATCACTCGAGTGAGCCCTTTCATGCTCGAGTGATGCTCTGCCAGATCATCAAAAATACCAAGTCTCACAACGTTCAATCCGATTATAGTTTATTGTTTTTTATTTATCTCATCATTATTTAACATCATTATGAATGTATTATAAGTGTGAAACAGGAGGATGAACGTTTGAACTAAACTGTCATGAAGAAAGTCAAACAACGGCGGACAATATCATTACAAGCATGCATGTACCTACCATATCCAGAATATTCAAACATGCGCGTGTTATTCCACAGTTGCAAGCCCCGCTCCTCAATGATGACTTCTCAAACGGGCAAAATCTGAACATCTATAAATACAGAGATTCAGAAATCATAAACAACAACGAAGCACAAGAATTCATAAGCTTATACATGAGTCTTTGCTATTCATCATTTTCACTGTATACATATTGATCTTCAGTGTTTAGTCATTTGCTCTGTAAGAGAGTCTTCATACAATTCACATTCTATGTTTATTTGATCTCAAGGTATTGGGACCTTGAGAGGGTAGATTTCCTTACGAGAGAAGCAGTTGAGAGAATTCCTTGTTGTACCTTCCACTCATAAGCCTTATAAGATACATGCAGAAGAGAACGTTGCTGCTCGTAAGACTTACAGTGGTGTAAGCAGGAGAGAACGTTGCTGCTCATAAGTCTTGTATACGTAAGCAAGTGAGAAGAGTCATAGGTTGTTTTTCTGCACGTAAGACTTGTCGTAAGGGGGAGAGAAATTTCTTATTGAGAGAATATTTCTGCTCGTAGTCCGTTCAAGGACGATTGTTGTTTTGTGGCATTCTGAGAGCCCATTGAATCTTGGAGGTATAGTGAAAATCTCAGTAGATCTTGATCTCTGAGGACTGGACGTAGGCCTGGTTGTTAGGCCGAACCAGTATAACTCTCTGTGATCAAATCTTCTCAACTCTACTCTATCTACTATATTTTTCATATCACCACATCAAGCGAAAAATTTATAACATCACCCAATTCACCCCCCTCTTGGGTGAAGCTTGCCTCTTTCAGACATTACAAGGTTAAACGAATTAGAAAATGAGGGTTATACTATTCTATCCTAACTAGAGATGCATTTTGCTCCCGCAATCTTTGATATAATGGTGCATTTAATAGTTCATCTGGTAAGGGAGGTAAGACTATGCGGCCCAGTTTATCTAAGGTGGATGTACCCTTACGAGCGATACATAAAGAACTTAAAAGGGTATTCTAAAAATCCTTATCGACCTGAATCCTCAATTGTGGAAAGATATGTCGTTGAAGAGGCTATGTACTTTTGCAAAGAATATCTATCAAGGTCAAAGGCCCAATCTCGTCATGAAAAGGTTACAAGTAAGGGAACACAAGGGCTCAAAGTGAAGAGTATGCGTTGTAAAGAGGTGTTGCAAGCACACCTGTATATCTTGAATAATACGGAAGAAGTTCAGCCGTACTTAGCCGAACACAGAAAGAGTTTAAAGGAGATATATATAAGGAAAAATGACATGCAGATAGCTAATGAGCAAAACAAAACTTTCACAGAGTGGTTCAAGGATAAGATAGCGCACGATACTAATGTCTCTGAGACAATTAAATAGTTAGCTTGGGGGCCTTCTTTTGAGGTCATAACTTGGAGTGGCTTCGATATAAACGGGTATTCTTTCTATACAAATGCCCAGGATAACAGAAGTACTATGAAAAACAGTGGGGTGATGGTGGTAGCCGAATCAATGCACTTTTCTAGTTCAAAAGACAAAAACCCCATTTTGGCATCCATGGTTTATTATGGAGTTATTGAAGAAATATGGGAGATAAGCTACACTAAGTTGAGAGTTCCTTTATTCAAATGCAAGTGGGTTAACAATAATGCTGTTGAAATAGATCAATTTGGATTTACCTCAGTTGATCTTGAAAGAGTCGGTTATAAAGATGAGCCATTCATTCTAGCAAGTCAGGCAAAACAAGTGTTTTATGTCATTGATCCAGTGATACGAGTTCAGATGATCAATTAAATAGTGCAAGTATACACTGTCGTAATCAAGTAATATAGAAGTAAGTAGAGTATCGTTCCCACGAGGATTGAGCACTAAGTACCAAAATGGATAATTTTAATTCTATTTAGTCGATCGAATAGTTGGTGATTGAGAGTGCAAAATAAAATAAAAGAAAAACAATTAAATATGAATGCAAATGATAAGAAAGCAAATATGAGAAAAAGTCCTAGGGATTACATTTCACTTTGCAAATTCCGGACTGAATCACTTATCTATTCTAGCCCAATTTACTCCACATGATTAATAGTCGAGTTTCCCTAATTTAATTACCAGCCTCTTCCAAGGTCAAGCAATTCTATAATCAATTGCTAATCCAATATATTCCTATATGAATTTAAGCAATTAATCATGCATTAAGATTTATGGAACTCAGTAAGACTACACAACTCATATGAATATATTCCTATTTCATATGCAAGTCATGGTTTTAATTATAGGGTCTACACACATGTATCTCCTTCCGGTCTCAACATGCATATTGAAATCATTCAAAAGATGGCCAGTCAATCAAAAGCATTAAGAATAATAATTAAAACTCAATCATGAAGGAGAAATTCAAACTAGATTTAGTAAGTTAAGATTCAATCCGTCATTAGTAAGCTACATCATCACCCTAGGAAAATGAAAGTTTAGCACATGATGAAATTAAAAACAAAACCAAAATAAATTGACATTATATAAAACTAGAATGAAATCCTTAGAAATACTGCATAAAATTGAATATTAAATTCTCAAACATAAATATACAACCAAAAGATGCATGAAAAATGAAGAAATCTAACCGTCCATTTAGGAGGTAAAACCTTCCATGTAGGCGGTATGCAAAATGTAATAAAATCCTAAGCCTTCCAAGATGGAGGCATGCAAAAAGTAATACAATCCTAAGCCTTCCAAGATGGAGGCATGCAATACATGAAATTAAATCTAAAAACCAACACAAAGAACTCAGAAATGTTAATGAAAGATCTCTCCCGGTCAGAGAAGGACCTCTCCCGGTCGGAGAAGGAAACCTCTGCTTCTTTTTTTCTCCTCTCTTTGAGCTTGGCATTGATCTCTATTTATAAGGGAAAAAAACGTGTGCTACAGTACTGCTACAATGATCTGGCGGGTGCTACAGTTCCCTGGCGGCTGCTACAGTACCCGTTGACCTGCTACGGTGCCCCCTGGCGGCTGCTACAGTGCCGTTGACATGCTACAGTGCCCGGTGGCTGCTACAGTACTTTTATTTTTTTAAAATGCTGTTTATTCCAAAAACAATATTTATTTATCAATCACACCCAAATTTATTATATTAAACGCAAATATCATCCATAAAATCATCATATAAAGGACAATAAATATGTAAATATTTTACTTATCAAATTCCCCCACACTTAACTCTTGGACGTCCTCGGACAAGAAGTAAACAATAAGTGCTTCCAACAAAATCAGAAGTGTAAGGTCATAAGTAAGAACACAACTGAAGAATAAAGAGATCATAGTATTAATGAATCAATGAAAATATAAACTAGTAACTTTAATTGAAAATGAATAAACTGAGTTCGTACTTGTAACTCATTCTCTCAATCTCTCAAGTGTTTAAGGGTAAGTGTTTCGCTCAAATTCAACTGAAAAAATTGCACTACCATAGGCTTGCTAAAAATCTCAATCTCCACTACCTAATTCACATGCATAATTCAAATCAAAAGTACTTATTAAGGGTTGTAATGGGGTTAAGGTAAAGGAATGTAAAGTATGATATGAAAGGCTAAAGAAATTGAAAAATGGGCTACTTATAAATTTATCTCATTACAACAACCCACAATTCAAACACTTAACATTTTTTTTCTTTTTTTTTATAATTTTTTTCTTCTTCTTTTTTTTTTCTTCTTCTTTTTTCTTCTTTTTTTTTTCTTATTGAATTGCAACTGTAAAGTTGATGATAGATACACCCCCACACTTTGTCAAAAGCCCATTTCACAAAAATTTCAAATGCTCCACTAATCTTCTAAATAAGGTAAAAGCACTTGATATATCATTAAAATACATGTTAATGGATTGAAAACAAAGAAACAATCAATTAGGCTCAAAGGGGCTTATCAACAGTATAATTGCAAGGTTGGCTAT
This sequence comes from Inga leiocalycina, assembly GCA_963242795.1. NCBI lineage: Eukaryota > Viridiplantae > Streptophyta > Magnoliopsida > Fabales > Fabaceae > Inga > Inga leiocalycina. The sequence continues at coordinate 44,971,567 of OY725329.1, forward strand.
TTGGCTCTGGCTAAAGAAAATGAATGCCTTTATCATTTTTGAATTGGCATGTGATATGTAATTTCAACCAGATTTAAAGCAAGTTCTAGAGTGACAACTTAATAGGTGAATATCACACACTAGAGAAATAATCATTATAGGCTCAGAAGCTCACGGCTAGGAATTTTTAAACTCAGTTCATTCAATCTCAAAATTCATCACCAATTGCAACAATCAGTTGTTCATTCATACTATAAAATCTCTAAATTCAATTGATCCATACTTAAACCTTATATACTTCTTAAGATCATTACAAAGCACTTGAACAAGATGATGAATTTTTTTTTTACTTTTTTTTTGAAAAACATAAAAAAAATGCAACTAATGAAATGCATCTCAGGAGTTAAGAATAACTCCTTACTCTGCCATCTTTTTCCACACCCCATGCATCTAATGGTTTTACTAACTAACAAAAGAAAAACAAAATTTTTTTTCTCCTCCCCCAACCTAAATCAGACATTGTCCCCAATGTCTTCTAGAGCTTAGAAGAGGTGTTTTTTTAACATAAACACACAATAAAGTAAAACCAAGAGATTAAGGAAAGTTACAACCTAAGAGTGGTATCTGGGTTCTGCTTCTGACTGCTATCTGAAGATGGCCCACCTATTTGCTTGACTAGTAGATCTGGTTTAGGTTCATAGGTTTGCATTTGATCGAGCAGCTGATCAGTAGTTGGTGTAGCAATTATGGAGTGGCGGGTCGCTTGGGGTATGAATCCTGTTTCCACAGCATGATCAAGAAAAGACAACAGATTATCATAAAAACCATTAACATTTAACAATCCTAATGGTTTTTTGTGATATTTTAACTTAGCCCAATATGAAACACTAGAAATGCCATCCAATGTCTCCAAACCACCGGGTAGAGCAATAAAAGCTTGAGCATGGTAGAACATTACTCCCATCTGTTTAGGCAAGCTCGAAACCTGTAACTCTTGTCCTAAGGAAAAAGCATGATCTTGTAACTCCTTCACCCTTACACTTAAACCCTTGCTTCCATTCATGGATGCAGAAATGGCCACACTTCCCTTTAGGCCCTGGATGCCTCCCCCATACACAAAGTTGATTTTTCTGGCAGCTAATGCAATTCCAAGTTCATTTGCTGCTGTTATAAACTCCCCTTTCTTGCCCAAATCAGTTTCACCAAAAATGCAAATAGATGTAAATCTACATTTTTGTGTGATACCTTTTTTTCTTTGTTTCTCTCGGACCATGTACGCTTACAAAAGGAAGAATTCATATTTACAAATGGAAGTGTGCATATTTACAAATGAAAGAGTACATAAATATAATACTAAAACAGCGACAACAAAATCACATATTTTTCAAAGAAGTCTGAAAAAATTTCTGACACAAATGACCGGTGGGCCACTACGTGAAGAAATTAAACAAAAAGAGGAAAGAAAGTCAAAATATAAAGTAGAGTAGGAAAAAAAACTGCCAAAAAGATAAGAAAGATTAGACAAAAGCTACGAAAAAGACAACACAAATTAAACACACGCATGATTATGTACAGTAGTTATGATTTTGGCTCACATCTTCCTCTGGTTTTACGTCCAGAAACGGCTTAAACGCTTTCTATGAATCGAGAATTTGCTTCCCATCCAGTTTTCTTATAAACTGGCAAACAGGGTCTTTTAACGTCAGATTCCCAAGATAATAGCGCTCTTTTTCTCTGTTGAATATGTCTGCTAAATCGAGAAGAATATGATGAACATCACCACTCGGATGCATCTCAAGAGTTTGAATGATATCATCCAGTGACTCCTTACTCAGTCCATCCTTTATAAATTTGATTTTATCTTCTCGATTTATAGAAATCATACCTTTACTCCTACAGTGCTGATCACATGTCCACCTTGCACATTTATAGCAGACATTCATTCTTTTAGCTCTTCTCTTTTTGGAGTAAGAACTTCTTCCCATTCCTGGCAAAGGTTTAACAAATGAATTATGAATCTCACCTGCTAAACATACCTTAGCTTCAATGATCCAACGTACATCCACAAGAAGGCCCAAACGATTGAATATCATTATCCTTTCAAGTCGACTGTTATAGATCTTCCTGAGCACATCTTTGGGAAGAGTGGGGAACCTGTTTTTAAGCTTTGCAAGAGATTCTTCCGTGGTAACTTAAAATGAAAATGGTGAAAACTAAAATCTCAATGCAGTGTAATGTGTTTCTATGAGTAGGAAAGAAAAATGAGAGTAGGAAAGAAATGAGTGAGTATGAGAGAGTAGGAAAGAAAATTGAGAGAGTGGGAAAGAAAATTGAGAGAGTGGGAAAGAAGTTTTGAAAGAGTAGGAACGAAGTTTTGGGTTGCCTCCCAAATAGCCGCTCTTCTTTAACGTCTTTAGCTAGACAAAAAAATTAAAAAAAAACTTTTTTCTTTTCTTTTTTCTTTTTCATTTTAGAAAAAAAAACTATCAAAGTAGAATACATCATCAGGAGCTACCAGAAGTCCTGCAAAATCACAACAAAACATCAAATCAAACCTTGGGTTGCCTCCCAAGCAGCGCTAACTTTATAGTCTTCGCCAGACTTCTCAAACACAAACTACTAATCAAAAGTATCAAACACCAGGATCACCTTGTCTTCATTTCTTTTCAAGCAACAATATTTCAGAAAACAACAATGATCATTCAAAGTAATTAATTGTACTTCTTCAATCATAGACAATTTTAGAGTACAATTATTTACTGAATTCAAAGAAAGCACAACATGTATGTATTTGCAAATAGATTTAGGAATTTCCAAAATTTTAGAGCATCCCATAAAATCCACTTGACTCTCATAAGTAAGAGTCAATACTTCAACAGGAGAGACATGAACAACATCTTTTGGAATATCCACATTAGTTTCAATATAAAAATCACAAAGATTAGGCTCCACAGGCGGAACCTCAATTGGACATCCATTATTCTCTCCAAAAGTGATTTCAAGTTCCTTATCACATGCCACAAGAGGCAAAGTTTCATTCAATTCCATATCCTCAACTTCCTCACAATAATCATCATCAACACAAGGTGTGGGAATCATGCTCAAAGAATTATCTTGCCTCATAGTTTCAAGTGATGCAATAATTTGACTCACATATATTCCAATATTTTGGACACTTGACTTGACTCTAGTGTCACTTTCCTTTTGCTTTCTACAAAATCTCTCTGTTGATTCAACAAACTCCTCAATTAATCTTTCTAAATTAGATTTTTCCTTATACTCAAGAGTTTGTTCTTCAATATATGGATAAGAGTATAAAGGAGGATTTGGAGAATACCTGACATATGGATCCAAAGACTCTTGTTGCTCCAAAATTCCACCAGGATAAAAGGAATGACCAAAACAATTTTGGTTCATATTGAAATCATCTCTCACATAATGATTGGTATTGCTATATGGACAATGCTCAAAAGAATGACACTCTCCACAATAAGCACAAGAAAAACAATTATAAGGAGAAGAATTTTCAATCCAACCAGCATTTATATTTTCTTGTCTCATTCCATTCACATGCATTCCAGAAAACGAACCAAGATATGAGAAGTTATCACTGATTAAACCAAATGAATGCTGTGAATAATCCATTTTTTTTTGAAATTTTTACATGAAGACTAAATTAGTATTAAAATTACTTGGTATTGATATTAATGACAACAATCCCCGGCAACGGCGCAAAAACTTGATACGAGTTCAGATGATCAATTAAATAGTGCAAGTATACACTGTCGTAATCAAGTAATATAGAAGTAAGTAGAGTATCGTTCCCACGAGGATTGAGCACTAAGTACCAAAATGGATAATTTTAATTCTATTTAGTCGATCGAATAGTTGGTGATTGAGAGTGCAAAATAAAATAAAAGAAAAACAATTAAATATGAATGCAGATGATACGAAAGCAAATATGAGAAAAAGTCCTAGGGATTAGATTTCACTTTGTAAATTCCGGATTGAATCACTTATCTATTTTAGCCCAATTTATTCCATATGATTAATAGTCGAGTTTCCCTAATTTAATTACCAGCCTCTTCCAAGGTCAAGCAATTCTATAATCAATTGCTAATCCAATATATTCCTATATGAATTTAAGCAATTAATCATGCATTAAGATTTATGGAACTCAGTAAGACTACACAACTCATATGAATATATTCCTATTTCATATGCAAGTCATGGTTTTAATTATAGGGTCTACACATATGTATCTCCTTCAGGTCTCAACATGCATATTGAAATCATTCAAAAGATGGCCAGTCAATCAAAAGCATTAAGAATAATAATTAAAACTCAATCATGAAGGAGAAATTCAAACTAGATTTAGTAAGTTAAGATTCAATCCGTCATTAGTAAGCTACATCATCACCCTAGGAAAATGAAAGTTTAGCACATGATGAAATTAAAAACAAAACCAAAATAAATTGACATTATATAAAACTAGAATGAAATCCTTAGAAATACTGCATAAACTTGAATATTAAATTCTCAAACATAAATATACAACCAAAAGATGCATGAAAAATGAAGAAATCTAACCGTCCATTTAGGAGGTAAAACCTTCCATGTAGGCGGTATGCAAAATGTAATAAAATCCTAAGCCTTCCAAGATGGAGGCATGTAAAAAGTAATACAATCCTAAACCTTCCAAGATGGAGGCATGCAATACATGAAATTAAATCTAAAAAACAACACAAAGAACTCAGAAATATTAAAGAAAGATCTCTCCCGGTCAGAGAAGGACCTCTCCCGGTCGGAGAAGGAAACCTCTGCTTCTCTTTTTCTCCTCTCTTTGAGCTTGGCATTGATATCTATTTATAAGGGAAAAAAACGTGTGCTACAGTACTGCTACAGTGATCTGGCGGGTTCTACAGTTCCCTGGCGGCTGCTACAGTACCCGTTGACCTGCTACGGTGCCCCCTGGAGGCTGCTACAGTGCCTGGTGGCTGCTACAGTGCCTTTATTTTTTATTTTTTAAAATGCTGTTTATTCCAAAAACAATATTTATTTATCAATCACACCCAAATTTATTATATTAAACGCAAATATCATCCATAAAATCATCATATAAGGTAAAATAAATAAGTAAATATTTTACTTATCATCCAGCAAATGAAAAATTGTCTATTGTACTCCAAAGTAAAAAACAGAAGGATGGTGATCCGAGTTTGAATCTTGACGACACGCCGCCTTTCACTAAAAATCCGCCTATGCCATCTGAAGTGGAATTGGTAGATGATGATGAATATGCAGCTAAAGTTGATCATTGTGAAGGAATTTGAGAAAACACTTAAAGTAAGATTTTGAATTGTTTAAAGTGTGCATGTAATTTCAATTTACTTATCATATGTCACATTTATTTCTTAGTAAGATTTTGAATTGTTTAAGGTGTGCATGTAATTTCACTTTACTTATCATGTCACATTTATTCCTTAGCAGGATCATGGCAAGTTCAAATTTGGATGACTATGTTGGCTCACAGGTTAAGAAAAAGGGTAGAAGAAGCACGAAGTTGCGGTCGTTGGTGGCATGTTATGAGGAACAACATGCGAGCAGGGTTCACATGGAATTTGATGATAATTTGAAGCCACTCGGCCTAGACGAAGACAAGTTCATTAGCTATCTTGGCTTTTTGGGTCGGAGCAAAGTTAGCGTTCTAATTCCTACCTGGAGGGAAGTTTCAAAGGACACGAAGGCTATGATTTGGGAGCAAATTTTGGTATGTAAAGTTGTATTTGTATCTATATTTTTATTTCTATTTGTTCATATGTAACGACTACTATATATTTTGTTTTGTAGCAAACCTATGATGTTCCTAATACGAGGGAGATGTACAAGCATTGGATGGGGGAAGTTCGTGAGCGATGGAACGATTTCAAATCCACGCTTACAACCAAGTTCGTTCGAGGGCCAAGGAGTCATTTGGATTCTCGCAAAGAGTATTTGTTTCTTTCTCTAAATGACTGGAGGTTATTTGTTGCATCGCGACAGGATCCCAATTTCCTGGTATATTGTGTTCATCTTAGTGTTAAACATTTTAGTTGAACTTACTTGACATCGCTAACTCAGTTTTCATTATTCTTTGTTTATATAGAAATTGAGTCAAGCAAATCAAGAGAGGTGAGCGAAAAACAATTATCCTTATTACATGTTGTGTGGGGGTTATCGTAAGCTTAAAAAGAAGATGATGCAGGTTGAATTGCAAAAATTGGAGGAAGCAGCCTGAGCAGATCCTAGTATAGTCATGCAAGCGCCACCTCCTCCCCCGCGTCACAAAAAATGGAAAGCAGGGAGGATAGAGGGAGAGAAATATATAAATCCAGTCTTTGCTGATGTCTCTAAAAGGATTGTGAGTATTTAATAACAAGTATATTTAAATGTGTTTCATTTTTATAACGTTGGTGGCATATAATTACTTTTTATTTATCCATTGTATGCCACAGGATGAACTTGAAGAGCAGAGCAGCCAGGGTTCCTTTACTCAAACTAGAAGGATAGACATCTTAGCCACGGTGCTTGGTAATCTAGATCACCCTGGTCAAGTTAGAGGGGAGTCAAGGGGAGTTGGTCTCTCTAAATACTTTGGATGAGGTTCACAAGCTTATGAACGAGGTGAAATGAGTCAGGAGTTTGTGGCCAAGGTTCGAGAGAAAATCCGAGCTGAGCTACGTCACTTACTTCGAGATGAGCTTAAAGAAGAGTTGTTGAGTGAGCTACGTGGTGAGATGAGTACGATGGTGTTGTCTCACATGCAAGGCGGGATGTGTAACGTGGTGTCTAGATCTGAGGTTTGTAACTTATTTCATTTAACATTATATTGAGTTTTTCCTTATGTTATTTTAATTAATTCTTTCATTCTCTTACTCAGGAATCCCCAGCCTTTCCCAGCACCAAAGGCAGTTACAATCCGCCAGAGGTTGGACATGGCGACCCTGGTCCTTCACTAGAGCCTGGTGAACCCTGTACTCTGTATTTGGAAGTCTCGTACCTGCGTGCTATTGCTGATGCTGTTGTATATAGCCATGCCACCACCCACTATAATAACCAAATCCGGGACGATCAACGCAAGGTCAATGTGACAAGTGTTCGATTGGGGGAGGAAGGTGTAGATGTCCCATTCCCTGATGGTGAGGTTGCCAATCTAGGTCAGGCAATAGGATTTTTCATCTTGTGGCCTAGACATCTTGTTCAGACTGTGCCAATCCCTCCAATGTTAGGAAGCACCTTACTGTTACTTGATCCTTGACATTCTACTTATAATCTTTATTTTATGTGTTACTAGGAACAAGATGATGCGACAAAATTTCCCTTTTTAGCATGACTGTAAAATATTCATCAACATATAAACAAGGACAACTAGAGTATATGATTTCATCCAAAACTCTTTACTCTTGGTGGTCATACAAAATTCATATGAAGTAATTGTAAAGGTTTAGAAGTTGAAATATCATTGTTTTGAAATAAGAATTAGTTTGTTTTCCTTTTTGGCAAGCATTACAAATCATGCTATCTTTGAATTTAAGTTTAGGAAGTCCAACAACTAAATCCTTTTTAATCAATTTGTCAAGTTGACTCATATTGACATGAGCAAGACGCTTATGCTATAACCAACTTTCCTCAGTTTTGCTAAGAAAATAATTTTCAAAAGAATTTGAATTTAAATCAATAGTGTAACAATTACCATCCCTTTGAGCTTAGATATTTGCTTTAATAGATTCTTTGTTAAGCGGTAGATCCTTCTTATTCATTATCAAGCATTCCTCTGAGTCAAAGATTACCTAATTATCTTTGTCAGTACTTATTTGACTCATGCTTAGGACGTTATGGCATAACCCTTCAACATAATATACGTCGTTGATTTAAACACCATTGGTTTTTCCAACCTCACCAATTCTAGCAATACATCCAGATTGGTTACCTTCAAAAGTTACCTTTCCCCCTTCTTTAGTTTCCAATATGGTGAACTTACCCCTGTCACCAATCATGTGTCTCGAGCATCCATTATTAATGTACCATTTATTTCCTCGTGATGCTTTAAGACATACCAAGAGTAATATCATCAAGTTTTAGGTACCTATGCTTTCTTGGGTCCTTCGTGGTTAGTATGAATCACTCTTAGTATATGTGTCCCTTTCGGAACCCATTTATATGTGCTAATGGCATTTTTCTTGCTAAATTGACATGATGAAGTATAATGGCCTTTCCTATTGCAATAATTATATGATGCAAATGGATTTCATACATGCACTAATTTTTTAAAATGTTTGAGATGTATCTTTCTGCCTTTTTTCTTCTTTCCTCTGTCTTTATCTTGAATAGAGTTATACCCAATTCCAAATTTATCATGAGTAACTCTTTGTGATTTTAAAATTATTTTGAGAGTTTCGCTTCCTTTAGTAAATCTTCATAAAGTTTCTATTAAGTCACTCATTTTCTTATCTTTTTCTTTACTAGATGTACATGATATGCTAATACTAGTTCTACTTTCTAATTCTTTTAGTTTCCTCTTATAACCAACCATTTCTTTAGCTATCTTGATGAATACAAAATGTAATGCATTATATTTATATAATAATTTCTAATAAGTTAGTTCATAATCATTTACCTCAGGGTCTGATTCTTCTTATTTGGCTACCAAGCATATATTAGCAACTTCTTCATCGTCACTTTCTTCATCTGACGAACTATCACCCAATATGTATGATATGTATGCTTTCTTTTTCTACTTCTTCTTGTCTTTGTTCTTGAATCATTCAAACTTGATATGTCCTGGCTTCCCACATTCATAACATATGACTTGTTTCTCTTTGCTGTCTTTCTTACTCGAACCTCCTTGATGATTCTTGAAGTTTCATTACCTTTTCTATAGAACTTCTTGAACTTTCTTATGATCATTCCTATATTGTCATCATCAAGTTCCTCTTTGTTCTCTGATGGCTTGACTTCCCCAATAGCTTTGAGGGCAATTCCTCTTTTCTTTTTGTCTTTAAACTCTTCCAGCTCCTTCTTGAATTTCAGCTTTCCCTCATACTCAGAAAGACTACCAAAGAGTACAACTACATATCTCATTAATTTACCTTTAGCTTCTTTAATAGCTGTTACTTTTACTTCCCTTTCTTTCATAAGAATGTCAAAGATCTTCCTTGTTGGGAATTTTGATTAAAAGTTTCCTAAGTGCTACTAGTTAGTTGACATGATGGGTACACCTGAGTTCGAATTCAGAGATCCTTTCTCTAGGTTTCATTTGAAACATATCATACTCTATAATTAGAGTATTGATTCTTTTTTCTTTGATTCCAGATATACCTTCATGTGCGATTTCTAGTACATCCCACATGTCTTGAGCTATTAGCAGCATGTAGATTTAGAAATACTCCTTCTGGCTGAGGGCTATTTAATATTACTAATCTCTTGTTGTTGTCGTCATATTCCTCTGGGCTCTTTTTCATGATTCTATCTTCTACTTTCTTCATTATCACCATCTTGTATTACATTCCATAAACTATACTCATTTACTATTTTGAGCACTCTGAACTTAGCTTTCTAGAACGAGAAATGATCTTCGGCAAAACCAGAAGGTCTAATGATAGAAGCTCCGTCTAGAAGAATATTTTCACCCATTGTTGCCATTAAATAGATCCTTCTCATTTTTTATTTTTCTGAGAAGACCTCTCTCTGATACTAAATGAAAAACGCAAGCCTCACCCTAAAAGGGGTGAATTAGTTGATGTAACAAACATTTTTTATGTTACGGTGTTATGGAAATAAATGAAGAAAAAGTAAAGATAAGAGAATTTGCACACAGAGATTTATAATAGTTTGGCCTAATCTCAGGGCTATGTCTAGTCCTCAGAGATCAACACCTCTTAGGATTTTAACTAATCTTCTAAGATTCAGTAGGCCCTCAGAATGTCGTAGTACAAGAACTGTCCTTGTAAGGACTAGCATAAATATTCTAAACCCTAGAATTTTATCTCCCCCTTATGGCAAGTCTTAAGAGCAGAACAATTCTAAAGACTTTTCCTCCCCTACTTACAAGTGCAAGTCTTACGAGTAGCAATGTTCTCTACTGCTTGCACCGTGTAAGTCTTACGAGCAGAAAGTCTTACTAAGAATTTTCTCTACAGCTTCTCATTAAAGAAATCAAGCCTCCCAAGGTCCTTTTATCTTGAGATCAAATAAAAAATACAATTGAAATTGTTTACAAACTCTCTCATAGAGTGAATATGATAATCACTGAAGTACAATTTGAATATAGAGAAAAATATGAAATCAGAAACTCCTGTAAATGTTTTTAGTGTATTCTCTTGTTCTATCTTACGAGTTTGTCTCCGTTGCTCTGTATATATAACTGATTTGAGTTAACTGTGATGGAGCGAAATGTCCTATTGAGGAGCAGGATGTATTTGTTTGAGTTTTTAGACAGTCTTTCATGGTAGGTCAATTACTTATCGTGGAAGGTAGCCGATATTTAGTGTGTAATGATAATATTTTCCAAAATTGACTTTTATATTTGAATCTATGATCCAAATGTTTAATCTTCTATTTAACACGTGAAATATATGTTAGTTAATATTCATGTACATTAATAAGTTATAACATAATGAATAAATAACATTTAACCATATTCGGATTGTTCTCTGTAACTCTGTAATTCATTCTGCTTCTGAAACTAGTAAACTCGAGTTCTTGCTATAAACTCAAGTCCAAGTTCGAGTTCTATCTTCTAACTCGAGTTCTCTATAATATTTGCATAATGTATAGAGATAACTTTCAAGTGCCTCTCAAGTTCCAACTTGAGTTCCTTATGAGTTTTCCAAGTTCCAGCTTCTTTTCCTTTGAACTTATAAGTTACCTTGAAGTTCTAAAGTCCTAACTGGAGTTCTTCTTAGAAACTCGAGTTTCAAAGCTGTCAACACTACTTTAGTTTATCTCTGCCAAAAACTTGCAAGAGTTAACTTGAAGTGCTATAGTACCAAGTCGAGTTCTTTTGACAAAACTCGAGTTTCCCTGCGTGTTAAAGTTTCAGAATATTTCTCCTAAAAACTTGCAAGAGTTAACTTGAAGTGTTATAGGTACAACTTGAGTTATTCTGGCAAACTTGAGTCCTCTCCAGTCCATAACTCGAGTTTTACTCCAAAACTGGAGTTCTTGAGATTGTTCCAATTTCTCACTTGGCTTCTGTATAAAACTTGCAAGAGTTAACTTAAAGTTTTTAGCCCAAACTCAAGTTCTTTACCAAAATTTGAGTTCTTTTGTGCATATAAGATTTTTGCAATTTCTGTCTTAGCTTTTGGATGAAACATGCAAGAATTAACTTGAAGTTTACAAGCCAAACTCCAGTTCCTTACCATAAACTTGAGTTCTCTAGGATACACAACTCAATTTTTACTCCTAAACTCGAGTGCATCAGTTGTTCTATAGCAATAAGTTTCTATTAATATGATGCATTGGTTAATTAATTTTAGCTCAATGTTAACATTTGCAAAACAATTCATTAACATTTTTTAACATCAAAACATGAATGCTAACTTTGATATTCCTTTGCAAAATAATTCATTAACATTTTGTTATCATTAAAACATGAATTCAAACACATTATGACTAGTCTCTTTCTATTGGTTTATGTATGACTTATGTGAGCTTGAGAAGTGTGATAGATTAAACCATTACATTCATGCTTTGAGTTTGCTTCATTTTTATTCGTCACTAGTGTTTGCATTGTGCTAAATGACTTGGTTCTAGAGTACAAAGGTTTAAGTGTAGGGGAATTGATAAATCCCAATTTTGTTTTATATTTTCATACCTTTTTTGGGGATTTTGCCATAAATGTTGAGTTAAAAATGCATTATCTTGATTAATTTGGATTAACAGCAAATGCATTGAATTAGAACTAAAAGGGGCAAATTGTCATGCTAATTGTAATTACTCTTAATTATTGATTCTTAAAGAGATTTGATGTTTTTTATTTGTTTTTAATTCTAGGTGCTAGAAGAAATTAAAACTAACAATGTTTTGAAAGCAAAAATTAGGGTAGATTATTAATAGTTTCAACATGAAATTCTAGAAAGTAGAGCCGCAAGCATTAAAAGCCAAAAGAGCCTTTATCACCTTCACACCTTCCACACCTTTATCGGAATCCACTCAACATCTATGACCACCTTGGCCCACCCGTTTACATTTCGATATGCGCAGAGTAATAAAGACCAAGTTCCACAAGCATACAGAAAAGTACAAATATACTGATAAAAGTATTAATTTACATACAGGAATCAACCGTGCAGAATTTGATAATATTTGCAGATTTGTACAAAATTTGTCCAAAAATAAACTACATATAACTACTAGCCCTATCTTAGAATATGCACCATCACTTCTCTGTATCTACCAACTTGCCTTTGGATCTGCTGGTTCCCGCTGGCACATAATCATTTTTGAAAAAGAATGAGATTCTAAGTAATCCCAATAGCAACATACAATCAATCATATAAAATGCGAAATTAAATATGCAATGCAACATACAACATAAAATGAAAATTCATAACATAACATGTGTGTACACAAAGCTCAGCCCCTAACCACAGCTAGGTAATGTACCTTAGGTGTACCTCAACTGGGTACCTAACTATAGCTAATAACATACCTCAGGCACCATATCAATATCATAAAATACAGCAACATGCAGTATATCGACAATTACATAGTGTATGAGAGATTATAGTTACTACCTTCGACTTTTTTCACCTTGATATGTGTTCATTGATAGGCATGCCAATGTCTCGGCTCTCACTCAGTCCTAAAATTGAAAAGGTATAAGAATTAGGTTAAAACTCATTCATGTACTACTTTAGACACTTCCATAGTGTTTCTAGTGGTTATATAAGTCTATAGTAAAAATTTACTAAAATGCCCCCGGGGACCCGGCTCTGCCCAGCCGTACCCGGTTCGACAGTACTTCTCCTGAAATTTTGACCTGGGCTATTTTGACATATTTCAGCCCAAAGAATCCGTTTCCAGCCTTGGAACTACCAAATACACTGCCAAAAGAGAAAAATGCCGTTGCAGCCCCTAATTGAGGGTTTCAGGGGTGTTTTGGTCATTATGCTTTTTAGGACTTTTTCTAAAAAAGTTTTCAACTATAACCATACCTAATTTTTCCTCATGAATACATTGAAATCATCATAATATCAAAAATCCAACTCTAAACCACTAAACTAGAGCTGGCCAAAATCCTAGGGTTCTCCAGTGAAAGTTGGGGTTTTCCAATTCTGGATTTGCAGACTTACTCCTTTCAACTCCTAATCCCTTTATTAACTATTTAATTACGTTATAAATTCCATTTAGACTCAATTTTGACACCATAATGCCTAGGACACACCCTTTCCTAAATTTTACAATCAGAGCAAATCCAATAGAAATTCACCGATTAAATTATCCACAGCAACCAGAATAACCAATATTTGAAGTTTAGGATGTTACCTTTGTGAGATCTCAAGTTTTGATGATAACAAAAGTATGGTATGAAAAAGAATTGATTAATAAATAAGTTTGAACAAAGTAATAGCAGGGATAAGCATCACTTGAAGTAAGCATTGGAGTAATGAAGAAAGGCTAAGAGAAAAAGCTGAGAAACTTGATAAGAAGCAGTTTTTCTAAGGCATTACTCGAGTACGTACTCGAGTAATGAGACAAAACTTGAAGTATCAAGAGGCACCTTCCAGTAACCTGCCAATATTACTCGAGTAAGTACTCGAGTAATAGTGTAAATGTTTTCAAGTTGCTCTCGGCCTGCCAACGTTACTCGAGTAGCCACTCGAGTAACCAGGTAAAAACTTGGAGTTGCTCTCGGCCTGCCAACGTTACTCGAGTAACCCTGTAAAAGTTTTTGAGTTGCTCTCGGCCTGCCAATGATACTCGAGTAAGTACTCGAGTAACTCTGTTTCAGGAAATATGGTGCTCTCGGCCCTTTGTACCACTGCCAATGTTACTCGAGGTGCTACTCGAGTAACACACTAAGGTAAGTGAAAACTTCAAGGTAGTACGCGGATAACTTGATCTTACTCTATCTCATTTTCCTCGAGTCATAACTCTAGTATGGTTGTATTTAATTTTTTATGTTAAGTGGATTACTCGAGTATGTACTCGAGTATGCAGAGATATTTTGAAGGAAAACCTCAAGTCACTACCCGAGTAAGTTTTGCACAAAAAGTTAGTTTACTCGAGTATGTACTCGAGTAACAAGGTAAACAAAAATGAAATGCTCTCGGCCTTGAAATCCTGCCAACATTACTGGAGTAGAGCATCGAGTAATCAAAAAGTTATTTGATGGTTTACTCGAGTTGGTACCCGAGTAAACTATGAAGAATTAAGTTCATTACTCGAGTAGGTACCCGAGTAATCTTATATTTGTTTGTTGACTTGCAGTTCATGAAAGCTTTCCCGATGATACTCGAGTAAGTACTCGAGTAAACTTCAATGGATACTCGAGTAGCTACTCGAGTAAGCAAACCCAGAAAGTTTGAAATCATTCCAACGGTCATTGTTTTGGTTCCTATTTGATTAACTTTTCATTATATTAGTATTCTTAGCATTTCAACAGATAAACAATGAAGATATTTTACCAAATAAGGTAAGTCAAAAGCAATGCTCAAATGTCACCGACCGTCACCTACCACAACGTATGTGTTTCAAATACTGGAAATGTTAATAATGGCTGCACACGCTCCAACGGGCATGAAGAAAAATGTTCCAACAATCATTACCAACGCATCTATATATATGGGAACATCCAAACAGAGAAGTACGAACAAGAACACACACACGAACGTATTATCAAGTTCATTGCTCTGTTTTGCATCATACTTGTAATTCTATGCTTCAGTGATTCTTATTCACTCTGTAAGAGAGATATTTCATTCAAACTCAATATTTGTTATTGAGATAACTTAAGGTTGTGGAACCTTGAGTTGGGATTGAATTACAACTTGTAAGGGGGAGTGAGTGTCCAGGAGTAGGAACTTGCTTGTACTGAGGTGCCAAGAACCCACTGAATCTTGGAAGTTATAGTGAAACTCTCAGAGAAGCTCTGAGGACTGGACGTAGGTCAAAGTGGTTGTAGCCGAACCAGTATAACTCCCGGTGTACACTTCGGTGATATTTCTCCTTACTCTTTTCTGTTTTAATTTCAACGTCAAATTTTATATTTGCAACGAAATTTTAAGATCACCCAATTCACCCCCCCTCTTGGGTGAAACGCTTGTTCTAACATTTGGTATCAGAGCGTAGGTCTTCTTGTTAAGGTATAACAACCTAAGAAGGATCCAATGGCAAGCATGGGTGAAGGAATCCTTCCCGACGGAGCCTCCATCACTAGACCTCCAGGTTTCAGTGGCGAACACTTTTCTTTCTGGAAAGCAAAGTTCAGAGTATTCGTGATGGCTACTGAATATGGGCTATGGGATGTGATTGAGAGTGGAAACTATCAACCTACAAAGATTGTGGAGTCTCAGAAAATTCCCAAGACGCCAGCGGAATATGATGAGAATGACAAGAAACTTATCACTCTCAACAGCAAGGCAATTCTGATGTTATAAAGTGCTTTAAGTCAAAGTGAGTACTTCAGAATTTGCACACTTGCAACAGCAAAGGAAATATGGGAAGCCCTGGAAATAGCTCATGAAGGAACTTCAGGAATAAAGGAGAATCGGATCAACACTTTGGTCACTGAATTCGATCTACTTCGAATGAAATCAGGTGAATCAATAACTGAATTTGAACTAAGATATACTCATCTTGTTAATCAACTTGCAGCACTTGGGAAAGTTTATGATCAGCATACCCAAGTACGAAAGATTTTGAATATTCTTTCTAAAGAGTGGGAGGCCAAAGTCACTGCGATAGAAGAGGCAAAATGAGAATCAATGAGATCAGTTGCTTCTCTATTTGGAAGCCTTTCTGAATATGAAAGCAAACTAAAGTTCAAACAAGAACTAGATGACATCGGTGACAAGAAAAAGAAAGGTCTAGCACTAAAAGCAAAAGAAGAAATTCAAGATGAGGATGAGGAGTTTGACGATGACGAAATGGGCCTGATCATAAAACGATTCAGAAAGTTCTACAAGAAATGTCAAGGCTTCAAACACTTTCAAAAAGGAGGAACTACCAGCAAAGATCATATCATTTGCTACGAATGTGGAAAACCAGGACATATCAAATCAGAATGTCCAGAACTGAATCAAACGAGCAAAGAAAAGAGAAAAGGCAAATTCTTTAACAAAAAGAAGGCCTTTGTATCTGCTATATGGGGAGATAGTTCATCTGACGAAGAAAGTGATGAAGAAGAAGTAGCCAATATATGTCTTGTTGCTCAAGAAGAGACAGAAGAAGAGGTAAATGATTCAGACCCTACCTATGATGAATTATTCTCTAAATATAATGCTTTACATTCTGAATTCATCAAAGTAGTTAAAGAATTAGTTGTTCTCAAAAAGAAAAACAAAGTTCTTGAAATTGAACTTAAAGAAAGCTTAGAAAAGAATTGTGAAAACTGCTCTTCTTTGAAAAAGAAAAACACTGATCTCACAAAAACTCTTGAAAAATTTACTAAAGGAAGTGAGATGCTAAGTGTGATTTTAAAAGATCAACGAGTTATAAATGACCGATCTGGTATTGGATATGATCCAAAATTAGATAAAAGGAAAGGTAGAAAGAAAGTAGGAGGTAAGTCATATTTGAATTATTTCCAACATTCTGTGCATATATCAAATCCTTTTGCATTATGTAATTACTGTAATAGAAAAGGTCATTATACTTCTTCATGCATTCATAAGAAGAAAGGAAACATAGGAACCTATAAATGGGTACCTAAAGGCTCATACGTTCAGAAAATCATTTGTACTAACCCAAAAGGACCCAAAAAGATATGGGTACCTAAGACTTAATCATTTGATTGCAGATATGTCTTAAAGCATCCAAAAATAATAAGTGGTACATAGGCAGTGGATGCTCTAGACATATGACCGGGGATTTCAAAAGTTTTACCACATTGCAACCTAAGGAAGGTGGAAAGGTAAAATTTGGAGGAAATCAAACCGGAAGAATAGCAGGAATTGGTGAAATCAAAAATGACAAAGGCATACAAGTCAAAGACGTATATTATGTTGAAGGCTTGTGTCACAATTTACTGAGCGTAAGTCAAAGTGCAGATAAAGACAACTGGGTAATTTTTGACTCAGAGGAATGTCTAATTATCAACAAAGATGACTTACTACTTGATAAGAAGAATATCAAGGCTAAACTCAGAGCAAAAAGGGAAGGTAACTGCTATACTTTAGATATTAGTAGAAATGAATCTGAAAATTGTTTTCTAAGTAATACTGATGAAAGTTGGCTATGGCATAAGAGATTGGCTCATGTCAACATGCATCAACTAGGCAAACTACTCAAAAAGGATTTGGTTCTTGGTTTACCCAAAGTAAATTTCAAAAATGATTTGATTTGTGACGCATGTCAAAAGGGTAAACAAACGAAATCATCTTTCAAATTGAAAAATGAGATTTCAACAAATAGACCACTACAATTATTGCATATGGATTTAGTTGGCCCAGCAAGAGTAAAAAGTCTTGGTGGCAACTTATATTCATTAGTCATTGTTGATGATTTCTCCAGATTTACATGGGTTATTTTTCTATCTTCAAAAGATGAAACCTTTGAAGAATTTATTGTTTTTGCCAAGAAAGTGCAAAATGAGAAAGGTATGACCATTGCAGTATTAGGACCGATCATGGTGGAGAATTTGAAAATCAAGCTTTTGAAGAATATTGTGATACTAATGGCATTGATCACAATTTCTCTGCTCCAAGGACGCCTCAACAAAATGGAGTTGTGGAACGCAAGAATAGAGTGCTCACTGAAATGGCTAGTACAATGTTGAATGAAAAGAACGTGTCTCAAGTGTTCTGGGCTGATGCTATGAGTACAACATGCTATATTTCAAATAGAGCCTATATCAGAACAAAACTTGGAAAGACACCATACGAGCTATACAAAGGAAGGAAGCCAAACATTGCTCATCTACACATCTTCGGTTGTAAGTGTTTCATTCATAATAATGGTAAAGATAACTTAGGAAAATTTGATTCTAAAACTGATGAAGGAATTTTCCTAGGATATTCTAACCGAAGTAAAGCATATAGAGTTTTCAATAAAAGAACATGTGTTGTTGAAGAATCAATTCATATTGTATTTGATGAATTTGAATCCTCTGACAAAACCATAGATGAAGAATAGGAAGTTGTTTTAAATCAAGAAAATGGTCAATCTATTTCTAAGTCTCTTATTCCAGAAGTTGATGAAACTAAGGAAGAAGAGCAATCTCTAGGTCAACCTAAAGCCTGGAAATACAATAGAAGTCATCCCTTAGATCAAGTCATAGGAGATGTGAATGAAGGGATCAAAACTAGAAATAGAGTTTTCAATGAAGTAAGTTTTTCTGCTTTCATTTCTGAGATTAAACCTTCTAACATTGATGAAGCCCAGTCAGACAATGATTGGGTTATAGCAATGCAAGAAGAATTAAATCAATTTGAGAAAAATCAAGTTTGGGATTTGGTACCCCGACCCAAGGATCATCCAATCATTGGAACTAAATGGGTATTCAAGAACAAACTTGACGAGTCCGCAGTTATTGTCAGAAACAAGGCAATGTTGGTGGCCAAAGGCTATAATCAGGAAGAAGGGATTGATTATGAGGAAATGTATGCTCCAGTGGCTAGATTGGAAGCAATACGCGTACTCTTAGCCTTTGCATGCATCAAAGGATTCAAACTCTATCAAATGGATGTAAAAAGTGCATTTCTAAATGGTTACATTATGGAAGAAGTGTATGTAGAACAACCTCCAGGTTTTGAGGATGTTACTAAACCTGACCATGTTTTCAAACTCAAAAAGGCTTTATATGGATTAAAACAAGCTCCTAGAGCATGGTATGAAAGGTTCAGTAAGTTTTTTATTGATCAAGATTTTGTACGAGGAAAAGTTGACACAACACTCTTTATAAAACGAAAACACGATGATATTTTAATTGTACAAATATATGTTGATGACATTGTTTTCGGTGCTACTAATGAATCTCTGTGTAAGGAATTTTCTGAGATAATGCAGGGAGAATTTGAGATGTCAATGATAGGGGAATTGAATTTCTTTCTTGGTTTGCAAATCAAACAAAGAAAGAATGGAATCTTCATATCTCAAACAAAGTACTTAAAAGAGCTATTGAAGAAGTATGGAATGGATGAAGCAAATGGTTCAGACACGCCTATGAGCTCAACTACGTTGCTTGATGCTGATGTCAAAGGGAAAGACTACAACATCACAAAATATAGAGGAATGATTGGATCATTACTCTATCTTACGGCAAGTAGACCATACATCCAATTTAGTGTTGGCATATGTGCAAGATATCAATCAGCACCAAAGGAATCACATGCTGAAACGGTCAAACGAATCTTTAGATACCTTGATGACACACTTGAATTGGGTCTATGGTATCCCAAAGGAAGAAGTGAATATCTTGTTGCATATTCAGATTTAGATCATGGAGGATACAAGACAGACAGAAAGAGCACCAGCGGACAAGGACAATTTCTTGGAGGATCACTCGTCTCATGGTTCAGCAAGAAACAAAATACAGTGTCTCTTTCATCAACGGAAGCTGAATATGTTGCTGTCTCAAGTTGTTGTGCACAAGTGATATGGTTAAAACAACAACTACAAGATCTTGGTATTTATCTCAAAGAAATACCAATCTATTGTGACAATACCAGTACGATAAGCTTGGCAAAGAATCCAGTTCAACACTCTAGAACCAAGCATATCGATGTCAGACATCACTTCATCAGAGATCATGTGCAAAAGAAAGATGTGAAAGTGATATTCATTCCTACTCATCTTCAACTAGCTGATATTTTCACAAAACCCCTTGCAAAAGATCAATTTCTATTCATTAGAAGAGAATTGGGAATGGTAAATCCCAATGAGTTATAAGTTATTTCAATTTCTCATAATATTAGATGAAGTCATTTGTTAAAGTTTTGATGATCACTAATTTAAGCATCGGAGTATGTAGAAATTTGTTTTGCAGGAAGATTGAAACTCTGTTTTGAGAAACAAAAACAGAGATTATCAGAGGACACTATTACTGGAGTACCAACTTGAAG
Source organism: Inga leiocalycina (assembly GCA_963242795.1). NCBI lineage: Eukaryota > Viridiplantae > Streptophyta > Magnoliopsida > Fabales > Fabaceae > Inga > Inga leiocalycina. The sequence continues at coordinate 44,991,813 of OY725329.1, forward strand.
TAATGACTAACAGAGAACCAATACCCGAGGAACAACTTGAAGTAAAGTAACACTTTACTCGAGTAGGTACTCGAGTAATGGCTCCCAAAACTGGAAGTAATGGATCAAGTTACTTGGAATTTAAATCTAACGGTTCAGTTTCAAAGAAATGAATAGTCAAAGTTGAAAAGCAAGTTACCCGAGGCGGGCCTCGAGTAAACTTGAAGGATACTCGAGTAAGGCCTCGAGTAATGTTGGAGTCCAGATTCTCAAATTGATGAAGAATGACTCAAATCTTATCAGAATGGGTTATAAATGATCGAGGGAACATCCATAGATAATTACTATATTATTCATGCCAGGTACGCAATTTAAATGAATTATTTTAGAATTTTTCTGTATGAACACTCAAGGAAGGCCTCGAGTAAACTTGAAGCTTACTCGAGTAAGGCCTTGAGTAATGTCGGGTTCTAGGTCTTTATCTGTCACAAACTCGGTCATTTCCACAAAATCTCCTCGAGTAAATCACTATTTTCTCTCACAAAAATTTTTCACAAGTGATTCCTTGCTTCATTTCCGTCAAAACCCAACAATTTTCATTCCTAGAAACCTCCTATTTTGCTCAAAATCTCTGTGCCCTAAGTCGCGTCTGTGTCTCTGTTTTCTCTGAAAATCTCAGTTTTCAATCATTCAGAAAGATGAGAACTAAAAATCTTACTCCTTAGAATCCTCTGACTCTCAACAAAACCCTGATCTTCTTTCTCCTCCTCCCACAAAGAGAAGAAAGCTTACTCCGAGATCAAAAGCCAAAATTCATACTCAATCTCAATCTCAACCAAAACCCAGAGGAGTGGTAATTAAAGAGCCTATTGCTACAAGGGCTCAATCCAAAAAGAGTACCTCCACCGGGAAAGGCAAGAGTACCAAATCCCCCTCACCTCCTCACTCTGATTCCTCTACCCCCTCTTTCACTCCAAAGCCGCCTAAAAAGCCCAAGTATGACAGAAATGTGGCTAAGGCTATGGCTGGAATAATAGATCAGATGGAGAAGGGACAATCTTCAAAGAAGACCAAGTTGCCAGAAGAAGAGATCACTGACCCCCCTAAAGGGTTCAATGTCAGCAAATTGGTGGAATCTCTGAAGTATCTGTCTCAGTTCTCCAGGAGGAAGGTGTGTAAGACACACTATGTGGATCTCAGATTACTTCAAGAGGTAGTGAAGCATGACCTTAGTCCTTATTTAGATCCATTTATGCCTTGGCTTTCAATTAGATTACCATTTTGTACTAAAGTGATCACACACTTTTATTGTAATTTAGAGATCATAGATGAGCCTAACAGAACCTCAGTTGAGGAAGAGATGACCACCACAGTTAGAGGTCAAAAGATACTTATATCACCCTCTAGGATTAACTTGTGGTTAGGAATAGAGAACCCCCCAGATGATATCTATTCCCAACTTGAGCCAAATCAAATCTTTTCTGTTCTTAAACCCGGTGAGCTAGTTGGCCCCCTAAATTTTAAACCGAGTGATATGTGTGATCATCACAGGGTCCTATGGTACATCTACTCTAGGTCCCTAGTAAACAAAGCCAACAATTACACCCATTTCTCTGATAGGGACTTTAGGTGGTTTGCTTTACTGCTCTTGAAGGAACAAAAGGATCTAGGGGAGTATATCTTCTCTGAGATGAAGAGATACAGGGTGGATGGAAAGGCTACAACACCAATGCCATATCCTCAAATCGTATCACTGATCCTAAAAGAAAATAAGATATGGTATTTGGATAGCAAGGAGCCCATTGAGAGGTTGACTCCGGTTGGGAGAAACCAGATTGGGAAATTGAACATTGACATCCCTCTCAAAGGCCCTCTGAGTCTGGGTCAAAGAAGAAGACGAAGACCACTGAGGCAGAGACCAGCAAGTTGGATGACACTCAGTCATCGGCTCCAGCTGCTACCACATCATCACCATCCTTCCTCAATGCCACTCTCCAGCACTTTATGGAAAATATGCTGAGAGGATTCCATGTTGATATCGCCAACACGAATGCTGAATTGATTACCAACATGAACTTCAAGATGGCGGAGTTGGTTGAGAAAATAGACAAGAGGCATGAGGAGTTGGTTGAGAAAATGGACAAGAGGCACGAGGAGTTGCTTGCAGAGCAACGTGCCCAGGGTGAGACTCTGAGATTGATTCCGGCACAACTGGACTCTTTAGGTCCCGGACCTTCTGCCGGTCCATCTTTTTCTGCACCACCACCACCACCTCCAGTGAACCCTCCTTCTGACACTCCTATCACTGAGGATGAACCATCTACCCCTCTGGTATCTAGTCCACCTGAGTCTCAAGCCAAAGACATTCTATATACAGTGGACAATCCAGATACCAATGAGACCGTTCATATCGTTATTGATGATTCTCCTCCAAAACCTCAGACAGAAACCGCTCCTAAACCGAATCCATCACCTATCCAAAATGAGGAAATATCTCCCTCTTCCTCCTCTGATCATCATACTCCAGAGGTTGAGACTACTCCTGTGGTTGAGACTACTATGGTTGCCTTCCAACCTTCTCCTATTCCTCCTAGAGATGACATCCTTATCCCTCCAGTGAATCTTCCTGATCCAGAATCCTCTAGTTCTTTTGACTTGTCTAGTTCAGATAGTGGCTTAGTCCTTCCAGTGAAGCCAATTTCCATGGTCAAGCCTACTCATCCTCCTCTTGAATGATGAAGACAAAAAGGGGGAGAAGAACTTGAGAGTGATTTTGTGGAAGTGTCATAGTTTATTCTGGGTATATGGGTGTACATGGGATTTTAGGAAGTCTTTTGAACTTGTTAAGTTTTTCATTCTATCATTTTGTAATGCAATTTGAAGTTTAATGCAAGTTTGTTTAAATTATGATACATTGTTGGACTAATGAAGTTTATGGTGTATGCAAGGTATAAGTAATGCTTTAAATATTTTTTCTAAAGTTAACAAGGTTTTCAAAATTATCATTTTAAGAAGTATTTAGTTGAGAACTTAACTTTAAAGATCTTGTTCAAAATCACCAGTTTTTGTCATCATCAAAAAGGGGGAGAATGTGAGATCTCATGTTTTGATGATAACAAAAGTATGGTATGAAAAAGAATCGATTAATAAATAAGTTTGAACAAAGTAATAGCAGGGATAAGCATCACTTGAAGTAAGCATTGGAGTAATGAAGAAAGGCTAAGAGAAAAAGCTAAGAAACTTGATAAGAAGCAGTTTTTCTAAGGCATTACTCGAGTACGTACTCGAGTAATGAGACAAAACTTGAAGTATCAAGAGGCACCTTCCAGTAACCTGCCAACGTTACTCAAGTAAGTACTTAAGTAATAGTGTAAATGTTTTCAAGTTGCTCTCGGCCTGCCAACGTTACTCGAGTAGCCACTCGAGTAACCAGGTAAAAACTTGGAGTTGCTCTCGCCTACCAACGTTACTCGAGTAAGTACTCGAGTAACCCTGTAAAATTTTTTGAGTTGTTCTCGGCCTGCCAATGATACTCGAGTAAGTACTTGAGTAACTCTATTTCAGGAAATATGGCGCTCTCGGCCCTTTGTACCACTGCCAATGTTACTCGAGGTGCTACTCGAGTAACACACTAAGGTAAGTGAAAACTTCAAGGTAGTACGTGGATAACTTGATCTTACTCTATCTCATTTTCCTCGAGTCATAACTCTAGTATGGTTGTATTTAATTTTTTATGTTAAGTGGATTACTCGAGTATGCAGAGATATTTTGAAGGAAAACCTCAAGTCACTACCCGAGTAAGTTTTGCACAAAAAGTTAGTTTACTCGAGTATGTACTCGAGTAACAAGGTAAACAAAAATGAAATGCTCTCGGCCTTGAAATCCTGCCAACATTACTGGAGTAGAGCATCGAGTAATCAAAAAGTTATTTGATGGTTTACTCGAGTTGGTACCCGAGTAAACTATGAAGAATTAAGTTCATTACTCGAGTAGGTACCCGAGTAATCTTATATTTGTTTGTTGACTTGCAGTTCATGAAAGCTTTCCCGATGTTACTCGAGTAAGTACTCGAGTAAACTTCAATGGATACTCGAGTAGCTACTCGAGTAAGCAAACCCAGAAAGTTTGAAATCATTCCAACGGTCATTGTTTTGGTTCCTATTTGATTAACTTTTCATTATATTAGTATTCTTAGCATTTCAACAGATAAACAATGAAGATATTTTACCAAATAAGGTAAGTCAAAAGCAATGCTCAAATGTCACCGACCGTCACCTACCACAACGTATGTGTTTCAAATACTGGAAATGTTAATAATGGCTACGCACGCTCCAACGGGCATGAAGAAAAACGTTCCAACAATCATTACCAACGCATCTATATATATGGGAACATCCAAACAGAGAAGTACGAACAAGAACACACACACGAACGTATTATCAAGTTCATTGCTCTGTTTTGCATCATACTTGTAATTCTATGCTTCAGTGATTCTTATTCACTCTGTAAGAGAGATATTTCATTCAAACTCAATATTTGTTATTGAGATAACTTAAGGTTGTGGAACCTTGAGTTGGGATTGAATTACAACTTGTAAGGGGGAGTGAGTGTCCAGGAGTAGGAACTTGCTTGTACTGAGGTGCCAAGAACCCACTGAATCTTGGAAGTTATAGTGAAACTCTCAGAGAAGCTCTGAGGACTGGACGTAGGTCAAAGTGGTTGTGGCCGAACCAGTATAACTCCTGGTGTACACTTCGGTGAGATTTCTCCTTACTCTTTTCTGTTTTAATTTCAACGTCAAATTTTATATTTGCAACGAAATTTTAAGATCACCCAATTCACCCCCCCTCTTGGGTGAAACGCTTGTTCTAACAACCTTTGCTTCCTTTTGGCTCTTCCTTTGTTTGGATAAAACACTTACCCTTTCACCACTGAAATTCTTGCTTCAAAACCTTGAATCACATAGAGGAAAAGCTTAAGAGAACGATTATAAAGGGTAGAAACCAATTAACCAAAGAAATCAACTTACCTTTGCATGTTTTCTTCTCCTTCTCTCTCTATACATTCACAGAACTGTCTCTCTTTCTCTCTCTCTCTTGGCTGCACAAGACTTCGGTTTAGAGAAGGAAGATGAAGCTGAATAGTGTTTTATAATATCTTATGTTATACTTTAATTATTTATTTAATTTCCAAAAATACCAAACTTTGAATTTTCATGTAATAATTTCTATCTTCTTCCAATTGTGTCATAAATTCAATTAGCATGTAACCAACATTTCCCTCTTCTTGTTATATGCAAGAAACACCTAGGGGTCCTTTCCTTTGGTCTCAATTGGCTTCATAACTTGTTTAAGTTACATGTATGCCTTATGTCACAATTTCGGTCAAATTCGCACATATGCTCCAATTTTCAATAAATTCATATTTATTCGACCAAAATATTCCAACTATATATTTCCTCTTTATTTTCCTAAATTAATTGAATTTAACTTCAATTAATTGGAAAATAATTAATTTTGTACTAAATCAACAAAATTATGATTTTGCCATTACCTTTCTAATTTAATTTCTTTTCTTCTTTTTCTTTGGCCAATTTCCATTTATTATTGGACTAAATATGTCTCTCTATTATTTCTCAAATTTTGGGCCCTAATATTGGGATTTTTAAATTACCTAAATTAATTTCATAATCATTCTTGCCTAATTTCTCATGAATATGAAAATTGACAAACTTCATAAATCTCAAATTCATGAATATTTACCATTTTATTGAATTTCTCAAATAAGTACAATATATTTTGGTGAAAAACATTTGGGCCATTATAGTTCTCCCCCGCTTAATTAAATTTTATCCCTGAAATTTGCTACACCTATACATCCATAAATTCCAAGTAACGTTTTCTTATACTCTCTTCCATTTTCCACGTCACCTTTCTTGAAGATAACCCTTTTCCAGATGATCTTGACGAATAGAATGCTCTTATTCCTAAGTTGCTCCTTCTGTGATTGATGATTCGGTCATGTGTGACTTCATAAGTCAAATCATCTCACATTTCCATGTCTTCATACTCGATCACGTGCTTTGGATAAGGCTGAGGTGGGAAACATGTAAAACATCGTGAAGCCTGCTTAGAATTGGTAGCAAAGCAATATAGTACGCTACTGGCCCTATCTTCACCAAAACCTCAAGAGACCAATATACCTTAGATAAAGTTTCTTTACTTCAACGCTCTGCCACTACCAGTAACTGGTGATACCTTTATGAATATATGGTCACCGACTTCGAATAATAGAGGTTTTTGCCTCTTATTAGCATAACTTTTTTGTTGAACTCTGAATAGTCAACAATCTTTGCTTAATCGCTTTATTTTCTCTGTTATCTTATCAAAATTATCTGGTTCAAGTAAGCGCCTCTCAAACAACTCTATCCAGCATAAGGACAATTGACACTTCCTCCCATACCGTGCCTCATATAGAGCCATTTGGATGCTCGAGTGATAAATGTTGTTATTGGCAAACTCTACCAATGGAAAGAATTCATCCTAACTGCCTTTGAAATCAAGTGAACATACCCTCATCATATCCTTAAGGGGCTGTATGGTTCGTTCTGTCTGCCCATCTGTTTGAGGATGATAAGATGTGTTAAACCGTGATTTAGTACATAAAGCCTCATATATAGCCTTCCAGAACTTGGAAGTAAATCGAGGATCTCAATCCGAGATCATGTTCTTTGGAGTACCCATTAATCGCATAATCTCCTTAATGTAGATCTCTGTTAATCTATCAGGAGAATAGTGGTGCTGATAGGTAGGAAATGGGTTGTCTTTGTAAATTTGTGAACTCTTACCCATATAGTGTCATGGTTTCTGACCTTGGGTAACCCTGTCATAAAAATCCATCACAATGCTTTCCTACTTCCACTCAGGAATCGAAGGGTTTTGCAGGAGCCCTGATAGTTGCTGGTGTTCACTTTTTAGTACATTAGACAATGAGCGACAAACTTAGTCACCTCCCTTTTCGTTCCTGGCTACCAATACTAGGACTTCCGGTTATGGTACATTTTGGTAGCTCCTGCATGTAGAGTGTATTTACTTTTATGTGCCTCCTCTAGGATTTGCCATTTCAGTTCTTGTTGTGGCGGACATAAACCCGCTTTTTGTATATAACTAATCCGCTTGGTGACAAATCATATTCCTGAGTTTTACCCTTATCAATTATACCTCTGATAAATAGTACTCATCTATCCTGAAACTATGCTTCTTTAATTGCTGCTCTTAGATCATTATATACTTCACTGACACCACTACTTAACAAAATCTAACTACACATATTGATATCCTTAAATGCCTTGATCAGTTTTTGCTCATGAACCATCATGGCTACCACCTGCGCAGATTTACGGCTCAATGTGTTCATGACGACATTATCCTTTCCTGGATGATATTTGATTTTTAGGTTGTAATCTTTTAGTAACTCCATCCACCTACGCTATCATATGTTCAGCTCTTTCTGGTCATACAAGTATTCCAAGCTCTTGTAGTCATAGTACAACTCTATGGTTGCACCATAAAGATAATGTCTCCAGATTTTCAGCAAAAACACAATCACCGCTAACTCAAGATCATGGGTGGGATAGTTTAATTCATGAGGTTTCAGCTGACGAGAAGTGTATGCCATCACTTGGCCATGCTACATCAACATACATCCCAATCCATGCCCACTGGCATTTCTATATACAATGTACATAAATTCTGGATATGGGATCATTAGTACTAGTACTATAGTTAACCTCTAATTCAACTCCATGAAGCTCTGTTCACAATTCTCATCCCATACAAAATGTTAAGTTTTCCGTGTCAATTTTTTTAATAGTAATGCTATTCTGGAGAAGTTTTGAATGAATCTTTTATAATACCCAGCAAGACCCAAAAAACTGTGTATTTCAAATATAGTCTCTGGCCTCTTCCAGTTTAGTACTGTTTCCACCTTACTAGGATTAACAGAGACCCCTTACTATGAGACAACATGGCCCAGAAAATTTACCTCTGAAAGCCAAAATTCACACTTGCTCAGCTTGGCATAGAGTTGCACATCCCTCAATATATTCAACAGAATTCTCAAATGTTGCTGATATTCAGCTTTACTTAACGAGTATACCAATATATCATCGATAAAGACTACTAGGAACTAGTCCTGGTATAGATAAAAGATTCGATTCATGTATTCCATAAACACTGCAGGTGCATTGGTCAGCCCAAGTGGCATCACAAGGAACTCGTAGTAGCCATATTTGGTCCTGAAAGCAGTCTTCGACACATCTTCTAATTTGACTTTCAGCTGATGGTATCCATATCATAAATCGATCTACGAAAATATGTAAGAATCAGATAACTGATCAAGAAAGTAATCAAATTTAGGGAGTGGATATTTGTTCTTGACGTCACCTTATTCATTTCCCGGTAATCTATGCAGAGACACAGGCTTCTGTCTTTCTTCCTGACAAAAAGCACTGGAGCACCCCATAGGGAAATGCTAGGTCGAATGAACCCTTTCTCAAGTAGCTCCTCAATATGCTTTTTCAGTTCTACTATCTCACTTAGAGCCATTATATAAGGGGCATTAGATATTAGACCCACTCCATGCTTAAGATCAATCGATAATTTCACTTCCCAATCTGGAGGTAATCCACTAATATCCTTCATGAACACATCAGAAAACTCGTTCACTATAGGAATACTTTCTAAGGCTACACCAACCTCTGACTGCATAGAGCAAAGCACTATGTACCCCTGACCACCTTTCCGTAAACACCTCTCGGCCTAAGCTGCGGAGGGAAGATTAAGAGTGATTTCTGTGTTAGCATGTGATTATAAATTTTGATTTATAACCCTCTTCTCTTTGTAATCCAATAATACGCCATTCGTCATCAACCAGTCGATTCCAAAAATCACTTTTAACCCTTACAGTGTCAAACATATCAGATCCACAATCAATTCATGACCTCGGCATTGACCACACAATTCAGACACACATCTACCGTGATAATCTTAGTACTCGTGGGCATCGATACAACCAAATCATATAGAAAATGATGCATGTTTAAACTTAACCACCTCAAATAGTTGTATACAATAAATGAGTGGCTAGCGCCCAAATCATACATGACATGCACTGGATTGTTGTTAAGAGAAACCATACCTTAAATCAATTATGGAGACTTATTGGCTTCCTCTTGAGTCAACGTGTAGACCCTCCCTGGAACCTTGGGCCATGCCTCCTCCAGCTGGTGTTTATGTGGTCAATCTCTGAAAATATGCCCTGGTTTGCCACATATGAAACAGATAGGTTGTCTACTAAGATCTTTTCTCAATGGAGTACCATTACAAGTTTTACAAGGGTGGAACGGCTTGCGACAATGCCAACAAGTTCTTCTTCCAAAAAACCCTTGGCCTCCACACCCTCCAGTTAGATTTGGCCTTTTATTGTCACCCCTGGGAGGTTCGTCTTAATCTTTTTGTTTCTATGACAAACTGCTACTTCTAGATGCACCCTTACTATTGTTTCTAGCAGCTATTTTCAACATACTTCTCTTAATAACATGGCATTTTGCAACCGCCCTATTAAATTCAGTATAGCGCCTGGCTACCAGCTTCTCTTTCAACTCTAACCTCAGCCTCTCAATCATCATGTCGGCATTCCATTCCTCATTATCATGACGCTTAAGCTATGCCGAATATCAAGATAAACGAATGTACTGGGCTAAACAGTCATCATAGCTCTCCTGGTCTTACTATTAGATGCTCAAGAATTCTTTTTCTTTTTCACACCTGATAGATTGGGGAAAATATTTTTTATTAAAGTGTTGTTGGAAAAGTTCACAGGTTATAGGAATATTCCTTTCCCTCAGAATGAGCTCCATGTTCTTCCACCACCTGTATGCGTCACCCTCCAACTTGTATATGTCTAGCACAACTTTAATCTTAACTAGGCATAACAGGATATTTAAGATTTTCTCCAAGCGTAACAACCAGTCTTTAGCTATTCGTGGGTTAAAATTTCCCCCGAAGATAGGAGGTTATTGTTTGTTGAACCTGCCTACCCAGGTTTGTATGTCAGCTTTTGACTCTGGCACAACATCCTCTGGTAGAGGTTCATCATGTAGTTCTTCCTCACCATTTCATTTCACAAATTCCTCCAGGTAATCCTGCCTCTGCTGTACTGTTTGTAGCTCTTCTCGAATCTTATTTTATCATAGTCTATTGCTGGAATGGATCTAGCCCATCCTCTTGGTTAGCGTTATCACTTCTCCCCTAGCTCTTCCTTGACCTCAACCTCTTGGTTTACCCCTTGCTGGAACCATCTTTATAATTCACACTACATGGATATAGAGAAACATAAATTTTTATATAAAGCAAGGGTATTTTTGTCATTTTATAACAGTTTGGGGTACAAAAATGTATCAAACATAACATACAACAACTATTTATAGTAGTTACAAAAATATAGAAATATCATACAAACTATAAACTACTGTATATGACATACTTGTCCTTTTACATTACATAACTCTTAGGTTACATGCAACTTCCTAGGGGGTCACCCATCCTAGGATTTCCCTGGGTTGAGCACGATTAATTTTCTATGTACCCTCTCAAAACACTGACTCTAACTCTATCTTCTTCTATCCGTTGGTTCCATATGATTGCCCTCGCGTCAAAATTCGTGTTGGTCACCTCCGATCACCAAAAATATATTGCCTGGCCCTACATCAGTCTATGTATATAAATCTCAGTACCAGGTTAGCCATATGCTCAAAAAACGCATAGATGTTTCCATTCGGACCCCGCTCCACAATGTTGATCTTCTGTCGATTCCAGAAAGTGAAGTCTGGGAAGAAGCCCATTGTCATATACACCCAGAACTCATCAGGAATGTCAACCTCTAGTTGCGCTCGATCTCATATAAGGACTCGACACCAATCAAGAACATGATGTAATGATCGATAATAATGGTTTGAACTCCGAACGCGCTACGGTATTTGCCATGAATGTATTCCTACAGCTCCATATTCAGCTGTAAGTTATACTCCACCTATAGGTTATACCAAATTATTAGATGGTAGCTGCTCAGTCTCCCCTATCAGTGATCCTCAAGAGATGTCGGCCTCGACTCAGGTCCATATACTAGTATAATTGGCACGCTATTCCTCACCGTTCATCTCATACGGGCACCTCCCCATGCATAAACTCTATGAAGAGCTATTCGTCTAGAATGTGTTGCTCTAGAGGAAGCTGGTTCACCGATGCCTCCAACCCTTCATGAGTGTAATGCCCCAAAATTTGTAACGCATGAGGATGAACTTTTTTAGGGAAAAAAGTGTGAATTATGAGCTGAATTTGCAGTAGTCAGTCCCCAAACCTAGTATTTAAGCTCAATTATGTGTGAAAGCTTAAATTGAGTTAAAATGAAGGCGAGGGCGCATGACATGTGAAATGGAATCAAAATATATGTTAATTAGCAATCTAGTGGGAATTGTTATAGTCAGGGGTAAAATGGGAAGAAAGAAATTTTTAGGCCAATTAGTCAGTTACTGAATTGAAAATTTACTATTAATTGGTGTGACTAAATGGCTAATTGAATTAGTTAGAGAAACTAAATGATTACTTACTTTATAGTGGAGCCACAGGCTTGTGACACTTGTTACCATAAAAGCCAAGCAAAGAAGTTAAAAAGTCAAAAAAGCAATTTTAAATCCATTTTTTCTCTTCCCTCTCCTCTTCAAGTCAGTCAAATGTATGTGTGTGGAGGGAAAATCTGATCTGTCATCATCTTTTACTCTCTCTCTAGCTTAAGGTAGTTAAGCCATTTTGGCCTTGAAGATGATCTTGTATGCTCAAAACCTCTTCTTTAAACTTGTTCCTCCTGATGAAAGCTTCATCTTGATGGGTTTAGATTTTCAAGAGGAGGTATTTTATGAATTCATGAAAAGCTAGTGGTTGGAGAATCAAAAAACAAGCTAGTAGAAGAGATAGAGGTAAGCAAAAGCAACCTTTTGACATATATGTTGTGGTCATTGGGTGAGTATTGGAACTTATGGATTTTTACCCTTTTTTTATGTTTGTAGGGTTTTGGTGTGAATTTGATTGTTTTGATATTTCCATTGGATTCTATGAGAAAAACTATGTGGGGAGTAGCCCCGCTTGTGAATTTTACATCCTTGGAAACATTGGTTGAATGCTAAAAAAACTGGAAACTGGAAAATCTATTAAGTGTAAAATGCTTTCCAGGGGAGCTTGTTTGCATGGTGTTTTGAATGAGTAAATGAGGTCTAAAAGTTATGAAATTTGGCACATGGCAAGCTTTAAAATAATATAAAGTTTGTGTCATTTTTATGTATGTATGAAAAGTTATGGTTATTAGAAATCAGCCAAGAATTAGGCTAGTTCTTGGCCACAACCAGGCATCTTAGCTATGGCCTAAGGGTTGTTGGCCACAGCCAAAACTGTAACCCCCTCACTGTAATTACATCTGGATTTCGAAATTTAAGTGAAATAGAGACCAATAAAATGAAATAATAATTTATAATCCCTCATCCAAGAGATGGGGTATTTCGAAAATCAATTCAAAACATACTTATTGCTGGTCTTGCATTCACAGACGGATATAACTACTTGAGCCTTTAAATCACATAAGAAATATCAGGGTGCGGAAACTAAAATCCCGGCAAAACCCCGGGTTCATCTACATATATTTATATCATGGGTTTACAGGTTCCCAAAATAGGGATTACATAACCAGAATATTCATTTACATTCTCATGTACACTTGGTAATCCCAAAACCAAAATAAGGATAACCAACTACACTAAGTCTCAAAGTAATCCTAACTACTCCTGGTTGTCCGCTTTCCTTTCGAGCCACTCGCCCTGTCTGAAAAGGTTAGTCATATGGAAAGGGTGAGATTCTAAAGAATCCCAGTAGTAACAACTTTTTCATACCACATGCAATCACATAATATGTAAACAAATCATCTCATATCAGTAACACAAATCACACTCCACCCTCATCCCCTTTTACAGCCGGGAAGGAACACCGTCTTAACCCGAACCGTTGTTAGTGACTCAGGGACTATTGGCGTTGCAATGGATACGAATAGCCTTATGGCTCACATATAGCCTTTCGGCTTTCACAAATGGCCCGTCGGCCTTCACAAATAGGCTTTCGGCCCACATGATCACATATACACACCCTAACCTCATCCCCTTTTACCGCCAGGAGGCACACAGCCCTTGCCCGAATCGTTGCTAGCGACTCAGGGACTATTGGTATAGCGGTGCTTCCGCAATTTCAAATAAACACATATATGACACCCTAACCTCATCCCCTTTTACCGCCGGGAAGGCACACAGCCCTTACCCGAACCGTTGCTAGCGACTCAGGGACTACTGGTATAGCGGTGGTTCATACAATTTTTGCAAAACTTGCAGCATATGAAATCCATTTCATCACAATGATATAGCACACATATCATACATCACATAAGGTATAAAGGAAGAGTCACTACCTGTATCTTTCCTGACTGGCTCCGGCACCGAGGTCACGCGAGGGCGACAGATGTCAAATCCTATATCAATTAGGGACAACCAATCAATCTCTTATCCATATGTATATTTCAATAATACTCTAAGTTGGTTATCATTTAGGACTCTTTAGGTGACTATTAGAGGCCTAAACATATGCCTAAAGGGTTGGAAGACACTACCCAAAAGACCCCTTTTTCGAAGGCAAAACACTTATTTTTGGTCATCTCACTCGAGCACAGATGCTCTCACTCGAGCACAAGTACGGACATCACTCGAGCACAAGAGAAAGTGAGACAGCGAGTGAACACCCGAGAGCACAAAGAAACTTTCAGGAACTGGCTCACTCGAGCACGCTGAACCTCACTCGAGCACAAGGCCAAATGCCTCACTCGAGCACCTGCGAGTGAAGTTCAGGAAGTGAGGACCCGAGAGCACACAAAGCTCTCAAAGATCAGGATCACTCGAGCACAGCCATATGCACTCGAGTGAACACCCCATACCCGTGAGTGAGAAGGCACACTCGAGCACCTTACCTACGAGTGACAACCCGAAAGCACCACCCTCACCTGAGGCACAAGCTCACTCGAGCATGATCCCCTGTGCTAGGGTGAGAAGGCTATGCTCGCCAGTGTCAGAGCACACTCTTGGCATTCACCAGCAAGTGAAGACCCGAAAGCAACCCTTCACTCTGGACTTACACCATCACTCGAGTAGACCCAAGCTCACTCGAGCATGTTCTTCCCTCACTCGAGCATAAAGCGATGCACTCGAGCATTATCCATAAAACCCAGACGAAACTTGAAGCACAAAGGGAAAAACTCACACATCACTCGAGCACGTTCTTCCTCTGCTCGAGTGATGTGCATCAGAGACCCAAAAATGCAGCAAAAACCAGAAAACACCAGATAGTCAAATCTTCACCCAAAGGTTCCCAAACTCTTCCCAATGCTCATACACTCTAAGCACTAACTAGGGAACACCTTGGAAACTTTAAAAACACTCCAAAAACCAATTTGACCACAATCAAACACTAAGGTCTCTATGATACACAATATCCAAATTTCATTCCACTTAATTCCAACATTCCAGATTATATCCAACAATCAAATAACTCAACATTAAACCATTTTCAATATCCAACACCATAAATTCCACATTTTCATCATTTGGCATAATTAGGTCAAATTTTCCAGATTTTACCAAACTTAGCCAAACATCACAAACAATATACCAAAATGCTCTAAATGCCTACCTCTTCACTTTGCCCAATCCAAAATCTTGATTCTCCAACTTTCAAATTCGATCAACTCACAAATCAACACTTCTCAAGATTCTACAACCACCACAATGGAGCTCTCTATGAGATACACAATATTAGAGAAGAGGTTTTGAGCAAAGGAGGATCATAACTTACCAAGATTCAAGCTTTTCTTCTTCCTCTTTCTTGCTTGATCCAACGAAAATGGAGGAATGGGAGAGAGAGAATATGATAGATGGAAGAGATGATGATGATGAAGCCTTTTCTCTTTCCTCCCATACACACTCAACCGAATAGGAGAGAGAGAAGAGAGGAAAAGTGCTTTTTGTCACTTAGTGCATCATCCAATGGCTCACACAATGCCACATGTTATCATCCACTCACTCCCTCAAAAAGCTCACATAAGCACAAAGCATAGGATTCTGACTCATGGTCAAGGAATCACAACCCTTGATCTCAAATACCACACACACTCATCTCAACTTTACATCATATAAATTCCAAAAGTGTATAATTACACTAATTCACAATTTATTTCATAATCATTAGCCCTAATTACAATTCGGGATATTACAATTCTCCCCCCGTCAATTAAATTTCATCCTCGAAATTTGCTACATCACTTGAGCCATAAACTCCGAATATCATCTTCGCATATCTTCTTCTGCTTCCCAAGTTGCTTCCCGCTGGGTCATACCCTTCCAGATCACCTTCACATAGGGAATACTCTGGTGTCTGAGCCGACGTTCCTCTCGATCAATTATCTGCTCTGGCTCCACCGCATACGTGAAGTTATCTCGCAACTCCACATTCTCATACTCAACAACTTGAGAGGGATCCAGTTGATACTTCTTCAATTGGGAAACATAAAACACATCATGGAGTCTGCTCAAGCTCGGAGGTAGGGCTACTCGATAAGCAACAGGCCCAATCCTATCAAGGATTTCTAAAGGACCAATATATCTTGGGCTTAACTTCTTTCGCTTTATAGCTCGCCCAATACCGGTGACAGGAGATACTCTCAGAAACACATGGTCACTAACCACAAACTCTAGAGGCCTTCTCCTCTTGTCCGCATAATTCTTCTGCCGACTCTGAGCTGCAAGAAGCCTCTTACGAATGATTCGAATTTGGGCTGAGGTTTGATCCACAAGATCCGGCCCATAGAGCTTCCTCTCGGACAACTCATTCCAACACAATGGCGATTGGCATTTTCTCCCATACAACGCTTCATACGGCGCCATCTGAATGCTCGCATGATAACTATTGTTGTAGGCGAACTCCGCAAGTGGAAGAAAACGGTCCCAACTCCCTTTGAAGTCAAGAACACATGCCCGCAACATATCCTCTAAGGTCTGAATAGTCCTCTCTGACTGTCCGTCCGTCTGAGGATGGTAGGCTGTACTGAATCTCAACTGAGTACCCAGTGCCTCGTGCAATGCCCTCCAAAATCTCAAAGTGAAACGAGGATCTCTATCGGAGATGATATTCTTCGGTATGCCATGGAGCTTCACAATTTCACGAACATAAATCTCTACTAGTTTATCCGGAGAGTAACTAGCATTGATCGGTAGGAAGTGCACTGACTTCGTTAACCGGTCCACAATAACCCAGATAGCATCATAATTTCTGATCTTGGGTAATCCCACAACAAGATCCATGGTTACACTTTCCCATTTCCATTCCGGAATTTCAGGACTCTGTAACAAACCAGGCGGTCTTTGGTGTTCAATCTTCACCTTCTGACATGTGAGACACCTCGCCACATATTTTATCACATCACTCTTCATTCCTGGCCACCAATACAAAGATTTCAAACCATGGTACATTTTGGTCATGCCAGGATGAAGGGTATACTGGCTCTTATGTGCCTCATCTAAGATCTTCTGTCTCAACTCCGCCTTAAGTGGAACACAAACTCTGTTCTGATAGCGAACTAATCCACGAGGCGACACATCATAGCCCTGAACTTCTCCACGCTCTATTTTAGCTAGATTACGCTGTATCCAGTCATCTTGCCTCTGAGCCTCTTCAATCTCAGCTCTTAGGTCACTTTCCCCTTGGGAAACATTATAGTTGGCATAGATGATCTGGTTCGACAGATTCATATCACGGAATTCAGCAATTAACTTCTCCTCGTGTATCATCATAGCTGCCACAAACACAGTCTTTTGACTAAGAGCATCAGCGACTACATTTGCCTTACCCGGATGATATTTTATTTCCAGGTTGTAGTCCTTAAGCAACTCCATCCAACGCCGTTGTCTTATATTCAATTCTTTCTGGTCATACAGATATTTGAGATTCTTGTGGTCGCAGTACAGTTCCACAGTCACACCATACAAATAATTCCTCCAAATCTTCAAGGCAAACACAATAGCCGCAAGCTCCAGATCATGAGTGGGATAGTTCAATTCATGAGGTCTGAGCTGTCGAGAGGCATAGGCCACCACACGTCCCTGCTGCATAAGGATACACCCTAATCCCTACCTACTGGCATCAGAATACACAACGTATGTCAAACTGGGATCGGGCAAAATCAACACAGGTGCCGTAGTTAACCTCTCCTTCAGCTCCACAAAGCAATTTTCACATTTCTCATCCCACACATACGGTTGATCTTTTCTCATGAGCTTGGTCATCGGCAACGCAATACGGGAGAAATTCTAAATGAATCTCCGATAATAACCAGCAAGACCTAGAAAACTGCGTACCTCTGCCACAGATTCTGGCCTCTTCCAGTTCAGTACTGCTTCTACTTTACTAGGATCCACAGAGACCCCTCCTTGCGAGATAACATGGCCTAAGAATTTCACTTCTGATAGCCAAAATTCGCATTTACTCAATTTAGCATAGAGTTGCTTTTCACGCAATATATTCAACACAATTCTCAAATGATGCTCTGCTCTTCTCTACTCTTAGAGTATATCAAAATATCATCGATAAATACCACAACAAACTGATCTAGGTATTGCCGAAAAATACGGTTCATGTAATCCATGAAAACTGCAGGCGCATTGGTTAGCCCAAACGGCATCACCAAAAATTCATAATGACCATACTTAGTCCGGAAAGCAGTTTTCGGAACATCTTCCACTTTTACACGCAGCTGATGATACCCCAACCTCAGATCAATTTTCGAAAACACACTTGAACCAGATAATTGATCTAACAAGTCATCAATCCTTGGGAGAGGATACTTATTCTTGACGGTAACCTTATTCAACTCTCTATAGTCGATGCACAAACGAAGACTCCCATCTTTCTTTTTCACAAACAAAACTGGAGCACCCCAAGGCGACACACTGGGTCTAATAAACCCTTTCTCAAGCAAATCTTCAATCTGCTTCTTCAATTCCGCCATTTCATTTGGAGCTATACGATATGGGGCTTTGGATATCAAACCCGCTCCAGGCACAATGTCAATCGGAAACTGAACTTCCCTTTCCGGAGGTAATCCACTTAAGTCATCTGGAAAAACCTCAGGGAATTCATTCACTATGGGTATACTACTCAAAGTTTCACTGGTTCCTCCTTGTACAGAAAAGAAAACCATATACCCCTGACAACCCTTCTGCAAATATCTCTCAGCCTTAGCTGTCGAAAGGAAATTCAAATCAACATTTCCATCCTCAACGTTCTGAGGAACAGGATACACTATCCTCTTATTCCCACAATCTAATAACACATTATTCGCTCTCAACCAATCAAAACCCAAAATGACTTCCAATTGGCAGAGCGGTAAACAAATCAGATCTACCACATACTCATGACCCTCTACGGTTATAACACAATTCAGGCAGGCTTCTGTAGTTACAGCCTTTACACCCATCGGTGTTGACACAATTAAATCGAATGGTAACTTATACACATTCATACCCAGACGCTTCACACAATCATAAGCAATAAAGGAGTGACTTGCACCCGAGTCAAACAAAGCTTGCAACACAAATCCATTGAGAAGAACTGTACCTTGTATCAGCTCTGGGGATTTCCGGGCTTCTTCGTAAGTCATAGCAAATACTCTGCCCTGAGTCCTTGGCCTTTGCTCTGCTTGCGGTCGCTGGCAATCTCTAGAAAGATGTCCGGGTTGTTTATAGTTAAAGCAAATCATCTCACCCCAACAATTCTTGCCATAATGTGACTGGTTACAGGGAGGACATTTCCGCTCAGTCCCCGATCTCTGGGGT
Source organism: Inga leiocalycina (assembly GCA_963242795.1). Taxonomy (NCBI): domain Eukaryota; kingdom Viridiplantae; phylum Streptophyta; class Magnoliopsida; order Fabales; family Fabaceae; genus Inga; species Inga leiocalycina. The sequence goes on from OY725329.1 coordinate 45,010,822, forward strand.
TCATGATCTCTGGGCTGATAGGGCTTCTTACCACTGCCCCTAAACGAAGATGACCCCGAACCCTTCCGCTTCTGAGGAGCACTGCCCTTACTGGGCTCACTATGACCACCAGCAGTATTAGCCGGATACAACTCTCTCAGATTACTCTCTGTGATTCGACATTCTTCAACAGCCTTGTTGAACTTAGAAAAATGATGGGTGGCTATCCTCTTTCTCATATCACGCCTCAAACCCCGAATAAGCAAGTCTGAGCTCAACTCCTCATCATCCCTCTTCTGCAGATAAGAGGAGTATCGGGACAACCGGGTGAATCGGGACAGATACTCATCAAACGACTCTGTGTCCCCTTGCTTGATGTTCAAGAACTCAGTCTCTTTCTCCAACCTCACCGACTTGGGAAAATACTTCTCATCAAAGTGTTGTTGAAACACCTCCCAGGTCAATGATATATTCTTGCTTTTCAGCGACAAAGCAATGTTCCGCCACCAGCGGTCTGCATCACCCTCAAGCTTGTACACCGCCAGTTTGGCTTTCACTTCTGAGGGACATTCTAGAACCTCGAATATCTTCTCAAGATGATTTACCCAATCTTCAGCCGCCTGAGGATCAAATCTCCCTTTGAATACTGGAGGTAGGTGTTTACAAAACCTAGAGACCCAAAATTGAAGATCTCTTTCCTCATTGACCGACTTCCCATGTGGCCTTTGATTTTCTTCAGTACGAGGAGGCGATTCAAGTGGTCGTGCCGACCCTTCAGCAGTATCTTCTAGTCTAGTCTCCTCTCGGGTTTCCCCTCGAGTTCCTTCTTGAGTAGACTGACCTCTACCCTCATTGTTCTTTGCTTTCTCAGCTGGAAGCTCTTCTCTAAGCTCTGCTATCATATCCCTCTGATCCTTTATCAAGCCCATCAACTCTTGCATAGGATCCGGTGGATTGTCATTGACGACATCCACCTCGGGATCTACTTGTACTCTGGGGCGACCTTTGGTTGTTCTTTTCATTCTATAAAGAACTCACCCCATCAATCCAACAATTATAGTATACACATATCTACAGAGCTCATATATCCACAATCATAACCCAAAGATGTGTATACAAACAAACATTCACAATCAATCTTCTATCATTAAGTCCAACTATGGGAGCTATCTTAGCAAACACTACCCTTGCCAGGAACTGCATCTCTGATACCAAAAATGTAACCCCCTAACCGTAATTACATCCGGATTTCGAAATTTAAGTGAAATAGAGACCAATAAAATGAAATAATAATTTATAATCCCTCATCCAAGAGATGGGGTATTTCGAAAATCAATTCAAAACATACTTATTGCTGGTCTAGCATTCACAAACGGATATAACTACTTGAGCATTCAAATCACATAAGAAATATCAGAGTGCGGAAACTAAAATCCCGGTAAAACCCCGGGTTCATCTACATATATTTATATCATGGGTTTACAGGTTCCCAAAATGGGGATTACATAACCAGAATATTCATTTACATTCTCATGTACACTTGGTAATCCCAAAACCAAAATAAGGATAACCAACTACACTAAGTCTCAGAGTAATCCTAACTACTCCTGGTTGTCCGCTTTCCTTTCGAGCCACTCGCCCTGTCTGAAAAGGTTAGTCATATGGAAAGGGTGAGATTCTAAAGAATCCCAGTAGTAACAACTTTTTCATACCACATGCAATCACATAATATGTAAACAAATCATCTCATATCAGCAACACAAATCACACTCCACCCTCATCCCCTTTTACAGCCGGGAAGGAACACCGTCTTAACCCGAACCGTTGTTAGTGACTCAGGGACTATTGGCGTTGCAATGGATACGAATAGCCTTACAGCTCACATATAGCCTTTCGGCTTTCACAAATGGCCCGTAGGCCTTCACAAATAGGCTTTCGGCCCACATGATCACATATACACACCTTAACCTCATCCCCTTTTACCGCCGGGAGGCACACAGCCCTTGCCCGAACCGTTACTAGCGACACAGGGACTATTGGTATAGCGGTAGTTCACACAATTTTCGCAAAACTTGCAGCATATGAAATCCATTTCATCACAATGATATAGCACACATATCATACATCACATAAGGTATAAAGGAAGAGTCACTACCTGTATCTTTCCTGACTGGCTCCGGCACCGAGGTCACGCGAGGGCGACAGATGTCAAATCCTATATCAATTAGGGACAACCAATTAATCTCTTATCCATATGTATATTTCAATAATACTCTAAGTTGGTTATCATTTAGGACTCTTTAGGTGACTATTAGAGGCCTAAACATATGCCTAAAGGGTTGGAAGACACTACCCAAAAGACCCCTTTTTCAAAGGCAAAACACTGATTTTTGGTCATCTCACTCGAGCACAGATGCTCTCACTCGAGCACAAGTACGGACATCACTCGAGCACAAGAGAAAGTGAGACAGCGAGTGAACACCCGAGAGCACAAAGAAACTTTCAGGAACTGGCTCACTCGAGCACGCTGAACCTCACTCGAGCATAAGGCCAAATGCCTCACTCGAGCACCTGCGAGTGAAGTTCAGGAAGTGAGGACCCGAGAGCACACAAAGCTCTCAAAGATCAGGATCACTCGAGCACAGCCATATGCACTCGAGTGAACACCCCATACCCGCGAGTGAGAAGGCACACTCGAGCACCTTACCTGCGAGTGACAACCCGAAAGCACCACCCTCACCTGAGGCACAAGCTCACTCGAGCATGATCCCCAGTGCTCGGGTGAGAAGGCTATGCTCGCCAGTGTCAGAGCACACTCTTGGCATTCACCAGCAAGTGAAGACCCGAAAGCAACCCTTCACTCTGGACTTACACCATTACTCGAGCAGACCCAAGCTTACTCGAGCACAAAGCGATGCACTCGAGCATTATCCATAAAACCCAGACGAAACTTGAAGCACAAAGGGAAAAACTCACGCATCACTCAAGCACGTTCTTCCTTTGCTCGAGTGATGTGCATCAGAGACCCAAAAACGCAGCAAAAACTAGAAAACACCAGATGGTCAAATCCTCACCCAAAGGTTCCCAAACTCTTCCCAATGCTCATACACTCTAAGCACTAACTAGGGAACACCTTGGCAACATTAAAAACACTCCAAAAACCAATTTGACCACAATCAAACACCAAGGTCTCTATGATACACAATATCCAAATTTCATTCCACTTAATTCCAACATTCCAGATTATATCCAATAATCAAATAACTCAACATTAAACCATTTTCAATATCCAACACCATAAATTCCACATTTTCATCATTTGGCATAATTAGGTCAAATTTTCCAAATTTTACCAAACTTAGCCAAACATCACAAACAATATACCAAAATGCTCTAAATGCCTACCTCTTCACTTTGCCCAATCCAAAATCTTGATTCTCCAACTTTCAAATTCGATCAACTCACAAATCAACACTTCTCAAGATTCTACAACCACCACAATGGAGCTCTCTATGAGATACACAATATTAGAGAAGAGGTTTTGAGCAAAGGAGGATCATAACTTACCAAGATTCAAGCTTTTCTTCTTCCTCTTTCTTGCTTGATCCAGCGAAAATGGAGGAATGGGAGAGAGAGAATATGATAGATGGAAGAGATGATGATGATGAAGCCTTTTCTCTTTCCTCCCATACACACTCAACCGAATAGGATAGAGAGAAGAGAGGAAAAGTACTTTTTGTCACTTAGTGCATCATCCAATGGCTCACACAATGCCACATGTCATCATCCACTCACTCCCTCAAAAAGCTCACATAAGCACAAAGCATAGGATTCCGACTCATGGTCTAGGAATCACAACCCTTGATCTCAAATACCACACACACTCATCTCAACTTTACATCATATAAATTCCAAAAGTGTATAATTACACTAATTCACAATTAATTTCATAATCATTAGCCTTAATTACAATTCAGGATATTACAAAAACTCTCTGACCCGTTCTTAGCTGCGACCCAAGGGTTATTAGCCAGATCTTGGCCGCGGCCTAAATCTTTCTTACCATATCTTGGCTGCAGCCTATGGATGGCTTGACTGTGGCCCTCAAAAACAGCATTTTGAACTTTTAAAGGATGATCTTTAGTCAAGTTTTTCCTAACCCTTTAGGCATCTGTTTGGGCTTCTAGTAGCCACCTAAAAGTCTCTAATGATAACCAACCCTAAGTGTTTTGGAGTTAATAATTGGTATAGTGAATAACTTATCATCCTTGATTATAATTTATAGAATTTGACATCTGCCCTGAGCATGTGAAATCGATGCCTGAGCGGGAATGGAAAGAACAAGGTAGTGACTCTTTCTCTTATATCATATATAATGCATTGTATGTTTATGCTTATCATTGAATGTAACTATTGAGTAGTGGTAAATGTCATAGCTTTAAATGTGATGGATGTCACAGAAGTGTATGTAACGACTGTCACAAATTGTTGTGAACTTCACTAATACTATGCATTATGATGTATGTGATGACTGTGATGAAATGCATATCACATATGTGATTAGTCATAAGGGAATGCTGTTATGGATGCTGTACCAAATGCTATGATGATTTTCAAGCTTGTCATGTTTTTTATTAGTCATGATTGAATGCTGCTTGGATACTGTACCGAATACTATGATGATTGTTATGCTTGTTACGTATGTGATTAGTCATGATGGAATGCTACTGCGGATGTTGTACCGAATGCTGTAATGATTATCAAGCTTGTCACGTTTGTGATTAGTCACGATTTAATGCTGCTGTGGATGCTGTACCAGATGCTGTGATAATGGTCATACTTGTCACCTTTGTGATGTTAGTTATGACTAAATGCTACTTAAATATTATATTGTAATTCACTTACATGCTATGTTATTATATATCATATGACTTAAATTGTTACAATTGAGATTCCTATAAATCTCACTCTTTCCATTACTAATCCATAGCTAGGGCAGGCAGATCAAAGGAGAAGCTGGTATATAAGGACGGTTAGAGTTCGTGGCTAGGAGATTAGTTTTGTGTTGGTTATCAAATATTGGGATAATTGTATATGTGAATATAGATCAATGTTGTAGATTTGTGTAGTTGACTATAATCCCCAATATGGGAATAGAGAAGGGGCAATCATGCCCTATAAACCTGTATTGTAGTTGAATAGAACCCAAGAGTCGTCGGGAATTTTTGTTGAGTACTCTGATATTTATGAATGGAACAGTACGAAACAGGACAAATCGATTCAAAAAATGAATGTGAGACCGTATTAAACAGGTTTTTGAAAAGTTTTTGAAAACCTACTTTATCACAAGACTGAATCCTATCTTGAAGTTAGGACCTTTCATAAGTCTTAAATTAACCGTTGGTCTCCAGAATGATTTTATGACATGTTTTCAATCCATATTAATGGCTGTCAAGGTAGGGGGCTACATTTATGGTATCAGAGCTGAAGTTCCTGGCAAGGGTAGTTTTTATAGGATAGTTGCGATAGTTCCCTGTTATAGTGCTGGTAGTTAACCCATGACTGTTGTTGTATACACATAAATGTTCCTGTTATTAGTGGGTATGTGATTTTTAAGGAACATGTGTATGCACTTAGGATAGTGATGATGTTATGAATCATTTGTGTTAGAGTAAAGAGAACATAATGTTTTGACTAGAGATTGAAGTGTAGAATCAGAGGTAGAAAAGATAAACCACAACCCACTAGATTCTATACGGTAGATGATGGGTATATTGTTGGAGTAGTGGGATATGATCTATAAATTGAGTGATGAACTCCAGAAGGAGAAAGCAAAACAGAATGAGGATAGAGTTCAATCAACACCAAAAGAGATGAATCAAAAAGAAATGACAAAAGGGTCAATTTAACCTCAGAAGTCAAAACCATACACTGAGCCAAACCAAGAGTCATATAGGGTGCCATCCTGAAATGATAGAGATCTATAGTTCAAAGGAAGATTTGATCCTCAAGGGGTTGAAAGCTGGCAATCCGGTTAGAGAAGAGGTTTGAGGTGTTAGAATTCCTAATTGAGGTGAGGGCGAAGCTGGCCATCTACAAGTTAGATAAAGACACGGATAGGTAGTAGCAGAACATTGCCATGATGTTGTGGACCCGTAATATGTCATTGACTGGGAACTGTTCCAGGTAAAATTCAATTACAAGTGTTTTTCCATGTTAGTGAGACTAGAGAAAGAGTCAGAGTTCCTGTCGATAGACTTGGGTGGTGAGGAGACGTTTAATGATTACCTGTCTTGATTCATCCGACTAGCTATTACTCCTAATACCTATAACGCATCGATGATGAGGAGTGGACCTCTGGCATGTTGATTTGAGGATTGAGGCGTGAATCAAAGAAACATCAGCCTCCCGATAGTCCATGAATTCAACAAAGCTGTGGAGGAGTACCAAATTAGAGAGAACAGTATAAGGGATCTATGTTTAGACAAAGGTAGTAGTAGTTGCAGTGGGCCCAGTGAGGGAATTTCTTCCCAAAAGTGGAAGGGGTTAGAACTGACCTGAGGATTGTGAGTATCAGATGGCCCCAGTGACATGGTCATGTCCTCGTTCTGGTGAGGCGCAAAGTGGCAGAACATGTTTGGGACAAGTTATGTGTTATAACTACAGGCAGATAGGACACATTGCCAGTGAATGTAAGTGACAGCCGGTGGAGCAAAGGCCTATGAATCAGGGCATAGTGTTTGCTATAACTCTTGAAGAAGTACATAAGTCTCCAGACCTAATTCAAGGTAAATCATTCTTAATGGTAGTTTACTATGAGTTTTATTTGATTCTGGTGCTAGTCATTTCTTTATTGTTATGACTGTGTGAAGCACCTGGAATTGTGCGTGTATAAATTGCTAGTTGCCTTAGTTGTGACGATATTGGTGAATGTCAAAGCTCTGACTACTGATGCCTGCGTGAATTGTGTGATAACCATTAAAGGGTATAAGCCCATGGTTGATTTGTTGTGATTGCTGCTTTGCCAATTAGAAGTCCTATTGGGTTTTAATTGGTTAACGGTGAGTAATGCACCTGCTGTATTCATGGATTTGATGAATCGTACCTTCTGACCATACCTAGAACAATTCATAGTGTTTATCGACGACGTCTTAATAAAGAGCACGAGTATCATATGAGAATAGTTCTTGATAGAATAATGAGTAGCTATGGAATATGGTCTTATGATGGAGATAGAAAGTCAAATATATGAGTGGTTTTTGGATTCCTTGTATAACGTGGGTAGAGTATCCTGATAAGGGCAGTAGTATTTGTGAATATGCCAGGAGTTGGATTAATAGTGGAAGCCCATATGAAATGGCCCAGAATAATTTGAGTTGAAACGGCCAAGGAGCGGGTACTGAGGAATATAGATTGTGGGTGCCGTTAGGTGTAATGGGAGGTTCCTATTGGGACTCCTATCAAATCAACCTAACATTATTAAAGCATATATAAGGAGATAGACCTCAAAGTGCGCAATGGAAATATAGTGATTATGATGTGTTTGATAATTATAATGAGCAGAGGCTCGAGGCGGTTAGAACAATGTGCTAGTTTTGGCTCCTAGAAGTAAAACTTCTAGGCCATGTCATATCACGAGAAGGGGTCTCAGTGGATCCTAGTATAGTAGAAGCAGTATTAGTCTGAAAAGATGCAAGAAACTGTAGCTAAGATACAAAATTTTCTGGGTCTTGTTGTTATTACAGGAGGATTCATTTAGAATTCTTTTGGGATTGTTTTGTCGATGATCAAGCTCAAGCATGAGGATCAACCGTTAGGTGGGATGAATGGTATGAATGATGTGAGAAGAGCTCACGGAGCTAAAGGTGAAATTGTCTACAGTACCAGTGTTGAATATACCTGATCCCAGCTTGATTAATGTGTGTATAGTGATGTGAATAAGAAGAGATTGGGGTGTGCCCTACCCAGCTTGACTTTATTGTATACTGCGATGTGGACATTATTGTCTTCTATGATGTAAATAAGCTGGGATTGGGGTATAGTTGAACATAGCATGGTAGAGCTAGTTCAGCTAATGGTGAATTCGACTATATGATCGGGGGTTCTCACTTGTGAGGGCACTTACCCCAACATGGCTAGCCATCAGGCTGGTTGCACCAGTGTTGACCCAAGGCTGAGAGGCGGTGCGTAAAATTTAAGTCTGCTATGAATTTATAGTTAATCTGTGGTACTTTAAGTTTTCTCAAAAGGGCTGACTAGATTGAGCAGAGTGGTGGCCTATGCCTCCCAATTGTTGAGGTCTTATGAAATAAACTGTCCCAAACATGATCCGGAGCTTGTGACAATTGTATTTATGCGGTGATTGTGTATTGTAGCAATTACGTTCTTGTGGCAGTTGTGTTTATGTTAAAGATATGGCAATATTGCCTGTATAGTGTGACGGCAAAATTGTATTATGACGAGGAGAGTCTCGAGATTTGAATGAGTAGAAAGAACCGAATATGAGACAACGCTGGTAGAAGGAGTTACTGGAAGATTACAACCTAGAGATCCAGTATCATCTTGTTAAAGTTGATGTTGTAGTGGATATGTTTAGCCATAAGGTGGTGTAGATTGTTACAGTAATGATAGAAGATTTTTGGGATTTAAATCCCTCTAATAAAATCATATGAGCTAATAGTGTTCCCCAAGGGGAAAGTGACTTGATGACTGAGATTGAAGAGGCTCAAGCAAGGATGAACGAGTGCAGTCCATCCGTATCATGATCGAGCGAGGCAAGAATTGGACCTGTAGCATACCATTGGTGTAGGTGGTTTAGAAGGGATTATCCCAGTAGGAAGTAACCTAAGAAATGGAAGCCATCATGAACAGGTAGCTAGAGTTTATATCCCAAGTTGTGTAACAAATTTCGAGGAAGAAATTTATTGAACGGGGGGAGAATTGTAATGCCCCAAAATTTGTAACGCATGAGGATGAACTCTTTCGGGGAATAAAGTGTGAATTATTACTTGAATTAGCAATAGTCAGTGCCCAAACCCAGTATTTAAGCTCAATTATGGTGTCAAAGGTTAAATTGAATTAAAATTAAGGGGAGGGCGTATGACCTATGAAATGGAATCAAAAGATATGTTAAATAGCAATCCAGTAGGAATTGCCATAGTCCGGGGCAAAATGTGAAGAAAGAAATTTCTCAGCCAATTAGTCAGTTACCAAATGGAAAAATTACCATAAACTAAATAAGTAAGAGAGGTCTGACTAAATGGCTAATTGAATTAGTTAGAGAAACTAAATAGTTACTTGTTTTATAGTGGAGCCATAGGCTTGTGACACTTTTCACCATAAAAGCCAAGCAAAGAAGTTGAAAAGTCAACAAAGCAATTTTAAATCCATTTTTTCTCTTCCCTCTCCTCTTCAAGTCAGTCAAGTGTGTGTGTGTGTGTGTGTGTGTGGAGGGAAAATTTGATCTTTCATAAGCTTTTACCTCTCTCTCTCTATAGCTCAAGGTCTTCCATGGAGGTTGGAGGAAAGAGAAAGAAGAAATCAAGGTAGGTGAGCCATTTTGACCTTGAAGATGATCTTGTATGCTCAAGACCTCTTCTCTAAACTTGTTCCTCTTGATGAAAGCTTCATGTTGATGGTTTTAGAATTTCAAGAGGGGGTGTTTTGTGAATTCAATAAAAGCTAGTGGAAGAGATATATGTGAGCAAAAGCAACCTTTTGACATATATGTTGTGGTCATTGGTTGAGTATTGGAACTTATGGATTTTCCCCCTATTTTTATGTAGGTAGGGTTTTAGTGAAAATTTGGTTGTTTTGATGTTTCCATTGGATTCTATGAGAAAAACTACGTGGGGAGTAGCCTCAGTTGTGAATTTTGGATCTTTGGAAACATTGGTTGAAAACTGGAAATACTGGAAAATCTATTAAGTGTAAAATGCTATGAAGGGGAGCTTGTTTGTATGGTGTTTTGAATGAGTAAATGAGGTCTAAAAGTTATGAAATTTGGTAATGTTGTAGTAGACATGGCAAGCTTTAAAATGATATAAAGTTTGTGTCATTTTGGTATATGTACGAAAAGTTATGGTCATTGGAAATCTGCCAAGAATCAGGCCAGTTATTGGCCGAGGCTAGGCATCTTGGCCGCAACAAAAGAGTTTCTATCTAGTTCTTCGCCGCGGCCCAAGGGTTGTTGGCATCATGTCAACACCCGTTTCCATTTCGATATTCATACAGTACTAGAGACCAAGTTCCACAGGCATGAAAAAAAGCACATATATACTGATAAAAGTATTTGTTTACAATCTAAAGTCAAGATACAGAAGGCGACAACATTTACAACATAAACTATCTATAACCACGAACTTTAACTCCACCTTAAGACACGTGCGAGTCACTTTCTTTTGTCTACGTCCTTGGCTTTTGATCTACAGACACCTGCTGAGATGTTTGGTTTAGTAAAAGGGGTGAGATCCAAAGGAATTTAGTAGAAACATACTATCAACATATAAAATGTGAGAATTAAATATACAATGCACCATATCAAGTAAAATGAAAATTCTCATCGATTCATATGTATACACAAAGTTTCAAGGCCAAAGTTTAAACCCCTACATGTACCTCAGCCGAGTAACCGACTACAGCCAGGCAATCTGGTATACCTTTACTGGGCGCCGAACCACAATCAGGTAATGTGCCTCTAGCACGCATTCATATCACAAAATATAGTAACACATATCATATAAATAGTCATATAATATATAAGAGATAGTAGGCCCTACCTCAAAGCTTTATCACCCATATATCGCATGCCTCGTAAAATGTGTCGACTTTTGGCACTCGACTCGATCCTAAAATGTTAATGTACAAGAAATAGGTTATAACCTATCCATGTATCATTTTAGGCACTACCATAGTGTTTCTTATCGTTATATTAGCCTATGGTGAAAATTTACCAAAATACCCCCAGGACCTCGACCCGGCCTCACCTACCCAATCCGGCTGTACTTTTCCCAAAATTTTAACATGGCCTATTCTGGCATATTTCCATCCAAGGAATCCATTTTCAGACTCAAAATTACCAAATTCAATGCCAAATAACAAAACTGACCTTGGAAGCCCCTATTTCAGGGTTTCAGGGGCGTTTTCGTAATTATGCTTTTTCAGGCTTTTTTGAAAAAGTGACCAACTGTAACCCCATCTAATTTTTCCTACTAAACTGAATGAAATCATAAAATCATTTAAAATCCAACTCTAAGGACCTCTAATAGCTCTAGCCAAAATTTATAAATACTCCGACGAAAATTGGGGTTTTGTAATTTTGGCTCTACAGACATGTTTCTTTCTACTCCTAACCACTTTATTAACTACTTAATTAGGTTTCAATTACCATTTAGACCCAATTTTGGCAGCATAACCCCTATGTCATCACATTTCCAAAATTTAAAACCAATGGGAATTCGACGAGATTTCACTGATTAAATTTGCCACAGCAGCTAGAATAAGCAATATACAAAGGTTTGGAAGTTACTTCAAGCTCCCTCTAGCTTTTCTCAGAATGGCTGAAAACCCTACCTCTACAACAAGGAAATTTGAGCTTCAACAACCTTCAAATACATGAAAGAGTAGCTTAGGAGTAGAGTTATACGCATTAGGTACGAATTCACTTAAGAAATCGACCTACCGTGCGAATTTCTTCCATTTCTCTCTCTAGAATTTCTCCCAACTTCCTCTCTCTATTTTAGCTGATATGGTGTTAGTTTGCGTGGATGAAGAAGATGCAACATGTATTTTATAATATATGACATCATGGTTTAATTGTTTAACAATTTTCAAAACTTTCAAAAAATCAATTTTATGTACATAAACCCTATGTACACGCAACCTTACTCATTAAGCCTAACTAATATTTCCTTCCTCATGCTACATATAGGAGACACCTAAGGGTCCTTTCCTATGGTCTCAATTGACTTCACAATTTATTCCGATTACATATATACGTAAAGTCCCAATTTTGGTCAAATTAGCATTTTTGCTCAAATTTTCCATAAATTCATATTTAATTAACCAAGATATTTCAAATATATTTTTCCCCTTTATTTTCCTTGATTAATTAAAATTAACTTTAATTTATTGGAAATAATTAATTTAGCACTTGTTTGTTAAAATTACAAGTTTGCCATTACATTTTTTTCTATTTTTGGATTTTTTGGCAGGTTTTTTGCCCAAACTTTGAAAAATCATAACTAAATTTGTAGACATTGTTTCAGAGCAATTACAAAGGCTATGGAACCCTTATTGAGTCTAGTTTTCATGAAAAATATGGATTTTAGTCATTTGCAAGCACAACATTCCCATATTTAATTTCTTTGACAGCTGCTCCAGAAACTTTCCAATTTTTCTGGGCTAACTTCAAAAATTCATATCTTTTTGTACATAGCTTCAAATGATTCATATGACTATCAAATTAAATCTTAGGATGTCTACTTTCATCTTGTAAAATTTCATAATTTTTTCTCATCATTTGTTCTTCCAAAACCACATGACAAACTCACTACCCACAGGCGATTTTACTGAAAACACTTTTCACCTTTTAATTTCCAATATTTAATACCTTTGCCCATAAATATTCACCATTTTACTGAATATATAAAATTATTACAATATATTCTTGGTGAATACAATTTGGGGTGTTACAGTTCTCCACCACTTGAATAAATTTCAACCCCAAAATTTGCTACACGTTCATAACCATAAACTCCGGGGTAGCTCTTCTACGTACATCTTACTGACATCATTGTCGTTGTTCAAGATTTACTTATACCGACTAAGATCCCTAAAATTCCCCAATTGACTTTTTGCTCATAAATCATCATATCTACCACCTGCACTGTTTTACAGCTCAATGTGTCAATGACAATATTAGCTTGCCCTGGATAACATTTACTTTCCAGGTTTTAATCTTTCAACAGCTCTATCCACTTACATTTGCGTCATATTTCACTCTTTTTTATCAAACACAACCTTTATGGTCACAGTACAACTCCACAATTATGCCATAAAGGCAACATTTCCAGATTCAATACAAACATTATTACCTTCAACTCAAGATTATGGATGGAATAGTTCAATTTCTGAAGCTTCAGCTGACGAGATGCATACGCCTTCACCCAATTTGCATCAATTCATTTCTCAATTCATGCCTACTCATATCTGGGATTCAATACCCTTCCCAACCCATGCCGACTAGCATTAGTAAAGACAACAAAGGTCCACTGTGGATCAGGGATTATTAGTGTTAGTACTTTAATAAACTTTCATCACCAGCTCTCTGAAGCTCCTCTCACAATCATCATCCTATGCATAATGTTGAGTTCTGGGGAATTTTGGTATAGGCCCCTTACACTAATGAGCAAGAATCAAAATACTGCGTATCACAACCACGGTTTCTGGCCTTCTCAGTTCAGTACTGCTTCCACTCTACCAGGGTCCATCAAGATCCCTTGCTATGAGACTGCGTGGCCTAGAAATGTTACCATTGAAAGCCATGACTCACATTTACTCGACTTGGCATAGAGTTGTTTTTTCCTCACCATGTTTAATTCTATTCATAATTGTTACTCACGTGTCAATTTACTCCGTGAGTTCACCAATAGGTCATAAACCAACCAGATTTTGAGGATTACCCCTAAGCCATACAACAATCGACAATCAAGTCCACTAGTGATTCATGTCCCTCAGCATTCATACATACAATCGACTGTGACAACCCTGACACCTGTGGGTGTAGGAACAGTCTATTCGTATGGGAATCTGCGCATACTTACCAATTCTACTACCATATCTAGGGTAGCCCATTCATATACTCTAAAACAAATTCTACAGAATTCGTTAGCCTACCAAGCTATCAAAACATGATTCCCTACTATCCCTTATTCATACATTTTGACACATTATCTGCCATCCACCAATTGACTCCTAGTAAAACCTTAAGTTATTAGAATAGCAAATAGATCAATTCTTTCTTTCATCAAAATACTTCACCCTTCCTATACAAGGAAACCAAAACCCACTCATACATTTTATTCTCTGTCTAAACCTTGAGACCCTATCTCGTGACCACTTTTGTTCTATCGAGAACTATTCTCATTCAATAAGGGAATATTCTATTATCAAGATATTTCCTTATGCTATATTAGCAACTAGCAACCCCAAGAAACCTCATACACATTTTGATTGATCTTAGTACCATGGTTTAGTACCTCAGACCATCCAGGTCAATTCAAATTCATAAGAAATCAGTTTAATAATTGTGTATAATTCTTGGATTATAATTGCATGCAAAAAACCTCAGCATTAGCTGAGCTGGGAAATTACTTTCCTTAACTTCACAGATTATCATTAGTATAATACAATTCTAAATAAATTCCCCACCTAAGGACATACTAGTCCATTAGGTCTTAGGGCCTCTGGACATGCAGGTCCACTACAATATTCGGCATGTAAGATTTTATAGCCTTGGGTCCCTAACCTAACTCTTAGGTCCATCATGAAATCTAGAACCTTAACATCACATACATTGGAAATCTTTTTCCTCATTTATACCCAATAGATTCGCTAAGATTCATGATCAATAACGCCTATTCCAACCTCTATAGTATTCAGGTATTATCCTTAAGACATTACTGTTACGGAAGGTTTAATACTATCCATAAGGTTCACAAGGTTCAACCTTTTATCATGAAATAGAACCATAGTGCAACCAATTCACATTTCAATCAAAGCATTATCTCAACTTAGATCAAATTCAAGCCTATCCTTAACCCTCAATATCATCAAATTGGATCTTCTAGGATTGACTTATTGCACAATTACCCTACATTATGTATTGCATTCTAATACCTCGAGCAACTTGGGCCATATAAGATGCCTAAGGAGTCAACTCAATTAATAATTCTCTCAATCACAACTCGAACCTCAAATTTATCGGGGTTCAAAATCATTCCACCTTAATTATCCCTATCGTCGTCTCCTATCTTTCAGAAGGATTTAAGGAATTTACCAACCACTGACCTATCCTCTATTCTCTCCATCCTATTCTTATTAAGGACTAGCTTCCAAGTTTAATCAAATATCAAGCATCCCTATAGAGCATATACAGTGAATAAATAATTAAACTCAAATCATACATTACTCCTATTGAATCGCTATTAAAAGAAGTCATACCTTTAATAAGTTCAGGAGATTTTCTGGCCTCCTCCTGATCTTTCACACGTACCTCACGAGCTCTTGGTTTAGTCTCCTCTAACTGTTACCTGTGCGGGCAATTCTTAGCAAGATGCCCTAGTTCACGACACTGAAAACAGGTTCAGCTAGCTGGATCCCATCCAGTTGAACTGTATCTTCTTGACGTATCTCTATATGATTTACCAGGATGATATGGGTTGTGACACTGCCAGCATTTCCTACCCTTAGCAGAATTTTGACCTCCACAGCCCCCAACTTATTTTGCCCGTTTGTAGTTCCCTCTAGACAATTCATCCTGATCTTTGCATTTTTATGAGGAATTTCCCCTACCAAACACATCTGTATAATCATCATTTCTGTCACGGTGCAGGCTTAACAAGTCATTCTCAGCAAGTCGACATTCTTCAACCACCTTGTCAAACACTGTAAAGTGTTTAGAAATCAATTTCTTTCTTAGATCTAGCTTTAACCCTTGTATCAATATATTGGAGCTCCACTCCTCATCATCCTAATGTCTTAGGTATGAGGAGTATGGAGACAATCGGACATAACGTACTAGATACTCATCGAAGCTCTCTTTATTATCCTGTCGTATGTTGAGGAATTCCTCTTCTTTTACTAACTTGTATGGTTGAGAGAAATATCTTTCATTAAATTTCCCTTGGAACATTTCCCATGTTACTGGAATATTCCATACCTGCAGAATCAACTCTATTTTCCTCCACCATATATCCGCCTCTCCTTCTAATTTTCGAATGGCTAACTAAACCTTAATATCATTGCAGCACATCAGTCTTGTGAAAATATGCTCTAATTCGGATAACCTTTCTTCTACTTGCAAGGGATCGAATCTCCCTCAGAAAGTAGGAGGTTGTTGTTTCTCAAATTGCTTCACCCATGTTTGAAAAACATTTGCTTCATACACAAGCATGAGTGGTGGCTCCTGATAAGGTTGCCTAGATGAATTATATTCACACTCTTGCCTTTCAGGATACTCTAATCTTCCCTGTCTCTATCGTAACTCATGCAGTTCATCTCTAAGATCAATTATCATAAGTTGTTGTCATGCCATCCTCCTCCAAATTTGTTGCATAGAGTTAGGACTATCTTCCCAATTTGGGTCATAATCTCCTTCCCTTATACGCATCATCTTGGTACCTCATTAAATAAATAAGGAAAAATAAATGTTCATATAGATGCAAGGGTATTTACGTCATTTCATAATAATTTTAGGTACACAGATATGTCATTTGTAACATACATCAGTTATTTACAATAGTTACAGAAAGCTAGGAATATCACACAACTTACAAATAACTGTACATGACATATTAGTCCCTTTTTATATTATATAACTCTTAAGTTATAGGCAACTTCCTAGGGGGTCACCTGTAACCCCCTCCGTAATTACATTCGAAATACGCGATTAAAATGAAATAGAGACCAATAATAATCAAATAACATTTACTAACCCATCACATGACGGGGTTTTCACGAATACTTTTTGAAATCATTTATAAACTTGGTCTCATACTCATATTTCGAATACAATTACTACGCGAAGATAAATCACATTCATATAAATATCAGAGTGCACAACTTAATCATCCCGGCAATCCCGGGTACATACCTTCGCTAAAGATACACAGGGTATAATTGCCCATTGCAATTCTTCAAATGGGGATTACACAATCTCATCTCAAAGGAGTCCTAGCCGCTCCCTCCACGAGCCACTTGCCCTATCTAAATTGTTGCTAGGGGAGAGTGAGATTCAAGAAAATCTCAGTAGGAAACAGATACCATAATGCATGCATGATAGATGCTAGGTGTATGACATGTTAGCTTTATCTAGATGCATACCCCATAATGATATTTCTGCATGCTCAATGTTTCATATAACAAAAATATGGCCACAGCAAAACAGAAACAGAGCTTCATTTATTCAAATATGCTCTACGCAATCAAGTAAAGCAATCACATACATCACTACACAAGCAAAGATATCAAATACATGCAAGTAAGGTAAGTCCCCTACCTCCAGTCTTTTCTCCTCGATTTGCGTGCCAGCAACTCGGAGCTTCACATTCGATCCTACAATGTCAAATGTACTATTTAGACACTTCCATAGTGTTTCTGGGGGTTATATGAGGCTATATTGAGAATTTACTAAAATACCCCCAGGGACCCAGCCCGACCTCGCCGTACCCGGTCCGGCTGTACTTTTCCTGAAATTTTGACATGGGCTATTCTGACATATTTTTGCCCAAGGAATCCATTTCCGAACTTGAAATTATCAAATTCAATGTAAATTACAAAATTACCCTTGACAGCCCTACTTTAAGGGTTTCAAGGGCGTTTTCGTAATTATGCTTTTTCGGCCTTTTCCGAAAAAGTGCCCAACTGTAACCCCACCTAATTTTCGCTCCTGAACTCAATGGAATCATCAAATCATTGAAAATCCAACTCTAAGACCCATTTATAGCCCAGACCAAAATATATGGGTTTTCCAGGGAAAAGCAAGGTTTTTCGGTTTCGGCTGCGTAAACGCGTTCCTTTCTACTCCTAACCACTTTATTGACTATTCCATTAGGTTAGAACTACCATTTAGTATCAATTTGGGCAGCATAACCCCTAGGCCATGTCATTTCCAAACTTTAAAACCAATGGCAATCCGGCGAAATTTCACCGATTAAATTGCCCACAACAGCCAGAACAATCAAAGATTGAAGTTTCGGAAGTTACCTCAAGCTCCCTCTGGCTTTTACTCAATTTGGCTGAACCCTAGCAGCTTTTAAACAGCAAAATTAAGCTTCAAGTACCTTAATCCATGTAGAAGAGAAGCTTAGGAGAAGGATCATACGCGTTAGGTACGAATTCACCGAAGAAATCGATCTACCACGCGAGTTTTCTCCTTCCTTCTCCCTATTTTCTCCAAGCTCTCTCTCACGTTTTTGTTTCTCAAATGGCGTCAGGAAATGGCTGATGAAGATGAAGAAATTGCTTTTAATTCCATGCTGATGTCATCTTTTATTTTGATGATGTCATAATTCCCATTTTCGGATTTTCTGGCAGATTTTCTGCCCAAACTTTGAAAAATCATAACTAATTCTAGAAAAATCAAAATGAGGTGATTCCAAAGCCAAATGAAAGATATTTAAGTCCTATTCATATGAAAAATATTGGTCATTACTAAAAATCACCACACAATTCCAGAATTACATAAAACTCATCTCTGCCCCAAAACAGAGTTCAGTTTCCATCCCAAACTTTGGACAGTTATATCTCCTTGTTCACAAAACACAATGGCATAAATTATATCTCCATTTTGAAGCTTGAGATTTGAACTATAAGACTGGAAAGTTTCAGAATTTTTAGACACCATTTGGTCACTCAAAACATCCACACGAGAAGACTGCCCAGAATAGAGTTTTACTGGACAGAATTTCAGATTTTGCATCTTTGCTTCCAATGGTTCCATTTTCATACCAAACATCATTCCCACATAAATTTTCACAAGGAATCCATTGGAAACACCAAATCAATCAAATTCACATCTCATTGACATGTTTTCACAACAATCTCAACATATCAACACAATTCACATTTCAAAACCTAACATTGCAACATTTCCATTCCAAAGTTCCAAACCAATTTCAATTACATCAAAACACACTATGACACCATTTCCAACACAATACCCTATTCAATTCTTCCCTCTATTCTAAGTCAATTTGGATGTTAATCCACAATTGAACTCAAATACAGGGTTTCGGCGCTGCTCACAACACACACGAATCATATTCGAATGCCAAATCACATCATATTCTCTAAAAGGGTTATTTATCACTAACCACATCCACTTTTAGAGTCATTAACCATTAATCACAATTTGGGATCTTGCTAAACCGGGGCTTAGCAATCCACTAATCTCAGGCTTATTCTCTAGCCTCGAGTCCCAAAATTCTGGGTATTACATCACCCATCCTAAGATTACCCTGGGTCGATCACTCTTAACTTTCTATGTAGCCTCTTAAAATATTGACTCCAGCTTCATCTTTTCCTATCCATCGGTTCCACGTTGTAATACCCCAAATTTTGAGACTCGAGGCTAGAGAATAAGCCTGAGATTAGTGGATTGCTAAGCCCCGGTTTAGCAAGATCCCAAATTGTGATTAAGGGTTAATGACTCCAAAAGTGGATGTGGTTAGTGATAAATAACCCTTTTGGAGAATATGATGTGATTTGGCACTCGAATATGATTCGTGTGTGTTGTGAGCAGTGTCGAAATCCTGTATTTGAGTTCAATTGTGGATTAACTTCCAAATTGACTTAGAATAGAGGGAATAATTGAATGAGGTATTGTGATGGAAATGGTGTCATGTTGTGGTATTTAATCATTGGAATTGATTTGAATTGGATTGGACACATTGGTTGCAAAACTGGAGATGCTGTCCAGTGTGAATTCTGTCCGGGCAGTCTTCTCGTGTGGATGTTTTGACTAGGAAAATGATGTCAGAAAATTATGAACCTTTACAGTCTTGAAGTTCACATCTCAAGCTTCAAAATGGACATATAATTTGTGCCATTTCGTTTTGGGAACTGGGAGATATGACTGTCCAAAGTTTGAGGTCGAAAATGGACTCTGTTTTGGGGCAGTGATAAAATTTGTGTAATTCTGGAATTTTGTGGTGATTTCTAGTAATGAATCATATTTTTCCAATGAAGAGGACTTAAATACCTTTCATTTGGCTTTGGAATCACCTCATTTCAATTTTTTTATAATTAGTTATGATTTTTCAAAGTTTGGGCAGAAAATCCGAAAATGTCAATTTTGGAATTATGACATCATCATAAGGGAATAATGACATAAGCAGAATATAACATATCATCTTCTTCCTCCAAGCTTCAAAACCGTCAGTTTATTCAACTGAACAAGAGGAAAAATGTTTGAGATTTCTAGAGAGAGAAAGGAGAAGAGAACTCGCAAGGTAAGCCGATTTCTCTGATGATCTAGCTCCTAACGCATATAACTCCGATCCTAAGCTACTCCTTTATGTTCTTTAAGGTTTGGAAGCTCTTCCTTTGGTGTTAAAACTGCTAGGGTTTCAGCCAAGACAAGGAAAAGCTAGTAGGAGATTGAGGTAACTTCCAAACTCTTGTGTATTGACTATTCTGGCTGCTGTGGACAATTTAATCGGTGAAATTTCGCCGGATTGTCATTGGTTTCAAAAATGGAAAATGGGTGTGTGGGGCTGTTATGCTGCCCAAATTGGTACTAAATGGTAGTTGTAACCTAATGGAATAGTCAATAAAGTGGTTAGGAGTAGAAAGGAACGTGTTTACGGAGCCGAAACTGAAAAACCCCAATTTTTCCCGGAGTACATGTATATTTCGGCCAAGGCTATAAATAGGTCTTAGAGTTGGATTTTCAATGATTTGATGATACCATTGAGTTCAGGAGCAAAAATTAGGTGGGGTTACAGTTGGGCACTTTTTCAGAAAAGGCCGAAAAAGCATAATTACGAAAACGCCCCTGAAACCCTTAAAGTAGGGCTGTCAAGGGTAATTTTGTAATTGACATTGAATTTGATAATTTCAAGTTCGGAAATGGATTCCTTGGGTGAAAATATATCAGAATAGCCCAAGTCAAAATTTCAGAAAAGTACAGCCGGACCGGGTACGGCGGGGTCGGGCCAGGTCCCCGGGGGTATTTTAGTAAATTTTCAACATAGCCTCATATAACCCCCAGAAACACTATGAAAGTGTCTAAATAGTACATTTGACATTGTAGGATCGAATGTGAAGCCCCGAGTTGCTGGCACGCAAATCTACGAGAAAAGACTGGAGGTAGGGGACTTACCTTACTTGCATGTATTCGATATCTTTGCTTGTGTAGTGATGTATGTGATTGTTTTACTTGATTGTGTAGAGCATATTTGAATAAATGAAGCTCTGTTTCTGTTTTCGCTGTGGCCATAGTCTTGTTGTATGAAACATTGAGCATGCAGAAATATCATTATGGGGTATGCATCTAGATAAAGCTAACATGTCATACACATAGCATCTATCATGCATGCATTATGGTATCTGTTTCCTACTGAGATTCTCTCGAATCTCACTCTCCCCTACCAACAATTTAGACAGGGCAAGTGGCTCGTGGAGGGAGCGGCTA
The DNA here is from genome assembly GCA_963242795.1 of Inga leiocalycina. Lineage (NCBI taxonomy): Eukaryota > Viridiplantae > Streptophyta > Magnoliopsida > Fabales > Fabaceae > Inga > Inga leiocalycina. Next base: position 45,032,216 of record OY725329.1, read on the forward strand.
GGACTCTTTCGAGATGAGATTGTGTAATCCCCATTTGAAGAATTGTAATGGGCAATTTTGCCTTGTGTATCTTTAGCGAAGGTATGTACCCGGGATTACCGGAATGATTAAGTTGTGCACTCTGATATTTATATGAATGTAATTTATCTTCGCGTAGTAATTGTATTCGAAATATGAATATGAGACCAAGTTTATAAATGATTTCAAAAAGTATTCGTGAAAACCCCGTAATGTGATGGGTTAGTAAATGTTATTTGATTATTATTGGTCTCTATTTCATCTTAATCGCGTATTTCGGATATAATTACGGAGGGGGTTACACACGTGACTGCCCTTGTCTCAGAATACGTGCTGGTCACCAAAAATAATAGTTGAGTCCCATATCACTCACTATACATGTACCGCTATACCATATGGGTAATGTACTTCATGAATTCATTGAAATTATTATTTGGGCCCTGCTCCACTATATCATTCTTCCTTTTGGCCCAAAATGAATATCCGGAAGGAAATATAATATAGTGTGAATCCATACATTATCTGGCATTTCCAAGTTAAAGTAAATTTGCCCTGTATGTGGCGTGACCATTTCTTCCATATATTCCCTATATCGGTCAACGGGGGTGTCCCATGCAAAGAAGGCTAGCCCATATATAGCTTTCACATACTCCCATAAGTCTCAATGTGGTCGTAAGTCGTATAATACGTGCACAGTTCTAGCTCTAGAATAGGCAGCAAAATCTAGATCTGATTCTGGTTCATCGGTCCGTTGTTGTTCAGAGTCTCTCATCCCTTCTCAAGTTAATGGATCATATCTCAGTTGTAGCCCATATACCGCTCCGTAATGAACCTGCTCCCCTAGTGCCCATGTCTCTACAGACTGCTACTCCTCAAAAGTACTCTGGATAGGGGTACCTTGGTTCACCGATGAGAGTAATCCCTCGTGTTCCTCGCTCGAACTACTTCAACTCTAAATGCTAATGGTTCCTATCATTATGCAAACAAAACCATATCAGTATACTATTATGAAAATGCCAGAACCACTTATTAGCTCTACCAGAACCGCTTGGGCTCTGATACCAAAAATGTCAACACTCGTTTCCATTTCGATATTTACAGAGTAATAGAGACTAAGTTCCACAGGCATGAAGAAAAGTACATATATACTGATAAAAATATTTGTTTACAGTCCAAAGTCAAGATACAGAAGGCGACAATATTTACAACATAAACTATCTATAACCACGAACTTTAACTTCGCCTAGAGACACATGCCAGTCACTTTCCTTTTTCTATGTCCTTGCCTTTTGATCCACCCGCACCCACTAAGATGTTTGGTTTAGAAAAAGTGGTGAGATCCCAAGGAATCCCAGTAGAAACATACTGTCGACATATAAAATTTGAGAATTAAATATACAATGCACCGTATCAAGTAAAATGAAAATTCTCAATGATTAATGTGTACATAAAGTTTTAGGGCCAAACACCGAGTTTAAACCCCTACATGTACCTCAGCCGAGTTACCGACTACAACTAGGCAATACCAGTATACCTTGGTTGGGCACCAAACCACAACCAGGTAATGTTCCTTTAGCATGCATTCATATCATAAAAGACAATAACACATATCATATAAGCAGTCAATAGTATATGAGAGATAGTCCTTACCTCAAAGCTCTATCACCCCTTATCACTTGCCTCATAAAACGTGTCGACTTTTGGCTCCTGACTTGATCCTAAAATGTTTAATGTACAATAAATAAGTTATAATCTATCCATGTATCATTTTACGCACTACCATAGTGTTTCTCGCGAATATATTAGCCTATGGTGAAAATTTACCAAAATGCCCCCGGGACCCAGGTAGGCCCTGCCTACCCAATCCGACTGTACTTTTCCCAAAAATTTGACATCGGCTATTTTGACATATTTCTGCCCAAAGAATCCATTTTTGCTTTCAAAATTACCAAATTCAATGCCACATTACAAAATTGCCCTTGGCAGTCCTTATTTTAGGGTTTTAAGGGCGTTTTCATAATTATGCTTTTTGGACTTTTCTGAAAAGTGACCACTGTAACCCCACCTAATTTTCAGCCCGCAGACATGTTTGTTTCTACTCCTAACCACTTTATCAACTACTTAATTAGGTCACTACATTGTTTTGGAGCGATTCTAAAGGATATGGAACCCATATTGAGTCTATTTTCAATAAAAAAATATGGACTTTATCCAGTTGGAAGCACAACATTCCTAGATTTAATTTCTTTGATAGCTGCTCTAGAAACTTTCCATTTTTTCTGGGCTAATTTCAAAAATTCATTTCTTTTTACATATAGCTTCATATAATTCTTATACTATCAAATTAAATCTTGGGATGTCTACTTTCATCCTATAAAGGTTCATAATTTTTGCTCATCATTTGTTCTTCTTAAACCACATGACAAATTCACTGCCTCACAGGCGATTTCACTGAAAACACTTTTCACCTTTTAATTTCCAATATTTAATTCCTTTGGCCATAAATATTCATCATTTCATTGAATATATAAAATAATTACAATACATTCTTGGTGAATACAATTTGGGGTGTTACACCGCAGCCTGAAACTCTTTGACCTATTCTTGGCTACAGCCCAAAACTTTTTGATATGATCTTGGCCACAACCCAAATCTTTCTGATCATCTCATGGCTGTGGCCCGTGGATGGCTTGGTTCTAACACACCAAATTTTATATTCACCAAATATATTGTAATTATTTGGGGAAACTCAATAAAATGGTGAATATTCATGAATTTGGAATTTATGAATTTTATAAATGTTCAATTTCACAGGAAATTAGGCAAAAATAAATATGGAATTAATTTGGGTGATCTAAAAAGGCCAATATTAAGGTCCAAAAATGAAGAAATATTGGAGAAAATATTTGGTCCAAAAATAGATAGAAATTGGCCAAAGAAAAATAAGAGAAGAAATTGGATTAGAAAGGTAATGGCAAAATCATAATTTTGCCAAATTATCACAAAATTAATTATTTTCCGATTAATTGAAGATAGTTTCAATTAATTAAGGAAAATAAAAGGAAAAAATAATATTTAGAATATTTTGGTCAATTTAATATGAATTTATGGAAAATTTGAGCAAAAATGCAATTTTGACCAAAATTAAGACTTTACGTGTATACGTAACCGAAACAAGTTGTGAAGCCAATTGATGACATGGTTACATGAATGTAGGAAGTTATGTAATAAAAATTAGTTTTGGAATTGTTGGAAAATTCCATAAATCATTAAAATGATAGAAGACATTATAATATATCATTCTCATTTTCTTCATTCAGCATTTCACGTACAAAACAGCAGCTGAAGGTGGGAGAGAACGTTCAGATTTCTAGAGAGAGAAAGGAGAAGAAATCTCACAAGGTAAGCCGATTTCGCCGGATTGCCGTTGGTTTTAAATTTTGGGAATTGAGTTGCCTAAGGGTTATGCTGCCCAATTTTGGTTCAAATGGTAGTTATAACCTAAAGTATTAGTTAATTAAGTTGCTAGGAGTAGAAAGGAACACGTTTACGAAGCCGAAATCGTAAAACCCCGATTTTCCCCGGAGAACTCATATATTTCGGCCATCTCTAGAAATAGGTCTTAGAGTTGGATTTTCAATGATTTGATGGTTACATTAAGTTCAGGGGCAAAAATTAGGTGGGGTTACAGTTGGTCACTTTTTCGAAAAAGGTCAAAAAAGCATAATTACTAAAACGCCCTTAAAACCTTTAAAGTGGTGCTGCCAAGGGTAAATTTGTAATTTAACATTGAATTTTATAATTCCAAGTCCGAAAATGGATTCCTTGGGTGGAAATATGCTAGAATAGCCCAAGTTAGAATTTCGGGAAAGATGCAGCCGGACCTGGTACGGCGGCCCGGGCCGGGTCCCCAGGGACATGTTTTGTAAATTTTCATTATAGACTTGTATAACCCCTAGAAACACTATAGAAGTGTCTAAATGATGCATTTGGAATTTTTTGGATTTGACATTTGCCCTGATTGTGAGCAGCCTGTGCCGGCACCAGTCAGGAAAGAACAAGGTAGTGACTCTTTTCCCTTTTACTATATATGATACATGGTATATTTGTTTGATAATTGTTTGTGAGTCTATCACCTGCGGCCCATCGGTGTTGACGGTGGGAGGACCGTACCTTTGGGGCGGTGGAATCCGGGGGATGAGACTATGTGAAAGTCAAAAGGCTATTTGTGAAACCTTCACCCGCGGCCCATCAGCGTTGACGGTGGGAGGACCGTGCCTTCAGGGCGGTGGAATACGGGGGATGGGATTATGTGATTATGTGCATATGTGGCCGCCTGCGTGTTATGCTTTATGCTGTGATACTGCTTGATGATTTTCTTGCATGCTTTGTGATTACATGTGGTATGAGTGATTTGTTACTACTGAGATTCTTTTAAATCTTATTCTTTCCATTGACTAACATTTCAGACAGGGCAAGTGGCTCCAAGGAGAAACAAACCACCAGGAGCATATAGTATACCCGTGGTAAATGAATAGTATACCCGTGGTAAATGCCAGGGGTATATAGTGTTCTTTTACATCCAAGGAGAGACAAGAGAAACTATGAGTAGTATACCCATGGTAAATGAATTCCCTAAGGTATTTCCTGATGACCTTAGTGGATTGCTTCCTGAAATGGAAGTTCAATTCCCAATCGAGATTACGCCTAGAGCTGGTTCTATATCAAAGGCCTCATACCGCATGGCCCCAAATGAAATGGCGAAATTGAAGAAGCAAATTGAAGACTTGCTTGAGAAGGGGTTCATTAGACCCAGTGTGTCACCGTGGGGAGCTCCAGTGTTATTCGTTAAAAAGAAAGATGGGAGTCTATGTTTGTGTGTTGATTATAAAGAGTTAAACAAGATTACCGTCAAGAACAAGTACCCTCTCCCAAGAATTGATGACCTTTTAGATCAACTATCTGGGTTGTGTGTGTTTTAAGAGATTGATCTAAGGTTGGGATATCATCAGCTATGTGTGAAAGCAGAAGATGTTCTGAAAACTACTTTCAGAATGAGGTATGGGCATTATGAGTTTCTGGTGATGCCATTTGGGCTAACCAATGCACCTGCAGTATTCATGGATTATATGAACCGTGTCTTTTAACAGTATCTGGATCAGTTTGTTGTGTTTATTGATGATATTTTAATATACTCTAAGAGTATGGAGGAGCATGAGCATCATTTGAGGATTGTGTTGAACATCTTGCGTGAGAAGTAGCTCAATGCTAAATTGAGTAAATGCGAGTTTTGGCTGCCAGAAGTCTTAGGCCATGTTATCTTGCAAGAAGGGGTCTCTGTAGATCCCAGTAAGGTGGAAGTAGTACTGGACTGAAAGAAGCCAGAAACTGTTTCTGAGGTACGCAGTTTTCTGGGTCTTACTGGTTACTACTGGAGATTCATTCAGAATTTCTCCCGTATTGCTTTGCTAATGACCAAGCTCATGAGAAAGGATTAGCTGTTTGTGTGGGATGAGAAATGTGAAAATTGCTTTGTGGAGCTGAAGTGGAGATTGACTACAGTACTGGTGTTGATTATACCTAATCCCAGCTTGACTTATGTTGTGTATAGTGATACGAGTAAGCAGGGATTGGGGTGTGTCCTTATGTAGTAGGGACGTGTGGTGGCCTATGCCTCTCGATAGCTCAAACCTCATGAAATGAACTATCCCACCCATGATCTGGAGCTTGCGGCAATTGTATTTGCTCTGAAAATTTGGTGGCATTATTTGTATGGTGTGATGGTAGAACTGTACTGCGACCATAAGAGTCTCAAGTATTTATACGATAAAAAATAATTGAATATGAGGCAGTGTCGTTGGATGGAGTTGCTTAAGGACTACAACCTGGAAATTAAATATCATCCGGGTAAGGCAAATGTAGTCACGGATGCTCTTAGTCGAAAGACGATGCTTGTGGCAGCAATGATGATAAAAGAGGGGAAGTTGATAGAAGACTTTCGAGATATCAATCTGTCGAACCAGATCGTCTATGCCAATTATACTGTTTCCCAAGGGGAAAGTGATTTGAGAGCTAAAATTGAAGAAGCTCAAAGGCAAGATGGTTGGATACAACGTAATTTGGCTAGAATTGAAAGGGGAGAAGCTCAGGACTATGACTTATCGCCTAGTGGATTAATTCATTACCAAAAGAGAATTTGTGTTCCACTTAAGGCAGAGTTGAGGCAAAAGATCATAGATAAGGCGCATAAAAGCCATTATACTCTTCATCATGGAATGACCAAAATGTATCATAATTTGAAGTCTGTGTATTGGTGGCCAGGACTAAAGAGTGATGTGACGAAATATGTGGTGAGGTACCTTACATGTCAGAAAGTAAAGATTGAGCACCAAAGACCACCAGGATTGCTGCAGAGCCCTAGGATTCCAGAATGGAAATAGGAAAGTGTAACCATGGATCTCATTATGGGATTACCTAGAATCAAGAATTATGATGCGATCTGGGTAATTGTGGATCGGTTAACGAAGTTAGTGCACTTTATACCAATCAATGCTAGTTACTCTCCGGATAAGCTAGCGGAGATTTACATTCGAGAAATCGTGAAGCTCCATGGCATACCGAAGAATATCATTTCCAACCGAGATCCCCATTCACTTTGAGATTTTGGAGGTCGTTGCATAAAGCCCTGGGAACTCAATTGAGATTCAGCACGGCCTATCATCCTCAAACTGATGGACAGTCAGAGAGAGCCATTCAGACATTGGAGGATATGTTACGAGCTTGTGTCCTTGATTTCAAAGGGAATTGGGATTACTTTCTTCCACTTACAGAGTTCGCTTACAATAATAGCTATCATGCGAGCATTCAAATGGCGCCATATGAAGCGTTGTATGGGAGGAAGTGCCATTCACCCCTATGCTAGAATGAGTTATTGGAGATGAAGTTGTATGGGCCGGAGCTTGTTGATCAAACCTCAGCATAAATTCGTATCATTCGTAAGAGGCTTCTTGTAGTACAGAGTTGACAGAAAAGCTACACTGATGAAGAGGAGAAGGCCTCTAGAGTTTAAGGTTGGTGATCACATATTTCTGAGAATATCACCAGTCACTGGCATTGGGAGAGCTATCAAGCGAAAGAAGCTGAGCCCAAGGTACATAGGTCCTTTTGAAATCCTTAAGAGGATTGGGCATGTTGCTTATCGGTAGCCCTACCCCCAAACTTGAGCAGGCTCTACGATGTGTTTCACGTTTCCCAACTGAAGAAGTACCAACCGGATCCATCACATATTGTTTAATATGAAGAAGTTGAGTTACAAGACAACTTCACATATACGGTAGAGCCAGAACAGATCATTGATAGGGAAGAACGACAGGTTAGATATCGAAACATTCCATTTGTGAAGGTGATCTGGAAGGGAATGACTCAGAGAGAAGCAACTTGGGAAGCGGAAGCGGATATGCGTAGGCGATATCTGGAGTTTATGGCTCAAGTTGTGTGACAAATTTTGAGGATGAAATTTATTTAAGTGGGGGAGAACTGTAACACACCAAATTTTATATTCACCAAATATATTGTAATTATTTGGGGAAACTCAATAAAATGGTGAATATTCATGAATTTGGAATTTATGAATTATCTATAGATGTTCAATTTCACGGGAAATTGGGCAAAAATGAATATGGAATTAATTTGGGTGATCTAAAAAGCCCAATATTAAGGTCTAAAAATGAAGAAATATTGGAGAAAATATTTGGTCCAAAAATATATAGAAATTGGCCAAAGAAAAATAAGAGAAGAAATTCGATTAGAAAGGTAATGCAAAATCGTAATTTTGCCAAATTATCACAAAATTAATTATTTTATGATTAATTAAAGATAATTTCAATTAATTAAGGAAAATAAATGGAAAAAAAATATATTTAGAATATTTTGGTAAATTTAATATGAATTTATGGAAAATTTTTGAGCAAAAATGCAATTTTGACCAAAATTGAGACTTTATGTGTATACGTAACCGAAACAAATTGTGAAGCCAATTGAGACCATAGGGAGGGACCCCTAGGTGTTTCCTACATGTGGCATAAATAAGGAAATATTGGTTGGACATGATGGCATGGTTATATGAATGTAGGAAGTTATGTAATAAAAATTAGTTGTAGAATTGTTGGAAAATACCTTAAATCATTAAAATGATATAAGATATTATAATATATCATTCTCATCTTCTTCATTCAGCATTTCATGCACAAAACAGTAGCTGAAGGTGAGAGAGAACGTTTAGATTTTTAGAGAAAGGAGAAGAAATCTCACAAGGTAAGCCGATTTCTCTGACGATTTAGCTCCTAACGCGTATAACTCTGACCCTAAGCTACTCCTCTTTGTTCTTTAAGGTTTGGAAGCTCAAAATCTGTTGTGGAACACCTAGGGTTTCCAGCCAAATTTGGGAAAAACTTGTGGGAGATTGAGGTAATTTCCAAACCTTTGTATATTAACTATTCTGGCTACTGTGGGCAATTTAATCGATGAAATTTCGCTAGATTGCCGTTGGTTTTAAATTTTTGGAATTGAGTTGTCTAAGGGTTATGCTGCCTAATTTTGGTTCAAATGGTAGTTATAACCTAACGTATTAGTTAATTAAGTGGCTAGGAGTAGAAAAGAACGCGTTTACGGAGCCGAAATCGTAAAACCCCGATTTTCCCCGGAGAACTCATAAATTTCGACCAGCTCTAGAAATCGATCTTAGAGTTGGATTTTCAATGATTTGATGGTTCCATTGAGTTCAACGGCAAAAATTAGGTGGGGTTACAATTGGTCACTTTTTCAGAAAAGGCCGTAAAAGCATAATTACGAAAATGCCCCTAAAACCCTTAAAGTGGGGCTGCCAATGGTAAATTTGTAATTTAACATTGAATTTTATAATTCAAAGTCTGGAAATTGATTCCTTGGGTGGAAATATGCTAGAATAGCCCAGGTTAGAATTTCGGGAAAGATGCTGCCGGACCTGGTACGGCGGGCCCGGGCTGGGTCCCTGGGGGCATTTTTGTAAATTTTCATTATAGACTCGTATAACCCCTAGAAACACTATGGAAGTGTCTAAATGATGCATTTGGAATTGTAGGATTTGACATTTGCCCTGATCGCGAGCAGCCTATGCCGGCACCAGTCAGGAAAGAACGAGGTAGTGACTCTTTTCCCTTATATTATATGTGATACATGGTATATTTGTTTGATCATTGTTTGTGAGTTTATCCCCTACGGCCCATCGGTGTTGTCGGTGGGAGGATCATACCTTCGGGGTAGTGGAATCTGGGGGATGAGACTATGTGAAAGTCGTAAGGCTATATGTGAAAGCCGAAAGGCTATTTGTGAAACCTTCACCCGCGGGCTATCGGTGTTGACGGTGGGAGGACCGTGCCTTTGGGGCGGTGTAATACGGGGTATGGGATTAGGTGATTATGTGCATATGTGGCAGCCTGTGTGCTGTGCTTTATGCTGTGATGCTACTTGATGATTTTCTTGTATGCCTTGTGATTACATGTGGTATGAGTGATTTGTTACTACTGAGATTCTTTTGAATATCATTCTATCTATTGACTAACATTTCAGACAGGGCAAGTAGCTCCAAGGAGAAACAAACCACCAGGAGCAGCTAAGATCTTGTAGAGATGTGTTGTTAGGTTGTTGGTTATCTATTTTGGACTTGGGGTTACTTTTTATTTTTGAAATGTAGATATTACGTTGATGTTGGTCATGTAACCCCTAGTTGGAACTTATAACCCTTAGTTTATACATGTATGAAACCCGGGAGTTATCGGGAATTTGGCTATGCAATCTGATATATATGAATGCGATTGAGCTGCGCAGAGTAATTAGATTCGGAAGATGAATCTGAGACCATGTTGAACGAATTTTAGAAAAGAAATGTGAGAAAAACGTATCCGTCGGTCTCTAATTCATTTAAATTACACATTTTCGAATCTTAATTAGGATTATCAAGGAAGGGGATTACATTGATTGCGGCTAACCCCTCAAAAACTGCATTGTATGTTTAATGCATTGTATGTTTATGCTTATCTTATCATGTTAATTGCATTATATGTTTATGCTTATCATTAAATGTAACGATTGAGTCATGACAAATGTCGCGGCTTTGAATATGATGAATGTCACAGAAGTGTATGTAACGACTGTCATGAATTGTTGTGAACTTCAATAATGCTATGTATTGTGATGTATGTGATGACTATGATAATTGTCATACTTGTCACGTTTGTGATTAGTAATGATTGAATGCTGTTATGGATGCTGTACTGAATTCTGTGATGATTGTCATGCTTGTCCCATTTGTGATTAGTCATGATTGAATGCTGCTATGGAAGCTGTACCGAATGCTGTGATGATTGTCATGCTTGCCACGTTTGTGATCCGCACCAAATTTGCCCACAAATAAACTATATATAACCACTAGCCCTATCTTGGGATCTGCACCATCACTTCTCTGTGTCTACCAACTTGCCTTTGGATCCGTTTGTTCCCGCTGGCTCATTATACTTTTTGAAAAAGAATGAGATTCTAAGTAATCCCAGTTGCAATATATAATCAATCATATAAAATGTGAAAATTAAATATGCAATGCACCATATAATGTAAAATGAAAATTCATAACATAACATGTGTGTACACAAAGCTCAGGGCCAAATCCCTATTTGGATCCACTACATGTACCGTAGCTGGGCTCCTAACCATAGCTAGGTAATATACCCTAGGCGTACCTCAGCTATGTACTTAACCACAACTAGGTAACATACCTTAGGCACCGTATTCAAACCACAAAATAAAGCAACATATAACATATCAACAATCATATAGTGTATAAGAGATTATAGTTACTACCTTAGACCTTTTTCACCTTGATAGGTGTTCCTTGATAAGCATGCTAATGTCTCGGCTCTTACTCGGTCCTAAAATTGCAAAGGTATAAGAATTAGGTTAAAACCCATTCATGTACTACTTTAGACACTTCTATAGTGTTTCTGGTGGTTATATGAGTATATAGTAGAAATTTACTAAAATGCCCCTAGGGACCCGGCTCTACCCAACCGTTGAGTAAGAACCCAATCGAGGTTTACGGATAGTAGGGGAGTAGCCCTAACTCATGTATACATGTCGTGATGATTGTCTATGTTGTTACTATATTGCATAACATGGAGCATGACATATTTAATTTTTCACATTTTATATGATTGGTTGTATGTTACTACTGAGATTCTTTTGAATCTCACCCTTTTCCAAAATTAAAAATGTTCCAGCTGAAGGTAGCGGCTCGAAGAACAATTCTGTGGCTATCGGCCAATAGAGTTCCAGTGCACACATGGAAATTATTGTTAGTTATCTAGCTTGTAATTTAGTTCCTTTTGAACACTCTGTACATTTGTATATATATTTTAAACCCTACAGGGAAATTTCCTGTATTGTAAATAAGTACTTAATGCCAATATGTTTCCACTATTTCTGTATGTCTTATAGAACTGTACGCTTATTACTCTGCTTATATCGAAATATTAAGGGGTTTGACAATTTTGGTATTAGAGCTTAAAGCAGTTTTTGCCTTTTTAGAATAGTATACTAATATGGTCTTGTTGCATGGTGTCAGGAAATACAAAGATGGTATGACCATGAGGTAGATCGTGAGGGGGCCACAATAATGTAGTACCAGACCCTCAACCTGACCCAATACAGCTACAGATTCTGGTTATATTGAAAGAGCAGTAGCAATAATGAATGAGATTAGGGAAGAGCTGCGACAAGTGTAGTAGAGGCAAGATCATTTAGAAGAGTTGGTGAGGGGGAATAGTGGGTCAAATCCGCTTGAGGAACCTCAACCGAAAGATCCTTTATCAAATTCTGAGGCTGATATATAAATCAGGGTGGAAAGGTTCAGTAAGCAGCAACCTTCTATTTTCAGAGGGAAGTTTGATCCTCAGCAAGCGGAGGATTGGCTAACACAGCTGAAGAAAATATTTAACATCCTATTATGCCCTAATGAAGTTAAAGTCCTATTGGCAATTTGTAAGTTGGAAGGTGATGTTGATATGTGGTTGAAGAACATTGAACTGATCCTTTAGGGAAGGAATATTCCAGCAATGTGGGAATTATTCTAGAAGAAATTTAATGAGAAATATTTTCCACGTTCGGTCTAAAGAAAGAAGGAGAAAGAGTTTTGAATATATAGTAGTGAGAGAGAGAGAGAGCTTTGATGACTACTTAGCTCGTTACATCCATCTATCTCAATATTCTACATATTTGAAATGCTGGGATGATGAGGAATGGAGTTTAGATATGATAATCTAAGGTTTAAAACTAGAGTTGAAAAAGGAACTAGTTTCCAAACATTTTATTGAGTTCAACAAGGCAATTGAAGAGTGTTGTATCACTTAAAACAACTTTGTTGAGCTTGTATTCTGTTAAAAGTGACAATAATAAGGGTGAATCTGGTAGTGGGGGTTCATCCGATAAATGCAAGGAATAGGACGGTCTATCTAGAAGGGACAATAAAAGGCCAAAACAGGATGGAGGCCGCAAAGACCAAAGATTTTCAAGTAGTGGAACCTGCTGGTGTTGTCATAAGCCATACTACCCTGGTAGAACTTACAACAATGCTCCATTGAGGCCGGATCTAACTAGATAGCTTGCTTGTTATGTATGCTAAGAACTAGGTCATTTTGTTAGAGATTTTCTGAAGAAGCACCAACCAGAAGAGATGAAGCCTAGAGTTTTAGGCAGGGTCTATGTTAGATCACAAGTTTTTATGAAAAAACTGAATGTCTATAAATACAGAGTTCCAGAGATCGTCAAAGGTAACGAAGCACAAGAATTCACAAGCAAATTCACGAGTCTCTGTTATTCATATTTTCTCTGTATTCATATTGATCTTCAGTGTTTATCATACTTGCTCCGTAAGAGAGTCTATATACATTTCAAATTCTATTTTCATGTTATCTCAAGGTATTGGGACCTTGAGAGGGTAGATATCCTTAAGAGAGAAGCAGTTGAGAGAATTCCTAGTTAAACCTTCCACTGATAAGACTTATAAAATACAAGCAGTAGAGAATGTTGCTACTCGTAAGACTTACAGTGGTGTAAGTAGGAGAGAACGTTGCTGCTCGTAAGACTTGTATAGGTAAGCAAGTGGGAAAGGTCATAGGTTGTTTTTCTACACGTAAGACTTGTCGTAAGGGGGAGAGAAATTTCTTAGTGTGAGAATATTTCTGCTCTTAGTCCGTTTGAGGACAATTGTTGTTTTGAGGCATTCTGAGAGCCCATTGAATCTTGAAAGAATAGTGAAAAACTCAATAGGTCTTGATCTCTGAGGGTTGGACATAGGCCTGGTTTTTAGGCCGAACCACTATAATTCTTTGTGTTCTAATCTTCTCAACTCTACTATGTCTTCAACTATTTACATATCACCACATCAAGCGAAAAATTTATCACATCACCCAATTCACCCCCTCTTGGGTGAAGCTTGCCTCTTTCATTTGTTATCAGAGCAAGGTCTTCTCCGAAGAACCTAACAGCTTGAGAAGGATCCGATAAATGGCAACAATGGGTGAAAACATTCTTCCAGACGGAGCTTCAATCACTAGACCTCCTAGTTTGCTGGAGAACATTTTTCATTCTGGAAAGCTAAGTTCAGAGTGTTCGTGATGGCTAACAAGTATGGTTTATGGAATGTTATACAAGATGGTGATTATGTTCCAATGAAGAAAATCGAAGATAGAGTCGTTAAGAAGAGCCTAGAGGAGTTTGACGAAGATGATAAAAGGTTAGTAATGTAAAATAGTAAAGCTATTTTAATGATACAGAGTGCTCTCAGTCAAAAGGAATATTTTCGAATATGTACTCTACCAACTGCCAAAGATATGTGGGATGCTCTTGAAATTGCTCACGAAGGTACATCAGGAATCAAAGAAAATAGAGTCAATACTCTAATTACAGAGTATGATCTATTTCGTATGAAAACTAGAGAAGGAATATCAGAATTCGAACTCAGGTATACTCATCTTGTTAATCAATTATCTGCACTTGGAAAATCTTTTGACCAAAATTCCCAGGTAAGAAAGATTCTTAATATTCTTACGAAAGAATGGGAAGCGAAGGTGACAGCTATCGAAGAAGCTAAAGGAGAATCTATGAGATCCGTAGCTGCTCTCTTTGGTAGTCTTTCCGAGTATGAAGGAAAGTTGAGATTCAAAAAGGAACTAGAAGAGTTCGATGATAACAAGAAAAAGGGAGTTGCACTTAAGGCTATCAAGGAAGAAGAAGAGTCTTTCGAAAATGAAGATGTCCCTAATAATGATGAAATGGGAATGATCGTGAGAAAATTCAAGAGATTCTATAGAAGAGGTCAAAAGAACTTTAAAAATTATCAAGGTGGACCAAACAAGAAAGAAAACAAAGAGCAACAGATAGTATGCTATGAATGTGGGAAACCTGGACACATCAAATTTGAATGCTTCAGAAACAAAGACAACAAGAAGTAGAAAAAGAAAGCATATATATCATCTATCTGGGGTGATAGTTCGTCAGATTAAGAAAGCGACAATGACGAAGTAGCAAATCTATGCTTGGTCGCCAAAGAAGAAGAATAAGATTCTGAGGTAAGTGATTCTGAACCTACTTATGATGAATTGTTATTTGAGTATAATGCAGTGCATACTGAATTCATCAAGGTAGCTAAAGAAATGGTTAGTTATAAGAAGAAAGTAAAAAAATTAGAAAATACTGTCATATCATCGTGTGAAATATGTGAGAAGAAAGATAAGAAAATAAGAGATTTAACAAAAATTGTTGAAAAATTTACTAAGGGAAGTGAAACTCTTAAAGTTATTCTAAATTCTCAGAAAGTTTCATTTGATAAATCTGGAGTTGGATATAAGTTTGATCATGATAAGAATAAAGGAAATGAGAAGAATAGCTGTAGAACGTATCTTAAATATTTCAGGAATCCTGTGCATACATCAAATCCTTTCACATCATGTAGCTATTGTAATAGGAAAGGACATTATACTTCATCATGTTATTTTAAGAGAGGACAAGTTATTGGCACATATAAATGGGTTCCAAAAGGAACACATGTATCACATACTAACCACAAAGGACCCGAGAAAGTGTAGGTACCTAAAACGTGATCACCTTACTCTAGGTATGTCTCAAAGCATCACGAGCAAACAAGTGGTATATTGATAGTGGATGTTCGGGACACATGACTGGCGACAAAAATAAGTTCACCATGCTGGAAACCAAAGAAGGAGGAAAGGTAACATTTGGAGGTAATCAATCTGGATGTATTGCTGGAATTGGTGAAGTGGGAAAATCCGATGGTGTTCAAATCAACGAAGTATACTATGTTGAAGGATTATGCCACAACTTCTTGAGTGTAAGTCAAAGCACTGACAAAGATAACTGGGTGATCTTTGACTTAAAAGAATGCTTGATAGTAAACAAGAAAGATCTGCCACTAAACAAAGAATCTATCAAGGCAAAGATTTGAGCTCAAAGGGACGGTAACTGTTATACCATTGATTTAAATTCAAATTCTTCTGAAAATTGTTTTCTTAGTAGATCAGAGGAAAGTTGGTTATGGCATAAGCGTCTGGCTCATGTCAATATGAATCAACTTGACAAATTGATTAGAAAATATTTAGTTGTTGGTCTTCCTAAACTTAAATTTAAAGATCATATGATTTGTGAAGCATGTCAAAAAGGCAAACAAACTAAATCTTCATTCAAAACAAAGTATGAGATTTCTACTTCCAAACCTTTACAATTACTTCATATGGATTTGGTAGGTTCGACAAGAGTAAAAAGTCTTGGAGGAAATTTATATACTTTAGTGATTGTCGATGATTTTACAAGATTTACATGGACTATATTTATTGCTTCAAAAGATGAAACATTTGTTGAATTTATTACGTTTGCTAAAAGGGTCCAAAATGAGAAAGGTATTTCAATTGTTTCTATTAGGACAGACCATAGAGGAGAATTTGATAATCAACTATTTGAAGACTACTGCAACAACGAAGGAATAGATCACAATTTCTCTGCACCTAGAACACCCCAACAAAATGGAGTGGTAGAAAGAAAGAACAGTCCTTACAGAAATGGCGAGAGTAATACTTAATGAAAAAGAAATGTCACAAGTGTTCTGGCAGATGCAATGAGTACTGCATGCTACATTTCAAATCAAGCATATATTCGCAAGTCACTTGGAAAGACGCCATATGAACTCTACAAGGGAAGAAAGCCAAATCTTGCTCATCTACACATCTTCGGATGTAAGTGCTTCATTCACAACAACGGTAAAGAGAACTTAGGTAAATTTGATTCAAAATCAGATGAAGGTTTATTTCTTGGATATTCTAATAGAAGTAAAGCTTATAGAGTTTTCAATAAAAGAATATGTACAGTTGAAGAATCTATTCATGTTGTGTTTGATGAACTTGATTCTCAGACAAAACATATTGATGAAGAAGAAATGAATTTGATAAAGAAAAAAAAACCTATTTCAAAATAAAATGATTTTGAAACAAATGATTTTCAAAATATAGAAGATGTCGATGATCATGCTTAACCAAAAGCATGGAGACATATTAAAGATCATCCAATTGATCAAGTAATTGGATATATTCTTGAAGGTGTCAAAACCAGAAATAGAATCCTCAATGAGGTAACTTTCTCTGCTTTTATTTCTGAAATTGAACCTTCTAATATGGAAGAAGCTTTATCTAACAATGATTGGGTGATTGCTATGCAAGAAGAATTAAATCAATTTCAAAGAAATCAAGTTTGGGATTTGGTTCCTCGACCTAAAGATCATACGGTTATAGGGACCAAATGGGTTTTCAAAAACAAACTTGATGAATCAGCAATCATTGTGAGAAACAAAGAAAGATTGGTGGCCAAAGGCTATAATCAAGAAGAAGGTATTGATTATGAGGAAGCATATGCTCCAGTGGCAAGATTGGAAGCAATATGAGTACTCTTAGCCTTTGCTTGCATTAAAGGTTTTAAACTTTATCAAATGGATGTGAAGAGTGCTTTTCTAAATGGTTATATTATGGAGGAAGTATATGTAGAACAAGCTCCTAGTTTTGAAGATGAAACAAAGCCTGATTTGTTTTCAAACTTAAGAAAGCTTTATATGGTTTGAAACAAGAACCTAGAGCTTGGTATGAAAGACTAAGTAAGTTTTTTCTTGATCAAAATTTTGTCAGAGGAAAAGTAGATACAACTCTTTTCATCAAACATAACAAAGATGAT
The DNA here is from genome assembly GCA_963242795.1 of Inga leiocalycina. Lineage (NCBI taxonomy): Eukaryota > Viridiplantae > Streptophyta > Magnoliopsida > Fabales > Fabaceae > Inga > Inga leiocalycina. The sequence continues at coordinate 45,049,553 of OY725329.1, forward strand.
ATTCTAATTGTTCAAATTTATGTTGATGATATTATTTTCGGTGCTACTAACGAATCTATGTGTCAAGAATTTTCTAAGATTATGCAGGGAGAGTTTGAAATGTCCATTATGGGAGAATTGAACTTCTTTCTTGGACTTCAAATCAAGCAAAAGAAGAATGGTATATTTGTATCTCAAACAAAGTATTTGAAAGAGTTGTTGAAGAAGTATGGATTAGATAATGCTAATGGAGCTGATACTCCAATGAGTTCTACAAATTTGTTGGATGTTGATGTAAAAGGTCCAGCTTCAACATTACTAAGTATAGAGGAATGATTGGTTCATTACTCTATCTTACAGCAAGCAGGCCATATAATCAGTTCAGCGTTGGAATATGTGCGAGGTATCAATCCGCTCCTAAGGTATCACATGCAGAGACAGTGAAAAGAATCTTCAAATATCTAGGAGACACTTTAGAACTTGGCTTATGGTATCCAAAAAGAGGAAACGAGTATTTAATGGCATATTTAGATTCAGATCATGGAGGATATAAAACTGACAGAAAGATTTCTAGTGGTCAATGTCAATTCCTTGGAGGCTCTCTGGTATCATGGTTCAACAAGAAGCAGAACACAGTTTCATTATCCTCGACTGAAGCTGAATATATAGCTGTAGCAAGTTACTGTTCTCAAGTGTTATGGTTGAAACAACAACTACAATTATGTGCCCTAAGTGGCTCTCATTCTGTGCCCTAAGTTTCTGAAATTTCTCTTCTCAATCCTGTGAGTCTTGTTTCTTCCATTTCATTTATGGCTAGAACTAAGATTCCTGTTATTGCCCAAAGATCTCATTCACCCTCTCCCACTCATTCTGCTGCTAGTGCTTCTGCAACTCCGGTACTAACATCTTCATCTCCTAAAATGTCTTCTTCATCTACACCTCCTCCTAAACCCAAAACCAAAAAGAGAACTCCAGCCAAGAAACCTCATCCTAAGCCTCAAATAGCCAAGAAGGATCAACCTCCACAAAAGAAACCAAAGGGTGTGGTGTTCAAAGAACCAGTGGTTACCCGGTCTCAATCCAAAGAGGTCCAAGGAAGAGGAAAGAAGAAGGAAACTGAGCAACCACAACAATCCTCTTCTTCCTCCGATGACACATTAAACATGCAACCCCGGGAAGCAATGGAGAGGTCAAAACTTGACAAGTTGGTTGGGAAAATTGCTTCTCAAGCCTGTGTCTCAAGTTCACAGCATGTTGGGCAATCCAGTGCGGCTGCTTCAGGGGTACCTTCTACCTCATAGGCTCAGAGGGTGATCAAGTTACAAGTCCTCCTGAAGTTTCAATATTGAGGAACTAAAGGCACTACAATAGAAGGTATTCGATACTGAGTTTGCACATAGGCATTTTTGTCCAGTAGTATATGTGGATTTAGATTACTTGAAGAAGAATTGTCATTTACATTTATATCCTTATCTTGGATTCTATGCTCCCTGGCTGAATATCCATATTCCATATTCACCCTCTGTCATAAAAACATTTTACTGCAACATGAAAACCCATAACATTATGTCTAGGGCTGGAGAATTGATTGAGGAAGCAGTATCTACTACTGTTAGAGGTCAATTCATTATGATATCTGCTAAGATTATTAATGACTTACTTGGGTATGTTGCACCACCTCCAGATCCACCCACTTTCTCAGCCAATGAAGCCTTCTGGCTTTTGAGACCAAAAGACCCTGTAGGCCCCCTTAATTTTAAGCCTATTGACATGCCTGATTCTCATAGAGCCCTTCACTATATATATTCTCATAGCATGGTTAATAAGTCCAAAAATTTTACCTATTTTGCTCAAAATTTTTATTATTTGTTGGCCTCCTTCCTAGCCGGGAAACAAAGAAATGTGGGGGAGATCATTTTCAATGAGATGAGAAGATTTCAATTTTCTTTATCAAAATCCGCGACCATACCATATCCTCATATTGTATCTCTTATTCTTATGAAAAATAAGATATGGTACTTGGAAGGAACTGAGAGGGTGCTCATTCCAAGATTTGGCAAGACTCAGTTGACTCATATGAGTATCAATCTTCCAGTGAGTCGAACCAAGGCTACATCTCAGATGGAAGCCACTCCATCCAGAGGTGATGAGCCTCAGTCATCTGCTCAAGGTCAAGTTCCTCCTCCATCCTTCCTGAATGCATCACTCTCCAATCATTTGACTGAAGTGATCAATCAAGCTGTGTTTGGCTTGAAAAACGAATTAATGACTGAGTATGAGAAGTTGGTAGACAAGATGGAGCTACAGGTCTTAAAGTTGGTAGACAAGGCTAATACCAACTTTGACTTGATGTTTAAGACTCAGGATGACATGTCAAGAAGGATAACTGATATGGTGATCTTTTTACGTTCTCACTTCCCAACTGCATCTTCAGAAGCGCCACCTGAGACCACACCTGCCTCGACTTCACCTCCTCATCCACAGACACATGTTTTCTTCACCGATCCAGATTCTAATGTTGATATAACATATGATCGGTCAATTTTAGCACCACCCTCAGCCTCTGTTCCACAGCTATCATCTCCACCCTTTATGCCAGTACCAGTTGACCTTTCCACTGCCATGGTACCCTTTGTCCCATCATCTGATATCACTTTTCCTCAGCCCCCTTCTGATGTTGACAAAATAGGGGAGAAGGATGTGTGATGGTTTTCTGAGCTATCATGGGATGTATTGTGTAATACCCCGAATTTTGAGATTCGAGGCTAGAGAATAAGCCTAAAATAAGTGGATTGCTAAGCTCCAGTTTAGCAAGATCCCAAATGTGATTAAGAGATAATGACTCCAAAAGTGGATGTGGTTAGTGATAAATAAACCCTTTTGGAGATTATGGTGTGAGTTGGCACCCGACGTGATTCGTATGTGCTGTGAGCAGCACCAAAACCCTGTATTTAAGTTCAATTATGGATTAACATCTAAATTGACTGGGGAGGACGCAATGTGAAAGAAAAGGAACGATATGAAGTGTTTGATGGTGATTCCAAGGGAATTGCCAGAAATAGGGGCAAAACGGTAAAGTTACCGACCAATTGGTCAGTTACCGAAGAAGAAACTCATTGGTAACTTCAAGATCAATGGTTGAGATTGATTTGTGTAATAGATCAAAGGGTGGAATCTCATGTGGTGTGCTCATGTGAACTCATGGTTGATGGAACAAGATCTTGACACTTGGCATCTTTTGAGCCCTTGGATGAGGTCAACATGTCAAAGATCTTTCCTCACTCCTCTCCCTTTCTTTAGGTCGGTTTTGGGGCTCTAAAAACTGACTTGCTTCATCATTTTCACCATCTCATCTTCTCTCTCTCACACTCCATGGACGTCCCAAAGCTTGGGAGGAAAGAGGAAGTTTGAGGTGAGTTTTTAGCTTGGTTGGTGACCTCTTTAGCTTAAACACCTTTCTATAATATTGTTCATAGTGATGAGAGCTTCATCTCTATGGTTTTATATTCTTGATTGGTGGTGTTTGATAGCTTGAGGAAAATTGGAAGTATGAAGAATCAAGGAATTGATTTGGGAAAGAGGAAGAGGTGAGTATTTAAAGCCTTTTGATCTAAGTTTTGTGACTTTTGGTTAAGTATTGTGATTTGTGAATTTTGCCATGCTTTTGTGGTATTTTCGTATGGCAAGTAATTGGATGATTTGAGTGGTGAATTGTAGTTAAATTGATGCTATAGTGTGTTTTGGTGTCATTGGAATTAATTTGAGAACTTGGAATGGGAAGAGTTACAATGTTGTGAATTGTGTTATGGTTGAGTGAAGACATGTTGTGATTATTGTTAAAACATGTCAAAGTAATGTGAATTTGGTTGTTTTGGTGTTTCCAATGGATTCCTTGTGAAATTTTGTGTGAGAATGATGTTTGATATGAAAATTGGACCATTGGAAGCCAATGGTGCAAATTTGGAATTCTGTCTTTTGAAGTTCTGTTCTGGGCAGTCTGGTGTTGTGGACGTTTTGAATGGCCAAATGGTCTCTAAAAATTATGAAACTTTCCAGTCTAAAATTTCACATCCCAAGCTTCAAAATGGACATATAATTTGTGCCATTTCGTTTTGTGAACTGGGATTTACGTTTGCCCAAAATTTGAGGACGAAATTGGATTCTGTTTTGGAGCAATGTTGGATTTTGTGTAAATGTGGATTTGTGTGGTGATTTCCAGTAATGAGCCATATTTTTCCTATGAAGAGGACCTGAATAGCTTTCATTTGGCTTTAGGATCACCTCATTTCTATTTTTGTGGAATCAGTTATGAATTTTTGAAGTTGCCTTGGCTGCAGCAGAAAATCCTGGCTGCAGCGCAAAAGTTTCTGTGCACGTTTTGACCGCAGCCAGAAATTCTTGGCTGCAGCCAAAAACCTTCTGTGCATGTTCTAGCTTCAGCCAACCCCCATTTTCAGCAATTTTTGATTTTGAAAGGTGATTTCCAACCTAGTACGTCCCAATCCTTTAGGCTTTCGTTGAGCTTATTTTAGCCACCTAAAGGGTGTGAATGGTAACCAACTTTAAGTGATATAAAAGTAAGGATTTGGAATTGAGATTGACCCTATATCCTTGATTTGGTTTATAGGGTTCAGTATTCGTTTGGATCGCGAGTAAGCGGAGCTGGAGCATACGTGGACAGAATAAGGGTAGGGAACTTACCTCTCTTGCATGCTTTGATATTTGTGTTTGTGTATTGATGCATGTATTGCTTTGCTGGATTATGTGAAACATGTATGAATGATTGTAGCTCTGTTTCTAGTTATGCTATGGCCATGAGTATGTTGTTGAAACATTGAGCACGCAGATATGTCATTATGTGAACATGAGTTATGTATTGCAAGCATGTCATGCATTAAACACATATCATACATGCATATAGGTATATGTTTCCTACTGAGATTCTCTCGGATCTCACCCTCCCCTACCAATATTTTAGACAGGGTAGGTGATCGAGGTTGGAGCAAACAGGCAAAGGCGACGAGGACTACTTCGGGTTATAGATTTGGTAGTTGGTTATCATTATGGTTGGGATTATGTATATTTGGATATGTATTTGAGATGACTTTGTGTAAACCCTTTTGTAAGGATGTGAACCCGGGATTGCTGAGATGATTATATTGTGCACTCTGATATTGATATAAATGTGATTTATCTTCGCATAGTAATTGTATTCGCGATTTGAATATGAGACCAGGTATATTATATTTTGAAAGGTATTTGTGAAAAACCTATCATGAAGATGGGATTTTAAATAAGTTTTGTTTCTTATTGGTCTCTATTTCATTTTTATTGCGTATTTCAGATATAATTACGGTAGGGGGTTACATATTGGGTGTTTGGGTAGTTTTTATGGGATGGGGTAGGTTTTTGATGATGTTATTGGGATTATGGTTGTATACAGGCTTTATGGGTAGTTACTGTATTTAATGATTTATGCTGACTATTGTATGTTTCTTAGTTTATCATTAATGGCTATTTTCATGTTATCAAGTTTTTCTGTTCATTTTTGAGTGTTTTTGTGATACTATGCTTATCTTGGTTATTAAGTGCTCAGTGGAAGTATTGCAGGGACCATATGTAGATAAGTGCAAAAATCTGAGCTTGAATCTAAACCTTTAGGAAACATTGATGTTGTATTTAAAAAAAAAAATTCACTCTAATCAATACTTTTCTTAAAACTCATCACAAAGGTTTTGTCATCATCAAAAAGGGGGAGAATGTTAGATCCCAAGTTTTGATGATAACAAAAGGCAATTGTGTGCAAATCATAGTTTTATAAGTCTAAGGAATGATTACAAAGTTACCAAATGCATATGGCAAAGTTCTGTGAAGTCTGCTGTCAGATTTAACTGATGTACTCGAGCACAAGAACTAGCACTCGAGCATGGAGCTCTTTTGTACTCGAGCAGATGGGAGTGATAGCTAAAAAGTGTTTGGTCGAGAGCAAACTACTATCATTTCTACTGATGCACTCGAGCAATGGAGATAGCACTCGAGCATAAGAGTCCTTCTTACTCGAGCACATGCGAGTGAGGGACTGCAAGTGCTTGGCCAAGAGCAATTCCTGTCATGCTTACTGATGTACTCGAGCATTGTAGTCAATACTCGAGCATGAAGCTAGTTTGTACTCGAGCACTAGCGAGTGAGGGAGTGCAAGTGTTTGGCCGAGAGTCATAAAGGTCAGAGAAGTACAAGTATGCCCGAGTGAGGCTTCATATGCTCGAGTACACATCAGCACTCGCGAGTGAGAAATCTAACTTTCTCAAATTCTGATGCAAGTGCTGATAACAAGAGTATATTACATGAGAATATTCTCCTCACTCGAGCAGGAGTATGTGTGCTCGAGTAAGGGCCCACATCACCTGCGAGTGCAAAATCTCACTCTTGCTAAAATGGTATGCGAGTGTTGTCCAGAGACTGGTCTCCTAGTGTAAGAAACAAGGTCACTCGAGTAGAAGGAGTTGTGCTCGAGTGAGGCCCTACATCACTCGCGAGTGAGAAAATTAACTCTCTGAACTCCTGTAAGAGTGCAAGCACTAAACTGAAGAACAAGGAGAAAATATGTGTATTCACTCGAGTGAGCTCATCCATGCTCGAGTGATACTCTGCCAGAAGACAAAATGCACGAGTCTTACAACATTCAATCCGAATATGGTTTAATGATATTTATTTATCTTATCATCACTTATTATTATTATTTAACATCATTTTGAATATTTTATAAGTGTGATACAGGAGGATGAACGTTGAAATAAACATACATGAAGGAAGTCAAACAATGGCAGATAACATCATCACAAGCATGTACCTATTACATTCAAAGTTTTCAAACGTGTGCATGCCATTCCACAGTAACATGCCCCGCTCCACAATGATCGTTATTCAAACGGGAAAAAACTGAACGTCTATAAATACAGAGTTCCAGAGATCGTCAAAGATAACGAAGCACAAGAATCACAAGCAAATTCACGAGTCTCTGTTATTCATATTTTCTCTGTATTCATATTGATCTTCAGTGTTTATCATACTTGCTCTGTAAGAGAGTCTATATACATTTAAAATTCTATTTTCATTTGATCTCAAGGTATTAGGACCTTGAGAGGGCAGATATCCTTACGAGAGAAGCAGTTGAGAGAATTCCTAGTTAAACCTTCTACTCATAAGACTTATAAAATACAAGCAGTAGAGAACGTTGCTACTCGTAAGACTTACAGTGGTGTAAGCAGGAGAGAACGTTGCTGCTCGTAAGACTTGTATAGGTAAGCAAGTGGGAAAGGTCATAAGTTGTTTTTCTGCACGTAAGACTTGTCGTAAGGGAAAGAGAAATTTCTTAGTGTGAGAATATTTCTGCTCGTAGTCCGTTCGAGGACAATTGTTATTTTGTGGCATTCTGAGAGCCCATTGAATCTTGGAAGAATAGTGAAAAACTCAGTAAGTCTTGATCTCTGAGGACTGGACATAGTCTTCAACTATTTACATATCACCACATCAAGCAAAAAATTTATCACATCACCCAATTCACCCCCTCTTGGGTGAAGCTTGCCTCTTTCAGTCTATACTATAACGCAGGAAGAAGCTAGGAAGTCTCCTTAACTTATACAAGGTACGATTTTCCTTAATGACAACTTAGTACAGGTCATGTATGATTTGGGTACTAGTCATTCATTCATTGCATACAATTATGTAAGACGGTTAGACTTGAGAGCACACAAATTCACGTAAGATCTGGTCATATCTACACCCACAGGTGTTAGAGTTTTCACGGCCGATGTTTGTTTGAATTGTGTAGTAAATGCCTAGGAGCGTGAATCAACTGTGGATCTAATTTGTCTATTGTTGCAAGGCTTAGAGGTAATCCTCGGTATTGATTGGTTGCCAGCCAATAGTGTCTTAATCGATAGCAGAAACAAAAGGGTTATATATGTTAGTGCAAGCGTTTCACCCAAGAGGGGGTGAATTGGGTGATACCAGAAATTTCATTATGTATAAGAAATTTAACAGAATATTTAAAGCAGCTAAAAGCAAAGAGAAATATCACCAAAGTGTATATCGACAGTTATACTGGTTCGGTCACAACCACTTTGACCTACGTCTAGTCCTCAGAGCATCTCTGAGAGTTTCACTATATTCTCCAAGATTTAGTGGGTTCTTGGCACCTCAGTACACAGCAAGTTCCTTCACCTGGACACTTACTCCCTCTTACACGTCGTAATCAAATCCCCAACTCAAGGTTCCACAACCTTAAGTTGTCTCAATAACAAATATTGAGTTTGTAATGAAAAACTTTCTCACAGAGCAAATATATAATCATTGAAGTATAATGAATGAGTATAAGAAAAATAGATCACTAAGAATGTGTTGATCAGTGTATGTTCGTGTGTTCTCAGTTGTTGTACTCTGCTCTTTAAATGCTCCATATATATAGATGATTTGTAGTGTCCGTTGGAAGAAATTCAAACATGTCCTTTAGAGTCGTGCAGCAACGGTTGACCATTCCTCAAATTTAAAAACTATCCATTTGCGGTAGGTAGCGGTAGGTGAGATCTCGGACGTTTTATTTGACTTTTCACTTATGGCATGATCCCTTCATTGTTTCTCTGTAAACATACTTATAATACTAGTGCAATAAAGAGTTAATCATATAGAAAACAAATCAATAAACATTCGATTAAATATATGTTTTCTGGACTTCATTACTCGAGTGGCTACTCGAGTGATCATGGTCATTACTCGAGTAGTCCCTTGAGTAATCCTATCAAAAATATGGCGGGGAGTAATTCATTATATTTCATAAAATATTACTCGAGTAAGACATGGAGTAAGATACATCGCAAACCTTGGAAATACCTTATTACTCGAGTGGCTACTGGAGTGGCCATGTCTTTTCTTCACAAGTTACTCGAGTGCTTCTTCGAGTAAGCTATCAAATAAGTTTGCTGATTACTCGAGTGGTCCCTTGAGTAATGTCATTCAAATCTTGGCCGAGAGTTTGCTTACTTGATTTCTCGAGTAACCCCTCAAGTAATACTTCAAATAACTCTGTATATTACTCTAGTGCTCCCTCGAGTAAAGCCTTTTTCTCACCTGGTTACTCGAGTAGTTACTCAAGTAAATTGTTACATTTCTTGGCCGATAGCTACTCGAAGATTTTTGCCTTGGTTACTCAAGTGGCTACTTAAGTAATACCTTTTCTCATGCGTTGCTCGAGTGGTTACTAGAGTAATGTTTCATATAACTTTACAGATTACTCGAGTAACCCCTCGAGTAATATCTTCCAAATTTTGGCAATGCCTCTCTAGAACATTTTCTACAACATTTGCTCGAGTACTCACTCGAGTAACAGTGTTCCTTACTCGAGTAATCACTCAAGTAAACCTTTAAAGAATCTGCCAATGATGTTCTTCCTTTACTCTTTCTCACAGATCTTCTTAATTACTCCAGTGCTTACTTCAAGTAATGCTTTGTTTTCCATTTATTTACTTTGTTCAAATTCATCGTATCCTTTTATATTATTTATCCAATCTTTGTTATCATCAAAACACATGGGATCTAACATTCTCCCCCTTTTTTATGATGACAAAACTTTGTGATTTTGAACAAAGTTTTTGAAATTGATTTTTCAAAAATATGCTTCTTAAATACTTTTTATATGAAATCTTTTGTTCAATTTAAACTTGAAAACTCTTTTGAAATAGCTTAGTAAAGATCTTTTCAAAGTTTTTGTTCTTATTTACTTGTTCACCTTGCATACACAATCAAAAACTCATTAGTCCCACAATGCAATATAACTTCAATGAAATTTAACTTTTAATGGCATAAAGAAAAAAATTGCATAAAGAAGAATTCATTACATAATCAAACTTAGAACTCAAAGTTAAAAGCTCCCAAAAGCCCTATACACCCATATCCCCTATACATTTTTACTCAGCCATTGATCACAAAATCACTCAGGCACTTCTCCCCTTTTTTGTCTTCATCACAAAGGTGGAATCAACCATGAGAAGGAGTGGATAGCTTGGTTACAGAGATAGGAGTAACAGGAAATGCCAAAGATTCATGTGAACCATCTGAACTGGAAGAATATGAAGATGATGGTTCAGGGTTAGGAAGGTTTACTGGGGGTATCTGAAGATCCTCTGGAGGATTCACTGGAGATGATGGGTAAGGAACCAGAGAAGTAATTTCTACTTCCTCTATAGTAACAGGTGAAGACACAAGCACCTCCTCAGTGAGTACAGGTGAGGTAATGGGAGTAGATAATGGCCCTGGCTGAACAGGCTGAGCTAGATCATCAGTGGTGATATAGATTGGCTTGGATGTGTCAGGGTCAGGTATAGAGAACAAGAGATTACTGGGTCTAATCTCAGAAGGTCTATGCTTAGTAGGTTTGAAGGTCCAGGTTAAGAGATAGGTACTGGCTCAGGAATAACAGAAGGACCAAGAATAGGGGAACCAGATGCCATAACATTAAGTCTGGCAACAATGGATCTCAGAAACTCACCCTGGGCACGTTTTTCAGCTAACTCTTCATGCTTCTTATCCATTCTTTCCATAAGTTGTCCCATCTTCACATTCATATGGGTTACCAACTCCGCATTTGTATTGGCAATGTCGATATGGAAACCCTTCAGAATGTTCTCCATAAATGTTTGCATTACGGCACCAAAGAAAGAAGGAGAAGATGTGTTGGCTGGAGCAGAAGACTGTGTGTCATCCATTCTACTAGTTGTAGTGTCAGTATTCTTCTTCTTCTTGGGACTTGCTTCTAGAGAAGTCTTTAAAGGAATCTCAATGTTCAACTTCCCAATTTAATTTCTCCTAACTGGTGTTATCCTCTTAATTGGCTCTTTACTCTCCAAGTACTAAACCTTTTTCTTCTTGAGAAGCAAAGAAATAAGTTGAGGGTAAGGCATTAGAATAGTAGGTTTTCTTTCATACCTATATCTCTTTTTCTCAGCAAAGATATACTCTCCAAGTCCTTTTGTTCTTTGAGAATCAATGAGGCAAATTTTCTAAAATTCCTCTCAATGAAATGTGTGTAGTTGTTGAATTTGTTCACTATGGCTCTAGAATAGATATACCATAGGACTCGATGAAAATCACTCATATCACTCGGATTGAAATTTAGAGATCTCACTATCTCACCAGGTATTAGGATATAGAATATCTGGTTTGAGTCAAGATTAGAGTAATCATCATCAGGAGGGTCCTCTATTCCTAACCAGGTATTGATTTTGGAAGGTGAGATTAGAATTCTCTTTCCTCTAACCTTAGAAGTCATTTCTTCTTTCACAGACTTCCTGATAGGATCATTTATAGGTTCAACGTTACAGTAAAAATGCCTCACAACTTTGGTGCAAAATGGGAGTTTAATAGACAGCCAGGCATGTAGGAATCAAGATAGGGACTCAAGTCGAATTTCAATACCTCTTGAAGAACCTTGTATCAATATTGTGCATCTTGCACAAATTTCTTCTTGCAAAGTGACTCAGGTACTTCTGAGATTCCTCAAGTTTGCTCACATTGAATCCCTATGGAGGGAATGTGATTTCTTCATCCCTTTCCTCTGGTTGATTTGAAGATTGTCCTTTCTTTGCTCCCTTAGACTGAAAAGCTTCTTCAAGCATGCCTACCATGACTTTGGTAATCTTCTCATCAATCTTGGGCTTTTTCAGAGGTTTTGGAGAAAATATGGGTGTGTCAGATGAGTCAGAGGGAAGAGGAGATGGCTCCTTTGTTGCTTTGCTTCTTCCAGTGGATATGCTCTTCTTTGATTGAGCTCTTATGGCAATGGGCTCCTTAATCACAACCCCTTTCACCTTTGGCTTGGTTTGTGGTTTAGCTTTGGCTTTAGGTTTAAGAGAAAGCTTTCGTTTCTTAGTAGGTGGAGATGAAAGAGAATCAGAGGGTTGATATGGTTCAAAAGACTCAGAAGGAGTGCTAAGATTAGGAGATTTTGTCCTCACCATTGTGATTTGAGAAAGACAAGAATTTCTAGAAAACAGGTTATGATAGTCGTGAGAAATAGGGCACAGGATTCTGAGCAATCTGAGAGGTTTTTGTAAGCAAAAATCAATGGGTTTTGACGGTTATGAGAAGAGAAAATTATTGTGAAAAATTTTTGTGAGAGCACTAGGAGAATCACTCGAGGTGATTTTGTGAGAAATGACCGAGTAACGACTAAAATAGACCTAGGGCCTGACATCACTCAAGGTCTTACTCGAGTGATCATCAGCTTCACTTAAGTACCCACTCGAGTGATTATACCAAAAATTTCAAAATGCAGTGAATTCAAGTGCGTACCTGGCATGAATAATATTGCAATTACCATGTATATTTCCTCGATCATTTGATGGCTCTTTAGGACAAATTTAAGCTGAAACTTTGCAAATTTGTGATGTGCACCCAGGTTCACTCGAGCCCTTACTCGAGTAATGTTTGAAGTTTACTCGAGGCCTCCCTCAGGTAATCTATTTCTTTACCTTCTGACTGTTCATTTCCAACCGTTGTGCCATTTCTTTTGAATTCATTTTGAATTAATGCTCCACTGTCACAATTTTCAGATCATTTCTTGAGTGGCTACTCGAGTAATCCATTCAATTACTTCAAGGTGTCAGTCCAGTAATGGTGGTTACTTGAAGTTGTCCCTCCAGTAATGTTGTCCTCTGTTAACCTCTGTTTTTCATACTCTAAAACAAAATATCATGATCCTATAAAACAAATTGCTAGAAACTCTGATGCTTAAGTTAGTAATCCTCAAAACATCAATAAATAACATTATCTAACATTTTGTGAATACTAAATAACTTACAATTCATTGGGATTTACCATTCCCAATTCTCATCTAATATACAAAAATTGATCTTTTGCAAGAGGTTTTGTGAAGATATTAGCTAGTTGAAGATGAGTTGGAATAAATATCACTTTGACATCTTTCTTTTAGACATGATATATGATGAAGTGATGTCTAACATCAATATACTTGGTTCTGGAATGTTGAACAGGATTCTTTGCCAATCTTATCGTGCTAGTGTTGTCATAGTATATTGGTATCTCCTTTAAATAAATACCAAGATCCTGGAGTTGTTATTTTAGCCATAATACTTGTGCACAGCAACTTGAAGCTACAACATACTCAGCTTTCATTGATGAAAGAGACACTGTATTTTGTTTCTTGCTAAACCTTGACACAAGAGAGCCTCCAAGAAACTGACTTTATCCACTTGTACTCTTTCTATCTGTCTTGTATCCTCCATGATCAGAGTCTGAGTATGCAACTAGATATTCACTTCTTCCTTTGGGATACCAGAGACCCAATTTTGCCATGTCAGCAATATATCGGAATATACGTTTGACGGTTTCAGCATGTGATTCTTTTGGTGCTGATTGATATATTGCACAAATACCCACACTAAATTGAATACTAGGTCTGCTTGCAGTGAGATAGAGTAATGATCCAATCATTCCTCTATATTCTGTGATATTGTAATCTTTTCCTTTGACATCCGCATCAGGCAATGTGGTTGAGCTCATGGGCGTGTCCATTCCATTTGCCTTATCAATTCCATACTTCTTCAATAGCTCTTTCAAATACTTTGTTTGAGATATGAAAATTCCATTCTTTCTTTGTTCCATTTACAAACTGAGAAAAAAATTCAATTCTCCCATCATTGACATCTCAAACTCCCCCTGCATTATCTCAGAAAATTCTTTGCACATGGTTTCATTAGTAGCAACGAAAACTATATCATCAACATATATTTGCACAATTAAGATATCATCATGTTTTCATTTTGTAAAAAGTGTTGTATCAACTTTTCCTCGTACAAAACCTTGATCAATAAGAAATTTACTTAGCCTTTCGTACCATACTCTAGAAGCTTGTTTTAAACTATATAAATCTTTTTTGAGTGTGAAAACATGGTCAGGTTTGGTTACACCTTTAAAACCTAGATGTTGATTTACATATACTACTTCCATGATGTAGCCATTTAGAAATACACTCTTTACATCCATTTGATAGAGTTTGAATCCTTTGATGCGTGTAAAGGCTAAGAGTACTCATATATCTTCCAATCTAGCTACTGGAGCATACATTTCCTCATAATCAATTCCTTCTTCCTGATTATAGCCTTTGGCCACCAATCTTGCCTTGTTTATGACAATGATTGTGGATTTATCAAGTTTGTTCTTGAATGCCCATTTAGTACCAATGATCGGATGTGTTAGATCTCATATGTTTTGATGATAACAAAGAATGGGTGTGAAAAAGACTTGATAAACAATAAGTTTGAACAAAGTAATGATAGAGTAAATCATCACTTGAAGTAAGCACTGGAGTAATGAAGAAAGGCCAAGAGAAAAAGCTGAGAAACTTCATCACTGGCAGAATTTCTAAAGGGCTACTCGAGTAAGAACTCGAGTTATAAGACAGAAACTTGAAGTAACTAGAGCACAGAACCTCAAGTAACTCACGGCCAGATACATCACTCGAGGGGTGACTCGAGTAATATGAAATGAAAAGAAGAGTTACTCAAGTCAACGTTCGAGTAACCTACCACAAGGAAATGAGTTGCGCTCGGCCTGCCAATGTTACTCTAGTAAGTACTCGAGTAATCAGTGAAATCACTTCCAATTGCTCTCGGCCTGCCAACGTTACTCGAGAAGTACTCGAGTAATCAGGGAAATCACTTCCAGTTGCTCTTGGCCTGCCAACGTTACTCGAGTAAGTACTCGAGTAATCAGGGAAATCACTTCCAGTTGCTCTCGGCCTGCCAACGTTACTCGAGTAAGTACTCGAGTAATCAGGGAAATCACTTCCAGTTGCTCTCGACCTGCCAACGTTACTCGAGTCAGTACTCGAGTCCCCTGCTTCAAGAAATATGTTGCTCTCGGCATTTCAATCCTGCCAATGTTACTCAAGGAGTCACTCAAGTAAATCACTGTGGTGAACAAAACTTGAAGGTAACACTCGATTAATCTGAAATGTTTTTATCACACCTTACTCGAGGCACCACTCAAGTATACAGGTATTAAAATGTTCTATGTCAAAGACTTGAACGAGATTACTCGAGTCAGTAATCGAGTGATCTGCAGAGTTATATACAATGCACTTGAAGTATCTACCCGAGTAAGCTATGCAGAAAATAGATGCTCACTCGAGTAAGTACTCAAGTAAACAAGTATTTCCAAGGTTTGTAAATTAGTTTACTCCATGCACTACCCGAGTAATGTGATGTTCATTTATTGACTTGCTCTCTATCAATATTTTCACGAAGATACTCGAGTAGCTACTCGAGTAATCAAACCCAGAAATTCAGAAATCATTCCAACGTTTATTGATTTG
Organism: Inga leiocalycina; assembly: GCA_963242795.1. Classification (NCBI taxonomy): domain Eukaryota; kingdom Viridiplantae; phylum Streptophyta; class Magnoliopsida; order Fabales; family Fabaceae; genus Inga; species Inga leiocalycina. The sequence goes on from OY725329.1 coordinate 45,064,920, forward strand.
TTTCCTATGTGATTAACTCTTCATTGTATTAGTATTCTTAGCATGTTCACAGATAAACAATGAAGAGATCTTACCAAATAAGGAAAGTCAAATGCAACGCTCAAATGCTACCTACCGCCACCTACCGCAAACGGATATTTTTCAAAAACTGGAAAATTCAACAGTGGCTGCACACACTCTAACAGGCGAGAAGAAAATTTTCGAACGGTCATTATCAACACATCTATATATATGGGAACATCCAAACAGAGATAATAACAAGGAACACACACGAACGCATTATCAAGTTCACGTTCAATACTCTGTTGTTACACATACTTGTAATTCTGTACTTCAGTGATCCTTATTCACTCTGTAAGAGAGATATTATATTCAAACTCAATATTTGTTATTAAGGTAACTTAAGGTTGTGGAACCTTGAGTTGGGATTAGATTACAGCTTGTAAGGGGGAGCGAGTGTCCAGGTGAAGGAACTTGCTTGTATCGAGGTGCCAATAACCCACTGAATCTTGGAAATCATAGTGAAACTCTTAGAGATGCTCTGAGGACTGGACGTAGGTCAAAGTCGTTGTGGCCAAACCAGTATAACTCCTGGTGTACACTTCAGTGATATTTCTCCTTACTATTTACTGCTTTATATTCACCGTCAAGTTTTATATTTGCAACGAAATTTTTAGTAATACCCAATTCACCCCCCTCTCGGGTGAAACGCTTGCTCTAACATTTGGTATCAGAGCGTAGGTCTTCTTGTTAAGGTATAACAACCTAAGAAAGATCCAATGGCAAGCATGGGTGAAGGAATTCTTCCTGACGGAGCATCCATCACTAGACATCCAGGTTTTAGTGGCGAACACTTTTCTTTATAGAAAGCAAAGTTCAGAGTATTCATGATGGCTACCGAATATGGGCTATGGGATGTGATTGAGAGTGGAAACTATCAACCTACAAAGATTGTAGATTCTCAGAAAATTCCCAAGACGCCAGTGGAATATGATGAGAATGACAAGAAACTTATCACTCTCAACAGCAAGGCAATTCTAATGATACAAAGTGCTTTGAGTCAAAGTGAATACTTCAGAATTTGCACACTTCCAACAGCAAAGCAAATGTGGGAAGCTCTGGAAATTGCACATAAAGGAACTTCGGGAATAAAGGAGAATCAGATCAATACCTTGGTCACTAAATTCGATCTACTTAGAATGAAATCATGTGAGTCAATATCTGAATTCGAACTTAGATATACTCATCTTGTGAATCAACTTGCAGCACTTAGGAAAGTCTATGATCAACATACCCAAGTACGAAAGATTTTGAATATTCTTTCTAAAGAGTGGGAAGCCAAAGTCACTGCGATTGAAGAAGTAAAAGGAGAATCAATGAGATCAGTTGCTTCTCTATTTGGAAGTCTTTCTGAATATGAAAGTAAACTAAAGTTCAAATGGGAACTAGATAACATCGGTGACAAGAAGAAGAGAGGCTTAGCACTAAAAGCAAAAGAAGAAAATCAAGATGAGCATGAGGAGTTTGACGATGATGAAATGGGCCTATTAAAAAAATGATTCACAAAGTTCTACAAGAAAGGTCAAGGATTCAAACACTTTTAGAAAGGAGGAACTAGCAGTAAAGATCATATCATCTGCTACGAATGTGGAAAACTATGACATATCAAATCAGAATGTCCAGAGCTGAACCAAAAGAGTAAAGAAAAGAGAAAAGGAAAATTCTTCAACAAAAAGAAGGCATTTGTATCTGCTATATGGGGTGATAGTTCTTCTGACGAAGAAAGTAATGAAGAAGAAGTAGCAAATATATGTCTCGTTGCTCAAGAAGAAATAGAAGAAGAGGTAAATGATTCTGATCCTACCTATGATAAATTACTTTATGAATATAATGCTTTACACTCTAAATTCATCAAAGTAGTGAAAGATTAGTTGTTTTCAAAAAGAAAAACAAAGTTCTTGAAATAGAACTTAAAGAAAGTTCAGAAAAGGATTGTGAAAATTGTTCTTCTTTGAAAAAGAAAAACACTGATCTCACAAAAAATCTTGAAAAATTTACAAAAAGAAGTGAGATGCTAAATGTAATTTTAATAGCTCAACGATTTGTAAATGACCGATCTGGTATTGGATATGATCCAAAATCAAATAGAAGGAAAGGTAGAAAAAAAGCAGGAGGTAAGTCATATTTAAATTATTTCCAGCATTTTGTGCATACATCAAATCCTTTTGCATTTTGTAATTACTGTAATAGAAAAGGTCATTATACCTCTTCATGCATTCATAAGAAGAAAGGAATGAAAGGAACCTACAAATGGGTACCTAAAGGATCATATGTTTCAAAAATTTCCTGTACTAACCCAAAAGGACCCAAAAAGAAATGGGTACCTAAGACTTAATCGTATTTAATTGCAGATATGTCTCAAAGCATCCAAAAACAACAAGTGGTACATAGACAGTGGATGCTCTAGACATATGACCGGTGATTTCAAAGGTTTTACCAGATTGCAACCTAAAGAAGGTGGGAAGGTAAAATTTGGAGGAAATCAAACGGAAGGATAGCAGGAATTGGTGAAATAAAAAATGACAAAGGCATACAAGTTAAAGACGTATACTATGTCGAAGGATTGTGCCATAACTTGCTGAGTGTGAGTCAAAGTGCAGACAAAAACAACTGGGTAATATTTGACTTAGAGGAATGTCTAATTATCAACAAGAAAGACTTACTACTTGATAAGAAGAATATCAAGGCTAAGCTCAGAGCAAAAAGGGAAGATAACTGTTATACTCTAGATATTAGTAGAAATGAATCTGAAAGCTGTTTTCTGAGTAATGCCGATGAAAGTTGGCTACGGCATAAGAGATTGGCTCATGTCAACATGCATCAACTAGGCAAGCTACTCAAAAAGGATTTAGTTCTTGGATTACCCAAAGTAAATTTCAAAAATGATTTGATTTGTGACGCATGTCAAAAGGGTAAACAAACTAAATCATCTTTCAAATTGAAAAATGAGATTTCAACAAATAGACCACTACAATTATTACATATGGATTTAGTTGGCCTAGCAAGAGTAAAGAGTCTTGGTGGCAACTAATATTCATTGGTCATTGTTGATGACTTCTCCAGATTTACATGGGTTATTTTTCTATCATCAAAGGATGAAACCTTTGAAGAATTTATTATTTTTGCCAAGAAAGTGCAAAATGAGAAAGGTATGTCCATTGCAGGTATTAGGACAGATCATGGTGGAGAATTTGAAAATCAAGCCTTTGAAGAATATTATGATACTAATGGCATTAATCACAATTTTTCTGCTCCAAGGACACCTCAATAAAATAGAGTTGTGGAGCGTAAGAATAGAGTGCTCACTGAAATGGCTAGAGCAATGTTAAATGAAAAGAACGTGTCTCAAGTTTTCTGGGCTGATGCTATAAGCACAACATGCTATATTTCAAATAGAGCCTATATTAGAACAAAACTCAGAAAGACACTATACGAGCTGTACAAAGGAAGGAAGCCAAACATTGCTCATCTACACATCTTCGGTTGTAAGTGTTTCATTCATAATAATGGTAAAGATAACTTAGGAAAATTTGATTCTAAAACTGATGAAGTAATTCTCAGTTTTAGAATCAAATTTTCCTAAGTTATCTTTACCATTATTATGAATGAAATACTTACAACTGAAGATGTGTAAATCAGCAAGGTTTGGCTTCCTTCCTTTGTATAGCTCGTATGGTGTCTTTCCAAGTTTTGTTCTAATGTAGGCTCTATTTGAAATGTAGCATGTTGTGCTCATTGTATCGGCCCAAAAAACTTGAGACACGTTCTTTTCATTCAGCATTGCTCTAGCCATTTCAGTGAACACTCTATTCTTACGTTCCACAACTCTGTTTTGTTGAGGTGTCCTTGGAGCAGAGAAATTGTGATCTATGCCATTAGTAACACAATATTCTTCAAAGGCTTGATTTTCAAATTCTCCACCATGATCTGTCCTAATACCTGCAATGGACATACCTTTCTCATTTTGTACTTTCTTGGCAAAAATAATGAATTCTGCAAAGGTTTCATCCTTTGATGACAAAAAAATAGTCCATGTAAATCTAGAGAAATCATCAACAATGACCAATAAATATAAGTTGCCACCAAGGTTTTTAACTCTTGAAAGACCAACTAAATCCATATATAGCAATTGAAGTGGTCGATTTGTTGTAATTTTATTTTTTGATTTGAAATATGATTTAGTTTGTTTACCCTTTTGACATGCGTCACAAATCAAATCATTTTTAAAACTTATTTTGGGTAATCCAAGAACTAAATCCTTTTAGAGTAGTTTGCCTAATTGGTGCATGCTAACATAAGCTAGTCTCTTATGCCATAACAAACTTTCATCGGCATTACTTAGAAAATAATTTTCAGAATCACTTCTATTGATATCAAGAGTACAGCAGTTAACTTCCCTTTTTGCTCTGAGCTTTGCCTTGATATTTTTCTTATCAAGTTGTAAGTCTTTCTTGTTGACAATTAGACATTCCTCTGAATCAAATATTACCCAGTTGTCTTTATCTGCATTTGACTCATGCTCAGCAAATTATGACACAAGCCTTCAACGTAATATACATCTTTGACTTGTATTCCTTTTTCATTTTTGATTTCATCAATTCCTACTATCTTTTTGGATTGATTTCCTCTAAATTTTACCTTTCCATCTTCCTTAGGTTACAATGTGGTAAAACTTTTGAAATCACTGGTCATATGTCTAGAGCATCTACTGTCTATGTACTATTTGTTGTTTTTGGATGCTTTAAGATATATCTATAATCAAATATAATTAAGTCTTAGGTACCCATATCTTTTTGGGTCCTTTTGGGTTAGTACAGATGACTTTCTGAACATATGAACCTTTAGGTACCCATTTGTAGGTTCCTATCTTTCCTTTCTTCTCATGAATGCATGATGATATATAATGGCCTTTTCTATTACAATAATTACAGTATGCAAACGGATTTGATATATGCATAGAATATTGAAAATAGTTTAAGTATGATTTACCTCCAGCTTTCTTCCTTCCTTTCCTTCTATCTGATTTTGGATCATATCCAATTCCAAATCGGTCATTCATAAATCGTTGAGCTTTTAAAATTACATTTAGCATCTCACTTTCTTTAGTGAATATTTCAAAAGTTTTAGTAAGATCAGTGTTTTTCCTTTTTCAAAGAAGTACAGTTTTCACAATCCTTTTCAAAATTTTCTTTAAGTTCTATTTCAAGCGCTTTGTTTTTCTTTTTGAAAACAACTAGTTCTTTAACTACTTTGATGAATTCAGAATGTAAAGCATTATATTCGAAAAGTAATTTATCATAGGTAGGATCAGAATTAGGTACCTCTTCTTCTGTTTCTTCTTGAGCAACTAGACAGATATTGGCTACTTCCTCTTCACCGCTTCTTCGTCAGAAGAGCTATCTCTCCATATGGCATATACAAAGGCTTTCTTCTTGTTGTAGAATTTATCTTTTCTCTTTTCTTTATTCTTCTGAATCAGTTCTTGACATTTTGATTTGAGATGTTCTGGCTTTCCACATTCATAGCAGATGATGTGTTCTTTATTGCTTCTTCCTCCTTTCTGAAAGTTTTTGAATCCTTGGCCTTTCTTGTAAAACTTTCTAAATTGTTTTATGATTAGGCCTATTTCGTCATCATCAAGCTGTTCATCTTCATCTTGTTCTTCTTCTTTTTCTTTCAGTGCTAGACCTTTTTTCTTCTTGTCACCAATATCATCTAGTTCTCGTCTGAACTATAATTTACTTTCATATTCAGAAAGGCTTCCGAATTGAGAAGCAACCGATCACATTGATTCACCTTTTTCTTCCTCAATTGCAGTGACTTTTGCCTCCCAGTCTTTAGAAAGAATATTCAGAATCTTTCATACTTGGGTATGTTGATCATAGACTTTTCCAAGTACTGTAAGTTGATTAACAAGGTGAGTATATCTAAGTTCAAATTCAGCTATCGACTCACTTGATTTCATTCAAAGTAAATCAAACTCAGTAACCAAAGTATTGATCCAATTTTTTTATTCCCGAAGTTCCTTCGTGAGCTAATTCTAAGGCTTCCCACATTTCTTTAGCTGTTGGAAGTGTGCAGATTCTAAAGTACTCATTTTGACTCAAGGCACTTTGAATCATCAGAATTGCCTTGCTGTTGAGTGTAATAAGTTTCTTGTCATTCTCATCATATTCTACTGGTGTCTTGGGAACTCTCTGTGAATCTACAATCTTTTCAGGTTTGTAGTTTCTACTCTCAATTACATCCCATAGCCCATTTTTAGTAGCCATTATGAAGACTCTGAACTTTGCTTTACAAAATGAGAAGTGTTCGCCATAGAAACCGGGAGGTCTTGTGATAAAAGCTTCGTCGGGAAGAATTCCTTCACCCATGCTTGCCATTGGATCCGTCTTAGGCTATTAAACCTTAACAAGAAGACCTACGCTCTGATACTAAATGTTAGTGCAGCGTTTCACCCAAGAGGGGGCTTGAATTGGTTGATACTAGAAATTTTGTTGCGTATAAGAAACTTAACAAAATATTTAAAGCAGTTAAGAGCAAGGAGAAATATCACCGAAATGTACACTGGCAGTTATACTGGTTCGGCCACAACCACTTTAACCTACGTCACTCCTCAGAGCGTCTCTGAGAGTTTCATTATATTCTCTAAGATTCAGTGGGTTCTTGGCACCTCAGTACATAGCAAGTTCCTTCACCTAGACACTCGCTCCCCCTTACACATCGTAATCAATTCCCCAACTTAAGGTTCCATAACCTTAAGTTGTCTCAATAACAAATATTGAGTTTGTAATGAAAAACTATCTCACAGAGCAAACATATAATCACTGGAGTACAATGAATGAGTATAAGAAAAATAGAGCACTAAGAATGTGTTGATCAGTGTATGTTCGTGTGTTCTCAATTGTTGTACTTTGCTCTTTGAATGCTCCATATATATAGATGATTTGTGGTATCCGTTGGAAGCAATTCAAACATGTCCGTTAGAGTCGCGTAGCAACGGTTGACCATTCTTCAAATTTGAAAACTATTCATTTGCGGTACGTGAGATCTCATATGTTTTATTTAACTTTTGACTTATGGCATGATCCCTTCATTGTTTCTCAGTCAACATACTTAGAATACTAGTGCAATGAAGAGTTAATCACATAGATAACAAATCAATAAACATTCGATTAAAAATATGTTTTTTTGGACTTCATTACTCGAGTGATCATGCTCATTACTCGAGTAGTCCCTCGAGTAATCCTATAAAAATTATGGCATAGAGTAATTCAATATATTTCATAAAATATTACTTAGGTAAGACATGGAGTAAGATACATCACAAACCTTGGAAATACCTGATTACTCGAGTGGCCATGTCTTTTCTTCACAAGTTACTCAAGTACTTCCTCGAGTAAGCTATCAAATAAGTTTGCAGATTACTCGAGTGGTCCCTTGAGTAATGTCATTCAAATCTTGGTTGAGAGTTTGCTTACCTGGTTACTCAAGTGACCCCTCAGTAATGCTTCAAATAACTCCGTAAATTACTCGAGTGCTCCCTCGAGTAGAGCCTTTTTCTCACATGGTTGTTCGAGTGGTTACTCGAGTAAATTATTGCATTTCTTGGCTGAGAGCTACTGGAAGATTTTTGACCAGGTTACTCGAGTGGCTACTTGAGTAATGCCTTTTCTCATGTGTTACTCGAGTAGTTACTCGATTAATGTTTCATATAACTTTATAGATTACTCGAGTAACCCCTCGAGTAATATCTTCCAAATTTTGGCAGTGCCTCTCTGGAACATTTTCTCCAACATTACTCGAGAGCTCACTCGAGTAACAATATTCCTTACTTGAGTGCTCACTCGAGTAAACCTTTAAAGAATCTTCCAGTGATGTTCGTCCTTTGCTCTTTCTCTCAAATCTTCTTCATTACTCCAGTGCTTACTTCAAGTAATGCTTTGTCTGCTACTTATTTACTTTGTTTAAATTCATCATATCCTTTTATATTATTGATCTAGTCTTTGTTATCATCAAAACACGTGGGATCTAACAATATATCCTAATTCGTAACGACATATTGGTACATAAATCAATCTTAATTTTCTTTGCTCAACTGAGGCCTAGAAATGCTTACATAAAGGTTGTTAGGGGTACCTTATGTTTTTCTCCATGCAATCAGAGGCTGGAAAGCATTGCAGAGTATTCCTGTGGTAAATGAATTTTCTGATATGTTTCTGGAGGATATCAGCTGATTACCCTCGAATAAGGGAGTGAAGTTTGTAATTGATATTAGGCCTAAAGTAGGACCAATATCTAAAGCCCCATACAGAATGGCTCCAAGTAAGCTGGCTGAGTAGAAGAAGCAGATTGAAGAGTTGTTTAGACTCAGTTAGCACCATAGGGAGCTCCAGTGCTCTATGTCAAAAAGAAAGATGGAAGCCTATAACTCTGTACTGATTACTAGGAGTTAAACAAGGTGACCATCAAGAAAAAATACCCACTCCCCAGAATAAATGATTTACTCGATCAATTATCAGGTTCCTGTGTATTTTCAAAGATTGACATGTGATCATTATATCACCAACTCGGGGTTAAAGCAGAAGATGTACCAAAAACTGCTTTCTAAACCAGATATGGCCAGTACAAATTTCTTGTAATGCCATTTGGGCTAACAAATGCACCTGTTGTGTTCATGGACTACATAAATCAAATTTTTTATCCGTACTTGGACCAATTCTTAGTAGTCTTTATTGATGATATTCTAGTATATTCATGGAGCATAACAGAGCATGAGCAACATTTTAGAATAGTGCTAAACACGTTAAGGGAAAGCAACTCTATGCCAAGCTGAGCAAGTGTGAGTTTTGGCTTTTAGAGGTTGAATGTCTGGGCCTTGTAGCCTCACAGCAAGGGGTCTCAGTTGATTCTAATAAAGTTGAAGCAATACTAAACTGGAAGAGGCCAGAGATTGACTTTGAAATACACAGTTTTCTGGGTCTTGCCAAGTATTATAGAAGATTTATACAAAATTTCTCCCGAATAGCTTTGCCTTTGACAAAGTTGATACTGAAAACTCAACATTTTGTGTAGGGCGATAGTTGTGAGAGTATCTTCATCGAGCTTAAACATAGATTAACAACAGCACCAATGTTGACGATCCTAGATTCGTAATTTACTTTTATTGTTTATACAGATGCTAGTGGATATAGATTGGGATGTGTTTTGATGCAACTTGGCTGAGTAGTAGCGTATACATCTCGTCAACTGAAGCCTCATGAATTGAATTATCCCACTCATGATCTTGAGTTGGCAGCTATTGTATTTGCTTTGAAAATCTGGAGACATTATCTTTATGGTGCGACCGTAAAGTTGTACTGCAACCACAAGAGCTTCAAATATTTGTATGATTAGAAAAGGCTAAATAAGAGATAACGCAGGTGGATGGAGTTGTTAAAAGATTATAACTTGGAGATCAAATACCATCCAGGGAAGGCCAATGTAGTTGTAGACGCATTGAGCCATAAAACAGTATAGGTTGTAGCCCTGATAAGACATGAGTGCCGGTTGATCGAGGATTTCAGAGATCTCAGTCTATTCAAGCAAATTTTGATCGATAGTAATAATGTCAGTGAGGCATATAATGATATGAGAGAAGCGATTGAGGAAGCTCAATTATAGGATAGACGAGCACAATATATCAGATGGATGATTAAGAAAGGTGAAACTCAGGAATATGATTTGTCAATAAGTAGATTAATTAGATACAAGAAACAATAATATGTTCCACTACAAATAGAGTTGAAGCGGAAAATCCTGGAGGAGGCTCACAAGAGTAAATACACTCTGCATCTAGGAGTGCTTAAAATGTATCATGACTTAAGGTCTACTTATAGTGACCGGGCATGAAGAGAGATGTAATACCCCGAATTTTGAGACTCGAGGCTAGAGAATAAGCCTGAGATTAGTGGATTGCTAAGCCCCGATTTAGCAAGATCCCAAATTGTGATTAGGAGTTAATGACTACAAAAGTGGACGTGGTTAGTGATTAATGAACCTTTTTAGAGAATATAAAGTGGATTGTAGTCGCTTGTGTTATGAGCAACACCAAAACCCTGTATTTGAGTTCAATTGTGGATTAACATCCAAATTGACTTAGAATAGAGGGAATAATTGAATGGGGTATTGTGATGGAAATGGTGTCATGTTGTGGTATTTAATCATTGGAATTGATTTAAATTGAATTGGACACATTGGTTGCAAAACTGGAAATGCTGTCCAGTGTGAATTCTGTATGGCCAGTCTTCTCATGTGGATGTTTTGACTAGGCAAATGATGTCAGAAAATTATGAAACTTTCCAGTCTTAAATTTCACATCTTAAGCTTCATAATGGACATATAATATGTGTCATTTCGTTTTGTGAACTGGGATTTATGTTTGTCCAAAGTTTTAGGTCGAAAATGGACTCTGTTTTGGGGCAGTGATGAACTTTGTGTAATTCTGGAATTGTGTGGTGATTTCTAGTATTGGTAAATATTTTTCCTATAAAGAGGACTTAAATACCTTTCATTTGGCTTTGGAATCACCTCATTTCAATTTTTCTAGAATTAGTTATGATTTTTCAAAGTTTGGGCAGAAAATCTGCCAGAAAATCCGAAAATGGGAATTATGACATCATCTCAATAAAAGATGACATCAGCATGGAATTACATATTTTCTCATCTTCTCCAGCTCTCATTTCGTGCTGAACCAGCTGAAACTAGTGAGAGAAAGTTGAGAGCTCTTAGAGAGAGAAAGAGGAGAAATCTCGCAAGGTAAGCCGATTTCTCCGATGATTTAGCTCCTAACGCGTATAACTCCGATCCTAAGCTACTCCTTTATGTTCTTTAAGGTTTGGAAGCTCCTCTTTTGGTGTTTTGAAGTTAGGGTTTTCAGCCACAAGAAGGAAAAGCTAGTGGGAGCTTGAGGTAACTTCCAAACTCTTGTATGTTGACTATTCTGGCTGCTGTGGTTGATTTAATCGGTGAAATTTCGCCGGTTGTCTTTGTTTGTAAATTTGGAAAATGGGTTGGCCTAGGTGTTATGCTGCCCAAATTGATACTAAATGGTAGTTCTAACCTAATGGAATAGTCAATAAAGTGGTTAGGAGTAGAAAGGAACGCGTTTACGGAGCCGAAACCGAAAAACCCTAATTTTTCCCGGGGAATTGAGAATTTCGGCCAGGCCTGGTTTGGAGGGGTTAGAGATTGATTTTCAATGATTTGATGATTCCATTGAGTTCAGGAGCGAAAATTAGGTGGGATTACAGTTGGTCACATTTTCGGAAAAGGCCGAAAAAGCATAATTACGAAAACGCCCTTGAAACCCTTAAAGTGGGGTTGCCAAGGGTAAATTTGTAAATTGAAATTTAATTTGATAATTCCGAGTCCGGAAATGGATTCCTTGGGCGAAAATATGTCAGAATAGCCCATGTCAAAATTTCAAGAAAAGTACAGCCGGACCGGGTACGGCGGGGCCCGGCTGGGTCCCCGGGGGTATTTTAGTAAATTTTCAATATAGCCTCATATAACCCCCAGAAACACTATGGAAGTGTCTAAATAGTACATTTGACATTGTAGGATCGAATGTGAAGCCCCGAGTTGCTGGCACGCAAATCAAGGAGAAAAGACTGGAGGTAGGGGACTTGCCTTACTTGCATGTATTTGATATCTTTGCTTGTGTAGTGATGTATGTGATTGCTTTACTTGATTGTGTAGAGCATATTTGAATAAATGAAGCTATGTTTCTGTTTTGCTGTGGCCATAGTTTTGTTACATGAAACATTGAGTATGCAGAAATGTCATTATGGGGCATGCATCTAGATAAAGCTAACATGTCATACACATAGCATCTATCATGCATACATTATGGTATCTGTTTCCTACTGAGATTCTCTCGAATCTCACTCTCCCCTACCAACAATTTAGACAGGGCAAGTGGCTCGTGGAGGGAGCGGCTAGGACTCCTCCGAGATGAGATTGTGTAATCCCCATTTGAAGAATTGTAATGGGCAATTGTACCCTATGTATCTTTAGTGAAGGTATGTACCCGAGATTGCTGGGATGATTAAGTTGTGCACTTTGATATTTATATGAATGTGATTTATCTTCGCGTAGTAATTGTATTCGAAATGTGAATATGAGACCAAGTTTATAAATGATTTCAAAAAGTATTCGTGAAAACCCCGTCATGTGATGGGTTAATAAATGTTATTTGATTATTATTGGTCTCTATTTCATTTTAATCACGTATTTCGGATATAATTACTGAGGGGGTTACAAGAGACGTGACGTAGTTTGTTGTTCGTTGTCTTACATGCCAAAAGGTGACGATTGAGCACCAGCGACCTTTAAGACTTCTTTAGAATCTTGAGATTCCTAAGTGGAAATAAGAAAGTATCATGATGGATTTTGTGATGGGGTTTCCTAGGATAAGAAATCATGATGCTATATAAGTAATCATTGATTGATTCATAAAAATAGCTCATTTCTTACCAATTAGCATCCATTATTCTCCTAATAGACTTGCAGAGATTTACATCAAAGAGATTGTGAGATTACATGGTAACCAAAGAGCATCATATTAGATATAGATCCTCACTTCACTTCCAATTTTTAGAAAGTGTTATATGAGGCTTTGGGTACTAAGCTCAGGTTCAGCACAACATATCATCCCCAGCCAGATAGCCAGATGAAATGAACCCTTCAGACATTAGAGGATATGTTAAGGGCATGTGTGCAATATTTTAATGATAGTTGGGACCACTTCCTTCTACTTACTAAGTTTGCTTACAATAACAGCTATCACTCTAGTATACAGATGGCTCTCTATGAGGTATTGTATGGAATGAAGTGTCAATCACCCTTGTGTTGGACAGAGTTATCCGAGAGATATTTATTTGGACTAGATATTATTGATCAAACAATATACCAGATCAAGCTGATAAAACAGAGATTATTAGCTGCCCAAAGCCAGTAGAAAAGTTATACCGACAAAAGAAGAAAACATCTAGAGTTTGGGGTCGGTGTCCATGTACTTATGAAGGTTTCACTTGTCACAGGGATTGGTAGGGCATTGAAAGTAAAGAAATTAAGCCCTTGGTACATTGGTCCATTTGAGATCTTGTCAAAGATTAGGCCAGTAGCATATCAAATTGCTTTACCCCTAAATTTGAGCAGATTGCATAATGTTTTCCACGTGTCACAGTTAAAGAAATATCAATCCGATCCCGAACATGTCATTGAATAAGAAGAATTAAATGTGCGGGATGATTTGATATACGAAGTCAAACCTACCTGGATTGATCAGCAGGAGAAATAGATGAGACATAGAAGTATCCCATTCATCAAAGTTGTCTGGAAGGGATTATCTACTAGAGAAGCTACATGAGAAACAAAGAAAGATATGCGCAAGCGGTACCCAGAATTTATGAATCAATATGTGTAACAAATTTTGGGGATGAAATTTTATTACGGGGAGGAGAGCTGTAATATCCCAAAATTCATACACCATAGATTCAATGTATATTTATTCAACAAACAGAATAAAGGGTGAATTTTGGAGAATTTGATTATGCTGCCAGTGAAAATTTCCTGTAAGACAGTGAGTTTGTCATGTGGTTTTGGATGAACAATGATGTCCAAATATTGTGAAATTTTCCAAAATGAAAGTAGACATTCCAAACTTTAATTTAATAGGACATATGAATTATTTGGACCTATACACTAAGAGTTATGAATTTTTGAAGTTTATCCAGTGAAACTAACTACTAGGACAGCGTCTAAAGATTTAAATTATGGGAATGTTGAGCTTTTAGTTGACTGAAGGCTATATTTTTCCTTGAAATTGGATTCAATAAGGGTTAAGTAGCCTTTACAAGCACCTCAATTAAATGTCTGCAAGTAAAGATATGAATTTTCAAAGTTTGATGAAAATTCTGCCGGATTTCCAGCAAAGTGTAAAAATCACAAAATGCAAGGGAAATTTTGGAAATTGGAAAAAATTATCTTTCCTCTATCTATTAAGACGTCTAGAAGCTTAGAAAAGTCAGGAAAAATTTCCAAAAATAAAAAAAAAAATTGAAAGAGGAAAGAAGGTGATGAATAGTAAAAACTCTAGGGAAAATTCACCAATTTCACTACCGAATCGCAGCTTTCACCCAAAAAGTCCTTCATAAATCTTCTTCTCCTCACCATGAGCTTCAAAACTACATTTTTAAATTTTTGATTGGTGGAGTTTGGCGTCACCTACTCAGGGTAGGTACTGCCATAATCAAGAACTGGTTGCAGAATCGTGCTTAGGTAAGCATAAGCTTCGATTTAAGCCAAATATTGTGATGTTTGAGTAATTACTCATGGAGTTGTGTTACTGCCCTAATTTTATAACACCATGAAAATGAAGCTTAATGGTCTTGTAATCATGAGATATGGGTTAAAGAAGGTTTAATGATGTTAGATTATAAGTCTTGAAGCTTAATTTGCAAAATTGGATTCTTGGGGAAAAGGAGTTCTGTTCAGTTCTGTATATAATCTAGGGAAGAAGCTGGATTTTGATGTTTTTGAGTATTCTATTGGATTCTATGCAAAAAATTATGTGGAATCACATATGGTTGTGATTTTTGGATGATCAACATAATTCTAGAATTTTTGAAAGTTTGAGTTGTTACTGTCCAGATTTGTTTCTGGAAACCAGTATTATTGTGGCATATTTTTTAGTAGTCAAACATAATCCAAATTACATGATATTTTACAGGATGAAAGTAGACATCCTGGGCTTTGATTTTGATAGTAATATGAGCTATTTGGCGTAGGAGATTGAAAGTTATGATTTTTCAAAGTTTGACTATGTTTCTGGAGTACAATCTAAAACAACAAGGTTTTGGCGAATTTGTCGGAATACTATGGTTATAATTGCTAGACTTGGGTATTTTTCCATGAAAATAAACTTAAAGAGCTTCATTTAGGCTTTGAAATTAGTCAATTTGAAATTTCCTAGAATGAACTATGATTTTTCAAAGTTGACCGAAAATCTACCAATTTTTCTGGAAAACTATGAAACTGCATTGAGCAGAGTTGTATTGAGTAGAAATTGTTGAAACTATGATAGATCACTAACAAACTGTGATTTAAAGGTAGTAGTGGTACAAGAAATAACCATTCACTTGTTAACTTTAATTTTGATAGGAATTGAAAATTCTCTGAGCCGAAATTAAAGTTAGGATGACTGCGAAATTGAGAAAGGAGACAGATTGTAATTCTATCTTTCACAAATTATGTGAATATTTTATATGTTTGTGTATGCCATCTTCTATGATATAATTTATTAATACTATTTTGCTAAGTAGGGCAATTTGTGCCAGTAGGCACTTTTACCTGGTTGTTGAGTAAGAACCCAACCGAGGTTTACGGATAGTGGGGGAGTGGCCTTAACACATGTATACATGCCGTGATGATTGTTTGTGTTATTAATATGTTACATAACATGGAGCATGACATATTTAATTTTTCACATTTTATATGATTCGTTGTGTATTACTACTGAGATTCTTTTAAATCTCACCATTTTTCAAAATTAAAAATATTCTAGCTAAAGGTAATGGCTTGAAGAACAAATCCTTGGCTACCGCCCATTGGAGTTCCAGTACACACGTGGAGACTGTTATTGGTTATCTAGCTTGTAATGTAGTTCCTTTTGAACACTCTGTACATTTGTGTATATATTTCAAACACTGTAGGGGAATTTCCTGTATTGTAAACAAGTACTTAATATCAGTATGTCTTTACTATTTCTATATGCCTTACAAAACTATACGCTTATTACTCTGCGTATATCAAAATGTTAAGGGGTTTGACATATTTGGATTTGCTTTTGTGCATTTGACGCTTTTAACTTCTTTAGTAGCAATTTCTTGTATTTAACTTGGTATAGTTTATGCTTGAGATTGTTATGAAAATATTATGTTTGTAATCAAGGGTTCTTGGTTATTTGTGTTTATGCACTTAAATGATTCCAATTGCTAGAGTTTTAATTAGATTTTAGTTAGAGAAATTAGACCTTACTAGGTATGGAAGTGCCTAATTAACCTAGTTCAATCTAGTCTAAAGGGTCTTTTAGGCATATTTGTTTAAACTATCTAACTCTCATAAATGAAATGATGATAGCCTAAGTCATCGCACTAGAAAATTATCCATTTCATTAATCTATGTCATTTCTATCATTCATCCATTCACACTATCCATTTCCATTTTTGTAAACCAAAAATCATAAAAAGAAGTAGCTTAGGGCATGTATTTAGTCTAGATATAGTTTAGGTATTATCTTCTTCTTTGTTAATTTGTAATTGTCACTTAATTAAACTAGAAACTTAGATAATTAGACTCCAATTAGAGAATCAACCTTAGTTATCATCACTTTTTATTTGATAGCCCCCACAACATGACTTGTCTCCTATTCACAAACCTATAATCGTGCTTGGAGAACTCATCTCAACTTTCCTTAAAGTCAAGGTAATAGTTTAAACTAATATTCTACATCTACATCTAGTCATAAACAAAATCTTCCTTCTTAGGGTTTTCAATTCCAATCAAGGTAAACTCCTAATAAGGAAGAGGAGTCTAAAATGGAAAATTTGCTAGCCCAAATATTTGCTAACCAAGAATCTTTAAGGGTTAAAACTAAGGCCATTCTCCCCCCTCCCCAATAAAATTGCTATTAAAAATCTTGAAGTGCGAATGGGGAAATTAGCATCACAAATGAATGCTATGTCAAGAGGTAGTTTCCCTAGTAATACCATTCCCAATCCAAAACGGAATAGAAAGGGGGATTGCAAGGCACTTGATAAGAAAATTTATTTTTCCTTATATGATGATTTTGTGGATGATATTTGACAGTAATGAAAGGAATTTTGGTGTAATTGATAAATAAATAAGGATTTTAGAATAAATATTTTTATTACTATTATTATTACTATTATAATATTTTCTTGCTTTTCTTTTGATAGCCACATACAGAACTATGTTAAGGAAAAAAGAGAAGAAAGGATACCTAAAAGTATACCTACGGGATTGAAACAAGACAAGGAGGTGTAGCTGAAAAAAAATGGATTGACACTGTAGCGACACTATTCACCAACACTATTTTGGTACTATTCTACGGACAATCACTATAGCATCGCTATTCACTGATACTTTAGCAGCATGGTTTATCATCAATCGCTTGCCTATATATAATCATACTCATGGAGAAAACATGGAAGGCATTCTTCTTGGACTGAAGGAAGACATTATATTATTTCTTAGAGTTAATTGCATGCATTTTATTATTTCTTGCATGCCTCCATTTTGGTAGGCTTAGGTAGACTTCCTTCATGGACGTTATAGGTAGATCTCCTTTATGGATAGTATATATTGCCACCTACATGGAAGGTTTTACCACCTATATTGAAGGCTGGATTTCTTCATTTTCATGCATCATAGTAGTGATGTTCACTGTATTCTTCTCGATTTAATGGATATATTCAACAAAGAAAAAGAACGTTATTGTCTTGGAAATGTGACATTAAAAGACCTTGTTTGCAAGTTTATAAGAAAACTGGATGGGAAGAAAATCTTGATTAATAGAAAGCATTTAAGCCGTTATTAGATGTAAAACCAGAGGAAGATGTGAGCCATAATCACAACTACTGTTCATAATCATGCTTTTGTCTAATTTGTCTTATCTTTTTAGTAACTTTTGACTTTCTTAACTTATTTTGTTTAATTTATTTCCATGCAACCTATACCGGTCATTCATGTCAGTAATTTGTTTCAAACTTCTTTGAAAAATGCATGATTTGTATGATCTTGTTATTACTGTTTTAGTGTATAAACATGCATTCTTCCATTTATAATCACAAAATGTCTGAGAGAAAAGAAAAGAAAAAGGGTATCACACTAAAATATAGATTTAAATCTATATGCATTTTTGGTGAAGCTGATTTGGGAAAGGATGGAAAGTTTCTAGAGAAATCAACTTTGTATGTGGGGGAGGCATCCAAGGCCTAAGGGGAATTGTGGCCATTGCTGCAATCATTAAGAGAAGTAAGGGTTTGAGTGTAAAGGTGAAGGAGTTAGATAGTCACATCTTTTCCTTAGGACAAGAGTTATAGGTTTCAAACTTGCTTAAATATATGGGACGTATGTTCTTCCAGGCTAAAGCTTTCATCGCTCTACTTGGTGGTTTGGAAATGGTGGATGGGATTTCTAGTGTTGCATATTAGGCTAAACTAAACTTTCACAAAAAGCCATTAGGATTGTCAAATGTTAATGGCTTTTATGATGTTCTATTGTATTTTTTTGATCATGCTGTGGAAACAGGATTCATACCCCCAAGTGACTCGCCATCCCATAATTTCTACACTAACTACTGATCATCTATTCGATCAACTGCAAAACTTTAAACCTAAACCAGATCTATTAGTCAAACAAATAGGTAGGCAACCTTCAGATTACAATCAGAAGCTAAATCTAGATACAACTTTTTGCTTGTAACTTCCTTAATCTTTTGGTTTTACTCTAAGCATTTTGGTTTACTTTATTGTGTGTTTATGTTTTTTTTTTAAAAAAAAACTTTGCCTAAGTTCTAGAAGACATTGAGGACAGTGTCTGATTTAGGTTAGGGGAGGACTAGTAAAATATATATATATATATAGTTAATTAGTTAAACCATTAGATGCATAGGGTGTGAAAAAAATGGCAGAGTAAGGAGTTATTCTTAACTCTTAAGATGTATTTTATTAGTTACATGTTTTTGTTCCTTTTAAAAAGAAGTTAAAAAAATCATCCTATTTAGGTGCTTTATAATGATCTTAAAAAGCATATAAGTTTTAAGTATGGATCAATTGAATTTAGAGATTTCATAGCATGATTGAACAACTGATTGTTGTGATTGATGATGAATTCTAAGCTTGAATGAGCTGGGTTTAAAAGCCCCTGACTATGAGCTTTTGAGCCTATTTGATCAACAATGATTATTTCTTTTGTATGTGATATTAACCTATTAGGTTGTCACTCTCGAACTTGCTTCAAATTTGGTTGAGATTACATTTCACATGCACAATAAAAAATGATAAAGGCATTTATTTTCTTTCTTTAGCCAGAGCCAAATAGCCAACCTTGCAATTATGTCTTTGACAAGCCCTTTTGAGCCTAATTGATTGTTTCTTTGTTCTTAACACATTAACATTTTTTTAATGATATATCAAGTGCTTTTACCTAATTCGGAAGATTAGCAAAGCATTTGAAATTTTTGTAAAATAGTCTTTTGACAAGTTTAAGGGTGTATATATCATTAACTTTAGAGTTGCAGAGTTTAAAAAAGAAGGAAAAGAAAAAAAGATATTGAGTATTTGAATTAAAATTGTGGATTGTTGTGATGAGATAACATTATTCATAAGTTGGCCATTTTCCAATTGCTCTATTTCTTAAATGTAGCCCTTCATATTATGTTTTGCATGCCTTTTATCGTAACCCCATTACAACCCTCAATAAGTCCTTTTGATTTGAATTATTCATATGAATTAGGTAGTGGAGATTGAGATTTTTAGCAAGCTATGGTAATGCAATTTTTTCAGTTTAATTTGAGTGAAACACTTGCCCTTAAACACTTGAGAGATTAAGAGAATGAGTTACAATTACGAACTCGGTTCATTTATTTTCAAATAAAGTTACCATTTTATATTTTTGTTGATTTATGAATACTATTATCTCTTTATTTTTCAGTTGCGTTCTTGCTTATGACTTGACATTTCTGATTTTGTTGGAAGCACTTATTAGTCACTACTTGTCCGATGACGTCCAAGAGCTAAGTGTGGGGGAATTTGATACGTCAAATATTTGCATATTTATTTTCCCTTATATGATGAATTTGTGGACAATATTTGAGCTTAATGTAAGGAATTTGGGTGTAATTAATAAATAAATAATGATTTTGGAATAATTATTTGTATTACTATTATAATATTTTCTTGCTTTTCTTTTGATAGCCACATACAAAACCATGTTAAGGAAAGAAAAGAAGAAAGGAGATCTAAAAGTATACCCAAGAGATTGAAACAAGACAAGGAGGTGCAGCTGAAAAAAATGGACCGACACTGTAGCAACATTGTTCATCGACAGTGTTTGGGTACTATTTTGCCGATAGCCATTGTAGCATCACTATGCACTGACACTGTTTAGGTACTATTCTACCTACAGTCACTGTAGTGTCACTATTCACTGACACTGTAGCTGTACGGTTTATCATCAATTACCTACCTATATATATGCATACTCATGGAGAAAACATGGAAGGCGTCCTTCTTTGACAAAAAGAAGACATTATATTATTTCTTAGAGTTAATTTCATGCATTTTATTATATCTTGCATGCCCCCATCTTAGAAGGTTTAGGTAGACCTCCTTCATAGATGATATAGGTAGACCTTCTTTTTGGATGGTATAGGTTGCCACATACATGGAAGGTTTTACCTCCTATAAGAAATACTAGATTTATCCATTTTCATGCATCTTGTGATTGTATCTCTATGTTTTAGAATTTAGTAATCAAGTTTTATGCAATATTTATGAAGTATTCAATTTATTTTGGTTTTGTTTTAAATTTCATCATGAGCTAAATTTTTATTTTCCTAGGGTGATGATGTAGCTTACTAATGACGGATTGAATCTTAATTTATTAAATATAGTTTTCATTTTTCCTTTATGATTGAGTTATAATTATTGTTCTTAATGCTTTCAATTGATTGATCATGTTTTAAATGATTTTAATATGTATGTTGAGACCGGAAGGAGAAGCTTGTGTGTAGATCCTATAATAAAACGATAACTTGCATATGAAATAGGAATATGTTCATATGAGTTGTGTAACCTTAATGAGTTCCATAAATTTTAATGCATGATTAATTTCTTAAATTCATAGAGGAATATTGGATTAATAATTAATTATAGAATTGCTTGACCATGGAAGAGGATAGTAATTAAATTAAGGAAACTTGACTATTTATCATATGGAATAAATTGGACTAGAATAGATAGATGATTCAATCCGAAATTTGTTAAGTGAAATATGATCCCTAGGGATTTTATTATAGTTGTTTTCATATTATTTTCACTCATATTTAATCTTTTTTTTTTATTTTGCACTCTCAATCACCAACTAATCGTCAACTAAATAGAATTAAAATTACCCATTTTGATACTTAGTGATTAATCCTCGAGGGAACGATGATCTATTCACTTTTATATTACTTGTTTACGATAGTGTACACTTGCATCTTTTAATAAATCATTTATGTTAGAGCAAGCGTTTCACCTAAGAGGGGGTGAATTGGGTGATACAAAAAAATTTCATTGCAAATATAAAATTTAACAGTGAAATTAAAACAGTAAGGAGTAAGGAGAAATATCACCGAAGTGTACACCGGGAGTTATACTGGTTCGGTCACAACCACTTTGACCTACGTCCAGTCCTCAGAGCTTCTCTGAGAGTTTCACTATAACTTCCAAGATTCAGTGGGTTCTTGGCACCTCAGTACAAGCAAGTTCCTTCACCTGGACACTCGCTCCCCCTTACAAGTTGTAATCCAATCCCAACTCAAGGTTCCATAATCTTAAGTTATCTCAATAACAAATATTGAATTTGAATGAAATATCTCTCTCACAGAGTGAATAAGAATCACTGAAGCATAGAATTACAAGTATAATGCAAAACAGAGCAATGAACTTGATAATACGTTCGTGTGTGTGTTCTTGTATATCTTCTCTGTCTGGAGGTTCCCATATATATAGATACGTTGGTAATGATTGCTGGAACATATTTCTTCATGCCCGTTGGAGCGTGCGCAGCCATTATTGACTTTTCCAGTATTTGAAAGAAATACGTTTGCGGTAGGTAGCGGTCGGTGACATTTGAACGTTTCTTTTAACTTTCCTTATTTGGTAAGATCTCTTCATTATTTATCTGTAGATATGCTAAGAATACTAATACAATGAAAGGGTAATCATATAGGGAACAAATTAATGACCGTTAGAATTATTTCTAAGTTTCTGGGTTTCCATACTCGAGTAGCTACTCGAGTATCCCTTATAGTTTACTCGAGTATCATCGGGAAACTTTGATAAAACTGCAAGTTAATACACAAATATAAGATTACTCGGGTAGTGCATGGAATAACTAAATTTCAAACCTTTGGAAATGCAGGTTTACTCGGGTACCTACTCGAGTAATGCATTCTTTTATGCATAGGTTACTCGGGTACCAACTCGAGTAAACCTTCCAATAAACTTTTGGTTACTCGATGCTCTACTCCAGTAATGTTGGCAGGATTTCAAGGCCGAGAGCATTTCAAGTTTGATTGCCTTGTTACTCGAGTACATACTCAAGTAAACTTACTTTTTGTACATCACTTACTCGGGTAATAACTTGAGGTTTTCCTTTAAACATAACACTGCATACTCGAGTACACACTCGAGTAATCCACTTAAAATAGAACATTAAATACTTGCATACTAGAGTAATGACTCGAGGAAGAAGAGATAATATTAGATCAAGTTATTCGGGTACTACCTTCAAGTTTTCACTTACCTCAGTGAGTTACTTGAGTTCCTACTCGAGTAACATTGGCAGTGGTACAAAGTGCCGAGAGCAACACATTTTCTGAAACAGAGTACTCGAGTACATACTCGAGTATCATTGGCAGGCCGAGAGCAACTGGAAGAATTTTACATGCTTACTCGAGTAGCTGCTCGAGTGACGTTGGCAGGCCGAGAGCAACTTGAAAACATTTACACTATTACTAGAGTAACGTTGGCAGGTTACTGGAAGGTGCCTCTGGTGACTTCAAGTTTTGTCTCATTACTCAAGTACCTACTCGAGTAATGCCTTAGAAAAATTGCTTCTGATCAAGTTTCTCAGCTTATTCTCTTGACCTTTCTTCATTACTTCAATGCTTACTTCAAGTGATGCTTTTCCCTATTATTACTTTGTTCAAAACTTATTTATTACTCAATTCTTTTTCATACCATTCTTTGTTATCATCAAAACATGAGATCTAACATTCTCCCCCTTTTTGATGATGACAAAACCTGGTGATTTTGAACAAGATCTTTGAAGTTAAGTTCTCAACTAAATACTTCTTGAGTTCAATGATAATTTTGAAAACCTTGTTAAGTTTAGATTCAAAATATTTTTAAAGTTATTACTTACACCTTGCATACACAATAAACTTCATTAGTCCAACAATGTATCATAATTTAAAGCTTAAATGGACTTGAAATGAAATCATAATTTAAATAAACTTGCATTAAATTTAAAATTGCGTTACAAGATAACAGAATGAAAAGCTTAACAAGTTCAAAAGACTCCCTAAAATCCCATGTACACCCATATACCCCTAAAGCAAACATAGACATTCCACAAAATCACTCTCAAGTTCTTCTCCCCCTTTTTGTCTTCATCATTCAAGAGGAGGATTGGAAGGCTTGACCATGGAAATTGGCTTCACTGGAAGAACTAAGCCACTATCTGAACTAGACGAGTCAAAAGAACTAGAGGATTCTGGTTCAGGAAGATTCACTGGAGGGATATGGATATCATCTCTGGGAGGAATAGAAGAAGGTTAGAAGACAACCATAGTGGTCTCAACCTCTGGAGTGGTCTCAACCTTTAGAGTAGTCTCAACCTCTGGAGTATGATGATCAGAGGAGGAGGAGGGAGCAATTTCCTCACTATGGGTAGGAGATGGAATAGGTTTTGGAGCAGTTTCAGGCTGAGGTTTAGAAGGGGAATCATCAATGACGATATGAGTGGTCTCATTAGTTTCGGGATTATCCACTGAATAAATGATGTCTTTGGCTTGAAGCTCTGGTGGACTAGAGACCGAAGGAATTGAGGGTTCATCCTCAGTGAGAGGAGTATCAGAGGAAGGGTTCTCTGGAGGTGGAGGTGTAGAAGAAGATGGACCGGCAGAAGGTCCGGGACCCAATGAGTCTAATCGTGCCAGAATCAATCTCAGAGTCTCACCCTGGGCACGTTGCTCAGCTAGCAACTCCTCGTGCCTCTTATTCATTTTCTCAACCAACTCTCCCATCTTGTGATTCATGTGGGTTATCAGTTCAGCATTTGTGTTGGCAATATCCACATGGAATCCTCTGAGCATGTTTTCCATGAAATGTTAAAGTGTTGCATTGAGGAAGGAGGGTGATGATGTGGTGGCAGCTGGAGCCGATGACTGAGTGTCATCTATCTTGCTAGTCTCAGCCTCAGTAGTCTTCTTCTTCTTCTTTGACCCAGACTCTAGAGGACCTTTGAGAGGGATGTCAATATGCAACTTTCCAATCTGGTTTCTCCCAACCGGAGTTATCCTCTCAATAGGCTCCTTGCTATCCAAATACCATATCTTATTCTCTTTCAGAATCAATGACACTATCTGAGGATATGGCATTGGTGTTGTAGCCTTCCCATCCACTCTATACCTCTTCATTTCAGAGAAGATATACTCTCCCAAATCCTTCTGTTCCTTCAGGAGAAGTGAAGCAAACCACCTAAAGTCCCTATCAGAGAAGTGGGTATAGTTGTTGGCCTTGTTCACAAGGGACCTAGAATAGATATACCATAGGACCCTGTGATGATCACACATATCACTTTTTTTGAAATTTAGAGGACCAACTAACTCTCCAGGTTTTAAGACAGAAAAGATTTGGTTTGGTTTGAGTTGAGAATAAATATCATCTGGGGGGTTCTCGATCCCTAACCACAAATTAATCCTAGAGGGTGATATGAGAATCTTTTGGCCTCTCACTGTGGTGGTCATCTCTTCCTCAGCTGAGGTTCTGTTTGGCTCATCTATGATTTCTAGATTACAGTAAAAGTGTGTGATTACTTTTGTGCAGAAAGGTAATCTAATGGATAGCCAAGGCATAAAAGGATCTAGATATGGACTAAGGTCACGCTTCAATACCTCCTAAAGTATCCTGAGATCCACATAGTGTGTTTTGCACACTTTCCTCCTGGAGAACTGGGATAGATATTTGGGAGACTCTACCAGTTTGCTGACATTGAACCCCTTTGGTGGGTTGGTGATCTCTTCTTCCGGTACTTTGGACTTCTTGGAAGATTGTCCCTTCTCCATCTGCTCTATTATTCCAGCCATAGCCTTAGCCACATTTTTGTCATACTTGGGCTTTTTAGAAGGCTTAGGTGTAAAAGAGGGGGTAGAGGAATCAGAGGGTGTAGGAGAGGGAGACTTAGCACTTTTTCCTCTCCCAGTTGAAGTGCTCTTTTTGGATTGAGCCCTTGTAACAATAGGCTCTTTGATCACAACCCCTTTGGGTTTCGGTTGAGGTTGAGGTTGAGGTTGGATTTTGGCTTTTGATCTCGGGGTTAGTTTTCTTCTCTTTGTTGGATGAGAAGAAAGAGGATCAGGGTGTTGTTGAGATTCAGAGGAATCTGTGGGAGTAAGGTTTTTAGTCCTCACCATTTTGAAACACAGAAATTTGAAAAAACCATAGAAACAGGGTCACAGTCGCAGGTTAGGGCACTGAGAATCTGAACAAAATAGGAGGTTTTTGGTGATGAAATCTGTTGGGTTTTGACGGAAATGACACAAGGAATCGATTGTAAAAAGTTTTTGAGAGAGGGTATAGTGATTTACTCGAGGAGATTTTGTGGAAATGACCGAGTTTGCGACAGATAAAGACCTAAAACCCGACGTTACTCGAGGCCTTACTCGAGTAAACTTCAAGTTTACTCGAGGCCTTACTCGAGTGATCATACAGAAAATCTCTAAAATAATTCATTTAAATTGCGTACCTGGCATGAAGAATATTGTAATTATCCATCTATGTTCCCTCGATCATTTATAACCAATTTTGAACAGATTTGAGTCATTTTTGCATCAATTTGGAAATCTGGACTTCCAGTTACTCGAGTCCTTACTCGAGTAAGTTTCAAGTTTACTCGAGGCTCGCCTCGGGTAACTTGCCTTTTCAACTTCTGACTCTTTATTTCTTTATAACTGAACCGTTAGATTTGAATTCCAAGTAACTTGATTCGTTACTTCCAGTTTTGAAGTTCATTACTCGAGTACATACTCGAGTAAAGTGTTACTTTACTTCAAGTTGTTCCTCGGGTAATGCTTCAGTGTTAGTCATTACTTCAAGTTGGTACTCCAGTAAAGGTGTCCTCTGATAACCCCTGTTTTTGTTTCTCAAAACAAAATTTCAATCTTCCTGCAAAACAAATTTCTACATACTCCGATGCTTAAATTAGTGATCATCAAAACTTTAACAAATGACTTCATCTAATATTATGAGAAACTTAAATAACTTATAACTCATTGGGATTTACCATTCCCAATTCTCTTCTAATGTATAGAAATTGATCTTTTGCAAGGGGTTTTGTGAAGATATCTGCTAGTTGAAGATGAGTAGGAATGAATATCACTTTCACATCTTTCTTTTGAACATGATCTCTGATGAAGTGATGTCTGACATCGATATACTTGGTTCTAGAATGTTGAACTGGATTCTTTGCCAAGCTTATCGTACTGGTATTGTCACAATATATTGGTATTTCTTTGAGATAAATACCAAGATCTTGTAGTTGTTGTTTTAACCATATCACTTGTGCACAACAACTTGAGACTGCAACATATTTAGCTTCCGTTGATGAAAGAGACACTGTATTTTGTTTCTTGCCAAACCATGATACAAGAGATCCTCCAAGAAATTGTCCTTGTCCGCTGGTGCTCTTTCTGTCTGTCTTGTATCCTCCATGATCTGAATCTAAATATGCAACAAGATATTCACTTCTTCCTTTGGGATACCACAGACCTAATTCTGGTGTGTCTGTAAGGTATCTAAAGATTCGTTTGACCGTTTCAGCATGAGATTCCTTTGGTGCTGATTGATATCTTGCACATATGCCAACACTGAATTGAATGTCTGGTCTACTTACCGTAAGATAGAGTAATGATCTAATCATTCCTCTATATTTTGTGATGTTGTAGTCTTTCCCTTTAACATCAGCATCAAGCAACGTAGTTGAGCTCATAGGCGTGTCTGAGCCATTTGCTTCATCCATTCCATACTTCTTCAATAGCTCTTTTAAGTACTTTGTTTGAGATATGAAGATTCCATTCTTTCTTTGTTTGATTTGCAAACCAAGAAAGAAATTCAATTCTCCCATCATTGACATCTCAAATTCTCCCTGCATTATCTCAGAAAATTCCTTACACAGAGATTTATTAGTAGCACCAAAAACAATGTCATCAACATATATTTGAACAATTAAAATATCATTGTGTTTTTGTTTTATAAAGAGTGTTGTGTCAATTTTTCCCCGTACAAAACCTTGATCAATAAGAAACTTACTAAGCCTTTCATACCATACTCTAGGAGCTTGTTTTAAACCATATAAAGCCTTTTTGAGTTTAAAAACATGGTCAGGTTTAGTAACATCCTCAAAACCTGGAGGTTGTTCTACGTAGACTTCTTCCATGATGTAACCATTTAGAAATGCACTTTTTACATCCATTTGATAGAGTTTGAATCCTTTGATGCATGAAAAAGCTAAGAGTACACGTATTGCTTCCAATCTAGCCACTGGAGCATACGTTTCCTCATAATCAATCCCTTCTTCCTGATTATAGCCTTTGGCTACCAACCTTGCCTTGTTTCTGTCAATAATTGCGGATTCATTGAGTTTGTTCTTGAATACCCATTTAGTTCCAATGATCGGATGATCCTTGGGTCGGGGTACCAAATCCCAAACTTGATTTCTCTCAAATTGATTTAGTTCTTCTTGCATTGCTATAACCCAATCATTGTCTGACAGGGCTTCATCAATGTTAGAAGGATCAATTTCAGAAATGAATGCAGAAAAACTTACTTCATTGAAAACTCTATTTCTAGTTTTGATCCCTTCATTCACATCTCCTATGACTTGATCTAAGGGATGACTTCTATTGTATTTCCAGGCTTTAGGTTGACCTAGAGATTGCTCTTCTTCCTTAGTTTCATCAACTTCTGGAATAAGAGACTTAGAAATAGATTGACCATTTTCTTGATTTAAAACAACTTCCTGTTCTTCATCAATGGTTTTGTCAGAGGATTCAAATTCATCAAATACAATATGAATTGATTCTTCAACAACACATGTTCTTTTATTGAAAACTCTATATGCTTTACTTCGGTTAGAATATCCTAGGAAAATTCCTTCATCAGTTTTACAATCAAATTTTCCTAAGTTATCTTTACCATTATTATGAATGAAACACTTACAACCGAAGATGTGTAGATGAGCAATATTTGGCTTTCTTCCTTTGTACAGCTCGTATGGTGTCTTTCCAAGTTTTGTTCTGATATAGGCTCTATTTGAAATGTAGCATGCTGTACTCATAGCATCAGCCCAAAACACTTGAGACACATTCTTTTCATTCAGCATTGCTCTAGCCATTTCAGTGAGCAATCTATTCTTGCGTTCCACAACTCCATTTTGTTGAGGCGTCCTTGGAGCAGAGAAATTGTGATCAATGCCATTAGTATGACAAAATTCTTCAAAAGCTTGATTTTCAAATTCTCCACCATGATCGGTCCTAATACCTGCAATGGTCATACCTTTCTCATTTTGCACTTTCTTGGCAAAAACAATAAATTCTTCAAAGGTTTCATCTTTTGAAGATAGAAAACTAACCCATGTAAATCTGGAGAAATCATCAACAATGACAATTGAATATAAGTTGCCACCAAGACTCTTTACTCTTGCTGGGCCAACTAAATCCATATGCAATAATTGTAGTGGTCTATTTGTTGAAATCTCATTTTTCAATTTGAAAGATGATTTCGTTTGTTTACCCTTTTGACATGCGTCACAAATCAAATCATTTTTGAAAGATACTTTGGGTAATCCAAGAACTAAATCATTTTTGAGTAGTTTGCCTAATTGATGCATATTGACATGAGCCAATCTCTTATGCCATAGCCAACTTTCATCGGTATTACTCAGAAAACAGTTTTCAGATTCATTTCTACTAATATCTATAGTATAGCAGTTACCTTCCCTTTTTGCTCTAAGCTTAGCCT
This sequence comes from Inga leiocalycina, assembly GCA_963242795.1. Classification (NCBI taxonomy): domain Eukaryota; kingdom Viridiplantae; phylum Streptophyta; class Magnoliopsida; order Fabales; family Fabaceae; genus Inga; species Inga leiocalycina. The sequence continues at coordinate 45,094,115 of OY725329.1, forward strand.
TGATATTCTTCTTATCAAGCTGTAAGTCATTCTTGTTGATAATTAAGCATTCTTCTGAGTCAAATATTACCCAGTTGTCTTTATCTGGACTTTGACTTACGCTCAGCAAATTGTGACACAAGCCTTCAACATAATATACGTCTTTGACTTGTATGCCTTTGTCATTTTTTATTTCACCAATTCCTGCTATTCTTCCGGTTTGATTTCCTCCAAATTTTACCTTTCCACCTTCCTTAGGTTGCAATGTGGTAAAACTTTCGAAATCCCCGGTCATATGTCTAGAGCATCCACTGTCTATGTACCACTTATTATTTTTGGATGCTTTAAGACATATCTGCAATCAAATTATTAAGTCTTAGGTACCCACATCTTTTTGGGTCCTTTTGGGTTAGTATAAATGATTTTCTGAACATATGAGCCTTTAGGTACCCATTTGTAGGTTCCTATGTTTCCTTTCATCTTATGAATGCATGAAGAAGTATAATGACCTTTTCTATTTCAGTAATTACATAATGCAAAAGGATTTGATATATGCACAGAATGTTGGAAATAATTCAAATATGATTTACCTCATACTTTCTTTCTACCTTTTCTTTTATCTGATTTTGGATCATATCCAATACCAGATTGGTCATTTACAACTCGTTGATCTTTTAAAATCACACTTAGCATCTCACTTCCTTTAGTAAATTTTTCAAGAGTTTTTATGAGATCAGTGTTTTTCTTTCTCAAAGAAGAACAATTTTCACAATTCTTTTCTAGGCTTTCTTTAAGTTCAATTTCAAGAACTTTTTTTTTCTTTTTGAAAACAACTAATTCTTTAACTACTTTAATGAATTCAGAATGTAAAGCATTATATTCAGAGAGTAATTCATCATAGGTAGGATCAGAATCATTTACCTCTTCTTCTGTCTCTTCTTGAGCAACAAGTCATATGTTGGCTACTTCTTCTTCATCACTTTCTTCGTCAGATGAACTATCTCCCCATATAGCAGATACAAAGGCCTTCTTTTTGTTAAAGAATTTGCCTTTTCTCTTCTCTTTGCTCTTTTGATTCAGGTCTGGACATTCTGATTTGATATGTTCTGGTTTTCCACATTCGTAGCAAATGATATGATCTTTACTGGTAGTTCCTCCTTTTTGAAAATGTTTAAAGCCTTGACCTTTCTTGTAAAACTTTCTGAATCGTTTTATGATTAGGCCCATTTCATCATCGTCAAATTCCTCATCCTCATCTTGATTGTCTTCTTTTGCTTTTAGTGCTAGGCCTTTCTTTTTCTTGTCACCGATGTCATCTAATTCCTGTTTGAACTTTAGTTTGCTTTCATATTCAGAGAGGCTTCCAAATAGAGAAGCAACTGATCTCATTGATTCTCCTTTTGCTTCTTCTATTGCAGTGACTTTGGCCTCTCACTCTTTAGAAAGAATATTCAAAATCTTTCGTACTTGGGTATGCTGATCATAAACTTTCCCAAGTGCTGCAAGTTGATTAACAAGATGAGTATATCTAAGTTCAAATTCAGATATTGATTCACCTGATTTCATTCGAAGTAAATCGAATTCAGTGACCAGGGTATTGATCCGATTCTCCTTTATTCCCGAAGTTCCTTCATGAGCTATTTCCAGAGCTTCCCATATTTCCTTTGCTGTTGCGAGTGTGCAAATTCTGAAGTACTCACTTTGACTTAAAGCACTTTGTAACATCAGAATTGCCTTGCTGTTGAGAGTGATAAGTTTCTTGTCATTCTCATCATATTCCGCTGGCGTCTTGGGAATTTTCTGAGATTCTATAATCTTTATAGGTTGATAGTTTCCACTCTCAATCACATCCCATAGCCCATATTCAGTAGCCATCACGAATACTCTAAACTTTGCTTTCCAGAAAGAAAAGTGTTCTCCACTAAAACCTGGAGGTCTCATGATGGATGCTCCGTCGGGAAGAATTCCTTCACCCATGCTTGCCATTGGATCCTTCTTAGGTTGTTATACCTTAACAAGAAGACCTATTCTCTGATACCAAATGTTAGAGCAAGCGTTTCACCCAAGAAGGGGGGTGAATTGGGTGATACAAAAAAATTTCGTTGCAAATATAAAATTTAACAGTGAAATTAAAACAGTAAGGAGTAAGGAGAAATATCACCGAAGTATACACCGGGACTTATACTGGTTCGGTCACAACCACTTTGACCTACGTCCAGTCCTCAGAGCTTCTCTGAGAGTTTCACTATAACTTCCAAGATTCAGTGGGTTCTTGGCACCTCAGTACAAGCAAGTTCCTTCACCTGGACACTCGCTCCCCCTTACAAGTTGTAATCCAATCCCAACTCAAGGTTCCACAACCTTAAGTTATCTCAATAACAAATATTGAATTTGAATGAAATATCTCTCTCACAGAGTGAATAAGAATCACTGAAGCATAGAATTACAAGTATAATGCAAAACAGAGCAATAAACTTGATAATACGTTTGTGTGTGTGTTCTTGTATATCTTCTCTGTCTGGAGGTTCCCATATATATAGATACATTGGTAATGATTGCTGGAACATATTTCTTCATGCCCGTTGGAGCGTGCGCAGCCATTATTGACTTTTCCAGTATTTGAAAGAAATACGTTTGCGGTAGGTAGCGGTCGGTGACATTTGAACGTTTCTTTTGACTTTCCTTATTTGGTAAGATCTCTTCATTATTTATCTGTAGATATGCTAAGAATACTAATACAATGAAAGGGTAATCATATAGGGAACAAATTAATGACCGTTAGAATGATTTGTAAGTTTCTGGGTTTCCATACTCGAGTAGCTACTCGAGTATCCCTTACAGTTTACTCGAGTACTTACTCGAGTATCATCGGGAAACTTTGATAAAACTGCAAGTTAATACACAAATATAAGATTACTCGGGTAGTGCATGGAATAACTAAATTTCAAACCTTTGGAAATACAGGTTTACTCGGGTACCTACTCGAGTAATGCATTCTTTTATGCATAGGTTACTCGGGTACCAACTCGAGTAAACCTTCCAATAAACTTTTGGTTACTCGATACTCTACTCCGGTAATGTTGGCAGGATTTCAAGGCCGAGAGCATTTCAAGTTTGATTGCCTTGTTACTCGAGTACATACTCGAGTAAACTTACTTTTTGTACATCACTTACTCGGGTAATAACTTGAGGTTTTCCTTTAAACATAACACTGCATACTCGAGTACACACTCGAGTAATCCACTTAAAATAGAACATTAAATACTTGCATACTAGAGTAATGACTCGAGGAAAAAGAGATAATATTAGATCAAGTTATTCGGGTACTACCTTCAAGTTTTCACTTACCTCAGTGAGTTACTCGAGTTGCTACTCGAGTAACATTGGTAGTGGTACAAAGTGCTGAGAGCAACACATTTTCTGAAACAGAGTACTCGAGTATCATTGGCAGGCCGAGAGCAACTGGAAGAATTTTACATGCTTACTCGAGTAGCTGCTCGAGTAACGTTGGCAGGCCGAGAGCAACTTGAAAACATTTACACTATTACTCGAGTACGTACTCGAGTAACGTTGGCAGGTTACTGGAAGGTGCCTCTGGTGACTTCAAGTTTTGTCTCATTACTCGAGTACCTTCTCGAGTAATGCCTTAGAAAAATTGCTTCTGATCAAGTTTCTCAGCTTATTCTCTTGACCTTTCTTCATTACTCTAATGCTTACTTTAAGTGATGCTTTTCCCTGTTATTACTTTGTTCAAAACTTATTTATTACTCAATTCTTTTTCATACCATTCTTTGTTATCATCAAAACATGAGATCTAACATTCTCCCCCTTTTTTATGATGACAAAACCTGGTGATTTTGAACAAGATCTTTGAAGTTAAGTTCTCAACTAAATACTTCTTGTGTTCAATGATAATTTTGAAAACCTTGTTAAGTTTAGATTCAAAATATTTTTAAAGTTATTACTTACACCTTGCATACACAATAAACTTCATTAGTCCAACAATGTATCATAATTTAAAGCTTAAATGGACTTGAAATGAAATCATAATTTAAATAAACTTGCATTAAATTTAAAATTGCGTTACAAGATGACATAATGAAAAGCTTAACAAGTTCAAAAGACTCCCTAAAATCCCATGTACACCCATATACCCCTAAAGCAAACATAGACATTCCACAAAATCACTCTCAAGTTCTTCTCCCCCTTTTTGTCTTCATCATTCAAGAGGAGGATTGGAAGGCTTGACCATGGAAATTGGCTTCACTGGAAGAACTAAGCCACTATCTGAACTAGACGAGTCAAAAGAACTAGAGGATTCTGGTTCAGGAAGATTCACTGGAGGGATATGGATATCATCTCTGGGAGGAATAGAAGAAGGTTGGAAGACAACCATAGTGGTCTCAACCTCTGGAGTGGTCTCAACCTCTGGAGTAGTCTCAACCTCTGGAGTATGATGATCAGAGGAGGAGGAGGGAGCAATTTCCTCAGTATGGGTAGGAGATGGAATAGGTTTTGGAGCGGTTTCAACACTCCATTTATGGAGACTTTAGAGCAAATATCTTAGTATGCAAACTTCTTGAAAGATGTTGTTACAAAGAATAGAAGATTTACTTGGTTTGAGATAGTGGTCGCCATCAAAAGCTTCACTGGTGTTATTAAGCAACTTCTACCTAAGTTGAAGTCTTGAAAGCTCATAAGAGAGTGATTGGGTGGATAATCACAATATTAAGGGCATTAGCACCTCCATGTGCATGCAAAAAGGAGTGAAGAAGGAGATTCTTACATGGTTAGATGATGGCATTATGCACCTTATTTCTAATAGTTCTTGGGTAAGCCTAATCCAATACGTCCCAAAAAAAATGGTATGACTTTAGTGGCTAACACCCATAATGAACTGATTTACACTTGTACTATTATTGGGTGGAGGGTGTAGATAGACTACTGAAAGCTCAACAAGGCTACTTGTAAGTACCATTTTTCATTGCCTTTCATTGATTAGATGTTGGACAAGCACTGGTAGAAAAATCACTTTTTAGATAGGGAAAAAATAGCTTTTTAGACTGGTTCTGGATGAGGTCTTGATACAACCGATCTAAAAAGTCTTTTACTTTTCAGACTGGTTGCTTAACCAGTCTTAAAAATAACTTTTTAGATAGGTTGCTTGAAGACCGGGCCTAAAAAGTCCAAACTTTTTAGACTGGTTGTTTTGAAAACCGATATAAAAGTTTTTTTATACCTCATGTTTTAATAACCGGTCTTAAAAGTTATACTTTTAAGATTGGTTATTCTAAAAAATGGTCTAAAAAGTCTGTTTTAGACCTTATATTTTACAAAATCAATTTTAAAAGTCAGACTTTTTAGACTTGATCTCCCCCACTTCTGGTATAAAAGTGACACTTTTTTTAAAAAAATAAATAGGGCATTTTTTTTGGATTGGAAGGATTTTAAAATCACCCTAATCCAAAAAATGCCCTATTTTTTTACTATCAAATAATTTTAAGTAAATTATGACAATCGTAAGTAAATAATGGAAAACAACAACTCATAATATAAAAACTTGACAATAATCAATAAAAAGTATCTCAATATTGCAATTAAAGTTTAGACAAATTTAATCAAACAACTATTTATCATACAAAGGTTTATGAACCATATACATGAACTAACATGAGCCAAAATACATGTAAATGAAAATGAAATAAATAACATCATGTGTCTTAACAACTACACATTTCTTAAAATTGGCAGAACTTGTGAAAGAACACCTTTCCAAGAGAGGATTACTATTGCCAGTGTGCAAGCTAAAACAGAAAGGGAGATCATTCTTTTTTGTGGGTACCATAAAGGAGATAATATTTTAACATGGTACAAAATGTTCAGATCTAATATGTGCAATGAAATATTAGAAAAAAAATCAATAGATAAAGATAAATAACTGGGATTTTATTGATTACTATCCAAAGATATTTGAGAGCTCTATCTGACAATATTTTTTCCTTATCTGTCTAATCTTTCCCTTTAGCCATGTCTTTTATATCTATATTAAAACAAAGAATATCTAAAAATAATTTTAATAAGTTAAAAGCAGTGAAAATAACTCTTTAAGTCAGGTAAATGTGAACCTACTACAGCAAGTTAGCTCCTTGATGCTTGTAGCCAATTGGAATTGAGTTCCTGCAAAAGAAGCACAAGAACTAGTCAAGTATATCAATTCATGTAAAGAGTAGAATTTGATGAAACGATTAATTAAAATGTCCTAAGATAACTGTCCTAACAAGAAAATGATATACAAGGGATGAACTTACAAGCCTAACAGAGGATGAGATAATCAATTTATATCTCCATTAGTGGAAAGACAAAAGACTTGATATCTAAGAGTACTCTATTAAAATTCTACCAAAACTTAGAACTGAATATGTTTGCAACTAGTGTCACATTAACATAAACCACAAATATTAGGAGAAAACGGACTATTGTGAACAAGGACCATCATCAAATAAATTCAAGTTAGCATCAACACTTATACACATCCAAATTGCAAAGTTCAAAATTTAAAGTATTCAATAGAAACAGCATAACTAAGGCCTTGAAAATTCATCCTCCCTTTAATTATATTCTGGCTAGAATTTGTAACTTTTAAAATGCTATTAATGATGAGAAACTCAATTTGAGGCCATTAAGTTATAGCTTTTAAAATGGAGATGTGAATTGTTAGGTGACGAAAATACAAGTAAGGTGTTGGGTTAAGTATGATGTGTAGGGGCTGAGGAAGAAGAGGAGGTAGTGAGATTGTTCGATAAAAAGCATGAAGAGTGGTATTTGTGTAGCAGAGCAACAAGAGGTGGCAACCTGTCAGCGTCTCGTAGGTTAAGTGACAACATAAACAGCACACAATCCTTTACTTTTCCCATGTAAGTAATTTATTTCATTTAATATTCTTTACTTTAACTCGTTTTGATTAGATGATGGTGACACATATTACAGAGAGAATAGAGTGGATGCCCTGTGAGGATGGTTGAAGCTGACACTACCTCTTCTCAAGAAGGCTTCACTGGCACAACATTCTTTGCCCTTACTACAAATACTGATCTTATAATTTAGTTTTTACATGAGTCTCGACAACACAACTCTATTCATATTTCTTGTATACACTACTCCTACACTCTTTATATTACTCTGTCTTTGCAACAAAGCATTCAAGTTACAATATTTACTCAATTTTCACACATACACAAACATAGACATGTAAAAATTAATTTGCCAGAGAAACTCAATTCAACACAGCTATGCATAGCATAATTAACCTAGTGGCTCATAATGAAGGAAAAGCAACAAAAACTTGCTTTACTTCTAAAGTAAGTCAAAGACCATAAATCTGGCAAACATATAACATATATAAAGGTCATATTCTCATATGACACCATATCGCATAGACAGGAAAAGCATTTCAATCACAACAAGAACTTGCAATGCTGAAACAGACTCGGCGAAACCCAAAAACCCTTGTCTTTTAGTATCTACAATTGCCCAAACCTAAGAGATATAAACCATATCAATAATAGTTCGGCAATCAATTCTAGAAACATGATCGGTTAACAACTTATATAAATATTGAAGAGTGATTTGTTAAAGAATACTTGAAAATTGGAAAACATCATTAAACAAAGTTGTTTTGATGTACACTATAGTCAGAAAATTAGAGAAGCTATACACATGTTTAAGTTAAGAATGAGATAAATTGGACATTGCAAAGAATTTGTTGGCATTATTACTAGTGATATGTGCATCTCCATCTACGCATCAGATAAAAAGGGGGAAAACCCCATCGATAAAGTGAGAGAAATTGATAGATTATTGATGTGTTAATGTGAAAAAGAGACAAAAATAAGAGGAGGAAACCTGAATCGGCCAACTTAAACCATTTCTCATAGATCTTCATCTTCTTTTTTGAACACGAAATTGATCCACTCACTCGCGGTTTTCATTTTTCAACTTTGAATAAACTCTACTCCTTCCCAACTTCAAGAAGCTCTTTAGATTAATGATGTTTACAGGGTCTCTCACTATAAAGCACTATAGCTAGCATTCTTGTGTTCTCTTTCACCTCCGTCAGGGCCTTTACTTCTAGTGCCACCTCTAGTTCGAACGAAATCGAATGATTTACCTTTAATGAGAGCACGAGAAGATGAACCATAGGATTTATGGTTGAACTCAGAAGAAGAAGAAGGGTTGGAGAAGTGAGAGGAAATGGTAGAAGAGCGTGAATCGTAGGTACTGTAGCGAGATGGACACTTGATGTAGAGAGGATTCAAAGAGTAAGATTCAATCTAGGTACAAGGAAGAGAGGATTTGAGTGTGAGATTCAATTTAGGGTATCCTTTAGACTAGTTATGTTCAAAATCAGGTTTAAAAATCAGCATTGAAGCTTCGGATTGGAGTTTATCCTTTATAGTGAAGTGTAATGCTAGTGACTATATTGCGGAAGCTATACTTAGGTAGAAAAAGAATAAAGTATTTTATCTTATTTACTATGCTAGTAAGACACTTGATATTACTCAAGAAAATTACACTACTACTGTGAAAGAGCTTTCGGCTATAGTATATGCTTTTGGCAAGTTGTGGCCTTACTTAGATGGTGCCGAGGTGATTGTTTATACTGATCATTCTACTCTAAAGCTCCTCTTTAGTAAGAAAGACCCTAAAGCAATGCTGATTCTATAGGCTTTTCATTACAAGAATTTGACCATGAGATTGTTGATAGAAAGGGCTCAATATAAGGGACATCAAACCATTCATGAATCTTTTCTAGATATGCAACTCTTTATGGTGAGTCACTCTGAAACTCCTTGGTATGCTAACATAGTGACTTATCTTGTGAGTAGAATCATTATTGAGGATATAAACTATCACCAACAAAAGAAGTTCTTATATGATATCAAGTTCTATCATTGGGAAGAACCATTCTAATTTCACTATTATGTTGATCAGTTGATTAGAAGATATGTTCTAGAAAGTGAGAAACAAGATGTGTTAAAGTGTTGTAATTCCTTTGAGTATGGAAGCCACTTTGGCGGTAACAAGACTACTGCAAAAGTCTTGCACTTTGAATTTTTTCAGCCATCCTTGTCAGGGACTCTTATGAATTTGCTTTATCTTTTGACTAGTTTCAAAGAGTTGGTAATATCTCTATAAGAGATGAAATGTGACTTAATAACATGTTGGAAGTTTAATTTTTTTTGTATGGGGAATTGACTTCATGGCACCTTTTCCCAAGTCATTCAACAATCAATAAATTCTTGTAGTAGTGGATTATGTATCTAAATAGGTTGAGGCCATTGCTCTCCAACAAATGATGATAAAGTGGAGGCCAATGTAAGACCTTGTCTTACATACCACTTATCATTGATATTAATCAGAGTAGCCTTTACACAATTCGGTGAGCACTACAGGATAGTGGAAATATACTGATATATTGATATATGGTACTTGATTACATTACAAGTTTTCCCCTCAGGGTTTCATAATATATACAATCTCAACGAAAATATTAAAATTAAACTAATATAACCAAACAGCTCCTATCTCGGGATCTGCGCACCTTAACTGTCCATATTTGCCGTTTTGCCCTTGGAACCACTAACTTTTGCTGGAATGTTTATTTATTTGTAAAAGGGTGAGATTCAAAAGAATCTCAGTAGTAACATACAATCGTTCATATAAAATACGAAAAGTAAATATGTCATGCTCCATGTTATACATCAATTAACAATAATATCACATCACGGCATGTATGCATGAGTTCGGGGCTCAATCCCCCACTAGCCATACACCTCTGTTGGGCTATTACTCAACAACCAGGTAAAAATGCCTACTCGCACTAACTGCCCCTTCTCGGCAAAACCATGTTGATTAATTGAATTACAAAAGATGGCATACATAAATATATAAATATTGGCATAATGTATGAAAAATAGAGTTACTACCTAAAACCCCTTTTTAACTTGTAAAACGATCCTCAAACTTCGTGCCAACGGCTCGAGCTATTAATCCTTTCCTAAAATTCTAATTGTACAAGAATTAGGTTAATACCCATTCATGTACTACCTCTAGACTCTTCCAAAGTGTTTTTGTTGGTTATTTTAGTCCAATTTAACAAAATTACTAAAATCCCTCATGGGACCCCGTCTGGCCATAATTTTACAGAAATTTTGACCCTGTCTATTACTAGACAGTTTTGCTTGTAGGATCCATTTTTGACCTCGGTTTTCCCAAAATCACTATCAAATGATAGTTTGGCCATTGACAACTCCTATTTAGGGTTTTAGGGGTATTTTTGTAATTTCACTTTTTGGGGCTTCTCTCACAAAGTACTCAACATAAACCCTACACAATTTTCCCTCCTAAACACCATGGAACCATCCGATTTATGAAAATCTAGCTCCTTCTCCCTGATTCTACCCTTGCTGAAAGTCAAAGGGAAAAAGGGAAAAAGGGAAAAAGGGAAAAAGGGAAAAATTGTGATTTTGATTTTTAACTCCAAAAACTTGTTCCTTTCCACTCCAATCCACTGATTAACCATTTAAACACTTAATATACAAGATTTGAGGAAATTTAGCCAGCATAACCCCTTAGGTTTATCACTTTCCATATTTATAAAATCAACCAACAAATCATAAACCAAACCAAGAATCACAACAACAACATCAATACACCAAAGATTTAAGATTTTAGAAGTTACCTCTTGATTATCGATGTTACCTCTTGATTCTTGGTATTTCTCACTCAAAACCATCCTCCCTCTCTCTTCTTAACCTTGAGATTTTTCTTGCTACACAATGATTTCCATGGAGAATGAGAGCTTATAGAGGAAACTACACAAGTTTGGAAGCTATATTACTAGGATCAAGACTTACTTGTGGATTTTGCTCTTCCTTCTCTCTAAGACTCCAAGTTCTTAAGCTCTCTCTCTCTCTATCTTTCTCTTGCTTGGTGTGAAAATGGGCATAGAAAGATTAAGCATAAGCTTTTAAAATATCTCATCTTTCCCCTAATTAATTTTATGACAAAAATGGTTTTATGACATATCTTATATACATGGCTTTATCTCTTCATAACTTGTGTCATAATTTCCATTTGATTTGAACTAATCCTCCTCCATTTGTTTAGCCCACAAAAGATGCCTACGGCCCCCCTTTTTGCACACAATTGGGTTTCAATTCCATTAATCAAGCCATATGTACAAGATAATGGTATTTTATTCTAATTAAGCATGTGCCCATACTCTAACAATTATAATTTAATCTCTTAACTTTAGATTGATGACACTTGGCATACGTATGAGGCAAATAATTATTTTTCCTTCCTTTTTCTTTGTTCCACAATTTATACAATTGCTATTACACTTTTTTTTCAAATTCGCAGCAATTGGCAATTTTGGTAGATTTTCTGATCAAACTTTGAAAAATCATAACTTTATTTGTAGAACTTCAATTGGAGTGATTCCGAAGGCTATAAAACCCTTATTGAGTCTAGTTTGACGGAAAAATATAGTTTTTACCCAACTGGATGCTCATAATTCCCAAAAATTCCATTTTTGGATGCTGCCACAAAAACTCGCCAGTTTTACTAAGCTCAATTCAAAAATTAATAACTCTCAATCTGCTCTTCCAAATTACAAATAATACCCATCAACTTAAATCCCAGGATGTCTACTTTCATCCTGTAAAATTTCACAATTTTTTAACATTATTTGATCATTCAAAACCATATAACAATATAGCTTCCTCACAAGAAATTTTCACTGGAAGTAACTCCTCATTCCTGAGACTCTTGTTAAACTAGGGCTTAGCAGTCCACTTAATCTGACTTAGTCTCAAGCCTCTAATCTTAAAATTTAGGATATTACATTTCTCCCCCCGTTCAATAAATTTTGTCCTCAAAATTTGAACATCTACAACTTGGGGATCACTTCTTATCACTCAATCCATCCCTTTATAATGTGCAAGCTCACATGCCATGTAACATAATAATCATATTCAATCTATCTTTTTCATATGCAAGCTCATCGAGCATACAACACAATCATCATATTCTCATCCAAACTTGCACATCAAGTCTTATCGCCTCGAGCCTCCTCTCGGTACAATTTTTAAATACATAATATGTTGCTAGCCCAAAGACATACTAGTCCATCAGGTCTTATGACCTTAGGACATGTCATCCATCATCTTTGCTGAGTACATAGCAAGTCTAACTACCTAGGACATACAGTCCATGTAATGACCCAATTTAGGACTAAGGGCTAATGACTATGATATTGATTGTAATTAGTGTAATTAAACACTTTGAGGAAATCAAATGTGGATTTCAAATAAATGTTCACAGTGATAATTTAATAATTATAGTGAAAGCAGGGGCAAAATGGTAAATTGGAGATTTACCGACCAATTGGTCAGTTACCAAAGAGGAAACTCATTGGTGATTAGAGATCCAGGGTGGAGATCTATTGGCTATAGGTCAGAATCCCATGCTTTACACTTGTGTGAGCTCATGGAGGGAGTGAGTAAGATGGTGACAAGTGGCACTTTGGTGGACCAATAGATGTGGCACAAAAGACAAAAGCCTACTTTTTCTCTCTTCTCTCTCTCCTATGCGGTTTGTGTTGGTAAGGGGAAAGGAAACACATAATCATTATCATCTTTCTCCATCTCTCATCATCTCTCTCTTTCTCCATTATTTTCGGTGACTAAGAAGAAAAGGAAGAAGAAAGGTCAGATTTTGATGTGTTAGTTGATCTCTAATGCCCTAAACCTCTTCTCTAATATTGTGTACCTCATTGAGAGATCCATTTTGGTGTTTTTAGAATCTTGAAAGGTGGTGGTTTGAGTGTTAGAGAAATTTGAAAGTTGGAGAATCAAGATTCTGGATTTGGCAAAGTGAAGAGGTAAGCATTTGATGCTTTCTGATATATATGTTGTGATTTTTGGGTTAAGTTTGGTAAATCTGGAAATTTTCCCTGGTTTATGTCCATTTTTAGATGTATGAATTTCATAGTCATTGATGTTGGAATTAGTTCATTGTGAAGTTATTTGAATGTTGGTTATAGTTTTAAAGTTTGGAAGTGTATTGATTGGAATTGGGTATTGTATGTCATAGAGACCTAAGGGCATAGATTGTGGTCAAAATGGTATTTGGGTGTTTTGGACGTTACCAATGGGTTCCCGATGTCATTTTGAGTGAGTATGAGCTTTGTGTGGAGTTTGGGAACCATTGGGTGTGATTTTGACCAATCTGAGAAATTCTGTCAGTTGCTGCGATCTGACAATCTGATAGCCTCACTCGAGTGCAGCCTTGTATTTTCCCTTTTCTCTTTGTGTTTTGTTTGGGTTCTCATGAAGGGGGCTCGAGTGCACTTCCTTCACCGCGAGTGATGTTGGTGATCACTCGAGTAAGCATGGGATCACTCAAGTGATGGTGTGAGTTCTTGGTTAGGGTTACTCTCGGGTTGTCACTCACTGGTTGATGTTCAAGAGTGTGTTCTGACACTCGCAAGTGAAACCTTCTCACCCTAGTGAGCTTATCCCTTTAATGTTGCATGTGTTCTCGGGTTGTCACTTCTTGTGTTGCACTTTCGGGGACTCGAGTGGATTTAGAGTCATCAACAGAGTGTAAAGCCTTATGCTCGAGTGATGTGAGCACTTTCTAGCCGAAGTAGCTACTCACTATCAAACACTCACGAGTGAGAGCCGTTCTCACTCGGGTACGAATCTCTCATCATTCGAGTGAGGTCATCTTCACTCGAGTGAGCCAACTAAAAATCACTGTTTGCCTTTTGAAAAAGGGGTCTTCAAGGTAGTTTCTCCTAACCCTTTAGGCATATGTTTAGACCTCTAATAGTCACCTAAAGTGTCCTAAATGATAACCAACTTAAAGTATTATGGAAATAAGTATTTGGGAAAGAGATTAATCAATTGTCCCTAAATTGATATAGGATTTGATATCTGTCAGACTCGTGAGCCCACTGTGCCAAAGAATGTCAGGAAAGATATAGGTAGTAACTTCTCTCTTATACTTTGTGTAAATGTATTATATGTTTGCCTATCATGCATTGTGTGTTGCTGCTGCTGCTTTGAGATGCATTGAGATACCTTATGTAGCTTTGTGCCTTGTGGAGCTTTATGCATTATGGAGCTTTATGCCTTGTGATACGTTGCGCCTAGAGATACTTTGTGCCTTGTGATGCTGCTACATAGTGATTACAACGAAAGCTGGCATAGCGTTTACTGTGAAAGCTGGCGTTGTGATTACCGTGAAAGCAGGCATAGTGCATTGTGATACAGCCGTGAGTACTGTCGGTTGTGGCTCAAACCATGACTCATAGTGTTGTTGCTGAACATGATGAACATACATGCCTTATGTATATATATTGTATGAGTGATTTGTTACTACTGGGATTCTTTAGAATCTCATTCTTTCCAATGACTAACATTTTCAGACAGGGCAAGTGGCTCGAAAGAGAAGCGGCCAACTAGGAGTGGTTAGGGCTAGTAGGGACATTTTAGATATTGGGACTGTTGGTTATCTAGTTGGATTTTGGGATACTATATGTATGTGATTGTAAATATAAATTTTTGGATATGTAATCCCTATTTTGGGAAACTTTAAACCCATTGTGTATATGTAGTAACCTAGGGTTGCCAGGATTTTTGTTATGCACTCTGATATTTATTATGTTATATAACTACATAGGTAATTATATACGGAAGTGAATGTGAAACTAGATGAATAATGTTTTTGAACTGATTTTCTGAACACCCCATCTCTTATATGAGGGATTATAAAGGTTGTTTTGTCTTATTGGTCTCTATTTCACTTAAATTTCATAATCCGGATATAATTACGGTGAGGGTGTTATATTTTTTGTATCAGAGCTGCAGTTCCTAGCAAGGGTAGAGTTTGCTAGGATACCTCGCATAGTGTGGTCTTAGTGGTAGTAGATCATCTTTGAATGATTACTGTATACACATGTATTCTTGTTATATGGATACATATATGATTTGTGAGATTATGTGTATACCAAATTGTTGGATTAATGGGGTGAATTATTTATAGAATGAAAAAGACATGAGCTCACCCCAGTATACCGCGAGTAGACCCTAAGGTGGAAGAAGTTAATGACAATCTACCAAATTCAATGCAAGAGTTAATGGGTCTTATAAGAGATCAGCGGGATATGATAGCTGAGCTTAGAGAAGAGCTCAGAGCTAAGAAACCAAAGATAATGAGGGCTGAGGTCAGTCTACTCAGGAGGAAATGCAATAAGAGACTCAAGAGGGGACGCATAAAGAAGAAACGGTTGAAGGGTCGGTGCGACCACTTGAATCACCACCTCATGCTAGACTAAACCCTGAATCATATGGAGTTCCAGTTAGAGAGGCAAGAGAACTTCAGTTTTGGGTCTCTAGATTCTGTAAGCATCTGCCTCCAACATTTAAAGGGAAATTTGATCCTCAGGCAGCTGAAGATTGGCTAAACCGTCTTGAGAAGATTTTTGAGGTCCTTGAATGTCCCTAAGAAGTGAAAGCTCGACTAGCGGTGTATAAACTTGAGGGAGATGTAGACCGCTGGTGGAAGAATATTGCTCTGTCTTTACGGAGTAAGAATATACCATTAACTTGGGAGGTGTTCCAGCAACATTTCAACGAAAAATATTTTCCTAAGTCAGTGAGGCTTGAGAAGGAGACCGAGTTCTTGTATATCAAGCAAGGGGATATGGAGTCGTTTGATGAGTACCTATCCTGTTTCGTCCGTTTATCTCTGTATTCATCCTATTTGTGGAAGATGGATGACGAGGAGTTGAGCGCGGACTTGCTTTGCAAGGTTTGAGGCGTGATATGAGGAAGAGAATAGCCACCTATCAGTTTTTCAAGTTCAACAAGGCAGTTGAGGAATGTCAGATTACAGAGAGCAATCTGAGAGAGTTGTATCCGGCTAAGACTGGTGGTGGTCATAGTGAGCCCAGTAAGGGCATTGCTTCTCAAAAGCGAAAGGGCTCGGGATCATTCTCATATAGAGGCAGTGGTAAGAAGCCTTATCAGTCTGGGAGTCCTGATCAGCAGAGAGCTACTATGGTATGGACATGTCCTCGCTGTAACAAGCCACATCATGGCAAGACTTGCGATGGTCAGGTGATTTGTTTTAAATGCAAGCAAGTTGGGCATACATCCATTGAGTATGGATAGCCATAACCAAAGCAGAGACTGAGGACTCAGGGCCGAGTATTTGCTATGACTCATAAGGAAGCCCAAAAATCCCCAGAATTGATACAAGGTAAGGTCCTTCTTCATGGATATGTATTACAAGCATTGTTTGACTCGGGTGCAAGTCACTCCTTTATTGCATATGATTATGTAAAGCGCCTGGGTATGAATGTGTATAAGTTACCATTCGATCTGATTGTATCAACACCGATGGGTGTGAAGGCTATAACCACATAAGCCTGTTTAAATTGTGTTATAACCGTAGAGGGTCATGAATCTATGGTAGATTTGATTTGTTTACCGCTCTACCAGTTGGAAGTTATTTTGGGTTTTAATTGGTTGAGAGTGAATAATGTGTTGTTAGATTATGGGAACAAAAGGATAGTATATCCTGCTTCTCATAGCATTAAGGGAAAGAATGTCGGCCTAAATTTCCTTTCAACAGCTAAGGCTGAGAAATATTTGAAAAAGGGTAATCAGGGATATATGGTTTTCCTTTTCTGTGCAAGGAGAAACCAGTGAAACTTTGAGTAATATACCCGTAGTGAATGAATTCCCTAAGGTATTTTCGGATGAATTAAGTGGATTACCTCCTGAAAGGGAAGTTCAATTTTCGATTGAAATTTTTCCTGGAGCTGGTTCTATATCTAAAGCCCCATATCGTATGGCCCCAAACGAAATGGCAGAATTGAAGAAACAGATTGAGGATTTACGTGAGAAAGGGTTCATTAGACCCAGTGTGTCACATTGGGGAGCTCCAGCTTTGTTTGTGAAAAAGAAAGACGGGAGTCTTTGTTTGTGTATTGACTATAGAGAGTTGAATAAGATTACCATCAAGAACAAGTATCCTCTCCCAAGAATCGATGACCTTTTAGATCAACAATCCAGTTCATGTGTATTTTCGAAGATTGATCTAAGGTCAGGGTATCATCAGCTATGAGTGAAAGCAGAAGATGTTCCGAAGACTGCTTTCCGGACAAGGTATGGTCATTATGAATTCTTAGTGATGCCGTTTGGGCTAACCAATGCACCTGCGGTTTTTATGGATTACATGAACCATGTTTTCTGACAATACCTAGATTAGTTCGTTGTGGTATTCATTGATGATATTTTTATATACTCTAAGAGAGAGAAGAGCATGAGCATCTTTTGAGAATTGTGTTGAATACATTGCGTGAGAAGCAACTCTATGCTAAATTGAGTAAGTGTGAATTTTGGCTATCAGAAGTAAAATTCCTAGGCCATGTTATCTTGTAAGAAGGGGTCTCTGTGGATCCCAGTAAAGTAGAAGAAGTACTGGACTGGAAAAGGCCAGAAACTGTTGCAGAGGTACACAGTTTTCTAGGTCTTGCTGGCTATTATCAGAGATTCATTCATAATTTCTCCCATATTGCTTTGCCAATGACCAAGCTCACGAGAAAAGATCAGCCATTTATGTGGGATGAACATTATTAAAATTGCTTTGTAGAGCTGAAATAAAGGTTGACTACGGCACCTGTGTTGCTTTTACCTGATCTCAGTTTGACATACGTTGTGTATAATGATGCCAATGGGCAGGCTTTAGGGTGTATCCTTATGCAGTAAGGACGTGTGGTGGCCTACGCCTCTCGACAACTCAAACCTCATGAATTGAACTATCCCACCCATGATCTGGAGCTTGCGGCCATTGTGTTTGCATTGAAGATTTGGCATCATTACCTGTACGGTGTGACTGTGGAACTGTACTGCGACCACAAGAGTCTCAAGTATCTGTATGATAAAAAATAATTGAATATGAGAAAACGGGGCTGGATGGAGTTGCTTAAGGACTACAACCTGGAAATCAAATATCTTCCGGGTAAGGTAAATGTAGTCGCTGATGCTCTTAGTCAAAAGACTGTGCTTGTGGCAGCTATGATGATACAAGAGGGGAAATTGCTAGAAGATTTTCATGATTTGAATTTGTCGAACCAGATCATCTGTGCCAACTATACTGTTTCCCAAGGGGAAAGTGATTTGAGAGCTGAGATTAAAGAGGCTCAGAGGCAACATAGCTGGATACAACGAAATTTGGCTAGAATTGAGCGGGGAGAAGCTCAGGCCTATGATTTTCGCCTAGTAGACTAGTTCGTTATCAGAAGAGAATTTGTGTTCCACGTAAGGCGGAGTTGAGACAGAAAATCTTAGATGAGGCGCATAAGAGCTGGTATACTCTTTATCCTGGTATGACCAAAATGTACCATAATTTGAAATCTATGTATTGGTGGCCGGGAATAACGAGTGATGTGACGAAATATGTGGCAAGGTGTCTCATATGCTAGAAGGTAAAGATCGAGCACCAGAGACCGCCTAGTTTGTTGCAAAGTCCTGAGATTCCAGAATAGAAATGGGAAAGTGTGACCATGGACCTTATTATGGGATTGCCCAGGATCAGGAATTATGATGCGATCTGGGTCATTGTGGACCGGTTAACGAAGTTGGCGCACTTCTTACTAATCAATGATGGTTACTCTCCAGATAAACTAGCAGAGATTTACATTCGAGAGATTGTAAAGCTCCATGGCATACCAAAGAATATCATCTCCGATCGTGATCCCCGTTTCACTTTAAGATTTTGGAGGGCGTTGCATAAGGCACTGGGTACTCAGTTGAGATTTAGTACAACTTATCATCCTCAGACAGACGGACAGTCAGAGAGGACTATTCAGACCCTAGAGGATATATTGCCAGCATGTGTACTTGACTTCAAAGGGAGTTGGGATCGTTTTCTTCCTCTTGTAGGGTTTTCCTACAACAATAGCTATCATGCGAGTATTCAAATGGCGCAGTATGAAGCGTTGTATGGAAGAAAATGCCAATCGCCATTGTGTTAGAATAAATTGTCTGAGAGGAAATTGTATGGGCCGGATCTTATTGATCAAACCGCAGCATAGATTCGAATCATTCGTAAGAGGCTTCTTGCAGCTCAGAGTCGGCAGAAAGTTACGCTGATAAAAGGAGAAGACCTCTAGAGTTTGAGGTTGGTGACCATGTGTTTCTGAGAATATCTCCTGTCACCAGTATTGGGCGAGCTATCAAGCGAAAGAAATTGAGCCAAAGGTATATAGGTCCTTTTGAGATCCTTGGAAGGATTGGGCCTATTGCTTATCGAGTAGCCCTACCCTCGAACTTGAGCATACTTCATGGTGTATTCCATGTTTCCCAATTGAAGAAGTACCAACCGGATCCGTCTCACATCGTTGAGTATGAGGAAGTGGAGTTGCAAGATAACTTCACATATGCGGTGGAGCTAGAACAGATTATTGATCGAGAAGAATGACGGCTCAGACATCGAAGTATTACTTATGTGAAATTGATCTGGAAGGGAATGTCATAGAGAGAAGCAACTTGGGAAGCAGAAGAGGATATGCGAAGGCGATATCCAGAGTTCATGGCTTAAGTAGTTGACAAATTTCGAGCGAAAAATTTATTTGGTGGGGGGAGAATTGTAATAACCTAATTTGGGACTAAGGCTAATGACTCTGATATTGATTGTAATTAGTGTAATTAAACACTTTGAGGAAATGAGACGTGGATTTGAAATAAATGTTCATAGTGATGATTTAATAATTATAGTGAAACCAGGGGCAAAATGGTAAAATTGGAGATTTACCGACCAATTGGTCAGTTACCAAAGATGAAACTCATTGGTGATTAGAGATCAAGGGTGGAGATCCATTGGCTGTGGGTCGGAATCCCATGCTTTGCACTTGTGTGAGCTCATGGAGGGAGTGAGTAAGATGAAGACAAGTGGCACTTTGGTGGACCAATAGATGTCGCATAAAAGACAAAAACCTACTTTTTCTCTCTTCTCTCTCTCCTATGCGGTTTGTGTTGGTAAGGGGAAAGGAAACACATCATCATTATCATCTTTCTCCATCTCTCATCATCTCTCTCTTTCTCCATTATTTCCGGTGACCAAGAAGAAAAGGAAGAAGAATGGTGAGATTTTGATGTATTAGTTGATCTCTAATGCCCTAAACCTCTTCTCTAATGTTGTGCACCTCATTGATAGCTCCATTTTGGTGTTTTCAGAATCTTAAAAGTGGTGGTTTGAGTGTTAGAGAGATTTGAAAGTTAGAGAATCAAGATTCTGGATTTAGCAAAGTGAAGAGGTAAGCATTTGATGCTATCTGATATATATGTTGTGATTTTTGGGTTAAGTTTGGTAAATCTGGAAATTTTCCCTGGTTTATGTCTATTTTTAGATGTATGAATTTCATAGTCATTGATGTTGGAATTAGTTCATTGTGAAGTTATTTGAATGTTGATTATAGTTTTGAAGGAAGTGTATTGATTGGAATTGGGTATTGTGTGTCATAGAGACCCAAAGGCATAGATTGTGGTAAAAAAGGTATTTAGGTGTTTTGGAGGTTACCAATGGGTTCCCTATGTCATTTTGAGAGAGTATGAGCTTTGTGTGGAGTTTGGGAACCATTGGGTGTGATTTTGACCAATCTGAGAAATTATGTCAGTTGCTGCAATCTAACAATCTGATAGCCTCACTCGAGTGAGGGAGGAACTCACTCGAGTGATGCCGTGTATTTTCCCTTTTCTCTTTGTGTTTTGCCTGGGTTCTCATGAAAGGGGCTCGAGTGCACTTCCTTCACTGCGAGTGATGTTGGTGATCACTCGAGTGAGCATGGGATCACTCAAGTGATGGTGTGAGTTCTTGGTTATGGTTACTCTCATGTTGTCACTCACTGGTTGATGTTCAAGAGTGTGTTCTGACACTCGCAAGTGAAACCTTCTCACCCAAGTGCTAGGGGGTATGCTCGAATAAGCTTGTCCCTCTGATGTTGCATATGCTCTCAGGTTGTCACTTCTTGTGTTGCACTTCCGGGGACTCGAGTAGATTTAGAGTCATCACCGAGTGCAAAGCCTTATGCTTGAGTGATGTGAGCAATTTCTGGCCGAAGTAGCTGCTCGCTGTTAAACACTCACAAGTGAGAGCCGTTCTCACTCGGGTACGAATCTCTCAACACTCGAGTGAGGTCATCTTCACTTGAGTGAGCCAGCTGAAAATCACTGTTTGCCTTCTGAAAAAAGGGTCTCCAGGGTAGTTTCTCCTAACTATTTAGGCATATGTTTAGGCCTCTAATAGTCACCTAAAGAGTCCTAAATGATAACCAACTTAAAGTATTATGGAAATAAGTATTTGGCAAAGAGATTAATCAATTGTTCCTAAATTAGTATAAGATTTGATATATGTCAGACTCGTGAGCCCACTGTGCTGAAGAACGTCAGGAAAGATACACGTAGTGACTTCTCTCTTATACTTTGTGTAAATGTATTGTATGTTTGCCTATTATGCATTGTGTGTTGCTACTACTTTGAGATGCATTGAGATACCTTGTGGAGCTTTATGCCTTATGGAGCTTTATGCATTGTGGAGCTTTGTAACTTGTGATATGTTGTGCCTTGAGATACTTTTTGCCTTGTGATGCTGCTGTATAGTAATTACAACGAAAGATGGCATAGTGATTACAGCGAAAGCTGGCATAGTGTTTACAGCTAAAGCCGGCATTGTGATTACCGTGAAAGCGGGCATAGTGCATTGTGATACAGCCGTGAGTATTGTCGGTTGTGGCTCGAGCCATGACTCAGTGTTGTTGCTGAACATGATGAACATACATGCCTTGTATTTATATATTGTATGAGTGATTTGTTACTACTGGGATTCTTTAGAATCTCATTCTTTCCAATGACTAACATTTTCAGACAGGGCAAGTGGCTCGAAAGAGAAGCGGCCAACTAGGAGTAGTTAGGGCTAGTAGGGACATTTTAGATATTGGGACTGTTGGTTATCTAGTTGGATTTTGGGATTAATATATGTATGTGATTGTAAATATAAATTTTTGGATATGTAATCCCTATTTTGGGAAACTTTAAACCCATTGTATATATGCAGTAACCTAGGGTTGCCAGGATTTTTGTTATGCACTCTGATATTTATTATGTGATATAACTACACAGGTAATTATATATGGAAGTGAATGTGAAACCAGATGAATAATGTTTTTGAATTGATTTTTTGAACACCCCATCTCTTATATGAGGGATTATAAAGGTTGTTTTGTCTTATTGGTCTCTATTTCACTTAAATTTCATAATCCGGGTATAATTACGGTGAGGGGGCTACATTCCATCCTCTATTTTTTTTTCTACAAAAGGCACTGGAGCACTCCATAGAGATTTACTGGGTCACACAAGCCCTGCTTTAAAGGTAACCCATTTGATGTGGGACTCATTACAATGCACCACCGTTAAGAATCAACGTTCTCGTAGCTTTACCTTATGGTTCGTCGTCATGGCGGCTCCATTTTACAGGTTAACATCATGGTGGCTCTACGGTATAGTCCATCATCATGATGGCTCATCGTTACAATACTGCACTCAGTGCTTCTCTCAGTCCACTCTGAATGGTCAGCCCGTCCGGTCAAGCCTCTCCATAAGTAGCCCTCTCCGATCAGAACTCTCCGTAGGTAGCCCTTTCTGATCTGAATCCTCCATAGGTAGCTCATTCTGCACTACTACGGAAGGGACTTTTAACGACCGTTTTTTGGGCCTTTAGACGACTGTTTTCAGGGGGTCGTCTATCTCAGTATCGTTGAAAATTCGAGAAAAGACGATCGTTAAAAAACAGTCGTTGTATCTGTGAGATACAACGACTGTTTTTAAGAAAATAGTCGTTGTATCCAACAGATACAACGACTGGTTTTAAGAAAACAGTCGTTGTATCTGTGACACTCAAATTCAATAAAGTTTTCTACCCCATTCTCATATTCTTCACTAATTCTCGAAGCATTCATCCAATGGTGATCCATTTTATTACCACCTAATCCATTTTCACAGACACTCAAGTTTAGAACAGCTATATGAAACACTCATGACACACTGTAAAAACTAACAGTTCAAATTTATCACGCTTACAACAAATAGTAGCACCATGATATCCTCAGGTTTCAAAAACTTTCATCAACAAGCAATAACATAACTTACCAGCTAATCCTTAGCTTCCAAGGACACTATGTTTGTGATTGAGGATTTGGAAGAAGATTCTACATAGGCAAGGATGTAGTAGGCCGGCAACCCAAGGAAAAACGATAGCAGTAGTGATACCTGCAGGTTTATGAGAGTTATTTAGACATGAAGGGGTAATATTTAGAACATTTCAGGTCAAATGACCTTGATTCAGTGTTTCTTATATATAAAAAAAAATTATCATATAATTTCCTTAATTTATAATGACCCTCTATGTTTTGTGTCACTAGCTTACTATATTTAGTGTAAATTTCAATTTATATACTGATACATGGTAATATAAATTTAAAATTTCAAAATAGAACAATAAACAATTTATTTTTTTAAAAAAAAAATTCATGTTTTGGAATCATTGCATTACAACTTCAATACAATTAGAAAATAGGAATTCAGTGGATTTTGTCTCTATATGATCCAACGCGAAGGAAATGAAATACAGAGTAGGGTGCATGTGCTTCTCGAGATATCATTACCTCAAAAGTAATTAATTAGATGAAATTACTATTATTTGTCCATGATGATATAATAAATTAAAATTAAATCCAAACACGAAGCAAACTAGACTAATTTACTTGTATAAATAGAAATGATGTCTTATTTTTAATTATTCTTTACCAAAAACGGAAGGAACTCATGTATTCCATATATCTAAGGAAACCTCCTAATTTTCAAATTTAATTTTATTACACAGCCATGTTTTGTTCTCGTTGATTTGTTTTCTTTATACTATGCATCATTGTTTCCCCTCTCTTCTCCTCTCCCATGCTGTATATAACATACCCAAATTATATAAAATGAAATAATGTATAGTACGTCTAAATATATATATCATTATTCATGATAATAAGAGATTCAATAATGTGACCAAAAGAAAGTTATTAGTCCAAACAAACGTGTTGTTTAGCTAATGGCAAGTTGTGCTAACTTAATTAGTGATATGAAATTCAATTGGGTTGAATCAATTGGGTGATGCAAATAGTCATTTTACAATGGTAAACAATTACCTAGCTAATACCTACTCCGCATTTGAAATATTTCTGATTTCTATGTTATATTTAACAACCACAACCAATATCTCAATCACATAGATTTTTTCCAGAACAGTACAACCGAAGTTCAAGATGCCTAGATTCAGTCACAATCGAAGTTCAAGATGCCAACTTTATTTCCAGAACAGCACAAATTGACATCCAAATGAACAAAACAACTAGAAACAGAAAAGGGAAACTTACACACACAATGGAATAGACCAAGATCAGAACCACCAACGTTGTCTTCTTTATGCGAACACCAAGTATGAACTACAGGACCGAATAATAGAGGCTAAGAAGAGAAAAGCAAAAGCAAAAAAACCAGAGCAACGAAACAGGGCAACTTACTTGTGTTGCTTGCTGCTGATGTGAGAAGAGGGAAAGCGAAGCTCAGACCTGCATGCGACCGAGAGGGAATGGAGGGACTGTGAAGACGGTGGACATCGGAGAGGGTCAGTCGACAAAATGCAGGAGAAAGAGATAGGCCAAGAAATTTGGGGAATGCAGCTCGCGGGAGACACGAAAATGAGGGTTCAATTAGCACGGGGAAGAATGACAGAAACGCGGGCTGAAGATTTGGGGAAAAGTTAATCACTTTCAACGACTGGTTTATAAAACTAGTCGTTGAAAGGTTGATTTCAACGACTGGTTTTTAAACCAGTCGTTGAAAATGAAGCTTTCAACGACTGGTTTAAAAACCAGTCGTTGAAAATGAAGCTTCAACGACTGTTTTCCTTGAAAACAGTCGTTGAAACTTCAGTCCAGTGCCACCGGTTCCTGGAGTTGCTTTTTTACTACTGGTTTCTCAAAACGGTCGTTATTGGGTGTCGTGGAATCATGTTCTTGTAGTAGTGCTGGTTGGTTGTTTCTATATAGAAGTACCATTGTAACGTGAATCCAGATCTCATAAAGTCCCTTTTCTCTAGCAATTCTGTACTCTGCTTCTTTAATTCCACCATCTTATCAGGGGTCATTTTATATGGACTTTCCATATCAGTCCAGCTCCAGGCATAATCACAAATCTTACCTCCCCTATCAGGAGTATTCTACTTCTACCATTCAACACATTATCTGCCATCCACCAATTGACTCCTAGTATAGCCTCAAGTAGGTGGAATAGCAGGCAGATCAATTCTTTCTCTCATTTTAACAGAGAGCTATCACCTTAATCAATGCTTTAAGGGAATATTTTATAATCATAATCTTTCCCTATGCTAGACTTAGTAGCTAGCAAATTTTCAAAATCCCTTTTTTGCAAGGATTCGTATCCATAAGAATCTTGTTCCTTAATTCCATGGATCATCACTAGCCTAACATAATTTTTAATAAATTCGCCAGCCTAAGGGCACAGTGGTCCACTAGATCTTAGGGCCTCTAGACACACTGATCCATTACAATATATCTCTCATGTAGAATGTTATAGCCTAGGGTCTCCAAACGAACTTTTGGGTTCATCGTGAAATCTAGAACCATAGCATAACATAGATTGGAAATCATTTTTCTCAATTACACCCAATAGGCATGCTAAAATCATGATCAATAGTGTATATTCTAACCTTCATGGTATTCAACTATTATCCTTAAAACATTATTGAAGGTTCAATACTATCAATAAGGTTTACATAGTTCAAACTTTTATCATGGAACAGAATCATAGCGCAACCTGATTCGCATTTTAACCTAAGCACTATTTCAGCTTAGATATTATTTAAGCCTATTCTCAACCGTCAGTATCATCGATTTAGATCCTCCAGGATCAATATACAGTATGATCACCACTCTTTATATAGCACTGTATATCGTATCCACATCCCTTTAACACTATGGTGTTACTAAAGATTATCACTTAGCATTGAGAAACCTCAAAACATTTACTATGCCTCCAATTTCTATAACCCCATCAAATGAACCTTTTCTGGGCAGTATTTACTGCGATAGAAATGTATCGATTTAAAATAAATACTTACATCATCATTATCTCTATGGGTCTAAGCACTCTTTAAATCATCTAACTGAAATGATTATTAGCCATGGAGAAACTTTAAGACAATTACTATTCCTTAAGTCTCCATGACTTTGCCAACTTAACTTCCTAAGGGGTCACCCATTCTAAGATTTCCTTGGGTTGAGCTCGCTTAACTTTTGTGTGCCCGAGCCAAAATACAGATACCAACTCTATCTACTCCTGACCACTGGTACCCTAAGACTACCCTTGTCTTAAACATTGTGGCCACTAATACCACTATTCTCTGATACCGTTGATACCACTCTAATATCGTAGATACCATCCTGATATCAATATTACAAGTGATGGTATCACTATTACAAGTGATGGTATCACTATTGTGTGTACAGGTACCACTGATACCACCAACTAGGTACTAGTACCGCTTCTAAGTATACTTATACCACTATTCTCTAATACCACTGAAACCACCCTAATATTGTTGGTACTATCCTTAGATCGGTATCGTAATGCTTACTACCCTTCAAGCATTCATTATTTCTCAAGGGCTGATTATTAGACTGGGAGGATTCACTGTTTTAGTACTCTCGTCCATCCATGTTCCTTATCACTATATAATCAAGACCATATCATTATACTATCCTATGACCAAAACCGCCACTCTGCCAAAACCGCTTTAGCTCTTTTAGTACCGCTTTAAGCTCTGATACCAAAATTTAAGACTCTGTCTTACATACTACTTATCATTGATATTAATCATAGTAGCCTTTGCACAGTTCGATAAGCAACATATGAATAGCAAAAAGATACTAATATATTGATATATGGTACTTGATTACATTACAAGAATTCCCTTTAGGGTTTGATAATATATACAATTTCATCCAAAATATTAAAATTAAACTAATATAACCAAACAGCTTCTATCTTAGGATCCACACACCTCAACTGCCCGTATTAGCGGTTTTGCCCTTGGAGTCAATAGCTTCTCCTAGAATATTTATTTATTTGAAAAAAGGTGAGATTCAAAAATATCTCAGTAGTAACATACAATCGTTCATATAAAATGCAAAAAGTAA
Organism: Inga leiocalycina; assembly: GCA_963242795.1. Taxonomy (NCBI): domain Eukaryota; kingdom Viridiplantae; phylum Streptophyta; class Magnoliopsida; order Fabales; family Fabaceae; genus Inga; species Inga leiocalycina. The sequence goes on from OY725329.1 coordinate 45,121,494, forward strand.
ATATGGCATGCTCTATGTTATGCAACAATTAACGACAATATCACATCACGACATGTATACATGAATTAGGGGCTCAATCCCCCACTATTTGTATACCTCGGTTGGGTTATTACTCAACAACCAGGTAAAAGTGTCTACTCCCACTAACTGCTCCTTCTCGGCAAATCCATGTTGATTAATTGAATTACAGAAGATGGCGTACACAAACATATAAACATTGGCATAACATATAAAGGATGGAGTTACTACCTTAAACCCCTTTTTAACTCGTAAGACGTTCCTTGATGTTCGTGCCAACAACTTGGGCTATTAATCCGATCCTAAAATTTCAAATCTACAAGAATTAGGTTAATACCCATTTATGTACCACTCTAGACTCTTCCAAGGTGTTTTTGTTGGTTATTTTAGTCCAATTCTGCAAAATTACTAAAATGCCCATAGGGACCCGGTCTAGGCCCCTTTGTACCCGGTTTGACCGTACTTTTTCAAAAATTTTGACCCAGGCTATTCCTACATAATTTTGCATATAGAATCCATTTTTTACCTTAGTTTTCACAAAAATCACTTCCAAATGACAGTTTTGCCCTTAACAGCCCCTATTTAGGGTTTTAGGGGTATTTTCGTAATTTCACTTTGTTGGGTTTTCTCATAAAGTGATCAACATCAACCGTACACAATTTTCCCTCCTAAACACCATAGAACCATTAGATTTATGAAAATCCAGCATCTTCCCCCTAATTCTACCCTAGCCGAAACTTAGAGGGAAAAAGAAAAAAATTGTGATTTTGATTTTTAACTCCAAAAGCTTGTTCCTTTCCACTCCAATCCCCTTGATTAACCATTTGAACACTTAATATACAAGATTTGAGGAAATTTGGGCAGCATAACCCCTTAGGATTATCACTTTACAAATTTATAAAATCAACCAACAAATCACAAACCAAACCAAGAATCACAACAACAACATCAATACACCAAGGATTTGAGATTTTAGAAGTTACCTCTTGATTTTTGGTGTTTCTCTCTCAAAACTGTCCTCCCTCTCTCTTCTTAACCTTGATATTTTGATTGCTACACAATGATTTCCTTAGAGAATGAGAGCTTATAGAGGAAACTACACAAGTTTGGAAGCTAGATTACTAAGAACAACAAGACTTACATATGAACTTTGCTCCTCCTTCTCTCTAAGACTCCAAGTTCTTAAGCTCTCTCTCCTTTCTGTCTCTCTCTATCTTTCTCTTGCTTGGCGTGAAAATGGACATATAAAGATGAAGCATAAGCTTTTAAAATATCTCATCTTTCCCCTAATTAATTTTATTACAAAAATTGTTTTATGACATGTCTTATGTACTTGACTTTATCTCTTCATAACTTGTGTCATAATTTCTATTTCATATTGAACTAATCCTCCTCCATTTGGTTAGCCCATAAAAGATGCCTACGGCCCTCTTTTTGCACACAATTGGGCTTCAATTCCATTAATCAAACCACATGTACAAGATAATAGATAATGGTATTTTATTCTAATTGAGAATGTGCACATACTCTAACAATTACAATTCAATCTCTTGCCTTTAGATTGATGACACTTGGCATACTTATGAGCCAAATAATTATTTTTCTCTCCTATTTCTTTGTTCCACAATTCATACAATTGCCATTACACATTTTTTTCAAATTCGCAACAATTGGCAATTTTGGCAGATTTTCTAACCAAACTTTAAAAAATCATAACTTTATTTGTAGAACTTCAATTGGAGTTATTCCAAAGGCTATGAAACCCTTATTGAGTATAGTTTATAGGAAAAATATAATCTTTACCCATTTGGAAGCTCATAATTCCTAGAAATTCCATTTTTGAATGCTGCCATAGAAACTCTCCAGTTTTATTGGGCTAACTTCAAAAATTCATAACTCTCAATCCGCTAGTCCAAATTATTTATAATACCTATCAAATTAAAGCCCAAGATGTCTACTTTCATCCTATCAAATTTCACAATTTTTGGACATCATTTGATCATCCAAAACCATACAACAATATTGCTTCCTCACAAGAAATTTTCACTGGCAGCAAGCCCTCATTCCTGGGACTCTTGCTACACTGGGACTTAGCAGTCCACTTGATTCAAGCTTATTCTCAAGCCTCTAATCCCAAAATTTGGGATATTACAGTCAAATTCATAAAAAAGCATACTTTCATCCGCTTCAATGCTCCAAGGGCTATCATCATCAGTGATAGAGGCACCCACTTTTACAACAATTCATTTAAATCTCTTTTGAAGAAGTATGGAGTGAAACATAAGGTTGCTTTAGCTTATGATAGGAAAAAGTTATAACACAAGACTCCGCAAGTACACGGGCCGTGTCAAGTAATAAAAAGTGAGTAAGATATTATTCCCATAAGGACTTGATAACAACCATATGGTTGAACAATAACTTTACACTTTTGTCTAAGTTGAGTCAACACAATTTGGATAAAAGATAATTAAAAGAAGGGAAAATAAAATCTAACTAAAGCTAAGGATAAGAGTGATTCTAGATCTAAGCGATGATTTAGATTATTATAGACTTGATTGCTTCTTAATGTCTAATCCCTCCCCTTAATTGTATTTAAAGTTATATTTGCTAGTCTATGACTCTTAATTATCTGAGAGTATCTTTTGATCCACTAAAAGACATTCCAACTATTGTTAATCCTCAATGTCTTAGGATACCATTACTTAATTAGATTAATTTAAGTATAAGCCTAATGAGACTATGTAGGGCCGGTAGGTATGTATCTATCCTACAAGCAAATTAAATCCAAAAAGCTAATCCTACATGATTTAGTTGAAGGTCTATTCCAAATTCCCTATATCTAAGATCCTTCAGAATACCAAACTAATCTTAATCAGATTTCTTTTATTTCAAGATAATCAAGCACACAATTAAATCAATGAATATGATATTAAATCAATTAAAAGAAGAAATCGTCATCCACTACTCTATAATCAAACTAAATAATCCAAAAAGAAGGTGTAACTACATAAACTAAACATTGTTATGACCAAAATAATAGCAAATTAAAGAGAAAATAAAAAGACAGAAGGAAAGATGAGTAAGGAAAGGAGAAACAAAAACTCAATATTGAATTTTCATCTGTACTGTGTTGTCGTTCTTCTACATCTTGAAACTTTAATCTCCCTCTATTGAAGCTCTTGCTTTGTAGTCACCAATCGGGAAAATAGAACCCACATCCTCTTGCTATGCCTTGCATATATATATATATATATAGGTATATTATTGCCTCCCTACGTGTGTCTCTATCACAATATCTTGATTTATTTCTTTTTTTTAATCGATTATCATATAATCTAGATATATTATATAAATATTTTGTTCTTACTTGAATTTTATAATATCTCCTGCAAAATAAATTAGGATATGAGTATATTTTATATCAAAATATCCTTTTATCCTATAATTAATTAAAGGATAGAAAAATATATAAAAGATAATTAAATAAGTATAAATGCTTAATAAATTTAATCAAATATATCTCATAATCTATACTTATTTCATTATTAAACATATACCTATCAGCTTACCCTCCCCAAACAAATGGTCAAACTGAAATTTTCAATAGAGAAATCAAGAAAATCCTAAAGAAAATAGTGGGTGTTACTCGAAAGGATTGGTCCATGAAGTTGGATGATGCATTATGGGTCTATCTCAAAACGTATGCTTTGAAGAGCTCGTCAATTTTTTTCAATTATTTTTCTATCTCTTTAGAGTTATCAATTGTCCCTTGATGCAAGAATAATTGATAGTATTGCTCTTGGAGTGAATTATACTTTCTTGTCAATACACTTGTTAGGAAATTCATATTGTGAAATAAGAATAGGTGGAGGAGAAGGTTCACAAGGTGGATAGTGTAACATCCCAAAAATTTGAGAAGACATTTATTAGTCTTATTTAAGGTTTACGGATGCTATCTAAAATTTAAAAAGCCACAAAAGTAAATTACATGGTCATAAGCTTATTTTCATGTCAGAATTTTAGGAAAGTAAATAAGGAAATAGCTTATATATATATATATAAAGGCCCAACAAATTTAAGTAAAATTTATGGCTAGTTATTTTGGGAAATAAAGATGTTTATGGATAAGTTTGTTTCCTAAAAAAAAGTTATAAATGATTGTAAAGCTAATTTTACGAATTAAGGGCCTACTTTCTTGAGGAATTCAAAAAAAAATAGTTAGAAGTTATCGTTTGGCCTGAAAATTTAGGAAAATTATTTTATGGCTTAAAGAAACTAAATAAATAAGAAACTCTATAAAATGTGGTAAGGATTATTTTCATGGAAGTATTTAATTTCATTGGTATATTAATCAATGGATAAATGGGTAACAAGTATTGATGGAAGGGCAAAACGGTCTTTAAGCCCCTTAAATTTTCATAAGCCATGCCTTCTTTTTCTCATTTCTTCACCCCAACTAGATTTAGATGTAGAGCGACAGAGTGAGAGCTTGAAGGCGACGAGAGCACGTTATCATCGGAGAAGTAGGAGAGGAAGAGAGACTGACTGCTACATGCAACATTAGAATCCGACTAAGGTAAGTCCCCCAAGTCTACTCCATCTTTGTTTTCTTTAATAGATGTTAGTTAGGGTATGATTGAACAGATGGAAATCTGATTTAGTCGGGGGAACTGTTAGAGATTAGAGAGGTATTGGTTGCAATATGTTGATGGAAACTTAAATAGTTGGTATTTGTGGTTGCATGTGTTTGTTGATTTGCTTTTTAGAGGACCGAACCAAGCCCCTATTTTGTAATGATTTTAGATCTCCAAAATGGGTTCCATAGGAAATGAAAGGATATTTAAGCAATTATATATGTATAGATGTTGTTGAATATACGTTTAATGTTTGGAATGTTAAATGGTTCTGTTCGGTCCGTAGAATGTTAAATGCTTAGTTCACTTCCAAAGCTGAAAAATGTTGATTCTGGGTGATGGATGGTAATTTCAAAACAGTACCCCGTTTTATTTATAATATCGTTAATTGAGGAATTGATTTTAGTTTATTGAGGTATTTTTCATAGTGTTCTTTGTAGCTGGAGAACTCCAAACTTAAAAAGAAGCTGTTGTGCATGTGTTTGGCAGTCAAAAAGTTCCCAAATGACGATGGAATCAATTGTTTTGAAATTGAATTTAAAAGAACTGAGATTTAGAAACGTAGATAAATGTGAGATAAATGTGTTGTACAAGTTTATGTTGTCTTAAAGTTTGGAATGAAATTTTAAGGCTGAAAATTGATTACGAACTTGCTATTTGATACTTTTAGGAACTAAATAAGTGTTTAGAATGTTTAAGGATTTTAAAGGTTTCAGTGGAATGACCAAAATTGGTATGTTAAGTTGCTGGAAATTTGTCTGCAATTTAAAAAGAGATGCTGTTCCATTTTACTGAAAATGGAATTTCAGAAATTACAGCACTGGTTTAATGTGAGCCAACACTAAGGCAAATGACCTCTTCTGACCATGAAATTTGTTGGACAATTAGTACACATACATAGTAAACTTTAAAATAAGTTCAAGAATACATTAATTGGGTTTCTAGATAGTAAGTTATGATTTTTTAAATTTTGGGTAGAAAAATGGAAAGTCCTGTTTTAGCAAATGAGCAGTGACTATTCACACTGGAACTACGAAATTATGTCTATGATTTGATACTGAATGTTTTTTTTTCCCTTATAAAGGATCAAAAGAGGTTTAAGTAGAGATTTGAAGCACTTTATTTTTATTTTCCTAGATTAAGTTATGATATTTCAAAATGCCATGAGAGATTAAGGGTGGTATATGTTGGAAACTTGCTAGGACTAGAATTTAGAGGTGATAATAGTTGCTGTTTGACCACTACCTCATGTCAAATATTCATCCTAGATGGTTTAACTACATTAGGATCTTTTAAACAAAAGCTTGAGTTTCGATTTGAAGCATATGGAAGTGTTTAGAAGAGATTAGATGGTGTTTTATAAGGATGATATTTAAGTTTCCAAGCTGAGGTTTGTAATGATGGTTAAAAGCTAGAAATTTTCAGTTTTAAAAAGGATACTTGGATTTTTATAAAGAAGCTATTATAATATGATAAAGAGTGAATTTGGAGCATAGGAAATGATTCAAAGTCCTGTTTTATGTCTTAAATTGTTAAGTGATTGTTTCAGATATATAACTATAATATAGTTGGAGAAGTTAGAATGATGATTTAAGTATTTTTATAAATATTAAAAGTTTTCTTTAGTAAGTAGGTGCTATGAGAATTATCAGATTTGAGTGGGTTGTTGTCCAAATTATTTAAAGGGTGTGATGGCATCTAAGAGCTAGTCATTCTATGATATATGATGAAAGTCTAAAGAATGGACATGAATGTTGCCAAATTTGCAAGTCGATGCAGTTTTAAATATAGAAAATCATTCCACACTACTATAGATAGGGCTTTTAAAGTCCTCCATGCAGGGACTTTAGACGTCCCTTTTCCAATTAGGGACATCTAAAGTCAGCACTTTAGACGTCTCCTTTTTAAAATAGAGACGTCTAAAGTGTGGTGTACAACCTTTAGACGTCTATTTTTTTTACAGACGTTAAAAGGTGTTATTTTTTTAAAAAAATGATTATTTATATTCTTAATTGCCCAATAAATTAAAATTGCAGAAACAGGATCGAAGAATAATTCATAAACCACAATGTTCCTTACAAAATGCTAAGAAAACATCCAACACTGCAACATATACTATATATGTACAATAACAACTCATACAACCGAATACTATATATGTACAATAACAACCACAAAGTGTCAAAATGTTGTCTATCACACAACTACTAACTAATGTAAAAAAAAACTTTACTGATCTATATGTTGAAGATGTTTAACCAAAAGGTCTCTGATCAAATTAATGTCTTCATATAGGTAGGCATCTTCATCATAAAAAATTTACAAATTAGAAAATAAGCTGAGATGAAATGAATCAAGTGATTGAATTAATCAGCAATTCAATTACAAAGCCAAAAATAGTATCATTTGAGAATGAAGAAGCAATTAGTATGAATGTCTAATGCTCATGAGATTTTGTATACAAGAAGTAGACACATAAAGGTTTCCAAAAAGGCCTAAATCAAGTCAATGTGATGTACACATCATGTGTAATGTATTTTAGAATTTAAGGTATTGAATCTGTATAAGAAATAGAGCAAGTCTAGAAAACAAACAAACTATAATGATATGATTATGATCAGGCTAGAAAGATATTTTTCTCAAGTAAAGTACTTCTAGATATTTAAAAGGAGTTTTAGATCACCCCCAAACAAATTTTCTATAATTAGTTATGAATTTTCAAACTTGAACAACTAAACTTGAAGTGCCAAATGAATAGTAACCCAGAGATAAATATGCAAGTTTCAATTTATGGGTTTTAATTATCGATTCATAATAACTAGTAGAGTTCTTACCAATGCGTACTAAAGGTGTCAAAATGATGGATGTTACATTTTGTGTTTCCACCATTCCATCATCATTCCATTCCATAATTAAAAATCCAAAAAAAAAGTAATTTAGGCTCAATTTAATGTTCATTGCGTTAGTAGTGTAGTTAAAAGAACAAACCTACTTTTCCATTTTCATTGTTAAAAGGTTGCAGTTGACTACTAGGAATTAGTTTCATAATCAGCTCTATTTTCATTATTCTTAGCCAGAATAATCACCCAATTGCGTATTTTTCAAAGAAATTGTCACCACGAATGTAAGCTCGCTCTGCTTATGTTCGTGAACTTTACGCTCTAACAAAGGCAGTCTCTATGTTTCAGCATTATTTAGTTGGTCATCATTTCATTATCCATACTGACTAACAGAGATTATGCCATTTGGCTGATTAGGTTATTCAAACTCCGGAGTAGGAGCCATGTCTTCCGCGGTTATTGGGTTATGACTATAAAATAGAATACAAATCAGGTAAGACTAATGTTGCAGCTGATGCCCTATCTCAATCCTATATGGCTATTTCATTCATCACTAATGACTTGTTTACCCAGATTCAAGTAGCTATTAATGATTCTGCTGTCCTAACTAATCTTAGACAGCAAGTTCAACAGAATCTGACTGCTTATCCTGGTTATAGTATTCTTGGTGATCAGTTATTCTGTAAACAGGGTTTGCTTTTACCCTTTGAAAACACTGAACTCATACAGCTTATTTTATCTGAATTTCATTCTTCCAAAATTAGTGGTCATGCTGGTACAATGCATACACATGCTTGCATTGCTGCTGAGTTTTGGTGGAAAGGTTTACACAGGGATGTAAAGAGGTTCATTCAGCAGTGTTCCATTGGACAACAGGCTAAGATTATGCCTACTTCTCCATATGGCTTATTACAACCCCTTCCTATTCCAACATAGATTTGGGAAGATATTACAATGGATTTCATCACCGGGTTACCTACTTCTAAAGGGTACACTATTATTTTTTGTGGTGATAGATAGACTTTCTAAATGTGCTCATTTCCTGCCTTTAAAAACTCATTACACTGCTGAACCTGTTGCGAAGGTCTTTGTTACCCATATTGTTAGTTTGCATGGCATTCCTCATTCTATTGTTTCCAATCGTGATAAGGATTTTACTAGCTTATTTTGGAAGCAATTATTTAAAATGCAAGGCACTTCTCGTTGCATGAGTTCTTCTTACCACCCTCAAAGTAATGGTCAATTTGAGGCTTTAAATAGATGTTTGGAGATGTATTTACGTTGTTTTGTTCATCAACAGCCTCGATTATGAGTTCTTTACTTACCCTGGGCTCAATATTGTTATAATTCTTCATTTCATACATCTCTTGGATTGCCTCCTTTCCAAGTTGTTTTTGGACGTGATCCTCCTATGCTTGTTCATTTAGATCAATCAATTGATGTTCCAGCTTCAGTAGAGCACAATTGGATCTGAGAGATGACATGTTGCTACAACTTAAGGTTAATATATAGAAAGCTCAGTCTCAAATGAAATTTTATTCTGATAAGAAGCGTACTGATATTACATTTCAAGTGGGCGATTACATGTTTGTCAAGCTCCAACCATACCGTCACCATTCTCTGAGAGGGCACCAGAACATGAAGTTATCCCTGCGATATTTTGGCCCATTCTTAATTGTGGAATGCATTAGTGTTGTGGCTTATCATCTTCAATTGCCTCCGTACACACGTATTCACCCAATTTTTCATGCTTCTTTCTTGAAGAAATGTTATGGTGATCCACATCAACAATACCAACCTTTGCCATTACTGACAGATAGCTCTAGTCCTTTGCTGTCTCCTAAGGCTGTTTTGGATACCCGTTAGGTCAAGGTTCGTGATAGATGGGTAACTCAATTGTTGGTGCAGTGAGACAATCATGAACACCATTCTTGGGAAGATTTAACTTTCTTTCAGTACCAATATCCTAACTTTGACCTTGAGGACAAGGTCCCTCTTGATGGGGGGAGTAATGTAATGAATGGGCCTAAGAATAAGGAAATAGCCTAAGAACTGGATGACCCAAATAGTGAAGCACTTATGGAGCCATGTAGGAGTAACAGAACCCGTAAGACCACATGAAAGGTAAGAGAGAATGAAGCTTAAAAGGGTCCTGAAGCAAGGCAGATGGAGAGAAGAACATTTATGAAGATTCCCTCTCTGATTATTTTCCCTTTCCCTCTATTATTCCTTTCTAACAATTTTGTTTGTTTCTGAATTCTGTTAAAACTGATATTTGATAGATTTGGATCAGTTTTCACACTTGTCAATTTCTTTTTGCAATTGAGGATTCTCTGTAAACAATGATTCATTCTTAAAATTTATATACAGGGATAGATTGCATTTCAATACAATTGCTTAATTTTAATAGTGATTATATCAATGACCTAAGTTGTGCACTATATAACATTAATTTGGTATTTTTTATAGACCCCAAGGTGACTAAAGGGTGGTTCTTTCATCCATTTGATTCGGTCAATATCAAAAAATTTTAAGCACTCTTAGATAATTAGAGTTTTGTTAAAGGCACTTTCAACCAATGACCATGAGTAAATTATTCAATGTAATTGACAAGAAACACCGAAACATCATGATTACTCAATATAATCATTCAATTAAGAGGGGGGGGGGAAGTAATTTCACAGCCACAGCTTCCTTCCTATTAAATATCATGTCAATGTAATTTACAAGAAATGTCACATCATATTTATTCAAATAATCCAAGAACAAAGACGCACGTCAATTATAAATCCATCTCATGGCCACGGCTTCACTTTCCTGTCAAAGATATTACTATACGTAGAAACATAAGTGTGAAGAAGAAGAGGGAATTCTGACAAGACAAAGAGGAAGATCGGAACACTCGCAAGTATAGTAATGGGAAGGACACTCCAAGAGTAGTTTGTATGTTTTAGCATGAGACAAATGGCAGAAAGAAAGGTTAATAACATACTTACTATGGAGATGAAAAGAAAAGAAAGACCCAAAATCAACTTTGTAGGTATGGATTTGAGGAACTTATCTTCTGTGTATTGAGAGGTTAGGATTGCAAGAAACATTAGAACCGAGGTTGAAGAGGAGAGAAGTGATAATATGGTTGAGAATATGAAAACCTTAAAAAACGATTGTTTGCTGAATAATGGGTATCCAAGATTTTGATCATTTCCCCCTGGAACAGTGAAAGCTACTGTAAACATAATGGTCACAATTAGGGTTCCAACAACCGAACAAGAAGATGCTGTGGACTTAATCCATTTCTCTCCTTGCTTCAATAATTCTCTGTGACTTTCTCTAAATAATTCTTCAGCACTCATGTCATCCTTGTTTCGATACACCCTCATGCTTGGAGGCATTAAACTCTCCACCTCCTACATTTGTTTCAAAAAGCACTGCATCAAACTACTTTTATAACATGTTTGGATGAAAAAAGTTAGCAAAGAAAGTGAAACATTGGTTCAAATCAAGGCCTCGTGAGATTATTGCTTTCTTTGTGACGCCCTTGAATAATTTGAGAACACACAATGTGCCTCCAATGAAAGTAAAACTTGTAGTGAAAGGGACACTTCAGTGGTGGCTTCCACTAAAAGCCAAACTTTATGCGGCGACAACAAAAATTTGTGCTGAAAGGCAAGTTTCACCAAAAGTCAATTTTTTTGTGTACACCAAAAGTGTTCACCAAAAGTCACTTTTTTTGTGGTGACATCCTGCAGTTGTTGTGGACAAACTGTATTTAATTGAATAATTCATGCACCACTTAATTATATATGATAGATTCAAAGTAATAGGAGGTTATGACTCAAAAATTAGTACTTGTCTTTCTCTAACCTTGAACCATTGCAATTCTCTTTGTATTTGCAGTGTAGGTGCGTAGATGCGATCAAGAATGTGATCAGGAGCCTTCATTGCTACCTTATGCATGAAGGTAGTTCTATCATCCTCAAGTTTAACTGCTACTAGGCCACTCTTATAGCGAAACCCATGGATAAGGCTGAAAACCCTAGCTTGTCGATATTCAAGAGCTTTATTGAAACACAAAGCGATTTGTTGAGTGAGGAGGATCTCTGGAATTGCTTTTGATACTTTAAGCACAAAGTCTACATTTCCTTCTTTGGCAGCAAGGTATAAAGCCTTAGTTATAACTCCCTTTTCGTATGCTTTCCTTGCATTCCTATGCACTAGGTGAAGAAGGTCATCTGCTTGTGCATGCAGCAGCTTTAGCTCTTGCATTTTCTTAACTCCTAGATGGATACATATTACACATGGATCTTTTAGTTGGTTTAATTTAATTTATGAGAATTAAGAGTAAGCTTGAACAAGTACCCATTTCTTTGAAGAGATATGAAATTTAGCATCCATACCTACAAAATTATCCGTGGAGGTGATGAGCCTTTGGAATAAACCATGCCCTGTTAATTAAGACCCAATATTATATCACTCTTAGCAAATGTTAAAACGGAAATCTCGTATTGAAGAGCTAACATAATGTTATTCAAATTGAAGAGTTCAAGCTTACATGTTTTAATGCCTAGAGACATTATTCCGATTATACGGACAATAATTCTTGTAACATACCTGGCTCAGTAAGTTTTCCTTCATCCCCTTGACTTCTATCCTCTCGTTGGATGTCCACAGAAACATGATTGATAGCCGTGGTTGAAGGTATATTTATATCTTTCATGGGCAAAGAAACAAGGAAAGATCATGTGATTAAAAAAACTACATAAATAATAATGATAATGGTAAAATAAATAAGATAAAACAGCGTATAAAATATTACGTTCTATGTTATTTATTAATATTAATAAATAATGCTTATTTCTCTTAATTCACTTATTTTTATTATTTATGGGTTGATATTTAATTTAGCCTATTCAATTATAATCTTCTCATTGATTACATTTTCCTAAATCATATTCTGTAGGATTTCTATGGTAAATCCGATCAAGACCAAGGAAAGAACCTTTTAGCAATAGTGTGCGTGACTTGTATTGATGTTTTGATATAGTCTACGTTAACTATTGTAATGCGGCATGCTACAATCCAAAAAAACTGGAGAGAAATTAAGATAAACAAAATCTAGACGTGATAATGAAAGAGAAAGGAAAGCATTGGAAATATATAAATAAGTCTACTACAGATACTGACAGTTATAGATCCGTTGTTTCCAGAAGGTAAGGTCACTTGGGCTAAGAATGGATTGCGATCTCATGAATTGGCGTCCAATCTGTATCATCAACGGGCACTAAAAGCAATTCTTGACGGTGTTGAAGCAAATGCAGCGCAATATCTGCATGCATATAATCACGCAATGAATTGACTAGAGCATATAAAAAAAACAAGAGAAGTAATATTAGGTACGTAACATACCTAAAATTTGTGATTGAATACAAACATGAATAAGACGAGAACCCCGACGGTCTTTGAGGCTTTCCAACGGAGTTACAGAATAAAGATAACGTCCCATTTGTTGCCGACCATATTTAAAAGCCAGCGTAACAGGAAGGTCATCACTCTCAGTTGCAATGCTAAGTATTTCTTTATTCTTGTTTACAAGGCATTTTGCAACTTGAGTGATTCCACTATACCAACTAACCAATATAAGTGCTGTATAACCATCATAGTCAGTAGTTATAAGGAATTCTGGAGGGAGTAATTTAAGCAACTCCTCCACTATGGTGACATGCCCAAGCTCTGCAGCTACATGAAGTGCTGTTCTCCCTGAAGGAAAAATTATAGCTGTCAAGGCAATAGGGTTTTTTTTCAGAATTGCTTCCGCATCATTCCAGTTGTTACCACTTATAGCATGGCACAAATCATCCTTCCATTTTCCTTCCTCACCTGTAAATGAAGTTGTCGAAGCAAATTAAATCATGTAAACTCATTTCTCAAACTCCATGAAATACATGGTTTATTTTGACAATATTAATTATTTAAATTTAATTAAGTAAATATGCCTGTTAATTATTGTACCTAACACAAATTGGGGGATAACCTTCCCTGACTTATCAAGACTTTATTGGCAAGATCCCTTAGTATGATTTCCCAAACATTTTTTTTTCTATTTACAACATTAAATTGAAGTCTGAATTTTATTTTCAAAAAACATCGAGTCCTTTTTTCTCAGGCCAAACCTTTCTTAATACATTCCGACAATATATATATATATATATATATATATATATATTACAGCTATTGATCCAAAAGAGGCAGAGCTTTTGTACTCATTCACCTGATTCTTCTTGTTCTTCACATGCCAATGAAAACCCTGCAGGTGATGAGTGGGGTGAAGGACGGTGAAGCCCCACGAGAGGATCGAAGTCAATGGCTGAGTATTGTTCCAAGTCACCTGGCTTCAATAATGTTGACATTTTGGTGTTTACTGATCTCAATATAAAGCAACGATCAACCTGCTTTGTGTTTACTTATATAATCAATACGTGTTAAAATGACAAGAACAAGAATTAATGAAATGTCCTTACCAGTCGACCTTGAGCCTTGGATCCAAGAAGTTATGAATGGATGACTAGAGTAGCCACCATGGATAAATATATAATATGGCATATATGGACTAATATATGCTTTGCTTGCGAACGTTTCCAAAGAATATAATCAACTCAAAAAAAAGTTTGCACTCGGAAATCAGTGCATCACTTTAGAAAAAAAATAAAAAAAAAAGAGTCTAAAGCAACAATGTTTACTGGCTTCATTAATTTTTGGGGTCGTGACCTTTCACAATGTGGCAATCTCAACAGCCTGGAAGCCAAGAGAAATTGAACCCGTGGGGCCGTGACCTTTCAAAGAAGACCAGGAGAATTTGGGGTCACAATCTTAATAGCTTGTTCCTTTAATAATTTTCTTTGGCCCCCACAAAAGCTATACCAAGATTTTTTATATTTGGTGTCACCAGCAATATATGGTTTACATCGACCATGTGCTTGCTTTTCCATTGAATCGTCACTACAAAAAAGCATGTTATTACCGACGGAATTACCCACGGAATTATTTCCATCGATAATCACAGACGGAATTTTTTCCGTAGGTAAATTCCGTGGGTAATTACCGACGGAAAATTTTCCATGGGTAATTTCCGTCGGTAATTACCGATGGAATTTTTTCCGTCGGTAATTACCCACGGAATAAAAATTCCGTCGGTAAATCAATTTGTCACGGATTTTTTAGAGACGGAAAAAATTCCGTCGGTAATTCCGTTTCCGTCCCTAATCCGTGGGTAATTTGATTTTAGAGACGGAATTTCGTGGGTAATTTCCGTGGGTAATTTGCTGTTTTTTTGTAGTGCGTCAATTTTCATTCTTTTTCAATAATTTATATTTTAATGCGCATGGATTTCCTGTCTCGTGTTTGCTGTTTCAAAATTCTGTTAAATATTTTATGCTATATATATGTTTTCAAAATTTTGTACTTTCCCTTTTTAGGATACTCAGGTACTTTTTTTTTTCCAATTATTTACGGCTATTTAAAATAAATTTTTTAATTTTCTGGGAATAACTTTTCTCTTTTCTCAGTGATCTGTTAAATGGTGAAAATATAATTTCAATACATCTTCTAGGAGATGAGCAAGGTATATGCATAGGATAGTACGTTGTATAAATTGAAGTTAGATGGTTCCAGCTAGCTACTATCAAAAGGGAAAAATTGGATGTAGTTCCAATTTTATTAATTTTTATTTTAATAATTTTATATTGAGAAATTTGAATTGTTCGTACTTAATATGATGTGATTCATATGAGACATGTATTAATGCCAAAAAATCGCTGGCAAAAAAGAAAAAAAATACTCCCCGGGTCCTCCTGTGGAGTTCTTGAAACTTTATACTTTGCCCACGCTATAAGCAATTGCTTTGCAACTATATAATTATTTGGAAAGAAGCTTACTAGGAAAAGTGGAAAACCACAGTTTTAACAAAAGATAATAAAAAAAAAATAACAGTTCAAATTAAGCTTTAGTGCATGTAACTATAAGATAATTTGTACAAGAATATACGAAAATGGGAAATCGCCAATCCCCTTTTACTTGGGGCCCATATGGTTAGTTATAATTAAGGAGAAATCAATATAGTCGTAGAAGAATGTACGTAATATAGTGTAATGACCATAGATCAAATTTTGTTCAATTAAACTTTTATTTTCAAAATACAAAAAAAAAAAAGAAAAAAAAAAAAGAGCCACCGGACAAATGACAATGATGAAGGATGGTGATTAACAATGACAAGCTGCGGCTGATGGCAAAGGGTAGTGATCAGCAGTGGCAAGGGACAATATAGTGGTTGGTAATCATAATAGGGGGAAACTATTCGAGAATTATATGTATTATTGTTATGTGGGCTAAGGCCCATTGGGCTTGTGGACTAAGTTAGTAAGTTTAGGTCTGTTATGTGCGTGTATATATATATATTGGTGTAAGATCATTAAGTTGATCAAGCAGTTCTGTATAACAAAACCTACAGATTATTCAATAAGAAAAGAAGGGGTTCAACATTCTGGTTGCCCCAATTTCATTCTTCCTTGTCCAATGTTGCATTATCCAACATGGCATCAGAGCCTTGGATTAGACAAAAATGAGCAACTGAATACAAGGAGACTTCAAGAACATACATTTGTGACTGAAGAAGCCACAAGAAAGCAGGCAGTGATCCAAGAAGGCCAAAGAAATTCCTTCATCAGGGCGCTAACCTGACTAAAGAAAGCCACAAGCATCAACTCGATCTCCATTCATTCCAGTATCACAAACCAAGCTCGCGAAGGTTACAATCGTAGACCCAATCTTTGGTCCTTTCTCGCAAACCATACTCATTGTTCTCGCCCAAAATCTACAATTAGTGCCCAGATGGTGACCGGAGCTCAGAAAATTGAGGCTGCCGCTGCCGTTGACGGACTGTCATTCAAGCACCTGTTGTACATGCATCCTTCCGAGACACAAGGTATTACCATCGTTCCACATGTCTTGATTGGCAGTGAGAATTACGCCATGTGGAGTTGTGCCATGAAAATTGCACTTCGCAGCAAACACAAGCGGGGCTTCATTGACAGAAGTTGCCGCAAGGAAGGTCAGGAAGAAAATATTAGAGAGCAATGGGAACATTCACTACTACAAAATAGAGATTTAGAAGCGTTGATCTTATGACACTTATTTAAACAAGCGCAAGAGGAGACTTCTATTTTTTAAAAAGGAAAATACATGTGGTAGCTATGGCATTTCTGTGTCAAGTGCCGTAGCTGTTGAGTACCTTCTATGGTGCTTGCCTGGGGAAGCACCATACAAGGAGTTGTTTTTTTAAAAAAAAAAAACATTAGACACCTCGTATGGCACTTACCCAAACAAGTGTCGTAGCTGGGTACATACCTTTAATGACACTTTCTCTAAAAAGCGTCATTAAAGGCATATATGATATAACATAAGTTTATATGCCTTTAATGGCACTTTGCTGAGAAAGTGCCATTAAAGGCATAATCATATATACCTTTAATGGCACTTGCTCTATAAAGTGCCATTAAAGGCCCTTCATTTTTTTAAAAAAAAATATGTCATGAATCTTATTAGCTTGTAGTTTTATTTGTGCTTATAATTTTTTTCCATCTCTTGTTAAACTTCCTATACATTGTAAGTTTTTTAATTTTTAAGCTTGCAAGAATAATTTTATTAGTTGTTACTTGTTTAATTTACTCAAGGTATTTTATATTTAATTTATTACATAAAATTATTTTTAAAAAATAATTGTAGTAACTAGTGGAGTCAAAATTAATTAAAAAAACAAAGAGTTTCTAAAGATTTAAAGGAAGAAACAAAATTTAAGTCAAGTTCTTTGAATTCAACATGTCAAGTCCCCTAAGGCCATGTGTCCAATTTATTTCAACTAAATTTATAGTGAATTATAATATTTCTAAAATATAACAGGTGTCCTATTAATTTTTAAGCTTACAAATATAATTTTATTAGTTATTACTTATTTAATTTGTTCAATGTCTTTTATAGTTAATTTATAATGTAAAATTATTATTTTAAAAAAATATTTTCTATTGGAAGTGGCTTTAAAGGCCATACAAAATGGGCTAATTTAAAAAAAAAATAGAAGTCAAAACTTATAAATAAATCATCCTTATTAAAAAATATTTTAAATTTTTTTTAATAGGAGGCCTTAGACGGGGCTTGGTACACCAAGTGCCATTCAAGGTACCAAAACCAAGCACCTTGGATGGTGCTTGGTGCACCACTACTACAAAAATGTTGAAAAGTGGCGCCCATTTTGTGACCATTCTTTAAAGAAATGTCACAGCTTCTTTTTTTTTCCTTTTACCAATTAATTTATTTTTAAATTTTGGGACCAGCTGTGGCGCTTGGCTGACCATGAATGGCCTAGCTGTGGTGCTTGGTCAGCCAAGCACCACAGCTGGGCTGCAGGCTACCCACACTAGCCACCAAGTGGTGGCTAGTGTGGCACTTACCAAGGCAAGCGCCACAATTGGCTAGGAAGTGAATAAAAAATCCACTTCCTGCCAATTAGATTTCCCTCGCTTTATCTTTAACTTTACTAAATCCTTTCAATTTCCCACCCTCCTTCTCCATCATCGTTCGGCAACTGCCCCCCCACCTTTTCTCCATTTCTGCACAAAAACACACACACACACACACGTCTTCTTCATCTAATTCTCTTGGTCCCTTTTTTCCTGTTTGTTCCTTATCGTCTGTCCTCACTCCTGTCCCTATTAGTTACATTGTTCCCTTTTCTTCCTACTCTATGTCTCTCTTCCTCTTTTAAACCCCAGTCCAGTTGTCCCCATTTCACTCCACAGCCCATATTTCCTCATCCTCTTCACTCAAGCTTGCGTCACCAACGTGGTCCCCCACTCCCTATGCTAGTCAATTGATCGTAAGTGTCTGTACTCTTTTAATTTTTATGTTTTTTCAGGTTCTTTTTATATGATAACATGGTTTGTTTTATTTTTTTTGGCAACTAGCTTGCGCTTTTTATTAATCCTAGCCTTTAATTTACTTAGTTGCTAATGTACTGCATGTGTTCACATATCAATTAATAAGTTCTTGTACTGTGATATAGCTAGCTTGCATTTTTTTAGGTTTTGGGTTTTTTTATTCCATAATTTGTTGTTACACTTGACTATTATGACTTGGCATTGTGTGCTAGAGAATATAATGTACTCTATGATATACATGGCAATAAGGTATAGTGGTATACTTATAAGTTCACAAAAATTATTAATTGTTGAATTTTAAAAGTTTTATCGTGATTTGTAATTCTTAAAAATGAAAATAATTTATAAAGTGTTGATCAGCAAAAGTTATAGTAAAATAATAAAAATTAATTGATTTTGATATACTTTAAAAAAATACTATTAAAATTGAAAGTTAAATGTGAAAAAAATAAATGTTATATAAATATATATATATAATACATTTTAGACCGAAACGACACAAGTGAAAGGAAAATTATTTTAAACAACTTTTAGCATTTCAATAATAATGATTTTAATTGTAAATCCTCTAATTCTATTTTAAATAACTTTTATTATTGTTAGATATCTTAAATGAATATGTATTTGAAGTTTTTTTTGTGAAATTATATAAAACCCCTGAACTTTAATGGGGTCAGTTGTAAATAACCCCCTGACTTTTTACTAAATTTAGAAGAATTAAAGTACTTTTTACGTGAAAAGAATTAACATTTGGAAAATACAAAATACAAGTAATTTTCTTAATAAAATATAATTATGATATATTAATATAAGAATGTCAAAATTATATCATTTTATAAATATATGTGTATATGTGAGATTTCAAAACATATATATTCTTGCTTGTTGGTATATATAAAAAATAGAACATATTAAAATATTTAGTTTGCTTTCCTATGATTCATAGTACCATGAAACAACACATACAACCAATTAATATTTTTATTCCATATTGCCAAAGCTTGCTTTCCTTTGTGTTGGGAAATATGATTTCTTTCCTTATGAGGTGTATTATTTGTCAATTAAAACATAGGGTTAATTTAAGACTTAGAAAGCTTCAATTTTATTTTAAAATTGGTAAGAAAATGTAAAAGTAATTAGTAAAATAGTCATACAACTAACCACATACTTTTTTTAAAAATAGATTGAAGGTATAGATGGATCGTAAATGGATGTCATATAATCGGTGTTCAAGGGAATATATAGATGGGGTGAAAGAGTTTATTACATTTTCAATCGAGCACACAAAAGATCCTAACAAAATCTTTTGTCCTTGCTTATCTTGTTGTTTTGGAAAGCGGATTAGTCCATTTGATTTGCTAGATCATTTAGTGTGTTATGGTATTGATCAAACATATATACGATGGACAAGGCATGGTGAGACGAACGATGCATGTAATGATCGGGTGCATACAACGAGTGGTGCTTCGGATGAATTTGATCAAAGCATGTTTGATGTAGATGATGGTCTTGAAGAAATGCTAAAAGTGGTTGAATGGGTGATACATAACTGGCCTAACGAATTTGAGAAGTTAAAAGGTGATGCAGAGAAATCATTATATTGGTAGTACTAAATACACAAGATTGCTAGCATTGTTGAAGTTGTACAACTTTAAAGCTTGCTACGGATTGAGTGATTCGGGTTTCACCGCACTGCTTGAATTGTTGCAAGATATGCTTTTAGAAAAAAATGTACTTCCTTCCAAGACATACGAGGCAAAGCGAATTCTTTGCTCTACAACCGGTATAGGATATGAGAAGATACATGCATGTCCTAACGATTGCGTATTATTTCAAAATCAGTATGCAATGTTGGACAAGTGCCCTAAATGCAACGCATCTCGATATAGGAAGAAGAAAGGAAAAAGCCCTATGAAGGTCCTATGGTATTTTCCCATTATTCCAAGATTCAAGCGACTGTACAGTAATGCAGAGATTGCTAAATAGTTGACATGGCATGCAGATGAAAGGATTAAAGACATGAAGCTTAGACACCCTGCAGATGCTCCTCAATGGGAAAAATTTGATCATGAGTACCTTGACTTTGCGGATGAAGCAAGGAACCTTCGCCTTGCACTATCAACTGATGGAATTAATTCGCACGGTGTTCAGAGTAGTACACATAGCACGTGGCCGGTGATATTGATGATTTATAACCTTCCTCCATACTTGATCATGAAACGTAAGTTTATGGTGTTGTCCATGTTAATTTCTGGGCCAAGACAACCTGGGAATGATATAGATGTATATTTGGCTCCTTTAATTGATGACTTGAAGCTTCTTTGGGAGGAAGGTGTCAGTGTGTATGACGGGTACATAGAAGAAAGTTTCTCTTTGAAAGTCATGTTACTTGGCACAATTAATGATTTCCCTGCTTATGGTAATTTGTCGGGATACAACATCAAAGGATATGGTGTATACCCTATATGTGAAGATGACACTCATTCAGTGCAACTTCATCACTATAAGAAAAATGTTTACATGGGGCATCGAAGATTCTTACCATCACCACATCATTGGAGGAAGTGCAAAAAGCCTTTCAATAGTGACTCAGAAGAAAGTAGCCCACCGAAGATATTGACCGGTGCCCAGGTTTATTCCAAGGTAAAGGACTTGGATAACAATTTTGGCAAGCCTTTTGCAAAACAAATGGAGACAAGTGGTTGGAAGAAAAAGTCCATTTTCTTTGAACTTCCATATTGGAAGTCTTTATATGTGAGACATTTTCTTGATGTGATGCACATAGAAAAAAATATTTGTGATAGTCTAATTGGCATGTTGCTCAATATTCAAGGAAAAAGCAAGGATAGTGTCAATTCAAGGTTGGATTTGGTGAACTTGGAAATTATAGAAGAGTTGGCACCGATTGAGCAAGGGCATCGTACTTATCTACCGCCAGCGGCATACACCCTGTCAAGGAAAGAGAAGAAATTGTTTTGTGAGTTCCTGCAAGGAATTAAAGTTCTCGAGGGCTACTCTTCAAATATAAAAAACCTTGTATCAGTTAAAGAGTTGAAGTTAAAGAACCTCCTGTTGGTATGCGATCCATTTTACCCAAAAATTTAAGAAACACCATCACTAAACTTTGTGTGCTTTTCAAGTTGATCTGCAGTAAAGTGGTAGATTCAACTAAGTTACAAGATTTGCAAAGGTTAATTGTGTGTACCCTGTGTGAATTTGAAATATATTTTCTACCTTCTTTTTTTGACATTATAGTACATCTAACCATACACTTGGTTAAAGAGATTCAATTATGTGGTCTAGTGTACTTGAGATGGATGTACCCGAATGAGTAATTCATGAAAATATTAAAAAGGGTATGTGAAAAATAGATATCACCCAAAGGGTTTTATTACTGAAAGGTACATGGTTGAAGAAGAAAGTGACTTCTGTGCTTATTTTCTATCAAATGTTGACCCTGTAGGGATCCCCAAGTCCCGTCATGATGGGCGAAGATTAGGGAAAGGAACAAGTGGGAAGGATGTAATAACGATATCAGCAACTGAACGGGAGCAAGCCCACTTGTACATACTACATAACACTCATGAGGTCAAACCGTATGTTGAAGAACACAAGGATGCTCTTCGATTGGTACATGGTGATAGGAATGAAAATTTGTTAATAAAAGAACACAATAAACAATTTTCATGCTGGTTAAAAATTTGCATTAATGATGAGATGGAGCGGAATCCGGATTCAATTTTAGAAAAGTTGAAGTGGCTGTCGAAGGGACTGAGCTTAAATGTATTATCTTACAATGGTTATGCAATCAATGTTTACACATTCTATACACAAGACCATGATACACAGAGCACGATTCAGAATAGTAGGGTAATACTTGTTGCTGATTCTTGACATAGATCCAGTGCTAAAGACATACACCCTATCTTGACTTGTTTACTTGTACGTACATTTTTATATATTTCAAAATAATTTGCTTTCGTTGACATTGTGCATTGATGTTTTGTTTTGATTTATTTCACTTCCAGGAATATGGACTCACCACACGATGAAACTGATGATGTTCCCAAGAACATTGGTAGACAAAGATTTGTGGAGAACGTAAGACGTGGCAGGATAGTTATGGCGAGGTTGATCAACTTGAGAAGTCAGGGAATCAAGTTACAACTGGAGTGGAATGAAAAGGGAAACTCATTCAGCGAGAACATTACCTCATAAATAACTTGATTGGGACTACAGTTCGAGACATAGTCCCTATTACAGTTCAAGACTGGAGACTGGCGAAGCAAAATTATGAGGACGAAATCTGGGGTGAAGTATAGGTAACACATTAATTATATTATTGTTCGGTTTGCTTAGGTTCACTTAATTTCAATGTAACAAATTATATATGTTTTTTTATTATTACAGAGCATTTTTATTATTGATGATGATCGGAAGAACTTCATGCTACAAAAAGCTGGAAAACTTATGAGAAAGTTTTGTTTTGATCTTGTCAAATACTTCTTGAGCGATGATAATGAGATTATCATTACTACATCGCTGACATTGTATGAAGGAATCATCACTCAAGAAATGTGGGATGAGTTTATCAGAACACATACAACTCAGGAATTCCTGGTAATATAATATGTTTAACTTTCCCTATTACTTGTAATATACGTATTTGTAATTGACATTTATATATTGATACGAACATGCCATACCAGTACACACAAGGACCTGTTTCATGCACAATTAGAAAGAAAAATGGTAAGAACTAATGATTATTTAATATGTAGATAAATTGTATGAATATCATTTAACTTTACCTAAATTTTCTATGCGGATAGAAGAATCAGGTTCAGATATAACACAGGTTCCATGACATAATCTGTGGTTAGCCGGTTACACAAATAAGAAAGGTGAAATTCGTAGTAAGGAAGTAAGAAAAGTTGCCAAATATTGTGTAAGTATTGGATCATGCGTACACTAAATAATTAGCTTTATTTAAATGAATTTGATTTAAAATAACTAATATTGTTGTAATTCTTTTTGTGATAGTGACAAATGACACAGGAGGATCATGCGTTGGCGAGCTATGTTGGTCGGGATGATTTGTTGAGCAGAGCGCTAGGAGTACCCGAGTATGATGGTCGTGTTTGGGGTACAAGTTTTGCAGTCACCCAATTAGCATACTTCAGACGTCAGAAGCACCCCAATAAAAGTGACGTTTCCTAGCTGCTTGAGGAGATGACTAGTTTCAAGCATCAAATTCAAGAATAAATGCGCTACAAGGAACAATGAGAAGAACAATTCTTAGAACAAATGTGTTTGATGCAAGAACATAATGCACTGTTAACAACGCAAATACAACAGTTGGTGCAGTATAAGCCAACACAAAAAGTTCCCTACTGTGATAGTAGCCCAAGTGTCAGAGATAGTTGCACTTCAATGCCCAAAGTCCATTTTCCTTTGGTAATTAATTTCTGCTCTACTTAACTTTATATTACATTATAATAGAGCGAACTTTAACATATTAACTCTATTTTCCATAGGGCAAATTTCAATACAAGTTATATGTCGATCAAGCTTCTAAGCACGCGGTTGCAGTGGGTGCTGCCTACAACACTGATAAGGATGTTGGAAATTGTTCCCTAAGGGCCAATCATTGTACTTTGAACATTATTATTTTAATGAAATTTCTCCATTCTGTTATCATATTATTTGCATGTTAACTGTGATAATTGTATCCTTGTATAATTCATAAAGATTGTCCTAAAATGTCCCTGGTCAGTCATCTATGCGGGAGCAGAGATGAAACAAGACCATTATGACTTTGATAAGATATGGAGATACGAATCAAAGTCTTAGGCACTTGTAAGAGTACCAGGTGCTGGACCGACCCACTATGAGAAAGCTACATGGATCAAGTCATAAGCTTTTCTCATGTATAACCATGTCACAATGCCCTTAGACCTGAGGTCATCATGGATTCCTACATGAGAGTTGCTAAGCTTTGAACTAGTCAAAAGTCACTTTTGACCGGGTGATGATAAAGGCTATGATCGGGCTTAGTGGTTTTTCATGCAGAGGAATATGAATGATCAAGATGGAATTTGTCCCTCACATTAGTAGAGAGATATTACTGGGCCCCTCGATGAGTGAGTCTGAGAAATGTATGGCCATACTATGATGAAAGGAGTTTCTGTCCCTGTTATCAGGCTACTCAGGAATATAGAAAGTAATGGTCAGGAACAAGAGGATGACATTATCCATGCCTTATCCTTGATCGATATATCGTGTGACAAAAGGGACGTGACATGGTTGTATGACAGGTTGCATCGTGATAACGATCCTCATATGAATTGGGTAGTCGTAATGTCTTGCTAGAGGCCGCTTGCGACTTTTGGGTTAGTATAGTTATTGGCCCACTGCCAACTTCATATGGGCCTATAGGGTCTCACACAAGAATGGCCCAACACGAGATAATGTTTAATTTAGGGTGGATGAATTTTATATTTATATATATATATATAATATAAAATTCATTAATAATATTATATAGATATATATATTTTCGAAATATATATCTTATATATATGTGTATATATTATATGATATTATTATATTTAATAATATTATATAGATATATATATTTTCAAAATATATATCTTATATATATTATATGATATTATTTTATTGTGTTAGTCTTAAATTTAATTTATTAAGATATATTAAATTTAATAACTAACATGATAGAGATATAGTATCTCAGATTTAATTTATGAAGATAAATTAAATCTAATGGCTCTTTATTTGGATTAAATAAATAGGTTAAATTAAAACTATTGGATATATTTAATTTAAACTGAATTTATTTAATTAGTTCATCAAGATAATTAATTGTTAATTAATTTCAAAATTAATGATGATTAATTTTGAAATTTGAAAATAGCCCTCATAGGTTATAAACTTGATAGAGCAGAGATATTCATACGCACATGAGAATTGAGAGCCGCAAGTGAAACCCTAGGAGACATTAGAGGCGCTAGCACGCAGTCTCAGTTGGCGAGCATTCGTGTGGATACCGGTAGAGGGAGCGGACCTGACGTGTTGGCTCCTAGAGATCGTGAAAACTTTGAATCATCAAAAAGGTATGAATCCTTCCAACTTGGTTTAAACGCTGTTGATAGATCCTCGATTAGGATCGGTGAAAATTTTTAAAATTCTTCCGCTGTGCCTACCGATCCTAACAAAGGGTTGACGTCTGCACGAATTCACCGTTGCCTGATAACACACTCCGAGTGAGGGTTGTTGTCTGCACGAATGAAGACGCCTTCTTACCTATCCTATCTCGGGATGAGCAAATAATGGTAAACGATGATGTATGTGGCTATATTGCTTTGCCAATAGGTCTTATCGAGCCATATGAAAAGGTCATTCATTTACAATTCCCTACACTTTTCCTTCATACTTCCATCTCAAACTGTGATTTAATTTTCTGATCTTCATAGGGTGGACAGTCTAGACTTAACTAAATCCAACCTTATGGTAAGATCTCAAGGTGTTTGACAACACAACCCAAGTTAAAAGCATCGGCTAGCCAACAGAGCAAAAGAAGACCGACCTCATATCGCGATAAATTAGTATCATTACACCACAATTGATCATGCACAACCTCATATCTACAGTGTTAGCAGTCTAGTTAATTATGTTACTGCCGAGGTCGTGCGCAACATATGTACTCATGATTAGGTTAGTGCTTCAGCTATCAACTTTTGGATAAGGTACTTGACCATTATCATTTATCACTGTTATTAATATTTCTCATTCCATTTCTTTTATTTTTCATGACACTGTTTGTTTTATACTAGGCATTTGTACCATGACATCTTAATGGATACAAATAGGGTCCAATTCGTATTTGTCAACCCTTATCTCGTTGGCTACCATGGGGGTAAAGTCGACATAAATGCACAGTCTAATGATTTAAAAGATTATTTTAGAAAGAAAGCAACACCAACTATGCTATTTTTTGCTGTACAATGCGGGGTAAGTTATTAGTGGTACAATTTTTTTATTGTTTAACTTTTATCATAACATGATTATTGAAAAAAAATTTTAAAATAGTTTAGAAGCCATTGGATACTGATAGTTATCAATCCAGTGGAACCTTTAGGCCCTCGCATTTACTATGTGGATCCTCTAAAAAATGGTCTTCCACAAAACCATTCTGATATATTACTATTGTTCAATAGGTAAGCGTATGTGCGTATGTGTAAATATTTGCATATGTGATTGAATAATCAAAAGTTATCAGTTTCTATTTGTTTTGTTAGCGCATTGACTGCGTATTGGTCCTCTGTATCCTTAAACTATTCTAATTTGCTAACCCTCACCTTAGCTATCCTTGGAAGAAGATACTGGTACTTATATATGAATTTACTCAAACTTTGTTAGTAAACAATTTTTATTCATAAACAGAGTTAAATATTGCATTATATTTTTGTAGTACCCTTTCCAACCCAATGACAATGATTGTGGGGTATTACATCATGAAATTTATGAAGGATGTAATTACACATGATCAGCCATTTATTCCTCAAAAAGTAAGTCATTTAGTTGCACTTCATATTATGTTTTAATTAAATTTAATTAGTACCTGATAATTACATTTTACTGATTTTTATTCATTTTAATTTGTGGCTGATTGTATATATGTGTAGTATTATGAAGATCAACGTTGTGACACTTTGACTGACCATCAACTTAATGAAGTGATCGAGGAATGGTGTGAATATGTATTTAGGCAAATTTCTGGGTGGCTATACTATTTAATTCACTAGCTGGTCTTTGTTGTGTTGTTTCTTGCCAATTGTTGTGTCATGTATTCAAGTTGAATTTGTTGTATTTCATTCACAATATATTGTATAACTATTTTTAGTACTACTTTAGTTAATTAATTATCTGTTTGTATCATTTTAAAGTTATCTCTCATTGTTATTGTTTGCTTTTCTTCATTTTGCTGTGGATATATATAGAAAATGTTTAAAACATGCAGTGCAATATTACAATTATGGGAGATCATATATGAACAAAACAAGGGCCACAAGAAGAATGTTAAAAAAACGGGGGACCTTCCTGTGGCACTTCCTTAAGGAAGGGCCACAGGAAGGGATGCCTCCTGTGATGCAAGCGCCACAGGAGGGCACAGTTTCCTTACGCAAGCACCACAGGAGACCCCCCTCCTGTGGCACTTCCTCCAAAAAGAGCCATAGGAAGGTATTTTTTAAAAAAAAATTTAAAATGTTGTGGTCCTTCTAAGCGCCACAGCTTTTTTTAGTGGCGTCAAAATATGTGACACTTCTCTAGCGCCATAGCTAATGCAATTATAAGCACCACAACTTTACTTTTTTATAGGAGTGCACCAAGCGCCGTCCAATGTGGTTGGTGCATTTGGTGCCTTGAATATTTAAGGCACTGGGACTTTGAATTTGTAAGGCTGGGGCTTTTTTTTTAAAAAAATTAAATTGTTTTAAAATTAGGAAATTGCAAAAGATACGTGCTATGTTATTTCATTTTGCTATGGATTGTATTGTAAATTGCTGTGGATTTTGGATTGTAAATGGAGGTTTCCAACAGGAAAATAAAATAATTATAAAAAATTATTGTGGCAATGCGGTGGAATTTTTTAAAAAATAAATCCCTTGAGTAAAAGGCTATTATTTTTTAAAAAATAAATCGCTTGTACATACAAGTGCTGAAGGATACCTCTATTTTTTTTTAAAAAAATGTGGCACCTATAGCTGTCAAGCGCCGCCTAAGGCACTGGTGCCTTGAATATTCAAGGCATTGGGGCCTTGAATTTGTAGGGCCGGGGTTTTTTTGTAAAAAAAAAAAATTAAATTCTTTTAATATTAAGAAATTGTAAAAGATGCGAGCTATGTTATTTCATTTTGCTATGGATTGTATTGTAAATTGTTGTGGATTTTGGATTGTAAATGGAGGTTTCGAACAGGAAAATAAAATAATTATTAAAAAATATTGTGGTAGCTCAGTGCAATTTTTTTTAAAAAATAAATCCCTTGAATAAAAGGCTTTTATTTTTTAAAAAATAAATCTCTTGTACATACAAGTGCCGAAGGATACTTCTATTTTCTTAAAAAAAAATATGTGGCACCTATAGATGTCTAATATCTTGTATGGCACTTGCCTGGAAGAGTGTCATACAAGAGGTCAAAAAGATAAATCACCCCTATTAAAAAAAATTTAAACTTTTTTTAATAAAGGGTAGCTTAGATGGCGTTTGGCCTACTAAGCGCCGTATAAGGCACTGCCTTGAATATATATTCAAGGGCCTTGGACGGCGCTTGGCCCAAGGGGCCTTGAATTCAAGGCACAATGCCTTGAATATATATTCAAGGCACTGGTGCCTTGAATCAGTTCCTTGAGTATTCAAGACACATGGGCCTTAAATTTGTAAGGCAGGGGGTGTTTTTTGTAAAAAAAATAATTTTTTAAATATTAAGAAATCACAAAAGATACGTATTTTGCTATGGATTGTATTGTAAATTGCTTTGGATTTTGGATTGTAAATGAAGCTTTTCAATAGGAAAATAAAATAATTATAAAAAATTATTGTGGCAGCACAGTGCAGTTTTTTTTAAAAATAAATCCCTTGAGGGCGTGTTTGGTTTGAGGGGAGGGGTGGGAGGGAATGGGAGGGTGGGTAAATTACTTTTTTAGGTTGAAGGAATTTAAATTTTGGGCGGGAAAACAAAATTTAAAAAGAATGAGAAAGTAAATTTTGGACGGGAACCCAAAATTTTAAAAAATGAGAGGGTAAATTTTAGGTTTCTTTTGTCTAAAATTGTAATTTCCCACCCTCCCCTCAAACCAAACACAGCCTGAGTAAAAGGCTTTTATTTTTTTAAAAATAAATCTCTTGTACATACAAGTGTTGGAGGATACTTCTATTTTTTTAAAAAAATATCTATCACCTATAGCTATCTAATATCTTATATAGCACTTACCTGGAAAAGCGTCATATAAGGGGTTAAAAAGATAAATCACCCCTATTAAAAAAAATTTAATTTTTTTCAATAAAAGGTACCTTGGATGGCGCTTGGTCTACCAAGCGTCATCCAAGGCACTGCCTTAAATATATATTAAAGGGCCTTGGATGACAAGCATCGTCCAAGGCGCCTTGAATTCACAGCACAATGCCTTAAATATATTCAAAGCATAGTTTTGTTTTGTGTTTTGGATATAGCTTTTTCTTTAAGATTGGGAAGCTACGACGCTTTGACGAAAAGTGCCAGAGCTGCTCCCACCTTGTATAGGGTGCTATTTGATTTTAACAACCTGTTGTCCTTATTTTCATTTTCATCTTCCTGCTTTTCCTCTAGCTTTATCATTTCCCATAACTCCGTTGCGGTACAAAGCTTCCTTTCCCATATGTTTTTTTTCTTGTCTCGACCTCTTTCAGAAGCTCCATAGCATGTAAGTGTTTTTTTTCAACATTTGGTTCATGTTTTCTTTTTAGTTAAAATCTGTCATGAATATTATATGAGTGCTTATAATTTTTTTTCAGGTATTTATTTGAAGTGTGAACTCTATCTTCTTAAACTTTCTATAAATTGTAAACTTTTTAATTGTTGAGCTTACAAATATAATAATACTTAGTTTAATTCTCCGTAGAAGTAACGTGTATGACTCAAGTTTAAGCAACTTAAATGCTGGAGTTCTTTGATGCTTGATACATAAAGACGCAATATTGCAAAAGATATGTGCTATGTTATTTCATTTTATTGTGAATTATATTATAAATTGCTATAGATTTTGAATTGTAAATGGATGTTCCCATCAGGAATATAAAATAATTAACAAAAAGAATTTTTAAAAAAACTTCCTACGGCGCTTCTCCAAGGAAGTGCCATTGGAAGTCATTAATTATTTTTTAAAAAAAAACTTCCTACGGCACTGCTCCAAGGAAGTGCCAATGGAAGTCAAATGACTTCTAATGGAACTTCCTTGAAGAAGCGCCGTAGGAAGTGCCACCTTCCTATGGCACTTCCCCAAGAAAGTGTCGTTGCTTTATATTTAAAAGAAAAAATAAATAATCAAGCTATGATGCTTCCATATATTCAAGAAGCACCGTAGCTTGTTTTAATGGCACTGGAAGCTATAACACTTTCCAAGCGTCATAGTGTTCTTTAAATTAAGCGCCACAGCTTGTATTTTTTGTAGTAGTGATTGTAACGTCATGGTTCTTTATTGGATCATTAATTCAATCTCCAAGGATCTTGCTCATAGTATCATCTTCTACCAAGATGTGCATCAAGTCTGGCTAGATCTTCAAGAATGATTTCACAAGGTAATAAACCTTTCAGTAGGGCCTTTTGGACGGGAAGAAGAATGGGATTGGTAAGATAGAAGAAGGCTTATACATGCTAAATTTTTCAAAGAAGCATGCTGTTATGAATATTATGAATGCTAAAATTAGAAATTCAAATGATTTGTGGTTGTTGCACAATAGGCTAGGACATGCTCCACTTTTAGTTTTACGCCACTTAAGTATTATAAGCAATAAATCTGCATCAATGAATAAAGAGTGTACTGTTTGCATTCAGTCTAAACAAACTTGTTTACCTTTTAATTCCAACTATATTAAAACTGCTTCTTGTTTTGAATTGGTGCATATGGATGTGTGGGGACCATTTCGTAGCACTTGGATTTTCCTAATGAGATCAAAATTTGAATGTACAGGATAGATTAAGAATTTTGTATCTTATATTTCTAATCAATTTTCTATCAATGACAAATGCATGAGAAGTGATAATGGAACTGAATTTGTCAATTATGAGCTTAGGAATTACTTTGGGAATAAAAGGATTATTCATGAAATGTCTTGTCCTTATACTCCCCAACAAAATGGAATTGTATAGAGAAAACATAGAACATTGATGTAGGTGTCTAGGAGTCTCATGTTGCAATTTGGTGTTCCTATTAAATATTGGGGGAGTGTGTCCGTTTGGCAGCATACTTGATAAATAGAGTACCATACAAGGTCTTAGACTACAAAACCCCTTATGAGAAAGTATATGGTGTAGAGCCTAGCTATAAAAACCTTATCCCTAGTATAAGCCTAACCTCACTAACTTGGACAAACTACAACCTAGGAGTAATCCTTGTGTTTTTCTAGGTTATCCGAACAACCAAAAGGGATTCCTCCTCCCAGACTTACATAGTCAAGTCCTCACTGTTAGTAGACATGTGACCTTTATTGAGTCAAGATTTTTGTTTAAGGAAGAAGTGAGTATCAATCAAGGTTGAGTCACAAGGGAGATTAAAGAAATGTTCTTCTTTGATGATGTTGGTATATCACAATTAAATCATATTGATAAAACTCCTTCTTATCAAAGAATAGGAATTGGAAATGAAGGGAGTAATACATCACAGCATAAGATAGATCACACTAGTGATCCTAGAGAAGGTGTACCTACCGAAGGTCATATGAGATCTAGTAGGGAAAAAAGACATCCTATATGGGCTAAAGATTATGTGTGTAGTTTAGTGGTAAAGGATTTACATGAAACTAAAAGTAAGTGTTTATATCCAATTGAAAACTATATTTCTTATCAAAATATATCTTCTACCCATATGTGCTTTCTTTGCAAATTGGATTCTGTTTTTGAACCTAGGAATTATAAAGAAGTCGTCTAACATAGTGAGTAGGTGCAGGCCATGAAGCTTGAGATTGAGGCCTTAGAAAATAATAAGACTTGGGAAATAGTTAAATTACCCAAAGGAAAGAAGCCCATTGGATGTAAATGGGTATACAAGATTAAATATAAGTCTAATAGAGGCAAGTATAAGGCTAGATTAGTGGCAAAGGGATATAATAAAAAAGAAGTCAATGATTACCATAAAACTTTCTCTCCTGTGGTTAAAATGATTATAGTCTGTATAGCATCAAAACTTGCAGTAATAAACAAATGGAATATCTATCAAATGGATGTGAATAATGCTTTCTTGCAAGGTGATTTAGATGAGGAAATTTACATGACAGTTCCTCAATGCTTAATAGCCAAGGAAGGGATGTTGTGTGTAAGCTTCGTAAATCCTTGTATGGGCTTAAAAAAGCTTCTAGACCATAGAATTGAAAGCTATCATCTGCCTTAATACAAGGTGGGTTCACTAAAAGTATGACTATTCATTGTTCTTTAAAAGATATAATGATGACATTGTTCTCGTGCTGGTATATGTTGATGACTTGCTTGTAACTAGAAGTTCTAATAAGTCCATAGCTGAGGTAAAACATTTTCTTCATACCATGTTTAAAATTAAAGACTTAGGGATTATGAAGTACTTTTTAGGCATAGAAATGGCAGGATCCAATGATGGAATTATCATGTGTCAAAGGAAATATATCTTGGATTTATTGGCAGACATAGGTATTGTAAACCCCTACCTTCATAGCCGTAATTATAGTTTGAAAATGCATCATTATGTTAAATTAGAGACCAACAAATAATTCAAACTTATTGAAAGTCCCAACTTCAAGACAAGGTTCAGACATGTGATAAAGTGGGTTTTCAAACACGTTTTCCAAAATCTGTTCAATACAGTCTCACATTCACATTTCGAATATATTTGGCCAGTGCAATTTGGTTTCATTCGTACATATCAAAGTGTAAGCCAAATTCCCAACAACACTCGGGTTTCATCAATACACTAAAGGGTTTATAGGGCATACTTGCCTATTTCAGTTTCCCATACTGGGGATAACATCACACTATACAAATCTACAAAACTTATAATTTGTACAATAATCCCAAAAATTGATAACCAACATAAAAGTTCAAACAACTAATTGGAAGCACTAGCCACCCTTTGTCACTTGTTTTTCCTTATATCCACTTGCCATAGTTATAGGTTAGTTAATAGAAAGAGTGAGATTCAAATGAATCTTAGTAGTAATAATTCACTCATATAATGTATAATAACATAGCATGTAAGCAAATCACAAAGCAGCAACAATCACAGTGATACATAACTTTCATCACAAAGGACAGCCCTTACGGTTGTATCCACATGATGTGTGACTTGCGTCACAAATGAAAGCTCTCATGGCTGTATCCATATGATGCATGACTTGTGTCACAAATGACAACTCTCACGGCTGTATACACAAATCTTTCACAGCAACATACATTGTAGCATTTACAATCAACATAATTCAATGATAAGACATACATACAATGCATTATACATATATAAGAGAAAGAGTCACAACCTTATTCTTTTCGTTCGTACTCTGGTATCAATTTATTATGCGTAGGGCAAATGTCAAATCCTATCAATCATATTCAAGGATGAAGAATTATTTCCTATTCCAATGCTTAACTCCAAAACACTTACAGTTGGTTATCATTTGAGACCTTTAGGTGGCTACTAGAAGCCCAAACAGATGGCTAAAGGGTTAGGTAAAAACTAGACCAAAGACCATCTTTCAAAAACTCAAAGTGCTCAATTTTAGGGGTTGGCCGCGGCCATGCCATCCTCTGGCCGAGGCCAAGAGATGGTAAGAAAGTTTTGGGCTGCGGCCAAGAACTAGTGGTCACGGCCAACAATTAGTCATAAAATTTTAGGCCGCAGCCAAGAATAGGTCAAAAGGTTTTGGGCTGCAGCCAAGATCCCTCTAGACACGGGCAAGAACTAGTCAGATGCATTTAGGCTATTGCCAAAACTTCTGGTTGAGGACAACAACTGGCTTGTTTCCCGACTGTTTTCAAATGACCATAACTTTCTTCATACTTATCAAAATGACACAAACTTTACATCATTAGAAAGCATGCAATGTGTACTACAAAAATGGAAAATTTCATAACATTTTGACACCATTTTCTATTTCAAAACACTATGCAAAGTTGGTCCCCTGCACAGAATTTTAACTTAACAGAATTTCCTAGTTTCTGCACAAATGTCTCCAAAGGTTCAAAATTCACAACCAACACTATTACCAAACAATTTTCTACAAGGAATCTAATGGAAACATCAAAATACCCAAATTCACATTACTTTCTCATGTTCTATTTTGACAATCAATTCAACACAAAATCTCATTTTCACTAAACCTCACATTCAAAACTCTAAACCAATTCCATTGTCTAACACTTAACACAAGACACCATTGCAATTAACAAAATACCAAGAACCCTCTAAAAACCCTAAATCACGAAAATAGGACAGAATTCCACAAGCCAAGACAATCAATCAATTACCATAATATATATGTCAGAAGGTTGCTTGTGCTTACCTCTTTCACTATCTCTTGCTTGTTCTTTGATATCTCAACCACTGCTTTTCTTGAACCCACAAAACACCTCCTCTTGAAAATCTAAAACCATAGAAATGAAGCTCTCATCAAGATAATCAAGATTAGAGAAGAGGTTTTTGGCATTTAAGGTCATTCACAAGGTCAAATAAAGCTCACTTACCTTGATTTCATTTTCTCTTTCCTCCTCTTGCTATGACCAACTAAGAGCTTGAGAGAGGGAATAGACGATGATGATGAAGTCAGATTTTTAATTTCCTCCCATGCCTTGGTTGACCTTAAGAAGAGAAAGGGAAGAAAAGAGTTGAAATTTTTTACCTTTGATAATTTGACTTCATCCAATGGTATCCATGGTGCCAAGTGTCAACATCTTGTAGCTTCTTCCATGTGCATGCAACCATGTGATTATTCCTACTAATTCTATTAGCCATTAGTCTTAACTCTTAATCTTTAAGTTATTAATGAATTTCCCCTTCAGTAACTGACTAATTGGCCGATAAATTTCTTTCTTCCCATTTTGCCTATTGCTATGTCAACTCCTATTGAATCACCATTGAGCACATTATATACTTACATTTCTTCATGTCATTTGCCCTCCCCACTCTTTTAATTCAATTTAGGTTAAGGCACTGCTTACTGCCACTTTAATCATAATTCACATTGTATTCTCTAAAGGTGTTTGTTTAACATTAATTACATTCACTTTTGGAGTCATTAGCCCTTAATCATATTTTGGGGCATTACAATTCTCCCCCATACAATAAATTTCATCCCCAAAATTTGTTACATAACTTGAGCCATAAACTCCAAATAACGCCTCTGCATGTCTGCCTCAGCTTCCTAAGTTGCTTCCCTTTAAGACATTCCCTTCCAGACCACCTTCACAAATGGTATGCTTCGGTGTCTGAGCCATCTTTCTCCTCTGTCAATGATTTGTTCCAACTCTACCGCATAGGTAAAGTTGTCTTACAAGTTGACATCTTTATACTATATAATATGCATTGGATCCGGTTAGTACTTCTTCAGTTAGGAAACATAAAACATGTCATGGAGCCTGCTCAAGTTCAGGGGTAGGGCTATTTGATATGCTACGGGTCTAATTCTTACAAGAATCTCAAATGGACAGATGTACTATGGGCTCAGCTTCTTCCACTTGATTGCTTTCTCGATGCCTGTGACTGGAGACTCCCTCAAGAATACATGATCACCAACTTTGAATTCTAGAGGTCTTCTCCTTTTATCAACGTAGGTCTTCTATTGACTCTACGTTGTAAGGAGCCACTTTTGAATAATTCTAATGTACTCTGTGGTCTAGTCGACAAGATATGGCTCGTATAATCGTTTCTCAGATAGCTCTGTCCAACACA
Organism: Inga leiocalycina; assembly: GCA_963242795.1. Lineage (NCBI taxonomy): Eukaryota > Viridiplantae > Streptophyta > Magnoliopsida > Fabales > Fabaceae > Inga > Inga leiocalycina. Next base: position 45,157,659 of record OY725329.1, read on the forward strand.
AAGGTGATTGGCACTTCCTTCCATCAAGTGCTTCATATAGAGCCATCTGAATGATCACATGATAGTTATTGTTGTAGGCAAACTCGGCAAGTGCAAGAAAAAAAATCCCAATTCCCTTTAAAGTCTAGGACATATGCTCTCAGCATATCTTCTAACGTCTGAATGGTCCTTTACGACTGTCCGTCTATCTATGGATGATAGGCCATACAAAAACCACAATATTGTACCCCGAGCTTCATGTAGAGCCCTCCAAAATATCAAAGTGAAATGATACTCTTCGGTGTGCCATATAGTCTTACTATCTCTCGAATATAAATTTTTCCCAGTTTGTCTAGAGAGTAGCTGGTATTGATTGGTATAAAATGTTCCTACTTCATGAATTGATCAACAATCACCCATATCACATCATAGTTCATAATCCTGGGTAATCCCACATCGAGATCTATGATCACAATTTCTCACTTCCACTCAGGGATCTCAGGGCTCTGCAGTAATCCCAAAGGCCTCTAGTATTCAATCTTCACTTTCTGACATGTAAGACACCGCGCCACATACTTGGTCACATTGCTCTTCAATCCCTGCCACCAATCATAGACTTCAAATTATGGTACATTTTGGTCATTCTAGGGTGAAGAGATATCGACTCTTGGATGCCTCATCCAGGATTTTCTACCTCAAGTCAGCCTTTAGTGGAATATAGATCTCTTCTTGTATTGAACCAATCCACTAGATGATAAATCATAGTACCGAGTTTCTCCTCGCTTGATCATGGTCCTAATGGATTGCACCCGATCATCTTGCTTCTGAGCCTCTTCAATTTCATCCCTCAAATTACTTTCCCCTTGGGAAACACTGTAATTAGCACAGAATAGCAACTGTGCAGTTCAGTGGGCATACAGGAATAGCATAAATATATTGATAAAAGTGCTTGATTATAATACAGGAGTTCCCCACAGGGCTACGTACATAATAATTACAGACCATAAAATAATAAAAGGTCTTCAGATAACCAATGTCGTCTCTTGTCCTAGTCTGAAACCTTTCATTGACAGTAATTACAATTTGCCATCGAAGCTGCTGTCTGCTGCTGAAAACCTTTTATTGTTTATGGAAAGGGTGAGATTCGAGGGAATCTCAGTAGCAAACAATACTAATATGCTACAGGATAAGTGCTTAATGCATCACATGCTTGCCTAACATAAACTTATGCTAACACAATGATATATCTGCTTGCTCAATGTTTCAAACAACATACTCATAGCCATATCACAAATAGAAATAGAGGTTCAATCATTTATATATGTTTCACATAATCAAGCAAAGCAATCACATGCATTAATACACAAGTACAAATATCAAATACATGTAGGAGAGGTAAGTTAACTACCTATATCACCCTTCCTTAGATTGACTGTCGATCCAATACTGTATCCAGCTTGGGCTATCGGTATATCCAGAAATTCCAAATTTACGATAAATGAGTTATCAGTCACTCATAATTCATTCTAAACTTATTGTGTTTGTTATCTTTGTCTGAAATAGCAAAATTACCAAAAACACCCCTGGGGACTCGGTCCAACTGTACTTTACTAAAAATTATGACTCAGGCTAATCCTACACAATTTCACGTGTAGAGTCCATTTTTGACCTTAGATTGGGCAGATTCAGTGCCAAATTACAAAACTACCCTTATAGCCCTAACTTAGGATTTTCAAGGGTATTTTGACACTTTACATTCTAGGGCTTTTCTCATTTCACACCCAACATGAACCCTACACAATTTTTCATTTTAAACACAATGGAATCATCAAAAACACCAAAATCCAGTCCAAACACAGCCAAAACTGCTGCTAGATGAAATTCCATAAAAATTGGGGAAAATGGAATTTCTTGATTTCAATCAACCAAACACCTTCTTTTTACTCCCAATCCTATGATTAACCATTTAAACACTAATTGCACATGATTAGAGGAAATTTGGGCAGCACCTCTCCTTAGGGTTTGAGTTCTTCAAATTTCAAAAATAACCAAAGCAATCTAACAAACCAACTACAACATCAATAACAAACATAAATCATCAAGATAAGACAAGCTTTCAAGCTTAGCTTGATTTTATCTTCTTTCTCTCTCTAAATCGTCCCCTCTCTCCTCCTTCTTGCTCTTGATTTTGCTTGTTACACATGATTTCCATGAAGAACAAGAGCTTATAAGAGTTGCTACATAAGTTAGGAAGCTTAATCAACTGAAATCACAAAGCTTTACCTTCAATTCTTGCTCCTCAAGCTCACTTGAACCTTAAGTTCTTCAAGCTTTGTCCATGACACTTTCTCTCTCTCTCTCTTGTGTGTGCTATGCATGAAATGAGAAGAGGAAAAGATATGACAGAGCCTTTAAAATATCTCCATCTTTTCCTTTTTACAATATATTAATTTATTGATTTATGACACCTTTTTAATTTAGCCTTATCTCTTCTCAATTTTGTGTCATAAATTTCCTTTGACTTTGAACCACTTCCCTTCCTCTTGTTCAAGCCTAAAAAGACGACACTCACAAGTCCCTCCATGAACTAAATGAGCTTCATTTAGTTGCTTTAATCAATTGCCCAATATTTTTGACTTTTCAACCAATGTTAAAGTAAGGCTCCATATGACCACACACACACACACACACACATATATATATATATATATATATGATCATGCTAACTCATTTTCTTGCTTTCATTTGATGCCCTAGCCCATTGGAAGAGAAAAATAGGCCATTGGTATTTTATTCCATAATTACAAGATTTGCCATAATATTTTTCCCCATTTTCGAAATAGTTGGCAATTGTGGCAGATTTTCTAACCAAACTTTAAAAACTCATAAATTTATTTATAGACATCAAATTGGAGTGATTCTAAAGGCTATGAAACCCTTATTGAGTCTATTTTCAGGAAAAATATAGCATTTAGCCAACTGAAAGCTGATAATTCCCAGAATTATATTTTTGGACCCTATCACAGAAATTGGCCAGCTTCACTGTGAAAATGTAATTCACAACTCTTTGTGTACAACTCTAAATGACCTATATAACCCATCAAATTAAAGTTTAGATTGTCTACTTTCATTCTGGAAAATTTCAAATTTTTTGGACATCATTTGATTATCCAAAATCACATGACAATCTTGCTGCCTCATAGGTAATTACACTTGCAACAATGTTTACATTCCAATTTTTCAGTGTTTAACTCCTATGATCTAGAATTTATAGCTAGAGGCTATTCAAGGTGTGTCAATATTTACTATGTTATCCTATTTAATACCCCAAAGGTATAAGAAATTTTGGTGACCAAAATTTGAGATGTTACACTGGGTTTTTTGGTTCTGAAAGTCTCGAAGTTCCTCTCTCTGTTCAGACAAAGAAATTCAGTGAAGTAAAAAAATTCTAGTCTGTCACTTTTTATTTTTTTTAAAAAAAGACTTTGAAGTCTATATCTTTTAAGAGAGCTTTGCAGACACCCATGGGAAGACATATGAAGAATCAATGTGATAGAAGAGGAAGTGGATAAGCAAAGCCAATGTTTTAAAGGAAAAGGTATAAAATGATAAAACCTCACGCACAATTATCATTAGTATTCATTGAGGTTTATATCTTGTTATTTTAGGAATAAGCATTGCAAACTATCTTATAAACATTTTTTTTTTCACATCCCTTAGAAAATTCATTTTGTAAATTTATTTACAAAGGGATTGTAATGTTCAATAGTTTAATTCTTTATGCATACATGCATATTTCAAAAGAAAATATCTATTTTTATGTATAAAGTCATCGATTGATTCATTGTTCTCAAATTGGTTTGATTTAATTATATTCTTAAAGCATGTGAATTTTGTTTTGATTCCTACAAGCTAATAACTAATGGATCCAAGTAGGGTTGGATACCAAGGAAGAAAAAGATTTATACTGTTTTGTAGGATGAGAAAATTAAAGTTCCTAAAGACTATGGCTACATGGAGACAAATTCATGTCTTTATGAAGCTGAATTTTGGAGTATGGAGTTTGGTATTGAATCTACAAAGAATAGAAAATCAACATTAACCCATCAATATCAAGCTAGCTATCAAAAGGACAAGAGAAATTATGGTGATATCTAACCTTACACTATACTGTGTTTATTAAAAATTCATATTTTGGTAATGAATGCTTGTCCATTATTGCATTCCTTTAGCACTCAATCTTGTATGATCATCAAATTATTTTTAGATTGCTAAATAAACCGAAAGTGGAATTGTGCATAACTTTTCTATGATTTTATGTTTCGAAATCCACTATTCTAAAATTGTTTTAATTTCAATTCATCTTGGTTTATAAAAAGTGCATACACATGTTTTGAAAAATATTCATATTTTGATTGCATTTAAATGGTGCTTCAAAATTGGAAGATAAGTCTTTATGTACTAAAAGTAAAAAATGTTTCAAATATGTTGACGAGAGTTTTACCTATCATTCACATATTGATCCTTAGTATTCAATGTGCTATATAGTGCTTGAACTTCTTAGTCTTTATTCTCTAACGAGTTAGACCTCATGTCTAACAAGTTGACCATCTATATGAGTGACAGTGTCCAGCTTATTTCCAAGAAAAGAATTCAATTTGTTAAACCCTTGTGCCTAATGCATAAATCCTTATTAGCTGAGTTATTCCAAGCAGTATAAATGTTCATTAATGCATTGAATGTTAATGCATTAACCATTATAGTGGAATAACTTACTAAGATAATATTATAGAACTCTAATTATTTAGACTAATGAGCATGTGCTTCATAATTCATAAATCTATATAGTCATTTTGTTGCTCGAATACAATAACAATTGATATAATCTATCTTCGAGTAACTAGCGTATTGTAGTTGAATCTTTGACTTGAATGCTCCTATTCTTCAAGACACAACTCTAAGAGTCATTATTTCTTGGTCAATAGGAAAGTCATTATACTCATTATTTCTATTGTGCTAAGCTTGTTTGGCTAATGCTTTACTCTTATGACTTTTGCTATTGCAAAAATTCTTCAACATGTTAACTTCAATGTTCAACATGTTCTCTAAAACTGAAGCATTCTGATATACTTTTTTCTTGTTGACTTCCACCATGTTTAGTGTGAGCATCTATTTTAAACATATTTCAAAAATGAGTTTTTCATATACTCAAAATCACAATTTCATAATGTATCATCATGTTTGGAAAAAACATTTGAGATTTGAAACAATTTACATATTTCATTATCATTAATAGGAAAGCTTGATTTCATTTGTGCTTTTCATATCAATGACTTCTTTTCAACATAAAGTGTATTTATAAATTGACATTGTGAAACAATATTCTTGGTATCATTTTTGTTTAGTGACATGAATTAATTAGATAACATTATAATATTAGTCTTTGTTGGTCTAATATACTCTTTGCTCAATAATAATGTGGTTTAATTATATAAGAGCAAAGGAGTTATTAAGTTTAATATTAAGTACACCCAGGAGAAGTCAAGTACCATAGAGCATGTATTTATGTTTTGCAGAATCCTCTTTCTTGCATTGAAAAATAGAGGCAAACATAGAAAGAATCACTTGCTGGGGTAACTCGAGTGATTAGAAAGTGATAACAAAATCACTCGAGTGATTGCTAATGGAACTCAAGTGTTGATGAAAAGCATAGCAGAGTTACCTATGAAAAAAGAAAGCACTCAAGTGATTTACCGAGCAAATCACTTCTGGAAGATGCATCAAATGTTGCATCACTTTAGTGGCCCAAAAAGAATTCTAGTGATAATAAATACTAGAGTGTAACTAGTCAGTGATGCAACTTGGAAGAATGTTAGAAGACTAGAAAGTACTCAAGTGACCTATAAAGGACTTGAGTGATACTCAGTTCTAAACGATAACATATTAGCGATCAAGAATGATTACGAGAATAAAAAGAACATCACTTAGGAGTAACTAGCTAGTGATATAGAGATGGAACGTGACTCAAGTAATTTAAAAATTTACTCAAGTGAGGTATTGTATTCTGAATTATTTTAAATAATCTGCATATTTCATAATCATGATAGGCTAACTTGATTTCATCCATTCTTTTTTATTTCATGAAGTTTAGCCTGAGCAAACTCATTTATCAAATATCCCTTATACTGTTAATATCTTGAATACTCTTATTTGTTAAGATCGGCAGGCACAGCGGAAGAATTTAAACTTAAAACTAATTTTTACTTACAATATGGCAGCACTATTTAGCTCTGCGCTACTTTCATCTCTTTTTAGCATTATTTAAAAGTATAAATTTATATCAATATTTTTGGGGAGTAGTTCCTGTAACTATTTCTCTTTTCTTAAAAGTTTACACCCGTTTCTTTCTTCTCTATGATGTTCCTCCTTAATCCATGGAAGTGGGTGTGTTTTCTGACTACAGTCTTAAATAACTAATGATTTGGATATATACATACACCTATTTTCTCTCAATGCGTATGAGTATTTAGATGGAAGATATTATGATTTCCAAAATGAATGACATGTTTGTTTCTTCTTACATGAGATTTTGCAGGAAAAGCATATCTTTGGAGAAGTTAGATCTTGCAGGATATACATGTAAATATTTCTACATTAAATACACAGCCATTATTAGAATGTTGTGCTTGGAAAGTACATTGGCAGATTAAGGTTGATTCGTTATGGTGGCTTGAGACACATGAGAAGAAAAAACATGCCCAAAAGGTGCTGTCCATTTTAGTTGGCAAGAAACAAATGAAGAGGAAGAGAGACAAGTAGCATTTGTGATGTTATTTTGTACGCAACGCGTAATGTTTTATAGATATGTTGCTATTTTGTGGGTCTTTTGAGAACCTTATGTCCTTGTATGGGAAAGGCTAGTTGTGGGAAGGGCAATCATGCAACGCTTTTTGCTCATTGTCATGTGTAGGTGACAAGTTCATATTTACAACTTCTTTAGGCAATTTGACAAATGCATATGCCTTGTTGTACAAGTGGTTACGTTAAGTATGGAAAATGTTTTGTTTACAACTGTTAATGTGTGTATTCACAATAGGTTTTGTGCGTTTTACAACCTCCTACATATTTCAGCTTCAAACAATATTTTCTCATGTTAAGTATGACAAATGTGATGTTTACAACTCTTAAAGTGTTTATTAACAACATGTTGAGTGTGTTTTACATCTTGAAGGTGTGCCCAGTTGTTTTTGCTTCGCCATAGCGAAGCAAAATTGAAATCACGTAAAAAATAAGCCCTTCTGGCCTCGTTCGCTTTTGCTACGCCCCAGCGAAGCAAAAGTCAAAACTCCTCATATCCGTTTTACAATGCTTAAAGCATGTATTTACAACCGGTTCAGTGTGTTTTACAACCTCCCACATGTTTCTGCTTTACAACTTGTTTTCTCACGTTAAGTATGACCAATTGTGGTGTTTACAACTCTCAAAGTGTGTATGTTTACAATGCTTAAAGCGTGCATTCACAACCTGTTGAGTGTTTTTTACAACCTCCCATACGTTTCTTTTTGACACGATGTTTTCTCACGTTAAGTATGACAAATGGTATGTTTACAACTCTTAAAGCGTGTATTCACAACCTGTTAAGTGTTTTTTACAACCTCCCATATGTTTCAGCTTGAAACGATGTTTTCTCACGTTAAGTATGACAAATGATATGTTTACAACTCTTAAAGCGTGCATTCACAACCTGTTGAGTGTGTTTTACAACCTCCTACAAGTTTCAGCTTAAAACAATGTTTTCTCACGTTAAGCATGACAAATGTTTAGTTTAGAACTCTTAAAGCATGTAGCCACAACATTTTCTCACGTTAAGTAAGCGAAGTGCTTTGTTTACAACTCTTCAAGTGTCCATTTACAACACGTTGAGACTTTTTAATAACTTCTACCTTACATTGGACAGAAACAAGGTTTTCTCACATTAAGTAAGTGAAGCGCTTTATTTACAACTCTTCAAGTGTCCATTTACAACATGTTGAGTCTTTTTAACAATTCTACCTCATATTGGACAAAAACAAGGTTTTCTCATGTTAAGTAAATGAAGTGGTTTGTTTACAATTCGTCAAGAGCCCATTTACAACACGTTGAGTCTTTTTAACAACTTCTACCCCACATTGGATAGAAACAAGATTTTCTCATATTAAGTAAGCGAAGCGCTTTATTTACAACCCATAAAGCGTCCATTTACAATACGTTGAATCTTTTTAACAACTTCTACCTTACATTGGATAGCAACAAGGTTTTCTCACGTTAAATAAGAGAAGTGCTTTATTTACAACCCGTCAAGCGTCCATTTACAACTTCTTAAGCATATGTTAACAACATGTTGAGTCATTTTTACAACTTTGTCTCATGTCTGGATGAAACTACATTTGTTCGCAATGTAAGATCTCACAACTGTATCAGTATTTCCCATTAGGGCTGTCAGAACAGCTAACTTGGTCATAATGTATCAAGTTATCAACAACTTGTTATGCCTATTTTATCAAGTGCATTAGTCATATTTACAAGTGAATTGTTATTCTGCTATAAGTTTATAAATTGCACACCTTCCACTGTCACAGAAGCTAACCATGATTTTAACTCATCACTGTGCCTATTTGATTACAACTCTTGCTGACAATTTTTACAACGGCTGACGCCAGTTTTCACAAGTTCTAATGTATTTTTTCACAAGGTGACTATCTAACCAGCAATAGTCTGCAAAATTAATGTCTACCCTGTAACTACAACACATCATGATTTTATACAACTGTTGGTACCTAATTTTGCAGCTTCATCACTGTACTGTCACAACCGAATAGCATATCATATAACATTAAAATATTAAGTTGTATGACAGACAGCGACTCAAAGCAGAGCAACGATGCACAGCGATTGGGAGAGGAGCAGCAGCGATGCATGGTGACTGGGAGCCGAGCAGCAGCAACGCAAGGCGACTAGGAGTGGAACGGAAGCGACGGAAGGAGAGAAGCAAGGGCAAGCTTTTCAAATGCTTCTGAAGCACGATTTTGATTTTGAACGAAGGAGGGTTACAATTAGAATGGGGGCATCTTTGTCATTTTACTTTACAAAATAATCACAAAAAAGTCCCTAGGGAGTTTTTTGATATTTGACTTTTCTCTGGGAATTTTCTATTAATATCTCTGCTCCTTGGGACCTGGGAGTGATTTTCCCTAAATAATATTTCCTAAAATGTCAATTATAAATAGGATTGAGATAAGTATATTTTAAGCCAAGAAAATGGATAAAAGTAATCCCAAGCCAAGAAAATGGATAAAAGTAATCCCAAGGATTTTCTTAATATTTATGGCTTCAAAAATATGGATTTTCTTATCTGGTGCTGTTTCAAAATTTTGTTAAATATATGCTGCTTTTTAAAATGTTGTGATTTTTCTTTGTAGAAGAATCAGTTTCTCTTTTTTCAATTATATGTTGCTTGACCTTGGGGGCAGTGAATAACAATGGAAGATGAGGAATAGATAATTAAGAGCACTTTAGTTTTTCCCCCTTCCCTTACAAGGATTACATTGATGTAACATTCAAACTAATTTTGGATTTAAGGAATATTACAGGATTTAATATAATTATCATCCTTTACAATGTAAACTTGATGCCCACATCAAAACGCAAACCATGTGAAGTTACATTACCTTTTAATACATCAAATAAACAGGCATTTAGTTAAAGCTAATTGTCCTTAATTAAAACAATGTAACGTAATTATAGATTTTATAGTATATTTGAATATTAATATCAATCATTCCAATAGATAGACTAGCGAGCAGCTACCAACTTTTCCTTAAAAAGAAAAAGAAAGAAAAAAGGAAAAGAAAGAGAGAGGGAAAAAAGACAAAAGCTAACTAGTACTTTTTGAGATATTGTTTAAAAATATTTAATGTGCAATTGAAATTAGAATGATGCAATATGAGTCTTTTTGAATTTGAGTGCTAAACAATCACTCAAAGGCACAAATCAGCTACATTAACTAGACAATAACATTTAATTAACATAATCTCATTGCAACCACAAAAAAATTTAAACATTTATAATCTTCACACTGCAAAATCTTATCTTAACTACAAATATCAAATCAACAAAGACAATTAGCATAAATCTCAGTTCCAGAATTATGTACAATAAATCCTCTAACTAGGAAATCAAAATATATAACTTTAAACTAATAGAATGATAGAAAAACTCCTTATGTAATTCTTTGAGCTCAAGCACACATCCTCATCACCAATAAGCAAAGGTTTTAGCCACACAGCCATGGAATCATAACCACAGCTTGTACAAGTGTTTTCAGCCGACAAGAGAGGCGGTAAGAGGAAGTCATCAAAGAAGAGGAAGATGACAGTGGAGGTAGCAACGCTGAAGTTTCTCCTCTCCTTCACCGTTCAAATCACGCGCTCAGGTCCAGCCTCTCCTCTGCCCGAAAGTGACGTCAATGGTGGAGAGTGTCGATGGTGGAGCTGGCGATGTTGGTGATGGTCTGAGGTCATGCGCTCGTTCGATCTCGTTCTCCCTCTGCCCATCTCGAACATAGTAGCTACTCCTCTCTGAAAGTTTCAGCTCAGTGTCGAAGGTGGGAAGAACGGACGGTGGAAGGTCGCCGGAAAGTTCAGAACGGCGGAGTTGATGGCCGAGTGGTGGTCTGGAAGGATTTCCGGCGAGCTCTGTCTCTCTTTCGATCATGAAGCTCCGTCGTGCCTCCTCTGTGTGAAGCCTCACTCCATCTCCGAGCTCTCTTGCCGGTGGTGCTTCTCCACGGTGAAGAAGGCGCCTCTATCCAGTCGAGCCGCTGAGGAAGGAAGTCCTTGACGGTGGTGGTGCTCTCCGTCTCTTTCCCTCTCTTCTCTCAGGCTCCCACTCTTCCCAAAAACTCTGTGATTTCCAAGACTCCAGCCCGCGACGTTCTCTCTTTCGAAATGAGGAAGAAGAAGCTCGATCACAACCTAATCGGCCTGGTCAAAACTTGAGTTTTGACTACGGTTTCGTGGAGGGAATAAAGTGTAAACTTCTGAAACATTTTATGGAGGCCAAACTATAATTTTCAAAAACTCTGGTCCCTTTTATATAACTTTCCTAATTTCCTTGGTCACTTTTCTTCATTGATTTGTAGTTTTCAGAAATTTTGAGGCACCTTGCTGTAATTATTTCTAGTCCTAAAAAATATTAATTCAGCCCCCAATTGTCATTTTTCAAAATCTCCAATTTTTCTTCTGAAACACTTAAAATGCAAGATTAAGCACAAGGTAGTATTAAAAGTTCAAAAAATCCTTTGCATGAATAATTAACATATCATGACTATTTTGCCCCTAATTATACTTAATTCAATACAAATGTCCCTAACTCAAATTAGTGCTTAATCATGCAATATTGTCTTAGAAAATGCATTAAAAGTCTCAAATTAATCATGAAAAAAGTGTATAAAAATATGGTTCAGTTAATTCCACATAATATTTTATAATTTATAATTTCAAATAAATATAATTCAAGTTATTCATCACTCAAAAGTAAAATTAAAATGAAAATTGACATGTCTGATAATGGATTCCAAGTCATCACCTGCAAACTTGTTCAATTCTAAAGAAAATATGGTTGAATGCTTCATGGATTCTCTAGGTTTTGGTCGTTTGCTTGCACAGGCATACTTGGAGAGTGGCTCAACATATACAAGCCTAATAACGGAGGAACAAATTCAAGATATATATATATATATATTTATTTATATATATATATATTGGTATAATACGGGGCAGATATATATATATATATATATATATTTCCTGTTAACAGTAGAAGGCCTCTGTCCCCGAAAATTACTAGTCCTTTTTTTGTTGCAGAAGAGGTGAGTATAAATAAATTTATTTTATATTTTTATAAAGAAGAAAAATTTTTGACCAAAAAATATAAACCAATGCTACGTCAACTGTTTATCTCATAAATATGAACTTTGACCTTAAATATATTTTAGTTCCTACCCATTGTGCGTGGGACAAAACCTTGCAGTTTGTGACATTGAAGTTTTTTTTCTCAATCGTACAAATTTGAACTTTGGCTGTAAATTTCTTTTGTTTATTGATTTTTATAAATATAAACTTTGGTCTTAGTATGATTTTCCGCCCTAAACCATATATCTTTCTTTATCTGCAATCAACAATTAATTAATGAATCTTCATGTTTAGCTTTGCTTTCTAGCAGCATGCCCGAGAGCACAACAACAATTAATGTTGGACCCGGTTTGGGTGCTCATCATAATAATGAGTGCATTGAAGCTCATCACTGTGATGAGATTTGCACAGTCCAAATACAGATAAAATAGTCAAGATTTTTTTTATGAAAATATAGTCTAGATTTAAAATTTTTAAATGATTTTAAAAAAACATTGTTTTGAAAAAAATTACAATTAAGAGAATATATTTATTTTAGATCCTGTACTCATTATAATAATTTTCTCAAAAAATAAAATTGAAAAAAACTAATCTTGACCATCCATGCTAAATTCAAACAATTCAGAACCCTGAATCCCAATTTAATGAATTCACAAATCATATATTATTCAAATAACACAAGGCTTGGAAAATCATCAATTACAAGTACTATTCACGGCCACTTCTCCACATTCTTGTTAAAGACACTCCCATAAGTAGAACAGGCAGTTTTAAGAGTAACAGGAATTAGTGAGAATAGGGACCAAGAGATAGGAACACTTGTGAATACAATAATGGGAAGGATACCCCAAGAGTAGTTTGTGTGCTTTAGTGTGAGATGAATGGCAGAGAGAAATGTGATAATCATAGTCACAATGGATATAAGAAGAGAAGAAACACCGAAAAGCAACTTTGAAGGTAAGAGTTCGAGGAACGCTTCTTTTGAAAAGGGAGAGGCAAGGATTGCCAAAAATATGAGCACAGAAGTTGAAGAAGAGACAAGAGATATTATGGTTGAGAGTATAAAAATATTAAAAGTTGGTTGTTTTATGAATATTGGAAATCCAGAGTCTTGATCGTTTCCTCCGGGAAGAGTAAAAGCTACTGCAAACGTAATGGTGACAATTAAGATACCAACAACAGAATAAGAAGTTGCTGTGTCTTTTATCCATCGCTCTCCTTCCTTCATTAACTTCTTGTGGTTTTTTTCGAATAATTCTTCAGCCGTGATGCCTTCATTGTTTCGAGCTTTCCTAATAGTTGCAGGTATTAGTTTCTCCACCTCCTGCATTTAATTAATCAATCAACATGACATACAAAAACTGTAAGTAACCACAAAGGATAATAATGCATGTTTTTTTCTTACTTTAAACCATTGCAATTCTCTTTGCATTTGCAAGGTCGGTCCATATATGTGGTTAAGAACCGGAGCAGGAGCCTGTGCAGCCGCCACATGTAGCAAAGTATTTCCATATTTATCTACACTTGTGACAACAACATCCTTGAAGCGAAGTCCATGAATGAGGTTGAAAATTCTAGCTTGTCTGTTCACTACAAAAAAAAAGGTATTTTGTAGCGGTGCATTTGTAGCGGTTATATTAAACCGCTACAAATTATAGCATTTGTAGCGGTTTTTACCTAAACCGCTACAAATTTGTAGCGGCAAGATATTTTGTAGCGGTTTCCTACAAAAAACCGCTACAAATTTGGCACGAAATTCCCGCCAAAACTTGTAGCGGTTATTTTGTAGCGGTTAATGCACATAAACCGCTACAAAATACCAAAGGTCAGAATTTTGTAGCGGTTTTCAGTAAAAACCGCTACAGAATTTCAAGAGACTCCAAATTTGTAGCGGTTCTGGGCAATAACCGCTACAGAATTTCAAACGTTGTGAAGATTTGTAGCGGTTATTGTAGAATCGCTACAAATTTGGATATTTGTAGCGGTTAGAGTAGCGGTTATTTTAATAACCGCTACTAATTACTGGCCTATTTAAACCCCCCACCTCCTTCATTTCTCCGTTTGCTCATTTTGTTTCCTGAGGTTTCTCTGAGTGATTTCTTCGAGATTTGAGCGTTCAGACGTCTCTATAGGAGTTTTTGGTCAGTATTCCGCAGTATTTGCACTTGAGGTACGTATATAACACGTATTTTTATTTATATTTGTATTTTTATTATATTTTTGTATAATAATGGACTAATTTTTGTTTTTAATTTGTACAGTTGATATGGCTTCAGGACAGGATAAGGGGAAGGCCCCTGTGGTCCCCAGACCGACTTTACGGGGTGGCAGCAGCCGGGCAGGGGGCAGAGGGAGGGGGCAGCGCGCAGGCAGGGCTACCGAGGCATCTCAACCCATCCCCCCACAGGAACCGCAGACGATCCCACAGGCGACGACCGCAGCAGAGGTGCCTGAGGTGGAGGGGCCAGAGATTAGCGTTGAGGACTTCCTCAATGAGGAGGAGTTCGAGATGCCGATGGGGTTCAGGGAGATGAAGCGGTTCCTCGATGAGGAGGACGCTCAGGAGCAGAACAACCCACGAGGGTCGTCTTCGCGGTCCACTGGGTTTGAGGTGCAGGTCGAAGGTAAATTAATTTTTTAATTTAGTAAATTATTTATTTAAATTAGAAATGTTAACTTTGAATTATAATTTATCTAACGTGCGGTCAACTGTGCAGATGAGCAGGGGAACGTGTCGACGAGGAGGCTGGATGTGGCCGGTCTGAACAGCATGGACCGGTCCCTGCGAGTTATAGTGCCGTGGAACGAGGGCACTGACCAGCCGATCCACAATGGGGGTCACCTGCTCAACCGCTTCCTGAGCGACCTGGGAGCGAATTGGATGCGGTTCCCCCTTCACTTCCCGACCTGGAGGCACATTCCGAAGGGGCCGAAGGACTAGGCTTGGGAGGAGGTGATTCAGGTAATTAAAACTATTTAATTAATATTTTTTTAATTAATTATATTTAATTATTTTATTTAAATTATGGTTTTTATAATTATTGATATTTAAATGTATTTTTTTCAGCTGCGGTTTGCCCTCCGGGCCAACTGGAAGAGGTACGCCCTCGTGAAGATGGGCGACGCCTGGAGGAACAGGAGGAACCGTCTCTTCCACAGGGTGGACGGGGACGGGACGATGCCTCTGGAGCAGCTGCAGGAGAGCGTCCCGGACGGCGTGCCGCCGAACGACTGGGCGCGTTTCGTCCAGTTCAAGAGGAGCCCTCAGGCGCAGGTAACGTATTTATTATATTTTTGATATATAATTTTGTAATTATTAAATATTAAATTATAATTTCAATTTAATTTGTATTTAATTTTAAATTATAATACATTTAAGTATTTGTTTTTCCAGGAGCTTTCTCAGAGGAACACTGAGATCCGGGCGCAGCAGACGATGTTTCAATCCTTTCGGGAATCTTAGCACAAGTTACAGCATTTGGCCGGTAGTCTTAGTTCCCTGCAACTTACCCCCTGGATGTGTATGAAACAAAGCTCTTTCATTATGTCTATGATCATTCCAGGCAAAAAGGCACCGAGCAATGACATCGATGTGTATCTCCAACCGCTTATTGCGGAATTGCTTGACCTGTGGAATGTCGGCTTGGAGACGTACGACGCTCATAGCAAGACTTTGTTCAACATGCGTGCAGCCTTGATGTGGATGATCAGTGAGTTTCCTGGCCTTGGCACATTATCTGGTTGGAATGTGCACACTGGGTCGGCGTGTCCGGCTTGCAATTTCGACTCTGACACATTGCGCCTTCCCCACAGCCGAAAGTGGTGCTTTATGGGGCATCGGAGGTTTCTCGATGGAACGCATAAGTTTAGATTGCAACGGAATCGCTTCAATGGGAAACCAGAGAAAAGAGGACCACCTCAGACTTTGTCCGGTACATATATCTTACAGCAGCTTGAGCATGTTGACTTCAAGTTTGGAAAAAGCGACGATTCAGCACAAACTCGCCAAAAGACGCGCAGGACTTCGGCGCCTCAGCAGTGGAAGAAGATAAGTATCTTCTTCACGCTTCCGTATTGGAGATCTAATTTACTTCGCCACAGTCTTGATGTAATGCACATTGAAAAGAATGTTTGCGACAATGTGCTGTATACGCTGCTTAACGAACCCGGCAAGACAAAAGATCACCTTCAAGCTAGGAAAGATTTACGAGACATGGGAGTTCATGAAGATGCTTGGCCAGATGAGCATGACAGATTTACACCGGCAAAGTTTACCCTCACAAAACCGAACAAGGATGTGTTCCTCGCGACGTTGAAGAAATTAAAAGTTCCTGATGGGTATTCAAGCAACATTTCTCGATGTGTCGACTTGCAGGCTCGAAAGGTTGCTGGCCTGAAGAGTCACGACTCACATGTTCTTATGCAGCAGTTACTCCCTCTGGCTATAAAGAATACACTTCCTCCCGATGTTTCCATCGTTTTGGTGGAACTTTGTTCTTTCTTTCGGAAGTTGTGTTCTAAGGTTTTGATCATTGAGGAGCTCGATCAGCTACAGTCAAAAATCATTCTTACGCTTTGTCACTTAGAGATGATCTTTCCTCCGTCCTTTTTTACTGTGATGGTTCACCTCACAGTCCACCTCGTTCATGAAACAAAGCTCGCTGGACCAGTACAATATCGTTGGATGTATCCGATTGAGAGGTACTCATTTTAAATATGTGCTTTCATTTATTGTCCGTATTTAATGTTTGCTCGTCGTCCTTTTTATCATTTTATATCAATTTTCTCTTATGTACTTCGTAGGTTCCTTGGGAAATTAAAATCTTACGTGAGGAATATGGCGTGGCCAGAAGGTTCTATAGCTGAAGGCTATATAGGGGATGAGGTGCTATATTTTTGCTCAAGGTACTTTGATGATCTTGAGACGGCTTTCAACCGCCCGCCTCGTGTTGACGATTGTCCTGAACCTGCGCCGACATCAGGAGAATTTATCCCTCGTGTTGGTAAACCAGTTGGAGCAACTGAGAACTTCAAACTAACGGCAACTGAGAAGTTCCAAGCACATAGACATGTCTTGATTAATTGCACTCAAGTTGAGCCTTTCATACGGTAAGAATTGTACACTCACATGTATGTTATTCGATCTATATCTTTCGTAACATTTCTCACTTTCATTTCACTAACGCCTTTCCATGATTGATTGCAGGGAATTCAGAAGTTATGTCAAGCGTCAGCTCAGGATCCGTACACAGACATCCTCAGAAGTTGATAGGAGGGTCCACAGAGAATTCCCAGGCTGGTTTGCTCACAGAATACTAAATGACCACAACCCACACTCACCAGATTTCAGAGCTCTCGCAATCGGCCCTCTTGATCATGCAAGACGGTTTACAGCATACAATGTCAATGGTTTTAAGTTTTGCACGGTTTCACGGGATCAAGGATTGCAAACACAGAATTCGGGTGTTTATGGCACATTTGGGACAAGGAGTTATGCGATCAGCAGTGACGCCAACATGCAGTTTGGAGGCATCCCTTACTATGGGAAGCTTCTTGATGTGGTCGAGCTTAATTATCAAGGCCGTTTCACCGTGACGATGTTCAAGTGTTTGTGGGCAAATACCACTACTTCTCGGGGACTGACAACTGACGACCTAGGGATCACATCAGTCAATTTCTCACGCCCGATTCATACTGGTATTTCTCAAGATGATGAGCCGTATATTCTAGCTTCAGAGGCACATCAGGTTTATTATGTCGAGGATGAGCGGCATAGGGATTGGCACATGGTCGTTCATTTAAAGCCAAGAGACCTTTACGACATGGGTGAAGGCGATAACATCGCCTACGAGAGTGAGCCATTTCAGCCAGCTGATTTTGAAAACTACTTCCCTGAAGGCGATGACAATTTACCTTTACTGCGGTGAGTTTTTTTAAGTCCACGTCATTTCAATTAAATTTTTTAAATTTAATAATACATCAATAACAATAATTTTTCTACAAAATTTCTGTAGGGATGGCGACGATGAGTGATCAAATTCAATTGTAGAAAATTTGTCTTTACAAAAAATGCAAAAAATTTGTGTTAAAATAAAATGTAAAAAAAAATTAAAATAATATTTGTAGAATTCAAGTGTAAAAAATTTTTCTTTACAAAAAATGCAAAAAATTTGTGTTAAAATAAAATGTAAAAAAAAATTTTAAAAAAAAAATTAATATAATATTTGTAGCGGTTATTAAACCGCTACAAAAAAATAAATAACCGCTACTAAATAATAACCGCTACATTAACCGCTACAAATAATTAAACCGCTACATAAATATAAATAACCGCTACTAATTAATAACCGCTACATTAACCGCTACATTAACCGCTACAAATAATACGTGAATCCCTATAAATACCCTTATCACAACTCATTTCAAACACTCCCCAATTTCTTTTCACCTTACCCTTCTTTCATTTCCTCTCATTTACAACTTCTTTCATATGAGTAGAGGAGCTGAATAATACGATCAAATATGGTAACAAGATTTTCAATTTCTTTTAGAATACTTCTTTCCTTTCTATAAAATTTATTCTAAACATCTTTTTTTCTAGATATATCATAACTCTATCTTATTTTCATCTATTTTTCATATACAATTACATTATATTATAAAACATAATAATTCCTTATTACCTAACTATCCTTAATAATATTATTAATATAAATTTTATACTAATCATATTCAATTACATTTTTTCTTTTTAATTAATTAATAAGTTAAACTATTAAAAAATAAACTAATTGAAATAGATAAAATAATAATAAATTAAACTATTTAATATAATATTGAAAAAAAAGAAAAAAATCAACGTATATTTTTAAAAAAAAATTTAAATATTTGTAGCGGTTATTAAACCGCTACTAAATAACGCGCCTTTTTAAAGCTAAATTTAAATTTTTTGGCGCCAATTTTGAATTTCATGAAATTAGTAGCAGTTTTTAAAACCACTACTAATTTCATGAAATTCAAAATTAGTAGCGGTTTCTTAACTGCTACAAATAAAAAATGTCATTTTTAACAAATTTTCATTTTTATATATTTGTAGCGGTTTTTAAACCGCTACAAAAAAAATTCTTTTTTAAAGCTCTCAATAAAATTTTTTATATTTGTAGCGGTTATATAACCGCTACAAATATCTCTTGATTTTATAGCGGTTATTTTTTATTGAGTAGCGGTTTAGTAAAACCGCTACAAAACCGCTTGCAACGTACGATTTAGTAGCGGTTTTTGTAACCGCTACTAATCTAGTTTGTAGCGGTTAGAACCGCTACGAATACCCATTTTTAACCGCTACTAAATCACGTTTTTTTTGTAGTGGTTCTCAACAGCATAGCAGAAAATGTTTCAATAAGAGCTGTCTCCAATTAGCAGAAGATCTGGGTTCGCTTTTGATATCCTAAGCACAAATTCAACGTTCCCTTCTTTAGCTGCAAGAAACAGAGCATCTGCAATAACACTCACTTGGTCGCTCCTGCCTGCATTCTTACAAACGAGGTCAAGAATTTTATCTGCTTGAGCATGCAGCAACTTCTGCTTCCGTATTTTCTTAATTCCTAGATTGAAATGTAACACAAACGTATTTCTATTAGGCGAGATTATGAGATGTCTTACAAAAGCTTGCAATTTTGGGTAGAAATATATATTCAGTTATGTACCAACCTATAAGATTATAAATGGAGGAGATGACCCGTTGGAGTAAACGATGCCTTGTGAGCTTTTCTTGAGCACTTTCATTTGTGTCTTGTTGTTGGATAGGTAAGCGATCATGATCCGAACTTGAGTTTAAAATTATATCTATATCTACATTTTAAATAAGTGGAATCAGAGATGGGGTATTTTCCATCTTGTTATTAAAACTGTAATCTTTTTTCCAATGTTAATTAGTTTACACGTACAATAGAAAGATCTACAAATGAAATTGCTAATAAATGTCCAAGAAATCTATATATAAATTCTTTATATACTCCTCAAGTCCTTAATGTAGGACCTAAATGGAAAAATGGTATTAGTCATAAATAGAATACCTATTTTACATATTTATTAATGTTTTGTCAAATTAGGCATATTGATATTCTCCCAACAATAATAATGGGGAAAGAGAGAACTAAGGAAAATGATTGGAGAGTTTTTGAGAAAATATGATATATTAACTAATTTAACTAATTTTTTAATCTAATTATATTAATTAGATCTTATATTGAGAATTAAAAGAGCTGAGTCTATATGATAGAATTTCATTCGCACACGAAATCAGATTTAGTATACTTATTGCACAATATAATGCTGCACTCTAGATTATAAACAAAGGAGACATAAAATATAAACAAAATGAAATCTTCATATGATGAAAAAGAGAGAAGATATCATAAATGTTTAAGTGGGGCTACTTACAGCCAAAGATCGGTCATTTTCGAAAGACAAGTTTATTGCGGCTTGGAAGTGCGGAGTTCATGGTTGCTATACCATTTATCGGTTTCCAACCCTCTTTATCAGGCGCAAAAAGCAATTCTGGGCATCGATTAAGCAAGTCCAAGGCAATATCTGTATACCATAGTGATACTATGATAATATACAACAAATCCAACCAAGTCATATTAGGTATCTAGCCAAACATATTAGTCACATGATTACAATATTATGTACCGAAACATTGTGTTTGCAAACAACAATGAAGTAGCATAGCACCTCGCTGAAGTGCTGTCCCTGGGTCGAGGCATTCTAACGAAGTTTGAGAATAAAGATAACATCCCATTTCTTGATGACCATTAAGAAAGGCCAATGTGACAGGAAGTTCATTTGTTGAGTTTGGAAGGCCAAGTATGTTGGAATTCTTATTCACTAGGCATTCTGCAACTTGAATGATTCCAGTGAATGTAGCAATAAAAAGAGGCGTATTGCCAAAGTCGTCAGTAGTTTCTAGTAATTCTGGAGATATTCTCACCAGCTTCTCCACTATAGACACATGCCCAAACAGTGCAGCCACATGAAGTGCTGTTTTGCCTGAAGAAGTGACTTTTGCAGTCAAAACACTACGGGGATTTTCATCTAGGAATTCTTTTGCCCTAATCCAGTTGTTACCACATATTGCCTTGTACAATGTCTCCCCATCTGCTATCTCTTCCATTCTCTTTGCCCTGGCTTGTCTCTCTTCCTCTGCCTTGTCCTGTCTTTCTTTTTCTTCCTTCGCCTATTTCTCTTTCTCTTCCTCTGCCTCTCTCTCTGCTGCAGCACGTCTTTCTACCTCCGCATCCTTGCCCTTTGCTCATGTGCTTCTCTCTCTACCTTCGCCCATCTTTCTTCCTCCGCCTCTGTCTTTGCCTTAGTCCCCCATTCTTCTTTTGCCTCTCTCTCTATTGTAGTCTGTCTTTCTTCAACCTTAGCCCATCTTTGTTCCTCTGCCACCCTCTCAGCGCAGGCTTGTCTTTCTTCATCCTTCGCAGTTGCCCTTTTGTCCTTGGCCAGTCTTTCTTGCTCTGCCACCCTCTTAGCCCTGGCCCGTTTTTCTTCCTCCTCCATAGCCGCCCTTTTGGCCTTGGCCAGTCTTTCTTGCTCTGCCACCCTCTTGGTCTTGGCCCGTCTTTCTTCCTCCTCCGCAGCCAACTTTTTGGCCTTGGCCAATCTTTCTTGCTCTGCCACCCTCTCGGCCTTAGCCAATCTTTCTTCCTCCTCTACAGGAGCCCTCTCGCCCTTGGCCTGTCTTTCTTCCTCCTCCGTAGCCGCCCTTTCGGCCTTGGCCAGTCTTTCTTTCTCTGCTAGCCTCTCTACCCGAGCTCGCCTTTCTTCCCCCTCCGCAGCCGACCTCTCTACCCTAGCTCATCTTTCTTCCTCCCCTGCAGCCACCCTTTTGACCTTGGCTAGTCTTTCTTTCTCTACCACCTTCTCGATGCTAGCTCGTCTTTCTTTGTCCTCCACAGCCTTAGCCCTCTCAGCCCAGACCCATCTTTCTTGCTCGGCTAGCGCCCTTTCAGCCCTAGCCCGTCTTTCTTCCTCCTCCGTAGCCTCCCTTCTGGCCTTGGCTAGTCTTTCTTTCTCTGCCTCCCTCTTGGCCCTGGCCTGTCTTTCTTCCTCCTCCGCAGTTACCCTCTCAGCTCTGGCCCGTCTTTCTTCCTCCTCCACAACCTTGGCCCTCTCAACCCAAACCAGTCTTTCGTGCTCGGCCAGCGCCCTCTTGGCCCTGGCCCATCTTGCTACATCCTCTTCCTTGGCCTTGTTCCATCTTTTTTCCTCTTCCTCAGTCCTTTTTTGTCTTTCTTCCTCGGCCCTTTTCCACCCTTTATAATCATAATTAAAAACAAATATATAATAATAATAAAACAAAAAGAGATAGTAGTGATAATGGAACCCTCATGGTATATGTTTCTTAGTCCCCTTCTTCTCCTCCTTTATGTTGGGTGAAACATAAGGTGGTTGATCTATAAATTATACACCAGTACAAAAAAGGTGTTTTAGACTGGCCCATTTAGACCGGTTGTAGTGGATGCAGGTCTAAAAGAAATGCGCGGTGGCATTTTCGTTATTATAAACAAGTTGGGAGACCGGTTATTATAATAACCGGTCTAAAAAAGATTATTTAGACCGGTTCTATTCTAACCGGTCTAAAAAAATTAGTGATTTTATTTTTTAGACCGGTTACTAAGAGAACTAGTCTAAAATATATATTTTTTAGACCGGTTAAGAGGATAACCGGTCTAAAAAAAAGGTTTTTAAGACCCGTTGCCTAACAACCGGTCTTAAAAGTCCACTTTTAAGACCGGTTATCCTCTTAACCGATCTAAAAAATGTTCCCAATTTACTTTCAAGCCGTGCCTCATCAGCTCACACTCCCGCCTCTTCCAATCTGAAATCGATCCCTTCCATTCAGAATCACCCAAGCAAGTTTGTTCCCAATCTTTTCTCTCCTCAGCGTGAGTCCCCGTCCCTTACCTTATCCCATTCTGAATCGAGTCCATCGTCGCTCTTCGGCCACTGTACTGTAGTGGGTGCTCGTGGGTGCTATCGAGGAATATACCTCATACATTGCTTCAGCTGCTCGTGGGTGCTGTCGTCCCTGCTTATTCATTGCATTTCTGGGACATCTTCGTCTTCAATTTCTTTTTTGAGGTATGTTCCTCCTCTGTTCTGAGAAAACACCATTATGTTCCTCCTCTGTTCTATTGTTGAATGTGAATGCACATTAGGTGTTTGATAAAATGTTTGAAAGGAGAAATTAAAGACATTTATATTCGGTATAAGCTATCATGTCCGTGAGGTTTGCGATTGTCTGTAAGCTAAGCTTCAAGTTCATATCTAGTTTGCTTCTGTTGGACTTTCTTTTTTCGTCTATCTTGAATTGTCTAACTCAAGAGGTTAATTCAGCTACATTTGATTTGTTATGCTTTCAAATGTCATCAAGGTAGAAGTTGGCCCATCTTATTATGATATAAAATTAATTTAATTTAGCTTTTGACATCTTCAAATCAATTATTTCATTGACGAGGAAGCAAGTTCGTACAAACTCACCAATACCCAAACGCGTATTGCGTTGTGTTGAACGTACTTGAAACTGTGAGTCCACAACTCAGCCAGACATGAGAAAATTCAATTGCATAGATAACTTCAAAAAAATGTATTTCATCATTTTCTCCAATATGGGATTTAGAATCAGAAGTCTCAATCTCAACTTGATAAATCCTTTGCTGATGCTTTCCATCTTCCATTTGAGTTTGAGTTCTGCAACTTGATAATAATTAAGTTAGCCAATGACTTATAATGTTATACATTATTTTGAGTTGATGATATGAAAGAACAATATAATTTATCTCAAGGGCAACATGCATGTTAATAAATGAATACTTTTGGAGTGTATGACAAAATTTATTGCTTTTATAATGAAGGCAAATTAAAGAGATTATGATGGGATGATACGATGAGTGTGATGGGTTAATAATAATGGTGAGATTCGTTGGCATAATGGATGAGAGAAGCAGTTAGTTAATAGGAGTAGTAATATATAAATGGGGATAGAGGAGAAAGGGGCGGCTGATAAAGTGGATAGAAGAAGATATATATGGAATGAGAGGGAAAGCTCTGTGTGTGTGTGTTATATAATAAAGATACGCGTAAAAGAATATGGCCTTTGATAGATTATCATTCTTTTAGATAAGTGAGGATAAGGACATTCATTCCTTGTAGGATTATATTTGCTTCACCATAATCCATCCTTCAAATATACTTATATCACTAGTTCCATCCCAATATATATATATTCTTCGGAATATAGTCAAATTAATTAATGCTTGCTTACATAGAGAAAAGGGGGGTGGAGTTGGTAATTGACAACACTAGAAAGATCAATAATGAATTAGATTTATGAACGTGAGTTGATAGGGGTGGGCATTAATGGCGCGAGAGGCAGAGAAGTCAAAAGCAATGAGTTGTGATCGAACAAGTGGCTTAATTGACTGACAAATATTCCATGAGAATAGAATTAGAGAGAATGAATGAGAGTGCAAGTGGCAAATGGCAATATTCCTTAGAATCTGGAATAGGGACAGAGTGAAATATAATATGCATCACTATATTCTTCTTCTTCCCATTTGACATTATTTATAAAGAAAGCCAAGAGGCCCCAACCCCGTCCTCTTTCTCCATCTCATCTAATCTAATGTTCCCTCCTTTTTTTCAATTATTATTCATTCATTCATGTGCGTTTTTGCTCTATATGCTTTTTATATTATGCTAATTACTGCTTAATTCATTATCTTCTCTCAATCACACTGTCAACAATTAACGGGTTCAGTGACCGTTGGTCAAATCGGTCGGACAGTGATTATATATAGGCCTAGTCTCACCAAATTAAAGGTAGAAGAAAAGAAGAAACAAGCTCGAAAAGTGTTTCTAAGAAAACAGCTAAAGCCAAAACTGGTAAGCAAGTTAAGGGCTTAGCTTTCATTTTCCTATTTACACTTGTCCCTTGCGACATTTCCCTAATAGTATAATGATTTTTCGCAATGATATATATATATATTTATTTATTTATTGATGGATGGAAGTATACATATGCAAATATGTGTGTGTTTGTGTGTGTGTATTGATTGATGAAAGGCTTGTTGTAGATCACGAGTAGGGCTTAGGCTTTTCATTATTTCTGTTTGAGTAATGAATTCTTCATTCTTTTATGATGAATAAAATATAGGAACATAAATAATTGGGAAGGATAGGAATATATCATATATATAGGTAATGATCCGGGTGCTATATTAATCATTATTGGTTTTTTGGCCATTCACATTCAATATGCATGAATGGGGTTGAGATCTAACTTCTTTAACCCCATTCATATAAATTTGTGGCCAAACTGTTTCTTATATTTCAAATAAGTAAAAAAGTCAACACTCTTGTTTATGCTTGAAGAAAAAAGATGACCCATTATTCTCATCATACTCCTACCTTTTCCAGGGGAAAAAGTAGAAAACAAAAAAAAGGTGTTGGAATATATGGATCGTAGTTGGATATAAGCTAAACGGACGAGTGTTGAATATGATGTTGGGGTGAGGGGTTTTTTAGACTTTGCAAAAAGAAATGCCGATGATGATAGTGGGATGTTTTATTGCCCTTGTGTAAAATGTTTGAATGAGAAGCGATTAAGTGCTGCAGATATATATACACATTTAATTTGTGAAGGGTTTTGTAAGACGTATGTAGTATGGGTATGGCATGGTGAAAAATTAGAAATGCCAAGTGCATCTCAACAGGGGGAAGTGACTTGTGATGATAATGACACGGATATGGATGATCGGATAGAGGATATTATTCTTGATGTAGGAGAAGAGGCTTTTGAACAATCACATGCATATGGTAATATGTGCAGTGATGCTGAGAAGCCGCTATACCCGGGGTGTAAAATATACCAATTGCTGAATGCTGTATTGAAATTGGTAAGCTTGAAAGCATGGCATGGATGGAGCGACAAGAGTTTTTCAAAAATGCTTGAGGCCTTTAAAGACATGCTTCCTGATGATAATGTGTTGCCTTGTCGATACTATGATGCTAAGAAAATACTGTGTCCACTAGGGATGAAGTATAAAAAGATCTATGCTTGCCCTAATGATTGCATATTGTATAGAAAAGATCATGAAGAGAAGGAGCAAAGTTCGATATGTGAAACTCCGAGGTATAAATCAAATAAGGGCCCTGCAAAAGTGTTGTGGTATCTTCCAATCATTCCAAGGTTCAATCGCCTGTTTGCTAATGAAATTGATGCCAAAAATTTGAGATGGCATGCAGATTAGCGGATTTTTGATGGAAAGCTTCGACATCCAGCTGATTCTTCTCAATGGTAGAAAATCGATCAATTATTTCCTAGCTTCGGTGAAGAATCTAGGAATCTCAGGCTTGGGCTTAGCACAGATGGTATGAATCCTTATGGTAGCCTAAGCAGTATACATAGTTCATAGCCTATTCTGTTGGTAATTTACAACTTATCTCCTTTGTTATGTATGAAATGAAAGTACATTATGTTGTCTATATTGATTTTGGGACCAAAGCAACCCGGAAATGACATAGATGTTTACCTAGAACCCTTGATCGAAGACTTGAAAGAGTTGTGGGATAAAGGTGTCGATGTTTTTTATGCGAACAAGAAGGAGACTTTTAATATGCGAGCAATGATCTTTTGTACTATAAATGACTTCCCTGCATATGGGAACTTGTCAGGATATAGCGTTAAAGGCCACAAAGCTTGTCCGATATGTGAAGAAGGCACATGCTACCATCAACTTCAACATGGAAGAAAGACGGTTTACCTTGGCCATAGGCGATTTCTAAGACGAAGCCACCCTTATCGTAGATTAAAAAAAGCTTTTTTCGGTGGCCAAAAGTTTGAAGATGCTCCAGAGGCATTGACTAGGGAGAAAATTTATGAAAAGGTGAAAAATATCAATACTATGTTTGGTAAGTCATCAAAGAGTAGAAATGAGAAAAATATATGGAAAAAAAGGTCCGTCTTCTTCGATCTTCCATATTGGCGCAATCTTGACTTCAGACACTGTATTGATTTCATTCATGTGGAGAAGAATGTATGTGATAGTGTTGTTGGGACACTGCTCAACATACAAGAAAGTTCTAAGGATGGTGTGAAGGAAGGAAATATGGGAAATATGTCTTACGTGTAGAACTAAAATCAACTTTCCAATTAAATCATACAAGGGCAAGAGGAGTAGTATATATGAAAAGGAAAAGACTGAGACAGAGAGAAAAGGAAAAATTTTCCATGTATTATTCCACACTGAAACTTTTTAAAGCTCTCACTTTAGATTTTGTGATTGTCTTCGGAGCAAGCTGTCTCATTTTGTTATTATGAACCCCTTAGGAATATAAAATAAAATGAATTATTTGGTAACATCGGCCTCTCTCTCTCTATATATATATATATAATATGAAGTTGTAGTAGTATTCATCGCTCATGATAAGTGATAAACATTACTGTCTCATCTTATTTGATTTTATACAAAACATGAATTTAATATATGGTTAAATGGTAAAAGGTTGTTTTTTAAATATAAAATAAATTATATTCAATAATTATTACAAAGATGATGGCTACACGCACACATATTGATTTACACTCTCCTGATCTTACAGTTGAAAAATTAAAAGGGAAAATTACAGAGAAGTCTTTAGTAAGTAAATTAATCACTAATAGGTCTATTAATTTTTAGTTTTTAATAATAAGTCCCAGCAAACGTGGAAGTAATTTTGATAAATATGTTAATAACTAGTACCCTCCTAATAAGAACAAGCACCTTACGCAATATATTACAAATACAATGAGAAGTTAATTATTATTATAACCAATAATTTCATCAACGTAATCAGAAATATACATTATTTTTAATCATAAATAAATATTATTACTCTCCAAAAAAGCAACTATATATACAATTGCATTTGAAAAGAAAAAATTGCAAGAATGAAATGCACTTACAACTTGTTTTTTGCTTCGGCCTGGATAGAAGCTATGTATGGCTAGAATTGAGTCCATCTTGTTGGATTTTGGCTCCCTTCCTATATCGAGAAAGGCTCTTAATTTTATGTATTTCATATTCTATGAAAAGAAATAAAAGAATAAAAAAAAGGAAAGAAAAATGAGTGAGAGGATGAAAAACAGAAAGTTTATTGATTGTTCTTTGTGCAAAATAATTTTCTCTCAAAGTTTTCTAATTTGTGGCCCATTTTGTCTCACTTATTTAAGTGAAGAGATGACATATTAGGTTTTTTTGTCGGTGAGACCAATAAGAGAGGCCGGTGACCCAAGTAGGCCGAAGAGGTCAAATTATACAGTCATGAAAAGGAAAAGAAGAGATAAAGCAAAAAATCGGTGTTTCCGCACTCATTAACTATTGAATCAGGCTAGAAATTGGTTACCATGTACAGAACATATAGTTCATCCTTTTAATGATGGGATCGACGTTTGGAAGCTTGTTGTGAGAGAAATCTTGTTTGTGGTCAGGGACAATTTTCTAAGTATTTTCAGCTTCTTTATTATCTATTATAAGCTCATAGCTTTAGTTGTTTGGCTGGGTGTTCACACGTGTTTATGCATTTGGTTGAGACGCACTTGAACTCTGTTTTGGTCATAATTGATCATATTTGCATTGGCTTGGATGACCCATGATTTTCACCTTTGAATGGTGGGGTTGTCCATGTTAATAATTTCGGTGTCTCTTGTGCATTTTAATTTCTATCATATATTTGCATGTTTGTTTTCTCATAGGCTCTTGCAAGTGATAGGAAGATTTTAACATCTGTTGTGCTCTTCCTAACAAGTGGTATCAAAGCTAGGCTTACTGGTACTTAGGTTGTCTGGCTGTTGAGTTGTTGACTCATTTGAGTGATGAAAATAAATAGGATGGTTTCCTTAAAAATGTGAAAGGGGGAAGTTCCAAAATTGTTTATCATAGAAGCTTTGGTGGTTAGAAGTAGTGTGCATGTTATAGATATGGAGACATCAAATTTGCAGTATCAAAGGCTTAGTCATATTAATGAAAAGGGGAAGGATGTACTTCTAGGATTCAAGAATGTGGAATTGGAGACATTCTCGCTGCATGGTTGGTGAACAAGAGCTAGAGTTATTTCTTTTATAAAGAATGTTTGTTCATGTAGGTCAGACTTGCCTGAATTTGTGCATGTTGACATTTGTAGAAAGTTTAAAGCTTGTTTTGTGAACGTCGAATTAGCAGTTGTCTCCACATAGTTGTGAGGGGTAGATGTTGGGTTTCGGACTCCCTTCCCATATGAAGAAAGGTTCATAATGTTATATATTTCCTATTTTATGAAAAAAATAAACAAAAAAATGAAAGGAGAAAAAGAGTGAGAGAATGAAAATCAGAAAGTATCTTGATTATTCTTTGTAAAAACGAATATTCTTTCAAAACAGTTTCAACTTCTTTATTATTTATTCTAAACTTGTAGCTTTCTCTCTCTTGAGGAATAATAAAGAAACTTTTTTTTTTCATCCAGCATTATATATTTAATAGACCAAATGTTTGCTTGCATTAGTTTCCAAGGAATCATCAGTCACTTTCATTCTTTTTTAATAAAAGTGTTATTGATTAATTGTAAAATATTATCACCAGAATAAACATCATAATAAAATAAAAAAAGGTAAGATTCAAAGTACCACACGCTACAATAAAATATTTTAGAACAACCCAGATTCACAAAATATTATGGACAATATGGTAGACGGAATATATAATATCTATAAAAAGCTTCACTATCTATAACACATATAAGCGGTACATTTCGTCTCAAACTCCATGTAATACACACACCATATCTATTTACAATATTAAACTGACACACGGCAGAGCTTATTTATTTAGTTTTTTTTTTCATTTCATAAGTGATAATTCTTTATTTAAACTGATGTTACGCCGTTATCTTCATTTCACCTTTTTCAGGGTATCTGAGGAAAACGATATACGTTCAGTAGGCATGACAGGAATATCAGTAATATACTGATAAGATTTATACAATGTACTAGACTATAATACAGAGATTCTCAACATGTTTCTACATAATTTTACAGACCTTTAAAATAATTAAAAGCATGCAGATAACCAACTCCTCTTCCTAGTTTGAACCGGGAGCGTATGTGGTCGGAACTTACATCTTTACCCTTAGAGCCACTCTCTTCTGCTTCTACCTGTCTAAATTGTTAGTAAGGGAGGGTGAGATTTGAGAGAATCTCAGTAGGAAACAGATACCAATATGCATGCAAGATAAGTGCTTAATGCGTGACATGCTTGCATTATATAAACTCATGCTAACACAATGACATATCTGCGTACTCAATTTTTCAAACAATATACTTATGGCTACAACATAAAAAGAAATAGAGCTTCAATCAATCATATATATTTCACATAATCAAGCAAAGCAATAACATGCATCAATACATCACAAATATCAAATACATGCAAGAGAGGTAAGTTCACTATCTTAACCCTTTTCCGCCTCAAAATGTGTGCCTCGTAAAGCGTGCCAGTGACTAAGCTCTATACTCAACCTACAATTCCACATGTACCATTTAGACACTTCCATAGTGTTTTTTATGGTAATATGAGCCTATTATAAAAATTTGCCAAAATGCCCCTGAGGACTCGGCCCGGCCCTACAGTACCCAGTCAGACCATACTTTTCTTGAAATTTTAACTGGGGCTATTATGACATATTTTTGCCTAAAAAATGCATTTCTGGACTTAGAATTACTAAATTCCTTGTCAAAAGACCAGAATGCCCTTGGCAACCCATATTTCAGGGTTTCAGGGGTGTTTTTGTAATTATTCTTTTTCAGGCTTTTTCGAAAAAGTGACCAACTACAACCCCCACCTAATTTTTCCTCTTGAACTCAATGGAATCATCAGTTTTGAGGGAAGAAGAAGATGGAAAAATGATTTTTATAAACTTATTTTATGACATAATAAATATATTAGCCAAAATTCCATTTATTTAACTTTTTGTGTACATAAACTTAATGTTATAAGCCCAGATAACATGTACATAATATTTCCACTTCTTGGCCCATGCTAAAGAAATCCTAGAAGGTCCTTCTATCAGCCCAATTAAATTTTCAATGTATCTCATAATTTCAAAGTTATTTTCCTTCATTTTTGGATTTTGTGTCAATTCTGGCAGATTTTCTGCTTGAATTTTGAAAAATCATAACTAATTTTGTAAACATCGTATCAAATTGATTCCAAATGTTTTAGAACCCTTATTGAGTCCAGTTTCAAGGAAAAATATAGAATTTTTCCACTTGGAAGAACAAAATCCCCAGAATTAATTTCTTTGAATATCATTCCAAAGATTTTCCAGTTTTTTTGGGCTAAATTCAAAAATTCATAATTTTCTCTATATAGCTTCAAATAATTCATATGACTTATCAACTTAAAGCTCAGGATGTCTGCTTTCACCTTGTAAAAGTTCATAATATTTAACCATCATTTGGTCATATCAAATCACATGACAAGCTCACTGCCTCATAGGCGATTTCACCAAAAACATAATTATATTCTCCAAAATTCACCATTTTATTTCATTGACTATTTCTAATAATTAGGATATATTTGGTGAATAAAATTTGGGATGTTACATTTCTTCCCCACTTAAATAAATTTCATCCCCGAAATTTGCTACACATATATGGCCATAAACTTCGAGAAACACTTTCGTGAAACACATATATGGCCATAAATAAGATAACTATCTAACTAAAAAAAACTATGAAAACTAAGAAAAAGAATCAAAGAGAATACAAATGCAAATGAAAAAGGGGAAAAGGATTTCAAAATGACAAAAGATGCAAGATGCTTTGAATTAACTTGGAGACATGGTGAATTCAAACAAGTGAACTCAACATCATATGAAATTGAATGCAACAACACCACATAGAAGCTACCAAGTTAAATCAAGGGAAGAAATGCAATGAATGCTATGCAAGCTACCGAAATGCAAAATATCCTAAACTATATGCAATGAAATAACAAAATATGCAAAACTAACAAGCTTCACTCGAGAAACCCCTTGTCAAAAGTGAATTTGACAAGTGATTACCTAGGGAGCCAATTACTTAGCTCCCCGGCAACGGCGCCATTGATTTGACCGTGTCTTTACGCCTTGGGGTCAAATGCAAAATATTGTTTTTATCCAAGAATTGTAGTACAATGCTACACTCGGGTCGTTCTCTTGAGGGGCCGTTTATTGAGTTCTAAATAACCTAAATGTCATGCGAATGCAATAAAAGAAAACAAGGGAAAAATGGTTTTTGGATTTTTCAAATCAATAACTAAAAGAAAATTCAAATTAATTAAATGCTAAGCTATTGTTTTTTGTATTTTTATAAAAATGGTGAAGGAATGAATGGAAAGGATTTGGAATTGAAAATATGAATGATGAAATGAACCTTGGTGGCAAATTTGGTGACTTTCCTAGCTCCTTAAAATAATTTCGAAGTTACTTTTGCATCAAGTCAAATTAAAAACCCTAAGCAATCGCATTAGGTCCAATCTACCTAATGAATGACTAGTCCTACAATCGCATTCTTAGTCACCTCTTAGATAAATTGTTAAAACCCCACTTGATGTGTATTGAAAATGGATTAATGCACTTGGTTCCTCTTAATTGAAAGCACAATCGTGACATTCAAATTAAATTAAATCCATCACACAATCTAGATATCACATAGAATGTATGACTTCATTAATCCAATAGGGAAATAATTTCAATAAAATTCAAATGCACCAATACCAAATTCAGCACAAGATATTAACCAACATAGACAAATAATCACTCATCTAAGTCTCAAATAATACAAATATATCAATGCAAAATTAATCTATAAAGACATAATGTATAAATTGAGCAAATGAAAAATAATAAACTCCCCTTGTAAAACCTTGAAGCTCTAGCTACCTCCTCTACCACCAAGACTTACTGAAATCAGCCTCCCATGAATTTAAAAGTAGCCATAGAATTTCCAAACCTCAGCAAAGCCATTTAAATTCAATGGAAGACTGAATTAAAATGATGAATTAAGATGGGAAAATCTGGAAAAATGAACTTGCAGAGGATGCTAATGGTAGTGATGTTGAGGAGCAGAGGAAATGAAGAATGGGATCGCCACTGGTGGTGAAATGGCTCAAGTCTGTCTCTGCGTTCAACCACTTGCCGCCGCCACCACTCACTCTCTCAATCTCACTCTCGGTTCTGTCTTCTCTCTAGACCAGCGGCGCACTCTCTGTTCTCGTCCTCTGTGATGGTTGATGGTGAAGGGAAGAAGGGGCGTCGCCGGCGACAATGGTGGAAGAGATGATGTCGCCGGCGACCTTAGATGAAAGGGGAAGAAGGTGAAAATGGTCGAAGATGCTGATATGCGATACTTCTTCTTTGCGGCGTTGCTCTCTGTATCGGGTCCTCCTATATCCAAATCCCATATCCACAGCCAAGTCGGGTCTGTGCATTGCGTTTGGTCATCTGCGCTTCATTATCCAGCAAAGGCCCAAACTGCAACCTATGGCCCAAGGACTAAAGTGAAAAGTTACAAAGGTTTTTGGACGGATTTCAGTGAAAGGTTTTGAAATATTTTGGAGGTTCAATTAATATTTCCAAAACTCATGAGTCCTTTTCTGTGGTTTTCCTTAGGCCCTTTTCTTTACTATTTTGTAAATTTCAGAAATTGTAGGGCCTTTTCTGTAGTTTTTCCTCAAGCTTCAAAATATTAATTTATCCTACAAAATTTCCAATTTTCTTCCAAACCATCTACAAATCAATATTAAACACCATGTAGCATCAAAAGTTCAAGAGACAATTGTACAAAAAATAATTAATAAATTATGACCATTTTGCCCATAATTGCAATTAATTTAAAACAACTGTCCTTAACTAAAATTAGTGCTTAATAATGTGATAATGTCCCAAGAAATACATTAAAAATCCCAATTTAAGTATAAAATATTATATGAAAATATGGTTCAATCAATAAGCCATTACATGGTTATGCCCCATTAAAACACTTCCCAATCCTGCCTACTGGCATCAATAAGGACGACAAGGGTCCACGGTGGATCTAGGATTATCAATATTAGTGCTAACATTGATTTTTGTCTCAGCTCAGCGAAGCTCTCTCCCAATTACAGTCGCACAAATAATGTTGAGTTTTTCGGGTTAACCTTGTTACAGGAAAAACTATTCTGGAGAAATTCAGTATGATTCTTCTATAATATCCAACAAGACCTAGAAAACTGCGCATTTCAGAAATAGTCTCTGCCTTTTCCAGTTCAGTACTTCTTCCACCCTACAAGGAACTACCAAGACTCCTTACTGTGAGACTATATGGCTCAAAAATCTAACTTCTGAAAGCTAGCACTCACATTTGCATCAACTTGGCGTGGAGTTGCTTAAATTTGAGTGTATTCAATACAGTTCTCAGTTGCTATTCATGATCTGATCTACTCCGTGAGTATACTAGTATATCAATAATAAATACTACCTCGCTTCTACTGCCCACTCTGATATTTCATACTGTCAATTAGATTCCACTTGACCACCGTAATAACACACAATCATCCATAGAGAATGTGAGAATATTTATATGCCAAATACCAGATAATGTAATATTATACTAACACAAAACTCAGTGCAATCAGTTCAGAGCCAACCACTGTTGCAACCCCTACACATTCGTACCTCAATCCTTAACTGGGTATATCAGTGTACCCGTAGGGACTATTCATCAGTGTACCCAAAGGCATTACCCATAGGCATTACTCATTAGTGTACCTGAAGGCACTACCCGAAGGCATTACTCATCAGTGTACCTGAAGGCACTGCCCGAAGGCATTACTCATCAGTGTACCCGAAGCCACTCCCCGAAGGCATCACTCATCAGTGTAACCAAAGGCACTATGTATCATACATGTTACAGAAGATAACATATTCAAAGCATATAAACATTCACATAGTGTATGAAGGATAAAGTTACTACATTGGCCTTTCCTGGATAATATTAGATTTCTAATCTTCCTCTACTTTGTGTTATGGTGCATCTCTCGCAGCTCATTACTATGCTCATTAATCCCTGATCATTACATATATATCACTTATTATCGATCTTAATCAGAGTAGCAATACGCAGTTTGGTGTACCCGTAGGTACCCAGTTCAATTCACTACAACGTATATGCATGTAGGATTTTAAAGCCTAAGGTCTCTAACCCAACTTTTAAGATTATCATGAAATCTAGAACCTCAATATCACACAAATTAGAAATCATTTTCCTTAATTATACTTAATAGGTTCGTTAAGAGTCAAGATCAATAGCGCTTATTCTCAACATTCAGTATCATCGGTTTGGATCCTTTAAGATCGATATATGGCATAATCACCACTAATTATGCATCACCGTACATCATTCCTACATACCTTTAACACCATAGTGTTACTACAGATCATCACTTAGCATGGAAAAACCTCAAAACATTTACTACACCCCAAATTTTCATAACCTCATCAAATGGATCTTTCTGGGCAGTATTCACCGCGATAGACATGTCCTGATTTAAAATCAATACTTATATCATCATTATCTCCATGTGTCTAAGCATCCTTTAAATCATCTAACTTAAATGATCGTTAGTCGTGGAGAAACCTGAAGACAATTACTATTCCTTAAGTCTCCATGACCTTATCAACGCAACTTCCCAAAGGGTCACCTATCCAAGATTTCCCTGGGTTGAGCATGCTTAAATTTTGCATACCTGAGCCAAAATGTAGATACCAGCTCTATCTGCTTCCAACCACAGGTACCCCGTGATTGTCCTTGTCTCATGATTCATGCCAACTATCTCTGGCTAACAAAATACTGTGTGTAGACTACACATTGGCCTTGGCCGTACCTGCTTCCTCGGGTTTTGCAACATCCTTAGTCCATCCTTAGTCTGGTATCACACCATTTGCTGCCCTTCGAATATTCACTGATCTCTTGGGGTTAGCTCAAAGATTGGGAGGATACACTCCTTTGGTACAACATCCGTGTATATTTCCTATCACTGTGTAATCAAGACCATATTAGTATACTATCCTGGTGCCATAACTGCTTTGGGCTCCTCCAGAACAACTTTGTCCTTGTCTCATGATTCATGCCGACTGTCTCTAGTTGACAAAATACTATGTGTAGATTGTACATTGGCCTTAGCCGTACCTGCTTACTAGGTTTTCACAACATCCTTGGTCCATCCTTAGTCCAGTATCACACCACTTTCTTCCCTTTGAATATTCGCTAATCTCTTAGGGCTAGCTCACAGACTAAGAGGATACACTCCTTTGGTACCCCGTCCATGCATGTTTCCTATCACTGTGTAATCAAGACCATATTAGTATACTATCCTGTGCCAGAACCACTACTCTGCCAGAACCATTTAGGGCTCCTCCAGAACCGCTTTCGGCTTTGATTCCAGAATGTTACACCCTTATCTTAATTTCACCTTTTTCAGGGTATTTGAGGAAATGATATGCGGTTCCATGGGCATAATAGGAATAGCAGTAATATAATGATAGTATTTATACAATGTGCTTGACTATATTACAAAGATTCTTAACAGGTTTGTACATAATTTTACAGACCTTTAAAATAATTAAAAGCGTGTAGATAACTAACTCCTCTTCCTGATTTGAACCAGAAGTGTATGTGGTCGGAACTTACGTCTTTACCCTTAGAGCCACTTTCTTCTACTTCTACCTATCTAAATTGTTGGTAAGGGAGGGTGAGATTTGAGGGAATCTCAGTAGGAAACAGATATCAATATGCATGTAAGATAAGTGCTTAATGCATGACATGCTTACATTACATAAACTCATGCTAACACAATGACATATCTGCGTGCTCAATATTTCAAACAACATACTTATGGTCATAACATAAATAGAAACATAGCTTCAATCAATCATATATGTTTCACATAATCAAGCAAAGCAATAACATGCATCAATACACTAGTACAAATATCAAATACATACAGAAGAGGTAAGTTCCCTACATTAACCTTTTTTCGCCTCAAAACATATGCCTTGTAAAGCGTGCCAATGACTGGGCTCTCCAATCGATCCTACAATTCCAAATATACCATGTAGACACTTCCATAGTGTTTTTTATGATAATATGAGTCTATTATGAAAATTTACCAAAATGCCCCATGAGACCCGGCCCGGCCCTGTATACCCGATCCGACCGCGTACTTTTCCTGAAATTTTGACTGGAGCTATTCTAACATATTTTTGCACAAGAAATCCATTTCTAGACTTGGAATTATCAAATTCACTGCCAAAAGACCAAAATGCCCTTGGCAGACCCTATTTCAGTGTTTCAGAGGCGTTTTTGTAATTATGCTTTTTTGGGCTTTTTTGAAAAAGTGACCAACTGTAACCCTACCTAATTTTTCCTCTTGAACTCAATGGAATCATCAAATCATTGAAACCCAACTCTAAGGTCCTCTAGCAGTCTTGGTCGAAACAGATAAGAACTCCAGGGAAAATAGGGGCTTTTCAGTTTCGGCTACGTAGTCGTGTTTCTTTATACTCCTAACCACTTTATTAACTATTTAATAAGGTCACAACTACTATTGGAACCAAAATTGGGTAGCATAACCCTTAGGCAACTCAAAATCCAAATTTTCAAATCATAGACAATCCGGCGAAATTTGACCGATTAAATTGTCCACAGCAGCCAGAAAGTCAATATACGAAGGTTTGGGAGTTTGAAAAATCCCTATTTTTATTATATATTTTCATATTTTATTTGGGGATTTTATCATGATAATTGAGCTTAAAGAGTCTCCTTTATGATTAATTGTGATTAAATGTGTTTATATGAAATTAAGACTAAAAAGGCCAAAATTGTCAAAATAATTGCCATTACATTTACTTATTAATTTCTTACGAGAATTTGATATTGGTTTAATTGTCTTTAATTGCAGGTGCCAGAAAAATGGGATTAAATCTGATTATTGCAATTTGAGGTTTGAAATTCAGGAATGACATTTTGGTCCTATAAATTTAAAAACTGACATTTTAGTCTAAGAAAAAAACTCAGCGTTTTGGCAGCCCTTAGGTTAGCTGAGCTCTTTCATCAGTTTCGGAGAAAAAAATCGGAGAACGAAGACGTGAGAGAGACAGCGCCGCAAGAGTTGAGAGCTTCTTCATTCATCACTGCACCTTCTTCTTCTCCTCTCCTCGTTGGCGACCTTAGCTTCACTGTCGCCATCTATCTTCATCACCGACAAGCTTTAGAGTTTGAGAAGACAGAAGCTCAGCCACGAGTTGAGAGACGAGGAAGCTATAAGAAGGAGCTGTGAGAGCGTGACTGAGAGAGCTAGGGGAATTGACCGAAAGCTGAGAGAGATCAGGGAGGCTAAGAGCTGAGAGCGAGGAGCTCATCCTTTCACCACTTCTTTATCGCCGTCACACCTCGCCACCACTCCACTACTTCATCGTCCTCCACCTCCATCCATCTTCTTCACCGTAGGAACTCCAGTTTTCCTATGAGCTCCTTCCACAATCTTAGGCCGTGACTCCTCTGTTTTAAATCACTACCGCCGGCAGCCTCCTCTGTTTCCAAATCATCACAGCCATTGGTCTCCCCTGTTCCTGAACTGTCTAACCCGTGGCTTAATTTCCTCTGTTTTGGTTCAAAATCCAGCCCCAATTGCTTCATTGATTAAGTGCTTATTTGTCATTTTTTATATGTGATTTTATGGCTAGGTGTTTGATTCAGAACGTGATTATATTTCTTGAAGTGATTCTCATGATTGGCTAGGCAATTTTGTGCTCTTAGAGATGATTTGGAGATGACTTGAGCTCACATATGCTTCAAAGGAGAGTTTATTTTATCTATAGCTCATTGTATTTTTGATTTCTTAGGTGTAAGAATTCATTTATATATTGAGATTATGATTTGAGTTATAATTGCTATGGATTGAGTTGTTGTGATTTGGAATTTGTAATGAGGATTTGTGCTCATCAATATATATGGTTATATATATGTTTATCTATGATTCTATTGCTTCTCTCTATTTAACATGGTATTATTGGATAGTTTGATTGAATTGGAATTGTAGTTGAATCTAAATGCATTACTTATTCCATAGTCACTCTCTAAGGGGTTTTAATAATGCTTAAATAAATGGGTTCATGAGTTTAAGTATTAGACTCAATGGTAATTGAGGTTTGGTATTTTAGAAAACTTAGAGAAACTCATTACACTTAGAGGGCTTAATAGCATTTCAAGGGTAGGGGTTCCTCTCTTGTGATGCTAGACTCAATGGTAATTGAAGTTTGGTATATTAGAAGCTTACTGAATTAACTCCCCAAATATCTCAATTGAGCAAGGATAGACATTGAAAACCATTTCCAAGAGCATCTTCATCATTTGCATTCTAAACCAATTTCCATTCCATTTCAATTGTATCCTGAAAATCCAAAAATATTAGTTTTAAAAGCATTTTAGTTTAATTGCAATTTAGTTGTTAGATAAAAAGGTAAAAATCATTTTTAACTTTTTTTATGCCAATGATCACACTTAGTTTCTAGGTAATTAATAAAAGGCTCTTCGAGAGACGATCCGGGATTGCACCCTATATTTGCAATTCTTGGTTTAATTTTTGAAGAGGTTACCAAGGCAAAGGTGACAACACCTAATTCTTCAGAGTTACCTTTTGCTTCCCTTTGGCTCCCCTTGACTTGAGCGAAACCCTAAGTCCTCCAACACCAAAATATGCTTCTCAACCCTTAAATCACAGGAAAGAGAAGGTTAGGAACAGAGTTATATGTATTAGGAACCGATTTACTGAAGAAATCACTTATCTTTGCAAGCTTTTTCCTCCCCTCCTCTCTCTCTAAAAATTCTGCACCTCCTCTCTCTCTAAGGGCCATTTCACGTCAGTTTTTAGGGATGAAGATGGAAAAATGATTTTAATAAACTTATTTTATGACATAATAAATAAATTAGCCAAAATTCCATTTGTTTGACTTTTTGTGTACATAAACTTAATGTTATAAGCCCAAATAACATGTACATAATATTTCCACTTCTTGGCCCATGCTAAAGACATCCTAGAAGGTCCTTCCATCACCCCAATTAAATTTTCCATGTATCTCATAATTTTAAAGTTATTTTCCTTCATTTTCAGATTTTGTGTCAATTCTGGCAAATTTTCTGCCCAAATTTTGAAAAATCATAAATAATTTTGTAGACATTGTATCAAATTGATTCCAAAGGCTTTAAACCCTTATTGAGTCCAATTTCAAGAAAAAATATAGAATTTTGCCAATTAGAAGTACAAAATTCTCAGAATTAATTTCTTTGAATGTTATTCCAAAGACTTTCCAGTTTTTTTGGGCTAAATTCAAAAATTCAGAACTTTCTCTATATAGCTTCAAATAATTCATATACCTATCAAATTAAATTTCAAGATGTCTACTTTCACCTTGTAAAATTTCATAATTTTTACTCATCAGTTGGTCATACAAAATCACATGATAAGCTCACTGTCTCATAGGCAATTTCACCAAAAACATAATTATGTTATCCAAAATTCACCATTTTATTTCATCATTTGATTATTTCATTTTATTAATGTGTTGATACTAAGTACTACACTTTCGATCAGACCTCAGTTGAGAGAATAATAACTACATACACTGTCTTGTTTTTATTTTCATACTCATGAGGACTTATTTAATGGGTGTTAGAGTCCTATACCATTCAACCAACCGTACGTCGTTAGTGATAAAATAGCATTATTATATCAGCCAAAAACTGCAACTGTTATTGTATTAAAAATATACATACATATAGAAGAAACATAATGCACTTACCAACTAATGGAGATTGGGTTTAGCTGGATGGCCTAATCTCTCACAATGTAACGAACTAAGGATTTAATTCTCACTAGGAGAGTTGTCTACATTTAGTTCCCGACAATACCTCAAGCAGAATTGACTCCAATAGCAGGATACCTATGCTTAGGGGGGAAAAGAAAATGCACTTACAACTCGTCCCTAGTTTCGATCTCTCTACAAAAGCTATGCCTAGAAATGACTTTATCTCAACCTATATAAAGTTGGTCTAGCGGTGTAATGTTCCGCTAAATTTTTTTAGGTCTCAGAGTTTGAGTTTCAAAGAAGATACTTGTGTTGGGAGGGGTAGTCACAAACTCCAAACAGCATACCGGACGATAATATTAAAAAAAAAGGAAAGAAAGAAATGACTCCATCTCAATATGATATTGCAGTGATGGGCCATACAAGCTTGCTTGGGTTAGCTTCCTAGGAATCTATCTATCACTTTTTGCTTTTTATCAAAAGCGTAGGGTGAGATAAGCAAAATTAAAAGGTATCAAACACAGTGAATAAAAAAGGGCACTGGACCAGCTAGTCAGACTAGAAAACTGGTGAACCGGCTAGTTGTCCAATTTGGTTTAGTCCTTAGGATGGAGGAACATCAAACTGGTTTGAACCGGTACAAAACCGGAAAAATGGGTGGTTTAGGTGGTCTAACCGGTTTACACATTATGAATTGTATTTGAAATTTAAAATTTAAAATTCAAATTTCAATCCCATAATCCATGGGCTAATTTGCCTTAGGTAATCATGATAATTAATTAGTTAGATATCATAATATTGGGGAAAATATTTGAGATTTAAAATCCAATCCCATAATCTATGCGCTGATTTTTTTATGCTAATTAATAGGTTAGATATCATTGCATAAATATAACAGATTTTAAACATTTTTTTCTAAAGAAATTCATTTTTATTTATAGAATTTTAAAAATATATTAACATATTTTTCCATTTATTTTTAACATTTAATATTTATTTTATATTTCCACTTGATGATTAATATTGTTATTTTGTTATTGTCAATTAAATTATAATATTTTAATATGTCCGACTTGACTTCTGGTTAAACCCTGGTTGATCTATGAACCATTAAGGGTGTGTTTGGTTTGAGGGGAGGGTAGGGGAGGGAGGGGAGGGGAGGGTGGAGAAATTATCATTTTGGACAAAAAAAACATAAAATTTACTCTCTCATTTTTTTTAAATTTTGGTTTTCCGCTCAAAATTCACTTTCTCATTCTTTTTAAATTTTGGGTTTCCGCCCAAAATTTAAAATTTTTTAACCCAAAAAGGTAATTTACCCACCCTCTCATTCCCTCCCTCCCCTCCCCTCCCCTCCCCTCAAACCAAACACACCCTAAATATGTGTTGCAACTAGTTTATTATCCGGTCCAATTTTTCATTCTTTGATCAAAAAATAAGAAATTAAAGAAAAGGAAATTTTCATTACGAGAAATAGAGCTTATAAATTATAATGATCATCTCATCTCTATGAGGATAGAGAGCCTTCAATAAAGAGCTATGGGACTGAGCACGAGGCCTACTTGGCCCAAAACAGGCCGTCTAACATGGGTGGGCTTTATTAATTATGCGTGTGGGCCGGGTTCACCGTCAATCCAATAAATAATATACTCTATTCGGTCCTAATTATAAGATAAAGTTAATTTTTTTAAAGAAATTAAAGAAATAAATTAAATTAATTTAGAGTATTTTTATTTTTATTTTTTTCTTCAAACTAATCAGTTTGACTAATAAATTAATATGTAATCTAAGGATACATAACATATGATATGATTAAATAACTTATTTAGCTTCTTTAATTTCTCTAAAAAAAATCAAATTGA
The DNA here is from genome assembly GCA_963242795.1 of Inga leiocalycina. Classification (NCBI taxonomy): domain Eukaryota; kingdom Viridiplantae; phylum Streptophyta; class Magnoliopsida; order Fabales; family Fabaceae; genus Inga; species Inga leiocalycina. The sequence continues at coordinate 45,200,419 of OY725329.1, forward strand.
TCTTATAATTATGAACGTAGATATTATCTCCTAAAATCTCAATTATAAATAGGATTGAGATAAGTAGATTTCATTTTAAGCTAAGATAACAAATAAAAGTAATCCCAATGGATTTTCTCAATATTTAGGCAAAATCCCTTTTAAAGCCATATGAAATACCTAAATTCTAATTTAAGTTATTAAACTTAATAAATCATTAATTAGGACACAAGGTGTAAAGTTGGATTTAGAAATCGAGTCAAATTATCTCAATATCCCTAAAACCTCAAAACGCAATATCCAATAAAATTACTAGATCCTTGTAATCACAATCACAAACAATTTCTAAATCCTAATAGTTTGGGACTCTTCAACGATGGCTTTAAGGCATCTTCTTTTAAGTATTACTCTTGAATAACGAAGCAGCTGACTCTAATCGTGCATATATTATAGTTTAAAGAGAGAGAAGATGGGAGGGAAATTAACCACCATGTGGATTTTATCTTGCAATTTCGAGAAGCTAGAGACATTATTAAAAAAGAATAGAGAGAAATTAGACACAAATATATACACAAATCTGTGTTACTGTTAATAAATCATATATTATGTAAACAAATTCCAATATTTAAAGAAAATGGCATGCATTTTTACAAGACTAACTTTACAGTTTATATTGTATTAAGCTAATATGTAAACCCATTTTGTATTTTTTTAGTTAATCTATAATTTCACCCATAATCGGTTATTTTCTATTAAAATGAATTGTCAATTGCTATATTATTGTAGTCAATATTTATGCCCTTGTGACAATAAGACTTAATTGAAATTTTAAGGTTCAATTAATAATTTTTTGTCTTTTTCCCTATTTGATTCTTGTCGAGAGACTAATAATAGACGAAGAGAGATTTGAGATTGTGAGAGGAGCATTGAGGTAAATTGAAAAGTTTTCTAAATACAAATTTAGGTTATGTATCCTAATTAATGATTTGTGAAGTTTAGTAACCTAAATTAAAATTTGAGTACTTTAGATGGCTTTTAAAGGGATTCTCCCTAATATTTATATCTTAAACCATATGGATTTTCTTATGCGGGGCTGTTTCAAAAGTTTGTTAATAAATAAATATATGTCGCTTTTCAAAATTTTGTGATTTTCCTTTTTAGGAGAATCAGTTTCTATTTGTCAATTTTATGTTGATTGACCTTGGGGACAGTGAGTTACAAAGAAAGAGGAACGAGAAGAGATCATAACTAAGAGCGCTTTAGTTTGTTTTTCCCCTTCCCTTACAAGGATTACTTTGATGTAATAACATTCAAACTAATTTTGGATGTAAGGAAAATTAGAAGATTTAATATAATTACCATCCTTTACAATGTAAACTTGATGAGTGATGATCATATCAAAAGGCAAACTGTCACATCCTCTATTTTCATACCCTTACTACGCATTTGGAAGTACTATGGTTCAAACGGCTCATTAGTTCAAGTCCATAAATTGAAACTTGCATATTTATCTTTGGGTTACTATTCATTTTAGATTTCCAGATTTTTGCTCCAACTTTCAAAATTCATAACTAATTATAGAAATATCTTTTGAGGGTGCTCTACAATTATATTGAAAATTCTTGAAGTCCTTTACATGATAAAAGCATCATCCTAGCAGCATCACATTCAGATTGATACAGCTGATACATTTTATAAAACTTGATATGAATCTCGGACAGATTATGTGTCGTAACTTCAAAAAAGCATAAACTCATTGTATATACATCCAATTGACCTACTTTAGATCTTGATGGAAATATCTGTGTCTACTTTACCCATACCAATTCTCAAGAGCATTGTACTTTGTTTACTACTATACATTATGCAATAAAACATCAATAATACCCTGCAAAGGGGCGAAACTGGACAATTAAGAACATATGTTAAATTCATAATTCCAAGGCTAGTCTGTCACGCCCTTATCTTATTTTCACCTTTATCAGAGTATTCATGGAAAACGATATGCGGTTCGGTGGGCAACACAGAAATAGCATAAAAATACTAATAAAAAGTGCTCGATTACAAAAATTCCCCATAGGGGTTCGCGCATAATAATTACCATCAATGTAGCCGCACAGGGCTACCAGGGTGTCTAAACCCGTCCGAGTGAAACGGAGACATCTTCCCATCTTCGTTACACCACCCCAATCCCTCGTACGGTTCTTTTCTTTATTCTCAGCATACATTCTGTCTTCATCTGTCTAAATTGTTGGTAAGGAAAGGTGAGATTCAAGAGAATCTCAGTAGGAAACAGATACCAATATGCATGCAAGATAAGTACTTAATGCATGACATGCTTGTATTACATAAACTCATGCTAATACAATGAAATGTCTACGTGCTCAATGTTTCGTGCAACAAAACTATGGCCACAATATAGACAAAAATTGAGCTTCAATTATTCATATATGTTTCACATAATCAAGCAAAGCAATAACATGCATCAATACACCAGCACAAATATCAAATACATGCAGGAGAGGTAAGTTCCCTACCTTAACGCTTTGTCCATTCCACAACTCCAATCTGCTTGCTTCTTTGATCTCCATCTTCACCCATATCAGATCTGCCAGTTTCTTCGGTCTATATATCCACCAACAACAAACGAAGTCTGGTTTAAGATCTGGGTTTAAATGATTTAAATTGTTTAGGGTTTTAAGAGTTGTCTTTAGGGCCTTTCTATTACCAAAGAACTTGCTTCTGCTGGTGATGTTGCTTATGAAGCGGTGGTATTTTTGTTCTTCATAGAATACCATGGGCTTGCCGAACCAACGGCCTCCATTAATGATGAAGTAGTCGAAGTTGTAAACTTTTTTTTGACCATTTTTTGTCAGCCTCGTAGACGTAAACGTACAAGAGTGGTTTATTTGTGGTCTGTTCTGCCTTGAATATGACCAAATGGGTAGTCCAAAATGCAGCTACGGTGAAGTTGTCATTTGGGTACTTCCCCCGAAATAATCGTCTTGTAGTTAAAACATGACTAATAACATTATGAACTGGATAAATGATTTAAACTCGTGAGGGAGGGCGATGAGGTCGCCGGGAGGGAGATGAGGTCGCTGGGAGGGAGGTGAGGTCGCCGGATATCGCAGAGGGTGGGAGGTGAGGTCTGCGGAGGTTGAAGAATATGGAATGGAGGTATAATGAAAAGGGCAAAGTACCATATTAATAAATTATTTCCATTTCATATTGTCTAGTCAACGCGACATATCAGCAAAGCTAATGGAGTCAGTGACACATCAGCAAAATTAACAGAGTTAACTTTGAGCCTAGGTCCTTTTAAAACACAGGGACTAACGGCTATAGATAAAATAAATTTGAGGAATCAAAACCATCAGTTTAAAATTGTAGGGACCAAAACCCAAATTGTAGTAAACTATAAGGACTAAAAGTAGGTTTAACCCTGTATCTATCTTTAAGCTTTTATCCTTGAACGACCTGTGAACATTGTGCCAAATCTGAAAAATAAGTTGCATTTTTCATAAGTCATACTCCCAACCCTCCATTTTATAAGGTATTTTGAACCTTTTTATAAAACATTTTGAAAATTTCATTGAGAATTAAATATTTTTTTCATACAAGCCCATATTTAATAAAGATAGTGAGAGAGAGTATAAATTAATATGTATGATGGAGTTTTGTATGGTTAACAAGGATAATAAGAAAAATCAATTAAATTTTGTGACAAGTTCAATTATTTTAACTATTTTTATTAATACATATAAATTAGTTAAAAACATATTATAAAATAGACCGGAGGGAGTATACATTTACATTAAATAATATGACTTGGTCAACACAGGCAAAAAAGCCTCTGATAATGAAGAAACAATCATGAGAGCTAGGCAAATATATATATCTAATATTAACTAAAATAAAAGAATGGATGGCAAATCGATAAAATGACACCTAAATACTTTAACCAAAATCTGTTTATTTCTTGAATACTTTTTGTTGAGCCTCTTGCACAAAAATATGAAATGGAAAAGAAGAAAGAAAAAATCAGATAAATATTACTCTTCATTTGCGGATCATGAAATACGTTAAACATCTGACAGCCCACCCACTTATCATCAATTGTTGACCAATGTGTTAATGGCTAGTTGCCCCAATGACAACGCCAGCCGGTATACTTGGATGAGGTACTGAGTTCGAGACGGCCGGCATTGAAATACTTTTGTGTATCGGTGTGTTTAATTATATTAAACCAAATAAAACTGTTGCAATACAGGTTTTTTAAAAAACGTTCTGCTTGATTAATGATATGAATGAACTGCAAGTTTCGTATTCAATATTACGTCTTCAAGTCTTGGTGACTTTTCTACTTTGCTCTTGAACTTGTAATTATAGATTTGCTTTTTCTTTTGTTTGTTTTGTATTAGAGGGGCAATCACTAACAGCCTCATGGCTACACAAAGGATTGCACCCGTGACCTCTCACACTTACAAGGGTTGCTGTCAGTTTTTCGCTAATTCATTTCTTTGATATGAACTTTCAATTTAAATTGAAAATAAAATAAATCTGTTTTTATCTGAAAAATTCATTGTAATCAACAGTTTCTCAAGCAAATATGAGTCACGTGACAGGGATCACATTAGAACGCTAGGTCTATATCTTGTCGACCTTTCTTATGCCATGTAAATATGTGACCAAAGCTATCAATGGATTAGGTCTAAAAAGAGACTAGTCTCTTACAATATGAAGAATCAATATTTGAATTCTCATAAAAAAATGTTTACATTTAGTGCCAAATAATGTCTCAAACAAAATTATTTTCAATATGAGGATACATGTGCCTATAAAAGATTAGTGACCACATTTGAATTGGGTAAAGATCCCTTCAAAGTGCATGTAATAATTTCTTTATATCTTTTTGATAATTTCTTGTTTACTAAATTAATTACTTATTTCATTAATTGGGTGCTTTTGATCAAATTGACCATATGATTTCCCCCGAAAAAAATCCAAATAAATAACGACGTTCCGACGATTAAATGGATTGGAACGATTATATTTAACATTTCTACGTCTTGAGGACTTTTTCAGCTTGCTCTTTAATTTTGAGACAATTTTTCCGCTAAACATCACTTCAAAGTGGCCACGTGTCAAGTTTCCTCTCGATATCTTTTTCCATGTAATTTTCATGCACTAAAAACTCTTTTTCTTCGATATCACCTTCAATTTAAATTGAAAATAACTTGGTTTCTTACCCGAAAAAATCTGCATAATCAATGGTTTCTCAACAAATAAATAGATATGCCATGTAGACTTTACTACTTGCTATTTAAATATGTCACAATGGTTTCTTACCCGAAAAAATCTGCATAATCAATGGTCCATTTTTGCTCCAGAATACTTCATGGAGGAATGGTGAGTATCTGGAAGTTTTTTTTAGATTTGTTGTTAACTCAAAAGTATTATAAAACATGAGCAATGCCATCTTACTCTAATGGTAGACAAACAAATGTTTGACACGTTGGACTTTTACCATGTATAATTTCATGTGGGGCATGACTCTGCTTTCTCCTTTACCTTAAAAGTTTTCATGAAAGAGCAATATCACCCGAAACTGTTAAAAAGGAAACAACGTCATCCAAATTTAAGATCAAAATGAAAAGAAACCTTATGAAAGACTATTGAAGGCGAAAAACAAAATATATGTCGGAGATGATCAATGTCTGACACTACCCTTGGTATTAATCCATTCCCTTTTCCTTTCAGCGTTACCACAAACAAGTTGCTTTCGTCAAAGTCAAAAATGAATCTTTAATTCTTGCAATTTAATTTATTTAATAAAATTTTGGATGTAATTCTTATTAACTACTCTTGGTATTACAACGGGTATTATATAAAGCAATACCGGGAGAAGTTGCCCAGCAAGAAATCATATGGAACGGGTCTAAGACGATCCTAAGATGCAAATTGTAAGATATGAAGGAGAGCACCATCATACATACGGAGAGTTGTTTACCATTTGCTTCTACCTCATATGCTTTAGTGTTTGTTTACCATATGCTTTATGGTCTCTGTTAATTACTAATTTTGTCATCTTCATCGTTTTTTTGCGTGTTTTCTTTTCTTTTCATTTCGCTATTAAACTTGGTCTAGATTACTCCTTTTTTACATTGCACTGGCAACATTTCAATGGCTTATTATCTTCTTAAAATATTATCATTATTCTTTATTTTTTGTGTTTGATACTTCTTTTTAATTAGCGTGCTAATTAAGCTCGACTTTACTTCCTCTATTTTAATTGGCTTATCTTGGTTCATTGTCTTCCAAGTCTACTGACTGCCAGACAAAGTTTGAATGAATGACCCCACCCTATTGACTCCCAGACACTAGTTGATGGGGAATTATGTGTTAAGGAAAGATAAGTATAGAGAAAGAAGACTTTGATCAAAATTTGTAATCATGCTCCATATTTCTAGAGATCAATCAACTTGTTATTTATTTTAGTTGTAATTTCAACTTTTTAACTTGACAGGTTGCTTATGGCTAGATATACAAACCATTATTGGGGTTCAACGGGCCAATTGATTTGGCTTATCATGGTCCCGAAAAAAAAAAAGTATTTTGGACATACAAAAGCGATTTTTTTGAGAATTGCTTAAGTCGGCAATTCAAATCTTCATTCCTAAGATTATTCAAAGTCTTCGTCGTGCAAGCAGTAAACGAAGACTTTGAATAATAGATTAATTCATATTGAGTGTGATAGAGAGAGTCTAACACTCGGTCAGTTCAAAAAAGAAAAAATAATTCTCTTGGTCTATAATCGATGACACTTGAAGACAAAAGGAAACAAAGATTTTAAAAGTAGATGGGCAAAGACTGAGGTGTGTGCGTGTGTGGATAGCTGATCTACTTGAAGGTAATAAATAAATTTCACAACTCATGCCTCCATAAATATCAGTTACCTTCACTCACAAATCAGAATCTAGTTATATACTTTTCTCATTTTCTTCATTTTCTTGGCTTCAATATAATCTTTCTACCAATGCACATAGCTACATACTATCCTGTACTTATTTCTCTCATCCTATTTATACGGTAGAGAGAGAATGTAATGTTTGGTCCTATTTATAAAGCATATCATTCTAATATTGAAGTCAAGAAACACTAATATTGAGCTAGAGTGAAATTATCCCAATAAAGTGAGATGAGTGAAACACTAATTCCTTGAGAGTTCTCTAGTACTTCATTCTAATATTTTGGATTGTGTAGTTAGCTAATCTCTTTGCATCAATTGACTATGACTAGTGTTGGTTTGAAGGATTTGATTAATTGATCTATTGCTTTCTAATTATGAAGTTGCTCATCTTTTAATTGCATTGATGATTTGAATTTAGAAATTGTACTTAATTACTTTTGTTCAGGAATACAACGGTTTAAGTATGGGGGAATTGATTAAACCATATTTTGTATATGATTTTTAATAATTAAGTTGGGATTTTGATGCATTTTTTGGGACATTATGCATGATGAAGCACTAATTTTTAGCTAGAGGCAATTGTACTGAATTAATTGTAATTAGGGGCAAAATAGTCATAATTTGTTAATTATTTTGTGTAATTGTTTCTTGGACTTTTGATACTATATTGTGCTTGATTTTTGTATTGTAGGTGATTTGGAAGAAAATTGAAGATTTTGAAAAGAAAAAAAATACAAATGGGTTCGAATTAATATTTTTGAAGACTGGAAAAAATTACAGAAAGGGGCCTATGATTTCTGGAAATTACAATTTAATGAAGAAACGGGCCGGGAAAATTACAAGGAATACCCAGAAGATTTGGAAATTTTAGTTCAGCCCAATCACATTTCAAAAGGTTTCATGTAAGTCCCTCCAGAGAAGTTTTCATCTTTTCGCTGAAGTCCCTGGTCAAAACTTGCGTTTTGACCAGATCATTGTTCTATTCCTGCATCTGGAGCTAAAAGAAAACAGAGACCCGATAGGAGCTGGAAGCCCGACACCTGGCCTGAGGAATCCGACATTTAAAGAGTGAAGAGCTGAGAGTTTTGGGTAGGAGGGGGAGGCGCGGCGCGAGCTTCTTCATCTCATCATCACATTCATATTCTTCCTCGCCGGCGGCCAATGCTTGACTGTCACCATAGTTCTTCGCCGCCGGCGAGCCTCTTTCAGCGTTCACCATAGACAGAGCCGACACTACGATAAATAAGATTTATTCTCAATTTATCTTTTCTTCACTCATTGTTATCCACAAAAAAGAAATATTCATTATTGGATGTTTTCGAATGTACAATTTAAATTCGTGTTTTCCTAAGAAACTCCACAAATTGGACAGTCTCACAAAAACTTTTCTACTTGATGGAAACCAAATTCCACTATATTGGAATTTGTTTCCCTTAATGACCTTTTCACTTAAATTAGTGTCCACAAATGCCAATTTTAATCCACATGTATAGTATATGGAAAAATCAATAAGTTGTCATATTCAATTTACAAATTATCGTGGGTGGTGGGCTATGGTGACTCTATAATATGCTGTCAACTTCATTTATAATTCTTTTTGCCAGAACTTCATTTATAATTCTAGTCTTCATATTTTGAATAAAAATCAATGACCTTGATCAATACACGCTCTTCGTCAAATTATTTTAGATTTTAGTCATGTTAGACAGCTAGAAGATGTAAAAAATAAAAACGATTACGTACTTAAATTATGTAAACTTTTCTTAATATTAATATGACAATAACACAGTCATGCATGCATATTTTGGGGGGGCCGGGGCGCTGAACTTCATTTTTTTTGGGACACACTAACAATTTCGATGCATGAACATATTAGCCTACTTTGTTCCAATTTATTTTAGCCTACTATATAATGCCACAGGGCTTTTTTCATAATGATGAATAAATTATTTTTCATATGAATAAGTTTGAGCCATGAATGCGTTCCCATGAAAGAGGACTCTTCAAAACTAAAAATATCCTCTCATCTTGCTGCCCTCTACTGACTAATTCAACTTCAAAAAACCACTAACTTACATACTAAAATTAGCAAAACATTTTTTCCTTTTCAGTAAAAGAAAATTCCGTAGTTGCTAATCACCCTTTTGTGTGTGTGTGTGTGTGTGTGTTGAATACAACGATACTATTACATGTAATTTTTTTAAAAAAAAATTGGAATGAGTTCGTAGCTCAGGAATTGAATTTGTGTAATATAATTAACAAAAGAACAACTCATTCATTTGATTGAAAAAATGCACATATCATCATATCATCATCATATTTTAGTTGAGCATCATGCATGGCCTTTCAGATACAAGTTCTTACTTCATGCATGGCCTTTCAGATACAAGTTCTTGCTACAAGTTCTTACTTCAGATAAAGTGAAAGACTGTATTTTAGTTGAGCATCATGCATGGTCTTTCAGATACAAGTTCTTACTTCAGAAACTTTTAGCAACAATTGGGCTCCCATGCATTTGATTGAATCAGAGGAACAAATCATATTGTTCACAGTTTCATATTATTTGAAAATTATTAGAGTATTTATATTTTATAATGATATTGTCACTGATAATTTCTTTTTCTTTTTTTTCAATAATAGATCAAGGAATACTAATTTGTGGTTCCCAATTTGAACTCTATTTTATATCCATGAGCAACTAAGACAGTAGATGATGCCCTGTTTCTCCTTGTAGGAATAAAAGTAACCTTGAAAACAAATTGAAATGAATAACTTTTTAGCCTTCAGGTGCATGAAACTGACGCATTAGAGGAATAGAGAGTTTCAGAGTTTTCATCATTTAAAATGGTCTTCATTTCTTACTATAATATGCAGCCTGAAAAGCTTATATTTTCCTGAATGTGATGCTTATATAGCTTGCAAACTACTGAAGTGGTTGTTTATATCTTCTAATGTCTGCATCATCAATGGCTGCCACAAGAGCTTATGACTGGGAATCCAACAGGGGCAAAGACAGGACAGGGGGTGGGTGATGTGCTTTTCCTACTGCTCCTTCATTTTTGGAACTTTCCCAAATATATTTTTCATCATTCTTTGGATCATTAAATTCTATATAAAATGGGCTACATTTTTTATATCTTATAAGTAAAAAATGGAACTGTTTTTAATTTTTTATGGTTTTTTAAAAATTAAAACTTTAAATTAAAAAAAATTACATACTTTTGAACTTTTAAATCTTTAAAAAAATCATAAAAAATTAAAAACAACTCATTACCCATAAGATATCAAAATGTCACATATTTTATGTGGAGTCTAATAATCTAAAGAACCATGAAAAATATATTTAGAAAGGTTTCCAAAATAAAGGGGTAGTGGGGGGCAACATGAAAAGCACATCACCCACCTCTACTTGGCAAAGACGTGTTTCCAGAGATGGCTAATGCATCAGCGAGTTTGTCCTTTGTTGAATTTGTGACTTTTGCAGTTTTGCCTTAATCTCTCTTGTTTCTGGTTACATCCTTTGCAAGTTCAGGTAGTTTATATTTCCACATGAGTGCCCTTTACGCACACTTCTGTATTATGATGGATGGAATTTTCAACTTTGCGGCTTTGCCGATGGTTGAATGCCCTCAAGTTTCAGAAAGAGTTTCGTTTCTGAAGAAACGTGTTGCACGGGGGACATATACTTAAATGTTCATATCTGAAGAAACGTGTTGCACGGGGGACATATACTTAAATGTTCATATCTATTTTTAAAGGGAGGCATTTAATTTTTTCTGTCTCCACGGTAGAAATTTCTTCTCCCTCCACATTGGAAAAGCCAAAAGCAATAAATTTTGGCTTGTTGTTTAAGCAATGTTTTTCTTCAAAAGCCCAATTATAAAAAAGTTAATCCAAACACTTGCAATCTTCAATATCAATAATTCTTCAATAAGCCTCCCTCAATCGCATGTTTGGTGGGCTGCAACACTTTGCCAAACACAAACTAACGGAAGCAGATTCTCATAGCAGCAGGTTTTCTCAGCATCGCTCAATATCTCTATCCTATACGTCCAATATTAATATGAGCATTCAGGGAGAGGTAGTAGTGGGAAAACGGGTTGGCCCGTGAGTTGCGGGCCAGCCCTCGCGAGCTGCGGCGGGGCGGGCTGCACCAGCCCGAGCCCGTTTAGACGGGCTGGCCTTTTTTTTTTTAAATTTTTAATCTTTTAATCTTTTTCTCTTTCACCCGCTCACATCACACTTCTTTTCTTTTATACATTTGTGTTAAGAAATCAATTTCATTCTTACTTTTTTTTTCATCTATTTACATCACAAAACTATATAAATACATCTCTTTTTAATTTAATAATAGTATAATAAATAAATATAATATGAAAATAAGTGTCAAATAAAAAGTATGAGGAATTAATTAAACACATCATCAAAGGGAATGAGATAAGAGACCAAGGATATTTGAGAAAACAAATTTAAAAACAAAAAAATCTAAGCGGGTTGGCCCGTTTTTAATCGGGCCGCCAAAACCCATTTAAAAGAGGCGGGCTGGCCCCGAATTACTGGCTCTAGGGAGAAGCACATCTTGTTTTTAAAAGTGCATCTCCACCGTCCTTTGTGTAGTAATCTTGACCGTCCATTCAATTTCCCCTTTGCTGCTAAAATCCCTAGGCCCTAGCGATTTGAGAACGTGCTTGAATTCGTTCTCTTCTAGCTTGCCCGATGACGGAATCGAATGGCGGAATATGATAGAGATGAAAACAGTGAGGGTGCCCGGTGCAGTGCACGGAGATGTCCTGGAGAGCTATTGCGAATTTTGACAATCAAGATTTAAAATTTTCAATTAATGATTTTTTAATAAAAATATTTTTTGAAACAAATAATTAAGAAATTATTTTTATTTTAGATTTTATACTAATTAAAATAAATTTTAAGGAAATAAATTTGGACTGTCTAAATTAGATCATATTGGGTGCTCATCACCAAGTGACAAGCATCCTCTTCAACTAAGACTTCAAAAATTTTTAATTATCATCAACGTCCTTTAAAAATAGTTTCACAATTTATTCATTCAATTAAATATGTTAAAAATTACATCATTAGCTAGAATAATTTTCACCTATTTCTTCTAATTTTGTTAAATTTGTTTGAGATTATGAATTACCTTCCCTACACTGATTATCTCACTTGGTTCACTAGCCAGATAAAGAAAATGCTAAGAAAATAAAGCAGATAAAGATAGTTGGACAAAAAACTTAATGTATGTGTGTTTAGAACAGCAATCGTAAAAATGATTTTTTTCAATTTGACTTTTTATAATCTTACTTTAGAGTAAAAGATAGATTGTGTATTGTGATTTATGTTTAGATTGACGGTTGTATAAGTGACTTTTGTAAAAGTAGAACTTGTTTAGATTTGCCTTTAGCATAAATGGCTTTTATGATAATGATAAGAGAGAAATTAAATTAAAAATTAAAAAAAAATTATAAAAGTTAAAGTTGGGAAATTTGGTAATAAAAAAATACATAATTTGGTGAAATAATATTATATAACCAACTGGATCATATATCCCGTACAATATGGTGGAAAATTAACGTCAGAGACAGTATATTTGGGTTATATGTTAGTTTATAAGTTGGGCAAAATAGTTTGAAAAAAACAAGATAAATATAAATATTTTAAAGTAATTTAATTAGTTTTCTTAATATGTCTAAAAACTTAACTCTGTCTTATATTTAAAACTCTGTCTCACATCATCCTTCTCATTTTCCTCTCTCTCTCTCTCACCCGCGCGCACACGCACACACGGCACCCTTCCTTTTTCATCTCTTTCTTTCTTTCCCAAATACCACATGCCCATTTTCCATATCTCATTTTCTCTCTCCTAGTAAAAGCTGAATCACCATGATAAGCTATAGGGTGCGGCTTTTAGAATAAGCACCTTATAACCCCACAAGTCCAATTTAAAATAAGTTCAACTAAACATATCCCAAACGCTACATATGTTTCAATCGCTACTCATACCCCCAATCACATGATCGGCCCCCCCAGTTATGCATCCAAACACTCGCTTATACACCACGATTACGGCTGTGTGTGTGTGTGAGAGGCTATTGCAAATTTTGATAATCAAGCCAATTTGGCCAACTTGATTGAACAAACATAATTTACTCTCTCATCTAAGTCATTTGTTTAATTTCTTTATTTACTTTTATGTTAGGAAGGGCATAGTGGATGTTAAATCTTCCTATCTACAAGAGTCTATAAGAAAATAAATACACAAATATACGGAAGAAATTAAATGCACAAGAGACACTAGAATTATTAACATAGAAAACCTCTAAATTCTAAGGTAAAAAACCTTGAGTTGTCTAGACCAATGAAAAATATGATACATTATGATCAAAGCAAGGTACAAGAGAGTCTCAATCACATGCATAAACATGTGCAATTACCTAGCCAAACAACCAAAGTTACAAATTTATGAAAGAGAACAAAGTAGCTGAAAATACCAAAAAAAAAAATTCCCTTACCACGAACACATTTTGTCTCATATCAGGCCCCTAAATGACGATCTCACTGTTGAAAACAAAACAAACCATGCATATGTTTTGATTTACCACCAATTTACCAATACGCAAGACCTATGAAGATGTGTTTTTCGCTTTCTCTCTTCTTTTCTCTCGTATGGCTATATCATTAGACCTTTCCAACATCTCTAATGAGTCTCTCCAACCTCTTTGGTCTCCGGCCTATTAGGCCTTGGACAAAGACCTAATAAGCCTCATCTTCAATTAAATAAGTGAGATACAATAGGCCTCTAATTAGGGAACTCTAATAGAATATTCTTTTTCACAAAGAACAATCTGAAAACTTTCCTTTTTTCATTCTCTCACTCTTTTCCTTCTTTCCTATTTTTCCTTTTCTTTCTTTTCTTTTTATAAAATAGAAATACATAAAATAGGAAATATATAAAATTATGAGCCTTTATCCACATAAGAAGGAAGCCTAAAACCCAACATTTGACTCATGAAAATGTCCAGTACTTTATATGTATAAGTAACAAATCAACTCATTAAAAATAAAAAATACAAAACGATTATTGAATGCTTTATACATTTAAAAAGAGATAACTAATATGCAAGTCCTTATATTTTTGACCAATTTTTAATCAGGTCTCTATATATTTTTTTTTCTTGCTATTAAGTCCTTATAGTTTCCCCTATTTTTAGTCAGGTCCTTATAGTTATTTTTTTTATCAGGTTCTTATTATTTTTAATTGGGTCCTTGAAGGTTTTTTAAATTTTAATTTATTAATTTAAATGAATGAATAATATTAAAATAAAATTTTGAAAAAATTAAATTAATAATTATATAATTCAAAAAATAATTAATATAATTAATTAGTAATTATTAATTAATTATGACTCTATTTTATTTTTAGAGAAATTTATTATTATAATTCTACTTTTAATATTCCTCACAAGTTTTAATTAAAAATATATTTATATTATTTATATTTTACTTTAATTTTTATTTATTTTATAATTAAAAATCTGAATAATAATAATAATAATAATATTTTTAAAAAAATAGAATATAATTATAATTAGTTAATTAAGGATTACTAATTAATTATATTAATTATTTTAAATTTTTTAATTTTTAATTTTATTTTATTATTCTTAAATTATCTTTTAATATTATTTATTGATTTAAATTAAATTTAAATTAAGTCTAAAGCATAATTTTAGTCCTATAAGTTTTGCATGAGGTATACTATTAGTCCCTTAACTTATAAAGCATACTTTTAGTCTTATATTTTCTGACACTATTAATTTTGCTAACGGAGAATGTTGATACAACAAACTCAACTGATGACTGTGCAACTGAAAAAGCATATTTAAGTTTTATTTTTTATATATTATATTTAAATTATTAAAATAAAATAAAATGATGACAAATCACTGCAAATGAAATTGATATTTTCCTATTTAAATTATTAAACTAATATATTTAGATTATTAAAATATTTTTTTTAAATACAATTGAGGTTTTGATATATTGCTTCATTCAATTTTTAAATATTTTTTAGTTTACATATATTTTAAATCTAAGATTAATAGCAATTAATTATACAGTTATCATTTAAGTTTGTTGGGTTAACATTTTCCATTAGCAATATTAATGGTATTAGAATTATAGGACCAAAAGTATATTTTATAAAGTTAAGGGACCAAATGTATACCTCAGGTAAACTTAAAGGACTAAATATATACTTTAGCCTTAAACTAATAAATTAAAATCCAAAAAAACCTACAAGGACCCAATTAAAAATCCTATGAAACAATAAGGACCTAATAAAAAGGAAAGCACCTGCAAGGACTTGGTTAAAAACATGTGAAAGTATAAGGACCTGATAAAAAGAAAAAAATATATAAAGACCTAATTAAAAATTGGTTGAGACTATAAATACCTGTAGATTAATTATCACATTAAAAAACAACAACAACAATGCATTATAAATTAAGGGGAAAAAACCAACAACAACAGCTACAGTAGCAAAACATACAACAACAACAATGCATCATAAATAGGGGGGGGGGGGGACAGCAGTAGCAGTAGCAGTAGCAACAACAACAACAACAATAACATCAAAGCTTTTTCTTACTAGGTGAGGTATAGATAGCACGACACTATTATACTCTATTGAAAAACCAACAACAACAATAGTAAAGTCTTATTTCACTAGGTAAGATTGACTACATAGATAATATAATACTATTGTACTCTATTGAAAACTAGATCTTTGTCTACATTATTAAAATAAAATAAACCACAAGAATAAATTACAGCACAAATGATAAAATAAACCACAAGCTTAAATTGACAGCAAAAAAAAAAAAACTACAAGATTAATTTAATAGAAAACAAATATCAGCACATAAATAAAATCTCTTCCTTTTTCTCAAGAAAAAATATATATATCATAGGACACAAAAAAAACTGCAAAATCATCACATTATTACACACACAAGAAAAAACAATCATTCTTTCGCCCATTAGAAAAACCCAGAAGGATCTAATTTTTGAAACAAAATTGAACTGAGGATGGCTCCATAAACTGTAAAAGCACAAGATGTCGATAACCGAAGACCCGGCCCTATAGTATTTTTTTTTTCTGTTAACGGAAATTAATTTTTTATGCCATATATATCTTCCTCTGCTTGATTACGTACTTCAAGCTAAGTTTCGGCAGAAACAAAAAGTTTTGTTAAGTTTCGATCTTAATGTGTTTCCTGGTCCTTGGTGCCACTGACTACTTTCGTAGTTGGGCATGTGTTTCAAGCTATGTTCGGTACTTCATGAAGCTGGGGTCTTGAACAATTGTCTGCACAAAAAAATATTATAAAATTATTCCAAGTTTCCAACTTGCATTAACTTATTGTTTAATTATCAGCCATCCTCTATAAATAGTTGTCGCATCTACTATAACTTGCAGTAACATTTTGCACTAACTGTTTATAAAAAAAAAAGTACAAAGCAATTGCACTAGCGTGCCTAGCTTTTTCTTTATTTTCTTTTTTAAAAGCATCTAAAATTCAATTGAACATTAAAAACTTTAATTTATTTGCATGGGCCATCATAACTGACGAAGGCATTCAGAAGTCAAACCCAAAACGCTCGTATCACCCTGAAATCAAACTCCATCTCTCTAGAAGGAATTATCTGCATTTATTTACTCTTGAAATATATAATATCTGAATTGGAATCATATGTATTTATTGGGTTTTGGGCGCCCTTCCTATCCTATGTGGGAAAAGCCCAGGTTTAAATTGTTCAATTTGATATATTTCCTATTTTATGAGAAGAAAAGAAAGAAAAAGAAAAGGAAAGAAGGAAAATAATGAGAGAATTAAAAAAGAAGAAGAAGGAAAGTTTCCTGATTATTGTTTGTGAGAAAGAATATTCTCTCAGAATTTCCTAATTTGGAGTTGTGTCTCACTTATTTAAGTGAAAAGAGGGCATATTGGGTTGTTGGGCAGAAAGGCCCCGCCAAGGTCAGATAGACTGAGACTAGAGAGGTCGGAGAGGTTTAATGATACAAACATGTGAGAAAACGCAGTGTTACAGGTCTGTATCGGTAAATTGGAATTCTCGCACTTGTTGCCATTGGATCAAGCTGAAATTCGGTTAACAAGTTTTGAACATATGGTTCGTTATTTTCAACGGTGGGATCGTCGTTTGGATGACTGGTGTGAGAGAAAATGTGTTCATTGTTAGAGAATTTTTTTCTAGTATTTTCAGTCGCATTGTTTTCTATTGTAAGCTTGTAACTTTTATTTTTTGGTTGGGCGATTGCACATGTTTGTGCATGTGTTTGAAACTTTCTTTTACGTTGTTTTGATCATAATGAATATGATTTTCTTTGGCTTGGACGACCAGTTGTTTTTACCCTTGAGTTTAGGGGTTTTCCAAGTTAATAATTCTAAGGTCTCTTGTACCATTTAATTTTTACCATATATTTATTTCCTCATAGATTATTGCAAATTGATTGGAAGGTTTAATATCCGTTGTACCCTTCCTAACAGTATATCCTTTTTTTTCGCTTTAAATAAGCAAAGGTTGCAGGGAATAGGAATACTATGGGAGCCTTGCCATCCAAAATTCCCTTTCAAGTCAATATAAAAATTTTAGGCCATTTCCTCTTGTTTATTAAACAGAAATACTTTCCTCTTTATTTAAGTACACATACTTCATTATGAAGAATACAAGAAGTAGGTAGAAAATGGAACTATGTATGCTAAACGGCTTCAAAGTAACAAAACAAACTAAAAACTTCACTTCACTTGCAATATGCCTTAAATAGCATCACTTCGTCCTCCCTAGCAAAGCCCAGTCTAAAAGACTTGAGGATGGAGGAGACTTACTGAAACAAGCATAGTAAAAACCTGCATAATATATAAATTTAAAATAATTACGATTATAGAATCCAAAGTATATCTTATTGTCATAGTTATTTTGTGATGTAAATATTGGTGATCAAAATAGAAGATATATGAGGTTCTAGAATATCACAAGAAAAGAGAAATATGTAACATTTAAAAAATATTAGACACAACTTAAATCAGAAGTTTGTTTAACTCACCACAATGCATCAATGCCAACCAGGTCTTCGACGCAAACTGTTCATCCTGAGAACCACTATGACATAAAGTTTGTCTCTGATGTGATGGAGGAATCTAAAGTAAGAATGCCTGAAATCCTATTGAAAAAAATGGCGCCACAGACTCCCCAAAATGCTATGGCAAATCCAACCCCCAACCCCATGTAGAAGGAAGCAAAGAAATCATCCTGGCTTTTATGTCCTTCATTGGGTTCTGGATCTTCTTTGTTTGTGCAATTCTTTAGAAGTGGAGGTCCACACAGCTCAGGATTCCCAATATAGCTTTGGGCATCAAACCCTTGAAGTTGAGTCCCTGATGGGATCATTCCAGAGAAATTGTCAAAGGCAAGGTCCAAGGTTCCCAAAAAAGTTAATTGAGCCATACTTGGAGGAATTTCACCTGAAAGTCGATTGCCTGCAAGATCAAGAGACTCTAATTGTTTCAAGTTTCGATTCTCTTTTGATATGTTCCCTTCAAACTGGTTATGAGATAAGTTCAAAAATTGCAATCCAGTGAGGCTAAATAACTCTGGAGGTATCGTTCCAAACAAACTATTGCTTGAGAGATCAATAGTGCGTACCAATTGCAGTTGATGGTCTCTTTGGTATATCAATCCTTGGCCTTTTGTATGCAACATGACACTGTCTACAAATACATGAATATTATTTAGAATTGTCATGCAACAGGCGCGCATGCTAGTACTTGAAGATAGAGGAAAAGCCATGGCCGTCATATTATGTAGGCATATAGGTATTGAACCGGATATTTTGTTGTCAGCAAGATCCAATATTATAAGAGAGGCCAATTGGCATATTTGTAATGGAATAGTTCCACTGAGTTGATTAGATCTTAGGAGGAGAACCTTTACATTGTGCCCTAGCCAATTTGGTATAGATTCCGAAAGTTTATTTTCCTCTAGATTAAGGATCTGTAGATTTTGACAAATTTTCAGTGATAAAGGTATCTGTCCGAATATGCTATTTTTGTGAAGCTCCAAAATTGTAAGCTTAGACAAAAAACCCAATGATGGAGGAATTGTGTCTGTTAGATTATTGTTGCCGAGCTTAACATTGACCAATGACTTCCAATTCATCCAACAATCTGTCAATCCTCCAAATAAAAAATTATTGGACAAGTCTATATACCTTAATTGGCTTCTCTCATTCATTTTTTGACACAAAAGTGGAGAAAGGGATCCTTGAAAGGAGTTATCTCTTGCACTGAAAAACACAGCATTTGGTGATAATCGAGGGAGGCCACTTTTGAGTTTATTTGAATCTAAAATTATCTTTCTATTGTTTAGGAACCTGTTTGACATGTTCCCATTAACCCAGTTATCGTATAATTGCAGGATTTCCACCGGGGTTGCAAAGTCCCAAAACTTGTCTTTAGATTCAAATGAAAATCTTGAGTTGGCAATTCCTAAAATGGCAAGAGACATTTGTGCACTACAAAAAAACTGTGATTTAGTAATGGTTAAAAGTGAGTATTTGTAGCGGTTTTAATCGCTACTAAAATAATTAGTAGCAGTTCAATAAACCGCTACTAAATCCACTGTCGCAAGTGAATTTGTAGCGGTTATAAATAACAGCTACTCAAAGGGAACAGACTAATACTATATTCGTAGCAGTTAATAATAACCTCTACAAAATTTAAGATCAAAGGAACCTTTCTTGCTAATTTGTAGCGGTTATATAACCGCTACAAATTGTAACAGCGAATATCTTTTGGTGGGAAATGAAAATAAAAATTTGAAGAGACATTTGTAGCGGTTATTAAACCGCTACAAAATTGAATATAAAAATCGTGGAAATATTTAGTAGCGGTTAATTAACCGCTACAAATTGGAATTTAAAAAGGGCGGGAATAATTAGTAGCAGTTATATAATCGCTACAAATTTCAGCAAAAATTAAAATTTTGCGCGCTGATTTTAAAAATATATTTGTAGTGGTTATAAAACCGCTACAAATTTCAGAAAAATTACAAAAAAAAATTTACAATTATCTGTTTCCTTCTTGTTAGTATTAAATTAAATAATTTATTATTTTAATAGTTTAGCTAATTTAATTAGCTTATTATTCATGAGTTTAGGACATTTATAATTTTAAAGGAATGATTTAATTAAATTAGATAAGTTTGAAAATTGTATTGATAATATTATTGGGGATAAGTATATAATAAGGAACCATTATGTTGTCTGCTTTAATGTGAATATGATTATGTAAATAAATATATGAAAAACAAATAGTGAGAATAAATATTATGGGAAAGAAAAATAGTATTGAAATAAATAATTTAAGAATTTATTACCATATTTGATCATTTTGTTAAGCTCTTCGGCTCATAGAAAAAAAGTTGAAAATGAGAGAAGATGAAAAAGAGGTAAGGTGGAAAGAAAAAAAGGAGTGTTTGAAATGAGATGTGGTTAGAGTATTTATAGGTATCAGCGTGGAACTTGTAGCGGTTAGTGTCACGTGTTTGTAGCAGTTTTATTTTTGTAGCGGCTATTTTTTATTTTTATAGCGGTTTTTTAACTGCTACAAATATTTTTTTAATTTAATTTCTTTTTGAAAAAAACAAAAACATAATTTGTTTGATCAGTCATCCGTGCCATCCCTACAGAAATTGTATAGAAAAATTGTTAGCGATGTGTTTTTTTTGTTAAAAAAATTTAATTAAAATGATATGAATTTAAAAAACCAACCGAACTATAGGTAAATTGTGATCGCCTTCAGGGAATAATTTTTCGAAATTGGCGAGCTGAAACGGCTCACTCTCATAGGCAATGTTATCACCATCACCCATGTCGTAAAGGTCTCGAGGCTTTAAATGAATAACCATGTGCCAATCCCTATGTCTCTTTTCCTCAACATAGTAAACCTGGTGTGCCTCTGAGGCAAGAATATATGGCTTATCATCTTGAGAATGACCAGTGTGAATTGGCCGTGAGAAATTTATTGATGTGATGCCTAATTCGTCAGTTGTGAGTCCCTAGGAAGTAGTGGTATTTGTCCACAAACACTTGAATAGCGTAACGCTGAAACGGCCTTGGTAATTAAGTTCCACGACATCAAGAGCTTTCCATAGTAAGGGACGCCTCCGAACTGCATGTTGGCATCATTGCTGCTCAAATAACTTCTTGTCCCAAAGGTACCATAAACACCTGAATTTTGAGTTTGCAATCCTTGATCACATGAAACTATGCAAAACTTGAAACCATTGACATTGTAAGCTGTAAACCTTTTTGCATGATCAAAAGGGCCGATTGCAAGAGCTCTGAAATCTGGTAAGTGTGGGTTGTGGTCATTTAGTATTCTGCGCACAAACCAGCTTGGGAATTCTCTGTGGACCTTTTTGTCAACTTCGGAGGATGTTTGCGTACGGATCCTGAGTTGACACTTAACATAACTTTTGAATTCCTTTCAATTAATCATAGGGATGTGATAGTAAAATGAAAGTGAAAAATGTTACAAAAGATATAGAATAACATATGAGTGTACAATTCTTACTGTATGAAAGGTTCAACTTTAGTGCAATTAATCAAGACATGTCTATGTGCTTGCAACTTCTCAGTTGCCGTTAGTTCAAAGTTTTTAGTTCCTCCAACTGGTTTACCAACACGAAGGATAAATTCTGCTGATGTTGCTGTGGGTTCAGGACAATAATCTACATGAGGTCATCGGTTGAAGGCAGTCTCAATGTCATCAAAGTACCTTGAACAGAAATACGAGACCTCATCCCCTATATAACCTTCAGCTATAGAACCTTTTGGCCAAGCCTTATTCCTACTTAATATTTCATTTTCCCAAGAAACCTACAAAGTGAAGATGGGCAAAATGATACAAAATACTAAAAAAGGAAACTAATGATAATAAGAACTATTAATGATGCACATATATAAAATGAGTATCTCTCAATAGGATACATCCATCGATATCTGAACTGGGCCAGCGAGCTTTGTTTCGTGAACAAGGTGGTCAGCAAGGTGAACCATCACAGTGAAAAAGGATGGAGGAAAGAGCATCTCCAAATGATAAAGTGTAAGAATAATTTTGGACTGCAGCTGATTGAGCTCCTCAACAATCAACACCTTGGAACACAACTTCTGAAAGAAAGAACAAAGCTCCACCAAAACGATTGATACATCAGGAAGGAGTGCATTCTTTATAGCCAGTGGAAGTAATTGTTGCATAAGCACATGTGAGTCATGACTCTTCAGGCCAGTAACCTTTCGAGCCTGCATGTCAATACATCGTGAAATATTGCTTGAATACCTATCTGGAACTTTTATTTTCTTCAACGTCACGAGGAACACTTCCTTGTTTGGTTTTGTGAGGGCGGACTTTGCCGGCTAAAATTTGTCATGCTCATTTGGCCACGCATCTTCATGAACTCCCATGGCACGTAAATCTTTCCTCGCTTGAAGATGATCTTTTGACTTTCCCAGTTCACTAAGCAGCATATATAGCACATTGTTGCATACATTTTTTTCAATGTGCATGACATCAAGATTATGGCAAAGTAAATTAGAATTCCAATATGGAAGAGTGAAGAAAATGCTTATCTTCCTCCATTGCTGAGGCGTAGAAGTCTTGCCCCTCTTTCGGCCTGCTTGTGCTGCATCGTCGCTTTTTCTGAACTCGAATTCAACATCCTCAAGCTGCTATAATATGTCTACGTTGGATAAAGTCTGAGGTGACCCTCTTGTTTCTTATTTCCCATTGAAGTGATTCCGATGCAATCTAAACTTATGCCTTCCATCTAGAAACCTCCGATGCCCCATAAAGCACCACTTCCGACTATGGGGAAGGTGTATTGCGTCAGAGTCAAAATTACAAGCTGAACATGCCGACCCAGTATGCACATTCCAGCCAGATAATGTGCTAAGGCTAGGAAAGTCACTAATCGTCTACATCAAGGCTGCATGCAAGTTGAACAATGTCTTCCCACAAGCGTCATACGTCTCGATGCCGACATTCCACAGGTCAAGCAATTTTGCAATAAGCTGTTGCAGATACACATCGATGTCATTACCCAGTGCCTTTTTGCCTGGAATGATCATAGACAAAATGAAGGAGCTTTGTTTTATACACATCCAGGGGTAAATTATAGGAAACTAAAACTACTTGCCAAATACTATAACTTGTGTGAAGATTCCCAAATAGATTGAAACCGTCGGTTGCCAAAGCAAGTCTAACATTTTGGGGGTCAGCAGCAAAAGATGGAAAGTCTTTGTCGAACGTTTTCCAGGCGTCTGCATCTCGAGGATGTTGTAATTTACCATCTTCATTCTTATCAACCTCATGCCACCTTATCTGCTCCACCGTTTTAGATGACATAAACAATATTTGTAAGCATGGCTTCAAAGGGAAGCATTTGAGAATCTTTGCAAGTTTCTTCTTCTGCTTTTTTCCCTTCCAAATTGTCTTATACCTTGATGTGTGACATCACTTACAAGTCTCCCTGCTATCATCATCTCCCCAATACAGCATACAATCGTTGGGGCATGCATCAATTTTTTTTGTAGTTTAAGCCCAATTTGTTAATAATCTTCTTGGCCTTGTAGAATGTCATGGGAATCTCCACGTCGGGGAATGCATCTTGTAATAATTCCAGCAACATCGACATTCCCTTATCTGTGATTCCACACAAGTACTTGATATGATACAACTTGATCAAGAAAGATAATTTAGAGTATTTTCGACAACCTTGATATAAAGGACGATTTGCTTCATCCATCAAGCTGAAAAAATCCCGAGTGACTTCATTCGGCATGAACACCGGCTCTGAGCCCTACACTTCTTCATTGAAGTTGTCGTCATGAACACCAAATGCATCATGCATAGCATCATTCACAGGATTATCTTCATCTAGTTGAACTCCTACTTGCGAACTTTGAGGAAGAGCATCATTATATCTCATATCGACCTTATCACTATGAACTGCCTAGAACGTATAGTCTTCCGGAAAAGGCTTCGGAAGTAAATGTTCCTTGACAATATTTCATGCATGCCACTTCTTGAACTTACATCTCCGACACGGACAGACAATCTTGCCATTACAGCAGCGTGAGTGAATGCGAAATCCAAGAAATTATTTAATCCATACAAATATTCCGGAGAATTGCGTGGCAACTTGATCCATGACTTATCCATAGCTACAAGTGAGAGAGAAGAAAGTATAGTGAAGAAGATGAGTGAATAGAGAATGACGAATGCTTGGAACCTTATATTCTGAATTTCCAATGTTTAATATTTTGTAGCACTTCAGAAACCGTTACATTAACCGCTACCATACTATAAATTTGTAGCGGTTATATGACTTAAACCACTACTAATTTTCAAGCCATTGGAATCAAATTGAAGAATTAGTTTTAACCTCGTAGCGGTTATATGACAAACCGCTACTAATATATATTTGTAGTGGTTATACATTGTTAACCGCTACAAATTTCTCGTGGTAGAATAATTTCAAATTTCAAATATTTTACCTTTGTAGTGGTTATAAAAAAAATGCTACAAATAATTTATGACCGTTGGAGAATTTTAAATAAAATATTTGTTTTCAATTTGTAACAATTATTCTTGTAAACCGCTACAAATTTGCATAAAGTTGGGGGAAATTCAAAATTGAAATGTTGAATCTTTGTAGCGGTTATTTATGTAACCACTACAAAGATTCAACATTTCAAATTTGAATTTCCCTCACATATTTCTTTACATTTGTAGCGGTTTTCACTCAAAATCTCTACAAATATAGAACTATATTTGTAGCGGTTTTTGTATTAACCGCTACAAATATAGTTTAAAACTTTTTTAATATTTATAGCGGTTTTATTATAAAACCGCTACAAATATATATAATTAATTTTTTTTTAGTTTTAGAAATATAAACAATATTGTTGCAATTAATTCACAAATTTAACAATGCAGTCTAAAAATATAAATATAACTATGGTAAATGCTATAAGAATTCATGTTTTGAAATAAAAATTATGTATATTTATTTACAAATGTTTCAACAAGAAAAAATAAATATGTCCTAAACTAAGTAGCAGGAGACTGATCATCTGGTCCTCCCTCAGGTAGGGCTCCCTCAGGTACTGCTGGATTAGGGCGCTGGACAGAGTTAACAGCACTATCATCATCAGCAGGAGCAGGAGGAGGAGGCTGGATGATGAACCAAGGGACAAGGGGAACCTGTGGATGCTACTCGTCTAGGAATAGGCAACTCCACGACCGCTCGAGCATGTTGTTTGTGATAACACGCCACTGCGTCTATTGAGCGTAGTAGAAATTGGCCCGCTACTGCACCTGCTGAGCCACTGCAGCCTATGTCTGGGCCAAACCTGAGCACAGCTCCTCAACAGACTCGTCCCTCGGAAGTCTGACCTTAGACGTCTGTGCTATAGAGTTGCCAGCCTCAGAGGCGGCTCTCCTGCCGTAGACCATGCTAGGTCTGGTGCCTATCCCCATCCCCCACACGCGTTCAGGGTGCTCAGCTTGACCTGGACCCACCTTCAAAGGAGCCACGGGGTCCACTGACCCTTGTGAATCCTCATCCTGGGTCTCTCGCAGCTCAGCCTGTGACTGCTGCATCTGCTCTTGCCATTTTATGAAACAATTACTTATTAGCATTTTTCATAATTAAGTTAGTTTTATAAAAATTATAATAATGAAATCAGTTACAATGGCCGCCTCTGCCTGCTGAGAGGTCGGAGTCCCGTCACGGTGTTTGTGTGTGATAGCAAATAACTCCCTATAGTTCATCTGACGGTTCTCTTGCTATGCCTTCCTCTCCTAAAACAATTACAAAATTCAATTAGTATTATCAAAACATATACATTCTTTATAATATGAAATAAATAGCCAAAAGTAATTGATATTATGAAAAGTTACCAGCTCGCTGTAAGTGACAGCAAAGGTTTTCGATCCTGTTGTGTGGTGGATCATTTGCTGCCCACGGCACCTCGTGTTCCTTTGAGAAAGCGCCAGGAAAAAAAATAATATTAAATGTATTAAAACAATATAAAAAATTTAAAATTAATAAAATCATAAAATTAATTAAATTTAAATTATAATTTAATAATTATCAATTACAAAATTATATATAAATAATCTAATAAATATATTACCTGCCCCTCAACGCTCCTCCTGAACGAGAGGAAACTCGCTTAGTCGTTTGGCGGGATGCCATCCGGGACACTCTCGATCAGCTGCTCCAGAGGCATCGTCCCATCCTTATCCACACTGTGGAAGAGACCATTCCTCCTGTTCCTCCAGCCGTCGCCCATCTTCATCAGTGTGTACCTCTTCTGGTTGGCCCGGACGGCAAACCTTAGCTGTAAAAAAATTATTTAAATATGAATAATTACAAATATTCTATTAAAAAATATTAATTAAATATAATTAATTACAACAAATATTAATTAAATACTATTAATTACGTGCACCACCTCCTCCCACGTTAGGTCCTTCAGCCCCTTCGAAACGTTCCTCCATGTCCTAAAGTGAAGGGGGAGCCGCATCCAATTCGAGCCCAGCTCATTCAGGAAGCGGTTGAACAGGTGACCCCCATTGTCAATAGATTGGTCTGTGCCCTCATTCCACGGTACTACAACTCGTAGTGTCCGATCCATGCTGTTCAGATTGGCCACGTCTAGCCTCCTCGTGGACACATTCCCCTGCTCATCTACACAATTTATTGCACGTTAGATAAATTGTAATTCAAATTTAATATTTCAAATTTAAAATATATAATTTATTAAATAAAAAAAATTATTTACCTTGGACCTACACCTCAAACCCAGTAGACCGCAAAGACAACCCTCGTGGGTTGTTATGCTCCCGCACCTCCTCCTCATCGAGGAACTGCTCCATCTCTCTGATCCCAATCGGGATCTCAAAGTCATCTTTCACGTTGTAGTCATTGACGCTGATATCTCCCTCTCCCAGATCAGGCACCTATGGTGCGGTCGTCTCCTATGGCACGACTGTCTGGGGTGGCTGTGGTAGGGTTAGCTCCTGTGGTTGCTGTGGGGAGAGGGCTGAAATGGCACGGTCACCCGCCCTCCGCGTTGCCCCCTCCTCTGCTGCTGCTACCTCCCAGAATCGGTTTGGGGACCATAGGCTCCTTCCCCTTGTCCATCCCTGAAGCCATACAAACTACAAAAATAAAAAAAACTGATTTAGTCACATTTATATGTAAAATTATAATAAAAATAAAAATAAAATAAGTATTGTCCGTACTTCAAGTGGTAATGAGAAATGCCAGAAAGAAAACTCTCCGACAGACGTCAGAACGCTCAGATCTGAAGGAAAACTCTCAGAGAAACTTCAGAAAACAAAACGGCAAAATGTGAAAAAGGAGAGGCGGTGCGGCTTTTATAGTTGAGGATTTTGTAGCGGTTATTTAAAAAATTGCTACATCAACCGCTACAAAAAAGTTAGGGCGACCAAACTTAACCGATACAAATGTTAATACCCTTGAAGTTTTGTAGCGGTTATGAAAGAACAACTGCTACAAATGTCATGACCTTTGAAGTTCAGTAGCGGTTACGTTTCCATAACCGCTACAAATAGGCGAACTTTCATTTTTTGTAGCGGTTGAATTCTTAGTAACCGCTACAAAAAAATGATACACTATTGGCACGGCTTGGTGGTGCCAAGTGGCGCGAACTTTGTAGCGGTTTATTTGTGTAACCGCTACAAAATAACCGCAACAAAGGTTTGGCGGGAAACTCGTGCCATATTTGTAGCGGTTATTTCCTATTAACCGCTACAAATAGTGATGCTATTCTGTCGCGCTACTTTGCGCGAGGTTATCGCTACAATATTGTAGCGGTTTATGTTGAAACCGCTATAAATTCACCGCTACGAAATCTCATTTTTTTTGTAGTGGTGAATACACCCACGAAGGAAGTTTAGGGTCCATCATGTTTGTCAAAAAAAGTTCTTCAAGTTGAAATGGAGGAACCCAAAGAGAATGAAAGGCCAAGATTAATCCCGGAGATCCCTTGGAAAGGTATACCAAATTCGAGAGATTAACAAAAATTCTTTCGGTCATGTGCCCTGTCAATTGATTATCACCAAAATGTAACATCTCCAAGTTCAAGAGTTGTCCAAGACTTTCTGGAAGGCTATCATTCAAGAAGTTTGAGCTGACATCTAAGACAGCCTAGGATGACAGATTTCCAAGACTCACAGGAAGATTACCACTCAAGTGATTTGACCTAACTATGAAGGTCACCAAGGATCATTCCACTGAGTTTATTGCCACTCAAAGACAATGTTTCTATTTTTCTAAGATTCAATAAACTCTTTAGGAGTTGACCTTGAAACTGATTATAGCTGAAGTCGAGAGATGTGAGGTGACTAAGATTAAATAACCAATGAGGCAAGAACTGAGTGCTAAAAGCATTAATACGAAGGTCAAGAACTTCAAGTGAAGTAAAATTGACAAATGGGAGAGATGGATTGATGTTTCTAAGGTAACAACCCGTCAAGGATAATTCTGTAAGTGAAGGAAGGAGAGCTGCTAAATGGAGCCAATCTATATCTGTTTGAAAATCAATCCCACTGAGGAAAAGATATTTCAGGGAGGAAACACGAGAAAGCCAGTAAACATTATCGACATAAAGATTCTTATTGTAAGACAAATCAAGATAATGGAGATTGGAAGAATTTTTTTGACATGAATGAGGATGATTAACAACAGACACGTTATTACAATTTATCACATCCTCATAACCTTTTTGAACAATAGCATGGAAATCATTATTTCTCAAATCGAGGAGATGTAGAAACTCAAGTTGAAGCAAAGATAGGTTGAGATCACCTGTTAGACAGTGTGAATTCTCATCTTCAAAATCATCAGGATTGGATTCTGCAGAACAAGGGAGACTAGGCTCAATGACTCTGCGGGTGGTGTTGTCCCACTGAACTCCGGTCCATCCACAGCAATCTTTATCATTGGTCCAATCGGAGAGGATGGCTGATGGATCAACAAGAGTGTGTTTGAAGTTTAAGAGAAGGTGATGGTCTTTTCCGTTGCATTGCACCCTCAAAGTGTACATTCATTTGGGGAGCAAGAGCGCAAATATTAGGAAGCATAGAAGCAACAGATTAGCAATATAGCTACTGGAGGGGAATGAGGTTTCCATGATGATCACTCACGGTATGGTTTAATGTGGAAGGGATTACCCCCAACGATAACTATTTATAGGCCTATATTGAGTTTGTCTTCATCACATAATCCATGACATGAGTGACTCAAGTTCATGGAAATTGTTTGTGTAAGGATGTGTGGTCCTCGTTGAGTTGTTTTTTCCAACATGACTACTGTATTAATTATATTTATGAGTTAAACATACTTTTGATCCTTATGAATTTTTTCTACAATTTGGATTTTGGTCTCTGAAGTTTTAAACTTGTGCTTTTAGTCCGTGAAGTTTACCTTGTCTATAACAAATAGTCCTTATAGTTTTAAAGGGACCTAGGCTCAAAGTTAACTCTATTAATTTTGCCAATGAAGAAACAATCATGGGAGCTAGGAAAATATATAAATTGAATATTAACTAAAATAAAAGAATGGATGGCAAATCAATAAAATAACACCTAAATACTTTAACCGAAATCTGTTGATTTCTTGAAAACTTTTTTGTTGAGCCTCTTGCACAAAAATATGAAAAGGAAAAGAAGAGAGAGAGAAAATCAGATAAAAATTATAATTATAAAAATTCATAGTATAATAAATTTGTGTATAAATAGTTAATATAATTATAATAATTAATTATATTTATATTATAGTTTTATAAAATTTATTATTACGATTCGAACTTTATAAATATAAAAATAAATAAAAATTAGAATTATAAAAATAAATAATATAAATATAAGTTTAGTTAAAAATTTCAAATACTATTAAAATAAAATTGATAGAGTAACTTACTCTATATAGAATATTATTATTTATACAATAATAATAAAAAATTTATATTATAAAATATTATATTTTGTATTTGTAGAAAAATATAAATAGAATTTAAAAAATTAAAAATAAAAAATCTATAGGGACTTAATTAAAATTTAGATGAAACTATAAGGACCTATAAAAAAATTAGAAGGACTTGATAAAAAATAAATAAAAGTATAAGGACCTAATACAAAAAAAAAACTAAAAGGACTTGTTTAAAAATTGGTTGAAACCAAAAGAATATATAGAGTAATCATCCCTTTTTTTCACTATTTGTAGTATGTTAGGAAGAAAAAATCAAAATAGAGTCCCCACCAAGTCGAACCAATCATCATTATTGGTTTTGTAGACTCATTCTTCAGTCCTTTGCTTTTTGCTCTTCTTATCTCAACAATAGTTAGTGGGAGAAATTGTCCTCCACTAAGTGATTGAACCATATTTTTATATGAATTTTTCATAATTAATTTGGGATTTTAATGTATTTTCTAGGACATTATTGCATTATTAAGCATTAATTTTGATTCGGGACAGTTATTTTGAATTAATGGGAATTAGGGGCAAAATGGTCAAAATTCATTAATTATTATTTTTTTATATTGTCCCTTGAACTTTTGATATTACTTTATGCTTAATTTTGCATTGTAGGTATTAAAGAAGGAAATTAAGGATTTTAGAGGTTCAAATTAATTATTTTGAGGGAATTTGGGCTATGATTGAGATTTGAGATGAGCTGTGGGTGACTTGGGTCAAGAGACAAGGGCTACATTAATTTTTGGAACTGGGCTGGAAAATGAGACAATAAAGCAGGCCCAATATATATAAAAAAGAAAGAAACAGATCCAGTGGTATTTGGCCTGCCGAAAAAAAAAGTTAATCTGTTGGTTGTGAATTATGAGAAGAAGAAATTAAAGGTTGGTTAAATCAAGTTAATTTTTATTCATTTTAAAATTAAAACAAGCTGAGGAGACTAACTTTCATACTATTGGAGGATATATAAGAGTTTGAGTGGCTTGGGAGCCAAAAGAAAAAAGTTTGAGTGGTTGTTCTCACATGCATATTTTAGCGTAGAGAGAGAGAGAAAGAGAGAGTATGGTACAAGAGAATGTTAATTAAATTTATTTTATCAAACATAGATTAGTTGAATCAATAACAAATATACATGGATCTGATATATAATTGATATTAAAAGTGTGATACGGAGTTTATATATCTAAATTTTGCTCCACTAATAATTATTAACAGAATCAACTTACACAATTGTTTAATTGTCAATTATTTTTTCTTCTGCAATGAAAAAGGAGTACATAAATAAATAATTTTGCTGAGAAAGAACAAGTATCAAAGGTCCTTTTCAGATACATTCATCCTTTTCTTCCTCTCTATGGTACGACATTAATGGTCCAATTAGGGTTCTTCCTTTATTATGGTGAACCAATGGTTTCTGCTTTTGTTCGCGGCGAGAGGTTCAAGCATGGGATATGGAGAAGATCGATGTTGGCTTGTACTGTGATGTGTTATTAGTTCCACTTTATGAGGAATAAACGACAGAGCTGAAGCACGGCAATAGCAAACATAGGTTACCGGAAAGACAAGATTGAAGATGGTGTTGAGAAATTACTTCTGGGTGTTTCGTTTTCACATGATTGCTATTTTCATTAAGTTTGCAAATTAATTTCACTTGCTAAAATGTCAGCATGGTTCTTCCCAGGATCTGAAATGTCATTCTCCCTTGCTAAATCCCAATCTTGGTATAATTTATTTTTTAAGGAGTAACTTTTGAATTTAATAGAAGTAGAATCTAAAGAAAAAATAATCCCACAATAGGTGTTAGCTAGTTTTGGTAGAAAAGGTTTTGTCTACCTTAAGTACAGGTCTTGAGTTCAAGTCCATATGAATATAACAAATACTTTTGGGAAAGCTATCCCTAAATAGGCCTGAAAATACCCTCACCCAATCGGATTGAGATCCATCATTTAAACTCCTTATTTTGGGATAGATTATCTATATTATTGGTGATGCATAGGTAGTTCTCGTCCCAACAAAAAAAGTACAAATTACTTCCTCCAGTCCAGTCGAAAATATAAGTCATTTTAATTAATTCATCATAATCAAGAAGTAATAGTTAACTCATTAAATCTGTTTTAAATTAAATTTTTTCAAATTTAATTTACTCATATTAAATGAGATTTTGAAGGTGACAGAAAAATATTAAGAACTAGCAAAATTGACAAATAAGCATTCATTACTTTTAAGTGACTTAGGTGTGTTTGGATTAGTGGTAGCAGAAGTGACTTTTTCAATCTGACTTTTGCAAAAGTTAGATTGTATTATATAATTTATATTTGGATTAACTTTTGAAAAAGTCAGTTTGATAAACTGAAAATTGTTTGGATGATTAATGCAAAAGTAAGTTTGGATGTAAAATAACTAAAAATGATATGAATTTAATAAAAATAAAAATAGTTAATGTATTATTGGAAAAAATTCGAAAATACCAAATTACTTTAATCAGAGTACTGTTATTCTTTGTATATATAAACTTATCAAGTTATTATTTCAATGTATTAAGTTTGAGCTATTATTTGCTTTAAAAAAAACTTATCAGGTTCTTTAAGCCAATTAAATTTTTATTTTTAAATGCCGCTAATAAAAACATTTGATATACACACACTTGTCAGATTTTTTTTTTTTATTAACATAGTCTAATTTTCTTTTCATCGGAAAAAAAATCTATTCAAAACTAAAATTTTTTATTCTCAACATTCAACTGAAAATAATTTAATTGATCTTAGGTTTATGCTTTCCTTTTTCCTTGTTTTTTGCCTAAATTATCCTTGATGATCCTTCCATGACACAAAAATTCTTTTATTTAAGCTAATCATATTTTATTTTATTCTATATTGATGTTGTATACATAATTATTGAAAAAGGTAAGTTACAGCCACTAAAACCCTTTTAAGAGGGAGAGGGAAGACTAGATGAGGGCAATAAAGTTATTTAACTCACATTTTAAAATCTTAAATCGGGTCGATAATTTAATTAGAGATTTATTGAATTTACTAACATGATTTAGAATTTTCCTATTTTAGGCAGCTTTATATGGGATTTTTCCAAGTTATTATTTATTTTTTCCTTGTATATTTTCATAAATAAGGATAAAATTAGAAAACAATCATTATTAACCTTTAAGTAGATTCATATAATTAGGACCAAAATTTTCATATACAAGTAAATTTATAATAAGGACCAAAATGTTATTTTAATAAAAGAAGGTAAGACCCATTGTTTTTTCTTCATGAGGTATTTAGTTTCTTCTCTCTCCTTTCTAATTTGGGTTTTCTTGTAATCCTTTTTCTCATTTTCTTCTCAGAATCTCATCTCCACCCTTATATTTAAAACAATAGATGGTTCATATTTAATATTTTATAAAACTATTATTTTGAACATAAATAAATAAAGTTAAACTATTAAAACATGTCCTACATAATTTATAACTGTAATACAAACAAAATTAATAAAAACTTTAATTTATAAAACACTATAATCATAATTTTAGAAAATATTAAATT
Source organism: Inga leiocalycina (assembly GCA_963242795.1). NCBI lineage: Eukaryota > Viridiplantae > Streptophyta > Magnoliopsida > Fabales > Fabaceae > Inga > Inga leiocalycina. The sequence goes on from OY725329.1 coordinate 45,234,076, forward strand.
TGACCTATTCATTTTTTCATCTAAAGTTGAAAATGGGATTATAAGAAGAAAATGAGAAAAAAGATTTTGAAGATATTGGCTCCCCTATTCATAATAGAAACTTGTTCTCTCTCCACCGTAGAAAAGCCAAAAAAATGAAATTCTAACTTATGGATTAAAGCAGCGTTTTCTTCGAAAGCCCAATTAAAAAACCCCAGATTCAAATATAGTGGACCAATGCATTTTCTAGAGGTAGAATAACAATAGAGTGTTAATGAGTCAAGTCGTGTGGCATCCACCCATTAATCTTCCACGGCAAACATATTTATTTCTTTTTGATAAACATATGGGAAAATTCCATTTAAATCCAGCTGAAATACTAGAATCCGGATTCAAGCCTACACTTTCAGTAAATTCCTAATCAGGCCTAAAGGATTAATTATGAATTTCTGAATTTTGCAAATTTACCTCAATATCCCTGAATATTTACTTTTCCTTTTCCTCTAACACACAATTAGGGATCTGTCTTTCTTCCCCTTCCTCTCTTACACACACTCTTATCTAATCATGAAACACCTCTACCATCCCAAGGGAAAAAAAATCCGAGACCTACCGATAAATAACAATGGCCGTTCTAGTAAAGTCATAAATTTAATGCATTTTTGAAAGCTTCTTTATAATGTGTAGACTCCATTATTCATCATAATCTAATCACCGATGCACGAAGCAAAAAATAGAATAGTTCGAGCCCATATACTGCTATTGTTGCCTCGAAGAGATGGAAGATATACCCAGACATAAGACCAAACCATAAACATAATAAATGGCATTACATGTGTACAGTTATGATTTCGATTTTGAAATTTCATTAAATTTAGGAACCACACTGTTTTTAATTTATGTGTTCATTAGGATTCAACATATTCTCAAGGAAGCCCTCTATACTATGTCCTACATTTTATATTAGTAAATGTGTTTGATTATATATATAGGAAAGGCCACTATTACTGCATTTGAAGGTTTCAAATATATTCTTGGTAGGGGGTGTTCCATGGAGAGAGAGAGAGAGAGCGAGTGTGAATAATGATAAAAAGGGATTGTTGATTTAGGAAGCAGTAAATAAAGTGGCTAGTAGAAAATTAGGGGTATTAGGAACGTTTAGCTCTAAGTAGTTTTTCGGTTCCTCTCTCTTGAAAAGCGTGCACACCTTCTCCTTCCTGGTATGGGCGACCACCGGAAATTGCCACCGGACCGGCCGTCTGATTCCATTCCGAATGGCAGTAAAAAACAGAAAAAATCTGATTCCTCTCAAGAAAGTTTTGACAGTCCTATGTCAGAAGAAATGCCTCACCAGAAAGTATTTGAGGAAAGTAGTTCCATGGAGCATGGACAGTCTTCAGCTCAGTTGCAAAAACAGAATGGCACCCCTCTGCTTTCTTACAAGGACTCCCTTGTTGGTTTCAATGGAATAGCTAATGGAGGAAGTAATATGGATAATGAGGAACTCCTATCTGATGTCCTTAATAAGGAATGGGAGATGCCAGCCCTCATAGATGAAGTCTAAGCTCTCATGCAACACCATCCCGTAGTGCCAGTCACATTAGAGGAATACAACGAATGGTGCAAGCCTTGGAATGCCTCACTGATCATCACTGTGCTAGGTAAGCGATACAATGTATATGCTTTAAGATCCTATCTCAGTCGTATATGGAACACATCTGACTTTGATCTAGTTGACTTATCGAACAACTACTTTATTGTTCGTCTCCTTCAAAAAGAGGGATGGGCTCATATATACCAGAAAATCCTTTATGAAGGTCCTTGGGTCATCCAACAGCATGCTATCCTAGTTCAAAAATGGACCCCAAACTTTGATCCCTTCAATAACCCTCTAGGTCAGATAATCACTTGGGTTAGGATCCCAAATATTCCCTTGCAATGCTACAACTCTGAATTCATTACTAGACTGGAAAATAGGATAGGGAGAACAATTAAGGTAGATCTACTTACCCCATCGAAAAATCAATCTAATGTAGCTAAAGTTGAGCGGGGCAAATACGCAAGAGTGTGTGTCGAACTTGACCTTCAAAGCGTCTGGTCTCGCGTGTTATAGCGGCTCACTCGGCATATCATGTTGAATATGAAGGATTGCAGATGATTTGCTTCTCATGTGGCCGTTATGGTCATAGAAAGGAAGATTGCCAATGGACTTACGTTGAGTCTAACAAGAAGGAAGAGGAGCAAGCCAAAGCCGTACCAATGGTGGTGACAACCGTGCTGGATTCGGAAGTTAAGCCGGCCAACAACGAAGATAAATTTGGTCCATGGATGCTGGTTGGCCATCGCAATCGGGCATCAAGAAATGGCATCTCTGCGGGAGCTTCAAAGACCCCCAGCTCCAGACCACCCAACTCCAAACCGACGGCTCCTGCGTCGCGGCACAGTCGGTCATCCAAGGCTGCTGCAGGGGACTCAAAGCACCGTACTTGGGAGTTGAGATTTGGAGCTCTGGCAGACTTGGAAGACGGTGAGATGGCCACGGGTGACCCAGCTGACACTTGACTCAGTTCTGACATCGGTATGGCGGTATTGCAGGCCGAAATCGATGAAGAAGGGAAGGAGATCCACGCTGCAGTGGCAACCCATGGAGAAACGCGCAAATCACTAAAGCCACGTCACCAGCAAATTTCAAAACAAGGTAGGGGTCAAAGGGTAAGTGTAGGCTCAAGGCCAAATGGGCCTTCTTCAATTGGGAAAGCCCAATATGTAAAAAAGGCTATTGAGAGTGGTGGATCAGGAAAGGAAAAAACAATAAAAAATGATGGGCTTAATAGAAACATAATGGGCCGAAAGGACTTAGCCATTAGGGAGAATGTGATAGTAGGAGGTAGCATAAACCAAAGGAACTCATTTCAAATTTCTTCTCCCTTGAGTAATATTTCTCATGACCCTCATGATCACCACAAAAATGTCCTTCTTCTAGAAGGGCCAGAAACCACTACTGCACAAGTACCTGATGCCTTTCTGAAAGAAAAATGTGAACATAGCGATCATCTGGATCGTGCTCTCTCTCTCTTACCACCTAACTCCATGGCATTAGATGATGATATAGGTGATGATTTCATGATTGCAGAAGCTGGTGAGTCAGAATCTCACCATGTCGAGTAAGTTTTTTACTCTCATCCTTTCCTGTTTAGTGGTAGATATGATTATTGCTTCTTGGAATTGTAGAGGGGCTGGGAGTAGATGTTTTCCCACCACCATCAAAACCATTGTGAAAGATAATGCAATTGACATTTTATGTCTTCTCGAAACCAAAATTAGTGGTGACAGGGCTGATAGAGTGACTCGCAAACTCGGTTTCAGCAATTAGATTAGACTTGAAGCTTCTGGTTTTGCTGGGGGTATCTGGATTCTATGGAATGACACGGACTCCCAAGTGGACTACATTCTCTCCACTACTCAACTTGTTCACTGTAGGGTTATTGATAAGAAAAACGACGAGACTGTTCTTGTCACTGTGATTTATAGTGAGCCGGTCATGCATAAAAGAGATAGCTTATGGCTCTCTCTTCAAGCCATTGCTAGTAGTACTGTGGATCCATGGCTGGTTCTTGGAGACTTTAATGCCTTCATAGAACCAACTGATAAGATAGGAGGTTACTGCCCCTCTCTCCGGTCTATGAAAAACTTTGCTGATTGTGTCAAAGTGTCCGATTTACTTGAAATACCATTTGTAGGAGATCGCTTCACATGGGAAAAGGAGGGAGTGAAAGAACGTTTGGACTGGGTTTTTGGGAACCTGGCTTGGGAATTAAGACACCCTAAATACAAAGTTCTTCATAAACTCCGTTATAAATCTGATCATAGACTTCTTATTATCTCCAATAAGACAAACCCTACCCGTAGCAGACGAAGGCATCACATTAAATATAATGCTGCATGGGTCTTGGAGGACAGCTTCTTGAACATTGTTTGTCAAGCATGGGACAATGAAGACTGGTTTGAAGGGAAGCGTAGGTTTGATATAGAAGCACCTAAATGGCACTTAACCACTCTTGGTAACATCCCCAAGAAAAAAGAAAACCTTCTCAAGCGCCTTGAAGGCATTGACAGAGCCAGGCAAAACAACGACAACAATGGCTTACATAAGCTTTGGAAAGATTATAGTAAGCTACTTGCACAAGAGGAGCTTGTTTGGTATCAGAAAGCTCGATGTAAATGGTTGGCTTGGGGAGATAAAAATACTAGATTCTTTCATGCCTCCACCAAGATCCAGAAGAAAAAACAGAAAATTGAAGCTCTTCAAGATACAAACAGAAGCTGGATTTCCGATCCAAAGACATTATGTGACATGGCTGGGAAATTCTTTAAAGATCTGTATACTAGTGATGGTAGCGTCCAGGACTCGTCTAGCTGGTTTGTAGACTTTCCGTCCCTCAAGAACCCTGACATTGAAATTATTCACAGGGGGGTGACGGATATTGAAATAAAAAATGCAGCCTTCATGATGGGGGCTCTAAAGGTTCCAGGACCGGATGGCTTGCAAGCTCACTTTTTCCAGTCTCAATGGCACAGGATTGGAGATCGAGTTTGTACCCTCAACCGGGAAATTTGGCAATCCCCAGAAAAGGTCCGGGATATTAATCACACACAACTTATTCTGATTCCCAAAATTGATCACCCTGTTGGCCTGACAGATTTTCGCCCTATCTCTCTATGCAATGTCATTTTCAAGATTATCACTAAATTCATTGCTGAGAGATTAAAGGGGGCGATGTCTTACCTGATCCAACCACAGCAATGTAGCTTCCTTACTGGGAGGAAAAGTTGTGATAATATTATCATTGCACAGGAGGCTATTCATACCATGCGGAACAAACGAACGAAAAAAGGTTTTGTTGCAGTTAAAGTAGATATGGAGAAAGCCTTTGACAGATTAGACTGGGGATTCATTCGCTCTACCCTTATCAAGGTTGGTATACAAGATCCTCTGATAAACCTAATCATGGCATGTATCTCTTCGGTATCTATGGAAGTTAGATGGAACGAGGAAGAACCCTCCACATTCCTTCCATCTCGTGGGGTTTGCCAGGGCGATCCTCTCAGTCCCTACCTTTTCATCCTCTGTATGGAAAGACTTGGACAGCTGATCACTAATGAAGTCAACCAGGGACGGTGGAAAGGCCTTACTTTCAATAAAAATTCTCCCATCATTTCACACCTATTTTTCGCTGATGATCTTCTCCTATTTGGGGAAGCTTCTATGGACCAGATTGAGTTAATCAGAAACACCATGTCTGCTTTCTGTCAGGTCTCAGGTCACAAGATCAATCCGGCTAAATCCAAGGCATTTTTTTCCAAGAATGTTAATTTCAACCGTGCCTTAGAATTGAGCCAACGGTTAGGTGTTGGAATTACTAGTGATCTTGGGAAATATTTGGGCGTTCCCCTTTTGCACCATAGAAGTACGAAGATTACATACTACCCTATCCTTCTCAAAGCCCAGAAGCATTTGGCAACTTGGAAAAGTAGGTTTCTCTCTATGGCAGGACGCATGGTGCTTATCAAAGCTGTCCTCTCTGCCCTCCCCAGCTACCAAATGCAAACCACGCTCCTCCCGAAAGGTATTCTGAAAGATCTTCAAAAGGAGAGTCATCATTTTCTTTGGAACCAAGGTCAGGGCAGCAGAAAAATGCACCTCATATCATGGGATCAAATAAAGCAGGAGAAAGATTGTGGTGGATTAGCCATTAAGGATTTACAGAGCCAGAACGTTGCTTTCATTATGAAATTATGCTGGGGTTTGCTCACCAAACCAGAAGCCCTCTGGGTGCAATGTCTTAAAGAGAAGTATGGATGTAGTGATGGAGATTATCCCCTTGTCTTTCGAAAGATGAACTCCTTTGATGTCTGGCGTAGCATCACTACAGTTTGGGGGACATTCTACAACGGGGTAGGAAGAAGTTTGAAGGGTGGTAATACCTGTAATGTGTGGTGGGATCTCTGGACCCCAATTGACGAACCATTAATTCATTTTGTGACTACCGGTATCCACCGATTGGACCCGTGTGCAAAAGTTGTTGACTTTGTCCTGGCGCACGGTAGGTGGGATATCCAAAAATGGGGGGAATTCCTTCCTCATTAGGTGATAAACATCATCAGCAAAATCAAACCACCAATTGAGAGAGGTCAAGATACTTTCTGTTGGCGGAATGCATTTGATGGCAACTTTAGTGTCCAATCTGCCTATAAATTTGTGTTTACCCAATGGAAGCAGCATCGACCGTCCCTGTGGCAAAAAATCTGGAAACTCCCGGTGCCAGAGAAAGTTAAGATGTTTTTATGGCAAGTTCTTCATGAGCGGTTACCCACTAACTCACTCAGAGCTATGAGAGGTTTAATTGATAATGACGAGTGCCCATTTCAATGCCAAAGAACTGAGAGTATCCTTCATATCCTCCGAGATTGTGAGAGTGCCCGTGAGGTGTGGCTTCATTTTCTTGACACTAACGCTCGTTTTAGATTCTTTCAATCTGATTTGCAGGTATGGCTAAAGGAGAATATATCTGAGACTAAGATTATGGGCTGTTTCCCTCAATGGTTATGGCCCAAAATCTTTAGTCTTATCTGCTGGTCCCTCTGGAAGAACAGATGCTGCGGAATTATGGAAGGTTCTCGATCTCACCCTAACGAGATCATCCATACAATCATGTACCTGTTGATGGAATCCGGATCGCTTACCACCTTTAAGCACCAGATTTTCCAGGACACAGATGGATTAGTTAATCACCAGGGTCTTACGACTTGTGGAGGAGTAGTACGTGATGAGCGGGGACAATGGGTTCTGAGTTTTCAACAGAAGCTGGGCTACGCCCCCTCAACTTCGGCAGAGCCCTCAGCACTCCTAACTGGTCTCCAGATGTGCAAGGAACGGAACTTTCACAAGGTCCTGGCTTACACGGATTCCCTTGAACTATACAACCTTCTCATGAGGGATGTGAGCATACATCATCCATTGAGGACAGACATAAATGCTGCTAGAGACCTACTGTACTCTGACTGGGATATCGAGATCCACTGGGTGCCAAGAGAAGGTGTTCGGTGCGCTGACCTATTGGCTAAGGAAGCTCATCAGCTACATGTTGACCTGGCAAACTTGTCAGAACCACCCCCCAATGTCTTACATATTTGGATCAAGATCGCAACTCTGCGGTCTAACCTGTCTTTTGCTTACTGATTTGTAACTTCCAAGCTATGCTTGGCCGTCTTTAATTTTAAAAAAAAGAAAATTAGGGGTATTGAAGTAAATTAACAAAATTCAAAGATTTTTTCATCCTTATTAAGAATTTGTTGAAAGTGTAGGCCTAAATCCAGATTCTAGCATTTCGGTCGTATTTAAATTGGATTTTCCCTAAACATATTTATTAGACGCGTTGTTAGCTTTACCATAATTGAAATTGAAATTGAAGTGGTCTGAGTTAAATAATACAGAGAATCACTCACTTTTGAGTGGGACATTCTTTTTTTTGTTTTTTTCCTCAACAGTGGGATATTCATTAGTGGAAGGCCAACTCCCCTAATAATAATTCAGCCAAACACGAACACACTTTCTCTGTCTCTCCACAAAAGACTTTTTTCTTTTTTTGGCCATCTCCACAAAGTCTTTACTCTTAATCAGTTCATAAAAAATAATTAAACATACCAAAAGATTAATTTTAGCCCTAGTTTCTGTCTTCCCAAATAGCTTACTTACATATCTCCACTGTATTATCACAATACATACTATCACAACTTGCAAGCGGTATATATATATATATATATCTCACACACACATCCCTTCCTCCATGGCATCACCAAGTTAACATGAGCTTTTGTCGTTATTATATATATATATATATATATTGACGCGCGATTGACCATTGATATTAGCGTTTTCTTCATTTTTATGTGTTTTTTTTGCCAACCATAATTTTATCAGTTAAAATTATTTAGTAACTTACATATATATAAATAAAACAGTTTTAATTAATTCACGTCTTAAATTTTTATATTATCTTTTGGATTCTTCCATCAATTAATGCTTATCCTTTTCCAATAAACTGAGGAAAAATAAAACCATCTCTAAACCTATTGAAATAACTAACATCTTCAACCCTACATGAAAAAGAAGCAAAAGAACTTAGTAAAAACATGATATCCTCATGAATAACTTTGAGAACATTCATGTAAGTACTCTTTGGATCAAATAGTGAACGTTGGATGCCAACAATGTCCACTGCCTGTTAATGCAATCCAGGAATGCCAGAGTTGCATATCCAACTTAATAATGCATGCCAACAATTGGGAATGAAAGTATGGCCAAAAGCATTAATTTTAGCGAGATTTGCCTAAAAATAATTTTGGAGTAAATTAATTACTGATTGTTACCAAGCGTGTAAGCTATTTTCCGTATGTGCAAGCAATCTTCTGTTTTGTGCAAGCAATCTTCTGTTTTGTGCAAACAATCTTCTGTATGTGCAAAAATCTTCCATATAAATGTGCAAACAATTTTCCGTTGTGTGCAAAAAATCTTCCGTTATGTGCAACAGATCTTCCATGGTAGCATTCAACAATTAATTTGCCAAAAAGGTATTTATCAACAATTCTCCGTTAATTTTATTCTAAATGAAATATTGCATCGGATAATGGGTATGACAAATAAGGGCAAGGGAAAAGATATTTCTGTTGGCAACTTGCAAATAATGGAGATGATTCAAGTCGTGCCCGGGGACAATGTTTTTAAGAGCTATTCTGCGACTACTGGCAAATAAGACGCGACACTCTCGAGGATTAAACAAACCCTTCATACAAAATAGGGTGAGCAGAACTATAGAAGATCATAGAACTCAACAGATAGAAGAGTATACAAGAAGAGGCCAGGAATTGAGGTGCTTGAGGGCTTAAGAGCTGTATTCCTGTATATATCCGGACCTCTTGCAGACACCTTCCATATCTGCTTCGCATATTCAAACAATGGGCAGCCACTTGATGACTTTTAAAAATTCAGTATTTGAACGTTGAGAGGCATAAATCATCGGTTATAATGTTAGAGAATGATAATGTTTTAATGCCATGAATGTACAGTTAAAAAGCAATCAATGCTGGCCAAAAAACCCGCTTGTGCATTAAAAAATGCCAACGTCCAACATTTCACACTAAAACCAAAAAAATGATATAAAAACAATTTAGGAATTTTGCTTATCAAATTCGAAAACCGTACGTAACATATGATTAAAAGCTGGAAATTATGAGTTTGAATATTGCAACATTCATATTCCACAATTAAAACTAGTTATTATGCCGGTTTTTGGTGAGAGCTTTTATTCCAAAAATATTTTTATAGTTCCACAAAATAATTCAGATAAAATTGCCCAGTCTACATTTAACTTGCACATAGGGGGAAATTGATGGATTTCCATGTGGCTCATCATTGTGCAAGTTCACTCCTCCTCTAGGCTCATTTAATAATTCAAGACCACTTATTTCTCAAACCCCCACAATCCCAAACACACCCACTCATTATTTCCAACAATCCCCCACATGTGTCAGAAGGAACAACTTAGTTGAGTTACACACGTGAGTATAGCCATTGTATCTAGTAGTCCTCTGGACTATCAACTAGATCTAGACCGATAACATTTAGTACATAGAAATGTTAGTTAAGCATGCTTCTTTGAACCAACAAATCTTGGGTGTGTACTAGAGGCATTAGGAGTTAGATTATACCTCCACATTTCCAAAGTTAATATTGGTTTTACACATTAAAATGGCCATGCACGTGCCTGGTGCATAACGAATGCTCTAGAGATTTTACCACAATCTCATAGGAGTAGCCCCACTCCACATTCGTAGAGATGATTTCATGAAATGTGCCTGCAATGAACACACCATCCTGTAGGATTATGAAACCATTAAGAGCTTTTGCTCAGCCTCACCAAAAATGTTTTCTAGCACTTCCTCGTACCATAGGGAGGGACTAGCAATTTATTTAGTGCTAGCAGAACTAATGAACGACCTGTTTTTACCCATATGAACCTTCTTCATGGGATCACCAATCACAAAGGTTGCATTAATCATCGCTGTTAATTTTGAATAGGCTTTAGTCCCATTCCCCTCGGCTAAGTTAATTCTTCCCGGGGTTTTGTTAACGGATCCACAGGTCAACTCTTTGACTTCACAAAATCGATTGAGATAACTCCATAATTCTTAAGCTAGCTTATTCACATCTCAAACGATTTCCACTTACACCATTGAGCTTCCTACAATGGTGATTTGATTGATCCCTTGGTAAAATTCAAGGGGGGCTCAAGAATATGATAAAAAGAAATTCTTTTAATAGGTGCCATTTAACAATTACAGCTCATCGACACTAAGTGTCAGTTTCACACCAAATATTTGCCAAAAATTTTCAACAATTTAGCCTCCAATTTTAGCTAATTCCAGAGTAATAAACTCTGACTTGCATAATATTTTTAGGCTACAAGTGAATTTTCTTATATGAAACTGAACCCGCATATCTCTATAAAACAGGAATCCACTGTATATGATACCAATACCTATATTTATAGGGGAGAGGGGCCTCTCTATTTTCCTTACCGTCTACTTCTCTCTCCACTTCTTTATTGTCATTGTTAGATTAACTGTGAACGGTTGAGATTCAATATCCTATAAAAAGTAAAAATATATATATAATACTTTAATAAAAGTATAAAGATATGAACTAGTTATATCAAATTTTAAAGATTTAAATTTATTTATATACATTTTTTGTTATTTAATATTATGATAATATTTTTATAGGATATTAAATCTCAACCATTCAGATTTAATCTAACAATGAGGATAAAGAAATGGAGGGAAGTAGACGGTAAAAGAAGTGGAGAGGCACTACCAAAAAAATGGTAATCTGTAGCAGTGCAATTGTAGCGGTTATATCAAACCGCTACAAATTACAGTATTTGTAGTGGTTTTAACCTAAACCGCTACAAAATTGTAGCGGCAAGCTACGCGCCAAGTGGCGCAACAGATTAGCAGCATTTTTTGTAGCAGTTGGGTAGCCAAAACTGCTAGAAATTTGGCGCGAAATTCCCGCCAAAACTTGTAGCGGTTAAGTTGCAGTGGTTAATACACAGAAACCGCTACAATATTCCCGCCACTTGGCGCGACCAAGTCCCGCCAACAGTGTAGCGGTTATTTGTAGCGGTTACAGCAACCCAACCGCTACAAAATACCAAACGTTAGCTATTTGTAGTGGTTATAGGGATATAACCGCTACAGAATTTCAGGAGTCTCCACTTTTGTAGCGGTTCTGGGCCATAACCGCTACAGAATTTCAAAGGTTCTTGTAATTTGTAACGGTTATTATAAAACCGCTACAAATTTAAGGCGCCCTAGGTGCTTTGTAGCGGTTAAGGTAGCAGTTCCCCCTTCACTTCAAGACGTGGAGGCACGTTCCGAGGGGGCCGAAGGACCAGGCTTGGGAGGAGGTAGTTCAGGTAATTAAAATTATTTAATTAATATTTTTTGTAATTAACTCTATTTAATTAATATTTTTTTAAATTATATTTTTTGTAATTATTGATATTTAAATAATTTTTTTTAGCTGCGGTTTGCCGTCTGGGCCAACCGAAAGAGGTACACCCTCATGAAGATGGGTGACGGCTGGAGGAATAGGAGGAACCGTCTCTTCCACAAGGTGGATAAGGACGGGATGATGCCTCTGGAGCAGCTGATCAAGAGTGTCCCGGACGGCGTGCCGCCGAACGACTGGGCAAGTTTCGTCCAGTTCAGGAGGAGCCCTGAGGGGCAGGTAATGTATTTATTAGATTCTTTATATATAATTTTGTAAGTGTTAATTATTAAATTATAATTTCAATTTAATTATATTTAATTTGAAATTTATTAATTTTAAATGTTTTTTATTGTTTTAATACTTTTAATATTGTTTTTTTCCAGGAGCTTTCTCAGAGGAACACCAGGATCCGTGCGCAGCAGACGATCCACCACATAGCAAGATCGAAAACCTTTGCTGTCACCTATAGCGAGCTGGTAACTTTTCATAATATCACTGACTTTTAGCTGGTTATTTCATAATACTAATTGAATTTTGCAATTGTTTTAGGAGACAAAGGCACAGCAGGAGAACCGTCAGATAGACTATGGGGAGTTGTACGCCATCACACACAGACACCGTGACGGGACTGCAACCTCTTAGCAGGCAGAGGCGGCCATTATAAGTAATTTTATTATTATAATTTTTATAAAACCAACTGAATAATGAAAAATGCTAAGTAGTAATTTTTTCATAAAATGGCAGGAGCGGATGCAGCAGTCGTAGGCTGAGCTGCGACAGACCTAGGTTGAGGAGTCACAGGGGCCAGTGGACCCGACGGCTCCTTTGAAGGTGGGTTTGGCTCAAGCTGAGCACCCGGACGAGTGCGGGGGATAGGGATAGGCGCCAGACCTAGCATGGTCTACGACAAGAGTGCCGCCTCTAAGGCTGGCAACTCTAGAGGGGTCAGATGTCTGAGGGACGAGTCTATTGACCAGCTACGGTCAGATTTGGAGCAGCAGATGCACTAGCTGCATCTGCAGCATATGCAACAGATGCAGCAGATGCAGCTGCTGGCTGATATGATCTACACTCAGCATACGTATTGGCGTGATATCGCGAACAACATGCTCGAGCGATCATAGAGTCGCCTGTTCCCGGACGAGCAGCATCCACAGGTTTCCCCTCTCCCTCACTACGTCGTCCAGACTACTACTACTCCTCCTCCTACTCCTGCTCCTACTGATGATGATGGTGCGGTTTACTCTGGGCAGCGGCCCGATCCAGCAGTACCTGAGGGTGCACCAGATGATCAGCCCCTACACTACTATAGAATATACATTTTACGTCCCTAAAAAATGTCCCTTTTTAAAAAAGGGACATAAAAAATAAAGACGGTGGCATTTTTGTAATTATGGGTGAGAACTGAATAGCTTTAGACGTCCCCAATTCAAATAGGGACGTCTAAAGTGTGACTTTACAGACTTTAGATGTCCCTATTTGAATTAGGGACGTCTAAAATTAAAAAAAAAAATTTTTACTTTAGACGTCCCCAATTCAATTAGGGACATCTAAAGTATGTAAAGTTACACTTTAGACTCCCTATATATATTGGGGACGTCTAAAGTTTTTTAATTTTTTTTTTAATGAGGGACACCCTTTGGCGTCCCTCATATGTATTTTGGCGTCCCTAACATACATATGTTAGGGACGTCATTTTGGCGTCCCTAACATACACATATACATATATATATGTAATGGCGTCCCTAACATATATATATATATCCGTAACAGGGACGCCCTTTGGCGTCCCCATATATATGAGGGACGCCAAAGGGTGTCCCTCATTAAAAAAAAATTAAAAAAAAAACTTTAGACGTCCCTAATATATATAGGGACGTCTAAAGTGTAACTTTACATACTTTAGACATCCTTAATTGAATTGGGGACGTCTAAAGTCACGTCTAAAGTAAAAAAAAAAGGATAATTTTAGGCGTCCCTAAATTAAATTGGGGACGTAAAAAACAATTCAAATTTTTTCTGACAGTCTTTATTTGTCAGCTTTATATTAATTTTACATTCATCTTTCTCTTCCGATCGCCGTAAACATAAGAAGAGCCACTACCACTACGCATTTTAACTCTTGCTTCTTCTTCTTTATATGTCATTTTTACTCTTACTTCTTCCTTTCTCTCTTTTTTTTCACCGCCAGATCTGCTATGCTTTCTTACCATCCTTTGTATTTTATCTTCTTTCTCTTTTTTCTTTGAGTTTCTCTTCTATTTTATCTTTTTACTTGTGTTGTTATGGCTTGTAGATCAGAACTCTGAAACATGCTTCAAGACCACGTTCCCGCTGAGAAAACGAGGTTCATCTCTCCCTGTCGCTCTTCTCTATTTATTATTACGAGAAAATAAATTTCAATAATAGAAGGAGATAAGTTTTTTGTAACTAATTCCTCTTATTATTTTCATCTTTTGCCTATAAGATTTCAGCTTTGGAGTTATTATTATGTAGATTTTGGATTTCAGATACTAGATCTGTAATTTTATTAACGATGATATATGATTTCTGATTTTAAATACTGTTTAGTCCAGATCTGTAATATAAACGAATTTTTTTTTTTAAAAACCACTTTAGAAGTCCCCACTTTAAAGTGGGGACGTCTAAAGTCCCTCAATGGCACTTTAGATATCCCCACTTTAAAGTGGGGACGTCTAAAGTCCAGACTTTAGACGTCCTTTTTTATTTACGGACGTTATTGCCATTTTTTACTACGTCGCTCACATAGACGTCCCCTTGTTTTCAGACGTTAAAAGGTCTAAAAAAGGGACGTTAAAAATGTTTTTTGTAGTAGTGCCAGCTACTTAGTTTAGGACATCTTTTTTTTATTTGTTGTTGAAACATTTGTAAATATATATATATATATATGAGTTTGTATTTCATAACTTAAATTCTTATTGTATTTAATATAATTATATTTATATTATTAGATCGCATTGTTCAATTTATGAATTAATTGCAACAATATTATTTATATTTCTAAATTAAAAAAAATGAAGTATATATATATTTGTAGCGGTTTTAAATAAAAACCGCTACAAATATATATAGTTGTAGTGGTTCTTCAAGAAAAACCGCTACAACAATATATATTTTTGTAGCGGTTCTACAATAGAAACCACTAAAAATATGAATATAGTTGCAGCGGTTTCACAATAAAAACCGCTACAAATACTCATCATTTGAATTTTGAAATTTGCCGCCTTTGTTCACATTTATAGCGGTTATGGTATGTATAACCGCTACAAATTAAAAATTATTTTTAAATTTGCTGTCCAATGGCTTTAATATTAGTAGCGGTTGTGTACATATAACCGCTACAAATATTCAACGTTTAAATTTTTAATTTCCCACCAATGTGTGCAAAATTCCAACGGCTTGAACATTAGTAGCGGTTTTATACGTATAACCGCTACAAATATTTAAGAACTGTAGCGATTAGTGTGGCCGTTTTAGAACCGCTACAAAATTGAAAACGTTAGAATTTCAGAATATAAGGTAATTGGCATTCGTCATTCTCTACTCACTCATCTTCTTCTCTATACTTTCTTCTCTCTCACTAGTAGCTATGGATAAATTCTAAGGTTTTGATCGTTGACAAGCTCGATCAGCTGCAGTCCAAAATTATTCTTACGCTTTGTCATTTGGAGATGATCTTTTCTCCGTCCTTTTTTACTGTGATGGTTCACCTTACAGTCCACCTCGTTCATGAAACAAAACTCGCTGGACCAGTACAATATCGTTGGATGTATCCGATTGAGAGGTACTCATTTTAAATATGTGCTTTATTCTCTGTATTTAATGTTTGCTAGCCGTCCTTTTCAGCATTTTATATCAATTTTCTCATCTGTACTTCGTAGGTTCCTTGGATGTATCCGATTGAGAGGTACTCATTTTAAGGCGTGGCCAGAAGGTTCTATAGCTGAAGGCTATATAGGGGATGGGGTGCTATATTTTTGCTCAAGGTACTTTGATGATCTTGAGACGGCTTTCAACCGCCCACCTCGTGTTGACGATTGTCTTGATCCTGCGCCGACATCAGGAGAATTTATCCCTCGTATTGGTAAACCAGTTGGAGCAACTGAGAACTTCAAACTAACGGCAACTGAGAAGTTCCAAGCACATAGACATGTCTTGATTAATTGCACTCAAGTTGAACCTTTCATACTGTAAGAATTGTACACTCACATGTTATTCGATCTATATCTTTCATAACATTTCTCACTTTCATTTCACTATCGTCTTTCCATTATTAATTACAGGGAATTCAGAAGTCATGTGAAGCGTCAACTCAGGATCCGTACACAGACATCCTCAGAAGTTGATAGGAGGGTCCACAGAGAATTCCCGAGCTGGTTTGCGCGCAGAATACTAAATGACCAATACCCATACTCACCAGATTTCAGAGCTCTCGCAATCGGCTCTCTTGATCATGCAAAAAGGTTTACAGCATACAATGTCAATGGTTTTAAGTTTTGCACGGTTTCACGGGATTAAGGATTGCAAACTCAGAATTCGGGTGTTTTATGGCACATTTGGGACAAGGAGTTATGCGAGCAGCAGTGACGCCAACATGCAGTTCGGAGCCGTCCTTTACTATGGCAAGCTTCTTGATGTGGTCGAACTTAATTATCAAGGCCGTTTCACCGTTACGCTGTTCAAGTGTTTGTGGGCAAATACCACCACTTCTCGGGGACTGACAACTAACGACTTAAGGATCACATCAGTCAATTTCTCACGGCCGATTCATACTGGTATTTCTCAAGATGATGAGCCGTATATTCTAGCTTCAGAGGCACATCAAGTTTATTATGTCGAGGACGAGAGGCACAGGGATTGGCACATGGTCGTTCATCTAAAGCCACGAGACCTTTACGACATGGGTGAAGGCGATAACATCACCTACAAGAGTGAGCCATTTCAGCCATCCGATTTTGAAAACTACTTCCCTGAAGGCGATGACAATTTACCTCTACTGCGGTGAGTTTTTTTAAGTCCAAGTCATTTAAATTAAATTTTTTAAATTTAATAAAACATCCATAACAATAATTTTTCTACATAATTTCTGTAGGGATGGCGACGATGAGTGATCAAATTCAAATTATGCTTTTCTCTTTAAAAAAAACTAGAAAAAAAATTTTAAAATAAAATTTAAAAAACAAAATTTTAAAAAAAATTAAATAATATTTGTAGCGGTTAACAAAACCGCTACAAAAGTAACAATAAACGCTACTAAATAAAAACCGCTGCAAAATCGACACATTAACCGCTACAAATAGTACGTGGATCCCTATAAATACCCTTATCACAACTCATTTCAAACACATTCCAATTTCTTTTCACCTTACCTTTCTTTCATTTTCTCTCAATTACAACTTCTTTTGTATGAGCAGAGGAGCTGACTAATACGATCAGATATGGTAACAAGTTATTTTATTTTTTTTACAATACTTCTTTCCTTTATATAAAATTTATTCCCACCATTTTTTTCCCAAATATATTAGAACTGTATTTCATTTTCATCTATTTTTCATACATAATTACATTATATTAGACAACATAATAATTCCTTATTACCGATGTATCCTTAATAATATTATTAATATAATTTTTATACTAATCCAATTAAATTAAATTTATCCTTTTAATTTAATAATAAGCTAATTAAATTAGATAAACTAATAAAAAAAAGAAACTAATTAATTTAATATTAAAAGAACAGAAACAAATGATTGTATATTTTTAAAAAAAATTTTAAATATTTGTAGCGGTTATGAAACCGCTACTAATAAATGCGCATTTTTAAACTCAAATTAAATTTTTTGGCGCTAAATTTGAATTTCATGAAATTAGTAGCAGTTTTATAACCGCTACAAATTTCATAAAAATTCAAAATTAGTAACGGTTTCCTAACCGCTATGAAATTGAAAAAAATGTCATTTTTCTTTTCCCCCCTTGAAATTTTCAATTTTTTATATTTGTAGCGGTTATATAACCCCTACAAATATCGGTGAAACAAAATTTTGTTCATTGGGATTTTGTAGCAGTTTGTTATAACCGCTACAAAGTATGTAGCGGTTATGTTCCTTGCATAGCAGTTTTGTATAACCGCTACAAAATCGCTTGCAACATACGATGTAGTAGCGGTTTACCTAACTGCTACAAATGTTGTTTGTAGTGGTTAAAACCACTACTAATGCCTATTTTTAACCGCTACTAAATCACTTTTTTTTTTTGTAGTGAGGCCCCTCTCCCTATTTATAGTACCCCTCAAATATCTCAAATTTATTTAGCAACTCTTCATAAACAATTCTAAATTAACTAGAATCTCATCAAATATCATCATTTTATTTCACATGAAATCGCATACTTTTAAATCCAGGGTTATTTCCAAAGCAAACCATTAAAAACGCCACATGCATGATAGTAAAGAAACCACATATATAAATACGCATGTTTTCTCTTTCGAAATGCTTGTAGCATACTCTCAACAATCAGAACCTTAGGGCATACAGACAATCACCATAAATTATATTAGGCACCTTTAATATTAACCAATTATTCTCCACATTTGTAAAAGGCACAAGACCATAAAGGCTTAAAAAACCATCAGGAGGATGACACCCATCAGCAAACCACAATTATGCTGTTAACTCGTAAATAAAATCCATAGGCCAATACTCCAATATAACCCCTGTCATTATTGCCATTATGATATAATATTTTCACATAATACATATTTGGCATATTTTTGTTAAAAACCTCACATATCCCAATCACAAAGATTATTAACCATTAATAAGAGTTATAATGTCATCCTCAGTAAGCAGCACTAATAAATTATTAGACTAACACAGTTATTTAATATTATAACAATCACATAATTGTTATATGGTTATCGTTGGTGCACTCTTACCTCTGACTAAATTATAATAATGAGCTTTAAAGTTATTAAAGTCAATTTAATATAATCAGAAAGGTTGTCAAATTAAATATGCCAATACAAAACATGTTATCAATCAGTGGCAAGAAATTAAGACAGGAAAAGTAAAAACAACTATGTGGGGTTCAAGCGGTTTTAGTATTACGCATATGTTCCTGACATTAAGTCATTATTAATATATTGGTACCCTCATAATACCTTTTCACTCAATAACAATTCACATCATCATCAATTTTCAGCAACACTCAAAACAAACAAACCCTTATTAAAATACCCCTTCCCAATTAGCACATTATTCTTTGTCATGACAATCTTGTCAGACTCAAAACACACTCTAATCCCAGCTTTCTCGAGCAGCGCCATAGAGACTAAGCTAGCTCTTACATCAGGTACATACAACACGTCATTCAAGACCAATGTCTTTCCCGATGTGAGCTTAAGTGCCACTTGCCCTTTTCCTTGAGCCTTAGAAGTTCAGGAGTCAGCAAGATAAACATGGTCTTGCCCTTCTTCAAAGGAGGTAAATATCTCTTTGTTCACATAGATGTGCCTGGTAACTCCTGAGTCTACCACTCATTTCTTCACATCGGAGACAAGAAGGGCTTGTGACACCACAACAATAATGATTTCTTCATCACTGCCATCATCTTCTACAACCAAATTCACATTTGGCTTAGAAGGATTTTCACCCCCTTGAGAGTTATCTCCCTAGGCCCTTTTCCTACACTACGCTGCATAGTGACCTGGTTTTCTGCAGACAAAACAACTTCTAGTCTTCTTTTTAGGGTTAGTATCCTTGGGCTTGTAGTAAGGTTTCTTATTTTTATTATTTTTGTTTTTGTGGTCGTACCTTTTGTTGTGTGGCTTTTCCTCAACTAGGTTTGCTTTCGTAGCCATTTCTTGGCCCTTTGCAGCTTGTATAGCTTTTCGGTTGGTATCTTCAATAATAATAATATAAGTGATCAGGTCATTCAGAGACAACTGCTTCTGTTTGTGTTTTAGTTATTACTTGTAGCCATTCCATGAATCTGGAAACTTCTCGATTAGTACACTAGCCACAAACTCATCTGGCAGATTGATCTTCTCAGCCCAAAGCTCCTCATTCAGCTTGTGGTACTCATTGATTTGGAGCTTGATGTCTTTTTCATCTTTCATCTCCCACCTATAAAAGTTTCCTATCACGAACTTCTACTTCCCAGCATCCTTAGCAGTATACTTGAGGATAAGCAATCCCCATATCTCACTTGCTTCTTTGTAGACATGGTACACACCAAACAAATCGTTAGATAAAGTAGTGATGAGAGTGTGTCTACAAACTTGGTTAGCATAGGTCCAAGCATCCTTTTGTGCCTGGTCAGCATCTAGATAGGTGCATATTGAGTGAGTGCAACTGCTACTCCATGCATATCAAGGATAGTATACACACGTTCTTGCCAACGCCTGAAATTTTTCCCATCAAACTGCTCTATCTTGGAAGTGTCAAGAAACTAATTGGGAATAGGTATTGATGTCAGTATGGCAGAAGTGTTGTCAGAACTAGCAGCAGAGGCCATGCTAGCTCTTAAGATTGTTGGCAGCCTGCAAATAATGGAGATGATTTTAGTCGTGCTCAAGGACACTGTCCTTAAGAGCTATTCTGCGACTACCATCAGATAAGACGTGACACTCCCCAGGATTAAACGAACCTTTCCTACAAAATAGGGTGAGCAGAATTATGGAAGATAATAGAACTCAGTAGATAGAAGAGTATACAAGAAGAGGAGGAATTGAGGTGCTTGAGGGCTTAAAAGCTGTATATATCCTGTCCTCTTGTAGACACCTTGCTCATATATGCTTCGCATATTCAAACAATGGGCAGCCACTTGATGACTTTTAAAAATTCAGTATTTGAACGTTGAGAGGCATAAATCATCGGTTATAATGTTAGAGAATGATAATGTTGTAATGCCATGAATGTACAGTTTAAAAGCAATCAATGCTGGCCATAAAAATCCGCTTGTCCATTAGAAAATGCCAACGTCCAACCTTTCACACTAAAACCAAAAGAATGATATAAAAACAATTTAGGAATTTTGCTTATCAAATTCGAAAACCGTATGTAACATATGATTAAAAGCTGGCAATTATGAGTTTGAATATTGCAACATTCATATTCCACAATTAAAACTAGTTATTATGCTGTTTTATGGTGAGAGCTTTTATTCCAAAAATATTTGTATAGTTCCACAAAATAATTCAGACAAAATTGCCTAGTCTACATTTAACTTGCACATAGGGAGAAATTGCTGGATTTCCATGTGGCTCATCATTGTGCAAGTTCACTCCTCCTCTCGGCTTATTTAATAATTCAAGACCACTTATTTCTTAAACCTCCACAATCCCAAATAGTGTGGGACTTGTTCTTTGTGACACATTCACTCATTATTTCCAACAATTTCTAGCCTGTCTTTTCTTGTACAGCACTATTAACCTCTCATATCCATTCCTGGAATGTTCGAGGCTAGAAGAGGAGGGACACAATGGCAAAAGAGGGATTCAAGTTGGCAAAGGCCATAGAGGATAATGAAATTGCACCAAAAATTTCATGAATAACCAGCTGGGGTGACGTGGCCTTTCCCTCATGAGGTATCAAGTTCCTCTTATGCCACCATGTATTAAGCAGTACAATAATACCTTTAGCTATATCTATCTTATCACAAGAGAGAAGATGAAGCAAAAAATCTTTAAGTAATTGGAGGAGTTGAAAGCCATCAATCAGGTGGCCTAATTGAAAAACATCCAAACCGGATGGCTTTAGAGTAAGGACACCTAAACATTAAATGATCTAGAATTTCATCAACTGAACATCCAAAAAGGCATTGGAAGTATTGTGGTGATGTTCGCAAAGTATATCAACAGCAGATGATGCTTTACGCAGAAATTTCCATATGAATAGCAACAATTTGTAAGGTATAGATAATGACCAAAGAAATTTTCAGAAAGGATCAGAATTTCCATGAGACTCTACTGATGAATAGAAGTACCATTTGAAATCATTCCTTAACTGTGTTGTTCCAGACTGATGTCCAGCCCAGATTAACTTATCAGGTGCTTTTGAGAAAGATATTGGAGTATTCAAAATTACTTCTGCAAGTAAGGGAGAATAGATTGATCTCACAAGAGTTGTATTCCATTGGATTGGATTCTAAAGTTTTGTAAATAATCTTATAATAGAAACATCACCCTTCAAAATTTTATCTTATACAGCTGTAATTTCTTTTATAAAAAAAAGAATAGAAGTGCGTACATTCAGACATTGCTTTTATTTTTTAAACAATTTTTCATTTTTACTTTTAATCTTATAAACACTCTGCAAAACGAAGAATATACAGCGGCGACTTTTTTGTGTGCGTTCGATCTCATCATTTGTTTTTAACATTTTTAATATCGGATTATTGATTGAACGTTGAATAATAGTAAAATTTAATGTGAAAGAGTAATGAAGCACTTTATGAAAGATGAGCCTTGCTTGACGGAATTTGCTGGATAAATACTAATGGTGCTACCAGTGGAAGTTGGCGCAGTTGGTAGGTAAACTGCGCCCCAACAATCCGTTCTTGGTTTCGATCCATAGGGTCGCCAGGAAATGGAAGTTGGAGTGATTTCTTTTGAGAGCTCTCTCCCCCGCACATGTGCGAAGTACTTGCATTTGGCCCTATTCAATGGGGACGTCAGGACTAGTCGGTTGTCGGGGGCCCATTTTGGTAAATCTAGCATTGGCTTGTAGGTTAACGCCGCATACTTGGAAGGTGGGTGCACCGAAAGTTAAAAAAGGTCCATTGCATAAACCATAAAAAAAATATTAATGGTGCTAGATTCGCATATTGAAATGAAAAAGAATTTAAAAATAATTTTTTATTTTTAAATAAAAAGGCCTAACCCACTCATAGGTAAAGTCTGAACCTCCCCCAGGTGCACAACCCCAGGCATAGCCTAGTTAAGTAATATATATGTGTGTGTATATTAACCACCGGAGGTAGTAATTTATAATAGATCAGAAGGCGCAGGTACATTCAAACATTTATTTTCTTCTTTTGAAAACAAATTTCTTGTTGAATTTTACTTTTAACCTTTTAATCACATTGAAAAATGTACAAAATGCGGCGACTTTTTTGTAGTGCATTCGATCTCATCTTTTCTTTTTATGCAGGATTTAAAGAAGCCGTAGGCTAGCTTGGATATCATATAACAGGATTGTCTCCAATAGAAGAATACATGTGCATAGCAAAAATAAAAGAAAATTATTACCTCATTCTTTTTCTATTGAAGGGGAGGGAAGGGAAAATTTTTTCAGTCAGATTTGAAAAAATTGGAGAAGTGAGGTTACAAAATTTTGATAAAGAGAATATGTAAGATGAAAAAGTAAGAAAAATTAATTAAAAAATTTTAATTCCACTTATTTAATTTTTAAATCCAATTCAAAAAAAAAAAAAAATCCCTCCTCTCACTTTCCCTCCCCTCCCCTCCTCTCATATCAAACAAGTCTTATGACTGAAATTGACTTCTCAATTAGATCCTATATTAAGGACAAGAGGAAGTATTTAATAACATTTTGTCCCACAAAATTTTCTTTCATTCTCTTGGTTTTTATCATGCAAACTGATGAACAACTTGATATATTGTTAGTTTGTTACCGTAGCAAATATTGTCTAAAATAATATATTATGATTTTTGTAACAAAAAATCGCATTAACCTTCTTTAAAAAAACTGAAATCTTGTAAAAATATACAAATAAAAATAAAGAACAAAAAAAAAACCCATTGAAACATGTAAAAATAGAGTGCCTTTTTTTTATTATAAATTTTATACCTTGTTAAGAATTAATAATTTCTAAATAGAGATAAATTAGATAGATTTTTTACCTCAAAAGTATTTGAATAGCATATCTTTTTTAATACATCTCATTTCTAACTGGCTATATCTGGTATTTTAAATCAAAGAAAATTAATATGCAAGTTCCTTTAATTTCATCTCATTTTCAATTAAGTTTTTGTATTTTTCTTATTAAGCTCTAGATGATATTCCATAACTAACATGATTTCAAGAAAAAGAAATACCATGATAATAAATAACGTAGTTGCATTGCACCCATGCTTGAATGAAAGATGCCACAGAATAGCAAACTATTGCCAAAAGCCATGTAACCTAGTAGTATGAAAGTTCCATTTAAGTGGAAGGTCATGAGTTCGATTCTGCTTGTAATCCTAAACTATTGGTATATTTGTCCCTCTAAAAAAATGAGTAGTAAATTTCAGGACAAGTATTTTCACTACAAAAAAAACGTGATTTAGTAGCGGTTAAAAATGGGTATTCGTAGCGGTTCTAACCGCTACAAAATATGTTAGTAGCGGTTTGAGAAACCGCTACTAAACCGTATGTTGCAAGCGGTTTTGTAGCAGTTTTATAAAACTGCTACTCAATCAAAAATAACCGCTACAATCTTTGTAGCGGTTCATATTAACCGCTACAACACCCAGAGATATTTGTAGCGGTTATGTAACCGCTAAAAATATAAAAAATTTTATTGACAGCTTAAAAAAAGAATTTTTTTTTGTAGCGGTTAATAAACCGCTACAAATATAAAAAATTCAAAGTTTGTTGGCGAAAAAAAAATGACATTTTTTATTTGTAACGGTTAATGAACCGTTACTAATTTTGAATTTCATGAAATTAGTAGCGGTTTTTAAAACCGCTACTAATTTCATGAAATTCAAAATTGGCGCCAAAAAATTTAAATTGAGCCGTAAAAAGGCGCGTTATTTAGTAACGGTTTAAAAACCGCTACAAATATTTAAATTTTTTTTAAAAAATATACGATGATTTTTTTTCTATTTTTTCAATATTATATTAAATAGTTTATTTTGTTATTATTTTATCTATTTCAATTAGTTTATTATTCAATAGTTTAACTTATTAATAAATAAAAAGAAAAAGTGTAATTGAATAGGATTAGTATAAAATTTATATTAATAATATTATTAAAGATAGGTAGGTAATAAGGAATTATTATGTTTTCTAATATAATGTAATTGTGCATGAAAAATAGATGAAAATGAGATAGAGTTATGATATATCTAGAAAAAAAATGGTTAGAATAAATTTTATAGAAAGGAAAGAAGTATTCTAAAAAAAATTGAAAATCTTGTTACCATATTTGATCGTATTATTCAGCTCCTCTACTCATACGAAAGAAGTTGTAAATGAGAGGAAATGAAAGAAAGGTAAGGTGAAAAGAAATTGGGGAGTGTTTGAAATGAGTTGTGATAAGGGTATTTATAGGGATCCACGTATTATTTGTAGCAGTTAATGTAGCGGTTATTAATTAGTAGCGGTTATTTATATTTTTGTAGTAGTTTAATATTCATCATGCTATTTGTAGCGGTTATGTAGCGGTTATTAATTAGTAGCGGTTATTTATATTTTTGTAGCGGTTTAATAACTGCTACAAATATTATTTTAATTTCTTTTTGAAAATTTTTTTTTACATTTTATTTTAACACAAATTTTTTGCATTTTTTGTAAAGACAAATTTTTTACACTTGAATTTGATCACTCATCGTCGCCATCCCTACAGAAATTTTGTAGAAAAATTATTGTTATTGATGTATTATTAAATTTAAAAAATGTAATTCAAATGACGTGGACTTAAAAAAACTCACCGCAGCAGAGGTAAATTGTCATCGCCTTCAGGGAAGTAGTTTTCAAAATCAGCTGGCTGAAATGGCTCACTCTCGTAGGCTATGTTATCGCCTTCACCCATGTCGTAAAGGTCTCTTGGCTTTAAATGAACGACCATGTGCCAATCCCTATGTCTCTCGTCCTTGACATAATAAACCTGATATGCCTCTGAAGCTAGAATATACGGCTCATCATCTTGAGAAATACCAGTATGAATCGGCCGTGAGAAATTGACGGATGTGATCCCTAGGTCGGCAGTTGTCAGTCCCCGAGAAGTAGTGGATTTGCCCACAAACACTTGAACAGCGTCACGGTAAAACGGCCTTGATAATTAAGCTCGACCACATCAAGAAGCTTGCCATAGTAAGGGACGGCTCCGAACTGCATGTTGGCGTCACTTCCTCGCTTAACTCCTTGTCCCAAATGTGCCATAAACACCCGAATTCTGTGTTTGCAATCCTTGATCCCGTGAAACCGTGCAAAACTTAAAACCATTGACATTGTATGCTGTAAACCGTTTTTCATGATCAAGAGGGCCGATTGCGAGAGCTCTAAAATCTGGTGAGTGTGGGTTATGGTCATTTAGTATTCTGCGCGCAAACCAGCTCAGGAATTCTCTGTGGACCCTCCTATCAACTTTCGAGGATGTCTGTGTACAGATCCTGAGTTGACGCTTGACATGAGTTCTGAATTCCCTGCAATTAATAATGGAAAGGTGTTAGTGAAATGAAAGTGAGAAATGTTACGAAAGATATAGATTGAATAACATGTGAGTGTACAATTCTTATCGTATGAAAGGTTCAACTTGAGTGCAATTAATCAAGACATGTCTATGTGCTTGGAACTTCTCAGTTGCCGTTAGTTTGAAGTTCTCAGTTGCTCCAACTGGTTTACCAACACGAGGGATAAATTCTCCTGATGTCGGCGCAGGTTCAGGACAATCGTCAACACGAGGCGGGCGGTTGAAAGCCGTCTCAAGATCATCAAAATACCTTGAGCAAAAATATAGCACATCATCCCCTATATAGCCTTCAGCTATAGAACCTTCTGGCCACGCCTTATTTATCACGTAAGATTTTAATTTCCCAAGGAACCTACGAAGTACATAAGAGAAAATTGATATAAAATGATGAAAAGGACGACTAGCAAACATTAAATACGGACAATAAATTAAAGCACATATTTAAAATGAGTACCTCTCAATCGGATACATCCAACGATATTGTACTGGTCCAGCGAGCTTTGTTTCATGAACGAGGTGGACTGTGAGGTGAACCATCACAGTAAAAAAGGACGGAGGAAAGATCATCTCCAAGTGACAAAGCGTAAGAATGATTTTCGACTGCAGCTGATCGAGCTCCTCAACAATCAAAACCTTAGAACAGAACTTCCGAAAGAAAGAACAAAGTTCCACCAAAACGATGGAAACATCGGGAGGAAGTGTATTCTTTATAGCCAGAGGGAGTAACTGCTGCATAAGAACATATGAGTCGTGACCCTTCAAGCCAACAACCTTTCGAGCCTGCAAGTCGACACATCGAGAAATGTTGCTAGAATACCCATAAGGAACTTTTAATTTCTTCAACGTCGCGAGGAACACATCATTGTTCTGTTTTGTGAGGGTAAACTTTGCCGGTGTAAATCTGTCATGCTCATCTGGCCAAGCGTCTTCACGAACTCCCATGTCGCATAAATCTTTCCTTACTTGAAGGTGATCTTTTGTCTTGCCGGGTTCGTTAAGCAGCGTATACAGCACATTGTCGCAAACATTCGTTTCAATGTGCATTACATCAAGACTGTGGTGAAGTAAATTAGATCTCCAATATGGAAGCGTGAAGAAAATACTTATCTTCTTCCACTGCTGAGGCGGCGAAGTCCTGTGCGTCTTTTGGCGAGTTTGTGCTGAATCGTCGCTTTTTCCAAACTCGAAGTCAACATGCTCAAGCTGCTGTAAGATATCTGTACCGGACAAAGTTTGAGGTGGTCCTCTTTTTTCTAGTTTCCCATTGAAGCGATTCCATTGCAATCTGAACTTATGCGTTCCATCGAGAAACCTCCGATGCCCCATAAAGCACCACTTTCGGCTGTGGGGAAGGCGCAATGTGTCAGAGTCAAAATTGCAAGCTAGACACGCCGACCCAGTATGTACATTCCAACCAGATAATGTGCCAAGGCCAGGAAAGTCACTAATCGTCCACATCAAGGCTGCACGCATGTTGAACAAAGTCTTGCTGTAAGCGTCGTACGTCTCCAAGCCGACATTCCACAGGTCAAGCAATTCCGCAATAAGCGGTTGGAGATACACATCGATGTCATTGCCCGGTGCCTTTTTTCCTGGAATGATCATAGACATAATGAAAGAGCTTTGTTTCATACACATCCAGGGGGTAAGTTATAGGGAACTAAGACTACCAGCCAAATACTGTAACTTGTGCTAAGATTCCCGAAAGGATTGAACCCGTCGGTCGCCAACGCAAGCTGAACATTTCTGGGGTCAGTCGCAAAATCTGGAAAGTCGTTGTCAAACATTTTCCAAGCAGCTGCATCCCGCGGATGTCTTAATTTACCGTCTTAGTTTTTATCAACGGCATGTCACCTCATGTGCTCAGCAGTTTTAGACGACATAAATAATCTTTGTAGATGAGGTTTCAAAGGGAAGTACCTGAGAATCTTTGCAGGTTTCTTCTTCTGCTTTTTCCCCTTCCAATTGTCTTGTACCTCGATGTGTGACATCTCTTACATGTCTCCCCACTGGAATCGTCTCCCCAATACAGCATGCAATCATTTGGGCACGCATCAATCTTTTGATAATTCAACCCCAACCTGTTGATAATCTTCTTGGCCTCGTAGAAGGTTGTGGGAATCTTAGCGTAGGGGAATGCATCTTGTAATAAGTCGAGCAACATCAACATTCCCTTATCTATGATCCCACACAAGCACTTGATATGATACAATTTGATCAAGAAAGATAATTTAGAATATTTGCGACAACCTTAAAATAAAGGACGATCTACCTCATCCATCAAGCTGAAAAAATCTCGAGCTGCTTCATTCCCCATAAAAGCCGGCTCAGAGCCGTGCACTTCTTCGTTGAAATTGTCGCCTTGAAATCCAAACACATCACGCACAGCATCATTCACAGGATCATCTTCATCTACTTGAACGCCTACTTGAGAACTTCGAGGAAGAGTATCGTCATATCTAATGCCGGCCTTCTCACCATGAACTGCCCAGAACGTATAGTCCTTAGGGAAAGGCTTCACAAGCAAATGTTCCTTCACAACATTTCGTGCATGCCACTTCTTGAACTTGCATTTCCGACACGGACAGACGATCTTGCCGTTACAGCTGCCGTGAGTGAATGCGAATTCTAAGAAACTATTTAATCCGTACAAATATTCAGGAGAATTGCGCAGCAACCTTATCCATGATTTATCCATAGCTACAAGTGAGAGAGAAGAAAGTATAGAGAAGAAGATGAGTGAGAAGATAATGACGAATGCCTAGAACCTTATATTCTGAAATTCCAACGTTTATAATTTTGTAGCGGTTATTAAACCACTACACCAACTGCTACAGTTATAAAATATTAGTAGTGGTTATATATATAAAACCGCTACTAATATTCAACCCGTTAATTGGTGGGAAATTCAAAATGTACTTGTTGAGTATTAGTAGCGGTTATATATATAAAACCACTACGAATGTTCAACGTATTAGTAGCGGTTATATATATAAAACCGCTACTAATATTAAAGCCGTTGGACATTAAATATAAAAATAATTTTCTAATTTGTAGCGGTTATACATAACATAACCACTACAAATGTGCACAAAGGCGGCAAATTTCAAAATTCAAATGTTTTGAGTATTTGTAGCGGTTATTAGTGTATAACTGCTACAAACATATATATATTTGTAGCGGTTTTCAACTAATAACCGCTACAAATGTATATATACATTTGTAGCGGTTATTATATATACATTTGTAGCGGTTATTAGTTGAAAACCGCTACAAATATATATATATACTTTATTTTTTTTAATTTAGATATAAATCATTCATAAATTATTTCAACGCGATCTAATAATATAAATATAATTATATAAAACATAATAAGAAAGTTCTGAAATAAAAGCTCATATATATATATTTACAAATGTTGAAACAAAAGAAAATGTCCTAAACTAAGGAGCTGGGGGCTGATCCTAAACTAAGGAGCTAGGGGTTGATCCTCTGGTGCTCCCTCAGGTGGGGCTCCCTCAGATGCCGCTGGATCGGGCCGCTGTGCAGAGTGAACCACACCATCGTCATCAGCAGGAGGAGGAGCAGTAGCAGGAGGAGTAGTACTCGGGACGACATAGCGAGGGACAGGGGGAACCGCTGGATACTGCTCGTTCGGGAACATGCAACTCCAAGCTCCCTCGAGCATGTTGTTCACGATCTCACGCCACTGCATCTACTGAGCGTATAGCATATCTGCATGCATCTGCAGGTGCTGCTGCTGCTGCACCTGCATCTGCTACATCTACTGCTGCGTCTGCTCCAAATCTGACCACAGCTGGTCAATAGACTCGTCCCTCCGACGTCTGACCCCTCTAGAGCTGCCAGCCTCAGAGGCGGCGCTCTTGCCGTAGATCATGCTGGGTCTGGTGCCTATCCCCATCCCCCGCACGCGTCCAGGGTGCTCAGGCTGAGCCAGACCCACCTTCAAAGGAGCCGTCGGGTCCACTGACCCCTGTGACTCCTCAGGCTGGGTCTGTCGCAGCTCAGCTTGCGACTGCTGCATCCGCTCCTGCCATTTTATGAAACAATTAATAATTAGCATTTTTCATTATTAACTTGGTTTTATAAAAAATATAATAATAAAATTACTTACAATGGCCGCCTCTGCCTGCTGAGAGGTCGCAGTCCCGTCACGGTGTCTGTGTGTGAAGGCGTACAGCTCCGCATAGTCCGTCTGACGGTTCTCCTGCTGTGCCTTCGTCTCCTGAAACAATTACAAAACAATTAGTATTATGAAATAATCAGCTAAAAGTAAGTGATATTTTGAAAAGTTACCAGCTCGCTGTAGGTCACAGCAAAGGTCTTTGATCCTGCTGTGTGGTGGATCGTCTGCTGCGCCCGGATCTCGGTGTTCCTCTGAGAAAGCTCCTGGAAAAACAAATAATTAAATGTATTATAATTTAAAATTAAATACAAATTAAATTGAAATTATAATATCAAAAATATAATAAATACATTACCTGCGCTTGAGGGCTCCTCCTGAACTGGACGAAACACGCCCAGTCATTCGGCGGCACGCCATCCAGGACGCTCTCGATCAGCTTCTCCAGAGGCATCGTCCCGTCCTTATCCACCCTGTGGAAGAGACAGTTCCTCCTGTTCCTCCAGGCGTCGCCCATCTTCACGAGGGCGTACCTCTTCCGGTTGGCCCGGACGGCAAACCGCAGCTGAAAAAAATTTATTTAAATATCAATAATTATAAAAACCATAATTTAAAAAACATAATTAAATAGAATTAATTACAAAAGATATTAGTTAAATAGTTTTAATTACCTGAACCACCTCCTCCCAAGCCTGGTCCTTCGGCCCCTTCGGAATGTGCCTCCACGTCGGGAAGTGAAGGGGGAACCACATCCAATTCGCTCCCAGGTCGCTTAGGAAGCGGTTGAGCAGGTGACCTCCATTGTGGATCGGCTGGTCAGTGCCCTCGTTCCACGGCACTATAACTCATAGGGACCGGTCCATGCTGTTCAGACCGGCCACATCTAGCCTCCTCGTCGACACGTTCCCCTGCTCATCTGCACAGTTGACCGCACGTTAGATAAATTATAATTCAAAGTTAACATTTTTAATTTAAATAAATAATTTACTAAATTAAAAAATTAATTTACCTTCGACCTGCACCTCAAACCCAGTGGACCGCGAAGACGACCCTCGTGGGTTGTTCAACTCCCGAGCATCCTCCTCATCGAGGAACTGCTCCATCTCTCTGAACCCAATCGGGATCTCGAACTCCTCCTCGTTGAGGAAGTCCTCAATGCTAATCTCTGGCCTCTCCACCTCAGGCACCTCTGGTTCAGTCGTCGCCTGTGGGATCGTCTGCGGTGCCTGTGGGGGGATGGGCTGAGATGCCGCGGTAGCCCTGCCTGTGCGCTGCCCCCTCCCTCTGCCCCCTGCCCGACTGCTGCCACCCCGTAAAGTCGGTCTGGGGACCTCAGGGGCCTTCCCCTTATCCTATCTTGAAGCCATATCAACTGTAAAAATTAAAAAAAAAATTAGTCCATTATTATGCAAAAATATAATAAAAATAAAAATATAAATAAAAATACGTGTTATATACGTACCTCAAGTGCGAATACTGCGGAATACTGAGTAAAAACTCCTATAGAAACGTCTGAACGCTCAAATCTCGAAGAAATCACTCAGAAAAACCTCAGGAAACAAAATGAGCAAAAGGAGAAATGAAGGATGTGGGGGTTTAAATAGGCCAGATATTAGTAGCGGTTATTTTAATAACGCTACTCTAACCGCTACAAATAATTCAATTTGTAGCGGTTCTACAATAACCACTACAAAAATTCACAACGTTTGAAATTCTGTAGCGGTTATTGCCCAAAACCGCTACAAATGTTGAGACTCTTGAAATTTTGTAGCGGTTATTGCCCAAAACTGCTACAAAATTCCGACCTTTGGTATTTTGTAGCGGTTTATGTGCATTAACCGCTACAAAATCACCGCTACAAGTTTTGGCAGGAATTTGTAGCGATTTTTTGTAGGAAACCGCTACAAAAAATCTTGCCGCTACAAATTTGTAGCGGTTTAGGTGAAAACCGCTACAAATACTATAATTTGTAGCGGTTTAATATAACCGCTACAATTGCACTGCTACAAAATACCTTTTTTTTTTGTAGTGTTTACCTTATAGTTAAACTGTGACTCCCTTAATATATAATCTACTAAACAAATTATGTAAAATGAAGTTAGTAACTTGACGACTCTATTATAAAGTGAAGTGGGAGACTATTATTTAGGGAAAATTATGTGCAGGTCCCAAGGACCGAAAATAATTATAGTTAAGTCTCACAACAGCAAAAAGATAACTCAACATATTGTAAAAAGAGCTTAACGAGTTGTTATTTCTGATTTTTGGGACTTCACTGTAATTATCTTCGGTCCTTGGGACTTGCACGTTATTTTCCCTATTATTTATTGTGTTACATGTGTAAATGATCTATTCAATAGTACACATATACACTGTCGTAATCAAGTCATACAGAAGTGAGTAGAGTATTGTTCCCATGAGGATTGATCACTAAGTACCAAAATAAGTAATTTTAACTCTATTTAGTCTATCGATTAGTTGGTAATTGAGAGTACAAAATAAAAATGATTAAAAATGAGTGCATATGATATGAAAGCAACTATGACAAAAAGCCCTAGGGGTCAGATTTCACTTAACAAATTTCGGATTGAATCACTTATCTATTCTAGCCCATTTTATTCCACATGATTGATAGTCGAGTTTTCCTAATTTAATTACTAGCCTTTTTCAAGGTCAAGCAATTCTATAATTAATTGTTAATCTAATATATTCCTATATGAATTCAAGAAATTAATTATGCATTAAGATTTATGGAACTTAGTAAGGCTACACAACTCAAATGAATATATTCCTATTTCATATGCAAGTCATGGTTTTAATTATGGGATTTATACACATGTATCTTCTTCCGGTTTCAACATACATATTGGAATCATTCAAAAGGTGGCTAATTAATTGAAAGCATTAAGAACAATAATTAAAACTCAATCATGAAGGTGAAATTCAAACAAGATTTAATAAGTTAATATTCAATCCGTTATTAGTAAGCTACGTCATCGCCGTAGAAAAATAAAAATTTAGCTCATGATGAAATTGAAAACAAAACCAAAAATAAATTGCAAACTTCATAAACATTGCATAAAACTTGAACATTAAATTCTAAAACATAAATATACAACCAAAAGATGCATGAAAATGGAGAAAATCTAGCCATCCCTTTAAGAGGTAAAACCTTCCATGTAGGTGGCAACCTATACCATCCATAAAGGAGGACTACCTAAGCCTTCCATGTAGGAGGCATACATGAATTAAATACAATGCATAAAATTAACTTTAAGATGGTGTATGTGGAGAAGAGAGGAAAGTAATGGATATGAAATGATGTGTGTCAAATGGGAAGGAGAGGATGGCTATATATAGGGAAAAATGAAGTAGGTGAAATGGTAGATAAAGTAGTAGGTGAAGTAGTAGGTTAAAAGGAAGATGAAGTGGTAGATGAAGTAGTAGGTGAAAAAGAAGATAAAGTAGTAGGTGAAATGTGATAGATAGAATGGTTGGTGGAATTTCACATTTTGATCTTCATGAAAGTTGTAGCTCTGGATCTTAGCTTGAAAATGCAAGTGGAAACTCCTCATTTCAATATTTGCAGCTCCAGTTATGGTCAAATTAGTGGGCATAGGTCAAACTTGAACAAATTCACGTCCTCAACTTCTAAGCAAAATTCGCAGCTCTTGGAGATAGAACTGGGGTTTGGTTTCAACATAAATGTTGTAGAGCTCTTAGCTTTTTATCCATATAAAGAATGTCCTAATCTGACATCTAGCGCTCTAGATATTGCCTGAAAACTGAAAAAGGGTTTGATTAGTGTTTTTTCAAGAAATTCTATTTTATATCCAAATCATTATTTATTTATCAATTACATCCAAATTCATTAAATTGAGCTCAAATATCATCCACAAAATCATCATATAAAGGAAAATATATAATTTAATACTGTTAGTATGGATTTAACAGTTTTTGTGCTGAATGTCTTTTTGTAATTGTTCATTGGTATTTTTACTTCTTC
This sequence comes from Inga leiocalycina, assembly GCA_963242795.1. Lineage (NCBI taxonomy): Eukaryota > Viridiplantae > Streptophyta > Magnoliopsida > Fabales > Fabaceae > Inga > Inga leiocalycina. The sequence goes on from OY725329.1 coordinate 45,268,267, forward strand.
TAAAATATATTTATGCTAGACGCTCCTCGGAAAAAACTTGATTAATAAATTTTCTCCTTAACCTGAACAATAAGTAAGAAGTACAGTAAAGAAGTACAATGGAGGACATAAAAAAGGGATCACCCTTATGTTCCTAACAATTAAACAAGAACAAATTAATTGAGTTAAAAGAAGCAAGAAGACCCGCCACATCTTCTTGAAGAATAATGCTTGATGATGCCTTCAGAGTTTTTCCTGCCAAAGACAATAAAAGGCATAATGTATTAAAAAAGAAATAATTGTGTCCAGTTTATTAAACAAGACAAAAAGACATAATGTCAGAGATATTGTTAAAAGACTTTAAGACATCCCTCCTTGGAGAGTATAGAGACAAACTGAGAGAGAGAACCTGTGAGTTTTTTTTTACCGTTGCAGGGGCGTTCATCCAGCGTCGACGTTGTATCCGTCCGACGTCGACTTCCACCCAGCCATGGCCGTCGTCCGAGTGCTACAGACGCAGCCTTGCTTGCTCATTACAGAGTATTCTGTTTCAAGTGGTGATTGAAATTGTCGGTAGTGAGAGTAGAGAGAGGAGATCAACGTCTTCACCGTTTCCACTGTAAAGATCTCTGCTCGATGTTCGGTGTTTGTAAAGGTCTCAGCATTGTTTTGACGGTCCGTCTCAGCCATATACACTCCATATCTGGCAGAGAGACTGAGAAATAAGACGCGTGAGGGAGAAGAAGGGTAACTTGCCATTGCTTCATCGTCACCGTGCCGGAGGATCTGCGGTGAGAGCTGATGTTGAGTGATAATCGAAACAGAGGAGTGCTCCATTATTATTTCTGTGTTTTATTTTTCTGTTTTTCTTCTGCTAGAGTGAGAAAAATAATTGTGAATCTTGCTCAAGGCTTCTTGCCCATGAATACTAACCTGGAGATCAGCAAAACCATCTCTGAAGGAAGTGGAGGACAGTCTAAGGAAGAAGAAGATATCTTAGGGCGTAGCATCAAAAAGATGCTTGAAGATATCCAAATTCAAAATGCAGAAGCTAACTTTGAGGAAAAAATAGAGACTCCTGGAATGAGGAAAAGTTATGACGATAGGAAAGAAACAGGGCAACAACCCCTTCAACCGAGCAAAGCAACAAAAATTCATCTAGAAATCAGATATCGTATAAGGCCAAACTGTTGGCAAATGAAGAAAAGGATTTTGATAAAAGTCTTGAAGAGAAAATGAAGGAATGGTTATAGGACGAAGAAGATATGACACCCGAGCTTACCGAGGAACAGAGACAAAGGATAGGGTCTTTACTCAGGCTTAAAGTATCAGATGAAAGACTCAAGGAACTCTGCCTACTATGGAAGGATGCCCTCATTTTAACTGTGTTGGGAAGAAAGACAAACCCGATTGTGATGAGAGATAGAATTAAGTGGGTTTTGAGATCAGAAAATTTTGAGATTATTGACAATTACTTTGTCTTCAGAACAGCAGAAGAAGCTTTATACAATAAACTTTTGTTCAATGGACCTTGGCTCATACAGGGTCATTATCTTACGGTTCAGAGATGTAGCCCCAACTTTAATCCCATTGTAATAGAGTGTGGAGAGTTCCAGTTTGGATAAGAGTCCCTACTCTCTCAATGCTTATTTACTCAGAACAGTATATGATGGAAATAGGGAATCTCATAGGCAAAGCCCTTAAAATGGATCCTAATACTCTAGCTATTGAGAATTGGGCTAAGTCCCTCTTTAATAGATTAGGCCCAAACCCATTAAGTTTTAAGTTTTTAGGGTTAAATAAAATATCTAAATGAATGTGAGGTACTTATTATTACCTCCGGTCCTAAATATAGGACATAGTTTGTAGTGCAATTTGCACTATAAATTATATCCTATATTTAGGACCGGAGGAAGTAATAATTTTCGCCCAAGGGTTTAAAATTGAAAGCTGATGGGAACGGTTGCCTCACATATTTTGGGGGAACGGTTATTTTGACTGCGTATGTGTGTAAATAACATAACTGTACATGAAAAACTGAGATAAAGAAATATTTCTCTGTAAAACCTCTTCTCTTCTCTTCCTCCATGTGTATTTGCTCTGTGATATAGTCGGTGTCGCGAGAGTGATCCTATTAGCGTGGGTATCATAAGAGTTAATACTTAAGGTACGCCTTAAATCCAACACTAACACAAAAGGAGAACAACCGGTGGAGAGGGGGAAATTTGCTAGGGTAAGTGTTGAGGTTGATTTGAAAAAACAGCTCCAATCACGATTTTCTCCAAAGAATCGGATTTATACAATTGAATATGAAGGACCTAATACAATAGGCTTTAAATGTGGGCTTTATGGACACACTTAGGAAGCGTGCCCACAAAATGAGCATAATAAAAACTTCAACCCAAAACATAGGCCACCGGAAAATCCATTACCAGCGTCGGAAAACATAAAGCTACAAAAAAGTTTGATTGTGAGTGCACCTGGACTTCCGATAGAGGAAGAGTACGGAATCTGGATGAAGGTCACATCACCTGCTCAGAGACGCAACCAAAAAGCTGGCACAGAGAAGCTACAAACCTACAAACCCAATACTAATGTTCGGTCTGTGGGTAAAAAAATGGAATAAACTGCTGGGTCGAGGTTTAATATTTTGAGAGAAGCTGATTTACAACCACAAAGCACCGAAAAAGCCAATCCCACTAGAAGAAAGGGGGCTGCTACTCAATGGAGAAAGAAAGAAGTATACGAACTTTCCCAAGTAAAGAACGATCTCCCATAGTTGAAGGTATCTGAGGCGTCGACTTCGTGTTTCAAAAACAGGGGTACGACTGGGTCAAAGATTGAAAAGGATTAAACACATGAAGGAACGAAAAGGGAGAACCAACTGGATATTATTTTGTCAGGTGTAAATGTAGAGAAAGTGGTTCTTGGTCAAAATGGGAAAAGCAAGCGCAAAAGAAGGTAAAGATGGGAATAAAAAGAAGGCCATAGTACCTAAACTAAAAATAGCGCCTCCCTCCTTGAAAAAGAAGCTAGTGGGCCGAACCCATCATTTCGTGTTTGGTTCAATTTTAAAAGGAGGACCCGAGCTATTTAATCAAGCTTTGAAGCAAACTGAGCAAGGAGGAACTTCTAGCGTTGGAGGAAGTGTAACAAATCATATGAAGCGGCGGGAGAAACATGTGACTAAACGAATTCATAGTGAATTAAAAGAGTAGATGATGGACCCGCCTGAGCCACTGGACAACAATTCAGGACAGCAAGGGATGATTTTAAATTTTTAATTAATGAACAAGTCGAAAAACATGACATGTGGTTTGAAACTAATGATGATGTTAGACAGGAGCTACAGGGGGACTCAGATGTCATACAACTCTCCATTTCAGGATAGTAAACCTTAAGTTTAGGTTCTATTTATTTATGAATATATTATATTAGAATTGTAGGGGCGTAACCTCAAAAAACTTTTCCTAGCCATGCTAAAGATATGATCCATGGGAAAAATGTTAAGATTCTTATTCTTAGCGAGACTCGTATTAGCAAATATAGGGCGGATAGAGTTATCCGTACATTGGGTTTTAATACATGGCTCAGATTGGAAGCAACTAGTTGTGCAAGGGGAATTTGGGTTCTTTGGTATGATGAAGAATTGTCTATTAAATATATTTCTTCTTCTACTCAAGCTATTCACCTCAAAATGTTGCCTTTAAATAATCTTGACGAATTTTTGCTATCTAGTGTATACGCTAAACCTAACTGTAATCTCCAGTACAACTTATGGAGAGAGCTTATTGATATAATACAGTAGTTGATGGACTATGGGTTGTCATAGGGGATTTTAATGCTTATCTATTTGTGGAGGATAAAAAAGGTGGTTCTCAGCCTAATGTCATGTCTATGAGGCAATTTGGGGAATGCATAATCTTGTTTGATGGAAACTAATGTTGTTAGGAAAAATACACTTAGGAATGTGAATTATTAAAGGAGAAAATAGTCTAGGCTTTCACTAACATGGAATGGAATCGAATACACCCTTTAACTAAGGTGTATTACCTCAACAAATTTGGCTCAGATCACGGACCAATTCTTTTTAGAAGTGCTCCTCAAGAGACATACTAGTGCCGAGACCCTCCTTTTCGGTGTCAAGATGTGTGGTTTATTGAAGAAGGCTTTGATGAAGTGGTCAAACAAAGTTGGAGTATGAAGCATTGGAATAGAAAGGTAGAGAAATTTGCAAATATCGCTAGAGAATGGAATAAAAGCAAAGTAGGGAACCTAACCATAAAAAAAATTTGCTTAGAAGGATTGAAGGTGTTGAAAGAGCTTGAGGTCGCCGTGATAATCAATACCTTGTTCAAACAGAAAAAGAACTTTGGAAAGAGTAAAACAAGGTCCTGGCGTAAGAAAAATTGATATGGTACCAAAAATCAAGATGTAGTTGGCTTAAGTAGGGAGATAAAAATAGTAATTTTTCCATACAACTGCTACAATCAAGAAAAGAAGGAATAGGTTAAAGATCTCAGATTTTGAAGGCAATTGGATTTTTGATCAAAACAAACTCAAAGATCTCGCTCTTAATTATTATAAGGAGCTTTTCAAGAAAAGGTATGGCTATGCTCAAGAGATCATAACTCAGGCTCGATTTCCTATGTTAAATGAAGTTGAATTGAATCAAATACATCAGAGGTTAAGGATGAAGAAATTAGATAGCAACTTTTGACCTTGGAGCCTTTAAAGCTCCTGGGCCATATGAGATTCAGACAGTTTTATACCATGAATACTAGAATCTAGTGGGGGATTCTGTCTATAAACTGGTGAAAGACTTCTTTGCTAATGAGCCATCCAAGATTGAGGAAATCAATAGTTCTTATTCCCAAGATTGAAGCCCCAAAGACTATTAAAGAATTTAGACCAATCTCTCCCTGCTATGTAAGCTATAAAATTATCACCAAAATTATAGTCTTTGACTCTGAGTTATAATGGGAAAGGTTATGGGTGATCATCAATGCAGCTTCATAGCCCCGGAAGGCAGAGTAGTGATAACATCATTATAGCCCAGGAAGTTATACATTCCATGAAGACCAAGACAAGAATGAAAGGATAGATGGCAAAGTGGACCTTGAAAAAGCATATGATCACCTTGAATGGTGTTTTATTCATGACATACTCAAGGCTGTTGGTATTGATGATAAATGGTGTGCAACTATTATGGCTTGTATTACTACCCGCTCCTTCCAGGTTTTGTGGAATGGGGAAGCTATAAAGACTTTCAATTCCTTTAGAGGTATTCATCAGGGAGATCCTATCTCTCTGTATATATTCACTCTGTGTATGGAGAGATTAAACCATATTATAAAAGATGCTATTGGAGATGGATCTTGGAAACTGATTCGGCTAAAAAGGGGAGGTTCGCCTATATCCCACCTATTTTTTGTTGATGATCTTATCCTATTTGGAGAAGCTTCAGGGACTTAGGTGGAGGCAATGATGGAATGTATGAAGATGTTTTGTGATGCTTCTGGACAATTGATGAATAAGAATAAGACCAGAGTCTGCTTCTGTAAGAACATTCATAGTTCAAAGGCCCTTCACCTGAGCCAAACCATGGGAGTTAGACTCACGGGAGATTTAGGTAAATACTTGGGTATACCCTTGATCCATTAGAGAGCATCCTCGGTCACCTTTTCCCCTATAATAGAAAAAACCTAGAAAAAGTTGGTGAATTGGAAACTGGGATGTTCAAATATGTTCTAATAGCTTTACCATCATACTACATACAAACAATGCTCCTCCTAAAAGGCTTGGTAAAGGAGCTGGAAAAGAAAAGAAGAAATTTCTTATGGGGAGATGATGTTAATGGGAGGAAACTCCACTTAGTGCCATGGGAACAGGTAACTAAAGAGAGAAAGGAGGGTGGATTAGGAATAAGGGACGTAAAGAAACAGAATGAAGCCTTCCTGATGAAACTACGTTGGAACCTATTGAGTAAGTGCGAGGCCTTATGGGTTAAAGTGCTACAGAATAAGTACAATTGTGGTGATAACTTCATATCAGAGATCCGAAAGAAGCAAGGGGTGTCTTTTACATGAAAAGGAATATGTGCTATGCAAGATACATTCCAAAGAGGAGTAGGTATCAAATTTGGAAATGGCGAATCAACATCTTTCTAGTACAATAATTAGTCAAAAATTAATAGGCCGCTAATTGATCTTATCCCAAGCTTTCAAGCTTTTGCTGATAGAAATGAGAAAGTTCGAGATTATGTGGATCTTTGGGAAGAGTGGTATAAAGAGAAATTAAGTTGGTGGTTCCAATCGCAAATAGTGGATCGGATCATGTATGCACATCTGACCTGTGAGCAGAGAGGAGAGGATAAACATTATTGGAAGCCTTTATCAGATGGCCATTTCTCTATAAGTTCTGCATATCATTTTCTTTATGCAGGCACACACCGGGAGGGAGATTCAATTTGGAAAAATTTATGGAAATGGGCAGTTCCAAAGAAGATCAAATCTTTCACGTGGATTTTTGTACATAGATGAACTCATATGGCTCAGCTGAGCTTTCAAAAAGGCATTGAGGAGTCTTCCAGGTGTCCGTTAGGATGCAATCAGGAGGAAGATTCTATGCACCTTTTGAGGGACTATAGCAATGCTAGAGAAAGATGGATTTTTGTAGTCACTACGACCTTGTGAGATAAATTCACATCTCTCTAGGATATGCAATGGCTATACTGGAATCCTACACAAAAAGCAGTCAGGGATTTGACCAAGAAAATACCATGGGCTATGATGCAGGAAACCATTTTTGGAGGAGATTGACGCTGAGAATGCTAATTCATATTCCAGTTTATTTAAGGCAAACTGGGATAAAGTTCTTTATTCAAAGTGTCAATTTTACTCCCACCAGAGTTATGCAAGACAAGGAAGACAAGGACGTCGTCAAGGTTTTATCACTCTTGAAGTGGACACTTCAGTTCTTGACTTAGGGCAAGGCGTCTATGGTGGAGTTATTCATGAAGATGATGGGAGATGGATATGTGGTTATATGTGCAAACTTACAATAATCCCCCTAGCAATTGCATATATCATAGCGATTATTTAAGGGCTACAGATATGTTAGAATAAGGGATAACCAAATGTTGAAATCCTATCTGATTGTATTGAAGCCATAAATTTTTTTACTAGGGATTGTGATCAATCACATCCCTTCAAGGACATCGTAGATGATGCCAGACTTTATCTAAGAACTAGCAGATTTTGATGAGTCATATCACTAGGGAGCACAATACCTTAATGGATCATTTAACTTAGTTCATAATATAGTAGGAAACTCTAATATCCTTGATTACCCTCCACCTTCTTACTAGGAGGTGATAGTGAATGAGGGATAGGAGTTTTAGATTTCTTTGCATCTGTGGTAGGTTATGATTTATTAATGGAATCCAATTTTTCATTCAGAAAAAAAGGCTTCAAAGTTCTTGAATGAGTTTAAATAGGTTGTTGGAAGTTATTAAAATTGATTTGCGATATGAAAGAGACAGCCAACAAAGATATTAAATTTGACCGATATATATATACATGAGAAGCACAAGTACTACACTCAACAAAGAAATCAACGCTTTCATGGGGGAAAAAGATAAAAGAAAGAAATAAAAATATCTGCAAATGGTGAGCGATGGCAGGTCCCAGCCGACAGTCACGCTATAGCAATATGATAACTAAAATATTTGTATATTTATTTTCCTTTATATGTTCCTAACAGCATTAGTACGGATTTAACGAATTTTGTGCTAAATGCCCCTTTTTAATTGTTTATTGGTATTTTTACTCCTTCTAAAACATATTTGTGCCAAATGCTCCTCGGACAAAACTTCATTGGTAAATTTGCTCCTTAACCTTATTATCTATGAAAAATTGATCATTTTGCCCAAAAAAACACTGGACATGATTTTTTTTATACTGGCTAGAGTTTGAACAAAAAAAAATTCAAATCAGATATTTGGAAATTAAAAAACTTGTTTATACTAGTTTGAAAAGAAAACAAAAGACTTTATAAGAAAAAGAGAAAATTAATTATTTAATCAATATAATTTTATCAAGTTTTTTTTACTCATCGCGACTTGGTGCTTAAAGTTTTCTACGTTTTCTCCCTCTATCCCTATTTTTCAAGAAACATTTGAGTCCTTTATAACTCATCTTATGTGGAAATAACGGTAATTATTTTTTTTTTAACAGAGAAATAATGGTAATTATTAGCAGTGTTAAATTTTGCCTATTTGTCACCCTTATCAGTGCTACTTGGATGAAAGAATCCAAGACAAAAATAAATAATAATACTTGTGTATAGGTCAGGCCTAAGTCTAAAAATTGGTCTCTAACAAGTTATAGGCTAGGCTCAAGCCATTTTGTGTCTTAACAAGCCTGACTTGTTAAGGCAAAAATTTAGTCTGGTCTAATCTATTTCTACCCCTAACTGAGATTGGACCAAAACATAAGTTGTCACTAACATAAAAAACTTGTAGATGTTAAACTTGGCCTATCCAATCAGGAATTGGTCCACTCAGTTTATTTCCATGCAAATCCAGGCTTTTTGAAATTTCGAAGATTTAATAGTCTCTTTGGCAGTTGGCTTTGAAAATAATTATAGCTCATGTTGACGGAAGTGATGGCATCACTAAGATTGAATAACCAGTTCGGAAAGATTTCAGAGTTAGAACCATTATTAGAAAGGCTAAGAACTTCAAGTGAAGTAAAATTAACATACTGGAGAGATGGACTTATGTTTTCAAGTTGGCACCTATAGCTGCAATTCTGTAACGGAAGGAAGAAAAGTTGCCAACTGAAGCCAATCAACTTTTCCTTGAAGATCAGTGCCACTAAAGTTAGAATATTTCAAGGAGGGAAAATGACAAAGCCAATGAAGGCTATTAAAGAAAAGATTCTCATTATATGCTAAGTTAACTTAATGAAGAACACTACCATCAGTCACCAGGTAGTTATGGCCATGGTTTTTCCAATCATATCATTGCCACAACGCCATCGATAGAGTTATTAAGCTTAGTTTAGGACTTGGTCAGTTCAAAAAAGAAAAAAAGAAAAAAAAAGGTAAACAAGGACTGTAAAAATTAATTCACATTGTGTGCGTGTATGTGGGGATAGCTGATCAACTTGAAGGTAATGAATAAATAAATAAATTTCACAACTCATGCCTCCATAAATATCAGTCACATTCACTCGCAAATCAGTGAGTCAAATATATATATATCGATCACTTCATTTTGCTCGATCTAAACACATATTTCATGTAAATAAACGAATTGCAGAAAATGCATATATTTACATTCATTTTTTTAAGCACAAGTATCCTTCTATTAGCGATAATATTGTTTGAGGTGCTGTTAGACAGTTAATTAGAGGCCAAATGATCATAATTTGTTAATTATTCATGTAAATGATTTCTTAGACTTTTGTTCTATATTGTACTTAATTTTGCATTGTAGATTAATTTTGCATAGTAGGTGTTTGGAAAGAAATTGACAAATTTGGAAGATCAGAATTAATATTTTAAGGACTGAGGAAAATTACAAAAATAAACCCTAAAAGTTATGGAAATTACACATGAAGGAAGAAAGGGAACCAGAAAATTACAGGAGACTCAAAACTTTTGAGTATTCAGTCCTGACATTTAAACATTTTAAAATGATTTCCCTTGAATCCATCCAGAAAGTTTTCTATCTTTTCACTTAAGTTCTTGGTCAAAAAGCAAGTTTTGAGCGGGAAACATCTGTGCTCTCTTTCTGCTTGCAATCATGGAGAATCCAACATGGGCAGCATCTAACATGGGAGAGCTTGGGGTTGTCGTGGAGGAGTCCATTTTAAAATCTGAAGCACCTGCAATTATCAGAGGCATCTTCATCTATCCTTCATTTTCTTCTTTCCTTCCTTCCTCTTCTCCAGAGTAGTCGGCGGCATTCCTTCATCTCCACCACGGCCGGCAGCGGCTTTCATCTCTTTCTTCAAACAGAGTTGCGCCGGCGAGCCTGCTGTTACCGGAGAAGGCCACCACCTCTAGCTACAGCCGCGTCTTAGAGAGCAGAGACATAGACCGAGCAACACCACCTGCTTCTTCATCAGAACGGTGAGAGCTGGAGACTGAACATTTCCTTCTCCTTGTTTTTACAGTCCGGCAACACTTCTCCATTGTCCACCAAACACCACCCAGCAGAGAGAGAGAGCTAGAGAGACAGAGATACAGCCACCACCTCAGTCTTCACTGTCCGGCGACGTCCTTCTTTTACACTACCACCATCGCAGGAGAAGAGAGACAAAACCTTCACCATTTAGCACCATTACCGCTGGCATCTCCTCCTTCGAATACTCTCACCATCATCACCTTCTTCTCTTCTTCTCCTCTGTTTTTTTTATTTTTTGAGTTTTCCGACAACACTTCTCCATTGTCCACTATGGACCACCGTCACCATTCCTTCAACATCGTCCGTCACAGACCACAGACACGCCATCTTCATACACCATTGGACATCACCACCGTCACCTTCAGTCCTCTCCTTTACCCACTCTTTACGGCCCCCTTTTTAGGCGAAGTTCATGAATTTTCCTGCGACAACCTTTTCCATCACATTGAAGTTCCAGAACTTAATCAGGGAGTTTGTTTTGTTCATTTCTCTATTTACATTTGGATTTCTGAATTTGTATTGTTGAGACTTATTTTACCCTTTTGGATAATATGTGGATTGAACTTGTGTGATATTGAACTTACACTACTATAAAATTGGGATATAACCACCCCCAAGGACGTCCCAAATTTAAAATTGGGTGGTTAAAAAGGGAGGCGGTGGCATTTTC